>OY292387.1:31500000-36500000 GCA_958496215.1 Verbena officinalis | reverse complement strand
TTTAAAAAAAGTCAAAACTTAATTCTTCCATGACCACCCATGGGTAAGATATCTCTTGAGCAAGAAAAAGACTGAATATCCCAAATTTCCCAGCGTTTCCAAAAACCAAGAAACTCTTGAATAAAGACAGTATATCAAAAAAAAAATTATTATCATAAAATGTGAAGGAATCTGTGAATTCCAGATCTTGACAGATCCTCAGTGTAATTGCGATTATTAGATACCTTAGCTTGGTCACTACAATAAAAGATCCAAAATCTACACTATTGCTAGGTCATTGATAGTTTAATTTAGAGATAGAACATTTCTCAGTTTTCCAATTTTATTCTGGATTTCGTTTTGAAATTTACTAAGCAGCACTACCCTGAAGCTAACAAAGTGAACAATGGAGGATATCTTTGAGGTCAATATTTCACTTAGATAAAGTTCTGAATAAAATGCTAATAACCATAGGTGAGAATTGAATCAGAGAAAGAGACTATGACCCTTGGAAATACATGAAATAAGTTTCAAAGTTGAGAGAGAAAAATTTACATAGGAAGGCAAGATACGTAATTACTATCTCAATTCAAAGCATATTTCAGCAGAAATTGTTGTACCAAAAGCAAGCCAAATGTGCTTCAGAATAATCCATCCAAGACAACCTACCAGGAAGAAGTTCAGCAGCTCGAACTACTGAAGAACCAGCTCCAAGGGCGGAAGGATCATATGCGACAAGGGCAAAATTATGCACAGGGTGGAGAAAGACGACCTGTAAAAGATTACTAAACAGCTTTAGCATCACTTAACATAACCGCCTACACAGCTCAATAGACATAATATTACCTCTCCAGGAATTTCAATAGGATAAGCAGCAAAAGACAGCATAACATCAGAGACAGATACTGCAACAGTGTTTTTATCAACAGCAACCAATCCCATCGTCTGAGAGTGATATATTATAACACCGGTTCCAAAAAAATGCTGTGAGTGCACACCATCAAGCATACAAGATGACGGAACATGAACCTGCAAATTGAAGAAGTCCAATTAGGTGACTCAAATGGATGAGAACCAGGCATTAGTGACAAATGGATGACTTAAGATGCCAAATCAATGTCAATTTTATCCTCCTCATCCCCAATGAAAGAAAAAAAAAATAGAGCGAATTACATCTGACTACCTCGAAGTTCGGTGTATTTCCAAATCCATCCCTCTAGTTTAAGAAATTACCATATAGTTCCTGAAGTATTAATAAATGTGTAAATTTTCCAAAATACACCAAGCTCAAAAAAGGGAATGTATTTTAGGAATATTTACACATTTATTGAAAACCTCAAGGACTATATGGTAATTTCTCAAACTAGTGGGATCAATTTTAAATACACCAAACTTCAAGGTAGTCAGATGTAATTCACCCAATAAAATTGGCAAATCAACAAACAGCTCAGCTTCTGCCTCCCATCCAATCCCTCCATCTAGGTCCCACAATCTCTGAACCTCCAAAAACCCTTGCTTTTAGTCCAGCTTATAATTCCTCTTAAAGAATGTTTGCAAACTCTAAAAGAAGCACTTTCGTACTTTTTCCCTATCTTTCAACACTTTGAGAGTGTTTGGATAACTAGTTAGTAGCTTCTGCTTAAGATAGAAGCACTCAAGGGCCAACTTTTAGCTAGCTTCTAGATTATTTTCGTAAACAAATGAAAGTTGTACTTCTCAACTTCTGTTCCCCAAACGATCAACCTCCAAACACTCCTCACTTTCGCTACTACCAAGTTTTTACAACTTCGACTTCTCCAGAAGCTGTAGAGTTTGCAAACACCCACTTACTTAGTCAAGTTTATTTCCCCTTCTACCAGCCTAATTTATTCCCTCATATAGCATACCAATGAATTTCATTCCAATTTTTTTTTTTTTTTTTTTGGTAAAGCAAAACTACAAAAGGGTAGTATATCATCTAAAGCGAAACTACAATCAAGTATATCAGAGGCTATTAATGTGATTATGTTATTTTACCTCTAACATCACAAGGGTAGGCTCAATCATACGCTCAGCAACTGACGCATTAGTTGCTGCAGCTGCTTGACCTTGATAATCTCTCAAAACCGTCTCGGTTTCTGCTGCATTATCCCCCAATCTTTCTTCCCTAGGTTCATGTAAGGAACAATCCGGTAATAAAACCCCATCAGCAGACAGCTCTTCCTCAACCCGCCTTTTCTTAGTTCCAGTATCAGATTCATCATTATGCAAATGTGGTCCATCATCACTTTGTTCACAGCTCGTTTCCATGCTTGTCAAACCATCTATTGACTCTTGTCCAGAACATTGACGAGCTTGTTCCATTGGGGTGACATCAGCAGCGCATGATGAAACTCCATTGCTATCTACATTTTGTGATAAGAGTGGAGAATCGGGTGGAAAAGCTGGCTTGACGATCCATAAGCCGGAACTGTCGTTACGAGTGTATATCTGAGGAGAAGCATACCACTCGTGGCGATCGACTGTGATCAGAACAGACTGTAGCCAGATATAAGTTTGTAAGTTCTTCTACTTTTCAATGAGATAAGATAGTGTTGTTTGCAAACTCTAAAAAAGATCATTATATACACTTTTTGCTTTTTTTAAGCATTTTGGGAGTGTTTGGAAAACCAACTTCTGCTTATTTTAAGGAGAAATAAGGTAGAAGCTAGAAGCACCTATGGACATGCTTTTGGCCTCAACTTCTAGCTTCTACTACCCCAACTTTTGCTTCTACTTTAGCTTCTCGAAGAGTAGTTATGTTTGCAAACACCCACTAAGTATCCCAGGCACTGTTACATCTACTATAGGCTAAAAAAACATTGTAATTATTATCCAATGGCAGCAGGGAAATTAAATTAACGAGCATGATAAAATCAGTTGGTGGAATCAATGCATTTAAATGAACGCAAATATTATCGGCTTAAGCGAGTGTGTACTGGACACTCATACTTTACAAGTACAAATTAAATTTGGCATATTGATACAACGAGGTATTAGTAAAGGAAATTTGGAGAACTATTAAAACCATTTAGATGCGCCACAGATACCTTTCTTCGGTGACGATCTGTGTGGCTTACATACTCTAATGGAACTCTTGCACCTCTGGATAACTTAGATAGCACAGAAATGAAGTCTTCGATTCTTGATATATCTTCACCTGCAAACTTCTTTATAATTGCGTGTCTTGGAACTCCAGCTCTGAATAGCATGTATCTGTGATGAGCAATTAGAACAAATGTACCATTTATCAGAGAAGCCAATATTGAAATGAGGACCTAAGATCGAAAAGTTGCTATCAGTTCAGACATGTAAAAGATACCCGACAACTTAGGTAGTGTTTGCGCACTCTAAAAAAAGCACTTTTATGATTTTTGCGGTTTTTCAGAACTTTGGGAGTATTAGGAAACCAGCTTCTGCTTACTTTAAGCAGAAATAAGCTAGAAGCACCTAAGGACTAACTTTTATCTTAAAATTCTAGCTTCTAGGATATTTTTGTTAAATAATTGGAATTTTCTTGAGATTAGTAAAATTCTTAGCTTCTTTTTCCGAAATCCGAACTCTCAGCCACTCGTTTTTGTGCTTTCCACTTTATTTTCCAAACACTCCCTGTGTTCACTACTCAAACATTTTACAACTTTTGCTTCTACTTTGCTACCTCTTAGAGGATGTCAAAACTGAACAGATGTACATACCCTTGTTCTGCAACATATACAAGACCACACTGGAAACGGAAGTTCCTGGCCTGTAAAAAAGAACGACGAGTTTTATGGTGGGGCCTGAATAATAAGGTCATCTCTATAATCAACTAAAGAAATACTAGCAACCAACACACACTCGTTGCGTGTGCAAATAAAAAAATATATTTTGATTATATATTTAAATAATATGTAAATTTATATACACTAAATTATATATGAATTTATTATTTCAGTATAGATAAAACTATATGATTACAAAATAAATAAAAGAATAAAAAAGATTAAATAGTAAAATAGGAGAGGATAAAACGAAGAGAGATAAAAGAAAACTTGAGAATAAATAATAAATAATAAAAAGTGGAGAGAGAGGAGAAAGAATAAAAGAAGAGAAAACAATTGAACGTGGGAGAAGTGATAGCCATATATTTTGAGAATTAAAAGAAGAAAGAATTGACAGACCAAAACATTGGGAAAACCGAAGATACTTACTCTAAGGGTCTCCCACTTTATATATAACAAAGATCAACTGGATAGGAATGGTTATTAAAAAATAGAGATGTCAAAGTTTTTTTGCTATTGAGGGCATATGTTTGTCTCGCGGCTCTTTTTCTTTTTCAACAATTAGTTAAACAATTAACTAGAAAATAAATATGGGTTAAAATAGATAACTTCCACATTATCTTCAGAACCATAGCAAAAACGTAAGCAAATTAGCAGATAGTTTCTTTTCTCAAAGTTCAACGTGTTTTGGCTTGGCAAGCAATCATAACAGCCATCACAATCCAAGAACAAATTAAAAAGATTAGTGGTATAAGACAACCTGTTGATAAGAAAGAGGATGAATAACAGCACCACTGACTTCAAGAAAGTAATCAGGTGTAACAGAGTGCAGATCCTGAACCTGAAATAGTTTGAAGGAAAAAGGGAAAAGTGCAGAATATTGTCAATAGAATAATAAGAGAAGAGAGCTTATCCATGTTTTCCTCAGACAAAAATCATATCCATGTTTATCACTGTCTTCGAAGAAGCCCTAACAAATAATTTAAGCTCAAGGGCCACTCTTATCATAATATAATATAATATAATATTATTAAAATTATGTTTTTATGTAAGCCCAACAACGGATACCATTAAACAATTAAGTGTACAAAGAGGCCAGAAAATGCCAAAAAGGTATCAGTACTTACAGGTGTATCCAAACATAGCAGAAGTATAAATCGAGAGAAAATGGTGTTTCAAATGTTAACATATTTTAAAACATTCATGACAAAATTCTATCCAGGAAGAGCGAAAACAAAAATACGAGGAAATGCATTGCTTTAAGAAAATCTTCTTTTGAGGACGGCTTAGGTTTATAAATTTCATTGAACTAAAACAAAATACTAATTAAAAAAACTCATAAAGATTTAGGGTAAAAAAAGGATAATATCTAACCTTCAATTCCACAGTCAAAGGTTTCCCTCCCCTTTCAATCTGGAGTTCAACTTTTTGGTTGACACTGTCATCAAGCAAACTCTCCATTTTCAGAAACTGGGTAGTCACCTGTACCAAGGTTCTCAAAATTAACTAACTGAATGTAAAATTAAAATTAGTTCCTTCAAAGTCAAAGAGAAAGATGTCTTCAATTTTCCAATTCCACCTCTTACCTACTTTAAAAACCACTTATATTAGAGATTAACATGAGTCTAGCAGCGGGATCACAATCTCCCATTACAAATCTACACTTGCTAACTACTTCACTCAGACACTATAAATGACAACAGTTTCCACCACTATTATCGTATCTACAACTCAGAAAAATTCTATCTTAGAATAAATATTACTACACATACCTCCCCATTCAAATGAATAAGCACATCACCAGGCTCCAAATGCTTATGTGCTGGGCCATCTGGCACCTGAAAACAATCCAAGAGCACGGCTGAGAATTCATACGATACCAAAGTAAGTCAAACATTTTCAGATAGCATGTGTTTTGAACTTAATAGAGCAAAAATGGTAAATAACCAGAAAACTGTACTCACCACCGAATCGACAACAAGCATTCCTGTTTCCCCTGGTGGAGAAGCATTGCGCACTAACTGACTCATAGAAAGAGAAAATTTTGAAAAAAAGAAAAAAGAACAAAGATGAATAGTTGGTCATTTGGGTTACCATAGATCTATAAACAGAAACATGTTTTGAGGAACCGTTAATTTAGAGGAATGGAGAAAAAAAAGGTATACCTGTTCTGTTTCAGTTCTGAGACCAAGCCTACGTGTCTCATCAAATCCTTTGTGGAGAAATGTAGCCTAAGGAACAGGCAAAAATTTAGTTTCAACTCTCCTAAACTTTTTGCATTCTATGTCAGAACACTTGCTTGGTTCTGCCCATCAGTATAAATTGTTTCTGAGAAAACATTCAGAAAACAATAATATTTCCAGAGCCTAAACCCTACATTTTCAACTTTATTTCAATTTCAGCCCTTTACTCCAGAAGCCTATACGGCCCGTTTCAGAAAGAAAAATAAATTCCAATAAATTGAATCCCATTTGCCTTTGCAAACATTTTCAGAGGCACTCTTCTCAAAAGATTTAGAAGTTAATTTCCGAAAATTGTTAATGAAACAGAAAATAAAAAAGAGCGAGAGCTTATATCCTCACGAAAATCCAGAGACCAAGCAGGCAAACAAAATTGAAAATTCATCAAATAATAGTTGAGAAATCAAGTAAAGATCACAGGTTTACTATCAACACTAAGGAAATATGACGACAGCAACAAGTTACAGTTAGTTTTAGCTCATTATCCTTTAAATTTGTCCATATCCTCTCAATGGAGCACCAGTCACTTAAATTGATGTTGACCCATTATGTGCAATAGCTTCTTAACTAAATTCTGAACCTTTTTATTTTTCTGTAAGTACTTGACAATGTTGAGTGCTATACTATATGTTTTCCTTTATAACAGTGAATCAACAGGGGTGGAGTGGGAGGTAATGTCATAAAGCCGCGTTGACATTGGAAATTGGATTGTCAAAGCGCTGACATAGAATACAGAAGATAACAAAAGGCGCATATAAATTTTACATCTCAAGATGAAAGCACTCATGACCAGCAAATCACAGAGCATATTAAAAGAAAATAAAAATGGAGGACCAAAATAAAACAACAGAAGAAAGAACTAACAAACCTGAAGCGTACCACGGGGAATGGTGACTGCCTCCCATGTATTGGTATTGGCGTCTCTTCCTTTCTGCAAGAACCTTAAGGCCCTAACAACCTGGCATCCAAATTAATTAGCTCTTATTAATAGGTAATTTACAAAAAAAACCCTTTCAAAACCTTCTAAATATGGCGACCTTTATAACTTAAATAAAATACTGCATGAAAATATTGCATAGCAGTATTTCTTGAACAACGCATCAATGTGGAGACACCACATCCAAAAGCACAAGAAGTCTATAACTTACTCCGGCAACTAATCTTGGAATAATGGGAGACCGAAAATAAAATCATATAAGTACATCTATTTTTAAACAATAACAAATCTTGATTGAGTGAAGCAATGTTTCCATTGGGTTTATCCAATAAATGATAACATTGACAAAACATTCCAGGAAAAATAATGGTCAGAATGGTCCACAAGACATGGAGACATACTGCTTTTATCTACATAACAAAGAAGAAAACATCAAATCCGTATTCTGGTTTCTTGCAGAATTGACATAAGCAAGACGTATTTTCTTTACTAAGGTGAGGGCAAACGCCCAGTACCTTGGTAAGGAAGCCCGACAATGAGATTTCCAGTCACATAATTAAAGCAGAATGAAAAAAGTTAGAACAAGTAAGTTGTGAACAATTCTGGGTGCAGTATAGAGAGTACATGCAGATAAAAATAAAATTAACATTACAGAGCCACTACAAATGGGAAAAAGGAACTTTTTAGCGATTAAGTATGACTTTCGAGAAATAGATCTGCTTACTCGCTCTAAAGGTAAGAAAAAAGCTGAAGCACTAGATGTTTTGCTCCCAGCATTCAAGGCAACTACTCTGCCTTGCCAGTCAATTACAGGGGAACCACTTGAACCCCCTTTTGTTCCAGAAGCTGCCTGAATTCAGGGAAGAACAGAAAGACTAAGCTGACATGCATCTCCATAACAATAAAATATGATATCGAGAATCAAGAATCATTCGAGAAACAATTTTAGGCAAAAGCAGTCGATGTAACAATTTCAACAGGATACTTATCAGCAACTTATGTAACTTGTGTTTTCACTTCTTTAATAAGGCATATCTCCTTTATCCATTTTTTCAGATTAGCCACTTACACTATTAAATTGCTTGCCTAGGTTAACGAGAGAGTAATTTGAGAAATTGCCCACCAAGAATTCTATAATCAGTAAATACAAAGAATAAAAGAAAGTCTCACAACCCGTGAGCGTGAAGCATGTATCTCCATATTCGAACTCAAGATTTTCAACTATACCTCCGTAATACAGTTTTTTCCCTCTAGTTCCTAGCATGGTGACTAAGAAAGGAGGAAAATTGATCCAATTCGATATTTTTCATCCCACCAGAGTAAGACTTGTGAAATTTTATTTAGTTATAAAGGCTGAAAATACAAAATAACCCAATTGTGCGCTTTGGTTTGAGACTTATGCACATCACAGATTGCACCAAAGCTCAAAAGGAAGGTGGTAAATGCAAGTTGGTACTAGATCATTATGGATCCTTATAGTATTTCTAGGTGAATTCACCGCCCAATGACTTCTGAGCTAATATCAGTTATCTAGATGAGACATCATTTGACAATATGAATCTGACTGACTTTCATAGCAAATTATACTGCATGTAATGTTTAGCTTAAGTATACATATTTTCACCAAGTTCTCTCTATTTCCTAAGAGTGATTAATCATTCCCTCTATTTCCTAAGAGTGACTAATCATTCTCTTCAAAAACGAGAACATCAATCAAGAACTTGTGAGCAAACCAGACATTGTATCCTTTAGCTGTTTTAAGTAACTAAAATAACCCAGGTAACTAGACAATATCCTGCATCCACACTCAAAAGCATCTATCATCAAAAGGCTTACTTGCATGTAGAACGTGTTGAAGTCATTGTAGCCATCCCTGCATGAATGGTCAAATTAAGCATCATGACTTCAGAAAATAAAGACATTTCAGCATAGATCATGCAACAAATAATCCACATTGACCACAAAGAATTTAGAGCGTCAGAACGGAATGCGATACATAAGGCTCATTTTGTCACCTATGTTAGTATGATATTCCCATGGTGAATAACCTTCTTAGTATAAGTACGTACCCAACATATATCCTATACGAAATCGCATGACCAGTAAAATATACCATCCCTTCCAAAATTGTGGTTCTAATTGGACCCGCCACAGAGTTATGAAAGTTCAGAAGGTACATGTTCTGTAGCAGTTAAGCTACCGCCTTTAAAAGTAATGGTTCAAAATTAGTTTTGTCACGTCTTATTGTAATTAGTTCAACAAGTGTTAAGTTTTGTAGCATGTTGTTGATGCAAGTACTGATAAGACACAGATCATAATAGATCAAATCATGAATGTGACATGTAAATCTTTTTAATTGAAGTCACTGATTATTTGCAAATGGGACTATTTCATTTTTGAAGCCCAATTGTTAATTTGAGGATCCTATCTCTCCTGTTAGAATTGAATTAAAATTCGATGATCTACATCACTTTGAAAGATGCTGAAAAAATGGCTTGATATCCAAAGGTCTAGTTGGTTAGCATTGATATAAATTAAATAATCTGCTACAGAGAGTGTTTGCAAATATGATGTCAACCACAATCTACTAGAGACCAGTAGAAGGTAATTACTAATCCAAGGCTCGTGGTTGGACAGAAGTTCTTAAATTTGCAGAGAATATAAGAAGTTTGTGGTTAGACAGGGCAAAAAGGTGAATTAGGAAATGAAAGTAGAATGAATTCAAAACCACAAGTACTATTCCAAATTCCAAGGATAGAGAAAAATTCAGTTATCCAATGACTTAGTTGAAGATAATCAGCCAAAGTGACAATTTTCACCGACCAAATTTCCTTCTATAATCTCCTTCCACTCCTTTACAAACATAATTTATTCTTAAGTGAATGAGTCGGAAAGTCAGATTGCATTTTAGCATATAGAAGACATACTTTTTATAGTGTGGCGCATCTCTATCCAAACGAGCAAGAGTTCCTGCCAAAATAGAGACCTGCAAATTCACAGAAAGGAAGAAATTCCTAACCCAAAATCCATTGCCATTTTAAAACACTATGCAACATGAATAGGACAATTCAGATAAATAGAGTCGGAATCTATACATAATTATGAACATCTTTATAAGAAATCAAGAACATTAAACTCCCCAATAAAATGCAAAATGGCTATCCTATACAAAATATAGAATTGGCCATCTGGAAAACCAACGTGCATCGTAAGACAATTTCTGAACAGATCAAATCTAAATGGAAAAGCAATGCTTGATATTTTTACCTATGTTACAATGTTGCACCGGATTATTAAGACAAACTAGGATAGTTATACCTTTTCTCCACTGTCGTTTCCGACAACCCTAATCTCAAGCCCTACACATGCAGCCTCAGGAGCAAGGGGAATCTCCTCGTAGCTAAGGAATTGTACAGCAGAAGGATCATAGCGAAAGAATCCAAAATCATGAACCTACAAACAAAGAATCCAAAATCATGAACCATACTACAATTTGGCATATGGCTTCTTTTACATCAAGAACCAGACTTCACATAATGGATAGTTAGCGAGAACCCTGATAAACACATGGAAGAAGAAATGTAATAGTACAGTATCAATCAAAAACAAAACGCATATAACAACTTACAGGGTCTCTATATACTGGATACACCGGAACTTCTTCACGGTTCACAAACATAGCTTCCGCCACCACGGGCCCTGCACAGGAAACAAATAAAAAATATTCAAACACTTTGAAGTAAATGAAAGTACCCTCATAAATGACAAAAGGACCATTCTTTCTAACCAGGCTTCACGACATGACGGTTAGTGAGGATGATTCCGCGGCTCTTATCCACAACGAAGCCAGTGGCATAGGACGCACCGGCCGACTCGGTGTCGAATGCACGGCAAGCTGTAGTGCGAAGGACGACGACGGCGGGGACCACCTTGTTAAGCGCCTTCCGCCAATCCTCGGCGGTGGCGAGATTCTCCTTGAACGGCGGATCGATCTCCATGGAAAGCTCCTCCTTCATGCTCGTCTCCATCCCAGCCAACGCCGTCTCCGATCCCAACCTCTCCATTTCAGTTTCCAATCACACTTCAAAAACCCTACTTGATACAATTAATCACTCTCTTCACCGGAAACGAGATTGAGAACTCGAGTTTAGACCAGAGATTCAGTGAAAAGTGTATCTGAAAACCCGATGAGAAGAATTAAGAATATTCCGGCGACTGTGCCGGAGGATTCTAATGATATTTTGGGATCACCTTTTAGGATCGGGAATGCTGCTTTCTCACTAACTTTCACTTTTAGCTTTTTGCGTTTTTGTATTAAGATTTAAGCAGGTCAAATCAAATTGGCTTTCTTATTTTCTTTTATTTATGGATAAACTCTTGTTTATTTCATTTGCATTTTTCCTATTAATCTCCCCTTTTCAGTAAAGGTAAATATCATTTTGGTACCGTAATTTTGTAATAATTCGATTTTAGTATCAAATTAATTATTTTTCTCAATTTTGATACTATAATTTATAACTTGTATCACGTTTGCTACATTCGAGTCTCAAACCCAAATATATTACAATTGATTTAAATAATAAGGTATAGTACTAAAATTGAAAAAAATAAACAGTTTCTTATTAAAATTATATGACAAAATTACGATACTAAAACTGATATTAACCATTCACTATATATTGTTTTAGATATTTTACTGTCTGTTATGGCTTATTGGGTTTGTCAATCAATGAGTTAATTGTATATTTGCTTAAAAAAGCGTGGTTTTTTATTTATTTGGGCATGACTTTTTAAGTGAAGAAATTATGAGTAACTTCAACTTAGAGAAATCATTGGTGATAGTGGTGGAACTCAAATTCCAACTATTGTGATGGATTATTTTTAAAACTTTTAATTTGGTGATGAGGATACCGACTTTTATAGAATTGAAGATGACGCAATTGTATTTCTCTTGTAGTTTGAATTTAGATGGAGAGTTGTTAAAAAATAAAATTTAGATGTAAAATACAAAAAACGCAATCATCTCTAAAATAGTTTGACACAATTAGGAACACAATGTCACCATTTAATCCAATTTTTGTACCAAAATAGACTGCGAACTGCATCAAAATTAGAATTTTGTGTTGATTAAAAATACGTAAGTCAAATTATGCGTGTTCGATTTTTTGAGTAGGAAGGTTAGTTTTTCCTTTTTATTAAGAAAAATGAAAATTTTCAGCTATTTTCAATTCAAGAAAATGTATTATCGGCGAAAAGATTCAGAAATTAAATATATTTTAATTTTGCTACCATAAATATATTCTTAATTCAGAATTAATCCAAAAAAAAAAAAAATATATATATATATATATATATATCTTAGTTGAGAAGTCTTTCGGAAGATAATGAGATATAAATCTCTAATTTACGAACAAAGATACAGGAATACATACATGACAAAATATAAAAACGATATCATTGATTTTTTTTTATAAATATTCAACACAATACGTTATAATGATATTTTTAGAATTCTTCGTGGATCATATATATAAATTCACATGTACAACCCAAAGTTTTACTCATGACTTTTGTAGTAAATAGTACAATTGGTCAGAAGTATATTGGACACCTACCATTGAAGTCATGTTGTATTATTTTGTACTTGGTATCCCGAACAAAAAGACAACAATTCAAAGTAATATAAATAAACAAAGACAAACTTTGACAAAAGGGTCGTCTTTTACAAAACGTTTTCTAAATGGCAATATCAAGTGGGTCGATTTTGGATTACTCGGATGAAGTAGCAGAATCGGGATCCTAAAGTTAGTGGTATTTATGGCTCATAATCTACAGTATTTAAGGAGTGTTGGTAAGGTTTATTGTTTTTAAAAAGTTAAAATGGAAGTTAAAGTTGTAGTAAAAATATGGAGTGTTTGGAAAAAAAAAAAGCTAAAAGCTGAGAGAAAAAATAGTTGAATATTGGAAAAAAAAGCTGTGAATCGCTTCTAATTTTAATAAAATTACTAATTAAAGTTATATTTATTTATAAAAATACCTAGAATCTCTAAACATAATCTAAAAGAATGTATTTAGGTGCTTCAAGATTCTGACTTATTTTTACTTAAATTTAACCGAAATTGAGAATATTTGTAAGCCCAAAGTACTGAAAAAATTACTTGTATCTTGTATTAAAAATGTCTTGTATCTTGTATTAAAAATATTCTTTTTTAGAATTTGCAAACGCTCTCTAAATGTTCACGGAGCTTTCAAACAACGGATCAAACATTGATAAACTCATATCACAGTGAAAGCTCACCATCTATCTCATAAATCATTTTAATCATATTCTACAAACATGAATTCACATAGAGAATAAATGCAGGACTACAGAAACAAGAACCCCAATAAAACTCTGATTCTCCAAGAAAAATCATATATACATCTCAATAGAAAGTCCACCAGACCCCACAATCAACAACACCCCATCAAGCCGTATAGGGAAAACATAAAAAAGAAAAAGAAAAAGAAAATTACTATTTGTATAGTTCTCACCACACAAAATTACTTACAAAAGAAAATCTAAGCACTCAAATCATTTTATTGACACTTATTACCAGTCACACGATACCCCTAACTAAAGGCCTGGACTAGCACAATCTGATCTCCCAATGCAGTCATATTCTTTTTTGTCTTCTTTATTTTTTATAAGAGAGCTTTCACTTCAATGAAACTTCAGACGAGCAGCTTTTTAAAGGCAAATCAGCCGGAGTACAAACCAGAGCCCTTTGTTGCAAGTGTCTCAAGCTCTGCTCCATGCTAACCTGCACCATTTCTGAAAGCATCTCCTTTGCTTTCCCAATTTGATCTTCCCCATCAATCTGAGATATAATATTGCAAACAATATTCTCCAAAGTATCTGGCTTGAGTTCGCTTCTCGGATAAGGACTTTCCCTCAGCAATCTCAAAAGCGTTTGTGCTTTCAATTTCGACTTCGCATTTCCTTGCACAGTGAGCTCGAGAAGCCCGGGAATTACACCTTCTCTAAGAATCACTTCTCTATATTTCTCCCTGTCGCTCTGACACATTGTCAGAAGCGCTCCGACTGCATGTTCTTTGCTCTGGTGGGACCCGCTTTCGAGCACTTCCACGACTGCGAGTACTCCGCCCTCTTGCGATGTCAGCACGGTTCGTCCATCGTCGAAAGATACGAGAGATTCGATCAGGGCTGTACATTTCTCGGCTGTTTTGGAGGATTTCTTGCATGATTTGAGGAGTGTGATTAAGGGAGGAATAGGGTCTGTTTGGAGGATGAGGGTGATATTGTCGGGATGAGTCGATAAGTTGTAGAGAGCCATTATGGAGTCGAGTTTGGCTTGTGGGCCTCCAAATTTTAGGATGTTTATAAGGAGAGGGATGGCTCCAGAAACTGTGATGATTGGTTTGTTGAGTGGTGATGCTGATAATGTGATCAAAGCTGCAGCTGCGTGCTCTTGAAGGGTTGTGTTCTCTGACTGGAGGAAGTTGATGATTGGTTTCAAGGCGCCAGCTTCAATTATATTTATCTTGTTTCTGCAAATAATAAATAAAAAAGTAAAAAAAATGATCAGACAATAGAATTTAGGACAATTACAGCTACATCCTCTAATGTATAGCCTAAATACAGTCAGTAATACTGAGGTTTGGAAAATTACATTTACACCCCATGAGGTTTAAACTCACCTTACAATTGGGTCCATCTGTTAACTTTCTTAACGGAATTTGTTGACACCAGCGCAGGAATTTACTACATAACCTGTTTGGCCCTTATATTTACTAACTGTTTGTGATGCCATGAGATTTTATTTTCTTTTGTAGTTATTTTACTAAGGCAGATGGGTAGGTTGTTCGCTCTTGAAAATCATTTTTTTTCCTTGTTTTCTTCTGTAGAGTAAGGACATATTGGAAAGTTCACAGGTGCTGTTAGTAATTTCTTGACCTCGGTTATGTTGAGGGGGTGCAGATGTAATTATCCCAACCTTAGGGGTACCGGGCTGAATTTAGGTCATAGCTGTAATTATTCCTAGCAAATATTGAAATTATTATTTAGAATTTTTTTGCAATGTTATAGTTTCCAAAAATACTAGTCCACAGTGCTTGTTGGTTATTTTGGGTAGAAAATGCAAATATTCAGTTCAGAACAACAATTCAGGAAATAACTCTTTCGAGCTATAACAAAAGTTTAAATTACTTTATCCTTGAATCCTAATCAACATTAGATTATATGGCCTAAACCAGACAATATATTTTTTAGGGATAATTACACTTACACACACCCCCTCGACTTAGGGGTAAATACAACAATACCCCCTCGACTATGGCTCCGTCTAACACTAAGGTCATGTCGTTAGGATGAGGGCTTATTTTGTGGTTTCATTGTAAGAATTTTTTATTTATTATGTATAGCAATAGAAACATGATTCATTGATTTACAAGAAAAAAGGACTTTCCATTAAGCATAGAATGGTCATTTCACAACTTTCCGTTAACTTTATAGGTTTCTGTTAAGGTTAAGGGGTCTGTATGTAATTTCCAATAATTGAGGGGATCTTGTTGTATTTTCCCTAAGTCAAGGGGGTGTAAATGTAATTATCCCTATTTGTTATTGAGAAGAGAAGTTCAGATTTGCTTTTTCCTTAATCAACATTAGATTATGGAATCAACCAGACTAGCAGCAATAAAGAGAACATAATATTTTTCTGGGAGAAAAGCAAACAGAACCTAATCCATGTGAAAGCTTCACAAGCAAGATTAAAGAAAGAAAAAAAGGTTAGATGACAGAAGCAAAGGGCAAAGTGGATGAAAAAGAAAAGTTAGGGAAGAGAAAGAAAAAGAAATAAAAGAAAGCAACACGTGAAAACAAGACCAAAACCCTCCTCACCTAATCCAGAACAACAGACATTCTATTCGGATATGCCTCAAACGCCTTCGAAAAAAATCACATAAATTAATGTTTTCATATATAAGGTTAATTACACTTAGACCCCAAGGGAGTTTGTTAGACTACAAGTTGTGAGTTGTGACCCTCTTAGTCAAAATATTACACTTACATTAAAAACTCCTGTGGGGTGTAAGTGTAATATTTTAACTAAGAGGGTCACAACTTGTAGTTTAACGAACTCCCTTAGGGTCCAAATGTAATTAACCCTGCATATGTATTAGAATAAAAGAAGCATAAATCTTCCTACAAACTTTTGAAGTCCATTATGTATATATTTCACTTTATGAATGCATTCAGAGTGTGCCTCTCTCATTCTATCCATTTGCATATTCCTTTATATATATAAATAAATACATGAATATGATGAAATGGCATTTTGCATCATTGCCTGAAGAAGTATAAAACTTAGAATTAATTCATTTAAAACAATTTTCTTCAACTAACCAACAATTCTAATTGAATTTAACTTAGGATAAGATTGAGTTCCTGCAAATGTAATTAAGAACAATTTTATCATATCTAGGTGGATAGAATTCCGAATTCTAATATAGGGATGATTACGAAACCCCCCTGAGATTAGGTAGTTTTTCAGAAAACACCCTGAAACCTTGAAACATTACGAATACCCATGAGTCAACGATTATCAACGATTTTCCATTAGTTTTAGGGGGATATTCATATTTTGCAAACCTCTCAGTGTCGTTTTCGTAATGTGTAAAGCTTTTTCAGGGTGATTCTTGGAAATAGCGTAAAGATAGGGATTTTTGTAATTTTTCATGGTTTAGCATCCAAAAAAACAATTTACTGAACTCAAGGAGATAATCCAAATCATGTCTAAGCCTCAAAATTGGGAAATTTTCAATAAGAATTCATTGGACTATGAAGCAAATAATATCCCACCAATAACCAATTCTAATTTGAGAACTCAAAAGTCAAAATTCTATGCCGCCACGACCGACAAATCCAATTTCAAATTGACAGTAGAAACTGAACCAAGAATCAGAACACAGAAGCTGCAATCACACAACTACACGTTTAGAGCAGAGATATTTCGAAGAACTTACGTTTCGTCCTTGACGGCGAGGTTAAGGAGTGCGGCGAGCGCGGCCTCGTTGGCGTCGGCTGAGTCGCACCGGAGCATTTCCACGAGGGATCCAACAGCGCCGGAGAAATGACGGCGATACCGCTGAGAAGTCTTGGTCAGCCGCCGGATATCCTTCGCCGCCTGCACTCTCGAAATGGGATCGTCCGATTGCAGAAGTACGAGCGTCTGATTAACAGTAGACGAAGACGAAGGGCTCGTACTCGAAGCACGAGGCAATTCATCATGATCAGCATCGGGAGTTGCGGCCATGACGTGACAGTGGCTAGTGCTGCCGTAATCTTCGATACCCATATTTTCTTCTCTCTCTCTCTTCGAGTTTTACGCTTTGAAGAGAGAAAAAAAAAAGTTGGGTTAGATGGGCAGTCGGAGGTGGGTGGGGCTCGGCGATGAGAGAGAAAAAGGAGTGAGAGAGATTATATAATGATGCAGGAAACGTAAAGGTGGAGGAATGGAGCCGTAGCGTTAAGCAACAGTTACGGTGGGGGCGGTGGTGTATTTATATTTGAGTTAATTGCATTTCTAACCCATAATTCAACATTTTTTTTAATTTAGATATCATACTAATTAGTTTTTATAATTTTCACATAAGTGAATTGATTTTTGCAACTTTAGTCTTATGAAAATAATTCACTTGTTTTTTATTTGTTTCAATAATAATTGATTTTTGGTCTCATAAAAATAGGTCAAATTATAAGACCAAATCAATAAAATCAATTAGTATTAGACCAAAATCAAAAAAGAATATACAAAGTTAGGGGCTACTATACATGGACAGTTGGACACGGTAAGGCATGAATAGAGAAATATCTTTTTAATCATTTACCACTATAGAGGTACTTGAATATGACACGAGACATAACATGACACTAATACTGCAAGACACCTGAACTAGACACTAACACTGTACAACGATTTTTTCAGAATGAGAAAAACTAGGTAGGGGCCAGGGTGGGGTGGGGGCAACGACCTTTTGTATGTTGTTGTTTGCTTTTAATTGGCAGTTGGAATTTCAGGTAGTCCCGTCCTTAGGGGCGGCTTTTTTTGTTTATTCAATCTTCACTAACTGTCGGTCACAGAAATTATGTTGGAATTATTAATATCTATTATATATATATATATATATATATATATATATATATATATATATTAAGCTCATTAATAATCTGGTTAATTACTACTTTTTGAGAAAAATCTAACTAATTAATTAATTAATGAGTCGGTGGAGATATAATTTGGTGGTTGGTTGAGCAAATAGTATCCATGGTTTAAGTGAATTGGTTTAATTTTTGAATATTTTGCAAGAGATCAATATAAATTTGAAAAATTAAAGTGAGAGGCTATCATACATAAAAGAATTTCTTAAAATTAAGGATACTTAATTAAATTTAGATTTAGACTCAAGGAAGTTTGTTAAACTACAAGTTATAATACTCTTAGTTAAAAAATTATACTTACATTTCACAATAATTTCATAATAAAAAAAAAGTACCCAATTTTTAGTATTCCTCTAGGAATATTTCGTAAAATTTTGGAATATTCTGCTAAATTTTTTGACGGAACCCTAACAAAATCGCTGAAATTGTACTAACTGTCTACAATTCAGCGAGGGAATTAGCGACTGTAGTCGACAGTGGATGTCATGATCTACACAAAAAAAAAAAAGGAAAAAATGTTTAATTAGTTTAGTGAGATGAGACACTAGATCCTTTATGCAAGGTTTATAGTTCAAACTAACTTGTGGATGGAGCAAATTAGATTGGGAAGATCACCTCCAATTGAGATTATACATTATTCAAACTCAAGAAAAACCGTCTCAAAAAATAAAAATAAAAATAATTAACCTGTCATGAATCAATAAATCTAATGATAAAGATCCAACATCGACGTAATCATATATATTCTTGAGAGTTTTTCCTTTGTCATGATCTTGCATTCTATGCGCTCATGATTTAATATATTTTAAGATCTTGGAACTTATAGGCAAATGTCACTTAGAATTTTAAGCATTTTCTGGTGAACAATTATTGTCGTTTTCTTTTCTTTTTTAGTGGTTTTGGTTGCTGTTCTTTTTCTTTTTCTTTTTTTTTTTCCGAAATATAGTCTTTTTCCTCATTATTAAGGTGAAATGTTTTGTTTTCTCAGATGGTGATTGATTGTTTTTTCAGTTTTTTTATACTGTCTTAATTGACCAATATGCCTTCGTTATTACAAAAAATTCCCCTTAGTTTGATACTTTTGTTCCACGATCTCATTTTCCCACACAAATCTTTTTTTTTTTAAAAGCATAGTAACTTAATTACTTCATTAACAATCCAGATGATAGATTACAAAGTTCAAGAAAACTGAAGGTAAATCTCCAGCATCAACACAGTCATAGGCTGCAATTCGAATAATAAAATAAGCCACATCATTGGCATCATAACAAATAAAGTGAAAAGTACAACCAACTAAACAAGAACTTAAACTAAAATTACAGACATTAAGTTTCCAAACCATGAATGATCTTCTTCAGAAAGTAACTGACGGGCAGATAACTCTCGAGAATGACGCACACCAAAGATGATCGCGGTTCTAGAAACTGACACCCAATGGAACATCCAAATCTCTCATACAAGAAGACTAATTACAATATAAAAAGCCAAGATCTGACGCCGTTAATAAATAAATAGATCTGATTGGGAAACGGCATACTTCCCACCAGATCTAATTCAAAATAAGGATGGGTTTTGTTCTTAGCGAGAGAGTACAAGGTAGTTTTTTTTCCTTACTGCACTGGTTTGACGTCCTCACAAATCTAATTGATTAAAGAAAAAATTAGGCTTAGACTCCAAAGAAGTTTGCTGAATTACAACTCATAATTCTGTTAGTCAAATAATATAGTTACACCCAGCGCGAAATTGAATGATTACGAAATACACTCAAACATTACGATTCCATTAGCGAACATTAAGGTTCCGTTATTAGTTAACGGAATATTCCTTTTTCAATTTTAAAAACATTACACTTAGATCCCAAAAGAGTTTATGATATTACAAATAACACACAAGTGAAATTTAGGAGCAAACCCGTTGTATATAAAAATAAGAGTATTTTTGGTATTTATTATTTATTTTTGATGACGTCATCCGATCCAGTACATAATGGAATCCTGACGGAATCCTAATACTTGGGTGTATTTTATAATTATTGAATTTCGTGTAAGGTATAACTATAATTTTTTGCCTAAGAGAGTCATAAATTATAATTTAATAAACTTTTTTAAGCTCTAAGTATAATTTTCCCTTGATTAAAATTCCCTTGAGTTTGTTAATATCGATGTTACACTGTACTTAAAAAAATCCGCTAATTAGATATTTTTTTGGAAGATATTCTGTAACTCATCACTTGTTGAAAAACTAAAATAATTTAAACATAGATATTGATTAGTCTTGGACTAGAACCTCATTTCGGATTCGTTAATTTGATTTAATTGCCCCTTATGTTCCGACAACAATTTATCAAAAATTTTATTCAGTTTATTCAAATTCAAATATTATCGTCGATTAGTTGTTCAATTTTCTACTAGCTACCATAATCAGAAGTTTCGAGTTTGAATTTTAAGAAAACAATTATCATTGTTAAAACAAACTTTATATTTTATTGGTCAAATCCAACTCAAATGTAATTTAAGTTGCGATTTAAGAAAAAAATTCCAAATATTAACTTCACAAAGTGACAGGTCCTAAAAGTTAAAGAACAAATTCTCTAGTTCTTACTTTTATGCATAAACATTATTATACATTATACTTCAAGACGCATGACCTATGAATTATGATACACGAATAAGATACTGCACATAATTGTTTTTAATATTTTATACTAAATAAATATCTGATATAATACAATACTATATACTAAAATTTTAGAAGTATCGATGAATTATATTACGTAAAGAACTAAAGAAGTTGACATGCAGCAGCCTTTGGCGTAAGGTTTGATGATGAGTTAATTGTTAAAAGAATATTTTCCTTATTTGATAGGAATAATAATTACATATACCCCAATGTTTGTTTCGTTTTTCAAAAACCCCCTGTTAATTGTTAAATTACAATAAACTCATTCTAACTTCCATTCAACGTTACTTTAGACGGAAAATCATTAAAATTATATTTTTACCCCTAACGGAAGGGGCTTTGTTGCTTTTTTTTTAGTAATATATTTGATCATCTATCTTCGCATAAAAAAAAAGAAGGTTTGTAATTATTTTAACTTAAGTAAAAAAATGTAAAAATCAACTTAAGGAATCCGTAATAATTAAAAAAATAACAAGAAGTAAGTTGTTGAATTAAAATTGAAATTTTCTTAATACATCAAATATAAATTGGTGCTCGTAATTAAATTGACCTCCTTCCCTAAATGATTGGAATAGTGTAAGAACTAAGAACCATACAGCAACAGCCTCCATTATTGAATAACTCACTTTTGTACAAAATTTTTAAATATTCTACATATCCAAAATTTCAACTTATGCATACGTTATTAAAAAATTCCATTAGCAACTACGCTGAACATTCATCCTACCCTATCGTGTTCAACATTCGTGTCGAATACTTTTCTAGTATATAATATTAAAAAAAAATTGTGTTACTGTAACCTTATCACGTCATATTTGTATTTCCATATATATCCGTATTTGTGTTTCATAAATTACCAAATAAAGCTCGACTTACATCCTTCAGGAAACACCCTATCGCAGCATACTCATCAAAAGCCCTAGTAATCGCATTACACCTCAAAAACTCGGGAAAAAATAGCCAAAAAGCTGTTACCATAACCCACCCTACTGTTAACGGGCCCGTGATTAGCCTCGGCAGCTTCCACCGGCCCTTGATTGCTTTCTTAATCACAATCTCAACAACCAAACACACCCCATGAAGCAAGAAAAACAAGGTGAGTTCGCCGCTGGGCCTATGCCGTCCCAAATAGAAAAAAATCAGCTCATGCATTAAAGCCGACACCAAAAACGAGCCCACCACCGCCGGTAGAGCGGCCCATTTACGGCCGACGATAGGAGTAGAAAAATACAACACGGGCTCGTACACCGCCGGCCGAAGAACACGTGTCACCATTATATTCCACCTACGACCCCAAAATTCTTGCAATGAAGCCGATAGATACGGCTCGTCGAATTGCGGCTCGAGCTGAATCCCGACGACGGCTTCGGCTAATCCCCCAACGACAGCCAGGATAATTTCGAGCCCGAAGTAAATATGAAAGCTGTATACAACCCACGTGAATTTGGGATGAATTTCCTCGGTATAATCATACATCTTTAGAAATAAGCATATGAGCAAGCCTTTTACGACGTAGTTCGGGAACGACTTAAGGCCGTGTTTGGTTGATGACGGGATTAATTTATCCTGTTTGATGGGGAGACAAGCGAGAGCGATGAAGCGCGGGAGGGTTAATAACGGGTCGGATAACGGGCCCTTTTCGAAAGCAAACATGATTAGCTTGAAGTTGGCGAGCCAAGCCAAGAAGAAAGCAGACGAGCCGCCGAGATGAAGTGTGTGGAGATTTAGAGGTAGGATTAAGTTGAGGGATAGGACTGGGATTATGGATAGGAGACGTGCAAAGCCTCTTGGGACGTGTTTGGCTGCCAGAAAACAATAGCTGAGAGAGACGAAAACCAGTGTCCATACTTTTATGAAATTTGTGATTTCTCCTTCGGACCAGTGCTTGATTACTTCGATGATTTGCAGAGACATGTTTGGTTGGATTTTTTTTCTTTTCTTTGATTATGATGTATAGTTTTAGTGAGAGATGATTTGCATTTTGCAGTATGATTTATGAAGGTAGAGAGAAAAGTTAAGAAAAAGCATTTATGTTGGATTTGGAGCCGCCGAAGAGGGTCATTTGTCTAAAAGGTAAGCTAATATAACAAATAACAATACAAAAATTAGGATCAATTGGACCAAACTAGTTTGCCACTTTTACAATTTCACCATATAACATTATAATGTTGAATTTATTCTTTATGGAATATTTATAAGCTTTTTTTAAGAGTATTATATATATAATTTTATGTTTTATTAATATCACATTTTTTTTAAAGCAAAACGAGTTAGGCTTAAATATATTAAGATAAAATAGTTAATTGTTTTAATTTTTTGAAAAAGTATCCCAAAATAGAAGACGTAAAGCAACACAATAGCGTAGTTTCTTAACCATAAGGATTTGGTCTAATGACCATCATATATTACTCCAGTGTAGAGATTTATGTTCGATTCCTTATAATAACAAAGATCGAATTTTGTGCGAGTATTTGAAAATAATAATAATAATAATAATAATAACAATAATAATAATAATAATAATAACAAGAGCGTAGTTTCTTTGACTAGTGTCTCGTGGTATTCAGATTCTCGCTGCCGTTGGTGGAATTAGACTTGAGCACTTGACCAATTGAAATTCCATTTATGTTTGTTTATATTCCAATTTTTGTAGCTCCTATTTAATTATATATAATATTATATAACTACTTTATGTATACTATTTGAAATGAAAAAAATATTCAATAAAATAATTTTGAATAAATTTTAATAAGTCTTGACTAATAACCAAGAATTTTATATTTAAGTGATTAGAATATATTATGATTGATGGGAATCAGAAAATTAATTGAATTTAAATAATACTCAATTTGTGTCATAAAAATATAGTACAGAAAAATAATCATACTCAAAATATTGGTAATATTTGGATTAAAGATTGTTTAATTGAATAATAAAAAAGTATTGAAATTGTATAAAATTTATTATAGAAAATTAATAAATTCTAATATATATTGTCGGTTTTGAAGAATAAAAAAAGAATTTGATTAAGATTAAGGTAAATTAATTACATGATTTCGAATTTCCATACATACTTTTAGGTCTTTAGAATTATTAAGTTGGTTATTTATAAAAACTGGGCCTGATTATAAAACCACCAAATCCGGCCCAAACCATAGAGAATCCATGAGAAGCCCATCGAATCTCCACCATCCATCTCAAGCTCACAGATCGCACTACGTGGCCCAATGCCGAAGCCTAGGTATTTAATGAATAGTTCCAACAGCAGCCGTGGGTATAGATTAGATATCAGGATTCTCATGGCCCGAAGGTTTTCCGGAAATTCTCGAATAAAATCTTATTCTAAATTTATAATTTAGCAAGACCACTTTTAAAAATCGAAAGTTTGTTAGTATAAAAATTAAGGCATAATGATATATTTAGTAAGACCATTAAGAAAACTATCCTATGGGTTTAGCCAAGTGAAACATGATAGGATTCATTCCTAACAAGGTCACGGGTTCGAATCCCCCTTGTCACCACGGGATGAGATACAACTTAAATACTTTATAAACGTTCGCTAAGCCTAAAAATTTTCCCTGTCTTGGACTAGGAAGTCTCAAACCGAATTTTCTACTACATTTAATACTTCATCTCCTACTACAACTCATCGATGAATGTCGTTATATTCTGAAGTATATCAATTATGTGTCTGTATAATTTGCACGTGGCTAGTCTAACTCTAGCAACATGACTTTTTATTTAATTTTTAATTTGCCTTGCAAATTAATTACCTGTAAATATTCTTTTATTTGTTTGATTATTTTTTTGAAGTATAATTAAGGGGACATATCCCGGAAAGTAATATCAATACAGATATAGTCACTGTAAACAATTGCTAAATCATTTTTTTAATTAAATCTTATTTTAAATTGCTAAACTTTCTATGCAGAGATAATAATCTCTCTATATATATGATAGTGATTTGCACTCGTGTTAAAGAGGAGCCTCCGATCCCAATTATATGTTTGAATTTTACTAATCTAAATAACAATTTATTTATTTAGTACCTAATAGGTATTTGATTTATTATGGTTATCGTAATTTATACTATTGGTCTAAAATATATATACTATTTGTCGAATGTTATTTAAAAAAAACCTTTTGCAAAGTCAAAATTCGAATTAAAAGAAAGTGAAGATTCAATTTAGTTGAAAAGAAACTACAGTCCATACACACTCAAGTTGTGCAACATGACCACCGCTTAGCTAGCTGTTGCATGTTAATTTATTTTCTCATCATAATAATTACATAATATATATGAAAGAATGACACCTTTTCTATGCATGGATCAAATTTTTAAATGATGTATAGTCTGTTTTACAGAGACATTCACATTGACTTGAATTAGCTAGTTTATATCTATTAAAGACGGAAATGAACACGGATACGGCGATATAAACACGATACGACACGACATGATACGGATATGATGAAACGTTTTTTTTTTATATTTTACACTAGAGAAGTGTCTAACATACGGTATTGAACATGACACGATACGACAGGCTGGAACTTTTGGAGTGTCCGTGCATCAAAGGTTTATATAAATGTACATATTGCTGATAATTAAATATTTAACTAAATAATTGAAAAAAAAAATATATATATATATATATAAGTATCAAGTCAAACTAAAGTTTTAATTAATATACGTCTACTGATTGCGTAACCTCTACTGATTGCATGTTACTCTGTTACGAAATCCTGAGTCATGAAGGACATGATTAATTACGAAATTGAAAATCATGTCTAAATATATACACAAATGTAGGCCATGCATGTATTATGTATACTCTCTGATTCACATACATTTTTTAAAATTCTATTTTGTCTTGTTGTGTTGGCTAACATCGTATCTAACATCCGTATCAGACACTTTTTTAATATAAAATATTAAAAAAAATTCGTATCGTCGTATTTGTACCGTGTTGTCCATGTTTCATGGTTCATATCCTTTACTCCGTATATATATATATATATATATATATATATATATATATATATATATATATATTGTTGGATTTAATTGTATCTTTAAGTGTTATCCTACATTGATAAGTGTGTATTAGTTGGGATGTGAAAAGATACATTAAAGGTTGTTTGGAAAACTAAAGATTCCCACTTTAATTAAACTCTTAATTAAGAGTCCCACATTGGTTAAACTCTTAATTAATGAGCACTATATTAGTTAATGCTAATTAGTGGTGTTAATTATGGAACTCAAGTGAGAGAGATGGATGGTTCGCATGCGGTGCGGTGCACCGCACTGCCCGCGCCCACGTCCCGCGGCCGCGCATGGGCTTGGGCTTGGGCTTGGGCCGGACCGGACCGCGTCGCTTAGTCGTGTGTCGCATGATGGCGCACTTCGCACGTGCGCATCGTCGCTAGGAGCTAAGGAGCCTCGCCTCCGAGCCCAGAGCCTTCATTTTGGACCAGGCCCAACTCACTTCGGAGCCCAATTTCAGACAACCCAACTAATCAGGTTATAGCTGTTGGAATGTGACTGTTGGAGCCTGAAACAGTCAATTAGTGGGCTTTGAATGCATTCAAGGAGGAATGAATTCTATAACAGCCAAATCATTCATTCCCTGTATTAATCTGATTTAATTATTATTAACACCTGAACCCCTATAAATACAGGTGCTGTGTTAATCAGAAATTACAACAACATTCACCTGAATTCTGGTGTATTGCTAGCATCCGAATTCTCCCAATTTTCCTATACAAAGCTTGATATTATCCTGGAAGTGTATTGCCTGAAACCTTAGCAAACTTCCAGCGAAGTAGGGGCAATAGAAACTTTAAGGACAGGGATTACCCGTGTCAAAGCTTCTGATTTCCATACCCAATTCATATAACATATATATATATATATATATATATATATATATATATATATATATTTTTTTTTTTTATCTAAATGAATCATATAGAGGTACATAAACTACATCAATAAAAGTATAAAACACAAAAATTCAGGGAGCTCTTAACTTAATATATTGTGAAAGCAAAAGAAAAATAAAAAAATAAAAAAATCGAGCATTTAATTTACAACTAATACTACTACGTATATTTTTGCATTTAATTTGAAATGGGTTGGTGGATTGACAAACCATTTCTATATGGGATTGAGCATGTGACAAGCCATGTGGTTAATTCTAATTACGATCTTATATACGTGCATGCTTTGTGCTACTCCTATTACAATATATATATATATATATATATATATATAATATTATTTTCTTAGAAAAAATGTTTTTACAATGTATTTACATAATCATGAAGTTGTACGTAAATATTATTATAATGATTAATGATAAATGGCTTCGAACCACAAATGAGTAAAATCACTACAAGAAAAATGAAAATGAGTGACAAATGTATTGTGGCAATGTAAAAGTTGTCACTAATTAATTATATTTGTTTAGTGACAAAAGTTTTATTTTTGTCACAAAATTAATTTTCATGATGCATAATAGTGACAAAATGGTATTTAAGTTGTCATTATTGACAATTAGTGACATAGATATGTTGGCAACTTTGTGACGAGTAATTAATTTTTACCACAAAATCATAGTGATAATTTTTTTTTGTCACCAAATTGTCACCATATCTATGTTACTAATTGTTAATTGTGACAATAAAATCACAAACTCTTGTCACTATAGATGCATATTGTGACAATATAAAAATTGTTGTCACCAAATGAATTTAGTTAGTGACAAAGTAAAAGGTATTGTCACTAAATGTTAACAATATTGGTGACAACTTTTAAGTTGCCACTTAATATTTTTGTCACTCTTATTAAATTTTCTTGTAGTGAGTTCTCCTACTAATGACAACTGCATTTAGAGACTCGAACCCAAAACTTTCGATTAAGCTTTTTTATAGCGCTGAACTGCTAAGTTACGCCACTTGGTGGTATTTGTAGGATAACTTCGGACTCCAATAATACAAAATTTTTTACTAATATTATTTCACTAAGAAATTAATTTAATTTGTACTTAAATTTGGAATAACATATATAAATATATATCGACTATATAATTATACATCTTTGAGTAATTGAGTTGATAATGTATTCGATCATCACTTGGAGCTCGAGTTTCTGTCTCTTTGAATTGCAAGAATGGCATCAATGGCTTCTTTAACCTGAGAAAGATCAGGAGCTTTTCTACCTTGTGCAGGCCAAAATTCATCAGCTGCCAATACCTAAAAATTAATTAAAATCATCAAAATTACATTCATTAGATATTTATTAATTGATTAATTAATCCTGATTATGAAACTTAATTCTAAATTAATTTAGAATTGTGATGATCAGTTAGATATATCTAAACACACCTTGACTTGCAATTGAAGAAACTTGACGTAGCTGATTGCTTTTTCTAGCATGGTAACCATATCAACCTGCATAGATATATATACATTTGAAATTAGATATATATTTTGGGATCGATTTTACATTTGTTTAATTGGTTCTAATTAATTAACACGAAAGACCCCGTAAATGTGTAACAATTAAAAAATCTTGTATTTTCTTCAAATAATTAAGCACAAAACAACCTAATTAAATCATCCGTTTGTTATAAACAAACTTGAATTGCGATTGTTATTCTTTTTTTTGCTGGTTTTTTCCACTATGAAATAACCAATGTTTCGATATAAAATATACACTAATTACTTTGAATATGGAATAAGTTGCCTCAGAAACCGTATTTTAAGAAAAAATTCAACTACAAACTTGAGCCTAATTAATTAAGTACCTTGGAGCCATTTGGAACAAGTTCTTGTAGGACCTTGAGCCTTTCGCTGATCCTCTCTCTTCGATTCTTCATTAAAAAGAATAAAAATTCTTTTTATTCACCATAATATTAATCCATATTTATTAATTAATCTTGAATATTCGAGAAAATTAAATCAAACCTTAGCTGCCATGCTCTGTGGATCCTTCGTTGATGATTCCGACTTCTTAAGCTTCTTCATAGCTTGCACACTTTCTCCCTGCAAGAAATAATAATTTCATGCATAATTAATTACTAATTAACCCCAAGAAAAAATTAATTTCTTTTTTTTCTTTTCAGAAAGTAATTATAACAATATTTACCATAGATGAACGGCGTTTACTAGTTTTGCTTGTTTCTTGTCTTCCTAATTCTTGAACACCATTATTGATTGTATGATCATCACTCAGCCATGCGAAATGTACTCCACCACCATGCGTGGTGGCGATGGCCGCAGCGGCGGTGGTGGTGGAATTGATCATCTGATTCTGATCATAACTACTCGAATACATATTATCTTCCCAAATAGGGTATTCAAAACTTAGCAAAGAACCACTTCCATGATCAACTGAATAATTACTATATTCGGGCTTGAAATTGATCGCGGAATGATCGCCATTAGAATTCGTGCTGCTCGGACTAGACACCGAAGAAGAATTGCTGGCCGAAGCGAAATTCTTGGCGGGTGGCCCGCATGGCTTATCGGGGCTTTCGGGCCCCGCGAGGCCGTGATCGTAAAAAGCACTTGCTTGGATTATAGCTTTTCTTGTTGAGTCCTTAGCCATATATAGATTATCGGTAGTTGATGGAAATTTAGTACTAGCTAGAAGCTGAGAAAGAAGGCAATTAAGATATATAGATTGGGAAGTTTTTATGTGGTCTAGTTAGGGTTAGACATTGAAAATGTGTGGATGATCTATTGGTATAAATAGTATGGAATGTGTTTAGTATTTTTTTATGGTTTTTTATGGGGATTGTTAGCTGTAGGAGAGTGAGATTGAACTGTGGGAAAATCAGCAAAACCATCGGCGCTTCTTTCGCCATGGCCACGTCTCTGAAGATACCAAACACAGCCTAATTATGACATGCATTATATATTAAATGTTTATGACATTTAGACTTATTTCTAGATTATATTAATTAGGGTTCTTTCTTTCCAGTTTCCTACTTGTTTCCTTTACAAATAAAGAACTCATGAGCACGTGGGATTGAGGGAGAGAGAGAGAAGAGTGTCATTAATTTCATTGTTTATTTCAAATTATATATAGTTTTGGTCTCTATTAATGTTTAAGTTTAATTTCATATTATTCTTAATGTTTTAAAAATAACACATAAATCCTTCAAAATTTGTACATCTTATCTCAGTTTAGTCCCTAATTAAATCGTTCAATGTACTTACGTTTGTTAATTAGACGTACGTCACATGACAATCGATCACTTGAAGAAATGTTAAAACTATAGACAAAAATTCGAGGGGCAACTTATTTACTTTGTCAACCATAATATATATTAAGTGACAAACACCTTCAACTTTGTAACTAATTAAAATCATTTGGTTATAATAATTTTTATATTGCCACACTATATTTTTATATTGACAAGAGTTTGTGTTTTTTTAATCACAATTGAGAATAAGCGAATGGTGATGCCAACAAATGGGGTTGCAAATAGCACGATCAGTAAAAAAGATTTAGGGTTCCTTTACCTTCTAAGACAACCAAAAATTTAATTGAAGGTTAAGTTGGGTTGCCCAGCGTGTAGACCCTAAATAAGATACTAATAGCTAGTTTACTTACTTAGATTATGCAAGATAATTTATATAATAAATTATAAAACATGTTTATTTAGATTAGCTTGGAGCCTTATGTTAAGGGTTGGGCCCAAAACTAAATATTGGTTTATGACTATGCATAATAATCTATTATAAATGTAGTAGCTATTTAGTCTACCCACAACCATATTAAGCAAACACTAGATTAGTTATGTTATAAATTGTTAATATATTCATAACTAGATCTATTGGTTAATTATTCAGTCTAAGTAAGTAAACTAGCTCTAAGAAGTTCATTATAAGTGAAAAAAAATCCACTACCAAGTGACATAGCTCTATGCTAGCTTAACTCGAAATCTCGGGTTCGAGTCCTGCAAATACAGTTGTCATTGGTAGGAAGAGTTTTACACCTTAATGGCTCAATACGACTCGACCCATATAAATATGTTTTAGAAAAAAAGGCGAAAAAAGATTGGAGCAGATCTAGATCAAGTATATATATTAATTTCTAGGAACATTTTTAGTTTTAAGGGCATGTAAAAGATTGTGCGAAATTAATCAGTACTAGCAATTGATATATATCTTGAGTAGTGAAGAACCAGATCCTACGATCTTGGTAAATCTTACCACGTCGTGTAACATTTTGGTGAACAGACAAAATAAAACTGACCAAGAATTCCGACAACAAACGTTGTGAGCTAGGTGGCCTTAATTCTTTTTGTTTATCTATTTTTTTGATATATACTTTGTAATTATTATAATTTATAGAAGTAAAATGCTAGGCTCTATAAATAAGCACACAAGTAATTGGAAAATCAATTTCTGTTTATTTTAATTTAAATAGAAATAAATTAAAAAACTAAAAGAATTTATAGATCGACCTACATCTAATTTAATTTCAGATTCTACCTTCTATGGTATTTTTGTAAATAAGTGAATGTAATCAATGTAAAAAACTCAAAAGAATACTTGTAATATTTCAAGATTTCAAAGCATTTTGCGAATTTAATTAGATCTAACCCAAGGATTTTTTTCCGTAATTATTCCCTAAGTGAGTGGAAGTAATTTGTTTTAGAGTATTAAAAGAGGATTATTATCTCTTTTCCAAATACTCAAGTATTTTTTTTTTTTTTTGGCTTTTTTTGCCTAACACTTCTCTCTTCGACCACTACAATATCTCATGATCTCAATTGTTTTTCCAAATACTCAAGTTTTACAAGCACCCACTAAACATAATCCTCATACACTTCTAAAAAATCCTATGTTGCACTTCTCTAGTGCAAAATATCGGAAAAAATCTGTATCGACGTATCCGTGTCGTCACAGCCATTAAACCTTACTGCTTAAACAATTAATAACATATATATGACAATGCCTTATTTGAGCAGAATAATCTTATACCAATGTCATATCTTACATATAGAAAGGAGATCATTACAAGTTCCTAGTGGTGCTAGCTCACAAGACTCTTTCTTTTAAGGTCAAAACAAAATGAATGTTACCTCGGAGATCTGTATCACCACTAATATCTGTTGCAACAGGGTTTGAAGATAAGGGTACCAAAATAATGCTACAACATCACATTCTTTCTTTTATACAAAACGCGATGTATTGTGCTACAACACTGAGAAGATTACTTCACATCAGGTAACAAAAGCAGCCGAACCTGCACGTTTCGTTCCAGAAATAAAGTGTGAAAATTGGATGTTGAAGTTGAAAAGATAGAGCTAAATGTAAAAGTAAATTAATTCATGGCAAATATTAAAAAATGAAGGGCGAATTACATTTACTACCCCTGAGGTTTGACGAAATTACAAAATATTCCCTCAAATTTTGTTTATTACAAAAAACCCACCTGAGGTTTTATTATTCATGTAAAACATGGTGTAAGAATCAATGTTAAAAAGGCTAATATTTGGCACGAACAAAGCCTTTCTTTACCAAAATTTTTGCAAATTTACATGAATAATGAAACCTGAAGATCCTTTTATTTTTGTAATTAATGAAAACTGAGGGAGTATTTGTAATTTCACCGATATAAGGGGTAGTAAATGTAGTTCGGCCAAAAATCTTTCACAAGTGAGGCGTCACAGGTTATAAATGAACTTAAGAAAATGCCCAATTGATTTACCAAGCAGAAGTGCAGCTCCTCACTGGGCTACTGAACATGCTGGAACCGAACTCTGAGAAACAACATTCGATAACCTGTAATTTTGCAGCAACTTTTAAGTATAATAAACCAATAGCTAAATGTAAAATAATGTAAGACTAATGTGATGTCATCTTTCTCGTATTGCAATAAGCTGGAAGAATCTAAAGTACAACAAACGAAATCCCACAAATAACAAGTATTTAAACAAACAAAAAATAGTTAGGATCATGTCAATACTTACGGAGATTGAAATTCGGTTTTCTTTTTCGCCTTTTTGTTTTTACGATTTTTCTTCTTTCCAGGGGTCGAGCTAATAAGACCTTGTTCTGAAGATGCAGGCACAAATTCAATTGGAGGAGGGGTCGGGACAAATTCAACAGAATTTCCAGATTTAGGCTTTTTGAACTCATGAACAGGCTTTTGTATATTTTGGCTAACTTGTTCAAAAGTCAACTCTGGATGCATAATTTGCATAACAGGAAATGATAATAAGCCAGTTGACTGAGGGGTCGAAGCAAATGGAGCAGTAACAATATTGTCTCCACTAATATCAACTTCTTTCCTCTTAATAACAGAGGAAGGTACACTACTATCGTCAGTGGGACCCACTGCAGCAGGCACGTCACCAGCCCCACAATTGGGCGAAAAATCTTTGACTTTCTTCAGCGCTTCGTAAAACCTAAATTTGGACTTAACTATTTCTGACATAGTGGTGTTGGATTCAGATTCTGCAAAAATGACTATATATGTCACAATTGCTATATTAAGTCCAAGTAAGAAAGAAGGGTGAAATACATCTAGTACCCCAATTTTTCTAATTACAAATTAGTCCCTCTATTTCCAGAAATTACAAAAACCTCCCTTAAACTATATACAACATAAAGCCAGAAACTTCAAATAATCAGGCTATTTCAGGAAGCTTTTACATTAAAGTGAAATGACATGGAGTTTATTGTAATTTTTGAAAATAGAGGGACAAAAATGTAATTAGCTCAAACCTCAAGTGTAGTAGATGTAATTCGCCCTATAAAGAAAGATGCAAATAAAAATTAGGGATAATGATTTTTTCCCATCCGAACTATGGCTACTTTTGCATTTTAACATCTAAACTTTTTTTCTTTACAGTTTGCCTCCTGAACTATAAATTTTTTTACAATTTGCCATCTCCGACGAAAATATTCTACCGGAAAATTGCATCGTTTCATATGAGAAACATACGTCCACGTTGTATTACTCTTCTTAACGTATCGAAAATAAACCCTCAATCAATTTCAAAAAACTTGGAGTTCTTATTATCCAATTGAATATTTAAAAGTAATTTAGCAAAAGTCGTCGTTATTCTAATTGGGTGATAAAAACACCATATTTTCTGAAATTGATGGAGGGTTTATGTTTGAGATACTAAGGAGAGCAATACAACGTAAAACTATGTTTCTCATATGACACGATGCAACTTTCCGGTGGAATATTTTCATCCGAGATGGCAAATTACAAAAATTCTTATAGTTTAGGAGGCAAACTGCAAAGAAAAAAAGTTTAGATGGTAAAGTGCAAAACTCGTTATAGTTTGGATGGGAAAAGATCTTTATCCCCAAAAACTATGAGGATTGTGGAAAAGTTACCAAGAATTGACAAGATAGCTGAACGTGCCGCTAATTGCTCAGCCTCTTTCTTACTCTTTGCAGCATCTCCCACGTAAGTAACATTGTTTAGAACCAAGGAGGATACAAATACGGGAAAGATTGTCTTTGACTCGTTTGTTACATAAGTGGGCATCATCTGATTCATTTTCAAAGCATATTCATTTATGATCATCTTGCCAAAAATGGTATCCTATGCAAAAAAAAAGATAAGAGAGAGAACCAAATTAAGTAATATCGATATATATACGACCAAATAAATGGGATGGCCTCAAAAATCAAAACCATCAAGAAGTTAATCATTTGCTAAAAATCACACCTCGCGTATAATGGAAGATCCTTGATTCTTTACTCTTTCTAGAGTGGAGAGAAATGCATGTTTGGCAACATCTTGTTCAGCCATTTTCCGATTTGGAAATGTATGTGGTGAGACGAAACATGTTTCATCTACCCACACTTGAGATCTAAACTGGGGTGCATGTGGGGACCCTTCATTATTAGTTTTATATGTTGGAAGCGGTATCGAAGCTCTTTGAGTGAATTCTTGAAGTCGGTTTTTCCACTTAACCTCCTCAGAAACACCTATATATGATGGAATTCAAATTCCCTTTAGCATTGAGAGTTTCCCATGATATTTCACATCATAATTTAGCAAAAAAACAGCACATGGAATTACCAAAACACTTATTTTGCAAAACGCTTTCTTCTTTATCTCACCCTTTTTTTTTGACGTTTTCAATAAGCAACTCAGTTTCTATCCATAGAGGCTATTAAATCAGCAATAGTGTCTCTAACCCATGAAGACCTAAAATTGTGATGCCTCAATCTAATTTCCAGCTTTTATTTACAAACCCCCTTCTTATTATCATAGAATTCAGGAAAATATCAAGTAGGAAGCAAAAACCATGAAAAAAACAAAACACAAATCAGGCAAAAATCGTAACAAACCCTAGATTCTTGCTCCTTTCGCCAGCGGCTCAAATCCACTACAATGGTGCAAGAAATGAAACAAACAGAGAGCCCAAAAATGTGGGGAAACAAATTCGAAACTAAAGCTTAAGAATTTAACAAACCCATACAAAAAGAATGATCTTTTTTTGCCATACCAGAGAGAAAAAGCAGAAAATAGGAATATTTTACCAGGAGCCGGCTGCTCAGGAGTAGACATGCTGTGATGCTGCTTGAAGTATTGTTTCAAAATGAACCGACTTTCTGATTTCTGACTGTTCGAGGAAATGGTGCGGGAAATATCGAATACTGTTTTTAGCTATTACAGTCGGATGACAAAGGCTATGGCCTATGAATATTGGGAAATGGGATTTGAGAATGGGGAATAGCCAAACAGGCTTTGATAATTTGATTGGTACAGTAATTTATGAGTAGGTGACCGGGTGTTAACCAAAAAACATTGGATTTTTTTTTTGAGAAATTAAGGTAGAACAAAATTATAAGAATTTAGCGTAGTAATAATATATAGAAAAATTCATGGAAAAAAGTAATTTTAAATAAATAATTAGTTAGGATCAGAAAAGGAAATCCTCATTTACCTAGACGATTTATATCTTGTGATGCACGAATACGAATACAATAATATATATTTTTTAATTATTTGTTACAATACAAGTGTTAGATATGGTATCCGGCAAAACACAGAACTGTACAATGCTTCTTTTTAGAAGTGTTAGTGCATGGTATAATATTCTACATCCTAGATCTTCTCGTTCCTTCTTCATGTATCATTCAGACCGAATGACTTTATGAAATTATGTTGATACTTCCATATAGTATAGGTAACGTAGAAGACATCTCTATTTTCCCCCGAAAAATATTTAGAATTTCCATTGCTTAGCTTTCAATTCGTCTCTGACCATTTGCCATTTGTTATCCTCCAGACAAAAAATTAGCAGATACGTGAATTGTACTTGTCTATTCCATTAATAATTGACGGTCTGGATCCATTGGTATGTTAATTACAACAAATATTTAGTTATATATATTATGTAATTTTAGAAATTCAATCAGTATGATATCAAAATTGAAATAAGACAAATTTACTGTACTAAAAATAAAATTACTTTAAAAAAAAATAATAAAATTAGTCCGTGTAATTCTTAACATTTATTTAATAGGTTCTAGATGACTACAAAGAAATTTATATGGCCAAACATGACATCAAGCTGGAATAGCTCAGTTGGTTAGAGCGTGTGGCTGTTAACCACAAGGTCGGAGGTTCAACCCCTCCTTCTAGCGCGTAAATTTTCTTTTTATTTTTTATTTTTTATTGTGAAGTATCTAAATAAACTATTTTGTGAGTTATTATTAATCTTATTATTGTCACTACGACTACTTTATTTTACTTTTTGGGTTTTGCACCCAATCTCTTTCAAGTTCAAGTACTATTGCAAAGATACTTTATTGTGAATCAAAATCCGCTAGCTAAAGCACCCAATTAAGCATATATTCCGTAAGAAAAAAGAAAGAAAGAAAAGGAATAAGGTACATCAGTCGGAAAGAATTACATAACTTTTGGCTTAAAAGTTTCAGTCCATCAAGTTTGTTTTACGAGCTCGAGTACTGCAGATATTTAATTGGGAGCGATCTTTCCAATTCAATTGTTCAATATACAAGTTAAAATTCGAACCTAGACGAAATTTAGTATCTCATCGTTCTCACTAGACTAACTAAATTGTTATATTTTCCTATGCATATTCTTGAAATATTTCTTCTCGGTTGAATATATTGGCCACTTAACTATTTACCTCTATCTTAAAAAAAAAAAAAACTATTTACCTCCTTGTGGGCCCAGACAAAATGCCCAATGGGCTTTCAAATTTATCTAGTTTGATAAGATACTAGATTTCTTAGATAAGATTTAGGGTTTAAACATATAACTTGTATATATAGTAACAGAGTTGGAAATATCACCTTCAATCGAGCCTCTACAACGAGGCTAGAAAAAACGGATTTTGAAACAAAAAAGAAAAGCACTTTTTATACTCATAAAAGTATAAACACACAAGGAAAGCGGTAGATAATAAGTAATAACACGATATATATGGCTACATCATGAGATTTAGTTTGACAGTATAGACTATAGAGAGAGTTAGATTATGATCGGATTCTTTAGAATTTAATAACAATCCTTTTAAATAGAATACGTGTTCATAATTACTTCTTATCCAAGACAATTTCCTTACTTGTTACCAACTTAACACTATATATTAACTTATAAATATTATCAAATCGAAGTTATATATTCTGGAAATTAATAATATTTCACAGATAGATCTAAACCGGAGAATATCTCAAGAAATTAATAAACATCATGACGCCAAGTAATACTCCACCTAATCAGCAATCAAGAAGTGCCCTTCTACGCCGCAGTACAAGCTTCTTTTCATATGTTGGAGACCAGAGTGGAGTATGCTGAGAGGATTTTGGCCGGCGATCGTCGTTACAACCACGGGGCGGCCGCCAACGGTAACGGTCTGTCGGAAGAGATCATTGCTAAGAACATGAAAACAAGAACCGTCATTAAACTTGATGATGATGATGAAGATGATATTGAAGTATGTGTTGTTTGTCAGGACTGTTTGTATGATCGGAGGAGAATATTGCTGCAATTTTGGATAATTGTGGACACATGTTTCATGTTGGATGCATGAAGAAGTGGCTTCTGGAGAAGAATACTTGTCCTATTTGTAAAGTTATTGGGCTGAATGTGGCCGATTTAGATCAAGAATAAATACTTTGGTTAGTACTTAGTACGATTTTTTTATTTTTTTTGTTTGAGATAATTAGGTCTTTTTTCAAATAGTCAACGATTTTCCATTTTAAAGATATTTTTCGTAAACTTGATACAATTTTTTCTGAAAACGCATATATATTCAAGTTTATGTCATTATACTTTTCCCTTTTGAGGGGTTTTTATTTTGTAAGATACCCATATAAATTGATACAATTTTTAATTTTGTACATCATAAGTTGCGAAGAATGAATGAATTGATGATGAATTATTTTATTTTTTATTTTGCAACACTGCTGCTTTAGATCTTTCTTATTAATTGGTTAATATTTCCTGTTTGTGTTTTCTGGCCTAGTCATTTGCAGTGGCAGAGGTAAAACCCTAAGTTAGGGGTACATCTGATTTAAAATATACATTACAAAATATTGAGGATACTAAACTACCAGTCCAAATCTTTAGAATTCTATCCTGCGTTTTCCAAATTAGAGTCATAATCTGACTACACCTTTAGCGGACCTGAATCCAAAAAAACTAGGACTCTTATTTATCTTATGGACTTATTCCGAAAAGCCCAACAAGTTTGTTCGTCTCTAAGCCCATTGAATTGAACCCAAAATATAGAATACCATCACCTATTACGACTAAAAAGAGGTAACTAATATTCAATTAGAAAAACAAAAAGAGTTAGGTGATGGGAATTTTAAATTTGTGGTTAATATCTGAAAGCTGAGATGAGATGGATTAATTTTTGTCTAATAGGTATATAATTAGCCACAACTGTGATGTTATTAGGTGATCTAGCACTTAACAAAAACAAAGATAGACAAACAGACAACCACACCTTTTTTCCCCCTCAAAATAGACAACTACAGATTTGGATATCTTGATTAATATTCAATTATTCATTTGTCTTTTCCCAACGAAACATGATTAGTAATTGATTAATTAATAATTACGAATTAGGTGATGGGAATTTTATGCAAAAACTCTGTAGTCTGTATTATAAGCTGCTCTGATATTAATTAGAGCACACAATCTACAGAAGTCAAGTTCTTCTACTTTATTCTCAAATATTTCGTGATCGATTTTGTTAATATAAAATTCATTGTGAGTGAAAGAATGCTGATTTCTCTTTTAATTACTACATTAAATCAAATCAAATATTATGGATTTTAAGTGCTTTTTACTTCATTTTCTAAACCCCTCTAACTTTTACTACTTATTTTCCTTGTAACTTCAAGTCCAAACTTAGTTTTGAACAAAACACAAATTTTGCTAACAATTCCAAGAATAACCGGAATGCGAATAATTGAAATGAAGATTTACATGTCCAACAGGGCCTAACAAACCCTTAAAAAATCGATTTTTAGAGGTGTGTCGGGCTATTATTACAGTTGGTATCAGAGTTTAAGTGTTGGTGTTCCGAGCAGACTTTATGTGTGTATGTACTACTTGGAGAGCCCACGGGTTCATGTTCGTGAGCATCCATGGAGAGGCCACACACCAGTGTCAGGATGTGCGTGGCCGGTTGGGTGGATTGAGAATGTAACTCAACGTACATTGATCGAAAATCTTGATATATGGTAGTTTATAATACTGGGTAAAAGTAACCGCTTCTACTAAGAATGTATTATGCTCGTATTATACCACTTTAAAATCTTGAAAAATCCACTGTGGAAAAGCTATGTGGGCGTGTGCTTTTTACTTGTTTTTTTTTTTATTTCTCTTTTTCTTGATGAATGTGGGAAATCTGGTTCTGGAGCCCATAGAATAATAAAGAAAAGTGCCAACACATTAGGGCAAAAAATTGAAGCTAACAAATGGCAATGAGACCCCATCTCTTCTGTCAATTATGGTTGTTAGGGAGTGAACATTTATTGGATGGTCACCCAACTAACATCAAATTATCTTTCTTTCCTACATTATTTATTATTTAATCATGACAAAATCATTCATAAAACCACCCAAACTTCCCCTTTTCCTACAAATTTCACACGTATCTTGTCCAAATTATATGTATTCAATAATTTCAAGCAATCTCGACCAATAATTATAATAATAATAATAATAATTTCAAGCAATCAATGAACACAAGTTCTTCACCCCGGCCCAAACCCCCCTCTCCACTTTTATATTGTTTGTTAATTTCTCTTTATTCCTTTTTTTTTTCTTAAATTACATTTTTTCTTAAACAATTAAGCCGTAAATTTCTCTATCAATGACAATTGTGATTCTAGTAATTTAATTTAAAACCTATTATTACACTAATATAATATTGAACAACTAAATTTTTTGGTGTTTTAAGATCTCTACTTAGACCAACATAATATCACACCATTAAGTAAGATTTATTGAAAATTGGAAAATGCACGGATAGAATGATATTTGAAAAACGATAAAAAATTTTTTTACAAAAAATCACTTATCTTTTTTTATAATTACAAAGAACCCATACAATTTGACTAAAATATCAAAATAGTTCTTAATAATTAAGGGGTGTTTTGCTCTCATAAACTTGAAAATATATGCAGAAAATTATAAATGAGGATATTTTCAGAAAATGAATTTCTTTTTCCAACGGAAACAATAAGGGAAGTAGGGAACCCTACAAATAAAATAAAATGTAAGGGATCTCATCATTATTTATGATACTTGAATTATTATTTTGTAATTTCCACAAACCTGACCATATGGTGTAAGCTTTTCTCCTTTTTTTTTAAAGTGAAATTTACATCCAATATTCTTGAAGTTTTGTTTAATTATAAATTAGTTCTTGTCTCATAAATTACAATCTTGAGATTTCATTATTCATGTATAATTTGTGAAAATCTTGCAAATAGAGACATCGACTCACATAGATTAGGTTTTAAATTGTATTGAATCTTAGATGAATGGTTGTAGGAGATATGAAGTTTCCAATTGTGTAAACATAACAAAATCAAATGGTCTTATAAAAATAAGAGAATTTGGTCCAGTAACCACTAAATATTCATCAGAATGTGAAGGTTGAAGATGGATTCAATAGAATAACAAGAGTACAATTGTTTTTGTATTGAAATCAAACCTGAAGGATATTGGAGGTAAATCTCCCTTTTCTTTTATGCATGGATTGTACTTTTGTGGGCTCCTTTCTCCTTCTCGCTCAACATAAAGAATCTCATAAACAGCCCCACCCCAACCCACCCCCTACCCACCCTCTTTCATCAATTTCACACAATTCTTGTTCTTAGAATAATGCAATAATGTCAGTAGCCTAAATGTCATCCGTTTCATTCATCTGGGTCGGTCTTGTTTTGATTCCTGGGACCACCTCCCACCTCCTCCGATTTCTATAATCCTCCCAACATTTCCACAAGTTATTATATACATACATATAAACTCTGTTTGTATGCACATTCACGAGAATCTTGAGGAGCAGTAAATTCTGTACTCTCCTTTCAAGCAAAGTTTTCTCCCAACTTTTCTTTATTCTCTTCTCGTCTTTTGGTTTCTGGGTTTTTGTGTAGTGGCGCTTTTTGAGATCCATGGGTTTTTCGAGAAACAGCTGTGCCAGCTCTATTGAGCCTCTGCACGCCTCGTTCTCCTCCAAGAAGCAAACTTTAATCCCGAATGCTGATGACGAGTATCGTGACGATCACGAATTTGACGAATACGAAGTGAAATTCAAGTCTTTGATGTACAAAATGATCTGGGATTTTGGTTTGAGCTGTTTCATTCCGCAGCGGCGGCGGCGGAGCTCCGGCGAGAGTGAGGAGAAGCAGGGGAATTGTGGTGGAAGTAATTTGGAGCAGAATAAGGCTTGGTTGCTGGCTGAATCTGGTGGATGTGGCGCGGATGAGCCAAGCTCGGTTCACTCTTCTTTCAGGTTCAGTTTCTGCACTCAGGTTGAGCTTGAGACGATGACTGTGAATAACAGCTATTCTTCTGCGACTGTCTTGATGGTGAATTTGGATAATGGCTTGTTGACTGATTCTAAATCAGCAGAACTGAAATGGAGGAGAATTGAGTCTCTTGAGAGGAGTATTTCTCCTGTTGCACACTCCTTAATTCGGTTCAGCTATTCTGAAATTCTCACAGCAACGAGAAACTTTTCAAAAGGTACACAACCTGTTTGTTTTAATTCCTCTGAGAAAATCTTGGCCTAAAAATTGACGTGTTTTCTTATTTATTTGTTCTGAAATGATCTTGCTGTGATATTAGGTAGAGTTTTGGGGAGAGGAGCATTGAGCTGTGTGTTTAGAGGAAGAGTGGGATTTTTGAGAACTACAGTTGCCATTAAAAAGTTGGATAAAGAGGATAAAGAATCATCAAAGGCATTTTGTAGGGAATTGATGATTGCTAGTTCTCTGCATAATCCTCACATAGTTCCCTTAGTGGGATTTTGTATTGATGCTGAGGAGGGATTGTTTTTGGTCTACAAGTACGTTTCAGGTGGAAGCTTAGAGCGATTTTTGCACGGTATTATTCCATTTTCCTTATTTATTAATTTTTAATTACTTATTTTCTTTTTTGAACTTAATTGAGAAATTTGAGATGTGTATCTATTTGCAGGGAAGAAAAGAGGAATGAAAGGTGGACGTGGTGCTGCACTTCCATGGTCTACTAGATATAAGGTTGCCTTAGGAATTGCAGAGGCAATTGAGTACTTGCACAATGGAACCGAACGATGTGTTGTTCATAGAGATATTAAACCCTCAAATATCCTTCTTTCTTCCAAAAAGATCCCTAAGGTGAATAAAACTTTTAATTTTCTTGAATTTTAGGCCATGTTTTGTTATAGCTACAAGCCTCAACTAATTCTATCCTCTAATTATATGTTGTATTAATCTTCTTGGTTTTCTGTACAGTTATGTGACTTTGGCTTGGCATCATGGACTCCGGCACCATCAATACCGTTCCTTTGCAAAACCGTCAAGGGCACGTTTGGGTAAGAATTCTACAACTTTATATGTAGGAAGAAGCAAAACAGTTTTTGTCTCTTAATTTAAGAATTAATTGTTTCTTGTTTTATTTAATGCCACAGGTACTTAGCTCCTGAATATTTCCAGCATGGGAAAGTTTCTGATAAAACTGATGTTTACGCCTTTGGTGTGGTTCTATTGGAGCTAATAACGGGTAGGAAGCCAATCGAGTCGAAACGAGGACCTGGAGAAGAAAATTTGGTTTTGTGGGTAAGTTTCTTTAATTTCTTTCAAGTTTTAGGTTTTCTCGATTCTTGACCAATATATGCGACCCTTTTCTATAAAATAACATAAAGATTCATCAAAATGTGATCTTTAATAGGCCTATTTACCTTTTCCAGGCAAAGCCACTACTACAGCAAGGAAGTCTAGAAAAATTGCTCGATCCACGCTTAAAGTTCCCAGAAAAGAATACAACTCAGATAAGCAGAATGATTCGTGCAGCAAGTTCTTGCATAACCAATGAGGAATCTCGAAGGCCCGAAATGCGTGATGTCGTAACAATTCTTAGAGGCGAAGAAGTAAAAGGTTTAAGCAGAAAGAAGTCTATCAGTAGTGTAATTGACAGTCTCCCTTACTTGCAAAGAACAAAGAGTGAAATGAAGTCTCACTTTGCATTGGCCATGATGGGAGTTGACTTTGAAGATGATGACCACCTTTATTGCAGGTGATTATAACTTTAATTTTTAATATTTTGATATATTTTTTTTTTTTTGGTGAAGTCTTTGTTGTTGTAGTAGGGAAAGTGTTTTAACCTTAGAACAAGCTTGATTTTTGTATAGATGGGCGTGGTTGTATAGCTCTGCATTTTTCCAAATAGGGAGAAAATGGCATGAATATTTTTGCCAAGAGTGCAGAGGAATAATTATTTTTCAAAAAATGTAGTTTTTGACTATTGTGATCTGGTTTTTCATGTTGTTAATTCTAAATTTTTTGTTTTTGGCTGGCATGAGGAGGGCTGAAATCTTAATAGAATATAGGCTTAATTACATTTGGCCCCGAGAGAGTTGCTAAACTACAAGTCGTTTTGAAACTCCTATTGGATGTATGTGTAATATTTTGACTAAAATGGTCACGACTTGTATTTTAGCAAACTCTTTAGGGTTGGAATGTAATTGACACTAGAATATATTTTCTTGATTTTGGTTCTATTTTGTATTTGTGGGCATGTGCAATATTCCATGTTTCTGGAAATAATACAACGGCCTTGCATGTGCATATAATGCAAGATAACATGTGCACAGTGCACACACCATTAGACTCCACATGGGCATGAGATTCATTTCAATTATAATTTTGGGAAAATAGAGAGATGAAATAATACTATGAGAAGAAAATATGTTTGAATGAGGAAATTGTGAAGTTTGATCGGTTGAGAAGATTTTTAAATTGGCAAAGTTAAAATTTTAGTCCGTTACTATTGTCCGTCTACAATTTTAGTCCTGTCTAAATTCGTCACATTACCTTGTTTTGGCCAAAATTTAAGACATGGCATGCTGAGGTGGCCATGCAGTTTTTCTTTTCTGTAATGTTGTAGTCTTTTAGAATTCTAATTGTAATTAAAAACGCCAAACATTTTTTCCAGACAACAATTTTACAAAATAAATAAATAAATCATTGAACCGATAGTCTACTGGTCGAACCAGTACTAGTTTGACCGGTTTTCGACCACTTAACCGGCGGTTTGAACTAGCCCAATTAACCGACTGTTTGAAACTTGAGAGATTATGCAATGATTTTTCTATGAATTTCAAGCTACCTAGACGTAATTCACATTAAAAAAAACCATTATGTAATTGGATGATCAAAAAGTGATGAATATTAACCAGAAGAGCTAGTTTTAACTAATACAAACTAATCGTATTAGACGCAAAACAAAAACATTTCACTTGCAAGAATATCGTTTCAAGAACTAAAATCAGTAACCAAAAAAAAGAGAGAGAGAGAGAGAAATTAATTTAAAAAATGAGAAAGAAAAATAAAAAAAGTTAAAATATCTTGGCAACATCCCTAATTAAGCCCCTATTGGCCTTAGCAAATTCTGTAAACTCCTCAAATGAGATAAATCCATCTCCATCAGTATCGAGCTCGTCCATCATGTGTTTCACTTCTTCCGGCGTGACGGAGCCGAGCGCCTTCAGGGCGTCACCAAGCTCTGTCGACGACACTTTGCCATCGCCGTTGGCGTCGCAACGCTTGAAAATGCGCTCCCGGTCCGCCACATCCTGTGGATCTTCAGCCATTATATTGGTAATTAATTAATAATGTTGTTCTTTTTTTTTTTTCCTTGTTTAGGGAAATTTGGGAATGCAAGATTTGTATAGAATTTGGCTTATAATGACAGTGTTTTGTAGGAAGATCTATGGTCATCCTTGTCACTCGGAAAAAATGAGGTTTTGCAAGAATCGAGCGTTGAATTGTGGACACTCATAATTTTAAGGGTGTGAAATAAAATAAAATTTAATATCTATATGTTATGCTCAACTTAATTTAGTATACCAACCTTAAATTATAAGTTTCTTGGTCTAATTTTAAGAATAAAGTTATGTGTGAAATTATTTAGATAAGAATTAGATTGAATAAACTTTAAAAGCTCCACTCCGATGGTGGAATGTAGGAAATTGGAGGTCAGAGTTTTCTCAAATATTTCCTAACCAGTTAAAATTCTGTGTCAAAGTACGGATATTAATCTATTTAATAAAGCAAATTATTATTTTATAATTTACTAATGAAGTTATTATTATGGATAGTTTATATATAGTTCATTTATATAATTTTTTATTTTGACAAAATATATAAAAAAGAAAAAAGAAAAAAAGGAACATTCAAGTTTGCTAAGGGTATTCCAACTATATATATAGTGATTTTGGCATTTTGCCATGCATCTAAACTTTTTTTTTTCCACAAATTATTTCTTATACTACACGAATTTTGTAATTTGCCATCTCCGATGGAATTTTCGGTGGAATATTTTGCTAGAAAATTGCATCATGTCATATAAGAAATATATATAGGTCCACATTGTATTGCTCTCTTCAACATTTCAAAAATAAAACCTCAATCAATTTCAGAATAATTAGAATTCTTAGCATCCAATTAAAGTATGGGGATTTAAATTTAAAACTACTAAACTCATTCATTTCAATTCAGAAAAGTTGCTGTAGGTTGCATTTGCGTCGGGTCCATGACTTGTCTTTAGCTATGTTCCTGACTTCTTGTTTAGTTGATTGGAACAATATTTTTTTCGTGTAATATATGAGGTGGGGGTCTCGTTAATATCCCTACGATGTGCTCGCATCGGTTTTAGTTAAAGAAAGAAAAAAACTTCTCACCAATTCAAATTCATTAATTCTGATATGATGCAGCGTAGAAGATCTCAGACATTCCTTAATGTATTAATTATTTAATAGTTATGCCTATAAATTAAGGCGTGATCGTTATGAAAGTGTACAATTCGGCAATGAATGCCTATGGCTACTTAGCTAGTATAGCTTTCAAGAATTTTTAGGGATAATTACACTTATACCCCTTGACTTAGGGAAAAATATAGCAAGATTCCCTCTATTATTGGAAATTACAGATAGATCCTTTTACCATAACAAAAACCTAAAAAAACTTAACGAAAATTTGTAAAATGACTAAATTATCCATAATATATTTGTTATAATGTTTGCTATACATAAAATGAGCGAAGTGATTAAGTTGATATCCAGTTAATAAAACGTTAGCATCTACTTGGAAACAATAAAATGACTAATGACGGGACCTATGTGTTAGACAAAGTCATAGTCGATGGGGTGTCTCTGTAATTTCCAATAGTAGAGGGAGTCTTGTTGTATTTTTCCCTAAGTCGAGGGGGTGTAAATGTAATTATCCCAAATTTTTATTTACTAAAGTTTGTTTAACATCTTAATTATATATATTTTCCGAAGTACTTTAAAAAGATCTGTTTTCTATTAATGACGCAAATCTATGCAAATAGCAGGAACGTAATTGAGAATCTAACACACAGATTTTGAATTCCTGAAATTCTTGTAAACAATGTCTATAAAAACAGAGCTTCAATTCCTAGACCCATCATTTCCAGAGCAAAGAAAATTATATAGCAATTAAATCCTCAATGGCAAATCTTGGGCAGTCTTTCAAATTTTGCTTTCTCCTTCTTGCTCTGACTATGGGTAACAATTGAATTTTTTTTTTAAAATTTTGTCAATTATACAAAATCCCGAGGTTTGAGTCTTTTATAATTTTACCATCGTAACCTTGTAATGTTGCACTTATCCCTTGAGGAGGGTATTTGTAAGGTTTTTCAGGGGTATTAATGTGTATACATTTTTTATATTTCAACGGGGTATTTGTAAGTTTTCAAATGTTCAATGATTTTTCAAATTTTATGTAATTATTGAAAATTTGCTGAATTTTTTTCATAAAAATTTCGATATCTATGCCTAGTTAGAAAATTATATATATTAAAAGTTTCTCATGATTGCAGGTTTATGGTGTTTTGGAGAAAGTAAACGTTGCGAGACAAAAATAGAGTTTGCTCCATGTAAGAGGGATGAACCCAGATCATGCGAGAATCTTTGTAGGAGCGGACTTTATTTTCCGCCGTATGCCTATATTAGAAGTGATTGTTTGGAGAGATTTCGTTTTGGTAAATATAACTATTACTGTACCTGCATCTGGGAATGTGATCAATCCCAACAACAAGCTCAGCCTCCAGTCAGAATTTAACTCTTGATAAATCATATGAATGGATAATTTTATTTAATTTATTGTGGACTTTATGCGTTGTCATATTATAAACACTAATAAAAAATTAACATTTGCTATTACAACAACAAAAAATCACAAAATACAATTGTTAGAAAATAAAGCAAGTCAAAATATAGTTTATGTGAAATTATAATTAGATTGGACTCTAATTGTTGGGGCCTTTCAAATGAGAAAAGAACCCTCCCAAAAGTGGTTTATACTGCTTGAAATGCGGCGAATAATACACGGTATTCTTTCACTTGTAGTTTTCACTATGGTTAAGGAAGGAGAGAATAGTAGGTCAATTGTAGGATGATGCCCCTATTAATGTAATTGTAGTGCTCAGCTTAGAGGCTATCCTCCCTCCTCTGACCAAGATAAAAAACAAAAAAAAAGGCGAAAAAATAGTTCGCTTTGCACTCACCGCGCAGATGCTTAATTGTAAGCGAAGTCTGGATAGCTAATTTGTACTCAGATACCCTTCTGTCCAGTTACCACCTATGTCTACCCTTCTTCGGTTCTTTTGGCATATTTGAAATAGTACTGCCATTCCTTTGGGGGCTAATTCTGTAGGAACAAACGCACGGGAAAACTGTTTGTATACGGAATGATACATATGTTGAAAAATTGAATCAAGCTCTATGAAGTTTCGAAACAATATTTTATCGAACTTGAAGTCTTTTTTTTTTTTTTTGTGTGTGTGTGCGCACGCGTTTGATTTAATTATTAACTAGCTGAAGTCTTTTTCTTTTTTTTTTTGTTTTTGTGTGTGTGCGCACGCGTTTGATTTAATTATTAAATTTAATTATTAACTAGCTGAAGTCTTTTTCTTTTTTTTTGTGTGTGTGCGCACGCGTTTGATTTAATTATTAACTAGCTGAGTTCTACTAGTTCGACAATTTATATTTATAAATTAGCTACTCAAGTCAAGTCTAAATAAACTAAAGTTCTTGTTAAATGAATCAGGTATTCAAAAAGAAACAAATTAAAATTGGCTTTCAACTATTGAGATTAAATTCAATTTAAACTAGGTCTTAAGATGAGTACGTAAAGTATAATAGAACAATTTGATTTGTTTTTCAACCTTACACAATTCTTCCAAATACACTTCTACCACAATGTTAGACCCTACCATCGTGATAAATTCCAGTTTCCAAACAGAATAATGACCAACTCAAGAAAAAATATATTAACAATTAACCTAACTTAGGAATAAATTTACCACTTGGATTGGGCAGGGGCCGCGCGAACGCAGGCCCCCTCAGCAACAAATTATGACGTAGGCTCGACCACTTGGGCCGACCTTAAGTGGGCGCCCCTCCTAAGTGCAATGGAGGTCACCAACCTAGGCCATGAGCCTTCATGATCGCCCATTGACCCCGTCCAGGTAAGTATGTAACTTGGTAGCACTCCTTCTCTTTATATACTCTGCTTGTTTGCTGTCATTAAGTTTCTTAATCGATGTGGGATTGCAGGACCCTCATCCTTTGAGCAAAATGCATATTTTTCTATGTTTTGTATAATTCTATATATGTCTCAGACAATTGCAGGTTTTTGTTGTGTGAAGGATCGAACAACATTTGCACCCAAAATCATAACCTTTTTAGGTTCAACTCACAGAAGTAAAATACCAAATGCATGCCCATGAACTCCAAAGCATGCTTCTCTTTCTCTCTTGTTTTTTTCTTTTATTATTTCCTACTTTTTGTGAGAAAATTAACGTCCTTGCTTCAACCAATTAACCAACAGTAGCAGGTTACTACCAGAAAAAAAAGAAAATTGTGATGACAACAATTAAGGAGTCATTTGAAAAAATGAGGGATATTATTGTCGAAAAATTTGAAGTGAAGTGAAATTAACAGTTAGAAAGTGTAAATAACAAGGCCTATACTAATATGTATGTCGTTTTCTAGGAAAATATGAATTAAATGCTACAAAATGCTTTGTTAATCAAAAGTAGCTTAAAAAACCCTCTGTTTGGTGAATATTTGCTCACTGCCCCTTATGATAATTTGGTCAACAAAAAGCATTTGAAATAACTATTATACCCCTACTTTTATAACACAAATTTCATTCTTACTTCTATTTCATTGATTTAATGCATAAAAAAAATTAGGCAATTCACATAATATACTGTAAACCTCCATTTCATTGATTTAATTCATAAAAAAAAAATTATTGGCCTAGTATAATAGTTTCTAGCCATAATTTTGGGCCAAATGTGGGGTTAGAATGAAAAATAATGAATGACAATATTTTTTAAGTTAATTAAGGGCATTTTAGACATTTAACAACGACATTCACTATCTTATTCTGAGTCAACGCGCTTGTAGTTACAACAAAATTAGTAGGGTTTTTTCAGCAAATTATTTCAAAATACAGGGTTTTTATAGCTACTTTGTATATGACATGGTTTTTTTTGGCTCATTTCCTATAACACAAGGACTTTTGTAGCAAATTTCCCAGGAAAATATTAATATGCATTAAATACCAAATAATAACCCCGTGTTTAACCTTTACACTAGTAATTTTGGCACAATTGATACGTGTGCAAAATATAAATAAGTATAATTAATAATATATTAAATTTTAATATTCTAAAATTATAAATATTTTTATTAATTTTTTTAATGATTTTAATTTAAGTTATTTTAGTATTTATATAAAATAAAATTTATAACTTATAATATAAATAAATAAAATTAATTATGAAAATGTGAATAATAAGAGAGAGAAAAATGTGAGAATGATAGAGAGAAATAAAAGGAACGTGGAGAGATGTGGAGAGAGAAAATGAGTAAAATTTAATAATAAAAAATTAAAAATTGATATACCAAAATAAAAATTTGACAAAAAATAGTTAATCTAGAGAGAAGTTGCATTATTAAATAGTATAGATGCGGTTCAATTTTCAACCCAAATAACGCTTTTGACAGGTATAAATCGTACTTTCGTACATCATAACGACCACAATGAGACTTTTCGCAATCATTGCGCCTAATACTTATCTTCTTATCCACTCCAAACCTCACATCATAAAGTTTTAAATACTTTATGATTTCACTCAAAAAAAAGTACATAACGTCATACCCAAATTTCTATAAAATTCCAACCAAAAAAAATAAAAACTTTTCTATAAACTAAATTATTTCCGACAATAGAAAAAAAAAAAACACCTGCTAATTGAAACCTCTGAAATTTAAACGTTATATTCTAATAATATATCAATGTGGTTTTGAAGGAAAATTTATTATATCAATAAAATATTTAGTTTAGTAGCAAAATCAGAAAATATATCTAAGTCTCCGCTTAGTGGAATGTTCGAACTTCACGATGTAAATTTTTTAATTTATTTTGAGGTCAGTGCGTTAGGAGTAAATACTTAATTATAATTTTTTTTTTAATGTCAAATATAATATTAGAAGTTTTTTTTTTCTTTTTCATTGAGTGAAAAACATGATTAATAATTATAAGATTGTCCTAAAATTTAAAATTCTATAAATAATTATATGAATACGCAAGAAATAACATAATTATATATATGAATCGTATCACCCGAACCAGCGGGCCTGTTAAGCAGACAAATAAAATTTCAAAACTCACTGAATATCATTTGAAATTAGGTATCCATGATTGATATTTAATAATTATACTTGAATTATAACTTTTAAAACACTTTCTATCTTTTGAAATTTCAATGTGTAATTGTAATGCATAGTTAAAGACCGCCCAATCGAAATGTATAATTTTAGAAAGAACGTTAACTATTGTACTGTAAAAATTAGAGGGGGCTGCCCCCTTGACCCTCCCTCTTACCTTTATTATTGGATATTATTAGATACGAGACGACACGACAAAATAGTATCATATCTGCCGTAGTGAGTATGTAGGCATCCCAGCAGATTACTGCTCCCACTAGCTAGAAGGCATAAAATAAAGTGGAAACTGAATTCTCAATCTACGCGTAACTAAAACCGTGTTTTCAATTCCTATATATACCGACCCAACCCTTACCTCCCCCACCCCATCCCGAGCCCAATAGAAAAAAAAAAAAAAAGAAAATTGAAATTACTCTTGTGAGAAAAATGGAGAATAATCCAAACCCTTCAGAACCAATCCCAGTAACTCAAAAACAAGAAGAAATGGATAAAGTCTTCAGCAAATTCGACACCAACGGCGACGGAAAAATCTCGCCGACTGAACTCGGCGCCATATTCAACGGCCTGGGCACCGCCACGTCCGACGAGGAGGTGGCGCGAATAATGTCGGAATTAGACACCGACGGCGACGGATTCATCGACGTGACTGAGTTCAAGGCCTTCAACGGCGGCGCCGGCGGAGAAAACGCCAATAAGGAGATGAAGGAGGCGTTTGACTTGTACGACAAGGACAAGAACGGGAAGATATCGGCGACTGAGCTGCACGCGGTGCTCCGGAGTCTGGGGGAGAAGTGCTCCGTCAACGACTGCCGGAAAATGATCGGCTCCTTCGACGTCGACGGAGATGGGTGCATTAATTTCGAAGAATTCAAGAAGATGATGACTGGGGCTTCTTGATACGCATTCATAATTCTTAATTTGGTCTCTCTCTCGACTATCTTTTCTTATGGCTTGTCTAGGGTAAGATCGATCATGGTGCTTATTCTATAGTCCTAGCTTTTTTTTTTTCCTTTTAACTTTATATTTGGTAATTTGAACTTTTTTTTTTTTTGATTAAGGTAATTTGAACTTTATTTGAATGTTAATTTCGTATTCAACAGGTTGCTGCCATATATATAATGTTGATATTTTGGCAGTAGATAACGAAGTATTTAATTTTTATAAATATCTATGTATTGTAAAAATATTCTGTCTCTAGTGATAAATATTAACAAAAATTTGTATTACCTTCATGGCCGTGCATTATAGACTCGTTAACATTAGTGGACTTCTCTATGTGGGAAAAAAATTAGAGAAGATGCTACGGTTTCAAAAAGAAGATGAGAAAATTTACACATGAAATGAAATCGGTCAAGATCTTGTTACCAAAAACATATTGTTCGAAAGTTGTCAAATAAAAGAACAAAAAAAAACAAAAGAGGGATACTTTTCTAAAAGCAAGCGACGAAATCTATATTCTATATCATGGTCCTAGAAAAAAGGAAAAAAGAAAAATTAAATGAGGGAAGATATATCCTTGCCAAGACAAAATATATATGTTAAATTAGAATGGAGGAGGGATACTGGAGAGGTTGAATTGGAGACTTGGCTTTTACCATTTATTTACGTAGGGTTTCATGTCAGCTCATCATTATGCATAGCATTTTCAAAATACCAGTATATATATGCATAAGTAATGTCAGGTGGACATCAGAACCAAAATTTTGGCAATTTGATGATTTCGACCGTCGGAATCACAAAACCGCTTTATAAACCACATTTTGATGTCCCAACTTAACCAGCAAACATACCAATCAATTCTGAATTATACTTTACCAACCCTGTGCCTGGGAAGTGTATAGTACTCAGTCCGAAATGAGTTACGATCATTTCTGATGGTACGGATACTTCTATAAAAAACTAGCTATCGTCCAGTATCGTGTCGTGTCAGACACTGTGCCGGACACCCATTTATGATAATACCTCAGTAATGGTAAATATTAAAATAAATTTGTATCCAAACATTACATATTTCTACACTTTTCAAGATCGAGAAAATGCAAGATGGAGTTGTCTTTACTCTTTAGTCGACTTTAGATCCTAAGTCCATGATCGGTTAGCGAACAAAGACCATGGCTTTTAATTGCGTGCACGCTTCGATTAATTGAGTAAATTATAGTATTTCATATTCTTTTGTCCTAAATATTGGTTGACTTCTTTTTTTCTTGTTTCGTTTTCAAGTGTACTTTTAATATTAAAACAAATTATAGTCTTTCTATATATAATGCATCCACTTGTTAACGTACTCGGATTTTAAATAGTCTTGTAAAGTTGTATGGTAGTTGCATATGAAGACACAAACAAGTGTGAGTTATTTATGTGTAGTTAAATATATTTAATTAGAACGGTTAGCCCTTACCTCATCTAGGTTTTGAAGAGGCAAAATTGTACTTTTAGTCATGTATATATATTTACGCAGAATCTAGTTTTAGTCCCGTAAGTTTTTTTTATAACAGATATTATCCTTTATGTTTCTAATTTCAACACATTTTGTCCCTTTTAAATATTTGATCCTAAAATTAAAACATTTAGTCCTTATCTATCAACATTCCCAATTCTCATCAACTTCCGGCCAAATTATTGCCGGATTAACACATTTAGTTCTTAAAAATTTCTACAGTTGTACAATTGAAGAAAAACCAAGTAAATATATGATTATACAAAAAGTAGTTTTAAATTGTCATTAGAGGATGACAAACCTTATAATTTACACAATCATAGAACATCCTCCCAGGATTTTAGTCGGTCCATGAACAAGTCACTTTTACCCTTCTCTCATATTTGTAATCCACACCACCACTTTGACTTGTCTTGTACGTTTTTGAGCTCCAAATAGCCTGAAAAATGCCAAATTGTACAGTAGCGAAAATATGATAAGAACATCGGCTTCACTCAATTTTGTTGGATAAATAGCCAATTTTTGAAAGAAGTGTAAACCAGTAGGTTAGGGTTCTTGGGTTTAAAATTTGGGGAAATATAGCTAGCTGTTACACACACAAAGTAAAAATTATTTTAGTTTTGTTTTATCTTATTTGTTAATTAAAGAACTAAATGTGTCAATCTGACAATAATTTGACTGGAGATTGGTGAGAATTGAGAGTGTGAAAACAAAAGACTAAATGTGTTAATAGATAAGGACTAATGTGTTAATTTCAGGGCCAAATGTGTTAAAAAGGATGAAATATGTTAAAATTAAATACATAAAGGACGAAATCTGTTATGAAAAAACTTATAGAATTAAAATTGGATTTTGGGTAAACATAGAAGACCAAAAAGTTCAATTTTGCTGTTTTAAAGACATAGACAAAATGATAAAGAAGATATTTATTACCTTTCATAACTCTTAACAATTAAATATTATTCATATATTCTCGAGATTTTCTGTTTATTCGTAGCAGGCTATCTGATCAATCAACCATCTGTTATTTGTTTAAGATGGCAAGTTACTGTTGGATTAAACAAGGAAAGAAGATTTCTGATTTTCTGAAATCAGTTTCTTGTACCGCTGGAAACAACCAATTAGAGCACAATATAAGGAGATATATGGTGGTCATGTAATTCCAGAGATAGTGTCTCATTTTTGTGTGTGCACATTTCTAATGCATATACATTTTGAAAATTTGTCCCGTGCAATGTTAGTCGTCATGCCTCAGACACGTCCAAAATGTGTCTGAAAATTTTAAAAAAATTAGGATATGCGTCGAACATGGCTAGAACACGACTAAGGAAAGTATCTGATACGGCATGATATATTTTGTAAATTTTTAAATTTTTTTGTGCTTCTTTTGGAACAAAACTTCTCTCTTCTTAGTTTTGTTTTATTACCATCCATTTTCAATTGATAAAAATTCAACTCAACATCAAAGATTTCATTCATTGCTATTGGATGAGTATATTGCACTGGTGCACCAATCTCCATATTGAACCAGAATGTAAACCCATAAAATGGTGCTGATATTATGGATTTAATGTCTTTATCATTAATTAGTTCCATCACTCAAAGTTCACAAATTAACTCATTGAATCTAATGAAGAGTATTTCCATATATTTGTCCATTATTTGTGGTCCCATGCTAACTGAAACTTTCTTAGATATTCCGCTCCACTTATTGTGGAATTGTATACTTTAAAAAAAGCATCAACACCGGCCGATCGAATATATCGCTTTATCAAATTATTTTCAATTGTTTGTTGTTGTATTGAAAAATAATGTTTTGTAATTTTTTAATTATGAACAAGGCAAAATTGCAAGAATTATTGTAATTTTGACGTTTTTAATTCGGGTTTTAGTCTCTTTGTTTGTCACTTTTTAAATTTTCTCTCATAATTTTCAATTCTTGAAATTTTTGTCATATTTTGACCGGATCGGAATCACCAATTCTTATTGGAGATTTACCAGAAAAATCACTAACATCGCACTTAAAACATTCAATTACAACCATCAGATTCTCCTCATTAACTTCAAGATCCCCACATTAATTAAGGAAGAAGACTTCTCAAAATCATTCAATTTTTTACATGTGACTAGTATAAATAGATGGTGATGGTGAAAATTGAATGATTTTAATAAGTTATCATTTTTAATTGATGTGATGATTTTGATATAGACAATAAGGAGAGTCTGATGGTTGTGATTGAGTGTCTCACCAGCGATACATTAACAACTTTTTGTGGAGAATTTACGGGAGTCGGGTAAATTCCAGCCAAAATAGGACGGAAATTGCTGAATAACAAAATTTGAAAAGTAATAAAATGATAGGACTTAAATCCGAAAATGTCAAAGTTACGATAAGATTCATGCAATTTATCCTTATGAACAATATGGATAAGGGAATCGAACAAGAAGGCCCATTTCCAAAGAAAGAGAAGTTCATTATCTAGTCTAGTGGTCTCCAGCCCAAACTAAAATGACCCTTTGCTTTATTTTTAGGCCTAAATGCATTTTTGGTCCTATAATTATCGACTTGTCGCGTTTTTAGTCCTAAAGTTTTTTATTTTGCAATTTTAGTCCTTTATGTTTCAAAATGTTGTAATTTTGGTCCTCGACTTGCCTGAACCCTAGATGGTCGCCGGATTTTTCAGACGTGCGGTGAGAATTATCTACATGGCATAAGGAGTGCCAAGTGTTAATGCCATGTATTTGAAAAAAAAAAAAAATAATAACTTATGCCACCTGTGCGCCATCTAATTTCAGAACCAAAAAATAAATACAAAATAACGTTAAAAAAAAAAAAAAAGAAGAGATACAGGAAATAAAAGAGAAGTCGTTTTCAAATTCATCTTACCCAAATTTCAGACACTAAGAATAACCCTAACCAACATCTTTCTTGCTCAGCTGATTTCACGCCAGAGGATTTGTTCGACGGGAAGAAGCACTTCCTCAGCTGATTTCTGCCAGAAAGCGATGGTGTTTGTTAGGTTGCAGAAGCACTTCGAGAAGCCACCCCCTGCTTACAGTAAGTTCCTTTTTCCTGTTCAGTGTTGTTGATACTTTTATGTTTAGGCGAAATGAATAATGTATGAAAGATTCGTTTTTTTTGTCTACTTATGGATGGGTACAGCTTGAATGGTGGTAGTGGGGTTATTTTATATTGATTGTGGACCTACTTGGTTGGTACATTGAAGACAATGGTCCCCATTGCATTTTTTATTTATTTATTTTTTTGGGTTGAATAAACTTGGTTTATTATTGTTTAGAAGCACTGAGATTGATTTTTTATTTAAATGTATTGCGGGACGTAATAGTACACAATTCACAGCATGTATAAGTTTTGGTGGCAGATTTCAACATATGCCAAGAGCTGCATATATTGGGGGTGTAAAGAAGAAACTTGATTACTGTGAAGCTGTGGATTTCAATAGGCTGAACTTGGATGCGTGGTGTGATAATTTTCAAGGTTTGGCCAGAGAAAGAACATACTATGTTAACACATCTAATGTGGGCATTTACAATAGGCGTGCGGATCCTAGTGATTGGGGATTCAAGATTATAGTGAATGATGAAGAGATGAGGAGATTTGCCCTACATTGCTCTGCCTTGGAACAAGAGCTAGAAATGTACATTGATGCAGGTTATGAGCCTGTAGTTGGTAACATTGTTCAATTAAACAATGTTGCTATAGATAATGAAGTTCCTGAGAATGAAGCTAATGAAGTAGAGAATGATGAAGAAGAATTGGGTGAAGGTGTTCCAGTGGATTCTGAAACAGAATCTGAATAAGTTGAAGAAAGTGAAGAAGCTGCTGAAGTTGAAGAAACTGCTGAAGTTGAAGAAGTTGAAGAAGGTGCACCTGTTGAAGAAGCTGTAAATGAAGGTGAGGACTTTGAAATTAATGCAAAGGTAGTGATTCCTGGATTTTGGGATGAGATAAGTGATGACTCAAGTAGCTATAAAGGTGATGAGAGTGATGACAGCTCAATTGACAACATTCTGTGGGATGACAATGTGGATGGCACAGAAGATGAAGGAAATGATCAAGTACATGAGGAATCAAAGGAATCAGAGGCTGAATCTTGTGAGTCTGATGTAGTTGGCTCACAGTGTGATTTGGATAGTAGAAGGGTATCAGAGGATGAGTGTGAAGACAGTCATGGCCCAACTTTCAACACTAAGAACATATTCAATCCAGAATTTGAATTGAGTCATGTTTTCAGTAACAAAGAAGAGATTAAGACTGCTGTTGCATCTTTGGCTATCAACACTAGGAGGACTTTGAAAATAGAAAAAAATGATAAGATTAGGGTTTATGTGAGGTGTGGTGAGAAAGTTAATGCAGGGTGTGAATGGAGGATGAATATTCTGAAGAATGCAGAGACAAACAATTGGGAGTTGACTGAATTTAAGGATAAGCACAAGTGTCAGCCAATTTTTTATGTTAAAAATATGAAAAGTACATGGCTGAGCAAGAGGTATGAACACAAATTCATTGCTGACCCAAAGAGGAATATTATTAGCTTCAAGAAGGAAACTGTACATGAGATTAGAGTGAATATCTCTAAGGATCATGCTTATAGAGCTAAGAAGAGAGCTTTTGAAAATATTCAGGGTAATAGTGATGAGCAATACACAAGGCTGTGGGAATATGTTGTTGAGTTGAGAGACACAAATCCTGGTAGTACTGTGATTTTAGGGACTAATAAGGATGATGATGGAATGACCAGGTTTGATAGATTTTATGCTTGCTTGGGTGCACTGAAAGAGGGATTTCTCAGTGGATGCCGGAACATATTTGGAGTAGATGGATGCCACTTGAAAGGTCCAAATGGAGGAGTTTTGCTGACAGCTATTGGGGTAGATGCAAACAACAATATCTACCCCATTGCATATGCCATAGTGGATAATGAAAAGACTGAGACTTGGACCTGGTTCCTGAATCTGTTGAGGAATGATTTGGTGATTGTTGATCCAGTGAGGTGGACTGTAATTAGTGACAGACAGAATGGACTTCTCAATGCAGTAGATGAAGTATTCCCTGGTGCTGAACATAGGTTTTGCTTTAGGCATTTGTTAATGAATTTCAAGAAAGCAGGTCACACTGGAAGTACCTTGGAAAATATGATGTGGGCATGTGCATGTGCTTCTACAAAGGCTGATTTTAAAAGATGTATGGAAAATCTGAAGGAGAAGGATACAGCAGCAGGTCATTGGTTGTCTAGCATACCACCTGAGGCTTGGTGCAGGGCATACTTTAGGGAAGAGGTGAAATGTGATATCTTGCTTAACAATCTGTGTGAGACCTTTAATTTTTGTATTTTGCAAGCAAGAGATGAGGCCATTCTCACCTGTCTTGAGTGGTTGAGAAAATATTTGATGATTAGACTGAGAGATGGTAGAGAATTGGCTGAAAGAAGATGGCATGGAAGGATTTGTCCAACAATTCAAGAAATTCTTGATAAGCACAAAGAAAATGTGGCTGATTGTATAATCAATAGATCAAACCATAGGCATTATGAGATTGAAGATTTTGATTTGAAACAGTATAAAGTGGACCTAGTGTCACACAAATGTGGATGTGGAAGGTGGCAGCTAACAGGAATACCATGTAAGCATGCTTGTGCAGCCATTCAAGATAGGAAGAGAGCACCTGAGGATTATGTGAATGATTTCTATACAGTTGTAACCTATTTGAGGGCTTATGAACCAGCAATTATGCCAATGAATCACAGAGATTTGTGGGGTGATTTATTTTTCATTCCACCTCTACCACCTAACTTCAGCAGGAAACCAGGTAATTTATCAATTTTGCCACCTGATTTCATTGAATTATATTAAGTATAGTGATTGTGATTGTTGAATGCTGTGTAGGGAGGCCTTCAAAGGCCAGAAGAAGGGACCCTGTTGAAGAAGAACCTGTTAAGGGAAAAGAAAAAAAGAAGAAGAACCCTTACAGACTCAAAAGAAAACAGTCAACTGTGCATTGTGGGAACTGTGGCATTAGTGGACACAATAAATCAAAGTGTCCAGTGAAAGGAGTTGTACAAACAGATGAGGCTGAGACAAGTTTTGCACCTAAGAAGATGAAGCAACAAGTAATTTAACTCTAAGACTATTATACTATATCCTTTAAGCAATTGCATTTATCTTATGACATTGTTTTTAGATTAATGGTTAATGCTTTAGCAGGCTAGAAGGAGATTGGATATGGAAGAGGATGTTGTGCATCCACCAATCAACACTGAACAAGATGAAGACATAAGCTTAGACGATATCCCTGTCCCAGATACAGAAACAGTGACTCAGGAGGGACCAAATTGGGTAGAAGGACCATCTATGTGGGAGCAAATCCAGGATGCAAGGAAAGGAGCAGGTCCTAGCGATGCAAAGATTGTGAAGCAGAAGGGAAGATTTGGTACTGTCATACAATTCAGTGTACCTCCAGTGATGAATGATTCTCAGGTTTCATCAAATACTTCCAAAAGCAAGATCACAGATTTGACAATAATAGAGGATGGAGGGACCAAGGATGGATGGAGCAAGATCTCAACACTGGATTGACTCAGGAATCACAAGTTGTACCAAGCAGGAAGGTCTCTAAGAAGCAGAAGAAGGGTAAATCAAAAGAGTAATTGCAGAAATGTCAAGGATTTTTGTCTACTGTCAATCATGCAACTAAATTGTAATTTCTTGTAATTATTTGGGTTGAACAGTATTTTTTTGCAATAGTTGATGAATGTGTAGTTTGAATTTGTAACTTCTACTAGCCGAATTTCAATATGAAAAAGCAGCAACAATGGTTGATTTAGTACTTTATTTTGCAAGTTTGTTATGAAGATAGAGTATGTGATATTTTGCAAGTTTGCTCTGTTTATTTTTTCGTGATCAGAGATTTTGCTTTTTGTTAATGTTGTTATACAGTGGATGATAATATGTTGGATAGGAATTGTATAATTATACCAGGATGACAAAATTTGTTGCACCAGTTTGTTATCAGGGGGGTTTTGGTAATTATGGTAAACTAAGACAATGATAATAGGTTGGGTTTTTTGGTAATTAGAGGACGTAACTTCTACAATTGAAAGAGGAATTAAAATCACTTCACTTAGTAGTTCACTTACAATCGTTCAACTGAAATTACACATACACCCCAAACATTTTTTACCTGATTACAAATACACCCCTAACATTTTAACTGAAATTACAAATAAACCCCTAAACTCAAAATGTAACCCTAATGCCCTAGCATTTTCAGTGAAGCCTTCTTTTTCTTCATTCCATCTGAAACAAATACAGTCCACACAAAGAGGAAAAATGCCACAGCAAAGACGAACAACAAAATCAAGGTAGCAATTTTCCATTTTCGCTTCTCTTCTCTAAGCTTGTTCATTTTCTTCGACAAAGAGGGGATTAACTTCTTCGATCTGTCACACATTGGGGATCTATGAAACGGAAATACCTGTTGCAGCTTCTCTGAGGACAGCTCAAGAACCTTCTTCCAGGGTTGGCATTCGTCCAAGACGTTTGAATAATGGTAGTCCTACCGCAAGTGCACCTTGGATTGCCTTCATTTTGTTGATGGCTAAAACTAGAAGACGAAGTGGAAGACATTTCTCTTCCTTTCTCTTCTGCAGACAAAAATGGCGACAAGAGAAAGAAATATATGGCTGGAATAATTAAATTTTCATTAAAATTGAGAATGCCATAGTTTTGGAGGGAAAAAATGAGGTGTTTTCCCTCCAACAACTTTGCCACGCTGGAAAGAGGATGTGTGCATAGTTTTTATTATTATTTTATTTTTTTGGTGAGATGGATCCCACATGGACCTCCGACCTGCCACGTCTGAAAAATCCGGCGACCATCTAGGGTTCAGGCAAGTCGAGGACCAAAATTGCAACATTTTGAAACATAAAGGACTAAAATTGCAAAATGAAAAACCTTAGGACTAAAAACGCGACAAATCGATAGTTACAGGACCAAAAATGCATTTAGGCCTTATTTTTATTCTTTATAGAAAAATCTACATTATAAAACCCAAGAGATTATCTTCAGTTTTCTGCAATATCAAAAGTAATTATTTATCTCTTGGTAATTTGGCAGAAAAAAGAAAAATATGGCACAAATAGCTATGATAGAAGCAAAAGCAGAGATAAAATGTTCTCCAACTAAGTTGTACGAACAATTCAAATATAACATCAAGCAATTTACCAATATTATGCCGGCGGTATTCAAAAGTGTTGAATTGGTTGAAGGGGAGGAGGGCCAAGAAGGCAATGTCAAGAACATTGAATATGTAATTGGTTAGTATTTTATTTTGAATTGCCAGACAAAGTACTTATGTTTTTGTATTTTGAATTGCATAGTGTTTTCATTTGTGATGCACAAATTTTTCTAAAAATTTTATGGTGTAGTGTTGTGTACTCGTATTGTGTTTGATACCAGTGTCCGATATTAGCTTGTCTAGAGTAAACTGAAGAAAAAAATGTGTCACCGTGGATCCAAATATTATATTAATATGTGGCCCCCACTCAATGTATTTTATGCCTCCGTCTCTGGTCAAAATATTACACACTTAAACTATATAGGAGTTTTATAATTACAAAAAAATACCCCAATTTTTAGGGTTTTAATTTGTTAGATTTCCATCAAAATTTTAACAGAATATTCCAAAAGTTAATTTGTTAGGTTTCCGTCAAAGTTTTAACAGAATATTGCATTTGGAATATTCTTAATGAAACCCTAAAAATTTGGTATTTTTTGTAATTATGAAACACCAGTATGTTGTAAGTGTAATATTTTGACTTAGAGGGTCACAACTTTTACTTTAGCAAACTCCCTTGGTCCAAATATATAATTAACCGTACCTAATTTTAAAATCTTTGCTGCAGGTTGTCCAATTATTTTGACAGGATATATATATGCAAATTAAACTCACAAATTATTTGAGGATAATTAATTAATTTGTAAATATGATCTTTGAATGATGATATATAGGCGGCAAAACAATGAATGTGAAGGTGAAGACTGAAGCAATAAACGATGGAGAAAGATCCCTAACATTTGTATGCATTGATGGTGATGTTATGCAAGTTTACTCAAGTATGATTGCCAAACTTACTGTTACTGATGGCTCTGTGGAGTGAGCGATTGAGGTTGAGAAGGCTAATAGTTTAGCCCCAAATCCAGATAATTATGCTACACTTGCAATTCAGGTCACCAAAGGACTCGATGTTTACCTTCTCAGCCAGATATAATTAGAATTTAGAACTACATATATATGCCTGCCATATGGTTCTAATTAAGTTTGCATGCATGATTATGGCTGTTCACAGTTTATGTACATTTTATGTTTGTTGCTAATTGTAATCTGCATAAGAAATAAAATGGTTTGTATAACCAACAATAATATTTAATAAAGGCATGCAGTTTGTATGAATATTCTTGTGTAATTTTGTATGTTGTGTGCTTGATCTTTACCACAAGATGATCATATATCATTGACCTTCTTGATCTTCATTGTTGTCCTGATCTGCAGGAAGTTCTCCTTCCACGCCATCAATTCCCGCTTCAACCTCCTCCTTCTGATCTTCCTTTTCAATCTCCTTGTATCTGTAAAACAAAGCCACCACAACAAACACGACCAAATTCACACAACTAAGACCCGCCAACACAAAATAATACTTATCCAAACGACTCCTATTCAACGTAAATTGGAACCAGTTTCTACTTTTTCCTCCTTTTTCGCTTATTTTACCCACAACGTACACGGAAAGCACACTACTCATGAATCCCAAACCAAACACGCCCTTACAGAAATACTGAAGGCAAAAATAATTTTTCATTGACAATCGTTCACTAACGGTATTTTTTGGTAATTTTCAAGATATGATATGACGGAAACCTCAGGGGAATTTCTAATAACTCCAAACTATATATCTTTATACCAATCAAAATGATGAAATTAAGAAGTTTTTTATATAACCTTATTTGTAAGAAATCGAAGAACTCAATGAACTCACCACGCTGTAGGCTATGCTAGAGATCACAAGCATCATGAAATGTCCGAGAAATGCATCGACGAGGAAGAGAAAGAAGACGGGCAATATCATAGAAATTCCATTCCAAATATTTATAATACCAGCAGCATGAGTAATACTAATTTCCCATACGTCTGTTAAGTAATTTTGCATCACAAACATGACGTATAACACCAATATATCTGCCCACAGCAGCGCTGCAAGAATTTGTTTCAAGAAACAAAAGACAAATGATTTTTAAAAAAAAAACAATTAACTGGAGTTAAACAAAATGACGAAACAGACATATAAAAGCTGACGAATTCTTTACCAGAAATCCTGACAAAGCTTTTCATTGCTCCTTCAACCAACCACCCTCAATTACTCTCTGACAATAAAGAATGATTAATACTTGAAATCAACAAGATTCAGTTGGATAAGCACTTCTATGAAGCTGAATCAAAGATTTTTCTTCAACCCAAGAAACGTGAGGAATCATAGGAAAATGTCACTTTGTCAAGCAAAGTACCACATTTATAAAGCTACAGAAATTAAAATAAAATAAACAAAACCCTCTTAGATTTCTAACTTTCACTCTCAAAAATATAAGTAGATATGTGTGTATGTTAGAGAAAGAGAGAGAATGATGACAGCTCTTTTAGCCTGTGATATATGGAATCTTATTTGACAAAAGTACTCATTTGTATGCATATGAATTAAGGAAATTGTCTACAGATCACAAATTAAAGAGTGAGAAGGAGCTACAAAATTTTAATCACGTTTTTCAAGAATAGTAAAATATTAAAAGAAAATAATAATAAAAGTTAGAAACAATAACTAAAAATATTAACAAAAAGTAAAGAAAAGTACACACGGTCACTCTATTGCACCAGGTGCCACCGAGTGCAGGGTCGAACTCGCCAGTGCCATACTAAATTAGCTAGCATTCTGAATCATGCCAGCCTGCCCATATATAAATGTCTAATTTTTTATTTCATAATGTGACTAATGTTCGAATAATCGACCCGAATATTCGATTTCGGGTCGATTAATTAAAATGTCTAATTTTTTATTTCATAATGTGACTAATGTTCGAATAATCGACCCGAATATTCGATTTCGGGTCGATTAATTAATCAAGTGCTGTATGAATTCTCTCACTACTATATTTTTTCTCAGACCCTCCAAATTATATTTCTGGCTATACTACACCAGATATGAAGTCCATCTGCATTAAGTTTAAATCCAAGTTTATTGCAGTATACTATTATACATTAGTTTCTTAACTGCAAAACGTGGGAATTTCTTATAACTCAAGGTTAAATTTTTTATTTTTCGCACTATTATACATTAGGTTTGGATCAAGAATTAGTAGAGAGATTATAATTAAGACTAGTTGTTAGCGAACTACTGCTTGCCCATGGTTAGAATGACATAGGGATCGCTACTTATGCAATCTCTTGTAGCCAGGTTTATCCATCTTATGACATTAATTCTTAACAAACCCATCAAATTTTCCATCGCAGATCGAAACACTCAGCAAAGAGAGAGACAGCTAGAGAGAAGAGAGAGAATTAAGGAGAAAGATTCTTGTAAAATAATTGTTGGTATGATAAACGACTGCATATGTGGTGGGGTTTTATAGCGACACAAAATACGTTTTAGGATTTTCGTACATACGTATAAGCAACGAAAAATCATTGATCTATACATTTAAAAAATAATTCTGTTAATATTTATAAGTTAATTCGGGTTTCTACATGGATCACCAATGTGTTAAAAGTAATACGAAAAACCCTATGAAAAGATATAACATTTAAAAAACTTTGTGTTTTCTTAAAGTAAGCACCGAGCACGATGGCCTAAACCATATGTTTATTGTATATGTACCCTGAGTTGCGACTGTTATTATATTTTGGGAAAATTAAACAATTCACCCGTCTATTTTTCTAAAGTGGGGTTTTCAGGGATATTATTTTCAAAAATAGGATAATCCATCCTTTGATTTTTAATTTTTGAGAAAATATTACAGACAATTTTCGTTGGATCGGAGATTCAATTTTTGCCTAAAATTATCATGTAATCTGTAGACTGTACGTAAGTATATTTTTCAGCGAGAGTATTGAATGAATTGTCAAATATTTTCAGGCAAAATATATATTATGAATCTCCAAGAAAATTATCCGTAATTTCCCAACTATTAAAAATCAAGAGAAGAATTATCCAATTTTTGAAACTAATATTCAATTCCTAAAACCCCAATTTGGGAAAATTGACGTCTGAATTGTGTAATTTTCATGTCTTATATTTTTGTTGTTTTCGCTTTGAAATGAACAATGTGTCCGTATGAATTATGCGCCACCACTAACCTTGAAAATGAAGTAAGTTACACTAGAAACCTTATATTAAAGAAAAAATTATACCACACATCATGTTTTGAAAAAATGAGAAAACGGACATCAATTTAATTATATCAGTTTTACCAATAAAATGATGAAACTTTAAGGGTTTATTATTTAATTCATTCATTCGACTGACCAAGAGATCAGTAAGCCCAATATTGATAACACAAGGTTTAATTATAACCTAATTCTTTTTAATAAAAGATTTATTATATTACTTTTTCATATATATTATATTTTCTCTAATTATTTTACATGACATTAGTCAATTGATATAATGAAATTTGCGCCACAAAAGTTTGAGTGGAACCTAACGACCACTTCTTTAAAATTTCTGGTCCATAATAAAATGAAAAACCTATGTAGGCCAGCCACACAGCATGTTCTTTCTCTATTAGTGTTTCTGCTAATTCTATTTTGAAGAATACGACAAACAGGAATACTAAACTTTAAAGTCGTTTCTTATCAAGAAAAAAATGATATAAAGTTATCAAACTTAACTAAATAAATTCTAGAGGGTAAATACCAGAGAATATAAATTCAGCACAGAAATAAAAGACAAGAGATGTATAGTGGGTAGCCCATTATATTCCAACTACGAGAAAACACAGGCAAGACAAGTTCATCCCCTACTTAAGTGAGGGCACTTAGGATTTTTAAATGGAATTGTTTGTTAAGTCACTAAAGCTATGTACAAAGAGTGAATGCTAGAAAATACGTCAGGTACCAAATTAAACATTACTTATCTAACATATGTAGTTAGCAAGATCTGATTTATTAGACTATCTTCAATGAGAACACTATAAGCATAAGAGATTTGCCAACAGACAAATCCATAGAAATGTGGACACACAAAGGTGAAAAGCACCATGTTTGAATTTTATGTCCATCATTTCTTTATATAGGCTAGCTCCAATTTGTTGATGACTTAGATTCTAACATAAGGTGATTCTAGAAAATTACATGTAACCAAAAATACAAGTTCAAATTGGTACATTCATGGATTATACATGTGAAAAATATGTGAGTGCGAACCGACAGACCAATAAGTTGTCAAATTTCACATCCATATCATTGTACATAAGTTCGTCATGACACCAATAATTTGTGATAATGAGTCCAAATATCTCACATTTGTATATAACATGACACGATACGATATAGATAAAGTGATACGATTTTTTATCAATATTTATCTCTATAGAGGTATTTGATATGGTGTCTGACAAGACACAATATTGCACTGTGATTTTTAAGGAGTCTCCACGCATCATAAGTCCAAATAAATTAAAAAATTAGGGATAATTACATTTACATCTCCTCAACTTAGAAAAAGAAAACAATAAGACTCTTTCGACTATTGAAAACTATAGACATACCTCCACCCTAACGAAAACCTAAAAATTTAATAGAAAGATATGAGATTACCATCGAGATAATTAAATTGAGGGAATATCACTATATTTACCCTTAATCCAGGGTGTAAGTATAATTATTCAAAAAAAAAGTAATTTGTGATAAAAGGATTGGGGCCAATTTCAGTAAACCCAATTAGCAAACAAAAGGTGCGGGCTTAAAGCCCATTGAAATGGGCTTCAATTGAAAATCAACCGTCCACGTGGCAACTGTTGATCAGACACGTTTCCCATGCTCCCGCAAAATCAATGGCGTCTCGCTTCTCCGCCTCACACTCTTCCACTAAGACGCAGGAAAACACATAGTTGAGAAGCTGCCATTTCGTCCTGCTAATAACCTTTGTAAGTTCTCGTATAATTTCATGTATATCCTGCTCGATTAATGCTTTCAGAGTGTTTGATTTTTATTTTAGTTTTGGATCAAATTTCAATGTGTTTGATGGAATGCCTTAATAGAATTCAGAAAAACAAGCCACAGGTTTTCGCGTTTTTCTCGCGGAACTGTTGAATTATGGACTGTAATATAATCACAACTGTCTCGCAACCGTGTTTAGCCAGGTGATTCTCTATTTAGATTGCATTTGTTTTTTTTTTTTTTTTTTTTTGGGGGGGGGGGGGGGGGGGGGGGGGGTAAATTAGTTATTCATGCTGAGTACTTCTTGAAATTTTTGTTCCGATGGTAACTAATGAAAACTGGAAATGTTGATTGGCACTGCATTGTTGGTTTTGTGGTTAATGGGCAGGACCAATGTAAAGAGAATCGATAACTTTCTAGTGAATAAAGCTGGATTCAACTCGAAAAGATTCAACAATCAGAAAAGGGTTTTGATTGGTAAAAGTCCTGCTCATTATGAACTTTGGAGAATATTGTGTACACCTACTAGTTTGGAGGGTGAATTAGTGACAATTCAGTCGAAGAATTTCTCCAGGGACGAGGAGTCTGATTCGGAAAAGGAGGCCATTGCAGGACCGCGAAGTAGTGAACAGGTGAGATTCTTATGGTGCTTAATCAAATTTACAGGTAAGATTTCATGGATAATACTTTCTTACTTGGAAAGATCATTCTTGTTCCTCAACAGTTGAAGGCATTACTTTATGATTCAGAGAGATCAAAGCTTATCAAGAAACTGAGTGAAGCAAATCAACAGAACCGTTATCTGAAACGCGAGGTTTGGTTATAGATCTTTTTGTCTTCGTTATGTTAATTGTGTGACCCAAATTTTTTGAATATAACAGGAAGATGCAGAAAAGTTAAGCATATGAGACTTAGGTTGTGCTGAAATAATTTTTGAATGTTGGGGTTGCTATTGTATTGAATAAAATTGGAAAATAATGGAACTTTTTTTATGACATTATGCAGTTACAAGTAAAGGAAGCTGCACTAGTTAATTTCAAGAGCGAACTTGCTGTTATAGACCTTGAGATTCAGGTTCATGATCGGTAACTGCTTCATTATACTATTTAGTCCTCAGGAACATTTATTGGTCGACTTCTAAATTTAAAGTTGAATTTTTGTCATTGTTCGCATGTAGGCTCTGGTTGGATTGGCAGAAGAAATTGCTAATTACAGTATTCCAAAAAGTTCTAGAAAAATTAATGGGAAATACATTCAGTCTCACCTTCTTTCACGTCTAGTAGGTAACTCAGTTTTAAGATAGCTTTCTTTGTTTTGGTCATGTCCTAAGTTACATCCAGTTGTCGCTTATCAATGATCAGAGGGATAATTGCCCACTAGCCCGTGAGGTATGGCTTTAATACAAAAAACTTCATGAGGTTTCAAAAATTACCGATGTCCTCCTGAGGTTTTACTCTTTCACAAACTTCACCAGCCGTTAGTGACAAACATTCATTTAAAATGAAGGGTGATGTTGGTTTAAATAAACATTTTCTTTTTCTTTCAGCTCCTTTTGTCAAGGGCAACATGGTATGTTTTACCACCTTCATTAGCTTTTCCATTAGGTTTAAAACTTCAGTGGGGTTTGGTAATTTTTGAAACCTCATGGGGTATTTTGTATTTAAGCCATACCTCAGCCGGAGTAGTTGGTAATTATCGCATGATCAAAAGTTAACATTCTTATCTGCTGGCTTAAATGTATGATTTTTCCTGTGGCAAAAGGTGTCCAAGAAAAGTTGGAGGAACAGATCAAAGATGTGGCTTCTGCACAATCACAAGAGGTTCCTGTATTTTGGTATGGTGTAGCAGAGGTAAATTGATTGAAGCTACTTGTCTCAAAATGCATGTATATTTGTATTCCCTTGGATTGCTTTGATACTTAACATTTTCTGTTTTTGGTAAAATATGAATGTGAAGAAATAGATGAAGATCTGAACTGGGGCATAACCTCTTGAATTTTCAAGTATCATCTGAAATTCTGTATAAATTGAAAAAATGAAACTGCATTTTACCTTCTAAACTTCTGTATAAATGAATCAATAATTATGGAAGTACGAATTTTCACCACATTATTGGTTTTCAGAGTGTCCAAGTAATGGGTTCGTTTGACGGTTGGAGCCAAGGAGAAGACCTATCACCAGAGTATACTGATTCATACACAACATTCTCAACAAAACTGATGCTTAGACCTGGAAGGTATTATTGGCCACTAATAATAAGAATTATGCTGTAGTATTTTGCATTTCATTTTCACTTGCTTATCAATTCATGGATGCTATGAAGGTATCAAATCAAGTTCTTAGTAGATGGGGAGTGGCATTTATCACCTGAATTTCCCACTGTTGGTGAAGGGTTGACGGAGAATAATTTGCTGATAGTGGAATAAGCTCCAGTTTCTCTCTCTCCAAGAGGTAGGAAAGTTGTGTAAATGGATCATTTTCATGTCATATAGATATTATCGACACTCTGTAAGTGCTGAGATTTTATGTCTTTGTTGAGTCTGCATTTTGTTTGTATATATGATGGAAGCTTGAAATCTCGAAATTTAACCATGGCCCTTCTTTTTGTATCCTTTTTTTTAATATTTGAATGTCTATTTAAATTTCGGGTGAATTACATTTACTACCCCTGAGGTTTGCTGAAATTACATAATACTCCCTCAATTTCCGTTTATTACAGAACCCTTCCCGAAGTTTCATTATTCATGTAAAACCTTTGTCGAGTTTTGGTTATGTTCACACTGTTAGAAGCACTGGCGGAGCCAGTTAGGCTTGAGGGGTACAATTGACCCCCCCAAGTTTCTAAGTATTCCTTATATTATTTTTTATCTCAAGTAATAATTTTTTTTCTCGTTTTTAATATTGCTCTTATCTAAAATCCTACCTCCGTTTCTAGTCTTGATTGACCCCGGTGACTAAAGTTTCTGGCTCCGCTCCTAGAAGTGTCTTGTTGACATATAAACATCGTTTTTTGATTCAATTCCTTGTGTTATAATCCATCCACTTTTCGGAACTGGAATGGTCATTTTCTATTTGATTGCATAAATGACATAAGAGGATGTTGATTTGTTTCAATTCTATGCACCCACATGCTATCTCATTGTGTGTCTTTTGTGAATTATTGGCTTACAGCATGTATCACAGCTTCTCTCAGAAGGTAGTTATTTTAATGTTGATAATACTAATAATTCTTTCACAATTTTGAGTTATTTAATGTTGTGCATGTCCCAGTTCGAATGCTGACAAAGTTACTTTTAAGGTTCAGAAATTGTACGGGCAGGCGTGGGATGAGAATCAGGTTAACGTAGGGGAAGATTTTGTCAAATCAATATATTAACAACTACTAGTTTCCAGAAAGGTGTTTTAACATATTTTTATTGATATTTCTTGGGTTAATTGGGGAAGTTAATTAATTGTTGGACGGCGGAATGAATACGATACTGAGTAGCAGACTGACAGAACGGTTCTTTCTTTTGCTAGTACCTATGATGCACGGGTACTCTTAAAATATTAATTGTGGAGTTTTGTTGTTAATTCGTATCGTTGTGTCCGTATTCGTGCATATCTTTCTTTTTGATATGCTGGCCGGTATAGATGTTCAATTCATTATTTTTAGGGATGAGATTCACTCTTTGAGTAAAACTAAAATTACTGGTTGGTAATTTGGTATTATGTTTTTTTGTAAGGGTTAGTTACAGTTTGCCACCGGATGTATGAATGTTTTTACGCATTGCCACTTGATATTTCATAGTTTATCGGTTATCACTCATCCTATACGAAGATTTGTATGTTAATAAACTAAACAACAAATTTCTATACAGAAGACAATGCCCACAATCGTGAGATTCAAATCCGTAATCTCAAAAGTCATGGGATTTCTCATCGCCACTAGGTTAAGAAATGGTTAAGGAATCCTTGACCACTCAGCTTTCTTAAGCCAAACAAAACTAAACAACAAATAGAAAGAATTATTCTCTAGGTCCATAATCAAACAAAACTATTGTCTTGTTCTTTTCATGAATGTGATTTATTCACTTGTTTATTGCTTTTCTTAATCCCTCTATGCTAACTAATTTTTTAAAATTGCCTGCATGATTAACGACCACTAATTCTGTCTAGTCAGCTTAAAGATATGTTTGCAGGGTGGGGTGGGGTAGGATAGGTTAGGGTAGGGGATTGCCATTGTGAGGTTAATTAAACGGGATATCTTACCTTTTCACGTCTTTGAGGAATCAATCACGCCCTTTTATGAAAAGTCACATATTCAAGAGAGAATAAGATGAAATATTTAATTGCCTATGGGATGACTTTGATCAGTTAAGGAAACAAATTACCAACCTATAAAACTTCATACACAATAATAATTGAATATTAAAATTGATCGGGGAAAAGGATGAATTTGTAATATCTTAAATAAGAGGGACTCATTTGTAATTACACAACCAGGTCACTAGATGTAAATCTCCCAAAAAATTAGATAGCATCAAACTTTGATGGGTTGGCACCTCTAAATAAATGTTTCTATATATGTAGCTCCCTAAGCAAAAATCTCCATCACCAAACATATTAAGCACATAGTGATCTCTTATGCAGTACTTTACATCTCTATGGTAGAAAAAATTGTATTCTTGATGATTTCCTTTACTTCTTTTGTCAAAAATTTACTGCCCTTTTCATATATTTTGTGTAATCACAAAGAGGCATGGTATTACAGATGCAACGGTCTTGATCCTTGAATATTATTTACTGCAATTCTTAGTTAATTTCTGGAGTTATTCCAAAGTCATTTGACTGATTTTCTCCTGTATATGGAGATCATGAAGATTGAGAAAGGTCACAAGAAAATAAACATTAGTGATGAGAATAAGATCAGGTTCTTGATTAGCATCAATGTTTTTGGCAGTTCTGGACCAATACGGTTTGTTGTGAAAGGAGATGATAATGCTGCTGGAGTTATTCAAACAACTCTCAAGATTTATGCCCGCGAAGGCCGTCTCCCGACTCTTGGCTCTGATATCAACTGTTTCTTTTTGTACCCCGCGAATGCTGGATTTGATGGTATGTACTTAATTCTTTGTAATTATTACTAGGGTCAATTACACAAAATCCCTCAGAACTTTGCGCCTTTTGCAACTTTACACTTACACCCCCTGAGGGGGTTTTTATAAGGTTTTTTAAGGGATATTACATATATATTTTTATTTTTTAAGGGAGGTATTTGTAAGGTTTCAATTTACAAGGGGATATTTGTATGGTTTGAAGGTTTCAATTGTTTTTTCGAATATTTAAACAAACCTCGGGGGATTTATGTAATTATCCCTATTTACTTTGAAATGGGGATCCTTTTAGCCAGAAAGTGCACCAAGTCGGAAGATTTATGTAATTTTACATAATTATAGGTGAGGACATTACTATCTCAATTCACATAAATCTGTGAGTTTCTTCACAGGAAATTGACAATTAAAGATCAATTCTTGGAATTTTTGTGATTTACAAAGTTTTTTTTTCTTTAAATTTTGCAGCCCTTAAACCATGGGAGGCAATAGGATCATATGGAGTGAGGAATTTTTTTCTATGCGAGAACCGTACAAATCCACACATGACAGAAACAAGTTCTCAGCTAAACAGTACTCGAAAAGGGAGCAAATGGCGTGCATGGTTACAAAAATCATTAATTGAACTCAAGATTCTATCTCATTGAAAACCTTTGGATAATTACCAACTACGCCTGAGGTATGGCTAAAATAAAGAAAACTATGATGTTTCAGAAATTACCATCGCTCCCCTGAGGTTTTACTCTCTCTCACAAACTTCATCAGTCGTTATAACAAACATTCATTTAAAATGAAGGGTAATGAAGGTCATCTAAAATGTCAAGGAACACATTGTAATTCTACCACTGGCATTAGTTATTCCGTTAGCTTGGCTTAAAACTTCAGGGAGTTGATAGTTTATGAAACTTTATGAGATTTTTTGTATTTAGATCATACCTTAGGAGGCACTCGGTAATTGTCTCAAAACCTTTTCATCATTCCAAAACAGCTTTGTTTGTTATGAATATTTGTATGATTTCCTACTAGAGCCTTCAATTTGACTACTTTAAGTCGTCATGGTTTTTAATTAGTTTTTCACATTAATTTTAGTTTTCAGCAAAGTTGTACTAGCTAGCTACTATATTGAAAGTGGATGAAAAGAATAAAGAGTTTTGTGGCTTCTAGGGCTTGGTTTTCTTCTTGTAAGAATAAGCATAATGATAATACTTTCTTAATTAAAGGAGAGGTTCATGTTCAAAGATGTGACTAGAAAATTTATTCTTAAACATGATTAAGTCCAAATATGTCTTGTCTTTACCACAACTTTGTCTATGTCTATCAATTAAGTAGGTTGTATCATTGAATTGGAATATTTCTAGTTTCAAAGCATCTAACTGGTGATTTGGCATGGGAAGATCAAGTGGTTTATCTCCCATTCATTAGTATTCTTGCCATAGTTTCTCTATATATTTGCAAATTAATTAACATTAGTTTTTAATATGAGGTTTACTATAATTATAATTTAGGTTATCTAATTTTAAAAATTACAAAAATAAAACAAAATTCTGACTTTATTACAAGGAGCTCTCTGAACTATTCAATATAAAGTCCAAAAATGAAAATAATCAGTCTATTTCAAGTAATTTAATTTTAATATTAAAGTGAATTGATAGCGTGCTAGCTCTTTTGTAATTTTCAAAAATAAATTATACTTTGTTTTTTTTTCTAAAATTTTTATATTACAGTTATAACAATATAATTTTTTTTATCTGCCATTAGTACTTTTTTTTTTGGTAGAACCATTAGTACTAATGTATGTGAAATATATATATATATATATATATATATATATATATATATATATATATATATGTGAAACAATAATGAAGTCCGTATAATGGACGTTAGTTTTGTCCCATATACAAATTACGTATATATTTGAGAGAGTATTACATTTTTCTAATGGCATCAATATGGGAATGGTTGGATACAACTTTGGTGGAAAAAATTAGCACAGCGTAAATTGTATGCAAAAATTGCAATCAACTCTCCGGAAATCAATAGCCTCTCTCAAGTTGACTGCACTTTACTTTTTACCTGTAAAATTTAAATTATTTAATTAAAAATATACCATCATCGAATCAGACAAATTTATAGTCTAAATTCATCATCTCGATAAGACGAACATAACAGTACCAAAAAATTAACGGAAACTAAAAATGTAAAAAATAAAAAATATGAAGGACCTATATGTAAATATGATAATATGTGGGGACCCTGATGTAATTCGCCCTTCATTTTATAGGGTATTCGGTATTCAAAATTGAAGAGTTTGGATATTACATAATAAAAAAACACCAGTCCTAGGGCTCTCGCGATCGGTTAAAAAGATGACGGAAAATTCCAATATATCACGTCCAAATTTTGCTGATGTCACCCAAAAGTAGATGGAATCTGTATTTTTTTCCTTTAATTTCAAAACTTCTTAATGGGTGTATTTGTAATATTATGATTTATGACTAATATTGGTCTAAATCCAGTGAGGTAAGTATATTATGTAATTAACCCTAATTTCTTATACTCACCAATAGATTTGAATATATGTCTGAAAGATTTAATTACCTTGATTTTTCTGGTGTTGAAGAGTTTGATGGTGCAGGCGGGCTTAGTTGAAGCTGGATTGGTCCATGCATATCAGTACAAGTAGAAAAGCCAGCTCCATTTGCTATATCTCTCTTGCCATAAGCCTGAACCAGAAAATTAAACCAGCTCATGAGCAATCGTACATATATAAATGAGGTTTAAAACCAAATATATACATACTACGAAAACCTCCCCTGAGGTTAATTTATGCGGTTTTTGAAAAACACCATGAAATCTTGAAATATTACGAAATTACACTGATGTTATTTGCAAAACATTATAAATATATACCCCCTAAAACTAATGGTCGACTAAGGAGGGTATTCGTATATATTTCAAGGTTTCAGGGTGTTCTCCGAAAAAAGACCTAATCTTAGTGGGTTTTTCGTAATTATCTATAGGGAGTTGTTATTTACACTCCCACATTGTTATTCACACTCCAAATCTTTTATAACAAGACAAAAATATCCCTCCTTATTTCATGTTTACTTACTCATCTTTTTTTCATTTTTAATATTTTCTAACTTATTCTTTTTTTTTTGACGTTTTATTCTTGTTTTAAGCTTTTATAACAAAGTCAAAAAATTTATCATTTTATTAAATTTCATTAAAATTTAAGAAATAAAAAATATGTTAGTTGGGTTATTTATAGAATTAATAACAATAAAATAAGGTATATTGCTATTAATGATTTGTGGAGCATAATTATAAACTTATGAAACGAGTTGACTTTTTAACATTTTATACATAAAAATAATAATTTACAAAATATTAAATTCAGAATAAAAATTATAAATATATAAAATACTTATTATTGTATATCTTAAAACTCTATAAGGACTCCAAAAAAATGATGAAGAATTTCACTTTAAGAAAAAATAAAATTCAAGGATGATAGATTAAATATGAAAGAAAATGTTAAAACAAAATAAAAGAGTAATAATTTAGCTTGAAGTCATTTGAAAGAAATTAAAAGTAATAAATTAGCAAGAAATTAATAAATAGGGATATTTTTGTCATATAGTTATAAATTTAGAGTGTGAATAACAACTTAGGAGTGCAAATAATAACTCCCTTATCTATAATATGAATTATTGTCTTGTGTCATATTATTATTGTACCTTTCTATACAACTCCATATTTTCTTGTTCGATGAGTTTTACCTTCTTAGACATCTCCACATTCTCTTGATGAGTAAAATTTCCCTGAAAATGAATATCCAAAAGAACATATATGTTTCTGTGGTTTTAACTCAATTTATTACGACTCTTTTCTTTTGGATTCATATAACCAGAAATATATACCTTTCTGTTAAGTTCTTGAATTTCCTCGGTTAATATCTTCTCCTGTGCAGTCAGTAAAGCAGCAGAAATCTAAATATTAATATATATTCTTCAGAAGATCCAAAAGGATATATGTATTGGATAATAAAGATAAATATAATTGTAAAATTAAATTTTTTGACTAGGTTTATTTGATATTTATAATATGAGGTGGGGGACTCGTTAATAACCTACAGGTACGCTCGTGCCAGTTTTGATTAAAAAATATAAATATAATTGTAAAAATCGTTATTTATATATGCATGGTATTTGTCATTTATTCTGCCACATTGTACCCAAACAAAAATATATATTCTGCCACATCAAAATTTTAGTAGTTGTGTTTAAAAAATTAGTACATTTTGTCCTTTATTTTCATCTCACATTTTTAGTACATTATGTTTCAAAATATGACACAACTAGTCCTTTTTTATACACTAGTAAAAAGCACGCACGTTGTGCGTATAGAATAATTATTTATTTATTTTTTAATTTATCGTTACTCTTGCAAATGTATTTGTAAATTACAAAAATCCATAATTAAGTTCGCTGTATTTGAAATTTAATTCGGAGTGAAATTCACTCCAAAACCTAGTCATTTCACATCCACCCTCCTCTTTCATTCTCCACTTATCTACCTCTATCACCCACAAATTTTATTTTATTTTTCTCCTTCAACACGTTTTCTCTCTTGACTCTCTTGAATTTTTTTATCACTCTCCTCTCTCTCCTTCCTGTTTTTCATCACTTTATGTACTCTCTCTCTCTCTCAATTCTACTTGTGATTTTGGATTATCAATTTTTTATATACTTTTACTGTCACGGCCTCCATGCGCGGAGAGAAGAACCCTCCCTGCTTGGGCGCCCGTTGAACGCACGAGTAGAACCTTCGCCCCCACCGAGCACAACCCTAAAGTTTGGCCTAGGAAGCACTTGCCAAAAGAGGGTTAACCCATGTTGGTTGTACTTGGAGGTTAGATTATAAACCCTTACTTTTCTGTGTGTTATTCCGATATGGGACAAGGTCAGGAGGACCACACGGCCTCACGCACGTGGTGCGGTAGCCCGTGCACTCCTGCCCCACACGACCCTGCGCACAAGGTGCAGCAGCCCATGTGAGGCTTCTGAATCAATTTCTGCGTTGATTTCGGGGCGCTACATTTACTCTACCTAATTCTTATCTTTATTTTTTTCCTTTCACTTATTTTATTTTCTTTTTTATTCTCCCACTTACTTTCTTAACCTGTTCTTATATGATTTTCTCTCTTTTATATACAATTATCTTTCACCTAATCTATTAAAATTTAAGTAATTCTCGATATAGTTTTAGCAAACCAACTTAACATGCATATTAACTCTATTTAGCAAGACTTCATAAAAATATATGTATTTAAATTCAATAATAAAAGTATCATATTAGTTAATAAAATTGAAGACCATGAAGAATTCCATTGTCAATTCTTTCCACTTTTGCAACTTCTTTCATGTTCAGATGAGGACTCTTGTTGCTTTTGCGTTTGTTTTGCTGATGTATTTTATTTATTTCCCTTTATGCATGTGCTTATTAATATACGAATTGGGGTCCTCTTTAATTCTACGGTCCTTTTCGACCAATTCATTTTAAAAAAAATTGAAAACCTTATTGTATCCAACTTTAATATGCTAACCATTTTTTTCTTATTTATTTATTCTCTAAATTTTTATTTATTATCTTTTCTCCCTTTTTTATTCTTCCAAACTAATTTTAATATGTTATTATATTTACCTTTTGTTTCTTCTTTCTTCTAACTCTTCTCTCATCTTTACTTCAAAATATAATTCTCATCAAATAAAATAATAAAAATATACTCATATAAAAATAAATCACAAACTCTTGGTTATAATAATAATAAAATATAAATCAATAATATACTATATAATTATTAATAATAATATATAAATAACTATATATACAGATATCACTTTTATTTTTTATATTGAATCTCTAATTGTGTTATTAAAGACCTTATTGTTACAATATTCTATCCAAAAAAATTATTAATTATTATAAATGTATTAATTCTAATAATTTTATTGAATTACTTTATCGCCTTTTCACATAACTTTACTACAATTTTTTATTTGTAGAATTTTATTATATAATTAAATTATTATTATTTTATATACATCTGTTTGTATTGTGTATTAGGTCTTTTATTAATTATTAAATAGAGTTTTCTTAGTTTATAGAATAATAATTACTATTATTTCATTTTTTTAGATGTAACAAAATATTTCAGTTGCATACATTTTTTTAAAGACTGAATATACATAAAATAAAATATAAATAAATATAATAAGTACTATAACAATATTAAATTAAAAGAATCCTTATTATAAAAGATTTCGGTATGTCTTTTATGTCTTTTAGATATAGTATTAGATATATTATGATATTATTTCTAATTTAAAAAAGAATTTTATTTTTACTTAACTAAATATTTTTTCAAAATTAATACATAATTACATAATTATTCTTTAGATGATGATTATTGAAAATATTATTCCTAGGTTTATCTTAGACGATTAATAAGTTTCAAGCTGAAATTCGAAAACTATACATACTTTTATAATAAATAAAAATAAATAATAAATATAGATATATAATATGTGTTATTATGGTTTTATATTAATCAAATCAGATTAGGATTTAATTAAAAAATTTATTTACTTTTATCTCCTTTATATATATCAACTTATTTATTTGTTCGTTTTTTCATAGAATATCATGTTTTTATCTTTTTGCCTAGGTACTATATGATATATACCAGTAAATGATTGGAAAAAAAAATAATAGAAACAATTTCTAATGCTATTTACCATTTATTACTTCAAAGGTCGGCAAGATTTTTCCAAATCATTTTAAATAACAAATTCAATGCTATTATTTTATTAGTCTACGTTATAGCATTATTTTTAGGAAACTTTAATAATTGATATATATATATATATATATATATATATGTATATATATATATATATGATAAGAATTCTTTAATTAAAATTTCTAGAATCCTATCCCTATTAGAATTCTAGTATTATTAATTAATTTATTTTTATTATTTATATAATTATAGATTTACCTATTTATACGTTTTTTTAATAAGAATATGTGTTATTAAAGGGATATTTTAATCCAACCAAAAAAATGACAAACTACTCATACTTTTATAATATACATAGATTAAAAGAAGAAACATATTGGTTAAGCCAATTTTCCCGAGACACAGCGAAGTAAAAGAATAAGTGCTAAATGAGTCAATTTTCAAATTAGGGTTAATCTCATTTTTTGTATCGTAACTATAACCTAATACAATTTTCATACTAATCTGATAAATTTCTTAATTTACATACCACAACTAAATATTTATTTCAATACTCATACTATAATGGTCGGCTCGATCTGTCAATTACTAACAGAAAACGTAACATATGACACACATGGACGTTAACTTTTCGTTTAGGATGGAAAATAACAGTGCATTACCTGTTCGCTTTAATTTTCTCCTTTTATTATATTAGTTCCCTCCAAAAAGGTAAAAAACGATATAATTATCCATTCCAAATGAAAAATTAACATCCTTACATGTCAAAGTATTGCGTCATATTTTCGTTAGTACCATACGGATCGGGTCTGTCATGAAAATTGTAACCAATATTTAGTTATGGTACTATATTAATTGTAAATTGAAAAAGTCCATCGGTTTCTTATTAAAGTTGAACTAGGATATAATTATGATACCAAAAACGAGATTAACCCTAAATATGGCGTATTTTTTTCTGAAGTTAACTCGAAATTAAAATGAGACAAAATAAATGACAAGAACCATATATATATATATATATATATATATATATATATATATATATATATATAAAACATACTTTTAGTTTTACCTGAAAAATAATACTAATTAACAAACTGCAGATTACAATTAATTCTGACCTTTTTCATGCGCACGCCGCGTAAGCTGGTTTCCAGTTGGTTTTCTAATCTTTGTAGATCTTTCAAATCCAGTCCATAAAGTTCTTCTCCCATCAGTTTCCTGTCTTACATATATATTTTCAGTTCTTATAATTTAAAACAGCTAGATAACAATTCCAGCAGTAGCAGTATTATGTTAGTTTATATGTAACGATGATTATTGTAACTAAGCAAGAATATAATAATGTTTACCGATGATTTTCTCGCAAATCATGTAATTGTTGCCTCAAAGTTGCTGCTTCCCTTTGCCAAAACTAGCAAGTGCATGCGTCCAATAATTACACAGATTAATTAAGCATATAGTATAGAATCCTCTCAATATAACACAAATTAAATGGAAAACCATGTCCATGATGACGAATTAGTTTGGAGCTGATGAGTATTAATATCAGTTTAGGTGGTACAACTTTGTCATAATTTCATTTTGGTACTATATTGATTATCTTTTCAATTTCGATACTAAACTCATGCAATTTTGATATTTTTGGGTTTCAGTCTCGTCATTTATCATTTTCTTAATTTTATCTCATAACTTTCATGTTTTCGCAATTTTCTTCTCGTTTTGGCTGAAACTCCCAGAAGTTTGACGAAAAAATCACCAACATTGCCGATGAGATATTCAATTATAATTAAGATTCTTCTCATGCATTATCTAGGTTAAGATCCCCACATCAATTCTAGAAGGTAACATCTCCAAATTATCGAATTTTTACGGTGAGACTAGTATAAATAGATATAGAGATGGGAAAAATTGTATGATTTTTCAGAACTTATCTTTATTCAATTCACGTGGAGATCTTGATATATAAACAATTATCAGAATTTGATGGATGTATTGAAGTGTCTCACTGACGATATTGATGATTTTCCAGGCAAATTTCATGCGAGTTGGTCAAATTCCGGGTAATATAGAACATACAAAAAAAATAAAAATTACAGGACAAAATTAAAATAATCATAATAAACAAATCAGGATAAAAAAACCGAAAGGTTAAAGTTACGGGACGATTCTTGCAATTTTGTCCCATAACTTATAATAATTTGTATTAACTTTTGTACATTTGGGACGAGACTGTTATTTAATGAGGTTATTATATCGCACGTGTCAGTTAACTTTAAGCTTTAGTTTGGATAATTGTTCGTGTTTAGTAATGGATGAGGCTCAAATGTACCAAAATATATACCATTATAAATTATGTCTGGTACCAAAATTGAAAAACGTACGTAATTATGAAATCAAAATTGAATCAGAGAAAAAAATGATATTAAACCTAATTTGGAACTAAAAAAGATTTCGTTTTTAATGCTAATCATACCTTTATCTCGGACCCCGGATTAAGCAGTTGATGGTGTTCCTCTTTGGTTTTATTGTAACGCTCAATGACTGATTTCATGCTGACAAATTGAGATCAACAGAAAAATAAGCCTAAAATGAAGTATAGATTAGGATAACATGTAGATTTCTATAGATGTATTATGAAAGACGCATACAGCAGCCATGGCGACACGAATTTTTATAAGCTAGAAAGATTATTTCAAGATATTACTTTATTTTTGCCTTGAACTATGCATTTTTTTTTTTTAATTCATCCTTAAGCATAAATAAACAGTTAACCCACCCCACATCGAAAAACTAAAGTTGTGATATTGAATATTAATGACTTAACAAATTTCCTGGCCACTTGAGTTAGATTTTAGATGTTAAATTTGATATAAATCGAATCCACAAACTAGCGAGCTTGTAAAGTGAGGATTATCCAAATTCCAAACTATTATAAACAAGAACACATCTTTGGATTTGTTCGATGCAAGATACCTAACACTTTCCTATCAAACCTAGCTAAGGTCAAAACATATTGCAATTTAATGAAATTTATGGGATGAGATATTGTACTTAATTACATAACCAAGCCCCCTCTGATACCATGTTCGAGACAGATTTGAACTTAATTCAATATTTCAGAAGTTAGCATCTCTAAGTCATTTTAAAGAAGACAATAATCACATCTTCAAATTTATTTGTATCTTTAAACTTGGTGTAATTCATGTTTCTTGACTTGATGATGCCATGCAAATGATATATTATCCACAATAGTAATTAGGAAGATCATTAGAGATGCTCACACTCAGCATAAAACCAAGTAAATATATATATATATATATATATATATATATATATATATATATAAAGCTGAGCAGCATATTTTATTACCAAGTGATTTATCAGAAAACACAACTAGACAATATGCATATGTATGATTTAAAACACACAAAATCTGAGAAAAAAATATATATTATAGTTTTGGATTCAAAATCACCCGGTGTTGGAAAATTCATGGAGCTTCCCAGTACTGGAAAATATTATCAAACCAACTTCTGCATCACAAAGAATCGCAAGCTCCTTCGCTTTCTTCAACAGCCCATTTCTCCTCTTTGAGAAGGTCACTTGTCGGCTCGTTGCGTTATCGATTCTCTTGATCGGAATCTTTCCCCGTCCCATCGTGCAGTTTTCCCTCTTCAAGATTTCTAGGGTTTCTCCTGTAATAAATCATGAATTAAAATCAAACTTGATAGCTAGCTAATAAAACTTGATCTGTATTAAGAATATCTATTAATCAAAAAAAAAAAAAAGTAAAGAGGGTTACCTTTTCCGAGCATAAAAATGAACTCTGCAATTCTGATAGGCTGAGAGTATTGATTCTTGACACCTTCATATCAAAGTCAAGCTCTTTTACAGGGAAATGAATTGTTTATTTTATGGTAAACAAAAAAAAAAAAGGTAGGGTCTTAAAATACAATATTTGAGAACTCGAGGACTAATCGGCCTAATTGCATTTTTAGTCCTGTAACTACCTATTTGTAGTATTTTGTGTTCTAAAGTTCTTTCACTTGCAATTTGAATCCTATAATTTCGAAATTATAGCAATTTTAGTCCTTCAGTCGCTGAAACCCTACTTTATCACCAAAAATTGGCACATGGCATGTCGGAGATATACGTGTATCTCCAACATGCTAGATGCCAATTTCCGGCAAGAAAATAGGATTCTGGCAACTGAAAGACTAAAATTGCTATAATTTTGAAATTAAAGGACTAAAATTACTAATAAAAAAAATTAGGACGCAGAATATATACTACAAGTCGGTAATTGCAGGACTAAAAATGCAATTTGCCAGGACTAATCTGTCATTCTAGCTTAAAAGTATGGGTCGCCGTATAAATTATTGACACGTGGGGAATAGTAGTGTTTCCTCAATATATCTAAATGGGGAAATAATTATTTTCCCATTTAAGAAACTTTAAAAATTAAACCTTAATCTGACACTGAAAGTTTTGAACAGACAACTGTTTATAGGTTTTTGGCATTTTCACGTGAATAAAAAGTTGAGATCGTACAAAGGAGATATGGCTAGCTTCTTCACTTTTTCTTAATTTTTTTTTTCTCAGTTTTTTTTATATATAATTTAATCTTGGCATGCCTTCATATATCTCGAGCTTTACGAAATTAATGACAATCCGTACTTATAAAATAATTACACTGATGGATGGATCACTCAGTTTTTATTATACCAAAAGAAAGTGAAAAGTTGATTGCAATATATAATCTTATGGATAAAATCCTAAATGATCATTGTGATGGGTCGTATCTTGTTAATCTTACTGACGATATTCGAAATATTTCTAAAGGTTTGGTTAGTCATAATTTCTCTTTTGTTCGTAGTGATACTAATAAATTTTTATTTTTATTTTTTGTAAATTACTGATTCGAGTAATATTCTTATTTTGAGAACCCTTAATCCAGTTTGAAATTGTGCTAGTTTGTGTATAAAGCAACTAAGTTAGGGAGACTACTTCCAATTGGATCTTTTCAGTACTCGAACCCGAAAAAAACCGGGCAAGAATTAAACCAAAAGAATATCCATATAATTAAATTTCAATTTCACTGTACGAGCCCCAAGTAAATAAACGTGACCTTCCACATTTCCATGGTCTGAAACTATATGATAATTGTCTGTAAAGCTTGATTTTCTATTGGCTGAACCCACGTGAAAACGATCTGGTATCCAATAAGAATCTTTCTTACTTGGAATATTAATAATAAGTAATTAATTAGTTGGCCTGGGATTAAGAAAAAGCTCCAAAATCAAAGGGATGAGGCTAAAATTATTAGACAGGTGTCAATCATCAGGAAATGATAGAATATAGATATCCAAGAATCAAGAAGGATAGAATTAAACTCTATGATTCAACTTGTACAACTTCTGAACATTTCTGACTTAAAAATTAGGCATTTTAAAGTGTCTTGGTGTTAAAATAAGAGCAAAACCACATGAAATCATGAACTATCAGGTAAGAGATGTATGTATATGCCTCTTTTTTCGGAATATATGGGTCTTTTCATAAATGCATGTCCATCCTCGCATGTTTTACCAAGATTTGGATTAATTTCACTTACATTAGTAAAGTAAGGTTTAGGGTTCGATTCAATTTTTAAAATTTTAAATTATGTTTGAAGTAAATGGATTGGGAAGATCGCCTCTAATAGGATTTGTGTTTTATCCGAGACCCGAAAACAACTCAATGGAAAGGAAAAAGAAACTACTTTTGGATTTCAAAGAAAGATATTTTTGAGTTAAGTTTTAATTTAATGTACCGTTCAAATGCATTCTTATAAGAAATAAAACGTGTTTTGTCATATATAAAGTGAGGGATTTTTTTATTTTTTATTTTTTATTCGGATGAGAATATGCATAGGATAGTGTTTTCTGTGTAATTAATGTGACGATTTTATGTTTAATTTAATGGCTATTCCAAATTCCTATTCCAATGTCTTCTATTTCATTTAATGAGATTATGCCACCTGTCTGCTGAATATTTCCATTCTCTTAATATTAACAAATCATATTACACGTAGCACAATCTCTTAAATGAAATATAAGATGAAATAGGAATTTAGAATAGATGATATGTTCGATGAATATAGTGCACTTCGATCATAACTTTAGGATATTGGTTGCTTCACTGGGTATGTTTCTATGTCTAGATTGTTATTAGTTGTTATATAGGCAAAATATATTGCAAAAATGGTGTTATAACTTTGATCCTTTCTGATTTTAGTTCCATTATTTATCCTTTTCTAATAATCTTGTATGTTATGATCCGAACTCGAGGGTCCATTAGACGTGATCATAATTAATAAAATGCGAGCATTTTCACCCTATAAGTATAATTCCTTTTTCAATTTAAGAACTTTTTCGGCTTATGGATATAAGTTGCAAAAATCAGTTTTTACAAGTTTTGCAATTTACATCTCATACTTAGACGAAAAGTTGAAATTTTTTATAACTAAACAAATATTCACGTATATAATTATGTCAATTGTAAAAGTCCATTAATATAGGACCGAATTCAAAATATATGAAATACTCTCAAGCCACCCGGTATCTGTTTATTAGAGTATTTTGAAAAAAAACACAAGCTAAGACCTCTCTCAAAGTACCAATCTTTTTCATTTTTCGATTGCAAACTTTTGACTTATGATGACGTGTTTCTCGTTAATAATCTCTTATAGTTTGTTAATTAGTGTATATTAATTCTGTTATACAGAGTAACGCTTCCTTTTTTATCTGAGTCCAAGTACTGATATATAGTGGCCTATCAATGACAAATATCATGTATAGACACTCTAAAAATATTTATTATGCAGTGGCGTTTTTTGTATGATAGTCGTATTAAACATCTGTATTGAACACTTTTTTAGTGATAAAATTGAAATAAATTCGTATCCTCATATCCGTGTGTCATGTGCATCATAAATAGTAGCTGAATATAAGAGAATATGGACAAACTAGCTCGTTCATAAAAACCCATCAATCATGCATCCTCGTCAATAATTATATATGTTAAAGTTGCTTCCTTAACCAAGTTTGAGATTTCCCTGAATGCTCTGTTCGATCGAGATTTCCCCTAATTATAAAGGTAAATTACATATGGGTCCTTGACTATTACCATATTTATATTTAGGTTCACTTAGATAGATACATTTATTATATTTAGGTCCCTAGACTGGTTTATATTTGGTCAAATTTAACGTAAAATGTGGGTCTGCAGATGTAAGCGACACCCAAGATCAATTAGTTTAACTTATATCATATACATTTAGGTCTCACCGCCGATTTAGAAGCGAATGTTGACTAATTTCGGGACCTATATATAAAATTATTAACAATTTAGAAACCTATATGTAATAAACACATCTAAATAAACTTGAATGTAAATATAGCAAACGTCATATACCTAAGTGGTAGGATCAAACAAAGAGGAAAATCTACTATTTAATGGACGGCTCATTTAATCGAACAGATCATTCTGGGAAATCTCAAACTTTGTTAAGGAAGCAACTTCTTAACATAATTATTGACGAGCTAGGATGCAAATGCGTGATTAATGGGTTTTTAATGTATATTATTCAGCCGCTACATATCACCTGGACCTGATTAATTTCCTTTGGTCAACTTCTTCGTAATTAATTAGGGGATTTAATAATCATATATAATCAAGCTGTCGAAACATTAATAATAATTAATTTCAACCGTTTACCAAAAGGAAAAATAAAAAATTCCACCAAGAATATTTTCCCTGATCGTTCATAATTATATCTTGATATGAAGCTCAATCCCAAACTCTAAAACCCACAAATTAAAATACAATGCAAGTTTTTAAGTAGGTGATAAGAAAATGGTAAATCATATTTTAGAATTTTCATGATGTGTTCAATATCCTTAATTATATTTTTTAACTAAGGATGATCTTATTTCACTTTTTTTCTTTAATATTTTTTTTTTGTATTTTGTAATTCTGTAAACTAATTGGAGAAATCATTGTAGTTTCAAAAGAAATTAAAACAATGGAACTGCGAATTGTTTTATTTTTATTTTTTTGTTGACGAAAGAAAATATTTGACTCCAAACAAAAGTAGTTGATACGCTTGTGAAGTTAGAAATGTACTAAAACGAATATTATTTTTCGACTAAAGATATATAATACTTTTACAAAATGACAAACAAAAGCTGATAAGCTTGTAATCTTCCAAATATAATTAAAAAAATTGACGAAAGAAGCTATTGGCCTAGACACTAAAAACGATCGTACAGTGTCGTCTCGTATTGGAGACCATATCGAACATACACCTCTCAATTATAAAATATTAAAAAAAATTATATCTCTGTAACATATCCGTGTATCAGAGATTTTGACAAAACGTCTCCAAACAATTTGTTATTTAATTTTAATGAAGAAAATATTATCATTTCTTTCTTTTTTTAAATTTCAAAATTTTCGTATATATTTACAAATTACAAAAATTATATACAAAATATTACCTGTGATCATCCAACATATGCAATAAAATAAAATTTATCCGTTGACGGAAAGACAATACTATCGTGAAAAGATGATAAAATAGCAAACATACTCCTTATAATTTGACTGTTCAAAAAGAAAAATACAAATAAAAGACCTCTTAATTTGACACACCTGGATTTTCAGGCATGAAATCATCCCACATCCTGTCAAATATCCTATAATATTTTCGATAAACGTTAAAGCCGGCGAAGAACTTCGCAACACTTTGTTAATTTTTTAAAATTATCAGGGATTTGCATCCATTTCCTAGCAGCTTCTCTTAGTCATTAAACAAATCAAGATAAGTTGGGTTAATTACTTTCGGACCCATTGGAGTTTGTCAAAATATTACATGCAAGTCGCGAACTTTCTTAATCAAACAATTACATTTATACTTTATGTGAGTTTCATAATTAGAAAAACCACCCAAGTATTTTAAGACTCGGTCCAAATTTTAACGGGATGATAGTCCTTCAAAACCCTAAAAGTTGAGTGTTTTTTATAATTATCAAACTCTTATAGAATGTAAGTACAATAATTGTTTGACTAAGAGGATCCAGACCAGTGATGGAGGAAATACCCAGGCCGGGGCCGGGAGCGGCCCCTTCTGATAGTTTAATCTTGCCCTCTTACTAAAATTTGTAGCTTTATCTGTTGTCACAAGTCACGACTTGTAATTTAACAAATTCTTATAGTATCTAAATATAATTAATCTTTTTTTTTTTTTTCAAGTTTTGTTGAAATTCCAGGAGATGCGGAAATAAATAATTCAATCAAACTATATATAAAAACATCTGATGATCAACATGTAACTTAGCATTATCAACAAATTAAACCTGTCATCATGTTTCCAGCAATTTTCTTTCTCTTCTTTCTCATTCCATTTTCTTCTTCGGTGAATTTCCAGGTTGCCAGGTTCCGTCCCGATGACGCGACCTTACTCCTGGAAGGAGACTCAGTGATTTCACTCGGAGAAATCGAGTTCACCGACGTTGACATGAGTACACCTGTCGAGTCGGCCGAGTCATCTACAACGGAAAAGTACCTCTCTGGGATAACTCAGGCCAACTCGGAAACTTCACAACTCATTTTTCATTCACAATCGACACACTGAACCGTTCGCGTGACCAGAAAGGCAACAGACTCGCCTTCTTCCTTGCACCAGTCGAGTTCCAAATCCCGCCGAACTCAGTCGGTGGGTTTCTCGGCATTTTCAACACCTCAACCACCAATTCGACTCGGACCTAGATCGTCACCGTCGAGTTCGACACGACCTCGAACGGATGGGACCCGTCATACGAGCACGTGGGGATCAACAATAACTCCGTTACTTCCTCCATCACGGCGCCGTGGAACATCACTGCTCACAGCGGAGAACCGGCTGATGTTTGGATTATTTACAATTCCGTTTCGAGAAACTTGAGTGTTTTATGGAGCTACGGGATTAATGGGACGAACTCCAGCCTCTCTTACATCATAGACTCAGTGGGTCACGGTCGGAATCTCAGTCGCGACGGGGCTTAACGTAGAAAAACATATACTTTCGTCATGGGAATTCAATTCCAGCGTGGATATAAAAGAAAGCGAACGAAACAATGGCGAGAAGATTGGATTAATTGTGGGTTTATCTCTTTCAGGTTTCGTCGTTGTCAGTGTCATTGCAGCAGTAGCTTTTTTCTTGTTGAGGAGATCAAGAAAGCTGTGAAAGAGTTCAATGGAGAGAAACAATCCCGAGGGAGTTAATTTAACCTCGATAAACAATGATCTCAAACGAGGAGCGGGGCCGAGAAGATTTTCTTACAAAGACCTCGCCACGGCTACAAGTAACTTTTCGGAAGAGCGGAAATTGGGAGAAGGTGGATTTGGAGGAGTTTATAAGGGTCATTTAATCGATCTCGATATACCAGTAGCTGTCAAGAAGATTTCCAGGGGATCGAAACAGGGGAAAAAGGAGTACGTAACGGAGGTAAAGATCATAAGCATGTTGAGGCACAGAAACTTGGTGCAACTGATCGGTTGGTGTCACGATCGGCGCGAATTCTTGCTCGTGTATGAGTTCATGCCTAGTCGTAGCCTGAATTATCACCTGTTTGGTAGAAAGAATAATCTTATCCTGAGTTGGGGCGTCAGATACAAGATAGCCCTAGGACTGGCATCAGCATTGTTGTATCTGCACGAGGAGTGGGACCAATGTGTGGTTCATAGGGACATCAAATCGAGTATTGTAATGCTGGATTCGAATTTCAATGTGAAGTTGGGCGATTTTGGTCTGGCGTGATTGATGGATCATGAACTTGGGCCCCAGACCACTGGCCTGGCTGGTACTCTGGGGTATATGGCCCCAGAGTACATCAGTACGGGTAGGGCTAGTAAAAAGTCGGATGTTTATAGTTTTGGTGTTGTGACTTTGGAGATCGCGACAGAGAAAAAATCGGTCGATCCGTTGGATAAGGAAAATTTCAAGGGTTTGGTGGGGTGGGTGTGGGATTAGTATGGAAACGGGCAACTGATATGAGGTGTGGATGAGAGATTGCAATTGGATAGCTTTGAGCAAAAGCAGGTCGAGTGTTTGATGATTGTTGGGTTGTGGTGCGCGCATCCTGACAGGAACCTGAGGCCATCGATAAGGCAAGCCAGTCATGTGCTTAATTTTGACGCGGGGTTGCCTCAGCTTCCATCTAACTTGCTAGGTTGGACAAAGAATGTATATGTATGTTTAAGTTGTTTCTTTTTGGTATTCTTGAAAAATTATTGGTTGGTAATTATTTATGATAATTCAATAAATATCAATGTATAATCTATTTGAAGTACTAGATTCGATCGAACTAGCTAGTTGTAAAATTAGATTGATGGTGGGCAATTCGGGTTATCCATGTGTCGTCATGTTGTTGGCCCATCTGGACGTGTGGACCCTGCTGACTAGTCAATGGTCGGCTAATTATCCAACCACAATCATGCCTAGATGATCCTCCTCTACGAAATGACCAGAGATCGTAGTCGGCTTGGACCTCGATTGTATCTCATCTTGGGTGATGGAGGATCGAAGGTGTCCTCTAAAGGTCGGGTTCGACCCGACCTCCCATCTGGCGTACAGCAGTTACACGATAGCGCATTAAATGCAATATCCTGACATCCGTACGTCAAACTGAACATCCCTGACACCAGATCCCTTATATCAGGGGATGTTGCGGATATTCTACGAACCTGCAGTCGGGCATTAAATGCCCACCAGTCGGTGTATTAAATGCACACCTCCACTTTGTGTCCTTAGTGTGTGCCATATTACACTCTAAATACCCAAGCATTCATTAATGGTTCCGACCGCTACTCTCCCTAGTCGAATATCCTATTCTAAGTGCCGACTTAATTCAGTGGATGGGCTACGCCGGAGACTATCCCCTCCGGCCAAGTAACCCAGTGTTCAGTGTTTTCAGGTCGAAGTCGGATCCCCTCTACAAATTCAACTGACGAGCAAGACGCGTGACTGATCCATGACGCCTGACCAAAATAACCTCATCATAGATAGTTAGTGTATTATTCTTTCGCGTGTATAACAAGTATAACACACCAAAAATGGCAAAAATAGAACTCCAAATTGACCTATAAATATGACTCAAATTATAACTTTTCTGAGACTTTGTAGAAAATTTTCCACATTTTTTAAGAAAATGAAAATCCACGTAGCGAGCGGCGATATGGGTGTAACCATCCCCGTTCATTTCTTGTAGCCCTTTAAAAATAATTAATTGGGTTTTATAATATATTTTTTTTGTACTCAATAATTGGAATTTCGCTTTAAATGATAAAAATTATTCGCTGCTCAATTGTTCCCTTTATCCAAAATCCTAGCGCGTTCTTGTTTTTATATTAATTCGTTCTGAATGGACTTGTAAATTAGTTTATGGGCTCAACACACCGGTTTTTTGTAAATAATTATAACTGGGTCCGACATACTCTTAAAAAGGGTGAAAATAATCCACTGTTATAAATTTATTCTTCCCCACTCAACTCACGCACTACACTCTCCGCCATTTAATTCACGTACGTCCCGGGGAGTGTCGGGCTCTGCGCCGAGTAAGTGGGGCCCTCCAATCTGACTCACGAACGTACGGTATGGGCCTTCCAAGCAGCACGCATATACATGGGTCTCGCTGAGGTACTGACAACCTGAACTCTGACACCGATTGTAACAGGGGCATAACACACCCTTAAAAAAGTTATGGATAAGATAACTCACCATTATAAACTAGCATATGTCAAAAATTCTCAACTAATGTGGAATGGGTTACATTTAGCATTCACTACCAAAACAAATCTACTAATTAATATCTCTTTTCTGTGGTGAAGTTACTCTGGACCATAGACTGGACCTTTCTCCTGGGCCTGTCAGCACAAGTACAATTATACAAACAAATCTTATTTTTTGAAAATTCAATAAGATGACGAATTGAAGCATATATCCAATGGGGGGATTTGGGTTGAAAACCCAAATTATGCAGACCCCAATTGATAAAAAGAAGCAAACATAATTTATTCTCTATGTTTTACATTTATAATTTCTAGTCCTGCAATTTTTAATTTTCTGAATGTTTGATTAATTAATTTACAAGTTCTTCAAAGTAATTTATTAGAAATATTTTAGAGTACTACTGAGGGGGAAGATTTGAATGAGAACATTCAGATTAAATGAGTCCGCACGTTTTAACAAGAATACCGATAAAACGCTTGCTCTATCGAAATACTAAATTCTGGACTTACACTTACCCTCAAAGATGTCTGGCACAACACCAGCAATAGGCTTATTTGCACAGAGTAACAATATAGGGATCGATCTGATCAAGATTTGTTAAGAAAATATTTTAAATTCCAAGATTTATAAATTATTAGGAACTTTTCTTTATAAAATAGTGATAACCCAAACTTTGTTCTTTGAACTTTTTGAGAAATTCTTAACTTGGTTGTGCAAATTACCCAAAAAAAAAGAAAAGAAAATAAAGATAAATATTATCAATATTTAAATAGATTGCATGCCAACGGCTCATTTCTTAAATAAAATCAAGCATAAGCTCCTGTATTGGAAAAAAAAAACTTATATTTTATTTGAAATATATTATAAGATCTTCATCCTCCTTTTAATTTAAATCGGATCTTAATCCTCATTAATTACTTCTTCTTTTTCTTTTATAATTGATTTTGCATATTTTCTTTGAGGATGTTGACTGTTATAATATCAATTTTCCCTTGCCTCCTCTCAAATAAATTGTCTAAGCCTTTCAAATAATTTGTGATGCATATGAATACACGGTAATACGAACGAATTTTTTATAATATTTACAACTATCGTATCAAACACGACACAACATGCACAGTAATTTTAAAATTGTCCGTCCATCATATCCAATAATTAAAGACATGCGTTTATGATAATGATACTACTCGCCAATGTATTTTATAAGTTCGCTTAATTAAGTAGTTTGCCAATTAAAAAAAAATTAGTTTGCAAGTCCTTATTCGAAAATGAAAGTTAGAGAGGAAAAAATTATGACGGTATCAATTAAAGCAGGTGGTAAAAAGACAACGGACACAAAATGTGTTATGTATAATAACACAAAAAAAAAGAGGCTAAAATTAAAAGAAGAATAAATCCCAGCAGCTAGAAAAAATATAACTAACCCCAACGGCTAGTAGGCTAAATCAAGAAACAAAGGAGAAAAAATTGGAGGATTTATCCCTCGACTTTCATTTACTTGGGTTTTAGTGACATAAGTTTCTAAAATTGTAAATCTCATCCCGTCGAATTAAAAACGTTATAAAATACAGACAATATTCAATGTTACGGGACGAAATGTGGCGATCATTATCTGTATTTTGCCACATTTTAATGCATATTATTGATATAATACTTAAGAACTCTTTTACTTATCCAAATAAGGCCATTTAATTACCCAAAAATAAACAAAAAAGGAATTTGTTTAAATAAATGTCCAGTTTATAGGGTGTTTGCAAACTCTATTGCTTCTAGAAAAGTTAAAGCAGAAGCTTAAGTTTAAAAAAAATATAGTAGGAAAAGTAGAGAGTGTTTGGAAAAAAAACTAAAAGCAAAGAAAAAAATAATAATTGAATATTTGGAAAAAAAGTTGAGAATCACTTCTAATTTTAATAAAATTACTAATTAAAGTTTTATTTTAATTATAAAAATACATAAAATTTATAATCAGAATTCAAAAATATGTTTTTACTACTTTTAGATTCTCAGTTATTTATGCTTAAATTTAGAAGAAGTTAAAAGTATTTAAAAACTCAAAATACTAAAAAAATTGATGATTTTTTTTTATAGTTTGTAAACACGCTCATAAGTCATAATTAATCTTAATTGTGGGCGTGCTATGTAACTTACTTCTAAAATCAATTTTCACATAAATCGAAGAACAATGAAAAAACCATAGCACGCCTACTGAATCAAAGTAAACCATGTGGACTGCTTTCTTGATAAGTAAACTATTTCTAAATGTACACATCAAATTTATGTTTATATGCAAAATCTAATCAACAATAAATGAATTTAGCTAACACCACTAGTTGCACATGAAGATTTCAGATCTATCCATGGACCACAGGGGCGGAAGCTCCATGAATGAATGAAAAAATGTGTGAAAAAAATAACATACCTATTGCATTTCTCATTTATATTCTCCCACGGATCTAAAACTGATCCAGAAATGTCAAATTACACATCAAAATTGGAAAAAAGAAAAATTAATTTTTATGTACAACTGATTGTCTCCACCTGTAATCTCGGCACGCTTGCTGCGACCGGGCCCACTCCTCGTCCCGGTGGCAGCCATCGTCGAAGTTCTGCGAGTAGCTAACGGCGTCGTATTGGTACGTCGGCGGTCTCGCCGAGCTGTAAATGCATCTGCTGCTCTCGTTTACTATCCTCCGAATGAGCTTCCTCAGTCTCCGATTGCGATGTTGTACTCCAGCTTTATCCTGGATGCGCGAGTACTCTTCGTGCACGGGGACGCACGACGGCGACATACACCCGGAGAGGTACGACGGCCGCCGGTGGAAAGTATCGCCGCCCATTTTACAGCTGAGCTGGTGGATTTCGAACTACTACTTTTTTTGGGATCAAGGGTTGCAGAGGATTGCGTTGTTGTGCTGAAGAGCTTCAGTTTATATGAAGAGAGAGAGAGAGAAGGAATCCGATGTGGGAGTAGATGCTTATCCTTATTGTGCAACTGGGAAGTTTTTCAGTGGGCCTATAAAATAGGCCCGTTTTTAGGTGAAAGGTATTGAATATGCCCTAGTCACATATTTATTGAATTCAATATAATAATTAAAATACCTTAAAAGTACATGACATAGGCAAAAAGTTCACTATTTTTCAACCTATTGTACCTTATTTTTTGTTGATGTTGGATAAAAATGTTTGGAGGTATATAGTTTGAATATTTTTTATTTTTTTATTTTCAGTTTTCCACCTAATTATTTTCAATCTCGAATACTGCACAGGCCCATCTGTACGGGGACGAATTTTTGTCTCATACAGCCTCCCATTCAGTTGCTCCATGCACAAGCTAGGATTTGAACCCTTGACCTTGCAGAAACCCAATTGTGATTGACCCTCCTAACCTCAATTGATCCAATTAACTTTTTGTACAACCGCTTCATTCGCAGTTTGCCTCCTAAACTATTATTTTTATAAGTTACCTCGTTTTTCACGTTTTTTATCGGATGCCTTTAAATATACTAATCTAGAATGAGTTGCCATAAAAATTGAAAAAAAAAGTAATAGAAGATAAGAGTTGTTATAGGACGTACTGATCCAGTCAAATCTAATATTAATCACGCATGGAATATTTTACACTTTGTTATGTAACTATTTATATTTTAGAAAGAATGAATAAATGTGATATACTCACTCTGTGGTTGACTGAATTTGATTTGAGTTAGTTACGTACTAGAATGTATTGTTAACACTTTGATACATTTACTAATTATAAAATGATGTAAATAAAAATAGAAAAAAAAGTAATTTTAGAAGAACGAGTTGTTATGGAACTCGTGTAAATGAGAAATCATGCAATTTAGTTCTACAAGACGTACTGATTTAGTCAAGTCTGATATTAATCACGTGTCGAATATTTTACGCTTTTTATATAATTGTTTATATTTTAAAAAGAATGAATAAATGCAGTATACTTACTATGTGGTTGACTGAATTTGGTGAATAAAAATAGAAAAAAGTAATTTTAGAAAAGCGAGTTGTTCTCTAGAACGGATGTAAATAAGAAAAATTGTGCAACTAATTGTAGGACAAACGGATTCAGTCAAATTTGATATTAATCACGTGACGAATATTTTATGTTTATTATGTAACTATTTATATTTTAAGAAGAAAGGAAAAATATAGGATCGAAGAATGTGGTCTAAGTTAGTAATTTCCTTAGATAGTGCCATTTGCATTAATTTACATATTATTGTAATGAAAATTTGTTCATATATATATCCCCTTCTTACTTAAAAGATTTTACAAAAAGATTATTAAATAACATTTTGTTTAATAAAACGATCGAGAAAAACTATTGGACGGAACGTTAATTAAGGATGACCTAACGGAAAATTACTTTTTTAACAGTCTTAAATATCAAAGATTTGTTTGTAAAAAACGAATCAAGAAAATCTATTGGGATTTGACCCAATGATCACCAGATATAGAGGTCTGGGATTTAACTCCTTCCAATGACAAGGATCGATTTTTTTTTTTTAAAACAAAAAAGGAAACAAGAAAAACTATGTTGTAAATACCACGAATTTGGAGGTACTCAGATGTAATTTGCCCAAGTTATAACACATCTAAACTTTTTCACTATTTACAGAGAATTAAAATAAAAAGATCTCTTAGAAAATAGAAAAATCAAGTGAATTAAAGAACAACATGCATTCTTTAATTCATTAATTATCGTGAAGATTAATTACTGCTTATTTTCTTTATCCCATGATTATATCTACTTTAACTCACACCCACTTACTTTAATTAGTCAAAACATTTATAATTAGTCATGTTGTTTCTTAATTCTAATGATATTTAATCTTGCAATTATTCTATTTTTCAGTGTGACAAAATTATTACCTATTAATCAATCTGTTTATAGGTTATATACTTATATATATGTTGGTACCTTAAACTGCTAACCTACTAATTAACCACCACAAACATTAATTATCCCTATAATTTAATTAATATAATTATAAATTAATCTCTCTTATTTCATAAATTACAAATATTTGTGAGGATTTCAGTCATACAATAGTTGGAACAGTGGAGGGTGCTAGCTTTTTTTATCAGTCAATATCGATCTTCTTTCATTTGTCAGACGTTTGCACCATCAAAAATATCTCCTAACTACACTCTAACCATTTAAAATATAGTTTACGCCGATCAAAGTCTTTGTTGTCGTGATTTAGTATCTGTAACTTTTATCTTATTTTAGATGAATAGGGATACACCTGCTTTTTTTTTTTTTTTTTTTGTAATTTCTAGAATAAGAGAGGCTAATCTATTGGTCCTGTCAATTTACCCATTTGGGAAATTAATCTTGTTCGAATTACTTCCGTTCGGTAGTTATGAGTTATGTCTTGTTTGAATTTAGTTTTTGCAATCTTAATTCGATTTTTGCCAGAAAATACAAAAATCACCTGACATGAGTGGATTATGTGAGAGGTCTAATATATTTGATGATTTTCAAATTTTTATAGAAAAATTGCATTGTTGGCCGTCATTAGATCCACAATGACATTTATATGCTAAATTTTTTAGGGGTTCCAACAACACAATATTTCCATAAAAATTCGTAAATTCCCTAATTATACCTCTCACGTGACAGGCACATGTCAAATTCGGGTGAATTTTGCATTTTCTAGCAAGAAATTGGACTAAGATTACAAAAAATTTAATTCAAATAGGATCTAAATGAAAAGCGAAATTCAAAGAAGACTGATTTGTCAAACAAGGGAACTTACTGAACCAATTTTGAATTTTTTTCTTAAATTTAGTTACTCCAAACCCTATATACTATGATGCATAGATACTCTTAAAAGTACAACCGCTTAGTATCGTGTCATGTCGGACACCTCTTAATTTAATAATAAATATTAGAAAAAATCTATATTATTATGTCTGTGTCATATCGTATTATATTTGTATCCACATGTCTGTGTCCGTATCGTGCATCATATCTCACGATAATGAATGCAAAATTACCCATTATTTTAATTACTAATTAACTATCTATGGTGGGTCATTAAATTAAGAAAGCAAGATTGTTGGCATCTTGAGATATGTCGAATTCATTTCCTGACGGCAACTTTTTTTTGCACATTAGTTTGTTTTGTAGCTTCTCTGTCTAATAAGATAATATATATACGGTACAAATTAATTTGGGATAAAGAATCCTTTGTCATTGTCAAATTTTATTATTTTTCTTGGTAATTTGTCATTGTCATATGCATTGAGTTAATTAGGTTATAGTGGCAGGACATAATTTGCCAAATGCTTGCTTTTAGGAAAATAAAAAGGAAATAGTAAAAATTATAATTAGACCCCAAACGAGTTTGTTAAACTATAATTAATGACCTCTTAGTCAAATAATTACAGTTATACCCCACACAAAATTGAATATTTATAAAATGCATGCACCCACATATTAAGATTTCGTTATTTACTTGATAACGTCATCAAAAATGAATAGTAAAAACAGAAAATAGCGTTATTTTTTATATCATGGGTTGTCTCTAAATTTCATTTGGGTGTTATATATTTGTAATATCATAAACTTCCTTGGGGTCTAAATATAACTTTTTTCAAGGCCAAGGATATATATAACGGACAATTCATGTTAAAAAATGGAATATTCCGTTAATTATGGATGGAACACTAATGTTGCTTAACATAACCCTAATTTATGGGTATATGTTATAATTATTCAATTTTATGTGGGGTATAGCTGTAATTGTTTGACTAAGAAAGTCTTGAGTTATAATTTAACAAATTTCTTTGAGGTCTAAAGTATAATTTTCTAAACAAAAATATGCAAGTAAGCCATATTTTCTAATATTTCTCTTACAAAGATATTCGATTAAAGAATTGTATATCGCGTGTATCATATCTACTAGACTACTACTCTTTAAAATTGTGAAAATTATAAAATAATGGTGAATTTCCTAACAATTAATTTTATAGTTTTATAGTCTTTATACGAGATGATACGGCAATATTATACAATGCAAAATAAAATATAAAAGCTGAAAAAACCAACTTGCAATACCGTATGCTGTCATATCCATATATCAAAATTAAAGAGTGAAAGAAACAAGTGAAATTATAAATGAAAGAGGGGCAAAAGGGTTTATGAGGTTGCATGTGGGGAATAGGTTTTGCCAGCCCTGACATAGCTAAATGTGGGGGCTGGGTTTCTTGTCTTGGCCTTCAAATTTCGATCGTACTCATAAAAAAGGGAAAACTTCTCTGCCCATAATCCAGGATTCTGTGCCCTGCCTTTATTTTTCTTTTTTCTATCTTGATTTTCGTGCTCTGTTGAACGGCTCCGCCATTATTGACTACTAAGTAGGATAATTTAGCGGTTCGGTGTTATATAATTATGGTAGCTAAATTATTCGAATTTTTGACAATGTAGTTGCCATCCGTATGAAAAATTTTATATTTTAGTAGTACGATGTAACTCGATCTATATACGAAATTTAGAAAGGAAAAGAAATAGTACCATTATTGATTTCACAATTCATTTATATTTGTTGCACAACATGGTAGGTCTGCAGCACTAACGTGTTTGATGTGTGGAGGAAGATATTGTGCTTACAATCTCTTAAATTTAATTAAAAATCGCTTCAGTCCCATTTGATTATATAGGTTTAATTATAATTTATAGCAGTTGTTGAAGTGAAAGTTTTATATTTTAATGATTCGATACGATTTGGCGCATGTAAATATGATTTTAAAAAGAAAAAGATTTATTTATTTGTTTATTTTTGGTCGAAAAAAAGTACAGGTTTGTAGTATTCAAGAAGAAACGTAATATTACTACATGATACTTCTCCCTTGAAAAATTAATTTGGATTAATTTAATTCCAAAATAATAACATCTAAGACTGGACAAGCCATTATAAATTAAACATCAGAAGTTCGAATCTTGACTTTAGTATGACCAATTTTAAGATTTTTAGCTAGTTGTCTCATCATTTGAGGTGTCTGTTGCTTACAATTTAATGAGATCACTAATCACTATAGTTGATGATGGATGGTCTGATATAGAAAAGAAAAAATGTCACTATAAATAGCACTATTTCTCTAAAATTTAAAGAAAGCCCATAGTAAAAAGAAAATAAAGACTTAACTGGCCATTTTGGGCTTAAATCAATTTGGGCTATACTCGTTATACAATAGCCCTAGCATGGTTGCTGACTTGTGGCATAGCCATGTTGGGGTTTGTTAGAATATACTGAGGATGTATTTGTTTATTTATTTGTTTATTTTTTTTGTCATATTTGTTTTGATTTTAAAGGACTAACTGTACAAAAAACCCAGTGTTATACTAAAGTAGCATGTGATGCTAAATTAGCACGTGAAAATATTTGTTACAGAAAATGAGTTAAAAAATCTTAAGTTATCAATAACTAGCCCATCTCCCCTTGCAGGATCAATTTGCTGAAATTAAAGTTGAAGTTTCATTTATTTTACTTTTTTACGCTTTCAGAGCAATTTAATACATATTTTTTTTTGCGAAAACGGACATAATATGGTTTATATTTTCACTTTTTTTTTATGATAGAGTTTTATTGTACATCTTGTTTTAGCATAAGATTTCTAGTGAAACTTATTCCATATGTTTATGATCCATATTTCAGGGGCTCCATTCATCATGACACAACGAACTAAAAAACACAGTAACAGACGCAATCAAGTGCTTGTATATGGTTATGATCTTTACTCATTTTTTCACAGGATCTTTCGTGCTAGTTGTACCTTAAAAAATCTCATTTTTTAAGTAGATAATGAGTATATATATATATATATATATATATATATATATATTTATATATATATATATATATTATGTAGTTTTGGTAGAATTATACACATATTTTTATATTTTGTATTTTTGGTAGAATTATATATATACATATACTAGAAATTAATATGGACATTTTATTTAAATTTTAATTGTTGGGATTTTGTTTGGTTATGCATGCAGGATCACTCTGTGGCTGAGAAATCCAGACTTTGGATAGGATTTTCTTGGTTGGTTTTGCTATGATCGATATATGATGCAGCTATGCCTTACTGTTACTAATTCCTAAATGATAATTGATATTCATGCATATATGTTCTTTTTCTCTTGTAGAAAAAATTATACCCATTACCTTGAAACTTTGTGGGTTAATATTATTTTGGGTATGGTGATTTTCTCCTAATCCAATTTCGATATCGAACTAATCATTGTTTTATATTTTGAATTTATAACTTATAATTTATATCAATTTTAATATATTCGGGTCTGAGCCATTAATTACTTTCGATTACAATATAATTTTTTTTACGAAAGTAACTTAAAGTTAGACGTTTGAGCTATGTTTAGTACTTAAATGCTTCAATCTGGTAGCTTATCAAGTCAAATTTGCAATTCTTGAATATTTATGTCCGATTCCGTTATCTTCCCTCCAAATATTTTAAAGCCAACCAACCAACCAAATCTTGAAATGAATGAGATAATATCAAACTTAGCCGTTGGTCAGTCAGTCCATCCGATAACACCCAAAACCAGATAAAATCAATTAAAGAAAACAATTTGTTTTTTTTTTTTTGGTAATCCGACAAATCAGAACCAGAAATATTGTCTAATTTCCTTCCACCACTCACCCAAAATCTCACCCACATCCAAAACAAGAGACACACAATTCCACTCTCTCTGTGTGTAAAGAGCGAGTGCGCTTCTCTGCGCATGTCTTTTGAGTGCGTCTAGAGAGAGAAAGTAGACCAAAAAACAAAGGAAAAAAATGGCATTCGCAATGGCTGTGAGGAGGCTTTCCTCCTCCATTGACAAACCCATCAAGCGTCTCAACAATGGCGGCGGCTCTCTCTACTACATGGTTCCTTTACTATTCAATGAATTTTCGATTTTTCTTGCTTTATAGAAGAAAGATCGTGGTGTTGTTTTTAGTGGGCTTGATTTGTTTAAGGGGTTTATGCAGTTGAATTTGGTTCTTTTTTGCAGTCGTCTTTGCCTGATGCAGCTGTTTATGAGAAGAATGGTGTATCGGTATGGGTGTACTGATTGCTTGATGAGATTAATAATTTATTTTATATGTGTTGAACTTTGTTTGGATTTAAGTAGTGTTGATATATGAAAATTGCAGTGGCCGAAGCAACTTAATGCTCCATTGGAAGAAGTTGATCCTGAGATTGCTGACATTATTGAGCATGAAAAAGCTAGACAATGGAAGGTAATATCTTATTTTCATGACCTTTGGGTAAATTACATCTAGACTCCCTTTGGTTAGGCCTATTTACATATGGACCCCCTTTGGTTCAGAAATTGCACTTACCCCCCTCACGTTCTGCTGAGGGATTACAGCCCTGTTAGGCTCTGTAAGACATAGGGCTTTAATCGTATTCCATTAAAACTTCGATGTGCAGTACCAAAATGGCCTTTTTTTAAGGGAAACATCTTTCTCTGCAGCTGCAAGTGATACAAGAAGGACAACATTTCTTTTTATAAAAAAAGGCCTCAAAATGTTTCCCGCCTAAGGGACGGCATTTTCGGTAATACTTATTGAAGTTTTAATGGAAAACGTTTAAAGCCTAACAGAACCTAATGGAAGGGTTTTTTTTGCCATCTGTTAGAAAACATCAAGGAGTAAAAGTGTAATTTCCAAAACCAAAGGGGGTCCGAGTGTAAATACATTTAACCACAGGGGGTCTACATGTAATTTTACCCTTACCATTTTCTATAATATATCATTTTCATACCTTGAGCAACTATAGGATTTTAATTTCAATTTCTTGCATATTTTAAATTTCTTATTGCATATTTCTGTAGGGACTTGAACTCATCCCTTCAGAGAATTTTACTTCCGTCTCTGTGATGCAAGCTGTTGGATCGGTTATGACTAACAAGTACAGTGAAGGTTACCCTGGTGCTAGATACTATGGAGGAAATGAGTATGTAGTGAAATTCAATTTTCTTAATTTCTTTTTTGTTATGCTTTGTGTGATTAATCTTGAAATATATATCTCATGCAATTTTAATTAGTATATAAGTGTATATATTGAATCTCAGGTACATCGACATGGCTGAAACATTATGCCAAAAACGTGCCCTGGAAGCATTTCGATTGGACCCTGCAAAATGGGGAGGTAATTTTTTAAGAAAAATTGGAAGGGCGAATTAAATATACTATCCCTAAGGCTTTCCCTAATTACATTTTAGTCCCTCTATTTTCAGAAATTATGAAATAATCCCTGACATTCCACTTTATTGCAAAAAACTCCTTGAAACTATACAACATAAAGCCAAAAAATGCCAAGAATCAGCCTATGTTAGGATGTTTTTTACCTTAAAGTGCAACGTAAGGGAGTTTTTTGTAATTTTCTGAAAGCAAAGGGACTAATTGTAATTAGCTCAAACCCAGGGGTAGTAGATGTAATTCGTCCAAAAGAAAAATTTGCAGTTATAAAAGAACTTTGAAGGACGGCTTTGAAATTTTTTATTTAAGAGAATAATTGCTCAAATTTGTATTAAAAATTAACTTTATTGTTTATCTTTTCGTTAATGCAGTGAATGTGCAGCCTCTATCAGGATCTCCAGCAAACTTTCATGTTTACACTGCTTTACTTAAACCACATGACCGAATCATGGCTCTCGATCTTCCTCATGGAGGCCATCTTTCTCATGGTTACCAGGTATTTGTTCAGATAAATATTTTCTTCCATTTCAAGATAAATCCTAGACTTATAACTCAGACAACTCCAATAATCCAATTGTTATATTTTGGGAGTAATTATAAGTCGTCTTCAATTTGTACAGACCGACACCAAGAAAATATCTGCAGTTTCAATATTCTTTGAAACCATGCCATACAGATTGGATGAGAGCACAGGCTACATTGATTACGACCAGGTATCATATTTTTAATAAATTTAAAAATTAAAATCTCCTATTGAACTTATAGAATAATATTAATTTACAAGTTTGTATGTAACAATTTAATTTATTGATGCAGCTGGAAAAGAGTGCTGTACTTTTCAGGCCAAAATTAATCGTTGCTGGTGCCAGTGCTTATGCACGTCTTTATGATTATGCACGCATTCGCAAGGTACTACTACACCTGAAGTTGGGTATAAGTACAAACTAGCCCCCTCTTGTTTCAGAAACTACAATAAACAACACTGAAGTTTCATTATTCATGTAAAACCTTCGTCGGATTCTGGATATGTTCACACCATCGGAAGTGTCTTATCTCCTGAAGTCCATCAGTCTAAGAGCCAGAACGCTTAAAAACTCTCTTGCCATGAATGAAACGTCAAGGATTTTTTTTTGTAATTTTCAAAGCAAGGGGGACTAATTTGTAATTTTCCATAAATTAGTAATACCTTTTCAGATTTCTTTTTTATGATCCCTTATTAGTTTATTGATGTGTTTTTTCATATATTTACAGGTGTGTGACAAGCAGAAAGCAATCTTGTTGGCAGATATGGCTCACATTAGTGGATTAGTTGCAGGTGGAGTTATCGAGTCACCATTTGACTATGCTGACGTGGTCACAACGACCACTCACAAGTCCCTGCGTGGACCCCGTGGTGCCATGATATTTTACAGGAAAGGTGTAAAAGAGATCAACAAACAAGGCAAAGAGGTCTGTCGTGTGTGTGTGTATTTTTCTTGGGTAAAATTGCAAAAATCGTCCTCCAACTATGTTCATATTGTTCTTTGTCCTTATTCTTGTCTTGTTTTAATTGTAGTCAATCATGTTTCGAAAATTAGCGCATTACAATTTTAGTTCGTTATGTTTCTTTTTTCTTTTTCGGTAGAGTTCGTTATGTTTAGAAGATTGGCACATATAGTCATTTTTGCCTTATTTTTTGTTCTTTTAATGGTTCCATTATGCTTTTGTGCTGGATGAAGTCGAGGTTTATGTCCGAACGAGAAGCTTAACTCTGTACTTTGTTGAAGGTGATGTATGACTTTGAAGATAAAATCAACCAAGCTGTCTTTCCCGGGCTTCAAGGTGGTCCCCACAATCACACAATCACCGGTTTGGCAGTTGCCCTCAAACAGGTTCGACGGAATACTCTGAAATCTCTAAAATATTATTCAGAAATATTTACATGATTTTAATTTGTGTCTGGAAATGGCAGGCAACTACTCCAGAATACAAAGCTTACCAAGAACAAGTTCTGAGCAACTGTGCCAAGTTTGCCAAGGTAATAACCTTAAACTATTGGAGGAATAGTGCTTTCCTGCTTTTAGCTTCATACCGTAAATGGAGTGATTTGTTTTGTTGTTTCTACTTAAAATAAGCTAGAAGCCCCATTAAGGATGCTTATATTTTAAATTGAAAACTATTTATGTACTTTGTTCTTCTAATAGTCTCAAATTTTACCACTCCAACTTCTTACAGCTTTTACTTCTCCAAAAGTAGAAGTTTTGGGAAACTAACCTATGTCTATATGCATGAAACAACTTTGAAGATGTTTAACTTTCAAGAGGAACTCAAATTTGTGTAATACGCGATCAATCTGAGTATCAAACTACTAAAATCTCCTATAATTTTGCAGACATTGGTCGAGAGAGGATACGAGCTAGTTTCTGGTGGAACTGACAATCACTTAGTACTTGTCAACCTGAAAAGCAAGGTAAATCATAAATCCATTTTCCTTTTCATTTTTTATTAAATCTACAGAAAAGTTTTTACCAAATGTTTGGATATCATGATTTTGCAGGGAATTGATGGTTCAAGAGTAGAGAAAGTGTTGGAAGCAGTCCACATTGCATCCAACAAGAATACCGTTCCTGGAGACGTATCTGCCATGGTTCCTGGTGGTATCAGGATGGGTAAGAATCTCGTCCCACATTCACTAAATGGGTGTTTGCAAACTCTCTACTGCTTCTGAAGAAGCTAAAGTTGTAAAAAGTTAAGAGTAGTAAAAGTGGAGGATTTCGAGAAAAAAGTAAAAGAAAAGTTGAAAAACACTTTTATTTATTTATTTTTTTTTGAAAGAGAAAAACACTTTTATTAGACTAAACAAAATTCATCTATTTGTGAAAATAACCTACAAGCTATAAGCTGAAACTTAAAGTTGGTCCTTGGATGCTTCTAGCTTCTAGCTTATTTCTGCTTGAAATAAGCAGAAGCCAGCTTTCTAAACACTCCCGAAATTGCTGAAAAAAATAAAAGGCACAAAAGTGCATTTTTTTTAGAGCCTACTAACACTCCATAAGTATTAAAAAAGTCGGCACCTAATAATTATTTTGGCTGAACAACTCAAATACGAGAATTTTTTCCAATTTCTTTTTTATCGACATTTTTGTATATTTAGGAACTCCTGCTCTTACTTCAAGAGGATTTTTGGAGGAAGATTTCGCCAAAGTTGCTGAATTCTTTGATGCTGCTGTGAAGTTGTCTCTCAAAATTAAGGCTGAAGCTAAAGGTTGCTTTCTTGATTTCAGCTCCATAATTTAATTCATTTTTTTGGAATAATTACAAAGATCCCCTTGAGTTTATGTCTTTTTTTGGAAAATACCCTGAAACCTTGAAACATTTTAAATAACCCCTGAGGTTTTACACAGTTTACAAAAGGACACTATAACCTTGAAACATTACAAAAATTACCCTGAGGTTTGTAAAATATTACGAATACCCCCTTAAAACTAACAAAAAATCGTTCACTTTCGGGGTATGTGTAATGTTGCAAGCTTTCAACGTGTGATTGTTATGTTTTGCAAACCTCAGGGGTTATCTGTAGGGTTGAAGATTTCAGGATATTTTTCGTAAACGGCTTAAAAGTTTTACTCAGAGGACATTCGAAATTGACCCTTTCAAAAAAAAAAAAAAAGCACCACCTCTTATTTTTTCTGTTTTAATATTGTAGGGACAAAATTGAAGGACTTTGTGAGCGCGATGCCTTCTTTCCAATCTGAGATTACCAAACTTCGCACTGACGTGGAAGAGTATGCCAAGCAATTTCCCACAATTGGGTTCGAAAAAGAAACCATGAAGTACAAAAACTAAAAGAGATCGATTCTTCGAACATGGTAAAAAAGATCAACACTCTCTTTTAGATTTTTGAAAAAAAAAATAGTGATAGTTACGAAAAAACTCCTGCAGTTAGGCCTTTTTCCAAAAAAACACTCTAAAACATTACAAGCATCCCCTTGAGTTAATGATTATCTGTTTTTTAGGGGGATATTCGTAATGTTTTGCAAACCCAAGTGTAATTTTCATAATGCTTCAAGGTTTCAGGATATTTTTCGTAAACGGTGTAAACCTGATGGAATTTTGTAAGTAGCCCAAGACAATAAAAAAGAAGGATTAACTTGTTCTATATCTTTTGTGTGAAACAGGGCAAGTGGAGATGCATGGAGAAATGAGAAGAAATCTGAATGCATATACAAAAGATTGTGGTTATGTAGAATATCCAGATTTTGATTTCTTATTTGATCTCTGTATATGTACAAATAATTGAAGTTGAACCTATCCATATTTGAAGGAAATAAACTGGAGAAACCTTACATCAAGGATTGTTTCTCTTATTTGCTTGTTTTGATAGCACCTTAGTTCTTTGATTTCATCTTCTCAAAATCCTATTTAGCTGTGTCGTAACGTGTTTGATGCCGTGTACAATATTTCTCTAGTGCAAAATTTTGAAGAAAAAAATATCCATGTTGACGTGTCCTTATATCACGAGATTTCATGTATTTCTTGGGAAAATTATTTTTGTCCGAATCTAACTAATTATTATATAGTTTGTAATTTTACTAGTTTTCTGGATTATATTTGAATAAATTGCACCCAAATTTATGATTTCGAAAAAACTTCATAGAAAACTCTGCTCGCCATACCTGGCTTCATCAGACGTCTTTTAAAACAAAAAATACCTGTGTTATCCTATCCATCCACCACCATAAAATTGCAATTTATCCCATTTCGTTAATTTTATTGTATCCCATTTCGTTAATTTTATTGTGCAAATCCAAATTGTTAAGTAACTATTAAATTTATTTTAAAACTTATTTAAGTAATAATTCATACAAGATTAAATAAAATTCACTATTTAACTAATAACTTTAGGTTTTAAACTAATTATTGATTGATTAAAATTAGTTTTTATACTTAATTAAACTGAATAGAACTATTAAGTAATAAAAAATAAAAAATATAAACAAGAATGAATTGAAAATTGAAAATTCCTCCACTTCTTCATCACCTCAACGACCCAACCCTCACCCCCTCCAAGCCGGTAACAACCCCCCACCCCCCTCACCGGCAGCCCCACCATCGCACAACCAACAAGCCCCACCACCAGATCTGAAAACAGCCACCACCACCACCGCCCAGCTGCATCAACACCGCCCAGGCGCCACCACCATCGCACAACCGGCAACCCCACCACCCATCCCCTCACCACCATCGCACAACGTACCAACACCACCACCACAATCGCGCAACCCCACCATCAGTGCACCACCAGATCCGAAAAACCACCATCATCATCGCGCCACCCCACCACCAAATCTGCGCCACCACCACTTCACCATGTCCGAAACCCTGCGTCATCACCAGATCTAGCGTCAAGACTCAAAGACTCATGAACAGAGTGCGCTGACGGGGGAGCTGCTGCTGGTGCTTCGGCCGGGGAAGGGGGCAATGGGGCAGATCTGGTGGTGTGGGTGAGTGTTGGAAAAGAGATGATTTTTCTTATTTTTGCATAATATATATAAATTTTATTAGTAAAAAACTGAATATAATATCTTAAATATATAAATTTTAATTTTATGGGGATGGATTGTAAAATATTTTGAAATATTGAGTCTAAATTGTAAATAATTAACGTAATTCACAAGAGACCAAAGTATAGTTTACCCAAAAAAAATTTTTTTTATACAAATGGACACACATGAACGGTGGTATCACACATGGCCAAGGTGGTTTCGCTATGTCAGCAAAAGTTGCCAAATCAGCAGTTTTTGGTGGTCACGTGTAAGGCACGGCTAGTTTAGTGGGTGGTTTTGTGTCCAAAAACCCAATTTTGCCAAAAATGCAAAGTTAATGAGCTTTTTTACCGATGGAAAAACTAGTATCCCCAAAATACTAATTAGGGGTAGTTGGTATCCTTTTTTTTGTAATTTTTCCCTAAAAAAATATGTATATATTGATGAAGAATATGTAATGACCGAAAATATTTGGGAGAAGAATTAGCAATTATCCAGGGGGCTGAAGAGAAGAATCAGCCTCGAGAAATAATTGCAAAGCTGAATCTCACGAAGAATAGAGAAGAAGACGACAGAGCTCAAAAGCCTCACGCAAATATCATATATTCTGAATGAATATTACAATTGCCTAAAATCCCTATTTATAGCTACTAACTAGTAAATCGAAAAACGTATTCTACTATCTAGCACTTCTGTTAATGAAAACACAATATTCCCAATTAAGCAACTTATTAGCATATATGAGTAATTGAATGAGTTTCAAGACCAAATGCATGTCTACCACAAGTGTCTCTGATGACTATATACAATTGGAAAAGAAAGAGGGCGATTCGGGGGGCTGAAACCTACAAGCAGCAGTGTTCTGAGTGCAGCAGCAAAAGCGTGATTTACTAGACCACTTCTGAACTGGGACCTCGACTCTACAAACTGATTAATCAGCAAGTAGCTCTCACAAAGAGGAAATATCCGTTTCGCAGATTCCTAAAACGCCCAACAATGCATGATAAGAGTTAAAAGTTAAAACTCATCCCATAAGAGTTAAAATAATCAATGCACGATATTTCTTGCCTGAAGTGACAAATCCATACATGCATCAACTTGGAAGTTCGCACTATCATCCTTCCCCTGGACTTTTTCGAATTGAAATATATCGTCCTTCAATTCCGACCAAAGCGGGCAATTAATCATCAATGGCAATCAATTCCTGCACATGAAATGAGTAAACCAGTTTCATAAAAAGAACAGGTGAACAGGACAAAGTCATATGCAAGCCTAGACATCTCATTACTTTTTACTTTACCCAATTCAAGGCACATAATATGCCTTTATCAGTTTCATAGAATGGTCGATCAGAAAATAAGTGTTTATAATCATACCCTGCAACATTAATAGACAAGTATATTTTCGAATTGTTACCTGAACTGCCGCGTGACAGCAACCTATGGGCTTGTCCACACCAGGACTACATATGAAGAGAATAACCATACGTCGCAGAAAAATCAGATAAATGATGATGATGGCACCCAACCTTTATAAATAGAATTTATTTATTTTTTAAAAGTATAAACAAAGTCTAGGAAATTCACTAGAGAAGAACTAAAACCTGAAATTGCATTACATACCCAAAAATGTCCATCGAAAATCCCTTTGATTCAGTAACTCCAGATGCAGACTTTGTAATATTCACTGTCCTTTAACAACAAAAATAGTTGTAATACGGCCCATTTATCATGGGCTTCCTTATAAGTCCCATATTCATCCATAGTATGAACTCCATAAACCATATTAAAAGCTTCTATAAAAAAGTAAAACAAAAAGAAACTTATCCAAATTAAGTTTGCGAAATTACATTCACCATTACATCCAATAAATAATTCCCTTATTCATCACAAGCCAACCCATTTCTTGAAATCCAATGCAGCTTCTCGCTTTTTCAACTGAGATTCTGTCTGAACTTTTGGTGCCTTGCCCTTATACAACGCTTTATGGTATTTCATAAAGAGCGCGCGGTACTTGTACTTATCTATAAACATATTTCCTTTCTCCATCATTTCCACCACTTCATTCGCCCTTGCAAAGAATCCACCTCTAACAAATGTATAAAGCACAGAATCCAATAATTCAAGATCAAACTTCATCCCACTTGCAAAAGCAAAAGATTTCATGACACCCCATAATTCAGTTACCTCAATATATTTCCCTCCAATAGCAGCATATCCCGTTACCATCGAGTGGAACGTTTGTGCATTAGGAGCCAAACCCAAACTCCTCATCTTCTTCAGAGCTTTCTCTGCATCTTGCATAAGCCGTTTCTTGCAGAAAAAATGAATCACATTGTTCCAATCATTAACTCCAGAATCCACTTTCTGTCCCTCCTTAATTTCATGCAATAGTTTTGACATTAAAGCATCTTCCTTGTCTAATTCTTGATGGTTTTCTTTCGGTATTTTATATTGTTTCATCTCCTTGAACAGATTAAGTGCTCCTGTTGTATCCTTTTCAACCACACGGGACTGAATCAGAACTTCATACGAATTTGCATTAAGCTGAATGCCAGCCCTTCGTGCATCTCTTACTAAGGAGGTTATTTCACCCATTCGGTTTTCTCTATGATATGCTTTTAGAAGGGAATTATACCCAGAGGAAGTGGTTCTAATGCCAGCCAAGCGCATTTCATCGAGCAGATCATGTGCTTGATCTAACCAACCAAGGGAAATGCATGAATTGATGACATTCACCAGAATAGAATTATCTGCAGATGCTGGGGAATCTTCTTTCTCTGCCCTAATTAAAAAATCTACCAAATCCTTCATTTTACCAGCTTCCAAGAAAGCTTTAACTAATTTCACATAGGTTTTCTCAGTTGGCCTGAGAACTCCTCTTTCAGTAGTAATCAGTTCAACTTGCCTCTGTAACTTCTGAACCAATCTATCAAGTAATTGTTTCGCCTCAGCTTCAAGGCTCAAAAACTTTCTGTCCCGACAGAAATCCTCATAGCATAAGATATGTTTTTCAAGTAATACTGAATTTTCATGTACATCAGATTTGAAATCATGCAAATCCTTGGCGGAAGCATCTCGGTTGAGTAATGTACTCTCTCTTGTATCAGTTTCAAATATTAATTTAGCTATACCAAGAGAGTTCTGAGCCTTATTTGCCTTGCGAAGCATTTCAAGAACCATGTGGGATGCAGAATCTACATCCCCAAATTTCAAGTGACAAGAAAGTAAGCAATTGTAAAACTGCCGAAGCTGAACACCACTTATGTTGTGAACTTCTTCAACATTTCTCCTTAGCTTTTTGAGTTCCTCTCTTCGAGCATTTCTTTCATAAATATGGGCCATGATGATTAATGATGTGGCATCAGTTTTCAGATTTATCCTAGGCATCATATCAAGGAGCTGCTCTGCTTTCCTAGTAGTGCCAAAGAGAAGGCACCCAACTAAAGCAATATTAAAAGCAGTTGCATTAGGCTTCATCGCAATCAAAGGTTCATTAATCTTTTTTCGAGGATCAATTCTCCCATCCTGGAATAAGTAACCTATTTCAAGAACCAACTCAGCAGCTAGGTAAGCTCCAGATGAATTATGTGAAATATAAGCAATAATTGCAGACCAAGCTGTTACGGGAGGGAAATGTTCCATTTCGATGAGCCTCCTCAGGAGCGTAGATGCAGGAACAAATTGTCCACATTTAGCAAGGCCCAAAGAGAGATACATCAGAGGTTCCTTGTCAAATAATGTGTGTTTGTACTCCTCAAAGGCTTTCTCAACCAGTCCATAAGCCTTTTGGAGCCACTGAATATTTAAAGTCTCTACTAATGCAGCAATCAATTTGCTCACAGTTGATTTTCTAGCAAATCCTTCCACACGCATGTGCTGCTCGTGCAAATTCCATGCATCACTCAGCCTGCACTCGTTAATTGCAGTCTCTAGCTCCTCGTGAAGTTTACCTGTGTCTCGAGCCTGGACTAAAATTGTTCCAGCCATTGTTGAAAATTTGGATGAAAAATGTTGAAATCCAGGATGAAATTCTGAGACACTACTTTGCCTGCAGAAATGAGTAAAAGACTTCTGGCCCCTGTCGGTGACACAATAACATGTGGAAATTCTACCAAGAAAGCTACACAATGTGTAATTAGCCGTCGCCCGACAGCTCAATATCCTTATAAGTATCATTCCCTCCTCAAGCTAAAAAGCTCAGGCTAAATCATTTGCGTTGGGTGACATCTGCACTTAGGTAACATTAAGCAATGAGATTCAGTGGAATGTAATGAAATGACTACGTAAGACGGTTAGAAACATGGTAAACATATAGTGTAGGCTAGTACTCTTAAGTTTACAACACTAGTTTCATTCAAACATTTCATCGAACATGTAACTCAAGAATATGAACTACCATGCATGTTAGCTAGTCAAACATCACACGGAGGATTGTCAAGTAACGAGAAAAGATAGTTACCCACGTCTCGTTCTTCGTTTCCTTGGACGGCAATAATACTCGCAGGGAAAACAAGCAGCGGCGGTGCAGTAGTGGTCACTGGTCAGACCCACTTACTATGAAACTAGTTAAACCTACATGTGCTAGTCTGGCACCTTTAGGTGGCAGTGAAATGTTCTCGTTATCGATCAGAAGGGATGGCGGTGCAAGTAGCAGAGTGGTGGCGAGACAACTGCGACAGCACTGTTGATAGGTGGCTGCACTAGGCGGTTAGGGGTGTCATGGATGAGTTTTTTTTTTTTTTTTTTTTTTTGAAAAGAGGATGAGTTTTTTTTTTTTTTTTTGAAGACAGATGGATGAGTTGGGACTTGGGAGGGGGAATTTTAGGATTTCTTTTCTTTTCTTTTTCTTTTGTAACACCGGGGTTTACAAAAAAGAGAACAGAAAATGGTATTTTATAGATGGGGAAATCTGGAGAACAGCCAGTGAGCCACACGGCCAACACACCAAAATAAGTCGGGCCCAAGCCCTCAAACACCTCAAAAAGCCCATTGAGCTTGACTCCGCTGCGGTCATGCAACAATCCATATGCTACGACAAGGCCCGTGATTGGACGATTTCCATCTCGTTGGCCTCCGCGGCCCAAATATATCGGACCGTTGTCCCGGCCGGTGAAGTGGAAAAGCCCATTAGAACTTTCGTAGATTGGTATATATAGAAAGAGTGATGATTATGGTCTCACGTTGAATACCAGAGCTGTTGATAAAAGATTGTACGGAAGGCCAACTGTGTGGTTGTTGTGTAATGCGAGACGTGATGAGTTGGCAAATCGGAAGGTGAGCCAGTACGTGAAATTGCGTAGTCCTGGTCCTCCTGGAGAGAGGAAGTGCAAGAGGTGGATCCTACTGATATTCGTAGAGTTAAAAAGTTTTTAAGAAACCTGAGCCTGATATGTGGAATAAGGTATGGTCTGCATGGTCTTCCAGACTTCCACGCGCATTTAGTGTTTCAGAATTATAAAATCTTATTATATGATACAATATAGTCTAAATGAAACACATTTTCTGTATATCAGAAAGAAGAAACAGTGTATAAAATTGGTTTTGAAGTTCATGGTCCAATATTCGTTCATACTTTGGTCGAATTAGTGTCTTGCACTTGCCATATAATTAATTGATTTCTAACTTGAAGATGCATTGAGCTCATTGCATTCACAATTCCTTCCAGTAAAAAGTTGAAGTGAACAAAAAAAAAATTGAGATAATTACCGTCACATACCTTGAGATTTGACTTAATTACAGATTGGAAAATTACAGAAACATAGAAAGAGTGAATTACTCGTTATAGCTTCTAATATTGACAGATCATTGTCAAGGGCAAAACCAGTAAATTCAGAATAAAAAAAAAACAGATGACATCATCAACTTAGATCAACAACTTAACAAATGTAATGAATTTTTTTTAGCAGGTACACATCTTGTCTTATTCTTCTGGCCAAGAGACCTAATAACTTGGCCTGACATCCAAACACGATATCAACCAAAAAATTAAATTTGCTGAAATGTTCTATTTCTTCTAAGGTTGCCCCGATGGGCAAATACATAGTTTGTCTTCTTTCTCATGGTGTTGATTTCCAGCAAAAAAAAAAAAAAAAAAAAACTCTATCAAGGCACGCAGGACAGAGGATCTGGAGACATAGGCAATTATTGCTGCTAGCATATCATCTCAATAGCACCAGGCAAAATGGTGAATTTTCTGGGAAGAAACCCTAAATATTCACCGTCTGATTGGACAAAAATACTGCCACTGCTGAAAATCTCCTCAATTTCAATTGAACATGCACTGGAAAACAGACATGTAAAGGGCGCTGAGTGCACCTTCAATGCTATAATAACTGATGAAAATTTAGAAAGGAATGGAAAAAGTAAGGGTCAATTACATCTATTATACCTGGGGTTAAACCTAATTACAACGTAGTCCCTCTGTTTTCAGATATTATATAGAAAACTCCCTAAAATAGGGTGAATATTAGCTTTTTTCGGCTCATGTATAGTTTCAGGGTGTTTTTTATAATAATAAAGTGAAATGTTGGGGAGTTTTTTGTAGTTTCTGATAATAGAGGGACTAGATTGCAATTGTGGAAAACCTCAAGATTAGTAGATGTACTTCGCCGGTTCGCCCAAAAAGTAAAATAGAGGACAATTATCCACCATCAAAGCTTCAAGAAATCCAGTATTTAATTTCTCATAAGCATAAGACAAGAAATTAACCCCTATCAGATTATAAATGCGGAATATTGGAGGGGATTTTGTTTTATTATTACATGATTGTGCTTTATTTTCTTTATTCAGATTCACTGCAGGGTCAATAATATGCCACGAAGTTGGTAGAAGTGAGGCTATCATAACCTTCTCAAAAAAATTGTAGAAGCTCCAACTAAACTTGTAATTAAGCTAACAAATATAGGGATACATAGGATGGAGAAATAACTGCTATAAGATAATGTAAATTTTAAAGTTTACCTTCTTGAAGATACATTTTTCACTGACAAGTGTGCACCGTTGTATAGCTTATGCAGTTTGAGGACAAAGTCATACCATTTGAAGTCCTGAAGCACAACAACCTGAACAAAAAGTATGTAGAAATGAAACTTCGCAACAATTTCTTTTTTTTTGGTTAAACTCACGCACACAATTCGATCCTTGTCATTGCAAGGAATCAAATCCCAGACCTCCACATTGGGAGTAATATTTGGTGGCCATTGAGCCAAACCCCAATAGTTACCAATTTCTTTTTGTGCTTGTGTGATTGCGTGTTAGTTCTTTTTTCTATTTTCCCTTCTTTTTTTTTTTTCTTGGTGGGGCACATAATTAAGTGAAATAGGTATTTCTTTCACCTCAAAGCTCCTGCTACAAGGGTGAGCATTTGGTGTAATCTTCATTCCACCGCCAAAAAATTTTGCATTCCCAATGCAAAGAGCTGTTACCTGGGAGTAAACTTCCCAATCACCATCATCGACCTTGATAAGATTAACAAACAGGTCAAGATCTTTATCAGGAAAAACTGTTCTAGGCCAATGTGCCACAAATTAATTTAGAGGCAATACAACAATATAAAATAGGAGAAAGAAAATTGAGACCAATACCTTTATTCTGAAGTCGCGATTATGATGGCCAAAAAAGGCTTGCAAAGCACCAATGACATAACAGAGGTTACCAAACTTCTTGTATCTTGATGCATAATAGCCAGCCTTTGCACTCCTGCAAGGTTGAGAGAATCAAAGACAAATTATTAGGTCTGTAAGGCCTGGGTTTCATGTATTTCAAACAAACATATGCTTACAAATGTACATCGGCAACATTTATGAAATAGTGTGGTTCTCCACTTTCTTGACTAATAACTCCAGCATCAATGTGAGTTCTCGTCCCTGAAAATTACTTAACAGAAAATAGAATTTTGTAAGGGCTTTTTTCATTATAATTTTGACAGGTTAAAATCTGCCAAAGAATCCTCAAATAGAGCAGCAAAACAGGATTACCTTTAGCAATGCGCTCAATAGCATCGTGAGGATCATTTTTCCTGATAACAAAGAAGCAAGCATAGAACTAGACTATCATTCAAGTGGCCTAAGGAATTATCAGTGACGAAAACTTTAAAGAAACAAGCAGGAGAATTAAATGCTGACCAGCCAAATGTTCTGGCAAAATCAGAACCTGTTCCCAAGGGTATAAGCTGTAGAGAGGATGACAAATATAACCATTGTATCAGTCTTCATATTGCAAAATTTTTCAAAAGGAAGCTAATACGTGAATCAACTTCACTGGCAAAGACTGACTATAGATCATATAAACACAGTGATTATCAACTTACACCAAGAGCGGTTCTAGGGACAGTCTGGTCATGATTAGAAACATGTTTTCCACCCAAGAGAAAGCCATTGACAACCTACAGTTATCAGATTAACTGGAAATGAATTAACAGAATGAGAACACAACCACGTTTAAGGCATAACTAAAGAATGTTTTACTTGCAATGGATCTCCGATGGCTCACAATAAATACTGTGTTTTAGTAGTACTGTTAAAAGTGAAAAAAGATGTCACGAGACCATATGCCCATATGCCAACGATCAAAAGCTTCCTTCATGCTGCCACTAAATTATAAGAAACATCGAAGTGATACGTAAAGTGAATAGCAAAAAGTTCCCCCTCTATCAGAGCTTCTATTTTCTAGGCAACTAAATGAATAACAGCTTATACTCGATCTTCTTTTTTTTCTGGAAAGAGTAAGTTCTGCTTGCAATATAGAAATTAGATATATGTTAAGGACAAACAAACTACACCTCATGAAGAGTTCCATCACCTCCAACAGCAATCACTGCATCAGCACCCTCACGAATAGCCTGCCCACAATTTTATGACTCAATTTCCACATTTGAATGCAGTCGCATATATATATTATATAAAGTAGCTAAAATTTTCAGTTCTCACCTCCCTTGTAATATCAATGGCATGAGAAGGACCAGAAGTCAAAGATTCACATATCTGAGCACAAATTGGAAAAATCAACAAATTAATTTCTTTTTTTTTTTTTTTTTAACAAAATTGTTAGCTCACTATCCATTATGAAGCAACATTAAAGCCAGAAACAAACCGCTAATTATCTGAAGCCTGCTTATTATAGCCACTGATTGAACATTCAGCAGCTCGATAATTACTTTAATTTTCGAACAAAATGTCTACTCACATTACAATCAGAACTGAGGCGAGACCTTAGGTAAGGCAAGAGCTTCTTCCACTCCTTGCCAGTCTTTCCATTAGCTCCTGCCCCAAATCCAACCATTCACGGTCAGTTTAGATTCACGATTTAGCATAAATACAGTGAAGACCAAAAAGCTGAATTCTATCAACAGAAAATGACCTGCCTGTACAAGTTCAGACTTCAGAGACGGATAAAACAATGTACTAAATAAATGCAACCGAGAGAAGTAAAAACCTCGGGGATTGACGACGAAGACGATGTCGCGGCGGCGAGAGGTGGCGCCACAACTTAGGACTGTACGGTCGGCGTGGAGATCTGGAGCCAGCGGTTGCTCAGCTCTGACGAACGAGGGTTTAGGCTTAGCCATTGGCACAATTGCCACTGCACATGAAATCATATCGCCTGCAATATATATACGGCTGAGCCTGAGAGGACTACAACGTAACTGTATAAGTATAACGGATTAATGATATGATGCTCCGTATATAGTGTCGTGTTAGTGTTAATGGCGGCGATTAATTAAGAATTTAAGATAGAAGACTTGAAGAGGAAAAGGTATTTATACGAGTTAGTCTATCTTTAGATAATTAATTGAAAAACAATATTTACAATTACCCCCTTCTGATTATGTACAGTTAAATGAGTACTTTCTCTACGTCTTCAAATTGTAATTCATTTCTCACTTATTAGAGGTAGTTTAGTGATGCAATTAGCACCCGTCCGTTGGCACGAAATTTTAACTCATTAATATATAAATTGTAATATTACTTAGTTTTGTGGATTATATTTTTGAATAAATTGCATCCAAAACTACGTATCTGCTGAAAGTAGCACCCAAATTATGAGTTAGAAAAATTATGTTTTATCCTATCTACATACATGTTTTAATTTAATATGGGTTTTTCCATGTAATTTTTCAATAAGAAATAAATAAAATTATTGGAATTTGACTCAATAGTCACCAGATATTACTTCCAATGTGGAGGTATGCCGTTAGGATTTTATAGACTACTAGTAAAAAGTACGAGCTACGCGCGTATAGCATAATTATTTATATTTATTTTTTAAATTTTAAGTTATTATTGATATCATTTTAACAAACTAACTTAACATTTATATTAACTCTTGAGCAGCATTTTTTTAAGTTCAATAAGGTTGATTCTAAAGTATGTATAACGCAGAAGACATTAAAGTAACAAACTTTAATATTACTTGTCAATTATTTTTATTTATTTGTTCTTTTCTGTAAATTTTTATCTAATATCTTCACTCTCCCTTTTATTTTTTCATGACTATGTTTAACGTGTTGATTTTATAGACTGTATTTTTAATTTTGCAGAATTTTCTTTAGTGATATTTTATTTAACATGGTTTTTGTTATGATTTAGACAAAATACAGGGGTAAACATGCAATTATCCCGAATATCTTGCCATTAAATTTTTTATTATTAGAAAAAAAGACAGTGTACGTGCATTGTTGTACAGTTGGAAAAGAGAAATCTTTAATTTTTTCTTCTTATTAAAATTTTTCTTTTTTATCCATCATTAATATATTTGTCACGTATTAATGAGAATAATAAAAGAAATTAGTTATTACGTGATTTTGTAACTCAAAAGATATTCGTAGTCTTCTCTGCCACTCGGGCTTTTAGCTTCTTTTTTTTTTGTTTATCGAGAGTTTTGTAGCCCAATTTCTCGCTAGGAATGCAACTTCAATTTATGTGTAAGTTTCGATAACATATTTGCCATTACGTAGAGTTTGGTTTGTCTCTGATGTTAAGTAATTAATATAGTGAGCTTTTATCTTTAAAAAAGGAAAAAAAAAAAAAAAAAAAAACTTAGGAGAAAAGAAAACTTGGTTGATGTATCTAGATAAAAACTTGGTTGATGCAGCTACCATTTTTTGCCTGAAGTTAGACATGATGATCACACCCTTGCATTCTAAGCTAAGATTATTAATATAATTTTTCTTTTTCATAACTGACCTTTGGCTTTTTTTTATTTGAAGAAATAGAGAAGTATCATAGATCATAAATCGGAAATTAATATAATTTTTCTTTTTCTTAACTGAACTTTAGCAAGGTCAATGTTTAATTTTTTTTTTCATATTAGAAATTTTAGTAAAAGTAAGAAATATTTTTTAAAAAAAAGTTAAAAGAAAAAAAAATAGTAGAATATTGGGGAGAAAAGGAGAAGCTAAGAAACACTTTTATTACTTTTAATAAACTTTCTTTTATTTAAAAAATGACTTTGAAGTTATAAGTTAAAGCTTATTTATGATTAGATTTTTGAGATATTGAGAGTATTTGGAAATCAAAAATACTAAAAAAATATTTTCATTAAAAAAAAAAGAATTTATAGTTGCAAACACTCCTATAAATTATTATTAATATTTCTATCTTTTATACAATTATATAAGAATTCGAAGAGTAGTACCTCATAAATTATGATGCACAAATATTTTATTCTACCATATAGTATTGTGTCATATCATATCTGATAATATTTTTAGTACAAAATATTATAAAAAATTCGTATCTCGTATTCGTATTCTATTGTATTGATATCTATGTATCACATGTTCTTTGTAGAGAAACAAGAAAAGGTAAAAGAAAAAGAACTCTCTCCTGTGGGGCAGTTCAAACTCGAAACAACGACTTTAACTCTTTCAGTCCAAAAAAAGTCCTCACTGCACGCGAACTGTACGAAAGACGGAAGAGAAATCGTATGACTTGAAAATTGAAGTACTCCACACTGCTCCGAGCTGCTCATACCAACGGCCAAATCCCGCCGGAGCCGACCACTGGAATTCAATCACCGATAGTGATGGCTCGAGCCGGAGGAATAACGAATGCTGTAAACGTCGGAATAGCAGTCCAAGCCGACTGGGAAAACCGGGAATTCATTTCGCACATCTCTCTCAACGTCCGCCGCCTCTTTGACTTCCTCGTACAATTTGGTACCTTTTCTCTCTCAGATCCCCAAATTCTTTATTTTTTCATAGAGATTTTGTTAATTGATTGTTTGAGTTCTTGAATTTAGAGTCCACAACGAAGAATAAATTGGCAAAATTGAACGAGAAGCTGGACACATTGGAGCGGCGGCTGGAATTGCTGGAAGTACAAGTCAGCAACGCCACAGCCAACCCTGCCCTCTTCGGTCCTAATTGATCCACTCCCAGTTATCATTCTACTGTAAGAAGTATAAATCAATTTGTTGGATTATTATTAGCAGTAGGGATCTTGTTGTTGTTGCTTGCTTGCTTTTATGTATAGATCTCATTTGCAAAATGTTTTATTTGTAATATATATTTGATTACATTCGCCCCTTCATGGATTTAGTTCTAAATTTGGTGATTGCGATTCACTTTTGATTGAAATTTTCTTGTGGAGTCTCTCAACTGCATCCTGGTTGTTGTTCATTGCTGGGATCTTTGCTGCTCTTTTGGATTTCGATTTGCTGCTTCATTAGAATTATTATATCTGTTGATTGAACCATATTACTACGATTTAGCTTATGGACTCTTTGAAGATCCTCCGGAATCTAATTGCTGCAGTAATATCAAATCATATTGTAAGTATTGCAAATTAGTTTCTTAAAAGAATCTTTCTTGGAGAGTTCTTGATACAGGGAGCAATGCTTATGGTGATAAACAGATTGAAATTTGAGAAACTTATGATAACAATGAATTTTAGTTTTGACTCTGCAGTTTGGTTGATTTTGTCTTTCTGTTCTTCATAAGATGTAACTTGGAATGATATGATTGGGTGATGATACTCTTTAGTTTGCTCTTAAACTGATGTCCTATAAAGACCTGGAAATCCTGTCTGTTTCATTTCCTTGATGAACTTTTGAGACACCATACTTATTTCAATTCAATGAGTATTAAGAAATTGAACCTTACCTTTCAACCATGCTCTATTCCTGTGGTGGCCTGTTTATATGTAGAGATTCTGAAATGCAACTTAAAATTTTTCAGTAAAATGTCCCGAAAGCCAAAAACTTCACTTTTGGTTGATATACTTATCTTGAGTAAATAAATGTTAGGAATAATTACCAACTACCCCATGGGGTTTTGACTCAATTATAGAAACCCCCCTGAGGTTTCATAATTACCAACTACCCCCTGAGGTTTTGAGGCTAATGGAAAAATTAACGGAAGATAAGGAACCTCAGGGGGTAGTTCGTGAGAGAGATAGTGAATCTCAGTGGGGGGGGGGGGGGGGGGGGGGTTTGGTAATTTCTGAAACCTCAAGGAGGTTTCTGTTTTTGAGCCAAATCCCAGGGGTAGTTGGTAATTATCCGTAAGTGTATAAAACTAGTTTATTTAGAAAAATGGTGATGATAGTGTTCATTTAACTTCTGATACTATTCCGGGTGGCATATAAAGATATGTTCTTGAAGTGGTTCTGTAGAAATCTGTAGTAATTTGACTGTCTCCGTCGGTTCGAATCCGATTAACACAAATGATCAAGTTAAAATTTTGTAGAAATCTGCTGATGGATCCAATGCTTTTCTAACTTGGATCTCATTTTTTTTGGGTATCTCGTGTTGGGCTCTAATGAAAATTGGAAATCTATATATTTGGGCAGATATAAATATTTTATAAGTGATACTTTATATGCTTCAGTTTAAAGTTTTAACCCGAAGATATGATATAAAATTTCCCCGTAAGAGCTGGAATAAGTAGGTGCAAAATATAAACTATCCACTATTGCTAACTTTAAAAGAATTGCTGCTGATGCATTTACTTTCTGATTCTTTTGCAAATAATGGTCTTCTTGGTCAATCAGTTACAAGATTACCTCCATGGCTCATACTGTGTTTCGTTGATATTCTTTCTCTAATTTAATGTACCGATTTGGGTTCCACTTATTCACCCAAAGATTCAGACGAAATAATTTAAATACAAAATATTACGAAATCTAGATCGTTTGGTCCATAAATAGGGCTATACACCTAACTTATATAGGTATTTTCTCCTAGAATGTAAGCTTATTTTAAAGAGCTTATTCACACTTTATAAGAAAGTTTTGGAGCTTATAAGATTTTTGACCTTATTTTAAAAATAAGATTTTATGCTTATAAGATGTTAATAATGAGTTTGTGTAATGATTTTTGGAGCTCATGTTATAACATCTCATAAGTTCTTCTAATACATACTCTACCAAAGTCCAAACACTTTTTGGGTGTTTAATTATAAGCTTTTTTTTTTTTTTTGATACAAAAGAGATAGAAAAAACTATGTAGGTAGCATCTTCCAAAAGATGTATTCTGAGCTCATCATCAAGATAATCCCAAAGAGATAGCCTCTCGCAAATATGGCCTTGCTTAGCCAGAAAATCAGCACATTTATTTCCTTCATGCCAATTATGAGATATTCTAGTTTCCCACGACAACCTCAATAAGTTTAAATAGTGGCAATTTAATTCCCGAATGGGTGAAAATCTAATCCTTGCCCTTGCTGTTGAATAAGAGAAATGACCACTTGGAGTCACTTTCAACCCAAATCTTCTCGAAACGTCTGTCCCAAGCAAGCTTAAGACCCTCCTCAATCTCCAATAATTCAGCCATGTTAATAGACACATTGTTGAGCTTACATGAGAAACCAAAAAGGCAAAAATCCAATTCCCATGTTCGTCACGAACCACCCCTCCAACAGCCGCTGAGAAAATATTGTGAAAAACGCTACCGTTCATATTGAGTTTCACCTACCAGGTCGGTTGGGGTTTCACTCAAATAACATCACTTGGCCATGGTGGAATTCTAGAGCTCTCAATACTCAATACTCACAACAGATCACTGGCCAAAATCTTCACAACCATGACAATCTCACCCAAAGTTTCATCTTTGTTTAGAAAAATAAATTTATTTCGGGATTTCCAAAGGTTTCAAATGGTAGCTAAAAACATAAATTCCCAATAGGCGTGTAGAAGAATTATATTATTAAACATATCTTTTAAATTGTCCTCGAGCCAATTATCACCACCAATCACAAGAAAACTGACCAACTCGGTAGGTGCCATGATGAGCTCCCAGAGTCGCATGGCTTTGGGCCACCCAATAAGGATTTGTCAGATGTATTCTCTTCCACTATTGCTCCCACCACTAATAAATGTATAAAGCACAGAATCCAACAATTCAAGAAATGCATGTTTGGCAACATCTTGTTCCGTAATTTTTCTATTTGGAAATGTATTTGGTGAGAAAAACATATTTCATCTACCCAAACTTGAGACCTAGATTCGGGTGCATGTGGAGACCGTTCATTACTATTGGAAGTGATATTGAAGCTCTTTGCATGAATTCTTGAAGCTGGTTTTTCCAGTTAACCTCATTAGAAACACCTATATATGATGGAATACAAAGTCCCTTTAGCATTGAGAGTTTTTATATGAAATGTCACATCATAATTTATTAAAAACAACATATGATTTCACCTAAACATTTATTTTGTAAAAATAATTTGTTCATTTCCTGCTGACGTTTTCGATAAACAACTCATTTTCTATCCATAGAGGTAATAGTCTCTTTGAAATTAATTATTATCCTTCAGCTTCACCATAATGAAATGAAGCTTGGTGACAAAAGCTAAACAATCTGCAAGTCAAATTTTGATAATGATATTTCAAGAAGAGATTTTTATGATTTTTTTTCGTACCGTTTTAAGCCAAACATATATGTTTACGATTTAATTTCATTCTTTTAATTAGCACAAGTATTTTAAATTATTACATAAATCTTCAAACTACCATCAAATCTAGAAGATTCTCTTTCGTATAAAGGGCAAGCACATTTTTTAACAAAAAAAAAAGGAAGTTGAAAACATAGATGAAAAAAAGTAAGATAGTGAAATCAACAAGCAATAACTTTCTAGTCAAGGCAGGCATGGCACCCGCTTTGAGGCGTAGTGTGAAGTTTCTCTAAATGATTAGAAAGAATATTTCTTCTCACCGACAACTATATTATCCTATCTATAATTAAAACATGTTGTAAGACAATGTTTGGCAACAAAAATGTATTATCTTTCTTAATTTTCATTGACAATGATATTAATTGCAGTGGACATTCATTTGGATGCAAAGCTCAGCAAGGAGAAACTTGTATACATAGGTTATGTGGATAACCCCTCATTTGTAATACATATAATTCCAAAAGATGTTTAGATGATAATTTACCGACACAAAGAACAGTTTACCAGTGCTTTCTTTTCGGATTCAAAAGAGGCTAGGAAATTGAAGTTCCTAGATTTCAAATGTTCTTGTAATGTGATTTCATTACTTACATTTATTTAAATATTATGCTTATGCCACATTCATTCAGTTTACATACTATTGTTCATAGAAGTATATAATCTCATGAATGATATGCTATTAATTTCGTTGTTAGACCCATAGTAAGTTCCCTCATATATATAGTTTTCTTAACATAAAAAAACTAATAGTATGTTATCCCAAATTCAAGAAATTATCATCTCGACAGGTAGTTGAAAAGACTTATCCTACAAGAAATCCCTGAGCATCTAATGAAGGATTATTATCCAAGAAAGATGTTTTGGCTTCATGTGATGTTGCAATATTTATTTATGACAAAAACTAATTTACTTTCTTAACCATTATCTAAATTTCCTTGAATTTATCAGAATAAGAGTGATTTAAACAAATTTTCTCTTCTACAAAATCTAAACAAACTTTCTCTGAATATTCATTATTGTAGTTCTTATAAAGCTTGTTTGGAGAAAGCGAAAGAAATGCTATTTTAGGTCATCTGACATGGCAAAGCGATTGGCTATGAGGTTCTTTATTCCTTTGTTGGAACTAAATACGACATATGTGATCCTTCAGTAAGCTTAATTTTCCTCTATATATTTTTTTATTTAGCGACACATGTTTGATTATTTTTAGTATATATAGTCCAATCTTTGCATATTTCAACAGTTGATATTGCCTATGGATAGGGGTGTACCAAGTCCTTTATATGGCAGCACGAAGAGGGGACGTTTAAATAACATATTCCATTAATTGTGTTGGCAGTTGTGACTCCTTTATTCAAAAAGGGGTTGCTAGAGGACGACATAAATCGTATCTTGTTGCTGGTTTGGCGAGTGTGGTGTTTATCGCTTACCGTGTGCTTCGAGAAATATTACTTAGGAATGAGAGAGTAAATGTTACAAAGAAGAGACCTTAGACTTGTGTTGTGCTACTGTCCATGTAACGACCCAGAAATCCGAGAATTACTGTGAGTATTTTCCCGCGTTAATTATCTTTCTTAACCCTAAATTCTCGTAATGTGTGAATTCTTATATATTATTTTCGTATACGATTCAATGTGATAATATTAATTTCGTATTTAAATTTCTTGTCTAATTGCGTTTGTTCGATATTAAATTGATATATTTGACCGACGTGTATTTAATTGGACTTTCTAAAATTACTAAAATAACCCTTTGTATTTTTCGATATTTCGAAATATTTGATAAAAGTCTTGAAAACTTCATTCGAACCTTATTTCAAAATTCGAGAGAGAGAGAAGAAGAAAAAGAGAATTTTCTCCCGAAGTCCAAATTGATCGTGCCGAGCTCGTTTCTCCGTGGAATTTCGCGCCGATCGAACCTAATCGATCCTTTCGTCGATACCTTTCTCTAGGTACCAATTTCCCCAATTTCTTTCACGGATTTTCGATGTTTTGAGAATATTTTATTAATTCAGGATTTTTAGATAATATGCTTAGATCGAGCCCGTTTCTTGATCATTTCGTGATATTATTGGATGTAAATGTGTATTAGATGATGATTATTGATTGTTATAAATTATGAGTGTTAATTTGGGTTGAAAATATAATTTTTATGAATTTTTGGTTCGAATTTTGTAAAACCCGTAACTTTCTTCTGTGTCCAGTTGAACCACACGGGCTAACGCACGGTCTTGAGCAAGACCGTGCAGGAGCCCGTGTGCAGCTCGTTTTGCCCGCACGGGCTCAAGCCCGTGTGTCCAAACTGTGCGTTTGGCCGTGTGTGCGTGCACGGTCTTGACACCGTGTTCAAGACCGTGCACAAGCCGGTGTGAAACAGTTAGAAAATTTTCCAGCCTTTTTCAAATGTTGCTCTCGGCAATTGAGTCTTCGGGTCACCATTTTTGGTTGACTTTTCGCATACGGACTCCAAAAATTATACCGTGTTCACCTATAGAACCCTTATAACTTGTAGATTAATATTTTGAAAGGTTTATTTAATTTCGCCCTCGTTCGGGATGTGAATAGTGTAATTTTAAGTATGTGCGTTTTTGACAACTTGTCGGAATTTCGTGAAATTTACATGATAGCTTCCTTATATATTATAATTGACATATGCATGATTGTGAACATGTTTGGTTAGCCGTTCGTCCAATAATTGCTTATTTGCGCTTTTATAGTCGTTACTAATTCGTCTAGGTCCTGTCTTGTCTTCAGATCAATCAGGCGTCGGTAACCAGTGAGTCTAGCTGCTAGGCTTTCTATTTTTGATTCCAGGTGAGGATTTAAATCTTTTAAATGGGCTTGAACATATATATATACACTTCCGAAACCCCCTAATCCCTTATTGATGTATTATATATTTCGAGCTTATATTTTTATGTTTTATCCTCAAATACTTTAATATCAAAATTATACATTATTAAACCAAATTGATTTGTTTTCAAAAAGGGCAAGAAAACTCTTTATTTAACGTGACGGTTTGACTTAGGATTTACCCCCTTCGTCGTCACCCTTGCCCAGATTGCCGTTTGGCATAATCTTATTTTCAAAGCGAGCAAAGCAGTGTTATTTCAAATGGGCCCGGGAAAGTATCCGGAGGTTGCATCTGGGGACGAGCGTCCAGGGTGTAATCCGAGGTGCTTCTCCCAAAAATAAGCGTCAATCGTGGCCCGTCAGGAGTTGATAGCCACGGTTGGGAGCGATGGTGGATGTTGCATTCGTTGCACATTTTCCTAAAATTCACATTAGTCGAGCTTCGGGTTGCTCCTTAGCTTGACACCGGCGATGGAGATTTTTATCATGTATCGTGGAGAAATGAGGAGGAACAGGCCCACTCTCGCGGGATATTTATTTATCGCTTTATATTATTATTGCTTTTATCGTTTTAATTGAATATCCAAGTCGAAGCATATTCCGGTTTTCTTCCTTATCGCATATGTATTTTCTATAAAACCCGGAAGCATGACTCGACTTGTTCTCACATCTTCACTGAGTATTTTTGACTCACCCTCTTTCATTGGCTCTTGCCTCAGGTTGAGAGAGAGACCGACATGTCTTACGTGTCGGATGGGCAACAGTGCATAGATAGGCCTTTTGGTTTTGCCGAGTCTCTTTGTTGTCTATTAACTCTCCAGTTAGTTGTCCTTTTGTCCTGACATGTGGATATGATACATTGATCCCCGTCCCTTGATATTTATTTAATGTTGCCCCTGAATGGGCTTTGTTTTAAATTAGTTAATTGGCCCCGGAGTGGCATTTATTTGATAATATGATTTAAATTGCTTCCGTTGTTTCTTCTGAGTTGGTTAGATGTTTTTAAATTTGGGGATCCACTGTTGCCAAGTGTCGGGAGTGACCCGTTAGCTTGTAAGGATTCTCGGCTTGAGGCGCCGTTCTCGGCTTGGGAATCCGTACAGGTTCGGGGGCTGTAGAGCGTGGCGCTACAGTCCATTTCATTTTGTTAATTTGGTAGTGCCGCCAAACACACTTTTAGATCTTGTTTGTTGTTCTACATGTCAAATGAGAGTTTAACTCTCTCTGCATGTTGTTGTTCCTTCAATTAATTTTATCAATTAGTTTGAATTTTATAACGTTAGGAATCTTCTGTTGCTCTATTTGTTTTTTTATTTGAAGTCGGAAGTTTTGTGCATTCAATGCAAGCTAAAACAACTGGAACTGGCTTCTATTGGCATCAACAAGGAATTTGACGGCTACAAATGGAATTTTAGGAAGCAACAAAGGTATATGAAGCTTTTCTATGTGGTACCGCTATGTTCGGTAGATCTACTCACACTGAGACAGAAGCCCGAAGGAATACCGAGAAGGAATGACATTTCCATGACTGAAAACCTTATGGCAAAAAAGAGCGAAATGATTAACACACACATTCAGCTAAGGGAAACTTTAGTGCCATTTCTACACAGAGAGGGAAAAAGTTTGCAAAAGATGTTGCATGACTTTTTGGGTAATCCAGTGGATTATTTTAATGTCAGTTATCGATATTAGTGTTATAGATCACGTAAAAAACACTCTTGACAAACCGCACCTTTACTTTTAGGTTAGGAGAAAACACCCATTGCAGTTGCTGCTTCATATGCATAGTGGGAGTATATCCGAAATCCTTTGCAGATGTTCTAAAACCCATTTGAATCATAATGACACCGAGACTATATATGTCCAACTTGGCATGTGTTTAACATGTAAAACAATAAATAATTAGTATCTTATTCTCTCTTAAGTAAATTAGACTATAAACATCAAAATATCAAACTTATGTTGAATTCTAATTTAAATCATACTTATGTAAAAAGCATGATTTATATGAAACTTATTCCAAAAACACGATTTAAATAAGTAAATGAGTTAATAAAATTATATAGTATATTAAACATGTAAAAGTTATATATTACAAAATTTAGAAATAATACTTGTACATTGTTTTTCCTTTTTCCTATCATATTGAGCCTAGTGGCGTGCTTCGAGTCAAGCCGATTGCAAAGTGAAGTATGAGCTTAAAAAAAGACAATGTGAAGTATGCCTTACCTTTCTATGACTCCGGTGCAGTATAATATGGCGAGTATGTACTCAACCATTTTTCTATCTTTGATGATCCACCAAAATCGCAACGCTTCACTTGATCGTTCTGCAGATATAAATTGGTCATGTTAATTGGTAATGTTAATTCAGGCTTTAAATTTAAAACATTCGAATTTTGATCTTACCTTATCTATTAGAACATTGTCAGCACTAAGGTCGTCAATACCGGTGTTTTTTCCCCATTCATGTATTTGATCGCTTCAGCTATCTACTTAGCGATGTTGACTATTCTCGGAGCCTCAAGAGGTTGGTCTCTATCTATCAATTGAAGATAAATAAAATTTGGTAAAAATGAACTTTTAACTTTTCATTAGTATCTGGTTGTCCACAATATTGACATATTATATGACGCTTATATTTTTTAAGTTTTTTGGCTAAAACTATTACCATGTTACTTTGTGTGATTACACATCTTATTAATATGTGGTTGTACCACAATATTGACAATATGACGATTATATTTTAAGATTTTTTTGGGCTGAAATTATAACCATGTTACGTTGTGTGATTACGCATCATATTAGTATGTCATCTTAACTCTCTTTGCATGTTCTTGTTATTGTTCCTTCAATTAATTTTATTAATTAGTTTGAATTATGGGGGTTCAGATCTTATAATGCTAGGAAATCTTTCGTTGCTCTATTTGTTTCTTTATTTGAAGTTTAGTTGTCATATTTATAGTTTCAGTGATCATGGCTGGTTTGTTTGGTGATTGATCTTTTGTTGTATTATTTTTCTGTTCTTTCTAGACATGCAAAGATGAGTTGTGATTTTAAAATCAAACAAATATTATTTCCCTCAAAGTAAACAATTTAATTTGTCCTATAACCTCCAGCTATTATAACCCTACTTGGACTAGCTACCAAATGGCAACGTAAAACAAAATGAAAGAAGGTCTATATAAGTAACTTGAAAATTTAAAATTTACAAGAGAATTATGGAAAAACTACTTCAAAGTCTATAAAACAAAATGTTCATTAAAAATGGAGAAGATTCTCCTCCGTATAAATGACACGTAGATTTTTTAACAAGAAAAAAAAAGGTGAAGTAAAAAACGTAAATGAAAAAAAGTAAGATAGTGAATTCAACAAAAGATATAATAAAACTAGTCTAAAATTTGAACAAAACTCCTTAATACCCGAAAAGGATACCAAGTCTAATTAGTTAAGTTTATGTGTTTTTCTTTTGTGTTACGTTGTTTTCACCAAACATATAGGTTTAAGATTTTATTTTATTCTTTTATAACACAAGTATTTAAAATTTTTAGATAAATCTCCAAACTACCTTCAAGACAGGAAATAGACTTGTAAGTCGTGAATGGTGGAACCAACTTTGGGGTGGTAGAGATTGCTTCAAATGATTAGAATCCATTACTTTTTAACGCTTTTAAAAGAATAGTTGATCTCATATTTCATCAGAATATTTCAATAGAAGAGAATACTTTTGAGGACAAATTATATCTAAGTGCCTCATGGTTAAGTGAAATTGAATTTTAGTTTCAAACTTTCGATATATTATAAAAAAGTCTATGTCGTTCGTCTCTGTTAATGTTTCGTTAGGATTAGTAATTAATTTTTTTTAAAGAAATATAATTAGAATGGTGAAAATACATTTTTAAGATAATTATGTTCTGGAGGACTTATTTGTTGACGTGTTATACTTGAGGGATCGTTTTATTACATTTCTCTATAGTTTATGGTCTAATTTGTGGAAGAGTTTTAGTTTTGTACTATATCAGACGGAAAGTTAGGAGCATTCTAGTAAATTTTAACTACCATTATCTTTATGAAATCCAGTTATACTTGAGGGACTATTTTGTAATATATTGAAAGTGTCAGTCTAAAATATAATTTCACTAAACTACGAGACATCTTGTTTCAGGGATATTGATCAAACACTGTTTAGGGATATTTCAGTAAATTGCCTTTTAACTTAATGAAAGATTCCACCCTAGGTGGGGGATGAAATTGAAGAAAACCCAAAAGACATTGACTAATTTGCTTCTCAGGTAAAAAGTCAGGGACTAAGAGGGTGTTTGGCTAAGCTTATAAGCTCTTTAAAACATCTTATAAAATGTTTAAAAGCTTATAAGATGTTGCAAAGTATTTGGTAAATATTTTTTAAAATGAGTTTATCTATCTATCTATACTATTATAAAAAGAAAGCTGATTTTGTCTGTAAAGTGGCAGTTAATTTATAAATTTTTACCTTTATAACCCTATATATATATATTTGAATTGCATATAAAAATTTAAAATTGAGGACATAGAAAGAAATTCACAAACAAACGTGACAGTTTGGATACCAAATTATGTATATCCTATTTTACCCCTTCACTAATTGATACTAATACTGCACTTGCCCACTCACCACGTTAACTCAAATTCCAACTCTTTTTCTGCAGCGTTTCTTCTCCCACGTTCTCATGTCTCCTTAACTTCTCTTCTCTATATTCCTATATAATCACGTTATATCACCATTTCTATTATTTAGTTTTTTCTATTTAATTTTAATTCAATATATATATATGTTTATTGGAATAAAGAATCATATCACTCAGGTAAAATATAAAATGTGTATTTTTTTCACCTGCAGGCTGCAGCCTTAAAAGAGTAGGCATCTCATTGATTCTTTAAAGTTGATTGAAGAAAATCATTGCCGAGGACTTACGATTTCATCCTTTTGGAAACGATCACAATTTTGGATCCTCGATTCTACACTCGACTCTTGAGGTAAATTCATTTCTAACTTTTGAGAAAATCATAGCTACACAAGTGGGCTAAATGCAAACGCATTAGAAAAGAAGGAAAAGGGGGGTGAATTAGAGATTTATTCTTATTTTCATCATGAGATATATAATCGAAGGAGAGATCTCAAATTTCATTGGCACACCTGATCAGCTGCTTCTTTTAATCATAGAAAACTAATTTATCAAGAGATTGATAAATTGAAATAATCTCTTAAGTGACATTTTTCTTATGAGAACTTTTTGTATAATGCAAATGTATTTGAAGAATTGAAGTGGTTATAAGTTTTCCCACCGGTAAGAGAAAATCATATCTCATTCTCTGCAACTTAATATTTGCCTAATTAAAATCGATTCTTAATTTTTCCTAAGTTTATAGTGTGTATTTTAAAATAAATTAGCTGTGAGAAGACAAATTACATGATGCAAAGATAACATCATCGGAATTGCCGGACTTACGATTTCATCATTTTGGGAGCAATTTCACTATTTTGGATCTTTGGTTCTACTCTCGGCAGTCGGCTCTCAAGGTAAATTCTTTTCTTTTTTTTTTGTTGAGAAAATCATAGCTCTTCTCAAGTGGGATTTTTTTTTTCAAATTTTCTTGGTGTGTATAAGTATTTACTATTTGGATATATGCCCCCTTCATTTTTGACTTACTAATGATTTGATATTTATTTTTTTTAGGAATTGGAGAAGTGTTATCCCAAGTCCTATTGGAATTAAAAAGAAAAAGTCCTATTGGAATTTGATATAGTACTTGAGAATGTCATGAGAGTAATTTAGAGTAACAAACAAATCCATCAATTTGTTTGATCATGTTTTTGTGATTCTGTAATTCGATTTTGGACTTCTTTTGTTAATCAAATTATTGGACTTTTTTAGTTCAAGAAATATCTTGGCTATGGGGATATCTTTTCGATTGAGACAATCTTATATATATCTTTATTTGTATCCTTAGTTTATTCAGTTTGCAAAGGAGGTTTAGATGAACTCAATAACTTAATTGATTTTAGGAAATCATGATTTTCGTATGGAGCTCTTAATTTGAAAGCATTAGTATGGTTGGTTCATAATGTTTATTTGACATTTATCATTGAATAATAAACATCAAAATTATTCACTTTTCTAAATAATATTAAGATTATTTATGCGCGTGGGTACCGCGTGCGACAGTTACTAGTAAGATCTTAAAATAAGATGTTAGGAGCTTATAAGCTCCTTAAAAATAAGTTAGGAATCCCAACTTATTTTAACATCTTAATATACTCCCTTATATTTTGACCATATTAATTACATAATTTGCCATTACTAACATCTTATAAGCACATGATTTTATTTTTTATCCAAACATTTTTAAATCTTATTTTTAAAATAAGATTTAACATCTTATAAGCTCAAAAAATATCTTATAAAATGCGAAAGCTTATAAGCTCTTTAAAATAAGTTTAGCCAAACACCTCTTTGAATTTTTACTCAAATGTTGGAGCGACTTAATACCTTCCAATTTTTTGTATTCAGTGGATATTTTTTCGAACGAGTAGCTATGTACAGTTCAATTTCAGAGTAAATCAGGTGAGTTTGAGACCAAACATGTTAGCTTGGCCCATGACACAAATCACAAATGTATATATTAACATGTACAGGTATTATAATTAACTTGGGAAAAATAGTTCGGAGTCTATAGAAAAATATTGAAAACAAAATGTTAATTAACAAATGGACAGCATATGGCAAGAATATTAATCTATGATTTACGTATGCTTTTAAAATTTCTATCTTGCCGTATCATGTTGTGTTCGATACGACACTTCTCTAATACAAAATATTAAAAAAAAATGATGTCGCCATGTTCATCTAATGTCGTGTCCGTATCGTCGTATCCATATATCACAAACACTAATCAAAGGGAGATAAACAACTTTTTTCCCCAAGATGCTTAATTTCAAACTTGGGGAGAATTTGCTGTCGTTGAGAGGATAAAAAGGAATGATACTACTTAGGAAATTGAGATATTTTACTTTCGATGTTGCATATAAATTATTGTTGAAATATATAAAAGAGATAGAATTGGTGATCTGAGTTGATATAACCTAACAAAAACAAGTTTGTTATACACAACATTTAAATGATGGTCTTGCATTTGTTAGAACTTAGAACGGAATAAACGTGAACTAATATTGCGGAACAATACTTTCCCTGCCCGCAGCCCTTTGTGAGACCTTAGTAAGCGGGCGGCTAAGCGCTATGCTGTGCCCCAAGATTTTTTCTGTCTTGGATTGGGACGCCATCTTCTCAACTTAAAATTTTATCGATAAAAAAAGATACAATGATAGTATAATATAGTGTAGAAGATAATTAATTACATACTACTATATTATTAATATAATATAGAGTAATGACTTTTTGTTATCTCAGTTATTGTGATTTTAGCACTTTGTCATCTAACTTTTTTCTTTTTGATAAATTGTCTCCTGTACTACATGAATTTTGCAAGTTGCCATCTCCAATTGAATTTTCGGTGGAATATTATGCCAGAAAATTGCATCGTGTCATATGAGAAATATATATCCATATTATATTTTTCAATGTCTCGAAAATAAACCCTCAATCAATTTCAGAAAATTTGAAATTTTTATTACCCAATTGAAATAGACGCCACTTTAATAAATTATTTTTTAAATATTAATTCAATTGCGTGAGAAGAATTTCAATTTTTCTGAAATTGATTGAGAATTTATTTTCGAGACTTTGAGGAGGACAATACAACGTAGACTGATATTTCTATCATATGACACGATGAAATATTCTACCAGAAATTCTATCGGAAATGGCAACTTATAAAATTCGTATAGTATACGAGAGAATTTGTAAAAAAAAATTAGATGACAAAAATACGAGAGAATTTGTAAAAAAAAATTAGATGACAAAATACTATAATGGCGATGATTAGAATAGCAAAATATCATTACCTGATTACCTCATATATTATACACTACCTACGTAATCAGTTGATAAGAACAAACTTCTTGTTATTATTATTATTATCTTTTTTGGTAGAGAAAAACAAGAAACTTGTTGTTAATACATATATTGTGATCGTACTTATTGAGTTCTTGAAGTGACATAATTGACCTTTTTGAGAAGAGAAAAAAATTATTATACTCTCATTTGATTTTGATTTTTTTTAACCGGGTATTGGGTTTTACATTAGTAGATTCAACATTGAAAATTTTAATATCTATAAATATGGATACGACACGATACGAGCATGATGCCATGGATATTTTTGAATTTTTATCATTATAAACACGACTCGATATTGCATAATAAATTTTTTAAAAGTGTCCGTCCAATATAGATGGAAAGTAATATGGAACTAATATTGGATACATATATATATATATATTTTTTCATATTTATAGGAGCAAGCAATCGTTTGGAGATTTCTTGTTCGTTGCATTGTTATGTTGGTCAATATAAAGTAAGTTATATATATTTTCCACGTCGTAATATAAATGTTGATTGCTATTGTGGTTTTTTTTATGTTATTTATTAAAATGATTGTGCAACCTAATCTGTGAGTGCATTTTATAATTATTCAATTTTGTGTTGGGTAAAACTATAATTATTTGATTTAGAGGATCATGAGTTATAATTTAGCAAACTCTTTTGGGGTCTAACCGTAATTTTTCCTTACAAGAAATTTCATAGGGTTCTTTAAGGTTCTGTTATCTATTGAATGATATCATTAAAATGAATAGTTAATATCGAAAATATCCTTACTTTTTTTATACCATTGAGTGCACCAAAATTTCACTTGGATATTATTTATAATATCATAAATATTTTTAGTGATTATATGTAATTTTTTAACTTAAAATTGAAATGAAAACTTTGATGGAATATTATGTTGATTGTGAATGAAACTCTAATGTTTCTTAACAAAACTCTAATCCTTGAAATTTTTTTTTTAATTATCCAATTTTGTATGCAGTATAACTGTAATTATTTAACTAAGAAAATTATAAATTATAATTTAACAAATCATTTAGGGTCTAAGTGTAATTATCCCTATTATCTTTACAAAAAATTTGGTACTCCACCAATCAAGGCGGGCAAAAATTCACCCGCCATTGGGGGTGGGTATTATTTGTTTTTCCAAGGGTACTTTCGTCCTTACATTTTCAGTTGTACTTCTGAAACTGGATAGTGTACTTGAGTACTTCCACTGAGCTCGAAGGACATTATAAATGTCAATCCTCATTTCGAAATCCAGAGTACAAGAAATCATCGCCGGATTATCGCAATCAAGTAACAACACTGACTTTTCCGGTGATATTTTCCGGTAAGTTCACAATCAACTTATTGTTTTTCCTCTGATCATCCTTGATTGGTGTGATCATAGTATTTACTGAAGTCTAGAGTTTGTGATCTATTATTTAGCTTTTGATAAAGTTTTCAGTTCAAATAGTTGCTTGCCGAAAGGTTAGCAGTTCGGATATTGCTACGTTACGTTAAAATCCAATCGATCAGTAAAGAACGTTTTGTACTCCGTGCTTTTGTTCATACGTATGTTTGATAGACTAAAACGGGGGGGAAATCTTGATTTACTGAGAGCTGATTGTATAGTAGGTGGAAGCTCAAAGAATGGAGAGGGAGCAGGAATTGGAGTGGAAAGCAGCTCAGAGCATTGTGATAAATGTAGACCTTGTTTCTGCAGCTAAACAACAGCTCAAGTTTCTCGCAGCCGTTGATCGAAACCGCTGGCTCTATGAAGGCCCTGGTCTAGATAGAGCCATCTACAGGCAAGAACCTGATATTGAAATTGTTATTTGGATTCATATTTGCTCTATTGATTGTGAAGGATGATCTATAAATTACTCATGCTATATAATAAATGAGACCATGTACGATTCTGCTTCGTTATTTTTAATGCTTAAAGTTGAAGCTCTCCTATCAGCTCAAGTGAAGGGGTTGAATGTTTTGATTTGGCTAAAAATAGTTGAAATCATCCTTGTAGCATTCTTTATATCGAATAGTACTTCCAATTTGAGTTTTTAGAAAGTGGAAAGTGGTCAATCTATCAGTTATCTATATTGTTTCAATAAATAATTCACAAAATTAAAGGATGAAAAAGGAGATGTTAGTTCTTGTAACAGTTTTGAAACCACAAAAAAATTCAGAAAGTACATCTTTCTTATACCAGTTTGATGGGAATAATTTTGTGAACTATTTTTTCGCTATCCCTCTTTTTCAAGTTTTTGATATTTTGCTGTCCCTTTTTAGGTATAACACTTTTTGGCTACCCTTGCTGGCAAAAAATTCTGAATCCCAACTTTTTGATGGTCCATTGGTGGTTCCTTTAGATTGTGAGTGGATATGGCACTGTCACAGGCTCAATCCGGTATGCTTCTGTAATGTTTTTTACCAACAGTTTCATACTGCGCTTCAGTTGTTAATGCAATGTCGATTGTGATCTTATTTTCCAGGTCAGATATAAATCAGACTGTCTGAAACTCTATGGGCGACTTCTTGACAATAGAAATGTTGTTTCTTCTGTGAGTCAAACTCCAAGAAAGGAAACTGAAGAGATTTGGAAAAATTTATACTCAGATGAGCCGTATGAATTAGAATTGACCAGTTCTCTTCAAGAAAATAACTATGAAAAAAAAGTACAAGGGGGAAAATGCACCAAGTATGATTTGATCTCTGCTGTTCATAGGCAGAGTCCGTTCTTTTATCAGGTAAATATTTGGCTGTCATTAGTGTGTTATTTTTCTCAGATTAGATGAGTAAAGTTACTTTGCCTTTGTTCTTGTTTTTCTTAATCATTAATAGACATTGTCTTTTAAGAGTTAATTCAATACTTGAATTTTGTCGTTAATGTACGTAATATTAGTACCTGAATTGGCAATTTTTTTAAGTATTACATAGAAGTCCTCTACATATCACTGAAAAGCTCTTGAAATCAACTTCTATCTGAACTAATTTGCAAATTCTGGGTATTGCTAAGAGTGATGACAGAAAGAAAGTAAAATTGCCAAATTGTCAAGAAGTGTTTGAGATATTAAAGGATACTTGGCATTATATTCATAACTGTACTATTATGAAATATATCTAACAAGGGCCCTTGTTTTAAACTTTTTAATACTTATTTATGATATGGTAGAAATAGGCATCATAAAATCCAAAGAAATATCCTCATATTTATACTGTTTTGCAATATATTGCAGGTATCCAGACCCCATATGGATGATAACCGTTACCTTGAGGGAGCTGTTGCTAGGTACAAAGGCTTTTTGCACATAATCAAAAGAAACAAGGAGAGATCCATAAAGAGTTTCTCAGTTCCAACTTATGACATCGACCTCATCTGGCACACGCACCAACTACATCCAGTTTCTTATTGCAAAGACCTTGTAAAAATAATGGGAAAAATTTTGGACCATGATGACAATGATTCAGACAGAACCAAAGGTGAGAAACTTGATGTTGGATTTTGTGGGACAACGCAGACATTTGAAGAGATGTATGGTTTGAGATATTCGAGAGCAGGAGCAATGTACCGTGGTCCCACTCCTTCACCTGTCAGAACTACTCCTTACTCCGGCATTGTTAGCAAGAAAGCATTTGCTTCTAATGACAACCAAAAAAGCAAACATCCTCAGATGAACATTTTGGAGGTAGTTTTTTATGATCTTTTCATAAATATACATTTCAATAGGTTCCTTTGCACGTATGAAGGCATGTAAAGGTGATGTAGATCTGATAAATCAGTTCTGTTCATATTTGAATTATATGAGGCTGGGTGCAACAACTGCAGTCTTTTCTACTGTTCACACTTTTATTATGAAAAAAATGGTTGAGAAGGTCTTTCTTCTATAGAAGTGAAAACATCATCACCATAGTAATTGGCTTCTATAATGCTTTGGCTCCAAAACTCTTTCACTCTGAGTTTGTGTTTGCAAACTGTAAAAAAATAAATTTAGCACTTTGGGAGTGTTTGGAAAATCAACTTCTGCTTAAAATAAGCAGAAATAAGCTAGAAGCTATAAGCACCTAAAGACCTTCTTTTGGCTTTTATTTCTAGATTCTAGGATATTTTTCGTAAATAAATCGAAGTCTTCTTAAGAGTAGTAAAAGTGCTTTGTAGCTTCTTCTATTTTTCCGAACACTCAACTACTTCTTTTTCTTTCTAAACACTCCCAACTTTTAACTTTTTACAATTATTTCTTAAACTGTAGCTTCTTTAGTAAGTAGTAGTGTTTCCAACACACTAACTTCAAAATCAGGTTTATATCATTGATACAATTTCCTCCACCTTCTGGCTTCACTTCTATAGAGACAGATTCTGGCACTGGACAACATTAATACAATTTTACCATTTTCAGGTCATGTTGGAGTTCGTGGGAGTCAGAAATTTACCTGAGGGAGAGAATGATAGTCTCTCTCTGTCCTTCAGTAAGACACAGCCTGATAACTTCCTGAATGCAAAGAGGAGCTTTGTAATTCCTTCTAAATCGGGGGACAAAAAGGTGGCCTCCTTCCATTGTCAACCAGCTGGAAATCTCCTATTTGAGCTTATTTCATCAAAATCCTCCAAAACTATAGGCACAACTTCAATATCTTTGGAAGATTTCCTATCCTCCGACTCAACTCTGACAGTAGAGAAATGGCTGGATCTTGTACCAAGTTCAAACACAATAGAAGCTAAACCAATTGGCCTACGAGTGGCTATATCAGTCACGACACCTACCACAGCACCATATGCATTTCATATGATTCGTTCTCGATCACTCCCAAAAAGTTCATCCTGCCATTTCCCGATACCAATGAGGGTTCAATTTGCTAAAAGTTGGACAAATGTCATTGATGGGGCAGGAAATTTGATTATGAGCCTACAGATGAGGTACATGTTAGTGATTCTGCTTTTTCCTTACAATATATGAGTTACTTTTCTGTGGATGAGTTAAATTTCTATGCAAACACTCGCTATAAATTAACTAGGGATAAAATGTGTATTCATTGTCAAGATGATAATGTTCCTGAAAGAAATATAAACTACCCAAGCAAACATATGTATCTTTATATAGCATTAGTATTTTACTTCAACAATTTAAACTAGGACTTCATATAATTTGATAAATGCAAATTTAGAAATATATTATTCCAGATATTTAAGTGTATTTACATCTACTTATTTACTTGAAAATCAAGCTACTCTTATTTGCATCTGATGTTGTAGAGTTCTCTTCATTTAGTTGAAGAAGTTCTAATTTTGAAATCTCATTGCAGAGCTTTTAAAAAGTCTAAAGGGAAAAAAGAACGTATGAGAAAAGAGGTGGTTGGCATTATGGAATCAGGTGAGAAATGCACTCTGGCTGAGTTTGCCGGGTCAGAATGGTCATTTGTAAATTCTCCATGGTCCGTTCAATTTCCAAATGCAAATAACGATGATGGCCACTTGTTGGAGCTTAATGGTCCTCAGACTGTAAGTACTTGTTTGGGATCTATCTGTTTGCACCTACACACACAAAAAAAAAAAAAAAAAAAAAAAAAAAAAAATTGAAAAGTCAGAGAAAAACTAGATCACGAATTTAGCCATGATTCTATTCTTCCTCTAGGAGTCATATTACATAATTGCTTTTGTCACTATAATATCGATCCCATTTTTGAGAATGTAAATAATGTTGTAAATGTGATACTATATTATGTATTTCACTTTACTGGGTAACACTGATGTTTCTTTTGGCTATACACTACTCTGTAGTTTACCAAATATCAGAGAAATGAGCATATCACAGTATATAACATCACACCTAGATAATAAATGTGTTATACATTTAGTCAATTATTATTTAAAAAACATCAAGTATTTCGAAAAAATCATGACTATTCTCTTTTAATTAAGCTCATACCGTATCTATCTTTTCATTTGTTATGCTGTTATATTCTGGAATCACATAATTGGATTATTCAACATAAAAAATCTAAAAAAGTGAAGAATGAGGTGTTAGTCACTCGTTGCTACATTTAGTTAATTATTATTTCTAAACGTCATTTCCAATCCCATATATTCTTAATGCAGGTGAGACTTTACCCTGGTGGAAGACTGGATTATGAGTTGAATCACTGTGAGAAACATAAAACTGAACACGGACTTAATCATCACCTAATTACAGTAATACAATTCTCTGAAAGTGAACCTTACGGTAGGGCAGTAGCATTACTCGACATGAAGTCTGGGAATATGAAGGTAATATCTTTTTGGGCCAATTACAAATAACCCCCTGAGGTTAATTATTCCTATATTTTCTAAGGAATTATTAAATTCCACCGTAACATAGCATCCCTTTTACTAACTCTTTACTTTGGGATTCTTAGGTGAAAGAAGAATGGTTCCTTTTGCCGGGCTTTATACTCACCTTTATAATTGGTCATATGTTGAGAAAGGAAGGATACAAATATAATAGTCGTATATTAGGCATGAAAACACGAATAGGAAGCTTGAGTAAAGTTGGTGGAGCTATTTTAGTAGGAGGTGAAACCAACACGGCCAAAAGTGGTGGCTGTGGCGGTTGTGGTGGTTGTGGCGGCTGTGGTGGTTGTGGTGGAGGTGGTGGGTGTGGGAACATGGCCAAAACCGGTGGTTGTGGTGGCTGTGGCGGCTGTGGTGGTTGTGGTGGTGGCGGTGGTTGTGGAAACATGGCCAAAACCGGTGGTTGTGGTGGCTGTGGTGGTTGCGGTGCTGGCGGTGGGTGTGGAAATAAGGCCAAAACTGGTGGTTGTGGTGGATGTGGTGGTAGTGGCGGTGGCGGGTGTGGAAACATGGCCAAGACCGGCGGCTGTGGCGGTTGTGGTGGTGGGTACGACTGCCCAAATGAAGTGGTGGCTACAGGTAATGAGATCCTTGCTGCGTGATCAAATGCTATTAATCAAAAATTCAAAATGTGAAAACTCTTGTATAACGTATATTCATTTGTATTTCCAGTGTGCTCTTGTGTGTATTCCAATGTTTTTATCATATGTATCAATGCAAATTTGAAGCAAATTTGGGATTTCATTCTTCTGTTTTATGTATTAAACGCGTTAGATATCAAGATTTGTGCAGATTGGAGCCGATAACTTGAGCTAATATCGTGTTTGATAAGTTAGATTAAAACTTTCATGGATAATTACACAAACCCCCATGAGGTTTGCTTAAATCCGAAAAAGCATTCAAACCTTAAAACCTTACAAATATTCCTGATAAACTGAAACCTTACAAATATCCCTTTTGAAACATAATATATACATAATACCCTGTAAAACTTTACAAATACCCCCTTAGGAAGTAAGTGTAAAATTGTAAAGCTTTCGATGGTAAAATTGCAAACGGCGAATAGCTCAGGATTTTTGTTTAATTGACCCAACTTTCATTAATCTCCAACTGAAATTGTTCATGAACGGAGTGAGGACTGTTCATTTTCATGAAATTGTTGTGTCCGTATCCATAATATACAAGTTTTCAGTTTTCTATCGTTGCTGTAAATTGTAAAGACTAAATACTAAAGAACCTTCTATGAATTATGAATTAGAGCCCGTAAGCTGTGTCGCAAGAAAGTTTACGCTAAAATATATAGTGTCTATGAACCTCTCTCCTATGTCCTATGCGTTTGATTAGATCTTATCAAAATAGATAATATACATAATTTTAGTAGCTTTTGAAATATGTCCTTTATATTAATTAATAATTATACATTAATTCTACCAAATATCAGTTGGTCTAATGGGATACGATACAAGATACATTAAGTAAGGTTTATGATTCAAACTCTAACTTATGCATAGAGTAACTAGGTTAGGAAGATCCACCCCAATAGAGCCTCTGCAGTACCTTAAAAAATCAGATAGGAAAGCCAAAAAAAAAAAAAAAGAAACACGCACAAAACAATGTAAAAATTATACATTAATTCTAAGAAGCAAAACAAAGGGGCATGACGAATATGAAACATATTGAAAATTTAAAAGCAATCAAGGCTTGTATGGATGGACTTATTGTGGGTATACATGTTTTGCAAAACAATGAGACATGTAATTTACCGGTTCGGGTAATCCTATATTGAGGGCCTTTAATCCAGTTCGGGGTTTAGTTACAGTTAAAGCTCTTCATCCCTCCCAACAAGTGTGTTTAGTAGGGATCGAACCTAAGGTTCTTTCCACAAACTCAGCCTGTGTTGCCAACTGAGCCACACCATGTTGGTTTATATTCATTATCATATCGTGTCTCTTTCGTAGCTCAAATTGAAGCAAGAGGGTTTGTTACAAGACATGATTGTGAGATGGTTGTCTCCTCACAAATCTGAGACCAGATTTTGTGGGTATTATCAGCCAAGAATGTCATCACGTATTATTTGTCAGCTACCGTTTTTTCCTAATTAAAAAATCTAATTAATAATTAATTAATTGTTGATGGATAATTACTTTAATGAATATCATAATTAGCTTTCATCCCCATCATTATCACAATATTCCCACTCCGATCCTTTAATCTACTTTCAATTAGTAGTGCTGCACCCATATTTATATCTTATATTTAAATTACTAGAAATATATTAAGTATTAATCCTAGCTTTGCGAGTAAAAGCACCAGAAAACAAAAAAATATGAACCTAAAAAATACAAAGATAATTCAAAATTGTGTATAGATTATTATTAAATTATTTACAATTTACATCAGATAAATGAATTTATTTTCGCTATTTTAAGACTCTTGCAACTTATGGGGATGTAAACTGCAAAACTTAATTATTGCACAATATTACATCAATAATTAGACAAAAAGTTAAAAAAAAAAATTCTTAGTAAATTACAAAAGTTAATTATATGACATCAAATTAAAAATAAATGAAATTATTAGACAAAAATGCAATCAATAAAAGCATTTATTATTAGTTAAAACCCTATTAATTAATTAACTAAGCAGCTTGGGATCTTAATAATTTTGAGGTGAAAACGACCTGCATGATCCCTGTCTAACTGATCATGTTGATGATTAGACCAATGAAAGACCCATCAATTACATCTTTATATATTCTGTCCGACCTTCCAATTAGAAAAAAAAAAGGGGGAAATATTCTCAATTGTTTGTTTTTGTGGTTTTTTTTGGGTCTTATTTCCGATCGAGCTCGGGACTATAGAGGTCTAATTGGGGCATACATAAAAAAAACTTTTTTTCAGATCTTACATAATTTATATCTCTGACTAAACCAATCCTCTAATTATTCAATATTGGAAGCATTCATATCATAATAGTGTATTGCAATGATTAAGTTATTCAGTCTGAAAGATTGCTTATTTATTAAAGTAACATAATCGAGAAATATGTTTGATTAATTAAGACAATGGAGTAAATATATATTTTTCTAATAATTAACCTATAACACCCCCTAAGTTTAGTAAATGATTCATATTTCCCTTTATATAAATTAGTCCTTATTGCTTCTAAATAATGAAAAAGCACCTAAAATTTCATTATTTACGTAAAATTTTCATCTAATCCTAGCTATGGTTACAACATTGAAAGGGTCTCCAATATTCATCGATCTAAGAGTGAATGAAATTTAAAGTCTACTCAAGTACAGGTAAAGCCTCTTTCACCACTGTTTTTTTACAAAGTTTACATAAATAATAAAATATCATGGAGATTCTTATATATGATTTATAAAATTAATAGCTAGTTGGAAGTAATTTATAATTTAAACATTTTCGACTTGGATCCTTTTATTGTCCTGCAGTAACTTTAAATTTTTAGCTAATTTAATTTAATTCATTTTTTGGAATCTTCAATTCTCGTCGTAAATTTACTGGAAAAAATCACCAATGTAGCGGGTGAAACACTTCATGACAACTATCATATTCTTAATCCTTATTGTATATAGGTCAAGATCCCAATATCATTTGGAGGAGAAGATGATTTCTCAATATTCTTCAGTTTTCGTACCTTGGCACCAGCGAATATAAATAGGTAAAAATTAGACGTTAGATTTTAATCTAGAAAATGAGGAAAATCCTATAGTTACGATGAAATTAACATACGTTGGCAATTCTTCCAGCGAATTCTCGACGAGAAACACACTTAGACTTTAATTTATGTTTCGCCTTTAACAGGCCAGGAGATTAATCTAGTAATTAAAAATAACATTAATGATAAATTCATAGGGATCACATGCAAGAGTTACGACGACGTCGTTTGGGTACATGCAGAATATTGATGCAGACGTACGCCAGAAGAAAAGACGATAAATTTGTACACAAAATCCTGAAATGAACCTACCAAATTTTGAAATAGCCACAAAAGGCCAATTAGAAAGTGGTTTCGTGTTACAATATTGTGGGCGATCGAGCTCTTTTCGTTTTCTTGTTTTACTGTTATTAATTAATTGTTGGTTATGCATGATGGCAACAAAAGGTGCATGATTGCTCGTACTTGGGTACATCTCCAGGTATCAAAGATATCTTCTTTTTTTTTGGTTTCTTAATCCCATTTTTTTTTATCGAGCAAGGTCGGATCACTTAATTGTAAAAATTCCTCTACCAAAAGAGCACAATTGTATTAATTCTCAGACATGTTTCGCGGTCGTCTTTGTTGCAAGGACCGAAATGGAGGCCATGGCATGGTTCCAGTTTCATCGGTGTTCCACCACCCATCCAGTACAACATCTGTTATCACGGCCTCCGACGAAATATGTTCTCAGAAATCTTGAACTCAAAACTTGTGGTTAAATTAGTATAATATAATAATGAACTGCTAATTTATATGACTCGGCACTCGGCAGTTGATATGAAAAAATATATGTATATATCACTATAAAATTAGAGATATCGTAGTGTTATATATATATAATTTAATGAATGGGATTTTTATCTAAGAATTTTATTGGCCGAAATTTAATTGTTCGTCAACATCACTCCGACATGCAATATTCTCTTTAGTGAATATGTTTTAATTTGATGTACATATATATGCAAAAAATGATATATCAAAATCAAATGTTTGTTTACTTTCCCTTTTAATCACTATGTACAGGTCAACGCATGCATCATATAGCGCATCAGTTTTCTAACAGAAATTTAAGATATATCCAATATATCGAAAAATCGAAAAAAACTATTAAACCAGAAATTGTTTGTCTTATTAGGAAAGTGATTTGGGATTTTATGCCCACGCCCCCGGTTTATATATCAATTGCTTGATCAGTCTTATCAATAAAACTAAAAATTTAAAAACAATATTGTCGTCACCTTTTAATTGTATATTCTGCAAATCTAAGGCCATGCACCGTCCAGTACTACTCCCAATCTCACAAATCACAATTATTGCCCTAATCAAAAACATAATCGTCTTATCAGACTCATTTTTCACAAGTATTGGTCGGGTTACGTACATAATGATCATATCTAGCCAGATTCGTGAAAATTAAATTCATTGCACTAATTAATGCTCCCAACATCTAGGGTTCATTGATGGTTAATTAAGGGGAATCCATGCCACCCACTTTTTTTTTTAGTTTTTTTTCAAAGTTCGTTACTGTAGGTATCCAATTAAGAGTAACTCTTAATTCAGTTGCTTCATACATAATGGTGTAGCCACGTTCAACTTATGGGTTAATTAACCCTCCTAAAATTTTTGAAATCCCTTAAATATTATGTATATGTACAAAGATTATGTGAAATTTTTAATGAAAATTACTTAATTGACCCCTCTAATAAAACTACAAATGCATATAGAATATGGTCAAATTAGCAAATAAATTTTATTAATTTTTAAATATGTTAAAGTAGAAATTAACTCTGTTATGTTTGAATGATTGATTGAGATAAATAAAAGGAATAATTACGCAAACCCTGAGGTTTGCTTAAAAGTTCAAAAAATAATTGAAATCTTGAAACCTTATACATATCCTCTGGTAAACTGAAACATTACAAATATTTTCTTGAAACATAAAAATGTATACATAATCTCCGTAAAACCTTATAAATGTCCCCCTCAAGAGTAAGCGTAATGTTGCAAGGTTTCGATAGTGAAATTGCCAAATAATATCAAGAGATTTTGTGTAATTACCTAAATAAAATTGATATCAAATTAATCATAAAAAATGAAAAATAATTGTTGTACGAGAAGACAAGCTAAATTGGATTTTCATATCGTTTTTTAGTACTTGTAGTCATAATTTAATTAGTTTACCATAAAAAAATCATTACCATATATATATTCATGAACCCCACTAAGTGAATTTTCTGGTTCCACTATTGTCCATACATAAGTTAAGATTTAAAACTAGACCTGCTTAAAGGAGATTTAGTGTATCATCCTACTAGACAAACAGACCTTGGGTGATGTCATCCACTTGAGTGGCTACCAAACTTCTCTAAAATGGCATTTTTTAAATATCAATATTGTTTGTTTTTTCCAAATCAATGGATTATTGAATTTGATTTTAACATTAAATTACATAACACTGCAGCAAATAAAATATTTCAATCTAAAAATATTTCATTAAATGATCGATCTAACACATAAATTCAACATTAAAAAGCAGTTACTCCTGATTTTTGGTATAGTGATTGCATTGCACTTTTGGTAGTCCTGTGGAGGAACAGGGACAGGGTTGGTCTAGCTTACGAATTGGACAGAAAAGTGATTAGTAGGTATTTTGTTGAATTGTTGTGTTTACTTATGTCCACTAAAAGTCCTTATAATTAAGCAATATAAGTAGTTTGTTTACTTCAGATGGCTCTTTCAAAAAAACGTAGGGGTAAAATGAGTGGCAGATGCATAAATAGGATAGAAGATTATTGGGGAAAAAGAATTACTGCTACAGTAAATGCAGATTATCTTGCCAGAGCAAAAGAAGGCCGCAAGATAGTAGTAAAATTGGTGGATAAAATTAAATGTGAATCGAATGGATTAATCCGGGTTAATAGTGTGTATAACAGTATAAGTAAATACATTGCTCTCACTAATATTAATGACAGACAACTGGCTTAATAAGTATATATATATGTAAACATGTTCTTAAAATTTTATATTTTAAAGTATATTAATCTTTGGAATTTTTAACATATCTGAATTTATTACCACATAATATCTTAGTTCACATGGGCTAAAATTGAAAAATTAAACACCATGAACATAGAAAAGGCAAAAATAGTACTATGTAAGTAAATTGTCACGGGTTGAAGCCACCAAAACAGCGGCGGTGAAACCCTGGTTTATTTATAGGCCTGTACTATTTTTTTTGTTTTAAACTCATTTATATAAAGCGAGTTAGGTCGAAACATTAAGGCGAGAATAATCTATTCACGTAGAGCTATTATTATTAAAAATCTAGTTATAATGCAGAAATACTTCTAAAAATTTTATTAAGTCGTGCATATCTGACACCGTATTGGGCACTTTTATAGTACAAATTATTAAAAATTCCAAAATTTATTGTATCCGGTATACGTGTCCGTGTATCGGAGCTGAAAATCAAACCTTTTTCCCGAAGTGTTGAAACTTGAAAACATGCAAATGTAATCCGTCGTTTTCCCCAAGCTACTGCCATATACATATATAGGACCAAGATTTAAAGTTTAATATTTTCAGATCTTAGAAACCCAATAAATATCTTTTTATGAGAAAATTACAAAGACACGTATAAGTTGTCACGCTACCGACCGACTACACTGTAAGTACACCGACCAGAAATTTTTTGTCATGCTAGACGAATATTAACATTTGGTCGTATAGATTATTTTTCATAACAAACTAATTTCATGCATATATTGCCATTTTATAGATTAAATTACCCTATTGTTGGACGTATTTACTTACACTTTAGCATTGAGAACAAACCTATGAAACACGAATAGAACACGAGACGGATACGGTAATATGGATTTTTTTCGATATTTTATACTAAAGAAGTGTCCGACACGACACGGCGGGGTAGGATTTTTAGAAGTGTCCATACATCATAGGAATAAACCAAATAATTTTAACATTTTAAAAACTTGTAAAACAGCTAACTGAAAATTTGAAAATTATGTTTAATTAAGTAAGTGATGATCATAGAGTTTATAGGTTTATTTTGGGTCGGGACCATGGCCTGTCTTTAGCCATGTTCTTGGCTTCGTGTTTTGTTGATTGGGATGTTTCTTCATTTTATATATGAAGTGGGGTTCTCGGTAAAACTCTACGCATCGATTTTATTAAAAAAAAAGTGATGATCATTGTCAAAATTTTAATTCAAACACTAACTTTGATAATAATAATTTTTAAAGGAAATTTTAATAAATTATAATAGAAATTTTTAAATTTAAAAGTTATTATTTGCACTCCCAAGTTGTTGTTCATACTGAAAAAAGAAAAGCATATTCCATCCTAATGTTAGGCCTCTAGGTGTTATAATATACACACGAGCTCTATCTTAGCTAATCTAACATGTAATCATTGTGCCTTTGGGCAATAATAATAAGAAATAATTACAAGAAAACCCATAGCTATGTTTTCTTTCGAAAAATACCCTGAAACCTTGAAATATTACTAATACTCTTCTGAGTCAATGATTATCAACATTTTTTCTTAGTTTTAAGGGAGATATTCATATTATTTTGCAAAAATATGGTATAATTTTTATAATATTTCAATATTACAGAGTATTTTCCGTAAACACAAAACTCAGGATTTCTCGTAAACGGCACATGATAATAATAATTATTAACATTAATCTACTCTCCATCCATATATATATCCTGCATCTTCTTGAATCATTATTGTATATTCTACCTTCTTCAAGTTCTAGAGAGAGAGAGATGGAGCTCACTCAAGAGAGCCAATTAGAGGAGTTAATTATGAGTACTCCAAACATAGATAATTGGAACTCTTTTCCTACTGATCAATTCTTAATCCCTAATACTTGGAGCTTCGAACTCACTCCATTTGATATTCAAACACCAACAGATTCACATTTTCCATTCACAAATCCAAACCCTTACTCACTTTTAGAACACATTTCACCTCCACAATCGATTTCCAATTACCATAATAATCACTGCCCATTTGTTGTTCACACTAATTTTCCAGAATTTAGTTCATTTTATGAGATTGATGATGCAGATTTATCAGCAGTTAATTATCCGGTCATTGAAGATCAAGAATATGCTGCTACCAAGCTTGAAAATACAGATCAGTTTGGGTTTGTTGATGATGATGCTGTAAATTGTCTCAAGACTACTCATGAAAGTACTGATGTTCAAGTTGATCATAATATTGCAACAGATAATAATAATAATATTAATGGTGATGATTTGGGTTTTTGTGGGGAAAAAAAGGGTAAATTAAAGAAGGCAAATGGGGAGCCGTCGAAGAATTTGATGGCGGAAAGAAGACGAAGGAAGAGATTGAATGATCGCCTCTCCATGCTCCGTTCAATTGTCCCCAAAATCAGCAAGGTAATATGTAATTATTAACATTAATTTAATTATATTAATAGCTTAATTATTTTGCAAAAAATATTATAACCTTTTTAATATATAATTAGCGTTTTGGAATATATTGTCTATAATATAAACCGTGAAATTATAAAACTAATCTTTTAACTTGGCACACATTTTCATTTCAGTACATTAATTTAACAAATTATATATATTAATTATACCAAATAACTACGATTTTTTTGATAATTTACGACATATTTTCCACCAAGTTGAAAATTTGGTGCCAGAATTCCCACATGTCTGACATGAACGAGCGAAATAAGTTGACATGTCGCATGTATTATCATCTAATATTGTTTTTGTTGCCTGCAATTAATGCACAAATGATTTGGTATTACATATATAAGGCAGAGATTTATTTCGCTAGATGATAACTCGTGCGATATATAAGCTTATTTCACCAGCCAGTATGTGCCAGAGTCCAGACACGTTGGAATTCCGGCCCCCGAATTCAGTTTGGGGGAAATTTTTGTCTTAAAATTCCACAAAATCATAATTAGTGGATATAAATGCTATTTGTCAAATAAATATACTGAAATGTCAATATATGTCATGTTAAAAAGGACTAATTTTGCAATTTGCCAAACAATAAACTATTCTCTCATATCTTTGAATTGTTTTAGGAAAATGTGAGATTATGGACAAGTAATTAAATAACAATTGAATAAGCCTATAATGTACAAATATTTCTACAAAATACATCTAGTAATGTCATGTCGTGTACAATATTGTGTCACTTTTATAGTAATATAAATATTAAAACGAAATTGTGTTACTATATATGAATTATATTGAATCTGTATCGCCCTCTCGTATCCATACATATATAAGTTTTATATTATCGCTTAGCACATTATTGCAGTGTTATTCCTTGCTATTGAGAATAATTGTCTTGAGAATAATTGTCTTGTCAACATCATCAAGAAAAGCTTCATTAATTTCGGAACAAAGAGCTTAAAATTACTTTATTCTTTTTCTTCTTTTCTCTTTTTTTCTTAATTTTTTTTTCTGCTTTATTATTTCGTATTTCCGAAAGTTAAGTTATGAAGTATACTTGAATTGAAATTAATTTATTTGTCAAATTAATTAATTAATTAATTACCAGATGGACAGAACATCAATACTTGGAGATACAATAGATTACATGAAAGAGCTTCTTGAAAAAATTCAAAAGTTGCGTGAAGAAGCTTGCGTGGATGATGAGAATCTGAAGGAAATCAGCTTAATAGGAAATTATTTGAAGGAGCTAAAGCCAAAAGAAATGCTAGTAAGAAATCCTCCAAAGGTATGTACATTTTTATCAAAAATATAAGTATCATCAGGTTTTCTATATTTACGTCTAACTCCCTCTAGTTTCATTTATTATATATATATATATTAGTTCCTAGTTAGAAAGGTCGACATTAGGGTTTCGTTAAACTTCCATTAGATTTTTTGTTTTCTAACGAAAACGTCCTCCTGTTGCTTTGGCAGGGTGACATTTTGCTAACAGTTTTGCCCATAGGGATTGCAATATGAATATCAGAAAATGTATTAGCTTGAGGATTGTTTTGTTAAGAAATATATATAACTGAATAACTTTCTTGTACCTTACCCAAAAAAAAAGAATGACTTTCTTGTTAAAAAAATTGAAAACTCTACCGAAACCCTAACGGAAGTCTAATTATGGAACTCAATGTTGACTATTTTAGGGATTAATATGTAATAAATAAAATTGGAGGGACTTAGATATAAAAATGGTAAATCTTAATTAGGGTACTTGTATGTTATTTGCCCTTAAATTATTACTCTAAAATAATAAAATTTATTCGCCTATTTTTAAATTTCAGTTTAATGTAGAACGAAGAGATCATGAGACTCGTGTTGAGGTTTGCTGTACAGCAAAGCCAGGAATATTGATCTCAACACTTAGCACATTGGACGCATTAGGCCTTGATATTCAACAATGTGTTATAAGCTGTTTCAATGATTTTTCTTTGCAAGCTTCTTGTTATGAGGTAATATATATATATATATATATATATATATATATATATATATATATATATATATATATATATATATATATATATATATTTGTGAAAATAAATAATTAAATGAAATACTAATTTACTTCGATGATATAATTAATTAAAGGGAATTAAAATAATTTTTTTGCTTCCTGTATTAACACGCTTTTTGACACGCGTTTGCTTTCTAATTTATATTTTGTTTCAAATTGCCTCCTAACGCCTAAATATAGTCGAAAGAGACATTTTTTAAAACATGTGAACGTTAGGAGGCAATTTGAAATAAAAAATATAGGTTATGATGCAAACGGTGAAAAATGTAATACCACATTGCAAGAGGCAAAATATTATTTTCCCTTAATAATTAAAGTTAGGACGAATTACATCTAATATCTATGAAGTTAGCCCTTACTATATTTAGTTCCCCGTTTAAAAAATTACAAAAAAAACCCTAACATTTCATTCTATTATTAAATTTCTTGAATTATGAATTCTTTCAGGCAGCTGAGCATCGATCAATTGTGAATTCTGAAGATGTAAAACAAGCATTGTTTAGAAATACAGGTTATGGAAGCAGATGCCTATAGAAATTATATATATATATATAATTAATTAATTATATATGCATTCCGAGAAAATTAAAATTAAAGTTTTGGATTTTTAGGAAATTATGACAGCATATACTTTTGTTCCTTAGTTCTTTTTTAAATATTCTTTAGCTAATTAATATTGTTTGCACGTCTTATTTATTTCTGATAAGTATAATGTGGGAAAAATGAAAATTGATGTAAATTGCATAGGCGTATATTTACAGAAGAAGTAAAGAATACAAGATGATTATAATTAAGTCTGTAAAGACCAATTAATTAAATAAAAGGTTAACCCTATATATGCTAACCCTAAAATCTAATCTATACACGTGTAGGACTGTGATAAGAAATTAACGGTTATGGCCCGGACACTGATTTTTTTCAATATTTATCAATAGATAGGTACCCCATAGACCGATACGATATTGGACACAGAGCGAGACTGCAAGATAAATTTTTTAAAAGGATACGTGAATTATATATCATCAAACTATATATTGGGCGCTATAAAAGAAATATCTTTGTGGTGTACGAAAGAAATTAAATCAGCAAGACAGCAACTACTTAGAGCTATTTTTGATAATAGAGTTCGAGAAATTGACTATTAAATATAAGACAAGATTTAAATTAAGGCAAACAACTTAATTATATGCAGAAATTTAATCACTTTTAGCAATTGTTTTAGAATATTAGTCGGTATTTTCAAAATCCTACCGGTAGCTTTACTTCGTATCGATTCTAACAAGAGAAGAACCCTTACGTTTCTACCAAAAATCTAACAAGTTTGACTAGGAAATTCTTGTATGTATATACTACTAATATACTAGTTCATTATTTAGATTCTGTCATATTTATAATTCACTTTGAAAATAAATCAAAATAAAAGTTGCGATTCAATCTATATTTATAATTCACTTTGAAAATAAATCAAAATAAAAGTTGCGATTCAATCTAAACTATTTGGTGCATAAGTAGGTATACACCGGATCCATACAAAAATTTCCCAATTTAATGTCATAAAATACAAAATGATATATATATATATATATATATATATATATATATATATATATATATATATATATAATTCGAAAGCATCAACGAAAGATTAAATAAATATCAATAATATAGAAAAAAAATTGTGATATCAATAATATCATAAACTTTTGTGGCTTAGATAATCTGCTAATAAATCCAGTATTAAATGTCACTTAAAATAAGTTTAATTCAAGATTTAGGTTTCAAACTCTAACTTATACATGAAACAATTGGATTAGGAAGATCATCGTCTAAACCTTTGTAGTACCGGAGTTCGGAAAAACCGGAGTGAAAGAAAAAAGATCAAAGATAGCCAATGGGCCATGTGATATATTATATTCTGGCCCAGTTGAAATTTGGAGAGGCATATTTAAGCTACTTATCATGAATTCATCGCATTGTACATTTGCAGCCCATTTCCTTTCTCCATTTCTCATATAGTCATATTCTTCTTTTCAGGAAAAAATTGGTGGTCAATTGAATTAATAAATTTCTCTTTTTATGACAGAAAGCAAGTGCGACTCCACATCATTCTTTTTTTATTTCCCACTTGATATTTTCCGAATTCGGATAATACAGAGGCTCAATCGGAAACGACTCTATTAATTCATTTGCTTCAAGTCCGAACTCTGGTTTGAACCCTAAATCTTTAAGAACTGGAATCGGGTACTGTAAAAACTTAATTGGAGGCGACTCTCCAACTTAATTACTTCATGCACTCTAAACCTTGTTTAGGGAATCTAGTAATCAAAATGGGGTACTGTAGAGTACTAATTGGAGGCGACCCTGCCAACTTAGTTGATCAATGCACAAACTATTATTTGAATCCTAAATATTGATTAAGGAATATAGTAACTGGGTCCGGTACTATAGAGACTTAATTAGAGGTGATCCTCCCAATCTAGTTATTCCATACACAAGTTATGGTTTTAACTCTAACCTTATTAAAGAGTCTAATAATCGAACTCAGATACTATAGGGGTCGAGTTAAAGGCGATCATCCCAAGCAAAAGGTTTTTTTATTTAACAAAGGAACTAGGCAGCTTATTAAAGACTTTTTAAATTATGTGCCATAATTACAAATTCAAAAAGGAGACGGATAGATCAGGGATCTAGTAATTGAGCAATACAAGCAATCATCTCAATTTATTTGCTCCATACACAAGTTATTCTTTCAACTCTAAATCTTATTTAAGGAATCTATTAATTAAGCTTGGGTACTATAAATACCCAATTACAATCGAATCAACTCTCTCAATCCAAAACCAAGGCAAGTTAAAGAAATGGAGTTAGCAGCTTATTAAAGGCTTTTTTCAATTATGCCCGACAATTAAAAATTCAAAACGTTGACGGCTAAATTAAATGGTTTTTTTTACATGGATCAAGCTCGATCATACCAGTAAAATATAAAATTCTTCATATTAACAACAGTTATGTTTTATAAAGTCGACCCCTCTTGTTAAACGTGCTCAAAATCACAAAACCGCCTTTAATTTGTTATTTTGTCTGTACTCTTTTTATTCTATTTCATTTCCATGAATTATTATTTATATATATATATATATATATATATGGGTACGAGAAGAATTCTATATATTATGCATTATGCTATCTACAACTATATATATAAATAGTTTTTTGTCGCACAAACTAGCAATATTAATTTCTGAGAAATTTTGTCTAATAATTACAGCTGGCAAGAACAAAGTATATATATAGAAAACAAATGAATGGGGAATACACCAATTAAGTATCATTAATAATTTTGACAAAAGGCCGTATCATTAATACAAAGGAACAGCGACCGGCGGCGGCTTCGGTGGCGGGTCCTGCACCTCGACAATGACTTCCGCTCTTCGCGGCCGCGGCGGCTCACATGGACACGGCAGCGCTATAAACGTCGGAACATTATCTCCCGGCATTATCACCGGCAAGCTCTGCTTCAAATCCTGAAGATCAAGAAATTAAATAAATTAAACAACTAATTAATTAAGCATATATAGGCTATTTCAAATTATTTTAGGAATTCAAAAAAAGAATATATATTAAACAAGCAAAATTGCAATTTTTAGTCGCGTTGTGTACTACTGGTCTATGGCAATTTCAGTTATTTGACTATGATACATTTAAAAAGGACTGAAATAGCCACAAAACAAAAGTTACAGGATCAAAACTAAATATGTCATAATTAAAACACTGAAATCAAAATAATTACACAACTAATAGTTGCAATTTTGCCATTAAATTAAAATCAAGTGAATCGCAGATGGATGATTGGTACGTACCATGTGGACGGGCATCGGCTTAGAACGGCCAAGCTCAGCCTCCCCGTCGTCGGCGGCGGTGATGGAGAGAGTGCGGCGGAGCTTGTCCCAGTGGTAGCAGCAGGAGAATATTCCGCTAAGGGTGAAGATAACCAGCAAGAGAAGAGCTGTGCCGACGGGAAACCCGAGGGAAGGTCGAGGATCCGAACCGTGAGAAACGGGTCGGATACCAGGATACGGACTCGCCATTATTTACTAACACTTGTTCACCAATTATATATTCACTGGATCTTCCCATCCCCTAAATGGGGTACGAATCGGAGCAGTACTGAAAAATGTAGATTTTTGAACTCTTTTAGGACAAAAATTTATGTTCATGTAAGAAAAAGATGGTGTGATGGGAATTTATAAAGATTTTTAGTGGGTGGTGATGGTGGGGTGGGGTGGGGTTGTGTTCTTGAGGTACATTTGCTGTCCGGGGCAAGGTACGGAGACATTTAATATGGTAGTCTAATTAGCTGTTAAATACATTTTCTTTTCTTTTTTTTTAATTATATATATTACCCTTTAGGGTTTTTCTTTTTAAAGTTTTAAATAATTGAGTTGGGTTGGACTGTTAATGTATAAAACTCTTTCGAATATTAAAGTCAGTAAAAAATTCGAACTCAAAAAATTTGATTTAAAGTATATATAATAGCATCGCACTACTAAAAATACCATGTAACTAGGAGAAGTATGTTAGGGATTTTTTCGTTATTTATGATACCTGAGAGACTATTTTGTAATCCCTAAAAATACTAGGAGAAGTAGAAGCAATTCGCTTTTTTTTTTTTTTCTATATATTGTTTATTTTGTGTAATGGGCCATGTTAAGTTTATTGTGTGTATTATATTGTGCCGTGGAGGAGAGGAAACCTTGTTTCATTCACTTATTTAGTGTCGCCAAATCAAATCAGATTTAATTTCTTGTTGGGATTATTTGGCAACATATAATGTTTCTAAATTAAATAATGCTTAGGATGCTTCTAGCTAGAACAATCTCATAGGAATAACAATAATTATTCTTATATTTATTAGAATAATTAATAATGATGATTATTATTATTATTATTATTACCATTATTAGTATTCAATAGGACAACTGGTTTAATATTCGTTCTAGACTAGAATTTTCCCGTAATGATATGTTGTACGAAAAGTTAAACATTGTCTAATGGGATTAGACACTAAGTTTTATAACTAATATCTAGAGTTTAAATTAGGCTTTTGCAGTACCCAAATCCAAAAAAAAATTGAGGATGGAAAACCAAAGGTTTGTTTTAATTTGAAGGATTAGAATTACCCCCAACTAACATATGTATGAAATAATCGGCTACCTTTTCAAATTAAGATTTTAAAAAAGAAGAAATTAAAATACAAGTGAATCATATATTTCGAGATTTTTATATTTTTTGTTTCTTAAAATTGTGAATTTCCTCTAAATAAATCTGTTGACGCATAATCATTATATTTCCATATTAATGTTGTTTTTCCGACTCTTCCAGTTCTTAAAGGGCAAAACTGAAATATCTGCATGACAGTCAAATCTTTATTGCTGCACCGCCATTTCTAAACATTCTATCACACAATATATATCATGTTGTATCTATATCTGTGTTGAACACTTGCCTAATGCAAAATATTGAAAAGAGAAAATTATATTACCGTGTTCGTATTATATTATATCCATATTATCATAACAGTGTCTGTGTATCACACTTATAAACTTTCTTGCTTGAATTGTAATTATTAGGCAACTCTTTTTTCTCCTAATTAAAGTTCGAAATGTTTTTATATATTTAAATAAATAGTGTATACTTTTAGAAGGTCGTAATCAGCTTCATGTCGGTTCATTACTATTATTCTTTCTTTTCGTTTCGAAGACAAATTCGAAACAATTTTCATCAAAAAATAATGTGCCAATGGAATTAATTTTATAATTATGAGGGGAATATAGTATGTATGTATGATCATTCGTTCAATTTTGAGAAGTAGATGAAAATGTTTCTTTAATTAATTTCATTTTTATACATCGACTCGGGTCTAACACTTATAAAATACAAAAAAAATTCTACCGCTAACAATTGCGTCCGTTCCTGTTACTCGAACTCGATATCTATATTTACTTTTCATTTTGTCGAGGATTGACCTTTGATATGTTTTATTTGTAGCAAGGAGTACAAGTTTGAAACGTTTGCAAAAGTGGGTTTTGTTTAGTATTAGGTTTGTCAATATTGGTCCACTTGAGTTACTTTTTTCTCAACAGATATTCGACTGCCTTGAATCTTGATACATTTCACAAGTAGAAAATATCCAATAGTACTTTTCTTCTAATGAGAACTATAAATTAAAGTAAGCCACACAAAGATTTGAAACTTGCAGTGGCTTGAGCTAGTTGGAAACTGGTCCTCCACCACCACCACAGACCAAGTTGTAAAGCTTTTACAGTTTACACATAGCTAGGGTTTCTTTTTCTATCAATCTTGTAATATATATGCTAATGTTTTTTGGGATAATTACATTTACACTCCCGAATCTCAATATAGGGAAAAATACGGCAAAACTTCCTCTATTATTGAAAATTACAGAGACACACCCTTGACTATATATGGCTCTGTCTAACACTTAGGTCCCGATGTTAATAATTTTCTTATTTCCTAGTAGATGCTAACATTTTATTGCAACAACTTAATCACTTCGCTCATTTCATGTATAGCAAACACTATAACAAAAATATTATGGGTAATTTAGTCATTTTACAACTTTCCGTTAAGTTTTTTAAGTTTCTATTAAGATTAATTAGAGGATCTATCTGTAATTTCTAATAGTTGAGGGAGTGTTACTGTATTTAATCTTAAGTTGAGGGGATGTAAGTGTAACTATCCCATAATTTTTTTATTAAGTAACACAAAAAACTTAGCATTAATATTTTATTATAGAGTGAGATATTTTATTATAGCGTTAATTTACTAGGTACCAAGTGGATACATAGAATAACTATAACATCCTTTTTATTAGGGTGGGTCTATAATGCATGAATACTTTTAAAAGTCTTATTTCGTCGTATCCGATACCGTATCGGACACCATACCAAATTAAAAAAATTCTCGAAAATCTTTAATATCTCATTCAAAAAGATTCAAAAGCCATATTTACATCGATCATCCCATGCTTCTTTCAATGTTTTGCTTCTGGGAGAGTGTGGACCGCATTTCTAATCATAATAGGTCGATTTTATTTGAAGAAGACTATTTTACCATGTTTACATCCATCATCCCATGATTTTTACCACCTCTTTCTTTGGTTTTTTAGTAAGAATTTCTGTGTGGTTATGTTTTTGTTGTGTCTCTATCGCCATATTTATATCAAAGTTTCATAGGAATGGATATACCAAAGTGTTCTAAAAAAAAACATAGCAAGTGGACCGACTAGGATCTGATGCGGCAGCCAAATAAGATGTTGAAATGAGTTACAACTATTGAAAGGTGTTGCTGTTGCACGCCCAATGTCCAAGATGCGAAAGGGTTCAGATTAGGACAAAGGTCCGGCATTATTGCGGTGGCTAAACTCTTTCGGTGGAAATTGGTTCTTGACATCAAGATTGATTGAGTTATAAATTATGATAGGCGGATACTTTTAAAAAAGTTAATTATATAAGGAAAAAAAAGTTTTATGTCTTCTGTATTATTACAGTTTTTACACTTTGCTTTGTAATCTTTTTTTTTTTTAAATTATCTCATTACGTTCGCGGATTTTACAAATCATATCGTCATGTCTATGTTTCCGTATTTGTATTTGTATTCGTACATCATAGACTACACGAGATCTTGCCATTTGGACTATATATCCAAATTATGACACATCATAATGTGTTGGTCATTTCAAATAGGGGTGAATTAACGTAAACCCGCTCAAGTTCAACCAATCTAATCCGTCCCATCTAAGTTACATCATATTTACATTCAAATCACAATCCTTATTTGCTTTTATTAAACCTATCTCAAATGTAGTGTTTTATATATAATAGTTCGACAATTTTCCTTTTAAGCTAATTTTGGAAATTAAGTTAGGTCAAAATACATTTCTTCACAGCTTTAGCACTAGTTGTACAAAATAATTGCTGCCCACCCGTGAATTTATTCTTGCTGGAAATACAAAACCTAATCATTAAATACCATACTGTTCTCTTTAGAATTGCGTTCTTCACACACTTGAGGTGTACTGCGTAATTTTAGTTTTTGATACGGACACGACACGATATGGATACAATGACATAAATTTTTTTCAATATTTAATACTAAAGTGAGATCTGACACGGCATGATACAGCACAATGGATACTTTAGGAATTTGTGCGCAATATATAACTTATATAATGGTGTGTATTGGACCTTGTCATATGGAAGGTTCACGGGCGAGCAAAGTTTACATGGCAAGGGGTAAAATTATGGTTTCGTACACAAAATACATTGGGCCATATATATTAATTTTGGCCCAAATAGATTAATATTGTTGGCCCATTATACGATAATATTGATACAAATTGACTGCATTTCCACCACATCATTTAGGGGTAGTGTTCTCACCAAAAAAAAAATTTAGGGGTAGTGTACTCATGTCATGTGACATTGTTATGTCCCCCTATTATAAATTAGCTCAAGTTCCATTTTGAGAAAGATAATAAATAATAATGCACTCTTAAATTTATTTTTTCTTGTGTCTTTTAATGCTTTTTTTTTTCCAACTTGTTTCTAATTTGGGCAAGCCCCAAGTGTCATTTTACTCTTTATTATGATTTCAGATGTTAGATCGTAAGATCATCGTTTGGAGTCAACTGTGGAAGGAGACATCGGAGTAACAATCCACTCTCTCCTAGGGCATTCGAGTTGATGGTTGAGAAAGACTCGACATTCAAGCGATCTGCACGGATTCTTAGCCTACTCGAAAGGAAAGTTAGTAACTCGAGAGTAGAAATAAAGAGAATAGAGCATGACAGAACCAGTAGCTTTGAGCTTAAACTTATTTCAGCTCTCACGAACCAATTGCTATTGAAGGTATTCGACCAAAATAGTTATTTAAGAGTGAAAAGACACCTAGTAGTTTGAAGTTTCATTATACAGACTTCTTTGTATTTCCACATATCAAGTGTTCTACCATAATTACTTCTGAACTTTGTTATGATTAGTAAAATTTAAGTTATAGACTTATATCGCTAACTTAAAACATTGAAGAGTGTAAATTCAAGATCGTTTTGAGTATTTTACTAGTCTCAAATTGAGTGTCAATGCAGTCATTTCAGGGTCTAGATCCGAATTCGTATTATAAACTTTAGTAGACTAATGAGAAGTTTAACCCCTTAGCTCAAACCGATATAAGATAAGATAAAGATGAACTCATAAAGAATTGTTCTCATTATGGCATAATTATTATAAATCAAATGAAAAATTAAATATTACAACTTAAGTTGGAATCTCCTTATCTTTATCAAATATTTTAAACAATTGAAGAATTTTATGAGCTCATAAGGATGACGTGTCAGCTAGCTACTATTATCTACTGATCTGACCTATGGGCTATGAGATAAACAGTGCCAGTCTCGAAGAACCTATGGGCTTTAATTTATTGTGTCATTTTCCAACCATGCTTAATAATTAAATTGCTTAACCATGGTTAGAAAATGAGCGCCAAATGGGTCCCTTTGTCTTGGCACAACCCTGCATAATCTGTGGCCTTACATAATCCTCCTACCACACTTAATTAATTATTAGTGAAAATTACATCCGAACCCCACTTAAGTTTGCACAACTACAACTGGATCCAATCTTCATAGAATAATTACAATGACCTAATAATTAAATCTCATAATTACAACTAATTAGTATCATTTAGTTAGGGTTTCATCGAGGTCTGTTAGAAATTTAACGGAATCTTTATGAAATATATGATTTGCTCCTGTTTTTTGCAGCTGAAAAAGTAAAACAATAGTTACAAAAAATAAATTGAGTACTTTAAACCTCAACATTTTGAACAAAAAAAGGTTAAGGGTCGTTTATGCCCCGCCAAACACACCCTCTCATCTCAGGAAAAACCCTCGTCTCGTCTCGGCAGTGCGAAATAAGAAATGAGTTCATCTCTTTCACCATTTTCACTTGAGATCTTCTCGTTATTTTTCATAATGTTGGTTTTATTTTTTAGCTGAAAAAATAAGGGCGAAACAGATATTTCTCAAAAGATTTGTTCAATTTCTAACATGCCCGACTAGAATGGTACTTAGTTGTAATTATGAAACTTAATTATTGGGATATTGTAATTTTCCTGTAAAGATGAGGTTTAGTGTAATTATGCAAAACTTAAGTGGGACTATAGATGTAATTTTCCCTAATTATTATTCTACTACTTTTAATTATATCCTTAACTATGTCGCTTTCCGCCCTTAATTTCTTTTATCGCATATCATCTGCAACCCTACAAATTATTAATTGTTTCTCTCTACTTAGGTATTGAGCTGGTTTTAATATTATTTTATATTTAAATTACGAGGTTTGATTAAATTTTGTCTAAATGGTTTTGTTCAAGCTGAGTTTATAATTTTTTTTTATTTAAATCTTTTCTTTTAGTGTTCAAATCCCATTAATTTTGGAAGAAAGAAAAGGTAAACTAAAACAATTTTTAAATTATTGTTAATGTCTGTACATGAATCTTTTATATAGTTGACATCATATTATAACTTTTGTTGAAGAAATGTCTCTTTTGTGGGAACTTCTTTTTATTGAGTCTATAGAATATAAGTTTTAAATTAAATTTCCTGTTAAACTTTTTGGCGCATGCACTTTTTTTTTTTTTTTTTTTTTTTGGATTTTCACCAAGTTTTTTCAAGTTTGAGTATTGCAGAGATTCAATTTGGGATGACTCTTCTAAGTTCCAACCAAGTCGCTCTATATATACACGAACTAAAATTTGAACTCTAGATATTGTCAAAAAAAAATCAAAAATTTGAACTCTAAATCTCACTTAACGGATCTAGTGTTTCCTCTGCCCGAGACAAATAGAGATAATTAAACAAAGACTTGGTCATGTGCAGTTTATCAAAAATGAATCGAAAGATTGAATTAACTTTAATCATTAGGAATTTTGGGATGTTAGTTGATCCCAGCTGCTATAGATCATCTATAAAAATTATAGTAGTAAAATGCACTTAAAATAACATTTATTACTTGAGAAAATTACAAGTTCATGACACTAATTCCACTTATTTTAATTTTTTTTTGAATTAATTCAGGCAAAAAATTAGGGTTTGAAATCCGAAATTAGAAGGAAATGGAAGTTATGCTGGGTCATTATCCAACTAACTAATAAAACCCAAAAATATAATATAAATGGAATTATATTGTAATTTCTCCATTGTACCACTTTCATCACTAAATAATGAATGTTTACTTGTTTAAGTAGAATAACTAATGAACTTAATTTTCACCCCTAAAAAAGAAAAAACTAATGAATTTAATTCTTCGCTATCATATATTTATATATATTCAAAAAATACATTTCAATTACTAAAGCATTAATTGTCAAAATCTTAAAGAAAGTTATTCAACCAAAAAAAAGAGGGATTAATGCTTTTAAAAATTTGGCACATAATAATTCTTTTTGTGCCTCACGCATTCATCTCTTAATTATTAGTAAGACAAAAATGATAAAGATTAGTTAATTGTTCTAATTAATATGTCACAAGCATCTCATGTCTGTCTGAAAATTAAGGAAAAAGCATCAAACCAAATAATCACAAATATGTTATATGTGAAAAAGCTAATAAAAACCTAACTGAATTACAAACAAAGTATATATATTTGGTTTCCATCCCATTTTTTCGGGTTCAAATATAGCAGAAGTCCAATATGAGGCGATCCTCCCAATCTAGTTACTCCATGGACAAGTTAGGGATTGAACCGATCAAATACCGACTAAATACATGTGTTTGGTTTTTGGTCGAAAAGTTAAAAAACTGGCCAAATATTAACCACTTTTAGGAAGTTTTGGCTATTTTCAGATAGTGCTTAAATCTCACTTGATAGCTATATCTCAGTAAACTAACTGGAGTTTGGTAAAAGTATATATAAAGAGACTTAAATTCTCATGTATAAATTGCCCAACTATCCAAATTACCTTTTAATATATAGTAAATTAAAGTAATCATGTATTATAACTAATTATATAAGCTGTTTTATTTTTATTTATTTTTTTAAAAAGGAGAAAAGAAAAAGATAAACAACTATAACCTTAATGTGAATATTGTGCTAATAAGATATGTTTATTATATATAATTAATTAATGATATCTCTATTAACAATTAATGACAAAAAATGATGTTACAAGCTGTAATTTTTTACAATCACTGTCACAAATATTATAAGCAAGATCACATTTATAAGTTATGTCATTGTCAACTGAAATTTTTTATCAAACCTAATTTTACCACTCTAATATTTATAAAAATCATTATTATAACAAATTCAAATTAGTTAAGAAGTGTTAATTATTTAAACCAATAAATGAAATTGAAAAGGATATTTGATATACGAATATTTCTAAAAAAATTATTATGTAATATTATGTCGTATCAAATACTCGTATTTAGTACCTCTTTAGTAATAGATATTGAAAAATACCTATTGTCGTATTCATATCGTATCTTGTCGTATACATATGGAAAAATTGAGAGAATATGATTATGTATGGTGACGTAGGGTTGACTTAAAAGGGATTATGAAGTTTTTGAAGAGGCAAAGAAACATGCATTGTATTTTAACAGAGAGCCAAGCGTGCAAAGGTAAGTGGCAGATAATCATTCGTGTACAATGCAACATTATTTTAACCCCTGAAACTTTTGCTTTTTCACACAAATATTAAATATATTTTTTTAACTAATATATTATTTTTATTAAAACTTACAAATCGATAAATATGGACTGATGCATAAAACCTAAGAATTTTTTTTAAGAATATTATGACGTGTTATATTGTGTCGTATCTAATACTATCTATATCGAACATATTTTAATACAAAATATTATAAAAAAATTCATATAAAAATATTCATGTCATATCGTACTGTGTCGATTTATTAACGGTGTATCAAAGGAATTTAATATTCTCACACTCTTTTTCTTAGAAAAAAAATTAAGAGCGAGAAAGAGACAGGAGGCGGCAGATGAAGTTGGATTGGCGTTTTCTTGTCCCCCAAAACAATCACTATTTCCACCCTTTTCTTTTCCTTTGTCCCCTCCTTTCCCTTCCTAATTAATGCTCTTTGCGTGACTCGCACCGCACTCTCTCAACTCTTATCTAATTCCCTTTATCTCCCCACCTTTTTATTTCGTTTCCAAATTTGCCCCAACTTTTTTCTCTTTTTTCCTTTTAATGACTGTTCATAATTAATCTTCACAATATTGACGAAACCCCTTCCGTTGTGGATCTTAGCATTTTTTTTTTTAAAGAAAAACCATATGTATTAAGAAATCAAACAGAATCCAGTATAACCAAATCTCGAACAAAAATGAGAATATCCGAAGAATCTATGCACGTTGTAGCCGCATTTTTAGCAAGGATATGAGCTACTTTATTATAAGTTTTCATGTAAATAAATAAAAAATAAATCGCCCAAAAATGACGAAATAAAGATTTAATATCGGAGATAATGCTTCCGGTGTGCGAACAGTCCTCATCCGATGAATTAATACTCGCGATCAATGATTGTGAGGCAATCTCCTTCAATCTCCTCATATTTCCAACCAAAATCGCACGCTGAATTGAGAACAGAGTAGACAGCCAATGCCTCAGCAATTTCGGGATTCGTACAGCCGAGCTTCGTGTCCGTTTCGGGATCTTAGCATCTAGAGAAGTATATTCAAGTTTTTATTTTCCCTTAAAAAATCATCCCTAGTTGCTTTTCATAAGAAATAAAAAGAGTTTGATATGAATTACTTTTCTTGAAAAATATTATCATTAGAATAAATCTTTAAAGCGCGGACCCTCTTAAAAAATATATGTAGTATATGCCTTATCGAATGTTCATATCAAACACCGATCTAATATTAAATATTAAAAAAAATGTATATATAACTGTATTTATATCATGATACTGTCCACACAAAAGAGAAAACGAACAAATGTATGTGTAGTACTTAGTTTTGTTCTATACGTATTTCCATCCAATATCCATCACGTGACATAAGAATTTGATCGGCTTGTATTTCGTATTTCCAATTTTACCCCTTGTAACGGACGGTGGGCCCTACACGACGGCCATAATGGAGTTGGTGCAAGCCAAGGGTGTGAACACCCCATGTGGGGGATAGGGAATCGAGGGCAGTTTCGTCATTTCGGCGGCACATGCATTTTCATTCAAAAGTAACAATAAGTGGAGTTGTTGCTTTTAGGCCAAACACAAAACATGCATGCTGATTTGATCCATAATCCATTACTTCAATAATCTCGTTTCTCATGCAAGTTTACATGCCTCGGCTCAACTAGAATTACAATCATACCCCTATAAGGGCCTTTAAATTACGTGGTAGGGTCGCATTTGTCGATCTGCCACTTGAATTTGTAGAGGGAATTCATCCTCGATCTTTTAAGTGTTTTTGTACCAAGTGTATTTAATATTCCGATTTTATGACGGAAATAGTACATGCAGTGATGTGATAGGTTTGTGCCTAGATCTTTTCGATCGTGTCTAACTTAGAGATAATCCGAAGGCTAGAAGTTGAACAATTATGTTGTCATTCTTTGTACATCTCCATGTTATGTCTGTCTGAGGTCAATTACTGACCTAATTGGGAGTTGCAGGTATCCATTCTGACGCTGGGCGAAGGTTGGAAGCCTTCGACCCTACCTTATATGGACTCTGCTCATGATGAAATATTGAGTTGACTTCGGGGTCGGCCAACTCAATCTACGTGGACTTTGATCTTAAAATTGTGTAATGTGTGCGGTTAAGATTATGTTATAGTCTATATGAAACTTGATTTCGTGGGAATTCCGTGGGGCTAATTGTCCAGCCAAACTTATATTTTACCCTATAAACAAACAAAATAGTCACTATTACTTCTTTTTATTAAGAAAATTGATTTTATTATGACCGTAAGTTTACAAAATAAGGAATTATTATACACATGTAAGGTTGAGTAGCAAAACTTATATTTCTGAAAGAGTGGAAATTTGTTTTTGGTATATTTGCTGAATTTGGAAAATTTTCCACAACCATAACTGAAAATGAGAAAAGAAAATTGCCTACACGTGAATTTTTAATTCAACAAAAGTGAAGAGTGACATAAATATAAATGACAACAAAATATTGGGGTTGTTTTCACACCTCACCAAAAATAGCAAATCCCTCCGAATCTTACTAAAGGAACACTTGGCATGATTTTTACCAACTTTAATATATAGATACTTCTAAAATATTTATGGTAAAATATTTATTGTGATGTGCTGTCTTGTGTTGTGTTGTGTTGTATTGTGTTGTGTACGATATCATATTCGTATTGTGTCTATATCTTTATCTCCGTTTCCTTGCATTACAAGTTATAAATATATCCAATAAAAAAATAAAAAATCAACACTTTTTAATTTACTCAAATTAAAGGGTAAATTAAAGAGATGAAACACTAGATTCCTTAAGCAAAGTTGAGTGTTCAAACTATAACCTATGCATGGAGTAATTCGGTTATGAGGATTGTTCCCAATTAAATTTCTGCAGTACCCAAACCTCGAATAAATCAGGTGGAAAACAAAACACAAAAAAGATCCGGACTAAAATCGAAAAAGACCATAGTTACAGGACTAAAAATGAGATTTTCCCAAATTAAATTTACCCAGGTGTGGCCCAAATCCTGATCAAGGCCAGATTCGTAATTTGAACGTTCTAAGGGTATATTCGTCATTTTCACATGAACCAGAAAGCAAATAAGCCAGTGTAATTGTCTCGAAACCAAACTGTAAAAAGGCATAATTGGCTGACCGTAATTATTTTCCTGGTCGTCATCAACGGTCATGATTAACATCCCAGTAATCAATCTCAGCCGTAGATGATATTTCTGAGAGAATACCCAACTTTGCCTAATTAATTACCCCTTTGCCCCCGCTTGCGTTTCTCGGCATAAGAAAAACCAAGAAAGCTCTCTCTCTTCCTTTTGTATGTTTTGTTTTTAGCTTTCCTGCTTGAATGGAGGGGCCTTAAAATTCTCCCTGCTTTGCGTTTTCCTGCTTTTTTCTACAGTTGCTCGAAGCTCTAAATCCCCATCTTCTTCTGAGTTTTCCTTGTTACTAGTGCACTGGGAAGTTATTCCTCAGGGCTCAGGTAAGTTCTTATCTTATTCTGCATGTAATATTTAAACAAAATACATCAATTTTTTTTTGGTGTTTTGTGTGTTCATTTTTCTTTTCCTGTTCATCTTTTGAGCTTGATATTACTGCAATTGAGCTGGGATCTTGTTATTTCTTGCCAATATTTGTGGATTTTTTAGTAACCTGGATCTTCTTTTATACTTTTTATTGGCTAAATTTCTCTGCACACGCACATTGCTGTTGTTTTTCTGTTCAAGGTTTATTTCATGGTAATTTCTGTTGTTTGATTTTCTTCTAAATCCATTTTCCCATGCAAAAGTTGAAAGTGGCCTGCTTGGTGAAAATATTTTGACCCATTTTTTTTTTTAAATTTAATTTTCTTTTTACTGCTCCTTTTCAACTTTCCATATGGGATGTAGCATCTTGTTTGTGGAAAAATGTGTGTTGTTTTTTTGGGAGTAACTCCATCTTTTTTTTGTTTTTCAGTTCAAAAGTCAAAACCCTCTTCTGAATTTTCAATTTTGTTTCTTAAATAAAGACGTTTTCATGTTGATAGAAATGTAAATTTACCGTTTTTTTTTTTTTTTTTGAAATCATTTTCTCAAGAAGGTATCTGTCTCTTCAAGATTTGTTCATAGTTAGGTTAGAAAAAGGGTAGTTACTATGGGTGGCTTTAAATGATTCTCCCCATTCGTAGCATTCCTTTGTGTCCCTTTAAATTTTTTATATTCGGATGATCAAGATGGGCTCAAAATCAGGGCACTGCATATTTAATTCAATTGTTGGTTGTGTATTTTCCAAACCAATAATACTATTTTCTTATTTATTCAAGAATTTATCATCTTATATTTATACTATTTCTCCTATAAAGTTGCTAATTAGTACAGAAGTTCTCCAATCCTTTTTAGTTATTCAAGAATTAATCATCTTAGATTGAACCCATCAAGAATGATAAATTCTGTGCTTTCTCAGATTATTACAACATTGTACAATTCCAAACTTGATGTCGCCACCACTCTTAGGGATTGAAGGGAAAAGTCAGTGTAATGTTTCCTTGATGGCTTCTTCCCCATCGGCTGATTGCGTATCTCAGAATGTTTCCGGTTTGAAAGAACGAAATTACTTGGGATTGTCTGATTGTTCCTCTGTAGACAGCTCAGCTGTAACAGAAGAAAACAAGGGCAATCTAAACCTGAAAGCAACAGAACTAACACTTGGCCTTCCTGGATCTCGATCCCCTCAACGAGATTCCAACTTTACCCTTGATGAAAAGCCGTTGTTCCAATTAATTCCTTCAAAGGATGGAATCTGCTCACTGTCTCAGAAAACAGTTGTTTCTGGAAACAAAAGAGGATTTGCTGACACCATGGAAGGGAACTGGATGTTTAATGCAACAGGTTCTGATTCTGGACAACCAAAGACAGCTACTAAAGCTGGAATCAATGTAATGCTTTCTCAGCCACCTGTTAAGACTGAAACTCCAGCAGAAGCATCAAACGATGGAAGCAACAACAAGATGAACGGTTCTAACACCAATAGTGCACCAGCTACTAAGTAATAATTTTTTCAGACAATTAATTGTTTAAAATTTAAATGAGTTGAATTCTAATATTATGGGACTTCCAACTGTTGTATGCTATCTGCTTTTTTTTTCTCCAGGGCACAGGTTGTTGGTTGGCCACCAATCAGATCATTTAGGAAGAATACTCTTGCAACAACTTCCAAGAACAATGATGAAGTTGATGGTAAACCTGGTCAAGGTGCTCTGTTTGTGAAAGTGAGTATGGATGGTGCTCCTTATCTGAGGAAGGTGGATTTGAGAATATATTCCGCTTATCAAGAACTTTCTTCTGCTCTTGAGAAAATGTTCAGCTGTTTTACCTTAGGTAAGTAAGATAGTTTTTAATGCAGTTTAGACTCTTGGCTTAAAGCATCATGATGTTGTGAGATTGTTCTGGTTTCAGGACAATGTGGGCCCCAGGGCGCTCAAAGGAGAGAAATGATGTGTGAGACTAAGCTGAAGGATCTTCTGCATGGATCGGAATATGTGTTGACTTATGAGGATAAAGATGGTGACTGGATGCTTGTGGGAGATGTTCCTTGGGAGTAAGCTTTCCTACTCCAGCTTGTGTCTCTTATTGCTGCTTTTCATGCATTTTTTTTTAATCCTGGAAATATTATATCTTAGTCATTATCAAGAAAGTAAGAAACTTTCCTTTATGGATTGGACCAAAGATACACATCGCTGATGTGGTTTATTGTGTGAGTGATTATGTTTATTCTTCGATTTTGTGATTATTTTTTTCCCAAAATTTGAGGGTGCCACTATTTAGAGCATAAATATTTTCTTTTTGATTGTCACTCGTCTGAGGTTGGCATAAGAATTGCCTTTTGTTTCTAAATCCAATCAAAATTACCTCTATATGCAGAAGGAATTCTGCAAATTGTTCACTACTTAATCACTTGTCATAAGAGTAGTCAGTTGTATTAGGCTGCCAAATTGTAAGGTGGTCCCAGGCTTTCGTAAAACTACAATTTGGAACAGATAAACAAAGTTTTATGAATTAGATTTCTCTCTCTGTTAATATGATCTAATCACACAGCTTATTGGAAATATTTGCTGGTTATTTGCAAACCATGTTATTGGATTTATTTACAAAAAGCTTACTGAGATTAATCTTCTCGATGTCTATTTGCTTCTATGATTCACTTTCTGCACTTCCAACAGAAAAACATTTTCTTCTGGGATTCTGATTTGTTCCCATGGCTGGACAGCAATTCTGGAAACTTTCAGTTTTCCCTTCTACAGTCTGCATGATATTTTTACCCTTTTTTTTTTCTTTTGTTTTATAAACTAAGTCTTCAGGCTCCAATAAGGAGAGCCTATTAATATTTACTACCCACAATATTTTCTACATATTTATGAATCTTTATCTCAAAGCAGCATAAGATCTTTATCATAATGTATTTTCAACATTACTTTATCTTAAATATATGGAAAAGATTGACGTATCTAGAAGAAATTAGTAGATTTTTATCATTGATAATTTCTTGCATGCTGTTGAGAATTTGTCACTGTTGGATGGTTTTGTTGCTCTACTGCATAACATATGGCGTTTAATGAATGCCAATTTTGGTAAAAACCACTTACGTTTTGTGAAACTTCGTACATTTAACATGATACTTTTTTTTAAGTGATTTGATCCCCGTACTTTTTTATTTCACTGATAAGAGGTTTTGTTTAGGATGTTCATCGGCTCGTGCAAGAGGCTCAAGATTATGAAAGGTTCTGATGCTATTGGATTAGGTGAGAATTCTTCCTCTGACTCTGATTTTGTTCCTTTATATTCATTTCTGATTTTATATGGATTGTTCTAGCTTGCTGCTAAATGAAAGTTTCATAGTTGTTAAAAGAACGAGTGTCAGAGTTATTAAGCTTAATCAAGTTACATGTGTAAACTCCATCAACTAATAAAACCTTGGAAAATCTACCTAAGCTAAAATAACTATAGTGATTGACAAAAATACTCCTAAGTTAGAGGATAAACTCAATTTGCCCCCTATAGGCCCCAATCCCACCCAACTAGATGTCATTGTTTTCAACCTAAATTTATTCCAGCCTAACCTTATTTAACAAACTATATCTTAATTAAGTCTAATTTAGGTCAATAGCACAACATGATTCCAATCACATAGAAGAAGATGCATTAAATTAAAACTTAACATGTCAAGTTATATGGCTACCATTTGTGTGTGAGTGTGTAGTCTCGTAAACGCAACTTGTACGTTTTTTGTAACCAAACTGGCAAGCGGCGTTGGGTTTTGCAATTGAACACCCCCCCCCCCCCCCCCCCCCCCCCCCCCAATTATTACCAAAAATCGAAATTACAAGAAGCACAAAATCAGTCCAAAAATCAAAAAGACCAAATCAACAAAGCCCTACTCTTCACAAAAGATATTCTCATAAAAGCAACTTGTACTTTTTTCCCACTTGAATATCTATTTTGAGATACTAATTGTCATCTTCTTGTTTTCATTTTTTTCGTTGGATTGCACTTTCACAAATAAACAACAGAAAATTGAATTTATTTACTTCATAGATAATGAAATATGATGTGCTCCTTGTGTAAATAAATTCATTATTATCCCATTAAAAGAACGGGCAGATAACTAATCAGTGTATCACTTACTATAATATAGATTTTGTGTGCATAGAAGGCATGAATATGGACTCATGCAAGTAGTACAATTAACATATCAGTTCTTTGTAAATTAGTTAATTACACTTTGCTATCCAAACTATAGACTTTTAAACACTTGGCTACCTCAACTATGTTTTGTTACCGATTGCTACCTAAACTATTCACATATTTGCAGGTTGCTATATATTTTCATTTTCATGTCAATTTCGCCCACCTGCTAATTACGTGTCAGCCACCTGGTTTTACTAAGGGCAAAAACGTCATTAATGTCTGAAATTGGCCGGCACGTGATTAGCTCCGGTGGGCGAAATTGGCTTGGAATTGAAAATATATAGCAAAACCTACAATTATGTGAATAGTTTAGGTAGCAACCGGTGACAAAGCATAGTTGAGATAGCAAAGTGTAAAACATTCAATAGTTTGGATAGCAAAGTGTAATACAAGTCCCTAGTAGGTGTAGAAAGATGAAGTTACTATAATTGAGAAAATGAAGGTTTATTTTTATTTTTTTGGTTACAAAATGAAGGTTTATTCTCGTACATGGCATGTGGGTTTCTTTGTTTAGCACAAATTGAACTAGAAATTGAAATTTTCTGTTAGGCACTTAGATCAAATGTGAAATCTTGTTCATATTTTTTATTTTCGTTTACAGCTCCTAGGGCTGTGGAGAAATCTAAGAACCGGAACTAGCTCGGGAATGTGTCGTCGAGGAGTGGCATTTTCGTCTTTTCATCTGTTTGTTGAGTGCAATATATGTCTTATGTTTTCATTCTATATTTATCCTTATCTATGGTTTGTAGTTGGTCTGATAGTTAAACTGGATGTTTGTGAAGTTCAGATTTCTATGTTTGGGAGACAAAACCAAACCAAGCAAGTTATTTGTGTTGATTAATGTGTGTAATCTAATACTTGTTATATTTGTATTTGACTACAATTCAATTATCTACTGTGCTAGCATGTCTGAATCTTGAGGGCAAATTTGCAATTTTAGTCCTATAATTATTTGCCTGTGGTATTTTTAGTCCTGTAAAAATATTGCAGATTTGACTTAAGTCCTGTAACTTTTTATTTAATGCGATTTCAGTCTTTTGTTTTGCTGGATTTTACAAATCTGATAATTTTTCATGTGATGCATGACTCAATTTTTCGGGTGATTTTCGATAACATGGCAAATTTAGTGCCAGCTAATGCAAATTTGGCACACATCTCTGCATTAGTTGACACTAAATTTGTTGTGTCATCAAACATAAGCTGGAAATTGAGTCGTGAGAAATTCCGATCAGATTTGTAAAATTCTATGAAAAAAGAACTGGAATTGCGATAATTAAAAAGTTTCACGGGACTAAAATTGCCCACGGGCCAATAGTTATTGGACTAAAACTGCAATTTTGCCAATCTTGAGTGTTAATTTTCTTTAGGGGTAATTACAACTACAACCTTGAGGTTTGGCGTAATTACAGCCAGATCCCCTAAGGTCTAATTAATTATCCACTCTTTATTTTTCCTTAGCTTTGGGTCTGCATCTTATGTCAATTTGGGTATTTATGCACCATGATTATACATAAATGCATTTGTGAATATGTATTTATTTGTTTATATATTATAATTTAGGAATAGTTATGTACTTATGTTGATATACTCTGTACTCTGAGATTTGATCTAATTATGTAAATATGCTCTAAGATTTGCAGAGATATACAATGAGCTCTGCTTGCCTTCAGAAAAACCTAAAGAAAAATATAATTTACATATATAATACTTTACGTACATTTATCATGAAATTAGTGTTAAATAGTGATCAATAACTGCAAAATGCAAACAAGAAAATAACTGTCACGACATCATTAAAATCTAACCACTTAACTTATGTAATAATTTTTTTTTTCTTGATAGGGTATGTTTTTGTAATTTTAGCTTAGGAGATATCATATAACTATGGCTCGGTGTGCATCCATATTATATGTTCTAACATATCTTTAACCATGGGAATTGAGGGTAGAATCCAACCTCAAGTTCAGACAAATTATAACTCAGGTTGGATATATATCTAACTATAATGCATGTACACTCTAAAATCCGAAATATAGTACCATATCGTATTAGATACTCGTGTCTGTATTCCTATATATATATATCCATGATTGTACATGACAGATATCTAGTGAGATGGCTTAACATGGAGCATAAGTGCATTAACATAGAAATTTTGGCATTATTGTCAATTTCTTCACACCCATCATGCTTCATAGTTTTGACTAAGAAAATTTACAAAATCAATGGTTATGTTGACTTCAAACCCTTCATTAATCACTTTCTTTTGGAGCTTTAGACATTCTGAGTTTTCCCATTAGGAAAGCAGATTTTCTTCAGAGCATTTCATCATTAGTGCAAGATTTATGGTGTAAAATCACTACTTTCCGACAGCTATATTAGGATAGCATAACTATTTATCCACTAAAACCCAGTTAACTATTATTTCTAAAATGAGTTTTTTTTTCAGATTGTATTTCTTGGTACGTGGCCAGAAAAGTTTGACAAATTTTCAAGAATTTTCTCGAAAACTGTTATCTCCGTGATGTATATGCTTTCACCTCTAATACATGGATACAAACATGGGGATATGGACACACCAGCACAGATTTTTTTGATATTTACTATTAAAAAGGTGTCCGACACAAGTATCCGACAAACATGACACGGTATGGTAATATATTTAGAAGTGTCCATGTGTTATAGGTTTTCGCCATTTTTTTCTTATAATTAGTGATGTTTGTTGACTAATTTTGGGTTCTAATCATTTTCTAATTAATTAGTGCAATGCTTAATGATTAATCACACCAATGATTAGACATCATCATGTTGTGATTAGACTTTCTCCTTTACTATGGATCCTGCAGATTGCATTGTTTCTTTAGATTCAATCATGTAAAATTTAAGTGGGATTTATTAGAGAAAATTTCATCCCTTATCTAAAAGGAATATCTTTGACAAACCTATCATGCATATATTATATTATCCTTATCTCGAATTAATGAGAAGGAACTTCACTCTACCACAAAATTATCCCACTTGAACTTGGTTTTCATGCACGGAATCGTCTAAAAAATTATTGTGAAGTATCGTATGGCGTTGGATATCGTTTTGAGTAATTGAGTCGGACACCTCTCTAGTCATAAATGTTTAAAAAAATTTATATCACCGTATATGTATCCGTGCATCGAGAAGGGTAATATTGTTGTCTCAATGTGTTGAAAGACAAGCATATTAGTTAATTACTGTTTTTGCATAATCCCAAGTGGGATTTTTGTAATTTATGGATTTTGGTATGTGTGATTATGGTACACTATTGACACTTGTTTTTGAAATCTGATTCTGCCCTCACAAGTTCCATTATATTCTTTATCATGATGTCAATATTTCATTTTATTACATTAACCACTAATTTAAAATATAATTGAATAAATTGTTAATTAAACTAATACCCCATCCAAGTTACAGAATTTACGAACTCCTCCATTGATTTTTCAAAATTACAATGAGACCCCTATTAAGTTTTATGGTAAAATTGGACGGCAAAATAATTCCTTTTGGACTTCTTTTGATATGGCTGTTTTTCTAAAGAAAATGATGCAAAAAAAAGTAGTTTCGTACTCAAATTATTACAGGAGGTACAATGTACCAAAATCAACTTAAAAGTACGGGAAATAATAACAAAGTAATTGATTTTTAAAGAAAATTATGTCTAAAACACTTGTTTATTAAGCTGTTTCCCTGATTGTTCCAGCAGAGTTCATCTTGATTGATATATGCAACTAGTTGATGAGGCTCTAGCCTACTGGTGAAAGCTGAAGCCCCAATGCAGTAGAGGTTTATGATTCTGACTTCTCGTGAATGCGGGTATTTTTCTAGTGTATACTAATTTATTTATATTATATTGTATTGTAGTTTATTTATTTGATAATAGTTTTTTATTTATATAATAGTTATTTCTTGATTGGAAAATATTGATGTTATTGATTGAAATCTTATAAAAGTTGTAATAGATTATTAAAATAATCATGAAGTGGTAATTTATAACAATTAATATCGTTGAAGATCATAAAACACAAAAACAAGTAAAATTTAATTCATAAAGTGCAAAAACTACCGTTGTTCGAATTATTGCAGACAATTACCCCTTTTTCAATTTCATCTATAATAGTTATAGCTTGCAAGCTTTTATACATGAACCCTACTAAATATGTCATCATTTCGTATTGTACTGTGTTATGTCAAATACCATAGGAAATGTTTGAAAAAATTGTTATCACTATATCCGTATCCTATCGTATTCGTATCTGTCCATTACAACGTGCAAGTAAAGAAAATCACAGTAAACCTCACACATCCTTATATAAGGAACTTTTCTGAAATCAGGACAGCTGGATATATATATATATATATATATATATATATATATATATATATATATATATATATATATATATATATATATCCCAAAATCCCAATAAATCCATCACCTACTAAGTCAATATTAATTTAATATATATATATTTCCCAAAATCCCAATAAATCCATCACCTACTAAGTCAATATTAATTTAATGAGATTGGAGTACTGATGCCAAAAATATCTAGATTACATGTGCAATAATATTGATATTTGTTATCAATGTTTTCTTTGAACCAAAAAACGAAGCAACTTGGGCATAATAAATTGAATAATTTGCTATGACCTCTTACGCTCGAACACTTCTAAAAAAATCATTATGCCATGTCGGATACCGTGTTGTACATTCGTGCCTGACATCTCTATATTGTACATCCATGTTGTACCAGTAACCACCCTATATAATACGAAATATTTGCATCCATTATCTGTGTTAAATTAATTTATAATTACCCCCAAGAAATTAAACAAATTTCACTTAACCCCCTAAGGCAGCGAGTGTTTTACATTTGCGGATATTGAGATTGAAATAGGATAAAAAAACCTTCATTTTACACATTTTCATTTCATAATTCACCTAGATCTTTCACTTATTTGAGTGTCGATTTAGGGATTTGACGCAGCCGAAGTTCGAAATAGCTAGAGGAAAAAGGAATTAGGGGTTTAGGTTTTACTATAGCAAATTTACAGTGCAGAATCTGATATTTTGCCCGTAATTGTAACAAGAATATTTTAGTCTTTTCAACTATGAAAATGCGTGTATAGCGAGAAGTAGGCAATATGATAATTACTCTATATGACAAGGGGGCTATTATGAATAAACATAAGATTGAGCTAGGCTGGGACGGATTAAAACTTATGAATAGCACATATAGATAATATGAATTAAACTCAAACAATTTCAGACGAAATTCAACATATAAAGAGAGAGAAAAAAAATTCCCCTAAGAAAAACCCTAGTTAGAGAAAATAACTATCCACTTTTAGTTTTATTTTTATCTCCTTTTTCAAATATATTTTTTTCTTCTTCTTTTTTCCATTTTTCTCTCCCTTCTTTCTCTTCTCCTCAATCTATTCAATAGTTATTTAAATCTTTTTCTTCTCCTTTTTTTCTCTCTCAATCTATTCAAGTAATTACATAATGTTAATAAATATTAAATTATAATACAAAGTTAATTTCAATATATTATATTTTTATTTTACACACACATCAATGTAGTCAATATACGTACTAATATGTATATAAAGGTGCCATAAATTTCTAGTTTCATCTCTCAACACCAATTATTGTGTATATATATACATAATATACACATAAAATTATGCATGCATGCACACACGAACTATCCCTTTCAATCTTGTTTTATGTTCGTGCGGCTCAAAAGTCCACGACGTTGCATATATCACAACCCCATTTTGAGCGGGTACATATATATAGGTGTACATTAAATATTAAATATTGAAATCTATAGGTCACGAATATGAATACGGAAATATAAATATAAAACGTACAACACGATATGACTTGACACTGCATGATGAATGTTTTAGAAGTATCGTTCGTGCATCATATATAGATTGAAAGTCGTTCACAAGAAATCATACGAATCATCTTTTATTTAAAAGTTGGACTACGTACTGGCAGTGGTGGAGCTATATACAAGCAAAAATAAGGAGAAATCTGGTATTTTAGTCATTTCAATCATTAAAGCGCGTGTATAACGAGAAATAGACAGTGTGATAATTACTCTACATGACAAGAGGCTATTAGGAATAAAACTAAGACAGGAAAACAAAGTGAAACTTATGAATAACCCATATAGTTAATATAAATTAAACCCAATATAAATTAAACCCAGTAAAAATATACAAGTGTGATCCCTAATTAAAAAATTATTCTCTCTCTATATATAGTACATTTTCTAAAATTATTTCATAATATATAACATATTTTTCATTCACTGCACCGCTAAATATTTTATAGCGTGCAAGGTAAACTCCTGATCTTAAAGTACGAACTATCCGAAATTGACATTCTGATCATTATCTGTACCTTGGGCTGATTTGGATGGAAATTAATTATGAAGAATGTACATGTATATTGTGACAGCTAAAGATAGTTACATGCATTAATAGTACTAGCATTATCTTGATCAAGTGAAACTCTTACAAAACATTTCTTTTCTTTTCTTTTCCTTTTTTGAATTTCATTAGATATATCATATAGTACATTAATTCTCAACTCGAGTAAAAGCCCACTAAAGCGATGTATAGAGTGATGGTAAAGGGTTAATTAACTAGTAGAATTTGCTAAAATTATAAATTGTGATCCTTTAATTAAAATATCACATATACATCCCATAGGAGTTTATTCAGAATTACAAAAAGTACTCAAATTTTAGGGTTTTGTTAGGACTCTGTTAAAATTTTAACGGAATATTCCAAATTTTAATAAAATATTTCTAAAGGAACCTTAAAAATTGAGTATTTTTTATAATTATGAAACTCCTAAGATTTAAGTGTAATATTTTAATTAAGAGGATCACAAAACATAGGTATTGAGTGGATATTTTCTCCAACTCCAGAACTCCTTAAAACAACAAGTGTTTAGAACATAAAAGCAATTAGTTCTTGTCTTCTTGAACAGCTTACTAGGTAAAAGAAAGAAAGGAAAAACTAAAAGGTATAGTAAAAGCATTTTGTGCTTATTATAGCCATGAATAAATAATAGGGTAATCAATTTTTTTTAAAAAAAAACTAAGGTTTGTGCTTTCTACAATTTCATAATTGGAATCTTGCAACTTTATACTTATTCCATGAGGGGGTATTTGTAAGATTTTAATTAACAGGGCCAAAGAATATTTGTAAGGTTTTAAGATTTCGATAATTTTTTGAATGTTTAAACAAATTTCAAACACCTGTGTAATCATCCCTGCTAAATAATAATCATAACACTTTTCGAGTTGAGAGTCCATAAAATTTAGCCCCATTGAGAGGGAAGAATTGATTTAAGCTGCTCAAAAACAGACATAATAATCAGAGTTTTCGGCTATTCAAATTATTTGGTCCTAAAAAAGCAGAAACAATATTATGTCTTTGTTTCTGGACTTTTTAACTAGAAATCAATAACTTGACCATTGCAAGTTCTTTTAATCTATCCACTTCTTTTCTTTTGTTTTTCCTTTTTCATGTCAACCAATTATTATTGTACAACTTATTTATAATCCTTCCATTGGACTATATATAACTTTACCTTTTTGCTCAACTTTTTGTGTCCATTAATTATTGTATTTCAAGTAGAAAGAAAATATATATGAACGAACTGAGTTTTCACTTTTCTTCAATATTATCTCCTCTATCAATACTTATGACGTACGGACGCTTCTAAAAGAATTACTGTGCATGTCGATGTAGTGTTAGAAATTCATATCAAACATCTATCAAATAGAAAGTATTGAAAAAAAATACATATCAGCAGAGATGCATAGCCGATGAGGCACTGCGTCATTTTAAATACTATTTTAGTTCTATAATAGTTTGTGTTGTCATTGTTTAAATAATTTAAATTATAAGAATTTAGTGAGTTTGAATATTGATTGTAAGGGTTAATATTAATAATTTTTTGGTATTATAATTATTTCCTAATTTAATTTTGATACTACACTGAACTTTTTTCCAAAGCAATTCTGATATTTTAGTCATTTCTAATCCACTTAATTAGAGTACTCTTTAATTGTTTTGTAGAAAAGCTTATTTTTTGTGAAATAATTGCATAAAAATATGAATCTATCTTGAAATATATATACATTTTAAACTTTGATTTGTAGAAATTAAAAATTGGTGTTTGGAATTATAGGGTTTGCTGGTGAGGATTATAGAAGTTAATGGAGGTGATGACATGTGCCCCAATAATGACACCCCAATTCAACCACTAAAGCCCTAAAATTTTATTTTATTTGTTGATGAATACTAAAGTCCTATTAAATAACCATCTAATATTAACCCTCCAACATTTCATCATTTTTTGGAACCAATCCATGTCCTAAACTAATCCGGTTCATGAACTAGCAAAATTATTTTATGCAATTTAATTATTTTAAATTTTATTGTAAATGGTTCACATTATATTATATTTTTAATTTATTAATTTAGGGGTATATAGTTTCAATGGTAAAACTGCAAAATCAAATGTGAACGCATGGAAAAAGATTAAATTGAGTTTTTACACAATTTCTGTTCGACAACTATTTTTTAATTTGGTTTCTACCTATGATGTATGGACATTTCTAAAAAAATTATCATGTTGTATAGTGTCATGTCTAATACCGTGTCCGACTGTAACATGTTAAAAAAAAATCTGAGTCACCGTACCCGCAACATGATATTATCGGTGTCGTCATGTCCGTATCAGTATATGACATCGTAATGGATTGAGCACGGATACGGCGATACGGACACGACATGACAGATTTGTTTCGATATTTTACACTATAAAAGTGTCTGATACGAGTATCCAACATAGTGTTAGATACAATACAATATGACAAAATAGGATTTTTAGATGTGTGGTGCGTACACACTTTTGGTCCAACTTCCATTGAACTTATCTCTTATTCCAAATTATATATATGTATTTATTAAAAGTAAAGTGATAAAATGGTGAGTGTCCACATCACATGTCTTTTTTTTCTTTTATACATATAAAAAAATCTGTGTGTTTGACTGCGTGTAGATCAGGTGTACTAGGAGCTAGGATATATATTCTCAGTGGGATTAATTAAATTAATATACCATTTTGCTAATAATACCATTTAATTGTCATACATAAATCAGGACAATTTTCATCATTGATGATTGTCAAGTCAAAAGGAGATCATACAAATGGGGTAGGTCTCCTCTTGCTGCTGAATTTATATTGCAATATTTAAAATATTATCCTCTTTGATTAGAGAAAGACCTTTTTTTTAAAAAAATAGCAATTGGGAATTGATTAGAGAATGACTTAATATAATATATACTCTGTAATCCCAAAAAAAATAAAAAAAAAATTATGTGAGCATATATGGTCAAAGGCAGCTCCATGTGTTCTTGTTTAATAAACAAAATAAGCAACAAGATTTAATTTCTAATTCTAACACACACCCATAATATAGAGTGTTAATATCAATTTTGATAGGCTAACTTTTGCCCTAGTTCAATTTCGATAATTTTGCCCTAATTTGTTTTGTTATTATATAGACCATTTTTTCCACTTTTTTTTATGGTAACTTATAATTTGTATAAGTTTTGCTACATTTGGTCTTATTCATAATATCTAAAACCAAAAATTAACCTACAAGCGAGATCGCCATTAATAATTAAATGCTCAAACTTAAATATATTAAAATTTATACAAATTATAAGTTAATTATGATACCAAATTAAGAAAATTAATTAGTATGATATCAAAATTGAATTAGATCAGCAAATTTACGTTACAAAAACTGTTATTAACTATATGCTCTGCAAATAAATGTCATGAATTGCTTTAGTAGTAAAAGATACTGATTCTAAGATTACTTAACCAAAGTTTAGAATTTAAATTTTAGCTTGTGCATAAAGTAGTTGAGTTGAGAGTGTCGTTCCATCTCCAATTGAATCTATACAGTTCCCAAACCCGAAAAAAATCAGGTGAATCGAAATATATATTCAAAGGCAGCTACATGTGTTCTTGTTAAAAAAAACAAATTAAATTAAGCTAAGAGATTTAACTTCTAAATCTAACACATATATATTATATTATTATGGGTGTGTATGTTTGTGTGAAATAGTAAAAAAAAATTATGGTTGTGTATGTTTGTTTGAAATAGTTGAATTTTGATGTAGAAAAGTAAATTTGGAATAGGCATATAAGAACGTGCATGGAGCAGACAATGTCAAAATAATTGAGTCAGAAAAAAGGCTACGCGTCTTTGCATTGAGATACATGAATATTGTATAGTTTCAAAATAATAATATAATTATTCTCAAAAAATAATAATAAAAATAAAATTAAACATAGTCACCCATTCCAAGGTCCACTTGTTACTATAAGGACCCAAGTAGCTCCATGGTCGACATATCATTTTTTTTCTTTTTTTAGATCAGAGCATTCCATATTATCACATCCTGAATTCCGGAGTCCATTTGACGCGATTATAAATTTTAAATTGAGTTTAAATTACTATCCAAAAAAGATATTATTGGTTATATATTTGAACACTAACTTATGAATCATATTTATTTCCTTTGAAATACCAATGTGGGAAAATTTTATTTGTGGAACGCTACAATCGTCGACCACAGTAACTAGTTTCTACGCTGAATTCTAGACATCTTAAAAAGTGAAACAACTGACCAACTCCATATCCAAAACCAGAATTTGAACTCATATCATTTAGTTTAAAATAGATAAGTTTCTTTCATTCAACCACGCTCTCCTGATATTTTTATACTATCACTAATTATACATCGAATTTACTCAAATTTTTGAAGTTAAATGTATTTAAACAAGGATAATATTAAGACGGGTAACTCTCTGGGAAGTTCTCGTATGATATTTTTTTAGGAAAAAATCAACTATATCATTCAAGACAAATCAGTATTCTTAATTTGATACTTTTTGGCTTTTGCTATACATTAAAAAAAGAAAATCATAATTTAGTATCTAATTTTAATTGAACAATTTAAATGAACAAACACTTTTCCGACATGATACGCTATGAGTCGGTAAAAATCATGCAACGACTCGATCATAATTAATGGCCAATCCAACTTTCTGTAGGAAACAATATATACTCTGCATTTTGTCAGTCCCGATATTAATTGGTCCCAAACATTAGGTAATTATGTTTATATTAAAAAAAATATATTATACAATAGTCAAATATTTTATAATTAAGTAAAATCTGTATATATATGTCTATTTTCAGATAAAATAAAAGATATACTTTCATACTTTTCGATAAAATGTAAAAAAGAAATATTTTTGTGAATTAAATTTAAATTTATCTATCTATGTATGTCACCGACCTTGGCCGTACATGTTGCACTTGCATGTTTTGGCATTGGTTCTGACGACGACGACGACGTTCTGACTTTGCATTTAGTGCTTCTGATCTGCTGCTACTGCGCCCATTGCGGTAGGATGGTCTCAACCCATCCCCCAATCACGTGCCATATAGATTCACACCTCCTAATTAATTACTCTCAACAGGCAATATCTTATTTTGCACCCACAAATTAAAAAAATATATATATACATATCAATATCTTATCTATCATTTTAGATTTATAGTTATACAAAAAGAAAGAGTAATTCCTTATTCAATTTTTTCTGGATAAAATCATTTTAATGTAACCGAGTCTCACAATTTTAAATCATAGTAAAATTATTGCTCAAAACAATCATAGTAAATATATTATATAGTTCATGAGGAATGCAAAGAACGAAGTGGATATGAATTTGCAGAGTTTTTTACACTTTTGGAAGAGAAAATTATACATTTTAATGATTCGATCCGACCCGACACGACTCATATAAATAGACTTTCAAAATAAAATAAAATAATTAGGGCAATTATTAGGATTTAAAAAAACCAGCTCCAGCACGTATTACTCCACTTTAGTAAAAACTATATTTTGCCTAAAGCTGGATTTCTGAAATATGTTGGACAATGCTAGTGATCTTGTTAAGAATTTGTTTAATCTCAAGCTTGATCACTTAATATATTTGTAATAATCGATCTGCACATAAGAGGAAATAGAGGTGAACTGATTCGGCCCGGGATTTATTCGAGATATCCCGTAATATTTAAATCAACGTTTATTTTTAGAGAAAAAGAGATAAAATAGTTTCAAGGAGACTTATAATAGCTTAATTAAGATTGACTTATAACCGCCTCTAACTGCAATAAATGATGGGTATTTTTAGGAAAAAGATCCAAACAGCCAGCGAAGGAGGTCGAGAGGCCGCATTTGATTGAGCTCTCACAAAATCATCATAATTAAGCTAGATTTAGGACATATTAAACGAGGTGATTAGCCGTCATGACTCACGCTTTGAGTCCAATCACCATACCCGCATTAGATGCATGTTGGGAGCTAGGCAAGTTCGTGCCAAACACGTGTTGATATTCATTGGGCATAGTCTGTGTCTAGGGTTGGTGAATCGGCGACAAAAGACTTAGCGTGTATGCCAACTATGTCGAACTATATTGTCATGGTCGATGTCGTGCTTTCAATCTTGACCATGTTCGATCGAGCAGGATGGGAGTTTCGATGTGGGACTTACACCTGATGAGCTTTATTTGAGCTAGGAGTCAGTGCTCGAGGAAGACGTAAGTGTCCAACATGGCTATCCTAGGTCGAGTGACTAGTACCGAGACAAGACTTGCGCATTCTAATCTTTGTTTGGTTTAGATAGCCAAAGTCTGAGAAGTGCTTAAGTTTTTCGGCGAGATTGTCATGGACCGAATTTAGGAATATTGAGGGTGTGACCTCAATAATTTTCTTGAATCCACATTACATTTAATTTTTTCAGTAAATTAGTGAGTTTGGACCGCGTTACAAGGAGAGATCGAATTAGTATCATATCAGCTAAAAATTTCTCCCCAATTATTATAGTTTAAACAATTGCATTATTTTCTTTTCCTCCTAACAAAACTATCAAAAATAATTTCATACAATTTTCTTTCCCACCAACATTCTTTTGCCATGCATAGTGTAAATGTAGCAAGAAAAAACATTAAGAAATGTTGAATGGAGGAAAATCTGTCTCCTCAACAAGTTCCCGGTAAATAGACTAACTTTTACCTCCACATAGAGTGGAAGAAGCTAAAAAAAAAAGTTACCTTTTTATATTCCCCAGCCGTAGGGTAATTATGTAGGACAGAGTAAATTATTTGACACTAATTACATGATTTGAAAAGTTTTTTTTTTTACTGCTACTTTTACCGTACTAAAGTGAGTTCCAAAAAGTAACGTAACGGCGTTAGGAGAATTTGAGAATAAATTCACACTTGAACAAACGGCTCCGTTCTTCTGTTAACGTTAATAGTCAAATCAATCCGACTCGTCCGTGATGCTTTCCGTTAAGTTCCGTCACTCGTACTCTCTCTGTGTGTTACCTGTCTATTCATGTTTTCCCAACATAAAAAAATGCTTCCCTTTCTATCACGTAAGAGATTTCTTTTCTGTTGCAATATATTTCTGTCTCTTTTTTTTATATATAAAGCTGAGAGTTAATTACATTTGGATTATAAAAGAGTTTGTTTAAACTATAAAATATGACTTTTTAGTTAAAATATTATATTTATATTCTATAAAATTTTATAATTATAAAAAACCTCTAATTTTAGGATTTTCGTTAGAGTGTCTTCAAAATTTATTAGAAAATACCAAATTTTAGTTATCAGATTAATCCTGACAAAATCCTAAAAATTAGGTATTTTTTATAATTATAAACTTCTGTAAGATGTAAGTGTAATTTTTTTGACTAGTTAAGAGATCACTACTTGTAATTTAGCAAAATTATTTTCGATACAAATATTGTAATTAACCCTATAGCTAATTATTTTAAATTTTCAATCACAAGACATCACCCTTTTACAAATTTATTTAACGAAATTATTCAAAAAAATGCAAATTTATTTAATGGGATAAATACATTGACATGACTTAAGTTTGATCGAATTGGGAAAATATACCCTTAAATTTAAAAAATGATAAAAACATATCCTATTAATTTTTTTTTTATTATATCCGATTAAGTCTTATGAGTTATAACGAATTTCGATGATGTAATTGCAATTTTTTTAATGAATTTCTTTTTTTTCCTCGATAATTATTGGTTAATATAATATTGATTTCAATTAATTCTTGATCATTATATCCTTGTAATATTTTATATGTGAGTTACATTTTTCACTTGAATTTTCAAAGAACAACTAGTGTCTATGATATATTCGTTGAATTTCACAAATTTTAAGATATATTTATATAATTAAATCAAATTTTTGGATATGTGAGTGTAATCATTCATTTTTAATTGATATTACATGTCACAAGCTACACTTTCATATTTCACCTTAATGTTAAATAATTATAGTAGAACACATAGATTTATAAGCTTAATTTTTAAAATAATTAAAGATGATGATTAACATGAAAAGTATTAGATTCCTAGATCTTAGTTTGATAAAAAAAAAATACCAAAGAATTAATTTTAAATTAATTACCATCAGAATAAGAGATATAGAATTAAATTTATACTATAACAAGTTGTGATACACTGATACGATGCTACGAACACGACATGTATACGGCAACGTGAATTATTTTTAATATTTACCACTAAAAAGATATTCGATACAGTATCAGACACGATACGTTACTACTTAATAAAATTTATAGGAGTATACGTGCATCGTGCTCAACAAATAAATAAAACAAGAAATAGTGGGTTTTCAAAAATCTATTTAGTTTTGACCAAAAATATATAAATAAACAAATTTATTTAGTGAAGTGATTGGAGAGAATTCATGGGGAAGATAAGCTAGTAATTGGAGCATCATAGGGGTTGCTAAGACAGTTGAAAACCTGATGCTGCCACACGATGGAGACTAATTAAGGCTGAAAAATTCCCAAATATTATTACATTTTCTTTCTAATATCTATATGTATATATTTATATTTTAATATTTTTTAAGTGAATTAAAGATGTAATAAAATTTAGAGATCGACATCTTTCATTAAGGTAGTATAAAATTGAATTACTAAATTAGGTTAGCTTATTAAATGGTTTCGATACAATAATATTCTCTTAACCTTAGTGAATAAGATTTGGTATTTGATTTTTACTCGTGTGGCAATATACGCACACATACAAATGTAATCTATTCGAGATGACTTTATTCGAATTTGAATTTATCAAGCTCGGGTCGAGCTCAATCGAACCCGAGCTCAGGATCGAGTCAAGCTCAAGCTATAACACATAAGTATTTTTTATTTGTGAGATAGTGTGAAAACCTTTAATGCAGAAAAATACTATAAAAAAGAAACAGAATTAATACAATTTTAACATTATTATTTATGCCCCTAAAGTTTCTTCTCGTGCCATTTCTAATTATTGAACAGTTTATTTTTTATTTACACGAGTGCATTTAATTTGAATTCTACAGCTTTAATTATTACTGAAATGATTATGCTTAGTTAATAAAATTATATGGCCGCAGGCTAGTATAGACTTTGATTTCTCTAATTTTTAGAATTAATTGCTGAAATTAATGGAAGTTATCATGTGTTCCATTTTTATCATTAATATTAAAAGTCAGAATCATAATGTGTTGCTATTCTATAATTGCAATATATTTTCTTTTCTAGAATAATTGTTTAGTTGGATTCGAGTTGAATCACGGAATTGGACATGCCGCAAGGTTCAAGAGAATTTAGAGTATTTAATTATTTATTGATTGTTTAGCAGCAAAAGAAAAATTATTATATCCTTGTCTAAGTAGAAGGAATCGAACGTGTGCTTTCTTACCAATTGCGGCAATTGCAATATATTTCCATCAATAATTTGGTGTTTGGTAATTTTTTTTTAATTTATCATTTAACCCCAAAATCAGAACAATTTAAAAATAATCTTGATTTGATTTGTGATTTTCAACCTTTTCATTTCTTAATCCTCTTTAAGAAATTCGGACATTGTAGATCTTCTTAAAATAATTCATAAAACGATTATGTAATTATATGGCTAGCTTTTATCAATATTGATGAAATACTAAGTATGAGCCTTAAGGTAGGTTCAATAGTTTAATTATACATTATTCTATAATTATTGCTTCAAATAATTCCCATTACTATTCCACATAAAATCCTAATTATTGTTTTGGATAATTACATAGATATTCACTCCACTTATGTCTAAATACATAAATATCCCCTCAACTATTATTCCGTCTAATAATCAGGTCTGACTATTCGGCTTTGTGTTTACATCAGTAAAAATATACCCATTTTGCCCCTAACAGTTAGGGTTTCTGACACAAAATTTTAGATGAAAATACTCTGTAATTTATCAACTTATTTCAGAACTACATTGTAATGAAAATAAATGTGAAGTCATATTACAATTCTTATACATTTTTACTATATTTAGTATATTACATTTACACCCTCTGCACATTTTAACCAAAATAAAATAATTAAAAAAAGGCAACAAAATTTAAGACTAAAATGGGGGAATTCATTCCTATCTCATAATACCATTCATCATTAATAATTAGCTAACATTTGCTACTAGATTCACCAAAAAATGTGAGTATACAACATTTTTTTGCAAACATTCTCAACATCTTTTCTTTTTTACCCGATTTTTCGGGGCTCGAATTCTACAAAATCTCAATTAAGGGCAATTCTACCTACTCAGTTGTTGTATACACAAATTAGGATTTAAATCCTAAAACTTGCTTAAAGAAGCATTCTGATGTCCCTTAATCTGGTTTAAACTGGGGATCGAACCTAAGACTCTTCTCATAAACTCAGTTTATGTTGCCAACTAAACCAAAACATATTGGTGATTTATTCAAACATTATTACATATAAATCATATCCAAAATTGTAGCACCCGCCGCCCAAGTACTAACAACGCTTTTAATATGGTCGGTAAAATCACGTGGTTAGTACAAGTTAAAAACAGAGATACCTGGGTGAAAAATGTTAAAATCTCTGCCCTAAACAAAAAAATCCCCAAAATAGCATAGAAAGATTTCCATAAAAAGAGCAAAAAAGTGGTAAGATTGGCGAAGCTTAAGGTTGACTTACCACTGTCATCTTTACTCCAAAAACCTCCACTTGTCGGTCACCTTTCTATATTACCAAAAACACCCAAATCAGAACAATTTAAAAATTAGGAATGATTACACAAATTCTCGAGGAGGCTAGCTTAAACGTACGAAAAAATAATCAAAAATTTGAAACTTTACGAATATCTCTTGATAAATTGAAACTTTATACATACCTTCTTAACTATAATAATATATATACATAACATTCTTTGAAAAGTCTTACAAATAAATACTCACTCAGAGGTAAGTGTAAGGTTATAAAATTAACTAAGCAAGAAAATATTCCTGCCCAATCGAGAAATTAGGGCAAATTTCTATGATTTTTTTGATGGTTAAATTATAAAAGAGTAACCTCAAAAGATTTTATGTAATTGACCATAAAATTTATTCAAACAAAAGAGTTATGATGCTTAGATATGACAAGATATAGACATGATAATACTTATTTTTCTTAATATTACCATTTGAGAAATATCAGATACAATTTCAAACAAGATACGATGTATGTCTTATATAAGAGTGTTCGTACATCATAGTATAACAACACTATCATTATTTCTTTCCTATATATATACACGCAGAAAATCAGATAAGGTTGAAGAGAGAAAGAAAGAGACGGAGTTGGGTTTTCAGTTTTCACATATATTATCGTTTCGGATCTTTTTATAAGTCAAAATTACTCTGAAAAACAAAACCTTAGGATTTATTCTCCTTCCGTTTTCTTAAATTACAGTTCATGTTTCGTCTCTGTTTATCTTCTCCAATACCCAATCCAATTCTCCAATTTCTCCAAACATTTTTTAGCCCAGATTATCATCATCATCGTCGTCGTCTCGAATAAAAGAAGATTAGATAACGAAACGTAGCAATATCTACAGCAAAAGGTTGATTATTTCTTCATTTTTGCATCAAAAATGGTTCTGGGATGGCGAAGAGCTTTCTGCACATCAATACCAAAGAATCAAGACAAAGATTCTCCAATTATCAAAGAAAAACCCGACCCAAATCCGAGTGCCGGGTCCAGATTTGGTGGGCTTTTCTCCACCTCCAACCCATCTACGCCGCGCTTCCAGTCTCAACCGGTGTCTAGCCCCAGTCTCCGGTGTAAAACCACCTTGTCGCCGCCGTGCGCGGCGCTTCCGAACAACTCTGCTAATCCCCAAAGTCCGAAACTTCAATGCAATACGATAAATAGTCTGAGAATTTCTACACCTTCTTCACCTCGCTCGCCTTCTACATTTTCTCTGCTCAAATCGAGCTTGCGCCTCTCTAAGGTACGAGATTTATAATATTGTTACATTTGATTATTGAATTATTCATTTTCATCATTTGCTAAATAATACTTTTTTTTTTTTTTTTTTAATAATTGTTTGTTTTTTGTTTCTGTGAATTCGTGGTATACTAGCAGAGTAGGTGTGGGATATGTTTGCACAGGGTGAAGACCGGCCAAGGGACGGCGATATTCACGGCGGAGTGCGGCCACAGCTTCCATTTCCCGTGCATAGCGGCGCACGTTCGAAAGCAGGGTTCTCTCACGTGCCCCATTTGCAATTCCAAATGGAATGAAATGCATCTTCTGCACAGTTCCACTGATTATCAACAACAAAAACCTCAATCCAATTCCGATACTGATACGAGATGCGTTTTGAAAGTGTATAATGATGATGAGCCGCTTTCGTCGCCGACGTCGGGCGCCCGTTTCAACACGATTCTTGAATCCGATGAAACGGAAGAGGAAAACGAGGAATTTCCGGGTTTTGATGTTGCTGCTTATAATAATGTGAGTAATTCAGTTGAGGTGAAGAGAAGAAATGTGGAGGTGGCGCTGTTGCCGGACGCGGCGGTGGTTTCTGTAAGTAAGAGCAGTGAGACTTGCGCTTTTATACTGAAAATCAGGGCTCCAGCGGCTCCGGCGCATAGAGCCGCCGTTGATTTGGTGACGGTGCTCGACGTCAGCCGGAGCATCACGGCCGAAAAGCTTCATCTGATGAAAAAGGCGATGAGATTGGTGGTTTCATCCCTCTCCGCCGCCGACCGGTTGTCCATCGTGGCATTCTCCACCACCTCGAAGCGATTGTTGGGGCTCCGGAGAATGAACACTGCCGGCAGGAGGTCGGCGCGTAGGATAATCGACGCCGTCGTTTCATTAGACGCCGGCGCTACCTCCGCAGCCGACTCGCTCAAAAAGGCCGCCAAGGTTATGGAGGACCGCCGCGAGAAAAACCCAACGGCGAGCATCTTGGTTTTCACCGATGGCCAACGCGGCGGTCCGCTTTTTTCGTCGACGACGACATTTCCCGACTCGAATATCCCCGTCCATACCGTCAGCCTGAGCGCGTTCCTCAACTCGCCGCCCGGCGACACCTTCGCCAAATGCGTAACCAATTTATTAACCATGGTCGTTCAAGATCTCAAAATCCAGCTAGGGTTCACACCCGGTTCAGCTCCGGCGGAGATCTCCGCCGTCTACTCCAAAGTGGGCAAACCGGAGTTTCTCGGATCCGGGTCAAGCTGGTGCCGGGTCGGGGATTTATACTCCGATGAAGAAAGAGAATTCCTGATAGAATTAAAAGTCCCATCATCATTTGGCGGGTCCCACCACCGCCTACTATCCGTTCGATGCTCTTACAAAGACCCGTCAACTCAACAACCCAAGTACGACAAGGAGCGGCCACTTCTCATTGCGCGTCCACGCGCCGCCGTTTCCTCCTCCACGCGCGACCTCAGAAGCCTGTTCATCACCGCGCGCGCCGTCGCGGAGAGTAGGAGACTGATCGAGAGGAACGACATAACTGGAGCTCACCACATGCTGTCTTCGGCTCGAGCCCTGATTCTGCAAACGGCTTCGGCTTCGGCTTCAGGAGAGGAGTTCGTTCGCGGCTTGGAAGCCGAGCTGGGTGAGCTGAGCTGGAAGAGGAAGGTTCAGCTGCAACAGGCACAGCCGCGAAGGAGGAGGAACAACCACGAGGGAGATGAGGAGAAAGCCGAGCCGATTACGCCGACGTCGGCTTGGAGGGCGGCTGAGCGGCTGGCTAAAGTCGCTATTATGAGGAAGTCTTTGAATAGAGTCAGCGATTTACATGGCTTTGAGGATGCTAGATTTTAGTTTTTTTCTTTTTTTTTGCATATATTGCGGATAAATAATTTAGTAACTAAAAAACAAAAAAAAAAATTAGGGAAAAAAAAAAAGTGGGTCCCAGGATGGTGGGTTAGGTGCATAGAGACAAAGGGGATACCCGACGGCGAGGCACTTTGTGAAGAATGTATGATTGAAATTGGCGGGGCCTTTGTTTTTTTAAAGATTTTTTGTCTTTATTTTACTAGATTTATTATTTGCAAAAAAAAATTATGTACTTTTAGTATAAAATATTTGTAGAGATGAAGGAAATAATTATTCAAAATTGTGATCTTGGTGTCTTTTGTAATGTAGTTAAGTTTCGTGGAATGATTTTTTTAAAGAATTGTATTTATTTTACTAGATTTATTATTTGAAAAAATAATTATATACTTTATTATAAAATATTTGCAAAGATGAAGGAAATAATTATTAATAATTATTAACACAGAGTGTCACACCTTACGTATTATAGAACTTTGTCACCCAAAAAAGAAGGAAAATGGTTGCGCCGATATCCTCACGAAGAAGTGACATAATCAAGATTTTTATGTAGAGGAATGGACCGGACCCTGGCCTGGGAAGGTTATTAATTATATTGCTATGGATACTAATAACTTGATTTGTATTATTGACTTTTTCCTTTCTTTAAAAATAAAATATTAAAAAAAAATTGTGTATAAAATCCAAAAATTTGCTCCACGGTTTATATGTTTTATTGTGTGTTCTTTGAGCATAATGTGATGGGGTTTCAAGTTTCTCAGGCTTTTATTTTCATTGATGTAAGTTTGTTTCACCTGCTTTACAGTGGTAAAAAGTGTAAATTAAAATGATAATAAAAAAAAAAATGAAAATCAAACAAGAAAATTAACTCCTAAAAATTTCCACTATCCCGCGTTGAGGCCAAAATCTCAACCACATTTATTAGAAAATCAACAAATATTGCCAACTACATGCATAATTGCATATCCAAATTGAGACAGATTCTAAACCCCCAAAACACCACAAGAGAGATCATGACTCAGTAGTCATTTTCAATTAGTTGGGCAAATTAAGAGATGAAGGAAATCAACTTGGTAGAATCATTGAATGAGAGACTCTCCTAAGAGTTAGGATGTATAGACACACCTAAATATATCATACTATCGTGTCGACTACCATGTCAGACACTTATCTAGTAGTAATTATTGTATAGCTATATATGTCTATATCATATCCGTATCCTTGTATTCGTGTATCTACGTATAATAGGTTTAGTAATGATGGACCATGTAATCATGAACTCCATATAGGTTTTAGATAAAATTCTACTTTTGGAAATCCCAAGAAAATTTAGGAAACGAAAAGCAAAATTTTTTTAGTGCATCCACCCATTAGTACACCTTACCGTGACTTTAGTTGTACGTTTGTAAAAAATTAAGGAAAAAAAATCTGTTGGAAGAGATCCTAAAAAAGTTGAGGAGGGCCTAAATTTATTCAAAAGTTGCACCAAAATCACTTTCATGCGCCTTAAATTAAAAAAAAATCCTTAGCTTTTGGGATCGATGGATGGATTCCTGAAATTGCGCACCTAAAAAGATTTTAAGTGGAGTTATCAAGTTCTTCTTATCTAGTCTAATGCGAATCACTAAGGAACTTTATTTATTAACTAGCTTTTTAACCCTAAATTGCATCGGAAAATTACTTTATGATTATAAATTTAATATATTAATATTAATCAAAGATATATATTAACAATTTGAATATATATCACAAATTTAACAGAAAAATCTATTTATAAAATATAAATTATTAAATAAATTGAATCATATTTTCTTATATAATTGTTAACAATACATATAAATAATTAACTCATAATTTGAAACACACACCAAAATAATTCTTTTTATAAAATTATCACGAACTATATATATGAAAAACTCATTTTAAATATATAAAAATAGAAATATGATATGATTTTGTATTTGTAATAGAGGGATATATATATATATATATATATATATTTTAAAATCAAAAATCACACACATAATAATTAAAATACAAAAAAATATTTAATAATAGACCATATAAATAATTATTGGAATCTCTTGTATACTTGATATTATTTTTTTATTGAATAATTTGTTATTATTTCATTATTAATTAACAATAATATTCATTTCATTATTAAAATTTTCTTTATATTATGGCAATATTTATATTTATATATAATAATTTAATAAATTTATTCATATTGAAATAAAAAATAAATTTTCCACCACAAAATGAAAATAAAACACGTGTATTTAGAGATTTTTCTAAAAAAATAATTATTTATTTATTTTATAATATTAAGGTAAATAAAATTGAGTTAAACTTACATTTTAAAAAATATACGTAATTATGTGACCCCAAAAATAATTAAAAGAAAATTTGAAAATACAATTACATGATAGATAAAAAGAATACAAAATAAAAAAATATTAATTATAGAACTAAATAATCTTTTACCTAAATGTTGTTAATATTTTGTGAATGGTAATTCTTCTATACTATAATTTCATGTACAAATTGAATATTATATCTAAATTATAATTAGTTTTAAACTCCTCCTCAATCATATATATTTTTTAGCACTTAAATGTAAAGTTTATAATAATTAGCAATGCTTATTAAAATTTACTTAAAATTATTTCTTGAATGAAATTTTCAATATAAATATTATATAAAGTAGCTATATAATTATATAATTAAATAGGAGTTACAATTCTCTTAATATAAACCAATATATGGAATGTCAATTAAATATGTATGTAAGTTACAAAAATAAGAATTAATTAACTTAATTATAAAAATAATCTACATGGCAAAATGGATTAATTCTAACTAATCCATCTCATTTACACATAAGCATGTTTCCTAAAACATCTCACTCATTCATTTTCATATTTATATATATATGATTTATTTATTTATTAGCTATAATTACCAACTATCCTATAATTATCATCAATCTTTAAATATTACCAAACCCGTCTTAATAGTCAGCACATTACTTCAAAGTTGACTCAGGTAAAGATCCCGAAAGAAATCCCGTGAGATTTTAGAAATTGCCAATTCCTTCTGAAGTTTTAATCCGTCTAACGGAAAAACCAGTGGAATTACCTTGTCCCCTTGACATAAAGAGCTTTAAAGAAAAGAAAAAAAAATTCAAAAAACAAACATTACTCTTTATTTTAAATGAATGTTTGTTACTAACCATCGGTGAAATTTGTGCGAGAGTAAACTCTCAGGGAGCTTTGGTAATGCTTAAAACCTATATTCCTGGGATAGTGGGTAATTATCCCTATTTATTAATATTATCATTGTTACTTTTAGCTTTGGACCAAACATGCCACCAAATTGGGTACATTTTTCTCATTTGATCTTATAAAAATTGTAACAAAAATAGTTAAAAAGAAAAGGTACAGACATTCTAGCTAGGCAGTTAGTTGATGACTTAAATGGATGAAATTAAGTTATATTCTACCACCAACACAAAATGTTTGATGAGTCAGAACCAAGCAAGAAAAGATATTCCTGATAGTGAAATCTGCTCAATGACATTTTTTATTTTTTGCTTTTTAACTTTACACACATTGAAGATGTTGACAGCATCTCAAGGGAATTCTAGAATGGTACATGGAAGTATAATGAGGGAAGAAAAAGCATGGTGATTTCATTAATCTAGTGGTAAAAAAGGTTTCACTTTTTCAAACATTGCCTTTGTGGGCTTTTGCAAACTGAGAAGTTAAAAGTTGTAAAAAGTTGGCATAGTAAAGGTGACTAGTGTATGGAATAGAAAGTGTATTCAGCTAAAAAGAAGTTGAGAAACACCTTTATTTATTAGGTGTTTGCAAACTCTACTACTTTTAGAGAAGTTAAAGTAGAAGTAAAGTGGTAAAAAAGTTGGGGAAGTAAAAGCGAAAAGAAAAACAAAGATGAAAAGTACTTTTACAGTTTTACTGCTATCAAGAAACTTCCTATTTATTTACAAAACTAGAAGCTAAAAGTTGAAGCTAAAAGCATGCCTTTAGGCGCTTGAAGCTTATTTTTACTTAATATAAGCAGAAGTTGATTTTCCAAACACTCCCAAAGTACTGAAAAGAAACAAAAAGCATAATAAGTGCTTTTTTTAAGAGTTTGTGAATACTCCTCTATCCAACATTTAATTCCAGGCCCATATCATACCACATAATACCATTGGTCAATCAAATATGGAACATCCAAGATAAACCTTCAAACAATAAAAAAACATTTACTCAAAATGATACAATATTTACCTAAAAAGATGACGAAAAATGTTTCCGAAAGTGCCAAACATGCAAACGTAAGACCATTAATACACAAACCATGTAAATATTTCTTATAATTCCTATTTATTTTACAATTTTCAGAAATACAACTGCCTACAATGACCAGCTTCGACCTCGGAGGGGCAATAAGGGCATTTGAACGGCCTCGTGCTGCTGTTCTTGGACAGCTTAGTAATAGACATCTTACAAAGCACATGTCCACACGACAACAACATAGGAGGATTCTCTTCACTCGCTTGGTCCCGACTCACGGGACACACAAAAACAGAATGGAACTGAAATTCTTTTCCCAAATCAACCGGAACAGGTAATTGTTTCATACTATGCCATTCTTGCTTTTTCCCAGTCATCACATTCATCAGTTTTAAAAGAGTGGGCAAACCTTGAACTCCAGCTGCAATCGCAACGCTCAATGGACTTTCGTAAGGCTGACCGATAAGATTGCAGAATTGCTGTGTGACTTCTTCTGATAGTTTATCCCAATGGGATGAGGATAATAATTCTGCATATGGTGAGGAATCAAGTTTTCCAGCCCATAACAGACAAGCCATGAGTTTCTGGATTTCAGACATGTGATTGACTGCGAATTGGGAGAGAGAAGCCCTAGCATATTTAAGAGCTTCGTCTCTGCCTTTCTTCTGAAGGATTTCGATAAATTGGAGGCGATGGAGTTTTAGTTCGATGTCGGATGAGTTCTGTTTGAGCTTTTCGTGGTTAGTGGATGCCCATTTTAGAGCAGGTTCGAGGTTTCTGGATTTTATGGATTCAAGTATTTGGTACATTTCTAGATATGGGGATTTATTTGCTGCAGTTTCTGGTTCGTTTGATTCGGTCACGAAATGGTCGCCAATGTCAAACTGGGAACATCGGTAGAAGTGGGTGGCAATTATGTGGTTAATTGTGTGCATATCAAAATCAACGTTGCGATAGGCTTTTGATATGTCGGGATTGAAGAATTTCTCGAGAAGTTTGGGGTATTTGCTGAGTGAGATATTTAATTCTTTTTGTGTTTGTTCAAGATGACTGAGAGGAGCGATTTCTTTCAGCTTGGAGCTAAGTTCGGTGAGGATCGAATTTTGATCGGTTGAGGATGTGGAGTCGCTGGATTGTATTCTTGATAGAGCTTGTTCTATTTCTTGTGTGATCTTTTGAATTGTTTCTTGGGATTTTGAAGATGATAGCTTTTGCTTCTTTGTGACACGGTCAAAAGCATCTTTGATGGAATTCAACTCCATTTGTAGATATACTCAAGTTGAGTTGCGGAAAACTAAAATTTTTGCCTGAGAGAAAGAGAGAGTTAAGAGATCAGCAACTTCCAGCGCTCAATTCAGTAACTGTTTCAGATGCTTTAAGAAAATGCAGAACTAATTCAAGTTCTTATATAAGCAAAAATCTCAAAAAATTCAGTGATTCCTAATCTGAGCAATTTTTCAACCATTTCCGCTATTTCATAAATGATTTCACGGATATCAGTAATTACAATACTAATTTCACAGTAAGATTACGAGAAGCAATACTTGTGTGTGTGTCAGAGAGAGAGAGAGAGAGATAGCCTCAATTTGGGAGAATGATTGCAACCTTTTCAAATAGTAATATTATGAACCAATCTTAAACAGAAAATCAGGAATTTTTAAAAAGTATGGAGAGAGAACGTAACTAGAAATTTCTGAGCAACTATAGCTGAAATGACAAGCTACCCTAACTGGCTACTGATTCACAATGGATCCCAGCATCCATTTACAAGTTGTAGAAAATGTTAATGATTAATGAAGGGGTTTATGCTAATTAGAGGATAAGTTCAGCTCTAAATCAGGATTATAAGCATCACCAGACTCAGGATGAAGGACGGTGTTCCCAGGGTAAAGAGAAAAGGGTTTATTATCTCTTCAAGAAAATTGTAATATAGTCGCTCATGATATGAAAACTAGAGTGCCAGCAAGCTACGGAACTTTTAGCTTCACCTTTCATGCAGAGCAACAGTCGTTCTGTTTTTATAGGCAATGAGTAATCAAGGTTCAACCAATTTTCAACTATTTATTACAACATATAAAATGCCATAGCATGACATATTTCATTTGAGATATTCACTGATAATCAGTTTAACACTTTAAAATGAAGAACACTAAAATACACTTATGGTTGGTCTTACTATCATTTCAGAACTCATGACACGTGATTGAAACTGATGGGAAACAGCTTGCTACTTCCATGAAAGCCCCAAGCCATAAAAGCAATAAAGCTCCTGGCAACAATATGATCTAAGAGATTCTTCAAATGATAGAGAGCTTTGCAGAAGGATGTATATATGTTTGTGTTAAATGCTATCCTTCAGTGACTACTATTGCTTCATCTTATTTTTGCATTTGCCTCACTGGTAAAATTTGTTCGGCCCATCACCAAGGTAAAAACCATGTTAATGTCATTTAGGGAGTGTTTGCAAACTCTTACAAAGAAAAAAGCAGTTTAGCACTTTGGGAGTGTGTTTGGAAAACTAGCTTTTGTTTAAGTAAGCAAAATAGGCTAGAGGCACGGACCAACTTTTAGCTTCACCGTCTAGCTTCTAGCTTATTCACGTAAATAAATGGAAGTTTGTTTAGTCTATACAAGTACTCCTCAACTTTTTTTCCCAAAAACTCAACTGCCTTTTTTTTTACTTTTCACTTATTTTCCAAAAACACTCTCACTTTTACTAGTCCAACTTTTTATAACTTTAACTTCTCCAAAAGTACTAGAGTTTGCAAATACCACTTAACCTAAGTGTAAAATCAGTACTATTAGACAAAAGTCTCATCCTCCTGTATTGTATCCTGCACTCGTTTGTAAATAACTCAACATGAGAAAAGAAAAGGAGCAATTACGTTATTGAAGTGGTGAGGTCACTGGTCATCTATTTCTAAATAACTGGCTCCTCTCTATGATAACAGCAAAGGGCAAAAGAAAAATACAAATTCATAATTATCCTTGTCAAATTTAAGTAGCAATTTTTCATGTTATCTATATTCCCTCAACAGAATAATTTGTTTTCATATAGATAATTCACCTTTAAGATCTCACAAAGAAAATTTTTAACACTTCCAGAAACCAGATGAACATATATTGCAAGAAGTTTAACAATTTATTCTACAGTCTACACAGCAAGATACTTTATCATTAGATTGCAAGTCACTCATTAATCAACTTACCTTTTCCCATGTAAGTCAAGTGTGAACTACTTGCTACATTCCATTGCTCTAAACCATTGTGGCATGAAATTCTGAGCTTATGCATTTTATCTCATCATAAAAGTTTCATATTTATGCCAAGAAATCCCAGTTAATTGACTTGGGCTGGTTCAACTTCAAGCAAATCAATATCAATCTATTTATGTTAACCTTAAAGTGCTACAATTACACAGCCCCTTTTCACTCAATTTCACAAATTATGGATCTTCATCATAAATCTAAAACAACTATGACATATTAAAACAGAGGCTGCATCCCTTGTCGTGTATGGAAGAAAGAATGTTGAATAACATCCTAAAAGTTGTCAAAGAATAAGCAAAACCGTATTTGTTCTCAGGATTAGAAAAGCTAACCCAATCTCGTCAAATTGCAGCAATTAAACTACTTCCACTATCAAAATAATATAAGCAATTTACAGTCACGAAGTCCGAAAAAGCTCCAATATCGTCAATTAATATAAACGGAGACCTTCGCAAGGAAATGAAATCAAATTGAGGAAACAAACAAAAAAACCAAACACACGAACCAATATTCCGATCCAAAAAGTAGGAGAGAATTACAATTCGCAAGGGTTCAAGAATCGTACCTAATAATGTATGCGTAACCCAGGAGAGAATGAGTGACAATATGCGAAAATAGAAATTGCTGGGATCGATTGATTAGATTTTGGGGGCAAATCAGGAAAATTCTCAAGGTAGACGATGGAGACAGGAGAAAAGCCTGTGTCCAATTTTGCTCGAAAATTAATAGTTCTAATTGACGATTCTACCCCTATCGTTCAACTGTCTTAATGGGCCTGTATTCGGATAGCCCAGTTTGTGTAAAGGAAATGAAATCTTAGCCCAATAGATATGAGATTAACATAGAACTATAACCCTTGAAGGAAAAAACAAAAGAAATACAACCCATGTATTTTTTTTGTTCCCACCCGATTTTTTTCCCGAGCGTGGTACTCCAGAAACCCAATTATGAGTGACTCTCCCAATTCAGGTACTCTATGCACAAGCTAAACCTTATTTAGAGGATCTTTGTATTTGTCAAAATTTCCTTTTGTTTTGCATTTTGTGTTTCCCTCTTTATTTTTGTTCAGTTGTTTTATGTATACTAGTATATCACTAGATCATACAGAGTGGGTGTGGTTGCGAGTTTGCAAGAGCACGAAAATTTCAAAAAAAATTGCGTGCGGTAATTGTGCTTGAATTTATATTATTATTAGTTAAAATCCCGTTTACTAATTTTTCTATATTATTATAATCCATAAAACTTGAGAAAAAAAAACTATCACAACACAAATACATATTTTTCTATATCATTATAATCCATAAAACTTCACAACTATAAAAAGTTTACAAACTCAACAACACAAATCCTCCAATAGAATATACAAACAACAACGTAACTAAGAACAATAAAACAATAAAAACACTTTCAAAATACGAAAAATCTAAAACTCTAAACAATGAACACGATAACTAAAATCTACTCTAAACGACACCATATTTACCAAAGACGATGACGAAACACGTTCGCAAAGGCACCAAAACGTGTGAACGTAAGTCCATTATACACAAAACTATATAATTTTTTCTAACAATTTTTTAGAAATGCAACTGCCTACACTGACCTGATTCGACCTCAGCGGGGCAATAAGGGCATTTAAACGGCCTGGTGCTGTTATTCTTGGACAGCTTAGTGATCGAAATCTTACAAAGAACATGTCCACACGACAACAACATAGGAGGATTCTCTTCACTCGCTTGGTCCCGACTCACAGGACACACAAAAACCGAATGGAACTGAAATTCTTTTCCCAAATCAACCGGAACAGGTAACTGTTTCATACTATGCCATTCTTGCTTTTTCGCAGTCATTACATTCATCAGTTTTAAGAGAGTGGGCAAACCTTGAACTCCAGCTGCAATCGCAACGCTCAATGGACTTTCGTAAGGCTGACCAATGAGATTGCAGAATTGCTGAGTGAGTTCTTCTGACAGTTTGTCCCAATGTGAGGAGGATAATAATTCTGCATATGGTGAAGAGTCGAGTTTTCCAGCCCATAACAGACAAGCCATGAGTTTTTGGATTTCTGACATGTGATTGGCTGCGAATTGGGAAAGAGAAGCTCTAGCATATTTAAGAGCTTCGTCCCTGCCTTTCTTCTGAAGGATTCCAATAAATTGGAGGCGATGGAGTTTTAGTTCAACATCGGATGAGTTCTGTTTGAGTTTTTCATGGTTAGCGGATGCCCATTTTAGAGCGGGCTCAAGGTTTCGGGATTTTATGGATTCGAGTATTTGGTACATTTCTAGATATGGGGATTTGTTTGCTGCATTTCCGGGTTCGTTCGACTCGGTCACAAAATGGTCACCAATATCAAACTGGGAACATCGGTAGAAGTGTGTGGAGATTATGTGTTTAATTGTGTGGATATCGAAATCGACGTTGCGATAGGCTTTTGATATGTCAGGATTGAAGGATTTTTCGAGAAGTTTGGTGTATTTGCTGAGTGAGATATTTAATTCTTTTTGTGTTTGTTCGAGGGAACTGAGAGGAGCGATTTGTTTTAGTTTGGTGCTTAGTTCTGTGATGATCGACTTTTGATCAGTTGAGGATGTCGAGTCACTGGATTGTATTGTTGATAAAGCTTGTTCTATTTCTTGTGCAATCTTTTGAATTGTTTCTCGGGATTTTGAGGATGATAGTTTTTGCTTCTTTGTGACACAGTCGAGAGCGTCTTTGATAGAATTCAACTCCATTTCCAACTTCCAAGTATACTCAATTTGCTCAATCTACAGTACGGAAAATAAATTAATCACCTGCAAGAAAGAGAGTTAAAATTCAGAAATCCAGCATTTAGTTCAGCAATTACTTTAGATACTTTGAGCAAATTAAAAAATAATTCCGGTTCTTATGTCAGCCATTATCTCAACAAATTCAGAGAGAGAGAGAGAGAGAGAGGAAGCATGTCAATAATCATTCTGAATAGTCAAACAATAATCAAGGTTCAGCCAATTTTCAACTATTTACTACTGCATATAAAATGTCGAAGCATGTCATATTTCATCCAAGATATTCACCAATACTCAGCTACACTTTAAAATGAAGAAAGCTAAGGATACTTACGGCTGGTCTTACTATCACTTCAGGACTCATGACACGTGTATAAGACTGATGGAAAGCAGTTTGCTACTTCTACGTCAGCACCACGCGATAGAAGCAATAAAGCTCATGGCAACGACATGATCTTAGATACTGTTCTGTGATAAAGAGCTTTGCAAAGGATGCATCAATGTGTTATAAATGCTATCTCACAGTGATTATTCATTTTATTTTTGTATTTGCTTAGTTCACTGACAAAATTTGTGCAGCCCATCAATGAGGTCAAGGTGAAACCATATTAATGACAGATAACCTGAGTCGAAAATCAGTTCCACGAGACAAAGAACTCTTCATCCTATATTCTGTCCTGCACTAGGTTTTAAACAACCTCAAACAATAGAAAACAAAGAAAGATGGAATTAGGTTTCTGAGAGGTGCGGACATCTATTTCAACAGTTTTAGTGGAAAAATAACTGGCTCCTCTCTAAGATAACAGCCAATGGCAAAAGATGGAAACACAAACTCATAATTATCCTCATCAGTTTTCAATAGCTATTTGTCATGTTGCCTATATTTCTGCAACATAACAATACAATGTAGACGAGTCACATTTAAGATTTCATAAATGGAACTTTTTGACAGTTCCAGAAACGAGACGGATGTATTTCTTTAGTGAGTTCAAAGATTTATTTTAAAGTAAAATATTTGACAGTTAGATTGCAAGTTACGCGTTAATCAACTTATCGTTTCCCATGTAAGTCAAGCGTGAACTACGACATTCTAGTGCTCTAGCCTATAAACCATTCTGACATGAAATCCTGAGTCACTAATTTCATCCTACAAGTTTCATATTTGTATGAACACATGTTCAATTTTAATTGACTAAAATCAAGATCAATCAATTAATTTCCATATTGCACATAAGATATATCATTAGTTCACTATTTTGGTTAGTGTTGTAAGCATCTATAGTACGATCAAACAAACCATGGACATCTTCATGAACTTAGAAGCATGCATTGGCATCACTTTAATTCAAATCACCAGAAGAATTTAGAGGAAAATCATTACAGAAAATCACAAAATGTAGTTATTTTCAGTACTTCATTAATTTATCAGAGCTTAATAAAGCACACAGTAAGCAATTTTTTTTGACAATATACTATGCGATCGGTTAGCAGTCAAGATAAAACATCAAAAAGGTGACATTAACCATGTAAATTAGTTCATCTTATCTTCCATTTCTCGGTTAAAATCGTTTCTCCTTTAATGCTAAGCAGGATTGTCTGGTAACTAATTTCCTCCAACAGTACATGTTATTAAAACGGAGGTTGCATTCATCGTCATGTTTGGACTTTAGATATAATATCCTTAAAGTGATCAAAGAAGCATCACAACTCAAGGTGGAGCTCAAAACCGCAAAACCGTATTATATACTTAGGATTTACCGTATTACTTCATAATTGCAGCAATTTTTTTTATTTTTTTTGGTCATAATAATTGCAGCAATTAAACTGCATATTTATTTATTTCTTTTAAATAATATATAAGAAATTTATAGTCACGAAGTCCAAACAAGCTACAATATCATCAATAATTAACATCAACGGAAACCTTCGCAGGGAAATCAAATCAAATTGAGGAAACAAACAAGAAGTTCAGACACAGGAATCAATATTCCAATCGAAAACAATTAAGTAGGTGAAGTAAAATTCTCGAGGATTCAACGATAATCGTACCTGATAATGTTGGCGGAGAGAATGAGTAGTATTCTGACAATATGTGGAAGCAGAGGAAGAGAGAGAAAACACGGGAATTGCAGCGATCGATTGAGCAGGGGCAAATGTGGGAAATTCTCAAGCTAGACGATGAGGAGTGAGGACAGCTGAAAGCCTGTGCGAGTCTGTCCAATTTTGCTTGAAATTTAATAGTTTTTGTAATTGACGATTCTACCCGTATAATGGGCCTGTGTTGGGCCAGGGAGATTTTAACATATGGAAGTAAAAACAAAAGAAAGAAGTACACGCGGATTCTACTTCTGCACTCAAAGGCTTAGATGTTGCTATATTGTAATTTATTTGGAGAAAAAAACAATTAAAATACAAAGTGTGAATAATTAGAACTATTTAGTGTATAGGTAGAACCCAAACACCGGCTGTAATTATCCAAAATTTCCTCTGTTTTGGCTTTAGATTTTTCTTTCTTTTCTTTTCAAGTGCATTATTATATATAAATACAATTAACGTTCGGTTAATCTAGTGGTATGAGACACTAGATTTCTTAATCAAGATATATGATGTTCAAATCATAATTTATGCACGGAACAACTGAGTTAAAAAAATTACCCCCAATCAAATCTATACAGTATCCGAATCCAAAAAAAATAGAAAACACAAAAAAATACATATGAACACAAAGGGTAATCTTATATAGATGTCATTGGAGTTTCGAAAATTGCAATTTCTTGTCACTTTTTGAGAATATTTCAAATACACCTAAAATGAGTTTATGCGTTATCGAAAACATTGCATACACTTAAAATGAATTTAGCGTATTATAAAAATACATCCAACACTATGTTTTAAAACCCGGATCGGACATCGAATCGGAAGCCCTAGACCGGTTCAACCGGTTCGACTACCGGTTCAACCGGTGTGAACATCATAATTACATCATAATAATATTTAATTATATATTTATATTAAAATAAAGAAGAAATATATAATAATATTGAAAAATTATATCAAATAATATTTTCAGTTAATTATCATTATTTAAAATATTCAATACACAATTAATATATTGTGAAACATCTCGATCCTTATGTAAATTTTTCTATTTTTCTATAAATAGAAACAATTAAAGAGTAATTACAAATAATTGCCATGTTATATTGCTTGGTTATATAAAAAAAATAAGTAAATAATTAAGAAAATATGAGCCCAATTATGTAAAGCTTAAAAACTTAAATAATAAAAGAACTTATAAATATTTAGACCTAGATTGAATTCTCTCATTTCTGTGCAATGGGCGCCGCAGCCAATTTTTACAAAATCGTTCCAAATTTTAGATTTTGATACTGGAAAGTGGAAACTAATCTATGTAACAAAAGGAAGAATAGAATAGGAAGATAAAGAAGATGGCCGAGAAGTCGAGAACAAGATAGAAGAAAGAGATTCAGAAAAGAAAGAAAAAAAAAAAAGACAGAAAGAAGTGTACCGGCCGGTTCAATAACTAAAACCAATACCGATTTTTAGGCGATTTGACCGGTTTTCGTCCTGCTCCAACTGGTCCAATCGAAGAGCGATTTTGGAGGTTGATTCGGACCGAAAAGACTTCCGGTCACCAAAGAGCGATTTTGGAGGTTGATTCGGACCGAAAAGACTTCCGGTCACCAGTCGATTCGGGTTTTAAAACATAGCTCCAACTACCGTCCAAGATTCGGGTTTTAAAACATAGCTCCAACTACCGTCCAAAATTAGATGACGTAAGCAGAACTTCACATAGAATATGCTGTTGGACAATTTTGGGCCTCGACAGTGTTAAGTTGTTAATTTCAAAAAAACAAAAGTGTTACCGTTACTTATTTTTCTTATATATAATGTTGGTTGGAACCATAAGTATTAACCAAAATCCATTACAAACTTCTTTTTTATGGTTTCCCATAGAATTTTTTCCCGGACTCGGGTAATACATAAGTTCAATTGGGACGATTCTGCCGATCTAGTTAGTGTCTCATCCTATTAAACCAACTGAAATTTAGTTCTACAAAATTTATACTGGGGCATCAAACATGATATTTTGGAGGTTGAAGTCAAATGCATGTTTCTTTTTAAGGAGTAATAATGCAACCAATTTATGCTGACTTCTTCCCATTGTATTAATTTCAATATACATCACTCTTCTGAACTGATATCAGTCTGTTTTCAGACATGAAGTTAAACCTTGCTACGGCTCCGAATCTTGGGTAAAACTAGTTTTCAAACAACTCCTCCATTAATTAGTCTGAAGAATATTTCCCAATAACCCGATTTAGTTCCCAACATTATGAAATTTTAATTAGGTTCACCCCTCCCATTTAAATTAGCCACTATTCTCAACCCATTATCTCCATATGGCTGGCTTTTCATTCATGAGCTCTAGAAGGACCTTTTTTTGATGATTTCTCTAGAAAAAACACTCTCCAGCAAGGGTTTCTTGGGACTTTCCAAGACTGGTTTACCAATCCCAAGTTTCTTGGTCCCCCTTTTTCTTTCCCAAATTTCAATCACAGGGAAATTTTTAGATTTTTTTACCAGAGAAGAAATGAAATGGTGATAGTTTATTGTTGTTTAATGGCAAAATCATGCTCGTTAGCTCTTCGGTATAGCAATGTTGATGCTTCAACCCTGTTTAGTAGGAAGGAATCAAACTCAATCAACAACGCATAATAAAGGTTTAAGAACAACGAAAGATGAACGCAACGCAACCTTACCAGCCAGGATGAACAACAAATCTTCCTGTAGAGATGGCCCAATTCACCTATTAATTAGGAGAGCACAACCCAAAAACAAAGTTAGTGTTTTGAGTTTTGGTTTTCTTATTGGAATAATTACGAAAAACTCCCTGAGGTTTGCATCGTTTGCGAAAAAATCCTGAAACCTTGAAAATTACAAAAAAAACACCCTGAGTTAACAATTGTCAACGGTTTTCTGTTAGTTTGAGGGGGGCATTCGTTATGATTACCAAACCCCAGGGTGTTTTACGTAAACGGCTTAAACCTTACGGGGAGTATTCGTGATTGACTCCTCCTTTATAAATTAAAAAAAAAAAAGAAAAAAGAGGAAATACCTTATCAGTCCCGAGGGAATTAGCAACTACATGGGTAACCTGTTCATCTATCTGATTGACACAAACAGCACCAAATTGCTCTGCTGCCTGCCAAAGCGGATGCATGTGAGGTTTCGCTTCACCAACTGGAAATACTCTGCTGAAAACAATCCGACAACCACCAAGAATTTTCCGTTGCTCACAAGCTAAGATGTTTCGAACATCAGCTTCATCTAACGACTCATGTGCAAAGAAGTTATTGTGTATTCTCTCAATTACCGCCAAAGAAGAAGCCAAAGTTCCCTCTTCTGGTCTCTCATCATGATCAATCTCGAGTAGGGAAGGACCTGGTAGCCCGAATTGCCTTCTACTACAAGGAAAGTAGATGTACCTGAAAGATAGTTTAATTCAGGATTCTTGTTACAAAAAGGCAGGACAAAATGGCAAATGATTATTTATTACCGTTCAACGACTATCAGGTTTAGTTTGTTGTGGGGCCATACCCTTATAGAATCATCTATAATTACAACAGCTGATTCCATACCCAAAACCCCCTCCAAGTCCTTACTCTTGGGAACCCTATCATCACTATCAAAAGCTTCTCCATCATCACCCCGTGAGATTACTCTTCCAGAAAATAATTCTCCTTTCGGATCAAGCAATTTTGCCATCTCAGTCGCATAATACTTGTTTCCCATAGTGTACAGATGCAACTCATACAGTTTACTTGCCTGAAATGGAAAAATCAGGTAAGGTACAATTATTAGAGCAACTTTGATACAAATAATCTCGATAAATTTGGTCACCTTCTCCAAGAAATTCCATATCCCAGGCCGCAATTTGGTCCACATTCCCATATGAGGGAACCGGAATAGATGCCTGTGGGCCTTTTCGCGATCCTGTTCCTCTTTCTTTCTCAACATCTCATCATGCACTGGATCAACTTCTACAAACTGGAAATACAACAAAAGGTCTGTGAAGATTCATTATTTGTTTTCCTAAAATTAATTAGACCATCATAAATATGTTTCATACCTTAGCTGAATTTAGAAGAGTATGATCCAGATCCAAGACAAGACAAAGCTTGCGAACAGCAAACATTTTCTTCTGCTCATCAAGCCTCCTAGCCCTTTCTTTCTGGATAGCAGCTTTTTGCTGCTCATCAAAGCCGTCAAACAAATGCTCAACATCACTCCATGCATTTGCATTCAGTGGTCGAGGAGGGACAGCAATAATTGCTTCAGAAGTTAAGTCACTTCCATTTCTTGGATTCCCAGGTTCCGTGACAACTCCTTTGGTCTCCTTTAGTACTTGTTGAGATGATGATGGAGGCATAGATGCTTGAGATACAGACAAGATATCCGCAATGTTTCTTAAGTTATTCGTGAATTGCATAGTAATATCAGGTGGTTTCGACCCATTGGAAGATACCGACTTCTTCTCCAGTTGATCTTCATGCCTTGAGGCATTCGAGCTGCTGCTGATCATAGCCAAACCAGATGATGCACTAGGTTTGTGTTGATCAGATCCTGAATTTGCAGTTACACCCTTCTGAAGAGCACTATTATGAAGAATACGACGAGGATCACGAGGTTTCATTCGAGCTTTTCCAGATTCCTCCTGTAAATTACATCATTGATCAGACTTATAATAAAAAGGCTTCACAAATCTATTCCAAAGTGACACACACACACAGTAATTTTTCATCTAAATCTCAAATCAGAGAGAATAAAATGACTATGTTTTCATTAAAGCCACATCCACCTTTTAACTTTCTCGAATTATGGAGTACAAACAGGTTCCTGACTTATATCCGACAGGATTAATGTCAGATGACTCTACAGTAATCAGGGATGAATTGAAGAGAAAAAGACAAAAGCAGATAGAATGAAAAATATAGCAATAAGAAATTAGAAGAGCAAGATCCACTACACATATCTAGAAAGAAAAACCACAAGTGCTTACCACAGAGGTCACCTGGGAAGGAGTCTGAGCTAATCCTGAGGGTGTTGAGGAGAAAGGCAGAGCTCCCGTTGTCGACGGAACTGCTCCCAGTATAGAATTTGAGTTTGGCAATTGGGTCATACTCTTGATATCATCGGAAGTCTTTTGGTTTTCCATTTTAAGTATATCCATCCATATAGATGGATTCACAGCTATATCTCTTAACAGGGAATGAAGAGAAGCAGCTGCATTAGAATTTTTCACAGGCAACTTTTCAGTCTGACTTAATATTGGAGATGTAATGGGAGGAGTAGAAACAGGCAACGAGGCTGGAGTTGTAACTGGAGAGGTTGAGGTTGAGGTTGCGGTAGCGAGTGGCAACATTGTGTTCTCATTTCGCCGCCTTTTCAGTGCAGGACCGTCAAAAACTAGCTCTGATTTAGACTCATCACTTGCATCAGGATTCGCCAAGCGAAGCCTAGGGTCCCTACTTTTTGCTGAGGATTTTCGGGAACTACTCGCGGAACTAACAATCCTAGGATTGGTAATTTCTGGGGTAGAAGAAACCGAAACCACTGGCTGCACAGCAGGATTAACTTTGTTTTTAATAGAACTAGAAACCTCCTCACTGGTTTCACCATCCCCAGAAGTATGACCATGACCCTCTTCAGAAGGAGTTGGACTGGGAAACTTGTCATCCATAAAAAAAGAACCCCCACCAAATTTCTGTTGATAACTAGAAACAGCTTTGACAGCATCAGTTTCATAAGGATGCATGACTGCATTTTCTCCTCTGTCAAGACTACTTGTTCGGGGAAGAGGCCACTCAGGTTTCACCATAATGAATCCCTTGTCAAATGGCAAAGGTGCAGATAGGTCTCGCGTTGGTGAAGGAAGACTATCAGCATCGTGATCCTTGTGAAGGTCTAGCAGCGGAAGAGACGGTCCACCTTTATGTCTACAATTAACAAACCCTGCTGGTTTCGAATACACAACAGAATCACTGGTATTAAACCCCTCCCCTGCTTGCTCCACCGAAGACCTAATAGCCTCCAGCTGTCATAACAACACAATGCCTGTTATGTAACCCAAAGGTTGAAACAACAAGAGGGAAATAGAAAAAAAAAATTAAAAAAAGAAAGGAAAAACTCGTACCCCTTTAAACTGCAGAGAAGAAAAAAGAGGCGGCTTTAAACTTATTACTTGGGCCAGCAACCTGTAACGATATTTACATGAATGATATGGTCAGTATCTCGGGAACCAATGGCCAAACAGGTTATGTAATAGTAGCAATACCTCGATAGAACCACTTTATTCTGGTCCTTGAGTTGGAGAGTCATGGAAGAAAATACCTGCAAACACCAACCACTATACATTGTAGCAAAAGTTCAACAATATTAACTAATTAACATAGCTCATAAGAAATTAATACAAAAACTATTTTAACAATGCGGGTATTAGTTGAACACCATACTGAATAGAGTTTCTGAATTGCAGTCAATAACAGTTGAATTAGACTGTCTTTCTCCGCAAAAGAATTCTCCAAAATCAATTTCTGTAAACTGTCTGCGGTGGTCGCCAAGCTTGAACACAATGAATCATAAGATCTACACAAACTCAAGCATATTAATTTCGGAAATAATACATTAACATAGCTCTAAATAATTCCAGTCACTTACCCTTGCGAATCAACCACATTCAGATTCTCAAGCTCTTTCTTAATGGAATCAACTCGTTTGATCCTCTCCAGCTCATTACTCTCATTCACATCACGTTGAACCTCATTCTTATTTTCAACATTTAAATCCTTATTCTCGACAACTAATTCAGAATCCAAATCAATCTCACCCTCCTCCAACTCACCTTCCTCCTTTTCACTCTCATCCTCCACATTAATCACAATCTTATTCTCATTGATGTTTGAACTCGGCATGCCACTAGTGTCATTATTGCCTTTACCATTATCATTACTACCATCCTCCATCATTACAAAAACATCACCGAGTGGTTTATTATTCACTGCCTGTGCCCAGGCCAAATTATACAGTCCGGAATAAGAGGTCTTTGATGAAATCTGATACTTGTACACATCTCGCATTGTCCAAACCCTAGCCCCACTCGCACCACCAGTATTATTATTGATAACGTTAATATTATTCAAATTAACCGTACTTCTTGAGGGTGGAGCAGCTGATGCAGAAGGCACCGGTGCTTCCTTAAATTTAAATGCTTCTTCAGTAATTTCTTCAACGGAGGCAGAATCCGATATCTCACCTTCCTCTACATCGTGAACCTCAACTTTTACTAGTTGCTGCTCTTTACAATCATCCTCCATGTTCTAAAAGGATGGAATTTTCCCCTAATTGAACAATTGAAATTCGAATCACCGACAAGCATATGTTGAATTGTATACAATAACACAAACACCACACCGATCAGGAAATGGCTGGCAATAGTGTTCCCACAGGCAATCCAGACCAACGTACGGTATAATTTCAATGTTTAGCCGTTTAAACTCTTATTTTTGCGAAGAAGTCCATTAACACTCTTCCGAAGCAGTCCCTAAGCCATTAAAACAACAATTAGATCATGAATTCATACGCATTTAAAAAAGAAAATTCATACACAAAAAGAGAACATCAGGGGGCAGTTTTAACTCTTGATTTGGGCATCATGACATGGTAAAATTTAGGAACATACCCAGAAAGTTAATCACCAAAAAACTGTCACAAACTTGACAACTTTGATGCGGGCTACAGGTAATTTTAAAGTTTTCTAGTGTCAATGAAACCAAAGTATGGCAGTTATGAGATCATATCAGAAAAAAAGGGTTTATACACAAGTTAAAAGCCATTTTTATCAGTTTTGCAGATGAAGAAACACATTATCTCCCTAGTCCAAACATTGAGGTTAACCATAACAAAATGCGAAGATCCTCAGAATTGGTAGATGGTATAAAAATCAAAAGAACTATAAAAAAGAATTACCTCGTTAAATTAATGCAAGATCCACAGAATTAGTAGACAGTTTTAATCTGTAGAAGTAAGGGGAAAAAACCCATGATTAAAAAACTCGATTAAAAACACATATGATGAAAATTAAAAATCACATCGGGGGAAAAAAGAAACTGACTGCCACAGGTAGATCGTCTCTCATGGAATTCGTAATACAATCATCTATAAGCATAAAAAAGAAACCCATCTCCAGCAAATCTTTTAGCAAAGTTGTATTAATCGTTGAAATGACAGAGATTTGGGAAGAGTAAGTTTGAAAGTTGAGAATTTTCCATAAACCAGAATAAAGCCTGGCTTAATCGCACCCTCTCCCCACAGATTATTACATTAAATTAAGTACTGAAAAGTATCAGCTGTACAAGAAAAGGACCTGGCTGGAGATTAACTACCCCAGCCCGAAGTGTTGAATCCAGGTGTTTCAACGTGAGTCGTGAAATTAGAACCCAATTACTAGCCCGAATAATCCCTGATTCTAACACCTTCTACAACTAAAGTGTTACCAATACACAAGTCCCTTTTCACTCAAATTTGTGAACTATGGGTCTTCAATTCCTCCACATAGCCTCTTCATCAAAAATTAAACACCAACTCCAGACATATTAAAACTGAGGTTGCATTCCTCGCCATATTTCGAACAAAGAATGTTATATAACATCCTTAAAGTGATCAAAGGAGCGGCAAAAATTAAGGCGATACTTGAAAGTACGCGCGCGCGCAAACACACACACACACAAAGACAGCTACCAGCAAAAGCGTATGATATTCTTAGGTTTTCCCGTATTTCATCGTAATTGCAGCAATTAAACTGCTTATTATCCAAAATTAAAAAAACACAATCAATTTGTAGTGATGAAGTCCAAACAAGCTCCACTATCATCAATTCATATCAACGGAAACCTTCGCAAGCAAATCAAATCAAATTGAGGAAACCAACAAAAAAATCTGACAGACGAATCAATATTCCGATCGAAGATAATTAAGTAGGTGAAGTAAGATTCGCAAGGATTCAAGAATCGTACCTGATAATGTACGCCTAAACCCAGGGAGAGAATCAGTAGTATTCTGACAATATGAGAGCAGAGGAAAAGAGTTTTGCAAAGATTCAAGTAAAATTGCAGGGATCGATTGATTAGATTTAGGGGCAAATCAGGAAAGTTCTTAAGGTAGACGATGAGGTCAGGAAAGACCTGTTTTTAATTATATTTATATTTAATTATTTTTTGTAATTTTATTGACAATTTTCAACTCTGGTAGACTGGCAGTCTGGCACCAATAGCGGTATTAGCCCTGATTATTGAAAGTTTGGCCCAATAGGTAGGTATGATGGGCTGGGAAATTAGGGGCGAATTACATATATTATTATTGATCATATATTATTGGTTTGTTACTTTGTTATAATTACAAAATATACTATTTATTTTTAAAAATTATAAAAAAAAATTAAGGTTTCAAACCATTACCAAAACCTACGGTGCTTTATACAAAATATCCTATTTAATTTCAAAAAAATTACAAATAAATTGTGAGGTTTCAAACAATTACCAAACCTAACGAATTACCCCTGTAATTTATACAAAATTTACAAAAAAAAAATCCTGAAATTTGTAATTGTTTGAAACCTTAGGGGATTTTGTAATTTTTGAAAATAGAAAGAGTGTGATAATTATGAAAAACTTTACGGATACGGTTTATAATTCACCCAGAAATTAACATTGAATACATTATATTATATCCAAGTTTATCCAATTTTTACTTTGTTTCTTAGCTATTTATGTATATTATATTATAAATATTTTTTTTTTATCTGTGAAAATGTGATCCGTTTATAATTTGTGTGTAGCGCCCCATATGTGGACATTGTCCCACATCGAAAAAGTTACGGAAAAATGAATGATTTATAAGTTAGAATTCAAGTGTAACCAATGGATATTCTTTTTAGACAGTAGTTTAGGCCCAATTTCAGGTTGCACTCAGTGGGTTCGAAACTTATACTTGCGTCCAACTGGTCCACGGATCTGAGAGCGTCACATTGTGCATATCTATACATGTAAACAAATAATGTATTTTCATATAGATTATACTAATATCTTGAAAAAAGATCAACATTATATATTAAACACATAAATGCATAATTAAGTGTTTTTCAACATTTCAAAAAACCAATCGAAAAGCAAAGAAAAAGTGGACAAAACATGAATGAAAAGTGATTAAGGTGGCACTTCAGGGCTTTCTTTGTTAATTCAAGGGCTGAAACTTTTTACTCACATTTGAGTAAATTGCTATGATATACAAACATTTTAAAAATCCTATTATATCGTGTCGTGTTGTGTCCGACATCCGTCTTGAACACTTCTCTAGTGTAAAAAAAAATTCATATCATTATACCTTATAATCGTGTCTGTATATCACAGGTAAATTATATTGGTGTGTTTTTCTTTTTTAACCAAACCGAGCAAAGCTCATAGGTATATTACAAACACCCCCACCACCTCCACCACCCCATATTATTACTCTTTGGAAAGTTCACAAAATACATCGATATGAATTCAAAATCAAACATTCTAATCCTAACCAGAAAAGTTAAACTAATTCTAAATAAAGAACTTCGTAACACTAGAAAATCAAAAGTCCTAAGATTCTTACGAAATCCATCATGGAAATGACTCATTCTTCTGCCTAATCCAAATAAACCGAGCAATAGGGCAAAGTCACGCAATCAACAAATGAATTATGATGCAGGGACACATTTAAAAATATAAACCTCGCAGTGTTGTGTTTTGTCTGATACTTTTGTAATATAAAATATTGAAAAAATCACTGTCATTATATCCGTGTCATGTTGTATCAGTATTACCGTGTTTGTATTCGTGGATCACAGCCATATATTGAGATTTTAATTAAAGTAAGCTACTTATATTTAGTGGTGAACAACTACAATTTGTGAAAAACTTTATTCACAAACACACAATTATCAAATTAATGTTTGAAGTTAATATATTTTTAGTTTTAGTTAGTAATTTAAAACCGCAAAACCCCACACCGAAACCGCACCGTCGGTTTTACTTTACAAAACCACAATTTAAAATCTATATATCAAAAAGCATCATATAACGGTTCATTTTAAAATTGATTAAAAAAAACCAAAATCGATCCATGATCACCCCTACTCCTATTCATGAACATAATTTAGAACAAATGGACTTGAAATTAAATAGATTATTATATATACATAAATAAGTACAACATATTAGCTACCCCGCAGAAAAATAATTTTATAACCCAAAAATGGTATTGAAAAATAAAAAATCTCGAGCCTGCTATTACCTTCTTCCACAAAGTGAGGTCAACAGGTTCGCTATAAAAAAAATCGATTTCTAAGGCTTCAAAATTGACTGAAACAATCCTAAAAACATAGCACAAAATGGACTAATACAACAACACATCTCATAACCATGAAATTGCTTCATGAGCTTCAAGTCTTCAAACCAGCCTCCACATTATAATTCTATCATTCAGCAAAAATTGGAGTTTCTTTAAGGAACCTGCAAAAGTAAATAGTATTTCAAACAATATCAAGAAATATATTTAGACGGGAAAAATTCTTGTATGAGCTCGTGTTTTGGTCCCACCTATGTTTAGAGTGAATCGCATTTTGTATTTAATTTTTTAATTCTAAGTGAAATATAGATGTGGCAGAATCTAAACCATTGGGTGCATAAGCGGAGTCCATACCCAGTGCATAAGAGAATTTTCCCTTAAGAGGATGGTTGGCAGGACTTATAAGCTCCTGTAAACAACTTAAGAGTTTTGTAGGAACTTATAAGCACACAAAAAGTATTTGAAAAATTCTTTATTAGGATAAATTTATAAGGTATTACCCGTTTATAAGTTCCTTTACAAGAAGTTGGGGGATACGGGATACCAACTTATTTTCAAGAATTAAACACCCCTCTTACTTTTGACCATATTAACTAGGGTCAATTACGTAGAATCCCCTGAGGTTTGCTAAAAAATCCGCAACACCATCGAAGCCTTCAAACCTTACAAATACTCCCTGAGAGGGGGTATTTGCAGAGTATTTCAGGGGGGTATTTGTAAGGTTTCACTTGCATTTTTTACATTTTCGGGGAGGTATTTGTAAGGTTTTCAGGTTTGGATGGTATTTCGGATTTTTAAGCAAAACTCAGGACGTTTGGGTAATTATCCCTATAAATTATACAAATTACCAGTATGATCATCTTATAAGCTCATCATCTAATTCTTTCCAAACACTTTGAAATCTTATTTTTAAAACAACATTTAACGTTTTATAAGCTCAAAAAACATGTTACATGTTACGACTTAGGATAGCTTATAAACATCTTATAGAATCACACAAAGAAATCAATATCAGGTCGAGTATATATAACTCACCTATCATTTTTGAGGAGCATTCAGATGATGTCATCTGCTCCCATCAGAGATTGAGCGGTTTCTTATTACATGTTCGTAGTATTTATCTTCTCCATAAAATCTTCTGAAAGAATAAAAAGAAGACAACTCAAAATATATTCGAATCCCAACTTAATTGACAGCAAGAGTCACAAAAGCACTTACGCGAGATCAGCCAAGTTTTCTGACTTAATTACACCCTTTCCCTCTGGGAGTTCAAGACAAGAATAGTGCGATATGATTTCTCTCAACGTGTGCTTAGTGCTCTTGACATCATTATCCCATAAGATGCTCTGATACAGAAATATGCTTCAATAAGTCGCTTATACATAGACACCAGAAAAACAAATGAAATATATACAGATATCATGTAAATTTTCAAATGAAATATTGTCCAGTTCCAACTACCTTCCTGATATACTCTCTTTTCACATCTTCGTAGGGTAATTTTCCTTTAGGAGAAAAAATGGAAGCATTCCAAAGTGCACCTCTGGCTACCATAACAGATGAAGCACCTGTGGAACAAACAGAAATTAAGGATCTAAATTCTAATTTACCAAATAACACCATGATCAGGTGAATACATAATATTAGACTCAAGAATCTTTAAAAAAAAGCAGCTGACATTGTAAAACAGAACACCATGCATGAAAAGTGATTTAAACACCACATAAAACTACTTAAAGGTGAAGAGAAATTAGGAGTTAACATTATACACCAAGAGAATCATGATACATAGGGTTAATGCTTTCTAAGGAGATTAGATTCATAATTTATCTTAGAAATTATATACCAGAGAATGAACTCCATATGCTTCCTCAGCCTTGTTGACTTCCTTCATAAAAGAAGTCTGCTAAATGGAGAAAGTAGTCAGGTAAGTTGAAGGCTAGTATGGAAAAAGTACATCCCCGACACCAGAAAGCTTACTAGTTATATGTAATCTAGTGGGTAAGTTCTTTACAGAGAAGCTTAACTAAGGTGCAGAACTCCAAACCAGGATCCCAACCAGAAAGCTTACTAGTTATATGTAATCTAGTGGGTAAGTTCTTTACAGAGAAGCTTAACTAAGGTGCAGAACTCCAAACCAGGATTGAGGCTCTGTGTCTGATTGATGATGATCCCATGGAAGACCTATTATGCATCTCTTTTGTTTCTAAGTATTAAAAGGACTACAAATATAAAGATTGTACTTCGGTTCTAGAGCACTGAGTCCAACCAAAGAATACACACTAATGCATCTAACAGAAACCCAAGTTTAGGTATAAGAAAACATGAATAGTACATTACTAAGCATTCAAATAATCTGTGACGGCTTAAGAGTTGATTAAAAATATTGATTACCTCCCTCTGGAAGAAATAATAACTAACAAATGCATGACAATAGAAATGACGTGGTCAGATGCTCCAAATCTATCAAATAGGTGTACTTAATGAAAAAACTCTATCAGGCTATTCTAAATGCGGTTAGATATGTGCATGACAAATCATCACTGCAGCAACTAAATATATCAGTAGAGCCAAAATGCAGAATTTAAGAAAATGCCACTGAGATGGCTAATGAGCAATATACAACTAATAACAGGATTTTAATGCATGTAATCTGAAATGTCATTCTTTACTCACAAAAAATTGCAAGTAAGAAACCTTTTACAGCCCGCATTGAACAATATTTATGACAGGAAAGCAAACAAACAAAGAAATCAATCTTTGACGAATAACCAAGAGAAGATGAAGATATACTTCTTTAATTGAAAAGAAAACCAAAAAAACACATTCAATGAAGTATCCAACAACTAAACTGTCCACTACAAGAATTACTAATCGGTTCGGTAAATTACAGAGCAAAAAGCAGAAAATCAACACCCAACACTCAATACAACTTCACACGTAGAAAGATTTCAAAGAATTTTAAGCAAAACCCACAGATAGGAAAATATAACTCAGTTCAAGTATAAACAACAGAAACAGTAATCTACACCATTTCAGCAACTACAGTGACACAAAGCTAATTTACACCTAATTTGAGCACAAAACAACACTTAATAAGGAACTGCCAGCACACAGAATCAGAGGGATTATTGATGAAATCTGCCATATTTACCTGTTGCAATTTTGATGCGGTCAAAATCTTCATACTCAAACACATCACCATTAGCTATAACAGGGATAGAAACTGCAGCTACAACATCAGCAATCTCACTCCACTTAGCAGGATCTCTTGGCCTATCGGCAACTTTCCTATGATATTAAGAAGAACTATCATCAGTGGAAAAGTTGATTACAACAACCAATCATCTAACCTTATAAAGACAGATTAATCTTAGCAAAAGCTCTATAACAGTTATAGAAAAATGGGAGACCAATAGAAAAATGGAATTCTCGGTACCTTCCATGGACAGCTAAAGCAGAAACTCCAGTTTTCTCAATTCGTCGTGCTAGCTCCACAGTGTCTTGGGGTGACTTTAGAAGACGTATCTTGCATGTTATAGGTGTGTCTATGTTTCTTTTCAATGTTGTTAAAATCTGGATTTCAAAAGAGCGATACAATACAGTCAATAGCCATGTACAGTCAACACAAAAGGTAAAAAAGGTTAACTTTGATTTTGAAAAAAATGAGCAGAAGAATCCATACATACATCATGAATGAGCTCTGGCTTTGTCAACAATGCAGCACCCATTCCACCACTAATAGAGAAAGCCTTAGGACAACCCATATTTATATCGACAGCAGCAACATCCTTGCACCTGAAAGAGAAGAAGATGTGTAAAGCAGTGGCATGACATAATCAAAGAGAGGGTAATGAAAAGAACAGATAGCCAAATATTCCCAATCTTAAGCATAGTGCCAGATCATTACCACTACTACGATTAACTTTTAGAGACTAGACATCTTGTGTGTCATAGCCAAGAAAAATCCAGTCCCATCGACCAAATAATCAGTAGCATTTACACTGATATATAGTTAAAAAGAAAGCAGGGAACCCAGCTTTACAGAAAATTAAAAGATATCTGAAACAGTTAAATTTGTAACAGTAACTGTCTCCAATAGAAGTGTTCATGAATGTCTAAAGTGTTCCTGAAATTATCTAGTCGCTCGTAGCTAATTGGTCAAGGTTCCAATCTTTGTTCCTCATCCGAATGCATTCATTACTTCAAATTACTGGGTTGTGGCAGTAGTCAATTTTTCAAAAGTTGAACGATCATTCGATGATGTAAAGCATTATAAGTTTTGGAAGTCAAAATAAATTTTCGAGATACGCCGACAACACAAAACAGTGCTTAATAGCTCATCCCCACTAACTTCAAAGACTGAAAATTATTTTTTGCCCATCTCGTATTTGCTGATTCATATTACCTACTTCAACAATCAAATGGAACCAACTCCAACATGATGTCATAATTATTCAATCCTTTTAGATTGGGACCTACATGTTACTTCCAACAGACAGATTATGATCCCAAGTTCATTGTGGACAAATCCAATAAGTGTTAACTGTTGACACATATTACGAGAGTCACAGTCGTACATCCACTTTCTGATGTCCATGTATCAATGGCATCAAGGGAATCCTATGATGGATATATTACATTCAATTTTACTATTACACTAGTCAGAAAACACATAGCATTGTAATTTAATGGTATTAGATGCTATGACACCTCAAATTATTGCTTTTCTATCGTGATCCACCCCAAGAAATTGACCCACGACTCACTAAAACATACACTTGATACTAAAAACAAAGAAAAGAAAGCCACTTACACCATTTGGGCTGCCCGAAGTGCCCTGACAGGATCTGAAGTTCCCATCTGGAATACCACCTGATTTCTTTCTTCAGGGCATGTTCTGAAAACAACACTGTCTGTGCCATCCACCAAATCAATTGTCCCCAGTGTATCTAATGAATACAGTAAAATTTACGTAACTTCCACATACTCAAAAACATAGAAGAGTTTCCATCTAATAACCAACATGAGACCTAAGACTAAAGTTTGACGGTTTACTACTAAAATTGAACTCAATGGACATAGAACAGCAAAAATTAAACCAGAACAACTTACCATTCACCTGTCGCTCGCATTTGAGGAGTTTGTGATCAATAATCTCCTCCCCATACACGATATCGGCACCATACTCAGCAGCTAGCAGCCTGAACGGCAGCGTGCCCTAAAATTCAAGTATAAAACTCAGACACACACACCAAAGTTGTAATTCACCCGCCGTCAAAAAGGGAAAAACTGTCAGAATTCATCATAAAATCCTTCACACACACACACATAAATGTAGAACTTACAACTCGAACCATAGGAGCAAGAACATGCTTGTTCCTGTAATCCATCTCCATCTCCGTCCAGCAATTGACCAAACAGGAGAGAGTTCAACGGGTCGGATTACAACTCCGAAATCATCCAACCCGCTGAATTCCAGCCAGATAATTATCTTCCCCTCTTCTCCTACTCTTTAACATGAAGAAATAATGATGGAAATAAGAAAATCTCAAATCGTGGTTCTGAACTTGTTTTGACTCAGAGAAAGTGTTTGGGCTTAGTTAGTTGGGCCATAGTTTTCTTCTCCATATGTTATATAGGCCCGTTTAGTTGGTCTTTCGGCCCATTGTCCCTCTTACAGCCGAAGATGGACATCTATACTAAGGGGCTTGTTTGGTGAACCCGAATAACCCAACGCTGGTTTCTAACGACACGATACGAAGACGGCGTCATAAAATTTTTAATAAATTTATTCTATATTTATAAATTTAAGCAATATAAAAAGTAGCCATAAAATTATTCAACATCCAAACGAGAGCCTGAAATCCTTGATGTTGAGTTGAATTTTTCACCGTTGTTGATTGAAAATGAAAGGCAAAAATCAAAAGGAAAAAAAAAGTGTTGTCATTTGACTTGCTGCTGCTACGATCTTTGTAAGAAAGAGGTTTTTTTTTTTTTGGTTAAGGTGTGAGAAAGAGTTGAGGAGAGAGTTATTGTGAGAGGAGATACTTAGATTTTTTTCCTCCCCCAAAAGTCTATAAGAATTTCAAAAGAAATGCAAAAAATTTTACAAAATTATAGAATATGCCCCGCCGTGTCTGATACATGTATCCTAATTTATTTATTTTTTTCTCTAAACACAGTTTGGATGTGTTGGATTTATATAGGAGGCAGGTCCTCTCCTAACCCACGGTCATATTGATCGATTTGTTTTAAAAATATATATATTGGATGTGTTTGAACTATTTTTGAGGCGTGTTCATATCCAACACTGCACCAGATACATTTTCATTTTTAAAGTATGCCGTACATTAGAATAACAAAGTAACGATAAACATGACTTGACATGGTCAGACAAAATTAAGTTGGTGATTAATTCGACATCAACGTCCATGTTGGGATTTTTCAATTTCTATTTTGCATGCTTTTCCCCAAAGCTTGGAGAAAACTGCAAGCTGCATTAATAATCCAACGACTAAACTTTGTATTTTGTCAATTAAATATAATTATGGTGTGAAATATATCTCTCAAACTTAAAGGTAAATGTGAATGAATGTTGTGGCAGAGCTATATAAAAGCGATTGGTATATATGAGTATACTTTCACTTTAAAATAATTATATATATATATATATATATATATATATATATAAATTTATTTTATAATATATAGTGTACTTTGACCTTGATTTATCCCTTAAATATTTAATGGTGCAGATTGAGAGTTCGATGTACTCTGATCTTAGAATCTTGATTTTGTATCTTAATAAATTTTTGAAAATAAAAGAAAAAAACAAATAATTTAATAATAGACTAACTAATTGAAAGTTCCCATTTTGTACCTTTTTTAATATAAAATTCTATCTTAAGAGAATTTAATAATTTATTTTGAGTAGAGGGTATAGTTGGGCTCAGCATTCACAAATTGATTACTTCAAGAAAAGAAAGGAAGGAAGGAGAACATGACATGATCCCTCCCCCATACGCGACAAATCTATAGCTAGATCCCCCCATTCCTTAGCTTCAAACGTATTTTCACTTTCGACAAACGCCACTTGCCTTACATTATTTATTATTTCATTTTTACTTTTCATAGTAGATTGTGAGTTTATGTTTTTGGTGCATTTCACTAGAAAAATATTTGTTTTCACTTCAAATTTTACTTCTAAGTTTTGTTTCTTAGAATATCAAGTTAAAAAAGAGAAAATACCTCAGTACTCTCTCGATTATTGGAAAGATAGATTCTTTAATTATCATCTATATTATCATTTTTTTTAAATAAAAAGAAATCAATCAATCTACATCTGTAATACATACGAAAACGTGAATATTTTTCAATATTTTGCATTAGAAAAGTATCTGACACAAGTAATAAACACGATATATCATGATGAGTATTCATGACATAGTAAGATATTGTAGAAGTATTTGTTCATCATAAATTAAATTGAGATATCAACCAAATAAAAACACAAACTACTAATCAATCATACCAAGTTAAATCCAAGATGAAAAATACATGTCAACTAGCTAACTCATTATGTACGCATTAATGTACCAAAGATCAGTTAGTTTAATGGGACACAGACACTAAATCTCTCAACCAGCAAGATCCTAATTAAAAATGTACCGTATATAATAATTAACAATATTTTATATTATATTATTTTAGCTTTCATATTCGAGTTCCAATAAGTCTGAGACGACTCAGTTCCTGGAATTTTCGAGTTTAGTCGAATCAAGATGAACTGAACCTCAACCCTGAAATTTTACTATTAATTTGTCTTATAACTGAAGCCTCAGTTATTGTGGAATATAATTCGAAGTTTCTCAGTTAAACCTACCTGTTATATACCTTGCATTAATATTCCTGCAAGGCTTCATCCTAGCTATTTAAAGCCATTAATTCAACCTTACGGCTTTAATATTGGGGACCCTTTGATCAGAAAAGCAACAGTACTGATTTTTATTTGAATTTTATTAATTTTTTTGGTTTTTCGATATCGGGTACTCAGAGATTTAATTGAGAATAATTCTCTTAACCCAGTTACTTTATATATAAGTTATGATTTGAAGTCTACACCTTATTTAAGAAATCTAGCGAGCCGTCGACCAACTAAATCAACTGAAATTTGGTGAATTTTATTAATATTATTAGATAAAGAAATAATACTAAATTAGTAAGTCTTACATCACTTTCACTCAACAGGCTCATTAATAATAAACTTTTGATTTCGTAGCTACTTAATTACTCTTCAGTCTTCACTAGCTACAGGCTACCGAATTAATTGGTAATTGTGTTTAACCTTTCAATTTGTCCCACTAATTAAAATAAGGGTTAATTAAGTACATTTATATTGTTTAGGTAAAAAGATATATCATATATCAAGAAATGTCAAAACAAGCATAACTATATTTAGCTTTTAAAGAACTTTGCTAATTAAACTACAACTTATGATTCTATTAGTCAAACAATTACAATTATACTCCACATGAAATTGGATAATTACAGAGGCTTCTTGGTCGATTCCGATCGCGTCCCATCCATCAAGCCCATAATATAATTTGCGGCGGCATTAAATGCAACAAACCTGCATTAATCCGTACCTCTGACAACCCAAATTAGACAGGGATATCCCTTAAGGAATGTCTTTACTTTCTGATCGAGCATTAAATGCTACCCGGGCCGTGCATTAAATGCACACCATCAACTGTGTATTTTAGTATTTGTTAACCACACCTATAAATACCCCCAACATTTATTATGGTAGGTAATTAACTTTCATTACCGCTCCGACCGCATTATCTTACTTTCACCATTTTTCAGTTCATTAATACTGACTTGAGCGTCGGAGGTGTTACGCCGGAGACAACCTTCTCCGGCCAAGTAACCCTTATTCGTGTGTTTCAGGTCGAGGTCGTTCCCATCTACTACAAATTGAACTGCTGCGATCAGACACGTGGTCGGCCCAAATCACTTTCCAAAAACCGACATCATCAATCATAAAAATAAACACTGAATACCGAAAATATTCTTATTTTTTATCCCATGAGTTGCGCGGTCTTAAATTTTACTTGGGTATTATTTGTGATATCATATATTAGTTGGGTATTATTTATAATAACATAAATATCTTTGGTGGTTTATGTAATTTTTTTAAAATTAAAATTGAAATGAGATCTTTAATTTCACATCAAAAATGAAATATTCTATTAATTATGGACGAAACTACAAAACTCTAATGTTTCCTAAGGAAACTCTAACCCTTGGATGTTTCTTATAATTATCCCATTTCATATTAGGTATAACTGAAATTATTAAATTAAGAAGATCATAATTAGCAAAATCTTTAGTATAATAAGTTTAGTTATCCCTTAAAATAATGTTCGTGTTATGCGTTTTCTCTGACTTTTCTGAATGTGGACATTAATTCCGATCATGTCTATACTATAGCAAGCATTTTGCTAATTTTTTAGAAGTTGTTGGTATTCATTGTCAACTGTGCAATTTAATTTAGGATTAATATCTATTTTGATTACTCAAATTTATTCTATTTTAATTTTCAATTTTAGTACTATATACTGATTAATCTTTTCAGTTTTGTTACTATAATGTATAATTAAAATCAATTTGGTTAATTTGGGTTCAACTCATTTATTACGAACGGCAGATTGTTAACATCCCGAACTAAAAGTTAATAGGCATGTGAAATCCGTCGTAAGTAATTAATGGTCATGCCTAAATATATCAAAATAAATAAATTATAATTTATGGTAAAAAATAATATGGACCTTTTATCATAGGGAGAGATCTGACCAGTACTTGTCAGCTACCTCCAGGATTATATGAATTGATTTTCTTTTAGTAATAAATTTCTGCAATGATTTTCTGGCTGCATTTTTAAATCAATGCAAGTGTAAGGTAATAACAACTTAGAGGATGTTTGGCTAAGCTTATAAGCTCCTTAAAATATTTTATAAGATGTTTAAAAGCTTATAAGATGTTGCAAAGTGTTTGGTAAATATTTTTTAAAAGGAGCTTATAAGCTCTTAAAATAAGATGTATGAGCTCCTTAAAAATAAGTTAGCTAGGAATCCCAACTTATTTTAAGATCTTAATACATTCCCTTACATTTTAACCATATTAATTACGTAATTGCCATTACTAACATCTTATAAGCACATAGTTTTATTTTTTATCCGAACACTTTTAGATCTTATTCTTAAAATAAGATTTAACATCTTATAAGCTCAAAAAAACATCTTATAAGACGTGAGAGCTTATATACTCTTTAAAATAAGCTTAGCCAAACACCCTCTTAATATTATTTGATATACGAACCAAAATTCAGTTGTTCTATAAGATTTAAATCCTAATTTATGTATAGAATAACTAGATGAAGAGGATCGTTTTCAATTGGGTCTTTTGCAGTATACGAGCCATAAAAAAAATGTGTGGAATTAAAAATAAAAAAATAAAAAAAAAAAAAATATATATATATATATATATATATATGATAATATGAGATTTTTTTATTTTTTTTAGGGCAGTGTAGCACATTTGATGAAAGTGCAAAATTAGAAAGACAATATTATTACTTAGAGATTTGTTTCTTAGATAATGAATAATTTATTTGATTTTGTGTATAGCGTTGATAGTTTCAGATAACATAAACTACACTAGAAGATTAAGATAATACCCTACCCAAACATGAGTCTATAATTTAGAATTTTCTGAGCAATTTGACTTTAAATTTCTAACTGCATGGAACTTGCAACAGGCCAACTATATTAAATTAAAATTAAAGTATCTGCAGAACACCATATGTTGGTGGAAAATACAATTTTGACCGTAATAATTCGATACTATTGGGTAATTTTAGTTCCAACGTGGCTCGATCAAAGCAATGTAACAAGAAATTAGTATTTTATATTTATTGTGTAATCGGTATATATTTTAAAGAGAGTTATTAATCACATAGCAAGTGTTATACATCCCATAAAGTGAAAGAGCTCGGTTGAATATTTCATTTATGAAATATAGATTTTAAAGTTATTTATTTGAAGGTAAATATATAGCAATATATTAAATCAAACCAAATAGTACAGAAAAAAAAAAAAGAAGCAAAATTATACTTTTACACAAAATTGCCCTTGAATTATTCAAATAATTTGCACGTAAAATCACCCAAAAATAATTTTAATGGCGTTAAAGAAAAAAAATTCCCATAAAAAGTGCAAAATTATGTATATTTCATATGGGAAAAAATCAGTACTTTCTCTTTATATATGGTATATTGTATTATTGTATTCTAGTTGCCTTTGCTTTCTTGCTGTCTTGTCCCACATCTACAACGCCAATGAACTGCCTGGCTGCAGCCCTCATAAATCATAATAGTGGCTGAGTAAAAATTATAGGTTAGATCCTTACAAGAATATTTGAGTATATTGAGTTAAAGAGTATAATAAAAGATAAATATTTAAATCATCAATCCAGAATAAAAAAAATACTATGTAACTAGAAAATTAAAAAATATTAATAATTTTTTAAGTTAGAAAATATATGTGATTTCGTTGCTTTAATGTGCACCAAAAGCCAATGATTCATTCATCTAGTGGTAATGAGGGATCGAGTCCCACAAATGTGTGTATGAATTAGATTGAATTGAGTGAATTCGTGTTAAAAAGTTGTAAACCCAAACTCAATCCAAAACATACTGTATCAATCCAAATCAATTCATTTACGAATAACTAAAAAAATTCTTATCATAAAACAAATTAAAAATCCATAATCATAGTAATAATATTATTTCAAATCCAACTATCCAATACATAAAATGTAACAATTATCCAAAACTATTAAAGTAACATCAACACCTTAAGTAAGAATGGTTGTGAGAAATAAGCTCGTTATAATTATATATATTTTTCTAATAAAAAATTATATGGGTTTGTGTTATGTCGTGTTGAATCGTGTTAAGTATCGTGCTTATAGCATAACCCGCAACCCAATTTAAACTCACCCTAATTTTTCGCGTTTCTTATCATATCGACCCATTATTCACGCATTATATATTGTAAGGGAATTTATTTTGTAGCAGTAGCACTATATAAACCAGTGCAACCATTGGAGTTTGACCTAATGACCACCAAATATTACTCCCAATGTGGAGGTTTGGGGTTCGCTTCCTTGCAATTACATCTAGATTCAGTACTTTGATTATGTCTTACAAATGACCTATTTATCAGCTTTGATTAGGGTATCTAACCATTTCCGTCAAATTTATAGAGTAAACTGCCCATATTATCTCTATGTAGGTTGTAAGATTTTTGCGTAATAATTTAGTAGATTTTAGAAAACTGAAATACCCTCAAGCAGGAAAAGTGTACCCTTCCATATACTTCAGTCACAGAAAACTATATAGAGGCGTAAGTTAAGCAGTTCACTATATAAATCTGAAGAAAAACTATGTCATATATGAACTTTGACCAAATTATATAGAATGAGCAATTCATAAGACGAAGTCAAAATACAGATGGTCAATGTGTAATTTCTCATAGTATAGGAAGTCTAAGTGTAATTTAACCAAATATCATGAGGTCTAGGTATTTTTGACCATAAATTATAAGATAGGAGCCATTGTTTCTTTTTAAAAGAAAATTACAAATCAATCAATTACATTGAATTATTAACGAAATGAACCACAAACTATTACAACAATCATACTAAATCACTCTATACAAGAATACATGACAATAAACTACCATATATAATACATTCTACCCATATTCATGAGACTCGAAATCATAAAATATATTTTTTGGACTAATTTTTTCCCCCTAACCTTGCTTAACAATTGACTTATTTAATTAAAGTAAATTGCATTAGAAAAATTCTTTTATTTTCCAATATTTAATTAGCATTAATACTCATTTGACAACTTATTAACCAACTTGTCATTTTTTTAATTAAATTAAATGCATGGTTGATAAATGATAATAGACAACATGTCCTTTCTATTTTAAAGCTAACAATTTTGACATTTTTTCTCCATGAGTTGGTGAAAGAGAAGGAGCAGTACTCAAGAAAAAGAGAGGAGAAAAAGGAAATTAGCAGCAACAAAAGGACCAATCTGAGAAAAAGGGAAAATTGGGGGACTCACGTGGTAATAAGGCCAAAAGCCGTGTCTTAATTTGGAAAGATAGAGACGCTTAAACCTCGTACGGTTTCTAAGAGAGGAGAAGTGACGTGGCGCTTTATTTCGCGGCGATCGGCTCGGACGATAAGCGGCTGATGTGGACGTTATCGTTATTGAAAAAGTTTGAAAACCGACAACCGAGCATGCATTTCCCATTTAGCAACCCTAGGCTGGCTAACATTATATATTTTTTAATTTATTTATTTAAGAGATAGAAAAGAATAAAAAATGGAATCAAATAAACAATTAATTTGGAAGATTTGATCTATGTCAGTCGCGTGTGCAAAAACTTATACTATTAAGAAATTGGAATCATTTGTAAAATTAAAAAGTACTTTTGCAAAAATTATATATAATATCTGATTCACGATCAGAAATTTCTAAAAATTATGTCATGTTATGTCGTATTATGCCCGACAATCGTATCCGATATTTTTCCAGTGGAAAATATTAAGAAAAAAATTGTATTGATATATCCGCGTTGTGTCATGTCTGTATCCGTGTATCACAGATTATAATTCAAAAAATATACGAGCATGGATATATACTTAAAAAGGTGCTTCTTTTTTCTACTTATTTCGACTTAAAAGGAGTTTTTGCAAACTTAAAAAATAATAATAATAATAATAATAATAATAATAATAATTCCAGTAGTTTAGGTTCTCAAGCATACACTTTAAATTTCTGTTAAATTTAATTAAAAATAAGCTATAATTTTGAGGCGCTTAAGAATATATTTCTGACTTTAGCCTCGAATTTCTACTTTTTATGTTATTTTTGTAAATAAATAGCAAACACCATTTTAAAATCTTCCTATGATGATTGTGGTTCGAGTTTTTAATCATGTTTTTAAAATTAGTTCTAACTTCATTACAAAAAATTAATACTGAATCACGACGAATTGAAAAGAATTTGTGAGGTACGTACACGAAGGTAACTAATTGACTATTAAACGTTTAATAACTAATTTTTCAACTTAGATTGCCGGCAATCGGCATAATTAATTGAGAAATGAGAAAATTGACTTATAAATTTAATATTAATTGTGAACAAGTTTAATACGCATATAATAAACTTCAACTTGTTATGGTACGGCTATTTGACTGAATTTCTAAAGTACCATAGTCTACGAGCAATCAACAAATTTCATTGCACCAAAAAAAAAACAAATTTCATGAATTTTTAGTTTTAGAAATTTATTTTCTTTTGTCTGAACGGCTGAAATTTGAGCAAACGGAGAGAAAATGATTTTTTTTTTTTGAAACGGATAGAGAAGGATTTTGACCGTGAAGTTTGTGAATAAAATGATTTTGGCCTAACTCCACCGTCACGCCTATGACCACGAAATATGCAGGACAAATTGAAGTGTAAAGTTAGACAAACTTAGAATAGAATATGTTCTAATAACATATGAAGAAATTGAATCTAACTCAATCCCCCAAAAAGCTCAAGAGGGATAATTACTTTTACACCCCCCGACTTAGAAAAAATATAGCAATACCTCATCTACTATTGAAAATTACAAAGACGCTCCCCTCGACTATGGCTCTATCTAACAATTAGGTCGATCCTGGCGTTAGTCATTTTCTTATTTCCTAGTAGATGCTAACTTTTTATTAACTGGACAACAACTTAATCACTTCGCTCATTTCATGTATAGCAAACACTATAACAAAAATATTATGGATAATTTAATTATTTTACAGCTTCCCGTTAAGTTTTTAGGTTTTCGTTAGGGTTAGAGGATCTATCTGTAACTTTTAATAATTGAGGGAATGTTGTTGTATTTACCACTAAATTGGGGGTATAAGTGTAATTATCCCCACTATATTTTTTATTTTTCAATGTTTGATAGTTTAACAAAACTGAATAATTTATTGTAAGAAAATATTTATTATTTATATAACCATTTTTTAAAAATGTGACTTATATTATTCATTATTTTGTGAAAGTGGTTCATAGGTATGTAAAAATTAAAAATTAGTATTGTTTCAGATATAGGCATATAGCCAAAAATATGGATATTCTATTATGTGTAATCTGAAATATTTTGTTTTGAATCAAAAATACAACAAGAAGCCATGACTTTCCATCCAAAGATGTTGGAACTCTGGAACATATTAGCAAGATGTGTAGTGGAAATGTGGTATTTTTTTTTTATCTTGGTTTTCCATTCGATTTTTTCTGATTTTACGAGGTTCGACTCGGGATTATCCTTCCAACTAATTGTTTCATATACAAGTTAGAATTTGAATCATATATTTAACTTAAGGAATCTAGCAATTCATCTCAATGGATCAATTAAACTTTGGTTGGAAATATGGTATGACGATGTTGTATGGACACAAACACAATATGATACAAACACGTAAGGGAACACAGATTTTTTTTAAATTATAGAATACGACACGACTTTGACGCGATAATTAATAAATTTTAATAAAAAATATAAGTGTTCATACATAATACTTGTATAAACCTTCATAATTAAAAAAAATTCAAAATGTGGTACAAATACTAGTAAAATTAAAATGTTTGAGGACGAACATTAATATATTTGTGGATTATGATATTGTGATGAAAAAAAATCAAAATAAAGAGTAGATATAAATTTATACACTTTTTCGTTACTGTATATTTTTTTCTAACAAAATTTGATTCTTAAAATAAAAAAAATATTAAAAGAGACAAAAAATTTGAATTTACTGTCCTCATATTAGCAGTATCCCAATTGTGTTCCCACCGTATCTGTGTATTTTTATATACTTTTTTTTTTCAAACAATTTTTGCCGTAGTGAACACGTGTTCTTCCATGTTAGAATTAACCATATCCGTGTCCGACATATCGAACAGGACCAAAAAATTGTCTGTGTTCGTGCATTAGTGGGTATGACTTAGCTTTTAGGATTGATTTTTGTTTTTTTATACTTAAATATAGTCCATCACTTCATTGTTCATTTAGTTTTTTTTTTTTTTTTTTTGAAGTATGTTCATTTAGTTAATATGTGGATTATATCCATTCTAGTATCATAATTTAAGTTAAGTTTAGTTTTCTCCCCTACTAACAACTAGCTTAGTTGGGTTTTCGTTTAAAATATCATTAAAATCCTATCCATAATAGATCAATAATCTTAACTGCAATTATAGACTGTTGATATTTGGCATTTTTATGAAGAAATTAAAGATGATAGCTTTGAAAAATCAATTAATTTCTTTTTTAAAAGTGATCATAAGAGTATATCACAGTTTAGGAATTGAACGTAACCCCTAACATCTCCAAAAATGATCAAATATATGATCAATCCAAGAATATATTATTAAGGAATTCGATTTATATACTTTCCCAAATTGTTAGCCCCAATCAAATATCATTAATGTAATCAGATCATTAAATGTTAATTTGATGAGAAATAATAAGTTTACATACTAATTTAGATAAGATTGGATTAATTTTTGGCTTATGGATAAGGTTAGATAAATAAACGGCCATGATAAGTACTAGTAAATATGGCACACTCGCGTGTGCGATATAAAATTAAAATATTATTAATAATATATAAATATATTTAGATAGTATAAATTTATAAATATTAATTAATTTTTTATAATAATATTAATTATTTTTAATATATTCACAAAATTTATAATATGTTAAAAAATAATTTTTATAATTAAATAAATAAAAATTAAATTATTGAAGAGTTTAGATTGAAAGAGAGAGAAAGAGGAGATAGAAAAGAAAGAAGTGAGAAAAAAACGTGGGAAAGTAGGGAGAAGAGAGATAAAAATATTTAAATTAATTATTAAATGATAGTTTAAAATAGAGTGAGTGACCAAAGGAGTATAATAGTCTAGATGATAGTATAGATATGCTGAAACCGCTTCAATAATAATAGTAATAATGTGGCATTTGGGTTTGATAGGGAGTAATTCTGACCGTCCACGTGTCACGATCCTGGCAGTCACAAGTACACGTGGAGCAAATCAAAGTCCCAGAGCTCGGTCGAGCATGATCGGGATCGTTGGCATGACCGTAAGGTCAAAATCCTGCCCCCGGTTTGTCACAGGGTCGGGCATGGGTGTAAAACCCTAGCCCCCCATCTAAACGACCTCGAGTCGGGCCTAAGGCCACTAAATAGCGAGACTAGGTGGTCTAAGATCACCAAGCTTGATTCCTGTAGTCCGTAAGGCTCCGGTCGAGTAGACCTATGACCTGTCAGGGTCGGGGTCGAGCACTCCCTTGACCCGTCAGGGTCGGGGTCGAGTAGATCTATGACCTGTCAGGGTCGGGGTCGAGCACTTCCTTGACCCGTCAGGGTCGTGGTCAAGTAGACCCATGACCCATCAGGGTCGGGGTCGAGAACTCCCTTGACCCGTCAGGGTCGGGGTCGAGCATTCCCATGACCCTGACGGGTCATGGTCGATTAGATCTATGATCGGGGGGGTCCTTAAATCCTGTCAAATCATGGGTGGTCCCACCAAAGCCGCTAGAGCATTAAATGCACACCTCAGGTGTGTGCTTGTATGTGTCTTGGTGGTTCTATAAATACCCCTTGCATTTGCAGTAAGAGGTAAGCACTCATAAGTCTCTTGAGCCCATATTTTCTCTCTCTAAAAGCCTTTCAGTCTAGTTTACTGACTTGAGCGTCGGAGGTGCTACGCCGGAGACAACCCTCTTCGGCCAAGTAACCCCTGTGTTCGTGTGATTTTAGGTCGAGGTCGTTCCCAACTCAACAAATTCAACTGACGAGCTCGAAGACGCGGTCGACCCGACCTTATACCAAAAATCAGCATCTTCAGTTTGGCGCCGTCTGTGGGAAATCACTCTCGACCTTTGAGAATCGAACACTACGATTGATGAGGAGAATACGCTCTAAGGTCGCCTGTCCAGGTCGGGGTCGAGCGGTCCCATGACCCGACTGCCGGATTGAATCTCGTAAGAGATGTGCCAGGGTCGGGGTCGAAAGGTCCCCTAACCCGACCAATGCATTGAATCTCGTAAGAGATCTGGCCCAAGCTTAGAGCTTGGTCCGGAGACTGGGGACTCGAGCAATGATCCAATCCGAGCCTCGAGCTCGGATCAAAGAGATCCGGCCCAAGCTTAAAGCTTGATCCGAAGACTGGGGACTGGGCACGAGCGTCGAACCCTGATCAACGATCCGATCTGTGCCTCAAGCTCGATCAAAAGGATCGGATCCGAGCCTCGAGCTCGGATAGAAGAGATCTGATCTGAGCCTAGAGCTTGGATCAAAGAGATCCAACCCAAGCTTAGAGCTCGAATCGAATCGGATCCGAGCCTCGAGCTCGAATAGAAGAGATCCAATCCGAGCCTAGAGCTTGGATCAAAGAGATTCAACCCAAGCTTAGAGCTGGTTCGAATAGATCCGACCCAAGCTTAGAGCTTGGTCCGAAGACTGAGGCCTCGGCACGACCGCCGAGCCCCGAGCAATGATCTGATCTGAGCCTCGAGCTCGATTAAAATGATCGGATCCAAGCCTCGAGCTCGGATCAAAGAGATCCAATTTGAGCTTAGAGCTTGGATCAAAGAGATCCAACCCAAGCTTAGAACTTGGACCAAAGAGATCCGGCCGAAGCCTAGAGCTTGGTCCGAAGACTGTTGACTCGGCACGAGCGCCGAGCTCCGAGCAATGATCAGATCCGAGCCTCGAGCTCGATCGAAAAGATCAGAGCCGAGCCTCGAGCTCGGATCAAACAGATCCGGCCCAAGCTTAGAGCTTGGTCCGAAGACTGGGACTCGGCACGAGCGCCGAGCCCCGATCAACGATCTGATCTGAGCCTCGAGCTCGATTAAAATGATCGGATTCGAGCCTCGAGCTCCGATAAAAGAGATCCGATCTGAGCCTAGAGCTTGGATCAAAGAGATCCAACCCAAGCTTAGAACTTGGACCAGAGATCCGGCCGAAGCCTAGAGCTTGGTCCGAAGACTGTTGACTCGGCACGAGCGCCGAGCTCCGAGCAATGATCAGATCCGAGCCTCGAGCTCGATCGAAAAGATCAGAGCCGAGCCTCGAGCTCGGATCAAACAGATCCGGCCCAAGCTTAGAGCTTGGTCCGAAGACTGGGGACTCGGCACGAACGCTGAGCCCCGATCAACGATCCGATCTGAGCCTCGAGCTCGATCAAAAGGATCGGATCCGAGCCTCGAGCTCGGATAGAAGAGATCTGATCTGAGCCTAGAGCTTGGATCAAAGAGATCCAACCCAAGCTTAGAGCTCGAATCGAAGAGATCCGGCCCAAGCTTAGAACTTGGTCCGAAGACTGGGACTCGGCACGAGCGCCGAGCCCCGATCAACGATCCGATCTGAGCCTCGAGCTCGATTAAAATGATCGGATTCGAGCCTCGAGCTCAGATAAAAGAGATCCGATCTGAGCCTAGAGCTTGGATCAAAGAGATCCAACCCAAGCTTAGAGCTTGGTCCGAAGATTGAGGCCTCGGCGAGCCCCAAGCAATGATCCGATCCGGGCCTCGAACTCGATCGAAACGATCGGATCCGAGCCTCAAGCTCGATCGAAACGATAGGATCCGAGCCTCGAGCTCGGATCAAAGAGATCCGGCCCAAGCTTAGAGCTTGGTCCGAAGACTGGGGACTCGGCACGAACGCTGAGCCCCGATCAACGATCCGATCTGAGCCTCGAGCTCGATCAAAAGGATCGGATCCGAGCCTCGAGCTCGGATAGAAGAGATCTGATCTGAGCCTAGAGCTTGGATCAAAGAGATCCAACCCAAGCTTAGAGCTCGAATCGAGGAGATCCGTCCCAAGCTTAGAGCTTGGTTGGAAGGCTAGGGACTTGGCACGAGCCCCGAGCCCCAAGCAACGATCCGAGCCCAATACTGAAGCGCTTGAGCGTAGAGCTCGAGCTGACAGCCGCCATTAATAAGCGCACCCCTCAAGGAAATAGAGCTATGCTCGGTTACAACTCCCAGTCGAATAAATTCGACTGAGACTTAGGGGACTCATGATAGGGAGTAATTCTGACCGTCCACGTGTCACGATCCTGGCAGTCACAAGTACACGTGGAGCAAATCAAAGTCCCAGAGCTCGGTCGAGCATGATCGGGATCGTTGGCATGACCGTAAGGTCAAAATCCTGCCCCCGGTTTGTCACAGGGTCGGGCATGGGTGTAAAACCCTAGCCCCCCATCTAAACGACCTCGAGTCGGGCCTAAGGCCACTAAATAGCGAGACTAGGTGGTCTAAGATCACCAAGCTTGATTCCTGTAGTCCGTAAGGCTCCGGTCGAGTAGACCTATGACCTGTCAGGGTCGGGGTCGAGCACTCCCTTGACCCGTCAGGGTCGGGGTCGAGTAGATCTATGACCTGTCAGGGTCGGGGTCGAGCACTTCCTTGACCCGTCAGGGTCGTGGTCAAGTAGACCCATGACCCATCAGGGTCGGGGTCGAGAACTCCCTTGACCCGTCAGGGTCGGGGTCGAGCATTCCCATGACCCTGACGGGTCATGGTCGATTAGATCTATGATCGGGGGGGTCCTTAAATCCTGTCAAATCATGGGTGGTCCCACCAAAGCCGCTAGAGCATTAAATGCACACCTCAGGTGTGTGCTTGTATGTGTCTTGGTGGTTCTATAAATACCCCTTGCATTTGCAGTAAGAGGTAAGCACTCATAAGTCTCTTGAGCCCATATTTTCTCTCTCTAAAAGCCTTTCAGTCTAGTTTACTGACTTGAGCGTCGGAGGTGCTACGCCGGAGACAACCCTCTTCGGCCAAGTAACCCCTGTGTTCGTGTGATTTTAGGTCGAGGTCGTTCCCAACTCAACAAATTCAACTGACGAGCTCGAAGACGCGGTCGACCCGACCTTATACCCAAAATCAGCATCATCAGGGTTAGTTTCTTTTTTTTTTTTTCTTGAAAAATATAACTGTATTTATTTACATACTATGTAAACAAAATATGACTTATTTCTACTTTGATTTATTTCCACCTTACCATGTTAGTGGCATATGAACAAAATTAATTTGCACTGAAAATGGAATAGACAGTTGACCTTAAAAATAATCCAAAATTATTAGAATATACATTTATTTTCAAAAGTAAATACAAATGTTCACTATTTATTATATTTCTTTCTATATACATATACTTTATTTCCACATAAATAATAACTACATATAAGTGTGGGTGTAAACGTGGTTCCTAATTTTAAAATTGTCATTATATAATACTATATTTTTTAAAATTATTCCATAATATTTAAAGTATTTTTTAGTTAGTACATTCTCTAAATATTTTTGAGGTGCACGTTCATAGTTACATACACCCTATAGGCTATAATACACTAATACTTATAAAAATTCACCCTATTACTTAATATATATTTCCATTTCTACATTAATGGGAACACAATTATTTAGCTTCAAAAGTATTATTTCGACCATATTTAACGTATCAATTGACAACAATTTTACACGAAATGCACTTTCGACTTGCATTAATTTTACAGACATTTTCAATTTTACTTGGGATTTGCTTGTGGTTGATTCAGTGATTCTTATTAATGCATAATATGTTCTACTCTAAAAAGAAAATTGACAACAAAACTAATAAAGAAATTGAATTTTCTTTTTTTTATCCATTCTTTTTCTGGCTCGGTCATTATAGAAATTGAATTGAGAACTTAAAGAATTCAGTGTCTCGTCTCAATAAATCAATTTAAATTTAATATTTTCCTTTTATTTTCAATCATGTTAATAATTGGATTGTGACGCAGCTTTTTTCATGATAACCAATTTGTATATTTTTTCAATGCATGGACTTGACCACACAGGATTGAATCTAACCATGGTAGGTCCAACCATGGTTAATTTCGTGGTTAAAGATATGCCGCGGCACAGTATAAATTGGAACCCTCGCACTCTCCATTTTCTCATCACTTTCTTCTTCATTTCTCTCAGCTCATTCACTTCATTTCCATGGTCGTATCTTTCTCAATTCTCATAATCCAGTAGCATTCCATCTACTTTTCCCATTCGGAAACCCTATAATTTTCTGGTGCGATCCTCTCTCTTTTTCAGTTACGTTGAGGAATTTTAATTAACATTAATTAGTTACGAATTTTCGCGTGAAATTTACGTTAAGATATGAATCGATAAGGTTTTTAATTTTTGTTTTTTTTGGTGTGTATGTGCTGGCAGGGAGAAGAAATGGCGGCGAACGGCAACTCACGCGTGAACATGGCCAGCGGCGGCGGCGCTCCGACAGGGCGGAACGGACTGCCGAAGATTCAGACGCAGAAAAAAGCCGAAGGAGTGTGCCACGACGACGTTACTCCGCCGGTGAAGGCGCAGACGATTGACGAGCTCCATTCCCTCCAGATGAAGAAATCGGCGCCGACTACTCCCTTAGATGGGATTCAAGGTCCTTTCGCTGCGGTTTCCCAGGATGAACGCAGCAAACAGCAACTTCAGTCCATTAGGTAAATTTAATTACTTAAATTAATCAATTAAACAAAAAAAAAATTAATTTAATTAAATTTTTTACGTGAAAACTTGAAAGTTTGTTCATACTGGGCCTTCCTAATTTTTTTCTGTTTACGAAGTCTGCGGTGGAAGGGTGAGGATGTTATACTTGTCTATACAGAGTGACGCCACGTAGGCACATACCATTTAAATTAAATGTTTTTTGGACTAATTTGTTGTCTTGTAAATTGTAATTTATATTTATTATTTATAAATTTCTACAAAATAAAATAAACAAAATATTTTATTGAATTGATAAATATATTGCATGACAAAAATATTTTGACTTTAATTTGGTAGCTTGAATATAATTTTACTTTCTTGCTATTTATATATTTGATGCGTGTCATATATAGATTTCTTTGGTTTTTCACTCGATTTTTTGGGAATTCAGGTCTTAAAAGTCCAATTCAGGCTAATCTCACCTACCCCTTAGAATTTGAATCATAAATTTTATTTATGAAATCTAATATCTCATCTCACTATATAAAATAATTTTTTGGTAGAAAATAATAAAGTATATATTATATGGTTAGAAAGTGGAGATGAGATATCAAATCTATATAGGGAAAGGGTAGATTATGTAAGTACTTTACCGGCCCATAGTTTTGCCAAAACCTGGATTTCGACTCGTTAAGATATTTATGGACTTGAAATATGTTGCGTCTTGAAGACCTGACCTCCATAAACAGGGTTGGACAATTAGATCAATTATATGATTATTTAATTTAGAAAGATTAAAACGGGATTTTAAAAAATAATGCAGCCAATATTATTTGAATATATAATTAATTAATTTGCAAAAATATATCCATTTTTCCAATAATTAATGAAATATTAAAGTTTCAAATTCAATAACAGCTAGAAATAACCACGTGCAAGGCACGGTATACAACTTCAAAACAGATGATTAAAATTATTTTTATTTATTTAAAAATTATAAGTTGATAAAGTCCAAATCATAACTGATTCATTATTTATTAATCAACTAACAAATATTTAAATTGATTAGAAGATTAATTCTTGTCCCATAATGATAATAGTAGTACAAAATACGAAATAATTACATTATTTTTTTAATATAAATTATAGTTGAATTTATCATAAATAAAACTGTAAAATATTTTGTATTTAGTATTAGAAAATGATAAAAATAATTTAAATTCAAATTTTACCAATCACGTATTTATAAGTAGAGATAGATGAATATTTTAAATTATTTTAATTTGAATTTGAAGGATAATAGTTTTTAAAAAAAGATAATGACCTTATCATAACTAATTTTATTAAATATTATCTTGATAAAAAGTAGAATGCAAAAATTCCATGCATATCCATCCAGGCGTGAAAAATTAGATTCTTTTAGAAAAAAAATAACCGTAAATATTTGAGTCTTGTAACCATAAATTTCAAAATATTTGTTATACTATTATATATATATATATATATATATATATATATTGTATTTAAACTATCATATATCTATATATTATCTTTAGACTCTTTTAGATAATATCCATAATAAATTGTATTTTAAAATAGTAAATTATATTCTTTTAGATAAAAAATAGCGTAAATATTTGAGTCTTGTAACCATAAATCTCGAAATATTTGTGTATTTAAACTATCATATATCTATACATTATCTTTGGATTCTTTTAGATAATATCCATAATAAATGGTATTTTAAAATAGTATTTATCTAATGGCATAATAGAATTCATTGAGGCTATCCACATGGACATTTAGGTGGATAGCCTCAAAGGTTCTGAATTATTATATGTAGATAACTAAAACCCGGATGCATTTTGTTCAAGATCTTTATGAAATGGGCTAAAAAAGGCTACTTTCTAATTCTATTTTGTCTTACTATAGTTTCTGTCCATATCATACACGGCTTATAATTCATTAATATTTCTAAAAATTTTATTTTGCTGTATTGTGTTGTGATGAGTATCCGTATCCGTATGAGACATTTTTTTTGTATAAATTATTAAAAAAAATTCATATTGCCGTGTCCGTGAATCACAAAGTACAACTATTCTAACTTAACTAGAAATCTAGAGTTCGAGTTTTTGGGAATACAACTGACATTGATGGGGAGAGTTCTAGATTTTAGTGATCCGATTATCCGACCCGACTCGACTCATATAAATACTTTTCAGAAAGATTAAAAAAAATAAAAATCAAATGTCATATCTAGTTGAGATACTATAACCACCAATCATTGTCTAGACCTTTTTTCTTTTCTCTTTCAATAATCGAGTTTTTTTTTTTTCTTTTTCTGTTTTTTTGTTAATTTCTTCCTCCAGTGCATCATTGGCTTCATTGACAAGAGAGACTGGACCTAGAGTGGTGAAAGGTGACCCTGCAAGGCCATCCGACACCCCACGTGTATCTCACGTGAGCCATCCTCATTTCACCCCCACCATTAGCGTCAGTGACAGTTCTCTCAAATTCACCCATGTCCTCTACAACCTCTCTCCTGCTGGTAATTTTTACATACTAATAATTTCATTTTCAATTTTCTTGGTGAATATGTATAAGATTATGCAACTGTGAATTCATTTATTCACAGTTTGAATGTTTATTTGTGCTGGATTTATATTCGGTGATCGATACAGAGCTGTATGAGCAAGCTATTAAGTATGAGAAGGGATCTTTCATTACATCGAGCGGTGCATTGGCGACACTTTCAGGGGCCAAAACCGGCCGTTCCCCAAAGGACAAGCGTGTTGTAAGAGATGAGACAACTGAGGAGGATCTTTGGTGGGGAAAGTACGTGCTAGGGTTTTTAATTTTAATTTTAATTTTTATTGGTTTCCCTGTTTTGCAAATTTTGTTTAGTTTTCTTTTAAGCGAAGTTTTGATATGTTCTCTCACTGTAATTTTTAATGCTGTTTGCAGGGGCTCGCCGAACATCGAAATGGATGAACACACATTCATGACTAACAGAGAAAGAGCCGTGGATTACTTGAATTCGTTGGATAAGGTAATCAAACTTTGATTCAGATTTCAGACTTAGCAACTGCATTGCAGAATTTAAATGCAGCATGTGAGTGCTCCATTTCTGATTAGTGGCATGCATGTAAGATAAGGCATGAGATCTTTGAAGTAGGTCCCTCCAAAGATATTGATTGAAATGCAATTTCTTTTTCAAACAAAAAGTGTTAGATTTAATCAAAATTACTCAATCGTTATACAGTTTTGATCTAGAAGATAGGGTGACATTATCTTCCTTTGTCTGTATGTGGAAAGCCAAATCTTTTAGTTTAAGATAAGCATTCCACTTGAATTTCTTCAACTAATTGTGATGTCATAATACCAGTTATGGTACTGAAATGCTTAAAACTGAAAACAGTTTCAGTTAGCATGTAAGTGAATGTTATTAATTTCGTGGTGCTCATTTTCAGGTCTTTGTCAATGATCAATTCCTCAACTGGGATCCAGAGAACCGTATCAAAGTCAGAATAGTTTCAGCCAGAGCTTACCATTCCTTGTTCATGCATAACATGTAAGTACTGACTCAATCAAATTAAGTTAACCTTCCTAATGCTGTTCTTCTTTGCAGTTCTAAATGTCCTTAAGCCCTACTAGATAAGTTATTTTCAGTATTTTAACTAAACACAATTCCCTATATGGGAAACTTAAATAACAAGTTACACAAGCATTTACTCCAATACAAAAATTGCCAAAAAAATAAAATGGCGAAGTAAATCTACGGCCCCTAAGGTTTGCCCTAGGTACAATTTAGTATGCTAATAATCAGCCTATTTTAGGGAGTTCTTTGTAATACTGTGAAATTTCAGGGAGTTTTTTTTGTAATTTCTGAAAATTGAGGGAGTAAATTGTGATTAGCTCAAAACTCATGGGTGGTAAATGGAATCATCCAAAATTAAAATGATGCATATAATTAATAATTGTTTACCAAAAAATATATATATATAATTAATAATTGTACAAAAAAAGTGGATAACTTGGTGGGTCAACAGGTGTATCCGTCCCACTCCTGAAGAGCTGGAGAATTTCGGCACTCCAGATTTCACCATATACAATGCTGGACAGTTCCCATGTAATCGTTACACACACTATATGACATCATCAACTAGCATAGATTTAAATCTTGCTAGAAGAGAAATGGTCATTCTCGGCACCCAATATGCCGGGGAGATGAAGAAAGGCCTTTTCAGTGTAATGCACTACCTCATGCCTAAGCGTCAAATCCTCTCTCTACATTCTGGATGCAATATGGGGAAAGATGGAGATGTTGCTCTCTTCTTTGGCTTGTCAGGTAAAGTTAATCATCGGGAGGCCATGATAATTGTATCCTCTCACCCTCATTTTGTGTGTGAATAGGTTTTTCTTTTGGAATTTATCGCTGTTTTACTAAATGTTTTCTCTTGTGGGAAATTTAGGGACTGGGAAAACTACTTTGTCTACTGATCATAATCGGTACTTGATTGGTGATGATGAACATTGCTGGAGTGATAATGGTGTGTCGAATATTGAAGGAGGTTGTTATGCTAAATGTATTGATTTATCGAGGGAGAAGGAGCCTGATATTTGGAATGCAATCAAGTTTGGCACAGGTATTGTCCTGTTTCAGCTTGTGAACTCTTTCATGCTTTTGCTTTTCTCAGCACTTTGGGGGTGTTTGGAAAACCAGCTTCTGCTTATAAGCAGAAATAAGTTTGAAGCTACTAGCTAGAAGACCAAAAGACCAAATTTTAGCTTCCACTTCTAGCTTTTTGGTTATTTTCATAAATAAATGAAAGTTTGTTTAGTCTAATAAACATGATTCTCTCTCAACTCTTACAACTTGTACTTCTACTGTTGCTTCTCTAAAAGCAAACGAGTTTGCTAACACCCACTATGTTCTTTCTTGTATTATCTGAAAGTACTTTCGTAATTTCTTTTCCAAACACTCCCAACTTTTACTACTATAACTTTCTATAACTCCAGAAGCAGAAGTGTTTGCAAACACCCCTTATTCCAGTAACTAAATCAGTTTTTCTTGAGGATTGGCAGTATTGGAGAACGTGGTGTTTGACGAGCACAATAGAGAAGTGGATTACACCGACAAATCCGTCACAGGTGACAATCGCAAACTTCTCCTATTTAATTATGACATCAGCATTCAATGAATGATATTTAAGTTCTCATCTTTTTTTTTTTCTTCTTATTGCAGAGAATACTAGAGCAGCCTATCCAATTGAATACATCCCAAATGCCAAAATCCCATGTGTCGCCTCACACCCTAAGAATGTCATTCTCTTGGCATGTGATGCATTTGGTGTGCTCCCCCCAGTGAGCAGACTAAGTCTTGCACAGACAATGTACCATTTCATAAGTGGCTACACCGCCCTGGTATGCATGCTACTTTTGGAGAAACTTAAGTAGAAGTAATACTTGTAAAAAGCTGTAGTAGTAAAAGTGGAGTGTCCCGAAAACAGAGTGCTGGAGGAAAAAAAAAAGGACCTAAAAAGCACTTTACTCTCAAGACACTTCCATTTATTTGCCAAAATAACTTAGAAGCCACTAGTTCCTTGGGTGCATCTAGCTTCTAGTTTATTAAAATAAGCAGAAGCCTGGTTTGGAAACACTCCCAAGTGCTGAAAAAAGAGCAAAAAGCACTTTTAGAATCTGCAAAGACTACCTAAGTAGAAATCAGCAGGAAAATACTAACTTTCTTGTTTAATTTCTAAACAGGTAGCTGGGACTGAAGACGGTATTAAGGAGCCCACAGCAACATTCTCTGCTTGCTTTGGTGCAGCTTTTATCATGATGCATCCCACCAAATATGCAGCCATGTTAGCTTCTAAGATGCAGCAACATGGTGCAACTGGGTGGCTCGTTAACACTGGCTGGTCCGGTGGAAGGTATGAAAGTAGTAATACAATTTATTTATTTTGGTACTTCTAACAATTTTTTCATTATTGATTCATATTGGTAAAGGGAATTTAAGTGGTGAATTTTGTGCAGATATGGTTCTGGAAGTCGTATCAAATTAGCATACACGAGAAAAATCATTGATGCTATACACTCGGGCAGTTTGTTGAACGCTCAGTACAAGAAGACTGAGGTGTTTGGGCTCGAGATTCCAACTGAGGTCGAGGGTGTGCCTTCTGAAATCTTGGAACCTATGAATACTGTGAGTTTCTTTAATCTTTTTAGCTGGTGATTCAACATTTAAGTATTACATTATTTTTTTACTAATTTTTAAGTAGATGGTGGAACGGTCATTATTACAATGATAAACCAGCCTAAACCCTAATGAAGTGGGGTAATCTGTAATTTTCGAAACTCACAGGTGTAGGGTTTGTAGTGTTTTCTATCTAAGCTGGTACAGAGTTGTAATTATGCAATCCCCCAGGCGCGTCGATGTAAAATACCCTAATATTACGGGCCCGTCCCCTCCCTTTGCTCATTATTTCCAGATTATATTTTATTTTGTCCTTATTTGTATTTCAGTAATTAAGATGGTGTTATATTTGTGAATGCAGTGGTCTGATAAAAAGGCTTATAAGGATACATTGCTGAAACTGGGTGGTCTTTTTAAGAACAACTTTGAAGTGTTTGTTGCTCATAAGATTGGGAAGGATGATAATTTGACTGGTGAAATTCTTGCTGCTGGTCCTATATTCTGATCTGATCACTTCATGAAGAAAAAACAAAATATCTGCAGGAAATGAAAGTGAAGCCATAAAAATTATTATATGTTTTATTCCTGGATGTTACCTGTTTTATGTTTATGCTGAAATAATTCCATTTTATATGTGCGAAAAAAGAAGAGCAGATATTTTGTCATTGCTAGATTTATATGATATATATATTTCACTTTGAAATATACTTGTTAATTACGATTGATTTTCTTAATTTTTTTGTGTCGTATTTTCTGTGAGAGATATTACTATCCCAATTTCTATACGAACTCACTTTTAGATACAATTATCAGTAACTATCAAATTTCAGTCGGACGAAGATGGTAAAGTGTAAGTTTCGTGTAGTACAGATGGTAAAGTGTATGAAAAATTAGTTTAAATGCCAAATTCAAAAAACACTAATAGTTTGGAGGGGGAAAAGCCAATATCCCCAATATATATATAGAGAATAACGGGTAGAAATAAAATATATATATAGAGAGAGAATAACGGGTAGAAATAAAAAGAAAAGAGATCTAGTAAAACATTACAAAAGAGTCTACTATAAAATAATATAGAAATGTTGGTAGAAAATATATATCCAAAAAATTACAAAAATCAACCTTGAAAAGGAAAATTGAATGAGATTGCTTGAATAGGACAAAGGAAAATAAAAGAATTACAAACTCAAGAAAGCTGATCATTAATTTAGAAAAAAAATTGATAATTAATTTTCGATCCTATCTATGTGATACACTCTTTTAGAGATCATTTGTTTTGGTGGAAACAGAATGAAAAAGAAGAGTAACAAAGAAAGACAACGAAAAACTAGCGTCAACAACTCCTAAGGAGTATGCTTGGGTGATTAGAAGTGTCTGCACTGCATGCCTTAGTGATCAAATCCAGCACCACCTTAATACCCGCCCAACCACTATATATTCATTCTAGTCCCGTTACCTACTTCATTCTAGTCCCGTTCCCGTAGGTAGCTAGCAAGCCCCATGTGGCCAGCGGCGTAGCCAAATTTTTTTTTCATTGGGGTCAATTAAAATATAATATACAACACGCATAATTTTTTTTTTTCTTTGTATTATGACAAGTGAATCTAACTCTCCGCCTGCTCGACATGATATGTATAATTGTTTTTCTGTCTTCTTACCATCTATTTATAACGTTAGTTTCTTTAAATTGACAATGTCGATTGATTTAATCCAGCAATAGAGGTTAATCCTCAAGATTATTTAGCTCTAAAAGATTATAAAATGTTCAAATAACTTCCAAGTTCTTTAAATTGACAATGTCGATTGATTTGATCCAACAATAGAGGTTTATCTTCAAGATCATTCCGCTCTACAAGATTATAAAATGTTCAAATTACTTCTAGAATTAGGTAGGGTTTGGTTATTCAATGAAATTAAGCCATATGTTGAGAAAACTTGGATTTAGTCACAGTTAAGAAAAATTTAGTCACAGTTAAGAGAAATTTGCCTATTTTATTTTTATCTTATGACCCCTCCATATATAACTTTATAAAGTTTTAGTGATGTCAAGAAGTAGAATTATCCTTTCAAAATTAAAAAAAATAAACATTTTTCTATATATTTTTTCTACATATTTAATGTATAAATAAGAGTTTTTTTAAAGGAGGGGAGTCAATTGAAACCCCGGCCATAAGTGGCTACGTCACTGCTTGTAGTACATGCTAGGGCACTATTTTCCTTACATTTATTGGTGCCAGTGGTGGGGCTAGAAATTTTTTTCAGGGGATCATTCTAGTATAAATTTTTAGCCTCTTATTTTATAAAGATAATTACGAAAAAACCCCTGAGGTTAGTTTATTTTTTCTATAAAAATTCTGAAACCTTGAAATAATACCCTGGTCAGCTGAAACCTTACAAATACCGATTTGAAACATAAAAATATATACATAATACCCCCGAAAAACCTTATAAATACCTCATCAAACGGGTATGTGTAAAATTACAAGGTTTCAGGATATTTTCCATGAACAATATAAACCTTAAGAGAATTTTCATAACTGGCCATATTTTTTAATAACTCAATTACTTATATTCAATTTAATATTAAATGAAAATCTTTGATTTTAGAATATATTATTTAATACACATGACCTCATTCTATATAAATTTATGACTTTGTGAGGGGGTCAATTGAACAATTATTACATTAAGACTAAACACAATACCTAATTAATACATTTTATATACATATATTTATGAAATCTTTAAAAGTTGAGGGAGTCAATTGTACCCCTCAATTCTATGTGGCTTCGCGAGTGCTGTGGCAGCCTTGTACGTACTTTGCAGGCCACAAACGATCTTCCGTCCGGTTTAATCCATTTGATACTTTCACGCGCAGCTCGCGTACTGTTGTTTACCTCGGGCTGGAAATTCTCCGAGATTTCATCAGCCGGCCATTTTGGTGATTGAGTTGATGCTGACTCTCAAGGGCTGGCTCTCGTTTTTTGTTGGAATACGGTTTTGTTCCAAGCTTTCCAAATACACCAACTAGAGACCACAAAGATATATAATACCACTGGCATTTGGGATGTTCCAGTATCATTCATCCTCTGCAATGGAATGTTCCAATTGTTAATTTACACAGTTTTTTAATTTAAACCCGCCCAAACATCAAGCCAAAGAGATATATAATTAAATGTGATAAATTATTAGATACAGAAAAGATCTTAAATACAAATTCAAGTTTAAATTTAGTTAATAACAGATTTTATTTTGTTTTGTGGTTCAAAGTACGGCCTATTTGGTAAAAATCAAAGTTATAATTGTATTGTAGCCCAACGTTATTAAATTAAGAAAGGGAATAAAATTATTTGCAACATAAATTTTTTATTTTTTTTATAATTTATAACCTAACTATTTCAGGCTTATAATTACTACTTGAACTTTTTAATTTTTTTTTAAATTTACAATTTTAATTATTTTGGACTTTTAATTGCACCTGAATTTTTCAAGTTTTGAATTATTAAATTATTTTCATAAAAAATTTATTAAATAATATTTATATACAAACGAATTTTTAAATTTATCATAAGTTTAATAAAAATATTAAAAATAATCAAATTATATTCATAAAAAATTTATTAACTAATATTGAATTAAGTGTGCAAATTTTACTAATATTCTATTATTTTGTAATAAATTATTAAAGAAAAAAATAGACTACAAATTAGAAAAGAGAAACGAAGGCGAAAAATTTTCTTTGCCATGATAAGAATTAAATTTAAAAAATAAATAATTTGAAAACCCGTCAAGACGTGGCAGCGAAAAAGTCATGGCGTTACCAAACCATGAACCAATATACGTTTTTGGGCGCGTTCTTATCCTTAACCCTTACAGCGCACGATAGCATGGGCACCCGCTTTTCTGGGTCCTTCGGATTGCCCTACGCGGCGCTTTATCTCACACTACCTCGGTAAGGGAATTTCCCAAAATTTCCACAACTCAAACCCTATCTCTCTGCCTCCTTTTATCTACATCACAACGGCCTCCATCAGAGATCAGCAATCGTCGTCGATCGATCGATCTCCGCGCTATCGCTTTGATTTTCGTAATATCGGTTCCATTTTCGTCGATTTTAAGGTAATTTTCATCTATTTGACGATTTGATTTTCGCTTAGTTTTCGTAAATTTCGATTTTTTTTCGTTTTTCTTGGTGTATTTTCGTGTTTCTTTGGCGAAATCATTAAGGATTTCAGTGGATTGGCGTCAAACGAGGAGAATTTGTTGAAAATTCTGCATCTCTCTTCTCGATTTGGTTTATTCGTTGTTCTTGGTGTGGATTTTTAATCAATAGTCACTAAAAAGTTTGCCTTTAATCGATTTTTGGGTTTCCTTTGTTCTTTCTTTGCTTGTGGACTTTCTCTGAGATACACAGATTTGATATATTTTTTTTTTTCTTTTTTGGCGTGTTTTTGAGGCAATTGAAGATCCGAAGGTTTGGCCTTGTAAGATTCGTTTTTTTTTTCTTTATTTTACTCTTCGGAAGTTCATTTTCCTTTTCCCGTTCTACGATGAATTCCCGTTCGACGATTTTCATCAGATGTGCGATCTTTGTGTTTGCGCTTATATATGTGTATGTGAATTCATTGGTTTTGCAATTAAATCTGCCATACAACTTTTGCAGAAGTGTCGAACAATTCTGTCATAATTTGAAATAGAATCGTGAAAAGAATACATCATTATGCATTGGCGTTGGAATGTGAATTGTATTTGTTCGATTTGATCTTATTCTATTCATAGTTTTCACTTATGGGTGTTCTGTATGTGCTAGAATAAGCACAACTTTTTCCGAGATATGCCATTACTTTTTCTGGATTCTGGTGTGAATTCATTGGAGTTTCTAAGAGATCTTTGAATTCAGGTTCTTATCTGATCAGGTTTGAGGATTCAAGTTCTCTGCTGCTGCCTGTCCGTTCATAAGTGCAATGCGGGGGTATGAAAGAGATGTAAGCAACTTTGTAAACTTTAAACTTAGTTCTATATGACAAAAAAATTGTATTAAAATTTTCATCTGGAATTCTGTTAATCTGAAATTACTTTAATACAGGAGTACGAGGACTGGGATGAATATGAGGACGAGGAGGGTATGGAGCAAGATGAGGAAGAAGGTGGTGAAGATGAGTACGAAGAACCTCCACAGCCCACCCAGGAGGAGTTGGAATATCTTGAACTTAGGCAAAGGTTAAAAGAGTCGATCAGAAAGCAGATGAAGAAGGATCTTGGTACTGCCAATGCTGGCTCCCGAGATAAAATAAGTGCATTTCGTAAAGACAAGTGAGTTTTTAAATGTGATATCACAAATTGCACTTTCTTTACAGTGTTGTTGATTTAATAGAGGTTTCATTTTCCCAAAATTCTGGGATTCTGACACGTTAGTCCAATTGAGCCTAAAATTCTTCTTTTGAATATCAGATTGAGTTCACGAAAATGCTTTCTTGTTGAAAGAATTAATGTATTCTGGTTTGCTAAGTTACTATTGCATATTTAACCTTGGTCCTGATTTTTTATCAATGATCTGTTTACTTTTTCTCATGATATTATTGTAGACACAGATAGCCATCATATTATTTTTTGTTTCTCTTTGATGATGGTTTATTTTAACCTTGATTTGTATGTTTGCAGTTATGGATCCTTCTTTGGGCCTTCACAACCAGTTATTGCTCAGAGAGTAATTCAAGAAAGCAAGTCCTTGTTGGAGAATCCAGATTTGGCAGCAAGGATAACTAAGCCGAAACATACTGTATGTATAGAAGACTTCTCTTTTTCATAAATGTTGGTAATGCTTCTTGATAACTTGCATTCTTCTAATGGCTTATTGCATTAAGGGACGTCATAAATTTATACATGATTTACTCATGCCAAGAAACCCAAAAAAAGATAAATAATGTTAGTTGAAGGTTAAATGAAATTTGAAAGATAATCACGTGATATGACAAATTAAATGAACTTTGAAAGATAATCATGTGATACGACAAAGAAAATATGTAAATTCAATTTATGATAAAAGACAGTCAAGTATTAAGCTATTAATCTATTATCAATGATTCTTTTTCTGGAAATTGTGTGATTAAGAATAATTTAATTTTCGAGCTATCCTTAATAATTGAAAAAGAGAGTACTGTGATAACACAATAATCAATGCTTCCATATCCAAAGACAAGGAAAACAGAGTCAGTCAAAACTGAAGGGGACTTGATGGTCTAGGAATTGGGATGTGGTAGGTATAAGTGGGTGCTCTATTATGCAAGGGTTATCTTTCAAGTTGTACTACTTTTCCATTGTTTCAATTATTACAGAATTGTCCTGCCATGTTGCTTTATAAGTCTGAATATATAGGAGTCGTGACTTATCTTTTATATATGTGAAAGAGTGGTATACTTTTAACTTTTGATATTCACCTTATGTTGAATTAGAGTTATTGAATGTTCTGACTTCTGCATTTCTTTGCAGAGCAATAAGAGCTCTTCTTCAGCTCCAGGTGCATCAAGACCTCGACCCAACCATACAAAAACTGTCACAAACGGGGTAAGTATTAGTAACTCATCTTATTGAATTTTTTGATGAATTTAATTATTCAATTGTTTCCTTAACTCTCGTCTTCTGATAATTTCTGCAGTTGAAGAAAAAAGTTGAAATTCTAAAAAACACAAGAGACTATTCTTTCCTATTATCTGAAGATTCCGAGGTTCCAGCCTCGGCGAAAGCTCCTCATCCAAGAAATGTATCAGCCCCCAAATCTGGTGTGCAACCTGCTGCTCTATCCTCTCTGGTTCGTTGACAAAAATGTCAATTTCAATTATATTTTTCTTAAGGGAACTTATACAGGTTTTTTGCTGGACTTGAAGATGCAAGATCTGCTCCTCCACAGCTTCCAAGGCACAAACAGGTGGCAAATGATCATAATCATCGTGGTAGAGAAATCCCCAATGGTCGTGATGTAAGGAAGCCAGTACAACCTTCAGGAAGCCAAAACAGACCAAAAGTTGGTATGGAGAGGACAGCTCATCCCAGCAAGTCATCAATAGAATCTAGGAAGCAGCTTGGTAGTAGTAATAATGGAAGTGGGCCAGGTCGGCCTGTTTCGGGTCGGCCCAACAGATTGCCTTCCAAAAGCTCGGTGCCTACTACAGGGAGGATCAATCCACCCACTGCAAGAAATAGTGCGGCTGGTGGACATAGACCAAATCCTTCATCCTTACAAGCAGGTGCTCGTAAACCGATGACATCATCACATGTGCAATCTGGCAATCATAGGCCAGCTCCTTCACGTAGTCAAAGTCAAAGTCAACATTCACTTGTGAGGAGACCCGCCTTACAACAAGAAGCTAGCAAGCCGAAGGTAATCAGTAAACAGCCGTTGCCTTCATCTAGAGATCAGGTATGTAATTTGGTGACTTTTTACAACTTCAACTTCTATTTTAGCTTCTCCAAAACCAAAAGCAGTAGAGTTTGCAAACACCCATTTTGTATTGAAGTTATTAATCCAATTAAACTTTGCTCGAGGAATTTGAACAATATTGGAATGCTCTTATAGTCAGTAATGCCAATATATGTATTATAGTTTTAAAAATGCCAAGTTACAATTGTTCTTTTTTCTTAATTTTTAACGAGAAATATTATGTAAATTTACAAGTCGTGTTCATTCAACTAGATTATAAAACTAGTTTGGTTGAATCAAATTGAATTATAAAAGAGAAACTGAATTAAATGCTTTGATTTTGGCAGATGAGGAGACCACCTCCAAAACCTTCAGGTGGTGGTACATTGGCAGGTGGACGGCCGAAGCCAAAACCTAAGAGGCCACACTATGATGATGGGTCTGATGATGAAAATGCTATAAATATGATCAGACAAATGTTTGGGTAATTATTGATTTATATATTACTTGCAGTTTTTTGCCGGAATCTCAAACCCTGTGTAAGAGTGAATTTTTTTGTCACTTCTTGTTGCAGGTATAATCCCAACAAGTTCCAAGATGCAGATGATGATAGTGATATGGAGGCCAACTTTGATGATATTATGAGGGAGGAGAAACGCAGGTCAGTTAGATAGACCGAAATATTCGATAATCTTATCTTTGAATGTTGGTAGAATATATCTTCATGTTTTACTTCTTCTCATTTAAATTCTCTTATTTTATGCCCTCAGTGGTAGCTTTTTCTATTACACATGCTGCGATTCAGTTGTGCCTTCTGCATAAAAATGCACATGCTATTCTTATTTTCCAACTCTTGTGTTTATAGAATTTCTACGAAATGGTGCATTTGAAGACTTTCTTGCAATCTATGTTTTACTTTTTAAGTGTTTGAAAACTGTTTTTGGATAAAACTAAAGTCGAAGTTAAGTTGAAAACAGTTGGAGTAGTAGAAGCGGTCGGTGTTTGGATAAAAAAAGTGGAAAGTTTAAAAAAAGCTGTAGAGTTTGGAGAAAAAGCTGAAAAGCACTTTTTCTAATCAAGAAATCCCATTTATTTACGAACATAAGCTAGAAGCTGGAGCAAAAAGCATGTCCTTTGATGTTATCCTGAAGAACATGCGTATTTAAGTTAATGTAACAAGCAACTGTCCAAAAAACAACTCAGAATTGAGATTCTCTTACTGACATGATATAATATTAATTTTCAGTGCAAAAATAGCCCGGAAAGAGGATGAAGAACAGCTCCGTTTGATTGAAGAGGAGGAAAAAAGGGAAAGGATGCGATTAGCAAAGAAGCGCAAGCTGGGTCATTAATTCTTTAAAAGAAAATATTAAATACCACCCAATTGAGGAATTAAAATCCCTGAGAAAGCCAAGTGAATAGAAGGGGAAAACTGCACCGTGATTTCTGTCATTCAAAGTGCTGATGCTTTGGTGCAACATGGATAGTTGTATCTCCAGATCCTAATTTTAGAGTGGAAACTTGTAACAGCTTTTGATAGATCACATCGATTTGGATTCTTTATTTTGTTTTTCTTCTTTTCATAAAGAGGTGAATCTGTAATTTAAGGGTTTTAGTGTTCACAGCTCTTGGAGAAGTTTTTTTTCATGATCTGACTTTGGCTTTTCTTTGTTTGTGAAGCCATGTTTGCTGTTTTCTCTGCTTTGTATTGGGAAGCTGTGAGGAAAAAGCTGTTTCTAGGGTTAGGACTTTGAATCCATGTTGATTGACAGATTGACTGTGGGCTTCTCTTATGATATAGAGGACAAACTAATAAATTTAAGAATCATTATTGTGATTGATCAGATTATTGATGAGAATATGGTTTCAAATGTTGTGATTCTACACTCAATTTATTGTCAGTTTCAAAAAGACCTGTATTCAATTTAAATGATGGAATTGTAGTTGAAAAGTGTGCAGATATACCTTCATTCTAGGCGAATTGTTTAACAACAATTCTATTAGTTTTAGCCTTTTAATAAGTATGAAAACTGGATTTATTGGTTCAAGAAAACTGGATTTATCGGTTCAAGAATGTAAGGTGCTCCTAAAAATTTTTAGGGTAGGAAGCTGTCTCGAGCCAATGTTCGGTTTGACCCTGTTTTTTCAGGGTAAGAAACTATCTCGAGCCAATGTTAGGTTTGAGCACCAGGCGCTATGGCGTTGAAGTACATCTTACCATACGCGATCAGGAGATCTAGAATTAGGGATAATATTCGTAGGTTTGATATAAAATACTTTGAGATTTGAAATAATTATAAAAATTACTATGGCATCAAATTGGAAAATCCTAATGAAAGGAGTGATTTGCTTGTTATGCTTCTTATTATAAATTAAAAAAAATAAAGGGATAATTGTATTGACATATAGTGAGGTTTGTTGTAATTACATAAATATACCATGAAATTTGAATAATTACAAAAATAATCAAACGATTGTTTAGAAAACTCAAAACTCTTAGGGAAGGAGTGAGTTGCCCGTCATACTCTGGTTTCACCTTTCATTTAACAATTGAACAGTTGGGTCAGGTTACTCATGGGACTCACCCCTACCTGGGAATGGAAGTTGGTTGATGACCGTACTAAAAATTTAAGAACAAGAATTCTATGTTATATTAAAGTAATGTGTCCTGATAAAAGTACATACATTTTCATCACATATTCTTAATGTGTGACAAACTCTCACTAAAATTCGATATTCTTATTGAGAGCCAACAAGGACCATTGCTCCATTACAAAAAGTCAATCTATTACGATCTGCAGGATGTGTGTTGTATTATATCTTATTTTCTGTGATGTACGAACACATACACAAATATGGGAATATGGACACGAAACAACACAGACACGACGACATAAAGTTTTTTCGACATTTATCATTAGATAAGTATTCCACATAAGTATCTGATACAACACGATAAGACTGATGACATATATAGGAATGACAGAACGTCATTTCTTATTTCCTTTATCCAAGAAAAAAAACTTATAACCTTTACTTTATAGAAGATAACATTTTTCCCATTTCTCTGCAAAAGTTCATTAAAATCTATCCCATGAATTTCATGGAAGGTCAGAGTGTACGAAGTGGACCTATCATATCTGGCTGTGACAGTGACACTAGAACAACCCAAACGTACTCAACATTAATGTGTTTTTCTCATTCATTGCTTTACCAAACAAATATAGTGCACGTCCTAACTTCATGCCTTATTTAATTCTTTTATTAAAAAAAATTAAAACTTTCAAATTTCAAGATTTTGAAAATTACGGACAATTTAATGTTTTTGTCTTTTGTTTTTCAGTTATTGAATAACGTTTTGTCATTTTTGGAGCATGTTTTCAAAATTATCGAAACCTTCAAATCTTACCAATATTTCTTGATAAATTGAAATTTTATAAATATCATTCGAAACATAAAAGTGTATACATACATCTGAAAAAACCTTACTAATACTCCTAGTAAATGTAAGATTACATGTTTAGATAGTACTTGACCTAATTGAATCAAAGAAAATGATAAAGACTTGAGATAGATAGTGTAAGACTGTAGACCTTTAGATACATTAATTAATTAGCAAGATGGGAAAAAAATATTATATTCGGTATATTATTCTGATAAATCACATTTATACTTCTAACTATGATATATTTTGTGGTAATTTAAGACAAATTTAATCCCAAATTGAAATTCGGTGTCCGAATTCTCGTGTCTGGTTTAATAATTGACGTATCACTTGAGTTATTATCTGACGAAAATAAAACTGTGTATTATATATGTCAATGCAAATAAATCATGATTGTGGAGTATATAAACAAAACCTCATGCTCAGAGCACATAATAATTTTTAAAATTAAGAAAACCCCCAAAGACTGAAATAGGCAGACATACAAAGGAGATTGGGACAAGACAAAAATATAAAAGTGCAACTGGTGGTTTACTTCATTTATTATTTTCATTATTAGTACAAACTGAATTGAATTTTGTCGGGCAAACTTTCTTTTTGTCACCACCGATTCGGGTAATCCTACGTTGAGGGTCCTTAATCCGATTCGAAATTTAGTCACAGTTATGACTGCTCACTCTTCCTAATGAATGTGTTTAATGGAGATCAAACCTGAGACTCTTCCCACAAACTCAGACTGTGTTGCTAACTGAGCCACACCATATTCGTAAAGTGTACTCTGCAAACTTGTTCTAAATTTGGATACCAAATAAATTTGTAATTTTTTGTGGTAGACATTTGTAATATGGCAAGCTGGACAGATCCAAACTGAGCAGTAGACACACACATCTATATGTATAAAAAAAATTAGATATATAAATATATATATATGTTGATCTCAATTCTCAATGATTAATGATTATTGATGTGCAGGCCATACTCAAAATCAAATCAAAATTTCCATTTTTATTCTGTGGTAAGTAGATCAAGTCACATTTTATTATTTGAATTATTTAATGCACAACTAGGGTTGTGAATTAATGACATTTGTTAAGTGATGTGATTGACCTAACTCGGTTAAAACAAAAACTATCTGATGAGACGAGAGTTGTTCAAATACTAATATAAATTTAAATTAATTACTAAACAAAAAATAATTATTTAATGGACTATAGAGTTTGAGAGTTTGTTATTATGTCTATTTTTTTAATTTTGAATCAGAGATGCAAATATTATATTTAATTTAAAAATATTAAAAGGGTTAATCTCATTTTTTTTTTACAGCAACTATAAGTCAATACAATTTTGATACCTAACTGACGGATTTTCTCGATATATATACCATCATTAAATATTTATTGCAATTTCATATTAACGGGTCCGATCAAACAAAAAACATCTGACACGCGACGCACGTGGATGTTAACTTATAATTTGAGAGAAAAAATAACATTGTTTATACCGGTTCGGGAGGACATGTACTAGTAGATTAAAAGAGAAAATATGGACAAAATTAGGGTCAAGCTCTTCTCATAACAAATTACCTTAAATATCTTTCTTTTCTCATTTCATTATATTGATTAATTCCTTCTAAAACCAGGTAGAAACGTTGTTATTTTTTCTTATATACGAAAAGTTAACATCTACCTGAGTCATACATCACATTTTTTCACTAATAAATGATTGATCGGGCCTGATAGTATGAAAATTAATATAATAAATATTTAATTATGGTATATGTAAATAATTGAGAAAACTCGTTAATTTGGTACCAAAATCATATTAAAATATAGTTAAGATACCAAAAAATGAGATTAGCCGATATTAAAACATCCATGTTTAATTTCAACTGATTCATATAACAAACAAATTAACTAAAAAAGAAAAAGAAATCGAATAAAACAATTTAGGGAGAACAATTATTTATAGATGGGGCGTGGGTTCATTAGAAAATCGACACTAGATATGATATTGTCACGTATTAAATCTAATAATTATAAGTAGAAACCGCGTTAAGTGTGTACAACTTGTCGAGATGATATATGAAGGCATAATATACATAAAATTATTGCACCATATATATTGATATAAATATTACTTGAAATTTAATCTAGGCGTTATCTTTTAGTCTATAGCGATGCATTCATATTTAAAAAAATGTTATTATGATGTATTGTATCGATTACTTTTCTAGTATTAAAATAAATTTGTATCACTATTTCTATATCCGTGTAGTCGTATCCGTAGTCATGTATCACTAACTTTTAAATGAAATTTAAATCTTGCTTTGCGGAAAGTGACCGCTTATATGTTCTTAAATCTTAGAACAATCATTGCTTTTCTAAAAGTGACTGGTTTTAAAATTTTGTTCTTAACTTGTTTTGATTGAGTCAAAACATCGTAGAAGCCTGCATTTCTAATTGAAAGCACGAGATCATGAGTTTTATTTTTTATAAAGGAAAAGAACGAAGAATTTTATTAATTCGAGTTCGAAATAACAAAATTTACAGTATAAGACGAGAATTCTTAAACTAATGCAAATCATGCCCGTATTCCGAAATAAGAAGATAACTAAGCAACATAATTTACCTCACGTTTAACGAACATAAAATTTTGGAATTTTTTATAGTTTTTTGGGTTTCTTTTTTAAAACTTTTTTATGTTTTCAAGTATTATTTTAGTTTTAGAGTCAAGATTCGGTTCCTAAAGTTTCATTTTTACTTTAACATTTTGATTGCGAAACTCTCAAACGATATAACTGTAATATTTTGATTAAGAAGATTATGACTTGTAATTTAACAAATTTTTATGAACTCCAAAGTAATTAACCCAAAAATCAAAAGCAATTGTAGTTATATTTTTGACATATTTTTCTTTAAACATTTGAAAATAAAAATTAAACCATAAATTTTGGGACCCAACTCGATATATATAAATAAAATAAAAAAAACACAAATTTGCTCAATTTTTCCCAAAAAATAAGATAATCATCAATCATCATAGAAATCAATTACCCTTCAATCTCATACGTGTGGCAATTCCATGCAAGATTTTCATAGCATCATCAAACCACCATACCTGAAGCCTTAATTTACCAAATTACCCCTCATCGGTCGCCAAAATCAACGGTCAGGATTGAGCAACATTCCAGCTCATACAAAAAACTCCCTCCTGACGCAATAACAAACCAAAATTTACATATAAATACATACAAAGAAAAATAGATATCATAATAAGAATTGAATTTGACTGTGTTCGTCTCTGATAATTACCCGCGTCGAACAAAAATGGATACATTTATATAATACTCCTAATAACTCCAATTCAATGCAGAGCCGTTGCCGCTGCCGCTGCCGTTGCTGCTCTCCACTCCGTCAGAACGAACTATTGATTTTCTGATCTTAATTCTTGCAATTCAAAATCTCCGCCTATTTTTGGATTAGAAAAGTATTGTTTGAATCCCCTCTTTTTTCGTTTCACGAGGATTTCTCTCTCTGTTCGGATTTTGATTCTCACCGAATATCCTTCGAATCCATCTGTTCGAGCTGAATCCGCGATCCTCATATAGAGATTATTACAGTCGTGCCGACGTGAAAGCGGTGCCTGCGGCGAATGTGAATTTGTTAGTGTTAGTGTCGTTTGGACAACGTAATGCTTCTGGTTCTGGTCGCTGAGGTGATTTCTGTCGGAGCTAGGTTTTAGTGATTTAATTTTTGTTTGTTTGTTAGTTAATTCGTTTAGTGTCTTTTTTTTTTTTTTTTGATTTTTTGATCTGCATTTTCTGATAAAAAAATATATGATATCTCTGTGTTCAACAACTATAGGTTTGAGTTTGGGCAATTTTTACGGAGAATAGGCTTGTAGGATCGCTTTTCTGGAAAATAGTCATATTCTCGATTAATGAAGCTATTGGAAGATTTGGAAAAAGCTTCGAAGAGGTGTATTAGGTGAAGTTAGGAACCGAATGTTAACTAAATATGCCAAGCATTAGTGCTCCAGCTACAAAGAAAGCCACTACTCTTACGGTTAGTCCGATCTTTTCCGTTGAAATGCTGTAGAAAATCTTCATACTGCTGTTTTGCTGATTCTCCATTAATTTCTAGTTTTTGTATCAGTAATTATGTTTGTTGATTGCAGGTGGCTGTTAAATGTAGGCCACTCACTGAGAGAGAAAGGGGTCGGGATATAGTCCGAGTTCACAATGACAAGGTCTGTTAATTTTCATTTAGAAGTGAAACAAGGTGCTTTCTGGGAAAATCTTGATGAGAAATGTGAACTAATGGTTAATGCAGGAAGTGCTTGTTTTGGATCCTGACCTTTCAAAAGACTACCTAGATCGCATACAAAATCGAACCAAGGAGCGTGGATATACTTTTGATTGTGCATTTGGCCCTAGCTCTTCCAATTCGGTATGTCGTATCTGGGCTCTTTGTTATTGCTTCTTGACTAGTTTTTGATTTATATGTTTTGTTTTGTTGAAGCTCTTTCAATGACCCGTATGTGTGAAGACTCAAGACCTCTTTCTCTATGCTTGATACAATAATGTTATGTAGCCGCAGTGTAAGATAACATGTTTACACAAAAATGGAAGAACAATGCATTGTTTTAATTCATCTATTTCTCTGAGGACACAAGTTCTTCGAGAAGGCTGATCTCAATATACATGCTGCAATACAGTTTCCTGGAATGTGTTATTAAATACCTTATGACTGACAATTTCCAGTATATTTCCTGCAAAGTTCTCACCTATTTCATGGAGAACACTACTTGTGGAACCTTATCACGTTCTCATCTGAAAATAAAATGCAGGTTGAGCACGTTCAGCTGCTTTTTCCCTTTTAGAATAGGTGGTCAGCACTTCATCTATCTTGTCTCAGGAAAATAGTAATAACTTATTAGGCATAAACATCAACAAATTCTAGCCTTTTCATGTTTGAAAAGTTCAAATGAAGATGCATGTTCTTACCATTGTCAATGGAGCTAATGCCGATTGTAGTTGGACTTTTGATAAACATAGGTAACTGATGATGTTGCGTCTTTCTTCAGGATGTCTATAAGAGAATACATCCCACCATTGCTGGAGTCATCCAAGGTCTCAATGCTACTGTATTTGCCTATGGTTCCACTGGGAGGTACCTGAAAATTTTAAAAGCAAAATTTGCATTATTAACTGGTCAAGAGGGTGAGAAAGAAGCCTGCAGAGTTCTACTAACTTAGCTAGTGCGGAGTTATAGCCCCTTTTTAGGTTCTACCTTATGTCTGCATCTTGTTTAATGTTTTATCTGTATGTTGCTGATTTATTTCTGACCTGCAAAGTTCCGAAAGTAGTACTTTCTTTCTTGTCCTAGTGTTTAATAATGTATTTCTGCTCTAGGCAATTTCAGTTCAATTTAGGAAATCTATTTGGCCTCAGAAACTAACTGTTATTCTGACCCCCCAAAAAAGAAGAAAATAACTGTTATTGCAGTAGAACTTAATGATTTTATTTTGTTGGCAAACTTTCTCAGCGGCAAAACATATACCATGGTTGGAACCCGAGATGACCCTGGCCTCATGGTTCTCAGTCTAAATACAATCTTTGATCTAATTGAGATAGACAATAGCTCCCATGATTTTGAAGTTACTTGTTCATATCTCGAAGTCTATAATGAGGTCGGTCTTCACATACTTTCTTTGAGAAAATAAGGTTCGATACTTATCTAGCATGAATCACTCCATCGACGACCTTATCTTGTGCAGGTCATTTATGACTTGCTTGAAAAGTCATCTGGGCACTTGGAACTAAGGGAGGATCCAGACCAAGGAATAATTGTTGCTGGCCTTAAAAGTATTAAGGTAATTCGGCTTGTTGTTTCAGTAGAAATTGTTTCCTACCATCAAATACTTCTCTTTATAAGAACTGAAACAGAGCTTGAGATGTGGTGAGTATTTTTATTTCTTCGTAGCTTGCCCATCATGTTTGAGAAGATACTCCAGAATAAAACGCCAAAAACTTGTATTAACTGTCCTTAATTGTCATTGCTGCATGCTATCAGGTGAATTCAGCTGACAGGATTCTCGAACTTTTGTATTTGGGGAACAGTCGACGAAAAACTGAAAGCACAGAGGTCAATGCAACTTCTTCACGGTGGGTTTTCTTATTTTGTGGTGTTTGCAAACTCTACTGCTTTTGGAGAAAGGTAGAAGTTAAAGTTGTAAAAAGATGGAGTAGTAAAGTGGGGAGTGTTTGTTAAAAAGAGAAGTGAAAAGTTAAAATAAAGACATTGAGTGTTTGGAAAAAGAAAAGCTGAGAAGCACTTTTACTAGTCACGAGAAACTTCCATTTATTATGAATATAACCTGAAAGCTAGAAGCTGAATCCAAAAGACATGTCCTAAGGTGCTTCTAGCTTCTAGCTTATTTCTGCTTAAAATAACTAGAATTTGGTAGTGTTATTTTATCTGTCATAGATAATACCAGGATGACCAATTTCCTTTCGTACATCAACATACCTTAACAAGTTGAGATATTTAGAATCTCTTTTCTACAGCTCACATGCAGTTCTAGAGATTAGTGTTGCAAGAAAACATCAAAAGGAGTATCCAAACCAAGTTATCAGGGGAAAACTTGCACTGGTGGATCTTGCTGGCAGGTTAGCTTCATCATTTAGTATTTATTTCTAAATATTTCTTTCCTTTCATTATTTGAAGGTGTGAAAACACCAATCTCTGCAGTGAACGAGCATCTGAAACAAATAGTGGGGGCCAAAAACTGAGAGATGGTGCCAATATAAATCGATCACTTCTTGCTTTGGCAAATTGCATAAATGCTTTGGGAAAACAACAGAAGAAAGGCCTAGCTTATGTGCCATACCGCAACAGGTCTCTCTCTCTCTGCCTGCCTCCCTCTCCCTCTCTCTCTCTCTCTCTCTCTCTCTCTCTCTCTCTCTCTCCTGGTAATGTAGCTAATCTGAAGTTCCCTTGTAGCAAGTTGACGCGGATTCTTAAAGATGGCCTCAGCGGTAATTCTCAAACAATAATGATTGCAACCATCTCACCAGCAGATAATCAATATCACCATACAGTCAATACATTGAAGTATGCTGATCGAGCGAAGGAAATTAAGACACATATCCAGGTGAAAAGATAAATAATTTCACTGTGAAGTAACACACAGTTTATGTGCTTATGAATGTGAAAGCTGACTTGTTTATTTGGACAAAACCTCATCATATGCTTATTGTGGGCTGGCTACATGAATCCCTTTTGACATTCTAATTGAACTTTTGCCAATTTATTCACATACTTATCAATCAACTGTCTCTATAAAGTTACATCAACACTACTTCTTCATTTTGGCCTCAGTTCGTAACTGGTGAAGATATCTTTCTTCGGATTTGTTTGACCCTTTTTAAGTTGTTCTGGGCTAATTTATCTTCAATACACACTTTAGTCAACTCAATGACTCTGTTGAACTGAGATATTCCTCGAGTAAAATTGTAAAACACTACAACAGCCATATAGCAGAGTGTTTGTATTACTTCATTGAGGATATATTAGTTTTCTCTTTGTCAACATGATTACTTCTATATATATATATATATATATATATATATTTTGTTTTCATGTTTGACTACTGAAGTGTGTTTTTCTTGTTGTTTTGGTCAATCTGCCCCATAAATTGATTTAACTTGCTTTTGGAGTGCACATGTACTAATTAAGCAAATAGTATGGTTCTCAGAAAAATATTGGCACGATAAATGCTCATGTATCAGACTACCAGAAGATGATTGACAATCTTCAGGTAAATTATTCATCTTTTATCATCTATTATTCCTAGAACAGGAGTCATATTCTAATACTATGAGAGTCAATTTACTCTGCAGAGTGAAGTTAGCCGGCTGAGAAATGAATTAGCTGAAAAAGATTCGAAACTTAATGCCAAGCCTTCTGAAAAAGCAGAGGATGATGAAATATCTTGGTTGAATACACTGAGCCAAGAAACCAGTGAAAATGTTCAGGAGAGGATAAATTTACAGAAGGCTCTAATCGAGCTCGAAGAAACCAACCTTCGTAATAGGAAAGAACTCCAACACCTTGATGATGCTATTGCACAGCAACAGGTTACACAATTGTTTCTTTTGACCAGATTATTGCTCACTGAAATACATTTGAATTACAATCCCAGCTATAAAGCTGAATTTTCATGTTTTCATGTGGGTGTTTGCAAACACTACTACTTTTGAGAAGCTATAGTGGAAGCAAATGTTGTAATAAGTTGGAGTAGAAAAGTTGGGGGTGTTTGGGATAAAAAAGTGAGAAGTGCAAAACAAAGTAGTTTGAGTGTTTAGGAAAAAAAGCTAAAAAGCACTTTTAATACTCTCAATAAACTTCAATTTATTTACAAAACTAACCTAGCAGCTAGAAGTTGAAGCCAAACGCGTGTCCTTAGGTGCTTCTAGCTTATTTCTACTTGAAATAAGCAGAAATTGGTTTTCCAAACACTTCCAAAGTGCTGAAAAATAGCCAAAAGCACACAAATGCATTTTTTTTTATTTTGGAGTTTGCAAACACTATAGAGCTGACGATTATTTAGCCTATACATGAACCAAGTCTACTTTAAACTTGCAGGTTATTGAAGATGATGGTGCTGTGGTGCAGGCTTTGCAAGCAAGGCGTCAAGTGATCCTTGATAATATTCGAGACAATGACGAGCTTGGAGTTAGCTATCAGAAGGTTGTATCTCTTATTGTTTTATGTATTTTATACTTTTGTCCTCGATTTACTTTGAACTTATCACATATTCTGTATCATGCAGGAAATTGAAGTGAATGAGAAGTGCAGGCGTGAGCTACAAGATATGATTGATGAAGCCATCAGAAATAATGGCAGCAAAACATATTTGGGCATTCTCAGTCAATACAGACTTCTGGTAACCATATACCAACTCCTTTTTCTTTCCTTCTTTTACAACTTTGGAAATATTTTGCTCCCTTTTCAACTTTTGGAAGCATTATATTTATTGCTCCTGCAAGCATATAAATTTATAAGAGCCTTTTTGCAACTTGTGGGGAAATTACTTGCACTGAACTTCTGTTCAAAATTTTCCTTCTATATCCATACACGTCTATAATGGTCTCCATAAGTGACTTTTATAATATAGTCCTATTTATCTCAATTCAAAAACTACTACTAAGGGCCAAAATGGAAGTTACCACTTTTTCCTCTCGGCCATCCTCTCCAAGTTTATTTTTCGAGTGTGCACATTTCACTAGTACATATAAATTCATTGGAGCCGTTTTGGAACTTCCAGGGAATTACAAACACTGAACTTCAGTTCGAAATTGCAATAAGAGATCAAATAATTAACAGCCAAAGAGAAGCACAGAAAAATCTGTGGAATCTGCTGATGAGCTTAGGACTCGATGAGAAGCAAATAGCAGAGATTGGAGCGAAGCAAGGAATAACTGTTGAAGACATTCAGATGACAAAAACACATATGGCTCGTTCTCGTTCCCCTAATTTGAAGTATGAAAGACAAACTCCATTCCATAATAATCAATCTGGTGCAGTATTATCACCTTGCTACTTTCCTCAAAACCAAAAGCTTCCACATGCATTTTTCCGAGAGGAGCATCATAGTTCGTATTATTATGTTTCTCATGGGTTGTCCCCATCACCCAATCAACAAATGTTCAGCAACCAGCCAAGTTCTGATTTTGGTAGACTTGATCAACAATCACAGACCAGCTTTAGGCAGCATCGGAAGCAACAGGTACCCGAATCATAATAATTCTTATTAATATTGTCGCTCCTAAATAACACATAAACAAGACAAATGGTTGTTAGAAATCAAAATAATTTATAATTCATAAAATAAAAAAGAGAAGATGAAGAAATTTAGGTTCAATGTATCAAAAGCTTAGAGGGCCTTTGGCAGGGTATAAGCTCTTTTAAACAACTCATAAGCTGTTTGAGAGCTTATAACGTGTTTGTTGAATGTTTCATGAACAAAGCTTATAAGCTCTTAAAATAAGATGTTCCATTAAGATGAGTTGGGGGAACAACTTATTTTCAAGTTTTGACACATTCCTCTACTTTTTAATCATACTATTTAAACAATTGCTACTACTAACATCTTATAAGCTCATGATCGTTTTCTTTTTGTCCATATACTTTGATTTTATAAAATAAAATCTAACATCTTAAGATGTGAGAGGTCATAAGCTATTCAAAATAAACTTTGCGAAACAAACACCCTCTTACGCTGCTATGGTGCATGCACTTGATATTATTGTGCATGAGTTTAAGACACCTAAAGTACTATATATATGATTGATGGTTGTCATTTGATCAAAAAGCAGGAGAGGAGAAAAAAGATCCAAGAGAGAGAAAGAGAAAGCTAGCAAAATGAAAAGAAAATAAATAATAAAAAAGAGCGCATTTTTTATATTCACCCAAGTGCATATCTTTGTACGATTATAGGGAGATTTACATATCTACAATCTCTGAGATCTACTGTAATTACAAATTAGTCCCTCTTATTTCAGAAATTACAAATACACCCCTGAGGTATCATTATTCTTGTAAAACTTCCGTAGGATTTTGGCTAGTTCACACATTGGAATCGCATGTCTCCTGCAGTCCATTGGCATACAAGTCAATACAGTTTAAAGCCTACTGAGCTGGCCAAAGCCTCATTTTGCCACAATTTCACGAAAGTATTACATGAATAACAAAACCTTTTGGGCCTTTCTTTTATTCACAATTTCTGAAATTGAGGTATTATTATTCATGTAAAACTTTCGTCAGATTTTGTCTAGTTCACACATCGGAATCGTCTTGTCTCTTACAATCCATCGACGTAAGAGTCAATACAGTTTAAAGCCTACTAAGTTAGCGAAAGCCTCTCTTAGCGACAATTTCACGAAAATATTACACGAATAACGAAACCTTAGGGCCTTTTCTTTGTAATTTCTTAAATAAGAGGGACTAATTTGTTATTACTCTAAACCTCATGGGTAGTGGATGTAAATTGCCCTATCGTATATTATGAAATATAATATTAGCCTCTCACACCCAGCAACGGTGAAGTCCCAATTTTGGTGACCTCGAATCTTTAAAGGTCTACCAACATTTCTTGTAAACTTTGTGCAGGAGGCATGGGCTGTGGCTAATAGGCGTGAAAATTCTTATGTCGGAATGAAAGCTATGGTGACACATCATGGAGGAATACCCCAAAGTGCTCACAAGTTCAACCCTCAACACAGCTTCCTAAAAGCTCCGACTCCCATAAAGCACAGCGCTTCACAGGTGCTTCCTTCCCGAGTCATTTCCAAGTTTCAAGGAGAACGCTTTTAGTTTAATTGAATATTCATATAGAACTTTCCTTCGCATTCGTTCATTTGTTTTTTCTTTCATATTGTCAATCCAAATGTACATATTTTTGTTGAAATAGCTTAGACTCATTGTTTTGTAGCTCAGTTCCTTTTCTTGATAATGTGTTAGGAGGGTAGGAAGTCTGGATTAGCTTTTGCGCGATTTTGTACAATTAGTTGGACTGTCATCGTCAAGGTTGTAAATAAGTGCCTTAATACATTAGATTTTATACATGATTTATTCAAAAGTTATGTTTTATATTTCAGAGTTACAACTTACCAACATCCCCTAAATTATATATTATACATCCGACTTATTTGAATAAAAATACCTATATATTTCTACTAATAAAACTTCCTAAAATATAATACAACAAAGTGAATAATTACATGGCTACTGGAGACGAGAAAAATCAATATCTTGACAGCGAAGCAGGCCTGCAGCTCCTCCGTAGCAGAGCCACTTCTCGCTGCCTTTGTTTACATTCCACTTCACTCTATGCATAGCAACACTCTTCGGCGGAAATACTTCAATTTTCTCTTTTTTCTCACATTCATTAATTGTTTCCCCTCCTGAGATAAACAAGGAAAAGCGTGTTCTCAACAGGAAGTGGGTGTTGCGAAAAACTTTTGCTTTTGGAGAAGCTAAAGTTGTAAAAAGCCTGAGTAGTAAATGCAAGGAATTTTTTGGGGAAAGCTAAAAGTGCTTTTTTTTCTCGTTATTGTTTGCAAACACTACTGAAGAAGTACAAGTGCACATTGAAATGTCGCAAATTACTGAGAGTTTGCCTATTTTACCCGTGTTTTCCTTAGCTTTTTTCTCTTGTTCTTTTCCTGATCCGGCTCTTTTCATGTTTGGGGATCTTTTTGAGAACAAACTGTTAGTCAAGGGGGTGGCTACAATAAGACTAACAGTGATCCACAAAGATGATGATCCGTTCGATTTCGCGAAGGATCTCTCACTGATCGACTTGTTGGCTGCTTAAAAGTAATATTTAAAACTCAGTTGCTGAAGCTTTTCAAGGGACATACTTTCTTTAAAAACTATACTTTTCACCTGGAAGCAAAAGGTTGTTCCATCCTCACCACAATACGCAACCATGCCTAAGTCAATAGTCAAACAAGATAAAACAGGAGATTCAAGAAACATAATTTAATAAAAAAAAAAAAAAAACATACAAATATTTGTGTAACTTGTAACCTGTCAGCTTTGAAGCTTTAACACTCCACACTGAGAATGTGGAACAGTCAAAACTATGTGCTTGTTTTGGTGGCACAGTGATGCATTTTCCAGCAATGGGGATGTCGTGTGTTAGCTTCTCTAAGCTGATTAACCACAATATTCCGTCTTCAGTGCATCCAAATACCCATCTACAAACACAGCGGCTGATTGAGTAAATAGACATATCAAAGGCAAATGGAATTTATTTTGATGAATGAGATTGACTTATTATACCTTGGTTCTCGCAGCCAATCCAAGTCATAAGTCACCGCTGGAATATTTTGGTCCCATAAAGGACGGAATGGATCACTGCAATAATAAACATGAAATTTTAGGAAGAAGGCAAATATTAGTCATGAATAGAGTATTAATCTTAATATAACTTGCTTTAGGTTGACAGATATCCTAAATCATGCACGAGTAGCAAATAAATACTTTTCCCACCATCTCAGTTACTTGTATTGACGTATGTTCTATATCCTAAAATATATATATGTTTTTCCCCACAAAAGATTCTTGTCGACAAATTTTGAGTTTAAAACTAATTTACAAAATATATTATTTAGTTTTGTAAATACCCAGTTGGAGCTATGCCAATTCCAAGGAAGTAACTTAGCCACGAAGTTCATAAAAGAACAACGATCAGAAGGGGGTTGCCTTTATCAACACTTGCACGTGTAGGAGGAGCGGGCTTTCCTAAATTAGCGACTTTTTACCATAGTCGTAACCTTCACTTCGAAAGGGTTATGGCTATGTATACTAAAAAGGGACTCCCGTTCGAGCTTAGGCTTGGACGAGGGAATCCACGAAACCCCTATCTAAGATGAATCATTATTGATCTCCTTAGACGGGAGATGAAAACCAAGGGAGCTTTCACTGACCGATACATACCGGGTTATCCTTCCAGAACGAAGAAAAAGACTTGGCTTCCCTACCCCTTTCTAAGGTTTGTGAGAAAAGTCAAAAATTAGCTCCCTTCTTTGGTTATATCAACATTTAGGTGGTTGACAATGATAAAATGCATACCATATGTCCCAAAATTTAAAGCCCTTGTGACCTCCAGTGAGAATTACATTTGCACACTCAAGATCACTGCAAATTCAAGTATCGCTGAATCAGCAATAACTAAAGAACTAATGAAAGAAGTATCAACCAAAAACGAAGTGACGGATTCAGATCAAATCCTTAGACAACAGGTGATTCAGATATATAACGGCAATTCACAGATCTTTCTAAATTATAGTAGAAGAAGTACAAGCACATTTTTTCGGTCCAAAATATAATGTCTTTAACTAAAAGCAAGCTATAATTCAAAAGCAATATGCGCGGTAAGTTGTGGAAATAAGAAAAGAAGCTACTGCAGTTGAGAGGAAGAGAATGAAACCAAACTTGACTTGACTAGAAAGAAATACAAGGGGAGTTGTGCAAGTAGTGGCACTGACCTTTGTGGTGCCCAGGCCAGTGTTCTAATAGGACCTGTGTCTGCATTGAACGAAAGCAAAGGCTTTGTTTCTGAAAAAAGAAAAAAAGAAATAGAGACCTAAATAAGGACATATCAGCTTTACATGGAATATCATATCCAAAATCAACGAAAACATGCATGCAGCTGAGATATGGATTCTTTAATTCCACCTGTCAATGAATCAGTAACTGAAAACTTCCATAAAGCAACCTGCATTTACAAATGTAAGGAATCCGTTACAGGCCTTAGGATTTAAGCGAACCTGATAGACAAAGGACATAAAGGAGAAACAGATAAAGTAAACTTTACCACTCCATCATGACATCCAGCCAAAATCATATCGTGGGGAGATGACACTGACCACTCCACTGTTAGAGGAATACTGAGATAAAAAGAGTTGCAAAGTACAAATCAGATATCGCATGCAATTACATGGTAAAATTATAAAATGTCAGAAGAGTTTATCACTCCCAATACCATGTCACCTAAATCCTCCAAAAACGTCAAACTAAAATGTGCAAAATTGCAATGCGAATGCTTCCTCATGTTCACTAACAGTATAATAAAATCCTTGAAAGTACACTTAAACTTGACAAATTGCATTTTCCAAGGTAAGCTCTAATTCTTATTCAGGCAGGAATTAGTATCTACTGGTAATCTACCTTTGCCTATCACCACAGTTCAGCATTGAACATCTGAATACTGGCTGCAATTTGAGGAAACGAGGATCAGTATGCTCCTGGTTAGCCGGATGTACAAGTTTCACTGTATGAGGAAGAGGGACCTGCCACCTGCAGTCATATTCACTATCATTTTTAGAAGACAAGAAACAAGAAACAAGAATCTACAATCTACACATACTTAAATGAAGTTTCGATCAATATAAGCTGATCCGCAAAGAGACTAATATCTAACATTCGTAATTTGAAGCTTCATGAGTAATGATTCTCTAATATACTGGAAATACAAGAAAAGGTAAAAGAAATAAACCTAAGCACTTGTATCCAATAATGCACAGAAAGGAGAGGAAATATAAATACTAGGAGGAATCATACACTTCCAGAGCACCATTCCCAAGCAAGACAGCAAGATATCCCATCATAGTCATGGATTCAGGGTCACAATCATTAACTGGCCGCCATTTTACATCCCATGCAACTTTTCCATTGTGTGCTAAACATAGCATCATTCTAGGCAATGCAACATCCACAGGAATAGATTTCCAAGAATTATTAGAATCACAAGAATCAATATTAATTTTGTTCCTGTCGAGGCTCATGGAGTCTAAATTGAGGCTTGCAGAAGCCAGTGGATTCATGAGGGCAGATTTTCCATTTTCACATTTTCTTAGACTGTGCAAACTGTTATTCTGGACCTGACCATTTTTCCCTGATTTCTCCTTATCTTCTATACCTTCAGGAGCAGTCAACACTAAGGCATTTGCATGTTCTGTTTGGTTAGAATCTTTTTTCGTTCTTACAGATTCTTCACGATGAGAATGTTGTCTGGCATTTTCGGATGTCCTATACGAAGATTCTGACCCAGGTGGGCCCATAGAATATTCAATAGCAAGAAGTTGCACATTTTGGCTCTCAGTATCTATCTTCTCTACAGAGTCATTAAGAGGCTTCTTTCTTGGTCTCCCTCTAGGCCTTGGTAGTTTAGTCACCTCATTAGATTTACCTGTCCTATCTGAAGAATGCAATCCTGGTGGGCCCATAGGATAGTCAATAGCAAGAGGTTGACTTTTTTGGCTATCAGTATCTCTCTTCTCTACAGGGTCACTAAGAGGCTTCTTTCTTGGCCGCCCTCTAGGCCTTCGTAATTTAGTCACTTCATTAGATTTAACTGTCCTATTTGAAGAATGAGATCCGGGTGAGCCTATAGGATATTCAATAGCAAGAGGTTTACTGATCTTTTCTACAGGTTGCACATATTGGCTCTCAGTATCTATTCTCTCTACAGGGGGAGGGTGCTTTCTTGGCCTCCCTCTAGGCCTTGCTCCATCTTTTTTTGAATATGGCCTTGACTTTTTATTCCCATGAGAAAGCACGTCTTCTTTCTCGTAGCTAGTTAATAGACACCATATCTGGATGGCACCTCGGCCAGTTAAAGGGGCACCGATCTTGTGATATGATGATTCAGGAGGATGAGCAGCAACAGCCACAAACTACTAGGTCAATTTTCAAAAGTAAAACATTATGCAGTGTTATGGCTTACATGTTAAAGGAAGTACTAAACATAAATCAGAAGCAAATGATATTCACATTTGCTCATTGTAATACCTCAGATTTAATATGATTTTCGGAATTGTGATCAACCCTAGCACACCAGTCTAGTGCCCAAACTGCACCACCAACATGCATTACAAAGTCTTTGCTGAAACAAGAGAAACAATCAACAATAACCAACATATGGTATCACATATGAATATCCAAAGAATGGAAAATACCTAGGTTCTTCACGAGCTCTGCTTCCACAATGACTCTCTTTCTGCAGTACCCAAAACAGCCAACTAAATCAAAAAGTATACTCCACAAAATGTGACACTATCGCTCCTACCCCTAAGAACTAAAGTGCAATATACCTTGGGAACAGCCGCGGCTGAAAACTGAGATAACGTAACCCCACCAATTACATCTTTCTCCTCTGGATCACGTTGACAAGCAAACCTCACAATTCTAGGCGCATAATGAAAATCCCTCCACTCTCTGCAATAAATAACACACACTTAAGTAATCTATTCAGAACGGTGGAACTCCATACAAAGAACTAATTCACTATAACTACTCGGCTACCTTAAGAAAATTACGGAATTGGAGAACCGTTTAATTTCCGGTTGATTGGCATCCAATGTTGTTGGATGACCACATAGTTCAGCAATGGTATCAACGGCTTTGAAGTGGTTCTCAACCGAGTAATCAAATTCAGAAACTGCTATTTCTAGTGAAGTGTCTGCGGTGAGATGCTCATCTGCGGAAGGCAATTGGGCAGACTCAGGATCACGGGCTGCCTCAAGCGGTTTTCTGGTCCGTTCATCAGTTTGTTTCTTCTTTTGGCTCAGTTTTCTCTTGCGCTTCAATGCTTGGGCGAGTGGAGCGTCCATGTCGAATTCCATTGCTCCTTCTCCTTCATCCATGGACAAGGTTTAGCTAAACTTTAGCGCGCATGAGGGTTTTACTTTTGGGCGAGGGAAATTCTGAAATTTAGCGATCTTTAAAGGGTGGATTCGGAAGTATGATCTTAGCGGGTCGGGTTAAGTATAAGATTCACACTTGCCGAATCTTCTACAGATATAGGTGTGGAAGATTCATTGTGACTTGAGAACATATCTACAAAAATAAAAAGAAATATTAGATATAAATGACTAAATTCCAATAATGTTAACTTCTTATGAATATATAAGAAGCAATAATCTTACAGAAAAATTGTTCACTCAGGGGGTATTTGTAATTTTCAAGGTGTGAGTATGTTTTTCATAAGCGAACATACATCAGTAATTATCTGTAAAAGAAATTACTGAATCCAATCTTTGACAGTATGAACTCTGATCACAGTAGACTTCAACACAGATGGTGGCGACCTTACTATCAAACTAAACAAGAAATGGCATTACAAAATCTGGTTCTCACTTGTCTGCATAGATTGAAGCGAGGCAGAATAAAATAGCATTGTGCATCATCAAGAAGAAAATGAACACACAACTAAATACAAATTTCTTAATTCCGTTTTGCAAAGTAAAAAACAGAATATCTTCTGCTATGACAATGAGAAAGGCAGAAAGCTAGAAATATATATAAGGCCAGCTATAGGACATCAACCATGAGAAAGACAATTCTTGAATTGATAAAGAAATCACCTACATACAATCACAAAATACAGTTTCTAACTTATAACTGGGAAAGTTAGAACTCGACAGACGGAGAAACTCAGTGTTCAATTCTGCAAAAGAAAAAGAGAAGATGAGGAAAGAGAGGCTCGTAATGAGGACTCACAACAATATAAAGATTACAGCCATGATTGTGAGTCTTCATTAGCTCGGCCCTTACCTGAGCAACGACGAGCGGCGGAACGACGGCGAACAGCGACGACGCTGGGTTTTCCGGCACAACTACCTGCAGTGGCGACACCCCCTCGTCGGAGAAGGAAAGATTTTAGCAAAAAACAAACAAAAAGCGAAAAGCGAAACAGTAAGAAGAAGAAGAGAGAGGGGGAGGAGTAGCTCACCTGACCGTTAACAGAAACTGGCAGCGGCGCGGTAGTGCGACACCGGCGGTGAGGCTGAGCAGAGCAGAGGCGTTCGGCGGTTCGAGGCTGAGAAGGACGGCGGTGGTGGTGTTTGATTAATCGAATTCTTGAAATTGAAATTAGAGAAAGCTGAACTGAATAGAAATTATAATAAAGGGTAAAATAGTAATATAACAAATAAAATTATTAGCTCACCCAAACTCATTTAAAACCCATTAAAAATCCATATAGAATTAAACTCAATCCATCTACAACCTTTCACAAACTCAAGCCATGTAAAATCCAATTAAAATAAATTCAACCTAACCCAACCCAAAACTATTGAGTTGGGTTGAGCCCAATTTACCAGGCCTACTACCTCTGTTATGTTGCTTTAAGATAAGAGCAACACTTAATTATTGAATAAGATAATTGGCCCCCCAAACTCAAACAGTGATACCATTAGTGGCGTAATTTGTTAGTTTCCGTGCTTCAGTCTAATCAAAGATATCAAATTCAATACCCATATATTAATAGTGAAAATGTAGCTGTCATTAATAGTAAAAAATTTATATTTTAATAGTACGATGCGACTAGACCTATATATTAAATTTGGAATGAAACCCAACTCACTCGACTTCAAACCAGAACCCATTTTGAGCCAAAAACTTGTAACAGACTCACTGAAGCCCAACTCACTTGGATCAAGTTGCAAATTTATAAAACCAACCCAACTAAAAACAAGATAGATTTTAGGGAGCCCATATATTCAATTGAATGATTGATCACTACTTTAACCACCTCTTTATTTTCCTTTTAATTTGGTTATGTATCTCAAAGTTTAGTACAATTATCCAATTAAGTCAATACAAATTTTCCTATACTGGCATACATAAATTGACTATAGTTCATCATTTAAAAGTTTGTTGGATGATGGCATATTAATTTTGTATTATGAGTTTCTCGAATTACATAACGTATACTGAATATCTATTGCAATTTTAATATTAACGAGATTGATTCGTCAAATATTAAAGGCAAATGCCGTCACTTATGTAGCATGCATGTGGACGTTAATGAGGAGGAAAAATAACACTATTTCTACTCATTTTGGATGGAATTAATAGAATAAAAAGTATAAAATATACAAATTAGGATCAGCACTCTTCTTGTAACAAACCCTAAATATCTTACCTTTAATTTCCCTATTTTATTATGTTATTTCCCTCCCAAACAAGTAGAAATAATATTAATTAGTACTCATCATACGTAACGTTAATTGATGGGTGGAGCTCATTAGTATTAAAATTGTAATATATATATATATATATATATATATATATATATATATATATATATATTAGGAGGAAAAATAATACTATTTCTACTCGTTTTGGATGGAATTAATAGAATAAAAGGTATAAAATGTACAAATTAGGATCTGCACTCTTCTTGTAACAAACCCTAAATATCTTACCTTTAATTTCCCCATTTTATTATGTTATGTTATTTCCCATAAGTACAAAAAAATATCTCCAATATTCCACTTTTTTTTTAGCAATGGGAAAACACACAAGCAGAAACAGAATAACAGCTTTCCAACCAAAAAACACAGCTTATAAGTTATAAGTAATTACTGAACAGTAACAAATAGCTAGGGTAATTAGTTACATTGGGGTTCCTTACGTTTGTCATATTCAAATCTAGATTCCTCTAGTTTTATTTTTTGCATCCTAGTCCCTTGACCGGTCAACTGTTATTCAGTTTCGTTAATTTTCTGGTACTGTTGTGTTCGTCTTATCGAGACGTGGAATATAAATTTGTCTGATTCGGTGAAGAAACGGAAAATTTAGATTATATACACAATTGTTATAAGAAAATTTCTTAAGCAGCTTATAAGTATCTCGTTTCTTTACCGAATAAGAGAAAAAATATTGTGATAATTATCACTATCTTATCTTGTGATTATATTTTTAGTTAAATATTTTCGGTTAAGAGTACTCTTTGTAGTTATCACAAAATAAGTAAACCCATGATCGAAAAACCAATCGCAATTGGCACCGACAAATTAAACTCTTATAGATATATGATCAATTTGAAACGGACGGTGAAAATTCTCTCAATTTCGCTAGCTATGAAATTATTATCATGTTAGGTGTCTGCAAGCTAAGCCGTAGGAAAAATCCCTGCAGAAGCACCGGTCGGACCCAGATAAATCATTAAAAATTACACTCTGTAGCACGAGGTCGAGCGATATTGAGGGTATTCAAGGAATTGTTTTCGTCGTTTTACAAAATATTATAATATGAAGAAGATGGAATATTAATAATTCATGAACCCATACAGAAAATAATAAGATCGACACAGCCTGTTGCACGTACAAACGTGTGAAGAAATAGACTTTGACCTAACTCAGACCTGAGAGCTATCTCAAGAGAGGACGATCATTAAGAATTTGATATATATGTAGTTCTTAAACAAACAATATAATGGAAGGCAATGAGAGGGTAAATTGGCAATTTTGTTCCTTTTATTTAGCACAAATTGAAATTGCAATATATTAATTTGACAATTAATAATTTTAGCTAGTAACTACGACGTATTTTGCGCAATTAATTAAACCAATTTTTTAACCCTATGTTTTTAACTACGATTATGCACTAATTCTTCAAATTTAAAATTGAGGCACCAAAAAATAAAATTACCCAAAGTTGAAGATATAAAAAAATATTTTAACCCTATTTTTTTTTCTTCCCCTTATTCAAACTTACTTGGGTATAAATTGTCTTTTTCCTTTCCCTTTTCCATTACTTTTGGGAGATCCTTTTCATCTCTGTGATGACAATCCCCATTCATTCATGTGGTCCTCTTCAAACTCCGTCAAGTCGGAAATAATTAAACAAGTGCATGTTAATTTGTCCCATTACATTTGCACTATTAAGTTAAATTAAAAACGTGTGCAGCTTTTGTTCCCTCGAATAAAATATACAATATGTCAATTTTTGGTTACAATCACTGTCTTTAATAAATAAATAAAAAAGAAAAATACGTCAATAGGATCGGTGTATTTTATTGTAACGTGCGTATATAATAATCAAATGGAAAGAATTCGAAATATATATTAATTCTATTAGTCTACTTCATTATGTTTTTTTTGAAAAACAACCAATTAACAATCTATTAATTGAGAAATATAAAAAGTTACGTAGTTCAAAGCAAACAACGAAATATTACTAAAATTATGTAGTTCAGCTCCTTGTTTTTTTTTTTTAAATGGAAACTGGCCCGCGCCGTGGGATTATTACAAGGTTCCCACCTCATAATATAAACATCAAAGCAAATAATCCGGTGAAACTAGTAAGAGGCCATAAACATGCCTAAATCCAGGCCATGACCATGCCTTAAACAGGATCTTCAACAAGGTCTTCTACATCGCAGTAGGAGAAGGAGTACACACTTTGTGCGATCTGGATCGTTCATCACTCATACGTGACACGTACTCATCAGAACTAACCTGGATCGTCCACTTATAAAACACGTGTTCAGCAGAGTATCCCGAGAAACCCATCGTTCATTTCCTAAGCACGTACTCATCAGATTGGGTTCCTTCTTGAAATTGTCTTTAAACTTGATCATATCGAGAATGAGCATTCAAGCGAAGAAATGACAGGCCGGAACCAAGGTACAAGAGTCCATCAAATACCAAAAGTAACATCTAGCCGAAGCAAGCAAGGGCAGTTCAACTCCTTGTTTTTAAGTCACATCGTCGTTGTATGATGAGGTTGCATTATTTCCCAAGTTCGGACAAACAAATTCTGCGAGGGCCTACTAAAAGAATAATGTCGATGCATGCCCACAAAGATCTGCAGCCTCTACTTATGCATATACTTTTATATTATATATATATGCATAAAAAGTGCTGAAACTTAGCACAAAGCCGCTGAAATTCATAACAAGCTGTTGGTAAGTGTGCCATTTTCCCTGTTCCTGAAAGAAGATCAAATATGATGAAATTATAAAGATTCTTTTCTGCGTAAACTGCTCTTATTCTTAATTGGATTAATATTTCTTACGCTGTGATTCGCAGTTACGTACGTTGATATTCGATCACACATCATCTTCATGGATTCCCCGGCTATGTCATGGCTCTCTGAAATGGTAAGCTGTTTTCTGTTTGTTAATATGCAATAAGCAGTTCATGATATATATGCTATAGTTATGAAGAAATCAAGAATAGCCATCTAGTACACTTCTAAAAATCATATCTTGTCTTATCGGACGCTCGTGTCGGATACTTTTTAGTATGAAATATAGAAAAAAAACAGTATCGCCCTGTCCGTACCGTGCATGCACGTGTCGTGTCCGGATTTCATAGATAGCAATGTCTATCACCTTCTCCAATTGTATATGGACCCCTCACTTTTTCCTTTTCTTCCGCAATTCCTCACCTTAATTGTATATAATTGATCCCTCACTTTTTAGTTTTCTTCAATGCATCCATCGAATTCTCTTTTAATGTACTAATCGTTATTAATTAATTATTAAAATGGCTTATTTTTACTTATAGTTACTATAGAATTTCTAAAGAGATTGCACGTGAGAAAATCTATGATTGTGCTCCATATAGTTTTAGTGGGCACCCCTCAATAATTCAAAATTTTTATATTAATGTTTTATGGTTATTATATATTTTAATATACTAAATTTATAGATGTATCAAAAAATAAACAGATTAAAAAAAGACTACTAAAACACCTGTAAATGGATTTTTATGACCAATTATTAGAGTGCGAACTAGTTTTTTCTAGTTCACCTTAGAGCGTCACATCCGCCCTCAGTTCGCCAGATCTAACATGCCGAACGTCAGTGCAATGGGGTCCTACGTGAATTATGCGACCCTCATTAGACTGATATAGTGCATGAGACAATATACTTTTTGTAGAGAGAACAAAATTGGACAAAAGTTTTACATGAATATTTAATTAGTGAAACTATAGAAATATTTTAATTTGTAATTTTTAGAATAGGAGAAACTAATTTATATTAAAAAGTAAATCGCCATTTGTAATGTATATTAAGTTGTGCCAAGACTAATTTTTATGTTATACTTTGTGGTACTTCAAAAATATAAGCTAATAGTACATGAAACACATGTGACATGTATAAACATTACAATATTTTTTTTATTTTTTTTTTGGTCAAAATAAACATTACAATATTAATAATGAGTACTTATTTCAAATTATAACATCACAGGGTTTGGACAGCTCAATTTTCTCGGATCAATGCGAGTTCATAGATAATACATTTGACGATGAAGTTGCTGCACTTATTCAACAAGACTTCGAGAGCTGTTTGTCGGCCGGAGATGACAACTCGCCGCCGTCATCAACTTTGACTGATCTTCCGACCACCAACTCCGACACATCTCCTCGCTCCGAACCACCAACCAAACTTCGAAAGCCTAACAATTACTCTAACTTTTCAACAGTCCAAAACCCGAGTATAAATCCCGATAGAGCTAATTCTTCAACTCCTATAATTCTAAACTTTGGGAACCAAAAATCACCTGAAATTAATCAAGACTCTGCTGTCGTTGCTGAGGTTTTGAGATCGTCGAAAGGATCGAGTGAGGGTCCGAATCATGATGATCAATCAAAACGGGTCCAACCCGCGAAGAAAACGGCTCGGGTGAGGCCACCGTCGCAAACTTATGATCACATTATTGCGGAGAGGAAGCGGCGGGAGCAGCTCAGCCAGCGATTTGTCGCTCTTTCGACTATTGTTCCTGGCCTGAAAAAGGTACACTAAAATTACTTCATTTTTATGAAATTCTTTTAATATTACTTTTAAATGAATTGAGTTTTTACTAAAGGGAATTGATATTTTATTAGTTAATATTAGGGTTAATTTTAATTTTGGTATCATGAATTAATCTATAGGTAAATTGCAAAATCGAGTCATTTACTAGTTTTACCTTGACCATTTTGGTACATTAATTTAGCAATTTGCATCCTTACCCATTAATTATGAAATAATAGCAATTTCAATCAAACATTTGACAAATTGTAAAATTCAATGTTTGAGATCATATTATATCTAAATCTCAGCCATTAACTTAGCGAATAAACTCAACTTGATACAAATTAAAATTTACGGTATTAAACTTAAGAAAAGTGAAAAAAAAAATATGGTATGAACTACTAAAATTCAAATTAGGTTGAAATTGAAAATTGATCTTATATACAGTTAACACCTATTTTAATTTCCTTACCCCTAAATTTTCAGATGGACAAAACATCTGTTTTGGGGGATGCAATCAAGTACTTGAAACATCTCCAAGAAAGAGTAAAGACATTGGAGGAACAAGCGAAGCAGCAGCCTATGGAATCAGTGGTTTTTGTGAAGAAATCCCAAGTAATGGTGGACGACGAGGAATCTTCCGATGAGAAAAGTGGAAGCTCCGACGATCAGCCGCTGCCGGAAATTGAAGCCAGAATCTGCAACAACCAGATCCTTATCAGAGTACACTGTGAGAAAGAAAAGGGTATTTTGGTAAATCTACTCGGCCAGGTGGAGAAGCTCAACTTGGCTGTTGCCAACACCAATGTCGCCACCTTCGGATGTTTAACCCTTGACATTACCATTCTTGCTGAGGTAATTAATATAGTTTGAGATAATTACTATGCGAGTAGTACTCCTTAAATTTTCAATAAAATATATATATATATATATATATATGTTTCAAACAAAAATAATTTTAGAGGAGGCTTTTTCTAAGGGACCCATTTCCCTCGGAAATCCTTCAGAAATTGAAATTTCAGAGGAAATTCAATTCCTCATAATTCCCTCGAAAATTGCCTGTTTTCTTGTAGCCTGTGTCATATATGTTTTTGGATCTATGGTTTAAGTTCCTTCATTTCTTTTAATCCCATTTATGAAATTAACTTTTATTGCATTAATTAACAGCCTTTTCTTTTCCTTCTCCTTTTCTTGTTTTGTCAACGTACAGATGGAGAAAGACTTCAACTTGACAATGCAAGAAGTTGTGAGAAGACTTCGTGCAGCTCTCCAGCCCACTGCATGAATGCAAACTATATATATATATATATATATATATATATATATATATATATATATCTCGATCGTGTACATCTTTCTATTGATAATTAATTGATGATTATGATCAAATGAATTAGAAATATTAGATAATAAGGTCTTTTGTTGGTAAACTAGTTGACAATATTCCGACCAACCAGGATATATAATTTTCCTTCTTAATTGTATGTTCTTATGTCCCTTGAATTTTCTCGTATCTTTCCCATAAATTAATCCCAAATCTAGGATTATTTTTACAAGATCCATCTCTAGTACTTATAAGGGAAGATGATAATCGAGAATCTATCTCCAACAAAAGGCAAAACTCAATAGTACTTACTAAACTCACAATCAGATCCTCACAAATTATCCCTCAAAAGTGTTTTGAGTGATTCTTGGCTTAGCATCACGAAAACACAAGGCATTAACTACGATTTTGCGACAATTTAAACTAATTTTCAAAATTCGGCACCAGAATTCTCTCTCGTGCATTGACATGTGCCGGCGTGAAACGGTAAAAAAATTGGCTCCAAAAGCTTGTGATGTTGATAAACTTTAAACAACAGTTTTCTGAGTCTAGCGGAGCATGTCTGCATGTGGAATATGCATTTGTCTAAATGCAACAAAAAATTAATAGTTTACATTTGGCGAAATTGCGATTAATTTCGCCTTTAACATTCCATGCATTTAATTATAGGGCGAATTATATTTGGTTCCCCAATATTTTTCATATTTATATTTAAGTCCATTTAGATGCGTTTATTATATATAAGTCCCTAAATTGATTAATATTTTTTTATATAGGTCCATAAATTGATCAGCATTCACTTCTAAATCGGTGGTGCATGGGACCTAAATGTATACAATATAAGTTAAATTAAATGATTTTGGGTACCGGTTATATCTAGAGACTCACATTTTATGTTAAATTTGACCAAATGTAGACAATCAAGTAACCTAAATGTAATAAATGGCTCCGAACCGCGTTAATGTAGATTATATCACATCCCATCTTTTGCTCTTAATCTTGCAATTAATATTCAGTGGTTTCAAATGTTCCCTCAAGAGTACGGCACCCGCATTTTGTTAATTAGCACACGTACGTGATGAATGATGATGCATGCCTGATGCCACTATAAACAGGTACCATGCACTTTTCTTTTTCCAATTAGCTCATTTTGCATCAATCATTTCCAATTAATTTCATCACAATTTTCACATCATTTCTTGATTTCAATAATTAGTAATTTTGTTTATATATCTACAGAGAGATGGACGAAACTTGTGTTGATCTGGATGCTGCTGCTGCTGCTATGACGAATATGATGAAGTGCGAAAGAGTGAAGGTTCTTGAGGATTCGAAGCAGAGGATCGAATCCGTGTTAGCTGGTGGACAGATCTCAAGTCCGATCACGGGCGCCGTCCGATGGAAATATCCTGGAATCTGACGAACATCTACTGCCTGAAATCGAAACTAGAGTGCACAATAAAAATATACTTCTGAAAATGCAGTGTGAGAAACGAAAGGGACTTTTAGTGACGGTAATTGAGGAGCTGGAGAAGCTTAATTTCAGCATTGTAAATGCCAGTGTGGCGACGTTTGGGAATTTCGTCCTTGACATTACCATTATCGCGGAGGTTAACTTCAAAACTATCATTATTTTAGGGTCAGTTAATTACACAAAACTTCGAGGTTTGCATCTTTTATAATTTTATAATCAGAACATTGCAACCTTACATTAACCTCTAAGAGTATCGTAAAGTTTTTCAAGGGTATTATATATATGTTTTTGTGTTGCACAAGAGAGAATATTTGTAAGGTTTCAATTTATTGGGATTTGGGAATTATTTGTAAGGTTTCAAGGTTTCGATGGTTTTTCGGATTGTCAAACAAACTTCGGTGATTTGTGTAAGGCCAAATTGTATTTTTTGTCCTATAACTATTGACTTGTATCGATTTTGGTACCAAGATTTTTTGAATTGCAATTCCAGTCCCGTGATTAACAAATTTGTGCAATTTTGGTCTTCTAATTAAACAATTTGTGCAATTTTAATCCTTTAATTAAATAATTTGTGCAATTTCAGTCCGGCGAGCAAGGGGATTCCGGTGAGAAAAGGACCAAAATTGCACAAATTTGTCAAACACAAGAATGGAATTACAATTTAAAAAACCTTGACACCAAAATTACAACAAGTCATATAGTTACAAGAATAAAAATGCATTTTGGCCTGTGTAATTATCCCATTATTTATTCTAACATTGAATATACATTTTATTATTGTATTGAGTTTAAGTACCTTTAAATGTATAATTTTATAATTATGAACTTTTTTATTTGTTGATCTCAGATGGAGAAAGAATTCGATCTTCCTGACCCGGTGAATGATATAGTCGCAGCGCTTCGTTGTGCTCTTCAAGTTGTTCCATGAAGGCTTTGATTATTTATTTCAATTTTTGTGGACATCAGATTTTCCTTTGCCGGTTTAAGTATAATAAAAGGCAAATTGCAAAACTCCCCGACTATAATTAGTATCAGTTTGCAATTTTAGTGTATTTATTTTTTACTTTTTAATTTTGTTTCGTAATTCATAAAAAGTTGTAAATTAAGAACATTTTTTTTCTCCAAATCAATTTTTAGGCGAAATTAGATCACATGCTGCACACGTATACTCCGATAAATCTATTCTATAATCTAATGATACCTCAACTAAATTATTATTTTTCAAAAAATATATATATATCTTGATAAAAGATTGTCCACTCAATCCCAAGCGATAGGTGTCCAAAAGACAGCATAATTGGATCAATATTATCCGTTTTGTTTTATTCTATGGAAAAATTGCAAAAATAATAATAACTTTGATTTTTCTAGTTCCCTCAGTTATTATTTTTTAAATTTTATTTTGTAACTTTTTTTTTTTTTTTTGTAATTTTCATCCTATTTTAATCGAAAATTACCCTATACACTGGAAATTTGCCGGGAAAAATTACTTAATGTTAATGTCGCCGGTGAGCCATTCTGCCAAAAACAATGGATTCTCATGATTTATATTATGATCCCTACATTATTTTAAAAAAAAAAATTCCAAAATCGTGTAACTTTTACTATCTCCATCTATTTATTCTAGTCCACAGTGCAAATTAGATGATTTTGAGAAGTTAATTTTCTTCAATTAATGTGGATATTTTGACCTAGACAATGAATAGAATCTGATGATTGTAATTAATATTTTTTTTGGAGGGTAAAAACAAGAAGCAAGGCAATTTAAAGCCTAAATTAATAACTAGGTTATCAAGCTAAACTCTTCAATCCGCGTTCCTCCCAAAGTACTTTGAATCTATCATGCAAATTGTGCTCCATTCTAGCCAAAGCATCAGTGACTTTGTTTTCGGAACGATGATTGTGATTAATTGCATATCTCATCAGCGATGTTGATAATTTTTCCGGTGAATTTCCGACAAGAATTAAGGATTTTGACTAAAATAAGATGGAAATTTGTAAAAAGTTAGAAGTTACTGGGCAAAATTTACAAAATCATAACTGATAGGACTAAACCCAAAAATATCAAAGTTGCGTCACGAAATTTTCAATTTAGCATTATTCTATTTCTGTACTGTTAAGACTATGCTCCAATATTTTCCAAAAAAAATAAAACAAAGTAGCTGGATATATATACAACCAACTCTTTATAATATACATCAACATATATAGTCCAGATTCATTCAACCAAAAATAGAAAAACAATTATCTCCCAGCAAAAGTTGTATGTCACAATTTTACCAAATTATTAAAAAAAAAAAAAAACAAATTATAAACCACATAATTACATAAGATCCTGTTTTGGCCAACAAACATGCGCCACTAGTTCTTTAAATTCTTTTCGGGAGAAGAAAAAGAAATCGTTGCAAGATCAAAAAGATATATTATTTTTAAGGAGAATTTACATATGAAGGTTTGGATATTTATAATTTACTCACTCTAGTTTTAAGAAATAGTAATAAAGTCCTTAATATTTCAAACTTGTAAAAGTTGAAACAAGACTGAAAATATATATCATCATGTTTTATTAAAATTTTACTTGAAAATGTCGTCACTATCTAAATTAAAAATTTCACAATATCATCACTTTGATTATTAGTTAAAACTATCCACATTTCTATTAGTTTTTTTTCACAATTTTTTTAAGATATTAGGGGCTCACTTCTAAAAAACGAGATATGGAAACACTGTAAAACATCACTAAAACTAGATAATTGAGATACTAGCTAAAAGTATTTCATGATGTTTCAAAACATATTTTATAACGAAAAAATAGATATATAGTGATAATTTTTTAATGTCTCGGTAAGTGAATATGATCATTTTTCAAAAAGTAACACGAAAAAGTGTCTAACTCGCAGATTTATTTTAGCAGTGAATATATTAATGTTATCTCTCAATTTAAAGGGTATAAATTGTAAATATTCCAAACTTAGACGTATTCAAATCTAATTTTTTAGATAGCAACAGGGTGGAGTACCTCGTATGGTATAATTTATCATGTATGGATATTTCTAAAAAAAATATTATGTTATGTTACGTCGTGTCGGATACTTATATCAGACACCTCTCGAGTACTAAATATTCAAAATAATTTATATCGTCGTGCCCGTATCATATGGTATCGTATATATATATATATATATATATATATATATATATATATATATGTATACGTGCAGTAGTCATGTAGAAATATTATTTGTTTCTTTATGATTCTAGTATTCTACCATGAGAATTGGTAATGATTGTTCCCCCTCCCAAGGTGGGAGGAAAACAAAGTTCCATTCACAACTTTTATGGGAGTGGGGATGGGCACAACGTGGATGAATCTATGAAATTATTTAAGAAATGTTGTACATTTTATCATTTCATATTATTTTTTATTTTGTGACATTGATGCAATCTACCAGCTACAAGAATTAGTATTTAGTTACAGATACAGTGATAAAAATTAAGAATATTGTCAATATATATAAATTTTTGGCAATATTTTTCTTCTCACGAAATAATTGAAATTTAATGATAAATTCGGTCACATTTGACAATGTGTTGTGACAAGAATTTTGTACTAACTCTATAATAATAAATTTTATATTATCACTTAAAAAATTGGTAGTTCTGGTTCTGTTAATTCTTAGATTCTTTCGTATTATAGGATAACAAGCAATCTCATGATCATATATATCGGGTAATTTATTTGTATGCAGTTTGAGAGAATTATTGGTCAAAATTTAAAATTAATGTTATTTTAATATAAAAGAAATATAGGAAAATTACACTTAATTAAACTTCAAAGGAGTTTGCTAAATTACAACTCATGACCCTCTTAATCAAAATAATTATAGTTATACCATACACGAAATTGATAAATTATAAAATACACTCAATCATTAGGGTTTCGTTATGTACTGATGACGTCATCAAAATTGAAGAGTAAATTCCAAAAATACCTTTATTTTTTTATACTATGGGTTGCTCCTAAATTTCACGAGGGTGTTATTTGTAATATATACCATAAACTCTTTTGGGGTCTAAGTGTAATTTTTTAAAATAAAAAAGAGAATATTCCGTTAATTAATAACGGAACCCTAATGCTTAGGTATATTTTATAATTATTTAATTTTGTGTAGGAGTGTAAGTGTAATTGTTTGAGTAAGAGGATCATGAGTTATAATTTAACAAACTCCTTTGCTTAATTTTTCCAAGAAATATATACATAGGAAGAATTGTCTCCAAATTTAGGGTCATGCCCCTAACATCGACTACATTTCAATATTGTAGATGGTTTGAAGTTAAGTTGTGAATTTAAAATCTTTTGATTTGTTATAAGATGTTATCCTTTGTTGGGCATACTAGGATTCCCCATTTGAATGCATTAATGGAAACAAAATCTCTTATTCAAATCCAATTCGATTGGGGTTAAAAAAAAATATATTTTTACATAGTATTAGCGCGAATTCTGTTTTAGGCATGTCTTTTCATTCTCGTCTCTCAATTCGTTGATATTTATTTTTATAAACTTTATGCTCTAGTTTGTCCCTCATCTTTTTGCGGCCCAAGGTATGGCGATAATGTATTAAAACTATCCCACATCAAAAAGTCAAAGAGGTGATATTCAATATATAATGGCATGACTAACCTCTGATTTTGAATTGGTCGGATTTTGGGAGTTTGAGGTAGACGAAAGTCAATTTCCTCCTGAAATATAATTTGTGATACATGGATATAGATACGACGATACAGACATAACGATATAGCGGTATCTTCCACAATACTGCACGATTTTTTTTTAGGAATATCTGTATATAACATAAAACATAACTAATTTAAGTTTTCCAAAATATATAAATATTTATAATTTCATTTCTGTTAGATGACCTACACGTGGTTAATTGGAATAGTGGTGGTCCTGCGTTGTGGTTGTGATGGTAAGGATTATGTCCGCGTGGTTGGAGTTTGTTGATCTTCCAAAAAATACGAAAATAATAATAATAATAATAATAATAATACCCATATTTGTTTGTCCAAACAATTATGCCCAAGTCAGGTCACTTTTAGTCTGTTACGTTCTTTTGTTCTTTATTTGCAAATAGAAATATATGTTTTTTTTTTAATTTGAAAATAGAATCGTATTAAATGATGCGAAAATGAAAGTTTTGGATTTTAATATTTGTTTGATTGGCAGAACCGTTTATTCTCCTTTTATCTTCTGAAAAACCGGGAGGAAGCCACAGCTATCGAATCATACAAATTTTTGTGAAACAGAAACATGTGTCTCCAGAATTTTAATAACATATATAATATACAATTGGCATTCATTTTCTTTAATCTTTGAAACAATAATTGGCTCTATATATTATGTGTGATATAAAACAAGATCAAATTGTATTTTTAGTCTCGTAACTATCGACTTGTTGTAATTTAGGTACCAAAATTTTTCAAGTTGCAATTTCAGTTCTCCGACTACCGGAATCCCCTTTGCTAGCCGGAAATTTATAATAAATACTAATAAAAATTTAATTACGTACAATTGCAATAAATTCAAAATTACAGGACTGAAATTATAACTTGGAAAACCTTAATAACTAAATTGCAACAAATTAATAATTACAGGATCGAAAATATAATTTGGACTATAAAACAATAATATTGTGATTAAGAAAACCGTAGGCGCAATAGAAGAAATTAAACTTAAGTAATAAAATGTGGTGAGTGGCTTTGCTAAACTTATTATATATATATTAGTTAATTTAATTAATTGATTATTTTACTTATCACAATAATGATATTTATAATTAATTATTAATATATCATATATGTATAATGGTAATTTAGTTAAACAATAAATTCGTCATAAATTACACTAGTGACAAATAATTAATAAATATTATACATATTCCACTAATTATTATTATTATTATTATTAGTTAGCGTAAAGGTGAATATAATTACACACCTAAATACCCTTAAGTTTAGTGTATTTAAAAACCAATCATTTCTGACAAGTTATTCTTCAATATGAGGTGAGAATCTTGACATAAACAATAAAGATAATCCAATAATTGTGATGACTACGTTGACGATTTTCTCGTTAAATTTCCGACAATCTAGGTAAATTTGAGTAATAATAAGATAAAAATTGCAAAAAATTAAAAATTACAGAACAAAATAAAAAAGAGATAAATAACAGGACTCAAAAAGATGGACGATTCTTACCATTTTACCTAAATTTTATGCTACTTAGAAAGGGCTGCCCACTGAATCCAATCACTGTGATCTCTGGAGCCTGCAGATGATGGCGTTTGCCATTAACAGAACCAATAATGTTACGAGAGAAAATGAAAACTTCAGAAAACACAGATGCAAAAAAATCTTATGGTCGGATGAAGGAATGTGGTCCGGAAAAAAACAAACAAAAGAGATAAAAATAGTTAATATTAAGTCATATCATTCTCAGTGAAAAGAACATGCGTTTTAATATACTTTATTTATTTTAAAAAAATTCAACATCTCAAATATAACGAGAGATATTTAGTAAATTAATGTTATTTTTTATGAACCATATACATATGTATGTCATTTTTCTGGCCAAGAGAATTAATGTTGTCCAGCATTAAATGCAAATATAATCTAACTAAACGAATGTCTTGATCATTTTTAATTTTTCTTTTTTTCCTTTTGTTCGAATTCGTGATCTTTTCTTTTTTTTTGTTTTGGTCAAAAATCCATTTATATGAGTTGGGAGGGTTCGAATCAATTTCTGATCATTATATAGTTATACTTAACTACAAAAAATGATGTATAAACTTTATTTATCCATATATAATAAGAAAAAAAATATATGTTTGGCTGAGTGCAGCAGATGCGACATGCAGAAAAAACTTGTCTGAAAGAGTATTATTTGTAATATCCGGAAATTCATATATATTTTTTATTATCTTTATAGTTTTCAGAAAAGTATAAGAATGCTGAATTTAATTAATTCAATATTCATTACTTTTTTTTTATTATTTATAAAACGTGATGAAAAGTTCGCCAATTTATTTTAATTTTTCTCTTTCTTGTGGGAACGTTATCTAAGTCCAAATCCTAACTTGTGTATTATTGAGTAACTGAGTTTAAAAGAGATCACTTCTATTTCTAATATTATCTACAATATCCAAATCCGAAAAAAATAATGGAAAAAAAAAAATGATTAAATTCAAGTTGTTATGTAACCCACCACACCAAAGGAATATGATTATTCAAGTTGATTTTTGACCCACCAATTCATCTTAAGTCCCACGTGATGTAGCTAAGTTTAACTGATAGACTTGTAAATTATAGGACCACCATGCACTACCGTACAATATTGTTCGTCGGAATTATTTTAAAATGAAGTATTTGTATTTCCTATTCATTATTATTTTATTAAGTTCATGGAATGGGCATGTGATTTCCTGACGACTTGCATTGAATTCAACTATAGTTAGTATAATTAATATATTTTCTATTGAATTATTTTGCGAAGATGGAAACAAAATGCATGGAATTTGGGGTGGCACTGGTCACCAAAATATCATCGAAAAAATACAAATTTAGGATACTAACCATAGTTCTTTTGGTATTTGAACAAGAAATTAAAATTATCTAATATTAATAATTTAACTATGTAATATCTTAACAAGCTAAGGGTTAATATATAGTCTTGCAGCCTTGCAGGTGACTAATGATAATTTTGCAAATCGTTTTTCAGGTATCACATGCATGCACTTATTCAGTACTTCTCACCTTAATGAGCAGGGGAGTTGAGAAATTGTTTATATATTAGGGGAAAAAAATTGCTCTAAATGTTTTAGTGTCGGATAAAATGGATATTGTACAAGTTACCATCCAAAATGTCAATATAGCCATGGTTCGTTGTCTCAGTTTTGAAGAGTTATAAATGTAATTTACAGAACATAGGTTTCTTAATATAGCATAACTATATATGCATATTGTTGAAAAAATTAAATTTGGTCAAATTCAACTCTAAAAGCTAGCTCAAAATGTGAGAATTGTCAAGTCATTATATATTAATTGAACAAGCCACATCTTAGATTTTTCAATGTGAGAAAGTTTAACAACCCAACCCCTCTGCCCCAGAGTCGCGGAATATGCATGCAAGTTAAATTGGAGCTTGAAGTAAACATATCTGCAAACTGATCATGAAAGATAGGGGTGGTGAAATAGGACTAGAATAGAACTCGTTCCGGTACCGTGTTGAAAATATAGAGTTTGGCATAACTCAACCCCAAGTGCTAGCTCAAGAGGCAAGCATTGTCAAGCTATTATATATTGAATACCACATTTTTTATTTTCGAGGAGATGGATATATTAAGTATAATTAAATATTTTATGTTTGAGGGAATCACTTGTAGTTACGATCTAGACAAGGAAACGTGATTCTTGACATTATTGTCTGCTTTTATTTTGCAGAATGTTAGAATTATTAGAATGCAGTTCTATCGATTACTGAAGAATGTCTAGTTTTATCCCGAAAGTAAATATTTTGTTACTGTAGAGTACTTCTATTTCTTTGGATCGACAAAGAAGTTCTTACAGAAAAATAAATTGGTTAAGGATATAAGCAATTAATGATGAAGACACACCTAAAAATCTTACCCTGTCGTGTCGTGTCATGTCCGATACCGTGTCGGACACCTGTATCGAACATTTCTCATGTAGTACAAAATATTAAAAAAAAAAAAAAATCCGTATCGTGTCGTATCCGTATTGCTGAGTCCGCATCCGTGTCTCATAAAATATAACGAAATTGCACGTTTATCTCATGCATGTGAAATTTCAATTTTGAGACAATTCAGGATTTTTATTGATCTCATTTCTCTAACTAGACTTGATGTTTCACTTTCAACTATTATCTATGATGTTTTAGTATTCTCCTATAATTTTGTGAAATTCTTAAATATACTCTGGATTTTTAATATCGTATTAAGAACTCTTTAGGTTGAATGCAATAGATTAATTCTACATTTTGAAATATTTACTGGCTAAATTGTGGTTTCGAGTCTTCAGGCTTTTATAGCCAGTACATGTCTGTTCTGGAATCATGACACTGATTTTTATGTTTTTTGATCTGATCATGACACTGATTTGTTACCATACGTACGGTGTCTCACTAAGTATTATTAAGAATAACTGATCATTAAAAATAATAAATTTAACTACTTTTAATCTGTTGTTATTGCAAATTGAAAATTGTCTTTTCGAGATGCATGCATAACGTTTGTAGTTGTTACATTTTGAAACTGTCACTTTTTTTTTATCACTAACAGTGTAGTAAATTTTTTTGAATATCAGAATATACCAAAACTGATATCTCTTATATCCTTAAATATGGAAGATTCGTTATCCAATTTTAGAATTTCATTATTTCATCCGTGAATTGTTAAATCATACAAAAATAACAAAAAACAAAAGATAAAATAAATATCACATATTAAAAAGTGGTCGAAAAATTCAAAAAATTATCACGTGTACTACACTTGTATTTTTCAGACAGTTAAAATCTACTTCGGCTCCCAATTAGTCATAGCGGCCATCCAAGTTCAAAATTTTATACATTAAATGGGTCCTCCCGATGAGTTCAAGAGGACTAAAGTTGTCACCTTAAACCGCAAAATTGCACCCATGGCCTCCATAAAATAACTCGTCATCCATAATAACGAAGTAATTCAAATGCTATATATCCCCTTGAAACTTGCATTACAAAGATTTGTCTCATCTCGCATCCTTTATCGGAATGCAATATTAACTTTTCTCTATAGCATGTTGTAATTTTAATTCACAGATTTGCGTCATCTTAGCTACCTTCATCCATGTGCAACATTTATGTTTCCTCACATTAAAGTTATTTTTACAACCAATAGTACTTGCAGAAAGATAAATTAAGTTAGCTAGACCGGCATTGTATGAACACACATCACCTAAACTTTGAGTCCCCTCTCTCTCTCTCTCTATATATATATATATATATATATATATTCAAGGTTAGGATTAGTCATGTTTGGGTGACTCGGTTCTCTCAACTCTCAAAATTATCTTTTCGAGATCCATAACGTTCTTAACAACATAGAAATACTTGCTACATTTTGAAACTGCATGTCACTTAGTTTTTTATCACTAACAGTGAAGTAAATTTTTATGACACACGTTCTTGAAAAAATATAAGAATGTGTCAAAACCGATGTCTCTATCCTTACACATATGGAAGATTCGCTCTCTAATTTTAGAATTTTATCATTTCATTATCATACAAAAATCCAAAATAACAAAAAAAAAGATAAAAGATATATAAAAGAAATGCCACAAACTTAGATTTCAATTTAAATAACATTTTGAGCGAATCAAACGAAACGAGTTATATCCATACAATCAGGGCAAAGTGGAGATTAGACCATTCCATGATCATCAATTTCTAGCCTCTCATTGTTAAACTCTCTCTCTCTCTCTCTCTTAAATGCAACTCGAATATCTATATATACAAGTATTTCCATCTTGAGGTTTCCTCGTCAGGTAACATTTGAACTGAGATTGAGGCCGAGAACACACATTTCATTGGCAGGTAGGTTTTTTTCTTTTGCTGAAAGAACATACATTAATTACTTCTAACTGTGAATTTACATTGTGGCCGATCTTCATTAACATATCATATTTTTCTTTATCTTATAGAAATTCAGAAAGAAAGAGCGAATGAACAGTATGGATTGCTCCGAAATTTCATGGCTCTCTGAAATGGTAGTCACATTAATTCTCTCTCAGTCTCAGACATGTATAATATTCTTACATGATACATATAATTAATGTCTGTATAAAAATATGATATGATAATCTCTGTGTGCATGTCTGGTGCGTATCTTTGTATATCTTTGAGTACTTATTTCATGAGTATATGTTCTTGTTTCTGTTCTGCAATATTACAAGAGTCGATGTACAAATTTTTCATAAAACTTTTATACATTACTGGCTACTGCACTTATTATAAAACTGGTCACTTAATTAGTTTTTTACCTATCATTGGTCACTTTCTTTAGTTGTCTTGTCCTCTTATTTTTGTAACTTTAGCCATAATTGCTCACTTCGAACCTGTTGTCTGGCGTGGAATATTTAAACTGTCATATTCGAACCTCAAAACTCAATACATACGAGCAGGCAATAAGATTTCACTAACAAAAAAATCCATCATAAAAAAAATTATGTGACCGATTTTTATCTCTCACAAATCTCACTATATATGTCTTATTTCTTATTTACTTTGTAATTTATTAGTATTCCGTCACAAATTCATAACAAATGGTCACTTTCTTTAGTTGTGTTGTCCTCTTATCTTGAAAGGGCAAATGGTCTAAATTACTTAATCAAGAAAATGAATATGGGGTGTCTTGCCGACAAAATTATTGACTTTTTTGTTGATTTTCCGGCGAGAATTAAGAGTTTATGCCCTAATCAAACTAAACTTGGGTAAAATTGAAAATTATATGAGGAATTATGAAAAACAAACTAAGACATGATATATAAAAATCCGAAAATAGTACATTTAGAGGATAAAATTTCCAATTTTACCTATAAATTAATACATTTAATTATATATATATGCAAACAAATATGCAACAAACAAAAACTCGATTACAGAAAGACTGAAACTGCTTTGTCTTAACATTGCAGGGATTGGACAATTCAATTTTCATGGATCAATGCGACAATTTCATGGATTCTTTCGATGAAGAATTTGCCGCCGTACTCGGCCAAGACATGGAGACCTGTTTGTCTGCTGGAAACAACTCATTTTCTTCCTCAACATTAATCAACATTCCAAGCTCAAATTCCATCACCTCAATGTGCAATTCTCCTACCAATTACTGCACAGAATCGCCACCTGCCGAACCGCCGGCGAAACTTCAAAAACCTAACAACTTCTCCGGTTTCTCAACCATTCATCAAACCCTAATTAAGCCAAATAATGAAAGATCCAATTCTTCAAGTACTCCGATTCTTCTGAATTTCGGAAACGCATCAGAAAATCATCCTCAACGGGGCGTGATGAATAATCCCAGCAGGCCGTTGAACCCTGATGAAGAAGCTGCTGTTTCAGAAGTTTTGAGATCTCAACCCGAAGAGCAACCGAAACGGGTCCAACCGGCAAAGAGAACGGGTCGGGTAAGGCCACCATCTCAAACTTATGATCACATTATTGCGGAGAGGAAGCGGCGGGAGCAGCTCAGCCAGCGATTTGTCGCTCTTTCAACTATTGTTCCTGGCCTGAAAAAGGTACACTAAAATTACTCCTTAACATACATGTACGATCACGTGCTTTGAAATATAACGGATTATTTCCTTTGATTCTACACAAAAATTATATTAGATACCAATTTATAAAAAAAAAATAAAATTATTTTCAAAACTATAACAAAAAATAGATTATGAGACAAATGGTAAAAAATGTGATAATATAGAAGACAAAAAATTATTTTTCCTTCGTTATATGATGAGTCGATCGTAATTTAACATGTATTTTATTTGAAGTGGACATGTAAGTCGTAATTTAACATGTATGTTATTTGAAGTGGACATGTATTTGCTTTTAAAAAACAATAATTATGCCAATTATCAATATTACTTGAGCATGATCCGATGTTTGAGTGATATAATTGTTGTCTATTTTTTTATTTTTTTTTATAATTGTTGTCTATTTATTTAAATATGATATATGTGTTTTTTTAAAATTAATTTATTTATGCAGATGGACAAGACTTCTGTTTTGGGGGACGCAATTAAGTATTTGAAGCACCTCCAAGAGAAGGTGAAGACATTGGAGGAGCAAGCAACCAAGCAAACCATGGAGTCGGTGGTTCTGGTGAGGAAATTCCAAGTAATGGTGGAAGATGAAGGTTCTTCCGACGAGAAAAGTGGATCATGCTCCGACGAGCAGCCGCTGCCGGAAATTGAAGCCAGAGTCTGCAACAACCACATACTTCTCAGAGTCCACTCTGAGAAACAAAAGGGTATTTTGGTAAATTTACTCGCCCAAGTGGAGAAGCTCAATCTTACTGTTATCAACACTAATGTCACAACCTTTGGAAGTTTCGCCCTGGACATTACTATTGTTGCAGAGGTACATATATATATCCTGAAACTCCAATATATATATTTAGTTATTTTTTTGAAAAGATACGAACTATATTACAAATTAACCCTTCTTCTAATTATTCTTCTTTTTAATTCCTGTGTAGATGGAGAAGGAATTCAACTTGACAGTGAAAGAATTAGTGAAAAGACTTCGTGCAGCTCTATAGCAAATCCTAATCTCTCCAATAAGGGATTGTAATAACTAGTTAGAGCTAATTAGCATTTTACACTATGAAAAACTTGTAATTAAATCAACTGTAATACTTTTTATACTCCGTATTATAACAGTTTGTTGCTAATTAATTAACGTCGATGTAATGCTATGGAATATATATGGGACGTACTTACTAATTTTCATGTATATATATATCCGCCACAATCAGGCATACTTGTAAATATTTATTTAGTTTTTGAATCCTATATATTAATCCATTTTCAAGTCAAGTAGATAAATGCGAAAATTGCACCAAAAAAAAAAAGATGAATGCGAAAGAAATGGTATTTCATATTTGGCTATCTCCAAAAGAAAAGAATTAAGAATATTATCAAGTCATTTATATATTCGTCATCATATTTTTGTTTTTTTCGATATTAGATAGTTTAACACACATTCATCAGCTTTAAGGCGCGGAATATGCGAGAGAAATTGGAGGGTAAAGTTTGTAGTAATGAATATCTACGAATAAAGTGATAAACCTAGAATAGAACCCGTTCTTATACTATATTAAAGAATGGGAAAAATTACACTTAGACCTCAAAGAAGTTTGCTAAATTATAATTCATGACTCTTTTAGTCAAACAATTACAGTTATACCCCATACGAAATTAAATATTACAAAACACACCCAATCATTAGGATTTTGTTATTAATTAACGGAATATTTCATTTCTAATAAAAAAATTATACTTAGATTCCAAAAGAGTTTATGATACTACAACGCAGACTGTCTCATGTATTTAAGTTTCACGCGCAATGTTGATCCCTGATTTTTCGGGAGGAATGTGAGTTAACTTTCTTGGATCGATTAAATACTACACTGCTAACTCATTTATAATACTTGGATAACTTTCACCTCATCTAACAACTTATAAAATGTTTTAAGGAGCTTATAAGCTTACCCAAACACCTTCTTAAAATAAGATGAATTATCCATTTCTATAAATTTAGGTCCAAAAATTTTAAAATTTTCCAAAATTTGACGAGGAAATCACAAAATTTGCCTACAAAATAAAATATGGCAATTGTCCTCACTGCTCAACACTAAACGGGTCAGAAATTGGCAAAAGAAAATTAATAATTCTCCATTGCTGGACTGGACTTTTCATTTTATTGAAGGCCCATAAACGTATACAAATATTTCAGCCACAGCCCATTTCAAAGCCCTAATAAATTCTAGACTGGGCTGTTAAGGTCCATAAACTTATACATCTATTTCAGCTCCGGCCCATTTTGGAAACCCTAATAAAAATTGGGAATAATCCCTAACGTAGAACTCTGATTTCCCCAGGCAGCAGGCGAAGAACACCGCGAAACTCTCTCAGCCGTTCAGAGATACCAGTCAATCATGGGTAATTTTAATCTGAGTTATTGTTAAATATTGATATTTTTTGCAATTAATTGTAGATTAATTTGGGTTTAATTTTCCAGGTAAGGTGCACGGTTCATTGGCTCGTGCCGGAAAGGTTAGAGGACAAACTCCGAAGGTGGCGAAGCAGGACAAGAAGAAGAAGCCCCGCGGCCGTGCACACAAGCGGATGCAGTACAATCGCCGCTTCGTCACAGCCGGTAAACTCTAATTTCCCTCTCTCTAAGCTTAAGGCTACTATATAATTTTGCAAAAATCCAGGGATTAATTGCTGATATTTTTATAATTTGGCATAGTCTGAGCATACTGTAAAAGGGTTTTTATTTAATTGGCAATTAATGCTCTTTTGAGTGACTTTGAATTGATAATTTTTTGGTTACTGTTTTATTTTATGTTATTTAATTTTGTGCGTGGCATTTTTTCTATTTGTTGCAGTTGTTGGCTTTGGGAAGAAGAGGGGACCCAACTCATCTGAGAAGTAGATTAAATGTTAGTTACTGGATTAAGTTCTTGTTGCATTTCTTTTTGGATTTTTACTGTGTTGAACATATTTACCGCACACTCTTGAGTATAAGAGTTCTGAAAATTTGAATTCAGCTGTTTGTCTGATGAGCATGCTGCAAAATGATGTTGGATGAAGAAACAATTAGGGCTTGATTTTCTTTTGGGTAACATTAGTCATTTAGGGGGTGCTTGCAAACTCTATTGCTTTTGTAGAAGCTAAAGTTGGAAAAAGGTGTAGTAGAAGTACGAGATGTTTGGAAAAATAAGTAGTTGAGTGTTTTGAGAGAAAGCTAGGAATCACTTTTACTAATAATCTAGAAGTAGAAGCCATAAGCATGTCTTTAGGCGCTACAAGTTTCTAGCTGTATTCTGCTTAAATATAGCAGAAATTGTGAGTGTTTGGAAATTTAAAGTACTAAAAAAAGGCTTTTTTAAAAAGTACTTTTTTTAAGAGTTTGCAAACACTCCCCTACTGCTACAAGCTTCTAGTTTATTTCTGTTGAAGAAATTCGAGTGTTTGGGATATCCAAAATACTAGAAAAAAGTGCTTTTTCAAAAAGTGATTTTTTTTCAAGAGTTTGCAAACACTCCCTACTCCTGCAATATTAGTGTTTCATGCAACTGGATTGATTTATTTGGGTAAATAATATTCTTGGTACTGAATTTCTGGTCTTTTGTGATGTCAAATCTATTAAACTTCTTGGAATGATATTTTGGGTATTGATATTTTTGCTAATTTGTTAGCTCCTTGTATAGAGTTGGGATTCTTTATGGCGTTTCTTGTAATAAATTTAGAATCCTGTAGGATGTGGCGTTCGGTATATGAATGATCTGGTACGTTTAAACAAATCCCGTACCCAAATCTTCCTTCATATTTGATTTGATAAATTGAACTAAGAAGTTGTATTTCAAAATTCAAATGAAAACATTTAGTGTCAATTTGGATGGATGGAATTGTGCCAGATGGATTTTAAATATACAATTTAAATTCATATGAACGGTTTAGATAAAAAATGAAATCAATAAATTTAAAATCATACTTTTTTAAGGATGGATTTGTAGTTTAATTTTAATGGATTTAAAATCAATCTCAATTGATAGTCATTTGAAATAGTAATTTTTTTTATCATCCACCACACTTCATCCCAAAATTTCCCTCTTACACATATAGTTTCTCTCTCTACCAAAAAATATAATCTCTCTCTATATATGTTACTCTCTTTCCCAATTTTATCTCTCTAACATGAACTCTCTCTCTTCTCTCTCCCTCCCTCCCAATTCTCTCACTCTTTATCTTTAATTGTAAAATAATAAATATAAATAAGTAAACATAAATGTAATTAAAAAATAAATTTGGACTAAATGATTTGAAATTCATTCACAAATTCTTCACATATCCAAACAAACAAAGGATTTCTAAATATATGGATTTGAAATCAAAAGTATTTTAAATCCATTCATTTCAAATGCATTTTCAAATCCAAATCCGCCTATTCAAATGACCCTTAATTACTAAGACAATTGTACTTTATTGGTTTTTTTGCAAAGGGAATTGTATTACCTTATAGTTTATCATTTTTTTTTTTTGGAAAATACAATATAGTTTATCATAGAATGGGTAAAATGAAATATTATTTATAGTTGAGTTCAAGGTACATATATATGCAAGATTTTCGTTCAAAACAAGTTATTTAATGTAATCTATGATATATAAGCACTTCTAAAAATACACTATATATTTTCTGGCTCTGACACTAATTGACCGTGTGGTTTTTGCTAGTCTATATGATATCTATTGGTTGGACAGGATTAAACTTAGCTCCTAACAAAACCAATGCTAGGAACTTGGCTTTAGATAATTCGGCGGTTAATGTCCAAAATTCATGGCTCAAATCGAGGGATGATGGCCGTTATAAATTTAATTTGACAGTTAATAAAATAACGGCTAAAATACCTTAAAACAAAATCCACACAGATTAATAATGTTGTTTCATGACAATGCAAGAGAACCGATACTTTGTTTATCTTTCAGAAAAAAAAAGAAGGCAGATTCCCATAAGAAATCCCATCATTTTCTTCCAAAGTATCACTCGTTGCCTTGTACCCATGAAATTCTCAGACAACTTTCCTTGTCCTCCACTCAAACTTTCATGCAAAAAAAGCCATGAAAACATAACATAATCATCATTATTCTCAACTCTATGTAAATATTTGTATCATATTTTTTTTTTTTTTTTTTTGTAAATATCCATAATCTTTTTCAATGATTTTCTCAAGATTATCTAATTTACACCGGCCGGTTCAAGTTTTAGTCAGAAACTGGCACAAGAAAACCCTAAACGTGAGATGGCAGAAGCCTGAAAATGGTTGGACAAAACTAAACTACGACGGTTCGTGCAAATGCAGAACAGGAAAATGCAGCATCGGAGGCATATTCAGAGACCATAATGCTGAATTCTTGATGGGATATGCTGAATCAATCGGGCAAAGTAATAGCACTATAGCAGAATTATCTGCACTTTCAAGAGGTCTGGAAATAGTGCTGGAAAATGGTTGGAGTGATCATGTATGGCTTGAAGGAGATTCCAAGAGTCTTGTTGATATTATTACAAGAAACAGATCTGTTAAATGCGAACAAGTTCAGATGCATATCGCACGTATAAATCTGATTATACCAGAATTTAAGAATTGTATCGTCACGCATATTTATAGGGAAGGAAATAGAGCTGCTGATAAATTTGCACAAATGGGACATCATTTGAAGAAGCCTCAGATATGGAGGCATGTCCCGCCTAATGAGCTTCTGCGCATTGTAAATGAAGATGCGCAGGGTAAGACATTTCTTAGAAGAAGATAATTAAATTAGTTAACTGCCTAGCTACTTGTATATAATAGATATGAATTCTTGGTTTTCTACTAATTTTCTTTAATTTCTTGTTTATATGGATACTAGCTAGTCCAAGTTATAAAGATACGTTTTCCTACACAAAAACCACAACAACCATATTAAATTATATTTTGGTAATAATATGATTATATGAAAACATAAGAGTGCTCAACACAAAATCAATTAATTTCTTGTGCTAAAGCTGTCTCTTGGAGTGCTCGTCGATGAGGAAGAAGATGAAGGAGGAGTTGGAGATGACCAAAACTGTGCATTTTTCACTTTTGAAATGCTTGTGAGTACTCCCAAAGGCGTCACATCCCCAATTACTGTCACCTTTTTTGTCGCCAAATCTATACAGTATGAAGTCACTCCTGCAAAAACATATATATCTAAGGGGTTTAATTCATGTTGCCCGTCTTATAATAAGTTTCATTCCGCTTTTTCTCTTATTTTTATTTCTAATAGCCGCCTAATTATCATATAGAGTAATTATTACACTATCTACTTTCTCGCAATACACACGCTTTAACGATTAAAAAGACTAAAATACTCTTGCAATAATTACGGGCAAAATACTTGATTTCGCAGTGTAAATTTGCTACAGTACTAAAATCTAAACCCCTCCGTCGCTATTTCGAAAATCAGTTGCGCCAAATTACTAAATCAACACTCAAATCAGTGGAAAACTTCTTATTTTTTGACGAAAATACAAATACAGGGATACAATGGAATTTATAAGGTGAAAAAGTCAATTTTTCTCGTATTTCATTCTTAATAATATCCACAAGTGTGAAACACCCGCTGCTCTAAGATATTAAATGAACTTTGTTTTATTTCTCAGGAGTGTAATTATAAATTAATTTAACATGTGAATGCAAACATTTACCTATAATTTAACTAATAATTAATTTACCTTCCATTCTTGATATATGTTTTCTGAGTTTTCCTTCACACCCCTTGCAATGAATTGATACCCTCAACTTAACAATCTGCGAAAATCATCTTAAAAACATTAACAACAATACTAAATTAATATCTAAGAACAATTTCAAAAAAACAATGTATTATAAAAATGATCACATGCAAGAAATTAAGAACATAAACCTGACGATTTGAAGGAGATAACAATGATTTCCTAGCATTCAGATGATCATTCAATTTCCCTGATGAATCTTTCTCCATTGTTAACGAAGGATTATACACAGGAGATTCATAAGATCGAGTCGACAAAGACCTTAAACCCCGAAAACCATCCAAATTAAATCTCTTATATTTATTATTGTTATTATCACTGATTTGCTCAGCACGTTCAGAATCATCCAAGAAAGGTTTTTCACTCAGCAAATATCTCGAAGAGCTTTCCAGGCCGCGTAGATCATCGACATCAGCTGAGCTTTTTCTGCGCAGAATTTCATGATTTTGCTTTGAACTTTTTCTGGGCTTGTGATAAAAAGGCCTTGAAGGATCAATTGGGAGGTGTGGCGAGCAAGGGGCGGCGTTTGATTTCCTTCTTGGAGTGGTGCCGCCGCCTAACCGGACTATGGCGTGGCGGTCCATGCTTGAACATATGGCGGTGGAAGCTGGAGAGGCACAAAAGAGCTCTATGGATTTCATTTTTATTTTTGTCTGTGTGAGAGTTTGTTATATGTGTTCTGAGTTGAGATGGAATTGAAATGGATGAAGATTAATTAGGAGAAAAGATCTTCAAAGTTCAAAATAAGGCCTTTCAGTTCTGGATATAAAGTAGAGATATGTGAGAGTGAGGAAAAGGGAACTATACTATTTAAATGAATATAAAATAAAAAGATGGAAAATGGTCCCAGATGAAAAATTGGTGAAAAGAAACATGTAATGATGTATACTTTGGAGGCATAGGATTAAATTATCTGAAACTTTAATTAAAGTTTAGCGCTTTGGATTTATTTTCTTTTATCATATACTTTTTTTTTTTATATAGTTCTTGGTTGGGTGGGTAAGTAGGTGAAACAAGTTCTGATCTAACTTTTAACTTTCTAATTTCAATTTATTTTAGGGATAACTATACTTACATCGTTGTTCTATTTAGGGTAAATACTGCAACACACTCTCGATTATTTGAAATTATATTGATTCCTCTAACTATAGCTTTCTCTGATACTTAGATTCTGCCGTTAGGGTTAGACTTATATCAGCACAAAAATTCCCAAGTTGTGGTCATATTGTTGTACTTATCCCTAAGTTGAAGGAGTATAAGTGTAATTTTTTTAAGTTAATGGTAATTTCACAAGTTTATGTTAAGTTTTTAGGTAGGGAATCTGTTTTTAATTTTTAATAGTTGGAGTTCTTACTATAATTTTTGTAAGTTGATGGGTATAAATGCAAATTTTAATTTATTTTATTTAACGAAAATGTGTAATGATTATTAGCACTATTGGCGCAATAATCAAGGCCAGTGTTTTCTTTCCCATTGTGTGCGATCTTATAATTGACATATGAGTGCTACTTAATATATATCATGCGAGAGAGCCAACCTGAATTGACTATTAGACCATAGACAGCCGAAAGTATAGCCTTTATAGTATTTTCTTGGGCAAAGGTCTATTTATGGTGCTTAATCTTGCAACAAATAGCTAATTACTTTTTCTTAAAGTTTTTTACATTGTCCCACATAAATTGCAGTGTATTTAGAGGGTAAGAATATATCAAAAAGTTTTTTTTTTTATATATATATCAAAAAGTTGATTACAAGGAAAAATCATATTAGTGATAAAAATCAAAGTAAAAAAAATCAATTATTGTTATTAGCCTTTAAAGTAATTACCACCGCCTCAATTCTTTCCATTGAATGATAATAATAATATAAATATTAGACAAAAGTTTCCATCCCGATCCTTCTCATCGTCTTATTAATTTTTTTTTTTGTAAATTACCGTTTTGGTAATTCTATATTGAGAATTCTTAATTCAGTTCGGGATTTAGTCACAGTTAAGATTGTTCACCCCTCCCAACAAATATATTTAGTGGGGATCAAATCTAAGACTTTTCCCACAAACTCATGTCTATATTGTCAACTAAATTACGCTATATTAGTATCGTCTTATTAAATATATATTTTTTTGGTGTAAATATCGTCTTATTAAATGGATAAACATAAGTCATACCCAAGTATTCACCTTTATTTCTTTTTTTGAAACTGTATTCACCTTTATTTCATAGTTAACCCAAATATATTTTTTCATTAATGGGTTAGGCCCAAATAAATTTAACCAGTTCACTTTTGTCAATTCTATGGGCCTTTGGAGGTGCGACCCAAATTGAAGGATTGGGCCGAGCTTCCTTTAGGTTCATTTGGAAGTTGGAACATCCCAATCTGAAAATTCCACTAAATACTTTTAACTAACTCAATATTCCTATGTGAAGGAATTAACGGAGTTGGGAAGTTCACCCGGCCTCCACAGTACCTTAGTACCCTAATTTGTAAAAAATTGAGTGGAAAAAAAAAAGAAGAAAAACACAATATTCTCCCTCAATTCATTAGTTAATTGATCGAAAATGGATTCTGTAATTAATCGTAATATGAGATATTTTATACTCCATACTAAACTAGATTATTTGCACTTCCTTAAACATTATAATAGGCGAATATATGCAATCCCAATTGAAGTTATTGATGAGGACACAAATAATATTTCATGAAGCTCTTGAAATTCGAATTGTTACATTGTTTAGGTCACCAAATCAACTAATAGGTTCAATATAGATACCTAAGTTCAGATATATATATATATATATATAGATAGATAAGACAAAGGGAAAATTGTAATTTTCATTTTCTAGGTTTGTTTAATTATAAAATGTGGTATAGGTGTTTGTAAATATTGAAATAATAGGACATTAGGATTCAAAATTTATGAAATATGGGACAAATTCTGTCGTAAGTCAAATTTTTTACTTGACGGGGCACATGTATCTAATTTTAAAATTTTCCGATCCGCTAGCTAATATTGCTGACTCATTGCCATCTTAGTCTCTTTAAATATGTATGTGAGGTGGAAAGTAATTAAGGTCATGCGCTAAGTGTGATTAATTAAAGAGTCTGAAATGGCAAATGAATAAGCATTAGTGGTCGAAAAAATTAAAATTGGACACACATACGCTGCACGTGTGTTTTTCAGGTAAGAAATTTGACTTTCGATCGAATTTGTTCCATATTTCACAAATTTTGAATCTAGTATCCTATAATTCTCATATTTACAAGCATACAAAATTTTATAATTAAGTAAACCTAGAGAACAAAAATTGCCATTTTTCCGATAAGACAATGTTGGTTAGCAAGGCTATGTTTGCACAGCCTATAATAGTTAAAAATGGAGTGGTCACTGTTATTCTCATTATCCCATATGCCCTTTTGGACCACCATGACCATGCATGTTTTACTAATTCTTGAATCTTATTTGTCTACGAAATAGCTGTTTGGTACTACATATTATTACGATAGCAAAAGAAAGAAGTTAATTTCTGGGTGAACCAAACATTGTCAACTTGCCCCGATTAAAACAAACACACTCACTTAGATTTTTTTCTGGTTCTTTCCATGACAATGAAACTAAGTATGCAGCCCATCATCGGTAGTTTCCGAGGTAAGAAACAAAAAAAGAAAAAAAAAAACTCACTAAGAAGAGGATTTGTATTTAGTAAATAGTGGGAAACTTTATTTACTTGGGGTGGGACGTGAAATGATTGATTAAATTTGTATTTAAGTTTCTTTTAAAAGTTGTTATGAGTATTCATATATCTTATAGGATGTTTTTAGAATCTATAAAATAGTATATTTTATTTATAAAAAAAAACTAAGATCTTCCGAATCAGTGCAAGTAAAAGTCGCGTATTTCTAATTAAAACGTGAACAATATATATAATTAACCTCACATTTTATAAAAGCTAACTTAAAAATATCAAAATGAACAAATAGATCCTTAGCCTCTTCTATAAAATTTCCTAAAAACGAGATAGTTATGATGACAAAAATTCTTTTCCCATAAATTTGCCTATAAATTACCCTAAACAAGATTCGCATATGAGCAAAGTTGTCCAAAAGTAAGCAGGAAGATGTTTATCTGTTACCAAAAAAAAGTTTTTGATTTTCCATCCTTTCTTGGTTGTATCACAGCGTCAAGATTTATCGGGCGAGCAGATAAAACCCTCCCCAGTCCCCACGGCCCGATAGTGCTTCATTTCGCGCACTCCCTGCAAGTCATCCTCTATTGAATTAATTGACTTGATCTAATTTAACCTCCAAAAGCTAACTGACCAAGAGAGGAGGTTTGATTTAACATCATCCTCCAGAGTTATCTCCTCCTCACTCAGAGTAAGAGCTCTATCTACCCAATCCAGATCCTCTTCCATAGAAGCACTAAAATATAATAAATCTTTCAGTGACGGATTATTAGTGATGAAGAAAGTTCTGATGGATTTGTCACGAAATAATAATGAATTAGAAAATGGAAGAAAAGTTATAAGCATAAATTTTTATAAATGTTGAAATAATTTACGATGGACTTTATATAGTGACAAGACATATAGTGATAGATTTGTGAGAGTGAAAATTCATCTCAGAATGCGCCATGTGATGAATTTTATTAATTTTGTAAATTATCTTTAAATAAATTTAACTTAGGCCTCAGATACAACTCAAGCCATCAAAGAACTTGAGAGGGACCATTGCTAAGTTTCATTAAATGCTTACTAGCAATTCAGCTATTGAGCCTAAAGTAACAAGGCATTGCCAAATTGCACATCGTACCGTCGTTTTCTTATCAGTTGATTAGTTTTTCATGTTTTGTTCATTTTTTTTTTTCAAAATCAAAAGAAAAAATAAAAAAAAATATCAGTTACTTATTGTAATATTTACACGTAGAATTGAACGAATCAAATTATTCCATATTTGATTTGAAATCAATTATTAAAATTTCATCAAAACATTGTTTTGATTAATATGGTATTAGGTCAGATATGAGCCCGAGCTAATCTAGTTTGTCGTTTTAGCTGACAAAAAAACATTGTTTTGATTAACATCTATATCAACTCATTTCCTTTTTTTTTTTTTTTTGTCTTTCTCTCTCATTCTCTACTTATATTTTTGAAGTTATTTTTTTTTCTCTTTTCTCTCTCTAATGCCTCCTCTTTTTCTTTTTAGATTTTTTTCTATTCAAATTAATTATTTTTTAATTTAACTAAAAATTAATAAATATATTCAAAATAATTTAGACATGTATGTTAAATTTTTTTAAATAATATTTACAAATTTAATAATATTTTAAATTTTATCACTTTATTAATTTATGTTTTATATTTATTGGACACATGGAGTGTGCATTTTAATTTTACTAATAATAAGTAAAAATTTAACATATCTTTGGACGAATTACATCTACTATCCCAAAATTTTATCCTAATTATAATTTAATCACTCTATTTGTACAAATTATAAAACAAGATGTTCACTTTATTACAAAAAAAATCTCTAAAACTATATCACTTGAAGCAAAGATAATACAAATAATAATTGATGGAGGTTTTTGTAGTAAAATAAAATATTAAAAAGTCTTTTTGTAATTTTTATTTGGTAGATTAAGGTTCATGACTCAAACTAATCAACCGGTTAAGTTTTAAAAAATATAAATATCAAACTCTTTGATTTAAACTAGAGTTTGACTAGATTAAAAATCCTCGAGTTTAATAATATTTTTAGGAAACAAGGAATTTTCATTAACATGCAAGAATGAAAAATTACAAAATTGTGAAAATTCCAAGTACAAACGGGAATATTCCGAACCAATGGGGCACATAAACGATAAACTTTATTTTTAGTGAGCACATGAGCTATACAATTTTATAATAAAAGATTAAGATTAAACTCAAATAAATTTTTTGATTTAGGAAACAGAACCAAATTTTAAACAATAATTATTCGATTGGATTCGACTTGTTTATTCCCCCTTGACACCATCCAAATTGTTGTGGATATGGCACTAAAGAGAAAAGGTTAAATAGATATGTAATTTGGTAAAAATAACAGGTCTCGTGACAATAATTCAGATTAAAGGGGCCCAATGGACCAAAATATGTAAATTGTCGTCACTTTCGGTCACAATTAATCAATTATTTCGGTTTTCTTAACTTCAAGTTGGTGCTTACGGAAATTTTGGAATAACTTTATATTTAGAGAAATAAGGAAACCGTTAAGAATCACTCTTAAGGATACACAAACATTGATTGAGGATCTGATGCATAAGACTGCGAAAACTAAGTAGGTTAGGAGTCACATTAGATGGATCAAACCGATCTTGATGGTACAAAATGAACACTGATGGCATTGTGAAGTTGGACGAAAGCTGCGCAGTCGCTGGTTGGGTTCTTCAGGATGACAATGGGATTTGGATTGTTGGATTCTCGATAAATCTTGGGATGTGCACTATTACAATAGCTGAGGTGCTTGGATTTAGGAAAGACAAGAAAATTGTTTGGGAGTGCAAGATAGATAAGATTATCTTCGAAGTTGATTTTCAAACTATGATCATGCTTATTGAATGGACCTACACTACCCACCACCCTTCGGATTGATCATTGAGAACTGTCGCTTCTTCTCGAGAAGATCTTGGCATGCTAAGTTTATTCACACCCTCAGGTAGAATAACACATATGCCAAATTTCTAGCGAAAAAGGCCCAATAAGGAGAGCATCGCTTTCTTGTATACTCTACAACTGGATCTCCAAAAGCTAGCTTCTGAACATTGATAGGACTTGATGTTTTGTTTTCTTCTTTTTCGTTTTTTCTTTGTACCAAAAAAATATATATTTTAGTGTTAATTTTCCTTAAGGATTCATTTTTTAAAATTGCAATTAACACATTAAATTAAACAAAAATTAAAAATTCCCCCAAAGACCAATAAAGCACTACAAAGTACAAACCCCTTGATATAATAATAACTTCAACTTTTAAATAATTATTAAATTATTTGTTAGTGTAGAGTGTTTGAGTCTTATTCACCACAAAATCTAGCTAATGATGTGAGGGTTGTCCAAACCTATAAGGTACGTTAGAGTTTAATATTTATTTGATGTGGGACGGTTAACACCCGCCCCTCACGCCAAAGCCCGAACAATCGAAGATCGATACAATCTATTCTAATATCATGTTAGTTAAGGTGTTTGGATCTAACTCATCATAAAAACTAACTAATGAGTTCAGAATTACCCAAACTTATAAGATAGTTAAGAGTTTTAGTATTTATTCGATGCGAGGCGGTTAAAATTAAAATTAACCGTTAATTTTCACTCAAAATTTGAGGTTCAAGACTCGAATGGATCAGTCGATTCTGTTACAGAAATAATAATATACATGTAAATAATATTCAAATTAAACATAAATATATTTTCAAATTTAGTGAGAAAATAGATTCTTTTCTGAGTTTCGACTCGTTTGTTCCCCTTGGCACCCTCAAATTGCTGTGGATATGACAGCAAAGAGAAAAAGTTTGAGTAGACATGTAATTTGATAAAAATCAACAGGTGTCTTTGTAATAATTCAGATTAAAGGGGCCAGTGGGTAATAATTAGCAGTCAAAAAAAGAAAAATAAAGTTGGATGGGGTACTGGGAAAGCACCATTCTCTCCAAAGTATCCACGTCAGTCAACATTGTTTGACCAACTTTATCCAAACAAACAAAATTATAGCTGTTATAATGACGTTTTCCTTTCATTTTTTTAAGAGTTCAGACAGCTCCACTCAGATTATAATCTTCCTTTTTTCTTTTTCTTTTTCTTTAGGAAAAAAAAAAAGAAATATTAAAACTCAAATGGGATCCGAAACAACCAAATTTCCAACAAAATAGAGAAATTAAGTTAGTGTAACCTATGCAAATCGTGTCGCATTCATAGCAAGAGAATGAATTATAAAATTAGCTTTTTGATGAATAAATATGAAAGAGAATATCGTAAAATGACGAAATAAGTTATGAATCTCAGCAATGGTATTACCTATATTTGAGTAGTCTTCCTCCACATATTGGAGTTTTCTAATCAAGTTAACATAATTATACCTTAAATATAGCATTTCTCGCCATCTACAATCATGAGCTACTTTGATTGCTACAAGCGCAACAAACGATTCAGCCGTCTCCGTATCGTTGCAATCCGGGACATCCTAATAATTTTACATGCAGATATAAATCAATTTTGATACAAATATTATTACATGTGAATTCCAATAATGGAACTAACGAATTCTGTGAAAATAATGGAAATTTCTCTTTCAATTTTGATTTAGTGCATGAATTTAGGATTTTATTGACAAGAAAGAAGGTTAGAGGTGATTGAAATAGGCGCCAAACCAACTTCTGTCAGTCAACTAACGAATTGATTGATGGAAGGACGAAAATTGATAAATTTTGAAAACTTAGAGACACAATGTGATAATTTTGAGCTTACAAGGACAAAATCTGAAAATAGCCAAATAATTAAGGAACGAAAAATAAATTCTCCCAATTTTTATTTGCACCATAGTTTTAAAGTTATGCTAATAATAAAATATCTTAAGTGTTCACTTATAATTCTCGTCAGCTGATAGTTAACACTCAATATATGTTTAAGAATATTCTGAACCATACTATTTATTTCTTAGAAATATAATGCTACATGAGAATTTTAATTTTATCTCAATTTTTAACGTGCATTATTTAATTAGTAGGTTCTTTATTAAAACCCTAGTCTCTCTTTCTCTACTAAGTAATCACCTATAATGTACGAATATTTCTAAAAATTCTATTATGCCGTGTCATGCATGTAGTATCGGATATCATATCGGACACTTCTCTAGTGTAAAATATCAAAATAATTCCGTGCCGCCGTATCCATATCCGTGTTTCATAGGTAACCATACACTTCTTTCTTTTGTCAAAAAATTGCTACTACGTTATAATTATTCAGAGGATATAATTACTTGAATTAGATCTTACAATCTTTCTTTGGAATAGATGATAGTTTAGGATGAACGGACACTCCTAAATTTTTATCGTGCAACATCATGTCGTGTCCGATACACTTATTTAGTATAAAATATTTAAAAAAATCCGTATTGTTATGTTGGTATTAGACGTTAGATATAAATATATACACAACTCTACGTGGAGTTGGATTCCTTAGTTATTTTTTTTACCTTTCAATTTTATCAATGGGATTCGTTGAGTGAAGTGAGAAACTTGTGAGGAAAAAATTGGCAATGGAAAATTGCCATGCTTCACTTTCCCTTCTCCCCGCCATAAAAAGCAAGCAATCACACCTTAAAAAACGTGTCAGAAGAGCACAGTTTTTCCAACCACTAAGGAAACAAAACTCCAAAAATATGTCACTTTTAAGACAACAAAAGAATTATTCCCAATTCCCCCCTTATACTTTTAACTTTTAAGGATTCTTTTCATTCTAAATATTAATTATGCACCTTCTAATTTGTTGTGCAATACGATTTTTTTAAATGATATTATATTAGATGAAACACTTATTTTAACATCCCATTATTTAAAGAATTAAGAATTTTTTTTTGATAAGTAGCATATATGTTAATAATTGCACGTCTCTCCCCATAATAGTAATTGAGCATAGTGTCATCTATTGGTACGGGTCGATTATACTATCAAGTAGACTGGTACAAATTATATAACAAATCAAATAGATATGAATTCGATATTCATCCTAACCAAAAAAACGACTTCAATATTCAAGAATTTAATATATATGGTATTATCAAAAGAATCCTAAAAAGATAAAAATAATGTTGGGGCCCTTCTATAAATCTTTTTCTGATTCCTACGGTATACGTACATTTTTTCACAAACAGATATTCAAAAATGTCATGTTTTTTATACCCTTTTTCTCTTTTTGGATTCCCAATCTCAAATATAATCCAAACAACCCCTAATACCCAAAAGAAAAAAGCAATACCAAAAGTTAAAATAGACTCACACTTTTCCCCACTCATTTTCTTCTAACTTGCATTTTCACCCCTTCTTCTTCACCTTTCTAAATCAATAAACAGAGGGAAAGAAAAAAAAAATACAGCAAAGAAAACTGGAAAACACGAAAAATGCGTTTCCTTCTGCTTTTTTCCCTCATTCTCCTCCTCCATCTCCGCCGTTCCTCCGCCGCAAGGCCGACCCGGATGCCGGAGTACCGGGCATTGCTATCCATTAAAGCCGCCATTACTGAGGATCCTCAGTCGGCGCTGTCGTCGTGGAACGCCACCACCCATCACTGTACCTGGCAGGGAGTCAGGTGCGACCGCTCCCGGCGGCACGTGACGGGGTTGGACATCTCGAACCTCAGTATCACCGGGACACTCTCGCCGGACGTGGGCTATCTCCGGTTTCTCGTTAATCTTTCTGCCGGCGCTAACTCCATTTCCGGCCCAATCCCTCCTCAAATCTCCGGCATTCCCAACCTCCGATATCTTAATCTCTCTAATAACATCTTTAATGGAAGTTTCCCTCCACAGCTTTACCGCCTGAAGAATCTTGAGGTTCTTGACCTTTACAACAATAACATGACCGGAGACTTCCCTTCACGAGCGTATTTGCTTACCAATCTCCGCCATTTGCATCTTGGCGGGAATTTTTTCAGCGGTGAAATCCCAAAGGAGTTTGGCTCGTTCCAATATCTGGAGTACCTGGCTGTTTCCGGAAACGAACTCACTGGAGCTATCCCGCCGGAGATCGGAAACTTGACTTCACTCAAGGAGCTATACATTGGATACTACAATACATTCTCCGGTGGAATACCGAAAGAGATTGGAAACTTATCAAATTTGGTTCGGCTCGACGCCGCGAACTGCGGCCTCACCGGCGAGATTCCGGCAGAAATCGGAAACTTGCAGAGTCTCGACACTCTTTTCCTCCAAGTAAATGGGCTTTCCGGCTGTTTGACACCGGAGCTCGGCAACTTAACGAACTTGAAATCAATGGATCTATCAAACAACATGCTTTCCGGCGAACTTCCACCCTCGTTCGCCCAACTCAAAAACGTCACCCTCTTAAATCTCTTCAGGAATAAACTCACCGGTTCAATACCGGACTTTGTCGGAGAGTTGCCGGAGTTGGAGGTATTACAGTTGTGGGAAAACAACTTCACCGGCAGCATTCCACAAAGTTTAGGCACCAATGGAAAAATGCAGGAAGTTGACGTTAGTTCCAACAAATTGACCGGAGATTTGCCCCCAAATCTCTGCAACGGCAATCAGCTCCACACATTGATCACTCTTGGGAACTTCCTACTCGGCCCGATTCCGGAATCACTGGGTCGATGCCACTCACTGAGTCGAGTTCGTATGGGCGAAAATTATTTAAATGGGTCCATTCCAAAAGGGCTATTGAGTTTGCCGAAGCTAACTCAAGTCGAGCTTCAAGATAATCTTCTCTCTGGTTCATTTCCTGAGACACATGGACAGTCAACGTCTCTCGGCCAAATTAGTCTTTCCAACAATCATCTAACTGGACCATTGCCACCGAGTATTGGAAATTTCGTGGGTGTTCAGAAGCTTTTGCTCGACGGAAATAAGTTTTCTGGCAGGATTCCGGCTGAAATAGGAAAGTTACAGCAGCTCTCGAAGATGGATTTCAGTCACAACGAATTTTCCGGCGCCATTGCTCCTGAAATAAGCCAGTGCAAGCTGTTGACCTTCGTTGATCTCAGCCGGAATCATCTCTCCGGAAGCATTCCGGCAGAAATCACCGGTATGAGGATTTTAAACTACTTGAATTTATCAAGAAACAATTTGGTGGGAAGCATTCCCACTTCAATTTCCACCATGCAGAGTTTAACTTCTGTTGATTTTTCTTACAACAATTTCTCCGGTTTGGTTCCCGGAACCGGTCAGTTCAGTTATTTCAATTACACTTCGTTTTTAGGGAATCCGAACCTCTGCGGCCCGTATTTAGGGCGGTGCAAACAGGGCATTGCAGATGGGGTTCTAAAACCTCATGAAAAGGCTACTTTCTCTCCTTCCATGAAACTCCTACTTGTAATAGGATTACTCGTTTGTTCAATAGTTTTTGCTGTGGCCGCAATTATTAAGGCGCGTTCGTTGAAAAAAGCCAGCGACGCCCGATCTTGGAAACTCACAGCTTTCCAAAAACTCGATTTTACTTGTGATGATGTTCTTGATTCTCTTAAAGAAGATAACATCATCGGAAAGGGTGGTGCCGGAATTGTCTATAAAGGAATCATGCCGAGTGGTGAAAATGTAGCAGTTAAAAGATTGCCGGCAATGAGCCGAGGCTCGTCTCACGATCATGGGTTTAATGCTGAGATACAGACTCTAGGCAGAATCAGGCATAGATATATTGTTAGATTATTGGGTTTTTGTTCGAATCACGAAACAAATCTTTTGGTTTATGAATATATGCCTAATGGTAGCTTGGGTGAGATGATTCATGGCAAGAAAGGCGGGCATTTGGTTTGGGATACTAGGTATAAGATAGCGGTTGAATCCGCAAAGGGTTTGTGCTATCTTCATCATGACTGCTCGCCTTTGATCGTTCATCGTGATGTGAAGTCAAACAATATTTTACTTGATTCAAGTTTTGAAGCTCATGTAGCCGATTTCGGACTTGCTAAGTTCTTGCAAGATTCTGGCACATCCGAGTGCATGTCTGCGATTGCTGGATCTTACGGATATATCGCTCCAGGTATTCTTAAATCTATTTAATTTACGCAATTCATTTCCATAGTTATGAATCTGAAATGTCCACTGCATTTTCAATGTTAAGACTTAAGATGTTATATATGATTGAGTTATGTTGTAGATAATCTATCTCCAAGGATACTGAATGACTTAAGTTTGATTGTTTTAACTGTAGAATATGCCTACACACTCAAGGTGGATGAGAAGAGCGATGTATACAGTTTCGGTGTAGTTCTGCTGGAACTCGTTACGGGTCGAAAGCCCGTTGGGGAATTTGGTGACGGTGTCGACATAGTCCAATGGGTAAGGAAAATGACGGACGGTAACAAAGAAGGTGTGCTCAAAGTTCTCGATCCAAGACTCCCAACAGTCCCCCTCCACGAGGTCATGCATGTCTTTTATGTCGCAATGCTTTGCGTGGAAGAACAGGCAGTGGAACGGCCCACCATGCGCGAAGTGGTTCAAATACTTACCGAGCTGCCCAAACTGCCCGGATCCAAGTCCGGAGGCGAGTCAGAAGTTACTGACTCTCCTCCACAAGATCAGGCTCAGCCAACTCAATCACCGCCGCCACCACCGGATCTTCTCAGCATTTAAATGTTATTAGTTTTCATAGGTTTAAGTTAAATTTATCATTTTGCCCTATTTGTTTTTTTATTTAGTGGTGGGTTTTTACTTTATATTTTGCTCTAACTTCAATGTGATGTTACTGCTGCTTTCAAAGTTTGTGTACAGCAGTTTTTTTTCTTTTTTTTCCTGAAAGTAGTATAAATTATCTTCTTGATTTGGCTGATTGTTGGTGTTTTTCTCTGGAACTGCAAAATTTTAGAGTGGAAAATGTGGTGGTGTTAAGCGAGGAAATGGGGTTTGGTTCATAGGGGTTTGTGAGTGTTTCTTAAAAGCGTATAAAAACTGAAATTTTTGACTTAGTAGATTGTGTGGACTATTATGGAGTTTTGTGCAGTAGAACACAATTACCTAGACAAGTGGGGTTCAGTTTGAATAATACTAGATTGTTGTAATTTATTTATTTTTTATGATTCATCCGATCGACCCAAGGATACTTCTAAAATAATAGGAGAAATATCAGTAATTACTTTATGTAATACGATTTCGTATTCATTATCTGTGTTAAATTAATTTCTAATCACTCCTAAAAAATTAAATAAAGTTTATCTAACTCTCTGTGATAGTGAGTGTTTCATAATCGTAGATATTAAAACTGAAATATAATAAAAATCAATCGACTTATTCATCATATAAAAGTTCATAATATCCCTAAATTTTCTATGGGTAGTGTATTTTCTTCAACAAATAAGAGATTTTCTACTAATTTAAGTGTCGACTTAGGAATTTGGAACAGTTGAGATTCGATTTAAATAGTGAGAGGGAGGGGTTTAGATTTTATTATAGCAAATTTACAGCACAAATTTGGTATTTTGTCCGTAATATTATAACAAGGGTATTTCAGTCTTTTCAATCATTAAAACACGTCTATAGCGAGAAGTAGGCAATGAGTGATAATTACTCTATAATAAGGGGGCTAGAAGGAATAAAAAAAGATAGGGAGCGAAGTGAAATTTATGAATAACACAAGTAGATAATATGAATTAAAACCGTAAAACAATTATTGTGTAGTGTAGTGTCATCTTAGACACTATATAAGATATTCGTGTCAGATACTATTTAAATAGTAAATATTTTGAAAAAATTATATTATTGTCTCTGCATTGTATCCGTATGACCACATCCTTAACTGTGTATTAAAGATTATGAGAAATAATTAATGCAACTGAAGCATGTGGGTAATGAGTGCTGGTGAGTGGTGGGGTTGCCTTGAAGAGAAGTTAATAGTTCTCTCTTCATTAAAAGAACATAATACTGTATCCTCTGAGCAATGGCAATTTCTGGAAGCCTCGTCAAATCATTTGAAGCTTTGACCTATAGTTCAGGGTATTTAATCATTATGATGAATCTTTATTTCTGGTTTCTGGATTTTAATATTGTACAAAACAAATGCCTTTGTCTTTTCTCTTTTATGTTTGTACATTGTGGTTGGTGGAAGTTCATGGTCTCATTTATTTCCATTTGGGACATAAGCTCCAGTTTTTTTAATTGGTGAGTTTTTCTATTACCATCACCGCAAATAAAATAAAAATAATGTCAAACAAAGACTATAGCCACATTACAATATTCTCAACTAAATTATCAAGGGGAGATGCATTGTAATGATCACTTTGGAATTTATCAAGAAGATTCTTACTGTCACCTTCAAAAAAGATTACGGGCCAGTCTTAAATACAAACGAAAGTTTCGGCATATTCGGGCCCGCTTGAGCCCCTAGTTATCGCCATTTCCCAGCTGATGCACAACCCTGAAGAGTTTTCTCGCGCCGTAATTGATTTTTTACCCATTCCGGTAAGGGATGAATCCGTGGATTTGGTGGATGACGATCTACCCTGTTTTCAACACAGTGCAATGCTTCTAAGTGCAGACCTGCATAAATTGTTAACAATTTCAGAAACATCAATTGGCCTCCTGGCTCCTGCCTTCAATTTTATTTTTGTTCTTGTTGCTCCAAATTGCCCAGAGGGTGGTCATGAGGAGTTTTCCAACGTATGTATCATCCAGAATCTTCAAATTAAACTTTAAAAATTTCATGACACGATACAAATTTTTTTTAATTTTTTTTACTGTAAAACACAGTACAATATTACATGATGGACTTTTTAGAATTATCTGTGTACCATTGGATATTAGTATAGCAAAGTTTGATTTTGGTGTTATCTAAATAAATAAATACAACCGAAACAATTCTAATAGAGTGATTAATTAATATTATATAAATTTTGAAAAAATATTAAATATAAGGTCCGAATAAATTATATATCCACCCTAATTAATTCTGTGTCAAACTTTACGAGTTTCATTGGAAAGGAAATTTAATTAACTTATGCGAGTTTAATTTATTGGTGCCCCAAAACAATAAATTGTCTTTGTTGGACTGTAGTCATTGTCTAGTACATTATTTAAGTTGTTATTTAGGCATAAATCCCAAAATATGCTTATATCACATCACCATATATGTTACAGGTCTAAACATTAACTTCTGCTGTCTCTAGACTTAGGTAAGGTGACATTATTAAATGTCCCTACTCCCTAGCTAGCATGCAAATTGTTGAATATATATGATACTTTTCTATAATGCATTTATATTTCTAAGAATATTATTTTGCTTTGTCGAGTCTATATTGTACGTGTTCGTGTCGTTGCTGTATCAGTGTCTGTGTATCGGAGATAATTTTATATTTTGTAGTAGTTTATTTCAGGTCCTAATTCTCATGAACATTTTTAGATAAAATATTGTACTGTAATTTTCTACCAAAATGGCAAACTTAAACTCTTGAAAAGGTATAAAAATTAGTTTCAAAGAAGAGGAAATTTTGTAGTTGTGATGATTAAAGAAGGCAAAGTGTGAAAATAATGATATGTAAATAAAGGACCTACAACCTACACTTGGCAAAGTAAGAAATAATGATTACCAATAAGTACACATATATATATATATATAGTGACACTTCAACCCATCTAGATTTAACAAAATTATATCATTGAATAACACACTTTAATTTGGATTATTCCGATAAGCGAGAGAAAGAAAGCATGAGAAAAAAAGAAAAGATATTGTTGATTATCTGAAAAATTAAATTAATTACAGAGAGAGTACTGCTTATATACATGAGGATAGGAGCCTAATTACAAAAACTAACCGTTGGGTTTTAGCGGATAGGTTGATATATGCTAGGGTCTTCCTTAGTGATGAATATATTTAAGGTATTTAGCATAAAATACTAACTTAACTTATACAAAAAAATAAAAGGAAAGGGTGTTAACAGATTCCTTTGTAGTTGGGCTCCAAATTAAAATGAATTGATAGTTTATAAAATTAAAAACAAAGATCTATACCAAAATTGTAAAATATCACCATAATTTGGGACTAAAAGTACTATAGTTCCCTTCAAAAAATTTCTCTAACTTTGAGTTAATGGCCATGCATCCTGATATTTTCCGTTAAAAAATTAATAATATAGAACTAAAATTAAAAATTACAAAAATGTCTTACGTTTCGGGACAATTAAAGTACAAAATTTCCTCTCATTCAAAATAAGGGTGAATACATCCACCATCTCGCGGTTTTAGAGATTATAAATTTATAATATAATCCCCTAAATATATTGAATAATGATAATTGGATAAAAAAAAAAAAATCTTATAAAGAATTCCTTATTGTTTTATATAGTTACAAAACGATCCCTACAATTTGACTAATTAAAATAAAAAAAAAATCCCTACAGGTAGAAGTTATGCTTGGACATTGGCTATTTTCGCTTAAGGATCAAGGTAAATGTCATATAAGATCCATCACCCCTATCCTTATACTTTGGTTTACATGGACTGTGCGAAATTTGGCTAAACATCAAGGTGAAAAATTTGCTGCTACTAACATTGTTTACAAAGCGATTGCCTATATTCATGATTTGAAACGTGCTGGACTCATGAAAGCAATAAACTGGCGTGGAAGTTCAGAAATAGCACGGGAATTTGGATTTCAGTTTAAGCGGGGCAAGATTCAACGAACAATGCTCGTGACTTGGAAACCACCTACACAAGGGTGGATCAAAGTCAATAGCGACGGGGCGGCACGAGGAAATCCGGGAATCGCAGGTGCTGGAGGTGTAATCCGAGACAACAAAGGGAGTCTTATTATGAGCTACTTTAGTTTCCTTGGAATCCAAGATAATTTCTATGCAGAATTGTGGGGAATGTATGAAGTTAAATAGAGGATATACTCATATATGGATGGAATCGGACTCAAAAACTGTGGTGGATTTGGTTAATAGCATGGAAAACACATCATGGAAATACCAACACATCCTTAGTAAGATTCGGGTCATAAAAAGAGGAGCTGAGGTGCGCGTTTCACATATATATCGTGAAGGGAACAAGGCAGCAGATTTGATGGTCAATTATGCATGCGATACAAAGGAATCCAACATCATATAGAAGGGCATATTTTGGGAAGAGAATTGGATGGCGTTATTAGAACTGAAAAAATGGAACTTCCTTATGTTATAACAAAGCTTATTATCAATTAGATTGGATTGTGGCTCGAATGGGGCAGGAAGTAATTGTGATTCCTTTATCACAAAGGTTTGTCTTGTTTATATTCTTTTCTGGTGTTTTGCTAATATTTTCATTTGGCTTTTTTGTAGAAATAGCGAAGATCAGCTTAAGACTACAAGACACAAGAATTCACTCTCGGAAATTGACGGAGATTAGTGTACATAACGTCATTGCTTCGGCTAGCTCTTACTATGGGAATTTGACGGTTAACTTTGTACATAATGTCGTTGCTTCAACTAGTCGTTACTTTGGGTATTTGACGGATATTCGCTTCCATTGAGCCTCCTAATGCTAAAGACAACATCATTGAGCATAAAATTGAGACTGATCATGCATGGCCTTTTCGCGACGTATTTCAAGAAGAAGGAGCCCAATCAGATACGTACGTGCTTAGGAAATGAACGGTTCAGGGGTTCTTTGGGGCACTCTGCTGAACACGTGTTTCCCAAATGGACGGCCCAGGTTGATTCTGATGAGTACGTATCACGTATGAGTGAGGAACGGCCCAAATCGCACAAAGTGCTCGCTCCCTTCAATTATAAGAGATCGAGGACTCCTTTTTTAGGATTGTGCTGCTGCTTTGTTAGGACCTATAAGATTTTGATCCTATGTATTTGTTGTTGCTCTAGTTATGGCCATGGCCTAGATTTAGACATGTTTATGGCATCTTATTTGTTTGACTGGATTCTGTGTTTATTCTTTGGTGAATAAATTGAGGTGGGGTTCTCGGTAAAAACTTTACTGCGCTTGCCGGTTTCGTTTAAAAAAAAAATAAAAAATCTCCCTACAGGTATTTTATTATCATAAAACTAAAAATATATGCGGTAATAATAAGTGAGAGTATTTTCGGAAAATCAAGCTTTTTCTAATAGAAATAATAACGGAATCCTAACCCAATGAAGATTTACAAACATATATAATGAAATGTCTAGAACCTCATCATATTTATAATATTTGGAGGACTATTTTATATATTTCAAAAAAATCAATAACAGTAAATGTAGTACCCCTTAAAATAAAGGCCAAAATGCATTTTTAGTCTGGTAACTATGCACTTATTGCATTTTAGATCTTAAGGTATTTCGTTTTGCAATTTATGTCCCGTATATCATAAATTCCGAAGACAACTTAGGGACTTAAATTGCAAAACAAGGACTAAAGTTACTACATTTTACTTTATACATGATTTAAATTACAAAACGAAATACCTTAAGACCTAGAATGTAATAGGTACATAGTTACAGGACTAAAAATGTAATTTGGCCTAAAATAAATGACTCTTCTAATTGGAATTGAAATTGGAGATTCATTTATATATATATATATATATATATATATATATATATATATATATATATATATTTATAAAAGTTTACTAGAATTTCGAAATTCCCAATCAAATTAGGGCTTTATATTCTTCCTCCCAAATAAAATTGAGCAATAGGGTCTAAAACTCAAATAATTTATCTATGATGAGAAAACCGCGCTTATCGATCATGTCCATTTTGTCGCATGGTGTTGCAAGTCATGTTCATATAAACTTAGTGTTAATTACATTTGGATGTATTGGGAGTTTTACTAAATTACAAGAAGAGTAACCATTTTAGTGAAAAGATTACTGCCCCACTTACTGAAGAATACTATAAATTACAGTTTGCCTATTTAAATTAGCAAATTAGAACCACAATTTTTTTCACTAAGAAGATTATCAATTTTAATTTATCAAATTTACATTGGGTGTAATTATAATTATGATCCCTTCATATAAATGTACTATAATTAAATTTAATTTCGAGAATTAAAACAACCCAATATAGTACTAGCTAGACCTCTATTACTATGCATCATCGGTAATGGAAACTGATTTGACAAGGCAAACATCTGATAACTTGGCAATCAATTAACCGTTGGATCATTGCAATTTGGAAGTATTATGTCTGATATCATACTAAACATTTGATTGATGGATGGATTGGATTTTACCCTGCATGTGTTGATTTAGGACAAATATTTGTCGGTTTTAGAAACGTCAACATGATTGAACAAGAGCTGGAAGATATATAGTAATTTGTTTCCCTGTGCAAACGTTTTTAAAAACAATTAAAAAAAGAAAAATTCTATTTCAGTTAATCCGCGTGAGTTTTTAGCTAATTTATGGACATAACCGTTCATCAAATAAGGAATAAATTAAAGAGAATGAATAAAAAAGAATCGATCAAAGATAATACGTCTTTTAACATCCCTAGCAATTTTACAAAACACAAGACAAATTAAATTTCGAAAAAGCTAAACTTGCTTAAAGTTGACGATAAGTTACAAGAAATAATTTTTGCCTCTAAGAAATATGGCTCGTCATTAATCTGTAGTTGTACGTAGTTGTACGTTTGACATTGAGTATCATATTTCTTCCTACTATTTTTAAGAGGTGCGTGGCTGTTAATTAATCTTGCCTTTTTCTTCAAAAATTAATCTTGCCTATTATTTATTTATATATTGAAAAATTGCTAAATCGGTACACTAACTTAGTGTCGGTGAGAATTTCGGACATTGATTTAGTCGTTCTGAATTTCAAGACTCTAACTTTAGTCGTTCTGAATTTCAAGACTCTAACTTGTATATTCGGACAATTACCCCACCAAAAATCTAATTTTCTATCAGAATTCAACATGTGTTATATACCCGTTGATGTGGAGATCAAACCCCAATTGCCATTTCAGTATTATATATATATATATATATATATATATATATATATATATATATATATATATATATATATATATATATATATATATATTAATCTTTACCTCATTAATTAGCTTTTGAGACGAGTTAGACCAAATATAAATATATCAATATGGTATAATTCAATGTGAGCGGGCTCCCATATATATTCAACAACCCTAGACATGAGTGGCAATTATTCCACATGAAATATTCAAATATATATTGTTCAATATATAATACTTGACAAATACCTCATTAGCTAGCTTTTCACCTGAGTTAAATCAATCACAAATAATTCAATATATATATAATCTACACAATTATACAAATATGCATTATATGTCAACCATTAAATAATCCTCGAGTCATCATCACAAACAAAAAATGAAACAAAGAGAAAAAGCATTAATCAGTGTCCATTTCCTGTCGAAGCACATACCCACGTTTCTCTCTGCAAGATTATCGCTATAAGACATAAATCATTAACTTTAAACATATGTGTATGTGATATTGCTGGTTGCAAGTTGCAACTATATATATATATGTCAGCATCCCTTGAGTAAAGCAAAGCATAATCAAATTAACATGCACTAATTAAAGTAACTGTACGTGAAGTCAAAAAATCAGATAATTTGCTCGGATAAAGATTATTATAGATTCACAAATCACAATCTTCACATAATGCATTACAGAAATAGGATACCTCTAATTGTGTCACACACCTTCGAACCTATAAATAATTGCTCAAAAGTAATATCCAATTAATACACTTGAATTCTTTGACTTTATAAATCAATTACATGTGTCTTGCCCGACGAATGTGGGACAAATATTGGGGATATTACAATCACCCTACCTTTTAGAATGCAACACCCTCATCATGGTATCATATAATCCATGACCGACCCTCCGGTATTGGGATTTTATACGTGACTCCTACTAACTCAAGAGACAATTTCCGCATCAACTCTGGTACTATTTATCACGCTCCGAACCTATTAGTCCGCTGGCCTGGTGAGATAGTTGCCGATATGAACCCACCGAATGTATCTTAAAATTAAGGCACAAACTACTACTGAAAAAAAAAAGAATATCCAATGAATAATTCACTTGACTTAGTTTATAAATCAATTACATTTGTCTAATTTTCCCACCAGGAGTTTAAAGAAAACTCAACGTGAACTGCGCAATGGGATTGGGGACAAAGATGGAGCTGTAAAGTGAACCAAAAGATAATTTTCCACTAGCAACTAGTAAATGTTGAATAATATTATAGCAAGTAAAGTATGGTGCAGACTACTTTAATTCAATACAAATAAATGTCAATTATTGACATGGTTTCCAATTCATTATATGATGTTCGAAATTATCCAATAAAGTTTTTCCAACATCGAGCTTTGCAAACATAATAATTTGCAAACGTAATTATAGCTGTGTAGGCGTGTGACTTCTGACAATGAAATCTAATCGAATTAGTGCTTAAATTCTCTTTATCCCGTTTAATATATTTTAAACTATTTGCGCATCCAAAAATTAAACATGTACTCTTATATATAATGGTTTGAAAAACTTTTCTTTTGGAGTTAGCTTTTCATGGTTGAGTGAGACAAAAATCTATTTTTATATTTTAAAGGGTATTTATATGGTTTCAATTTATCAGGAAAGTATATAGAAAATTTTAAAGTTTCAATGGTGTTTCAAAATTTTAAACAAATCTCAACATTGATAATTAATTATTTAATAATAATAAAAGGAAAAAAAGGGTTTGGTAATGATAACTGCAGGCTGCGCTTTAATAATTTATGATTTCAGGAAATTTCCAGCAAACTTTTTCAGCTAACATCAATTTGTGCAGCGCAGATGACTGTCAATTAGTATCTGATCAATCTAAGCTAGAGTGATCATCAGTCCAAGGTACAAAGTTTCAAAGTGCTACTTTTATCATAATTTCTAATACCGTTTTTATTTGTCACCTACCAACAAAACAAGGATACATAGTAAATTTACTGAAGCAAGTTCTAGGATTAGTGGGTATGCGTGCAATGACAATGCTTTGGTCAAGCCCCACGCTCGATTCAAGGGTCGTGTCGCGAAAATCTTCGATCCGAACCCTTTTTATGAAATTTCGGAGAGATCACTAGGGTTACGGTTGCTTTTTTCATCACCAGGTAGAGAAATAAAACAAGGATAGTAAATTTTGATGTATAGATGTGGATATTGGAATATGGATACGATAAAACACGGATACGGGACACAAATTTTTATCAACATTTATTATTAATTAAGAAGTGCCCGAAACGATATCGAATATGATACGACACTGATGTACTTTTCGAATTATTCGATTTACAAGATTTTATATACGAGGTGGGAGCCTCTTAACCCTACGGTCAGCTGACCGGTTCTAGTTAAAAAAAAAAAAAAAAACAATTTAGGATGAGTATCTATACATTATAGATAGTAAGAAACTAACATCGTAAAATATGTTATGAGAAATAAATTATCAATTCATGATAAAATCGTAACTTAGATCAATTAAGTATATTTTCTGAAATTCTTAAATTTCACCAATTATATTATTTTTCTCTATAGATAAAAATTCGAAAAAACCTATTATATAATTATTTAACCATAGTCCATATAATCTCAATACCCAAGTATTGCCTTAATGGAGTACTTCCGGTTTTTGCATGGGCCTTCAAGCAAAGTATTTTCGTCGTTAATTGGCCTCAAACTCAAATTGGCGCCCATAACTAAATCCAAATTCTTCAACTCGTTTAGCTCCTATATATTCACTTGATTCAAACTCCCATTTAATGGACTCGAATTGTGTAGCAATGTGAGCTAATCTGGACTCCCATTTAATGGCAAAGAGAATATTGTTAAAAATTTCACCTAATTGACTCCAGGGGTAAATTACACATTTAAAAAAGGTTGTGTATCAATGTGGAAATTGCAGAAAATGTTGGGCAAATGACTGTAATTATCCTTAAATATTTTGTATGACGTACTAGAAGCTGCAAATCCATCGATTAGAAATCCAAAGCCCAGATACCCGAGGCCCAAATTGTTAAATGGGCTATTGAAAGAATTAATACTCGGCGGGAATTTTCTAGCTAACTAGACAGAATACCTATCTATGGCTTTACAAAAATTAAAAGAATTAATGAACTTAATTCTTCTTCTTTTTAAATATGATAATAACTAATTTAACATCAAATTTCAATTGGTTTGGTGAGATGAGGTATTAAATTCTTAATTAAGGTTCCGTGTTCAAACTATAACTTTTGCATGTAATAATTTGGTTGAAAGAGTTAAGTAAAATTGGGTGAAAAAACTGGTTGGAATAACCAATTGGATCTCTTCAGTACTTGAGCCCAAAAAAAACTGGGTGAAAAATCAAAAATAAAACTAATTAAGTAATATTCTAATTTATTATTCTAGGAATATTTTTTGATAATTATTTCAATTTACAATCTTTACATGTATTTCACATAAAAAGGTATAATTAAGTAATTAATTTCTTTCTTTGGATTTTATAAAAATTAAGAGAAACGATATATTATTTTTAAATTTATATACTTTTGAATTCATGCATCACATGGAATTTGTAGTATTTCAATTTTCAAATAATATGTATGGACATTAAGATAAGTCCACTATTAAATGGTATTATAAACAACTTTAATTTGCTAAGAAAGTATGATATTTCTAGATCGTAATCTACCATGTAGTGTCTTATTTGATATTGTATCCGATATTCGTATCGGATATTTTTTTAGTATAAAATATTTAAAAAAATATTTTTCTATATCAATGTATGGTATGGTATCTGTTTTTTCATATAGAGTAAAGCACAAGCATTTTCCTAAAGCTTGACAGAAGTTCTTTGTCTAATTAATTCATATATTAATTAAAGCTTAATGTGGAAGTGCAATAATCAATTGCTTTGAAGTTTGAAGTTCAGTTCGACTTACGTAGTAGAAATTAACTTTTGTCGACAGAATAGCACAATTAGTCTGCAATTATAAGATGTGGTCATGGTGGGGTCTGTATTAGACTGCTAATTCAGCATCTTCTGCTAATGTCTAATAGTCAGAGTCACACAATAGTTTTCTAGCTATATAAATGATTGAAAGTCGATGATTCATCGACGACCAAAAACAGTTAAATTAATATATTCTCTCGATTTAAGTTTTAATTTTGCAATCTATTTCACCTTGAAAAGAGATATGGTGTCATCCAAAATTATTACAAAAACTAAGATTTTGTGATATTTTAATTTTAAAATATTAGCTAAAAGTATTATATATTTAGGTACTTTAATTATAATTTTCTAGTTTTCACATTTTTTATAATATTTCAAATTATATTTAATTTCAAAAGGAAAATTAAATAGAATTACAGTGACATATATTTTTTAATCTCTTAGCAAGTGAATTATAGATATATTTCAGTATCACTAGAATGTCTAATTAGAGGATTTTTTTTAATTAAAGTCATGTTTTATTTTAATAAAGATATATAATTGCAAAAGTAAGAAAGCCTATAGTTCAAATATGTTACAAGCTCATTAATTTCATAATTTGAGGAATAAAACGCCATAAGATAATAATGATTTATAAAAGAGTAAATTAACAGAGATTTAGAAAGGGATGGGAAGAGAATTTTGAGAAATTAGGGATGAGAGAAGACATAGAAGAGAGATGAGAAATTCAGAGAGAACTATTTCATTGCTTGTCTCCCAAACATACATTCGGTAGGGTTTTGTAGGAAGCAACAATAATAAAACGTAATACAGAAATATAAATATAATTTGATAACTCTTGTTACTTTACACGTTTTTGCTCCTTTCCAGATTAGTCCTCGATTCTCCATTCCAAATATCAGCATTGCCCCTAATATAATTCTAGGGTCATGACAAAATATTTGAAGTTCCTGGAGAAAAGGAAAGAAAAGAAAGGAAGTAGTGAAAATACTTTTAAAGTTTACATAAATATCAAGAAATTTGTATAAAATTAATTTTGACAGTGTTCTTTTTGCTTTGGAATAGGAATTTGGGGTTAGAGTGGTGGCAGAGATGCAACGGGTGGTGTATTGGTGTTCTATAGACGAAGAGTTGGGAAACTCTTTTAAGGGATAGCGGTATAAAATTCTCTCTATCAATTATGACAGTTGTATTTCTAGAGATTCAAAACTTGATTAAGATAGTATAGTACCGAATCATTAAATTAGGTAACTTGTTTTATAAATATATACACTAACACACAGTCACATGCATGCATATATATAATTATATATAAATACACACAGATCTACCCTTGCGGGTGTGTGTAAGCGTGTTTGTTGGGGCATTATTATTTTGTAATTAGTGATTCTGTTAATTATACAGATAGAGGAATTAAAGAGAGCGTAATCTTCACGGCGACGTCGTTGAGTGGATTTGTCTGTGAGCTGGTAGTGATGATCATAACATATATATCTTACTCTTACACATGCAGTTCCTATATAGTTCATCTTTGAGTTTGATTCGAATGATAGTTCTCCTTTTTTTCTCCCCAAGAATTAAGAACGTTGAATTGCATATAACTAAACTAGTGCATTTAGATTTTCATCTCTCCAAGACAAATAAGTAGGCCGTTTACGAAGGGGTAAATTGCACCAAAAATCACAATTTAATTATAAAAAAACACAATACAACATATAAAAGGGTGTCAAATTTATTACATTGATTTGGTTTAATTATAAAGACACTGAGGAAGTTTGCTTAACTACAACTCATGCATGATCCTCTTAGTCAAATAATTACAGTTATATCACAAATGAAATTTGATAATCATAAAAAACACTCACGGATTAGGGTTTCGGGATCTATAGGACGACATCATCGAAAATGATGAGTGGACATTGAAAATACCTTTGTTTTTTTTTTTTTTTTTGTATATATATTATGTTTTGTCCTATATTTCTTTTGGGTTATTTGTAATATCATATTCCATTTAGGTGTTTATTTATAATATTATAAATATCTTTGGTGGTTATATGTAATTTGTTAAAATTAAAATTGAAATAGAATATTTTATTTCACATCAAAAAGGGAATAATGTTCTATTAATTATGGATGAAACTCTGATATTTCTTAATGGAACCTTAATTTGTTGGTATTTTTTGTAATTATCTAGCTTCGTGTAGGGTATAACTGTAATTGTTTGACTAAAAGGATCATGAGTTGTAATTAAGTAAACTTTTTTAGGGTCTAAGTGTAACTATCCCTACTGATTTGAAGGATAATTACAAAAAATTAATTCCTTGAGATTATGTTTTTTTTCAGAAAATATCTGAGAACTTGAAATATTACGAATATTCCCAAATCAACAATTGTCTACAATTTTTTGATAGTTTTATGGAGTATTCTTAATATTTTGCAAACTTCAATCTGATTTTTGTAATATTTCAAAGTTTTAAGATATTCTCGGTAAACAACTTAAATTTCACGAGAGTTTTCTGAACTAACATTTAGATTTTAATTCTAATGTTGGAAGTGATGGAAATATTAGAAAAGATATGGACAAATATATCTCCATCCTTAGTCCACATGGATGATGGAGCAGCTATTATTTTGAATTTTTGACTATAATATATGTTCAATATATATATATATATATATATATATATATACTGTTTGATTTTGTTTTGAACGTCACAGATCCAACTGGTAGCAGTATCATTTTAAAAACGTCCAAACCCATTGGGACACAAACAGTGTAGTAGTTTATCAACCAGCACCTATCTACAACAAAAATTCAAGTAGACATTTTGTTTAATTAATATTGTTAAGGCCCGTGAAGGCGTCAAATAATTTAATACTTTATTTCTGTTTTGGATAGAAATATTTGTATTTATACATCAAGTTGGACTGGTTTGTTTCAACCCAAATTGACATTGAAAGGGAAATAAAATGATTAATTAGCTAGAGCAAGACTTTGTGCAGGTTTTATCATGACATTGGTTATTCTCCAAGAAGATCATATAATTGGAGACGATTATGTTAGGGGATTAGTCACTGTATCCAATGGTACTGATTTAGTGTTAATTAAAAATGAAAGCATGTAAGTATAGAAATGAGAAAAATGTAATTAATTGGCAATTAACAACACCATCCTTCAAATTTATAAAGGCACAATTATTTCATGTCTGTGCTGCCTAATTCGGTATTTTGGTCAGTAAAATATAAAAAATGTTGAAGAAACCTACCTATATATACTAATAGCTATACTTATAGTTTTAATCTAACAATAAAATATTCCATCTTTACAATTAGTTAGTATCAGAGTTAGTGGCTGAGTTAGGATCCAAATGTCATCGATGCCCTGATTCATAAAAGTTTTAGGAGTGTATTGAATAAAAAATACACTATATATTACGGAATTATTTTAAACAATGCATTATACAAATGGAAATTATTCAAATCAGAAATATGCGTGCACATTAATATTGTTTGTATGTAATTCGTCACTTATTTGTAGCCAACACATATTAAAGTTGCTCCTATGTGATCTAATAAACAACCTTATAAAGTAACAACATATTATACTTTTGAACACTCAAACATTATACTTGAGTTCACATTTTAGGCTGAGTTTGGATGCATTTTATTCCTTTTGCTTTCACAACTAAACAAAGATTCATTGATAATGATTAGTAGTGTTAACTTAGCCTTGCAGTAAAAGAAAGTCCAACACTTTTCCCAAGTTTAATTTCACCCATTCCCACTTACTCAAGAGAAAATATATTATCCCACCATCACCAACAAAATATTCTACAAATGATAAATAAATAATTAATATCAATAACTCATGACCCTTTTTAAAATCCTTCATCTTACAGTCGAGGTCAAATAATTAGCATATCAAATTCCTACATCCTTAGAGAAAATTTAAGTTTCTTGAAACTCCCTCCCCCTCTTCGAGACCCCATGTGAGTGTACGCGAAAATCTGGGTCAAATATACTTATAATCTCTTATTTGACCCCAAAGATTATAAGATATAGTTAGTAATTTAGTACTTATTCGATGTGGGCCGGTTAACATCCGTCTCTCACGCCTGTTAAGGTGGTATGTTTAAGTCTAACTTACCATTAAAGCTAGCTAATGAGGTGAGAAATTGTACAAATATTATTAGGTAGGTAGAAGTTTAGTAACTATCTCATGTGGGACGGTTAATACTAATATTTTCACGAACAACAATGCACGATAGAAGTGTCTATATATCTATGACCCACAGATATTTCTAAAAATGCTATATTGTCGTATCATTTCGTGTCTGATATCATATCCGACACCCGTGTTAGATACTTCTCTAATATAAAATATTAAAGAAAAAATCGTATCAATATATACATATTATTTCATGCCCGTATCCATGTATTGTACTGGTACGTTATAGCCATTGATATTCAACTGTTTTCCATTCTCCTTTGTATAAAATTCATAAAAATCACATTCTATCTTTGACTCCTTTTTCACTCACTCAATTTTTTCTTAAAGCTCAGCTACTATATCCAAGAAAATCTACAAACGAGACTTAAATTATAAATTTTACTTATGGTCTACATTGTGCCATCCACTTTTTTTATTTGAAAATTATATTTAAATAGAAAATATGTTACTCATCTGCTCATGTTAATTATATAAACATTTCACTATATGAATCCTAAAAAATATCCAGTCTTAAAGCCCCACTTAAGCAGTAAAAATCCAACTCTAAATGTGTATAATAAACTGACTACCTACCTATAATTGTTTCAGTACTTCACTTCCTAAAACCAGAGCCAACGAAATGAACTATCAAAAGGAACAGCTTCTGCTTCTCATAAAAGCGCTTTTCATTATCATCTCCATCATTCCTTTAACGAATTCCTCCAACAGAGACGCTGCTATCCTGCTCCGAGTCAAGAACAGTCAGCTCAAAGACCCACTGGGTAAACTCGACGACTGGGTCGACTCAGCTCAGAACGCGCCATGCAACTGGACGGGCGTCTCCTGCGACGGCCCCAATGGCAGTGTCGTCTCCGTCAACCTAGCCGGAATTAACGTCTCCGGCAATTTTCCTGCGGACTTTTGCCGGATTTCTTCCCTGAGAAATCTTGACCTCTCCGGCAACAGCCTAGGTGGGCAAATTACTTCTGATTCGATTTCTCTCTGCTCTCATCTTCAATCTCTCAATCTTTCATCAAATTATTTTGTGGGAACATTGCCGGGATTTCCAGTTCAGTTTCTGAATTTGACAAGCTTGGATTTTCAAATCAACAATTTCTCCGGTGAAATCCCACCCAGTTTTGTCAATTTACCAAAGCTCCAGGTTTTGTATCTAGGTTCGAATCTTCTAAACGGGTCGGTGCCCGAGTTTCTATCTAATCTAACCGAGTTAACTCAGTTAGTGCTGTCTGTAAATCCTTTCCGCCCCAGTCCACTGCCGGCAAACATCGGCCGGCTAACAAAATTAGAGAACCTCGTATCTCAATACACAAACCTAATCGGAGAAATCCCAGAATCTATCGGGGATCTCGTCTCAATTAAAAACTTCGACGTCTCGGAGAACAATATCGACGGAAAAATTCCAGCGAGCATAGGCAAGCTAAGAAACGTAGAACAAATGGAGTTGTTTAAAAATCAACTTTCTGGTGAATTGCCGGACACATTTTCCAGTATGACTTCTTTACTCCGGTTCGATGCGTCGGAAAATAATCTCACCGGGAAAATACCAGAAAGTCTAGCGGGCCTCGCTCTCGAATCTTTACATCTCAATGACAATTCTCTAGAAGGTGAAATACCAGAAATTCTCTCTCGTAGCCCAAACCTCAGCGACCTGAGCCTGTTCAATAACAATTTTTCCGGCGTTCTACCGGAATCTTTGGGTATGAACTCCAATTTGAGAGATATTGATGTTTCCAACAACAATTTTGAAGGCCCGTTGCCTCGAAATTTGTGCAATAGAAAGAAACTCCAGGATTTGATACTTTTTGGAAACAGATTTTCAGGTACAATACCAGAATCGTACGGCAAATGCAGCAGTTTAATTCACGTTCGTGTTCAGGAAAATGAATTATCCGGATCGGTGCCTGATGGGTTATGGGGTTTTAGTGAGCTTGAATATATTGAGTTAACTAACAACAGATTTGAAGGCTCTATTTCGCCGTCAATTTCCGAAGCGAAAAACCTGGAACAATTTTTAATATCGGGAAACAAATTTTCCGGCAAGATGCCCGCCGGAATATGCCATTTGCAAGAGCTGAGGAAACTCGATTCGAGTTGGAACCAGTTTTCCGGCGAGCTGCCTTCGTGTATAACTCAATTAACCAAGTTACAGGAGCTTCATATTCAAGGGAATAAGTTCACCGGTGAACTTCCAAAAGGTGTAACGAGTTGGAAAGAGTTAACTCAGTTGGACTTGTCAGAAAATCGTTTTTCCGGCGACATTCCGGCCGATTTGGGGCGTTTACCGGTGTTAACACTGTTAAATTTCTCAAATAATTTACTTTCTGGAGAAATTCCAGCCGAGTTGACAAGACTCAAACTCAATGAGTTCAATGTATCCAACAACAGGCTCCAAGGACGAGTCCCACTTGGCTTTGACTCGAAGTTTTTCCTCTCAAGTCTAATGGGCAACCCGGATTTGTGTAGTCCGGATCTTGACCCGCTTCCACCCTGCTCCAGACCCAAACCCGTAAAATTAGTACTAGTGCTAGTTCTATTAGCTCTTGCATTCATCCTCATAGTGTCACTTCTCTGGCTATTAGTCAAAACCAAGAAATTCATCACTTTTGGTCGAAAAAGCCACAAGTCGTGGAAAATCACAGCTTTTCAACGGGGTGGATTTGATGAAGAGCAAGTGTTATCCTCATTGAGGGATGAAAACCTAATCGGATCTGGTGGTTCGGGTCGAGTTTATCGGGTCATGTTGAAAAACGGGCAAACTTTAGCTGCGAAGAGGCTTTGGGAGCCGAAAGGGTTAGTGGAATCCGAGGCGGTGTTTAAATCGGAGGTGGAAACATTGGGAAGAATTCGACATGGTAACATTGTGAGGTTGTTGTTTAGTTGCGTTGGTGAGGATTTTAAGGTATTGGTCTACAATTACATGGAGAATGGGAGTTTAGGGGATGCCTTGTATGGAGAAAAGGGTGGGATTCTATTAGATTGGCCTAAGAGGTTCGCAATTGCAACGGGAGCAGCGCAGGGGCTCGCGTACTTGCATCATGATTGCGTCCCTGCAATTGTTCATAGAGATGTTAAGTCGAATAATATTTTGTTGGACGAGGATTTCAGACCCAAAGTGGCCGATTTTGGATTGGCTAAGATTTTGAACCAGGACGTTAAGGAAGGTGAGGAAGTCATGTCTCGTGTTGCTGGTTCTTATGGATATATTGCACCAGGTGAGATGCATTTGGTTACTTTTCAATCAATTACATTCATATTTTCAATTCGTTGCTCTTTTTACTTACCTCTACCTCGTCACTAACTTACTTAATATGACACAGAATATGCCTACACAGTGAAAGTTACTGAGAAAAGTGATGTGTATAGCTTCGGAGTGGTGTTATTGGAACTAATCACTGGAAGAAGGCCAAACGATCCCTCGTTTGGGGAGAACACCAACATTGTCAAGTGGGTAACGCATACTGCATTGTCTGAATCTGTAGATCAAGCAAGTCATGAAAAAGCTACTTGCAGCATTGATATTGTGAGTTTGGATAAGCTATTAGATCCTAGGATGAACATGTCTACAATTGAGTATGAGGAGGTGGAGAAAGTATTGAATGTTGCTTTGTCTTGCACTGCTGAGTTACCCATGAGCAGGCCCTCTATGAGAAGGGTTGTTGAATTGCTCAAGGACCACTCCACTACTCGTCCAAAGTATTCCAATTGACAAATTCAATTTCCGAATATGCTAATGTATGATGCACAGATACGAACACGACACGACAACAATTTTTTTCAGCATTTAGTAGTACTAGACAAGTATTCGATACAATGTCCGAGATAATACGACACTGCAAGGTGACATCATAGATGCTAACTTGAGCACACAATTGAGAATTGAGAACTCATGTGATTCTATCCGGTTGGATATATATCCTGCATATGGGTTGTGAACTGCAGTGAGATCATACGTGATGATGTCATTATTTCCCTTTACGACATCATCATCGCATCATGAATTTTCTTGCTAAACTAGTGCTAGGCAGGATAATTGAGGTTTGTCTGAATTTACTTGTGTACGTATGCTAGTGTGATTGTCATTTGTCATAGTTGTGGTTTCAGGATAGCAGAGGACAACAGAGAAAATTTAGTTGCTGTATTAAGGCTTTAGCATTTTATTTTATTTTCTTCAGATTGTCTAAGAGTTAGATTGAAATGATAGTGATAACTCAAGAATTTTGTGTAAGTCGTAATTGTGTTTATGATATTTATACCTGTCTTGTGATATGCATATTTGTATGTATACTTGATTAATTGATATTGAGCATGGACTTTCGTACAGTTCAGTTAATGCAGAGGTCCATTAATTATTAGGGTATTTCTCTGTCTGAGTCAGAATAAATATGTTTTCGAACCTTCTCTTTAAAATTCGAAGTGAATGGCGACCCTCTCAATCCAATTGCTCCAAGCACAAACTAGAGTTAATTTGAACCTTTAAAGAATCTAATGTCTCATCTTACTAGTGCAACTCAGCTTGAAACTTTATTAGGGCCACTCATGTCAAGTTGATGTATAAATAATAAGAAATTCTCTATGAAGCAAATCACTTTTGATTTATAAAAATTTCGGGTTATTATTAATTTCTAAGGAAAAAGATATCTGAGAGAAAACGAAATCAAGAAGAAAAGATGCCTTGATTTTTGTCATTGAGCATAGCTGGCTGTCAATTTTTCATGTTTAATAGAATCTGTGTAAGAAGATTTAGGGCAATTTGCATTCACTATGCCTAAGGTTTGGTATAATTACAAATTAGTCTTTCTTATTTTATCAATTACAAAAAAATCTATGAGCTAGGTTTCATTATTAATGTAAAATTTGTGAAAATGAAGTAAATAGAGGCTTCGATCGACTTTAACTAAATTTTAAACTGCATTGACTCTTAGATCAATGGAATACACAAGGCAAGACGCTTTCGGTGGTTTGAACATAGTCAAAATCCGATGAATGTCTTATATGAATAATGAAATCTTAGAGATACTTTCGTAATTTTTGAAACAAGGACTAATTTGTGATTGAACTAAATCTGAAGGATAGTAGATGTAAATCTCCGTAAGATTTACCATAAAGACTTAAATGCATTTTTGGTCGTGTAACTTTTGAGAAGTAACAATTTAATTAGTTTGGGCATTTTCCAATTTAGTAATTATGTCATGTTAAGAGCCAAAATTACAAATTCCTTAAAATTTCATTACGTAATTGTAAAACTGAATGCTACAGGACCAAAATATATTTATGCCTATCAAAAAATTGATGTATAAAGCAAACTCAACCTATTGTACCTAATCTGAGTAGATTTTTCTCTGTCGCTCCCTCATTTTGTCTTTAACTTTTTCTTTTTTTTATAATTTTTTCATATCATTTTGAATATAGGAAAAAGTTCGAATTTTATTGTTGGAAGTATTTATGGAACATCAAGTCCTCTGAAAGGCATGCAGCAGGCGATGCGAGACATATTGGAACGATATATATGCCGGCTTCCGTATAATAATAATTGCAGGCTCTACTTTTTTTAATGCCGAACTTCCTTCTTATTTCTATTTATTCTTTCCACCTTAGATAAGACAAGTGTTTGTAGCCATTATGAGAAACAAAAGTATTTATTTAGTTTAGTATGTAATCCTAGGTTATTGTAACATGTCTCCATACATCCTTAAAACTGCCGTAAAAATCAGTTGTTAATGGTGATATTAACCCACCATTATATTATAAACTAGTATAGGTTAAGATTTTCAACCACATCATTCTTCTCCAATTAATCCATGCATGTTCCCGGGCATGTGGCCTCCTCCATGCAGCCTCACATACATAGATTCTCCCCGAGACACTAGCACTTGAGATTTAATAATAACTATTACAAGAACTCAACACACTTGTAAAAATCGATTATTGAAAAGAAGATATATAGCTCCCTATTATAAATTAAGACATAGAATTGAATTGTGTTGTGGATCGAGATCAAGACAACAACATAATGAATTAGTACTTTACATCATTACATGTAAATAATGTTTTTGTAAAACATAGGGTAACTAGGAGAGCATATATATTTAATATTATAGGTGTAATTTATGCTAGCTACAAGAATTTTGGTAATAAATAAAGCAAAAGGACGTACATTAAAGATATGACAAATAAGTTACCCTGCGTGGCTAATTTCTCCCCAAGAAAGCTAAAAATCTAGCAAGGAATTTCCCCATGCAAAGAAAAGCACATAATATTTATATTCCCATTTTAAATTTCATTTGACTTAACTTTTCGATCGATATTTACAATGACTTTTCAAGCAAAATTACAAATTCCCTCACAGACCAATTCAAAATGTCCCTTTCAATTCTTTTTCACTTTTTTTTTTTTAATATATTAATTTAACTCAAGTCCAAATCAAAAAACCCGATTTAATTTCAGGTTACAAAAATCACAACAATATACAAAAACTGAAAATCCGATATACACTGTAACAGATTCCCCCGTAACTACAAATAAGAATCCACAAAATTCTCACACACACACACATATACGTACGCGTCTCTGTATGTATATTCAGATTTTCTCCAACAACCTTCAATGGCTGCAGCAACGATGATAGAACCAATACGAAACGATCATTTCACAGCCGCCATGACTAATCTCTCAAATCCGAAACCGTTAAGAGTCTGCTTTTCGTACGCAGCCTATGCTAAGAATTTGATCCGCCATCTCCGCTCATCGGATATTCCGGTGGAGGCGGGTTTGTCGGAGGCGGAGTTCGCCTCCGTGGAGTCGTCGTTCGGTTTCACATTTCCTCCGGACCTCCGCTCGATCCTCCGAGAGGGCCTCCCCGTTGGGTCGGGTTTCCCGAACTGGCGGTATTCATCTAAACAACAGCTCGAGATTCAGACGAATCTGCCGATTTTGGGAATATGTAAGGAGGTTTCAAGAAATGAATTTTGGATTGAATCGTGGGGGGATAGGCCTGTTAGTGTCGATCGTGCCGTGAAATTGGCGAATGGGTTTCTTAAAGAATCGCCGATTCTCGTGCCGGTTTATCGCAATTTCTACATCCCGTCGTCGCCGTGCATGGCGGGGAACCCGGTTTTCTACGTGCATGGAGGCGACGTGAGGCTGTGGAGTTTCGACATTACCGGTTTTTTTCAGCAGGTTGAATTCAGAATCAACGACGGCGAGGAGGTGCTTCTGAGAAGGGCGCCGACTTTGTCGGATCTTTTCGCCGCGCCGGCGTGGGCGGCGACGGAGGCGCGGAGGATTGAGCTTTGGACGGAAATGGCGGAGAGAGGGGAGAGTGGGGCGGAGGCGCGTGCGGGCACGCGCGAGTGGTGGAGTGGGGATGGCTTGGGCGGGTGCTTAGAAGAAGTATGTTGGAGGCTGAGAGATGGAGGGTGGAAAGAGGAGGATGTTAGAGAGATGATGATGATGGACGGCTGTGATGAGATTGATCATGAGGATGGCAGTTGTGGTGAAGTACTGGATAGAGAGTGTGTGGAGTGGCGCGTGAGAGTACTGTCGGAGAGATTGTTGCGTGGGGGATGGAGCACGGAAGATGTGGTGGAGTCGCTTGGATACATAGAAGATGATGAGAATGAAGATCTTGATGGAGAGTCGTGCTTTGATTTTCATTATAAGCGTATTTGTGATGATTTTGATTTGAAGAATAATAGCAATAATAGCGTTTTCATGAATTTGCAATTCGTTAGAGTTTGAATTATTTGGTGGGATCTCTCAATTATTTTTTATTTTTTACTTTGATATTTGTAAATGATTCTTTATTTTTTCTATCATGCAAATAGAAGGATTTGTTGAAGAAACAAAATGAAAGGGATAATTAAAATATCGTTAGTTATATGATACTAGTTATACATATCCACGGATTACGGTTCCATAATATTCTATTTTTGAACGTAAAATAAAAGATTTCATTTCAATTTTAATTTCAAAAAATGACATATAATTAACAACTAAAGATATTTATGATGTTATAAAATAATACTCAAATGAAACATAATATTACAAAAAACACTTAGTGATGTTTATCGGCAATCTATGACATAAAAGAAAGTAAGAATATTTTCGATATTTATTATTAATTTTTTTTGCTGGGTAATTATAGTGCAAACCTAGTTCGGTCAAACTAGTGTAATCAAGTGTTTCATTAAGATGAGAATTATAGTTAGAACCGAATAAAAAAGATTAAGGTGGGTAATTATAGTGCAAATCTTGTACGGTCAAATAATTCGTGTAATCGTATTTTACACTTGTCTTAATTATATATTTTAAATAGGTAGTGTAATGCATTTGGTATTTTGGTGGTTAAGTTAGGTTCGAATTTTCCAAATTAAGAGTGGCTATTGGCCTCATCAGTAGTCCATTAGTTAGGGAAGAATAAGTGATGAATTAATGGCCCATTCCTAGTTTCATACAATTAATTCAAACCCATTAGGCTAAATTATGATGCTAACTTTGTTGGAGGCCCGACGTTGTTGATTTCCAAGAACGTTTTTTTTTTCCTACGTCTCACTTATATCCGATGACAGCTGGTATCCAGATACTCGAACTTGAAATTTCTAATTAATCCAGCATAATATTGAGGCCCGACGTTGATTTTCCAAGAGCTTTTTTTGTCCCCTACTTCTCATTTTTATCCAATGACAATTGATTTTTTAGATACTCGAACCCGAAATCTCTAATTAATCTAGTATAATCCCAACAAGCCGACCACTTTGAGGAGAAAAAACGTGCGCTATTACAAGATAGGGTGTAGTGAATCATTACATGAATCACACGTGTTCGAAATAATACAAGTATTTTTTAATTTAATAAACAATAATTAGATCTAAATTAGACACATATTGTTAGTCTAATTATTTAACGTACTGTTAGTCTATTACATTAAAAAACATAAGAGATTATTATTGTACTGCTTCAATTAATTTAGTATCAATAATTTATAAAACTGTTGGTAAATATTATATCCTCATTCTCTCTTATTCGAAATGCAACTTCGACTTGTATTAGTTCTACGAACATTTTCAATTTTATTTGAAATTCGCTTGTTTTTTATTATGCGCTTAAGTTATAATACGACTTTAGTTTGAAAAAAAAAAGAAGATGGCATGAGTTCGTAAAACCTTTTTTTATTATATATTATTCAATAAAATTGGGCAAACTAGTAGGGTTTTAGTAGAACCTCCCTGTTGACAATGGCGTAAACACAAACTATGATTACAGTGCGAAGAAGACGGGAAGTGAACGGGAGAGACGCAGTGCTTTACCAGAAAGAATGTTGTATTATTAATTAATTAGCAAAGGATTACACACCAAAATATATACAGCGTGACCAAACAACAAAGTAACTACACTAATGGGCTGTAACAATAAAAAAATAATCTATTGGCCCAACATAAAACGGGGCCCAATATACTTAACAGCCCCCCTCAAGATGGAGCCTTATGGAAGATGAGACCCATCTTGACCAACAGTTTGCGGAATGCAGGCCCAGGTAAGGATTTCGTTAGAACATCAGCTAGCTGATCTGAAGCAGAAACATGAATGGGCAGTATAATGCCTTCCTTGTACTTATTCCTTGTGACGTGGCAGTCGATCTCGATATGCTTGGTGCGCTCGTCGAAGACAGCATTCTCTATAATATTCACTGCAGACTTGTTATCACAATATAGGGGGATAGGTAAAGGTGGTTGTAAATCAAAAGAACTCAGCATATAAAGGATCCACTGTAATTCACACACAGTAGATGCAAGACTGCGATACTCAGCCTCACAAGATGATTTAGAAACAGTAGATTGTTTCTTCGATTTCCAAGAGATAAGGGAAGAACCAAGAAATATGCAGTAACTAGAAACTGATTTTCGAGTGATGGGGCATGTCGCCCAATCTGAGTCACAGTAACCTGTCAAAAGGAAAGAGGCATCAGTAGAGAAAAATAAACCAGCAGATTGAGAACCATGCAGATATCTAAGAACATGATTAGCAGCAGTTAAGTGGGACTCCCTTGGTTGGGTAACAAACTGGCTGAGCTGTTGCACAGCAAAGCTTAAGTCAGGTCTTGACATATTGAGATACAACAATCTCCCAATTAAGCGTCTGAACGGCCCTGGATCAGTGAGCAAGGGGCTCTCATCATCAGTAAACTGATGTCCTGCAGGAAGGGGTGTAGATGCAGATTTGCAATGTTCCATACCAGAGTCCATAAGAATATCATGGATATATTTCTTTTGAGTAAGCAATAAGCCATTACTGCATCTAGAAATCTCTAAACCCAAAAAATATTTAGCTTGCCCAAGATCTTTTATGGTAAACAGTTTGTGTAAGTAATCTTTAACAGATTGGATTAAGGTCTCATCAGAACCAGTCAACAAGACATCATCAACATAAACTAAGAGTGCAAGAAAAGCAGAATCAGTTTTCAAAAGAAAAAGACAATGATCATGAGCACATTGTGTGAAACCAAAACTGATTAATTTTGAAGTGAATTCATGGTTCCATTGTCTAGATGCTTGTTTTAATCCATATAATGACTTTGTAAGTTTGCAAACTTGCCCCTTTGAGGCCTTATGATATCCCTCAGGGGGTTTGAGGTAGACCTCTTCATCTAGATGACCATGCAAAAATGCATTATTGATGTCAAGTTGATGAAGAGGCCAAGATAGAGAAGTGGAAATAGAAAGAATAAGCCGCACTATGACAAGTTTTGCAACTGGAGAGAAACTCTCAAAATAGTCAATGCCAAAAGTTTGGTTGTAGCCCTTAGCTACAAGCCTGGCTTTATATCGCTCAACAGATCCATCAGGATTGTATTTTACTTTAAAAACCCATTTTGAGCCAATGGCTTGTTTGCCAGGTGGTAAAGATGTTATTTGCCATGTATGATTATCCTCTAGAGCTTTTAGCTCTTTATCCATAGCTTGAATCCAAACATCATATTGAACAGCTTGTTTGTATGATGTTGGTTCAGGGATTGAGGCAATGTTGGCAAAAAAATTAATGTATGATGAACAATAAGGGAAGGATTCAGAAGTGACAGAAGAATTGTTTGGCAAAGAAACTGTGAAAGCAGGATCACACACATAACTGTCTAAGTACCTTGGCCTAGTCTTGAGCCTTTCACTGAACCTAGGTTGAAAAGGTGGAGGGTTGGTAGAAAGGTCAGTTCCAGGTTCAGGACTAGAATTATCTGAGGTATGTGTGTCATCAGGAGAAATGGAATAGTTTTCTGAATTTTCTGTACAGTTTTCTGAATCTCTAGGAGTGCTATGAGGATGTGGGGAACCAGGAAAGTGAGAAGGGAATTCTTCCTGAGTACTCACATCTTCATCTGCAATAATGGGAGGATAAACATGAGAAACTTCATCAGTAGGGGCATTGTAGTGGGCAGAATAAGGGAAAATAGATTCATAGAATCTGACATCCCTTGAAATGATGGTTTTATGATTGTTTAAATCATAGAGCTTATATCCTTTCTGCCCAGAAGGATATCCAATAAAAACACATTTATAAGCTCTACTTTCAAATTTGTCCTTTTGAGAATTGGTATTAGTTGCATAGCATAAACATCCAAACACCTTTAAGTTGGATAAATCATGTTTAATTCCATATAAAAGTTCATAGGGTGACTTCCAATGTAGCACAGATGAAGGAAAACGATTTATCAAATAAGTGGCTGCTAGAATGGAGTCACCCCAAAATTTAGGTGGGAGGGCAGATTGGAACATAAGAGCTCTTGCAGTTTCCAAAAGGTGTTTATGCTTCCTCTCCACTACACCATTTTGTTGTGGTGTATGTGGACAGGAAGTTTGATGTAGTATACCAAACTCAGAGAACAATTTTGAAACATTTTGGTTAACAAACTCAATTCCATTGTCTGATCTGATCCTTTTGATCTTACAATTGAACTGAGTAGGGACCATTTTAATGAAAGATGCAATAATGGAGTAAGTACACTGTTTATGACTCATTAAGAATGTCCAGGTGCACCTGGTGTAATCATCCATAATTGTAAGAAAGTAATGACAATTGGATATAGAGGGTTTCTTATATGGACCCCACAAATCCATATGTATGAGGTCAAAAGCATGAGTAGTAGTAGAAGTACTATTTGTAAAGGTGAGTCTATGTTGTCTAGCAAAATGGCATGTATCACAGGGGTGTAAGTTTTGTCTAGAGGAAATAGCAATGTCCATATGTTTCATAACATCAGTACCTAAATGCCCCAGCCTAAAGTGCCAGGTTCTTAAATCAGCAATGTTTCTATTGTTTCTCACATTATTACAGTTCTGTAAAACAGAAGAATTATTATTTTGACAAGAGGAATTTTCAGGACTATTTAACAGATAGAGGTTCCCATAAGCAGTTCCAGTGAGAATGGGTTTGCTAGTATTCTGGTCCTGCAGATAACAGTGAGTGGAGGTAAAAGTAAAAAGGGAGTTGGTTTCTTGGGTAAGTTGTTTCACAGAAAGCAGATTGTGTTTAAAATAGGGTATGTATAACACATTATTGAGAGTTAACATCTCATTAAGTTTAGCAATACCAACGTGAGTAATAAGCTTAGTGGATCCATCAGGTAAAGTGACTATAGTTTTTCTAGTGCATGGTATTAAATCACTAAGCAAAGCAAGATTATAGCACATATGGCTCGAGGCCCCAGTATCAATAACCCAAGAATTCATATTGTTATCCATAGAAAGAATAGTCTCAGAGTTTTCAGACAAACCTGAGTAGTCCACTGCACCTGCAAAATTAGTGTGCTCTTCATTGCAAGAGGTGTTATTCTGCATCAATTTCGCAAGTTCCTGAACTAGAGAGGAAACTTTATCAGTTAACACAGAGGAATTGGAGTTAACATGAGAATCAAGTGGTGTGTCCATGTGAGCGGAATTAGCATTCTGTTTTCTGAAAGTTTGACCACTAGATCCTCTTCCTGCACCTCTGCCTCTGTTACTTCTGCCTCCCCTTCCTATACTTCCTCCACGATTTCTTTTATACTCATCATACCACTCAGGGGTGCCATGAAGTTTAAAACAGGTTTCAAGTGTATGAGTATAACTGTCGCATTTTGAGCAATATCTTTCATCTTTGTTGGTAAAAGAGTTTTTAGGGTATGGAGGAGCTTTGGAGGAAGAGGCAGAGTGGAAGTTACCAGAGGCAGCATGTGCACTGATATCGTTAGTCGAAATATGGGCTGATCTCTGTGATTCAACCCTTTGCAGTATTGAGAAAGCATGGTTTAGAATGGGAAGAGGATCCATGGACAGTATGTTATCACGGGGGATGTCATAGCTGTCGCTTAAGCCCATCAAGAAATCTATAAGCATATCAGATTCTCTGGAATCTTGTATGCGCTGATTAACATCACAGGTGCAGTGTCCGCAGATACAGCGAGGCGGTTTAGATAAAGAGCAGATCTCATCGCAAAGCCTGGTCACTTTAGTCAGATATTGTGCCAAACTCATATTTCCTTGCCGGATAGAGCCCAGATCTCGCTTGAGTTGATAGAGAAGAGGTCCATTAGATTTTCCATATCGTTGTTTCAGATCAACCCATAACTGGCGAGCAGTGGTGACATAGGAGAATCCTTCGTGCATTTCTTTTGTCATGGAATTCAAGATCCAGGACACAATCATCGCGTTTGCTCTTCTCCACTTTTGATGTTCAGGATCGTCTTCTGCAGGTTCTTTGACCGTCCCATCGATGAAACTGATTTTTGCTTTCGCTTCGAGCCCTAATCTTACAGATCTGCTCCAGTTGAAGAAGTTTTTGCCATCGAAGACAATAGAAGTGAGATTTAGGCCTGGTTGTTCAGCATTGTGAATATAATAAAGTTCGTCGGACGAAGACATGGGAGTAGTGACCACAGATTTGTTTTTCTCGTCTTTCTTCGGATGATCAGTAGATGTAGTCATTGTTGAGAAAAGGGGGAAGAAAGATGAACAGATCTGGGGAAGATAGTGCAGGTCTGGCGATGTGAAGAAGAAGGAGAGTAGATAAAAAATAAGGAGAAAGGGGAGTAAAAGAATCACAGGTTGGGACCGTCTGCTCTGGATACCATGTTGACAATGGTGTAAACACAAACTATGATTACAGTGCGAAGAAGACGGGAACTGAACGGGAGAGACGCAGTGCTTTACCAGAAAGAATGTTGTATTATTAATTAATTAGCAAATGATACACACCAAAATATATACAGCATGACCAAACAACAAAGTAACTACACTAATGGGCTGTAACAATAAAAAAATAATCTATTGGCCCAACATAAAACGGGGCCCAATACACTTAACATCCCTTATATTAAAAAATATATATACAAATTACAAAGGAATATATATAATGAGATTTTAGAACTTTTTTTCATATAAAAATGTTTATATTATTTATGTTTCAATATTTATTGATGGATCACTGGAGGGATTGTTATCTCAATTGATGGCATGATGTGTATCATTCAATTTTAATTGATTATTCATGAAAAAAAATTATTAATTATTCAAAATCTTGATGTAATAATATATATTACTTCTATTCTTTAGGAAAAGAAATAAGAAAAATTATACTATTTGATTTTTGTAATTTTTGGTTCCATAATTGGATCAGTTCTTGATATTCGACTTATCTTAATTGATATTTACAATTTTGATCACATAGTTTGACCTATTTTTTATTTTAATTTTATCTAATACTAATTGAGCTTTGCAATTTCGATTCCACAATTAAATCTCCTTTTTTTTTTTTTTGCAAGTTTGGTCGTCCTTTAATTAACGGAATCCGTGGAATATTTGACGGATAATAGAAATGAGACCAAAATTACAAATACAAATCACTTTTAGGACTAAATTACAAAAACAATTAGTAAAAAACTATAATAAAAATATGTGAAGTTATGAGATCAAAATGACAAAAAAAAAAAAAAAAAAAACCTATTGAACCAAACTGGTAAAAAAAACAAATGGGAACCGAAATTAAATATAGGATTAAAAATGCAATTAACTCACATAAATAATAAGTTTATTGAATATATCATTTGACTTCATAATTGAAAAAATACCCAATTTTTTAGATTCTTTTATGAATATTTCGTTAAAATATTAATATAAATCTTAAACACTGGGTATTTTTTATAATTATAAAATTTCTATAGGATGTCATTATAGTATTTTAACTAAGAAATTTACAACTAGTAGATTAGCAAACTTTTTTGAATTGAAATGGGGAAAAGTGAAAAAAAAGGATACCAACTCGACTCATATAGTGTTTTTAGGACACTAACTTTTTTATTGGTAAATTAGTTCGGTATAAAAAAAAATTATCATTTTTGGGATTTTTTACGTCGGAATACCAGAAATCACTCTCAAAATCGTCTGGTTTTCAAGTATCACGTGCGTGGCACACACGGTTTTGAGGGTGGTTTGTGCTATTTCGACGTCAAAAATCCCGAAAATGATAATTTTTTTGAAATACCGAACTAATTTGCCAGGGAAAAAATTGATGTCCCAAAAACACTAATTGAATCTAGTTTTTTTTTCACGATTTTGAGGGTGGTTTGTGCTATTTCGACGTCAAAATCCCGAAAATGATAATTTTTTTGAAATACCGAACTAATTTGCGAGGGAAAAAATTGATGTTCCAAAAACACTAATTGAATCTAATTTTTTTTTTTTTTTTTTTTTTTTTTTCGCATTTGTCCCAATTGAAATGTAATTAACTCAATATATAATTTGACTTTGTCACCCTGCCATTATTTTCACGACTTTCCACTGTCCAAGTATCAGCGTAGTGTTCGTCCCATCGTAACAAATTATTATAGCCGCCGTAAAACCTTCCCATTTCAGGAATTATATTATATCAATTAAACCGACAAAACAGAACAAAATTACAAAGAGAAAGTACCCAAAATGGCGTCGGCGATTGTGAGATCAGGCCTTCGCTCCATCCTCCGCGGTGGCGCGTCTTCTCCACGTGCTTCTAAGCGCTCCTTCTCCTCTTCTTCTTCCTCTAATATCGATGAAGCCGGTATATATTTTCTGATTAACTATATATATCTAAACGCAACCAGAAAAGTGATTGTATAAGAATTTACAAGATTTAATATTTGAGTTTTCGATTCTTCATTTTATTTATAATTGTAGCCGAGGCTTCGAAATGGGAGAAAATATCATATTTAGGAATCGTCGCATGCGGTGGGCTGGCTTTCCATAACCTATCCAAGGGTCATCCGCACTTTGAAGAGCCTCCTGTAAGAAAACCTTATAATATACATAGATATATTCCGATCTTCAATTAGGGTTTTTTAAATTTCATATCGATATTCAATATATAGTGTTTTTTCTTTTAAAATTAAAATCTTGTTGAAAATATTTTCTGATGTATGGTTTATATTTTGCTATGCAGCCATACGAATATTTGCACATCCGCAACAAGGAGTTTCCATGGGGTAAGTTCCATATATATAATATTGCTTGATTAGGGTTTGGCTTAATTTTTAATGACATCTGGTCAGTGATTGTTCCTATTTATTTCATGTAAAATTATGTGGATTTATGATTTTTAATGCAGGAACACTTCTAAAAATATAATCCTATTAGAGACACCTGTATATCTAGTGGTAAATATCAAATTAAACCGTATCCCTGTATCCATGGTTCCTGCATTTATATCTGTGCATTACATTAATATAGGATGAATGAATTAGTCGCTTCATCTATGTAATCTTCGTTAAACATTTCACATTTTTTAGAATATCGCCAAATTCAACAAATAGTTCCCGCAACTTGAATATTTTGGAATTCTCGTCTCATCCGAATAAACTTTTACTTGTCTATGTAATTTAAGAAATTTGGGAAATTACTTCTATTTTGACGGAAATGTGATTTATTTTTTTGTCGAAAAAATCACCAGCATAGTTGGTGAAACACTCTATCATAACCATCGATTTAAGTCTCCTCATTATCTAGGGTGTAGATCAAATAAGAGAACTTCTCAAAATCTTTAAATTTTCATCATGTCCACCTATTTACACTAGTCTCTTGGTAAAAATAAGACGATTTTGGGAAGTTGTCTTATCAGACTGATTTGAGAATCTTGACATAGATAATGAAGAAAATTCGATATTGCATGTGAGTGAAGAATATCTCACCGGCCAGTTGGAGAATTTTTTGGCAAATTTCTAATGAGAATTTGGCATTCCGCCAAGGTCGAACTAAATTACGAAAATATAAACTTACATAAGAAAATCATAAAAGTGATCAATTCAAACAATATTAAGTGAAAATGTCTAAATTACCTGACAAAACTTGCAATTTTGCTCTTAGAATATTCCATGCCCCCTAATGGTTTTGTGATCTGTCTCGCAAATACAAATTTGCAGCAGCAATCTCAATTAGTTCATGAAGCCACACTACTAAAGAAAACTTTAAGTTGGGCACATTTAAGCTTACACTGTCACTAAAAGATCTCAAAATATAGTACATTATATTGAGGGAGTACTTCCATATATAATATGTTACATTATAAGTCATTTCTATCTACATACTAATTATTTTACAGTGAAATGTCAACAAGACGCTACCAACTCAGATATACATGTTTTTCTTTCCTAAGATTTACTATTATGGTCGGTTGAGTCGGGTCGGATCGGACTATTAATGTGTAAAGTTCTTCCTATCAATGACAATTTCGCTTCTAGGGATTCGAACTTAAAATTTTTGGTTAAATTAGTATAGCGCCAAACTACTAAACTACATCAGGGTCAGTCGCAAATATACATGTGATACTATAGCTAGTATCACTGAGTCAGAAGTGTCATAATTACTCATTTATACCAAGTCACGTAACTTAACGCGCGGTTCGGCGCGCGATTAGACAAAAAACAAAATTACCCATTTTTGGTGACAATTTGCAGTTTAATAATTTCCCAGCTTTTTTTTCAGTAGTGACATAAAAAAAAATCTTATTTCATTTGTGATTTGTTATAATCAGACAAATCTTGAATTGCATCTGAGAGAGTAGATTATTAGTGTTGTTATCTTATGTTTAAAAGCTTAGTTTAACTAACCTTAAATTTTTGTGACTTCTGCAGGTCCCGATGGTTTATTTGAGGTAAAGCAACATTGATTCTTCTGGGATATGAATGCTCAAAGAATAATTTTTCATTTTTTAAACCCTTGCTCTCCAGATTGACCTGGAATTTTATCGTTTCATTCTTACTACAAAATAAAAGTCCATTATATTTAGTATCTATGAAAATTAATAGCAATAAATTTATATTAAGAATTCTAAATTTCTTATATAGTTGAAGATCAGAGTAACATTATATATTTTATTACAAGACGATCGATTTGTCCTATACTAATGTAGGGGGTGAATGTGCAGTGTGCTCGACAAGAATGCCATTGCCGAATGATTTAATTAAAATGCATAACAAAAGACAAAAAGCTGATAAAAGTGATTTCTTTTAGAATCCCATGAACCATCCAGTCTTTGAACGCAAGTTGCGTCCGAAATCATTTGGCCGATGGCACGTCTATTTGGGCGTCACGCAAAAAAAAAAAGTGATTACGTTTAGTTTTAGGTATATCTCAACAAAATTAGACTAAAGCTTTCATATATATTTCGTTAAAATATGTCAAACTGAACATAAACTAAGGGCATACAAATTATATCTTGGAGTATTTACAATTCAGACAACTCTAATTTGGGAAATTACTATAGAGTGTCTCAGGATTTTAGTAAATGCGTAAATATTTCGTAAAATATCCCCCACTTAAGGTTTTAGCTAGAATTTTTCAAAAGGCTTACATATTAAATTTGATGGACTATATGATAATTTTTTAAATAAGAAAGATCGAAATAGAAATACTCCATTAGTGGTTGGTTTTGGCTCTGCTTGTGATTTAGCCTTGAAAGAAATGGAATACAATGAAAAGAGGATAAAAGCATTAATTACAAGAACAATTACTAAACGGGATTAGAGACAAAATCGAAGGTGTTGTGGTGAACGAGAGTGGAAAAGGCCGTTATGCAGCTAGGGAATTTGAATTTGTAATTTGCTTTTGTTGTATGTGAAAGCTTGTTAATGGGGCTAAAAGAAGTGGCTGTATCAAGTGGAAGTGCTTGCACAAGTGCAAGTTTGGAGCCGTCTTATGTTTTGAGAGCTTTAGGACTTAGGAGTTGATGGGGGCTAGATGTGTTAAATCATCCCATATTGAATAATAAAAAATGTGGAGTTTAATATATAATAATGGGTTGGTAAATCTGCCATCTTTAGCTAGCTTTTTAGGGGTTGAGTTAGGTCAAGTTCATTAATTCAATATGGTATCAGAATGGGTTCGATTCTCAATCTGTCTCTCAACTCGCAGATATTCCATCCCTGCAAATCATTATATTTAGAGTTCAATATATAATGGTTTGACAAACCTCGATTCGATACGGGATTGGGAGGTTTACCATTGAAGAAGAAATTGATAGAGCTGTGGAACTTACTGTAAAGCAGGTTGTGTGAAGTTGACGGAAATGGGCCCGCTTTATGAGATGTACATAAGGATGGGATTGATATCAAGAGTATTCAATGGGCACAGCATTGATTGATTTGTGTATAATATTGTTTTTGAAGGTGACGATAATTTTGAGAAGCATTTTTGAGTTGGGATTTTTAAAGTGTTCGTGCATTACAGTTTGAGAAGAATAATTGATCTGGACATATTAATTGTGCAATTTTTACATTTTTCTGGGGCTGATAAATGACTACAAACCGGAGCAACTGTAAAAAAAATATGAATATATATATAGGATGTTGATATATCAATAATATTCATCTAGAAAAAAATCTGTAACTAGAAAGAAAATGGGTGGACACTGATGAATGACAATTGACAAAGCATCTGCAAATTAAAGTGGGCTTATTATCTTTGGGGGCTATTATGTCCCTGGGCCCTGGAATTTACAAGTACTTTTCTGCTGTTTTGATACAGAAATTTCATGGCTATGGCAAACTCTGCATTTCACTTATCATCCCTGACTTTGCTCGTGTGCTGTAGGGATGCATGGAAGAGATATATTTCAAAGACCTCGAAACTACAACCAAATAGATACAAACTTTTCTTTCTTTCAATGTCTTTTTTTTTTTCTTTTTTAGATTGAATTGGCTAAGTCCTGAAATTTGGTCTAATTAGCCTAGACTCTTGTGTTGTAATAAGTTATACCTAAACCCATGTATTTTGACTTGATCTTACAAATTGTTCCTTCCATATCTTTTGGTAGGGTTCCTAACGCTATTCGTCAGATTTGAAAAACAAATTGCTATAATTATGAGCGGAAACGATTCATAATCTAATTTTGTAAATTTTGTGTACTTGAAACTCTATAGAAAGATACAAAAGTTTTCATATGGATTGGTAACTCTAATCAAAGTGGATGGAAATGGTGATTTGTAAACCGGAGTCAAAGTTATGAGGGTATGGGTGTAATTTTCTTACTACAAGATATCTAAATATAATTAGTCTAAATTTCAGCGATCTACATGTAATTCAAACTCTTTTTGTGTCCACAAATAATCGAGGAACTAACATTAATATTTATTTCTGAAAAATAAATAAACTAAATATTATATTATAATATAAGGAAGTTTTTTGTTAATTAAATAAATTGTTAAGTAGTGTTCTTTTTTTTTATTTCTAAAAAAATAAATAAACTAAATTAACCCCAAAATCACAAGAATAACAGAATGCACCCATAAATTAATATCTTCTTAGCACTCTGCATTTTGCAATTTGCACCTTAAACAACATTCCAATATAATGTATTAATTTTCTGCTGAATAAGTGATTTTGGCCAATTATTGGGAATAATTACCAACCATTCTTGCGGTATACCGTATAATTTAATTACGAAAAACTTCATGAGGTTTATAAAATTACTAATGCTTTCTGAAATTTTACTCTCTCTCGCATTCATTTAAAATGAAGAGTACTGTTGGTTTTTCAAAAACCAATCTTTTTCTTTGTTATTTCAGGTCTTTTTGTCAAGGCGACAACATGATAGTTTTACCATTGTCATTTGTTTCTCCATTAGGTTTAAAATTTCAGGAGGGAATTGGTAATTTTTGAAACATCATGGGATTTTTTGTATTTAGATTATACTTAGGGGTAATTGGTAATAATTATCCCTAATTTTAATCACAGGCTAGTTCAGATCAAGCTTTCTTGGGTGACCCGAATTCTCAGCCAATTTCCACCAACTTGGCAATTAGCCTAGTCCCAAGCGCGAGTTATTTTTCCAGAGACTTATGCATATAACTGGTTTTGTTTTCAGTAATGCACGAGTTATGTGTGAGATTGACAGAGTTATTACAAGACTTATAAAAACAAATTTAGACATGATATATCCCAGAATCCAGAGTTGGTTGATTCCGAGGAATAAGTCTTTGATGTGTTGGGCTTTTCTGAAAGTTGATTGTAAACTGTACTATTTGTACACTTTTGTCTTTTCAACTTAAAAAGGGATGGAGAAATCTCAGCCCTGGATCAGAATAACACTGAACAAAAAAAAACTTTGAGATTTCAAAAGAAACAAAAGGTGGGCCTCTGGGAATCAGAATAATAAGTGATTCAGCTTTCTATCTTGTCTCTCTTTGTGTCTTCATCAAGGCTTTCTGAAAACATTCTCTTCAATTTTAGATTTTTTGAAAAACAACCATTTTTTTTTTCTAGAACAGGGCATTTACAGAAAGTAAGTCAAGATTTGAACCTCTGACATTTAGTTAAGGATGGATAAGTCTCTTCCACTCAAGCACGCCCTCATGATTATCGTCCCATTTTTCAATTGCACGAAATTATCCTCAAATTATTCACATTACTAGCGTGTATAAGTGGTTTTCTGGTGGCAAAATCCACCGAGAAATAGTTCCAGATTAAAAAGTACAAAAAACGCAAAGTTTAGATAATGGGTTTTCAGAAAAAAAATTCAGATGACAAAATCTAAAAACTTGTGTAAAATTTGAATATCAAAAATTATTATCTCTTAAATTTGATATATTTTTCTTTTTTCATCCTCCAATTTTGAAAATTGAAAAGTTCCTTTTCAATAATTAAAAAACGTCTTCATTTCTTAATAATATTTTTAATCCATTCCCACATTAATTGTAAATGTTTTTACATTAACAATAATTTTTCAGGAAAATCTCACTTTTGGTCCTATAAAATATGTCATTTTAACATTTGGTCTCATTTATTAGAGATTAATTTCTCATATGATGTTCCATAAGGTCTAAAACATCTCAAGTTATGTCCCAAAGTTCATTTTGGGTCCACTGGCTTATGAATTTAGGAGGAATATTGTTCCGTTAGTCAAAAGAATTTAAGAGAATTTTTTGTTAGTCAATTAACAAAAAAAAGAGGTATATTGACATAAAGTGCGATTTTTCAAATTTTATAGTACACTAAATAAAAAATTAATAAAAATTAGATTAAATGTGAGAATGAAGTATTTTGTGGTACAAAATGATCTAATAAATTTGTGAGTTTTTGAAAAAAAGAAAGAAGCAAGCTGATCACAAACACTTGCTTTTGGTTGAAATTTGAAAAGCTTGGATAGGGGAGCGGTCAATGAAATGTCCCATCATCTGATATTAAATAAGAGATTTGAAACAACAACTCTTTATTTTTCTACTTCCAATAAAATTCGATCTACCTGGTTTTTCACAGGCAAATCGGCTTTGCAATTTCTTGGTTTGTCGCCATGATTCCTTCCTTTTCTTTAATTCCATTTTTTATTTTTTCACCAATCCCATCTCATCAGAGCCATAATTAATCGTTTCAACACTCAATCAGGTCTTGATTAAAAATATTCATTCAATCAGTTCTGGTCTGTGTGCCCAAACTGACAATTATTGCGTCTAGCTAGTTGAGTTTGTTTTTTTCAACTTACTATGCCCAAAATAACATTTTTATCCTGTGATGAAAGCAAATTTTGATCAATGTTGAATATTGCGTGCATAAAAAATCCTCTGAAATTATAACATTGCATCGAAGAACTTCTAAATATAAATTTTGAGATAATAGGACTGTTTATTGATAATATACAACCTGTTTCACATAATAAATATACATACAAAAAAATAAAATAATAATCAATATTATTATAGTACAAATAAACAAAGCAACCATTGAATCCCATTAAACAAAGATAGTAAAAATTAATTTCGATAGTGTCATTTCCAAGAACTCTAGAGAGATGGGAGCTGGGATTGTTGCTAGAAATTCTTTAGGCACGTGTATTGATTGGGAAATAATTAGAAATAAGGGGTCGTCTGATCTGAATATGCTAAAACTTTTGTTTGCTTCTCGGCTCTTAAACTGGCCTGGGTTTTGGTTTAGAAAAAGTGAATTTTGAGGGTGATTATGAAAACTTGTTGGACAAATGTAGAAGTGATCAAATTGATTTTTCTCAATTGCGTAATTTAGTTGAGGACATACGGAGTTAACTTTGTTGTTTTGAGAATTAAATGCTCCAAAAACCCTGTGTTAATTAAAAGTAGCCAAAAAAACCCTGTCATATAAAAAGTAGCTAAAAAAACTCTCTGTTTGGTAAATATTTGCTCACTGCCCCCTATGATAATCTAGTCAACAAAAGCATTTGAAATGACCATTATACCCTACTTTTATGCATTTTTGTACAGATTCTCTCTCCATTTATTTTTTTAACTTTATAAAAAAATTAGGCAATTCACATAATATACTGTAAACCTCTATTTAATTGATTTAATGCATAAAAAAAATTATACGCCTAATATGATAGTTTCTGGCCATAATTTTGGGCAAAATTTGAGGTTCGAATGAAAAATAATGCATGCCAGCGTTTTTTTAGCCAATTAAGGGCATTTTAGACATTTAACAACTAAATTCACTATCTTATTCTCAGTCAATGCGCGTGTAGTTACAACAAAGTTTGTAGGGTTTTTTCAGCTAATTATTTCAAAACACAAGGTTTTTATAGCTACTTTGTATATGACAGGGTTTTTTTGGCTCATTTCTCATAACACAGGGACTTTTGTAGCAAATTTTCCGTTGTTTTGATAGTCATCGGTTTTTTTCTTATTCGTCGTGATGTTAATAGATTTGTTTACGTTCTTGCTAGAAATGCAGTATCGGCTAACGCTATAGGTTTGAGAGTTATCCCAACCTTTGCTAAGCATCATGTAATTTCTGACTTATGTAATTAATGGATTTCTTTTCCCTCGTCGGAGGGGTCTTTAAATTCTCAAACAAAATAAAAATAAAGGTACTCAAAAGTTTCAACCACAACTGTTAGCCATAATTAATCAAATTCAGCTAAAGAAGGCACTAAAATTGAGTGAAACATGATGGTCTTTTGTTGAGTTTATTGAGAAATGGCAAATTAATAATTTCAGAATTCAAATATCATAAATTTCAGTAAAAGAGGAGTGAGCACAAATTTTAGAACACGGATCTTTTAAGTCATTTTATTTTTCACATCTTTTTTTATTTTTTATTTTTTTGCACTTTTAGGAAAACAGAAAGATTTGTTTTTTTACTCCACTCTTAAGTACTTTTTTTAAATTTATATATATGATCGCCATTTGATCATGTGGAAACAATCTTTTGGGTTTATAGTTTTATAAATTATGATGTTTTTTCATTTAATAAAACTATTGGACTTAGGAAACACAATAAATATTGTCCTAGAGAATAAAAAACTAAAGTCCAAAGATATATATTTGTACATAAATGATGAATATTGTCAGGTCAACCACAAAGAGTTGGTGAATCAGGTCCCCGCTGCATTAACTGCAATCTTCTTCCATAGCTTGTTGGCACCACACTACCTACCTTTAATTTAACCATTATTTTGTACATTTTTAATCTCTTTTTACATAATTATTATATACTTTATTAAAATAAGGTAGGTTTATTTTTGAATTTTTGCAGACTCCATCACATATAATGGCTTATTTGTTGATTTCGTCACGATAATTTCACAATTTTCAATATTCATCTCATAAAGTGCATTTTTTTTTTTTACAAATGTGGTTTCAGATGTCCATTTTCGTTAGTTTTTAAACGGAATAAGTACGTGCATCTTGCGTGCAGGTTATCTCTCCAAACTGGGGGAGAATTACATGATTAAAGTTTGATTTGAAGGAAAAATTGAATTTATGTTAACATTTTATTAGAAAAATTAACACATGAAGCAACTATCGTCTCTCTCCAAATCAGACTTTGATCATGTAATTCTCCATCCAATGTGAAAAACTGAGGTGCACGCAAAAAAATTAACATAAATTTGCCTGCAGCTACATTTGCGAAAAATTAAACTTTATGGAACGATTGTTGTAAATTATGAACTTAACAAATAAATTAATGTACTATTTTTTATTTATCGTATTCTTTTAGTTGAATCAATCATATTCGTGGAAAGTGACATTTCGTTTTCCCTAGTGACTGGTTGGGATCAGTGGTACTTGATCTAGGTAATATCGCTCAAATGTTTATTTCCTCTGTGAGGGTATAGATTTTTTTTTGGTCGGAAAAAAAAAACACAAGAAAGGCTAATCCGGACTCATGTCCAATCTAATACAATCAATCGCCTCATTCGGCGGGTCATTCCAGAACATAATACTCTCAACAAACGGATGTCCCATCTTAGTCAAAACATCAGCACAAGCGTTTCGCCCCCTTCTAATGTGAGTTAACTTACACTCCCATAGCAAATAAAGTAAGTTCCGACAATCTTGAATAATCAATCCAAGTGGGTGAGTATCCACATTTGCTCTTTCAATCAGAGTAACAATCACTTTCGAGTCCGTCTCAAAGATCACCCGACGGAGCCTCCTCTCCCAAGCAACGGTCATGCGCTGTCTGAGACCCAAGAGCTCGGCCACCGTGATGGACGCATTGTTAAGCCTCATCGTGAAACCAATAACCCACTGCCCACGGTCATCACGGATAACGCCCCCTGCCGCCGCGGAGTTAGAGTTGGCAAGGAAACTTCCATCCGTATTAATCTTGTACCAACCAACACTCGGCGGTTCCCAGCGGATCGGAGCCACATCGCCACCACCACGTTTCTTCTTCAATCATGACTTCTGTACATAACTTATACAATCATTCAATTTTTTATAGTGCATTTAAAGATTAAAATATAAGTAAAGTTATGGCCTTCGACTTAAAAGAAAATATACTAAGATTTTCTTTGCCTATTGAAAATTACATATAAATTCTCTGGACTATAGCTCTATACATCTATTTAATATTTAGGTCATGTCGTTAGAATTAACAGCTTATGTCAGCAAAAAAATTCTAATTTGCTCCTTACTATGGTCCATCTTATACTTGGGTACAATTATAAAAAATTTAGATGGAATTACCTATAATTTATAAACTTATTTTGAGGTACTCTCATTGTAAGAATTTCTTTATTATTATTTATATCAATCTCATTTTTATTAAAAATAAATAAATTCACCACCACCACCATTTTATAAATCTCAGAAATACGGTTCATTGATTTAGAAGAAAAAATGACTTCATATCAATTAGTCACGAAAGTAATTTCATAACACCATAAAAAAATTATAGATAATTTAGTCATTTTATAACTTTTCTTAAGTTTTTAGAGTTTATGTTATGTAAGAGCTAGGGTCTATTTATAATTTCAATAATCAAGGGGATATTTTTGTAAAATAGTAATTTTGCAACTTCTCGTTAACTTTTTAGGTTTCCATTAAAATTATGAGATTTATCTGTAATTTCTAATAATTGATGGGGTCTTACTGTAATTTTCTTTGAATTAAAGGGTGTAACTGCAATTATCCCAAAGATTAATTAATAGAAATTAGCATTATATTAATTATTTTAAGTGAGCAACTAGAGTCGAACAAATACATAGGATATTGCAAAATTGAGACAATAATAATAAGCTATATTGACATTTTGGGATAACAACTTGTCCAGTAGCAGTTTCGCTCTACTAACTTTAACTTCTATATATAAAATTGAATCAAAAAGATATGACGGCTATGAATTAATTATGATAGAAGAACAGTTTGATTCTAAAATTAGACTTTCTTTTACAGAGCAATATTCTGATTTTGGTGCAGCCTTAAACTAAATTTAATATATTTATTTATAAAATTAGCCAAATCGATCAAGAATGTCGATAAGTCAAATACAAATATACTTTTCAGTTTTTCACCACACGAGACGTAAATCAACAATGACGTCAAACTAATTACCGGCCACTTGATGGATGTTAACTACTCTGACCATCCTCAGATCACATCAGATCAGACGATGACAATTTGCCTAAATATAGCTTTTCTCATTTTCTCAGAAATCGAGGAAAGTATGAACATCTTTTCTTACGAATCAAGAAAATCTAATAGAGTATGAAATTTTTTAATTTGTTAGGGGGCAAAGTTGCAATTTTTTGACTAGGGAGGGGACAAAATCATAATTTTTCTAATTCTTTTTTTTTTTTATAAAGAAATAGAATTTCCGAAAATTTTATAGGCGGTCGCTCCCTTGGCCCAGGTACTGACTTCGTCCCGAATATGAATGAATGTAATTTGTTACACCTTAACAAATTTAAATTTAACGTAATAATTATTTTTTCATAATGCATAATTATAAAAATATCGTGTCTAAGTACTCACTCTTAATAATAAATTACAATTATTTTGATATGAAAAATTTATTAGTTATATAATAAAATAAAAGCTGGTCACATAATAAGCCGTCTTTTTTTTAGTTACTAATATTAGTTCTTTTTATCAAAAAAATTAATTAAAAGTTCTCTTTTTTCATTTCATCTGCAGGCTGTTAGTATTAAACAGCAGCTGGCGTATCCGATTAATCATGGTAATTTAATGCGTATTTATTGCGTGTACTGTGTGTTTGTACAAATCAGAATCTCTGCTACAATATCTCAAAAAGGCTCAGAAAATCAGAGCTGTATATACATATATATGATTGCATTCATGTTACATTAAATTATTAATACCAAATTTTAACATATAAATAGTAAAATAAAACATTAATAAATTAAAGATCTTTACAGTGACAAAATTGGGAAAATCTTGAAGATGCCCACTAGAAAAGACAGTGTTGGCATTCCCCGAGTAGAAAATAGAGACCACACATTGACATTATAATAAAAACAAAATTCAGAAACTACTCGTACTGCATGGAAATTAAAATAAAATTACAAAAAGATTTAAATATCAATTAATTAATAATCATATATTACAGCAAAAAAATATATATATTAATTTTAAGGGTTGAAAATGAGGTTTCCACATTTACATTTCCAGCTCATGGGCTTGTAGTTGGAATTATCATCACCTCTAGCGTAGGCTATATTTGAGATTGCTCCGGCGGAGTTGTTTCTGGGTCGGGTTCGAACTTGTGGGTTTGTGGGTACTTGAATGGCTTCGCAGTGGCCGCAGGAGATGCAGCGCCGCTCGCACCGCGGCGGCCGAGAACCTATTTGGGCTCGCAGGATTGCCTTTTCTTCTTCATTCACTGTCTGCCCATTTCATAAATAAATAGGATTTAATTACACCTTGCCCCCTATCATAGTTCACTAATTACAACTAACCAGTGTCCTGATCTCCAGATTTTTCCAAATATTACAATGCACATCCCAAGACTTTGAAATATTACCTCTGGCCACTTACAAATTTGAAAAATATTACAACTAATCGATCATAAATTTGGAAGAATTGCCTGGGATGGGTGCTGAGATGTAATATTTCAAACTTAGAACACTGAGTTGTGATCAATTTTCAGTGACCCAAATAAAAATTGAGAGATCAGAGAGAGAGAGAGAGAGAGAGAGTATAAAGGCCCAGATAGTCTTACCTCGGAATTGTCAGTTGTTTGCGCTAGTTTTCGGCCTGAAATATACAAAAAGATTGCAACTTTTGATGATGAATCTGAATTTAAACAAGAAAAATATAGATATACAGTGTGTGTTTAAGAAAATGGGAAGAAATGATGAGTTACCTTCGACATTGAATAATCTTAACTGTGAGGAGGTAGAAATGACGATAATGAGAAGAGAAATGGCAAAATGCTGAATTTTATGGCAATATATGCCATTATAAGTGAATCCCATTTCTCAGAAATTAATGGGAAAAATTGCTGATGAAATTACAGAATTTTACAGAACACACTGCTATATATATATGTATATATGTGTATGTGTGTGTGTGAGAGAGACAGAGAGAGAGAGAGTTGGTTTCTTTCACTTGCTTCTTGGCTTGTGGGAGAGATTGAGGTGATGGAACTTGGAAGGACAAAGGAGTACTGCAGTAGAGATCATATAGCCAAAATCTAAAAAGCAAAGAATAAAAAATGAAAAAAAATGTTTAAAATAAAATTGGAGTTATTTATAAAAACCCTTGTGGGGTGAGCCCTTTTGATACAAGTATGAAGGAAAGAGTTTTTTCAATTAAAAGAATAATAATAACGAAAGAAAGAGGAAATACGAAGATTTTGATATAAAAGAGTGGAGAAAAGGATAAAAAAGGTGAGTTATTATTTATTTACTTTTTTGACACAAAAGGGAAGTTATTTAAGATGGGAAAAAGACAAGGGCCAAGACAACAAGAGGCCACGGAAATGGAAGCAAATAAATTAATTATTTGGATGCTTGTGTCGTCAATAAATGTTCATTGTTTGGATGTTTGTTGTAAATAAATATTTGTTATTTGGATGCATGGTGAAAACAAATGTTAATTGTTTGGATGTTTGGGTAAATAAATGTTCGTATTTCTACTGTTAAGAGTCATGATCCCATAGAGTTCTTTTAAAGATTCTAATATGGAAAAAGAATTGATAGCTTGTATTTTTGTTGTCATAAAAATTATTTGAACGATCAACTTCTCTTATAATAATAACTATGCTATCTAGTATCGTTATAATATCAGCTAATTTCATTTTTTAACTAACTGAGGAAAAATTACCTAGAGATTGCCGATGTCGAAATGTCTGGTTGTCGGTAATGTTAGTGGATGGTCTAACAACCGGCAAGTTGATAAAATCTAACAGCCGAATTTTTCATGTCCAACGAAAAATATTCTGATCTCCTACCAGAAAAATTCCCAATTCTCTTTTTGGTACTTCATACTCTTATATAAAGTTATTGCTTCAACAATTCAAAGGGTAGAGAAGATTTTTTACACAAAAAGGAAAATGAAGATTTTTCATGTTAATTTTTGAATCTGATTGTTGGAATCTTGTGCAGAAGGCATGTGGTGAAGATGAAGATTTATCAGCTTCGGGAGCAATCACTTTTGACATCAAAAAAGCACTTTTCCATATCCCAAACTACTCTTTTGTATTTATTAGGCGTAGTGCTAATAAAGTTGCTCATAGCTTGACTAGAAATTCAGCTGTGTTTATTAAAAGAGACGATGTTATCCCCGATATTTCTTTCTTTTGTTGTAGAAAACTTTGCTTTTAACTTAATAAATGTTTGTTTATCCTTAAAAAAAAAAAGGGAGATTTTTTACTAATATATTGATTGTTCAAATGAATTGTTGCAGCTTGCAGGACCAATTCATCATGCCATAGTACCATATCAACGTTTTTGGGATTTGCTCTGATATCGTAACAACGTTTCTAAAGTACTCTAAATTTTTTCTTGTTTGTCTACGGCAGAGTTTCAATTTGAGCAATTTTCTTAACCCAATCACATCATGAATAAGGTAGGATTTGAATCTAATACTTATATTTAGTATCTCATCTCACTAGATCAATTAAACTTTGGTAATAATAGTTCAAATCTCAATTAATTAAGAAAAATAGGACCCAATCTTGACTCGACTCATTGGTCTTGAATTTAAAAAATAAATTATTAGCTCAAGATCGTTCTCATAGATTTGAGATTTCAATTATTTTCTCATGTTCACAGCCTAAACGTTAGGGGTTTAATCTGTGACTTTGGATATTGAACAATTTCAAATTTCCCGATCAGCTATCCCACCATTTAACATGTCTATAATTCAACAATGGATTAATTACTGATTAAAATCCGCCCCGCTGAGCCCTTCCTCTATACACAAAATCAATATTGACGAAAGTTGGGCCCCAGTCAATGGGCCAATTTTTTTTGTATGTTTCGAAAGCCCATTTATGTGGGCCGTTAATGGGCCAAACATGAGCAAAAAAAGAGAAGTTAAAATGCAGTGCTTTGAAATGGAAAAATCAGCCCACATTACAAATTCTAAACCACTACCTAAAATAGACTCCAACCACAGGAAAATAAAGTTTAGTGATAAATATAAATAATAATAAACACTAACTTTTCCCAATTCGAGGGGCGGGAGAGAAAGAAAAATAATAGCAAATATTAATACTGAAACATCAATATCAATAGATAAAACTTACATAATTCAACGGGATCCTTTCAAATTTTATAGTTTTAATTTGAATGAGAAATAAGATAATAATTAGAATGATAAACAAAAATTGTGATGAATGAATATCCATAAAAAAAAAATTATATGGTTTAAGAAAACAACTATTTAACAAGAGATATTTTGTTGACTCAAAGAAATATCACCAAAATAAATTACAAAAAAAAAAACCCATAAAATAAACTTCATAAACACCCTTTAATTAAGTTTTATACTTTTATGGATGTGGACGGCACGATATATAGCTGGGTGGGAAATTCTTGTAAGCAGTACTCTATCTGAATCCCCATTTATATATTAAATGATTTAGATTCTATCATATCTATAATTTACTTGAAAAAAAATTAAACTAAAATTAAGATTGTGATTCAATCTAAATCAGTAGATGCATAATTAGAGTCGACATACAGGGTTCATATATATATACAAGAATTTCCCATAGGAGGTAGAGGGGGCAAGTGTGGTTGTTTCTGATGCATGCATGAACACGAATACGGAAATACGATCACGGTACGATATAAATACAACGATAAGATTTGCTCTAAAGAAATATCGACACGATATCCAATATAATACAATACTGCACAGTAATTTTTAGAAGTATCCGTGTATATTATATGTAGTTTCTATAGTATGAACCCTGTGTGAATAAGCCATCAAATATGCCTTCTTGAATAAATTCATAATTAATATTTTTTTCTTGTGCAAATAATTAATAATTACTCTGCGTCTATGTCACACATGTTCACTGATTTGGAATTAATTTTTCTTGTGCAAATAATTAATAATTACTCTGCGTCTATCGTGAACATGTTCACTGATTTGGACGCCATACCGGTACTTTTCCACTCGTGCATAAACTCCCATTTTCCACACTACTTCATCTTTGCTCACGCTAAGCTTTAATTTGATAATCTGAAAAATCAGTAAGCTCGCCTGCAGGATTGAACACAAATTAATACGATCGATATCAACATTCTCTATATCTTTTTATGTAACTTTGTTATGCATATAGTAATGCATGCATGAAGTAGGGCCGTATATAAACCGAATTGAGCCAAACCCTAACATTTTTCAAGATTCAATTCGAGTTCATTGGTTCAACCCCGAGCCTAACTAACTCATGCAAAAAGGGATTTGGGTTCGGTTCGGGGGCCTTCGGGGTCGGCTTGCCGGCTCGATCGAACATGTTTCAGTTTGTTTTGTAGGTTGAGCTCAATATCGAGCTGGACTTCGGGTAGAAAAAAGGAAAAAAAACATATATTATATATATAATTAAATATAAAATAATATTTTTTTATAAAAAAAATATAGGATTCACAAGCTAATTCGTGAACCTCGAATTAAAAGATAAATGGTTCAAGTTCAATTCGATAAGCACTCGAACAAAATATAAATTCGACTCAGGCTCGAATTTGTGCTTGAACCTAGCTTTGTCGAGTTGGCTCTGTTAAACTTTAGAGTAGACATTGTTTGGGAGGAATTATAATTTCTGTATTGATTACTGTGTGAAACAATGTATAGGATACATGGCTAAATAATGTACAAAGATTGTTAACTAAGAAAAGTCAACTATAGGATATAAAGAATCCCTAATAATCGTAACTTTCCTAACTAACACTCCCCCTCAAGTTGAGTATCGGATCCCCGATGTTCAACTTGCTTAACGCTTCGCTGAATATCCGTCCATTCACAGCTTTTGTAAGGATATCTGTCAGTTGATCTTCGGATCTCACAAACGGGATATCAATAATCTGCTCCTCCAACTTTTCTTTAATGAAATGTCTATCCACCTCGACGTGCTTCGTTCGGTCGTGCTGTACTGGATTTTCGGAAATGCTGATGGCGGCTCGACTATCACAATTAAGTTTGCAAGCTCCGACAGCTGGAAAGCCAATCTCTACCAGTAACTTCCTCAGCCATAGAATCTCAGCCACTCCTCGTGCAATACCTCGAAATTCTGCTTCTGCACCTGAGAGAGCTACAACTTTCTGCTTCTTACTCCTCCAAGTCACAAAATTTCCTCCAACAAGAGTAAAATATCTAGAGGTCAACCTTCTATCAATTGGGTTTCCGGCCAATCTGCATCAATATAAACTTCAATGTTGAGATGTCCATGCTTCTGAAACAGTACACCTCTTCCCGGATGGCCCTTCAGATATCTACAGACTCTGATTGCTACGTCCATATGACTCTTCCGGGGTTGATGCATAAACTGGCTCAAGACTCTTACTGCGTAGGCCACATCTGGTCGAGTATGTGAGAGATAGATCACTTTCCCAATCAGCCGCTGGTACTGACCCTTATCAGCCTCCTCTACCCCATCTTCTATCTGTAACCCATGGTTAACGACCATCGGAGTGTCAACGGGTTTACATCCGAGAAGCCCAATCTTAGTCAGAAGATCAAGAACAAACTTCCGCTGTGAGATGAAGATACCTTGCTTAGATCGCAAAACCTCTATCCCCAAGAAATATTTTAGTTCCCCCAAATCTTTTATCTCAAACTCTTGAAACACGTTTTTTCTTAGCTGAGAAATTTCTTCGGTATCATCCCCGGTGATGATCATGTCATCCACATAGATGATGAGATACGTAACCAAGCCATCTCTTCTTTTTAGGAAGAGCGTGTGATCAGAGTTACTTTGACTGTAACCATACTTCTTCGTGGCGGTTGTAAATCTTCCAAACCAGGCCCTGGGTGACTGTTCTAACCCATACAGAGCCTTCCGAAGCCTACACACTTCTTCATTTCCAAAGTCGTGAGTGAATCCCGGTGGAGGTTCTATGTACACCTCTTCTCTAAGATCTCCGTGCATGAATGCATTTTTGACATCAAACTGATATAGCTTCCAATCTCGGTTAGCTGCTATCGAGAACAGTACTCTGATAGTATCAATCTTAGCTACCGGCGAGAAGGTCTCGGAGTAGTCTATACCATAGGTTTGCGTGTACCCTTTTGCCACCAACCTTGCTTTGTACCTTTCAATGCTCCCATCTGCTCGGTGTTTCACGGTGAAGATCCTCAGTCTGAGTGGTTTGAGTGATTGGAGAGACTGGATTTTTCTGTGGATGGATTGCCTGTGGGACTGGTCAGCTCGGTGGTTCTGCCTACTTGCTCTGTTAGGACTATGTCAAGCCAAGAGTGTGACACCCAACCGAGTGGATCCTGTATAGTCTCACACTGCCCACTTGGTTGGGAGAAAAAATATTCGATTTCAAGGAAATCACAATCCATCGAGGTGTAAAGGCGTCGAGTACCCGGGTGATAACACCTATACCCCTTCTGATTACCCCATATCCCACAAACACACATTTAAGAGAGCAAGGGTCAAGTTTGGTACGGGTGGACTTCGGGATGTGAACAAAGACAAAGCACCCGAAAACTTAAGAAGGGAGGACTAAGGAGGAAGGTATGCTAACCTTATTACTCAAAAAATTCAAGGGTGTGACAAAGTTTAATTCTCTAGTGGGAAGGCAGTTCATAAGATAAACAGATGTGGCGACGGCTTCGGGCCATAATTACTTGGGGCACTTTGAGTCAATTATAAGGGCCCTAGACATCACAAGAAGTTGTCGGTTTTTCCTCTCAGCGACCCCATTCTACTGAGGGGTATGAGGACATGAAGTTTGATGAATAATTCTCTTATCCCAACAGAAATCTCTCAGAGTGGTATTAACATATTCCCGCCCCCCCCCCCCCCCCCCCCCCAAACCCCCCGTTATCAGACCTAAAATACTGAATATGATATTTGTACTGAGTTTGAATTAACTTAAAGAACTCCACAAACTTTGAAGGGACCTCAGATTTATTTTTCAGAAAGTAAATCCACATCATACGAGAACAATCATCCACAAATAAGAGAAAATATTTGAAACCATAAGTACTAGAATCCGGGGCTGGACCCCATACATCATAATGAATAAGGGAAAAAATATCTGTAGCTCTAGAATATGTTGAGGAAAAATGTTGTCTATGACTTTTAGAAAGAATACAAGTCTCACAAGACAACTGACTAGTCTGAGGAAAAATACTGGGAAATAAAGACTGTAAATAACCTATAGACGGGTGACCTAACCGACGATGCCACAACCACTGTTGGCGATTCACTATCCCGTGAGCAAGCGCTGCAGTTCCATGTTGAGCAACCCCGTCCATATAGTACAATCCACGTCGTTCAGTACCACACCCAATCACTCTCCCTGAATGAAGATCCTGCAAGAGACAGAAAGTGGGAAACATCAGCACTACACAGTTTAATTCCTTTGTAACATGACTAATAGAGAGTAATTTGCACGACAAATTCGGAACATAAAGACAATTCTTTAATTGTAGCGAGGGAGATAAGTTGATGGTTCTCGCTCCCCGAACGGGAGACAATCCGCCGTGAGCATCCTGAATGGATAATTTCTTAGAAGCAGTATAACCAACCAAATCCGACTGATCGTATGTCATCGTATCAGTGGCTCCACAATCAAATATCCATTGAGTGGTTTTTGTACTCCCTTGGGTGTTGGTGTGTAAGGATGCACGCTGTTTGCTCGACACACTAGATAAATTTGGGTCAGAAAAATAAGTTTTCTTAGATAAAGGGTAAAATGGGCATTCCACCCATTTACCCTTACTACCTAAATAAGTGCACCCCACTTCACTTGTGCTACCGCTGCCTGCTTCTTCTCTTTCGTTTTCTCGCTCGCCTGACCTAGCATGCCTTTGGGCTATGTGGGCCACCGCCGGTCTGCCCCCTCATGGCCGGTCCAGCGAGCACTCCGCCACCCCTCTGGCCAACCAATAAGCTCGTAACACTGTTCCTTCGAGTGGTTGTTCCTGTTACAATGTCCGCACTTCACGAGTGGTCTACCGTCGCCGCTGCTGGTGCTGCCGCTCCGGCACGAGACCCCTGATTTCCGTCTATGTGGTCCCGCTTAGGGCCTGGTGGCGACGCCTGACCCGCCGGTGTTCTGTCTGGCCCATTCTGATTTTCGGTGAAGAAGCCCGCTCCTAATCCGCCCGCCGCTGATGAATTCCGACCCCCAAGAACTTCCCTTCTTGTTCCCTCTCGCCGGATGGTGGCATAAGCCCGTTCAACAGTCGGGAGAGGAGATTCCTTCAGTAAATCTCATTGATCGGTATCGTACTTATCGTCGATCCCGGTGAGAAATTGGAATAATTGGGTCTCGGATCTGAGGCAGTTGAAGACTTTCACATCATCTTCGTGGAACATGGCGTTAGGCTGTCGTATTTCTATTTCTCTCCAAATCCTTTGGAGTTCGTTGTAGTATGTCTCGACACTGTCTCCTCATTGTTTCAGATTGTTGGCTCGGACGATGAGGTCAAAGATTTGGAGGCCGTCTCCACCTTGGTTGTAAGTGGACTGCAGAGCATTCCATAAGGCCTTTGCCGACGGGTATTCGACATATGCCAGAATCAATTCCGGTTCCATATTTTCTAGGAGTCATGAACAGACAATCAAGTCTGTTTGCTCCCATTTACTGTATGCTGCGTTTTCTGGTGTTGGTGGAGGGGGGATTCCAGTGAAATGACTAAGCTTGCCCCTACCTCCGATTGCGATTTTTACTAAACGGGCCCGTAGGGAGTAATTTGACTGGTTTAATTTAATGCTGATGGATATATTTTGAAGAATATGTTGAGTTTGATTGGTTTATGTTTGTGGCTGCAGATTCTGGAGAATGCTAGCGAGTTGTGTGGCCAAGGAGTCGACCGGCTGTTGCGACTCCTTGCTGGTGTTGTTGTGGCTGTCGTCGGCCATGGCCAGGATAGGTATGGGTATGTGATGAGCAAGGTTCGGATCCGTTTAATGGATCGTCGCCTGCTCTAATACCATGTTAAACTTTAGAGTATACATGGTTTGGGAGGAATTATAATTTCTGTATTGATTACTGTGTGAAACAATGTACGGGATACATGGCTAAATAATGTACAAAGATTGTTAACTAAGGAAAGTCAACTATAGGATATAAAGAATCCCTAATAATCATAACTTTCCTAACTAACAGAGTCGGTTCATTTGCAGCCAGCTGCATGACTAAGCATATCTATCTTAAAAGTCCTTAAAAGGTTTGTATCACCACTTTCAGTGTTGATGGCTTGATGCAATATTTTATTGTACAAGATATATTAAAGCTTGATCTAATTTCGACTTACTTACGAGAAGAAGTTGTGGCAATAAAAAAGACAATAAAGTTTAGGATTCAAATTATAACTTGTTGATGAAAATTCTTTCAATTGGTTAGAATTCTTTTTATTTCCGAACTTGTTCCTCCACTTCCACATAGCCCAATTAGATTCAGACAAAGCAATTTAGTTAGGAGAGACGTTCAATACTGAATCCGGAAGAAGAAAACATGTTCAGAAATAATAATTAATTAGTTTACATCGGGTCCCTTTATACCCAGACCCAGATTGTTGGCAGTAAGTCACTCTTATCCAATTGGTATTTCGGAATACCGCCAGGCCAATTATTTGTTGCCACGTATGCTAAGATCGAGAATATTTGTGATGTGAGATTCTAGTAAAACGTGATAGGTTCCTCAGCTACTGGGTTGACTCCACGTGGCATTCGTTGATAGGCGAGCTTCAATTATTTTCCACATCGTTTCAAAGCGATCCGTTTGTCCTGACCCACTCTCTTCAATCCGACCCGGACCCTTATCCTGGGCCCAACAATTTGCTTTGCAGGTAAAACTACAAAATCATAATTAATGAATTGTAATGTAATTATCACAAATCAAATATATAGTTCGACTATATTAATTAAGATGGATTATTTTATTTTCTCATCTTCTTGCTAATTTATTTTTCTTTAGTTTATTTTATTTAGCAAATTGTATGTGAGTTTTTTATTTTATTTCTCCACAAATTCGTGTTATTTATTATTTTTAATTCTTATTATCTATCTAAGTTTTATTCATTATTAATTTTTGGTTTTTATTTATAAAATATGGAAACCTAACATGCTGATTGAAATTGTGAGATACCTGTTGTGATTTTCAACAGGAATTTAAAAAATAAATAAAAATTCAGGAAGAATTGAATTAATTTGTTATTTACTTTTATTGATAATTAGGTGGAAACGAATTAATTTTGTAAAATTTGATAAATTTGCATCCAGAAATGATGAAAGATACTTGAGAGATGCCAACCTAGATCCAGGTGTAGAGTTAGGCCCATGTTGGGCCCAATTCTCGCCTCATGGCTGTCGATACTTTACTCCATATATATTATGCTGTTTTTTTATTACATATTTTCAATTCAATTGCATTAAACTCCATGCTACATCAACTCTCTTTCTGCCATATCTTAGCCATCTAAATATATGTGGTGCCAAATACAATTGGTATCAATTACATGGAAACCGCGATATGGACATAACACGATATGTTACGTATAGGGAATATCAATTTTATTTTTTAAAAAATTTAGGATACGATATAGTTACGACATACACAAGTATTAAAATATTAATATATATATATATATATATATATATATATATATATTTATATTATATATATATGAATTATGTATTCAATATCATAAATTTAATAAAACTCCAATATTGCACATTTAAAATAAATCATCATCATTCAAATTCATAGGTGCACAAAAGTATGTACTTAAAAAAAAAATACGGCTATCTAAGAGAGAGGCAGCAACAAAGATGGCGATGAGGAAGAGAGAGAAATCTGAAAAAAAGAAAAGTAGTAGCTATAAAAGAGCGAAATCACTAGCTATTGTCTAAAGTATTAATATTCCCATATGATTTGATTTTACAAAACAACACTGTTATGCATACCCTTAACCGTGTCCAACATTGTGTCGGATTTTAGTTTTTACTTAATTTAATTGAGGACACGGCGGAAATGTATTGTACACGTGTCCGAGGAATTAATATCTGTGTCGGATACATATCGAACAACAGCGTGGAGATAATTTTAGAAGTGTCGGGCATCCTAACAAGTACCAAATACAATGCTACTCAAGTAACAATGCAATTTCCCTATTGCCACACGAATTGTAAATATGAGTTTCTTGGTCTGGCGTTTGGAGAATCGTTCTGGCATTATGATCAAAAGCCGAAATACACTGCTTTTCTGGAGTTCTGGCAATTCTAATATAGAAAGAACAACTTTTCCGCTTTTAGCTTGTATGGTTTCACCATTTTGTTAACAAAAAAACGTTGAATTATTAGCCAGATTTCCAGTTGTAGATATTACCAGAAAATCATTTCAGGTCAAGATCCTATGAGCTAGCTACACGACTCATGAATGTCTACCGATATATTAGGATAACATTTACATTAATTTCAACAAAACATTTATGTCAGTGATACATTTATCCATTAGTCATTTAGCTTTGGCGCCATTGATTAATATATACAACTGATTTTGATATGACTTTCAAAAGAAACCAACACAGAATTGTTATGTGTACGCTTACGACTCAGGCAACAATAACTCAACGTTTCCTGTTGATATGTGCAACGCACGACGTGGGATTTTCAGCATCGGATTTTAATTTGGGAGAAAAATTGGTTTAAATTGCTATAAAATTGTAGTTAGTGGATAAAATTACTACTTAGTCCAAATTAATGTTATGAAATGTCAGTACATGCAAAGTTAGAGAACCAATTATGCAAGTTAATTGCCCTTTTTTGGGACTCCAGGCCATCCGGCCGATATCATTGATTTTATACTGTAAATTGGACAATATTTCTATAATTTTCATTCCACCTTGGCTGAAATTCTCAGCTCGCCAGAAAAATCATCAACATAATCGTGAGACGTTCCTGATTCCATCACAACTATTTGATCATTTTATTGTTTAAGTTAAGATACTAACATCAGTTGAAAACTATTAGTACTTAATTCTCAAAATCGTTAAATTTTTACCATCTCCACCTAGCTATTTATATATACTAGTTTCATGCTAAAAACTGAAAATTAAGTGATTTCAAAATTAAGTATCTTTTTAATTTTTTTGGGTGTTGGAGAATAAGGAGAATTCGATAATTGTGATGGAGTATCTCATTGATGAAATTAACTATCATTCTAGCAAGTGTTTGTCTAGAATTGAGGATTCCACCGAAAGTACGATAAGTATTGAGAGAAATTTATTGAATTTAATGGAATTTAACCTAACTCAACCCCAAAAGTTAGCTCAAGAGGAGAGGTTTGCGAAACTATTATATATTGAACTCCACATATTTGATTATTGGATATGGGATATATAGTTTAACAAAATTAAAACATAATGATAATAAACGAAGTTACGGGAAGAAACTTAGCAATTTTATCTACGGATAAAGCATGCAAGTTTTGACATGGAGTTTAGGAACTTAATTTTCAGTACGTACCAGAATAGTTACAAAAAATAGGGAAAAAGAAGAAAACAATAATGTTAAACAATTGGCTGGAATTAAATCAAATAAAATTGTAGGAAGATGATGATAATATGAGAGTCTGATTGAGGGAGAGAGATGGCGGGTCCAGTGACGGCTTACGATTAGCTGTAAGGAAAGCTAAAGTTTATAATTGCGCTTTCTGTAGGCTTCAATGCGCCAACCCCCCCTAGCTTGTAGGGGAAATTACAATACTAGGATTATAATTTGTATACGTTTATATTTTAGCACACTAACTTACGTATTTTTAATTCTGCTCCCTACTTCGTAAAAATATGTTTCTTAGGGATAGATTTTCCCACTCGTGAGATCGGAAAAGTTGGCAAAAAATGTTTCGCCACAAAATTAAGCATCTCAGGTGCCAGCAATACTTTCTCCGATCTCACGTGCGTACCACGTGTTCAATTTCTACTTGAAAATCGAATTGGGACAAATTTTGTCCCTAAATTATAAGTTTTTATGAGGGCTTAACTCATATTACTTACCTATGTAATTCATAAGTTTCATCCTGCCTCCCTATCTTATTTTTATTCCTAATTACCCCCTTGTAATATAGAATAATTATCACATTATCTACTTCTCGCTATACATGCGTTTTAACAATGTTATAATTACGGGCAAATTCCAAATTCTACATTGTAAATTTGCTAGGGTAAAACCTAAACCCTTAATTCCTTTTCCCTCTCGTCGTTTTGAACCCTAGTTGCGCCAAATTCCTAAATCGATACTCAAATCAGTGGAAGATCTAGGTGAATTGTGAATTGAAAATGTATAAAATGAATGTTTTGTGTCTTTATATAATAAAATAAAGGGGTATTATGGACTTTATGATGTGAATAAGTCGATTTTTACCCTATTTCAGTCTCAATTTTCACCGAATGTAAAATAGTCGCTGCCTAAGGAGGTTAAATGAACTTTGTTTAATTTCTCAAAGAAGTAATTAGGAATTAATTTAACACAGGGGGTGGATGCAAACATTTCGCATTACACATGGTGGTTGTTTGTATTTGTCCCATTTTTATGAATTAGAGAACAAAACTGAAAATGCGTAAGTTAGTGTGCTTAAATATCAGACAAATACAAATTAGAGTTCCAATTTTACAATTTCCCCCTTTTTGTCTCTTCATTTATCACTATATAAATAAACCCGCATTTTATCTTCTGACATATCAATACAATTCACATACAAATCTAAACCTACGTACGAACAAATATATATCTTTTATTTATTCATGATTGCCAGTACTTAGAAAGAAAAATAGGAAATGGGCGCATTCGTGTGGAAATACTCGGGGCTGCAAATACTATGTATTATTATAGCACTATTTTCATGGAGTGATATTGTGAGTGGTCGACCCGCCACGTTCTTGCAGGACTTCCGAGTAGCTTGGGCTGAGAATCACATTCGACAAATCGAAGGAGGAAAAGCTATTCAGCTAGTTCTTGACCAAAACTCAGGTAAACATAAATAAACACACAACAGTACCACCAACACTGTTTAGCAGTTCGATATTATGCTAGTTTAAAGAGAGGTTTCGGTTTGAGTAACTGGAAACACAACATTTTTAAGGAGAATTTTGCATTTTAGTGATGGGTTAAATTAATAATGATAAAAGTTTGATTTTTCAGGATGCGGGTTTGCTTCAAGGTACAAATATTTGTTTGGACGAGTGAGCATGAAGATCAAGCTTGTTCCTGGTGATTCTGCAGGAACTGTCACAGCTTTTTATGTAAGTTAATTATGATTAAAGCAAGATTCAAGCGACTTGATAGAAGAATGATTGTACCAGCTTCTAACCTCTTTCCTAGTGTGTTTCATTGATGTTGTGTGATGATATATATATGTAGATGAACTCGGATACAGACACAGTACGAGACGAGCTAGATTTCGAGTTCCTAGGAAATCGTTCAGGACAACCTTACACGGTCCAGACTAACGTTTACGCTCATGGCAAAGGAGATAGAGAACAAAGAGTCAACCTTTGGTTTGATCCCTCTGCAGATTTCCACACCTACTCCATTTTATGGAACCATCATCACGTCGTGTAAGCAATTTATTCATAATTACAATTTACAACCTCTCTACACACCAATTAATTATGATAAATTCGGAGGTTTAAATCATCAATCACAACTTAGTTAACTTCTTTCTCTTCAGAAATTATAAAAAATCTCCATAAAGGTTAATTAATTGTTTGCATTTTTTGGTTTCACATTGCATAGTTTCATAGAATTTTTTATGATAAAAGTAAAAGGCTAAATTACAACTTTCGTCTCATAACTTTGATCTCTTTGGATTTCAATCCCGAGGCTGTTTAATGTTTTTAAAATTTTGTCCTAAAAGTTTTATTTTTTCTCAAATTTTCCTCAAATTTTGGCGGGGATCCCAAAAACATTGCTAGAAATTTTTCAAAAAATCATCAATATCAGGCTCGAGACATTCAATCACATTCATCAGATCCTCTCTTTAACGTCTAGGTTAAAATTCTTACATTAATTGAACAAGATAACTTCTCAAATCACCTAATTTTTTTCATGAATTAGTATAAATATATAGAGATGATAAATTAAAATTGGATGATTTTGAGAATTTTGTTTTTTCCGTCTATTAATATTGAGCTCTTGACGTAAACAATAAGAAAATTCCAATTATTGTGATGAAGTGTCTCACCGATGAAGTTGACTACTTTTCTGATGCGTTATGGTAAATTACAGCCAAATAAGACGAAAACTGTGAAATATTAAAATTACGAAGTATAATGAAATACGAAAAGATCAAAATTAATACAAGATACTTTTTTCACGTGTCCAAATTAAATCCATTAATGCACCTAGCTATTGACTTTCTTACACACACACAGTTTCTCAGTCGACGAAGTCCCAATCAGAGTGTACAAAAACAACGAAGCCAAAGGAATCCCATTTCCAAAATTCCAGCCAATGGGAGTTTACTCGACTCTCTGGGAAGCAGACGATTGGGCCACCAGAGGCGGCTTAGAGAAAATCGATTGGCGCAAAGCGCCTTTCTACGCTTATTACAAAGATTTCGACATCGAAGGCTGCCAGATGCCGGGATCCTCTACATGCGCGTCTAGCGTAAACAATTGGTGGGAAGGCGCAACGTACCAGCAACTGAACCCTGATCAAGCCAGAAGGTACCACTGGGTGCGGATCAACCACATGATCTACGATTACTGCACCGACAAGTCGCGTTTCCCGGTTACCCCACCTGAGTGTGTGGCCGGAATATGAATTAATTCATTCCACGCTTTTTAATGAAATCTTGTAGTAATCGTGTTTAAAAGCGTTGTTGTACTTGTACCTAAGGTGTAAAAAGTCAATGTCGTGTTCTGTGGTACACTGTTTAAATTTATTTTTGTCTGTATTTGTTGCCTAAAGTTTGGGCCAATAATGATGGCTGTAATTTGTATTCAAATGTGAAGATATATATATATACGAAGAAAAAAGAAGATGATGATGTTGTTATTATTATTCTTTTGAGTCGTTTATATCCCTCGATTTAGGGATTTTAGGGCTACATACAGCAAGGTCTCACTCAATTATTGGAAATTACAGAGACATCTCCTTAGACTATGGTTTCTTATAACACTTAGGTTCTGCCATGAGTCATTTTTTTATTTTCAAGTAGACGCTAACGTTTTATTAACTAGACAACAGCTCAATCACTTCGTTCATTCCACATATATATAACAAACAATATTATGAGTAATTTAGTCATTTTGCTATTTTACGTTACGTTATTTAGGTTTTTATTTAAATTAGAGGGTCTGTTTATAATTTCCAATGGTTAAGAAGGTCTTGTTATATTGTGTAAGTGTAATTATTCCTTTTTGTTTCTATGCCAATCAATTTTTTGGTGGGCTATCAATTATTTGAAATCCGTACCAAAATATGAAGGGGTAGATGCAGAGGGTAATAATGCAGATATATAATGCATGCGTATAGAGATTTTCTATATTTTTATTTTATTTAAAAAGAAATAAAATATCCTATTTTTGGTGTTAAATTGGTCGTGACATGTTGCAAATCGGTGAATTATTCAGAAGGTAATTGGAAAGTTTTTAAAATTGATAAGATAAAGTGTAAGAACGATCATAATTCAAATGACAATATTTTTTTTAAGGAAAAAAAATTAAAAAATACAACTTATTTATAAATGCAATAAAAATATTAACTTTTGAAATTATAAACTTGTTAGATATATATACGGTAGTGATTTGGCCCAACTCGATTTATATAAATGAATTTTAAAACTAAAAAAATATAGTCCCATCACACATTTATGATGCATCAAAGTCTCCTAATTAATTAACGTTTTTCTTTTTGTGTATTTGCGATCTAATATCACGTCTTGCAATCTAATCGTTAGGACACTTTTCGAACTACATGCAATAATATGTAATGGTACGAACTGTATTGATTGGTAAATAGATAACATCAAAAATTATTGTCCAAATTTGACAAATTACATCTTGTGGGTCAGTTTGTTCCCCTGATTAATTCATTGTCTTGTTCACATCATAGTGAGAAAAAAGCTTTACTTTTTCTTGATTAATGCTGACCAAATTTTGCAGCACACACATTTATGATCAAGTATCAAATTATTATGAGATGTGACAAAAGATGTTATTTGTTTGAAGAATGGCGTAACCAGGGTCCGAAAGATCCAATATATCTTTAAAAATCAATTGTTAAAAGAGAATGATAACATACTGAGTTAGTGTTATAAGTATAAGTCAAGATCTTCACCCAATCCACACACGTCTCCGGAGGACGTGCACACATACACGCAGGTCTTCCCATGTGGCACTGACACCTGAACGGGGGCCCAACATTAGCCTCAAATAATATTTGTGACAAAACAAAATCTATTCTACTAAATTTATATAATTGGAGATAATTTTTGTGTTGCAGCTCAATATATAGATATATCCTCATTAATTTTATTGTTTCTTTTATTGTTTGGAATATAAGAATGATTCCATTTAATTGTGAGTTAATCAGAAATAATCAGTATAGTAATAGAAATCACAAAAAGTTAAATCAGCTAACAAAATCATATTACTATATTAGTGAAATAGGTATTCAAACAGGTCGATCTTTTCTATCTGCTATATAAATTGGCCCATTGAAATAGGAATCGGCGCGCGTCTTTTTTGAAAAGTCCAACAAGATGGACCTAATTAGGTAGAGTATTATGAATGTGGCCCAAACCTTTGTGTGACATTTGACTCATGGGCCTTCAAATTGGGTTTGAAAACTTATTCTTATTGAATTCAACCTTAAGAAAATGGACCCATTGGACTTTTTTTTGGTATCCCATTTGATTTATTCCGGGCTCGGATACTGCAGAGGTCCAATTGAGGGCAAATGCCCTCTCGTCCCAGTTGCTACATGCACAAATTAGAGTTTGAACTCGAATTGGACTTCACAGCGGAAGAATATTGTAATTATTTTTAATTATTAATATAATCCTTCAAACTATTATATCTTATAACCGACATTTTTAATTGGCACAAGGTAAATAATTTAGCATAATCACTCACTTAATAAATTTATTTCTTCATAAAGTCCAACTTGGATTCCTCTAGTTTAATACAAATTTAATTACACCACATAAAAAATTAAAATGAAAGAAAAAAGGGACATAATAAGAAAAAACTAGAAGCAAATGAGGGGTCATAATCGTAGTTACTTCCCTGTAATGGAAATGGAAGTGCAAAATTTTAATACGCCAGATGGATTCTTTTCCCATTTGGTTTGGGCCTACATTTTGAGCTGTCCATGACCAAAAAATAGGCCCCAAGCCACTATCAATCATCAAAATTTTGGGTCTCTAATTTTCGTTTTTATAAATACTCATATTTAAAACAGATAGTAATCTGTCAAAATTTGGACTAATTCAACCCCAAAAACTAATTTAAGATGAGAGAATAGTCAAGTTATTATATATTGAGACATATACTTTTGATTTTCCGATATGAGATTGTTTAATTTAACACACCCCGTTACGTCCAGGACTACAAAATATATGAAACTAACTGAAGCGTAAATTTTATAGGAAAGACTATTTTGAGATTTCTTGGTATCTTAAAATTATTCAAATTAATCTTTCTTATTTTGAGATTTCTTGGTATCTTAACATTATTCAAATTAATTATTTGCAATAAAATTCGTGAGAGGAACAAAAAAAAATTTAAGATTCAGAGTAGATTCTAGGCTTCTGGCATTATGCAATCATTTCATGTTGAAATATATAATAAATTAAGGCTAGCGGTGCGAGAGTGTGTGAGTTGTTTTTTTCAATATTTGTCTTTTTTGTTTTTTAAACTATCTCATATCGAATTATTGAATTATTAAATATAGTGCTTAATTTTATTAAATCATTCCACTATCTCTCTATTAAGTTAGCTTTTAGGGATTGAGTTAGATCAACTCCATTAATTCAATATAGTATCAAAGTGGGTTCAATTCTCGGTCTGTCTCTCCTTGCAAATGTTCATTCCTGCAAATTATCACCTTCAGTTTGTCCCGCATATTCCGCGGTCCTGGGCGTGACGGATGTGTGTTAAACTATCCCATATCGAAAAATTATAGATATGGTGTTCAATATATAATGGCTTGGTAAATCTCCTATCTAGCCTCTTGAGCTAGCTTTTGGGATTGAGTTAGGCTAAATTCATTAATTCAACAAATTTATAATGCTTTTGGCAAATCTCTTATCTTGAACTAGTGTTTTAGGATTGAGTTACGTCAAAGTCTATTTCTGAGAACATGAGATCAGAGCGGGTTTAATTCTCGATCTGTTTCTCCACCTCTTTATCTCTCAACTTGCAGATGTTTATTCCTGAAAACTTCAAGCTCTAGTTTGTCTCGCATATTCTGCAGCCTTGAGCATAACATGTGTATATTAAACTATCCCACATCAAATTATAAAAAATGTGGTGTTCAATTTATGATGACTTTGACAAATCTTCTCTCTTTGAACAAGCTTTCGAAAATTAAGTTTGGTCAAAATTTAATTCTCTAACCATTTTTGTTTTTTTTTTCTTTTTCCTTTTTTGACAAAACGTAAGTTTTCGGAAGCTGGACAAAAAGTCTACATTTCGGTTTTTTTTTAAGAAAAAAAAAAATTCTACATTTCGGATCATGTTTTATGTCCATTTTGTGAAGTGTCGCGTTTCACTGCTTGTCTTCACGTTAAAACCTTTCGTCGACGCGTAAATTATTATGGTTTTGACATATGGATTGCTTCGATGTCACAAGAAATTTTTTAATAGGTTGATTTGATACAATCATAAAAGTATTTTATATGTGTAGTAGTTAAATACAGGACATGTTCATCACCATACAAATTATAAAAAAAAGGGATAATTTATAATTATAGTTGGATTCAAGAGGGTTTGTTAAACTCTAACGTATAAATCTTTTATATCAAAATATTACATTTACATCCCATATAAGTTTTATAATTACTAAAAAAACCTAATTTTTCGGGTTAAGTTAGGAATAATCCGTTAAAATTTGGAATGTTCTGTTAAAATTTTGATGTAACCTTAAAAATTAAATTTTTTTATAATTATGAAATTCATATAGAGTATAAATGTAATAGTTTAACTAAACGGATCATAACTTGTAGTTTAGCAAATTCTTTTTAGGGTGCAAATATAATTAAAGCAAAACAAAAAGAATACACGAGATAATGTGTTCTTCCCTAACATAATATAACCACAAAAAGCTAATCGATTTAAAGCTCAATTAGTACTATTTAAGAAGACCTAACTCAACAACCAATTTTTCATTTATCAATCCAATCATTTAATTTGGTGTTTCATGAGTGTTCTTAAAACAGATTATATATTTCTAAAAATTCTATTATGCCTTGTCGTGTCGTATCGGATACCGTATCAGACAGGGGTTGTACCACCCTATGCTTTGGGGTGGCGACTGCCCCCGAATTTAAATTTTTTTTATATATAATATAAGGTTTTGCCCTCTCTAAATAAAAATAAAATTGGTTTTTTTATACAAAATATGAGTTTGTTCCCTTGACTAAAAAATTATGGTACCGCCCCTGATACAGGTACACTTCTCTAATGTAAAATATCGGGGAAAAAAAATTGCATCCCCATATCCGCATACCCGTGTTTCATAGCTTGATATGCATATATGATTATGTGAAAGTAAAATGCAATTATAAATGATTCTGACTAATGTTAGATGAACTTCCCGATTTATTAGATATAATATTATTAGACATTTGTCGTCCAATTTGTCCCTTTCTTTATTTTCTTACTAGAAATCACGACTAGCTAGTTATAATATTAATGTATACCTTATCAAAATTTCGGAGAGGAGAGGACATTAGCGTTAGAATATGTATACACCTGCCCTAATTTCCTGTTCATCAGTAGTCTTTTTCTCTTTATTTTTTCTTTAATTAGGAAAAACTAGATGAGATGGCTCTAGGCAAGAAATGTATATTCTTACATCAATCATATATAATAGATTTTTTTTTTCCTTTTTTGGCTTTTTCTAAAATTACATTCTACTGTTATAACTTTGAATATTAGAAAGATATGATTAGCTATGTAAAATTATTAAAAAATGATCTTGAAATTATTCTAAGAAATATACAACAACACTCCCTTTTATCTCAAATTTAATGAATCTCAGTTATGAAACATCTTAAACTAAGGTTCTATTTTCATGAACTAAATTGAAAATGCTCAATTTTGTAAAATAACCTTCTAAATTAACCTTCCTGCAATACCTATGAAATACAGATACGGATACAACATGACATGGACACGGTGACACTGATTTTTTTCGATATTTTATACTAGAGGAGTATCCGACAAGGATGTCCGACACGGTATCGGACACGACACGACAAAATAAGATTTTTAAAAGTATCCGTGCATCATAGTGCAAGATCAAACTATTGAAAAAAAAAAAACAGAAAAGAAAAACCGTAATGGCCGGGTCCTACTAGCTCCTACCAATGATCCAAAACATTGGACTTTTGTGATGACTAATTATGATAACGTGTCTCTGAAGAAATGTTACCAAACCAGCGTAGAGTTGTTGTGTACTTTCCATTCCCCCTACATTTATAGATAATTCTTGTATGAGCCGAATAATAATAAAATATTAATTTATTAGAGTCACCTGTTCATATACTCAGCTCATATAGAATAAATTTCTACAGTTATATATATCTGAACAGTTAACTTTACACTATTAATTTAGGTATGTAATTAAATTATATTTTTAAGTTTGTACAAGTATTTAGTGTGTGAAGTTGCTAGTGATTTATTATTTATCAAATTTACCAAATTACTAAGCACTAAAAAATACATATACAGAATAATATGTATAATTGATATAAAATATAAAAGAAAAATAGTAATTGAAACAATGTATATATGCCGTCAAAAAAGAAAATTTCATGAAAATTTTCTTAGAAGTTAGAACCATTCATGAGAATGTGAAAAATGCTACCTTGACCATGTTTAAAGATGGTATAATTAGTTGTTGACTCAACAAACACATTTGTGTAAGTCTTTAGTAATTAATTTCAAAATCATTAATTATTTCGATGAAAATGAAATAACTTAACAGTCAACATTAGAGAGATAAAATGAAGAGTTAGAGAAAAAGTGAAGTTCGACAATTCCAAAGGATCGACAGTATGCCTTAATTAAATTTGGAAATGTGATAACCACCTTTTCTCCTAAATTTTGTTGGAAAAAGAAAGAAAGAAAGAACCTATTTAATATAAGGGTATTTATATAATTATATCGGAGTAACCACAAATTTAAGGTTTTTGTAATTTAATAATTATATTTCAGCATATTAATTTGACAATTAATAATTTTATCTACTAACTATATAAAGTAGCTTTAAATCTCTTAATTAGCTAGTTTCCACCCTTTAAAGTACTTATATTTCACTAAATAGATTAATTACTGTAGTCCACAGTGTAATTCTATCGTTAAGGGTTTGACGGTGTGATTCTAGTAGCACGAATTTCGTCTACATCAAATCATGATGTTAATAATTGGTTAGGTACAAAATAAGAGGCGTGATGTGTGAATTGGGGAACACGGGAACATCACGTGGTCCTGACCCACAGGTCCCCTAAAAGTTGGCCATCTCACGCGGCCCATATACACATATATTATCTCTATTTTCTTTTCTTTTTTTCTTTTCAACGGATGAAATTAGATCAAACAAATTCATTTCTTAATCTACACGCCTCTTTGTATGGTTTCCTTTTTTTTTTTCATTTATATTGGTTGAAATATGTCGCATCACTAAGGTATAAAACTCTCTCTAGTAATAATATATGCATTTTTAAAAATTTGAATTCGAGACCTTTGGTTAAATTAGATTGTATAGTGTTGAACTGCTAAATTAAATTGTTTCGCAGTATGATTGTCAATTGTCATATTTGATACACCGATACTTCTAAAAAAAATTATTATGTTGTATCGTGCTGTATCGAATATTTCAATAACAGTAATTATACTCGTATCACTATATCTATATTATATTGTGTGTATCCATAAATCACATAATCTCCTCTCTCTCTCTCTCCACTTGGAATAATACCGGAAAATACTATTACAACTACAGACAAATACACGTGACCCAACCACTTATGTTTCTTCTTCAATCTCATCAACTCTTAACCAACATATTTACTTAACTACCGGGACAAAAACAACACATAAGGGACAATTCATGATCCATCTACTTGAATTTCTACAAAAAAAAAAAAAAAAAATTACATTATATGTGTGTTATAAAAATTAATTTGAGCTCTCAAGATTAAAATTCATAATTTAAACCCTAGTAAAACATATTGTCGTATCAATTCGCAATATTAATGGAGTTTTTGAAATCTCAAACTTCACTGTTGAGCTGATAATTCAAGCATTTAGCTATAGCTACTCAAATTTATGCTTCATATAATCTGTAATATACGAATACGAATACGAGAATATATGGACACGACATGATACAGATTTTATCAACATTTATTATTAAAAAAGTATTTGATACAAGTATCGGACATAACACGACACAGTGAAACTAACAATAGTACTGCACAACAATCATGGATTCAATAATTTAAACAGGCAATACCTTAAAAAGAACTACAAGCAGAAGTAATAATAAACAATAATTCCTTCACTATATATAATTCATATTTAACGATTTACATCCATTAAAAAAAAAAGAAAAAACACCAAAAATATGATTAATTAGTAATTATCTAATTTTCTATAAATTAGCTGCACTCATATTTTTTTTTTAACTACAGACCCTTAACCGACTAAAAACAGGGTTATGGGGATGATTCAATATTTCACATAAAATATTATATATTTCCTAAAAGTAGGCAAATTTTAACAAGCCGCCGATGGATTGGTGAAGGGATTATAGAAAAGCGGCTTCTGAGCCATAGTAAAGGGGCTCTTAGCCGCGCTTTCAGCCGCCGAGCCGCCGATCCTTTCACATGAAGGGCACATCGAGAGTGTAGCCGCCGGTAGCTGCATGTAGAGCGGCTGAGCCAGCTTCATAGCCTTCAGCTCCTGCAGCTCCTTCTGGAGCCGCCGATTCTCGTCCGTCAGCGTCTCGCAGCATTTTTTCAAGAACTCACAGTCGACTTCTGTTTGCTTCAGCTTAGTCCTGTATAAATTCAAGAAATCATTATATTTTTATAAAATCTAATTTCTGTTTGTTAAAAAAATTAAAGGAAAAATAGGTGAGCAGATAATTTCTGCAAATAGCTAGCTAAAAAGTAAAAGAAAGCCGGGCCCTGTTGAAATCTTTTGGAATGATCTTTAAAAAGAGAGAATAATATCTCTGATTTCCTCTTTTTAAAAATATTTATTTCAAAATTTCAAGCTATAATTTCTTTTTTCATCTTTTGGAAATTATCACAAGATAATTGCAAAAATTATAACCTATTCTTGGTGAAATATTTATATTCTTGGTTAATATATATTATTTTTAATAATTCTTTAATTATATACCTTGCTCTTCTGTTCTGGAACCAAACTTCAACCTGTCGAGGCCTAAGCTTCAACTCTCGCGCTAACTCTTGCTTTTGTTTCTGATGAATAAATAAAAAGTCATAAAATCAGTTAGATCCCAATATTTATATGTACATGGAGAGAGAGAGAGAGAGAGTTACAGGATTGAGAGTGCTATGGTGCTTGAAGCTTTCTTCCAAAAGAGCAGATTGAGATTTAGTGAGTCTAAGCTTCTTCCTACCGTTGGATCCATCATCATCTTCATCGCTGACCCTTGATGAAAACCTCTCTATTTCAACCTCTTCGCTGCCAATCTCTCTCTCCCTTTTCACACTACCGTTGGAGAAAGACGAGGCGGCGCCGCTGTCTTGTCCGTACAACTCAGCCGAGTGATGATCATTAGAAACAATTGCAACCTTATTATAATCGAAATCGGCCTTTTTCACAGCACCTGACAGACTCAGAGTCAATGATGGCTCAGAAATGATCTTGCCCAGATAATTAGTTTTCTGGGGTGTGCCTGTTTTAGATCTGTTTTCATCGCTTGAAGAAAGTCCCAACCCTAGAACAAGACCCGTATTGCATAAATCGTCAAAACCCATATTTTTTTTTTTGGTGAAAAGTTCGTAGCTTTTCGATATGGGAAAGAGGAAGGGTGGTTTAATTTGTGTGTTTCTTGAGAGAGAGAAAAAAAAGCTTCCTTTTTTAGTGTTTGTGTGTGAGAAATGAGGAGTAAGAGGAGAATGAGAGGAGATTTTGTAAGCGTGGAATGGGATGGTGGATTAGTGAGTGGGTGGTATCTATGATTAATATATAATAAACTAATAATAATATTAATAATTAATCAAATCAATCAAAAGAAAAGTAAAAATAAAATTTGATAAGAATAATCAACGGAATTTTGGTGGGGAAATGATGAAAAAAATCACTCTCTATATCTCTCACACAGTGTGACGTATTGTTCCTATATCTCTCACACACAAACACACACATTGGTTGACCATATGAACCCCACTTACAGTTATATCCAATTATGATGACCAACAACGAGGAAACTGAAACCACCCCCCACCCCACCTCACCCCACCCCCACTTTACAAAATTCAGATGTCAAGAATCAATGTAAAGAATGAGTACGTGGATTCACATGGCAATGGGGAACACACAACAAGAGAATGATTCCATTGCCAAATACGATTTCTTGAATCACAACCCCACCACCTCTTACAACTGCGAAAATTACAAAATAATTCTACCCTGTTGTATATATCCTGCCTATATTTTCGAGGGAGAATTGTAATTTGTATACACTTTTCCACATATTATTATATTTATATATAGATTTTTTTTGTTTTATTTTTTATATTCTAATTCCTTGATTGGTAAATTGTTAGTCAGTCTTGTTAATATTTTGGTATCGTTTTATTCGTTTCATCGAGACAATGAATTTGGACTATAAATTTGTCTGATTCGTAATATTACAGTACTAGATACTCGGTTGAAATTGCTGACATAATGGGTGACATTCAGGATTTCATGATTTTTTGAATAATTAGACTAATTGTGTTAGAGATATTTAAGTGATCATAATAATGATGATGGAGCTGGCTAGTATGATCATGATAGGTTAATGAATAAGGTCTTTTCTTTCAAAATCCAAAGAAAATTAATAATTACTCCCACCACCCACCCACAAAAAAAGGAAATCTATCTTTGATTCAAATCCGTTCAGTATTCCACATGGGTGGCCCAAACCCTTGTTTTTTTTTTTTTTTTAATAGATTTTTATGTTTCAATCCACTAATGATGTTCTCTGGGAATCAATCTATTTGGATGGGAGATATGGGGCAACACTTTTATTACATGTTTAACATGTAATCCTGTTTCTAGAAAAAGTTGTTTCATGGGATGCACACAATTTTAGTTGGTATACAAGGCTGTGTTGTAGCAGACCACATGACCTGTCTCTTACACCATGCTTTCTATTTAATTTGTTAGAAATGGGTCTCATGTTACTTTGCTTCCTAATATAATAATAGAGAGCTAGTTAATATTATCTATAGTACCCAATCTTTCATTTAGAAATTAAATTTACAGCTAGACACGGATGTTACACGACACATATACGACAATACATAGAGGTGTCTAATTTTTTCGTCACACATAAAGTGAAATGTCAGGGATCTTTTCGTTACATTTTCTAATACATGAGACTATTTCTTATAGTGCTTTACGTGATGTCTGAAAATTACAATCTAGCATTTCTTTGCTTATGTAATAAGCTCGAGCCCATTATTCTAAGTTGATTTATTGTAAATCTAATCGTGTAATAATATATAACACCCGTTAATTAAAAATATTATTTCTTTATAGTGGCACTATATCAAATTATGAGATAGAAATTTAAACTCCGATAAATAGAATCTACAATATACAACCATTCCTAAACAAATTGCTAAGCTATCGAATACTTTTATTGTAATTAATTATAAAAAATTATATCCCCATATTCGTATACATACTTCGTCACGGAACAGCGCTGATTGCATAATCCCATTGTTCTTGCGAGTTTGTTTGTGTGGGAAAAAAGAGATCTAAAAAGTGAAAAAATTGAAATAAAAAGTAGGCCAAACACAGCATATAATGGTGATGGAATATGATTCATGAACACGAATAAGGATCTTTGCTTAACTAGAAAGGGTTATTGGGGCCTACTATTGCGAACTCATTCAATAATGCATTGTCGGCTTATGTCGATGAAAAAGTTAGGCCACCAATTTAATCATGGTTAAATCCAAGGTTTTATAATTAATTAAATAAAAAAGTGTATATATATATTTTTAAAAATAATGGTGTTACGTCTAACTTTTGGGTCATCTTCTCTCCAATTCTACAAAGTGGGCCACTGTACCCTATCCATTTTAGCTGCTATTAGGGAAAATAATAATATTTTTTTTTTTCATTTTCGAATTTCTTGTGGACTAATATTGATGAATGATGACACACTTCTTTGATTTGTTCTCACATTAATATATTTGTCGTCGTGTGAAAGATAATGGTTATCAATACGTACATCTGTGCATATCTTAATTAAAAGAATTCTTTAAAATATTAAACTAGCTTGTCATGTATTTTGTTTATTTATTTATAGAATTAATAATACTTAGATATCAAATGAATTTCTAAACTATAATTTATAACTGATAGTGGATATTTTGGGAGACACACGTGGCGTGATCTTAGGAAGTCAAACGCAACGTATATTTAGTCAGAGTCCGCTCACTACGTGGCCGAAGTCCAAGTCCAGCAATCGACCGGATGAACGAGCCTGACGGTCGAGAGTCTCGATCGTCACAATGATCCTACAGGAAGAGCTCAAGCCTCTAGCTCGAGCATCACGCGCTCGATTATTACTGGTCGATCTTCAGTATTCATCTCTAGGAGTATGACTAGAGAGTCGAGGCGCTTAGCTCGAACCTGTCCCATCCCCGCACGCTCGATCCAACTGTAGCTGCATTAAATGCGCCGCACCTGCCCTGACTACCCTCCGTATTGAGGGCTGCCTAAAGTGATAGATAATCATTCCTTTTAGGGAATAAGTCTAACTCGAGACTCAGGCATTAAATATCCTGCAGTCAAGCATTTAATTGCTCTCACCGCTTCCTTCTACATTTGAATATCCTATTCCTAGATTGACTTAACTTAGTGGAGGGGCTACGCCGGAGACAATCCCCTCGGGCCAAGTAACCCAGTGTTCAGTGTTTCTCAGGTCAAAGTCGGACTCCACTATACAAATTCAACTGACAGATTAGGACATGTGGTCGATCCAAATCACTGACCAAAAAATACCCTCATCAATAACCTTCTTAATTAGTCAAACAAATACAGCTATATCTCGATCTATATAAAATTGGATAATTACCCAAAATATCCACAGATTGGGATTCCAATATCTATTGGATGATGTCATAAAAAATAAATAGTAAATATCGAAAATACCCTTACTTTCTTTTATACTATGGGTTGCCCGTAAATTTGTAATATCATAATTAATATCTTTGGTGGTTATATATATTTTTAAGGTTATTTTTGGTATTTACTATTTATTTTAGATGACGTCAACTGATAGATACCGAAATATTTTTATCCTAATATGTGAGTATTTTTGTAATTATCCAATTTTGTGTGGGGTATAAATATAATTATTTTACTAAAAGAGTTATAAGCTGTAGTGTAGCAAACTCCATTGAGATCTACGTGTAATTATGCCTTTATTTATATATATATATATATATATATATATATATATATATATATATATAGTTTTATTTAATATTTTTGGGGTGGGATGTTTTCGGACGACATGAACAGCATAAATAATGGGCATAACATTCATGATGTCCACGAATTGATGAGTCATTACCCGAATAAGATGATGTATAAATTTCATTTATTGGCCTAACTTAGGGTATATATAATTTCAAATCAAGTCTACTTTTTATCAAATTCTCACAAGATTTTTTTTTTAAAGATACAAGTCTAATTTTATTAAATCGATAAAAGATCCAATAATAAAACATACAAAGCAAACTGAGAGATATTATCGTTCCAAAAAATGAACCTAGTTGAATTAATTAGGTCAATTAGCCGTGTGATTTTCTGAATTAGTTCCATTATATTTAGCCAATAATTCTTTAGCCCAGACGAGAAAGAAGTGTCATGGCCCATTATATATATAGGAAGAGGTTTGGGATCCCATTTATATAGATATTTAAAGGATTACTTACACATTTTAAAAAAAAAATAGTTCCATTTAATTATCCCTCTTTTTACAAGTTAGAATATTTTAAAAATTCCTATATATGACCTGGAAAAGTTTGGTACAATGTACGAAGTGCGTGGTTTAAATTTTAAATAGTTGATAATTTCTTCAGCTATTTGGTCATTAGAACATATATTAGTGCTATTGCAGAGCATGATTGCTTCAAATCAATGTGTTACTAATTTTAAAAATAAAATCATCCAGAGCTTTTTGTCTCTTAGTGGCTTATCAACCGAAAAGCAAACTAGATCATTAGCATTGACTATGTCCCAATTTTTAATAAGAATTTCAAGTTGAAATTTAAAAAGTATTCTATAATAAAAATTAAATTGTAAAAAGAAAACTAATTAAATGGAATCTGCTCGAACTTGCACTTTGTATAATTATACTTTATAACGATGACTAGGAATAAATTAAATAAACACGATCCCCGACTGTAATCAATTAATCATATATGGATAATCTAGTCAATCCTAAAAGTCTCAGCCAATAAAAAAATTAATAAAGTGCAACTGTACGAGAACAAGTGGATTGTCACGAACCCTAATATTGTAGGTTAATTAGTTGTCTTGAATATTCTAAAATGTTAAGCATTAATTAAATATACATATATAAAAGCTAATTGATAATGGCTATTATCAGGTCGAGCTAACAAGTATCATATGCAATTAATTGAATATGTAGGTCATATGCTGCAGTGCAAAGATACGAATACTACAATACAGAATTTTTCCAATATTACCATTAGAAAGATGTATGACGTGGCACGACATGACATGATAACATATTTAGGAGTTTCTCATGATCTTAGTTCAAATAAGATGGATGCGAGAACAAGTGCGAGTGTGGATGCGAGTTTGTGAGCGCGCAAAATTTTTAAAAACTTTGAGTATTAGAGCGTCTTAAAGTGTCGAATAAAAAAATAATTTAAATAATTTTTTATGTAATAAAATTTGAATTATATTCAATATCAATTACAAGCTAAATAACTTATAGTATCCAAAAAATACATGTCAACATACAATCTATACATCAAACTTCTATACACAAAACTACGCCCATATTCGTAGGACTCGACTAATTCACCATTATAAATTTTATACAAAAGACTATGCCCAAATTTGTGGAACTCAAACCCATGATATATGTGGTTATAATGTGATCTTTTTCTTCTGCCACTACCACTAGACTAAGAAATCCTCAGACTCATTTTACTATTTTAAATAAGATACAATGTAGGAAGGATGAGATATAAAATAAAGAGGAAGAAATTGGTAGGAAAAGAGGAAAAGATGGTTGGACGGAAAGGGCCCCGCCAATGATTTGGTATGATAGCCATTTGATTCGTATTAAGATTTAAGCGTAGGAATAGGCAATGATGGATCGAGGCGGCCACCATTACTTAGTTCCTGGATTTCCGCTGAACCCCCCAATGTTGCCAACTCCTGTTTATAATTAGGGTTTTTGCAGGTGGCATTTTTTGTATTATGTTTCATGAATGTAAAAAATCTCCTGATATAAATATGATCTGAAAAACTCTTGTGAGTTGTAAAATATATTAAGAAAGACTGATCTTAAAAGAGATAATTAGTGTTGAAAGTGCTGCATGCTCTGCTATTCAAGTTATGTTTTGCGCTATAAACAATCATTTTACTGATCTTAAGAAATATATGGGAACAATATATCATTATTAGATTTTGTTCTTAGAAGTTTCAAATTGTCACATTGAATCTGAGTTTCTAAATTTTATCAATGGTTTTTTTTTCCGTCAGTTAGTGCGTTAGTTGACTGAAATTATACACATTGGGCAGCTATATGTTGGGAGAAATTTTCGTTAATGAATGAAAATGAATTTGTATGTTAAAAGGTTGAGAGTGTTCAATAAATCTACGTAGAGATTTGGTGAAAGATTGCGACTTTTAAATGAAAAGACGAAAATATTTGATGAAATGTTCTGGTGTTACTCTAAAAGTTGTGGCTTTTAACGAAAAACTAAACAATATTTCATTTATTATAAATAGACAATCAAGTTAGTCATTTCAATATTCACTAAGACAGTTCATTGACAAGATCCATAAGTTGGAGAACGATATATCCCACTTATGAGTGAACTTGCATTCTAGAGTCGAAAAATATAGTTATGCATACAAAAATATTAAAATTCTGCATTCAAGTTGTGTCTTTGATATAGTGAAAAACACTTAAAGTTCTCTAAATCTCGTTATTTGTGGTGCTGCTATAGCGAGACGTGGTCGTATATTTGGAGACGATTGCTATTTAAATCACGAGCACCAGTGCATGGCAATCTCATCTTAAGGACAAAGTGTCATACATTTGCCTCGACCAATTCGTTAAAGTTTTAAAATCATTGTTAAATCACGTCCTATTTAGCACAAAATACCCAACACTATATATTAACATCCCTACATTAAATATTTTAGTTCCTGAATGGAGCAACTACTTTGAGAAAATTATTCTCAATTGGAACTCTGCATTGTCCGAGCCCAAAAAAAATAAGTAAAAAACCAATAAAAACTATAGTGACAATTTAGTTTTAAAAAAATTACTCAAATTGTGCAAAACAATTGAATTTTAAAGAGCTACGTAAAATAACATTAGTTTATCGTACTTAAAATACCAAGAAAAATCAACACTATGAAAGTTATTGTGCAATAAATGTAAATTATTACGTACGTTGTGATATGGAAAATCTTGGATGTGATTACTAGATGCGTACAAAATCCGCCTAAGAATTATGGGGAATAATAAATTCATTTTCCTAAAGAAGAAAATATAAGTTTTTTCGCAACTCATTCTATTTTCATTCATTTCTCTGAAAACCCTTTAATACTTTTCTCTTTTAAGCTCAGCAAGAAGTTAAGTGGGGAGAGGCTAACTCCCTAAATCAATTGACATAAAGATTTTAGTATCAAATAATCATCCATACAATGATTATAGATCTAACAAGTAACCGAAAAATTCATACAAATGAGTACAAAAAAATAAATATTAATTAATTATGGCACTGACAACAATGATGATAAGGTGATTAAGGCCCCCATGTGCATAAATAGGGAAAAGTTTTAGTTTTTTTTTGTTTTTTTTACATGGAAAAAGTTTTCATGGATTGAGAATAATATAAAGATAAATCTAATCCTTTTTGGATTTTTTTGCCCTCAATAGGTAGGGCATATCATATTGACATATTCCACCGACTTACATTAAAGAAAACCCTTTAATATTGTCCCGTTTTTCTCTCATTTATGAATTATTTATTCGAAAATTTTTACATTAAGAGCCTTTAATTTGGTTTGAGGCTTAGTTACTATTAAAGCTTCTCATTTCTCTCAGTTAATATATTTAGTGAGAATCAAACTTGATACTCTTTCTACAAAGTCAGTTTATGTTGTTAAAATACCTACACCACACACTCATATTTTTCCCTCATTTGTAAAGTATCATTCATCATTTCTTTCCAAGACTTTTTGTGGGATTAGACTTTCATGTGGAGGAATCATTCCTTTGCTTACAAATGCCCTTCACTACTAAAAAAATGGTCATTATGTAACACCATAAATGAGATTGAGTTAATTATAATGATTAATATCAGAGTTGGTACCGTAATTTTATTTTAATTTAATTTTAGTATCAAATAATTTATTTTTCTTAATTTTTGTACAATAACTTATTATTTGTATCAATTTTGATATATTCAAATTTGAAACTTTAAATATTTTTCAATTTTAGTACCATGACTTATACTTTAATTGTGTCAATCGTCTTAGTATATTTAGGATTTATAAATAAATTAAATTACAATTTATATATAATGACGTTTTTTAATTGAAGTGCCTTAGTTACTAAAGCATTAAAACATTTTGTAAACAACATCATACTAAATATATCTAATTAGAAGATTTTTTTTAGTTGTTTTTCCAATTAGTTTCATTCCCCACCCCACTTTTGATGACTCATGACTCTTTTTCTCTCTCATCATCATCTAGACAGAGAAAGGAAGAGGAAAATTAGGAGAAAAAACAAGAATATATAGATATGTACATGATCTAGGAGCTAGCTAGGTCCCATGAGGAAGGAAATGCTAGAGAATTTTGTAGCAATTTTATAATTTAGTTGGCAGTTGGGTTAATGGGTGTGATTACAGATGAAGATTTGTGTCTCCTCTTTGTGTATCACAGAGTTATGGCAATTGGGGTGCCTTACATTAATCCTTTTTTCTTATAACTTTCATTCCTAGGAGTTAAGTGTGGTAGGATTACTTAAGTGTAAAATTTTTTCTATCAATGAAAACTATTTTTTTAGGAATTTAAACTTGAGACTTATGGTACTTAAACTAATATAAAATCGAACCGCTAAACTATAGCACTCGGTAGTGCCTAAACCTAAGGGCTCTTTTGATAGGGTATATAGACTCAAATAACAATTTCACCTAATTTAAAGTATTAAGTTAGCTTGAATACCCTATCAAAACAACTCTTAATTAATCAATGGTACCATAATTTGATAATGGTTTTATTGGGCTTGATTCATAATGGGTCAGTACTATTCTAAAAGTTTCATTTCGAAAATATAGTAAGCAAAGTCCAATTCTATTTTTTTTATTTTTTTGTTCGAAAGCAAAGTCCAATTCTATTGAAATTGCAAGAATATCAATTTCTAGATAATTTCACCTTAAAAGTCATTAATTCCAATTCTAAGAGTGGAACAAAATTTTTATAATAAATTACTCATATTATTTTTCTTTTGTTGTTTCTTAAAAGTGGGCACTTGCTTTTTGATGCCTAGAAATAGAAAAATATAGCTAATTTAAATTTTCGGGAGAGTTCAGAAGAATATGTGCTTTTATCCCCATTTTTTATCTTGGTTTTCTTCAAAGAATCAGCGTGCATGTAATTTGTCCTTGCATTGACTTTACTATGATAAAAGGAGGAAAAAAGAAGGAAAAAATAAAATAAAATAATAACTCTAAGAATCAGAATCAAGATTTAGAAAGTCTTCATGAATATGTTGCTCAGTGTTTTTCTATTCCCACGTTCATTCTCAAATCTCAATTACTTGATTAGTAAATTAAACTATTTTTTATATTATAATTAATAAAAATATTATTATATTCGTATCGTGTCGTATCACGAATCGTGTAAACTTTCAATGATACGAAAATCTCTCATGCCACAAAGAATCTAACAAATTGCCTTTCTTTTATATATCCTTCTGGAAAAAGGGGAAGAATAGTTTTGTGTCAAAGTGGAGATAAGAAAATTAATACCATAAAGGTCAAATCAATAATTGGTTGCCATAAATTAGGATGTACTACTCAAGTTCTTGGTGCCATTATTACGACGACGCGAATCTAGTTTATATTTAATAAAAATGAAAATACATTAAAAAACCATAGAGGGGGCTTTAATAACCTTATGTCTGAGTTGATCATTGACTTATGATGAATAAATAATACTATAGTTTTTTAGAAGTTTCAGTGTAGTATTATTTTCTTACTCTGCTTTTGCACTAGTTTGTGTACTGATAAGTAAATCAATTTGTCTTTGATACTTTGATCACTGTGTAACTTACTTTCACTCTCTTCTTTAGTAGTAGTATCTAATTTTTATTTAAAATTTGATAATTTATAACTGAATTTAGTGAAAATTAATAGCACTAAACGTTCTTGATGTCTACAGAATGCTAAGATAAAGTCTAAAAAACCGCATTTGCTTCATATTGAAATGATTTATCTCTTCGAAATGACTCAGTTTATTAGGTTCTATCATTTTAGAGGGATGAGTGAGATTTGAGAGCATAGATTTCGTACTTATTGGTCAAAGAATATTCATATTAGGTAGATTTTGTTTTTGTTCATTTGCTCTGCTTGCGGAGTGGCCGCATACTGATGGCTTATTGACCCGAATGTCGATGTTTTTGGGATTTCAAGTTTAATGTGTCATCGATTGATAAGTTGTATTTTAGGTATGATCATGACTTCGTACTTTGTTGATTAAAATGATTATTTCTGTAAATACATGAGATGGAGGCGTTGATAAAAATCAGAGAAATATCTATGATTTGTTTTTCATCTGTGGTTTGCAAGATTCCATATATGTGTTTTAGTTTCATCAATGTGTGCATGTTAGCTAGCTACCTTTAGTAGTAAACCATCTCAATTAGTAATTTCAAAAATTACAATATTTGCAGCAATTTAATTTTTGATTAAGTTTAATTTATTTTTATTCTATTTTATCTATAAATACAAATTACTTGTATTAGAAAAATAACTCGTGGTCGTGGAAACACTTGTAACCTATTCTAGTAAGTACATGGGTGGAGTGTGGACCAGTAGATCCCATTTTTTTTTTTTTTTCAAGACTAGTAGATATTCTAAATATTCTTTATTCCATGTAATAAAATAATACTACAAGATCAAAGTCATTCCCCAATGAAAGTTAGTCACAAATTTAATATAATTCTTCATAAAACGTATTTTGTAACTGATTTTATCTTGATCAACTTTAAATTTTTTAGTCAATTATCTTAGTCCTTAAAATGCATATAGTTCAACCCTGTCGTTACGTACCTATAATTTAGTGGAGGGATTCGGACACTGTGTTCGAAGGTAAATATCCTGGTCTTTACATAAAAATAAAACAAATAGTAGGTTGTTCAAATGTTTTGACGAGGCGAAGCCCAATTGGCCAATTTTCATATGAGACCAAATCCAATAGTTGACTAACCAAATCAAGCCCAATGTCTAGTTTTCAGCCACCAAGCCCAAAAGAAGTCAGGATGTACAACTTCAAAACTTTAGCCCAACCAGATATGCAGTTTGTTTTGGGCCTCTTCCCTAACTTCTTGTGTTTTAGTTTTAATATACAGATATTTTTAAAAATTATACTTTAAGGTATCTAAATATAATTCGATCTAAATTTAATAAAATTTGAACTTAGAAACAGTGAAATAGTGCACAAACTCGACTCATAAATTTAATTTTTTAAAACGTTAAGATTGAACTTGATTTAGATTGTGTAAGGTATGATAGAGATGAATTAAAAAATATCGTAAATAATTAAAAATTAAAAACTTATCGACGGAACTTAGAATTTTTAGATAAAAAAAATATAAATGAAAAACCGGAATAAATATACAAACATAATTAGAGGTTTCGGACAGAAGTTTTTGGCCATACTGTGACTAATTTAATATTTTAATAATTCGATTCAAACTCGAATTATATAAATAATTATTTTTCTAAAAATGCCCAAAACGATGAAAGAAAGAAAAGTTACTTCATTCAATTTGAGTCTTCTTCCACTATAGAACAAAGTGTCTTCACTTCCTCACTCTCTTCAGTCTTTCCCAAGCTAAAAAATGGCGAACTTTCCCAAAGCCGCTTTCTCTCTCCTAATTTCCATCACTCTTCTCTCCTCCTTCCCACCAACACTCTCATCGCCGCCGCCTTCTCGGCTCCTCCGATCTCCCAGAAACACCCCCCGTTTTCTCGGAAAATTCTCTCGCTCCAACAGTAAGGCTCCTCTCGGAGCTCCAAGTTACCGATACGAGACCCGTTACATCGAACAAAACCTCGATCATTTCAGCTTTTCCGACCTCCCGAAGTTCCGTCAACGGTACCTAATCAACACCGAACATTGGTCCGGCCCCGATAAGCAGGGCCCAATCTTTTTCTACTGCGGCAATGAAGGCGACATCGAATGGTTCGCCGCCAATACCGGCTTCGTGTGGGAGCTCGCTCCTCGTTTCCGCGCCATGGTCATTTTTCCCGAGGTAATTTATATTATTTCAATATTGTGGATTTATTTTGATTGAATTTTTGCAATTGGTATTAGGGTTTAGGGTGATAAAGGGGGTGTTTTGGCAGCATAGGTATTATGGAGAATCGATGCCTTATGGAAGTCATGAGGAGGCGTATAAGAATGCAAGTACGCTAGCGCATTTGACTGCTGAGCAAGCTCTTGCTGATTTTGCTGTGTTGATTACTGAGCTTAAAAGGAATTTGTCTGCTCAGGCTTCTCCAGTAGTGCTGTTTGGTGGATCATACGGTGGAAGTAAGAGTTTCTTTCATTTTCTTATACATTGTTTCATTGGTGTGTAGTTTTAGAAGAACTTTTTTTTTTTGGTCAATTTTGAATTTGATTATAATAACAGTGTTGGCTGCATGGATGAGACTGAAGTATCCCCATATTGCCATTGGAGCACTTGCTTCTTCAGCACCCGTTCTTCAGTTCGAGGATCTTGTCCCTCCTGAGACTTTTTATGATCTTGTTTCCAATGATTTTCGAGTATGTTCGGTTTAATCTTTTCACTTAATGTTATAACTTTTGCAGATTTTAGTTCCTAATGCCCGTTTCTTTCCATGGCAGCGTGAGAGTATTAACTGCTTTAATACTATTAAGGATTCCTGGGATGTAATAGCAGCAGAGGGACAGAAAACAAATGGGCTTTCTTATCTGAGTGAAGCTTTCCGCATTTGCAAGTAAGAGCATAAATTTTATTTTAGTTTACTATTTATTAATTAATGATCTTGAATGGTTTATCATTGAAGAGTTTGCTTTGTCTGATTTTAAAAATTGAATTGGCAGGAAACTTGAGAGTGCTGATGATCTCTCTGATTGGTTGTCGTCGGCTTATAGTTATTTGGCTATGGCAGATTACCCATATCCTGCTGATTTTCTAATGCCAATGCCTGCAAATCCAATAAACGAGGTTTATTTCTCTACTAATTCGAAGTTCGATTGTCTCAAGTTATTATTATGTATAGATGTTGCTACGAAGTGCACATTTTTAAGCTCAAGTTGTTTTCTCCCCTTTTTGTTCAAAATCACACATACATCCCTTGCAACTTATTTCAACCTTACAGTTGCCCCCTTCTGTTGATTATTGCATATTATTTAAGTTTTTTAGTAACTTTTTTACAGTTTTGAATAAATTTTAATCATCAAAAGGAGGGGAGTTCGTGTAATTATAATTCTTACAGGGGAGGTTAGTGTAATAGACCCATGGTCATATTACTTTCTGAATGCTTACTTTAGCCATCTTGCTTCAGGTATGTAAAAGGATTGACAGCTGTCCTAACGGAACTAGCATCTTACAACGCATATTTGAAGGAATTACTGTTTATTACAACTACACAGGAGATGCAAAATGCTTTGATCTGGAAGATGATCCTCATGGTATGAACGGGTGGGACTGGCAGGTACAAGATTTTCGTTATTTCTTTTTTTTCCCTTTCTCTCTTGTTTCAAAATTATATGTTTCTTGGATTGCTATGTAAATTAATTAACTTATGGTTTTTTAACATATTTGTCCAGGCATGTACCGAGATGGTCATGCCATTCTCTAGTAGTAAGAATAGCATGTTTCCAGCATATGATTATAATTACACTTCGGATGGAGAATGGTGTTTGGAGAATTACAATGTCAAATCAAGGTCTACATGGATAACTACTGAATTTGGTGGACATGTAAGAAATTCGTGCTCAAATATACTACTCTATATCTATATATCGTATATATAAAACGAGTTAATTGCACCCAAACCCCTGCATTATGGTTAATGAACGTAAAAAATCCCGTGAAAAAAAAATAAAAAAAATAAAAGATTAGCTTGCAGCCTCTTGCTTTTAACTTGAGAGCGAAAAGGTAATTTGTTGTGAAAAATACATGTATTTTGGCGGTAAGCCCGCATGATATACACAAGAGTTTTCTAAAATTTATATGAGCTTTTTTCATAGAACATTTTATGATCATTAGCCATAATACAGTGAGTTGAGTGCAATTAATTAACTCTATAAATTATGAAACCAACAATTATATCTACCATTTTGAAAAGACATTCATTCCATTACTCGTTTCTTGGTCTAATTTCCCTTTCATGATAAAAGGGATTTAAGAATGTGTTGAAAGACTTTGGAAGTAACATCATATTCTCGAACGGGTTATTGGATCCGTGGAGCGGTGGCAGTGTTTTGGAGGATATATCTGATACTATCATAGCTCTTGTTACAGAAAAAGGTAACTATATTAGAACTTAGAACACGTTTTAATATCGTATTTTTTAACTTTTAAGTCTAATGTGTTGTGTATTTTTTGTTTTTCAGGTGCCCATCACTTAGATTTACGGCCATCAACGGCAGAGGATCCTGATTGGCTGGTGGAGCAGAGGGCTAAAGAGGTCAATCTGATCCGAGGCTGGTTAGATGAATATTATGATAGAAAGAGGAAAGTTTTCGACATGTGATTTTTGGATAAAGCCTTCATTCTCTGTACTATGTTTCTATGTTACACGTGATACAAATCTCACTGTAAATATTCAATGATTTCCTCTTCATGAGACTAAATAAATCATGCTCATTTGTAGGAACATCTGTTTTTGGTGAATGGATCAACCTTAGTGTAACCTCTGAATTCGAATACCGCGATACATATTTTTTCTCTATATTTTGCACTGAAAAGTGTCCGAGATATTAACAAATTTCTAAGTGATATAAATTCCGAAGTACTTAAATATAACCTCTGAATTCGAATACAGCGATACATATTTTTTCCTCTATATTTTGCATTGAAAAGTGTCTGAGATATTAACAAATTTCTAAGTGATATAAATTCCAAAGTACTTAAATATATATTTCTCTCTTTTAATTTCTCCTCAAAATTTTAAGTTGAGAGTAATATTTCTTAAAAGGAATTCCCTTTATGTTATTAGATAGTAGTCATTACTCATTAATCCTCCTAAAACATGTAACTTAGGTGATTTTTGATGTACAAATACCTTTAAAATTTATATTTTGCCATATATGTTTTACGGTATTGTATATGGTATCCGACATCTAATTAGAATATATATCATTATGTTCATGTCTCTGTGTTTGTGTATCATATGACCATCTTGCCATAGATTCCATAAAATTTAATACATAAATGGAAGAAAAACCCAAAGCACATAGCTGAGCCTGCAATTAAAAGTGGGACCCGCAAGTATTCTTGTTCAGTTGTTTGTTCATCGTTTTGGAGAGAAGCGTGTCAACCAGAGCCAGAGGCAAACGAAAACGAGAGAGAGAGAGAGTAATGGAGAGCAGTGCTGTGTTCGCCGGACTACAGCCAAACCCCAATCCCCAACTTCTTCTCGGCCCTTCTCGCAGTGCTATTAAGCTTCTTCCTCCTCTCTCTACCAAGAAAAGACTATTTTGTCCTCTCCAGGTACTGCTCTCTTTTGTTCTTATTATTAATTTTCTGTTTGATTCCTAATTCATATTGTTTATCTTGAATTTGTTTAGAATTATTCATGTTTATTATGAAATTATCTCTGCATAATTGTTTCGGGATTGTGTGTAGGTTCAGAAGCAATCGCATTTCGCCCCTTTTACCAATTACAGCAATGACAATGTTAATTCTCTAAGTGTGGTTGCCCCTGCTAGGTACGCATATTAGTGTGCGAAATTCATTATAATTCTTCTGTTTTTTGCTACTTTTTTTTTTGGGTTAATTTTTCAACCTTTATGATGTTTAATTGTGTCAGCAATGTAGCTTCAGAATTAGCTGAAATTGATTGGGACAACCTTGGTTTTGGGTTTATGCCCACTGATTTTATGTATATGATGAAATGTTCCAAAGGAGAGGGCTTTTCTATAGGTGAGTTGCAGAGATTTGGGAAAATTGAGTTGAGCCCATGTTCTGGAGTTCTAAATTATGGCCAGGTTCGTTTCTGTGTTTAATATCCAATTTCTAATTTGCAGCTTCTCAACTTTTCTTAATTATTCATTCAAAACAATTTCTCAGGGATTATTTGAAGGTTTAAAAGCTTATAAAAAGGAAGATGGTAACATTTTACTATTTCGTCCTGAGGAGAATGCAAACCGACTTAAATTAGGTGCAGAGCGAATGTGCATGCCTTCTCCAACTGTAGAGCAGTTCTTGGAAGCTGTAAAAGCCACTGTTTTAGCTAATGAAAGATGGGTAATGATACTAATTAAGTAGCTAATCTTGTAATTTTAGTTTAATCTTTTTGATTTAAGTGATTTTTTAAGGAAATAAGTGCTTTTTTTTTCAGATACCTCCACCTGGTAAAGGTTCATTATATATTAGACCATTGCTAATGGGTAGTGGAGCTGTTCTTGGTGTTGCTCCTGCTCCAGAATACACCTTCTTGATATATGTTTGCCCAGTTGGAAACTATTTTAAGGTATAAATCCAACATATAATAATTTCAAATAATAGGGAATATTACGAAACATCCTGAGGTTCACTTTTTAATCCAAACCCCCAGTGAAACCTTGAACCTTACGAGTAATCCCCTGAGTTTTTATGTCGATTCATTCTTACCTTGAAACCATATTATAAAACTTACCCCGAGGTCAGCAAAATATTACGAGTACCCCTCTAAAACTAACGGAAAATTGTTGACTTTGGGGGTGTTTGTGATGTTTCAAGGTTCCAGTGGTGTTTGCGAATGTTTTGCAAACCTCAGGGAGGTATCTGTAGGGTTGCAATGTTTTAGTGGTTTTTGGGTAAAAGGTGCAAACCTCAGGGGGTTAGTCGTAATTCGTAAATTACATTATGTGATTCAAAACAAATTAAATAACTACGTATTTAATATAATGAGTTGTCAGGAAGGTTTGGCCCCAATAAATTTAATAGTTGAGACTGAAATGCATAGAGCAACTCCAGGTGGTACTGGAGGAGTCAAAACTATTGGGAATTATGCTGCTGTAAGGAACAATTTTGTCCTTTAATTATATTTTCTTGACTTATTTTGGAAACCTGCTTAATATCTATGCTAATTATATGCTATAATTGAAGGTTCTTAAAGCACAAGGTGCTGCAAAAGCAAAAGGCTTTTCTGATGTTCTGTATTTGGATAGTGTTCATAAAAGATACTTAGAAGAGGTTTCCTCCTGCAATGTATTTGTTGTCAAGGTAATGTATATATCCTAAATTTATCGGGATTTTCAGTTTTTGTAAACTATAGGATGTAATTAAAAAATCTTAATATATTTTCAGGGTAATGTGATATCTACTCCTGCAATTAAAGGGACAATCTTACCTGGCATAACACGAAAGAGCATACTCGATGTTGCTCGTAGTCAAGGATTCCAGGTACTTACTTATATTCGGTTCCAAATTGTTTAAAATAATTCCGTTTAATTTTATGCGTTGTATTGTTTTAGGTTGAGGAACGTCTTATTACGGTAGACGAACTGCTTGATGCCGATGAAGTGTTCTGTACTGGAACTGCTGTTGTGGTTTCACCAGTTGGGAGCATTACATATTGCAATAAAAGGTTATTATTTCATGATAAATAACTTATTGGAATTAATTTTTCTTAAAATTTATTTTTCAAAATCAAGAACTTTTATTTACTTTGTTCAGGGTGAGCTATGGAAGTGAAGGAGTGGGTCGTGTATCACAACAACTCTATTCTGAACTTACCAACCTACAAATGGGACTTACAGAGGATAAAATGGGTTGGATTGTCCAGCTCAAGTAATAGGTTCAGTTAGTATTAATTTTTTATTTTTAAAATAGGCTATTAAGACTTTATCATTTTTTTCTATTTTTGAAAATCTATTTATTTTGGGGAGATATCTTTTCAATTACGGTTCATAAAGAATATATATGATGTACGTTAGAAATTATTGTAAAGCATTTAAGGAACTAAACTAGGGTCTAGTAGTAATTAAGAAAAGGATTATAAGTACAAAACATTGAAGTATATTCTACATTTCTACTATTCATGACGATTGGAAAAATATCACTTTACGTCTCATAAAGTATGCATTTTTCATTTTTGGTCTCTTACATTACGAGGATCTTACTTTACGTTTCATAAAGTGCAAAAAATCTCAATTTATGTCATAAAATTAGTTTTTTGTCGATTGACTAACAGTCTATCTACCTCATGTTGCAATCATACTAACGGTAATGACTATATGCCACTCACCTATATTAACTTTTGGACATAAATTGAGACATTTTTACCTTTAGTCAATTGATGGAAAAGCTAATTTTGGGGCGTAAAATTGAGACATTTTGTACTTTATGAAATGTAAAGTGATTTCCCTAATGTATGTGATACAAAATAAAAAAAAGGTACTTTATAAGACGTAAAGTGAGATTTTTTCTTTGAATACATAAAGATCTCCGTAGCAACACGAGTTTTGTAGGATACAAAAAATGGAGAAATTTTCACTTTTGGTCGGTTGGTCCTATGGTATAAGCTCTTATGTAAAGTCGAACCCCAAATCTCCATATCGGGAGTAATATTTAGTAACCATTCGCTAATCCCAATAATTATATAATTATAGATGTATCTATTTGTACGTTTTTCAATTAAGAATATATGTTATTAAAGGGGTATTTTAATCATCACAAGAAAAGTGACAAACTATTCATACTTTTATAATATACATAGATATAAGTTTCCATCACTTTGAGTTCTGAGTCCCAGTCCTATAAAGTTGCATTTGTTCTCTACAATTATACAGATTTGCCATAAATATAGTAACTAGTACATGCAATTTACATATATCTTGTCTTTCTTTGGCCCATCGAAGCCACTATGTTGAACAAAACTTCATTTCAAAGCAAGTGTGAATATCCCGAAATCATGGAGAAATCTTTTACACCCTATCAAGAATAACAAGAATTTAAAAAGCCATAAGCACAAACATGCCTACAGAAGCAGAAGTTGGAGATTGAGCTGTAAACCGCAGGCGATCAATGTCAATAAAGACTCTTTGAAAAGGCAACAGTGCCTTCGCCAATTCACACAACACAACAAAATACCCACATAAATCAAACCCTCAAAATCTAACATAAACAAGAATTTATTTCATTTCCCGGAGAAAGGGGTATGAACACAGGAAGAAATTTTATTTATTTTTTTCTTTTTTGATATGTCAAAAACTACTTTTTTCCTTGAGTCAAGGGTTGTGGGTTTAGTTTATAGTTTTATTGCTTTATCCATATATGGGGTTGAATATTGCCGCAAATTTGTTAATTAATTAGTAGATTACATTTACAAAAAGTTCAGACTCTCACTCTGATCTATCATGTTAACTTATCTGTCTTTTGTTGGGAAACCAAAAGAATTGATGGCTCTTTTAGAACAATATAATTGTTTGTTCATACCCTATACATTTCTCGGCAAAATTGCATCGGACGACCTATCGTTTAATTCGAAAGAAGTGTATAAAGCGGGTCTCATTACATTCGTTAGACAAACTTAGAAACATCCCTTCGATAAAGCCTAATTGTACTTTTACTTTTAATTGAAAATTAGGAACATATACATGAATAAGCCGCTCTTTATCATTTATGCACTCTAATGATAGTTATGAAACACGGACACGGTGACATCGACACGATACGGATACGTTGACACATATTTTTTTCGATATTTTACACTAGAGAAGTGTCCGATACGGTGTCGGACAAGACACAATACGACACAACACAACAAGATAAAATTTTTAGAAGTGTCCGTGCATCATATAATTATAGTTACAACTTAAGCTGGTTTGTAATTTTCCCAAAACGACAAAGTATATTTGTATAGTTGGATCAAATCTCAATATATGTGCAGCATACTAAATTTTAAAGACTTTACAACGGACTCAAATTTGAAATGGATAAAATACTTACCCTGAATAGCCAATTATCTGATCTTCCAATTAAGAATCCCTTAGTCCAGCGGCGATGAAGAAGGTCTCATGACCACATAAGTCATAGTCAGTTCGAGTGTCACGAATATGAGTATCAATTTTCTAAATAGAAATTTGATGAATAATTTATACTATTATATAAAGCGTGATCATCATCTAATAACTACTTTGGTAGGTCTCTGAGAGTGGATTTACATATATAACCCTATCAATCATAATTTATGATGCACGGACACTTCTAAAAATTTTATTATATGTCATGTCGTGTCGATCGTATCCGATACCGTGTTAATACTTTTCTAGTGTAACCTCTATATCATGATGTGTCCGTGTCACTGTATCTGTGTTTCGTAAATCATAAGCACCGAATTTCAATTTACATATATTAGTTTGACGGATTTCAATAACATTCATTCTCTCGCCGCCACCCCTTATAATTTGTCATCACAATTTACGGACAACATTGTAGGTTGAATAATATGCTCATCTTTTGATATTTAAACATTAAAAGTCATATAAGATATTCTGATCTCTCTCTCGATCAGTGACACAGTGTTATCCTGGTGATAATGGGCAGGAACATGGAACTCATCCAAATTGTGAGTTGGACTCTTGCACTCTGATGCATAACAATGAAATTAAACATCCAAAATACCCAAAACGACAAAGGACATAAGGTTGAAAATCTACAGACAAATTTACATGAAAGTGATAGTCTATTATTTTCTCATTTCTTTCAAACTATTCTAATCAATTGCATTCCAGTTATGACCTGTTTTTGTTTATTGTGTTGTGGGGTCCTAAATTGACCGTTGTTCGACATGATCATATCCAAGTTCTTTGTTTCTTACTCTAATTTATTTTCTCTTGGGTTTTAATGAAACAATCTAAATTAATTATAAAATTACCTCGTGCTTTCGTTGTCTATCCCCACATCGATTAAATATTAAAATTTTACATACTTCTTAAATTTGGGTAATTCTCAACTTATTAGCTAGCTTCTGTAGTAAATTAAACCCAAACACCTTAACTAATATAATATTTTAACATACATTTAAATTTTAAATTTCAGGTTGTTTCCCAATAATTTGGATCAGGAACTGTGAAGGGATAGATTGTGTATTCCACATCGATTAAACTCTTTTCATCATCTTATTACTTAGTAGACGTTTGTGACCGTTTCTAACTAATTAAGTAAATAATTCATTAAAAGTATAATTTTCTATTCAATAAGTGGGATATTTTCTTGTGTTATAATATTCACATTTCTTGAACTTTGGAATATGTACTGGGCCAATATCAAAATCCACAATCTATAATGCAACTCGAGTTATTTGATAATCTGTTAGTAATTGTGATACGTTGATATGGATACACACAACTATTTTTAATAATATTTTATACTAGAAAAATATAACACAATATTTAACAAGAGACCATACATCAAATAAGTGGTTCATAGGTTAGCAATTAATCTTCTTTTTAATTAGCATATAGCTTTTCAACTTTAATGGCAGAGCCTTTTGAACTAGTCATAATGGTCGGCTTCCATAATTGCCTTACTGATTTATGCTTTTCATCCTTGCGGCCATGCTAATCTTCTCTATATCATTTCAATCTTTTCGGATGTCCTCGAAAGGGTATTTTGATCATTAATCAAGAAATTTAAGATTATTCCATATTTAAAATTAGAAATTGAATTTCTAACGTTTAGTTAACTATATTTATTATGAATGAGTTTTTGGAAAAAGAAAATAAAACACAAAATAAAAAGCTATATATATTTACTGTTTAGCAAATCAATTTCCAATATATCCAAATACAATTATTTAGCAGATACCTCTTTGGTGAAATGTTTAAATTTTAATTTGATTAAAAAAAAATTAAGCAAAAAATGGCTATCTTAAAATGTTCTAATTAGTCATGAAAACTATTGACATTTTACTTTCCATCTGACTTCTATAATTTATTTCGATATGACTAGCGAATCATATAATATTAATTAATTAAGTACTCATATATTAATTAATTAAGTACTCAGGTCATGAATGTCAAAAGTTAAACATAATATAAGCTTGAAAAATTATAATTACCTTCATATCTTGGCGTTAGCTGTCGACCCCAATTTCTTTTCTATTTTATTTTTCCTTCTAGAACGATTAGTGACGAGCAGCTCTCGTCAATAATCGAGTCGAGTTAGTCAATTAAGCAGCTGAATTTGCTTATATTTATCACATTATAATTTTTTAATTTACGCTTCGATCAGATTTTCTCTACTAAGATAATTTAATAATGAATAAAAGCTTTCAATTTCAATGATAGTTTCTTTATGGACTTTTAGATAGAGAAGTTGTTAGTATTAATAATGTTTAATTTAGATAATTTTGATAGCTAGTATCATTATTAATTTGCATTTATGTTAGTAATAATAATTTTTATTTTACCAAAATATGACTCAATATATAACAAAACGAAGTAATGGTAATTCTTTTTGTTTTAGGCAAGTTACATATATACAGATTTGTCATATTTATATTTAGATCTCTCTAATTTTATTTATTATACATTTAGGACTAATATGTTATAAATAAAACTAGAGGAATTTACAAACTCACAAATTCACGTGGGATTCACTTTGAAATAAAATAATTAATTTACACAAATTTCGATTACCACGGTGGAAAAACAATAAACTAGAAAATGGAAATTATATAAATATATGTCATAAAATTACAAAATTGGGACTTTAATTTGATAAATCGGACAATTTTGTAGCAACTTAATCCAAATTTACCTCCAAATTGATAATGGAAGATGGAATTCCCAAGTGGTTGGCATGTGTTATGTTACATAAGGTACATGATATATGAGGATGCATTTAGTATTTGTGTTGTTTCACCGAATGATGTCTCAAGCCGATACATGCATGGACGTGGGCAATTTGACTTTAAATTACCACAAAATCACAGTTACGATATAAAAATGCTATTTGTCAATTTATTATACTGAAATGTGTCAATATGTAACCAGTTAAATTCTCAATTTCGCAATTTGTGCTATGTATATATTAAACATTCTTCCCCTAATGCGTACAACAATTGTAAAGCAAAATATAGCGTAATTTCGAACTCAAAAAAAATAAAAAGGCAAAATCGTAAAGGATCATATAGATTAATGACGGATTGTTAAAAATATTAGATTCTTGATTCAGAATTAAAGGACAATGAGAAAAGGCTTCGGTTACTATTCTGGCATTCAAATTGCAGCATTAGTTTAATATATTACATAAAAGTCCATCTTTTTTCCACTCCCACTTTCTCATCTTTCCATCCCATGTCTCTCCTTCTCCAGCTATTATAGTCTCTCTCTCTCTCCCTCTCTACACCTATATATACATGTATATATATATAATAAAAACACCATTGTTAATCTTGAATATTACCAGTTATTGCAATGGGGAGAGCACCTTGCTGTGACAAAGCCAACGTAAAGAGAGGACCATGGTCGCCTGAAGAAGATGCCAAACTTAAATCCTACATTGAAAAGCATGGAACTGGAGGCAATTGGATAGCTTTACCTCAAAAAATAGGTATAATTAATTATTTATATTATATATTGATCAGTTGTCATGCAATTTTATTGATTAATTTCTCTTTCTGAGCTATGATTAGGTCTTAAAAGATGTGGAAAGAGTTGTCGGCTAAGATGGCTGAATTATCTGAGGCCAAATATCAAGCATGGAGGGTTTACTGAAGATGAAGATAACTTGATTTGCAGCTTATATATCAGCATCGGAAGCAGGTATATATATGCAACTCTTATTGTAATTTTACCTGTGTTTTTGTGTATCATAGTTAGGGTTTCAGGTTTTAATTCTGATTAATTAATTGCGCAGATGGTCGATAATCGCAGCTCAATTACCAGGAAGAACAGATAATGACATAAAAAACTACTGGAACACACGCCTGAAGAAGAAGCTTTTAGGCAGACAGCGAATCAGAGACCAACAGGCTCGACGACAGACGAAGACAGAAGCCCAAAATTATCACCCAATTCTCAATTACGATTATTTCAACCTATACCCTCATCAGCCGCCACCGCCTCCGACGGCGGCGGAGCCCTTGCTGCAGCAGCCGGATTACCAAACTCAACTGCCGCCAACACAATTACTAAACGTCGACGACGTAGCAAACTTGGGAAACTTGTGCTATAATCTGGGAAATAGCGAGTTTCATGGCAATATGATCACTTCTGTATCATCGTCATCAGCTAACGATTTTCAACCGTTTGATCAACAGATTAATCCAGAAGATGTAATCTATCGTGTGGCGCAGCAATTGGACGGAGCAGAGAGTATTTTCTCGGCGGCGGAGATGGTGATCAATAGCAGCGAAATAAGTTGGCAGGATCAAGATCAGATAACGAATTGTCTACTTTACCCTTGTGCTGTCTCCAATTATCAAGTTAGCCAGAGGAAAACGCAACAGGATTGGACGGTTTTTGAGGAGCCACGGTTATTAGGGTACTCCGAGTAACACACAAACACACACTCAGTCTCAGGTGTACTTTGTATAAGATGGAATTAGTTTGTTGTTGTACAATCACTTTCACTTTCATCAAGTGAGATACTCCCTTATTTTCTTCTCTCTGTTTTTTTTTTAATTGTTTCTTTTCAAATTACATATGTGTAATACATTATAATAATAAGGATTTTTTTACGTGACTGAGTTCTTGGTTGCTTGTGAATCTTGAAATCCATGACCGAGTTCAAGTAGCTCATAAGTTTAGCGATTCGGCGTTACGTTAGTTTAACCGAAAGTCTTGAGTTCGAGCTTTTCTGGAAACGTAACTATTAATGGTAGGGAGAACTTTATACTTAAATGGTCCAATATTGCTCGACCCATATAATGAGATACGACACGGACACGGAAATATGAATTTTTTTCAACATTCAACATTTACCTCTCCGTATCGACGATAGGATATGGTGAGTGGATTTTTTAGGAGTATCCGTGTATCATTAGATAGATTAATTGTATTTTTGACTTTATTTTGTATGGTTTCAAGATATCTTTTTTTTTTTTTTTTGTAATAAAATGAAAAGTCGGGGAAATATTTCGTGATTTCTTAAAATTAAAGAACCAATTAAGTAAATTATAATTAGAAAAAAACCCCAGATAGTAGGAAATTGATCCCCTAATCTTAGTTAGGAGAAGAGACGTACAATACATGATATAATCACTATATATATGTTTAAATTCTACTTGGTTCAACGCTATACTAACTACTTAATTAGATTTAAGTTGTTACAATATAGAATAAGAGCGATCTTGTACAATATTTATGATGCATGTACACTTTTAAAATCTTTAAATTGTCATGTCGTATTTAATATCGTGTTGGATACCTGTATCGATCGAACACTTCTCTAGTATAAAATATCAAAAATTAAAATTTGTGACCATATTCATGTCATCTCCGTATCTATATTTTATATTATAATATATATCAATTATCAAATCAGTCTACTTTTCAGTGCCTTATTATATATATATGTTTGATCTGTACTTATAATATATGTTATCAATGGTTAAATCAATGAATGAAACTATGTATATATTATTACAAAAGCATGCAGAAAAAAAGGTGTTTTGACGTTTTGGCCACAACTTGTTATGTTTTAGCAAGAAGAGCATCCGAAAATGGCGGTATCTTCTTATTGTTTTCTTGGTGACTTACTCTACGTACATTAACATATATATATATATATATATATATATATATATATATATATATATATATATATATATATATAACAGGTTGCACTTCATAATACATCTAACACTATTACTGACGCAGCATAATCTTTATTATTTGATATCATGAAAAAAGAAAAAAGAAAAGAAGAAAACACTCGTGAAATCTGTTATGATATTTAACGAAAAAACTTTGATCAACTATTGCTTTAAGAAAATTAATTAAACCATCTTTAAGGGTTTCGGATACCAAATTGAGGTTTTCACGTTTATCGAATAAAATATCCAAACCTCTCGAACTTAAGGATAATCCCTAGCCTTCAGATTTGCAAAAGATTTTACGAATACAAAAACTATTTATTTTTTACTTGTAAAAAGTTATAATCTTTCAGGAACCACTTAGGTGTGTAATTAAAGCTCTCCATCTACCAACGTGCGGCAGCTGTCTTTTCAGAATGACTCGAACTCGAAACCTCTAGCTAAGCTATCATAACGCGAAACTGCTAAGCTACGTCACTCGGTGGTACGGAAAACTATAAATTGCTTTGAGGTACAACCTATGCTTTATTTTGACTAAATATATTGAGCCAAAGTTTAGTTTGTAGAATGTGATGCGATACTAGATTCCTTAAATAAGGTGTATAATTCAAATTATAGCTTATGCATTGAACAATTGAGTTAAGAGAATCACTTCCAAGTTTCAATGAGAACTTTGTAATACCCAAACCTAAAAATCGAAAGGAAAGTAAAAATGACTAAATATATTCAAAAGTAGTCAAGTTAATTTAGTGGTGATTAATTTGTTCAAAGAGCCTGACCTGATCTGATGAGTGGAGGACTTGGGTCAGTCACACCAAGTTGAATTTGTCTTCTCTTTAATCTCAATGAAATTCTGGCAGATATCACTTTATTGCATTGGATATATAGTAGAAGTTCTTTAATTGGATATTGTTGTGATTATGAAATTTTATTATATTGTAGAGGTATTATTTAATAGATAAAATTACCACGAGCCTAGTGGCCGGTGTGTAGTTTAGCGATTTGGTTCTATATTAATTTAATTAGAAGTTTCGAGTTCAAGTTTTTTTGGGAAGGCAATTATTATTGGTAGATAGAACTTTACACCTAAGTGATCCTACCCAGAACAAACAAATATAAATGGGTTTATCATGTATATGTTTATCTTATAATTTTGGAATGTAAATATGTAATATAATCTGTCAAGGTATATATATCAAAATTAAATTAATATCACTTTATGATGTATATTATTTTATTGTTATTCCATAATTTAGATGTATTGTCCATAGAGTGCATGCAATAAGCCCACAAAATTAGCTTTCTGAATTTGAGAAACAAAGGAAATAATGAATAATGATGACAAGAAAAGGCAGCAAATCTAGAAATTCTTGACATCTTCAAAGTTGTTGCCAATGTTCCTTAGTGCTGTCAGTACTCATTACTCGGTCAATCAAAGCAAAATTATTGAGATATTTTTCTATCTACATAAATATTTTTTAGGGCAATATATATCTACTATCCTTGAAGTTTGGTATAATTACAAATGAGTCCCTCTTATTTTATAAATTATAAAAAAAAATCTTGAGGTTTCATTAGTCATATAAAATTTGTGAAAATATGGTATATAAAAGATTTGACCGATGTCGACTAGGCTTTAAATTTCATTAACTCTTAAACTAGTAGATTGAATGAGAAAAGATGCTTTCGATAGTGTAAATATAACCAAAATCCGATAAAAGTCTTATTAAACCAATGAAACCTCACAGGTGTTATTGTAATTTTTAAAATAAGAGGAATTAATTTGTAATTAAACCAAATTTAACTAGTGATAGATGTAAATCACCCTATTTTTTATTGTACCAATACTGCAGCCCTTTTCAAAAGGTACAAGTCATTCAAAGATATCTGTTTTCCTCCTTTTGGGAGTCACTTTTAACTTTTAACTTTTGAACTTGTCAAAAAACAAGTTTTAATTTTCGACTCAGCCAATTACAAGATAAACCAATAAGGGAATTTTTTACATAGGTTAGAATATATAGAATAAATTTTTTATTTGTATAATAGTGGTCATAGCCATATTTGATTAAATCAATTTGTATATGGCAATTAATATAAATTAAAAGTTATACGTTTTAAGATTCTCTTTTCTAATGGATCCTATTGAAAGAAATTAAAAAAAAAATTATGTTTAGTGGTCCAAACATCAAATTCATATATACGAAAAATTCTATTAAATAGTAATTTAATTGTATTTCATAACTTCAGCTGTAGTACTCAAAATGGTGTGTGCGTCGTACCACATCCGAAAAATAATGAATATGATTTACCAGTTAGAATTTAAGTGTAATTATTTGATATCTTTTTGACAGTGGTTTAGATTCAACTTTAGGTTATACTCAATAGGTTCGAAGCTTATTCTCATGTCCAATGAGCTCGCGAGTTCAGACCGTGACACCACCGTTACCAACTATTAAATTATAGGGAGATTTATATTATTATATATCTCACTTCATAATGTAACATAGTTCTTGTAACGCCTTCATCGGAAGTTGGTTATGTTTACACCAGCAAAAGTGTCTTCTCTCCTATAGTCTATTGGTTTAAGACCATACAATTTAAAGCCTAATCGGCTTCTATCAAAGCCTCTACATACTACATTTTTACAAAATTTATATTAATAATGAGACTTAAAGGTGCTTTTTGTAATATATGGAACAAAAAAGCTATATTTCGTAACTATGCTAAATTTCGGAATAGTGGATAAAAATTTCCCTAAAAATAAGAGGATTGAAGGTAAAAAGATAACAAGAAGATAAAATATGTATATTTTTTTTCTCAATATGATTATAAATATTATAGAAAAGGAAATTCTGGGGTTGATGGATTAAACAATTGATTCTTGAGCAGGTTTTTGCTTGGGTCAATGATCAGTCCAAGTCAAATGTTGAACAATTTGGGCTGAAACCCAAGTCCAAACGTCTCTTTAATTAGGCTCACTCCTATAAAATTTGTTAACACTTCGGACCATTGGAAATTCTTATTTAATTTACTGGGCCTTGCCCTTGTATAATTTGTATTACGGATAGTTGAGAGCAGTTCTTATAAATTACAAATATATACAATACATAAGTATAAATACTTATAAATTTAAGGAGTCATCTTCAATTTATTTTTAATTACCGGGTATTTGAAAATATTATAATGATGTTGATGGTCCTAATTATTCCTTGGGCCTGATTAATTTAATATGATATTAAATATGAGAAATGAGAGTATGGGAAGTGGGTCATACGGTCATGTAGTAATTATGTGAGCTAGTGAGACAATTGTACATATCTTCATTCCTGTCTTCAGCAGAAAGCGTATATATTCCATATCAGGTTGCCACTATTTTGAAATATACAAAACACGGATACGATACGACACAAAGATAATGATATGAATTGTTTTTAATATTTACACTAGACAAACGTGGGATACAAGGAGCCGTCAGAATATTTGGCACTATATGACATTATACGATGAATTTTGAGAAGTATACGTAAATCGTAACTCATCTATTTACTCTCTATTTTTCACACCTTAATTATGCAGATATTCTATGTTTTTCTCTTTTCTATTTGCATGTGATTGCATTTGCATGGCAACATTCATGTGAAACCCACATGCATGAGCCACCGCATATTATTACGCTTACACTCAATCAAAAATTGTCAGGGCCAACAGAAAATTATTTCCACGCGGGATTTGTATATAATATTTAATTAGAAGACATTTTATAAAATTATAATTTTTTTATTTGTTAATAAGTTAATAAGATTCTGAACATTTTATAAAATTTTGGAACATTTTTTCACCGAATCAGACAAATTTATATTTCAAATTCATTTTCTCGATGAGACGAACACAATGGTACTAGAAAATTAATGAAACTGACTAATGATTGACCAGTCAAGGAACTATGATGTAAAAAATAAAACTAGAGGGATCTAGATATAAATATGGAAAATATCAGGAACCTAATGTAATTCGTCCATATTTATAATAAGAATTATAGAGTTTCTTAAATAAATAGGCCAAACAACCTCCAATTGTGTTCTCATGATTTCCAATTTTTTTTCCCTTGAGATATCATTTTAAATCACTACAAAATTAAGAAAAAGAAAGGGGATCTTATTAACAATATGGTAAATTGCAGCAATCTTTCTTAATAACTAATCATAAATATGTTTAATGATATATGCATGACAACCTTATCTCTGTCATAATATAATGACTTTCACACTTTTAATACTGAATAAGAATATGATTAATTTCTCACTATTGAAACTTAATGATATATTATGTTAACAATGAAAGTTCTTTCAAAATTCATTTATGATGTAGTGTTTAAAGTGTCAAGCGCGAAAACAAACACGGGGATATATATGGACATGACACAACACAGAATGGATGACATATTTTATTTTTTGAATACTTAACACTGAGATATTGTGATGTATTAATATGGACAGGACAATATATATGAACAAAATACGATACAAATACAGACACATAATTTTATCTTTTTATTATTTACTACTAAAAAAAGTATCGGAACCCAAACTAAAAACAGACATGTAGGCATATGGTCAATTTGAAATGTCAACAGAAACATGGATACCAAGTCACGTGACACGGGAATAGGATCTCACTTATCAGCCGCCTATCATGGCAACATATAATGTATGGTCGGAAGAACCAATAAATAACTATATACACTATTTGATTAAAATTGTTAGTTGTAACCTATGAAATATAAATATGGATACGGGCACAGTAATACGGACATGGTGACACAGATTTTTTTCGATATTTACACTAAAGATGTATCCGATACAAGTGTCTGACACGGTATCAGATATAACACAGCAGCGTAGAATTTTTAAAAGTATATGTGGCTTATAGGAGGTAACCACCCAACTTATTATTATTATTAATTTTTTTTTATATATAAAAAAGACCTTATATTTATTCCCAATTAGATTTTTCATTTGTGTACTATCATGGGCCTAAATTAGTGGGCCTGAAGCCATGCTTGGAATACTGCTGAAATAGACAGCTTAATTTTAGGTAAAACGGTACATATATAAAAATTTCATTTCAATATTTAGATATTGAATTATTGATTAAACTTTTTTAACCAAAAAATATTAAGATATTGTTTAAATTTTCTATATAAAAATAACTTTTGGTCTATGCAATACATGTCTAGAAATATCAAAATATACCAAAGTCTTACTTAATTTAGTGAAACGATGCACTAGATCCTTAAGTAAATTTTAGAATTCAAACTTAAACTTTTGTATGGGACAACTGAGTCGGAAGAATCATCCCTAATTAAGCATCAATAATACTCGTGTGTATGGAACAAACGGGCTGCGAAACAAAAACAATTAAAAAATCAAGATATATGCAAAAAGAGCAAATGAAAAGGAATAGCATGCAAACTAGAACAAGAGCAAGATGGGCGCTTTATGCTTAAATTACTCAACAATCAATTTTGCTTTTTGAAGATTATGTTTCGCTTTATGCTAACCGCGTTAGAGATTTTTTTTTTTTTTTCAACTCAGGCACATAATTCGACCTTTTATCATTTCAAGGAATCGAATCCTAAATTTCTATATTGGGAGTAATATTTAGTAAACCCCAATTTTTTCTTTTTCTTTTTAGTATAAAATATTGCAAAAAAATTGTATTATAGTGTCTATATCATGTCGTATTTGTGTATCGATCACGGGTAAACACAAATGAAGATATGCATATATAAAAGTTACAACATATATATAATGAAATTTCTCTAATGTACACGTATTTTTTAGGTGGACGGCCAAAGTTGGTTCTGATAAATACGTATTATCTCGTTCTGAAGAACGGTCCAGTTCGCACAAAATATGCGCTTCTAATTATCCCAAAGATTGTTGGAAGATAGATCATGCAAAAGAATGTGTGAAATAGATTCACTCCTTGCAATTCTGTTTATGATTTGATTAGGATTGATGTTTTGCTTACCCTTACTTGTTGATATATTGTTTGAATTTTTCATTATGAGCGATTTTAATATAGGAAATAGAGTCCTCTCGATGGTTTCAATTAAAAGCCCACATCAAATTAAAGCTTGTAAAAGTTCATGTCGAGTACCACTTCTCCAGTTAATTATTTTCACCAAACTCATGATTCTCAAATGGCAGAAAAAGGAAAATATTAATATACTTGCAGGGAACTCCATCCCAACCGTTCTCCTTATCAAACATTTCTATTTAAAGCATAAATGGGTTAACAAAAGTCGGGTTTCCTTAAGAAACGTTTCTCCCCTTTCTTAAAAAGGGTGTATGATTTTTTCCACAAACCCTAATAAACGTAAAACATGTAAAAACCAAAGGTCGAGGAAACTAAATTAAGTAAGATTAGTTGGTCGAGTGGAAATAAGACACTAAATTTCTTATGGTTTAAGATTTAAATCATTGGAAAAGATCGTCCCCGATCGAACTTCTACCAAAATGTAAATTGAAGCCGGCCATTCTATGACTCAAACGAAGCATGCATGTTATACGGCTTAATTAAACAACGTCATGAGACAATGTTAGAAATAGTCGGTTGACAAACAATTTTATATTGGATTTCATGAACCGGCCAACGTCAATGTACGTAATACAGTCAATCATATGTACATACCTTATTTTCTCGTGGAGAAATTATTAATTCCACGTGTATCTAGGTTTAGTAATAAATTAGAAATGATCAAATAATACCTAATTAACCATTTAAGTAATAAAGAAAATGTAAGATCGATCATCACACGTTGTAATTAATGTAAGATTTCATATATATCGAAGCTAGGAAGTACTCTTACATATATAATACTTATAATGAAGCGCAAATCACTTCACGTCCACATGGACAGAGTGCTCTACTCCATCTCTACATATCATCATATCCATACATAGAAAAATAATTATTCCTCAAAAAAATCGACATATTAATAAAAAAAAAAAAAGTAATGTGGGTAATGTTCACATTTAATTGTGATCTGACTATCGTCTATCTTTCTCTTTCACGATCATTAAACGACAGCCGAAAAACCCATTTGCTAATAAGTAATTTTTTTCTATTGATCTTGCTTGAATTTTTATGGCAGTTATTAATTAAAGTAATTCCATTTTTATTATTTCTCTTTACTGAAATGGCGTTCACAAAGCATTGTATGCGTTGGATCGCCACTTCCAGCGTTTCTTCCGACATGTTGGCGAAGCAAACCCTGAACCAACCCGGTTCGGCGCAGTGGCAAGATGAACCGGGGGAGATATTCAAACCGACTTCGTAGACGATCTTCTTCCACAGCTCCATTTCGGCTTCGAAAGTGTTTGAGGTCAAAAGATGTCTCATATCGACCCAGCAGAACAAAGCGGCGTTGCTCTCCAGGCAGGAAATTCCGGTTTTTTTCAGGCCGCGAACCAGCATTGCATGCCGGTTTTTCAGCCTTTTCTGGTTCTCGACGATGTAACTTTGAGCGAACTTCTTGTCGGAAAGCATGGCGGAGAGAAGATACTGTGTTTGCGACGAAACTAAACCGAAACTGGACATTTTGGTGGCGGCCGAGACAACGACCGGGTCGTTGGAGTATATGGCTCCGACCCGGAAACCCGGAAGTCCGAGATCCTTTGAGAGGCTGTAAACTATATGAACCCGGTTCCAGAGCTCCGTGTTGACGTAATTCCGGTTGACGAGAACCTCCATGATGCTGACGAAATCCGGGGAGTTGAAAACCGTACCGGAGTAAATCTCGTCGCTGATGAGATGGACGCCTTTTGCGTCGGCGAAGTCAACGAGGAGATTAAGCTCGTGACGTGTTAAGGTTATGCCGAGTGGGTTTGACGGGTTCGTCACTAATACTCCTTTAACTTTGAGATTACGTTTCTGAGCCAGCTGATAAGCCTCTTCAAGAGCCGGCTCAGTGATTCTGAAGCCGTTTGAGCTGGTGCACTGAATCGGTACAATTTCCACACCGGTTCGCCACTTGAGGTCTCTGTCAAATCTGCATTAATTATACTTATATATCAGACAAAAATTCCAAAAAAAAAAATATTTTGTGTTAAACATGTATATGAGGAAAAGAAAAAAAAAGAAAAGTACCCAGGATAGTACGGCGTTGGAAGTAGAAGAGCCTCGCCGGGATCAGCGAGGCAAAAAGTGAGAGTTTCATTAGCTGAGGTGGCGCCGGCGGTGAGTACTAGGTTGTTCGGATCGAAGCTAACTTTGTTTCCACGGATTTCTGACATGAATTGTACCATTGCCTGAATACAAATTTCCATGTAAAATATGTCAGATCATAAATTAATGTTTTAATATATTTTTATTAATAATATATTTTAATATATGCATGCTTACATTCTTGAAAGCTGGAAGACCATGATAATCTTGGAACAGAGCAAGCTCTCTGAAAATGGATTCTCCATCTTTCTTGAAGCTGGCTGCGTCAGGATTTGCTGCAAGCCATGATTCTAGTATATCGAAAGAGAGCTGCAAACATAAACAAAGTACTCAACCCGTTAATAATTGCCGAAATTATATATTCTTGAAAAAGATATAAAGATCAATTTTTTTTTGCGGAAAAAAGTAGTACTGATCATTAATACCTGATTTTCAGCAAGGCCCATCTGAATAATTCCATTGGGATTTTTGAGTTCATCGTAAGAGTTCTTCTCGTACTCTTGCCATCCCAGAAAGTAGGAAGAATCTTGGCCGTGACAATTGCATGCAGCTTTCTGCGACAGCGTCATTTTCAGACAAATGAGCCAAAAAGAAAATTTAGCACGAAAAAATGTTGGACGTAGAGAGAGTGATCTAGAGAGAGAGAGAGAGTGTGTGTGTTTTGAAGTAATTGGAATTAAGGTGTGATGTTGCTATTTGGGCAAATTCCAAGTGGGTATTATATAGGCTGGAAAATCCATCCGAATCGGTGTCGCGATATGTTGTTTTTTTTGACTTAGAAGAGTGTTGCCTATTGGGACAATTGATGAAAAGTGCTTAATATTTTAAACACGCCTTTTCAACATTCTGTGTGTGTATTCCGCTGATTATTATTAAATTAGGCCGTGTCATCTAAGCGTACGGTAAGTCATAAAAGCGTGATTTGGTGCTTCTTTTTTGTGTTCGGCACAATTAATTCGGTAATTAATGATGAATAGTTTTTTTTTGTTAATTTCATAATTTTTGTTGATCATATTAACGGCTTATTTCGTCTACTGAATACTAGTATAAAACTCGTGCTACGTAGAATACAAATTTCGGTAATTCCTTATGCATATAACTGTCTATAATTTATGTTCAAATTCAAAATTTTAAAATTATAATTCAAATTAGTTGGTAATTTAAACTTTAAGCGGGATAGTTGTCATCAATTAATTTGATTGTATTTTCGAATATAATTCATGAATCTTAGATTCATGCTATAATTAATTTTGGAAATAAATTAAATCATGACTAAATAAATAAATGTCTTGAGTTAGCCAAATTCAAGAATGTAAAGCTTTGACCTAATTATAATTTATTCATTTTCTTTAATTGTCGACGTTATAATTTCTTTTTCATATTTCACTATATTATAAAACACTTCCTAAAACTATACATGGAGCCAAAAAAAATACAAATAATAATTAACATCATTTTTAGGTGTTTTTTTTATAATAAAGTAAAATATCAGGGAATTTTTTTGTTATAATTTAAAATATTAGAAGAACTAAATTATAATTAGGATAAATCTCAAAAATAATAAATATACTTCGTCCAACAAATTCATTCGAACTTATACTTAAGTACTACGTAGCTTGCCCTATTTGTAGATGTGGAAAGTGTGCTTACTTTTAACCCAACATAGACAGCCGAAATATTATACTTGGTGCTGGTTTAGGCAAAATTTATCAGTCATGTCCCCCATCGATCTATGAAACACTGATATAGACACAATAATACTCACATAATACAATATTTTATACTAGATCGAGAAGTGTGTGACACGAATGTCCAACATAATATCGGATAAAATTTTTAGAAATTTTCATGGATCATAGCCTTATGGAGACAAACATAATGATATAAGCATGACACAATATACATAAAGTAATTAATATACATTATCCTTTTCGGTATTTAACACTAAATATGTGTCCGACAGTATCAGTATTTGGCATAATACGGTACGATAATTTTTAGAAGTGTTCGTACATAAGATTTACAGTCAAAAAATAAGATTAGAAATATAAATTGTTGAGTTGTACCGACAGCAAATCGTCGGGAGTAAAAGACAGAATGACAAAAGTGGAACATAGCCCATCTATAACTGGACCTGTAACCGTGCTTTGGTCCATATCTCACCCGGCTAAATGGACCCATCTTTTGCTTTCATGTCCACCACTCTCTCTCTCTCTTAAAATTTTATTTTCTTACAAATTAAAAATTATTTAAATATATTTATGATGGTAACTGCCTAACAACGTTTTTCAATTGAAGTCAACCTTTTCTGGTTTTTATATAATTTCGGCAGAGGAAAATCCTGGAAATTCCGTGCAACAATTATTTGGTTATTCAATATAAATTAATTAGAGATTATTATTATTTTTTGCTTTGTTATACTAGTTTGCAAATTCAATAATTCATAACAAGTTTAAATAGTATACTCTGAGTAGATATCAGCATATATTTTTTTCGGGCGTAGATACTGCAAGTCCAATTAAGGGCGATTCTCTTAATCTAATAACTTTATATACAAGTTAGGATTACTGAACCTTACTTGGGATCTATTGAATACTGAATCCCACTAAACTAACTCAACTTTGGTTATTTCAGCATCTAGTAACTACGGGGAAAGCTAGCTAGCAATTTTCAAGATAAAACAAAAAACGACATAAAAACTAAAACATTACTCCTGTATAGTTAATTGATGCAGAATGTGAAAATTATCAAATGGTAAAACAATGTTAAAAATATTTAAACAAACCCACCCGTTTCTAGGTCAAATAAAAAGTGATAAAATAGGATTATATATATTTATGATGTATAGATACGAGCACAGCGACATAGACATGATATGATAACACAGATTTGTTGATATTTATCTTTATGTATAGAGATATCGGACATGGATCAGGTATCGAATACGATATCTGACGCAATATGATATAACACGAGATTTTTTTTAAAAGTAATGGAGGTGATAATATAATGTGACCACCTACACCGGGTCGCTGTTTTAGAAGTTTGGTTTTTGCAAATGTGAACTCATAAACGTGTGAAACAGCTCATCTGATTTTGCCTTTTTTGTTTTTTACATAGTTTGAGAGCTTTTTTGTTAAACACAGGCGATTTCCTTACAATTTGAACTAAAAAACATAAAATATAATTAAACAAAGCACCGATGAATTATGGGTGTTGCAGCTTAATTGAATTAGTGATAATAATCTTGGTGAAGGTTCTTGGATCATTCATCTTATGCTCTCTCTTTGACTAAGAATTTTTTTTGAGGGGATAGAATGTTGATGATGATAATCTTCTGTATTTAAAAAAAGAGGAGGAAATTAAATAGTTAATAATGAGAATGCATGCACGTTTGACGTTTCATGTCATTTCAATTTTGATATATATATATACTCACTACAATTATCAATAAGTTTTATCTCCACCAAAAATTCTTTGGGAAAACTACGTATGAGTTCCTAACGTTTATTATATTTATATTTAGATTAATTTAATAGATTTTAAACTGATCTATATTTTAATTAAATTTAATATAAAATTACGTGGATCCCTAGATCTATCAATTTTCCCGCCTTTTTTTCTTCTCTTCTTTCATCTCTCCTCCCATTTCCCCACATTTTTCTCCTCTTTTCTCGTGCCTCTCATTTCTCCTCTTCATCAATTTAATAATTTTAAATCTATGTTATTTAATTATTTTTAATTTCTCTAAAAGTACTTGATAAGTATATTAAAAATAATTAATACTGTAATATAAATAATATTAAATATTTATAACTTTTATAATTGTAATGTAGTCATGATATTATTTTATTATTTTTATTTTTCGCCCCCGTTCATCCGTGTAGTGTTAATTAATTATTTTTTTTTATTTAACACACGCATGAGTGTATGGTGAGATTAATTATGGAAATGGAAATTCCAATCAAAACTGTCTGGGACCTCAAACTCAATGTTATAGCAAGGCTCTTTTAAAAAAAATATTATTTTTATAGGGTAATTTTGGAGTTCTTGGTTGCTAATTAATTATTAATTCACCCATCAATATTTAAATAATTGGCTAAGGCATCATTAATGTGCAAAAGTTAAATGTAGGATTTTGATTTTATATTCCTCAACAAATTGCCCAAACGAAACCTTAGATTTGAATTATTTGAGGCTGACATTAAATTATTTGGTTATTACAACTTCTAATCATTAACAAAATAGTTGTTGTTTTTTTAAGGTAAATGAAAGGGATAATTACACTTATACCCTTCGACTTAAGGATAAATACAACAACACCTCCTAAACTATTTAAAATTATAAATAGATCCTCTAAGGTAAATGAAAGGGATAATTACACTTATACCCTTCGACTTAGGGATAAATACAACAACACCTCCTAAACGATTTAAAATTATAAATAGATCCTCTAACCCAATCAAAACCAAAAAAACTTAATGAAAAGTTATAAAATAATTAAATTACCCATAATATTTTTGTTATAGTGTTTGCTATACATGAAGTGAGCTAAGTGATTAAGTTATTGTCCAGTTAATAAAAATTAGCATCTTCTTGAAAATAAGAAAATGACTAACGATAGGACCTAAGTGTTAGATAGAGTCATAATCGAGAGAATGTCTCTATAATTTTGAATAGTAGATCGGGTATTACTGTATTTTTCCTTTAATTAGTCTAAGGATGTAAATATAATTAGTTATCCACTTATCCTAAATGAAACGTGCGTGTTTGTGATTGATTGATAATGCTTGACACTTGAATTTTAGACATGGTTACATCACGAATATTAATGGTTGCCATTAATTCTTAATCTGGTCCTCAGGCAGTCTAACTCTAACCCAGCCATTGAATGGCAACACTCGATTGACCTAACTCCTCTTCAATTAAGTAAAGGGACAAGAAATGACATGTTACTTACACAATTGTAAAATATTAATTTTTTTTGTTGGCATAACAATTGTAGAATATTAATTTTTTTTTGTTGGCATAACAATTGTAAAATATTAATTAATGAGTTAATTGCAATGTTTTTTATATTGATCGACTTTTCTAATTTCGGTACCTTAAGTAATTTTTTTATGCAAAATTTATCTCATAACTTGACATATTATTTTATTTTAATTTTATATTAATTGATTTTTTCAATTTTGGTACTATATGTGAAATTTTTTTTGCAATTTAGGTCCCATTTTTGTCAAATACTTAACAAACTTATTATGGACTAAAAAAGAAACACCACTTACAGAGGAAGGACCAAGATTGCAAAATTGATGAATCTTATGGGATAAAAATAGAAAGAAGAAAGATAGTAATTGCAAAATTCAATTAGTATATATCAATCAAATAAAAACAAGTCAAGTTATTTAATTTTTGCTTTCTTATGATGCACAAACACTTCTAAAAATTATATTCCGTCGTATTGTATCGTGTCTGACACCGTGTCAAATACCCGTATCGGATACTTTTCTAGTATAAAATATCAGAAAAAAATTCGTGTCATCGTAACCATGTTTAATAGAGTAGAAGATTGACTACTAATTAACTTATAAACTAAATGTCAAATTAACATTATTGAGTCGAAGATTGACTACCTTATTGTGGACCACTTTGCCTTCCTGTTCCCATACATTACTACTTGCCTTCAGACTATGGAGTGTTTTGTAACTCACCGTTTTCGATTCTATCATGTCATATTCGGTACTATGTCTGACACTTGTAGTCGATACACTTCTCTAATGTAAACTGTTGAAATAAATCTCTGTCACCCTATTTATACTGTGTACTGTGTTTGTATTCGTATATCAGAGCTTACTACATAACAATTTAGAGAGTGAAAAGCCACGTGGTTTGTTGTGGAAGAAGGGTGATTAGGACATGTGAACTAAAACGAATAACGTTAAGGTTATGTGTTGACAAGTAACATGACGCCCACATTAAGTCCATCCCTCACCCACACTTCACAGGAGACACCACTATGGACCATTTGCTCCCTATATTCAATTTTTTAGGCCCCTCCAATACTATAATAATAAAATTTTCATTTTATGCCACCAATTTTTATTTTCTTGAATTTGGCTCAATATATATACGCTCGTTGCTAACAAGAAAATATATTTTGGATACTCAAAAGTGACAATATATTAAATTTATTTTTTATATGTAATATAAGAAATTGGATATATAATTTTATGTTTGTACGTCATCCAAATTAAAATATGAGTATTTTTAAACTTAGAGCCACAATATATAATTAGTTTAGGAGTACATATTCCAAAAATAGGACAATATTGGATTTGATATTGTGGCAGTTTAACGATAATTTTCTCCCAATCAACAATATTTTTTGGGAACATTCTCATTTAATGACATCTAAGTGGCTAATTATTGTATCACCACATGATTTTATTTTATTTCTTAGATTCCACTTCACTTGCATGATGATCAACGTGACGAGTATGCTTTCTTTTTTTCATTAAATTGTCAACAAAAACTATGTTAGCGGAGGACTGTGTTATACGGGCATTGACACGATGATAACAAGGGTAGGATACGACATAGACTAGCAACGAGGCATTGTTTTCAATATTTTGAATTACAGAAGTATCGGACATAGATATCAAACACGATAAAGTAGAATTTTTATAGATATGCATGTATATATCATAGGTGGATGCATAATTGTTATTTTATAAATGACTGTCTATAATGTCAATAATTTGTTTACTTACTTAAGCCCATTGGATTGAGTCGGATCTGATCTTTAAGATACGAACCTCTCCTAATTATCAATGAAAATTGCATTTCCAGAAACTCAAACTCAAAACCTCTGATTAAGTTAGCGTAATGCCGAACCATTAATTTACCTAGCCAGAGGTAGTATATATAAAAATCTCAATATGACTGATGATTATTGTCCCGGCCCGATTTATTTTCACTTATGACGGGTTTAAGTGTACAGTTGTGCAAACTCATGGTCGTAGTGAAAATTCATTAATTAATTATTTGGACAATAGTTAGTTATTCGTTCTGAAGATAAATTAAAAGCCAAGTTGTTGAAGGTCAACGAAAGTTACAGATACCAACTTAGTTAAATTAGATGAAACACAGCACGTAAATGCATGGCAACTCAAGTCAGCTTATGCTTAGAATTGGTGCAGACAAGAAAATAATAATAAAACCTTTCTGACTTTATTCACAAGTCCAAGTCGTGTAAGAAATTTGTTCATATAATTGACCAAATTACCTTAGTCAATACGTGCCTGACGATTCAGAATTATTCTCAAACATTATAATTTAACAAAGGGGTAGACTAATTATATATGTATATATGATTCGTACAATAAAATAATGTTAATTATTAATTTATGCATAAACACGGACATGGCGACACGAATAATATGGAGATACGATCTTTTTTTCGACATTTATCACTACACAGGTATACGGTGCCTGATACAACACGATACAGCACGGTGATTATTTTAGAAGTACTATCCCAAACCACAACCAGCTTGGCAATTGGCATTGACCATTTACTTCAGTGTATATAATCTGGTGGTTTCTATCATTGTACTTGCACGGACAAGACTTCTTAATGTGTAATAACTGCGGAGAAAATATGACTTATTTTGTCATATTTTGGACCTCTGTTATAAATGAATTTTGAAAAATCTTGAGCACCTTATCCTTATAGATTTTATGGACTAAGTCTATACCGTTGAATCAGATGCATGCAGTTCTGTAAAACCTACATTGAGTATAGAGCTAAAGAAGTTTAAAACGATGACTTAATTCTCACTATACTTCCAATTTAAAATGGGTACTGTAAAATGAGAAATTTCATTACGTCTTAAAAAAGAAAATTACATATCAAAGACCTCATCGTTATTTATGATACCTGGAGCCCAAAGGACTATTTCGTTCGGTATGAATCAAGAGTAAGATCAATAAAGGCCAACCCATTTTGACATATATACATAAGGGTGATAAAAACCTAGAAATCAAGCTAGAATTGATTCGTATTTATGAATGAAGGTCCCATGCAAGCTAGTTATGGTCTTGCATGTTTCTTTCATAGTAGCAAATAGTTTGTCCATATATATCTAAATAGGTTGTCAATAGTAACACTCAATCAGCATGTCGTTGTACGTAGCAATAGAATGATCCAAGTATGGAGCAGCATTTTTATTTCTGCAATATTATTTGGCCTACTACGGCTACCCATCCGTTCTAAATATAGACCCAACTTAATTTCTCATCTTAGTCGTATTTAGAGGGTGCTTGGCTAAGCTTATTTTAAAGAGCTTATAAGCTCTCACATCTTATAAGATGTTTTTAAAGCTTATAAGATATTAATCTTATTTTAAAAATAAGATCTAAAAGTATTTGGATAAAAAATAAACTATATACTTATAAGATGTTAGTAATGACAATTATGTAATTAACAGATCAAAATATAGGGGAGTATGTTAAGATGTTAAAATAAGTTGAGATTCCTAACCTATTTTTAAGGAGCTTATAAATTCCTAACATCTTATTTTAAGAACTTATAAGCTCATTTTTAAAAATATTTACTAAACACTTTACAACATCTTATAAGCTCTTGAACATCTTATAAGATGTTTTAAGGAGCTTATAAGTTCAGCCAAACACCCTCTTAGATGGGACTATATATTCCAGCTGAGTTTGATAGTGATATTCGTCATTTTGTTTCAATACACTTCAATGCTCTCTAGCTACTGATCAATAATTTAGTCACACATGCATTCACCTATGGTAATTTCCAAAGAATTTATTGAAGGATCTTAAGGATTATATCAACATTATATAATATACATTTCACTAGCTCGAAGTGATCAATTTATACAGATATAAAGAACTAGGGCGAATTAAATTACCCAAACCCCTTGAAGTTTACGATATTTACGAAAAATACTCTGAAATCTTGAAAATTTATATTTACACCCAAAATGTAAGGTTTTCAGGGGGCTATTTGCAAGGATTTTAAGTGTTTTTTGCATTTTTAGGGGGGCATTTGTAAGGTTTCAAGATTATAGTGGTGTTTTTTGATTTTTTAGGAAACCTCAGGGAGTTTCTAGTAATTTAACCCATGATTATGTGATATCACTGAACTACTCCCGATTTAGTAAACTCACGTAGGTGTATCTTTACCCAAAGCGATTTGAATAATTACCAATCGATCCATGATTCACATTTCATTTTAACACTTAATTAGGACACTCTCTTCCCTGATACGAAACATACGTTTGGTGGACAATATGGGCCAAAATGTGGGGATCTAGGTATTAATAGTCTAGGAAATAGCACGATTTCTTGTCTTGTAGAGGAACATATTTTTGTACCAAAGAATAGCAACACTAATTATCTACCAAATGATTAAGTAGTGGTGATGTTGGCACAGATTCTAGCACGTTGGGAGCCACAACAGATTACAGATATTTGATTTTTTTTAACTTTTTATTCAATTCTTCCTTTTCCTTTTTATACTTTTATCAAGTAAATTTAGTACCATTGAGGTGGGGGGGGGGGGGGGGGGGGGGGGTGGGAGACGGACCGGACCGGAAGTCTTTCTTGACTCAGAAGTGGCCGGAGACTCTTAACTACTTGTCTTTCGGCAGTTCGTTTAGCGCGTAATTTTGGATGGAAAAAGGTTCTGTTTGAAGGTGGCCGACAGATCTTGATTAATAAGTTGCGAGTTCGTATGATGATTTTTTAGTTTTCTTTCGTTCATTGAAAAATCATTCTTTAGCTCACTCCCTTGTTAGGAATTAATGCGGCTTAAACTTCTATAAGTTCACAAATATCTCTCTTTTTACAAAGGAACTCTCATATTTTTCATTCTCGTTGAGTAATGAAGGATTTCTTGTGATTCTGATCAAATTAAAAACCAACAAAAAAATAAATTTTATAACAATTTTTGCCCCAAATACCCAAACAATATTTTTTTGATGACTTTTAAGTTGCACATTTCATAAATTTAAAAGTTGGGCCTCAATTTTTGGGAAAAGAATTGGATAATATTGGACTGTTTCAAAACAAAGGGGACCAAATTGAATACATACATATATTGTTGTGACATGGTAATAAGTATATGTTTGTTTGTGCTGCCACTAAGGAAGCATTGTGCAGCTTATGCCTATGAAGTTTCTAAATATGTTAAAAATATCCAGTTGGGCTAGCTTTGTGGTAGCTACCCGCCAACTGGCACCTATAAACTTGTGCTTATTGGAGCTAAAAAAGTTTTAAGTTAAAAAGCACTTCCAAAAAGAGATTTTGTCAAAAAGGAGAATTTGGTTAAGAGTTATGCATAATTGAAATAGTAAAAGTTGTTTCAAGAATAAATCATAAAAATACTTATAATGGGACATACACTAGATTCTTAAAGTAGGATTTATGGTTCGAATACGAGTTTGTGAATTAAGAAATTGGATTGGAAGGATCACTCTCAATTGGATTTCTACCGTACGAACCTAGAAAAAAATGAGTGGGGAACTAGAAAAAGGACAGAAATCACCAACCAAATCTGTAGGCCCATTTTGGTCTTGTTAGTATATAAAATGACAACAGTAGATATTAAATCAAGTAAAGTGGGCTTGTCTTAGATTAATAACCAAGAGAAAGAAAAAGGAAAGGGAACAAACAATACATCACCAATATAGATGTTTGATTTGACCAAAAAAATTAGAGATCTTTGGACCTTATAGTGGGTTTGGAGAGTTGGTTTAGTTTGAATTTTTTGTAGGGAAAAATTACATTTAGACTCTAAAAGAGTTTGTTAAATTACAATATGTGACTCTCTTAGTCAAACAATTACAGTTACAACCCATATAAAATTAAATAATTATAAAAGACATCCAAATATTAGAATTCTGTTATTAATTAAGGGAATATTACCTTTTTAATTTTAAAAAATTATACTTAGACGTAATTAGGCCCAAATCAAAAAAGGACTTTGTAATGGATTTTGGTATCCGAAAAGGGCTGTCAACTTTTGGAGGCCCAAATCGTATTAGGCAGAATTAGAGCCCAACTCTGAGCCCTTTCCGTTACAAGCTAACGAAATTACGAATGTCATTAATAATATTCCACAAAATTGCCCCGCCGCCAACCGGCTACTACCCACAAAGGCGCTGCCCAACTCCTCAGTTCTCCCGGAGCAGCACATCTCCCCGCCCCGCACATCCCGACGCGCCGCCGTGACACACCCTCCGCCCAGCCACTTCCACGAGTCGTCTCTTTTTCTCGTACGCAGTCGTGCCTGTCTCTCCTGTCACAGTGACACCTTCTGCGGCGTCGTTCAGAGCACCCACCTACTTCTCCGGTGAGTCCACCTTCATTTTACACGTTACTGCAATTACATCTCCAATTTGTCTGATTCCGTGTTTTCCATATTCTACACCGGTTTACTTGGTACACTTCTAAGCATCCGGATTCAAATGAATTATTTATTCGATATTTATGCATTTTCTCTGGGGCTTTTTGATTGAACTTTGATGAATGAGGTGGGTTTGTGGATGTTAAGTTTAATCAAAGGAAATCTGAAATTTCGATTACAAATTAAGCTTTTCCTTGAACAAAATTAGTGAGTTTATGTGTACAAATCGACAAGCACTTTATTTGTATCAATCCAAAGACTCTCACCGAAATGTTTGTTGGAATTATGCTCTTAGTTATTTGAGATTGATAAAATCAACTGAGAAATTTCGACCCTTTTCTACATTTTCCTAGTTTTTCTTCTCCTTCTTCTTCAGCCTTTAATATTCTTGCAGTTTTGATCTGAACTTGTCATTGTCTTTTATAGCAGCTTGATTTTACAAAAAATATGTGAATCTTTTCTTGTTTTTTCTTTACTTGAGCAGCTAGTTAGGAATTTGGATTCAACAGCAAGGTTTTAGATCTCAAGCTGAACTCAAGCTTTTGTCAAGCTCAAGCTCAAGCTCAAAATTACAGGCTTGCCAAGCTCAAGCTCAAGCTTTGTTCATATATTTTAAGCTCAAGCTCAAGCCTGTTATTTTAGGCCAAGCTCGGCTTGACTCGACTCGTGTCCACCCCTACTAATCCTCGCTCCTCTTGCTCTCCGCCGCAAACCACCACTCCGGCCGTCTTAACTGTCTGCCACCTCCTACGATCTCCGAAAGGCCACGTGTGACCGGTGGTTTTACTTCTCTCTTTCTTGAGTTGTCCGTTGCAGTGAGAAAGGAGGTTGAGTTTTAGAATGATTCACTGGTTATTTTTGTAGTACATAGCAACTTGAGTTCTAACGCATGAGATCCAAATTATACAAAGAAGCCATAGTTGCCTCCTCTGAAAATCCTATCCCAGAATTGATTAAACTCAATTGCCTTCTGAAAAACCTCGTCCATGGCGGTCAGTTTTCGGATGCGCTCCATCTCTTCCGGCAAATTCACTCTTCCCACCATTTCAAACCTGACCACTACACAGTATCGACGGCCCTCACGGCATGCGCTAACCATCACGAGATTAGAGTTGGTGCACAACTCCATGCGCATTCCATTCAATCTGGGCTCAAAATCTTTCCTCACGTCACGAATACTCTCCTTTCTCTCTACGCAAAATCGCAGGACTTGGTTTCGGTGAAAATAGTATTTGATGAGATAAAGGAACCTGATGTTTATTCTCACACTACGTTGTTATCAGCTTGCATGAAGCTGGGTGAAGTTCGTTATGCTCGTCAAGTGTTTGATCAAATGCCTCAAAGAAATGTGGCGGTTTGGAATGCTATGATCACAGGGTGTGCGGAAAACGAGCACGATCGCATTGCATTTGATTTTTTTCACAAAATGCATGTCTTGGGTGTGAAAGCTGATAATTATACTTTTGCTAGTGTTTTGAGCTTATGTTCTTTAGAGAAATTTGATTTCGGAAGGCAAGTGCACGCTTCAGTTGTAAAGACTGGATTTTTGCAGATGGTTTCAGTGATTAATTCTTTGATTACAATGTATTTTAATTGTAGCCGTGTTAGAGATGCTTATGCTGTATTTGAGGAAGTGGGTTCTGAAGTTGGAGATGAGATAACTTATAATGCAATCATTGCTGGTTTGGTGAGCATGGAAAGAGATGAAGCAGCTTTACTGATGTTCAAAGATATGCAGGCTATTGGTCTAAGACCAACTGAATTGACTTTCGTGAGTGTTATGGGAGCATGTTTGTTCTCTGAAACTGCAAATCAAGTCCACTGCCAAGCCATAAAGATGAGTTTTGAAAACTGTACTTCTGTGAATAATGCAGCCATAAGTATGTATTCTAATTGTGGGAACTTAGACACGTCTTGTTTAATTTTCACAAGGCTAGAAAAAAAAGATATTGTGTCGTGGAATGCCAATATAGCAAGCTATGCTCAAGAAAATTTAAGTAAAGATGCTTGCTTTGCCTACATTCAGATGCAAAGGAAAGGCATCGAACCAGATGAATTTACAATTGGAAGCTTACTATCAAGCTCAGATTCGTTAGGATTAGTCGAGATGATTCAAGCTATTGTAATAAAAAAGGCCCTCATCTCGAAAGTTGAAGTTTCAAATGCATTACTTTCTGCTTTTGCGAGAAACAGTGACATAGAAAAAGCAAACAAACTTTTCTGTGATATGCACTCCAAGAATTTAATTTCCTGGAATGCTATGATTTCTGGATTTTTATTAAATGGGCTGCCTTCATATGGTTTGCAGCAATTCTCCAAATTGCTCATATTGGGATTGAGACCAAATCATTACACTTTAAGCCTTGTTTTGAACATTTGTGCTAACTTATCAGATCTACAGCATGGAAAAGAAGTTCATGCATACGTACTGAAATTCGGTTATTTTTTTCATACTTTGCTTGGTAATGCTCTCATTGCATTATATTCGAAATGTGGAGCTCTTATTTGGTCTTTGAGAGTTTTCCGCAACATGACAGAGAAAGATACCGTTTCTTGGAATTCAATGATCTCTGCCTATGCACAGAATGGAGAAGGAAAAGAGGCTGTTAATTTATTTGAGGCTATGCAAAATTCAAGCATAGCTAAACCAGATAAGGCTACTTTTACTGCAGTTCTTTCGGCTTGCAGCCATTCAGGTTTAGTATCGCACGGTATTCGGATTTTCAATTTGATGGTCGACCTTTATGGCTTCGACTTTCTTGAAGCCCACCATTTTTCTTGCATGGTTGACTTATTAGGCCGTGCTGGATTTCTTGATGTGGCAGAGAGGTTGATCAAGGGTCGAGGCGTTGACTTTGACCCTAGTGTGTGGTGGACATTATTCAGTTGTTGTGCAGCTCATGGGCATTTTCAGCTGGGAAGTATAATTGCTGAATTTCTTCTTCAAAGTGGGGATAATGATCCTGCTGTTTATGTTGTTATGTCTAATCTTTATGCTAATGCGGGAAAATGGGAAGAGGCAGCTAATTTGAGGGAATTGATGAAGAAATATGGTGTGATGAAGCAACCTGGAAGCAGTTGGATCACATCATAAAATCATATTTATGTCAATTTCTTGGGCGAATTACATTTACTGCTGGTGTGGGCTAATTACAATTTAGTCCCTCTATTTTCAGAATCTACAAAACTCCCTGACATTTCTCTTTAATACTAAAACTCCATGAAATAGACTGATTATTTGCATTTTTTGGTTTCATGTTGTATAGTCAGGGAGTCTTTTGTAATAAAGTGAAACATTAGGGAGTTTTTTATAATTTCTGAAAACAAAGAGACTAAATTGTAATTAGGGCAAACCGCTGAAATAGTAGATGTGATTCTCCCTAATTTCGTTTGATTAAGTGGAGGGCTTTGCTCCATGTCACAGGACAGTTCATCAAAGATCCAGAAGTTTGGAGTTCCTTTAAAGTGTAAATATTTATTATTACCTGCTTAATGTTTTTGATTGATTACTTGATATTACTCTGCCTACATTTATAATTAATGAATTCACTTATAATATCATACATACTGAGGAAGGAGTTCCCTTATTAAAGTATTTCTTGATCAATCATTCTTGTAATTCCATGATGATTTGATTTCTTTGTGCATTTGATAAATTAATAACTTACATTATAGGATAAAAATGTCTAATTTTATTTTCTTGATGTTTTGACTAGTTTGATGGTATTATGACTAAGATTGAAAAATTAAATCCTATTTTTGCATATTTTTCTGATTGATCACACTTGTATGTGGTTTTGTATTTCAGCTTAGCTTATCAATATGATGAACGGAATATACTGTTTTGTAATTCATGTGATGAAGACAAGGCATTAGTTTTGGTTAAAAACAAGGGTCAATTACACAAACCCCCCTGAGGTTTGCGCCTTTTAAAATTTCACCATCGGAACCATGCAACCTTACATCTATCCCCTGAGGGGGGTATTTGTAAGGTTTTTCGGGGGTATTATGTATATATTTTTATGTTCCAAATGGGTATTTCTAAGGTTTCAGTTTACCATGGGGTATTGTAAGTTTCACGGTTTCGATGGTTTTTCAGATTTTCAAGCAAACCTCAGGGCGGTTTGTGTAATTATCCCTAAAAACAAATCATTAACGTGCATTCCTTATTTGGGACTTCAATGAGTTTTCATATGTTCTCACTAATTTTGAATTTGTCTAGACTTTCCACAGGGTTTTCGTCTCTTTGCTATCAGATGAAAAGCACGAAGATGTGCCTAAACTAATGGAGCAAGGAGGACATGACAAAACTTGCTGCAGTCCACATACAATACAAGCAACAACCAGGTATTCATTAGTCTTCAAGTTTAGTGCAAGTATGGATAGCTTTTGGAGCTCAATTTGATGCTTAAAATTTACATTTGCAGTCGCCTGGTATGAGGTTCCAGCATACTTATTTATCATGAAAAATATAACACATATACCTATTAATTATGTGATACAACTGAAATATAACAATTTAGTTGTAATTTGGACTCTTGAAAATTGAAATTACCAAATATCTGTATTCTGTAATGTATATAATAAATATACCTATTCATTTTTGTTGTACATTTAGTTGTAAAGATGGTGTATAAGAAACCAATTTCAAGAGTCTTGAAGTCCAATTCTTTATACATCTTCTTATTTTTAAGAGTTAATTATATGTTGCCATCCGAACTATGGATGTTTATATACTTTGCGATCCCTTAAGAAAGGTCTAATGTTCAAACCTAATTTGTGGAAGGTCGTCCCCAATTGAGACTTTGTTGTATCCGGGCTCGGAAAAAAAGAGAGTGGAAAACCAAAAGATAAATATTGATAGTGCAGAGTGTTACTAATACTTTTCCGTCCTACACTGATTCAGTCGCAGAAAATCTCGAACTATATCACATCTTGAAGGCAACTCACATCATTAATTAATTAATTATCTAAATTAATTGGGTTTGGGCACGACATTTTTGTTTTTGTTTTTAAATTTGAACTTTTAAGAGAACGATGGACCATATATATTCAATAAGTTAGCTCTACAAGATGATGCATTAGATCTTTTAAATAAGTTTTAGAGTTCAAATTTTAACTTGTGTATGGATCAATTGAGTTGCGAGAGTTGTCCACAATTGAGCCTTTGCACTACCCAAGTCAGGAAAAAAAAAGAGGGTGGGAGACAAAAAAATTAATTCAAAAATTTGAGTATAACTATATCAATTATATATGTTACGATACTAATAAATGAACTAGTGACCTATTAGGTTCATCAACTACATCATTTCTTAATATTAAAAATAAATTATTTTATGACTATTATAAATTGTATACCAATACAATATAGCTATTATTTAGCTAGTAAAATTAAGCTAATACTAAACACAGCAACATTTACAAATTTCAGACTTATAATCTTTTACGAGTTTTGAAATATCAACCTTTTCTCATGAACTATGATGTATATATACTTCTAAAAATCCTACCTTGTTGTGTCTTATCATGTGTGGAACTCTAGTATAAAACGTTGAAAATAATTTGTATCGTCGTATCTATATTATGTCATGTATGTATATTATAGCTTAGAAAATTTTCATTGATAAAAACTGAAGTTCTAAAACTCTTTTTTTTTTTTAAATATACATACATGTAAAATATGGATATGGATACAACGATATATCTATTTATTTCGATATTTTATATTAAAAAAACGACACGATACGTTACAATAGAACTTTTAAAAGTATAGATAAGTCATAACGAATGTACCACATCCACTAATATAATATCTAATAAAGTATTTTAACCTCTGCCACTTTGTAATTCGTTTATACAATAGCAATTTTTTAGGTAGCATGGCTTTCGACTTGGACATCATGTTTAAAGAAGACTAATCATTTAAGTATTTGGTTGACAGAGGTTCAGATAACATTGAGCCAGGCGTCAAATAATTTATTAAAATTAAATGTAGATTAATTGCAGATAAGAACCTCTCTCGTAGCTCTTTTGACTCAAAAAAAACATATAATTGGATTTTTTCAATTTACTATAACTAAATATTTATTTTACTTTTCATACTATCGTGTCAAATCCATCAATTACTGATAGAAAAATATCATGTATAACGAACATAAACGTTAACTTTTCATTCATGAGAAAATATAACATTATTTCTACCAATTTTGGAAATAGCCAACACTAATAAAATGAGGGAAAAGTAGGATATTGAAGATTTGTTATAAGAAAAGTTTATGCCTAATTTTATCAATGTTTCCTCTTTTATTCTATTAATTTCTTTCAATCTGATAAAAACAATGTTATTTCCCGTCCAAACGAAAAGTGTTTGTCCACGTTCATTATAATACATAATGTTTTCTGTTAGTAATTATCGGATCGTATCTGTTAAAATATATGTATATATATATATAAATTCCAACAAATAACTAATCATAGTATGAAAGTTGAGAAAAATTATGAATTTAAGTACTAAGAGGGTGTTTGGCTAAGCTTATTTTAAAGAGCTTATAAGCTCTCACATCTTATAAGATGTTTTTTGACCTTATAAGATATTAAATCTTATTTTAAGAATAAGATCTAAAAGTGTTTGGATAAAAATAAAACCATGAGCTTATAAGATGTTAGTAATGGCAATTATGTAATTAATATGATCAAAATGTATGGGAATGTATTAAGATCTTACAATAAGTTGGGATTCTTAACTTATTTTTAAGAAGCTTATAAGTTCATAACATCTTATTTTAAGAGCTTATAAGTTCCTTTTAAAAAATGTTTACTAAACACTTTGCAACATTTTATAAGCTCTTAAATATCTTATAAGATATTTTAAAGAGCTTATAAGCTCTGCCAAACACCCTCTAAATTTGTATTAGAACTTAGTTTGAAGAAGAAATGACATTAACCTATAATATATTTTATAGCATTTAGGATATCATTAATGATAAAAAAGAAAAGAAAAAGAAGAGATCATTAAATACATTTATATAAGTAAATTGGGGTACATTACGCCGCCTCCGCCAGCTTAAAGTGCGCATCTTACCGTAAATTATGGGGTCAACTTTTCCGGCCATTAAATTAACTGTCATTAATATATATATTAAAAAAAATCTATTTATATGAATTGAGTATATCGGAACACTAATATAAAACTCTTCCCATCAACGATTATTATCGTGTTTTGTTTTGAAGAACTTAAACAAAAGATATCTAGTTAAACTAAAATAATAATCACCAAACCGCCGAGATACGCATATGTATATGGTGGTCCATTAATATATTCTACTAAACTACAATTAAATATTAATCCTCAAAAGCCTCTCATTGCTTCTTCAGTCTTCACCCAAGGGCCAAGACCAGCCAAACAAGACAAAATAAGGTATATTAAAGAAATCTACATAAAAATTTGCCAGAAAAAAAATATGTAAATTTAACAACAAAGAAATTCGAGAAGTATATATATATATATACAGAGAAACTTATTTTAATTTCATCATTCTACTATTTACAAAATTTCCTTAACATAATAATTATCAAGAAAAAATAAATTACAAATAACTACTAAGAAAAAGAGGAAAAATAGAACCCATCCCAAAAAGTCAAAAACATACCTGCAAATTTACTATTCTTGAAATATTCAATAAAATTTGCAGAAAATAATCAATAATCAGGCATGAGTTGAGTGATTTTGCCTTCCTGATTGGTCGATTTCTGCTCACTGGCTCTCAACCAAATACAAACTGCAGAAAAACTGAGCACCAAGCTCACAAGCCCGCTTCCCAGCCCGATTCCGACGATCGCCATTACCGAAAGCCCTTTACTCTTCATCGGCGGCAATGGGTACCCATAAAGATCCTTGTTCCCTTCGTAAGAGCTCGCATTGAACCGGGGCAAGTTCCCGCTCCGGTTTCCCAGCGAACCGGGTATGGGTCCGGAAAGCCGATTGTTCGACACATCGAAAACCGAGAGTCTTACCAACAACCCGAGCTGCTGCGGAATCGGGCCAGTGAGGCGATTATCGTGGAGATCGATGACGTTCAAATACGCGCACAGCGCTAATTGCTGGGGAATCGAACCGGCGAGGCGGTTAGCGGAGAGATTGAGGACGGCTAAATTGACTAAGTACTGTAAATCCGGCGGAATCTCACCGGCTATTGAGTTGGCGGAGAGGTCTAGGGCTTGTAAATTCGTGCAATTCGATAGAAATGGAGAGATTGCGCCTTTGAGCGAGAGATTCGGGAGAGAGAGCTTGTAGATGCGGCCATTGTTGCAGGTGGCGCCTTGGAGGAACGAGGTGAAGCCTTGGCAGGGATTGGCGAAAGTCGATTTTGTCCAGTTCTGCAAGTTGTTGAATGGGTCCTGTAGAGACTCGCTGAGGTGGGTTAAGCACCGCTCGTCGTCGGGATCCGCCGCCGCACCGGAGAAAAACAGCAGGGCCACTGCTACCATCTGGGCCCAAATGCCCATCAAGCGCATAAACAGGGGATCGGAAACAGTTATTTGTTTAAAGCTTTTGATTGTACTTAACTAATTACTACTGTTTTGTTTGGCATATATGGATGATCGGTGTTGTCGAGGTGCATGTTAGATTGGGATATATGAATATCCATGGCAAAATGGAGCTTGGGTATATATATGTAAATGGATTTGGAAGAGCACTATAAAACCACTAAAAAACTGTGTTGTGGTTTGGTGAAAATGAAAGTTAAGAGAGAGAGGTGCGATCGGCCGTGGGTGTAAAGATGGTGACAACTCGTATTTGTTTATAAAGTTAATTATATATTATAATATACAAACACGACACGATACATAATATCATCCGCTTTGGATGAAAACCGAATCTTCATTGTTTTACTTCTGAGTTGAATCCAAGAAAATATTCAAAATGAATCTACAACGTGAAGATATTCACACCTTTATAAAGAAGGGATGTATTGTTCTTCTTTACAATCGAGGTGGAATACTACATGTACTAATTTAAGTTGAATTAAGCTTGAAGTTTGAAATACCTAAAATATAATACCTCTTAAATTTATTTTATATTTTATTATCAAATATATAGAATTCCAACAAACGACAAACTATCATTCAAAATAGATGAACTTGAGTTAAGAGGATCAAGTTACTAAATTAATTAATTAAAGAATTATAAGTTATGATGTACGATAACTTTTAAAAAAATTATTATCTAATGCCTTATCATGTTGGATACCGAATTTCATACCGTATCTAACAACTCGATCTCTAATAGTAAATATTAAAAAAGAATCATATTTCTATATTCGTCTCGTGTTGTGTATGTTTCTTGCATCAAAGCTAATATGGAAATTGTTATATACAAGTATTTATTTAGCGAAAGTGGAGAACAACCAATAGATAGGCCAATTAGCATGTGATACGAGGAATACCATTAGTTCTAATTTCGGTGGGTTTTATAAATTCAAGAAGGGTTTATTCCAGGATTTCTGCGACGAGGTATATATATATATATATATTTAATTAATAACCCCAATTGCATTCAACCTCTATTTGTTACTGCTCTTACCTCCCGTGACGACTTCACGAGAACATATTATTAATTCTTCGAGTTAATGTTATTTAAAAAAAAAAACCTTAAAACTTTTCCAATTGAAGGCATATTATTACATGTGGACTATGATTAAATACGAATACGTATTACTGGTTAGACAATATTGAAGAATTGGACCCACAACTAGGGGCTAATGACAATTCAAACCCATTCTTTTTGTTTTTTCCACCTCTGCCACAGTCTCAACAAATATTGCAATTTCACGACAAACTTCACTGGAACTTTTTCAACTCCCCGGATTTTCTCACATGTCAACCACGTGACCTATGAAAAAGTGGAAATTTCTGTCAACTTGGGTAATGAAAATCGATAATGTAGGGATACGGTTACGATAAAATACGAATACATTAACACTGATTATGTTTTTTCAGTATTTACTATTTACCAATACAAAGATGTTGAACATAATATTGTGTCATGTCATGATGTATCGCCATGCCAATGTCAATGCATTACATAAACTAAACTCTATCAGTATTTGCTAATTCCGTTTTGTGTTTTCAGATTAGGGTATGAAGGGTATGTTAATTGGTGGGAAATGAAATGGAGAAATTTCCCATAAATAATCTTTTATTATCCAAGTTGACAGGAATTTTAACGAAGTCAACAAAAAACCCCAATTTTATTGCTTATCTTGGATAGCTAGAGCATGCGTGATCATGGTTTGTGATAATTAATGTACGAATTAAAGCTTATTTTGGAATTTTATATATATCCTTAAATTGGATTAAAGCGGGATTATATATATGATTGCGTATTAACTATTAACTAAACCTTGTAAAGGAGAAATGCCGGTCAACAAAGGAACATGTAGCATTGATAATAGGCTTTAATTATCCTAAGTTAACTCTTTCATTCCGTTACCATTAAGTTTGCTAAGTCAAAGGTTAAAAAGATAAACTCGGGAAAGATTAAAGTTTTTTTCGGATATTTCTAAAAAAAAAATTAACAGATCATATATGTGGTATCAATACCTATATTCGATACGTCAAATATTAAAAAACAATCATTGTTATTGTGTTTGTGTGGATACATAACAGGTTTTGTTGGATTTTAGCCCTCTAACTCTAAGCTAGTTTGCTCATTCATCACGCACCAACTTAGTGGTCCAGTAGGATAAAGTGATAAAACAATAATAGAGAAACGTAACAGCTGCAAAAAGATATCCAAAATGAGTTATATATATATATATATTATTGGCATGCACACGGGCGGGGTTCGTAGTTAACCGATAGCGACAATAGTCCTACTACATGAGTGAACATATATAGACCAACATTCTGTAGGGGCTAACTCTAATTCAAACAAGATCTAGTTCCTATGTCATAATCATATATATATAACTGGTACAGTGTAACTAGTAGTTAAAAAGTTATATGCTGATAAAAAGATAAAATGCAAAATTCTGCCGTTCAAAATGTCTATTGACATTTATCGGTCTAAAATAGCCAAAAATCATTATTTTTTATGATTGGGCTACTCTCGAGGGTTAAGTGTCAAGTGTAAACGTCTTCCGGGCAGATGCATTATTTACAAGAACAATCAGCTTAATTAACATATAGCTAGTAGGCCCATCAATGTTTTGTGGTTTAAGTTTAAAGCCTGGCCTCTTCCATTAAAAGCTTTCCACCTCTAGCTAGATCTTTTAAATTACTTAATAATTAAATATATATGAGGTGGTCCTTAATTGTTAATTCTCTGCAGACAAGATGATATGAAGTCCCTGGTGAATAGAATCTAGCTCCCACCAAAAGTACTTATCACTTCATTACCAAAGCTTCTTTTAAGTTTGTGGGTATATGGTAGACAAAGGCATTTTTTATGTGAGTGAGATGGATTTGAATAAGACATATGTTTGTTGGTCTTCCTCTGTTGAAGCACCAGTCAGAGTCTGCATGCCCCAAATTTTATATCATCATGTGGTTTAAGCAATAATACATACGACCTCATAAGATGTACAGTTCATAATTTTCAAATTACTAGCTCCTTCATTAAAAATAATAATAATAAAGAAAATTCAAACTACTCATTTGTCAAACAAAAAAATAAAAGAAAACCATCAAACCTTTATTTAACACCAGAAGTAAATGCAAACATTTCGCATTACTGCTGGTATTTCTTCCCTTTCATAATCAGCATTAGGATATGATGATATTAACCATTGAAACGATGCAGGACATTTGGCTTGTATTATGGTCGACAAATAACTTTAATCAGGGTTTTCTTGGATGGTGATGTACAAACTATGATGAGATCACACAAATTAAAATACAACTTTCATAACTGAAGAACCTCCAATGAATTTGCTAAGAAAGATAGCAACCATAAAATCCATTTGTGGTAGCTAGATACATTACAATAATGAACAAACAATGAGGCCATCACCACAAAAAAACAAAAACAAAAAAAAAAAAACAAGAAATTAGAAAGAAAAACCCAAATCTTTAGATGTTTTGTTGCTCAACGAATGAAGATGATCTCTTGGTGGCCTGACTGCTGGTGGAGGTTTAGGACGAATCAACTCGGAGTTTAAATTAGGGAAAATTGCAATTTTCGGTGTTTTAGGATTGTCCTACTATGAAATGTGGTTCACGTGTTTGTAAATTTTAAAATTAAAGAACACTAAATTTTAAAAATTGGCAAGTTAAGACCAATTTTGGCTGGGGTTGACTTTGACTTTCTGAAAAACACTACAATTTTAGAAATTAAACATGTGTCTCTAAAATCCAAGTAAATCAAAGTTGACTAATGAATTATGCAATTTTCCTTAAATGAAAAATCTACCTCTATCCATATTTTTATGATCTTATCACCCCTTCATATGTAATTTTACAAAATTTTATAGTGATATAAAAAATAATAGAATTATCCTTTGAAAATCAAGAACATAATCTTCTACATATTTTTAATATATAAAGCCTGAGGAGTCAAGAAATCATCATGAATATTCTCACCAAGCTTTCTATTAGAACCATTATATCCTGCAAACGTGGTTCCGATCGAGTCTTGCCTTGGCTCCACCTACTTAATTAACTCTCCTGAGTTTGTGAACTACCATATTTCTGAATCAAAACCTAGCTAGGTTGGTCGTCAATCAAAAAATTATGGATCAACCTTATTCCAAAATCCAAATAACTGAATTTGAAGGAAATGAGCTTTACTACAATATATCCAATCTTCAAATGGGACCTTGGAGCTTTCATTGATATATATCCCCTAGTCCTGCTTATGCCATTTTCAGCTAATGGTTTACTATACACTCTCGGAACAGGATTGTGGAGGACCATTGCACCATGTGCACAGCACAGTTGAATTATGTTGTGGAGTCCCCTGTTATTGTTGAGGAGTTATCCAAACCATGATAATTAATGATTTGCTGCTGTAATTAAGAAGGTGAAAATGAAAATCTGGAAATTTCCTCATTTGCCTTCTCAATCACCTCAAGTTGTAGGTAATAGTGATCAAAGTTGGGGAACAAAAAAACTAAGTGATCATTCTATATACAACCTTGTAAGAGTACCATGTATTGATCAGAAATTAATTGTGGGTGCATGTTTTGTGATTTGTCAATGACAAAATAATATGCTAATTATGGAGGATAATTACACAAAACCCCCAAAGATTTACTTAAAAATCCAAAAAAAATATCAAAATTTTGAAACGTTAGAAATACCCCCAGTAAACTGAACCCTTACAAATTCCTTCATTAAAACGTAAAAATGTATGCTGAAAAACCTTACAAATACTCTCTCAAGAGTAAGAGAAACAAAGGTTGCAAGGGTGAAATTATTCATATTTTATAGTAATACGAAAAAAAAAACCCTTGGAGTTATTGACTAGATAAAATGACGCGATTTTAATTTGTTGACTCTTCATGATTTTTTTATAATTTTTTTCATTAATCACAGGATCGATGTAATTTGGATTATTAAGAGTATGAAATATGTCGTCTTAACTTATTTTGCAAGGTATGAATCTTATCTTATCTTATTGCAAAAATTGTATTCTTGACTCATTTGATTGGTCAATAAAATATATATACGTATCGAAATATCAATTATTTAACTGTATATAAATTATTTTAGAAATTAATTCTGATTACATAACAAATAAGTTTGATAATTAATATATTATAGAATTGATTAATTTCGTTCCCCAATTTTCACTAAGAAATCTCATGAAGATATCCACATTCAAGAGAAATCTTAATACCAGTAGTGAAGGTCCAGGAACTAGACTGAACGGCCCAATTATCATCTGCTCGTATCAATGGAACTTAATTTATATCACGCATTGGGTAATTAATTGATACTTAGCATCAATGGAAGTTAATGTTTAGTACGAATTATATACGAGTCTCTAATATTTTATATATTTATATTTAGGTCCACCTAAATATGTTTATTATATTTATGTCCCTGAACTGGTCTATATTTGATTAAATTTAACGTAAAATATGAGTTTCTAGATATAAACGACACATACCCAAGATCATTTAGTTTAACTTATATTGTATATATTTAGGCCCCACACTACCAATTTAAAAATGAATATTGATCAACTTAGGGATTTATTTATAAAAATATTAACCTATTTAAGATCTATATATAATAAATGTAAATATGACAAACGTTAGTAACCCAAATATAATTTCCCCTAATTTTTATTCTTCTGACTAGGTGGCATATATACTCTTGACATTTTGTCTGCTCAACTCAATTTCAAAAGATTTTACAGATAAAAAGTTAAAACTTTCTAAGGAGTAGATTGATGATTCATAGTCATCTTTCAATCATATTTTTAAGTATAATTTCAAACAAAGCACTCATATTGTCTTGCAGTACTTTTTAGACATTATGATTACGATAACACCCCGTGATTATCTCATTTAAACCAGACTAAACGAGTTCCTATTTTCCATTAACTTTAATTTAGATAGATAATTGCTACGCTATATATAAAATGACATATATCTTGTGCACTTATTAATGATAAGATTACAAGAATTAGGAGCCCGAGCGATCCTGAATATACTGAAACTTTTGCTTGTTTTTCGGCACTTAAACTGGCTCGTAACTTCGGTCGATCTCGATCAGCAAAAGATAATTTTTGAGAGAGATTGCAAAAACCTTATTGATAAACTCCAAACTGACCATTGCTACACGTTGTATCTTAGTGACTTAATTGATGATATTTGAAATGTGCAGATTTTAGTAGTCTTTAATTTGTTACTCTTTTGTTTATCGTGATATTAATAGAGTAGCTCACGTTTTAAATATATAAATGCAGTTTTTACCAGCGTTTTTGGATTGCATAGTACTGTTGCACTTGTTGCTTATGATTTTGTAATCTTTGATTTAAGCTTATTAAAAAATTTCCCCTCTACGTGGGACCTGATCTTCAAACAAAAATAAAAAAGGGAAAATTAAAATATTCGTTCTCTAGGTTTGCTTACTTATAAAATGTGGTACAGATGTTTGTAAATATTGGAATTATACGACACTAAGATTCCAAATTTGTGAAATGTAGGACAAATTTTACCGAAAGTCAAATTTCTTACCTGAGAAACACGTGTCCAATTTTAAAAATTTTCTGCCACGTACTAATACTGATTCATGTGTCATTTTAGATTCTTTAATAACATTTAGGATGACAAATGTATCTTACTTTATACCTTACACCTACATTTAAAGAGCATGAGATCATGGCATGGCACATGAGTCAGCATTAGTTGCTGAAAAATTATAAAATTGGGCATACTTGAACCGCACGTGTGTTTTTATCAACAAATTTGACTTACGGCGATATTTGTCCCATATTTCGTACATTTTAAATTTTAGTATTATATAATTCCAATATTTACAAACATTTGTACAACATTGTATAATTGAGTCAACCTAGAGGAGAAAATTGCAAATTTTCCAAATAAAAAATGACAACTTCTCGTGCTGGATCAAATCGGCCATGCTATCATTAAATAATCCCAAATTAAGAAAATAAAAATAATAAAAGTTGCAAAAGCTTTTGTAGTATATAAAGCAGCTTCTGCTTTAGGGGCCATCGAAGAAAAAATGTCTATAGGCGTGCTGAAGATTTGTAACCATCTCGCTAAAGCTGAAAGTCTTGTATAAGCTGAAAAGGCTGCCAAATTTTTATTTTTATTTTTATTTTTTTTCCAGTTCAAATAGCAAAGTTCAGGCGCATGTATAGTCATCCAGCTGTAGACATTGAAAAAGTTCTGGTAGAACAATAAATCATTTTAATATGATAATATAGAAGTTTGATTTTTTTTTTGTAACAAAACGCAGTAATCCTCAGATGTAAAAACTTTAAGAATCTGAGATCACTTGTTGAGTTGTTGTAATGATGAGCCAATTATTTATATATGAATAATTGGAGAACCAGTTGTGTTGGCCGGCAAATCTTTTGCATGTCCATGCAAAACATCGCTCGTTTAGATGCCACTAGATTATTATGCATCTAATCATTACTCTCAAATTTCATCCCACCTCAAAAGATTAAAAGATGTAGTATTCAATATACAGTGATGGATCTGACAAATCTTTTTTCTAGAGCTAGCTTTTAGGGTTGAGTTAGAGCAAAGTTTATTTCTTCACATGATATCATAGCGGATTTTATTCTAAGTCTGTCTCTCCACTCCTTTCCGCCCCTGCAAACTTCACGTTCCAGTTTGTCCCACATATTATGCGGTTTTGGGCATGACGCAATTGTGTCAAACATTGAAAAATCAAATATTTGGTTTTCAATATATAAATGCTCCAGTTTGTCTCGTATATTCCTCATCTTTCGGCGCAAATGTGTCAAACATAAAAAAATTATAGATGTAGTCTTCAATATATAATAAATATGAAAAAAAAGAAATTAAATTAAAATAAAGGACTTTTTAGTCATTATGGAGTTCGTAATACATTTTAATCTTCGAAACCAAACAAGAATAGGTTTTGAGATTAATAGCTTTTATACCCAATCTTAGAAACCAAACTGCATTTCAAAAAATTATTAATTTCTTCTAGAAAAGTGTTCACCACTAACTATTCTCACAAACTGAACGAGCCTCTACATAATTGATGAAGATGATAATTACTCACCGGGAAAACCTTGACCAAGACAATGAGAAGAATTAGATTGTTATGATGGGGTTGTCTCACCGGTAATACTAATAATTTTACGATGAGTAATTTCCAGCGAGAATTCTTGATTCCGGCCAAAATAGTACTAAATTCCGGCAGAGTTGAAAATTACCAGAAAAGCTAACAAACATGATTGAAATCCGAAAGTAATGAATTTACATGACGAATTTTGCATATGTGGTCAAAATTCATAGATTCACACAATAAAAACTTCAAAAGATTTTCTTTAAGAAGTCCTGATTTGTTCATAAACCTCTGAACTTCTCAAAACAATATCTATCCAACCCCACCAGAACAAATTAACCAACAATTAGACAAATTTGGATCCACTAATTTCAACAAATTCCGAAATTCCCCTTCAAAGTTAACATACAATAATTCTTTTTCAAAATTACATCACAACACGTCCGCCCATGCAGAAAAAAGGGGCACTTGAGGCCTAATCTGCACCGTTGCTGCTGCTGACGGGATCCAAGAATTCATCCCATTCGTCGAAAGCTGGACAAACGTATTCTCCACCGTTGGATCAGCCACTCCAAACTGCATCGGACCGCTTTTAATGTTCCGATCAGGGCTCCCCTCTCTAGAGCTGCCTAAGCTCGTCACCATTGAAGAGCCACTAGACAAGTTTTTGCTCTCCTTAGAGGCAACATTCGAATCCATATTATAATTAGTAGGATTAATACAAGGATTAACGTTAACCGAATTAATTTCACGAGATAAATTAGTATCTTTGTTATAATTTCTTCGAGCCATTTCTCCAGAAAGAAGAGTATTACTCTCCATAATCCTTTCCACATCATAACGTGATATATCGAAGTTTGTCACAGCGTTTGCGCCACGAAATTTAATCGCAGCTACATCATATGCCTCGGCAGCTTCTTCTTGTGTGCCTGAAAAATATTACATAATTTAAGAACATAAGTTTCAATTCAGAAATTTAATGAAGATTTTAAGAAAATAATTGGTTTAGACTTTAGAATATAATTTTGAGGATTGAGAAAATTAACTCACTGAATGTTCCTAGATAAAGATCCTTGTTTCCGGCTACTCGGCCAATCCGAGCTTGCCACCTGCCATGTTGATGATGTCTGCTAAAAAACAATACAAAATCAGGGCCTAAATAAGCTACATTATGTTGTTTATGATAAAAAAAAAAAAGCCGAATTACATCTACTATTCTTAATGTTTACTCTAATTACAATTTAGTTCCTCTATGATAATATTTTACAAAAAAACTCCGGCCCTAATATTGCATTCTATTACAAAACACATGAAGATGAAGCCAAAATATACAAAGAATCAGCTTATTTCAAGAATATTTTTTGTAATAAAGTGAAATGTCATGGAGTTTTTGTAATTTATAAAAAACAGAGGGACTAAATTGTAATATGCTCAAATTTAAGGGAAAGTAAAAGTAATTTGTCCTAAGGACAAACAGTTATATTCAAGTAAGCAAGACCTTGTCACTCCTCTGTAAATCGAAGCCCCCCTGGAGAAACCGCTGCTTTTCCTGCAAAATATTGACAAAAATAAAAATTGTGAGAAAATTTTCAAAATATTGGAAACCTGTGAAATTAAAAAAAAAAGAGGCCAAAAGAATGTATACCTTCTTAAGTGAGCAACAAATTCCTGTCTGGTCATGTTCTTCATATCTTCGAGTTCTTGATGATAATTCTCCAACTGCATTAATTTACAATTTTCATTTTCTGATTTATTAGAAGAAAAATAAATGCTAAGGAATATAAAAATGACCTGAAAGTTAATATGTGTTGAAGGTCCCCAGTATTTGAGTGCTGCCAAATCATAAGCCCTCGCAGCCTTGTCTTCCATATCATAACCCCCTAAAGTCAACATTCATAATAAATCAATTATGAAATGGAAATAATGTGCTAATTTATGTATCAAGAAAAGTTGCATTGTTTCAAGAAAATAGCTTTTTAGTTACCTAGATAAACTGGAAATGAGTTCATATGTCATCAGCCAAGAACCAAGATTTTGCCAGGAAAAGAGAGCAAAACGAGTTAGTAAAGTTGAGACTTGTAAATAACAAGAATATAATTTATTTATTTTTAAAAAATCACTAATTAACCTTGTCTGCCCTTTCTGGTTTGGCCTTCTTTCTTACAACTATTGTCCCATAGATGAGCTTCATATCTGCCTGTCCATCTATGCCTGATCCAGAATAACAAAAAAAAAAAATCAAATTAAACATCTTATGCAAAATTAAATATAAAAATAGGATCTCTAAAAAAAGGGTAAAAATCAGACCTTGTAACACCTCTATACTGTGAAGTCCTCTGCCCAAATGTATCAATAGATTTCCTATGAACAATCTTTTTCGGCTCAACTTTTTCACAGCCCCTTTTCTTGCTATTCTCCAAAACCAGAGCAGGTGAGATTTCAATCGGCTGTGAACCGCTCACAGAGCTCGACTGTGAGCCGGGGCTCATCGACAAGCTCAGAGTCTGCAAATCACCATAACCCAACGAACCCATCAACGTCCCAGATTCGTTCAGCTGCAATGCATGCCCATTTTGGTAATTTCTCGAAACCCAGTTCTTCAATATCCCATCGTCCGCCATTGTTGGAAGCTGGAGACTGAACGTCTCTGCAAGCTGAGTTTCCCTAAACACGCAGTAGTGCGTGTTGGCGTATTCTTGATTAATCTGAGTATTTTCTGGATGATGGGTTAGAAAATGCTGTTCATTGTTGGTTTGATTTTCTTCAGGGTTTTGCTGATAGTACATATTGTCATAGTGATGGGTCCCCATTGTTACTCCGCCTAAGAAATCCTCCAGTTTTGCTGTAAAAATTTCAGTCACAGTAAAAAAAATAAGTGCATGGTAAATTTTAAACTTTAAAAAATAAAAGAGAAAAAAGAAAAAATAAATAAAATTACCTGGTTGCTGTGAGGTGGTGATGGCTTCCATTAAGCACAATGAGCCGTCAGATTTCAGTGGCATCATAGTTAAAGGAGAAATGTCATGAGCAGCATTGTTGTTTTCTCCCTCGACGCCATAAGTACTGTAAATTTCCGCAGGATAGCTAAAAGTAGAGGAGAAGCTTAAGGGAACATCATTACAACTTTCATGGTGATGATGATGATCTGCTGCAGAAAGAGAGAAGCCCAACCAGTTATTATTGTTGATATTACTTTCATCACTCATGGGCTTCATTTTTTTTTTTCTTTAGAATCTGATTTCTCAGTTAGAAAACTATAAAAAGAGAGACTCTTGGCAAGATTATATTTTTTTTCTTTCAATCATTGGAAAGAAGTGAAGTAATCATATTTTGCTATCCTCCATTTTTGAAAAGAAGTTGTTTCTTTTGTTTTGTAGCAACAGGGTTTAAGTAGAAGAAAATCTAAACCAAAATCTACCCAAAGAAAATGAATAAATGTATAGTCTTTTTCTCTCTTGCTTCTCTCTCTCTCTCATAAACTAAACAAAAAGAATTAGATTGAGCAAGGAATGCTGGGTATTTTTCCTGCATTCCATAGGGATCTGTGCCTGAGAAACATAAACATCTCCTTTTGCTTTTTCTAATTCATCATCTCCTTTTCATTTTTCTTTTTTAAATTTGCATATTATAAATACGTGAAATTAATTAATAATTTGCAGGTAGCATCAGTTTATTTTTCTTGACTTGAAAAAGCGAAACCCTTATTCAATAACAAGTCTGCAATTCGCAATATTACCAATTTCAGAATCGCAGCTTGTGCAGAAAAACAGCTCCTTATTACCCAGAGAAAGCGTTGCATAGACAATAACTTCTGTATTATATAATGAATATTGATGTTTTGTGATTTATGGAGACAACGTGAGTTGCAAGTCACTTTTATCACTCGATCTCTCTGGACTCTGATTCATGAATTTATTAATTAGGTCTAAGTATTAATACGATTGGACATATACGTACAATCAAATGGACCATCCAATTGCGCTCGTACGCAAATATATCTTGTCTAGTCCCCACTAGATAAGTATCAAGCTTGACTTTTGCTTTTTGTTCAAACTGGCTCTAGGGTTCTACAATAGGATCTGAAATAGTATAATTATTTGTTTTTTTGTTTTAATCTTTTAGTCTCGGTTTGTCATATATATACTAGCTAGTTAATTCATGTGGCTAATTACTTAATTTCTTTCGAATTAAAACAAAATCGAACATGCACAAACTGTCAAGCCAAGAACAATTAATAGCGCGACCTCCACAATTTTGATCGGTATATGCACAACATGTGCTAGGTGAGTCCTGAGAACGCAATTGGAAATCGAAGAATTTTACATTTAAGTAGTCTTCCTCAGCTCGATCTATATATATATATATAAATGGGATTAATAATAAAAAATTAAAAAATAATATATATTGTGTCTTCTGATCAACAGGCCTGGCCAGTGTTGCAAAATCTATTCATAGATTTCTCCGGGCAGACGACAAACTGTATCTCTGGCAACACCACAGGAAATACGTACATACACATAACATGCAGGCTCAATAGGCTTCTGATTCATTCAATATGAGGTATCTTGCCTATTTACTGCATACCGACTGTATATTCGTAATTAGTTCATCATATGTCGACCAGCCTAAACGATTTCTGCTCTTTTTTACAAATTTTTTAAGATGTGTTGTTGAATTTATAATAATTTTAGCAAACCTCATCTTTTAAGTTAGCTAGCCTTTTGGAGTTAAAATTACCGCAAAATTCATTTATTCAACATGGTACTAGAACTAGTTTTTTAAGGGTTGAGTTAGGCGAAAGTTTATTTCTTCGATATGGTATTAGTGTGGTCTATATTTCTTCAACATGGTATCAGAGCGAGTTCAATTCTTGGTATGATGGGGGTATGTTATTAAATCATCCCACGTGGTGTTCAATTTATAATGATTTTGGCAAATCTCCCTCTTGAATTAGTTTTATTAGGTTAAGTTAGGTCAAAGTCAATTCCAGGAATTGGCGACTTACCCATTCAGTGACTTTTGCACTAGATGTTCCCAAAAGAGCTACTATCGGCAGTCTTCAACAGTATGAACATATATATAAATCGATGGTTGTGATGTATTAACATGAATCCGGTTATATAGACACAGTACAAACACAGAGACGTGAGTTTTTTGAAATATTTATAACAGAAATATCCAACACGACATAATACCATTATACCACATAATACGACACTACACATGCTATGCTATTTTTTAAGAGTATTCATATATCATAAACCGAGATATAAAAAATCAGCAAATGGTGCAGATCGAAGCAAAGAGAGAAAGTAGTTTGACCGGCCTGATAGGATAGTGGCATGCATGCTGCTTTATAAATTTGAAGTTATTGTAGAGGACACAACATTGTACACTTTTCTAAGATAAAGTTTGAATACCATAACATAGCTACCCAAATATGGCTATTGAGCTATTACCAAATCTTAATCTTTTTGACTCTAGTACATAATTTCGTTGCATTCTCAAATAATTTAATCTCTACTATTTGAATATTAAATAATAAAATACTTTACTTTCTGAGAAATTAAGACCCTCTTAAATATGAATACCTTTAACTAAAACTGATTCAAAATTCAGATGATGATTAAATAGAAGAAAACCAATACAAGGAAAAATAACTTTATTTAAATCTCTTCTAGCTATTTCATCTTTTATTTTATTTTCTTACTAGCTAATTTAAAAATAAGTGCTTGAGTTGAGCACTGAAAAAGTCCCTTCGAAAATCCTACGAGTTGACTATCCCGTTCAATTTAAAAAAAAAAAAAAAAAAGATATATATACGCACAAAATGGATCAGTATTTTATATATATATATATATCATATATATGTATGTGTATATATTAGTTGAATTCAGCCAAGTTTCGGGTCTCAAAATCAATTTGCCGAAGTCCAAACTTATGTTTGCACCGAGAACAGCATCTGCCATCCGTGACAAGGTTTCTGAGACTTTAGGGATTGGTCAAACTAATAACTTTGGCAAGTATCTAGGCGTCAAAATGGGTTTTGGAACGAGTTCTCGAGACCTATTTAGCCACATCATAGAGAAGGTGGAACGAAAGCTTACGAGCTGGAAGGCTTGCACTCTAAATTTGGCGGGACGAACCACTCTCATTCAGTCCGTCACATCTTCGGTTCCGATTTACCACATGCATACCAATTGGCTTCCGAGCCATGTGTGTGAGAAGTTGGATAGGATAAACAAAAGTTTCCTTTGGGCGACCGATATTTCAAGAAGAACTCACTTGGTTGGATGGCACAAAGTTATTATGAAAAAAAAGGATGGCGGATTGGGGCTGAGGGAAGCAAGACGAAACAATAGTGTCATGCTAGCAAAGGTGGGGTGGCGAACTCACCAGAATGAAGATACGATTTGGAGTAAAACATTCCATGCAAAGTATCTCAAAGGGGAAGAAATATTGGAGCACATACCAAAAGCAAACTCTTCTCGACCATGGAAAGGAATTGTCAAAAGTATCAAATTGGTGGAATCCAACATTAATTGGAGGGTTGGCCGTGGAGACACCATCTCGTTTTAGGATGACAAATGGCTGCCGGAGGGAAGTTTACGGACTCTCTTAAATTCTGATATCCATGAAAATGATGAACACCTAATGGTTGCTGATTGTATTAATGACAACCGAAAGTGGGACTTGAGCCGACTTCAAACAACCATACCGCCGGACCTCTTTCGCCGAGTTGTAAATTGGCCAATCCCTTTTGTTGATACTGCTGAAGACACTCAAATCTGGAGTGCCTCAAATACGGGGAATTTCACATGCAAAACAGCCCATGATTCTCTTATTCCAAGGAGAAATGGTGGAGATGCAGATTGGAGTAAATTTTGGAAGCTCCCATTTGCTCCTAAATTTAAAACTTTCTTATGGTTGTGTAAGCATAATAGTCTTTTCACAAATGCTTTACGGTATGACAGAAGGTTTGGCGAAAGTCCAAAGTGCAGCCGTTGTCATGAAGGACGGGAAGATATAATCCACATTCTTCGTCGTTGCCCGGTAGCGATGCGTGTATGGGAACATGTGATAATGTCAACTAAATGGGGGAAGTTTATTAGCATGAATGATGTGAATTGGATTGCCAAAATCTTACGTGGAGATTTCAGAAATATTATAGTACCCGAATGCCCTTGGCATATACTGTGTATGGCTGTGTTTTGGTCTCTGTGGAAGGCACGAAAGCAATGGGCGTATCGGAATAAGCGAGAACCATTTCGATTCACTATTCAGTGTGTTAAAGCACTTGTTTTAGACATGCTGAACTCAAGAGATGATGTTAACACAAGGGCTGGTATTGAACGCCAAAATCTGAAATGGGGAAAGCCACCGGACTGATGGGTTAAACTTAACACAGACGGGAGTTTTTTCACACACACACAAAATGCGGCTGCTGGAGGCGTGGTACGTGATAGTCACGGGAACTGGAACTTGGGCTTCACCATGCGGTTGGGGCCGATAACAATTTCTATGGCGGAACTCCTCGGACTTCGAGAGGGTTTGCGTTTGGCTCGGATCGAAGTGGAGATTGATTCGGAGGTAGTGTTTAAATTGGTTAAGGAGTCTGTGATCAATGACCACCCTCTCGAGTTGATTATTCTTGATTGTAGAAGTTTGTTGAGAATGTTGTGGGAGATCTCTTTCGTCCACGTTAGAAGGGAACAGAACAAGATGGCGAACCATCTCGCCAAGATGGGGCACGAGCTTCCGAAGCTCTCTGATAGGCTAGTTTTCGACTATCCTCCAAATTGTGTTCAAGATCTTGAAGATTAGTTTACTTTTGTTGGTTTTTTGTACCTCTGTTACGCTTTTGACCAAAAAAAATATATTAGTTGAATTTGAAACAACAATCTTGTCAATTTTTCACAAGTGAGGTCTGTAAGCTTAATGTTGTCAGACCTATTTAATTTAGAAACAAAACAAGAAACAGTCACAAGAAAGGAAAGGACCCAGGCTCGCAATTTTAGCTAAACTTTTATTATTATTATTATTATTATTAATATTAATTTTTTTTAAGGAATTTGAGCTAAACTGACAATATGATTGAAAAGCTTATGAGATTTTGGTATTTATTTAATTATTATAAATTAGATTTTAAAATGTGCTATGAATTATAAGAATGTCAATTTTTAATTGCTTCTACTTTGTAACCACTTAGCAATCAAAAGGCCATAAGTTGATGGACCAGAGACAATTTAAGAATCTGTTTCAGCCAAGAATATGTTGCATTCTTTCATTTTCACCTTCACAATTTTCTCTTCTTTGCCATTTAAATAAACCTGTTAATTTTCAATAGCCTTTCCCAAATAATATCTCGATAATGATTGCAACTTTCTAAGATAATTATTACCACAATGCTGTCTAATATTGGGAAACCACATAATTAACATGTCGTTCCCTCAGCAACAATGTTGGAAAGTGACTTAATTTAGGGCCTAACAATGTCGTATTTGAGCTGTAATACATGGACACTACCACAATATGATATGATGATACAGATTTATTTATTTTTACATTTCCCATTATAGATATTATCTTAGAAGTATTTGTACATTAGATATTTTGAGATATAGTCAGAGATATAACTAATACAAACACATTTGGAATGTCGTCATCAAACAAGATGGAGAATCATTTCAATTTAATTTGCTTTAAGTGATTATGATTTCCAATTCATTCTAGTGGTAATCATAATCTTTCATACACAGATATGATATGATTTAAGTTTTTTTTTAATATTTAACAGTAGACAACACGATGTCCAAAACGACATGACACGACACTAAAAGATATATAGTTTTTTTGGAGTCTCCATTTATCATATATTATTATAGTGTTGCTTTTAATTAGTTATTTTAGCTTGATCACTAGTGGTATACTTTAATATACGGACACTTTTGATAAAATTATTATGCCGTGTTGGATCGTATCGAATACCATGTCCAATACTTCTTTAATAGTAAATATATAAAAAAAATTAGTATCGCCGTTTTCATGGTATTGTGTTTATGTCCATGCATCACTTGTGGTACATTGAGATAATAGTCCTCTACAAATTTAAAATATTAGTAATTTTTAAGTCCGATTTTCTCCAGATATTAAGAAATCTGCCCGAAAAGTACATTTGGCATTTTACATGGCATATATTTTGCAGGCGATTTTATTATTTTTCGGCCAAAGATCAAAGTAAATTGCGGAAATATCACAAGTCATATCACAAAATTTATAAATGAGATATGAGAGAATGAAAGTCCAAAAATATAAAAGACACGAGACCAATGTTGTAATTCTACCGTACTCTTAAATATGTAATCAAATGATAAAAGTGTGTTATAATTATTAGTAAAATTGAGATGTTTCAATTGATTATTATGTTGGACGAACGTTAATATAATTATCAGATAATGATATCGTGACAAAAAATTCAAAATAAGAAAGAAATGAATTTAAATCAATTTATACACCTTTTTATTAATTTTTATTTTTTCTCAAATAAATTATGATCCTTAAAATTAATAAAATAAAATAAAAATTTTGAATTTTCCGTGTCGGAACCATATCCCTCACATGTCCTAGCAGTACATGTCCCTAGTGTATCAGATTTTTTTATTTATTTTTTTGCATATCGAACAATGTGTCCCTGCTGTGTTAAAGCTATATCCGTATCTGACACTGCACGGACAAAAAAATATCGGATATGGGCATGAGTACTGCCAAGAGACTAAAACTTCTATATATAGAATGGTAGTTGGAGATCTCATATTGAGTTTTTCAACTTGAACTTTATTTTCTGAACACAATTACCTAGTTATTTAACTTAGGATTAATTAATTAAAATATGAATGTTTCTCTACATTGCCATAATTTATGGGCTTCTACCTTCAATCTTTTTTAATTGTTTACCAACCGAATCAATTTTTGGTTGCCTGACCAGTAACACATGTCGGCACGCTAAAATTAATAGAAGCATCTTTAATGCTCAGTCACCCAAAATCTGATTTTTTATTCTTTTTCACACTTTAACATCTGAAATTTTCTTATACTTTTTTTTTTTTTAAATAATTTTCTTATACTTTACCATATGATGTTGTTAGTTCCATCACACGTCAATCCAACGAGAGTATAAATGTTACGTTTCACAAATACTTTTAAAAATTTTACTCTTTCATTTCATATTTTATAAGATATTGTATCTGAGTATACCTGTGTCATACGCTGGAGTAGAATATCGAAAAAAAAGTTCATAATTAAGTTAACAGCACATAATTAACCCTTTAACTTAAATCTTTAATAAACAGCCTTCCTATTCAACTTAAACCGTTTAGCAAAAAACAAATCCCTCAACCACAACGGAGACGAAGACAGAAAATTAAACAGCCCCGTCATATGACCAAACGTGATTGTCTTGGGGGGATTCGGACTCAAAACTTTACCGGCAACATGCCGAGCAAACGCCGCCGCGTCGGTCGATTTCCCACTCTGAGAAGCCCCAGCTCTATCCGCAATAGAATCCCGAAAATCCCGATAAATTTTCCAATCATAACTCTTCAATCTCTCCACCGCATTTCTCCCAAACCCCGACTTCACCGCCCCAGGATAAACCAAAACCACATTCACATTAAATGGCATCAGCTCCACGCGCAGGGCGTGCGAAACCGCGTGCACGTACGCCTTGCTCGCACAGTACGACCCCGCCCACGGCGTCGGCACTTTCCCGACAACGCTCCCGATATTCACTATGCTGCCACTCCCACGCGCCGCCATGTGCGGCACCACCTGCTGCACCAGGCGCAGCTGCCCCAAAGCGTTGATTTCGTACGCTTTTCTTATTACGTCTAGTGGAAGCTCTGCCAGTGGGCCCGTGCTGGAAATTCCGGCGTTGTTTATCAGAATATCGATTTTCCCGCGGCGGGATAGGATAGATTTTACGGCGGTTGCGACGCTTTCGTCGGAGGAGACGTCGAGTTCTACGGTTTCGATTTGGTCGGAATCGAGGTCTGTGAGATCGGACATGCGTTGGTAGACGTCGGATGCGAAGACGTTGCAGTTGTGTTCGGCGAATGCCTTGCAATATTCATAGCCAATGCCGCCTTTGGCGCAGCCTGTGATTAGAACTACTTTGCGGTCGCTCATTTTTTGTATGTCTTAAGGTTTAATTTTATCTGGACATGCATCATCGCAAAGATAATATAGTCCTCAACTCTATACTGTGATTTGTCCGATGTTAGTGTCTGTTGTGTTCGTAATTTTAGAAGTCGATTTCAGAATATTCTGAGGTTATTCCTGATTCGCCGGCTAAGTTTTTCTTGGATTGATCAAGTTTTTTATATAGTTTTACAAGACAATACAAGAAATACGGTATACGTTGCATCGGGATATCCTTTTTCTTGCTAGAAATTTACCATAATATTCTTTTTTTTTTTTTGGTCCGACAAATTTACCATAATATTCATCAACATGATGACATGCACATTAATTCAATCACAATAATCAAATTCTCCTTATGGTTTAGACTAAGTTTCCCACTTAGATTTGAAAAAAATAATTTCTCAAAATTGTTAATTTTCACCATATGATCACTAGTATATATAGATAGAGATAGTGAAAATTAGGCCGTTTAGAAAAGTTATATTTTTTTAATTGATGTGATCAGAATCTTGACAAAAATAATAAGGAGAATCTGATATATAGTTTTGATAAAGTGTTTCAGTGGCAATATTGACAATTTTTCCGATGAATTTGTAATTTCTGCTAGAACAAGATAAAATTACAAAAAAAATTAAAAGTTAAAAAAGCAATAAACGATAGCTGATAGGAGTAACCTAAAAATATCAAAATTAAGGGAGGATTCTTGCAATTTTGTCATAAATATTTTTTCTGCATATTCTATATATATATTTTTTAATTATAATATTTTTTTTCATATTAACTTAATTATATCATATGAAATTGAAAAATGATTTGAACATGTAGAAAAAATTAAATAAAAATATGAAATACACTCAATAATATATTTAGGATTTTCTGCATGCATGAGCATGCATGAAGACGCGAACAATTCTAAAATCCAAAACAATTTTTTTTTGGATCGATATTTTAAAGCAAGTTTAATTATTGCATATAGTAAATTACTATATATGAAATTCGGGCACAGACACTGCAAAACAAATACAAGACAATATAAATACGATGATGTGAATTTTTTTTAATATTTTATACTTTTACACTAGAAAGATACTGTCCAATACACCCCAATAACTGGAAATGATAGAATTTTTAAAAATATGGTAAAATTATACCATATTACCGATGAGAATAAAGGAGCCACTAAAGTTTGTTAATTATGAGGATCAGCTTAATCATTATGTCTCTCTCTTTTCCCTTTGACTCTCTCTGAAAAGATAACGTAGAAAGAACAAAGCAAAGCCCTTTCAAGTTTCAACTAAACAAAGAGAATCTTATGAAAGAAAAAAAAAAAAAAGTAAAATTAATGGAGGAATTGTGAGCATTCTTTCTGCACTGTATAGGGATCTGTGCGCGTAAGAAATAACTCATCTTTTGCTTTTCATCTTTCCCCTTCGTCTTTTCTGCAGACAATATGGCAAACCCGTCGTATATCTATCTCTCTGCATGCAGTACAACGACAGCATATTCGAATCCAAGTTATTGCAATTGCTTTAGTGATGGACTCTATATTAACTTAATTATAGGTTTCGAATTCGAGTCTTCCGGCACAAAACACAGTTATTATAAGTAGTTCGGTATGACTTGATGACCCATATAAATATGTTTAAGAGGGTGTTTGACTAAGCTTATTTTAAAGAGTTTATAAGCTCTCGCATCTTATAAGATGTTTTTTGAGCTGATAAGATGTTAAATCTTATTTTAAAAATAAGATCTAAAAGTGTTTGGATAAAAATAAAAACAATAACTTATAAGATGTTATTAATGGCAATTATGTAATTAATATGATCAAATATAAGGGAATGTATTAAGATCTTAAAATAAGTTGGGATTCCTAACTTATTTTTAAGGAGCTTATAAGCTCCTAACATCTTATTTTAAGAGCTTATAAGCTCATTTTAAAAAATATTTACCAAATATTTTTCAACATCTTATAAGTTTTTAAACATCTTATAAGATGTTTTAAAAAGCTTATAAGCTCAGCCAAACACCCTCTAAGAATAATTATTTGACCCAAAAAAAATACCCTTTAATTACTTTAGGAAATAACAAAGCTTATGCAATTTAAAATTAAATGCAATATAATATAGTTCATAAGTAAGTTCAAAAAATGCAAAAAAAAAAAAAAAAAATATTACAAATTAAACTTTGGCAAGTGACCAGTTTCTGAAGAATTACAGCTGCTTATTACCCGGAAATTAAAACCACTGTATAATTGGATGAGATAATATAAAATGGCCAATATTAATGAATTTATAGGCTGCAAGGCAGTTTAGTGATCGAATTTCTATATTAAAATTTTTCTTTTAATTAATTTTTTTTTTCTAGAACAGGACATTCACTATTTACCGTAGTAGTTAGTCCTAAGTTCCCTCGCTGAATAGTAATCCAGTAAATACCTTAAAAGCTAAGATAACTTTCAAGAGTTTTATACTGCTTCATACAATATACCCAAACATAAAATTCAAAACTAGACGCTTGATTTAAGATGAACGAGTCTCAACCACTAATTAGATATTGAATAGAAAGCGGGTCCAGTTTAAAAATAATTTAGGAGCTGACGGGCGGAGTTTGGAATTTGTGAGATCCACCTGGCTACCAACCCCTAGCATTGCTTGGCATATATGAGCTGCAGGGCTAAACGATGTCGTCAGGAGCTGCCTCGTCAAAATAGTCTAATCAAACCTGCAAAAATATGACTCTGTGAGCTATGTTAATTAGTCTATGAATTTAGCAAAATCTTAGTAAGAAGAGTGGAAAATTGTTTGTTTGGATCGATGTTTCTTTCTTTCTTTATTAATTTCTGCCTTTTCTCGCATGAAATGCGATTCTCGAGAAAGGGATTTATGGAAATTGAGATAAATTTGCAATGCCCATTTGAGGTTGGATCAGAAAATCCAGACAAGATTTAATAAGACGTACGTACGAGAAGGAGGGGAGAGGAATGGGGGAAGAGAAGTCAACTATAGTAAAGCAGATTATATAGATAGCAAACTGAGAATGACAACACAATGTCTGTAGTAATATAAGGAAAAAGCTCTTTGAGGGTTTGAGTGTATAGCGACTTATCCAATAAACCCTATTAAAGTCATGCCCTCGCTCTCATTTACAACTCTCAACCCAATTTTACCAACCCTTTAATTATCTCTCTCCCCCCTCTCTCTAAAAATGTCATATAATCCAAAGCATGGGTCATGTCATATTCACTGTTAGATTCTCTCTATCTAGAGAGCCCTGTTGAACCATATCCGAAAAATCAAAGATGTGATATCTTGACAATTATTTCCTCGTAAACTAGTTTTTGGAAGTTAAGTTAAGTTAAAAAGTCTATTTCTTCACAAGCCAACATTGTTAATCGTGTGTAGTGTCCCACATTGGTTGTGAATGAGAACAAAATCTTTCTTATAAAGACGTAGATACCTTATTAATTTTGTAGATGTGTTTTGAGTATTCTCCTTGCATTGGACTCTACTCAGTAACAAAACCGTGAGGACTCGATTTTCACTCAAAGCAGACAATATCTACAAGCGAGTTTCGAGATATTACATTGTGATTGGCTAGAAGTATTTATATTAGTTTCTATAATGAACAACTGTTAAGAAAGAAAATAGAACAAAGGGATAATCACAGTAAAATACTCTAAAGCTGAACCTAGCTAATTAAGCAACCATACGCTGAGATTTAACTTTTAAGAAATTGCAAACACGTTATAAGTTGCGTGCTTCGATGAGAATGCATGGTACTAGCCACTAGGATGGGTAACCCCTCAGAAGTTTCTCGTGTGACAACCCTCCCTCTTTTTATAATATACCAAATAAAAATTAAAATTGATTAAAATTAGTTATATTTACAACTTCTATCCTCAATCTTCTATTTAAGTTTCACGGTACTTCTCTAATTGTAATTAAAATTTAGAATATAATTTTTCAAATATCTTCCCTCTCTGAGCCTGAAAATAAATGTGGTATATCCAAAGAGTGCCGTATGATATTGCAATGGAGTTCGAATGAATATATGTATTGGCTTATAAAATTTTAACTTTCAATTTATACAACCTTTATTTCTTTAAGTAATAACGTACATGTCATTAAGGATATTTTATAATCAATTCAAGTATATTTATAATCTAATCATTCAACATAATAAAAAACTATATTCAGATAATACGTACAGTACATATGAAAAAATTTTAAAGTAAAGAATACATGTGAAGTTGTGAACATTCTCACTTGAATACAGCTCCGTAACTACAGTGATGACCAAAAAAAAAAAAGGAAAAAGGGGAAAAGAAAGTTAGAGAGTAATTATTGCAAAAGACATTGAATTCGGTAGGTGTGGGGTTTGTTGTTTGAGATAAAAATCCAAACATTTTTGTCATTGTTGTACCTTTCATGCTTTTGCTAATAGGGTGAGTTGATATGCCACGTATACCTTTGTCCGGTATATAAGGACAACAATATATGCTCTTTATTTAGGGTAAATTTTGGGCTTCTTTTCAACGTGTTCTACTTAGACCAATAACGCATTGAAAATGACAGCTATCCAACTGGTTTTAATTTTTGGGGATAATAACTCTCAAGATTTTGAAAAAATTTGTTAAATTATAATTCATGATACTCTTAGTCATTCGTCTATACACCCAGCGTTGGGCTCTACTTAGACACCAAATAGTTTAAATTATTCACACTTTGTATTTTTACTCCTTTTCCTAAGTGGAATTACAGATATAGCAAGAACTAAGTCATTGGGTGCATAGAAAATTTTCCGGGGTTCGTATGGTATTAAAATCTGAAATTCTATATTTTTTGGGTTTTTGGTAACGCATTGGGCTCGAGTCTTCACAAAAGCACGTCTGGCCCACTTTGGTTTCATCAAAATATGATCCATATTTAAGTAGGCTCGTACTAATTTGCAAGCACACAAGATGAGAAAACCTAAATATAGTAACAACCGGTCTTGAGACTTCATTTGTACTTCCTTTTGTTCTAGATCAAATTTGTATAGTCGAGCCAGGTCGAACTATTGGTACTAATTATAGAAAATTCTTCTAAGCATTGGATTAGACCCTACGCATTCCACAGTGATCACAATCAGCATTTAGAATACTTCATAAAATATTAAAGATAAAGGTAAAGTGAATCATGGTTGTTTGGTATATATACGAGACCAATAACCCGGTGATGCACAAGTGTCTGATATGACACGACACTACATTATGATTTTTTTACGAGTGGCCGTGTCTCATGACCAATACCGTATCCATATAATATATAATTATTCAAATCAAACATTATGTGAAGTGAGCTGCTTACAACCACATACATTTCTTGCTAGTCGCTACACAAAAACAGTAAAAGTACAGTAACATTATATTTTATTAAGTATCTACACTATATAATTTCTAGGGTTCATGCAATAGGAACTTTGCAGCAGATATTGAAAATATCATCCAAAGGAGCATGGTCACCTGTTCCTTCATCTTTTCTTGCATATAATAATTGCTTTCCTTTAAATACAAACGTCCCACCCTAAAAATAAGATAAAATAAAATTTCACTGCATTATAAGATAGGATAACAGTACTAAATTACATTGAGGAAGATGAATCCAAACCTGTTGCAAGACGCTACTTCTATCCTCTGGGGTAGCTTTTATAGTGTAGTTCTTCATCGCCTTTTTCAGATCGTCATATCTTGAAAATACTTTGAGCTGTATAATTTGCATAGTGGATACTTTTAAAGTTGAGCAGAAACGAATATCGAGAGAAATGTTAGTTAGAGGTCAAGAAAATTACACTAGCGCGGTTGAAAAATGTACGCCCGAGACCGTAATATAAGCCCAAAAGATCATAAGCCTGAATGTAGGCACGGAGTGAACAAAAATGAGCTAAAGCCAAAACTAAATGAACTAAATTTAGTAGCGGAAATTACCTTGCGTTCAGGATCACAGTAGAGAGAATCCAATGGAAATGGTAACTGGTTGCACAGTATAATAGGTATTAGTGTCATTAATCTAGTGACAGCCCAGAAAAGGAAACTTAATTAATGATAATATAAATAACAGGTATTTTCAATCTTGATCTTCTTTTGTTAATAAACTAGTTTGGACTTTGTAATTTGTCCAAGTTTAATCCAATCCACTAATCTGTATTTCAAAGTGCTCTTGACAACATATTACAATATGAGTTTATTACATTTGGACTAGAGTTTGTACACCTGAGTTAGTCAAAATACGATATTGTAATTACAAAAAAACCCAAATGGACCCATACTCAAACCCAAATAGCCATGTGAGGACAGTTTTAGCCTCTGCCCTAATAAGACAGTTTTTCGTTCCAAGGAATGCCCTTCGTAATTTTGTAAACTGACAAGGGAGGGGTATGTAATATGTATGTAGTGACAAGGGCGTATTTGTAATACTTAATATGACCTTTGTGATATTATAAACTGACAAGGGACGTTTATTTGCTTTAGAACAGAAACCTAAGGAGCAATAATGAAATTTCACAGTTATTCGGGTTGGATCGGGGTGATTTGGGGAACTGTGGTAAGTACATATTCCGGGGGTGGGTATCGAGTGATTTTAACTAACTCAGCTACTCAGGGGTATAAAATGTTATTTGTACTTTCCATATTTCAGACGGGTTTCAAGTGTAATTAACCCTAAAGATATGCTATAAGTAAAATGCAGTCGAACATCTTTCCATACACATTTTGTAAGAAATTAAAGAAAGGATAAATTGAATTACTCTTTCAGCAAGAATTTGAGCTTTGTCAGGAGTACCAACACCAACAGCAATTAGCTTGACCCCAGCTGCCTCAAATTTCTCCTTCGATTCTCTGAGTGATGCTGCTAGCTCCCAGCTAAGAGTGAAGAATAACCATGCTTAAAACGACATGGACAAAATCGTCATTTTTATAAAATAAAATTTGCTGTTAAGGATTAGTGACTTACGAACAAAAACATCCAAAATGTCTCATAAGCGCAACAACAGCTACTCCCTGGAAACACCCAGTTTTCAATGAAAATCCCAAAATTAAGAACAAAATGAAGCTGTATTACTACCTTTCAAAAGATTCAATAGAATTTAAAGTGGAATCAGGTGCTTTCAACATACAAGGTGTCGTGATATGCATAGAAAATAACAAAAGATTCAAGATATAACATGAAAAATAATTCAATCGTGTTGTCTCTGACATTCTTAATTGAACCCTTCGACTCAATATGGGTTGCCATACTAAACACAACGTCAACTGCATTAGTTTTTCTTATTTTCTTGAATGTTTACAAATGAAACATTGAGATATCAACCAAATGGAGCACAAACTATTACATTACTCATCCTAAACGGAGACTACATGCCAACTAACTCAGCCTATACGGAGAATGAACCTAATGTACAGTAGACTCATGCCCACATTAATTGAATACAAGATTCAGATGATTCAAAAATCTGAATTATAAACAATTTCTTTTCATGTGTTTCCCCAGTTTGCTAATTGAATAATTTCAGAGTATGGTAACCATATAGGTACTGTGATATCTAGACCTTGAAAAGCAGAGCAATTCAGGGAATATCAAAATATATCAAAACCCAATTGCTTTTCGTTTCAACATCAGAAAGTTCAAGCAAGAAATCATCTGAATTAATCAAAATTTTGATAAAAATGTCTGTGAATGAGATACCATTCTACTTACAAATCATATGTTAAATACTTGTTGAAATTCACTGACTATTCCCATCTATCTACCCCAAAACCACAAACTAAAAATTAGAGAAAAAACAATAAATTATCTGATAATGAGTAAACCTAGTAGAAAAGAGCTAATTACATGAATTATACAGTATAAATAACTATTAATTGTACCTCCTGTTGATCCCAGAGGTCCTTGAATTTGACAGGCTCCCCGGCGGCGGTGAAGATGGTAATTTCCCCGAGCACATCCGCCACGTCGTCAGGCACGACGGCGGCAGCGGCGGTGGAAGACGCAGTTGCCATAATCGATGCCCTGAATTTTCCTGAAGAGGGGGTTTTACTTATAATGTGCTTTGTTGAAATTGCAGAAGTTTGGGATGGGAAGAACGAATTATGAGAGTGGGTACATGGGGAAAGAAGAGCCGTAGAGCGTATGAAAATTCGGCTACATATCATTTTCGCCATTAATCCTGAAGCCTTAAAAGAAAAGCTTCGGCAAATTGATATATATGGTTGTTTGGGCTTTCTGGTGCAGTGGTGGATTAATTGTTTGGAGTATAAAAATCTAATCTTTTCATGTCGTATAAATATGTTGACTAGCTTTAACAAAAAAAAAAAAAGATATAAATATGTTGACTAGGATGTTTTTCTAATGTAAATAATATATTCAAATCCTATTTTATCGTGTTATATATAATAATATTGTATCGATATTATTGTATTTGTGTCTGTATATCATCCTGCACCAATAACCAACACAGAAGAAATGTGTGGCGGGACAAGTTCCACAATTTCCAGGAGATCCCAACGGCTTGGATGCCAATTGAATAGATAGGTTATGTATACCACTAAAGTTGTGTCCCTTGATTAAAGTATTTAAGTTCGAGTTATCAAAAATATAATTATTATTGATTGAGAAAGCTTTACCTCAATAGTCGGCCGTGATTTATATAAATGAGATTATGAAGGAAAAGAAAGTTGTGTAAAGGGGTATAACCGTATATGATGAGACGATTCTGTTTGCAAATTCTGGTAATTTGGCTCTAATAAAGTTCGATTCAAATAAAGCTATAATTATATTGGAAAAAAAAATCTAATATTACATTATTGGATTTTGTTAGGGATTCTTCTATGTTTGAAGTTGGGGAATTTATTCTTGTTATGTTTTTTTTTTTGGGTTTTGAATTACCAGTTCGGGACATCCTACATTGAGGGTCCTTAATTTGATTCGGGACTTAGTCATAATTAAGCCTTCTCATCCTTCCCAAGAATATGTTTAGTGGGGATCGAATTTGAAACTATTTCCACAAACCCTTTAACTACTTTTATGAAGCTTCCACCTATTCCCTTTTTTTTTTTTAAACAAAAAGCAAGGCAAACACAAGGCCTAAATTACAAGATTATCAAGATCATTAAACTCCACCAAAAAGGTCGTCCCAAATCTTCAATCTCCATGCAAACAAATGTCTCATTCTAACCAAAGCATCCGCACATTTGTTACTTGAGCGAGGAACATGTCGAATTTTCATATTCTAAGGATTTTATAGTAGCTACCAACAATCATTAATAATGTTCCATAATAGATATTCGTTAGATATATCTTTAGTCATCAAGTGAAGCTCAACCTCCGAATCAATCTCAATTCCACTATTAAGTTGTATGCAAATTTGACAAGAAATTTTATTGATGAGGTTATGTGTGCCTAATGACTATCAGAATTAATTACAAAAATCAAGAATTCAAATATCATTTATTAAAATTATTAAAATGTAGGTGGGCGGGCCGTAAATGGGCTTTTTCTATTTGATAATGGGCCTCACATAATGATGGGCCTTATTAGTTAATCCCAAAAAAAAAAAAAAAAAAAAGAAAGTTTCTTATCTTCTTCTCCAGAACGCCAATTAAACCTTCTTCATTCTTATCTTTACTCTACTTCCTATACTTTGCAGTTTCCCCATTCAATCTTGAAATGATTGCTTCTGCGGTAGCTTCACCGGCGGCCATTGATTCAGGGGTTTGCCTCCGCCGCCACGTTTTATCAATTCCCTCTGGGTTTACTTCGGCGTCACCTTCAGCTTCTAGAAAGTTCGTCCCTTTAACCTCCACATTTTATCCTCTCCGGAAGGTGAGTGTATTGTACCTCCAATTTTCAGCTTTAAAATATCTATAATTTCGATTGTTTTCTTTGTGGTCTGAAATTTTGTTGAATTTTAGTTCTTACGCCTTCCAGAAATTGGTACCTTCTTTTATACTGTGAGAAATTAGGTTTGGCGATCCCGCTGAAATGAAGCCTTCTTCCTTACTAGTAGTAGAGTTCATTGAAAATGGGAAGAGGTTTTGACTTTGAGAGAACATATTAGCTTATGCTTTGCATCTCTAAGATCCTATTTTACTCTCTGGGTGGCGTCTACACTACAGAAAATATAACATGGGGAATAGATTACTTGATTATTTGCTTGATAATCCTAATTGAATATTGAAATACTAAGTCTGAAAAGAGGATAACAATAAGGGTGAATTTCATTATATACACCTGAGGTTTGAAAAAATTACAAAAAAACTCCCTCGGTTTTCATTTACTACATAACCACCACCACCCCCGAGGTTTCGTTATTCATGTAAAACCTTCATCAGATTTTGGTTATATTCACCCTCGAAAGTGTCTTCTTTACTATAATCCATTAGTGTAAGAGTCAATGCGGTTTGAAGCATATTCGGTGCCAGTCAAAGTCTCTCTTTGCCACAATTTTATTAAACTTACATAAAGAATGAAATCTGAGGGGTTTTTTCTATAATTTAGCCAAAACTGAGTGGTGGTAAATGCAATTTCCCCTAATAATAATGAGAGTGGGACAGTGAAAAAATTAGACTAAATTGTTGTCACCATTTTGTATTTTCCATAAAATGCATGAATTTGGCGAATATTTAAAGAATTGTATTAATACCTAATACTTCTTTCACACTTTTTTACTTTAGGATGTGGTTCGTAATTCCAGAGCTTTCGAGTCTCGTATTCTAGCTACAGCTTCAACAGAACCTGTGGCCACAAATGAAGCCGAAACCAAGTCAGAATTCTTAGATAACAAGGAAACAGATTCTAAGAATGTTACTGTTCCATTCTCAAGAGGTGCAACACCTTCAAAAAAAGGAAAAAATCCCAAAAGTCTTAGTAGCAGTGCTTCTCAGATGAAGAAAGTCGATTATTTTCCAGTTCTCAGATATCCTCTTGCTACAGAAGCTGCAATAAAGGCAATGTCAGAAAGTAACACTTTGGTTTTCTCTGTAGACAAACGGGCTGATAAGAACACTATCAAAGACGAGGTGATGAGGCTGTTTAAGGTAAAGGCCAAGAAAGTGAATACCTCGATAACGCCTGATGGTAATAAGAAGGCTTTTATTATGCTGGCACCTGAATTTGTAGCTGGTGATGTGCTGAAGAAGATCAAGGTCATGTGAAAAAATCATCTTTTTTGAGGAAAATTTGAAGATAATTGATCTTTATTTTTTTGTTTTGTTTGATTGCTTGCATGAATTCTAGTGACATGGTTGAAATGGGAAACAGCCGTTGTGTACGAAATGTAAATCATGGAAAACAGCTTTGAGGTTAGGAATGTTGTAATTCAAAATTGCATTTGGTGAAGTTACTTAACTATCTCTGATTGATTGTACTAGTAGCTGTTTATAACACAAAATTCCCTAAAATAGTGGTGAAACACCATGCAAGTGAAAGTGCATACGTGCACGGTGCACCCCTAACCTTAAAGTTATTTCATATATATAACGTAAGAATAAACAAATATTGAGAGTATCTTGTAATTCCGTCAACACTGAGGGGTGGTAAATGTAATTCATTTTTTTTTAGTTCATAGGATTTTTCTTATTTATCTGAATGCCATTATACTGGTGGTTGAGTCTTGTAAAAGTGGCTGACAAAGTGTCAATTCTGCAGAATAATTCTATACCAATACATCAATCTCTTGATATCGCACCAACCTAAGTATTCTCTTCTTAGAACCAGCGGCGGAGCCAGAAAATTTGTTTAGGGGGTTATTTCAGTATAAATTTTTAATCTCTTATTTTATAAAGATAATTACAAAAAACCCTTAAATTTAGGTCTTTTTTTGAGAACGCCTTGAAATTTTGAAAACAATACAAATACTTCCGATTAGCTAAAACCTTACAAATATCCGCTTGAAACATAAAAATGTATATATAATAATATACCTCCTGAAAAACTTTACAAATACCTCCTCAAGGGGTATGTGACTATGTGTAAAGTTATAAGATTTCAGTGAGTTTTTCGTATACGGTGTAAAACCTTAGGAGAATTTTCATAACTTATCATATTTTATGACTCAGTTAATTATATTCAATTTAATATTAAATGAGAATCTTCGATTTTTTAATATTCTTGACCTCGCTCTATATAAATTTATGACTTTGTAAGGGGGGTCAATTGAGTAATTATCACATAAAAATCAAATACAATACCTAATTAATACATTTTATATACATATATATGTAAAAATTTCAAAAGTTGAGGGATGTCAATTGCACCCCCTCAACTACATGTGGCTCCGCCACTGCTTAGAACTGAACATGCGACACGTTGAGAAACATGTACAACACATGCAGTATGCTTTTATATATATAAGAAAATGCATGTGAACTTCTTAGGATTCTCAGACATTTTGTACCATGAAAAGAAACTGCTTTATAACCTGAAACAGAAGAAATTAGAAAAACCCATTGCCACTAAATCATTCTAGTCCTCAAGATTTTGTACGTGATTAGTGGGTTTAACCTTTAAGAAATAGTTGTTTTCCTTTTTCTTTTACATAAAAATTTAGGAGTCTGGGGTGGCTACCGGCTCCATCTCCCCTATAGATTAGAGGATTTCGGACCCAGCTACAATTATTATCCTTAAAAAAACCCTTAATCACTCGCGGAGGAAAAGGAAATTCAAAGACAGGTAAAGGGTACTTTTCAATACCTAACACAGACAGTGAGAAAAAGCCAAAACAACATTAGCATATTCTGCATGCATGATTGCAGATTTAATCATTATTCAGTTTACCGAATATTTTAGTTGTCTGTTTTTTTTTACTACTTTTAATACTAATAAGATCTACTTTCAAAGGAATTAATAATATATAGGAGAAATATATCGATATCTGACTGATGTAATTTGTACATGAAATAATTAAGGCCGGAGGAGATTTGATTTTCATTACTAGCTATACTTTTGAACGTGATAAAGCTATATTATAATCATGGAAAATCACCTTTATTATTAGTTATTAATATTGATTAGGATTTTCGATTAATTAGTCTAATTATCCAAATTAATCGCATATTTTATTTATCCAGTGAACAACAGTACGTATCTTAATTGCACTATGAGTGTGGGGGATCGCATGTTAATTTTACTAATTCTTTGGATACTTATATTTATACCCGGCCCCTCGACTTAGAAAAAAATACAATAAGACTCACTCGCTATAACAAAAATGTTATGGGTAATTTAGTTATTTTGAATTTTTTTCATTAAGTTTTTTAGGTACGTTTTCATTAAGATTAGAAGATATGTTTGTAATTTCCAATAATTCAGATCGTCTTGCTATATTTACCCTAAGTCGGGGAGTGTAAAAGTAATTAAATTTTGGGTAATACTTTATAAAATGTTTTTGGAAAGATGTATGTTAAAAGGCAGCTATATTTGAGAATGATTTTATAACTATCTCCATGTATACATGTTAAAAGGTGTTTTTCTACCAAAAAAAAATAAAATTAAAAGGTGTTTTTTTTTTATAAATTTTAAGTTCAAATAAAACAATTTCCGACCACTTTAATTTTATTATTATTTTTATTTGGGTAATAGAGACTACTTTTAATAGTCCGGATATTTTTTGGGGGAGTCGGGTCTGACCATTTAGATATAAAACTCTTCTTATCAATGGTAAGTGCGTATCTAGAAACATGAACTCGAAATATCTAGTTAAACTAGCATAGTATCGAATTGTTAAACTGCACCACTTAGTGTTAATAGTCGGGATATATACTCTATTGATTATTACCATTAATTAGATATACCATCAAATGGCGTAGCTTAGCGCGTCGTATAACTTAATTAGAAGTGTCGAGTTCGAGTCTTTAAACATCGCTGCTACTAATAGAAAAAGTTTTATATCTTAAAAATCCGACCGACACGACATATATATGATCTTAAAAAGAAGAAAAAAGAATTAATTAGATATGGATGATGCATGAGAAGCAACTAGTGTTTATTATATATATCCTTTAATTTATACCCACAGAGCCACATTATTGATCTAGGAACCAATTAAGTGATACAAAGGGAGGCATATGCGTTGCGGATCCAAATAAATACCTTAAATTCGTTGCGCACTAATATATATCTTAATTTATATCATAGTTAAAATAAAATAAAGTCATAATTAATTAATTGAATTGGAATGACGTATATATGAATTAACGTCTTTTCTTCCGTTTTGTTATTGGCATGATTGCACTACGTCTTCATGGACCTGATCATCAATTATATAATGATCACCAATAGTTGTTTACTTGTTTATTAAAGAGGATTTACAAAGGGATTGTTCAAATATAATAGGAATTAGGGAAAATTACACTTAAACCCCAAAAAAATTGTTAAATTAAAATTGATGATATTTTTAGTTAAATAATTACAGTTACACACTAAATGAAATTGAATTATTATAAAATACATCCAAACATTAGGGTTTCTGTTATATATATACTAGATGATATCATCAAAAATGAATAATAAATACAGAAAATATCCTTATTTTTTTATACCATGCATGGGTTGCTCTTAAATTTCACCTAGGTGTTATTTGTAATATCATAAACTTGTTTGGGGTCTAAGTGTAATTTTTTAAATTTAGAAATAAAATATTCCGTTAATTAATAATGGAATCCTAATGTTCCCTAATAGAATCCTAATGTTTGAATGTATTTTCTATTTATTAAATTTTGTGTGGGTGTAACTGTAATTATTTAACAAAGAGTGAGTTATTATTTAGCAACTCATTGAGGTATAAAAAAGAAAGTATTAACGATTGAACGACAATCCTACTCCAAAATATTTTAGAATTCTCAACTGAACTGAGACAAAAATCAACAAAAATATTTCGGTGCGTTGACTATGGTCAAATGAGGGCTTAACGTTGTGGTTTTATGAGGAAAATACATAAATTTTAAAGGTCTTAGCCTTTTCGTTGGACATGTTCATCAAGTGAAAGTGAAACCTTTTCATTATATTCCTAATTTTCCTTTATAAATAAAGTTCTTATAAATACTTAATTAAGTTTTCCAACAGTAATTATATATTAATTACTAAAAGATTATATAAACACTTCTTTAGTGAAACTAAATTATTTTTCGGCTACTAAATTGATTTCTTCAACTATTAATGAAAAATAAATATTTGTTATACATTAATTATCGAGACACATTCAATGTCGAATTTCATCATGGCCATGCCTAATTTTTATATTTTATTCAGTAATTTAATTAATTGAATAATAATATATAATATATGTTGATCTTGTACTTCACTTTAAAGATATTGACGCATTCAAATTATTTTTGTTAGATGAAACTTAGGCGCCTTTCGCGATTAAACAATGCAGTAAACTAATTAAATACACGTAAAGAATAATAAGAAATAAAAAAGAGATTTCTTGAAAAAAGAAGAGAAAAGAAATCATAATCATAATGTTGAGCCAATTAATTACATCATGAGAACACAACTAATTATATAAGCTAGGGTTTTAGTAATTAAATAATAAGTACATAGCCAGACATTAACACTCTTTAATTACAAAATAATTCATCACTGATCTAGTTCGTTTTGCAGAAACCTAATAAACTACCATTTCTCCAAAACCAGTCCCAAAATCCATTCCCAATTTTCTCTTTGTACTACTTAAGTTTAATTCAATTACAGCACGAGAGAGAGAGAGTTTCTTGAGGTTTATCCGTAATTAAATAATATCCATCTTAATGCTTGATGAACTGGTAATTAATTACGTTATTATGTAATTAAAGAGTGGTGTTGTGATAATTGTCCTTGATCATTAAAATTAGTACATGGCCATGCAGAGGGATTCAGATGCTGCTGAAGCTGTCTCACAACCAGAACTTGCCGTATGTCCCATAATCTTTGCCGGAGCATCACCGCCTCCGACCGGAGCTTCTCATTTTCCTTTCGAACCAATTCGTTCTGAAGCACCACCAACCGAACCCGGTTCATTGCTTCACGGTTTCCGACTCTCAACCGGTTTGTTTGGTTCCTCAAGTTCTCCAAATGCTTCTGTTTCCGCATGCGGGAACGTCGCGCTGACTCCCGGTTCGAAATCATGCGCCTACGCTTTCTTTCATCTATAATGGAGCCTACCGGACCGGTCTTAACACAACCGGGAGTCATGATTCTAGACCTTTTCGTTTTTGGTTCTTCTGAACCGGAGGTGGGAGTGATGGGTGAGTCGGAACCGGAGTTAGAACTCACCGGTTGTTGAGAGGGCTGTGTGCTAAAGGCATCCGGTTCTCCTTCTTGATGAAAGAGAAACGGCGGTTCGTGGTGATCCCAAGAGGGAAAACCGGGTTCAAAAGCAGGAAACTGATTTTCATGGACTAAGCCGGAAAAAGGCATGGCTGAGAGAATACGGTTTATTAGGTAGGAGAGAGGAGAGAAGGAGAAAAGGGAAGAAACGAAGTATAAGAGTGTGGTATTTATAGGCGAACCGGCGTGGACCAATGCGTGGGTATTTCGGTAATTTCAGTATATAGCTTTTGAGACAGCGTCCACTATGTCTATGTGTGTGGCAAGTGCATGGGCCCCACTGCTTACATCATCACATGGGTCCCATTCGAAGCTTACTCGTGAAGAAACTTAGTCGACACGTGTCAAATTTTAAGTTGGTGGTGTATAGAGCCGGCCAATTAGATTTTTCTACTATAAAAGGGTAAATTAAAAATATTATTTTTCTCTTTATATTATAATTTATAATACTCTAAAATTACCAATTTATTGGATCATATTGTAAAAAGAAAATTTACTCTTTAAAATTGCAAATAATTTGGAGGAGGAGCCAATAGCTTTGAAAGGGTGTTTGGGTGGAAGTGGAGGCTGTGGAGCCAATTTAAACACTGCCTTTTGATTTATTATTATAAAGATAAATTGAGTGAATTTTAATTGATTATCATATTTTAGATCAAGTGTAGTTATAATATTGTTTAAAGTTAATTATTCTATAAATATATTATAATATAAACATTATTCACTAATAAAAGTTTAGTAATAACTATTATAATAGATAGTCAGCAAAATTGCATTTTTTGTCTGGTAACTATTGCTCGTTTGTAATTTTATTCTTCAAAATCGGTCATAAAATTAGGCGAAAAAAAATAAAATGTAGATCTAATTTCTTTTACATTAGTTCACACAATATATGTAACTGATGATGGGTTTGATTGTTTACTGAGTCTTTTGTTGCTTTGTTAATTACTTAATTAGACGCCTATGTTTGATTTAGCGTCATCTTATCAAGTGGCGTTTTGCATGCAATCACCTAATTTTATTTTATTTTTGGTTTTTTAAATAATTAGGTCTCAATCCAACAATATAAAGATAAAATGAAAATATTTATAAGTATTAGATTTATATATGTAGGGTTTTAAGTTAATCATGAATTAATGCGCCTAACTTTAAAAAAAATTAAGTTCAAACTCAAACTAAAATTCATTTGTTGAAGAAATTTGAACTCGGGGAGTTCATCCTTTAAATTTATGCTCGAACATTCACGCTCAAGCTTAAGCTCATTTTAAAATCTCAACTTTAGGAGCGGTTTATTTATAGTCCAATCTATTTAATTGAACTTAAACTCGATGACAACTGCAGAGGACTCGAACTCAAAGTCTCTGGTACTTAAGCTATCATAGCGTCGAACCACTAAACTAGGCCTCTTGAATGTTACTAAAACTATCTTATACCTTCATATTTAAGTCCCAAAATGGAACCTTTGTTCATTTTTATAACATGATTTTCTAAATTAAAGAAAGTAATTAATTATGATTAATTAGTCAATTCTTAGACTGGTGGTCACAGTTCTTTTCCTGGTTTTAAGAATCTTTAGCTTTATAAATAAATTATCTGAGAAGTCCAAATTAATTAGAGGGCTTAATTAAGAAGAAAGGTAAGCACAACTTTATGGCATAATTCGAAAATGGCTAGCACGAGACAAAAGCAAAAGACTAGTTTGGTATTTTGATTCCAAACATAGACTATTTATTTACAAGATTCCTCCCAGATGATGGGACTAGATTTAGAAACTAACTTCCACCTTAAGAAGTTCGTTATTTGATTTTATTGTAGGATTAGATAACCAGATAATGTAGTCGAGTGGATACTCATTCTATCTTTATCCAAACTTCAGTAATTCGGGTATAGAATAGTCTTAAATCTTCTGGTCAAATGTTCCACTTGTTGACATATCTATAATTCAACGATACATGACTGACATTAATCAGTAGTCACTATAACCGACTGTAGATATGTTGTTTTAGAAAGGAAATTAAAAAAATTGTGATTAGATGCCATAAACCGACAATTAATGCATGAGATAATACATATATATGCTAATTGGATTCTAGAATATATTCTTATCTAATTCACAACTTTTCTTCCAAGTGTCGAGATATAAGATTGATTGATTGCATTATCTCATAAAGAAAAAAAATTGGAGAATTATAATTTGATAATTAGTTCAAGTTGTCGTTTTTCTAGTTTATCGAAAAGACCATAAATTTTAATTTTTTCTACTCTAAATTGATTTTTATTATGATTAATTTGGATTCTTGATTCATTCATGAAATCCAATTCCATAAGCTTCAATTCCATTATGTGTAATAATTTCTTTTCAAGATATAACTTGAGGTTATTTAAATTCTAAAAATTCTCTAATATAAGAAATATCATAGAACTTGAAAATAATAAAACCATAAAATTATAATTCATAATTAAGATTGCAAAGAAAAATAAAATTAACTCGAAAAATATAAATATTAATAAGCCCAGAATTGGAGCCCAACGTTTTTACATTGGACCTAGACCCACGCCTGTACTCATTGAAAATATTACAATGGGATGAGCTGACCCTGTTTAGTACTAACCAAGTATAATTTTGGTTTAAGACCGACAAATTTAACTCTTAGAGAGGGTTTAATTTGGCATATTAAGCTATTTAAGCTATATTCTCTAAACAATAAGCTATAATAAATTGTTTATTTTATTAGGTGGTAGGTCTTGTGTTAAGACATGGGCGTTATACTAAACTAGATTATGATCATGTTATATTACAACTCCCAAATATGTATAAATACCCAACCACCTTAAAGATACCCCTTGGTATGCGGAAACCTCACAAATACTCCCCTTGAAACCTTATTAATACCCCATCCGGAGTAAGTGTAAGGTTGCAAAATTCCAATAGTGAAATTGCAAACGGCGCACATTTCGGGGATTTTGTGTAAGACCCATGAATTTATGCAGTCACAATTTAAGAATGCAATAAGATTACGAGAAATGTGATGCCGCCCAAATATTTATATATACCAACTGAATTGTAAAACACTGGTTGAAAATATAATGGTTTGCTACTGCTAAAGTGAAATGAGGAAAAATTATAAGTTCACTATACTATTGCACATGCAAACCAAACCTGGTAAACAAATCCAGATCAAGAAAAACTTACTCATCATTCCAATAGTTTCTAAGCTGTGACATATGCAAAAGAAGCTCATCTCTGCCCAAACCTGTCACACTGCTAGTCATAATCCATGGAGGATGTTTTTTATAATTGTCTCTCATCAGCTCCTGAAAATCTCTAATGTTCTCATCAGGTCTTCTCCCTTTCCCTCCTTTCATTTTATCACACTTTGTAAATACAAATGTCATCGGTATCTACAACGAGACAAGAACTTGTGATATTTAAGTGTGCTTACCTTTTAAACAAATTTAAAAGAATAAGACTCGAATATAATTTGGATTAAAATGAGCATACATTGTTGCGTCCGAGCCAGTTTGCACAATCAAGGTCAATTTTCTGAGGTGGAACACTTGCGTCGATCAAGAGAAGAACGGAGACGAGAGTTTGTCGGTTCAGAAAGTAACCTTTAGTGAATGAGGACCAATCCATTCTAGCAGATTCAGGGGCCTTGGCAAAACTGCACATAAAAAAGTGAATGAGATTCAAGGCAAATTAATACTCATAATCCAGAGAAGTTGCCATCACAGAATGCATTAAATAGCAAACCTAATCTTTGCTAAGCAATCATGCACCTCAAGCAAAATAGAAGAAGTTGTTAGAATATACCATGTAATTTTTAGCTAAAATTAAACCTGGGAGGAATTTCCTCATCCAAATATAAAAAGGAAGGAAAAAAAAAACTTGGAATCAAGTAAGAGGGAGCTTAGCTGAGCTTATAAGCTCTTCTAAACAGCTTATAAGAGTCTAGGATCTAATAAGCACTCAAAAAGTGGTATGGCAATTTGTTTATGAAAAGACTTTATAAGATGTTAGGAGCTTAGAAGTTCCTTTAAGATAAGTCGGGGGATACCAACTTACTATTAAGATCTTAATAAACACCCCCCACTTTTTGACCATATAAAGTAAACTATTGTGATAACTAACATCATAGAAGTTCATGGACTTATTATTCCAAACACTTGAATATCCTTCTAAAATAAGATTTAACATTTTATAAGCTCCAAATATATCACGATATGAGAGCTTAGAAGCTTTTTCAAAAAAAAGCTCAAAGGTAACTCTATAGGAATCACAGTCTGCACTAATAAGTCCAAGAAATAGAACAAAAGCTACAAACTTTCAATTCCTAAAAGCCAGAAGTTACTGTGAACATTGATAGGGTGATACAATCCGAAATAAGTCCTCAGCTAGCCCGCAAATTATAAGAATAAAGGAGACTATGGAAAAACATAAAATTCCCTTTGAACATATGCAGAAAGAAACAAACAGCTTTACCCATAACCAGGCAAATCCACAATGTACCAGCTTTTGTTCACCAAAAAGTGATTTATCAACTGAGTCTTCCCTGCAAAATACACAATTAAATAAACGAATACTTGATATCCTCTACAAAAATGCAAAAAATTTAAAACCACAAGTTAATTCCTATGAAGAAGCAATGTTCAAAAGTGAGACCTGGCTTTTTAGAAGTGAGAGCAACATCCTTTTTCCGAACCAGAAAGTTAATTAGAGACGATTTCCCAACATTGGACCGGCCCAACATGGCAAACTCCGGCCGGTCATCTTTCGGACAATCCTTAGGCCTGTTACTGCTCTTCACGAAATCGACCTCTTTGACTTTCGCGTCGCCGGTATAGGGTCCCAACACGATATTGGAGCCGGGAAGTACCATTTCTTCGGTGACTTCATCCGGGTCGACTCCGGGCGGCACGAAGAGCACTGTCCGCACGAACCGGCCGGCTTCCGTCACCGCCTCCGGTGATGGGGACTTAGCGGCGGCGGTGCGCTGGGAGTTTGGGTTTTGGGAAATGGAAGCGCGGAATGAGAGCGAAAAGGGAGGATTTACGCGAGGCTGGGAAGATGAGATGTTGAGTAAAGAGAATAAACTGGGATTCAACAGCCGAAACCTCAGATGAACTAGCATTTTTGTGAGGAAATCGAATTGAGAGTTAGAGAACCAAGCAAGTATCAAGAAAATTCATTAAAATAGTAGCAGAGCTTTTCTTTGCAAGCAAACTGATGCAATCAGCAAGACAGACGGGGTGGGGTTAAGAGGGAGGACGCCATGGATGAGGGTTTGAATTGCAATTGCTATTTCGGAGAGATTTAATTATTAATTTTTTTCTGCATATATGTATGCTATTATACAAAACACTAAACTATAATAAAACAAAAAGAAGAAATAAAACTAAGTAATTTTTTAATTTTTTTAGAAGTTTATGTTACATCACAGTTAATTATATAATAGAATTTTCACCATTAAGAAAAAACTAACGTGACAGTCTATGAAACACAATGCCACATATTTTTTTTGATATTTTATATTAAAAAAGTGTGATAATCTATGAAATAGAGACACAAATATACAAATTTTTTAATATTTTATATTAAAAATATATGTGATATGGTATTTGATAAAACATAATAAATCCTAGAGCAAATTTGAGAATTTAAAGCATAAACTTAAAACTTGTGTGTTGTGTTGTGGGCTTAAAAGTACTTTCCAGTCATCTTTAATTTGTAAGTTTTGGACCTTTGAGGGAGAGCGGAGAGCCCAACTCTTTGAGCTTCGTGGATAAATTACTAAAGTTTTGGGTTTCACTTTACTGCAAAGGCCTTCAATGGCCCAATTCGTATCAAATTACAGACAACGGACACGGGAGATATCCGCCATTAGTAATTAACAGCTCAGGTCAAAAAGCACTGATCATCGAATCATAAATTATGGTACCAAATGAACTAGAGCAAAATTATAGTATTATAAATTATGGTCAGACACGGGAGATATCCGCCATTAGTAATTAACAGCTCAGGTCAAAAAGCACTGATCATCGAATCATAAATTATGGTACCAAATGAACTAGAGCAAAATTATAGTATTAAAACTGATGTTAATCTAACAGAGTACGGAATCTAAAATAATTATTAATTAAACAATTCAAGCCACACGGGGCAGTCTCTGTTATCTTGATTCTCGCTGATATGTCCCCGCAAGTTTGGAACAATATTCTACTTTGATATTTAATTCAGACCATAAATTCTGTAGGATTAGTGTTAATTAACTAATTGAATTAAAGACAAAGGGTAAATTAGACAAACGCTTGAGGTTTGCTTCTTTTACAATTTTACTACCGGAACCTTACAACTTTACACTTACCTCATGAGGGGTATTTGTAAGATTTTTCAGAGAAAATTATATATATATTTTTACGTTTCAAGAAAGTATTTGTAAGATTATAATTTATCGGGATATTTATAATGTTTCAAAATTTCGATAATTTTGAGATTTTTAAGCAAACTTTAAAAGAGTTTGTGTAAATAATTATCCCGGCCTAAAACAATGGCAATGGTGGAAGCGGCGGTTTGGCCTGGCCAGGCAGAAGAGGTGGCATTGTGTGGTTTTGGAAATGGATCGCATTAAGAGAATGGAAAATAAGTAAGCTCATACTTTAGCTAGAAATTTGATTGTTTTCAATGCTGGGGACTTTGTTCTTGATTAATTTTATAGTTTCAGCCTTGTTAGACGATTTTTCCATTGATTAATAAAATTAAAAATGCACGTTTTAATTTTACCGGAAGAAAAAACTTATCATCACAAATTATGAATATTTACAGTGAAATTTTATCAATCAAATGATTATATCAATGGCCATAAAGATGCGCAATTGTGCATGCACGACAAGAAGCCCTTATGTTATCGTTATTTTTTTCTAATATAGAGAAACCTATGTACGAATACTTTTAAAAAAAATTATTGTATCGTATCGTGTTGGATACTGTATTTGTGTCGCCGTATTCCTGTTCATACATTACAGATGTAGACTATCCCAGTAGGTACCAGCTAGTTTTAAAATTTCCATTGCCCTTTTAATATTAGAAGATTATTTTGTAATTATAAAAATTAAATTAAGTTTCAGCAAGCAATGCATATGCAGGTCAGTAACAGTTGTAGTATTTATTAGGATCAGAAGTCAACTACAATGAGATGAGCGTCAGCAATTAATATACTAGCTAGGCCAGGTTTGTGATCAGAATTAGACATAAATTATATATGAACATTTCGCCCAGAGCAATATTTGTTCTAAGTAAAATCCCTATACGAATTATATAAAATAATTCATCATCATATATATTTCGTAAGTTTCACATGCGGAACAAACGAGAAGTATTGCAAGATTGACCATATGCGGATGGAGAAACAGACCTAGATTGAACCCGCTTTGATACCATATTGAACTGATGATTGGGATTCGGGAGAAAGCTAAATGAAAACTTTATTAACTGCAAACTAAAGAAAAGAAATTAAAACTAAAGAACTGCACTAGGCTCGAAGGAGGCAAGTGTTCCAGGACTGAGAAGATTGTAAGAACACCATGCAATCGATGAAGGTGACAAGCTAAACCCTAGCGGACTGAGTGCCCCAAAAGTACTCTCCAACGATTTATGAGGCTTGTTTGGATCTTCATTTGCCTGTTCACCACATGAATAATTCCCCGATGACAACGACATTAATACTGGATTATTCTTAACTGAATTTGGCGGAGATAGGCTGAGAGGTGGCGGCGCCACCTCCTGCAGCCGCGTTGGCTGAAACTCCGGTGCACTCGTAAGCTTCTGAACAACATCTCTGAACTCCCCGGCATCCACTTTGTAGATCTTCGGCGGGGTCGGCGGCAAAGGCGCGATGGGTTTTTTCGTAATTATGTTCTTCCCCGGAAACTTACGGACGGAGTGGAGCGTTGCCCTGAAAGCCGGCTGTGGTTTCTCAATTTTATAAACTTCTCGCCCGTATTGAGAATCGGGAAACTGATGATCATTGGACGAATCGAATGAGTAGGAATAATTAGAAGAACCAGAAGAAGAAACTAAATTGTTTCTGGTATACGAATACGAATGATCCATGATTAATTATATAATTTTTCTTAGCTTTAATTGAACTGTAACGCTGATGAAAACAGAAAGTGATGAAAAGATTGTCTGATTTATGTGCAGTATATATAGTGACATCTCCGAAGAGTCTGCAGGAACTTGAATTCAACGCAAGAGGGAAAGGGAAAGAGACCATGGAATAATGATTATTGAGATTTCATGAGAGAGCAAATAATTTTGGGCGAATTACATATAGTACCCCTAAGATTTGCACAATTACAAAATACCCCTTGCATTTTGAAAACTTACAGAGAACTCACGGATGTTCCAAACTATTATAAAAGTCTTACAAAATACCCACTGCACTTATATCAAATCTTACAGGAAAAGAAACCCTATAATTTGTAATTATTTGAAACTTCATGGGTTTTTTTTTTGTAATTTTTAAAAACACGGAGAGTATTTTGTAACTATAACAAATTGTAGGGTTACGATATGTAATTAATTTGCCCAATAATTTTTTATATTTTGTCGTGAGTGTCGGCTGCGCCTGGTGCGCAAGTTTGACCCAAGAAAATATCATCATACTAAATTATTAATTATTGTGTCATTGATATATATATATATATATATATATATATATACTTAGCTAGATCTTAGTCATGTTGAAAAATTTCAAGTTCTAGGTTTAGTCACGAATTGTAATAATGCAAGTATGTGTTGAATGTAATCAACATATTAAATATATAGGTTTGAGGTGGTGGGGATTTATTAGACAACGGGCCGCCCGTTCTGGATACTATATGACTAGCTCAGGGTTCAGGCACAACTCAACACTTGGTGGAAATTCTGACGTGGAATTTTAGTTTGGAAGAAATTTTAATTAGTTTAAATTGTCTCAAAATCATGCTTAGTTATTATAATTGTGATTGTCAAATTAACATACTGAAATATCAATGCGTGTCAAGTTAAATTAAAGGACCAGTTTTCAATTTAATTTGTTCTAGTAAAAAAAATATATTGTATACCCTAACCAAGTTCGAACTAGAATTAGTGTTTGCTAATACAAATCAACAATGAAGGACTTAGAGAACGAAAATTAATTAATCCTTAATTTATTTTCATTTTTTATATCAAAAAGTGATCTCTTAACAATTTTCGATATCACATATATATTCTATGATGACAGATTCAGATAAGGCGATATGAATACGACACAACATGACTACAGCAACACATATTTATTTAATATATACCAATAGATATGTACCCGATATGGCAAGTGTTCCACTAGCAACAGACCACTGCATAGTGTTTTTTTAAAGGAGTGTACGTTCCTCGTACTACATTTTATTAGTATCTATATATCTTAATTATACAATTACATTTGAGTTACTCATAACAAAGTATGAAATATAGTAAACAATAAATGTCTCTAATTGAACTTTCTCTTTTAACTTAGTTCTTAGTTTAAATATTATCTTGAATCTTACTTATTATTCAACATTACACATTTATATCAAGTGTTTTAATAAATATATTACATGCCCATCACTTAATTACAAGTTACAACTATGAGTTGAAAAGTATTGAGTTAATTTATCGTGAAATTAGAATCTTGTGATCAATTTATTAGAAGAATACCAAATTATTTTATAACGAAAACATATTAAAAGTTCACTTTTATTTTGTAGTTGGTCAATGTGAGATGAAAACATACGTAGTGTATATTTTCATTATTCCAATTTCCAACTACTGAGAGTTCCATAAATGAATCGATATTAATTAATACTGATCAGTACCCAATATAATCTATATAGAGATAATTACACAAAACCCTATTAATTATTTAAAAATTTAAAAAAATCATTAAAACCTTGAAATCTTGCAAATACTTTCTTATAAACTGAAATTTTATAAATATCTCATTAAAATATAAAAATATATACATAATATTTTTAAAAAAACTTGCAAATACCCTTTCAGAAAGTAAGTGTAAGATTACAAAGATTTCGATAATAAAATTAAAAAAACTCTAAAACTTTTAAGGGTTTTTGTGTAATTATCCCGACCTATAATTTGCCAAAATCGTGCAAGTTGTTTCTCTGTTGTTGACATATCATTGAGGTAATGCATGATAATGACGGAGCTGGGATTTTTTTTTTTTGTATTTTCAAAAACTTATTTTAATGGCATTTGTGGCTGCCATTATTATTAATTAAATCCTATTTTTATAATTTGGTGGCGGCGCAGCAAACTCGTTTGACTTTGGACAATTAGCCTTTAATCGTTGTACCTGTCTAAGTACATTAACTCCTTTGACTTTGGACAAAAAATGCACGACTACACGACCTTCCAATTAAGTTGCTATATATATTTAATTTGTCGTAATCTCTAATTGCACTTGAACATAAGTTTAATTACGAAATAATTATATTCACATACTTAAAATTTCGTATGATTTCGCAAATATATTTTTAGATTTTTTTGTTTAAATCACACTCAAAGTCGTACATATATAATTCAACCATTGTCTTTGCAAGGATCGAATCCAAACCTCCACATTTGAGTAATATCTGGTAACCATTAAGATAAATGTATTTTTAGATTTGAAACTATATATACAAAAACCTATACCTAAAAATCTAACTTGTTATTGAAAAACCCTAAATTCTTTTGTCTACTATTTGGATTCTTCGGAAATCTGGTAACAATGACACTTTTTGGGGGAAGTTATTATGGCTCTGGAATTTTGAGCTACTGACTCGATGGAGATGATGCCTATTGGGTGCTTAAAATTTTCGCCTAAGTCGAAGAGATGTTGCTGCGGGAGAAACCGCAGTCGAGGTGGGTGAAACTTAATATCGACGACGGCGTGTTTCAAAATATTTTTTCTGTGGCTGCTGGAGATTTAATCCGCAATAGATAGACTTTTCTATCTCTTTTGTACCACAATTTGTTTTTTAAAATCCTAATGAAAAAGTGTACTTTGATCAGCCACATACTCAATGAGTGTAATAAAAATTCTTTGATAATATATTTTTCTATAATATTTTAAATATCGGGATGAGAGTGTAATTATCTTTCTGTAGTGGTTGATTAATTTAGTTGAAGTTGAGGCGACATAAAATTTGCACGTTGTGTTTAAATCTCTAACAGTAAAATTGTAAATATATTAACACTAATAAAAATTAAAAACATAAGTTCAAAATTAAGACAAGTAAACAAATATATGAAAATTAAAATTAAATTAAGTTATGACATCAGAGGTTCAGAAGTGATGTCAATCAATTTCTTTCGTAGAAAAGGATATTGTCCAAATTTATCTTTTTCTGCTTTTGTTTTTGTTTTGGGTAAACATCTATCAGAATCGGCCCAAGGACCAGGCCCATTTAAAAAATTAAAAAGGGTATTGATCGGGCCTCTCTCTAATTTTACAATATAACCAATACCTTTAACAAACATGGCGGGTATTCATTCACAAAATTTCTTATATTAATTAGATGAAAAAATAATTTTTTGTCAGTCGATTAGTCGAATTACAGTGTTTTAGCACTTTTTCATTTTTTTTTTTTATAAATCACCATCTAAATAATATAAAATTTCGCAAGTTGTCATCTCAGATGAAATATTCTGGCAAGACATGAAGGTATTTGACCAATTCCTACGAAATAAGGGCTTTCCCATTTAAATTTGGTGAAATAGTTAGTGGCGTATATATCAGACACCATATTCAATACCTCTCTACTCATAAATATTAAAAAAATGGTAAAAACACACTCATGGACTTCACTCAATGATTGACATATATATAATTTACCCAAATCCCTATCAAGAAAATTAAACTTGTGATTGAATATGTTTTGCCCACGATGTCGTACTCAAGACATTGCATATAACGAGAGGTTCCAACTATGTGATTCTATATATGATACATGAATAATTCTAAAAGTTGTATTTTTCTATTTCGTGTCTTCTCTGATATCGTATCGGACATTTCTCTAATATAAAATATTGAAAAAATATGTGTCGTCGTGTCCGTATCATGTCATGTCCTTGTCTGTATTTCATATATTTCTGTATATCTGCATACAATTTAACTCTTTTGGCTCGGACGTTACAAATAATTCCTTTCATATTTCACATTATTAAAAAAACAACTTGCAGAAATTATAAAACATTGAGTCAAAATAATAAAAATTCACTTATTTTAGAATTCTTTCATATTAAATGAAATTTCAGGATTTGTTTTGTAATTTCTAAAAATAAAGAAATTAAATTATAATTAGTTCAAATTTCAGGAATAGAAAATACAATTTGCCGAAAAAATAATCAAATCGTGCCATGCATGTCCATTTTTTAAAGATTATTTAATTAAATTTTGAGGTAAGACAAATCTCTATTATGCACGCTCTAATGGGATGGTTGAACACCAATCTTTGAATGGTTTCGTTCTTATTAATGGCAGCTTCCCTTGGGGAAACACTGACCTCGTCTTTAGGGAATTATTATCTCCTTTCGAGATTATTCTTCTATTCGGAAAGACTCAGTTGGTTTTACTCATGAAGATTAGCATGAAGAGTTTTGGGTATTTACTTAGATTCTAGTTCCTGATCTGTATATATTATGTTGTTTTGAGTATCAAGAATAATTTTGCGTACTTATTCAGATTCGAGTTCCTGACTTGCATATGTTATGTTGTTTAGATTAGTATCAAGAAAAATTTTGAGTACTCACTCAGATTCGAGCTCTTATTAAGCAATTTGTTTGTTATTTTGAGTAACTACGCAAAATTCTTCTTGATACTAGGATAGCACTGAGTGACAGTTTTAGAACTCATCCTTCTTGTTATAAGACTGATGAATTCTTCGGAAAGTCTCATGTTTTGGTCCACTATTTTTACTTGTACCATGTTTTAGAATCTTTTAGGTTTTAATTTTTTTCCGATTAGATTCTTCTATTTTCTGGTGGTTGGTTCGAACATTCGTGTAATTATGGATTTGCTTAACTTATGATACAAGGGGCTAGGAACTTTACTAAAATCCTATGTTGCATGGCGATTTTAATATATATATATATATATATATATATATATATATATATATATATTAATCAAACTTCATATTTCAAGAATATTTGATCTGCTTAATAAAATTTTGAAAAAGTCCGTACACAACTAATTATGATTAAACATATAGCTAGCTAGCTATTGGCATTGGGAAGTCAGAAGTCCATCCATAACAGTACTCAACAGTCAACACCAACAACTTGAAATTATCTAATAACACAACTTACACTAGTGTTAAATGCAAGATCATTCTATTGCTTGTTAAATCTGCCGTTCCATTTTTAAAGAAAAATCAGATATTCAAGTAAGCTAATTGATACACAATATACGTGTAATAAGATGCACACCTATCACGTAAGTTATACAAAATAAAATATAAAACGAAATACAAAAAGTAAAAAACAAAAGACATATTTAGAAACTTAAATATACCATGATAAAAAAAAAGGTTAGGTGTAATAAAATTCATTACATGATGTTGCCCTTTATGCTCGTGACTTTGTTATCGTGGATTTAAGTTAATATAGTTCCCTTCATTGAGGGTCTTTCCTTAGAAAAAATATATCCCTTTTTAAGTATAAAATTAATACCCACCAAATAATTCATTGATTTAGGTGAACGTTGAATATCTTTGAATTGTAGTTTCTCCACCAAATTATAAATATTATACGATATATATGTAGTGTATCACACCGGTTGTGAAAGACTACGAAACCTTTTTTATAAGGGGAAAATATCTTTACATTGTATTTTTGTATTTAAGTAATGTATATCAAAATTCAAACATATATAAAAAATTTAAGAATTTTAAATTAGTGACTTTAGATTGTTGTTTGTCACACTTAAATCAACTGCTTTAAGTTAACCAAATTATAGACTTTTTAATAACGAATGTGAGTCTACCTATGTTGCACGGACACGAACACGACACGACACGGACACGGCGACACGGATTTTTTAAAAATTTTAGGACACGATATGGCTCTGACACGGCTGATTAATATAAATTTTAATAAAAATATAAATGTTCATATATAATATATGTACAAATATTAATTAATTTTTTTTATCACAATATAATATAATTATTAGTAAAATTTAAATATACGAATTGATTATTATGTTAAAAGAATTATTATAATTTGTAGATTATAATATTGTTAGAATCAATTAAAAATAATAAAAAAATAAATTTAAATTAATTTAATACACCGTTTCATTCATTTATAATTTTTTATTTTTTCTCAAATAAATTTTGACGCTTTTAAATAAAAAAATAAAAAAAATTGAGTTTGCCGTGTCGGACACTTCCCTCAGCCGTGTCCTAGCAGTGTCGGACACTCCCCCAGCCGTGCCCGACACCGTGTCCTAATTATTTTTTATTTTTTTTAATTTTCGGACACTTTTTACCGTGTCCGACACGTGTCGGACACTACACGAACACATTTTCTGCCGTGTCCGTGCATTAGTGGAGTCTACCCATCCTATCATAAGAACCCTTAAAAATTTTATGGACTATATTAGTATTTCCTTTTTTTTTTAATTCGATTCTTGTCATTGGACGGAGTCAAACCCCATACCTCCACATATAGAGTAATATCTGATGGCCACTGGGTCAAACCCAATGGTTACTATATTATGATTTCTTAATTAATCAAGAGAGAATAATCCGTAAATACTATAAATTAATGCAAGATTTTAGGATAGTCTGATATAAATCCTCCAAGATTTTAATTAATGCAAACAAAGATTCTTATCATGTCCCTATTAATATATACAAATTAATTAAAGGGTCTACTTGAAGTTGTCATGATCCATTTTAAAAAGGATGAAATTCACCATATCCGGGCCATTTTTTAGTTGTCTCCAGTCAATTTCCCTTCTGTTGTTCTTCGATTCTTTCTTTATATCCAATATACAAAAACTAAAACAATTCACACTTGTATATATTTGTGCGAATCATGAATCATAAGCTATTGCAGGGGAAAGAACAGATCATGGGCACAAAAATGGTTCGCAAAGAGAGCAAATTCGCCAGATATATGAAAGGACCCGTCAAAATTCTTGCCCGAGCAAGAGATTTCTACGTGCAGAGCCTGATCGGCTGCTCCGGTCACGGGGCGTACGGCAGCGCCATGGGCATGGGCTGCCCAGCACCGCAAAGTCTTCCAAGAAGTTTCAGTGCCAACTCAATGAGTTCGAATTACAGTTCTTCCAGAGACGACGATTTGAGGGAACTCATTCGCATCGCATCCACCCGCAGCCTCGCCGGAAAAGTTGACGCGGCCATCAAATCTTCGGCGGTGGGCGGAGGAGGGATGGCTCCGGCGGTAACCCGCAGCCGCACGGTGGCCATTGGGAGGATTGATGAGGATAAGCCCTGTACTGAGTTCGGTGGGGACCACGGCGGAGAGAGGGCGGAGTTGGTTTATCCGAGGAGTAAGAGTTGTGTAGCTTCAAGATGAAGATGGCAATTAAGAGTCAAATTCAGAATGATTAAAGCTTGAAAGGCACGATTTAATCTCCTTTATTGATGAGTGTTTTAATTTCGTTGGTTTGCTTTTTATTTACATATCATTATAATATGTGTATATGTATGTAGTAACCATCGTTATGAGTGGAAAAGAAGGTGGTGTTTTTGACTGTTTGTTCGGCGTTCTATGATTGACGGACAATACCGTATCCTGTGTATTGTGGTATCTCCGATATCATTTTAATATAAAATATTAAAAAAAATTCATATTGATATATCTATATCATGTTATATTGTATCCGTGTATCATCCATCGGTCTTTCTTTTATGTCATTATGTATGATTCTATCACATATATATACAGTGATACAAGATTGCATTAGTGCGTGTTTTTTTAACAATTCAAAGAACAAATTTGTGGTAAATGGTCATACCATGAGATCATTTAATTAATCATTATCCGGAAAGCACACTGCAGATCATTGATGACCAATATAGTTGTACCAAAACAAAATGAAGAATATACATATATATATAGTTGTACCAAAACAAAATCCACACCAAAACTCAATTGTTCTATTGACAATACATTCGTTTAGTAGTTTCTAAAGTTTAATCCTAATTTGTATATGCAGCAATGAATTTGAGAGAATCGTTTTTAATTAGGCCTTTACAGTTTTCAAAATCGAAATATTCGTGTGAAAAAAAATAAAATCCACTTGGATATATAATAGGATACACATATATGCATAGTATATATATTATATCCACTATCGTGGTCCATGCAAAGATAGGATTGTGTCTTTTTGAGGATTCTATGTTGATTTATTCGTATATATACCATTGGATAATTTAAAAAATAAAACATATTTTTTATTTGATGCGTGTTAACATGATATTTGATTACATTTTCAAACACGTATATATTCGGGTAATTGGATTATGAAAACTTAACTAAAGGTCTTGAATTCTAAGTTTTTGGAAATGTAATTATGCAACTGCTATTACTAATTAAGAAGAGTTTTATATCTTTGTAGTTCGACCCAACTCGACCCATATAAATGGGCTTCATAACCAATATATATAAGAAATTGACTTAATTACCACTTATTTATTGCCACAAGTCAATATTCAGTTTACCAATATTTGGCATTGAAGGTGTATGTACATTACTACTGATAGAGACTTATAACCAAAATTATTCAACCCCCACGCAGCCTATATTAGTTTTATTATAATGAGACAAAAATTGAATAATGTGACATTAATTAATTAATTAATAGTGAAGCCCACAAACTATATATTTTCAGTTTCGGTAAAAACTGAGTAGTGGTTATTTCGGTTAACCAAATATGTGAGTTATTTTTCCCTAGCATCAACCTAACCTTATTATTAGTGGGACAGGGTTTTCAGCAACACAATTTCTTCTGATTTTAATTTTCAAATCTAAAAACTCAATATTTAATTTTGTGAAAGAATAGAGTTATGGTGCTCATTAAAATATTAAATCATAGGATATTCAATGCTATTTGATAAATCATAGGAAAATTGGATGTATTTCACCATAATTTATGCTGAGAGTGATTAAAAGAATCATTTTAATGAATATAAAGTTGCATAAATCATTTACATTTATGGTTATTATCTTTTGTGATTTTTAAACTAGGGATTTTTGTTATTAATTAAAAAAAATATATATATATATATATATATATATATATTAGTTTTTGCGATAATTAACTAACTACAAGATAGTATTTTTTTGGTGGAAAAGAGAGAGCCAAAAAAGAATCAGTAATCAGTTAAACAAAACTAAACAAGTTTGCTAGTACGTAGTAACACAATCAATAACCTCTCAGGAAAGTTCAGTCTATTAATCTGCAATCCACGCTTTATACAAGAAGAATCTGCCATCCTCAATTTAACAAAATCCAAGGGTGACAGTAGGTAGATAAGGGCAAAAAGGAAAAGGAAAAAAAAAAGAATTAACACACCTATATAACAAAAAAAAAAAAAAAAAAGATCTAACAAAACATTATAATAATTTGATTTCATTTAAGTCTAATAAAATGAAATTAAGCCTAATCATTTTTTAGTTTGAGGCAGCATAACCACGGCCGATAATGTCTGATTGAAGTACATCATTACACTTTGAATCCAGGAGCTTTGCAAGAGAATGAAGGAAGAAGAAAAAGAACGAAAGTTTCATGAGTCCCTTCTTAAAATGCTCTATCCTCCCCCTCCATCGCCTCCTTCTGACCAAGTATTCTCTTAAATCTTGGTGATTCTTTAATCTCATAATGCTGTGGTTTATCATCTGCTTACAAATTCTATGAAAACAGGATGATGACGAAGAAGAAGGGAAAAAGTTTATCCAGCGGTTGCATGACCTTCCAGGTGTTTGTTAGAAGTACCCAATGAGATATTTTATCTATATTTCATTGACCTAATAATCAGAATAAACTTCATGCTAAATATAACAACTTCTTTCTGGTAATTTCAGAGGAGGACCCAGAGAATGTAGAAGGGTATTCGTCACCGTTGAGCAGTGACAAAGATGAGGGTGAAAATGACAGCAATGGAAAGCTAACGAGAGCGCAGCGGAAGAGGCTTAGAAAGAGGAGGCTCAAGGAAGCTGCTTCTCAGCGCAGAAAGATTATTGGGCCTCTGTTACCTGAGTCAAATAATAATGGGAACAGTGGTAGTGTTGAGGTTGTCGATAATGAGCCTAAAAGTGTTCGGCAAAATGCCTCAACTGAGATTTCAGGTGAAACTTCTTGTAATTTTTCAATATCAAAGTTTAGCCTTAATCTGCTTCCATCTCGGAAAAGATACGTATCGGTCAATGAATAAATCCTTATTCTAGCAGTGCAAGCTTCTTGCTCGAAACGGAACAAGCTAAAGCAGAGAAGGAAGTCCAGGAAGTTGGCTGGTGAAAAGTTGAATTCATCAATCATTGAAAATAGTGACAGCCATCATGGAGAAGGGGTCTGATAATGGGAGTCAATGATAGGATGATTCCTGAATGTGGAGTGAGTTCTCTAATTGTAATCTGCCATTTATATGACACTGATGAAAGAGCTGATTGTTTATTGATGCCAGATTGCCCCCATAAGTAGAATTCTATTTTGCCAGTTAGAATCAACTTGTGTTTTGAAAGTTGAGCATGTTGTCTACATCTTCTATAAGTTGGTTTTGAAAAGGATCGACGTAGAGTCTTTCAGATTGATTTTCTATAATTTTCAAAGCTAGGGGAGGTTTGTGTATTTAGGTTAAGTCGAGGGGGTGTTGGTGTAATTATCCTATATTTAACTACATCTTGAGTTGTTTACTAAATCGGTTATCATATAGTATTTCATTTTATATTTGGTATGTTTTAATACATATTAGTTTGATATTTGGCCTAACATTTAAGACTTTCTAGAAAAAATTTAATTTGCTTAATTACCTATAAAAATAAAATATTTATAAGGATGTTTTTCTTTGAAGAAGAAACAACTTTATTGCTTAGGATCAGCAATAATAAAATCCCGAGCAAATTCAAGAATATCTGTGAAACATAAGCAAACCAAAACTACATTCCTGGCAAGGAAATAGATAACATAATTTGCCTCCAAATAAACAAACACAAACAAAAAAAAAAAGCTAAAAACAACTAACAATACTATGAATCATTAATAATAACCTTAAGAAAGCTAAACCATTAGCTGAAAATCACAACACTATTGTAGCACGAGATAGAGGTAATTTTGGAACATTTCACCAAAATAGGTTACTTTGATAATATTTAAATTGTATAAGAAATTGAGTTGTAATTTGTTTCTTGGTCAGAGAAATTGATTATAATTTTAAAAACAATTGGGGGTCAACTTGTAAATTTACACTCTAGAGGGGTCCAAATAAAATTAACCCATTTATGTTTTAATTGACTAGTAAGCTCCAAAACCCTAAAACCCCTTACCTTCATTTCTGCTGAGCACCACTCAAGCAGAAAGACACTCTCTCGCCCTAAAACTCGCTTCTCACTCATCTCACAAATTCAGTTATGGCGGAGATTAAACTCTCAGAGATGCGAGACCTGACCCGAATAGAAAGAATCGGGGCGCACTCTCACATCCGCGGCCTGGGTCTCGACTCTACCCTCGAAGCTCGCTCCTCCTCCGAGGGCATGGTGGGCCAAACTTCAGCACGAAAAGCTGCCGGAGTCATCGTGAAGATGGTTCAGGAAGGAAAAATAGCCGGCCGTGCCGTCCTCCTAGCCGGCCAACCAGGCACCGGAAAGACTGCCATAGCCATGGGCATGGCAAAATCCCTCGGTCAGGAAACCCCATTCGCTATGCTCGCAGGAAGTGAACTGTTTTCCCTCGAGATGTCAAAAACTGAAGCCCTAATGCAAGCATTCAGAAAAGCAATTGGGGTTAGAATTAAGGAGGAAACCGAGGTTATTGAAGGTGAAGTTGTGGAAATACAAATTGACCGGCCAGCTGTGGCGGGGGCAGCGTCTAAGACAGGGAAGTTGACACTTAAGACAACGGAAATGGAAACCGTGTATGATTTGGGGGCGAAGATGATTGAGGCTTTGGGGAAGGAGAAAGTTCAAAGTGGAGATGTGATTGCGATTGATAAGGCATCTGGTAAGATAACAAAGCTTGGGAGGTCTTTCTCGAGGTCTAGGGATTATGATGCCATGGGCCCTCAGACCAAGTTTGTGCAGTGCCCAGATGGTGAGCTGCAGAAGAGGAAGGAAGTTGTGCATTGTGTTACTCTGCACGAGATAGATGTAATCAACAGCAGGTACTATTTCATGATTGACAGTATCTATTAAACTAACATAAAGGGTTACTGTTCATAGCATATCTCGTATAATTTTGATTGTTTGCTGGGTTGTTAAGAAACATTTGTATTTGAATGATGTGAATTTGTTGTGATGATAGTGTAAGCGGTTGGCAGGTTCAATATTTCTTCTTTTCCATGTGGTTTTGTTTCTAGGTGCAACTAAAAAAATTAAAATGCGTTTTTGTTGCTCAATTGTGTTGAAATTCCCTCAACGATGAAACTAATGTCTAATCTGATTGATGGATGACTTGTTATCTTTCTTGTGCTACTAGATGATAAAAAGTACTCTACAATTGGTAAAGCACTCGGTTAAAATAGTGACAGATTGTAATAGTGAAAGTAATTGCAGAACACTGGGATATTAGGGGATGCTATGAAGTAAGATTTGAGATGCTATGAGCCAGATATATGAACGGAATATGAAAACTCATTCTAAGATAAAATCTCCAATTATGACTAGCTCCTTACCAGTTACGATCCTGCTAGTGGATTTGATTGATAAGACTCATTCGGGGGTTACAGATGCATGGCTGCTTTTTCTTTGGTTTTTATTTCTCTTGTCAAGTTTCATCTCAATTGTACAATTTAGCTGTTCTCCTTTACAAGGGCTACCTCTTACTTTGGATCTATAAATTATATCCCTAACTTTCATCTTGTTTGATTCAAGAATAGTAATGATACTGGCTTGATTAGGAAAAATGTTGATCTGTTGATGGCATTTTAGTCTTCCTTAGACGAGGGTTAATTTGCTAAGATATGGGCACACCATTCTATTTGCATAACATTCAAGCTTTTTGGGTGAATTTACGATTTTGCGCACTTAGCACAGATGTTTAGAAACTTAGAAACTCTACTAACTTTGACTTTAACGACTTTTCCCCTGCAACTCCCCTTTTTTATATATGGATGAAAATTAGGTGAAAGTAGCATCTGTTAAAGAACTAAGTTTACTTTTTACCCTAATGTTTGAAAAATGTGTTACCTATGTTTGTTCCTAATTGGTTTTTCAACTTTTTGAGATGTTAATAAGCCCATATTGTTAGCTATTGCTTTCAGCTGGAAATTTGATTTTTCCATTTCTTTTCATATCAGGATTGTTCTCTTCCCTTTAATATCATCTCTTTTCTATCTCAGAACACAAGGTTTTCTAGCCCTCTTCACAGGCGACACCGGCGAAATCCGCGCTGAAGTCCGAGAACAAATCGACACGAAAGTTGCGGAATGGCGTGAAGAAGGAAAAGCCGAGATTGTGCCAGGTGTCCTCTTCATAGACGAAGTCCACATGCTCGACATTGAATGCTTCTCTTTCCTAAACCGTGCACTCGAAAACGACATGGCTCCCATATTAGTCGTTGCCACAAATAGAGGCATCACTTCCATTAGAGGCACAAATTACAGATCCCCCCACGGTATCCCAATTGACTTTCTCGACCGTCTCCTCATCATCTCCACACAACCATACACATCTGAAGATATTCGAAAAATCCTGGACATTAGATGCCAAGAAGAGGAAGTGGAAATGTCTGAAGATGCGAAAATTCTGCTGACCAAGATCGGAGAAGATACATCTCTGAGATATGCCATAAATCTGATCACGTCGTCTGCGTTGGCGTGTCTGAAACGGAAGGGGAAGGTTGTGGAGATGGAAGATATTAGCAGAGTTTATGAGCTGTTTTATGATGTGAAAAGATCCACACAGTATTTGATGGAGTATCAGAGTCAGTATATGTTTAGTGAGGTGGCGGAAGGAGGAGATGAAGGAAATGATATGGTTTCGTAAGTATGTAATAATTGGGGGTGGAATTTTGTTGTCCTGCATTATTATTTAGATGGATGTACTATGTTGGTTTTGGATATTTGTGTCGGCTTCGTTAATTTGTTTATAATGCAGTTTAAAATTATTGAATTGTGAGCTGAATGTTTGTATGTTCAGTTAGTTTGATGGCGTTTGTAAACTCTACTACTTTGAAGTTCAAGTTGGAGTAGAGAGTGCTTGGAAAAAGAAGTGAAAAACACACACAAAAAAAAACAGTAGAGTTTTTAGAAACAGAAGCTAAGAAAGTACTTTTTACTAGGTGATTCAAGCTTTTAGTTTATTTTTGCTTAAATTAAGTAAAGTTTAGAGCTTTTAGTAACTAAATAGGAGATTATGGAAAATCGTTGTTCGAAATCATCGAAACTAATTGGGGTTTGTGTCATTGTTTTATCATATAAATTCATGGCTTGTAACCATTAACAGCAAATGGTGTTACGGGTATGTTTTTGTTTAGCAGACATTAATACAAATTTATAAAGAAAAACTTAAAAAAAGGACCATTATTTGATTAAATTAAAAAGGAAATCTCGAAAAAAAAAATAGAAAAAGGACCATTGTTTAGCAACCTAAAAAGGAGAAACAAAAAAAATTCTCGCCGTTGCCGGGGATCGAACCCGGGTCACCCGCGTGACAGGCGGGAATACTCACCACTATACTACAACGACTTGTTGATAAATTTAAAATAAATAATTATTTATAAAATTCGTGGTGCTATATCTCTCCTCTGGAAAAATCCTCGAAATAGGAAAGAAAACGACTGGATGGTACTTTATAAATCAACGTCTATGGTTAAAAATCTAAAATTTTCTAAAATACACTCTTAATTTCACATGCAATAACATGAATTTGAGCTTAATTAGATGTCTCATGTTTGAGTTTTTTAATTACCATTAACAAAAATAGTTTTACACTTTAGTAGTCGGAACTAAATTAAATAAAAAAGAAAGATGTTTTTGCAAATGGAATTGTCTTTAGCTTTTTGGTTCCCTGTTTCTCTAATTGGTGGCAACTTTTTCAATTTCACTTTTCATTCTTCATCAGATTAATGGAATAAGCAGACTTTACTTTAGTAATCAGTAATTTATTTTTCACCTTTTTTAATTGAATGCAAAAGATGCTTGATTCACGCCCCACTTCAAACTTCAAATTAATTATCATCCTAGCTACTAAAGTAACAATCATAAAGTAAAGATGCTTTAGACAAAGGTGTCAAAGAGAAAAGTTTCTGTCACCCATTAAAGTTTGAGAAATTCTAAATTAAAAAACTAGGAATACCTGTCAGATGTGTGATATTAGGATTAGAATTTACATTTTCGCTTATGATATGACGATACAAAAACGATATAATATAGATACGGCGATACGAGTTCTTTTTCAACATTTTGTACTATAAAAATGTCCAACACAATACGATAAAATAAATTAAATTTTTAGAAGTATATGTAAATTATAAGAATTCACAAATAGCTAGAGAACTTGCTAACCGATACTATATTTTTGCCTTGCATTTCAATTAGCACGGAGAATTATGTGACCATGGTTGGAAGTTCATGTGCGGAACATACAATTGGAATAGGGCTGCAAACGAATCGAATCGAGCCGAACCCTAGCAATTTTTCAAGGTTTGAGTTCGAATTCGAACTCATTGGTTCGAGCCCAAACTCGAACTCGAACCTAACGAGCCCATGAAAAATAGGTTCGAATTCGGTTCGTTTAGATATTCGGATTTGGCTCGGTTTGAGCTCGATTCGCCAGCTCGATCGAACAAGAAAAGAGTTGAACAAGTTAGAAATCTAACTTCATTTAAAAAATATAAATAAATAAAAAATCCAAGATCCCTCTTCTTTTTCTGCTCTTATCTTCAATATGAAGCATGAAATCTCATCAGCGTGGCTCTACTTGTGGTGTCTGGCGGTGGTGGAGGGGAGCGGTGGCCTGTGATTGATGGGTGGCGCAGCCAGAGGGACAATGGATATTAGAGGATAGTGGTCGGCGGCATAGCCACTTGTGGTGGCGCGCTACCGATAGCGCCGCCACTGACGAACGGCAGGGATATATGGTGGTGCCTGGCGGCGGGGGAGGGAGGCGGCGATTTGGTGAGAGAAATATGAAGGGTGAGGTGGTGGTGACGGCTGCGTGAGAGGGTGAGAGATTTGAGACAAGGGTAGGTTAGGTAGATCAGAAAATAAAAAATTAAAAGTTAAAAAAGGTAAATAAATTATATTAATTAAATATACATATATATATTAATTATTTTTAATAATATAGGTAAGGTTCGAAAGCTCGAATAAAGAAATAAAATGTTCGAATTCGATTCGATAAGCTATCAAATCGAATTATGGCTCGATTAGGGTTTGAATTCCTCAAATACGAGCACGAACTTTTGTCCAACCGGCTCGTTAGGCTCGCGAGCCGGTTCGATTCGTTTTCAGGCCTAAATTGGAACTTCGTTTTCTTGATCAATGGACTGTAGTATGACATATTTACCCTTTAATAAAATTGCAGACAAAATTCTGAATTATTTAAAAAGTGGACTTCAGCAAGATTGTCGCCACATAAACTTCAAAAAAGTGAGAAAATAGGAATTAGGGTTCACACTTATTAAATAGTTTGAAATGTGAAGTCTGATATAGATATATTTAAAAAAGAACAATTTATATGTTTACTCCTATTAACTTACACAAGAAAAAAAGAAAATCATATATATATATAATCATCAACCGTCAAGCAGGATAATCAAAGGGCAGAGGATCCACTAAATCGCGGTGCACAAATCCATAATTCCTAAGCACCTGATTATCAGCAAACAACAAAGCCTTCTGCATTGCATCAAAACAAGTCTGCCCAGAATACATCTGATTATGATCTCCACTACATGGCTGACATCCTGTGAAATGCGTGATGAACGGTCTTCGCCAGCTTTTCAACCCGTACCCAGCATCCTTAAGATGGTCCTCCCACGCCTTAGCATAACTCCGACTAACTTTCTCCGCATGTCTCCTCCTCAACTGAGGCACTTTCTTCTCAATTTCGAAGTACTTATCCGTAATATTATCAAATTTCCCCACAATTTCCATCCAATAACCCTCGAAATAATATTCAGTCTCCACGTAAATATTATTTCCCCATTTTTCCTTTTCATTTAAAAGCAAATATACCAAACCGGATTGATCGTCCGATTCTGGAAATAATTTGTCTTTAAAAGTTGTTCTCTGAATCTCACCCCATTTATCGTACTCAGGTGATTGTGGGCCCATTTGGGCCCACACATCCATGAAATCCATGGCCCATTGGCAATTACGAATTAGAAAAACACCAGCATTGATACTTGTCCAGCTCTTCTTGTCGTATATCAAATTGGGCCAACCATGGATAACCATATTATGGGCTTTGTATCGGCCCAATGGGAGCTCGAAATCCATGTCAGTGAACGCCGCGTCGGAGTCCACCCACCAGATCCACTCCGCCTCCGGATGGGCTAACATGGCGGCTTTCACCGTCGGCGTTTTTGCCCAGAAAGAGAACATTTTGGGCTGGAATAATACGTTGTTGTAGAAAAGTTCGATTCCATGTCGCCGGGCGTAGTCGGCTTTGTTCTTGAAGAATTTCAGCAGCAGATAATCGCCGATGGGATTCTTACACGGTTTGGCCTGTGAACCGGTCACCATTAGGATCCGGTTTTCTACTCCGGCGGCGAAGGATGGGTGCTGCTTCAGCCAAGTTCTTCTCTTCTCATCCCAATTTTTTACAGGTGGCGAATCAATGGTGTAGCTTAGTTCCGGGTCGTCGTAAAAATTCCGGTCGGTTGGGTCATACTCATAACCCGGGTTTAGACCCGGTTCGATATCTCTGCATTTAGCCGTCTGGGCGGCGGCGGACGTATCGGAACTGTGTAGTAGAGTGGATTTCACGTCGGGAAAAGAGGTGGTAGAGAAACCAGAAGTTGGGCTAGGGCTCACGCTGAAAAACGACCATAGAGCCCAAACCACCAACAGAGCCGCCATAGCTCCGCCGATAAAGAGAAATCCATCGGCGAGAAACGACGACGATTTGCTCCTACTATTGTTCTTCGCCATTGAGGAAATATGTAACTGGGAAAGCTCCGGAGACGCCATTATAAAGCAAAACAACACCGCCCCCAATAAATTGCTCTCCACGTCGTTAGGTTGAAAATTGAAATTCGTCTCTTAGCGAAAACTACACTACGTACTCATCTGGAACTTGGGTTCACTGCGTCACCAGCTAAATTACGCCCGACTATTTGTCTAACCCTCAGAAAACTCGAACGCTTCCAAAAGAGCTGAAATCTTCTTCTGCCGGTGAGATGATAATGTAAAATATGCCGCTAATAATAGCATAGAAATGGGTGGGGTTTAAATTTGTCCGCCACCGGTGAGTAGCGGTGGTTGAAATGGTTTAATGGCGGTTGTATTTAAGAAATGGGGTGAGTGATACGGCCGGAAAATGGGGTTTTTTGTTATTTTTTGGTACCGACATCATTAGTGCTTTCGTCTGGTTTGGGCGTAGAGAACGACAGAGCGCCGATTGTACACAGAGCCATTTATTCCCCCACAATTAACTATTGCAGAGATTTTTAGGTTAACTTGCAATTTTTTTTTTCTTTATTTTTTGAGGGATAACTTGCGAAAATTTAGCTTTAAATAAATTTGACTACATTAATGTTAATTATACATTGATTAAATTACATTAGAGCAAAATTTGGCACATTCCCAAACCAACAAAGCTAGCGCGCATTATGATTAAAAAAACGTGAATCACTCTATTAGCTTTACGACCAAGGAGAGAAAACTCAAAACTCTCAAAACTTCTAGATACATTACAAATATCCTCAATAAAGTTATCAAGATAAGGAAAATCACATTTATCATTATGGAGTTTATCTAAAAGGTTTCTTACAGTCGTTCTCGAAGATTACCTTATGCCATCCAAAGTCTCGAGCAAGTTTGAGGGCTAAAAAACAACCAGTCATTTCAGCGTATTCTAGATCGCTTGGGCCGTTAACTCTCATCATTTCCTAGCCTCCGGCAAGAGCCTGATGAGTCCCTTGCAACATTGTCGACTCCAATTTTCTTTGTAGTTTTGAAAATAATTGCGTCGAAATTGATTTTAACCCAACTAGAGGATGGTGACAATTATTGGTTTGGCTACGATTTACAATAGACCACCTAGTGTGTGGAGTAGCGGAGTTACACGTATGCTTCGGATGTTTATTTAGTGCTATACAATCGGCTTATCGTATCGATCCAATCCTATAAATTCCAATCCAAGTTCCAATAATATCATGTTGAGTGGAAAATTGTAAACTTTGTGCTTTCAGCTGGTGGGGAGAGAATGCAATCTGACCGATCCAGATCGCATACTCGCAATACATGTTGCCTCAATTAACATTACAACAGAATGCCAAAATCTACTCTTTAACATTGGCATTTTGTGCTTGTCGAACCAGGCAAAAGAGTGGGATTTGTTATTTGTTTCTTATATATTTACTTTATTTTTTACTAATTAAATTTGGAACTTTGCGCCTGTCAAACTAGGTAAAGAGTGGGATTCGATATTTATTAATTATTTTTCTGATAAAGTCCAGAAAATGTCTCCATAAAAGAAGAAATGTTTAAATTAACACTTCAATTTAAACAATGAATGATATTTTCTCCAAATTTTTTAGATATAAACTAATATATAATTTTTAAATATTTACAAATTATTCAAATATACTAATATCAACTAAATGAAGCACATATTTTTACGTTTATCAAATTAATACAGTACAGTGGACATATCTCAGTTCAGGGGAACCATCCATAACCTATTTGTGCATATAGCCTCGTCATTTGTTACTAGATCAAAAGATCCTCAATAAAATAAACTATTATTTAGCATTTTAAAAGTTATAAATAAATTAATTTTAAAAAAAATCTTTTATGAACTATTTGTAAAATCAGCTTATTATGAGTTATGACATACGAATACTTTTAAAAATTCTATTAATCATACCGTATCGTATTGTGTCTAATACCATGTTAGATATGTAACCGTGTCAGATATTTCTCTAGTATAAAATATCGAAAAAAATCTATGTCATCATATCCATGTCGTATCGTATCTGTGTCGGCATATCCGTATCCGTATTTTATAAACTATGAGATTAAGATCGGTCATCTAATCCACGGCTGATTCTAACCAATCATGAATTGTTTTATTTTCTTTTTTCCTTTGTTTCACATCGCAGTACTCCATGCTTGCATATTTAGATAGTTTTTTGGAATAATTTCCTTGGTTGAGGAAATACTCTACTATTTATATAATTGGGAAAATTATACTTAGAACTCAAAGTTGAATGTAGCTATAGTTTGCTAAATTATAACTTGACACTCTCTTAATTAAACAATTAAAGTTATACCCTACATAAATTGAATTATTATAAAATACACTCAAGCATTAAGGTTTTGTTATGTATTGGATGACATCATCAAAAATAAATAGTATATACTAAATACTAAAAATATCCTTATTTTTTTATACCATTGGTTGTTCCTAAATTTTACTTGATGCTTATATACTTAGACTCCAAAAGAATTTATGATATTACAAAATATACACAAGTGAAATTTAGTGACAACTTATGGTATAAAAAAAAACTAAGGGTAGTTCTGGTATTTATTATTTATTTTTGATGGCGTCATTCAGTATATAACGGAATCATAATACTTAAGTATATTTAATAACTATTTAATTTTGTATAGAATATAAATATAAATATTTTACTAAGAAGTTCATAAGTTTGCAATTTTGCAAAACTTCTTTTGTAATTTTACCTATTTCTTTTTGTTGTTTGTTTTGTCATATGCTGACTCAACAAGAAAAAAAAACATATTTCTCAAAATTTTCTCTTTATATGGAGCGATGGGCTTTCTATTGCTAGATTGTGGCCCGTTATCAGAAAAGAAGACCAACACATTCTATGGCCCACTACCATCGACGCTCAAGCCCAGTGGCTAATGACTACTGAGTTTTCTAACTTTCGAAGTTCACACCACTGAAATTAAATTTTACATGTAAGGAAAATTACGCTTAGACCCAAAAAACAGAATCCTAAAAACACTTGGAGAATTTTCGTAATTATTTGTGTAACTCCGGTAAGATACTAGTATTATTATTTGACTAAGAAGGTCATGATTTATAATTTAACAAACTCCAATAGAATCTAAATATAATTAACCGTATATATAATGCACTATATGCAGCAGCAGAGAAGTAATCAGTAATTTTAGCAAATGGAAGGTATAGGTAAAACACTTTAAACCTCATTATTTGCTCCATTTGACTACCTTGAAATATTTAATATCAACACGGTATTTGATATAATACAATACGACACTATACAATAAGTTTTTTAGAAGTATCTATACATCATAATTTGCGTTTTGGGCATGGTAGTTAGTCTAGAATCACTCCAGGCCATCAACATCAATTCTTTTACATCCAAATTGTCCCCTACCTCATTACTCATTAGAAACCAAAAGCGTGCAACTACGTAACATAATAAGAGACTCACAAATTGTCCCCTACCTCATTAGAAATTTAGGTAATTATAAAGTGGCGAAATTTGTACCCATTATAAGAAATGTGGGAAGACTAGAAGAAGAAAAGGATAGGGAGGAAAAAGAAAAAGAAAAAAGAAAATTTTAAAAGTTGACATAATCAAGTGACAATGTCTTCTAATTGGCTACTAATTTAATCTATAAATGATAATAATTTTTAATTTTTTTACATTATAGCGACAAGATTTATTGTTTTAATTGTCACGATGACAATTAGTGATAGGGCTATAGTGACAACTTGGTGACAAAAACGTTGTCTCTACAATCTTGTGACCAAATTCTACTTGCCCCAACATTATCACTGCTAATTATTAATAATGACAACTTAATGGGAATAAAAGAATACATTTTGGCAATAACTTTTACATCATCACTTCATATTATCTTGTCACTAGCTTACTTTTTCTTGAATTGGAAATTTGTACAAGAAAATGATTTAGCTAATATATATTCTAGACCAATAGAAAAATATAATTAGACGAAACAACCAACCCACCAGTCCCTCTCTATGACATTCAATATCAGCAATATAAGTTTGGCCATTTTTTATGGTTATCAACCAAGTCCAACATTTGGTAATATCCCACTTCTATATATAGATATATACTGACGCAATTGTAATATATACTTTCGTAATTCTATATATAGGTTATGTTGGTGATAATTGAACGAATTTGAGAAGTTATCTTCTTAAATTGATGTAGAATATTGGTCTAGACAACGAGAGAAAATTTAATTATTGTGACGAGTGTCTCAACCGCCATATTTGCTATTTTTGATTTTTTTCCAACTAATTTGAGGAAATATACATTCCTATCAAAATAGGATCATCAATTTTGCTAAATTTCTTAAATTACAAGATAAAATTGTAAAAATGAATTTAGACAGGACGTGGACAAATCGAAAATGACATTACTAAAACCATGAATATAAATACAAGAGAATCGGCGTTATAATTCTCAGAACAAAAATCACCACTAAAACTGAGACAGAGAGAGAGAGGTCAGAGGAGAGCACCATTAATCCTCCAATCCTCGTACAATTACAATTACTAAATCCAACGTTGTCTGTCTACTTTGAAATTTCGATATGGGCAGCACCTTCCAACGTATCCGACTGTTTGTTTTCGTAGTTCTTGCAATTGTTGCTTATTTCCAGGAAATTGATCAATTTATTGAGGCAAGGAATATAAAAGCATTAAATTATGGAGATGGCCATTCTCTTGTCGGACAAAACGACGGCGTTTCTGCCACCGCTAAAGCTGCTACAGGTAGTAGTATAACAGATGATTTAAAAGGACCAGGCCACAGCCCTGGTATTGGTCATCGTCGATCGCTTCCATAATGTCCACAATTAATTAATTAATTAATTTCCAAAACCTTTTAAAAGATTGGGCAAATTACATTTAGGTACTACGAGGAAATTACGGATTAGTTTTTCTATTTTCATTTTTTAATAACATAGTCCCTGAAGTTTAATTTTCGATTTATCTTAATGGATAGACAGCGACAATTCAAACCCTAAATAGATTGAATTAATTTTCTACTAACGGAAATATTAAACCTCAACGACAACGTTATAATAAACCGAAACAAGGAGACTAATTTGTAATTTTTTGAACTTTCAGGTACCTAAATGTAATTTACTTTAAATTAATATGCACTATTACTGCTGTTAATTAACTTGTAGTTTTTGTGAATTCTTGATTAATTCAGATGAATTGTGTTTATAATCATGTGTTTCTAGAAATTAAGCCATGTAACAGCTAATTATTCAGCTGATGATCAAGAATAATTTATAAATGTCGATTGCATTTTGATATCATGCAAACGTCTTGTTTTTTTTTTCTAGATCAGGACATCCAACGTCGACTACAGTGATTAATTATCTCGTTAAATTGTAGGCATCTCAAAGGGTGGGCACACGTGCCTGTTGTCTATTGATATTTGTACGTGAATTGTAAACAGATCACATGCGCTTATATATGTAGTTATACATATTTAGCGTCTAAACAAGTAAATTATGGAGAGATTTTCAAAAAATTATCTAATTATCGGATTATTTTTAGAAGTGACCCTACTTATCAAAACAAGCACTTTTGAGACGCATGAAAGTTTAAGGATAACATTTCTAGTACGCGCGGTGCACCACCCTCATTTGTATATAGTTCCGGCATTGAGTAATAAGCAAGCATTTTAAATTATATTTTAATTTTTTATTCAATAAAACTTTATTATATCACAATCGCTCGCTTATTTCTCATCTACCCAATCTATAGACTGTAACAAGTCCAAAATGAAATATATATACCAACACGTACACTCACGTCATGCATAGAAAAAAAAATCAGAAGAAATGGTAATCCAAATCATCAACCATCCATCAAGCAGGATAATCAAAGGGCAGAGGATCCACGGTGGAGGGATCCACTAAATCGCGGTGCACAAACCCATAATTCCTAAGCACCTGATTATCAGCAAACAGCAAAGCCTTCTGCATCGCATCGAAACAAGTCTGCCCAGAATACATCTGATTATGATCTCCACTACATGGCTGACATCCTGTGAAATGCGTGATCAACGGTCTCCGCCAGCTCTTCAACCCGTACCCACCATTCTTAAGATACTCCTCCCACACCTTAGCATAACTCTCACTCACTTTCTCCGCATGTCTCCTTCTCAACTCTGGCACTATTTTCTCAATTTCGATGTACTTATCAGTAATATTATCAAATTTCCCCGCAATTTCCAACCAATACCCCTGGAAATAATATTCATCCTCCACGTAGATTTTATTCCCCCATTTTTCTTTTTCTTTTAGTAGCAAATAAACCAAACCGGATTGATCGTCCGATTCTGGAAATAATTTGTCTTTAAAAGTTGTTCTCTGAATCTCACCCCATTTATCGTACTCAGGTGATTGTGGGCCCATTTGGGCCCACACATCCATGAAATCCATGGCCCATTGGCAATTACGAATTAGAAAAACACCAGCATTGATACTTGTCCAGCTCTTCTTGTCGTATATCAAATTGGGCCAACCATGGATTACCATATTATGGGCTTTGTATCGGCCCAATGGGAGCTCGAAATCCATGTCAGTGAACGCCGCGTCGGAATCCACCCACCAGATCCACTCCGCCTCCGGATGGGCCAACATGGCGGCTTTCACGGTCGGCGTTTTGGCCCAATATGAGAACATTTTGGGCTGGAATAAAACGTTGTTGTAGAAAATTTCGATACGGTGTCGTCTGGCGTAGTCCACTTTGTTCTTAAACAATCTAAGCAGCAAATGATCGCCGACGGGATTCTTACACGGTTTGGCCTGTGAACCGGTCACCATTAGGATCCGGTTTTCTACTCCGACGGCGAAGTACGGGTGTTGCTTCAGCCAATTTGTTCTCTTCTCGTCCCAATTTTTAACCGGCGGTGTATCAATTGTGTAGCTTAGTTCCGGGTCATCGTAAAAATTATTTCCAGCTGGTGGGTCATGACTCGGTACGTTATCGCCGCAACTCGATGATTTCCGGTCAGAAATGGATGAAGGAAAGAAGCCAGAAGTATGGGTCGGGCCTGAGCTGAAGAAAGAGAATAAAGCCCAGACCACCAAGAGAGCCGCCGTAGCTCCGCCGACGAAGAGAAATCCGACGGTGAGAAAAGTCGCTGGTTTTGTGCTATCTTTGTTTTTGTACATTGGGATATTTTGTAACTGGGTAAGCTCCAGTTACACACTTACACCATTATAAAGGAAACGACACCCCACGTAGTTTCTTCCACGTTGTTGAGTTTCATAGGGTGGCAAATAGACTATATAGCCATGTGGAACTTGAAGGTCATATCCATCACTAACAGACGTTCTCTAATATAAATAATATAAAAAAATTTGTGAGTTCTAATATAAAATATTAAAAAAAAATTGTGAGTCCGTATCGTATCATGTTTATGTCGTTATATTCGTGTTTGATAGCTTGCAAGATTAAATATACATCATATATGTATAAAATAATTAATTAAATTAATTTAATAATATTAAAGAATTTTGATATAACGAATTAATTTCTGGCAAAGACTTTTCTTGACATGGATATTGTAACTACACGGAAGAAATTTAAATAAAATCTAAAAAGTGGTTATACAATCCAAATCAATTTATTAGGACCCTAATATTATACAGCTGAATTCAAATACCAAAGATATCCAATTCATAAATTTGGTTTTCAGCCTTAATATAACAGCTAATCAAAAGAAAAAATAATTGTAAAGCAAGACCAGGACATCTGTAGCAAGGGACTCTTAAACATACAATATTACAAAACACCACCGAAAAAACACACACACAAACAACAAACCCACTTATTTCTCCCATAACTTTGACATTTTCGTGTTTTTGTTTCGTCAATTAATTTGTTTTAATTTTATCCAGTAACTTTCAAAATTTTATAATTTTTGTCCTATTTTGGCCAGAATGCATAAATCCTGTCAAAAACTCACAAGAAAAATTATCAACATTGCTGATGAGACATTTATTCACAATCATCACAGTCTCCTCATTATTTTGGTCAAGATCCCCAAGTCAATTGAAGAAAATAGTTTCTCATGAAAATCATCCAATGTTCATTGTGAGATTAGAATAAATAGATGAAGATAGTGAAAATTGGATAATTTTGAGAAGTTATTTTATTGAATTGATGTGGGATCCTGACATAGATCATGAGGAGAATCCAATAATAGTTGTGGCGGAGTGTCTAGTCGGTGATGTTGACGTCTTTTCCGGTAATTTTCCAGTGAGTTTGGTAAATTCCACCTAGAATATGATGAAAATTATAAAAATTTAAAACTTAGGGAAAAAAAAATTTAAAAATGATAACCGACTGGACTAAAACCTAAGAATATCAAAGTTACGAGACGTACCTCACTGGATATTGTTATTATTCCCAAAACTGATAATCCCATTGATATATATGTCTCACTCAAGAGTTAAGCCCCATTAGTCTATGCAAAGTTAGTTATATACAAAATCGCGTTTAAAGCTATTGCTAATCGTATGAAACCTAGCTATTTCATAAAATATGATCAGTCTGCTTTTGATCCTGGCCGTCTGATCTCACTAATAATGTTTTCGAAATTAATTTGAGCATAGGTTAGAACAAGATTAAACCATTCTTGAGTTAAATTAATTAGAAATAATTACACAAAACTCTTAAATCTGTGTCCAGGTTTCAAAACATATATATATAGAGAGTAAAGCTTATCAAATGATGAATTGAGTTGAGTAGAGAATAAAGGTACTGTTTAGTCTTACTCTTGCTCGAACTCGAGATCCTTGATTAAGCTAGCTAGTATAGCATCGAATGGCTATATTATTTCATTTGATCGTGGTAAGTTAGATGAATTAATATATGTAGATTGTAGATATTCAAATAATTAAGAATTTTAATTTTTCATTCAGTAAACTTTATTCTATTACTTGGACAAGTATAAACTATAAATATACCAGCAAATAAAGCAAACCATATTGATCATCGTCCGATTGCGGGCGGCCATAATTTGTCTTAGTGTCACGAACCGTAGCTAATTGTATTCATCAAACTGTCCGCCGATACTGTCACAAAAAGTAGCAGATCAGTGCTTTCCATTCTCCCCAAAATTAGCCATCAAGTAATTTTGCTATGGAAAAAAATAATATTATTAAATTAACCGAAACTCAGAAGTAACTGTGCAATAAAGATAGATATTCCACTATTCCATTGCCTAAAGATATCCATTCAAATTCAAGAACCAAAATTTATATATGATAAAACTAAAATACACCATTAATGATAAGTCCAGTGACATCCGACCATACTCAGCCGAAAATTGCAGACGACAATCTTAAATTCCGTTTCAAGTTCGCCAGACAATAAATCCTTTAATTAAACTTCATTACAAATCCAATAAAATTGAGTAAAAACTCGTTCAAGTTCACTGCGCTGACACAAAATTAGCTAGCTATCAAGTTTTCTCATGGGAAACGACCAAGATTATACAAAATCTTATCACTATTCAATATTATTCAAAAATCAAAATTATTTTACACTCAGCAACGGATGGTGGACTTTTTTCTTAAATATGTCTTGAAGCTCTGCAATAGCTTCATCTTCTATCCTTCTGCATAGCAAAAAAAGTTGACACATAATAAAAATATGTAATCGAGTGATATTCGATAAAATTTCAAAGATGAGAATAATTCCAGATTGTACTAACTTAATTCTTGTGCCGTTCTTGCCCACTAAAATTTTGCGTTGGCTAATCTTGCGGGTGATGAGATTTTGCTCAATTCTAAGAGAGCCATCTCTTAACTCTTTCCAGCCCATCAAACGATGTTCGACGACATATGGGATTTCCTAGATTGTGGAAAAGTAGTAAACGTTTGCAAGAGCTTTTGCTTTTAAAAGTAGAAGCTCAAGTTGTAAAATGTTGTAGTAAATGTGATTAAATGCAAACCGAGCATTACCTGATGTACATAATCTAGCAATTTTTCTCTGACAATTTCTAGAGATATGTTCTTCATAACTTCTTCACTCATGGCAAATGGATCTTCATCCTATGGTCTTTTTACAGCCTAACCAATAAAACAACAGATGAGAAGCACTAAAAGCTTGGGAGAAATTCTATTTTCTCTACATCACATCTCAACTTCTCAAACTTACCTGATCCACTAAATACTTGGTAAGGTCTTTTACTCCGGCACCCTTCAGTCCAGAGATCTTGAAGTGCCTATAAAATAGTTATAACTGATATCAGACAAGACTTGCATAAAATAGTTTGATTAGCAGAAGGAACAATGAACATACTTTTCATATCCTGGTAGGTCTTTGAATTCATTGACAACCTTGAGGAGATCACTCTCCTTGGGTACCAAATCGACTTTATTCATACATAATACGCGCTTCTGATTTTCACTGCTAACCGAACCCATTCTTTCAATCAATCTCACCACTCGTGAATCAGGTCTACATTCATGAAAACAGTTAAGAATCAAAGTCACTGAAAATTTTAGGTTACTAATAAATCTTACTGCAAAATAGAATAAATTCCTATATGAAGGATTATACAAAAGGGTTTGACCTCTGTCTATTATTGGAATTAGGAAATGAATAGATTACAATTAGAGAAAGAAAGTGGAACCTGGTAATATGTCTGTGAACATCAAAAACAACTATGAGCACATCATATAAGTTGATGGAACTCCAAGCACTTTCAACACGAACTTTGATATATCATTGTAGGGAAATCCATTCTTCTTGAACATAAGTCCAGGTGTACCAAAAAAGCACTGTATGGACATTACAATTGATTACAAACCTTAGATGAATGCACAGGAACATATCCAATTACATAGCAGCAAAACATGCACATGCACATCATGCATTAGTATTGTAATTTTCTTACTTAGCTTGATAAAGTCCAAATCAATGCTCAATTCTTGAGCATATGTGACAAGAAAAGAAATATGTGTAGAGCTAGAATTTCATAATTTACAAACTGAGGAATGGCGCCAATGGTGGCATACACTATTCTCTTGTTAGCAAATACAAATGTAAATGCGTGCTCTAGATGAATCAAGTTGCTAAGGCCTAAGAAATCAAAACATGATGACAAAATATTAGAAGTACATGTGAGGATTACACCCTTTCTTTTATGTGTGTTTTTCTGGAGATTGCGAAGAAAGTGAACAGTGAGGGAGAATGAATTTGCTGTGTGTTTGTGAAGTCAGCAGTTAGCTCAGAGAGAGAGAGAGAGGAGACAGAGGGTTTTCGAGGGTTTAGGGTGTGCCGTGTGATGAACAGTGTTTTAAAAACCGTGTGATGAAATCAGTCGCAAAGTTCTCTCATGTTGTTTATATCAGGTTGATTCCTCCTTGATTCAGGCCTAGTTAGAACTCAAGTGGCTATGTACTACAAAAATAACCAGTGAATCATTCTAAAACCCAACCTCCTTTCTCACTGCAACGAAAAACTCAAGAAAGAGAGAAGTAAAACCACCTGTCACACACGGCAGACTGCCTCTCAGAGATCGTAGGAGGTGGCAGGCAATTAAGACAGCCGGAGCGGTGGTTTGCGGCGGAGAGCAAGAGAAGCGAGGATTAGTAGGGGTGCACACGAGTTGAGTCAAGCCGAGCTTGGCCTAATATAACAGGCTTGAGCTTGAGCTTAAAATATATGAACAAGGCTTGAGCTTGAGCTTGACAAGCCTGTAATTTTGAGCTTGAGCTTGACAAAAGCTTGAGTTTGGCTTGAGCTTGATCGAGCTTGAGATCTAAAACCTTGCTGTTGAATCCAAATTCCTAACTAGCTGCTCAAGTAAAGAAAAAACAACAAAAGATTCATATATTTTTGTAAAATCAAGCTGATATAAAAGACAATGACAAGTTCATGAAATCAAGTTCAGATCAAAACTGCAAGAATATTAATGGCTGAAGAAGAAGAAGAAAAACTAGGAAAATGTAGAAAAGGGTCGAAATTTCTCGGTTGATTTTATCAATCTCAAATAACTAAGAGCATAATTCCATCAAACATTTCGGTGAGAGTCTTTGGATTGATACAAATAAAGTGCTTGTCGATTTACAACACATAAACTCACTAATTTTGTTCAAGAAAAAGCTTAATTTGTAACCAAAATTTCAGATTTCCTTTGATTAAACTTAACATCCACAAACCCACTCATTCATCAAAGTTCAATCAAAAAGCCCCAGAGAAAATGCATAAATATCGAATAAATAATTCATTTGAATCCGGATGCTTAGAAGTGTACAAGTAAACCGGTGTAGAATATGGAAAACACGGAATCAGACAAATTGGAGATGTAATTGCAGTAACGTGTAAAATGGAGGTGGACTCACCGGAGAATTAGACAGGCACGACTGCGTACGAGAAAAAGAGACGACTCGTGGAAGTGGCCGGGCGGAGGTTGTGTCGCGGCGGCGCGTCGCGATGTGCGGAGCGGGGAGATGTGCTGCTCCGGGAGAACTGAGGAGTTGGGCAGCGCTTTTGTGGGTAGTTGGCCGGTGGGCGGCGGGGGTTTGGTGGCGGGGAAATTTTGTGGAATATTATTAATGACATTCGTAATTTCGTTAGCTTGTAACGAGAAGGGCTCAGAGTTGGGCTCTTATGCAACTGGGCTCTAATTCTGCCTAATACGATTTGGGCCTCCAAAAGTTGACAGCCCTTTTTGGATACCAAAATCCATTACAAAGTCCTTTTTTGATTTGGGCCTAATTACGTCTAAGTATAATTTTTTAAAATTAAAAAGGTAATATTCCCTTAATTAATAGTAGAACTCTAATATTTGGGTGTATTTTATAATTATTCAATTTCGTGTGAAATGTAATTATAATTGTTTGACTAAGAGAGTCACGGATTGTAATTTAACATTTTTTTAGGGCCCAAGTGTAATTTTTCCCTACAAAATATTCAAACTAAACCCACTATAAGGTCCAAAGATCTCTAGTTTTTTGTCCAAAGAAACTGGATTGAGAGGATCACTCCCAATTAAATCTCTACCGTTTAAACCTAGAAAAAAATGAGTGGAAAACTAAAAAAAAAAGACAGAAATCACCACCAAATCTGCAGGCCCATTTTGGTCTTGTTAGTATATAAAATGACAACAGCAGATATTAAATCAAGTAAGTGGGCTTGTCTTAGATTAATAACCAAGAGAAAGAAAAAGGAAAGGGAACAAACAAACATATACTTATTACCATGTCACAACAATATATGTATGTATTCAATTTGGTCCCCTTTGTTTTGAAACAGTCCAATATTCTCCAATTCTTTTCCAAAAACTTGAGGCCCAACTTTTAAATTTATGAAATGTGCAACTTAAAAGTCATCAAAAAAATATTGTTTGGGTAGTTGCGGTAAAAATTGGGGATAATTACCCTTACACCCCCTCGATTTAGGGGTAAATATAGCTAAATCCTCTGTACTATTGGAAATTACATATAGATCCTCTAACCCTAACGAAAACCTTAAAAACTTAACGAAAAGTTATGAAATAACTAAATTATCCATAATATTTTTGTTATATTATTTGCTATACATGAAATAAGTGAAGTAAGTAAGTTTTTGTCGAGTTAATAGGACGTTAGAATCTACATGGAAATAAGAAAATGACTAACGGCAGGACCTAAGTGTTAGATAGAGCCATAGTCAAGGGGGTGTCTCTATAATTTCCAATAGTACAGGGGGTCTATCTGTACAGTGATAATCTGATTGTCTAGAGCAGAGATTGCTACTGGCGATACGAGTGAAGAAAACATAGCAATTGTCAATCTAATTTCTGGTTGATGGTTCTTCTGCTCTTTTTCAGTTTTAAGTTTTTGGTATTGAATAGTCGGAACAGGTTACTTCCGAGACTCACCCCACCACAACAGAGAGAGAGAGAGAGAGCGGCGCTTGCATAGAGTTTATTTGGGCTGGGCCTCTGTAGTTTTTGGGTAGTAGTTAATTGAGTAAAGATTATTTAGTTGATTAGTAAAATAATTATAGGTTATAATCATTAATAATTAAGAATAACATTTAACAGATAAGATTTCCAAGAGAAAAGAAAAAAAAAAGTTAGAGATTAGAAGTTAGTCTTAATTGCTTTTGAAAATTTATGATTTTATTAGCATAGAGTTCAGGGTGAAGATACATTTATGACACTTAAACTTGACATAAGTAAACTTTATCCAATGATAATTGAGTAGAGATTAGAAGTTATACATACAAATTTAGTGCTAAAGGTGTTTCGTCTTAACCGAACTCAAAACCTCTAATTAAGTTAGCATAGCGCCGAACCGCTAAGCTACGCCACTTGGTGGTCAGTTAGATTAATTATATGGAATTTTAATTTTTAATTTCATTTAGTAAACTTTAGGGATAATTACACTTACACCCCATCAACTTAGGAGTAAATATAGCAATACCCCCTCAGCTATTAGAAATTACAGATAGATCCTTTAACCCTAATGAAAACCTAAAAAAACATAATGGAAAGTTATAAAATAACTAAACTACCCATAATATTTTTTTTTTGTTATATTGTTTGTTATACATGTTGTTATTCAGTTAATAAAATGTTAGCACTACTTGAAAATAAGAAAATGACTAACGATAGAATCTAAGTGTTAGATAGAGCTATAGTCGAGGGAATGTCTCTGTAATTTTCAATAATAGAGAGGGTGTCGTTGTATTTTCCCAACTCAGGGGATGTAAATGTAATTATCCGTAAACTCTATTCTATCACTTTTGCAGGCCTCACATGGACAAGTATAAATATACCAGCACACATATATAACGTACAATTTTCTCAAAGCAAAAGGCAAAAAGAAAATGAAATTATTAATCCTAATCATAAATCGTAAACTCCATCAGGCAGGATAATCAAACGGCAGGGGTTCCACCGTGGAGGGATCCTCTAAATCCGGGTGCACAAACCCATAATTCCTAAGCACCTGATTATCAGCAAAAGTCAAAGCCTTCTGCATTCCATCAAAACAACTCCGCCACGAATATATCTTATTTTGATCTCCACTACACGGCTGGCATCCTGCGAAATGCGTGATGAACGGTCGCCGTAAGCTTCCCCACCCGTACCCAGCATCCTTAAGATGCTCCTCCCACACCTTAGCATAACTCTGACTTACTTTCTCCGCATGTCTCCTCCTCAACTCCGGCACCTTTCTCTCTATTCCGATGTACTTATCTGTAATATTATCAAAAGTGCCAACGATTGCCTTCCAATAACCCTCGAAATAATACTCAGTCTCCACGTAAATTTTACTCCCATATTTTTTTCTTTCATTTAACAGCAAATAAAGCAAGCCAGATTGATCGTCCGATTGCGGCCATAATTTGTCTTTAAAGGTTTTTCTCTGGATCTCACCCCATTTATCAAAGTCAGGTGCTTGCGGGCCCATTTCGGCCCATTTAGCCATGAAATCCATGGCCCACTGGCAATTGCGAATCAGGAAAACACCCGCATTGAGACTCGTGTAACTCTTGGTTTCGTACATCTCTTTGGGCCAACCGTGGAAGACCATGTTATGGGCCTCGTACCGGCCCAATGGCAGCTCGAAATCCATGTCTGTAAACGCCGCGTCGGAATCGACCCACCAGATCCACTCCGCCTCCGGATGGGCCAACATCGCCGCCTTCACGATCGGCAGTTTGGCCCAAAATGCGTACATCTTGGGCTGGAGCAACACGTTGTTGTAGAAAATGTCGATGCGGTGTCGTCTGGCGTAGTCCACTTTGTTCTTGAACAATCTGAGCAGCAAATGATCGCCGACCGGGTTCTTGCACGGTTTATCTTGCGAACCGGTCACCATCAGGACCCGGCTCTCTGAACCGGATCGGGGAAATTGGTGTCGCTCTAGCCATTTCCGTCTCTTCGCGTCCCAGTTCTTGATTGGCTTCGTGTCAATCGTGTAGCTCAGTTTCGGGTCGTCGTAGAAACTGTATCCGCGTGGGTCGTGATCCGTGTTTTGACCCGGTATGGATGTGTTACAGCTGTGTGGCGGGTCGGATTTTTGTTCGGACAAAAGGGAGGTGAAGAAACCAAGAGTCGGACTGAGGCCCGGGCTGAAGAAAGACAATAAAGCCCAGACCACCAAGAGAGCCGCCGTAGCTCCGCCGACCAAGAGAAACCCGACGGCGAAAAAAGAGACAGGTTTTTTCTTATCTTTGTTTTTGGTCATTGAGATATATTTTGTAACTGGAATAGCTCTCCGGTTACCCCATTATAAAGCAAAACAACACCGTCCCAGGTTGAGTTGAACTTCGATAGTAGCCATGTGGAACTTCTAATTTTCTGGGATAAATCATAAATGTATCGTCATGTGGGACTTCTTGGTCAATGCATCGATTGCCTAGATAAAAGAAAAAAAAACGAAAAAGAATGCATTGCTTGTGCTTTGCCAGATTAATATATTCAACCGTACATCAAATGATTATATATTTGTTTTGGTTTTTAACTACAGAAATTGAAGTTTGAATTTTGGATGCTAGATCTAAAATCCAACAAGTATCCCAAGCAAGTGAAGCAACACTAATGCTCCAGCAGAAAAACAAAACTGCTTCTCAAAAGCCAATAAGCTCCTAAATTTACTCATTTTTTTAAAACTCAAAAATATATTTTTTCCATCTCGCACATTGATTTTTTTCTCACCATATATCTTTTTCTTTTTTTTACCAACACTCAAATTCTTTTTAGAATCACACAACAGCTTCTCAATATTTTTGCTGCTGCTTCTCTCAACTTTTTTAAAGCTCACAATCTGTTTTTCATCACACAGCAGCCTTACAATTTTTTCACTGCTGCTCTCTTGTTTTTAATCATCTCTCTCAAAATATCAACACTCCCCACCAAGAAATGAACCAACAAAAGTTCAATGCATCCCACAAGAAAGCTGCTTCTCAAAAGCCAATAAGCAGCCAACCAAACTTAATCCGCAAGCAGTAAAAACATATATATAGCAGCAGACCACGTGAAATCCCAGAAAGCTGCTTCTCAAAAGCCAATAAGTTCTCATTTTTTTTAAAACATCAGCTTCTTATTACCACCCAACAGCTTTTCGAGAAGAAGCTGCTTCTCTCTCTGTTTTTACCTCAAACCTCCCAAATTTGAATTCACAGTAACTCTCATTTTTTCCATCTCTCAAATTTGAATTCACAGTAACTCTCAGACCTCTTTTTTCTTTTTTTTTGTTCCAGTTTCTCTCAGTTTTTTGCATTCTCATTTTCTTTTTACCACACAACAGCTTCTTGAAACTAATGCTTTTCTCTCTTTTTCTATCTCAACTCTCAGCAATATTTTCTCACAGCAACTCACAAGCTCTAAATCTTTCTCGATCTTTTTCTCCTCCCTCAACAATAGATAATTATTTTTGCTGCATCTCCCATTTTTAACCACATCTCTCACAACAAATCGAAGTTAACTTATAGACGTACGCCAAATAACTGTGAAATAAATAATATACTCGAAATATTTTCACCCTTCCATAATAATAGATCGATATGATACAGATATAGAAATTTATTTCTTGATATAAACTAAAAACATACAAGAGAAACTATAGTTGCAAATCCACAATAGGAACTACAAGGGAATTCTAATTGAGCCATAACTAACACATGTCTAACCAAAAACGTCACTCATTCAGAACCTATAGATTGTCTGTACAAGCATTTACTTTATCATGAAAGAAATATTACATAACAGACCCCTCCCATTTTATAAAATATTAGGTGACAGACCCTTGAGGGCATTTCAAATTTCAATTACACAAAATCTACTAAATTTGGGAACAAAATTCTTCTCAACATTAGGAACTCTAACCCAAGCAGATAGAAGGGACAATTTGTAAGACTGAGTTCAAATATAGGGGGTGTAAGGTGTAATTTTTCATATTACAGGGCGTTTAAGTGTAATTAGACCATATGTCAGGGGATTTAAATGTAATTCATCCTAAATCTTAGTGGCAAATCCACAATAGGCACTGGAATTCTAATTTGGGCCATAAATAACACATGTCTAACCAACAAAGCCACTCATTCAGAACCTATAATTATAGTATCAGTATCAGATTACACCAACTGAAAAAATCAAGTCCAGCTAATTTCACAAAGACTTAAAAACGCAAACTATTTCATCAGACAGATCTTTGATTTGTAGCAACAAATAAGAAGTTTCTTCTATATTAATATGCAAACAGAAGAGGTTATTTTCAATTAAATTTCACATCAGTAGGCAGTGATTTTTTCTTACGTAGTTTCTCTTCTCTTCCGACTTTGAGCCGACCTCCTCCCAGCAATTCACACACACTTGCACAGAAGAAAAGTAGACTAGAAAATTAGTTAATATAACTAGCTAGAGAAGACAAAATAAAAATTGTAACTGAGATAAAAGAGAGGTCATTATTTCCAAGAGGAAAGAATTCACAGAAAGAAAAAAATAGACATGAAAATAAGCCAGGGCCCCAATATTTCTAAAGTTTCTTTTAGGTACAAATTAAAATTATTAAAGAAAGGATATAGAGGAATATTTTACCTTTGGAAGTTCTTTTGAAAACAATGAGCTCACCCTAAGTTGAGAAGAAGATTCTCATTTCCGTAGTCCCGCTGCTCCTCTATTATTGCTTCTGCTGATTGGACAAGAGATTCTGTGCACGATATGAACTGAATTTCAAGCAAAGTTTCTATTTCTCCAATACCTGAAGGAATCTCTTCCAGATTTGACTCTCTAAGTTGAAGGATCTCAAGTTTAGGAAAGTGGTACTTCTCAGCATTCCAGTGCACAAGATCATAACTCCTAATAGACAATGACTTCAATTGAAGAAATTCCCCTTCAATTGGATTCCACTCCAGCCCCCCAAGAGTACGTATTAAATCAAGCTCTTGAAGATTAGGCAAAGAACCAACAATCGACATTCTTTCCCAAGGACAGTTGCACCTCCGCAAAGCCAAGATCTCCAGTGAATCCGGGAAAGATATATGTTCCAAATTAATGGAATCACATATCAAAAAGATAAGTTTACGTAGATCAGCAAAATTGAAGAACATATGGTTTAGTGGGACATATTCTTGTGAGTGCCTATACATTATTTGCAACGTCTTCACATTTGGGATTCTTTCGAAAAACTCGTCTAAATTCTCTAAGTTTTACTACTAGCCTAAGGGTTTGTAGGTTCTCTAGAATAGTATTAGTTTGAGTAACTGGAGGAACAACATAGAGAGCATGATCAGCATCAAGGTATCTAAGTTGTGGCATCTCCCATATTTCAAAAGGCAGTTCTATTTCATGGTCCTCGAGGATCAAATATTGTAGATTCCAAAGTAGGGGTATCACAGTAGATTCCAACTTAAATATATTGTGTAATGCAAAGTACCGCAATCTAGTGACCACATAAATATCGTTGGTAGATCTGCCATAATTGTAAGTATATGCTGCAACTTTCACTACTCTTAATCTATAATTTTGTGACCACATAATTTTGCAGACATCACAAACAAAACAACTGCCGTGGGGTAGGTTTATCTGTGTGGCTGCCTTTCGATAACAACATAGAAAACAAGTATCCTTTTCCAAATACAATTGTACTTTCGAGATGCCAAAAAAATGTTCCCTATCGTATTCTCTAATGCACAAGTCCCTTAAAAGATCGTGAACTTTGCATTCCCAAATTCCCCCAGATAATGGTTCCAATTGATTAACCAAAAGTAAATTTCTATGAATAAGATCTATCAAGTATTCATATCCAACCTCTTCCAGGGATTTACCTCCTTTTGGTTTTATAAATCCCTCTGCAATCCAACAATAAATTAGTTTGAAAGCATTAATCTCCGAGTCTTCAGGAAACATTCTCATATATAGAAAACATGGTTTAAGATGAATAGGTAAATGCTTATAACTCAAGGATAATATATTTGAGCAATCCTCTTCATCTTTAGAATTATCAAGTGACTTTATCACATCTTTTGAAACTAGCTCCCAATCCTCTCGTGTCATGTTGGATTTTCCAAGCAAACCACCAATTACGATAATTGCTAGAGGAAGTCCTTTGCAATTCCTCACAATACTTTTCCCGAATTTCTCTAATTCAGGATTTGGGCAAACTTGTTTTCCAAAAGCCTTTATAGAAAATAAGTTCCAGCTTTTTTCCTCATCGAGAAAATCCATCAAATAAGGGCTCTGAGAGCCTAAAGAAATAGCCACTTGCGACAACCTAGTAGTTACAACAATTCGACTTCCATTTCTATTATCCGGCAAAAAAGATCGTAATTGATCCCAAACTTCAGCAGTCCACATATCGTCCATAACAATCAAATATCTTCTACCAAATAACATTTTGTGCAATGCCTCTCCTAATTCAGCCATATTTGGATTGTTTTCTTTCTTATTTTTCTTATCAAGTTCTCCCAAAAGGCCTAGAAGAATATCTTGAATGCTATATGACTGAGATATTGTAACCCACCCACGTAAATCAAACCGGTCCACAATGCAATGATTGTCAAAAACATTTCGAGCTAGAGCGGTCTTACCTATACCACCCATTCCAGTGATGGGGACAATTTGAAGACCAGTTTCGTGCCCAGTGATGAGCTGATCCTTGATACCAACCAAGTGCTCATCAAATCCCACCATCGTATTGATCTTGTTGCTCGAAGGAGATGCCGATGAACCCGCTGCAGGCAGAGAAACTTTTGATTCCAGATGTTGTTTAACTGCCCTTTTCTGATCTTTAACCATCAGCAACTCTTTCTTGTTGAGTACTCTGTCTATATCTTCACGAAACGAGGAGAGACCCATATCAACATTATATGCAGATCTTTCACAAAGTTGGATCCCAACATGATAGTCAATGGCCTCTTCAGCGTCATCAATAGCATAAGCAATTTGCCTAGCCAAATCTTCTGTATCTGTATGGCAAAGTATTTCAGAATGTTCTTCAAGAAAACCAAGCAAGAAACTAGCCTTTCCGCACAGAGTTTCAATTTGATTTCTATCAAAGTGAAGGTGTTGGCAAGAAGGATGTTTAATGTTGTCTAGAACTTGCATAAGAGAAACTACAGTCGCATAAGCTGCTGCTGCCATAGTTGTACAATAGAGATGATGATTATTGTGTTTTGAGTGTTTGTGCAAGTAAAAAGAATTTAGAATTTAATTAAACGCTCCTTAATCCTTATCATTTCTCTCCCCAACGTCAAAAGTTTTCTTCTTTGTTTTCTTTTTTTGCATATTTTATTAGGAACATCGTTCTCTACATGGTGACTGCATAAAAAGTTTAAGAAAAAGACGTTTCCCTCGATATATATATTAATCAAACTAATTTTATAAGTTATCACTAGTTTTCCAACACCAAGTGAAAGGATGACAGCTATGCTATTCAAACGCAAATGCATTGGAAAAAGACCTGAATTGTTGACAGTAATTTGAAAAAGATTACGTTAATTCTGAGGGATAATGATTTTTTTTCATACCAACTATAGCGATTTTTACACTTTATCATCTAAATTTTTTTTTCTCACAGTTTGCCTCCTGAACTACATACATTTTTGCAATTTGCCATCTCCGATGGAAATATACCACCGGAAAATTGCATCGTGTCATATAAGAAACATAGGTTCACGTTGTATTGCTCTCCTCAACATATTGAAAATAAACCCTCAATCAATTTTAGAAAACTTGAAGTTTTTATCACCCAATTGAATATTTAAAAATAATCTATCAAATTCGCCGTTATTCCAATTGAGTGATAAAAACTCCAAGTTTTCTGAAATTGATTGAAGGCTTATTTTTGAGACGTTAAGGGGAGTAATACAATATCGACCTATGTTTTTCATATGACACGATGCAATTTTCCGGTGAAATATTTCAATTGGAGATGACAAATTGCAAAAAAATATTTAATTTAGGAGGCAAACTGTAAGAAAAAAAAAGTTTAGATGATAAAGTACAAAAATCGTCATAGTTCGGATGGGAAAAAATCATTACCCCTAATACGAATTAGCAAGTTGCAGGTTTTCTATATTATATTTTATATCCTTAGATACTCTTATAAATTTGACATTTGCTTTTGTGTCACTTTCACTTTTACTCAATTAACTAGTTTTTCCTCTAAGTTTTAGCCAAAACAATTTATTTATAAAAATATTTAACATTAAACAAATTAAATTTATTTTTATATGATTTTTAATATTGAAAATTTGTTACAATTTTGTTGTTAACAAATAAAAACTTAAATTTTAAATACAACTAAAAATAGTTATTCTTGACAAACCTATTCGGAACTATATATAGGAAAACACGAACTTGTTTACTTCTCACTTAAATGGCATTTATGTCCATGAAATAAACCGTTTGTAGTGTTTACATTTATTTGTCATTTTGTTGTGTACTCGCTTTAAACCATAAAACTTGGTTCTTATCTGGAAATTTCAATATTATTTAGGGCAAATTATATAGGGTTCTCACAGATTGTCATATTTACATATTGGTTCCTCTTGTTTCATTTTTTACATCTTACTCATTTGACCGGTCAACCGTTAGTCAGTTTCATTAATTTCAGGTACCGTTGTGTTCGTCTCATTGAGACGATAAATTTGGAATATAAATTAGTTTGATTCAGTGAAAAAAGAGGAAATTTGGACTATATACACAATTGAATGAAAATTTCTTGAGCTTGTAACTTTTTTGTTTCTTCACCAAATCAGACAAAGTTATAGTCTAAATTCATTGTCGCGATGAGACAAACTCATGCAATGATACCAGAAAATTAACGAAACTGACTAACGATTGACCGGTTAAGGGGCTAGGATATAAAAAATGAAATAAAAGAGACTTATGTATAAATATGGCAATTTATGAGAACACCTATGCAATTCTCTCTATTATTTAACAGCTCCTTTTTGGTCCGCTTACTTAACTCAGCGTTAAGCCGCAAAAATAAACATTACAAAATGACAATTTAGAAGAATTTTAAAGTGACATTATAATTAAAGGTCTGTTTGCAATTAATAAATGTAAACAAGTTAACTGTAAATGTATAAAAATAGTTAAATACTAAAGAATGTTTGCAATTCTCATAACTTTCTCCGAGTACAAATTTCATGTTGTCAACAAACCAAAGACAATAAGAAAATACACTGGATGGCGTGGAACAAAGTTTGCAGGCGGAAGAGTTAGGTGGGTTGGGATTTCGTAGCCTCAAGTTCTTCAATCTGGCAATGTTGGCGAAGCAGGCATGGAGAATTTTGCAGCATCCGGAGAGTTTGCTAGCGAGAATTCTTAAGGCGAAATACTTTCCAGAGGAGGATCTTTGTGATGCTAGCCTTGGGAATAGGTCCTCTTTCACATGGCGAAGTATCTATGCTTCGTTGTACATCATCAGCGCGGGTTCTCGTTGGAGAATAGGGACGGGTGAAAATGTTGGTATTTGGAGAAACAGATGGATGCCGAGAAGTCCGGACTATAGGCCAGGTGCCCCTGTATCCCGAGAGATTTCTGTCGAAAGGGTTTCTGATCTTTTCTTGCATAATGAGATGAAATGGGATTGTGAGCTTATTCAGGCCATTTTCACGCCGGAGGATGCTTCGTGTATTTTAAGTATTCCTCTCAGCCAAATTCAGCACCGGATACCTTGATTTGGCATTATACGAGGAATGGCTCGTTCTCAGTTAAAAGTGCTTATCATATTGCTCTTGAAATGGCGAGTTGGAATAACGAGCCACGGCCTGAGGTAAGTCTCTCGAAAACTTGGAACCTCTTATGGAAATTGAAATTGATCCCTAAAGTTAAAGTTTTTATGTGGAGAATTTGCCATAATATTCTTCCTACGGGGAGAAATTTATTTATGAGAAAGTGCCGAATTGATCCAATTTGCTCTGTTTGTGAAAATGAGGAAGAGGATATTAGTCATGCTCTTCTGTTGTGTCCTTTTGCGAGGCAAGTTTGGGCATTATCTAACATTCCTTGGAATATTATTAGCCGTTTAGGGCTGAATTTCTTGGACGGTTTAGAGGTGGCTTTTAAAGAATTGGAGGTTGAGGATTGTTGTAAGATGTCTTCTATTCTGTGGACCTTATGGACCTATAGAAATAAGAGGTGGGCTGAAGGGGTGGAAGTCTCGCCTATGCAATTGATCAATGCCGCCTGGAAGTTCAATGCTGATCAACAAGTCTTGAGTAGAAATGGTACCATGCAAAGTCATGCTAATTTGACTACTGATGAAGGCATTATGGGTATGTCGGCTGGATCTGGGATCTGTGGCACTAGAAATAACACTTGGGCGAAACCAGTTGGAGGCTCTATTAAATTAAATTTTGATGGTGCAATCTTCAAAGATACAGGCGAAGTGGGGATGGGTATTGTGGCGAGGGATTCTAATGGTAGTGTAATCGGCTGGAAAATGGACAGGATGCGCGGTCCTCTCGACCCGGAATATGCGGAATTGACTGCTGCCATTCGGTTGGCGAGAGAATCCGGATGGAACGATGTTGTTATCGAGGGTGATTGTGCTAATGTGATTAGGAAGTTGTCATCCAACGCGGAGGACTTTTCGTACCTTGGGCATATTGTTGGGGAAGCAAAGTCTCTAGTTTGTAGGTTTAATTCTTGTATCTTCTCGTTTGTTCGTCGTGAAGCCAATATTGTGGCTCACGAGTTAGCTAGAAATGCAACGTTTGCCTGCGTTGATTTGGGTGATATACCCTCATTTGTAATGAATTTTATAATTGCTGATTTACATTAATATATTAATTCTTTTCTTCAAAAAAAAAAAAAAAAAAAACCAAAATTTCAAAAACACAAAGCAGATTGAATTAAATTTAAAAGAAAATAAGACAAATTATATATATATATATATATATATATATATATATATATATATGAAAATGAATGAGTGAAATGTTTTAGGAAAGATGTTTATGTGGCAATGAAGTGGATAAATTAGAATTGATTCATTTTGACATGTAGATTATTTCTATAATTAATTTAAGTAATTATTATTTTCATAACTTACATATGTATTTATTGACTTCCCATACTTTTGTTTATATCAATTATAAAAAAATTTGTAACTCCTATTTAATTATAAAACTATATAAATACTTTATATAATATTAAAATGGATAATTTTTTTTCAAAATATGGTTTTAATTAGATTTTAACAAGTTTTAGAGTTTAGAGTTATTCATACGGTATTGAATGTTCGTTAATAAAAATAAAGAGAAAATAATATATTCAATATATTCATTAAAAAAATTATATTTAATATTTTAATTTCTAACAAATATATTTGATATAGCAAATTTAAATGAAAATTTATCTAACTAAAGTAAGGAATTTTTTTTCAAATATAAGTTTAAATAAATTTTATTATTATTTTAATAATATAAAATAAATAAATATTTAATTTTCTTGAATTTTTTTTCCAAATACACGTGTTTCATGTTCATTTTGTGGTAGAAAAAGTTATATTTTATTTCAATATAAATAAATTTCTTAAATTATTATATTTGAGTATTAATATTTCTCATAATATAAAAAAAATTTCAATAATGAAATGAATATTATTATGACTTAATAATGAAACAATAACAGATTATTTAATAAAAAATAATATAAAATATAATAAACAACTATTTTTTCGACAAAGAGACAAAGAAATTCTAATCATTATTTATATGGTCCATTATTAAATATTTTTTTAGTATTTTAATTATCATTTTAATATTTTTATAACCGTCATGATATTCCTTCTCTATATATGTATAAATATATATTCTCTCTATTATAAATATAAAATCACTACTTTGTCATAAAAATATCATATTACTATTTTTATACATTTAAAATAAGTATTTTATATACAAAATTCCTAATTATTATTTTAAAAATGAATTACTTTGATGTGTACGCTTAAAATTCTGAATTAATAATTTTTGATGTATGGTTAATATATAGTCATATAAACAATATAATATAATTTATTTAATAATATATATTTTATAAGTAAATTACTCCCTGCCATGCAGGGTTAAAAAGCTAGTTACATTATTATTTTAAAATATCCAAATAGCGTTATTGTATTTATTTTACAAATTCAAAATTAAGAATTTAAAGCTAACACTAGATTGTATTTTTATTATATTTTAATTGCACCCGAATTCAATTTAATTTTTCTTTCGACTAATTGATCATTATCTTGCTTCCATACTTTTAATTTATTTCCAAGGTTTCATACATTCATAAATTTTCTACATTCTCCTTTTTTTTAGTTTTCTTCTTTTATCACTTTTCAATTTTCATTTCTAACCTTTATCATTTTCTCCGATTCTCTTACGTATTTTCCTTTTCCCTTTAGTGGCCAGATCTCCAATGTCCCTAATGAAGGGCGGGGCGCTTTCAAAGAGTCACCTTGACCGGGCAAGGACTTCGACACTGTTTGAACCGATTGGACCGCCGGTCGGGTTTTGAAAACCATGCCGTCAACAAACTAAGGTCTTCCTAAGTCAATAAACCCCCTTCACCAAAAACAAATATATATATATATATATATATATATATATATATATATATATATATATATTTGAACGGCAATTGTTTTGCATTTGAAAAGCATAACTGTTATCCTTTCACTTGATGTTGGAAATATATATAGTTATAAAATTAGTTTGGTTGATATCGAGGGAATCATCTAACTTTTTTCTGAATCTTTTTATGCATTCAATATCAGATGAAGCCAAAAAAAGGGAATAAAAAAAGAAGAAAACTTTTGACGTTGGGGAGTGAGCTGTGAGCTGATAAGGAGCATTAATTTGTATTCAAGATTTTCTAAATTTTTGTTTCACTTGCACACAGTCAAACACAATAATCATCCTCTCTATTGTATCTCCTCCCAGAAACCTAGTTGTGTGTACAACTATGGCTGCAGCAGCTTATGCAACTGTAGTTTCTCTTATGCAAGTTCTAGACAACATTAAACATCCTTCTCGCCAACACCTTCACTTTGATAGAAATCAAATCGAAACTCTGCGTGAAAAAGTTAGTTTCTTGCTTGGTTTTCTTGAAGAATATTCTGAAATACTTTGCCATACAGATACAGAAGATTTGGCTAGGCAAATTGCTTATGCGGTTGATGACGCTGAAGAGGTCATTGACTATCATGTTGTGATTCAACTTTGCGAAAGATCTGCATATAATGTTGATATGGGTCTCTCCTCGTTTCGTGAAGATATGGACATAGTACTCAACAAGATCGAGTCCATCAAGAAAGAGTTGATGATGGTTAAAGATCAGAAAAGGGCAGTTAAAGAACAACCGGAATCAAAAGTTTCTCTGCCTGCAGCGGGTTCATCGGCATCTCTTTCGAGCAGCAAGATCAATACTATGGTGGGATTTGACGAGCACTTGGTTCGTATCATGGATCAGCTCACTGGGCACGAATCTGGTCTCCAAATTGTCCCCATCACTGGAATGGGTGGTATTGGTAAGACCACTCTAGCTCGGAATATCTTTGAAAATCGTTGTGTTGTGGATAGGTTTGATTTACGTGAGTGGATTACAATATCTCAGTCATATAGCATTCAAGATATTCTTCTAGGCCTTTTGGGAGAACTTGATAAGAAAAATAAGAAAGAAAACAATCCAAATATAGCTGAATTAGGAGAGGCATTGCACAAAATGTTATTTGGTAGAAGATATTTGATTGTTATGGACGATATGTGGAGTACTGAAGTTTGGGATCAATTGCAATCATTTTTGCCGGATAATAGGAATGGAAGTCGAATTGTTGTGACTACTAGGTTGTCGCAAGTTGCTATTTCTTTAGGCTCTCAGAACCCTTATTTGATGGATTTTTTGGATGAGGAAAAAAGTTGGAATTTATTTTGTATAAAAGCTTTTGGAAAAGAAATTTGCCAAAATCCTGAGTTAGAGAAATTGGGAAAAAATATTATAAAATATTGCAAAGGACTTCCTCTAGCAATTATCGTAATTGGTGGGTTGCTTGGAAAATCTAACATGATGCGAGAGGATTGGGAACTTGTTTCAAAAGATGTGATGAAATCACTTGATAATTCTGAAGATGAAGAGGACTGCTTAAATATATTGTCCTTGAGTTATAAGCATTTACCTATTCATCTTAAACCATGTTTTCTTTATATGAGAATGTTTCCTGAAGATTCGGAGATTGATGTGTACAAATTAATTGATTGTTGGATTGCTGAGGGATTTATAAAACCAAAAAGAGGTATATCCCTAGAAGAGGTTGGACGCGAATACTTGAAAGATCTTATTGACAGAAATCTACTATTGATTAATCGATTGGAACCATTAATTGGAGATATTTGGGAATGCAAAGTTCACGATCTTTTAAGGGACTTCAGCATTAAAGAATACGATAAGGAACATTTTTTCGGTATCTCGAAAGTACGAATGTATTTGACAAGGGACACTTGCTTTCTATGTTGTTATCGAGAGGCATCTGCAATGAAAAAGCTTCCCCAAGGCAGTTGTTTTGTGTGTGATGTCTGCAACATTATGTGGTCACATCGTCATAGATTAAGAGTGGTGAAAGCAGCAGGTACTTATAGTTATGGTGTATGTACTGAGGTTATTTATGTGGTCACTAGATTGCGCTACTTTGCAGTAGACATTGACTTTAAGTTGGAATCTACTGTGATACCCGTACTTTGGAATCTACAATATTTGATCCTTGAGGACCATACAATAGAACTGCCTTATGAAATATGGGAGATGCCACAACTCAGACACCTTGATGCTAATCATGCTCTCTATGTTGATCCTGGCAAGAAAGATAATACTATTCTGGAGAACCTACATACACTTAAGGTAGAAATAAACTTCAAGTATTCAGAGGAGTTTCTCAAAAGAATTCCAAATGTGGAGACATTAGAAATTACGTATAAGCACTCAGAAGAATATGTTCCACTAGACCATCTGTTCTGCAATTTTGCTGATCTATGTAAACTTAACTTTTTGATATGTGAAGGCATTAATTTGGAACATATATCTTTCCCGAAATCACTGAAGATCTTGGTTTTGCGAAAGTGCAACTGTCCTTGGGAAAGAATGACGATCATTGGTTCGTTGCCTAATCTTCAAGTGCTTGGATTTATACGTACTCGTGGAGGGCCGGAGTGGAATCCAATTGAAGGGGAATTTCTTGAGTTGAAGACATTGTTTATTAGGAGTCATGATATTGTGCAGTGGAATGCTGAGAAGTACCATTTCCCTAAACTTGAGATCCTTCAACTTAGAGCCTTAGATATGGAAGAGATCCCTTCAGGTATTGGAGAAATAGAAACGTTGCGTGAAATTCGGTTGAGATCTGCCACGGAATCTACCGTCCAATCTGCGGAAGCAATAATAGAGGAGCAGCTGGACTATGGAAATGAGAACCTTCATCTCATCTTAGAATGACCTCATTGTTTTCAAAAGCATTTCCAAAGGTAAAATCCACTGTCCCTTCCTTTGATAACTAAGAGTTTTTTAACAAAGAAATATGACAATCAACAAAAACGAGTATTAAAATACATAATTTTCTCAATAACTTACTTTGCAAATAATTATCTCAGATTTTATTCTGAGATTTTTAATTATTTGGTTATCTTACTGCTCATCTTTATGTATTGATTTGAGATTTGTTTCATTATTTGATTTCAAAGTACTTATAATTTTGGATCATTTATCTACTTTAGTTTATCTTCTATGTTATTAGTTTATATCAAGAAATAAGTTTCTATATTTATATCACAGCGATCTATTATTATGAAAGGGTGAAAACATTCTAAGTAATTTATTTCACAGTTATATGGCGTCTATAAGTTATATGTATTTCTTGTGGGAGATGTGGTTAAAAGTGGGAGATGCAGCAAAAATAATTATTCGTTGCGTGATTCTACTGTGTTTTTGCACAGCCGGACGAAGAAGCCTCCTGCTCCTGATGCTTGATCACTGATAGGGCAATGCCTCGGGTAGGATTACCAGAATCAAGAGAGAAAGCAAGAGTTGTGGCATATGAGAAATTCAAGATAGAAAGAAGGAGATCTTGTCAAGCGCACTGGATATATGATGAGGAAGGCAGTTCGAACTCAAAGTGGAGAATTTATTGCTGAGAGGAAAAAAGATTTTAGAAAGATGGAGCGCTTGTGAGTTGCTGTGAGAAAATATTGCTGAGAGTTGAGATAGAAAAAGAGAGAAAAAGCATTAGTTTCAAGAAGCTGTTGTGTTGTGTGGTAAATTAAAAGAAATTGAGGTTGCAAAAAACTGAGAGAAACGGAAAAAAAAAAAAAAGAAGAAAAAAGAGGTTAGAAAAAATTTGATGGGAGAGAAAATATTTTGATGAGAATTTGAGAGATGGAAAAAAATGAGAGTTGCTATGAATTCAAATTTGGGAAGTTTGAGGTAAAAACAGAGAGAAGCAGCTTCTTTCTCGAAAAGCTGTTGAGTGGTAATAAGAAGCTGATGTTTTAAAAAAAATGAGAATTTATTGGCTTTTGAGAAGCAGCTTTCTGGGATTTCATGCGGTCTGCTGCTATGTGAATTCAACTTTGCGAATTTTGAGGTAAAAACAGAGGGAAGCAACTTTTTTCTCGAAAGCTCTTGGGTGGTAATAAGAAGCTGATGTTTAGAACAAGTGAGAACTTATTGGCTTTTGAGAAGCAGCTTTCTGGGATTTCATGTGGTCTGCTGCTATGTGAATTCAAATTTGGGAGGTTTGAGGTAAAAACAGAGAGAAGCAGCTGTTGAGTGGTAATAAGAAGCTGATGTTTAAAAAAATGAGAACTTATTGGCTTTTGAGAAGCAGCTTTCTGGGATTTCACGTGGTCTGCTGCTATGTTTTAACGGCTGTTGGTTTAAGTTTGGTTGGGCTGCTTGTTGGATCAGCTGTGATTTTGATTTTGATGTTCTTGTTCTTGTTTTATACCTACATTTCCACATATGAGCTTTTTACAGTTCGATCTCATAGTTACTGTTTCTATCTTTATCATGTTTGTATTAATCAAAGCAAAACCTTCTGCTTGAACTTAATTCACAACAAAAGAATCAGAACTTGAAATGTGGTGAAGGAATTTTTCTTTAAGGTAAAAGTCACTTGTGCTTGATCTCACTTTTATTGACTTAATTGACAAGCGACACCAATTTGGCTTGTTTTTACTTGCTGTTACATGAAAAAGAAAAATGGGGGAATAAAATATGGGACCAATTATGAAACCTTCTGAGATCTACGCCGTTTACGAAAAATACCTGAAATTTTGTATCCTTAAAAAAGAGTTTTCTGTAATTATCCCTATTATTATATGTGGATGATCAATTCCACCGGTAAATCCATCGAATAAAACATTATTATAGATTCATTTTAAAATTTCAATTAAAAGAAAAAACATAAATCATTCCTTTTTGCTTCATAAAAGCTTACCAAAAAATTAACCAATTCAAACCCACAAGCAATACAAACAAAGGATAATTAAACTTACATCCCACAATTAAAAGAAAAATATAGCAAGATTCCTTCGAATATTAGAAATTACAAACAGGCCCATTAAATTTAACTCAAACCTAAAAACTTAACAAGAAGTTTCGAAATTACCATTTTACACTTAACGATCATTAACTTAAAAATGAGGCAATTATACATACTTACACCCCCTTGATATAGGAATCTTTTTGCTGACATAAGTCCTAACCCTAATAGCATGACTTAAATGTTAGACAAAACGATAATAAAAATGGTGTTTCTATAAATTTCATTAGTCGAAGGGATGTAAATGTAATTTTTTCTTTGGTTACAGTGTAACTGTAATGATCCCTACAAGCATTCACCACAATTTTCTAAAATAATACAAATTGCTAATCCTAATCATGAACCATCTGCAGGGTAACCAAAGGGCAGAGGATCCACGGTGGAGGGATCCGCTGAATCGCGGTGCACAAATCCATAATTCCTAAGCACCTGATTATCAGCAAACAACAAAGCCCTCTGCATTGCATTAAAACAAGTCTGCCCAGAATATATCTGGTTGTGGTCCCCACTACATGGTTCGCATCCAGTGAAATGCGTGATGAACGGTCTTCGCCAGCTCTTCAACCCTTGCCCACCATCCTTAAGATACTCCGCCCACACCTTAGCATAGCTCTCACTAACTTTCTCCGCATGTCTTCTCCTCAACTCAGGCACCTTTCTCTCAATTTCCGAGTAATTATCTGTAATATTATCAAATTTTCCCACAATTTCCAGCCAATACCCCTGGAAATAATATTCATCCTCCACGTAAATTTTATTTCCCCATTTTTCCTTTTCATTTAAAAGCAAATAAACCAAACCGGATTGATCGTCAGATTCTGGAAATAATTTGTCTTTAAGAGTTGTTCTCTGAATCTCGCCCCATTTGTCGTAGTCAAGTGATTGTGGGCCCATTTCAGCCCACACATCTATGAAATTCATGGCCCATTGACAATTACGGATCAAAAACACTCCGGCATTCAAACTGGTAAACAGTTTCTTCTCGTATATCAAATTGGGCCAACCGTTGATCACCATATTATGGGCCTTGTAACGGCCCAATGGAAGCTTGAAATCCATATCGGTGAAGGCGGCGTCGGAATCAACCCACCAGATCCACTCCGCCTCCGGATGGGCCAACATCGCCGCCTTCACCGTCGGGATTTTGGCCCAAAAGAAGAACATTTTGGGCTGAAACAATACGTTGTTGTAGAAAATGTCGATTCCGTGTCGTCTAGCGTAGTCCACTTTATTCTTGTAGAATTTCAGCAGCAAATAATCGCCGACCGGGTTTTTACACGGTTTGGACTGTGAACCGGTCACCATTAGGATCCGATCCTCTGCTCCGGCTGCCAAAGATGGATGCTGCTTCAGCCAATCCCTTCTCTTGTGATCCCAATTCTTCACTGGGGACGTGTCGATGGTGTAGCTCAGTTCCGGGTCGTCGTAAAAATTCTGATCGGGTGGGTCATGACCCAAGTCTGTACCCGACCCGGATTTTTGAGCTGGGTTTGGGCCGGGAAATAGTGAGGTGGAGAAGAAACCAGGAACGGGACTGGGGTTTGGTATGAAGAAAGTCCATAGTGCCCAGACAGCTAGGAGAGCCGCCAGAGCTCCGCCGGCGAAGAGAAAACCGTCGGCAAAAGAAGACGTCCGTTTACTGCGAGCGTTGTTTTTGGCTACTGAGGAAGTTTGAAGCTGGGATAGCTCCGAAGACATCATTATAAAGTTTAGCCCCGCCGGCAGAAAAAAGTGATCGATCGGAGCTTAATTAATTTTCTGCTGGTGAGGTACTTTAGAAAGGATCAGAGGAGAACGTAGGTGGCGTTATAAAGCAATGGGCTGGTTTTGCTCATCCGCCGCCGGTGAAAAGTGGTGGTCGAGTGGGGGTTTAATGGCAGTTTAATCCCCATGATGGACGACGTTGAGAAAGAAAAGCAAAAGGACTTGGTAAGTACTATATTCCCCATGATAACGTTTTTAATTCTAAAGTTGGAGCTTTTGCTTCTTAAAATGACAAGCTATAAGCTCACCATCTTTCATTTGCGTGCAAATACTCTTTTTCTATTAAAAAAATGGAAAAGGGAAATTAAGACGAGTGTCCATGCAATTCCACTTTTAATTATTCCACACTTAGATTTGTTAATTAAATGCTAGATAATGTATGTATTCCTGCAGGAAGTACGAACTATGAAGGATTAATCTTGAAAAAAAAAAAAAAAAAGTAAGTACGAAGTAACCGATAGAATAAAAACAGATGTGGATGTAGTGAGATCTGATTAGCTAGATTCATAATATTCGAATATATACATCATCTAACCCTTTTATTAATTGAAACAAAATCTCATTAATTAGCATTAACTACATATATACTTTTATTAATTGAGATTTGAGAATAAAGCTTTTGAGGTTGGGTCCAACCTAACTACTTTAATCAAAGCTAATGCAAAGCAAAAGTTTAAATTATAGATAAATAATTTGCATTAGCGAGTATATAATCTAGTCGGTTTGCGAGTGTCTTAATTACCCCGCCACGCACGAGAAGAGCATTAAGAAAAAAAGAGTGAATATGTTAAAGAAAAGTTAAACTAAAGTGCCAAATTGCTCTGGCAAATAATTATAAAAAAATATTAAAAAAAAAAAAACTGCTCTGGCAATCTTTAAATTTATCATCACTAATCTTATAAAACCCTCAGCTATGATATACGAACGCTCATAAAAAAATTATTTTATAGTATCGTATCGTTTTTAATACCTGTATCGAATGCTTATCTAATACAAAATATTGAATAAATTAAAATCGTGTTACCTACGTATCGTGCTCATATAATTACAAGTATTGAGCTGGAATCGTGATCCGAGACTTGTTACCAAAAGGAGTTTACCATTTGCATTTGCCACTATTTGGTTGCACCATTTGTCATTCTAATTTTTCTCCACAAAATGCATTTAGAAGAAAAAAGAATTTGTTCGCGGAGAATCACTTTAGTCAAAATTAATTCCTAAGATATTCGCCTCCAAAAGCAGTTCCCGTATTATTGCTCCTATTTGGAGTTTGCTCCATAAATATTAACCTAATAAAAATAATTTTCAAACTATGACTCTAGGCTATAAAATCATTGAGAGCCTATAAAATAAAAAAGAGTTTGATTCTTATCCCCTTCCTGTGTTATTTATAAATTTCACATTACTCCCCTATCATTATTTTATTCCTTATCACCTCCCTGCGTTGTTATGTAAATTTCACAAGGCCTCCTGATGGGTATGCACGCGCTTTTCACTCTATATGGACCAAAATACCCCCATATATATTAAATTATTCCACAGACCCACACCTCTGTCAAAACATTCTCAGCGCGGTAAAGTGAAGACGATTGAAAGTGCTTTCCCTCTTAGACATGAATCGCGATTAAATCCTGAAAATGAAGTAGGAAATCAGTGTTAAATCCATCGTTAGTTGTAGCATAGACCTAAACCCAATTTGAGGCAAGTTCGTTGACAGGAGTAACAACAATGACGAGCGGCGACGGAAAGAAACCTTGGTGGGAAGATATGAAGGTTAGTTGCTTTTGCTATTAATTTCAGTTTTGAGCTTCGAGATATGTTAGACGCACTGATTTAGTGCCTGTGTGGACATATTTGCTAGTTTTCGAGGAGATTTAGGGTTTAATTTCTTGCTAGGGTTTCTGCGGTAAGATGATATATTTTTTGGGAAAAAGAATGTTTGATTATTTCAGCTTATATAAGTGATTTTGAAAGCTTCTATGTACTTTCCTGTTGTAATGGTAGAAATGGTTGGACCTACAAGTGCTTTAGGGTTTCAATTCTTTCCTAATTTTTTGCGCAGAGATGCAACTTTGGGGGAAATGAATATGTTCGAGTATAAGTACTTTTATAAGTGAAAAAGTACTTTGAAGAAGAAGATTTGAGAGGTTTTGAATGAATTAAAGCCTATGTATATATAAAGTCAGGTTGAGCAAAGATGGTTTTTATGCTTTGGACTCATATGAAGATTCCAAATATATTATGGACATTTCCAATATGAGTGTGGTCCCATTTGTTATAGTTTATTACCAACATGAGTATGACACTGTATGCTACCCAATGACACATAATCTGAATGTAGTTTGACTGAGTTATTCCTTTTTCATATACTTTATTGCATTTATAGAATGTGGTCCCACTGGATTGGTGCAAGTCTTGACCCCTTATTAGGGTATTTATTATCTTATTGTTGTTGAAAATATTAGGTCATAACTGTACAGTATTGTAGGTGGTATTTATTGCCTTTGAACTGTCCTTTTGTTAAACAGTTTCTACTGTCCATCTTTAAAATATATGATGCTAATTATTTTCTATTTGTTTCAGGTTCCTACATATCATAGAGTAGAAATGTGGGTTGGTGGGCATTTCATACATGAACCTCACAGAGTTTACAAAGGTGGCAGAAAAGTGCTATCCAATCCATTGGACCTAGACATGTTTAGCTTTAGCACTATCTTGGATTTGTATGAAAGAGCAGGTGGGGAAAAATGCAAAGTGGATTTTAATTGGAAACACCCTGGACTGGATATAGATTTATTTCTAAAGAAGATTAATACTGAGTTCATGGTGGATTATAACATTGGAGAAATGATTGAAGCATGGAGGGAGTTTGATGTTCCAGTCCAAATATTTGCTGAAGACATTGGAGATCCTGACTTTGCAATGGATTCACAGGGCAACATACTGTTTTCGACACCAGAAGAAAGTAGGAGGTTTCTTCAGAATCTTAGAAGAGAAAGGGACAGAAATTGGCAGTTAGTCCCTTTTAAATGATTAAAAGATCCAGCTGAAGAACAAGAAGATGTTGAAGTTCATGTTGAAGATGAAGCTGCAGTGAACCTTGAAGTTGAAAGAGAAGGGGAAGGAGGTGGAGCTGATAAGAATGCAGAATATCAGAATGATGATGCCAATAATGATGTTGAAGAAAATGAGAATTTGGCTGCCATTGTTGATTCAATTGTAGATTCCTTTGTAAGCACAAATGTAGATGTCAATGAGCCCACAGGTAATGTTATTTCTGCATAGCAATGACTTATGTTATTGGATGAAATTTAGATAACCAATGACTTATGTTTTTGGATGGAATGCAGGAGATTGTGATGCAAATATAAATGATACCAATGATGCCAGTGTTGATAACACCAATGGAAAAAATGTGAATGAGCCAGTTCCTGATGACCAAAATGGAAATGCAAATACTGCAAACAATGATAGGGATGTAAATGAGCCAATAGGTAAGCAAATACTACAAACAGTTCTATATATATGTTTATTGATCCCTTTATTGATTATAATATTGATTATATTTATTGATCCCTTTATTGATTATAATATTGATTATATTTATGTTTGATGGATAGAAGAGGGCCTTCCACCACAAGATGAGACTCCTAGCCATGTTGAGAATGAAACACAACAACAGTCAAGTATGTTAAATGTTGAGAAGGAAACACAACAGTCAAAGGGTCAGACAAGTAGAAGGCCAAGAAAAGTTTCTAAGAAGCAAAAGGAAAAAGTATCAATTCAGGAAGAAGAGATTGATGAGGACAGTAGGTCTGAGTTTAATGATTCATCAGATTCAGACTTTGTTTTCAATGAAGATCAGGAAGATTCCACAGATGAAGATATGCCAGATGGAATGCTAGATGATATTGAAGATTCTGATGATGATGACATACATCAAACTAGGGAGCTTACCAGGGAAGAATTATTGACCAAGTATAGAAAGATGAAGAAGGCCCAAGCTGGACAAACCAAACCAACAAAGAAGAAAGGTCCATGTCAAGTTCAAGATGAGCCATGGTATGAAGATGTTGTTGAAAATTCTGAGTTAGAGAGTCTGGATGGAAGTGATGAAGATGCAGACCCAAAACCCAAGTCAGTTTACATTAAAAAGAATTACAATCCTAAGAAGTATGAGCCGGCTGTTTGTCAGAAGTTTGACACCCCACAGTGGTTCAGAGAGGTTCTTGTTGACTACTGTGTGAGACATGGGTTTGATTTGCAGTGGGTTAGGAATGAAAATTCTAGAATTACTGCAAAATGTAAAGCTGACAAGTGTCCTTGGAGGATTCATGCCAGTCCAGTACAGGGGCCAAATACATTCCAGATCAAGACTCTTACTAATGAGCATAATTGTGCAAAGACCACCAACAACAAACTTGCTCAATACAAGTACATAGCCAAGAGGATAGAGAGATTGGTTAAAGAGAATCCTGGTATTCCTTTGCAGGATCTAAAAGGAATTGTGAAAAGAAAATGCCATGTAAATGTAAGCAAGTCAAAGGTACAAAGAGCAAAGATGGCAGCACTGATAAAAATCTATGGTCAAGACAGTTACCAATATGAACAACTCTATGATTATTGTGAGACAGTGAGGATATGCAATCCAGGAAGCAAGTTGTTGGTGAAGAGAAACCCAAGAATAGATGTTCCTACATTTGAGTGTTTTTATTTCAACTTAGGTTCAATGATAAAGGGTTTTCTTGAAGGTTGTAGGCCAATTATTGCATTAGATGGCTGTTTTTTTAAGACAGTTTACAAGGGGCAGCTTCTTGCAGCTGTTGGAAGGGATGGAAATGACAACATGTGGCCAATTGCTATGGCTGTGGTTCCAGTGGAGAACAAGGAATATTGGATATGGTTTTTACAAGAATTACTTGAAGATATTGGTGGTTTGAGGGTTCCCAATAAGTGGACCTTCATAAGTGATAGGCAGAAGGGTTTGATGGAAGTTGTGAAAGATGTAGCACCTTGGTCTGAGCACAGATACTGTGTGCGACATATTTACCAAAATTTCAAGGGTAAGTTTCCAAGTCAAGAGTGCAAAGACCTGTTTTGGCAGGCAGCCTCAACTGCAAACAGGAATGAATTTGATGATGCGATGGCCAAGTTGCAGATATTAGATCCAAAAGTCAGTGATGAAGTTAAGACAGCATGGGAGTATTTAAATGATATACCTAAAGATTGTTGGGCAAGATCTCATTTCACAACATCGACAAAATGTGATGTGATTGTGAATAATTTGGTGGAATCATTCAACGCATGGATTTTAGAAGACAGAGGAAAACCAATCATATCCATGATTGAGGGAATCAGAAACAAGATGATGAAGAAGATTCAAGATAAATTTGCAGGAATGCGAAATTTCCAAGGTAATATCTGTCCAAACATTTTGAAAAAACTGAACAAGCAGTATAAATTATCTACCAACTGTACATGCATCTACTGTGGGAGGCTTGAATATCAAGTAACACATGGGAAGTACACTTACATTGTAGATTTGGATAAAAGGACATGTACATGTGGTATGTTCCAGTTAACTGCTTATCCATGCTGTCATGCGTATGTGGTTATTAGTGAGAAAAGGGACCCAATTGAAAACTATGTTGACAGTTGCTACAAGAAGCCATTGTACTTGAAGATGTATGAGAACATGATTCATGGAGTTCCTAGCTCAACTGGATATGCTAAGACTAACTATGAGCCTCTCCAAGCACCACAATTCAAGCCCAAGAGAGGAAGGCCAAAGAAAAAAAGAAGAATAGGGGCAAATGAGGTTCAGACACCTTCCTCAAGAAAAGGTCTGACTCATAGATGTAAGAATTGCCTCATTCTTGGGCACAACAGGGCAACTTGTACAAACCCAACCCATCCAAACTCGAAGTTTTATCAGGTTATTTAAACAATTTCATGCTTATATTTTCATTAATTTCATGCTTATTACTTGCTGTCATTGTTTATAGGGGTCACAGCAAAGATCTCAATCAAATACGCCTCCAACAAGATCTCAAACGAATAGGCCTCCAAGAGGATCTCAGTTAAATGCTTCACAATCATCCACAACAAACAATCCACAAAGGGTATGTAGTTTATACACTTTAATGGATTTATTTATTTCGACCTATTTAAGATTGTATATATTATTTATTTGTTTTATGGTACTTTGAATAGAAAAAGCAAACTCCAAGAAGGAATAGTGCATCAACTAGTACATCAACTGCCCAAACTGGACCTACACAACCACCTGCTAGAAGAACTCCACAAATAGCACCTATCCAAGGACCACATTCTCACCATGTGCCTCCACAACCTTCTAGGCAATTTCAACCTCCAAGGCCTGGTAGTTCTAATTCAGTTAGGCCACCAAGTTCAAGTGGACAAACCAATAGTGTGCCAAAACAGACCAAGAAGCTGAATTTGAAACAAGTGATTGAGAATTTGAGAGCTAGATCTTTGGAGAGAAGACCAAGAAAAGATTCTAATGGAGGGCAGGATGTTTGACTGATTTCTAGGACAGTTTTTTGGGATATCACTTGATGTTTTTCACTGATGTAGTTAGTTTCTGACCCTGCTTATGACTTATTTCTAAGCTGATTCATGTAGTTAGTTTGGTTGATTTCTAAGTTGTTTATGACAGTGCTTATCACTTATTTTTTGTTGATGTTTAAGACAATTATCTATATTATGAAAATATGCAAACAATTTGGTTATATATACAGCTATTCAAATGCAGTTTTCGGTTTAAAAAACTTTGACAGGTTCTGATATACCAGTTGATGTTGGAATGATGGTTGTTGTTCTTGTTATATTTTTGTTGCACTAACAGAGCTTGCTGTTATTGTTTTTTGGTTATAAATGCTGCAGTTATACTACATTAATTTGGAAAAATGCATTGTTACATAAAACAGTTTCACTAGAACAGTAGGATAATGAAAACAAAAATTACAATCAACCCCCTAAGAGCTAAACCTTGAGAAATATTACAGTCAGCAAAGTAAGGAGAATAGCTGAAACAATCCAAGAAACATGAACATAGTTGCTACGATTCTCTACCATCCCAACCCTTTCAGCCCCAACTGGAGAAACTTGAGAAACCACCTCCTCCAAATCTTCATTCATTCTCCCTGGAACAGTTTCAGTCTTGACTTCAACTGGAATACCAGTGTTACCCAATACAACTCGTTCAGGTATACACCACCTAAAAAATTTGCAATTGTGTGGTTGAGGAAAATACGGGCAACAGTAATAAAGATGCCCCTTTGTAGACTTTCCATCAGTTTCTACGACCCTGATGTCACATTTCAGGTCGCATCCGCAGGTCGGAGTCATACCATACTTCAAATTCACGAACAGTCTCCCACTGGGCCCACTTCTCCTACTTGCAGAGCTCGATTCCATGGCTATGGTGTTGCAGCGGCTGGAGAAGATGAATTGGAAGGAGGAGCAGATCTGATGCCAAAAGTAGGGTAAGAAGAATAAGGTTGGTTGCTTTTATAAATTAAACCACAAGGGTATTTTAGTATTTTTCCATACTTTAAGTCGAATTTTGAGCTATTCCAGTCACACCCATCGCGCGTGTGATACACAATTTGCGCCAGGGGGTATTCAGACTTGTTTTTAAAAATGTAAGGGTGTAAATAGGAATAAAAATATAATAGGGGGGTAATGTGAATAGTGGGAATTTCATAGGGGGTCCCCGCCTAAATCCCCGAAATAAAAAATGAAAAATATTCCAACTGATAAGCTAGCTAGGCTTTTTATCACGTATATAGCTAAGGTTTTTGTAAGTACGTAAAAATTTATGATGCATGGACACTTCTAAAAATTATATCATATCGTGTCATATCATATCAGATATTGTATCGAACACTTATTTAGTGTAAAATATCAAAAAAAATTCGTGTCATCGTCTGTGTCCTTGTCCTTGTTTCATAAGTAAAACTTCATGCCGTGAAATACTTCTACTGAAGTAGTAGTTTGAAATATATTTTTATTAACATATATTATGGAATTGAACTTCAAAAAGAATACAACTCAAAAGTAGAAAACAAAAGGTGGATGTTTAAATGTTTTGGCCTTTGGGTATTGAAAACTACGGGAATATTGGAAGTTGGAAGCTCGAAATCGAATTGGGTTGGATAAGCAGAAAGCTATAGACTATAGTATACAAATGGACCTGCCCATGCATACAGTACCCCTGTAATCTATATATAGTTTTAGGCCTATAATGCACCACAGTTTATAAATTATTCATAAATATATAATACATATTGGGATTTATTTTGGTCCCTGAACTATAGATTTAGATTTAATTCTCACAAGTTTAAAGCATCACATTTTATGCCCAAATTTTTAAATTTTATTAATGCATGTTCTTCCATCAAGTCAGGTCGTTAGTGACTGATGAAAGTTGTTTTAACGTGTATTTATCCCGTTCAATAGTTTTCCTTCTTCACCAGAAACACAGTTTTAAACTTAATTTAGGAACTGAATTTAGGATCTTGGTGAAGAAAGAAGGGTGCTGGGCGGGATAAATATGCATCAAGACAACTACCATCAGTTACTCACTCTGCGGAGGGACAAACATTAATAAAAATTAAAAACTCAGGGACACAATATAATATTTTGAACTTATAGGGACAAAATCTAATAATAACCTATAATTCAAGAACGAAAAATAAAATTATCCATATCGAGTTGATATTTGTACAACATTTGTCAAGTATTTTTTTTCCTTGGCTTTACACCCGATCTTTTTTGGGTTAAATTTGAGTACTAAAAAGATCTAATTGAAAACGATATTTTCAATCCAATTATTTCATACCTAAACTAGAATTTGAATCCTAAACTTTATTTAAAACATGTAGTGGCTCACTACCAACTCAACTTTGGTATTCTTCTTCAATATGTGTTCTCCTGCATGCATTATTCAATTTGCACATAAATTAAATTAATAAAGATTTACTAACCCCAACCCACCAAATAATGTTATCAAATACACTATCAGTAGGGTGCAAAAGACATTTAGGTGAACGAAATATTAATTTCGTATATTTTAAAAAGTGAAATTTCTATAAAAGAAAAATATTTTTCTTTTTCCAAAATCTTTGTAAAATTAGTTAAAATCTTATTATTTCTATTATAAAAAAAAAAAACGTTTACCAATCTTTTGAAATTTAACTCGATCATCAATTACTTGATTCTCAGTCCCACTAGCCAAGAAACGAGCCCTGATTTGAATTTATTCGATTCATCTAACTCGACTTTATGCGTAAATTAATAGATCGAATTCAAGTTTGAGCTCAAGTTTCATAAACTTTGATATTTTAATGCACAAGTTCGAACTCAAATTCAAGTTTGAACTCATGTAATTACTATATTATTTACAGATATATAATTACACTTAAACCACCTGTGTTATGAGAAATTATATCTAGCCCCCAGGAAAAGAACTATGGCAATTCTACTGGCGTTAATACTTTTTATTTTTCGAGATTAATTGTTACCTGTTTTATGATTTATTGATCTTGGGAGATAAATTACAATTAACCAGTCTAGAATTTTAAGCTAAACATAAATTCTACTTATTCTAAACGTTGATTATATTATGACAGTTATATGAACCCTGATTAGTTCTGTTTCTAGCTTTTAGTTTTGTTTCTCGATCCAAAAAAAAAAAGATAGATACTTTTAGAATTATTAAGTCAAATTTTGGGCCGAACAATTTGGCACGCCTAATACCCCCTATACAGCTACATAAATTTTGCTTAATTTTTCAAAGGGGCAACTACTAAGAATCTGTACTAATTCAAAATTAATTATGATCTACTTGACCCAAATAAATAGACTTTTAGAAACAAAGAAAAAAAATTAATTATGACTTGTAATAGGTACATGACATTAAATTAATTATGCCTTGTTTGGCTTAATGACTATCAGATATTACTCCCAATATAGGCTTGTAATTAATTCAACTCCTTACAATGATAAGAGTCAAATTATGTGCGGTAATTGTTTTTCTTCAAAAAGAGGTTCACTATAATTTGGCTGAATCAAGTGATTTTACAAAATTTTTTAAAAATTATTTACCCAAAGTGAGTAAACAAAACTTAATTTTTGTAAAGTTTTTAATTTATAACTCTTTGTTGAATCAAACAAGAAATTTATAATTAATGAAAACGTTGAATTTGTCTATTCCAAAACTCCAACACGAGAGTTGCCTAATAAGTAATATCTAATTTTTTGCCTTAATTGTGCTACCAAAAATCTAATAATTGATTACAATTGTTACCTATAATTACAATTATTCAAAAATACCCATCACATAATTTCCATTGTACTAGTTTTGCAATTTTTTCAAGGGTTAAATACATTTCGGTACCCTCCTGTTTTGCTCATTTCGTACTTTGACACCTAATCTTTGATTTTTATCCGTTTGAGGTCAACTTTTCCGGCGATTAATCATCACGTACATGACATAAAACATGCATTCTTGAGGGGTATTTTGGTATTTTAACTGAATTTTCCGGCTATTAGTAGCATGCATTTTAAGTTGGCCTGAAACGGATAAAATAGGTACAATTAATTATGGTGAGATACTGTTAAATATGTACATATTTAAAAGTTTAGATACCAAAATGCAAACTAGGAAAAAGATTAAGTACCAAAATGTATTAAAAATTATTATGGGAGAAAGCTTGCCAGCACTTTCGTAGCTTAAAAATTGCACGCAATCGTTGTCATTATTATGGACACACGTGTTTTTGGCCTAGGAAGATTTAAAAAACAAATAATCAGAATGTGTACAGTGACTTTCCAGCAGTTCTCGTGCAGTGTTCTATATTATTATTTTAATATTAATAATTATAAAATTAATCTCCCAGCTGAGATTTGGTTACCAGTACTGTACTAGCAGCGCCACAAAGTTACAGCAGTGACTAATAATATCTGAATAAAATATAAAATATTTTAGTAATAAAATGTAATTAATCCTTATTCATAAAATAACTTTATTCTCGATTAGCTTTTAAACTTCAGTACTGTTTAAGTTTTCTTTTTAAAATTCATTCTGTAATTTTTCATGTTTTGCAATTTTGGTCGAATTTTGACCTAAAACTCACCGAGAAAAATCCAAAACTCATCAAAGAATAATGAAAAGTTTATGTTGTTTTGAGTAAATACGCAAAAGTACCTTTTGAGTACTTACTCAGCTGTTGGATTTTTGAGCTACTCCCTAGCAATGTTAATTTGAGTACATATGAATTGTTTTTGGGTCCACACCCGGTGTATATAAAAATTTTCCCTACTCTACACGAGAATGGATGTTAGCTTAAATTGGGGAAGTACAAAGCGCATTTTTAGAACTCATTTCTCTTCCTTTAAGAATGATGAGTTCTTCGGGAAGGCTCATGTTCTGAATTGCTATTTCTACTTGTATCATGTGTTAGGATATTTTAGTCTTTTCGATTGGTTAGAATCCTGTATCTTTTGGTGGTTGATTCAGATTTTCGTGTATTTTAAATTTTGATTGATTTATGATATAAGAGGATCATTACTAAAACCCTACGACGCGTGATGGTTTATTTAAAAATTAAATAAAATTGAAAACAACTTCAAAATTGTCATGCCTAAGTTCGTATTACATATTAAGAAAACCACTCTAAACACCATTAAAAAACATTCATGTATTTTTTTTTTCGAGTATTTACCATTTAATTATATTAGAATACTGTACAATTCAATCAATTACATATATGTAAAGTTCAATCATATTACAAAATATCAAATACAATTCTTAATTGTAGGATTCGAATTCATGACCTCTGTAGTTATGGACCTCTTCCTCACCACTAGGCCAAAAAATCCTTACTAAAAAAAATAACTGATGAGTATAGAGACCTTACACTCCTTCATATATATAGGCATATGGTATACGTTCTACCATCAATAACTTAATTAAACTGAAGCTTTAATGACACTATTCAACTAAAAGAAGTTGTAACATCAGTAAATATTGAGTAACATAAGTGATATCATAACTTAAAAAAAGTTAGCAAATGAATGAAATGATCCATAATCACCCAAAAACTTTAAAAAGTTGAGAAAAAGTTGTAGCATCTGCGCATTCGAGAGGGGAATCTTATCTGAAAATTGAAATCACATCCCGCATTATGGTATCCTTGTCAGCAACAATTTTACTAGGCCACTCACAACTTGATTTAGATCCCCACTAACTGCTAAAATTAGCATAGCTGCTTCTTTAGTTTCAAGAACGCAATCTAATGAGTAAGATAATTTACCATTAGGGCAAAATTGAGTTTTTTTGGAAAAATGTATAAGGTTGGATATCAAACCGACGACAATAACAATTGAGATTGACTATATAATCTTATGTGCTCCGTCCTTACCAACTCAACTATGTAAGTTTCATTGCGATTGAAACTTATTTCAACCTCCTATTCTTGTGAGCTCCTGACAGTGTCCTTTTTTTTTTTTTTTTCCAATTTTCGATTATTCACTACGATATTTTTTAATTCCTCTTAACCATATCTTACTCATTTGATACTTTACAAGATCCCCAACTTATATCTGCTGTATTTGTGTATGTGTACCAAAGGCGCACTGCACACTAATTAAAAGTTGAACACTTATTTGCAAAATTTTGAATATTGGGTATCAGAATGCAAAGATAACCAAATATTGAGGTGATTTATGCAATTACCAAAAATTTTGGAAAATACCACATTCCTGTTCTGTTCGTTGTAGATTCTTTTTTTCTTGTAAAATTAATTATATCCACTTACATTAACCTATATACATGTGCCATCATCTCCATTTAATATAAAACCATATAAATTATGAAATTTCAAACTTATTATTAATCTTTTTGGAAGAAAGTCAACTAGTAATTGATTCTTAAGGAATTCTATTGTTAATAATAAATAAATGCAACATGTAACGCACCAAACATGCATCAGTACTACTGTAGAAGTACTTTTTTCTAATATATAATTTACTCTGACAAATTATGTTCACAGTAATAAATACAAGGAATTATTACACTTACACCCTCATAAAACTACAGCAACATTCAATTATTGAAAATTATAGATTGACCTCCTAAATTTATCAAAAATTTAAAAAATTTAATAGAAAGTTGCAAATTCACTATTTTACTCTTAAGGACTGTTAACTTAAAAAAATAGATTATTACACTTGTATTCTCTCAACTTATATTAACTACAACAACACACCTCAACTGAAGAATTTTCTTAAGACATAAGTTATAAATTCTAACCTTAACAACAAAATCTAAGTGTTAGACGAAACTATAGTCGAAAGAATGACTATATAATTTTCAGTAATCGAGAATGTGCAGTATAATTTCCCTAAATACAATTACTTATTATTCTCTCTCTCTCTCTCTCTCAAAGTCATAATAAACCAGAACCTGCCATTTTCAGGTGGTTTGGCAGATCTATCTAACACTCCACGTCTCCTCTCCTCTCCTCTTTTAATGTTTAAGTAAAATCGCATTCGTAATTACTAATTACTAATTACTCCTACTACATATATATATCGTATTATCGACTCTGTTCACGCTTTATTCACACGCCCGCTTATATCACTCAATTATCTCTCTTTTCTCACGGCGGTGAACGTGAACAGTGCCTTATTATCTCTCATAACTGCGTTGCGCAATCAAAGCTACCAAATACTCAGCTCATAAACTTTACATATAAATTCCACTTGTGAGGGAGCGGAGAGGAGGTGACGAGATAATGGGGAATTGCCAGGCGGCGGAGGCGGCGACGGTGGTGATCCAGCACCCCGGCGGTAATAAGGTGGATCGGATTTACTGGTCTGTGAGCGCCAGCGAGGTCATGAATACCAATCCCGGCCATTACGTGGCGCAGGTGATCGTCTCTCCGGCGGCGAAGACGTCGGAGATTGGTGCGCCGGTGAAGCAGGTGAAGCTTCTCCGGCCGGATGATACTTTGGTTATCGGACAAGTTTATCGGCTCATCAGCTTTGAAGGTTACTCTGTTTTCCACATAAAAATATGAGGAGAAATGATTCAGTAATTGCTCACGAATCGCGATTGATTTTTAGATTATTTAGTGTTTTTTAAGAATTTGAGATTGTTTTGTGCAGATGTGTTGAAAGAATTCGCTGCGAAAAAGTGTGTCAAGTTGGGAAAATTGTTGAAGAAGAATCAGGCTCGTACGGAGTCCGGTTCGGATACACCAGCAGCTACAGTTAAGGTAAAAATCAACATCATCTCAATTAATGTTCTTGCAACTTAATTAGGTAATATTCTGCAAATTAATCATCATTTTCGGTTTGATTTTGCAATTTCTCTTTTTCCGGATATAAATTACGTTAAATTGAATATTCTTGGAGTAATGGTATAGCTTTCCCTTTCTCCTTTTGCATGTCATCTCTGTGCACAGTTATCTTTTTTGGATTTAAAAAAGGATAAAAAGTTATAAGCATATTTAGTTTTTTTCCATTTTCATAGACGTTTGACGACTGTATTATTAGCTTTTCGATAATTGAAGAGCTGATTTTTACTCGATTACATTGACTTGGTAAATCACTTATCTACAGCTTTTACTTCTCTAATTTAATTCAATAAATAAATGGACTGATCTAATTATATCATTCAGAAACATCATCTGATTATTTCATCATCAAATCATTAGAATTCACCCATAATCAATATATCAAAACAATCACTAATAATAAAAAAGCAAATTAGAATTAATCCTTAAACAAACTAAACTATCACTTTGTGTGAACCAAAACCTACACATTGAAAGGCCCCAAGTCTAATATTAGGTAATTTAAGATCCAAATGGCAAAACTCTCGTGATAATTCACAAAATGTAAAAAACTAATTTTGCACCCCCAATATTTATATTTATTAATCAAAAGGCCCTAAGTCTAGTTGTGAAATGAATAAATGGCTTTAGGGATTCTTAGGCAAAATGTTTAATAATTATCATCTATTGATTACCTGATAGGCTGGGCATATATATATATATATATATAATGCCCAGGTGCCATGTAAAATCAGGTGTTTGATGTCGGATCATGATAATTAATTATGTACGCCCTCCATCTGTTTTCATTTATCAATGATCATCTTATGTATATTTCATAGTTATAAGTTCAGTGAGTTACGAAAACTCCCTGAAATTTACGTGTTAACGAAAACACCTTAAAATCTTGAAATATTACTAAAATCATATTGAGTTTGCAAAATATTACGAATATTCTCTAAAACTAACGAAAAATCGTTGACTCAGGAGGTATTCGTAATGTTTCAAAATTTCAGGGTGTTTCCCGAATAAAGACCTAACCTCGAGAATTTTTGGTAATTTTCCCTTTAATTTTTGATATAAGTACATTTGATTTCATATTTATACCTTTCTATATCTAGCCTACTTCTCAACAGAATAACAATAATAATATTTTTCTATGTTGTTCTTTATAATTATATTATGTCACATGGCCTGCTCTTGTTATACATAAAGAATCTCAGTTTATTTAGTGTCGGTTTTGCTTGGTGAAGTTGAAAACATCAGTAACCATCAACAACCAGCTTTATATGGTCCCAACCCAATTAACTTCTTGATGTTACAAAATTTTGGTGTCAACAAACAAAAAGTGTTGCAAAAGTGTATCTTAGTTAAGAGATAAACACATTCAATTCCACCAACCAACAATGAACAATGAACAATCAACTAGGTTAGAACAGAAATGAAAAGTCCTGATTACCTGCTCATTTATGATGGTATTTGTATACTTATAGTTTAATGCTTTAAAATTAAGCATTGCCACTAATTTAATAATTGCCATTTCAATCTTTTGCTTCTTCACCTAAGTTAAGATTTTATTTTGTTTTTTTTTATTTGGTCATTGATAATTCAGAGACAAGAGGGACAACAATCACAATCATTGCAATTGTGAAAACCATAGGGGGACCTACCAACCACTAACAACTAACATATATCTGTTGTGGTTGCTCCGGAATTTAACAATGTTTTAGAAACTCCAGAGGATCGTCACGGATCAAGTTGAATTTATACACAAGTACTTATTGACTTTTTCGGTTTTCTCAAGGAATGTTTGCAATTCTGAACAAATTTACTTTTGTACTTTCAGCCTTAAAAAAAAAAGTCAATTACACAAAAAATCCATGAGGTTTTTTACTTTTACAATTTCAACATCGGAATTTTACAATCTTCTACTTATCCCCTAAGAAAGATATTTGTAAGGTTTTTTAGGGATATTATTTTTACATATTTATGTTTCGGAGGGGTATTTTAGAGGTTTCAGTTACCAAGGGTGTATTTGTAAGTTGTGTAATTATCCCAAAAAAAAAGAAAATCTAAAAAGAGTTGAAACAAGTTAAAAGCTAGAAGCACCAATAAGTATGTTTTTTCCCACCTTCTAAGTTGTTTTTTCCATTCTTTAAAAGCACTTTTATACTTTTAATCCAAACATTTTCTTCTTTTAGGGCTCAAACTTTTTACAATAACCTCATTCTCGCACTAACCTCTATGTTGATTCGTGTCAAACTTTTCTTTCACTTGTCTTGAATAATTAAATAGTTCGATTTCTTATATCTAATTTTACTAATATGTTGATGTGATTTTATTTGCGTCTCCTTTTTCAGAGGAGGCAAGTGGAGGAGCAGCACGATGAGTTTGGAAGCAGCAGCAGCAGCAGCAGAGGCGTGGGAAGGCATCATGGTGGTGGCGGGCAGTGGAGACCAGCCTTACAGAGTATTTCAGAGCTTGGAATTTGAACCAAATATTTTAACACAACTTTTATATGCCCACTCAGCTTCCATTTTTCATATAGTCATCTGTCCATTAAAACCAGTTCCATATATACTATATATATATGGTAGATTCTAAAAAAAAACTATATATATATGGTGTGCTTTTCCAGAGGCATGTAAAAGTCGTACTTCTGGATGGCTTTTAATTATGGCAGATTTCTTGCATGCATTAAAGAAAGTATAAAATGTGATAAAATTTGGATGATTTGATGATCTATATGTAAACCTAAAAATCCAACTCATATAATAATTTTCCTTCCAAAAAAGAGGAGAAACACTTAGAATACATTGCAGGGTACGTCATGGGATTAACAACAAAAGTAAATACAAGTGAGGATGTGCACGTGTGCTCCTAACTTATAAATTCTTTCATATATACAATATATTTTTCAAAATTATTCTAGGATACATATATATATAGTGTACTTTATATTACATATTTTGAATTAGTTGCACCTTCTGATTTTAGAGTCCTAGTTACGCATTCTAACGGAAGAATTTGGAGTGGTTGTAATTTGTGTATGCATTAATAAGTCTTCAAACTCAACCTTATATGAAATGGGCTTGAAATTTTCAGCTGGTACACCCGGCCCAACTTATTTTATTTTGCGAAAGAAAATAATTATTTCCCTAATCATATCCATATCTTTGTAAGGTAATGGTTTATCAATCATTAAGAATTGAGATGAGCATTAGCTACAAATGGTTAGCAGTTTAATGGGAACTTGGACTACCTTTCGTATTGTGTGTAGAAAATATCTCATTATTGCTCTATTTTAGGGTATTCAAAATTAAATACTATATGTTAAAATTAATATTACAAATATATACTTAAGGAAAAGAATTCAGTGGATCAGCTGACCCACCGAGCTAAATGTAGGTAGAAGAAGTAGTCGTGTTATCTTCATCTTTTGAAGATTGATTTTAGCATAAAATTGGATGCCTCATTACCGCTTACAAATAATGTGTCGTGGCCTAAACAAGAAAGGGCCTCTATCTTGATCATTTTTTAGTGAATCTAAAAGAGCAATCGCTCCTCAAAAAACTTTCTCAAAACATCAAAATTTCCAATAAATTTATCTGTCACATTCTGGACCTGCGGATTCTACGTGATATAGTATATAATCGACCTGTCACGTAACACTTATGTTTGGTGTGATATAGCACATGCACATAATACTTAGCTTCCACGACTGGTGATAGCTCTGACCCGCAGGACATTAAGCTTGAGAATAAACTTTAAACCCAGTTAATTAAACTTGAAATTAGGTTAAAATTACTGTTCAAAAGAAATCCAATAATTATACTCAAATTTTAAATTATAAATCAATTTATTTTCCTTTGCACCATCAGTGTGGGGCAATTTCTTGGAGCACCGGAACTTTGGTCTTGATCAATGTGTTATACTGTAATCAGTACGTAATTTAAAACATACCACAAAGCTTTCCACTATTACAACTCCGTCCGCGTTATTTTTGTTATCTAAATTCTACTTATTATATGAATCAGTTAGATTGGATCGTTAAAAGCTAGATACTCAATTGCTTCCAAGAAACACCGAAAATGCCACACAGAAATTAAACACATATTGCGTTTTCTATGACTCAATAATTTGTCGTCATCTTCACCGCCAAACATTTAACTTCGACGTTTCGCTGCGTATTCAGAGCACCAAACGCGATAACTCAGCCTCCCCAACAACTCAAATTAAGTATATATACCTTCAATTAAACTTCTTCTCCTCTAATAATTATGCGCATGGCAGAATCAAGAACAGTAATGTTTTTCCATGAAGAAACTGGGAAATTAATCTCATGCGGTTGCAGCAGTGCTCTGAGTCAAGAGACTAAAACTAAAAGGGGTTTTAATTTGATGGGTTGCAGAATTGGATTTCTATATAACAAGATCATCAGAAGAAGAAATGATCCTAATTCTCTTGTGAGTGTGAGGTGTTGCATGGGCATTAATGGCGGCGGAATTTGTGCAGTGAGTGGTGGTACCTTGGTGGAGGCGATGAGGGAGGCTCAGCCGTACCATGTGCTGCATAGGGGTAGTACCTTCGTGGTGGTGATTTCCAGTGAAATTGTTGATGGTCCCTTCTTCAACTCCATTCTTGAGGTACTTAATGACAGCTTGTTATTATAATAATCATTTCGGGTAAATTAATAACAATTTTTGGTTCAATATTTTGGGCCTGCATAATTTCAAACATTATATAAAGTCAATTTTAGTTCGTACAATAAAGAAGATAAGTTTACATACATAACAAAAATATATTGTGGGATATTTTTATTTAAGCATTTAAACGAAAATACAATGCTAAAGATAAAATTTGCAATTTCATCCAACAATTTAAGAAAAATATTCATTTTTGGACCATTTATATAAATAGATAATTCATTCCCTAATCTTAAAAAAAATGGTACATTACGAACAAATTTATTGGAATTAGACTTTCTGGTCTGAATAAGTAATGTAATTAGAGATATATAGTAAAAAAATTTAATTTTAAAATTACTGTTAAGTAGTTAAAACAACTACTTAAGTGAGAATTTTTTGATTGTCTCAACTTTTTTAGGTAAAAAAATATAATTTCGGTGAATGTTATCTTTAATATATAATTTTTTTAAAAAATTAATGGATGAATTATTATTTCTATAAACTTATGTCCTAAAAATTTCAATTTTACAACGTGAAATCGCAAACTTTTTCAAATAAAAAATTGATAAAATTACGTGTTTGATTTGTAGTTTAATTAAGTGTATGCACGTTGGAAACTTGGAAAAATATTACATATTTATGGTGGGGAGAAGTGTAGTACACCGTTGACAACTCAAAAGGAGATATTGATATTCCATTCAATTCAAAATTTAGATCAAAAAGGAAAAAAAAGAGAAGGACCACGTTAGCAAAAACCTACCAACAATCGCCCCGCGCCATTTCGCCGCCGCCTACTTGCGCCGTCGGCCGTAACCGTATGTTCCGATTATAGTAGGTTTTTACTTATCTCACTAACCTGATTCAATGGCTGCTTCTTCGCCAAGCCCTTTCACTCCAATCCAAAACTACCACCACCACCGCCGCAAATCGATTTTCTATCCTTACTCAATTTGGAGTTCGAATTTTGGCAATTGTCAGTTAATTAGAAAGTCCGTCGAAATCCAATCGGCGAAAATCTCGCCTACCGAGGGTAATCATGAATTGGGCAAGAGAATCAGTGTGTTGGGGGAAAATGAAAGTGGAGGAATTGAAGCGAGTAGCGCCGTTAAGGATGAGCTGTTCGTGAGTTTCTTTCGGGAGGCGTGGCCGTACTTTCAGGCCCATAGAGGCAGCACCTTCGTTGTCTTGATATCTGCTGAGATTATTGATAGCCCTCATTTGGACCATATTCTCATGGCACGTTTCATCTTTGCATTTTATAATTTCTTTAGCTGAACTGTATGAGTTTTTGTGTCTATTCGCTTCCATTAGCTATAAAATGAGGATAAAAAAGATTGAATTTTGGGGTATTTCCTTTCTTGATTTGTTTATTTAGCTGCTTTATCAGTGTTGATTTAACATAAAAACATTCATGCAGGATGTTTCTCTACTTCATGGGCTAGGAATCAAGTTTGTTCTTGTACCCGGGACACACGTACAAATCGACAGGCTCTTAGCAGAAAAGGGTGAGAAGAATTAATGATTTTCTTTAATTATATCCTGAATTCTGTTCATATTCCATGTATTATACTCTAATCCATAAGAAACTTGTTGGTTCCAATAATTATTGCAAAATTGTTAAAATTAATGCGCTTATTAATGCATACTCTTGTTCCTTTTTTCCTAGATACCCTATATATATATGACACTTTTGTGTTTCAGGATCTGAACCGAAGTACTTTGGCAGCTACAGAATCACTGACTCAGAGTCTCTTAGTGCTGCAATGAATGCAGCTGGGAGAATTCGTATCATGATTGAAGCAAAGCTATCTCCGGGCCCATCTTTGAGTGGGGTCCGCCGTCATGGAGACAATAGTCGTTGGTATGATGGTGTTAGTGTTGCCAGTGGTAATTTTCTTGGAGCTAAGGTAAGATATTAAATATTTGATGTCTCTCCTTTTTAGGAGGTGTTTGCAAACTCTACTGATTTTGAAGAAACGCGAAAATAGAAGTTGTAGTCGGGAAAAGGTGGAGTAGTAAAAGCAGGTAGTGTTTGGAAAAGGAAAAAAAAAAAATTAAAGCTAAGAAGCACTTTACTACTCTGAAGAAACTTCCATTTACTACGAAAATAATCTAGAAGCTGAAGCCAAAAGCAGGTTTAGGTGCTTCAAGCTTCTAGCTTATTGCTGCTTAAATTAAGCAGAAGTTGAGAGTGCTTGGAAAACCAAGATGAAAAAAAGCTAGAAGTAGAAAAGTGATTTTTTAAGAGTTTGCAAACACTACTTTAATAGTTTAAGCTCTTGGATGGGGAAACCAGTATTCTACTTTTTTAGTTTCCTGGTAATTTTTTGAGCTGAAATTTAATATTCTTGACAGAGAAGAGGAGTAGTTGAAGGCATTGATTATGCTTCGACTGGTGAAGTCAAGAAAATAGATGTTTCCCGCATTCGTGAGAGGCTTGATCAAGATTGCATAGTGCTCTTAAGCAACCTGGGTTACTCGAGTTCTGGAGAAGTATTAAATTGCAAGTATGCTAAAAATGGCTTTCCATAGGTATTTTTGTCGAATATTTTACTTAAGATGACTTAGTGACCCTCGTAACTACTTAGATTGTGTTTGCAAACTGTGAAGAGAAGTGATTTTCTGCCTTTAGCTTTAAAAGAGTTGAAAACTAGTGTTTTGTTCTCTGCTTCTGCTTAAGATAAGCTAGAAATTAGAACCACTTCTGGGACTTTTTTCACCTTCTAGATTCTTTATTCTATTATTTAATTTGAAAGTGCTTTTGTACTTTCTTCCCCAAACACTCCCAACTTCTACAACAAGTTTTTACGGTAGTGCTTGCAAACTCTACAAACAAAGCACTTTTGTGCTAAGTGCTTTTTTTCAGCACTTTGGAAGTGTTTGGAAAACCAGCATCTGCTTATTTTAAGGAGAAATAAGATTGAAGCAAGAATCATCTAAGACATGCTTTTGGCTTCAACCTCTAGCTTCTCAGTTATTTTCATAAATAAATGGAAGTTTCTTGAGAGTAGTAAAATTGTTTCTCAGCTTTTTATTCCTATCACTCCACTGCATTATGTTTAACTTTTTCACTCTTTTTTTCCAGACATTCCCCATGTTTACTAATCCAACTTTTGACAACTTTAACATCTACTTTAGCTTCTCTAGCAGCAGTAGAGTTTGCAAACACCCACCACGACTTTAGTTATGCAAACACCCCTTAGCCCTGGCATAGGAACCTGATAACTTGTTTCCATATATTATTATTATTATTATTATTATTATAAGACGTTAATGAGTTTAGTTTCTCTACATTGAAGCACATATGAAGTTGCTACAGCATGCGCCTTAGCCCTTGGTGCTGAGAAACTGATTTGCATCATAGACGGACCAATTCTAGATGAAAGCGGGAGGCTTATTCGTTTCTTAGCTCTTCAAGATGCAGACATGCTAATACGTAAACGGGCTAAACAAAGTGAGTCAGCTGCTAACTATGTAAAAGCGGTTGCTCAAGAAGATCTTGCTTGTTTAGTGTATGACGATGATGATTCAAATGACATGGACGAGACTTATCCGAATGGAAACGCTTTTACCCGAGCACCTAAGTTTCAAAATGGTGTTGGCTTTGACAATGGGAATGGAATTTGGTCTCGTGAACAAGGTTTTGCTATCGGAGGTCAAGAAAGGCTGAGTCGGTTAAATGGGTACCTTTCAGAACTAGCTGCTGCTGCTTTTGTTTGCAGAGTAAGTCTTCAACTTTTAGAAAATTGCACTTTACCCCCATTAGTATTTTTAATTTTTTGTACTTAACCCCCAAATACAAAAAAGAGACTCACCCCCCTAAAATTGCAAATGTTGAAAAAAATTCAGAGGCTCAATTGCAATTTGTCCTATATGTGTATCCTGAATTATTTGTTTTTACAGGTGTAATTAATTTTTTTCCTACTTACATTTCAAATGTGGATTTTGTGGTTAATTCTCATTTGGGTATTGTTGTGTCTATTCTTGCCTTCTCATGTCTTCTCTACCCTCTTAAAACAAAAGTGCAGAAAATCACTTCGCTACACTGATTCTTTGATTATTTTCAGTTTTAGGTTTTGAAGAATTTTTTAAAATCTTTTTTTTTTTTTGTTTTTCTGTGTATTTATCAGGGTGGTGTTCAAAGAGTGCATCTATTGGATGGCACTGTTGGTGGAGTTTTATTGAAGGAATTGTTTCAAAGAGATGGAGTAGGTACTATGGTAGCCAGGTATGCTGCCATTTTTATATTTTGCTCAAATAAAGCTTTATCTTTTGTCCTTTAAGTTGTTACTTTTTTATAGACATGATATCTAGATTATTGTTTTGCTATTGCTGGTAAATTGCATTTTTCATTTTTTCTCCATTTTTGGCGAATCCATTTTATTGATTAATATTTTATTTTTGTTTGTCAGTGATCTTTATGAAGGCATGAGAATGGCTAGGGCCACTGATCTACCTGGAATCAAACAGCTTTTGTTACCTTTAGAGGAGTCTGGCACATTAATAAAGAGGACTGAGGAAGAGGTTTATAACTGTGACCTAATATCCTATTTTGACATGTATTCTTACATATCATCATTGATCGTTGTTCACATTACAGCTTGTTGAAGCATTGGATTCTTTCATAGTTGTAGAGAGAGAAGGTCAAATTATAGCTTGTTCGGCACTTTTCCCTTTCTTTGAAGACAAGTGTGGAGAGGTAGCTGCTATTGTTGTTTCTCTGGAATGCCGTGGTCAAGGACAGGGAGATAAATTACTTGGTATGAGAAATGATCTTCCATTTTTTATTTAGCTTTTGTTTCTTTATTATTTTTTAGAGTCCTTTACGAAATATCATAGGTATCTACTCAGGCAAATGGGATTTTTGATTGCCATGTTAAATATTTTAGGAATAATTAGTAAAATGTTATCTGGATGTATATACCAGCATAAAATTGAAAAGACATTAATAGAGGCACATTATCCATTTAGAGTTCTTTGATGTGTTCTTTGTATGCATGCATGGTAACTTGGTTATTATTGATTGTGCACAGATTATATTGAGAAGAAGGCATCTTCCCTCGGATTGGAAATGCTTTTCCTTTTGACAACTCGTACAGCAGATTGGTAACGTCACTCTGACATCATGTTTCTCGATATTCTTTTCCACTCGACCAAAAACAGAAATAATAATAATAATAATACACAAACACACGAAATGAAAACTGGGAATTGGAAAAATAGAGACTTTCCGGTTTTTAATTTTTTTTTCACATACGCAGGTTTGTAAGGCGTGGGTTCTCAGAGTGCTCCATTGAATGCATACCGGAAAAGAGGAGGGAAAAGATTAACATTTCTCGAAGATCAAAGTATTACATGAAGAGACTTTTACCCGATAAGAGCGGTATTCGTCTAAACAGTGCTTTTGCATGATGTGGCAATATTGGCAGCTCTTGTTTGTTGTAAATTACATATTCTGTTCGAGTTGTTTGTTAAGAACTGAAATCCAAAGTTCCTTAAGACTTTCTCATTGTGTCACGGTATATGAGTATACCTATCCTTATACTTAGATTGATATTATATTTATTATTTTGATATAGTTTTGATTTGGTGAAAAAAGTTGTCATGGATCCTGCTATTTTTACTTTCAATCATTAACGTGTGGATAGAACAGCGTTCATCGGTTTGTTATAAGGAAAGGTGATGCAAACGAAGTGATGATTTATGGGGCCACTTCAGAGTGTCATCAAGTTTTTGACAAATTTTGGTGTATTTTCTTCAGCTTTCTGAATTGGAGAAACAAACAGAGCACTTTTGTGCTTTCTACTTTTCTGGCATTTTGAGTGTGTTAGGAAAACTGGCTTTTGCTTCTCAACTTATTTTTTCAAACACTGAACTGTTTCTCTTTTTTAACCTTACCGCTTATTCTATTACTAGTACAACTTTTTACAACTTTTAGGACGCGTTTGTTTCAGCATTTAACTCCTCCTTATTTGCATAAACTGCCAGTTACCATTGTTCACTTCACAGGTTTGAAAGCCCGACTGTTACACCCCAGCCTGCAGTTACGGTAGTGTGTCAGAGATCTATACAACACCTCAAAAATGTTGTTGTTAATTAAGCTGTCCAAAAAACTTAACCATTTTGTCCAAGTTTTCTTCTAACTTACAAGAAATGCCACTGCCTTTTCCCCCATTCCAGCTAAAATAATTCAAACAAAATGCAACCTTTTGGCTCCCTCATTCCTCCATCTGTTCTTCCCGTCGCCGGAAGTTGTCTTGTAGAATTTTGCTGACAAAGACTGAGAAATCAGAGTGTCGAGGAGATTCTTCAATGTCTGCTTTTAGTTCCCGTTTGAATCCTAGAATTTCTGGTCGGCGCAGCCCTTGAACCCCAAATTCGAGTAGTCGGAGGAGGAAACGAGAATGGAAACCAGAGCTAGAGAGAGAAAGAAGATGGATTGAGATGGACCCATTTGAAGATTTCACGAATAAATTTGGGGATTTTTCTTCCTGTTGTTCTGCGTGTGAGATAAAGGAATAAAAGTTGAGACATTTGAGGGGTAGTGTGGTAATTGTCTTATTTTAACCTTTATTTTGTGTGTTCATGTAAACACCAATGCCTTTCTTAATTATCTAAACCTTAAATCAAAAAGTGAAGTAAACAATATGTTAATTAACATAAACTAGTGTTTACTATCTTAAATAACACCACCTAAAACCACCCTAAAAAGTGAAGTAAACACCTCCTTAAGTTCTACTTTAGCTTGTCCAAAACAAAAGAGTGTGCAAACCACCACTAAAAAACAAAAGCTTCAATCTACTGCTCATTCTGGGAGAGCAAACGTAGTAAATAGTATATAATCCTTGACAATCCTTCAAGTATAAATCAAACACGAAACAGAAGTTATCATAAACATTTGTCTGATTTATTGATTTCAAGACTAAGTTAAAGAACATGTTTTCCAGTGGAGAAAGATCCATTTCAGAAGGATATGCCACATGAAAGGCTGAAAATTGGTGCCACTCTGATGACCCAAAAAAGAAGACGAAAGATATTATCGAAAAATTCAAATTATTTTGGTTCTTCCTTGGGAGGTCCCTTCCATTTGAAGTTGTCCGCATATGACTTCACCTGCAATCAGAACAAGATAACCACCAGTTGATCAACTAGATTTAATGGAGATAGAAACTAAGCTGTTATCACTTAAACAATGTGACTACTTAATAGAACCATAATAAACCCAAATTTGAACTACTAAAAGAGAGACTCAAGCAATAAACAACTCGAAAGCCACTAAAATTGGTTAAACAAGAATATCAACAAACCTTTAACAATGGTGTGTGGTGCTTCTTGATCTGCAAGCAAAAGAAATATAAAGACATTAGAGAACTTGGGTTTCTTATTCAAAGAAAGTGGCATGCTAAAATCCAGGCTATAATACTAATATCATGTCATTACAGACGCATTAGGTAAGTATATGATCTGTCAACAGAAGAAGCATAATGGGATTAAATACCAGAATAACCCATGATGTGAGAGTCATTCTCTTGTGACCAATTTGGCTTGCTAATTATGCAAGACAATGAGATAATACTCTGAGGACATCCTAACAATATATCACTACTTCTTAAGGAAAACAATATCAAAATGGATCAACATTTTAACTTAAGGGTTAATTACATCTAGCACCCCTCTTGAGAATCATTAATTACTACTCATATCCCATTTTTGAAAAATATTACGACTAACCCCCACGAGTTTGAAATATTACATCTGAGCACCCATCCGTTAGGATTTCAGAGGTAATATTTTCAACCTCATGGGGGGTTAGTTGTAATATTTTCAAACTCAGATGGGCTCGGAGTTAATATTTCAAACTCATGGAGATCAGTTGCAATATATTTCAAAAATGTGGTACGAGTTTTAATTAATAAAATCTCTTGAAGGGGTTAGACGTAATTAACCCTAAACTGAATATAGGCATATACACTATATGCATCAGTTGAATGGACCTAAGCCAATTGTGATCAATATTATTTTTACTTTGCTTTCAGTTCTTTTACTTCCCAAGTCTTGGAGAAGTAATGAAGCGCTTCAGGTTACCTTGAAGTATTTCCTTTAAACAAATTCATGAATGCATCTAAGATAAGCAGCACACAATGACTAAGCATTGGAAAAGAAAAGAAAAGAAAAAAGATTTAGGATAATTCTGTTTTGGTAAGAGTAGAAACTAGAAATAGATCATACCGTGTACTCCCAACCATGCCTCTCTGCAAAATCTATTGCAGCTTCTTGACTTTCAAAACTCAATCCAGCATCACCAACATTTGCATAGGGATCACCAGTGGATGTCCAGCCCATCAATGGATTTTCCCATCTACCAACAAGATATGAATATTGAATCTCCATCATGATAAATTAGAATGAAAATAACCAAGCATCCAATAGAATCCATAATTAAACAATGCCTCCTGTCTTCGTTTCTTGCAGAAAAGAGACCAAATAGAAAGATCCTACCAGTAAGGGAGGAAGCAATCTTGCACACTCCACGTGTGTGCAAAGTAGAATTTAATAATATGTTAAAGTTTTAATTTTTTAGAATTATAAATACTTCTATTAAACTTTTCACAGATCTATCTTTGTATTTACTAAATTAATGATAAGTGAAAAATATTCAAATAAAATGAGATTTAATGGTTGAAAAACTAAATAAATAGAAATAAGAGGGAGCATTTTGAATAATACGAGAGAGAGAGAGAGAGGAAAACAGAAGAGAGATTTATAACATATAGGAAAACGTTTGAGAGAAGAGAGGAGAGCACAAAGAGCAAAAACGTGGAAAAAGAGGCGAAAAGAAGAAAAAAAAATAGTGGAATTAGAGATATAAGAAAAAAAGAAAAGGAAACTTGATACACAGAAAAGAAGTTACTTAGGGGTCTCACGCTTTATTAAATAGTATAGATGGAAACTCAAGGAAGGTGTTTTTTATTTTTTAATAACTTTCTCAGAGAAGAATATCCTGAAACATGTATTATCGTGAGAGACAATAACCATAATGATACGTGGGACAGGGCCTCTGCTAGTTCCATATTTTCACAGTCAAGGAGGACAAACATTCCTATTACAATTTTGAAATTTATCTCTTAATAGTTCACAAATCATAACAGCATATTAAAGATAGTGGCTTTGATATTTTTATGCAGAATCATGATATCTATAGTACAGAAAAATAAAATGCCTACCTATTAAGCCAAAAGCGAGGGGTGGGAACGAATGAACTTGAAATGAGAAAGAGGCAAGTTATGAACATTTGATGTTCACAGAAACTAATTAGTTCTAAAATAAAAGGATTGACATCGTGCAGAAGACTCAATTCAGGCAATAATAACCAAGTAGTCTCAAATGAATCCAATTGCATAAATTGTCACCCATTCAAGCTTTTGTTAAGTCATGCCTGGTATCGAACTCAGAAATACATGCAGTACAGCCAGTATCAAACCAAATAAGTGAACAAGTTTTAAACTTTAATTCTCTCTTGTTCCACTTCAAACATGATGAAAAGAACATGAAAAATCCAGTGGGATGAAATGTGGGTTGAATTACATTCTAGTCAACCACCACCAGCAAATGGAAATATCTGACTAAATACATCAAGCAAGATTTTTAGGGATCAGTTTGGAGAAGAAAGACGTACTTTTGTGTGGATAAAAAATTGATTTTCCACCGCCCAACCTTTCCAGATCCTTGTTGACTAGCAGTTCGAGCAGGCGAGAAAATGAGAACCTGATGAAGACCAAATATTATGACACTGCCTCAAATAAATTATAACATGCTAATTCGGAAGATAGCAGTTTGAAAGGAAGCTAAGAATACATTAAACGCGAAAATTGGGAAGACATTGTGATGTACAAGATGAGAATTAGAAAATAAAAATTTCATTGAAACACATTCCCTTGCATAACATTAGCTTAATGATAAAAAGGATAAAATTAATAAAAACCTTTAAATTCAAGCTAATCATATTTAAACCCTAGATACCCCAATCCATCGATCAATTTCACCAATTCTTTATGGCCGTTTGACGATAGCACAGATTTGAAGGGAGAAAAACAAAAATGGAGTCGAAAGGCGAAATCAATATTTAAGCTTACGGATTGGGAGACTAACCCAGAAAAACACCACTAAATTATCAAAAAATAAAACCACAATCATACCCGTCGGCGGAGGTGCTCCTGGGGGATGCCAGAGACCATACCGACCTCCCCGGGTTTGATTTCCACCAAAGAATCATTTGTGGAGAACGCTCTCGAAAGTGGAGTCAAAGCCGATCGATAAACTTTGCCGGAATTGGCCGCTAGCCGGTGCAAAGAACTTGCCATTTTCGCGATTCTTCGATGCTCTGCAAAGTGACTCCAAAATTTTATTATTTGAAGTTTTTACTCATAACAAGGAAAAGCCGAAATTGAATTATCAAAAATAGTGACGCCATAGATTATGAATTAAAAAATTATATTATAAGTATTTATTATTTTTATTATATTGAAATTGTTTTTAATGAATTCTTAAAAGAAGACCTTTTAATGATTTTTTTTTTGTATCTAGTAGAAGGAAAAATTAAAAAAGAAGAAATAAATTAGGTGAAGGAAAGAATGAGTTGATTTGATTTAACATTTTTCATATTTTATAAAGAATATAAACCACCAATGCGGTGTGTCTCAGTTGGCAATACAGGTTGAATTTGTGAGAATAACATACTTTTTTATAAATATACTAAATAGCTTTTTTTAATATAAAAATGTACACTTGCAAATTTACTAGGCAAAAGGGAATAGATGAACAAAGACTTAAGAGGAAACATTTTGAAAATTAATCGAGTGAACATAATTATATAAATAGAATACATGTAAAATTCTAATTCAAAATTAATTTTATTGAACACAATCAAATATTAAATAAAATTAAATTTGTAGAAAATATTTAATGTGTTTCTTGAATATAATCAAATTAATATAAATTTAGGTGCAATAATCTATGGACATTGGACAAGGAATCAGGCCCATTTGATCCCTTAACAAAGCCTACCTAGATAGGCCCATTTTCATTTAAAATGGGCTTAGCCCAATTATCTTCTCGACTCGTAATTACGAAAGGAGAAAAAACCGGAAAAAAGAAAAAGAGGCGAAAGAATAATCACAGCAGGGAGACACAGTAGCGCTGTGTAGGCCAACGGAGAACGTCCAAGCGCCGCCGTGGATGAACTCTTCGCCGTCGGTATGTGCTGAATTATTTTTAATTAGTAGTTTTGAAACCGAATTAGGATTTCTTACAAAGGCGCGCATTTGCCGCGCTTTTCGGTTAAGCTAGCTGCCAAAGGGGGCAGAAGGCGCTCATAGGCGGCGGCTCAGCCTTTAAAAAAACGAAAAGTCGCCGGAAACCTGCATGTGGACCTAGGTTTCTCTGGCGGCTGACTTTGAGAAGTTATTTTGCTCTTAGTTTGAGGGACATTATTTGCTCGGCCGTTAGTGATGATTATTTTCAACTTTCATGTATTATCTGCGTATTGCGTGTTAATGATGTTCAATTGGATATTTATTTGATAAAATTTGATTGATCACTCTCTGTCGCTGCTAGTATACTTTTTGCTTCAACTTTTCTGGGCATTGAGTAATTCACGAGTCAATTAATGCTGGAGGTATTCCTCCTCAAGAAACGATAGATCAACTTTTGTGTGGATAATTAATTGATATTGATCGGGCTTATAAATAGTACCATAAATATTATAGCTGATACATGTTTATTTGCTAATTTTGGTGGTCTGTTGTATCCACCTCTTTTTAGGTGTACCTAGGCTGGAGCAGAATCCAACTGTTCATTTGATTGTGAAAGGTTTTAAGACCTATAATGGGTGCTCCAAAGCAGAGGTGGACGTCAGAAGAAGAAGCTGCTCTTAAAGCTGGAATTCAGAAATATGGAGTGGGAAAATGGAGTACAATACTAAAAGATCCTGAATATACTACAGTCCTACGTTCACGCTCTAATGTGGACCTTAAGGTATGAATTATTAATTACATTGAGTAATATGCCATTCTTTTATTTAAAGGAAGATCATTGTCTCATAGGGAATATCCAAATATTGATTGAGCAAAAAGCACCTCATTTAGTGCATGAATAGCCTTAAATAATTGTGTCTTCGTTTAATTGGATAGGATAAATGGAGAAACTTGAATTTCATGGCGAATGGATTGGGTTCTCGGAATAGGACTGCTGCTGGGCATAGAAGCAGTCAGTTGGCTCCAAAGCATGATGAAGTTGCTGCAATTGATGGCGTAGCGGTTGAGAAGGATTCCACAGTTCTTCAGATTACTTCACTTGCTGATTCGAATGGGACAATCCAAGATGCTGGTTCTGTAAACCTAATTTCCAGGTTGAATGAGATAAATATGTGTTGTTGCTCATTTATTGTGGTGACTTTAATTCCCGGTTAATTATACGTGCCATTGTTGTGTGATAAAAGTGTGTCCAATCAAATCAAACAAACCGATTCCATAAATTACCAAACCTTTTTTTTTTTTCGGTTTGACATAACTGTAGACCATCATCCTGTTTTGATTTTTTAGAGGATAAAAAACGAAATAAAGAGAAAAAAATATTTCAGTAATTTTTTGCAGCCACATTGAAAAGTTTTCGGAGCCTCTATTTGAAGATTCTTTTATTGAGAATAAAATATTAGATAATCTAGAACTGTTTATCTATATGAGGAAAGAAATTGAGCGGAAATTGGGAAACTGTGAATCTCTGCGAAGTCGAGTTAAATATTTGAATACTTCATATAATCATATCAAAACTCAAATGTGAAAACTTGGGAGTTAATCAATATCAAATTGAGTAACAAATATTTATAAACATTATAGTTGAGTACGTCATAGAAATTTCGAGCTCATTATCACGTATGTGCTGAACTTTCGGAGTTTGGTCACTTTGTTGAACCATGAATACCTCTGATTATACTTGGTCTCTTCAACCTTACTGAAGTTGGCACGAATCAAGAATTTTAGTAAATAATGAAAAAGGAATTTCAAGCTTATCTTCAAACAGCTGGTTTAATTGTGCTTCAAAGGAGGATTCATCTGTTGCTTCAAAACATTTACATGTTAATTTGGTACCAGACATTTGAATGAGTGATGTTTTCTCTACAAAATTAAACCTTTTTCTGGATGCTATGATAAGATCTTCTTGTGATTCCTTTTTGTGAATGTAGGCTGGATGATCTTATATTGGAAGCTGTAGCAAAGTTGAAGGAACCTCGAGGATCCAGTCGTCATACAATTGCTGAGTACATCGAGGTAATATTTAAATATCATTTATAAAAAAGAAAGAAAACGGCCGAAAACTATGACCAGTTGAAATTGTCGAATTGTGTGTGTATTTGATTTCTGCAGCCATGAAATTCTTTAAGAAGAACGAGACAATCTTCTCTAATTTTGATTTATTTAGTGACTTCCATGTTCTCATATTACAAATATTTATATTACAGGATCGCCACTCAGCCCCTCCAGACTTTGATAGGACTTTGGCTGCAAGTCTGAAGCTTTTGACAGAAAAGGGGAAGTTAGTTAAGGTAATCGCTTTTATGTGCTCTCTCCTTAAGGTCTCGTTTTCATTTTGTGGATATAATTGTTTCTTATATAAGCTAGATTTATATTATTATGTCTTGTCTGAATAGGTGAAGCATCAATACAGAATAGCACCTAGGTCAACATCATTGAATGTAGAGAAAGTTCCACCATTGTTGCTTGAAAGTGGAACAAAGAAGGATGTTTCAGAAGCACATAGAAGTGGTATTGTTTTTCTTACAAAAGCTCAAATTGATGCCGAGCTAGAGAAAATGAAGAGCATGAGTGCACAAGAGGCTGCTGCAGCTGCTGCACAAGCGGTTGCTCAGGCTAAAGCTGCTATTGCAGAAGCTGAAGCAGCAGCAATGGAAGCAGAGGAGGCTGAGGCAGAAGCAGAAGTTGCACATTGTTTTGCTGATGCAGCTCAGGAGGCACTTAATTGCCACATTATCCATGTCTGGTAAAGTCAAATAAATACTTATTAGGGCGAATTACATCTGGTTACCCTGGAGTTCAGTTTATTTACAAATCGATCTCTCTAGTTTGAGAAATTACCATATAGTCCCCGAGGTTTTCATTAAATGGGTAAGTTTTCCGTAAATACCACTACGTAGGGATTCAATAGTTTCGGAAAATTTACATATTTATTGAAACTTCAGGGACTATATGGTAACTTCTCAGTTCTCAAACTAGAAGGATCGATTTATAAATACACCAAACTTCAATGTAGTCAGATTTCATTAGTCCTACTTATTATTGACAATTATGGATCTTCAATCCTTTGAATACATCACTTTTGTACTCAGAATCGACAAATGCCTCACAATACTTACTATTTTGTTGTATATATACTTGTATTTTGTTGAGAACTCAAGATGTATCTCATAATACGACATGTTTTTGTCCCTCTAATAATCATTTTTTCATGCACATGCAGAATATACGCAACTTGTAATTCCGTGGTAGTCCATTGCGGTGAAGATTTGTCACAGAACTCATCTTTGGCAAGTGAAACCTGTATGATGTATATAAGGTGATAAATTTTGTAAATGCAAAGAATTTTGACCATGTCAATAGTTTTGTGCTCTTCATCAACTGTGATGTATATGATGTTGAAACAGAGAGTAGCTTTAGTAATGTCATTAGACTTCTTGGTGTTCTACTTCCACCTCATTTCACTTGTGATATGTGCTAAAGTTGTCGTAATAAAGATAGGGTGAGTCGTAGATATTGAAAGCGCATGAAGGGCGCGTGCTTCAAAACAAAGCACAAGCTCATCGCTAAATAGCGCTTGCTTTCTGCGCCAAAGCGCAGAAAGAAGTGCTCTTCTTTAAAAAAAGAGAGCTATGTCCAGGGTTTTTTTTAATATTTTATTTATTAGTTATTAACCTAGAAAATAAAAACGATGGAGCAGCCTCTTTCTTTTCTACTTTTTTGGGATCGTTGTGCGGCCACTTTCATTTTCCCTCTTTTCTTGCTTCTTTCTTCTTCGGTTCTTCTACTGCCACCACTCTCTGCCGTCCTCAACCATCACACCGCCACCCGCAGCATAATTATTTTGAGTAGTAAAAGATTAATTCTAGTCGTTTAGAACCCGACATTTGGTCTATTACACTTTAAGACACCCTATACTGAAAACTACACCTAGACTCCCTATACTTTCATTTGGTCTTACAAATTGTTCTTTCCATTTGCTTTGTTTTCCATCAGGTTTTTGGAGTAAATTGTCCAATTTACTCTATATAGGAGGGATTTTTTTTTTTTTAAATTCTAATTTAGTAAATTTTGTGTAATTGAAAATCTATGTAGAGACACAACTTGACTCAATTGAGAAAATTGAGTTAACTCAAGTGTTGAAGGCGAGGGAAGTGAGTATCCGTTGTCCTCCAATGTTCCAAAGAGGAAAGATCAATGCGGAAAACCTTTAAATATTTACTAAATCCCCCTTCGGTTGGTTACCACGTACATGAGGCCTGAGAAGGCGAACGTCAACAGTTTTAACACCTCAAGATTGGGTAATGAACCAACAATTTCCATGCTTGCCCAAGGAATTTTGCAACCTCTTAGACTGAGTCTTTTAAGACTAAGGGGTAATTACGCGAGGTTTATATTTGGCGAAGGTCTATCAGCTTCATCAGTCTTCTCTATGAAGACGCATTTCAATGTTTCAAGTTTATGTAGATACACCAAAATATTGTTCGGTTCATGTTCATTGGATGACCATATGTTACTTAAGTCATCATGATATGAAATCTCCAGCTTCTTTAGATTTGGCGGTTCGACGCTATACTAGCTTAACTAGAGGTCTCGAGTTCGAGTCCCCCTGAGAACGTATCGCAAGATGCTATGTTAGCTTAATCACAGCTCCCATATTTAAACGCAGTAGATAGTGGAAACATTATATACACCAATCATGTGATCAATGGTAGAGAGAGGATCAGAAGTCAATTTCCGTAAAAGCTCAATGAAACTCCTCTCAGAAAGTTAAAAGTTTAAATGTGAGCTGCTATACAAATACAAAGCCAACTTTGAAGAATAAAAATCTGGAAAATCTTAACAATAAGTATACCATTACGAAACACAAAAACCTTATGCTCAACTCTTGGATTTAGAATGCTTAACTAGCCAATCAATAACCTGATCAATATTGGTAGAATTCTTGCAAGAGATCATATAGCAGCATACTTCTCTATCAGTGATCGATTTTAAGCCCCTGCAGTGCATATTGCAATTTTAATTAAATTACACTAAACCCCTGAAATTAAAAAAGAAAATTTAAAATTTAATTTGTATACACTTACATTTGATCAGTCAAAGACTGACTTGATAGGGCTTGAGGCTTATCTATCTTGTTTCCCAATACTAGCAAAGGAATCCCACTGAGTGAGGGTTTGCTAAGAAGATCATGAAGTTCACTTTTGGAGATACTGATGTTATCATGATCAGCAGCATCAACAACATATCTAAGTTAAAGAAAAGAAACTCATCAGAAATATGTTCCAATTTACAAGAAAAATTACTACACATGTACAATGGAAATAATATTTAGGGCAAATTACATCTACTGTCCCTGTTCCCTAATTACAATTTAGTCCCTCTAGTTTCAGGAATTACAAAAAAACGAACTGATATGGAACTTTATTACATATAATTAACATCCGTTAGGGTTCCATTACTACTCCCATCAATTTTATTTTATTTTTCCAGAAATAACCTCATGCCTTAACGTTAGTTCTCTACTTTTGTGAAGGGTTGAGGGGTCATATTGTTATTAAGTCGAGAGCACGGGGACTTTTTTGTTAACTTTTGACTTTAGCGAATATAGCCTTTTTCTGGCTGTTAAGGGCAAAACAGGGTTTGCACAATTTCTGTTATGTTTTTGTAATAAAGTTAGATGTTGGGGAGTTTTTTGTAATTTCTAGAAACACAGAAACTAAATTGTAATTAGCACAAACTTCAGGGGATGTAGATGTAATTCATCCTAATATTTAGTTATTCAAATATACTAAATGAAGGCACAAAAGTAAACCAATGGAAGATGGATTTATTTGGCGTACACAATAGCAGAAACTGCACGACAGTATCGCTCCCACATACTTCGAAACCTGGGTTGGCCCCCAAGATCCCACAACTTTATTGTGACATTCCCTTTCGTAACCTTTCGCATATTGAATCCTACCTAAGGATCAAAATAGTGAATTATACTTAAGGCCTCAATGCAAAAAGAAATAAAAGAAAATTGACAAATGATAAAGTGAATGTGAATTTGAATGGAAAAACTAACCGTCGGAATCATATCTTCACTGTAACCGCCAGTCTGAGGAAAAAGAAAATACAAAACCAAAATTTAGCACCAAGTAGTTTGAATAAATATAACAATATTAGCTTAAAGTTTCCCGAAGATGTTTGCAAGGATTATAGATGTAATTACTTACAGCAACAACATTTACAAGTGAAGTTTTCCCTGCGTTTTGAAGACCTATCAGAGACAGTTCCATCTCTTGCTTGAAAAACAGGCTGCAAACATAAAATAACAATGAGAATGCACGTATCTTAAAAGGAAATTCCATATCAAAGCAAATATATATAGTATATACTATATATATCATAATTTTTGACAGTTGCTACTCATGCAATACTCAATGTAAACTACACTGTAGAAGCTTCACAGAACCACTATACATCAGCTAAGTAAGGAAGCAACTCAAAATTGTTTAACGATAGCTAGATAGAGCCAAGTAGACTTCCAAGTCTTTTAGCAAGCACTCACAAACAAGCAAAATATATTTTTAAGGGTTGTATCAAAGATTCATACTTAACTTAATTCCCATGTAATCTATTCATTAAACTCATAGATTGTCAAGCTGGACCATGAAGCTTAACATTGGCATCTGAGATAATCTCAATTTCAGACAATAGGTTATTGAGCTGGATTTATCAATGAACATGGGATCATTATGGTAAAATGCAATAATGCATTACCTTGGGCACAGTTTGATGAAGAAATCTATCAAAGTAGAACTTAGAAATGAACATGATTCTGCATCGCGTTCCTTCTTTGCATTTTAAATATATGCCATTGACGGTGTGCTGTGGTGGTATCGACTTGTCTACATAGATGTTCTACGTGCGATAACAAGTATGCCATTGTTCTTCTCTTTTATGACAGTTCGAAAAATTACAGCCAACTTTGATTCATTTTTTGGGGAATACTCAAAACAAAACATTAGCAAGTAGAAGATAAATACCATAATCAGCTACAACAATTCACAATTATTCTAGGTCATTTATTTTGGCCCGAATTGTTAGATAAAGCAATAAGAACATTCAATATAATAATTTTCAACATGTCTAACAAGATAAATTGGTCATAAAAACAAAAGACTAATAAGTATTAGCAGATTACAATCCATTCAATTTCTTTTTCCATAGTACAGAATCAAAACAGAGAAAGGAAAGAAGAAAACAGAAAAACTATTAGCAATAAGCAACGGGGAAAAAGAAAATCTTCAGCTTACATCAAAGTATACATTCCTCGATACGAAACCAATTGAACAAAAGATCCGCAAAAATGGAGCTATATTTGGTAAATTTGTTAACAACGTACGCAAGATTGAACATCAATCAAACCCAACAAGCAGCCAAAAACAAATTTGTCAGATTCGTTCAAAATGTTGATAGTTCTGTGTTTGAAGAAAAAACAAAAAAAGGAGCAAATGGCGGGGGAGAGTAACCTTCTTAGCCAATTGAGAAAAGCTTCCCACAGACCCATTGCTCTGATTGATGGATCGAAAACCAAACAGATCTGTTTGTCTTCTCTGAGAAATTAACTCTGGATATTTGTTTCAGTTGGAGATGAGTGAATAAAAAATTAATAAAAAGAAGAAAAACAACGAAATGATTACCGTAGACGACAAAATGACTGTTAGTAACCCTGCCTGTATAAAACCACCAATACGGTCTTCTACGTACTTGGGGCCGGAGACGGACCAATCTTGATTCTTGAATGCGGATGGGAGTGGGGGTGGAAAGTGAATGCAAAATTATTTGTATTACATTAATTTTTTTGTTGTTATTTCTTTCATTAGTTCTACTTTAAATTTTAATATTATAAAACTTTGAGTTGCTAATAATCTTACACATTACGGATATCGAACGTAATTTGTAGGTGTAACATAATTTTAGAGTCCAATATCATGTAAGTCGAGTTTGATCAACCTCGTAGTGAACCCAACATCCTTATAGTAGGGGCCAAGTATGGGTAGGTCAAAGGGTCTACGACCTGGACCACAATCTAATTGCGCACCGCCGATAGAAGAGATCGAGTACTCGACCTCATGAAGATATATACGGGCAATAGAACAGAGAGGGTTGACCCTTCTGACATCCAAACCAAAGGATTAACTCCTAATTAGGTTTGATCGAAAGGGATTAGACCAAATCTGTCACATCACTGCACTGTGCATGTTAGAGTCGCTGGAACATTAAATGCCCGGCACATGGAAACCCATAATCGGGGACAAAAACCGACACAACCATACCATTTTGGAGGTCTAATGGTCAAAGTCAAAAGAATGCATTAATTAAACATCCAAAACATGTACTTTTACGTATACTTAGTCATACTGTAAATAACTCGTATATTTATTATGGTAGGTAAGTATTATTAAGTCTTTTGAGCTCACTTTATAATTACTTGTCTTTTCAGTTCTAATCACTGATTTGAACTTTAGAGTGCTTACGCCAAAGACTCTTCCGTCTAATTCACGTTTGTTTAGGGCTCGTTTACTTAAAAGGTTTTCGACAGTTTTGGAATTTTATCATGAGATTTTCACGCGGGAACACGGCGGCCCGTGTAATTCACATGATATCGGCAGTAGAAAAAACACGCCAAATTGGCGTGTTTTTATATCATGAGTTTTGACACGACTTGGAGAAGTACAATTGTGTCCAATACTTGGCCTAATTTACAGCTTTTGCCATTGAAAACCAAATCTGAAATCTCTCTCTCGACATTATGAAATGGCGACTTGAATAAAGTAGCCGTTCTGTCATCTGCCTTCGTCTTCCTCACAAAGAATTGGAAAAAGATTGATCGTTCTTCTTCTTGGTAAATGGTATTTGTTATTTTCTTTAATATTTTTTAATTTGCTGATAAATCTTTCCCAAATAGGATAGGTTGCCTGCGTCATCTCACAGAATCAGCAAAACACCCAATTTCCAAAAGTTAGTCAAATTTTTGATATTCCGATTTTGTGATTTGGATGAAAGGATGAAGTTAGTCAAAAGTTCTTCTGAAAAATTAAAAACTAGTGTATTGTATTTTGCCATTAGGGTTAAGTTTAGAAAATTTGTTTATGCCTAAATTACTTCCTTTAGCATGTCTCTGAAATCTGAATGCAAGTCCACGAATCTCCCTGTATTGCTCATGATCTGGTGATTTTTTTAAACATATATAAATCTATAAAATTCGTTTAAAAAAGTTTTTGGTATGATCTATTTGTTAAAATTTCAGTTTAAAGATTGACATAACGTTTTTGCTTTACTCAATCTTGATTGGATCTTATTTCAATGTTGTTTATTTGTTTGTTGAACATATTGCTACGACTCTTTTAATGATGTATAATCAGTTAACTGCAAGGTTGCCGATCCAAACGCGTCGAATTGGGCGGAAGTCGGTCTAGATTGTAACAAAAATTGAATTTGTTAGAGGGTTAGCGAAATGATCTGATTAAAAAACAAAAAGTGGCAAAATAAAGACATAATGCCAAACAAATCTAGGTCGAGAGGATGGATTGAACAACTACCTCTCCTTCGCCATCAGTGTTGATCGATTGTTGATGTGGGTGGATGTGTGAATAAATATTCTGGATGTTGGTATTTGATGACTATGTTCTATTTATGTTCTTTCCTTCTTGCAATGTCTATATAACAATGTTGTTATGTTTTTAAGTTCTTATCAAATTGCCCTTTGTTTCTGTAATTTGGTATTTAAGCAATAAGCAGTTAACTGTATGCAATGTACCATAATATGGACATAAGTTGTGTCTTTAGCTTGGATTTCAAAAGGGAGCGTGTCAGTTAAATATATATTGAAATCAAGTTGTGATCTATATAAAATTCAGATAGTATGAACTGTTGATGGCTCTGTAATTTGTATATACAGAGGAGATGTTTATGTAATTTTGTAGTTAAGAAGGGATCAATCTTGAAGGTTTTGAAGTAACATCAGAAGCTCAACCCTGTAAGCTTAATATGTTGATTGATTCATTACATATTGCTATGGCTCTTGTACATATTGTGGAAAATATTAGGTAACATTCCTTCTGAATTTAAATGTTTGTTCTGAAAGTGGGATTATGTGTAATTTTGCATTTAAAATGGTATGTCGAAGATATACTCAATTATTACCAGGGGGACGGTTGTAATATTGAAAATTATTAGGGAGCTTTTTGGCTTGAAGAGTGGATGTTTTTGTAATTTTATTTGTAGTAAGGAATGTCACAAAATTGAACTGGAGCTGAATATACACTCCACAAAATATTTAAGGGCATTTAGGTAATTCAACACCCAAACATGCAATATCCGGAGATGAAAGTAAATAAATGAGGCCATTTAGGAAATGTCAAAATTGTGAAAACATGAAAAGGAAACAAGATTACAAGAGATTTGTTTTCCCAAAACATGACTTTTAATATGAAATTTCATGACATGCAAATAACCCATACTAGAAAAGTAAACAAGTCCTTAGTGTTTTAGGTAAAGACTTTTCCCCTTCATAAATTATTCGAGTGAACAATTGAAGATTTTCGACCGTTAGATCAACAAACCAAAATCTCAACATGATCTTTTGGTCTCGTATGTGGGAAACCATTTCGATTTTGTTTGCCAAAATCCATTCACTCGAGGGTACAAAACAGGCAACTGCATTTTAAGTGGTGATCCATACAGCAAGCGTCTCCATGTATTTGTAAAAAACAACGCAAAATAAAGAATATAACATTGATTCTGAGTGCAAAACTTCTTAAAATCCATAACTTAAAATAACAATTCCTATTGAGCTAATAAGAAAACACGATAAAATAATAGTGACTTTTACAAATGGTTTATTCTTATTAATATTTATTCACAATTTTATTAGCAATGATTTATTGGAATTTCTAGGCACAAAATTATCTATTAATTTCACATAACGGAACTGGATAAAAGTTAATTTTACATACAAATAGTTTTACTTTTTAGTATTAAATTAAGAAATAATTATCAAAAATTCTTTGAGGTTAGGTATTTTTTTTTCTGAAAACACTTTAAACCTTAAAACATATAAATATTCTAATCAACTGAAGCATTACAAATATCCTATTAAAATATACAAATTTATACATAATACCTTTAAAAAATCTTACAAATACTCTCTCAAAAGATATAACTTTAAGAGAATTTTCGTAACTAGCTCTTAAATTAATTCAAAAACTCTTTTTTCAAGAACTACAATTTTAAGATTGATATCTGTTTCAAGAAATAATTGTCATGTAAGCATGAAGCCATCATCAAAGCATTTCATCAACTTTTTTGACTTTTGACTTTTTGTGTTCCAGTACAACTTTGTCCAAGACTTGACACCTGGAATGTAAACGTGCCCTCTTTTACATAATATTTCAAATTTCATTATTTTATTTAGTGGTCAGTTTAATTATTTCACCTAATTATGACCACTAACTAGAGCTGAAAGTGATCGAAGAAATTAGAAATATACATTTTCAGTACTTTAAAGTAATAATAACTTGGCACCTAATGACCTAATCATGTGATGCTAATCAAATACTTAAAATAACGGTTCTAATTCTTATTTGATCAAGGTAAAACCATAAAAATTAACCTATGTGGATATTTTTTGCCAATAGTTTAGGCTTAATTTTAGGCTGTATGCATTGGGTCCGAAATTTATACTCATGTTTAATGAGCCAATGAGTTCTGGACGTGATATGTTGTATCAAAGCCTATTGTTAGTCAGGAAAATTAAATATTATACGGGCAAAATGTTACATGTACGGAATCACTTCTAGAATTCTAAATATTATTTGTTGACAATGGTTTCACATCCAACAGAATCACGAGTCCAGTTGAATTTCAGATAAGGCTTGTGGGTCCGGGCGTGACTGCATCAAATAGCTAAATCATATTTCTTTGATCCTTTAATTCTTTTTTCCTAAGTTGTGTATAAACTTATGATAAAAATCCTATCATGTCATATTATATTGGATTTGATATCGTGTTGGATACTTTTTTTAATATAAAATATTAAAAATATTCGTATAATTATATATTTTACGACTTAATTAATTCTGGCCTGGCCTCTGTCTGAAGTCTGAACAGTAAGACAAAAACAAATTAATGAAGGTCTTACTCAAACAGGAAAAAAAGGAAATGAGTAATAAAAACTGAAAGAAAAGCATAATCTGCGAGAGAGTTTCGCATTGAAGAAACTAATTATTAACACCATCATAATCATTCAACTGTTTTCATGATCAGATGCAGTTGAAGCTCTCTCTATCATCTTCAGCTACCTCGCATGGCAAAAGTGAGTAAGAGTGAGAAAGAGAGAGAATTTGAGTGTGAGAGAGAGATTAATTGTAGGTCTGAAGTCGTCGTCATCATCAAGAACACAAGATCCAACAAATAATTAAACTTAGCTTCAAATTTCTCTCGCTTTTCTCTTACTCATTGATTCCCTTCAACATTCTTGTCTTCTGCACTGAAATCCCAAGAGGGTTAGTTCTCGTCAATTTTTCAGAAAGAGATTTCCGATAAACTTTTTTGAGTTTATATGGTGAACTGAAATTAACAAGCTAGCAGCAGAAAATCTATGTCAAGTTGTTTGTTCCAATTTATGAAGAAATCGTCATCTGGGTAAGCTTGCTTTGAGTTTAAGCACATTATAATTTCTTCAGATTAATTTTTCGTTTCTTAATCTGAGTTTGTTTTTTCTTGGATTTTCGCTTATTGTGGTGTATTTGGACTATTAGCTTATCGGTTGGCTGAATCGTATGCTTTGGTGGATCTGTTTATGGTTGTCAATTTTGTGATTTTCTATGTCCATGAAATTGAAGCTTACTCGCCAATGGGTTGTGGGAATGTTCGTCTTCCTTAGCTTTTTTCTTGTTGTAACTTTCTGTTTTCTGAATTTCTGGTTTAAACTTTAGTACCAATTTTTATCTGTATTAATTCTCCATTATAAGATAACAGTTATCTGAATTTCATCTCAGTCATCTTGTAATCCGGTTTCCTGTTTACTGTTTCATATGCTTAAATTGCACGTTCTTCGTTTCGTATATTACAATTTTGGTCCAATTGATGCAACAATTCATTTTAACCGAAACGACATGATTCTATCAGTTTCCAAGACTCTTCAATCTTGAAATCTTTAGTATTTAGCTATTTGATCTCCACTGATAGTATAAATGTATTGTGGGACAGAGTTACATGATTGATCATCCCTGCATTTTCATGTGCAGGAAACCAAGGTGTTGCATGTTTTTCAAATGCATCATATTCTTGAATCCATAAAGGGAAAAAAAATGAGGACGAGGAACAAATACCGAAAACGATGTTCAATGACAGCTTTCGTATTTAGCCTTGTCGGTCTCCTCCTTATACTTCATCTCTACACTTACATTTATCACACAGAAATACAAAACAAAGAAACACACAAGACTATGAGTCACCACCCATTCCTACAAGAACTGCAACAAGCTGAGGAGGAAAATATACAAATGCCGCCACCAAGGAGGCGATCTCCACGTGCAGCTAAGAGAAAACCTACTCGACCAACTACCTTGATTGATGAATTTCTTGATGACTCTTCCAGAATAAGGCACATTTTCTTTCCTAACATAAAGACAGCTATAGACCCTACAATGGATGGCAACAACAGTTTCTACTATTATCCAGGGAGAATATGGTTGGACACTGAAGGAAATCCTATTCAAGCCCATGGAGGTGGTATTTTGTATGATGAGATATCCAAGACTTACTATTGGTATGGGGAGTATAAAGACGGTCCAACTTACCATGCTCACAAAAATGGAGCTGCACGGGTATGTTTTATTTTTTATTTTTTATGCTTTGACTCTGTTTTAGGTAAAACTGTTTGACCATCCAGGAGTGTAGTGTAATGTGTTTACTGAATACTTGGTTTCATTTCCCAATACTTAACATTTGACAATATGTTATGTCATAAGCTTAGCCTGCTTAGTTTTTGAAGTTAGGGGTTTTTGGTGTGTTTGCCCAATAGAAAGTAAGGTTAAGAGCTTCACTGTTCGTAAAAATATAAAATTCATTGTGCCTACTTCTTGAATCCACTTTGCTGCAATTTGTTGAAGGAAACATTGCTTTTTTAACAAGAATCACCATGTAAGAAATTTCAACTATATAAAATTGTGAAAGGTTTAATTGGAAATGACTAATAGGAAGTTCCGGGACATGCTCAGTTGGTCTGGTCAGATATGAAGTATATGCATCTGTGTATGCACGTGTATACATTAGTGAATTACTGTTCCTTCATATATTTAACGGTAAATTACATCTAGATCCCCTCACATTCAATGTATTTTACACATAAACCCCCTATCGTCTGAGAAATTACACGTAAACCCTGTAGTTTTACTATTTACTACATATGTCAGGGAGCCGCATTGAGGGGGGTCTATTTGTAATTTCTCAAACCAAGGGTGTATGTGTAAGTGCATCCAATGTAAGAGGTCGAGATGTAATTTTCCCTATATTCAATCTACAATGTTTCTCCACTTATCTTTTGCCGATGTGGAAAATTACACCAACATCCTCCCATTGTCCCTTTGGGAGTGTTTTTCTGCATATTTTAAGGAAAAAATCACCTAGAAACTGAAAGCAACCATCTGTTGGTTGCATCTTCTAATGTCTAGGTTATTTTCATAGATAAATGGAAGTTTCTTTAGACTATTAGAAGGTTACTCAACATTTTTCTCCATACACTCCACTAGTTTTTACCTTTTTTTTGTTTTATTTTATGTTTCACTTCTTTTTTCCAAATAAGCATCACTTTTACTCCTACAACTTTAGCTTCTACCCTAGCTTCTAAAGAAGTAGAAGTTTTTGTAAACACCCACATAAAATTCCTAGATCCCACTTCGTGAATCCATTCTGCTGCAATTTTTGGAATAAGGAATGTTCAATCTATAGATTATAATATTTCTCCTCTGAGCACGTGTGTGTATGTAATTAGTGAATTAGTGTGCCTTAGGATATTCAATCTATAATGTTTCTCCTCTCATCTGTTGCTCATCTTCCACACAGGTTGACATCATAGGCGTCGGCTGCTATTCGTCCAAAGACCTCTGGACATGGAAAAACGAGGGAATCGTCCTCGCCGCCGACCAAACCAACGAGACCCACGACCTCCACATCTCAAAAGTCCTTGAGCGGCCCAAAGTAATCTTCAACACCAAAACCCTACAATACGTAATGTGGATGCACATCGACGACGCCAACTACACAAAAGCCTCCGTTGGCATCGCCACCAGCCCCTCACCAACCGGCCCCTTCACCTACCTCTACAGCAAACGCCCCCACAGCTGTGAGAGCCGCGACATGACCATCTTCAAAGACGACGACGGCACCGCTTACCTCATCTACTCGTCGGAAGACAATTCCGAGCTCCACATCGGCCCCCTCACTCGAGACTACCTCGACGTGACACGTGTCATGAGGAGAATCCTCATCGGCCAGCACAGGGAAGCGCCGGCCGTGTTTAAGTGTAATGGGATTTATTATATGATTACTTCCGGGTGTACGGGGTGGGCACCGAACGAGGCGATGGCCCACGCCGCGGAGAAGATTATGGGGCCATGGGAGACGATTGGGAACCCGTGTGTTGGCGGGAGTAGGATTTTTAGGGAGACGACGTTTTTTGCGCAGAGTACGTTCGTGCTGCCTGTAAAGGGTTTCAACGGGTTGTTTGTTTTTATGGCGGATAGGTGGAATCCGGCGGATTTGGGGGATTCGAGGTATGTTTGGTTGCCGTTGGTTGTGGGAGGAGGTGTTGATCAGCCACTTGAGTATAGTTTTGGGTTTCCTTTGTGGTCTAGAGTTTCTGTATACTGGCATAAGAGGTGGAGGCTTCCTGGGCAGTGGAGTGGGGAATGATTCTCTGTATTGTTTATCCAAGTTTTTGTTGGTATGTTTTTGGTAGAATGAGAAGAGGTAGGAATAGATGTATATTGTATTGTATTAATGTGTTGTTCCAGGCTATGTTAATATGATTTTGAGAGCATATAATGAATAATTCAACATGTCTGAATATCTTTGTGGAGCTAAAATAATTCGAGCTTGAGTCGAGTTTTACTTGAGTCAGACTCTACTTATCTTACTTTCCTATTGGAAACCATTTGCATTGATAATTATAAAAAAATTCCCAAGGTTTACTTAAAAATCCAATAAACTGTCAAACCTCGAAAACTTATGAGTATTCCCTGAGTTTTTATTCTGTTACATCCACATCTTGAAACATTAGGAATACTCTCTAAAACTAACGAAAAATTATTGACTTTTGGAGTATTTGTATTATTTCAAGGTTTGAATGGTGTATCCGAATATTATGAAATGAAAATTTTAGTCCATTCGGCTTGGTCAAACTCCAATTAATTATACTAGCTAAGCTAGTTTGTCAAAATAGATCCAAACCAGAATTACCTGAAGGAAATAATAATTCATCAGAAAGTGGTTACTATCAAAATTCATGGTTCAAGACGTACTCCCACGCCACCCCCCCGCCCTAGCTACCAAAAGCAAAATTATTTACTTGAAAACAAAGTTAGTGCTAATTACATAAAACACCCGTAAGGTTTTTTATAATTACAAAATAACCTTTTTATTCTCCCGAATTACAGAAACCCCTTGAAGTTTCAAACAATCACAAAATACCCTTTATACAAAATCTCACCAAAAAAAACTTGTAATTTAGAATTATTTGAAACTTCAAAATTTTTTTTTTTGTAATTTTTAAAAATAGAGGAGTATTTCGTAATTATAGAAAATTTTAGGATATGAGCGGACCCCGTAATACAGCTAGCTAGCCTGCCGACTGCCGTCCCTGGCTCAGAGAATCAAAGCTTTTTATAAATATATTAAAGAAGAAAAAGTGTGTGTAAAATTACTAAAACCAGATTGATCATGAAGTCGTCGTCCCGGCCCATAAAATTAAAGCTAGCGAACCCAGACCAGATCAGACCCATGGCCAGTATTACACAGTAAATGGAAAAGGGTGTAAAGATAGATGGTGGGGATTTTAACGTGGAGGGAGCTAGCAAGAACAAGATGATGATGCTGAACATGTGGCCTGGGGAATAATTCTTAAAAGAAGTTCCCACTAATAAAATATTCTATCATAAGTGGCCCAAAATTATGACCACTTGCTTTCCTTAATACTTTAACGTACAACATTGTCGTGACAAACAACTTTAATTTCCTCTGCATGGCCGGATCGGAGGAGATATGGAATTCGACTGTGCCTGTATCGCTTTTTTTAGCATCATACTTTGTAGCACACTTGCTCATGTACTGAGATCATGTGTCTATGTAAGAAATATTTTGTTGATTCATTCAAACTATGTATAGGGTTAATTAGAGAAAGACTTTTTCCTCCGGCAAGGTTTCTCTCGTATATATAAAATATTACATTTATACCCGTATAAGTTTCATAATTATAAAAAATAAATAAGTTTTTTCGGGTTTCATTAGGAATGTTCTGTTGAATTTGGAAACCCTAATTAACGAAATCCCAAAAATTAGGTATATATAATCATAAAATTTTTGTGGGATATAAGTGTAATATACTAAAACGAGGTTCACATATGTAGTTTAACTAACTCTTTTGTTGTCCAAATATAACTAACCTTATATATAGTTTATCATTATATTATATACAATTTAATAAGAAGGATGAGTTTTTTAGAGAGAAAACTTACTAAACTTTTATAGTACTCGCGCGAATCGGGCCGGGAAGAAAATAATTGTGACAAAGTAATTTCTTAATGCTCATTTTGGAATAAAGAAATGACGAAATTATCCTTAATATTGTCACAACTACAACGCACACGCAGTTAAATTCGGGCCATAATTTCACCGAAAACAGGGACTAATTAAGTGCTACTTTAAGAACATCTAGTGACGAATTTGTGAGAAAACTGAAATTTCAGGGACCAAAAGTACCATTTGGCTAAAATAATGTATAGGAATCTTCTTTTAAAATTTACAGAAGCCCTTTTAAGGTTTTATTATTGGGATAATTCTAATTTTGGTCTTTCTACTATACGACTAATCCACCTTTGGTCCCTCGATTATATTATCAGAAAGACAAGTCCCTAAACTACCACTTTTTAATTAGTTTTGGTCCTCCCGTTAATAGCTAACGAATTATAGTGGAGGGAATGTTTGGTGCCTAAATGACATTATTTCTTCGATGTTTTTTTCTTGAACAGTAGCTAAATTAAAGCTTACTAGATAATGACTATTTGATGAGTAAAGTTTCATAATTTAGTTATAAAAGGAGATCCTAATAGTATGTGTCAGCTGATATATCAGCTCACCAACTCCATCAAGTAACTATTAACTATTAGCAATAGTTTAATTAAATGTCAAATCAAAGGTAAAGGCGGAAAACGGAATAATATTGTATATATGTGCAATCATAGAAGTACAATTCTCTCCTAGGATGATTCTGTACGATACAAAATAGAACAACATGATATATAGAAACATGTAATACGGATTATTTTTAATACTATGTACTAGAAAAATATCTAATGTGGGTGTTTGATATGATCCGATACTGCATGATATTTTTTTTAAAAATATCCGTATATCATATCCAGTAACGGAGATGATTTTACAATTCATGAAGATGGGTTGAACATTTTTGTCCTAGCAGTCTTCTACTTCAAACTAAAAAGGACATTTTAATTTATGTATGCGTCCTCCCTTGTGACAAAATGGACAATTATATCAGATCATTCAACTATGATGTGACAATCATCTTCAAACATCAATGTGGAAAGACTATACTCGTGTCTATTTTAACTATTAAGGGAGGTTTGTGTGTATTTTTACCTCTGTACTTACATAGGAGAGCCACATACATTTGTTATATTTACATCAAGATTTAATTTTTAGTTTTATTTTTTTCTTAGTTTCTAGATATATAATTATATATTAGTCCAATTTTAGAGACTAATACGTAATAAATAAAATATATCTAGAGACTAATATGTAAAAAATGAAGTTAGAACAATCTAAATATGAGTATGAGTTCATAGTACTCAAATGTAATTATTTCTAATTATAATTCACTCAATTAAATCAATTTTTATTGTATGACAAAAAAATTGTCATGCTATTTATGTATACTTTAAAGAGTTAAATACATTTCAACTTCAAGTGAGTTTATTAAACTACAAGTTGTAATCCTCTTAGGCAAGATATTACACTTTTTCCTCATAAAAATTTTATAATTACAAAATATACCCGATTTTTTGGATTCTGACAAAATTGTAACGTCATATTTCAAAATTTAACGGAATATTCTCATCGGAACCCTAAAAATTGAGTTTTATTTGTCATTTTGAAACTCCTAAAGGTATAAGTATAATATTTTGACTAAGAAAATCAAAACTAGTAATTTAGCAAGACTCCCTCCGGGTCCTAACATATATAATTAACCATATTATAATTCAGTTGGACTTGATTAAATTAATATATAGTTATGACATATTATCAACAAATTGGACACAAAAATTAACATATATAGCTAATATTTCCATTAAAATTGAAGGGAAAATGATCACAAATTCGAGTTAATTAATTCAATTCCACTCAATCAAGAAAAAGAAAAAATTAGACATTAAAAAATAAAGGAAAATAAAAAGAGCAATTGAATACCTTTTCCTATTATGATCTTCCAAGAAATTCAAATCTCTTCATGAAAATTCACACATTCCACCACCCATGCACCACGACACACGTGCGAGATCACCACCGCCGTATGTTGCGGCAGTTGCCGATCATCATGGTTTCCAGGCACTAGCCCAAACCACCGGCTGCTCCTTCCATGAAAGGAATATTCCGGCGGAATCGCACCGTGACATTGACCATCCCTCTTTATACCTCCTCAGCAGCGACCGCACATCATCACAGACCTCCTCATTATACGACGCCGGTCTGAAACCCGCCGCATGCAAGCGGTGGGACCACCGCACCGCTGTCTCCCGCCTCTCCGCAGACATCGCCGGTGGGCAAGCCACCAGGTCCATGATGGCGCGTCCCGCCGCTCGCTCCAGCATCAGCCGCTCATTACTTGTTCTCGGAAAGGTCTCTTCCAACGCCTCGAAATAAACCCTAAACCACCTCAGGCATTCTTGAAAACCCCTAACGAATTCGAGCCCATCAACTCCAACATCAAGATCAGCTTCTTCTTCAACGACGGTGAGAATTCTAGGCTGCAGTTTCCTAAAAGTGGAAATCAAAACATCTCTCTTATTTCCAGTACTCCCCGTTACAGAATGCAAAGTCCCCACACAATTAATAGCCAGCGCTTCGTCTTCTTTAATCTCCAACTCAGCTAACTTCAACTCCGATAAATCGCCTGCAAGGTGTTTGACGTTAAATCTGAATGGTACTCCCATGAGCCGAGCAAACTTCTCCATCCTGGCTCCAATTTCTTTCATGACCCTTTGCACCGCCCCGTCTCCTCCGGCTACCACCACGGTAGTTAGCCTCAAATGAGGGGTCTCGTCGGCCCGCGTGGCGATGGCTTCAAGCAGAGTCGGCCACTGCGTGCAGTACGTGTTGCTAATATCAATTATGTGGATTTTGCTCTCACCTTCGAGAGCCTCCATGATCGCGCCATTACAAGCAACATGACCAAACATAGTCCACGGGCTAACTTCTTGAAATTTCAGCACCATTTTTCTCGTAGAATCGAAAGAACAAGTCTTCTCCGACGCGGCTATCAGGTTTCTATAAGTCCTCTCACCCGAATCCGTCATGCGGCTGAACAATGCCTGCATAAAGTAAGAAGCCAGCTTTTGATTAACATCTCCGTAAGGAGAACTCATCTCATTGAGCATCCACATGAGCTGTTGCAGACGAGCACTATTTTTCTCCGCTATAGCTTTAGCTGTTTCCAGAAGAATATCAGAAGCCCAGTTGTTGTTTTGGCCGGAAAGCGCCCCGGAGAATTCAACGGTCACCGGAGTAAAAGAGTATTGATCAGCCGATTGGTGGTAGGCATGATGGTGAGTTGGGGTGGCGCCGCTGCCTCCGGTGGTGGTAGTGGTGGTCGGAGTGGGCGTGTTTGAGAGATATTGTTGTTGGTGGTGGTGGTGGTAAGAGGAAGAAGAAGAGAAATCTTCTTCATTATCCATGTAAAAGTTGAAGCATTCTTGATCTTCTTCTTCTGTTGTGCTGGAATTGAAGGAGTGATGATCTGCAGAATATTGTAGAGTATTGACGAGTCTAAACAAAGTATCCATCTAATCAATAAAAGAGCCCACACATCAAACAAAAAACAATTCAACCTTTCTGTAGGGATAAGCACAGGAGAAAGAGATATATGGAGTTGTTAGGTGTTTCTTTTTAGTTTATAAACTGTATTTTTATTTTAATTAAGATTGAAGAATCTTGAACTTGGAAGGTAGCTCTCAGATAGCTACGAAGCGCTTTTGATTTATATTTATTTTCTTTATGAAACATAAAAAGATGAGAGGAGGAAGAATCTGAGTTAGATTTTCCTTTATGGGGAGTCGATGGGAGGAATAATACTGCAGTGGAATGGTGGGGTGGGTGAATAGTTTGCATTTTTCTTGTTTATGAATTGTTTTTGGGAAACTAGGATGGATTGGCGGAATCGGTTTTTTTTTTTTTTTTATCCCATTTTTTTGGGCTTGAGTATTATAGAAACTCAATCCATGACGATTTTTCCAACTTTTTTACTTCCTACAAAAAAATCGTTATAATATTATATCAAAATAGGGTAAAATCGTAAGATTTGCTCAATAAACTTAGCACACATTGACATTTCACTACATTAATTTGACAATTAACAATTTTATCCACTAAGTACAATTTTGTAGCAATTTAAGCTAATTTTTCTCTCAAATTAAAATCCGATGTTGTAATTCTCCCGTGCGTTGCATGTGCTGCAAGAAACTTTGAGCTAATTCGCTCCAAATTCTATTTTGTTCATGGACTTTTTTTATTAATTATTATTTTAATATTTTAATGAGAATAGCATAATTCACATATAAGAATGTGCCAGCTGATTACTCAGGCGACACCTCACCGTTTCTCATTAGTCATGCCACGAATGTGAGAATTTTGATGCAGAATTTCAATTTAGGGAAATTGATTTAAATGTCTGTAGTTTGTACATGTCAAGTTAAAAGATCAATTTTACTATGAGATAATTAGACTTACACCCTTGACTTTGGGGTAAATACAGCAACATCCTATTGACTATTGGAAATTACAGGCAGATTCCATAACTCTAATAGAAACCTACAAAATTTAATGGAAAGTTGCAAAATTAATAAATTATCTACAACATTTTTGTTATAGTGTTTATCATGACATGAGCGAAATGATTGAATTGTTATCCAGTTAATAAGAAGTTAACGCCTAGTTGAAAACCAAAAAAATGACTGATGGCAACATCTAAGTATTAGACGGAGCCATAGTTGAAAATATGTCACTATAATTTCCAATAATCGAAGGGATATTATTATATTTTTTTTAAGTTGAGGGACGTAAATGTAATTATCCCATTACAATTTGCTCTATGAAAATATTACTTTAGAGAGGGAGAGAGAGATTGTAAAGTGTATGAATATGATAGAATTTAGTGTGAGAGTAGTGGGAGCAGGCGTGAGAAATGAGTTGATGAATAGGAAAAAGAAATCAGAGACATGAGAAAAGCTGCCGGCATCATAATCACCATCACCAACACCCATTCACTCACATTCTTTGTTCCCCAATTTCTCTCCAATTTCTGCCACAAATTAATTCCCTACTTTTTTTCCCCTTTTCTTACACTATAATTACAAAAACCCATAAAATTAACATTACATATATATACGGTCTCATCATATGAATCCCATATTCTTTGACCATGTCCGAAATCTAGGGCATGCTCTCCACTTTTCTCTCCAACCCATATCATTACTCGTCAAAATTACGTTCTTTTAGTAGAGTACTTAATTGACCATTTTCCTAGATAAATAGGGGAGAGTCTACGAACTTGACAAACAAAAATTATGGGATAATTACATTTACATTTCTCTGATGTAGGAAAAAATTACAGTAAGACCCCCACAAATACTATTGAAAATTATAGAAATACTCTATCGACTATGATTCTGTTTAATATTTAGGTCATGTCGTTCGTCATTTTCTTTTTTTCAAGTAAACGCTAATATTTAATTAATTGGACAACAACTCATTCATATCACTTCGCTCATTCCAGTTATAGCAAACACAATAACAAAAATGTTATGCGTTATTTAGTCTTTTTGTAACTTTTCATTAAGTTTTTTAGGTTTCCGATAGAATTAGAGGGTATGTCTGTAATTTTCAATAGTCGAGAGAGAATATTTTTATATTTATTTCTAAATCGAGGGATGTAAGTGTAATTATCTTAAAAATGAAATATGTTGTGAGTATATATATAGAAATGGATCATATGATTTTAATTTGGTGAAGTGGAGTACATAGGACATTATTTAAAAGGAAAAGAGATTCCCTAGAAAAAGAAAAGGAAGGTATAAATAAGAATAAATTGGAGAAGAATAGAATAGAATAAATGTTTTACTTTTTAAAATTGAAAAAGGAGTGTTACTATTTATCACTCTTGTCATATGAAATTTCAAACTATTATATTAATCCACTAAACTCGCAATAAATTAATTATATATAAAAACAAAATCAATTTCCGAAACATTTCAGTTTTAATTACTCTATATATGCATAACTATATAAAAAAAATCTCCATCGATCAATGATTGGAAAATTTTCCTTGTTTTTGACAGACTCTGTGCTTTTCGAGAATGGAGAAGTATTGTATTGCAGATTAGAGACAAAATATTAATAATAGGGATATATGAATACAGTAATACAGACACAACACGATACGAATGCAAAAATACGAATTATTTTTGATATTTTACCCTACAAATGCGGGTGTTAGACACAATATAGTAAGATTTCTAAAAGTTCCTTACATCATAAAGTAGATGACAAGAGGACTAGACAATACCTCCCAAATTCCAAGAAAGTTACTTAGGTTCTCTCGACCAAATTTCATAACCTGCAATTGCATGCCCAATTAATATGCAGTTAAAGGGTTGCCCTAGCTAATTATTATATTCCTGGCTGCATATAAATCATCTTAAAGATGGATTATTCCTCGGAAGAGTTTATGGTATTGGTACCTATATAGCTAGCTATATTCTTCTATTGTCCGGAAAAAAATGTTTTATTTGGTGAACCATGAAGCTACCTAATTATAAGCAGACAGGAAAAGAGATAGGCTCATATATAGAGTAATGTAGGGTAGTATGCAATTCAAATATATATATATATATTTTTTTTGAAGATCAATTCAAATATTTTCTAGATACCACAATTTTTTGCCACTGGAGTTGTATACGTATGTTTAAATTTCGTCATTTGAACTTTTTTTTCTTTACAAATAACCATTCTAATTATGCATTTTTTAACATCACTTTGTCATTTAGAATATTTTTGGTGGTTTCGGTCACCAAAAAACTATTAGTATGCAAGTCATATGAATAATTTGAAAATAGTTTCGTTCAGTTGATCAAAGGATATCAAAAATGTATATATAGTGGAGATGATGGTTAGTCAAGGAAAAAAAAGTTAATAACTAAATTTTGACAAAAAAAAGCCAACAGACAACACTAAATGCAACGAGGCACTAGGTCTCTTTTGAAAATAAACGATTCAATCTTTGTTGATTGAAGTACTTGTGTGGGAATGGAGGCTTAATTAACCAAAAAAAGCCAAAACCAAATACTTAACGTGATAAGACACTATACAGGATTCAAATCTAGATCTCTTAAGAAAGTAGACAATTCAAATTCTAGTTTTGTGATTAAATTACTAGGTTTAGAAGGATCATTCCCATATTCGGCCTCTGTTGTTCCCAAACCGGAACTCCAAATGAAACTGGATGGGAAACCAAAACAAACGTACACTAAAGATGAAATATAAGCTAGAAAACTAATATCGAACAAAACAACCCCAATTCACTCCTAAGAGTTGTCACACGCACACTCTACATTAGGCGTGTAAATGCGTCAAGCTGAGAAAACTAATATCAAACAAAACAACCACAATTCACTCCTAAGAGTTGTCACACGCACACTCTACATTAGGCGTGTAAGATGCGTCAAGCTGGCTCGAGGCTCGACTCAAACTCGAAATTTTGAGCTTGAGTTTCATCGTGACAATACATCTACAAGCCCTTATTATTAATTAAATTATATTTTATTTTATAAACTCGACTATAAATGAGTCGTGCTAGAACTCGACACCTTTTAGTCTTAGATGACCTTAAACCTAAAACTTTAGGCTCGATAAACTCATGAAGCTCATCATCTCGACTCATTTACAGCCGTACTCTACAATCACCTTACGAGACTCTCATTTACCGGTCTGCGATTCCTGCGGAAGAAAGAATCTCTGTACAATGTTTCCACAAATAGCAACTCTCATTAACTAGCTTTTAAGGATATTTTAGTCATAGACTCATAGCATTTGGCCTTTAACCTACCAATGTCTAATCAGAATATCATGCATGACTCTGAAAAGTTAAGGTAAATGTACCAAAAAGGAAACTATAGTATAATATACGATATTATCTACGAAACACAAAAAGGAAAACCTCAACACAAATACAGCGACACGGATTTTATGGGACGAAAATGACAATTTTCTCGTCAATTGTACAACCATTACACATTCTCAAAGGGGGAAAAAGACTTAGCCAAACTACAGATTCATTAACGAATGAATTATCCTATACAAGATAAAGATCAAAATACAAGCTTGATATTTTATTTTCGTTTAGTTTTGTACAAGCAAACTATAGATTGATTAACTAATTGAATACAGGTTGATGAATCAATTATATATTTGATTCACAACTTACCATACAGAGGTGAATGAAATTACTATCTGGGCAGTTGATTGATCGATCAACTACACAACAGACTGACTAATATATCCATGAGTGATTAAAACAGCTAACTTCACATAATGCACAAGTGTGGTCACTGCAGAGACCTAGCATTTTGCAGATTATGCCTTCAGGTAACCTTTTCTTTCCAAGTATGAAACAACTTTTTCAGCCAGAATAGTTGGAGAATCACAAATACCTTCGCTTTGATGCAATACTATCTGGGAAAGTGAAAACGGCATCAGAAGTGTATAAAACGAAAATATGTTAAAAGGAAATACAGAAGTACATTTAGCGATTCGTAAACGGAAGGGCATTTCATGCCACAAGCTATAACTGAACAAAATGAGGTGTTTGTAAGAGCTTCAACTTATGGAGAAGTTAAAGTTGTAGCAAATGTTATAAAAAGTTGTAGTAAAAGTGCGGATTGTTTGGAGAACTACCAAAAACAAATTAAAGGAAAGGAAAAAATAAGATAGAAGATGAAAAAGGCACCCCAAGGTCAGTTTTAGCATCTGAATTATTCTATCTTCTTTTAAGCAGAAGCACCATAGCAAAATACTCCATTTATGCTTTTCTAAAGCTAAAAGCAAAAAAAAAAAAAAAAAAATTTTAAGTCTGCACACACTCGTAACACTGTAAGACTCAATTAATCAGTGAATATGCTACTTATTTTGGCTTCAAGTTCAACAGTGCTTTGATATCTCTTATTAGATGGCCATGCATGAAAGTTGAAGCAGTACAGTTCTTGTTGCCTAATACAAACGCATACCTCAGAGTCTAATGGTGGCTCGTATGGATCATCAACACCAGTGAAACCTGTAATTAACACACAAACAAAAGAAAATCAATTTTTTTAATGGAAAAGGAGAAACACCACAAGGAAGGATCAAATAGCTAGTTCTGTCTTCTCAAAGATGTCGAATGATAAAGAGTACTTTTCGAGGTTCTTAAATATGAATTATATTATCAGGTCCCAGAAGATATAATTAAGAACAACTGCATGGCAACCCATACTGATGGCATACAATATGAACAGATCAACAAATAATCACATCATATAATATAATTATTTTTTAAAGAAATTCCATGTAATGTAATTCAAAAAGATTTAGTTACAGGGTTTTAACTTTATGGCGAGGAGTAGAAGATCTATTACCTGCTTTGGCTAATATAGATAACTTGAGAAAACATCAAGAATTATTAGGACCTAGTTAGATGCCTAGTAAGATTAATTCAGGTCGATTGAGCTCAATTGTGTCAGAACCAGAATTAAATAAATTAGTGATTTTCTGTGTCAATGGAAGAACCTTTTTTTTTTTTTGACATCATCAGTCACACTATTACTGACAGCTGTACTCACCTAATAATAAAGATGTAGGAAATCAAGCAATTCCTCATTTTTGTGTAGGAAAACATGCTTTGACACCTGGGACACTGTAACGAGTGGATAAATTCAAACCTATAATATACACGTAAATGCGATCCAAAAACCCCACAATATCTTAAAAATATTACATACAGCAATATTCCAATATGTGATGCAGAAAAGTCCAATGCAAGTTAAAACATATGAATATGAGTGGTGGTAGATGGCCCGTCAATCAAACTGGCCATGAATGATCCTTATAGAATGACACACACTTATCTCAATAATTACGCAGGAAAAAAATAAACAATCTGTCCACCAAAAGCAAAGTATTTCGAGAAGAGAAACACTTTGGAAGATTGCTATCACCGATAGGAATTGAAGATATTGTAATAGAATGATTAGAATAGAAAAGAAGAAAAACGAGTTTTTAGAATCTGAATAACAAACCTTTGATTTTTCCAGCTCGTGCAAGCTTGTATAATCCCTTAGGATCCCTTGTCTCACAAACTTGCAAAGGCACGTCCATATATACCTGCAAAAAAATAAAAAATAGATTAAACTTTGGAACATATTATGGCTGTTGATTTGAGAACTTTTCTTGTCAACATGCACAAACCTCGATAAAGTCACCTTCAGGAAGTAAATCTCGGCAGGCATCTCGCTCCTTCCTGAAGGGTGATATTAAACTAGCAATGCAAATAACTCCAGCATCTGAAAATAGCTTTGCCACCTCTCCTATATAACATAGAACAAGTCAATTGAACTTTAAGATGCGCTAAAATGAAATGAGAATAATTAAGCTATAATTGAGACAAAACAAACCTATCCTTCTTATGTTCTCTGCTCTATCTTCAGTTTTAAAACTAAGATCACGGTTCAAACCATGCCTGCAGTTATCCCCATCAAGGATATAGGTCAGCTTTCCTCTGGCATGTAAGAGACGACTTAATGCACATGCTAAAGTGCTTTTCCCTGAAGTAAGAGATCAAGGAGATAACACGATATCACCTTCTCCACAGATGGCAGCCCAAAACAAATGCCAAGTAATGGTGGAAAACAGGAAAAGAAGTCACCATCAAAGATGAAATGATGAGTTAAAAAACTACCTAAGATCACCAGGACAAGGAACAATTCTAAGACCAAAAGTAGGAAAATCAAATTAATCAATTTTCTAACTCTTTCCTCTTTTGAGATTTCAAGATTCTCTTTTTGAGATTTTGAGATGTCACAAGAAATCAGGTGTATCACCTAATCTACTGCAGTGAAGTCAATAGTCGACCATATTTCTTCTCAATAACAACATCTGACTTAATAGACAAGATAAATAGCATCAGAAGCTGTTTTTCCGCATCTTCTGAAGTCTCAACTTTGGAACTGGATATTCATGATCTTATCAGTTCCTATACCCATAGGCAATAATCCAAGATTACAATATTTCATAACCATACAGTTTTGCTCCCAAAATCTACAGATTACAAATAGTTTAGTGTAGTGTGATTACAATATGCATTCATCATGGAATTTTGCCCTACTCAAGCCAGAAAATTTTCGATCAGTCAAAGCATCTCTGTTTTATAATGTAACAAATATAAGACTTTTAACCACATCTTGATCACACACAAATATATGTTGGCCAAAACTCAGAAGCTGAGTAAACGCAAAACTAATTATGGATGTATATTCACATTTAGACTGTTGATTGCTACACAAACCTGATCCACTTAGCCCAGTGATCCAAATAACACAGCCCTTCTGATTAAGCAACTCCTCCCTGTCGCTCTTTTCTACAAAACACTTGTGCCAAACAATATTTGACGAACTTCCAACTGTAGACCTCCGGAGTGCACTATTCCCTAATTAAACAATTAATCACACATTTAAATAGCTAAAAAAATCCTAATAACCAGAATATGCAAGGAGAACAACGAAGCGAAATCAAGCAGAGGAATACAAACAAATACCGGAAATGACCCCACAATCGTTGTCTTGAACATCGCCGGTGGAATTTCGTCCAACCTGCTTTGTCTGGCCGTTGACGTGCGTCGTCGTTTCGTGAGCTTCCATTGCCTTAATTGGCGCCAAGGAGCTCGATCTCGTTCCACCACCGCAAATCTCCAATCTCGTCACCCCGCAGTGAAACAAGCCCGCCTTGGTAGGCGTCGGCTTGCCGTATAATGCGGACGATTTGCACAAATTTGAAGTTTGATTCCCTAGTGCCGCCATTATTTTAATTCCTCAAATTTCTAATAACAAATTTATCAACTACACAGCTCCTTCACCCCCAAACAAATCAGCAAAATCATAAAAATAACCCCATAAAAAACTTCAATTCATTGAAGCAATGCAACAAACATTACATGTGCAGGACGCCAGCGGCTGTTTCAATACTTAGAGAAACTGCTTCTGCAATTATTGAAACACACAAACACGTAGAAAGGCAAATTGGGTCTTGGTATATAGCATGAAAAAGGGAAGAAAACTGATGATCTTCGATAAGGGATTTATCAAGAAAAGAAAAAAAATGTTAAATGTGGGTGCAGGACAGATAGGAATCCCACACGATGCGCCCGAGAGATACTTGTCCATACCATCACTCGCTGAATGATTGATTTATATTAGATGTTGAGGGAAAATAATATCTAATTTTTAATTCTAAATTAAATCATGTTTTTTTTTGTTTGATTAATTATAATTTTTCGGATTTATTTTCTCCCAAAAATCTAGTCTTTTTTTTTTTCGCTCTTTCAACTTTTAAATTGATTTCTATGGGAAAAAAAATAGGAGTGGTGCATGTGAACATTGAGGTGATTTTCCCTTCCATATTTACTTACTTTTTAAAAGAAAATACTAATAAACATCCAACTAAAATAACTCCGCTAGAGGTTCTTCTTCTCAAATGCAAATTTTGCCATCGATATCATGTCTCATATGGGTGAGTTTGTCCGCCATTGCACATCCGCTTTTTCCACGAGATTTACAACAATTTTTAAATCACGTCCCTTCCATATTCACTATTTAACTCTTTATGTGTGAAGTTTGTTGATTTATCGGTAAAAGGATATACGGCTAAAATATCCATTTAATTTTTAGAAAGTAATGATCATTTTGATACTAATCTTTCACGTTCAAGGTTGATAACTTGATTTGGTATCAAACTTTTAAAATTATCTTAAATGAAGCATGGATTTTGCAATAACATTCGAATTGTATAGACAACCAACCGGATTTGTTGTGTATTTATTCAAAATTAAGAAGAACTACTGATATAATTTTATTTCCTTAAAATAAAAGAGTTTTTTTTTTTTATGAAAACCGGCCAACGCCGCCGTGAGGTCTTTATTAAATCCATGAAATCTTCACATATTGCTACTTGTACAGGCATGCAATCTTTAGGTTATTATGACCATAAATAAAAAATAATATTAATGAAATCTTTAGGGTATATCTAATAACAGCCTTATAGCTACGTTTGGCCCGATGCTAATTTGTGCATTAAAATTTATTTGGCAGTGTAGGTGGACTTAGGATTTTAAGTGAGTGTTGAGATTAAAAAAGTAAAATTTTATCATTATCAAAACCGAATATTTGATTAAAGAGTGAACAATTATCTGTAAAAATTACAAAATTAAGTACCAAAATACAAGAATTGTCAAAGTTTGGAGTGTTTAATGGAATTAACCCCAAAAAACGGATAAGAAACGGAGAAAAAGGAGAACATATGAAAATTTGTTTGGTCCAGCTAGACTCAAGGCCCTTTTATGTACCAATTCGATCTCTATGGCACACGTACAGTTATCCTAGATTAAATGTTCCGACTTATTCATTAGACGACGATTATATTAATATAATAAAAAAAGAAAGCTAAATATTCTTTGGATTTTTGAGTACTTCTCTAGTTTATGGCCTCTCCTCTATGATACCAATTGTTGTTTTATTGAATTTGTTTCACTAATAGGATCATGATTTGACTTTGATCATTATGGACTAGTACCAAGATCGAGTTCTAGATAAGTGGATCTAATTTTAACAGTCGGAACCGTAACCATAAATGTAGCGCCCCGATAATTCAGAAATGCACCTAGGAGGTGTACACGGCCTGCAGCACGCCGTGCAACAGGCCATGGTGATGGTTTGAGTCTTGTCCCACATCGGCCAAACATTGTTAATAAGAAGGGTTTATAAGTTAATTACCAAGCATTAACCACCATGTGGTGCACCATCTTTTGGCAAGTGGTTTCAAGCCAAACTTTAGGGTTGTGATCGGTGGTGGTGAAGCTTATACCCCCGCGTCCAACGGACACCCAAGCGGGGGTTTCTCCTCCGTGCCCGGGGACCCGCAGGGGTTCTCCTCTGGGGTCCGGATCCCCGCGCCCAACGGGCACCCAAGCGGGGGTTTCTCCTCTCCGTGGGTTTCTCCTCTCCGTGCCCGGGGACCCGCAGGGGGTTCTCCTCTGGGGTCCGGATCGCGACAATAAAAATGGCCCCCTCCCTAGTGAGATTATATGAGCAAAATATGTATATATATTCTATATGTATTAATTATATAGTCTTAAATACGTTATCTATATATAATATAAAGAATAATATATCGGCTAATTAGGTTAGAATCCTAATAGTTGTACCCAACTTAAATTGATTAAATTCCATTAATCAAGAATATTCAAGAGTTAGTTGGAAAGTTAGAAATGAAAGAATATTTAGTAAGTAATATCTATGATGCACGGACACTCCTAAAAATCCTACTCTGTCGTGTGGTATTGTGTCTGATACCGTATCAGATATTTCTCTAGTATAAAATGTCAAAAAAAATATGTGTCATCATATCCATGTCATATTATGTTGTATTTGTGTTTCATGGATGGGATAAGGATTTTCATTTACTATGGCATGCATAAATTCACATTCATGCATGGATAAGGATATAATTATAATTTATAACGTCTCAAATGCATAGAATTGAAAATCAAGTCTTCACGTATATATTATATCCATCAGTTCATTTCCTAGTCCATATTAATTTCAGACCCAATTAAAAATCAAATCTCATTGTAATACACTCGGCCGGACATTATGGTTTTCGCTTTCGGCAAAGATATAAGAAAAAGAAAATTATGTCCTGAATACAATTAAAATACTACTATTTCAGTCTGACGTTCAAGAATTGAGCCATGATGAAGTACTTGTACGTGGAGCAGCAACAACAACATCACGAGGACGAAATTACACCAACAACAACAAAGAAACGAGCAATACTAGAAAACTATCTGACACGATGTAATACTAAGGATGTTAAGTCATCCCGTATCGAATAATAAAAAATATGATGTTTATTATATAATGGCTTGACAAACCTATCCTATTAAGCTAACTTTTGGTGTTGGGTTAGGTCAAGTCTATTAATTTAACAAAGGATGATGTTTTTATAAATGTTTGTGTATTATATAACTTTCGAGTTAGAAAATCCAACCTAAAAACATAAATTCTTATCCTTTTTTCAGCATTAGCCAATGGTAGAAAAAAGAGATAATCCAGTGCTAAATTGTGGAATTCTTATTAATCACTCACTAGCTAGCTAGGAATAGACGCATCATGGAACATGAATATAAATCATTTGGCCACTTAGAAACGTACGATATGATGATCACATAGCCACTTCAAATCATTCCTATTGGGGACAGTTACAAATATCCGTAAAGTTTAGCGCGTTTACATTAATAGTTAATACACTGAAAGTTTGAAACATTATGAATACCGCGGCCCTAAAAGCTAACGAAATGTTTTTAACAATCGCTAACTCTGAAATTCTAGTAATATTTCAAAGTTTCATAATATTTTCCAGAAAAATACCTCTCATAATCATCCCTCGCTCTTCTATTGAGCAGCTGATGATCTATTTAATGACTTCTAGCTCTTTTGCCTTGTCCTATATGCACATTTAAATCTTAACGAAAGGAAATACATCAAAAAGGATGAAAAGGTACATCTTGATAGACACCTTTCAGCTGTGTTGAGAATTTATTTCACCCAACCAATTATTTCTTCTTCATTTACTGCTTTTTGTTTGATAAAGGTAAGTAGGTTTTCAATTATTATGACGACGGCGAGTTAGATCAGAGGTAATTCTGTAATCACCACCATCCTGAAAAAATGAAACACTGCATGAAAACTACTACGATCTCAAACTATTTCAAAATTTTCACTCATTTTTGAACTCTTGGGGTAATTACACGAACCCTCGGGTTTGCTTAAAAATAAAAATTAAAAAATCGTTGAAATCTCACAAATATCTCATAGTAAATAAAACCTTACAAATACTTCCCTTAAAACATAAATATGTATACATAACTTCTGAAAGAACCTTACAAATACCCCTCTCAGGAATCAGTGTAAAATTGCAAGGTCTAATGGTGAAATTGTAAAAGTCGGAAACCCTATGAATTTTGTGTAACTAACCCTAATTAAAGTAGTGCTTATCACTCTCAACCACATCCTTTCATAAGTTGGTTTGATTATTCATAAACTTTTTTATTGGTTTTGCATTGGAACTCTAGTCATTATGCACCCGGCCTAGCTCCTATCTATTCTCCACTCCACATGCAAGAATGAAATTAAAATAGATATGATTAAAAAAAATCCAATCAAACTAAAGTTGCTTAACCTAGCTAGCTAGCTTCACAAAATCTTCATAACACAACAAATTAATATTAATTATATATATACTAAAGTTAGAATTGAGACCTAGTGCGCCTATGAAAAGCTTGATCTTTCTTTATTACAACAATATCCTCATTTCCATTTTGATCACCTTCCAATTTATCACCATTTTTCTCCAATTTCACGTTACCATTGTTTCCACACTTCTTCTTCTGCAGGCGGAAAGCACTTCTCAGTCCTCTTATTAATCTCTGACCAAAATTCTTTTCAACATTATGCGGACTCCCCTCCGATGAAGACGACAATTTTTCCCTCATTTTATTAACATCTCGAAACGTTATCGAAGAAATCGAACCGATTTGTCCCCTTTCAATCTTGTTATCGTTCTCCGAGCTAAACCTGAAACTCGCGGACCGGCCCGAGTCGACTCGGTGCTTGACACTTTCTGACTCGGTCAAGAGTTTTCTCATGCCGTTGAGCTCTTTCTCCAGTGTGTGTATGCGGGAATTGGTGGCGTTCATGATGGACTTGAGCTGCGAGACCCGGCGGAGGGCGGCGTCCCGCTCGAGGATGGCGCCGAGGGTGGTGGGATCTTTTTTCTCGGGTTTTTGGTGGTGATGAGTACGGTGGTCGGCGGCGGAGATGATGGAGTGGCGGGTGTTGAGCTGCTCGACGAACATGGCTTGGACCACGAATCTCAGGGGCATTCTGGGGTTCTGCACTGCGTGCATGAGGTGTTTGGGAGATAAGATGCTGCAATCTATGTAGTTGCACATTTTGATCTTTGCATCCTCAGACACTGTTCCGATGTTTTTCTGTGAATTGGAGAAAACAATGTCGAGGTTGTTAGATACGATAATGTTATTATTTGGTTTAATTTGATTTTGTAAGCTTGGCGTGTCGTGTTCGTGTTTCATAACTTTTAACGAATTCTTATAATCTTAATTATTGATATATTTAGATATATGTTAACAAGATATTACATAATTAGTAAATCATGATTGACATAGCGATCGTACCTTGAGATAAATGTCAATAATTCTGTAAGGAAGATCGTGACAGTCGGTTAAGCGTTGACTCACGGACGCCAAAATCACCAGTAAATCCTCAACACCGACACTCTTAACATCGTCCAAATAGCTCAAATCGCCGTCGGCGTCGGCGTCAGCCGTTAAGCTCAACGCCTCAATGCATCTGCTAACCAGAGCCGCCGCCGTCTCCGCCTCCGGAAGGAGCGGAAAACACGACCGCATCACAATAAACGCGCACTCCTTGTTAACGGCGACGACGCGGCGGAAATAAGCTTCCGTAATCTGCTGAAGGTTTTCGTCTCCTCGGCCGACACTCATCCCTAGCAACTCCGCCGCCGTCCGGAGTGAAGCGACGTTAAATGGAGTAACGGCCACGTGGTTTCCGTAACAGAAATCCGTTACGACAGAGAATGTTTCGGCCGTTATTTTTAACGGCGGAGAGAGGGTTATTTCGGAGAATTCATTGAGGTGCCGTTTCAAATAGGTACTTGTTCCTATCAATGCGTCCTGTGTGAAACGGAGTAAATGCACCATCACTTTTTTACATCTACTGAAAATTACACTTCATTTGCACATATCTTTAGGCCAACGAACCGAACCTATGGAATTAAATGTTTATTGCAGGTAGCTAATCTATCAAAATCAACTCCATTCTCACTAATTTTTTTAAGAGAAAAGACAACTGAAAATTGAGGGGGAAATTTGTAATTTGAAAATTTGAGCCTGAACTGAAATTTTCGCAGTAGAAAGATAAAGAATTCATGGTACAAGAACCAAGCTTGATAGTTTATACATTAATTACAATTCACCGATCCCGAGAATTCCAAAGAAAATTCTCATTGTTGCTCTAATAAATTTTAAAATCAAGCTCCTAAATTTGCATTCGGAAAAATCCTATCTTTATCCAAAGGAGAAAAGATAAAGAAAAACACTGCTAAAACGTTTTGACGAAAAGTTCGAAAACAACATGACTAATTATTTATACCAGTCATCATCAAGTTGAAACTTTGATCAACCTTCGCTATCCATGGCGAAATTAAATTAGAAAATGTTTATAATAATTCACAGCTTATGTACGCTGTTGAGAAACTCTTTCCAAACCAAAATCAAACAAAATATATATAAATCCGAAATGGCTCGAAAAAATTACAAAAAACTACCTTGTGAAGGCGGAAAACAGAATCCTGGACATGTATCACCACGTCTGGATCATGCTTTCCACCCAATGACCTGAAACAGAGACAGACACACAAAAGATAATCAGAAACAACTACAGTAATCAGAAAAAATAAATTAAAATCAAGAGATCTGAGATCAAAAAAATTCAAAAGATTTAAAAATCGTACCATTGTCGTTCTCCCGCAGAAAGTTGCGGTGTAGGAGAAGGAGAAAATTCGAGAGAAGGTATACTTGACGATGAATATTCATCTTCTTCTTCGTAAATTGTGCCAACTACTCCCAATTCATTCCACCCTCTCAGCCCCAGTTCTTCCATTTTTATTTTTTTTTCAAATTCTGAAAAAAATAATTTAAGGGTTTATGAGTGAGAAGTGTGTGTGTTTAAATAATAAAAAAAAGTTTTTTGATAATTGATATAGTTTCCTTGTTTGGGATTGTGAAGAAAATCTGGTCTGGTGTTGGTGTTGATATTGGGATTAAGAGAAGGTGCATTAATTGTGGGCATGTGGGGAATCATAAATGTCTCCTCTTCATCGAGGGCCAGCCTGCAGATTGTATTCATAATTCAATTTATTTAATTTCTGACCAAAAAAGAGAATTTTTTAAAACAAAAATGAAATCATTAAGTTTATGCTCAATTTTGATTTTGTGGAATGTTAGGAACATAAGTTTCAAAATTTGCAAAATTCATTTGAAAATCTTGGAAAAAATACTAACAATTCTCACTGAAAGTTCATTAAATCGCCTAGAAAATGTCACATGTGACGCATGTGACTATATTTTTCCAACTATACTTGCCCAATTAGCACCCCACTTAGTCGATTTCAGCACAAATAATTGTTGTTTTATTTAATAACGTGACAATTACTTGGATTCACTGACCAAGTAATCATGTCAACTAGATAAGTATGACCGGAAAAATATAATTACATGCATCACAAGTGACTTTTTCAGACATCTCAATAAACTTTTGGCAAAAATTTTCTTTATTTTTATAAATTTTCAAAACTATGGAATGAATTTTATAACTTTTAAAATTTATGTACTTAAAATATCCATAAATCAACCAAAATTAATAGATGAATTGTCAAATTTTCCTAAACTATATACATGAATATGATGATGACGAGGGAGCAAAAGCCAGTTTTTGAAAGGCATGACCATGACTCAGCTCATGATTGGACTTTTGCTTGTCAGTTTTTGCCTTTTGGCCCCAAATGGCTGTCCCATAAGGTTAAAACACCAGTGTTTTTTTTTTTTACTGTAGCGATCGAAAGAAATTACCAAATGATTTATTTTATCGGGAAATCTAGTTTAAATTGGGTTTCAGAAAATTTGTTTTCATTATGTGGGCTATCACGCTTGGATGTGAGAACTATCTTTGAATTATTTGCGAGTTTATAAGTGTTTGCACTTCGATACCGTTTCTAGTTAGGGCTCGCTTACTTTTTAGGTATGAATGATACCAGATAGAATATGTACAGTTTAAGGTTTAAGATGTCCAAATTATATGTTTACTTTGACATGAAAAATTCATATTGCTATGAAGGAACAATTGTAATTCAATCGCGTGTACATCAAACAGATAGTGTCCTTCGTATTCACTTTAAAAAAAGACATGATTGTTCACTCATATATTTTTCATATGGTTTTTCATGTTTTATAGACCTGGCATAGTGATGATCCATGCGAATTGAAGATCCAAAAGATATAATAGCATAAACTATTCATATTATCCTATAAAAGTTAATTGTCTATCTATATAGTTAAGAAATAAGAAGTATATATACTTAATATACACAAATTTTTAGTTGGTCTAGTGTGATGAGATACTAGATTTCTTAACCAAAACTTAGGATTCAAATGTAGCTTGTATATGAAATAATTAAGTTGAGAGAATCACCCCCAATTGGATCTTTAAAGTAACCGAACCCATGAAAATTAAAAACAAACTTTTTTTACCATGATCATGATGTATTTTACTCGTTTGACAATTTTGCAACTTCTGGTCGTACTCGTACCTAATTATCAAAGAAGAAAATGTGATCTCACCTACCCTAACTTTTGGACAGGAACAAGCTAAGTATGTGAATTGTCAATGATCAAATGTAAGTTGGACAAACTAAGATCTAGGCTGTAGTACTAGATTATTATTAATTAATCCAGTTTAATTTGGATCTAGCTATAATTAGGAAAAGTTACATTATTAATCTAAGACTTTAACAAATATTGTATATTTCATATTAAACTTAGACAAAAGAATTATTAGTGTTAATTGCTTAATATTCTGTTTTATATTTTGGTTCATTAATCATATTATTGAATAACCTCATTTATTTGCAGGTAACTGCTATGAGAAGAAGACCACAAAAAGACCCTCCAACCTCTATATGTTTAAATGCTAGAGAAACCTCAGGCGTTACTCGTGCTCATAGTCAAATTCCCACAATTAAAGATATTTATTACGTATTTATAATTGGATATTTATTTTTATTTATTTTTTGTTTAAAGTCCATTTATATGGGTTAAAGCAGGTCGGACCACGAAGATGTAAAGTTCTCTCTAATAAGAGCTGCATTTCCAATAACTCAAACCCAAGACTTGTGATTAAAGAAAATTTGTACGATGATGATAGGTATTTATTAGATGGTTAGGATCAAAAATAATAGGTAATAACTTCTGAGAGAGAAATATCATGGGGAACACGGCATAAGTGATAAGCCATGAAGAGCCCGAATTATTACTCAGGAATTAGGATTATTCCATTATCCTACATGAAATTATATATATATATATATATATATATATATATATATATATATAGATCTCTAACATTTGATCTAATTAAACTTATACCCTTTATATTCTTTTCCCATTCGAATTATGATATTTTTTTGCACTTTACCATCTAAACTTTTGTTCTTTACAGTTTGCTTCTTAAACTATAAAAATTTTGGCAATTTGCCATCTCCGATGAAAATATTCCACCAAAAAATTACATCGTGTCATATGAGAAACATACGTTCACGTTGTATTGCTCCCCTTTGTGCCTAGAAAATAAACCCTCAATTAATTTCAGAAAACTTAGAATTCTAAAGAAAAAAAGTTTAGATGATAAAGTGTAAAAGTCACTATAGTTCAAATGGGAAAAAATCATTATCCCTAAAAATTAAATATGAACCATCTCTGATTAGTCTGCCTTACAAATTGTAAACTTTGTCTGCTTTTAAGGTTTTTAATATTTTTCCTTAGATTTATGGATCACATAAACTGTGAAACTATTCCTCCATAGGCGGAAAAAATTATGCCATAATATAATATTTTTGTGTAATTTAAATATATTACATAATAGACCCTCCTACCTTTATAAAATAATAAATTATCTTAAATCCTTTCCTGATTTTAATCATAAGATACATGTTAGAATCTTAAATATCTTCTCCATTAGGGAAGATTCTAGCATCAAATAAACCATTCATAGAGGGTGTTTCAGTCACCCAAAACCAACTAAAGTAAAGTTTTCGGCCTATAAATAGATAATTTGAGCAATTTACTATAAAAATCAGATCAGAAAACATTGGAAATCCGAACAAAAGCATGCGGAAGGAAGACTATATATATGACGAAGACAAAATATTCAAAATCTAGGTGTAATTTCTCTTTTAAATTACACCAAATAATGTCGGGGCCACCAATATTTCTAAATTTTAAATACAAACATTTCTTTCCCAATTTTTTATTTTCCTTTAATTAGTGCATATATTATACATATAACTAGCTAGCTAGTGAAAGGCATGTAGTAACAACAAAAATTTCGTTGAATTATAATAGTTATTTTCACACTCGTAGGACCAAAAAAATGTAATTGTCGCACTAACTATTAATAGTTACAAATGGAAATATTAATTCATGTCATCAATGTAAACCATTATTGAAGCGAAAATGAATACATACGTAACAACATAAAACTAGCATCAATTTATATTTTTAACTTATTTTTATCATTAACGGAATTAAAAAAAAAAAAAATAGAATTGCCGCCGCTCTCTTTTCTTATTTTCTCCGCCCCTCAGCCCTCTCAACGGTAAGAGGGGGCCAGTGCTTCTCTCTGCCCGCTCCTCTTTCGCTCTCCCTCGTCGTTTTTCTTTATTTTGCCTTTTATCTTTCTCGTATGAAAGTTTTTTTTGATTTATTCGTTGTGTTCCCTCTCGTATGAGAGTTTTGTCCCCTCTCGAATGAGAGTTTTTCTTATCTTACCACCTATTGCCGTCTTCAATCAAATTTGTTGCCACCTTGGCGCCGTATCCACCAGATCTGCCACCACCAGGCCACTGCTGCTAGTCTGATGCAGCATTTATACAACTTTGAAGACAACTTTCTACCACAAACACTAAAGAACCAAGGTGATGCAAATGTTGGGTCAATCCTTGAGAGCTTTATTGAAGATATTAGATTTGTGGTAGGTTTTTATTTGTTTGTCGTTTTTTCTTGTCAAAAGTGTGGTAAAATGTATTGCCCACTCTATTGCTCATTCGCGAAGATTGCAGCTTTGGCTAGCGTTAGATGTTTGGGGTTTGTCCCAACCTTCGCACATGCTCTTGTTTTGGGTTGATTGATTTATGCATTTGTCCCTCATTTGAGGGTATTTATTTAAAAAAAAAAAAAATTATTTTTATCATTCTTTTACGTAGCAATTAAGTTAAAAATTAATTATATATATGGTTCGTTCAAACATTAGCATCAAAACATTTACATTTTACACGTATTTCATGCCATATATAAATTCTTGTATTTTCATATTTTCACGTCTCAATCCACAATCTGACAAGTCATTTCAAAATAATTTCAAGAGATTTAGTTAGGATTCAATAAGACTTGACTTAATGAGTTATATTATTAGCTTATTAGAGAATGAGTAGTTTAATATACATATGTTCCATTTCTTATTATAACAAGATATCAGAAGATTTTTGCTTTTTCCAATATTAAGTAATCATCTTTGAGGTATTTGCAAAATTTTCGAGATAAAAGTGAGAAAGTTGTAAAAAGTTGTAACAATAAAAACTAAAAACTAAAAATTAGTTGTGTTAGAGAAGAAAGGACAACTACATCTTTAAATAATAGGAAAAATGGAAAATTAATCAACAATTTGATAAAAGCACTCTGAGAGGTGTGAAGCTAAAAATAAAAAATATATTTTTAGAGTTTATGAAGAACTTACGCATTTAAAATGTTATATCATTAAAATTTGAATTGAACGGGCCAATTCAGAACGATCCTCTTGAATCCTAAAACTTGATTAAGAGATCTAGTGACTTATTCCACTAGACATCCCACTAGACGAATTAAATTTTGGTAGTCCAACCAATCATTAATTCAATTAGAGCCCATTTAGAAGCCATATAAAAAACAACGCATTTCAAAGAAAATAATATAAGCCCATCTTGGCCCAATTCAAAATAAGGCAAACCTAAATTAAGGCCCAACCCAAAGTCAGGCCCATGTTGAGCCCATTTTGTATCCAATACAAAATACGTTTCCCTGTGCCCTATATTTTTATAAACATAAAACCCTAGTTTTGATTCTGCAGCACCCGCAACACACAGAACAGAGTAGAGAGAGAAACAGCGCCGAAAATGAAGTATAATCCGAGAGTTTCCTCCTCCCGGCGCAAGAGCCGAAAGGCGCACTTCACTGCGCCGTCGAGCGTCCGCCGCGTTCTCATGAGCGCGCCGCTCTCCGGCGATCTCCGCTCCAAGTACAACGTCCGGTCGATGCCGGTCCGCAAGGACGACGAGGTGCAGGTTGTCCGTGGAACCTACAAGGGCCGTGAAGGTAAGGTTGTTCAGGTGTACCGTAAGAAGTGGGTCATCCACATTGAGCGCATCACCCGTGAGAAGGTTAACGGATCTACCGTTAACGTTGGGATTCACCCCTCGAAGGTTGTTATCACCAAGCTCCGCCTCGACAAGGATCGCAAGTCGCTGATCGACCGCAAGGCTAAGGGCCGCGCCGCCGCTGATAAGGACAAGGGTACCAAATTTACGGCAGAGGATATTATGCAGACCATCGATTAATAGGTTTTTTTTAGCTGTCTTCGTTTTTATGATATGTCGTTGGGTTTAAGTTTATGCAAGAGAGGAAAACTATGTCATACTTTGTTATTTTTAAATCGTACTTCGATTTTGTTTTGTTTTAAGGCAATGCTGATAGTTGTTAGTATCAAATTACTTTGTTTTACTTGTGTTTTCTTGACCCGATTTTGCAATTTATCTTCGATTTACTGAAATTTCGCATTCAAGCTGCAGTACTCTTAGATGAGCTTCCATTATCATTATCTGATAATTTAAGATATTTGCATAGAAATTTCAGCTTTCTGGATTTTGGCCTGCGAGTAATTTAACTCTAATTAAAGCTTCATCTAGAAAATGAATTTCTCTGAAAGAACAACTCTTTTGTGCTCTATACATTTCTGATAACAAGTGGTAAAGTTCAGAAGTCAGTCTGGACAATGGGATATGGATTTCTTGTCTGAATTGCATGGGTTTTTTTTCAAATGCTTACAGGTCTTTACCTTGGATGTGTTTCATTGATTGGTGTTTTGGGTTTGAAGTTGAAGATTTCGAATTTTAATTAAAAATTTTGAGTGTCTTTACGAACTTGTTTAGTTGAGCTCCCAAATATAGGTTATTATATAAGTCACTTGCAGTGGACCTAATTTGGAGACGTCTGAGATCTTTTGTTCTTTCCGATGCTATAATGCATGGACATTCTTAAAAACAGATTTCTCTAGTGTAAAATATCAAGAAAAATTAGTGTCGTCATGTCCATATTTTTGTGTTCATGTCCGTGTTTCAGAGTTCAAACGCAAATGTTTCCTATGACCAAATTCAGTATTGGTGAAATCCTTTTGTTCATTCAAATTCAATTGTTACCTCTGATCGAATTTAATCCCACGTTTATCTTTTACCAAAAAGTTCAAGATCCACCTAATTGGTATGTGAATTTGAGTGTTTTTTTATTGTAGAATGTAAATTTGAGCTTGAGAAGGAACAATATATAGATAAGTTTGTAACTCAGAATGTGATTTTTGTAAATCAAAAAATTTGAACTTATAAGTTTGATATGCCACTCGAGGGAATATAGTTAAGTGGCACCAAAATTAATCAACTTATATTTTCTGCTAACCTGTGTTTGCATGTACACTTGACACAAACACAATGACATGGACAAGATACAGAAATTTTTCTACATTTACCAACAACACGGCTCGATTAAATTTATAGAAATGTCAAGTGTATTAGAGCTTCTAACTTAGCAATACCTGACTCCATCTTATGACCCCTTTAAAGTGTAAAGATAGTCAGATATTGTTCAAAATTCATTCCCTTCATTTTCTTTCTGGAGTATAGTTTTGGATGTTCCTATTCTTACACGAAATATTTATCATTAAATCTCGTCCTCTGTTTCCCTCTTATACGACTTGGTACATTATCAGTCACGCTCCTAATGGTTCATCTTTAATCACCATTTGTACTTCGAACTTTTTTCTAGTGAAGTATAGATATGACAAAATCTAAATCTAAATCATTGAATGCATTAAGTTGGTTCCAGACCAAGTTCATGCAGAAATCTCTGTGACGATCTCCACATCATTTTCTTGATCCATTTCTTCATTTTTGAATCTGAATCAACACAGGGAAAATGGGGAAATTTTCATTTCACTACTTACAATTTTTGGGTTCTTTCCACATTCCTGTAGATATCATATTTTTACCGCCATCTTTGAACAAAACCTGCAGCCTGGAGAAGCTTGTTTCTACAGCTCATATGGCCCCTCTCAAAAATTCAATCGAAAATACAAATGAATTGACTTGAGTATAGTTCTTTAGACATCTGAAGAAAACTGTTAACGTGCCACAAAGATAATACAGAACAAATGCCAAATAGGAGGATGAAACCAAATGGAAGATGTTCCTTTGGTTTCTTTCGCCTATAAATGCGAAGAACCGATGAAGCACTATGTTTAATACCGCAAAAGCTGCAAACAAAGTTTCCCTGTTTAAGAACAGAAACTCTAGAAAGAATATTTCATGTCGAAAAGCCTCAACAAGAATCACAAAAGGAGCAGTTGAAAGTAAAAAACCATAATCCCAGGCATCAAAGTCGATTATCCTTAATCACCCAGGATATCAAAAAACAGTATATAACTGTAACTACTTATTCCGCGCCTCCTTCCAGCGCAACCTCAAAAAAAAAAAATCGAAACACTGTCTGAAACTGCATCTTTACAGAGACAATATATATCCCTCAGGGCTTCAGAGAAAGAGACACACCAAACTTGGGAACCTTATCCAAGGACTTAGTGTCAAATTCGCTCGATAAAGTTACCAGCGATTTTTTAAAGAGCTCGTGTTGCAAAACGGTTCCTAGTGTGCCATGATTGTTAAGCTTCATTTTGACAAGTGTGAGACTGTCAATAGCGTATGATCCTCCCACTGTAAATGTGTTCTCGTTTGTGGAGAATTTTCTGGTTATCTCTCCCACAGCAGCAGTCCTCTTTAATTCATCCAGGAAGTGTATGTATGATGCCTTAATAGTGTCCCCCTTTTCACCCCTACCATGTCAGGAAGAAAAATATAAGATTTCCCGACTTATAACAAGATTAAGGAAGAGTAGAGATGTAAAGGAAACGAGCCTGGTGAGCTGGCACGAAAAAATTACTCATGTAAACCCCTAATATAGGGTGGTTTATGTAATCTTTAACATTTCTAGGGAGATTTCTGTAGTTTATTCAAACTTGTGAGGACCAACTGTAATATGACAATCTCTGAAGGGTTGTATATATTTAATTCTAAAATAATGAAACTTCTGGAACTTGACGCCAGTCAAATATTAATCATAAATTTGAGTCTCACGAGCTGAGCTGGAGCCCTATTTTCTTAGCTCGTCACATTCAAGCTCAAGCCAGAAATAAAGGCCAAACCTCTGCTCGTTTCCCTCCCTAAGGAAGAGAAAAAAATAAACAAGCTATAGACCAATCTAATAGTTTCAGACTTACAGAATTATTGAGGCGCAGGAATCTGGCTTTGTTATGGTGATGCCTGCAGTGTATTTTGTCAATTTACCAGAGGTCGTCTCGTAACCTGCTTCCGCACCCAAAGCAAAGGTGGGGGTACCAAGGGTGACTGAACAATCAATTGGAGGGGTTTTGTTCAGACCGACAGCTGCAGTGAGTGATGCGTGAGGGTGTAAGTATTGAAATTCCAACTGCACAACAAACAAAATGGGACATCAGGGGAAGGAAAGACTATTATAAGTAGGGCGAATTACATCTAATACTCTGAAGTTAAGTCAAATTAAAAATTGATCTCTCTATTTTTAGAAATTGCCAAATAGTCCCTAATGTTTTCAATAAATGTGTAATCTTCCTAAATATCCTCACTTAGGGTTTCAGCTGGGAATATGTTTGGAAGACCTTCACATTCATTGAAACATCAAGGTCTATACAGTAATTTCTCAAACTAGAGGGATCTAATTCTAATTTCACCTAACTTCAAGGGTAGTAGATGTAAGTCAACCTTATAAGTATGCTGCTGGAAGGATGGTTGTACGCACCTTGCCAGACTCATAATTAGGATATTTCAAGGTGGTAAGAGTCCTCGATGACGGGACAATGTCAGCAACAGCAATAATTGCTGAGATCTGCCAGAATAAAAAGTGAGATTAGAGAGATGACAATGAAAGAGGCAATGTGTTAGTGCGATAAAATATTGAGCATTTTACGTTTGATTCTGTATCAACTTTGACATCAAAGAAGGCATTTTTGTACATATACTGGGCGGCAACATCACCAGATGAGTAGCCTCCTTTTTTCACTGTGGATGTTGTCAGGGCCTACATTCAGGTGGAAAAGGTGAAAATTGCTACACAATATTGAGCACATGTGACTGAAATATTTTGAAGAACTGAATAATTATAAACTAAAAGATCACCGTAGAAGATCTTAGCAATTAATTGCAAAAGGCAAGGCAATTAAAGATGAAAAACAATCACATCAACATAAAGTGAAACTATTTGGGATTCAGTCATTTGTTCAAAGTTCAAACTTCACTCCCTCAAAGACTAACTTACCGATTCAGACATCTCATACTGAGATAAATGGAAGAGGAAGGAAGATTGAAGAGATTCTCATACACAGACATAGTATATTTGGACACTTATGTTAATCCAAGAGCTACTTTATCAAACCAACAACATGATACATAATTATAACTGCACTCTTTACAATAACCAAATTTCTTAGGACCAACAACTACAGAAGTTCGCCAAACATAAGAAAAATAAGTGCCTCCACTCGGTGTTGACTGCCCATTTCTAGTCATTCTGCTTTCCAAATCTGTTATGACATATCATATCACCATAATATTGGTTCAAGAAAACTTCAGACAGTCCCAAGTTCCAAGTCCAGGCAGAGAACTTTAAGTTGAATAATCCTTATGTTCAAAGTTGACAACCCCAGTGTCTTACCACCTAGATCTCTACAGGCTTTACTCACTCTAAGCACTATCTGATCAACAGCTTTATATAACGGGTTTTTTCAAGATGAATTAGTTCAAATTGACAAGTTTCTGACAAGAAGTACTACATAAGGCCAATACTTCATCAGCTTGTTCACCATGAAGATCACACCATATAGTGAGAACTGATATATATGAAAAAAATAATGCTTTGTTTGGCACTTGAGGTTTCAATATTATTGATGTAATAGACACCAGAATTTGCCTCAGGCTATTTCCTCATTTTCACGTATCAGCATGGTTCAGAAAGTAATCATTCCAAAAATCAGAAAGAAAGAAAAAGTTATATCCCACAAAAGAGAATCTGCTACACCAGAGTAAAACACATCAGGACTTTCACTTACTGCCAAGATTCTAGATTAACTAGATCTAAAATTCATTGTTAGAAGCTTTGCCACAATTGTAAAATCAGGCATGCTCAAGTATTTTGAGTGTAAATTGTTGCGTGTTATCAATCCCTAGTTAACTAATTAAAATAGCCTGTTAGAAAGCTTTCAGCAACTTTGCAATACATGCTTTGCTACTCACAGAATTTAAGTTAAAATGCCTGTGTTCTGAAACCCCAAGTCAAGTAGTTAAAGTAGACATGCCCCTCGTGATCCTTCAAAATGAATCAGAATTAAGAAACACAAGTCTCATACAAGGGATTTATTTGATACTCAGAAAAAGCAACGAAGGCCAATAGTAACAAGAACCAAACAAGATATTTGAGGTTCAGGTTTGACTAACTCAAAGATCAACATGCACTAGATGGCAGCAAATGTCTCCTTCACTGCTTGTGGAAATCATTTGAGGAAACAAGACTGCCATTTTTATGCTAGTACGGAGCATAATAAGAAACAAGATGAGGGAAGTATGAAATGGGACAAGTTTAAATTAAGTCATTGAAAAAATTTCCTTGGTACTAATTAGCATCAGTCTAGAAAAAGATGTTGATAACTAAGACTTGTTAACCTATCCTATATTTTTCTGTTCTGTACCGCAATTGACAGAATGAAGTGAGTATGCCATTCCTATTAGTGAAAATGGGTTAATGAAATGAAAAAAGTTAACTTTTAATATTCTACTACACTCCATGAGGCATCTCATATTCCACACACAACCTAGGGCAGATAATGTGGTCAGATTAATGAACTCCCTCCAATTAGGGGAGATACTTCAGGCATATTATTCAAGTCTATAGAAACAAAGAATCCAAAAGGTTGGTGCAACTTTATGCAACCATTACAGCAAAGAAAACAGTGCCCGCACAAAACATCGCATCAAAACACTAGCATCTTTACCGGCAACATTTTCAAATCCAATTAAGCAGCTAACAGCTAACTAATACCATGTTGATTCTTTCCTGCTACCGGTCTCAGCGTGAAAGGAATCTGCTAAATGCGGTTAAACTATTTCACTATATCTCGTTACATATCGTAGCAGATGATCGGCTGAAAGTCGAAATCCTAACATGTAATGACGCAATCGAAAAACTAGGCAAATCATGAGAAATGAACACATAGATAAGAACAAGAACATATAGACGCCAAAAACGAAGTGAACATCAATCACAATTGCAAATAAAATCAATGTATTGCGAAAAAACAGTAGAAACTCGTACCACTCCAGAATCACTGTAGGTCGAGACAGAGAATTTGTGTTCCGAGAGATAATCTCTGGTCAGCAGATCTGAAAAGATAAATTTCAGGACAAAAAAAAAAATCACAGATGAATAGACAAAAACAAATTATTGATGGATCGATATATGAACCTTTGGCTTTCTTGCCAATATCCGAGAAGAGTCCTGGTCCCTTGCTCATTTTCGTTTTTTTTCGATTTGTATTAAATCTAAGGGCGAATCGAGAGAAGTCAGTGAGAAGAAAGCTACGACGAAGAAGAAAATGGAAATAAAACTGCTCTTTTTCGTGGTGGAGGCCACCTGCAGAGGAGTATCGGAATTTGTGACTTGTGATTTTCACGGGGATTGTTTGCACCGTTCTTTTGAACAATGATGACGGTCAGGATCTGTGATGTATTTGCTTAGCTCACTTGCGATGCTATTTCGCCATCTGGAATCTGATCGTGCGGTCGAGAGGGGTGAAGTGACGGTCACTCGGTCACAGCCAGATCAATATAGAATTGTAGCATAGATAATTATTTTGCATTAACGAGAAAAACAGAAAAATAATTAGTTTGAAAAGAGAGAAAATTATGTTTTTATAATTCAATTCGAGAATTGAGTCTTTGCAATAGCAAAAAAAAATTCTTGCATGCTGAGTAAGTCATTTTGGGATTGTTAATGACTAGGTCAATCGGATTATTAATCTCATAGCACAAGCGTGTGACTTTATCAGTCTTATAACTCAAGCCATTGGATCTCAATTCTCAAGTTGCAAATTTGTTCAAAATCACAACTCAAATTATATATATATATATATATATATATATATATATATATATATATATTTAAATATAGAATTTAAACTAAAACTGAATATAAATCACTATTTACGGTCTTCTTTTCGAAAGAAATGTTGTCGGCTGTGAGTAGCCGTATGAGATGAAAATGAAACGAGTCAGCTTGCAAGTTCGGTGAGCTTATTTGAATGAAGCTCAAATTTTTTGATTTTAAACTCGTGCTTATTGAACTTGACCTTAGCATGGCTCTAAAAGTAATTTTAGGAAGTTGGTTGATGACTTTATCGACCATTTTTCACTATGTTCACATTACAAGAGGTGAGCTGATGGGAGCGTGATCTCCACACTAAAAACGCCACTGCAAGGGGCTTCTTCGGGACTGGGAAGACATTTGGGTTATGGAATTTTTCGATGAAACTCGAGGACTGCTCTATCGCGGAGGCAGAGTTACTAGGTATTCGGGAGGGATTGAAATTGGGTTTGGAATCATTTAGGATCGATAAACTTATTATTAAGGTTGACTCTGAAGTTGTAGTTATTAATTCGGGATGCTGACACCACTTTTCACCCGCTTGACGCTATCATTGAAGATTGCAAATCATTTTTGAGAAATTCTTGGAATGTAGAATTGAAACACATCTTGAGGGAGGATAACTCAGAATGCGAATGCTCTCGCGGTTTGGATCATAGCACTGTTGAGTTGGTTGATTGGGGTGATCCCCTTCTGCTGTAATACATTGCATCAGAGAGGAAGCTAATTTGTAGCTTTTCCCTTTCCTCTATACTTTCTTTTGTAAAAAAAAAAAAAAAAAAAAGGAAAAAAAGTCTAATTTTGCTCCAATCTGTACTCATCTTTTCTAATTTACCATAATTAGATCAATTGGTCTTGTCCAAACACCACCTTACGCACAATCAAACTTCAAAGTCAGTTTGTTGAATATTTTAATCAATCAAAATTATTAATATTAAATAATTGTGGAATCAAATTCAAATTAAAACTTTTCCTAAAGTTAAACTTATAACGGGTGGACTCCCGAGTCTTTATTACTTTTTGTAATTTGTTCGACAGGGAAACAAATATACACCTCAAAGGAAAATTCACGTAGACATCGGTCAAGACTCAAAAGCAAAAGTCTTATTCCGAAATAAATATGTCGCAATCCGTGTAAGTTCTTGTTACGCGTCTGTAACGCGTAAAGGACCAACCCAAACAAAACTGACACACGCCTTCACAAAGCGGCCAACAACAATTTCAAAATAATACAAACTCCGACATTTATGAAAAAAATTACACGATCTGTACTCCCAAGAGAAAAAAGCAACTCAAGGACAAAAAGAAGACTGGAACATAGTGTTTTTTTTTTGAAGAGGGAACATAGTTGGTCAGTGGTCATAACGTGCAACTTTCTTGATCATTTCTACTATTTCACAACCCAAAAAGGGGGGTTTAGGGATCATTGTTTGAAGTTTTAACTTAAAGAAATCTTCTCTCTCCTACCTACTTTTATATCTTCTTCACTTTTATTATAGAGTAACCAGTAGTGGGGGTCAGTACTCGGTACTCGGTAGTTCATTTCTATTAATTTACAGGAAAATACTCGGAAGCTTCAAAGGCTAGTTCTTTTCACGTTCGTTGTTCATCATACCAATTTGCGTAGTCCTTTCTGCGTTCTGCCGGCTCTTCGGGACTTGTAATAAATAGGGTTGAAGCGCTGCGACTGGTTCAAAGGAAAGAACCCAGCAAGCAAAAGTCAATACATAAGAGAAATAAGTTGACACTGTAACTTTTTAAGAAAGATTGATAAAATGGGTAAATTTTTAGGGGAGAAAATGGATCGTTTATGGAGTAAGAACTGGGAAGTTGACCCGAAGCATTCTTCGTCGGAGGCGTTGCAGCGGTGGAGAGATCTCTGTGCGGTGGTGAAAAATCCCAAGCGCCGCTTCAGATTCACTGCTAATCTTCATAAGCGTGAAGAGGCTGATGCTATTCGCAAAACCAATCAGGTTTTTCCCCCTTTTTTGTGTCTTTTGATAGTGTGGTGTGTGAAATAAGCTGTCTTTTGCGTGTGTGTGATATGTAAAGATGATGAAATTCTTTAACAAATTGTTCTCTACTGTTATTTAATTTCGACTTTGCTGCAGAATATAATGTTTATATATATAAAAATAAATTTGGATTTTTTCGATATATTTGACTTCATAATATGTACTGAAAAGGGAAACAGGGCCTCAAAAGCAATTACATTGAGCTAACTGATTTGGAGCTAAGTTAATGCAATGGTACTTTGAAAATGGGTATTATAATATTATTAGAAAAGTATAGTATTAAATGGAAAAAGAAAAGAAAAAGGAAAGGAGAAAAAGAGAATGCAGCAAATATGGGAAAATATTCATTCATGAACTTCGTAAAATGACCAGAAAAGCCAAAGAGAGGCTCAAAAACAATTAAATTTAGACCATTTGGCTAACTGATATGCAGCAAAGTCAAAGCTTGAAAATGGGTATTATTAGAGAACCATAGTACTAAAGGGAAGAAAGAAAAATCTTAAAGGAGAATGGAGTTCTATTTTTCACTTAGATTCCATTAAGTTTATGATTCTTGAATCTGTCTTGATGAGAGAGCCACTTCCATCTTGGATGATTTCAGGAAAACAAGTTGAGAATCGCAGTCCTCGTCTCCAAAGCAGCTTTTCAGTTCATACAGGGCGCAGAGCAAAGCGACTACACCGTACCAAAAGTAGTCCAAACAGCCGGCTTCCAAATATGTGCAGATGAATTAGGTGCCATAGTCGAAAACCACGACCTCAAAAAGCTAAAGCTTCATGGAGGCTCATCCGGAATTTCGGACAAGCTCTCCACAAGCGACTGCAAAGGCCTTTCCACCGAACCTGAAGCCCTCAACAAAAGACAAGAAATTTACGGGATCAACAAATTCCAAGAAAGCGAAGCTAAAAGCTTTTGGGTATTTGTTTGGGAAGCCCTTCAAGACATGACCCTAATGATCCTCGGTGTTTGTGCCATAATCTCATTAATGGTTGGCATAGCAACCGAAGGATGGCCGAAGGGGGCTCACGACGGTCTCGGAATCGTTGCTAGCATTTTGCTTGTGGTGTTTGTTACTGCAACAAGCGATTATCGTCAATCGTTGCAGTTCAAGGATTTGGATAAAGAGAAGAAGAAAATCTCAGTTCACGTGACGAGAAACGGTTATAGGCAGAAATTGTCCATTTACGAGCTTTTGCCGGGGGATATTGTGCATCTTGGTATTGGTGACCAAGTTCCTGCTGATGGGCTTTTTCTTTCCGGGTTCTCGGTTTTGATTGATGAATCTAGTTTGACTGGGGAAAGCGAGCCCATTGTCGTCAATTCTGAAAACCCGTTTTTGCTTTCCGGGACAAAAGTTCAAGATGGGGCTTGTAAGATGATGGTTACAACAGTTGGGATGAGAACTCAATGGGGGAAATTAATGGCAACTTTGAGTGAAGGAGGAGATGACGAAACCCCATTACAGGTTAAATTAAACGGGGTGGCGACGATTATTGGGAAAATCGGGCTCGTTTTTGCTATCGTGACATTTGCTGTTTTGGTTCAGAAAATCGTGGGTCGGAAATGGCAAGATGGGACAGCTTTAATCTGGACTGGAGACGATGCTTTGGAATTGTTGGAGTATTTTGCCATTGCTGTCACAATTGTTGTTGTTGCAGTTCCTGAAGGACTTCCACTAGCTGTGACTTTGAGTCTTGCATTTGCCATGAAAAAGATGATGAATGATAAAGCCCTGGTTCGCCACCTGGCGGCTTGTGAGACGATGGGGTCTGCCACAACTATCTGCAGTGATAAAACTGGGACTCTGACGACCAATCACATGACTGTGGTAAAATCATGCATTTGCATGAATGTGGAGAATGAAATCCCGAAATCTGTTGTTGGAATTCTATTACAATCGATCTTCAACAACACTGGTGGAGAAGTTGTGGTGAACAAAGATGGGAGGAGAGAGATTTTGGGGTCTCCAACTGAAACGGCTATATTGGAATTTGGTCTTTCACTGGGTGGGGATTTTCATGCGGAGAGAGAAGCAACAAGAGTAGTGAAAGTCGAGCCATTTAACTCTACGAAGAAGAGAATGGGAGTTGTGTTGGAGCTTCCAGAAGGTTCCGGAAGCTGTCTGAGAGCTCACACTAAAGGTGCATCGGAGATAGTTCTGGCTGCCTGTGATAAGGTTATAAATAAAAATGGCGAAGTTGTTAAAATGGATGAGGAGGCTTTTAATTATTTGGAGGGGATTATTGAGCAATTTGCTAATGAAGCTCTTAGAACGCTTTGTCTTGCTTATGTAGATCTTGAAAATGGATTCTCTCCTGATGAGAATATTCCGGAAACAGGATATACTTGTATAGGAATTGTGGGGATTAAGGATCCTGTACGGGATGGAGTGAGAGAATCTGTTGCCCTTTGTCGTTCAGCTGGTGTTACTGTACGGATGGTAACTGGAGACAATATTAATACTGCAAAAGCTATTGCGAGAGAATGTGGGATACTTACTGATGATGGTATAGCTATTGAAGGTCCGGTTTTTAGGGAGAAGAGTCAGGCGGAATTGCTTGAACTAATTCCCAAGATCCAGGTACCTATAAATGTGTATATCATATAATTAGAAACAATTAGTGTCAGGATTTAGGTAGTGTCTTCAAAACTCTTTAAAAAGACACTTTTGTGCTTTCTCCTTTTTTTGGCACTTTGGGAGTGTTTGGAAAACCAACTTCTGCTTATTTTAAGCAGACAAAAGCTAGAAGCTGGAAGCACCCACCGACCAACTTTTTAGCTTCTACATTATTTTCATTAAATTGGTGGAAGTTTGATCAGACTAAAAATGCTTCTCAACTCTTTTTCCAAACACCAACTACTTTGTTTTTTTGAACTTTCCACTTTTTTTTTTCCAAAACACTCCTCACTTTTACTACAACTTTTTTTACAACTTTAGCTTCTGCAAAAGCAAAAGCTGTTGCAAACAGTAGCTTAAGCTTTTTATTGCATTGCTTATGATAATTAAATACTTACTGTCAGGTGATGGCCCGTTCTTCTCCGTTGGACAAACATACATTGGTGAAGCACTTGAGAACTACTTTTAATGAAGTCGTTGCTGTAACTGGTGATGGAACTAATGATGCTCCTGCACTTCATGAAGCAGATATTGGACTCGCTATGGGCATTGCTGGAACTGAGGTGAATTTCACATTTTTCACACAAACACAAATATATGATTCAAATTCATATGTACAAATGTAAATAAATATATTTCTTATTTTCTTATTTGTGCGTATTTTAACCTGGAAAATTTCATTTTGGGTGGAATTCAGGTGGCGAAGGAGAGTGCTGATGTCATCATCCTGGACGACAATTTCTCCACTATTGTGACTGTAGCCAAATGGGGACGCTCAGTATATGTAAACATTCAGAAGTTTGTGCAGTTCCAGCTGACTGTTAATATTGTTGCATTGGTCGTAAACTTCACTTCAGCTTGTCTAACTGGTAAATTATATTTCTATGATATCTTCACTTAAAAGATTCTAAAGGCTGTAGAAATTTATCCTAAATCTTTGAAATTAATGGTGATTTCAGGAAGTGCTCCCCTTACTGCTGTTCAGCTTCTGTGGGTCAATATGATTATGGACACACTCGGGGCACTGGCATTAGCAACTGAGCCTCCAAATGAGGAATTAATGAAGAAATCACCGGTTGGAAGGAAGGGAAACTTCATCAGTAATGTCATGTGGAGAAACATCCTAGGGCAATCCTTATACCAGTTTCTAGTGATATGGTTCCTTCAAGCATATGGAAAATCGATTTTTGGACTTGAGGGCAGCCATGACTCCGACTTGGTCCTTAACACGCTTATTTTCAACACATTTGTCTTCTGCCAGGTGGTTTACTAACTAATCATTTTTCCTTTGCGTTATTCATTTAATGATAAAGAACTAAAAAATCCTCTAAAAAAACCCAAAATCTCTAAAGAATAGCAGTTTTGTGCCAAGTGCTTTTTTCAGCACTTTTGTGCGTTTGGAAAACCAGCTTCTACTTATTTTAAGCAGAAATAAGCTAGAAGCTAGAAGCACCAAAAGACATGCTTTTGGTCTCAGCTTCTAGCATATAGATTATTTTCGTAAATAAATGGAAGTTTCTTCAAAGTAATAGAAGTTCTTTTTAATTTATTTTTATTTTTGCAAACACTCATCACTTTTATTACAAGTTTTTACAACTTAGCTTCTTCAGAAGTAGTAGAGTTTGCAAACACCCACTTCGCAAAGATGTTGCATAATATAACCAAAATGAGAATCATGTTAAAATTAATTTACCTGGTTTGTTTGGTGTCTAATCTCGTGGTGATTGTTTATGCAGCTCTTCAATGAAGTGAACTCTCGAGAAATGGAGAAAATAGATGTGCTAAAAGGCATACTGGACAACTACGTGTTTGTATCAGTTCTCGGTTCAACTGTCCTCTTCCAAATCATCATTATCGAATACCTTGGGACATTTGCCAACACAACTCCTCTTTCATTGATGCAATGGTTTCTCAGCATGTTTATCGGATTCATAGGCATGCCAATAGCTGTAGTCTTGAAGAAGTATATTCCTTTGAACAATTAGTGGTGCGATATTCTCAAGGGTTAAATGCAGGAACCTTATCGATTTTTGCGGTTCTCTGCACTTAGGTTCCTAACCTCTATGGGATGTAGAAAATGGTACATCCACTCTACAAAATGTGCGCTGGACGTGTCTTTAACCAGTTTTGGTGGAATAATCAAGAATATTCTGGGAAAGAGTCACCGGAATAATCTTGATTATTTCACTAGAAAAGGATAAAGACACGTTCGGAGCACATTTGTATAGTAGAGGTACTCATTTGCACAACCGCAAAAGTGAGGAACCATAAGTGCAATAACCCGGTAATGTTGGGGAGGTGTATGAATTTAACCATATTCTTGAACACGTTTTCTGTTGGATTGGCCTATTGCTTGGTATTTGATCCCAAAGGAAGTGAAATTGAAGATCCGAATCCTGCAAGATTCAGAAATTACGTTCTAATTTTCCTGGTTTTTTGAACTGTGGAAACAAATCCATCATTCTTCGACTTGTTACGAATATTAAGGCTTGTGAACTGTAACTAATCTGCTAGCAGTGTAGGTTTCCTTCTTTCGTTTCTTTTATTTTTCTGTATAGTTAATTTATTTCACTGATTGTATTAACGTCCATGAGTACGAACAGTAAATCTGTTAACTGATATATTGTATCTGATGCTTATCTATAAGGTTTTTAATGCATCTAATTCTTGCACAATGTCAACCTCAAATGAATTGGTTATGCAAATGATCTATTTTCAGGAGCAATCGTGAACTTTGTTCAATTTTTCTTAATTGACTGGAGTACACCAAGATAATTATAGGAAGAAAAGCACCAGAAATTAGTGAAAAACAGAGTTTAAGAGCTGAGAACTACTGCGATCACCTGAAATTCACCTTGATTCGATCAACATTCTGCCTTTCATTTGTCACTGGCGTTGGCAACCGTGATCTGATTCCATCGATTTCATCCTTATATCTGTTTATCAAACAGGTTCAAGCAATTCGCGAGCTCTAACTTTGCCTTTGCTTCGCAGTTACTCTGCTTTGGCTCCACAGCTTCTTCATGGTGGGTTTGGAGGATTTGATGGCGGCGGAGAGGAATTCTTCGAGCGGTGCATTTCTCCGTTAATGTGAAACATATCCTTGGAGCTGGAGGATTTGGTTACAGCTGGGCTGGGTGACCGCATGCCAGACGAATGGGAGACCCGGAATGCGTTTTACGTTTTGAGATAAATTGATCCGGATTCGTCGGTCATGTTGATCCGTGACGACAAACTAACTGTACCATTTAAAACCCATTTGGCGGGTTTTTTTTTTTTTTTTGGGAAAATACTAAAAAATCCCTAAAATAAATTTTTATATCTAAAAAATCCGTGCATATTTTTGTTAATCTAAAATACCCATTCCATTAATTTATCATACTCAAAAACCCAAATGTTGACTTTGACCCATATTCTTGACAATTTTACCATTTAATTTCTTAAATTGATTTTTTTGTTTGATTATAAATTAATTTTATTGGCATAGTAATTTATAAAATAAAAAAATAAAATTATTTTATCAAGCTTTTAATTTCTTTTGTTTTATTTAATTCTAAAAAAATTACATTATCTCAATTAATTATATTGTAAATAAAATTTAAGAAAATATTTTCATATATATATATATATATATATATATATATCTTACTGAAAAAAAAATTCCAAAAACATTTAATATATTAAACTTTTTATTTATAAAATTTATATTAAAACATAAGGATAAAAAATATTATAAAAATAAATAATTATATTTTAAATCTAAAATGTATTTGAGGGTAATTTTGTCTAAGAATAAAATGTTGGGCCTTTTAGAATGAAAAATTTGTAGAATGGGTATTTTAGATTAACAAACATATTCATGGGTTTTTTGGATATAAAAGTTTATTTTAGGGGTTTTTTGGTATTTTTCCCTTTTTTTTTTCAATTCAGAAAATTTATTAATAAATTCTCATTATAATTTCTTGCTTTAGTGAGTTTATTTCTCTTTGTTTTTGTTGAAGATGGAGAAATAAATGCTGTAGTCTATATGAAAAACTTTATTAGTTCAAATTAAATAAATACTAGAGTGCTAAGGTAAGTTTTAAAAATAAAATTATATATAAATATGTGATAACATTTATCTATATTATATTATATTTGAGGTTGTTAGACCTCAATTGAGCTTCATTAGAATGAATGCTATTTTGTGATTTTTTTGAATTTTTTAACTAAAAAGAAAAAATTCTATTGGCTGCATGGTTATTAATCTATAACTTTTCTAAATAAATAGTTACCAAAAATCTCTATATTAATTGACATCATAAATTTAGTAACGTCTCAAAATTTGATTGGATAAGAAAAGTAATTTTCTATATTAAATTATGAAACTAAATACTAATTATGAAATTTTTAATTAAAAAGAAAAGGTTTCATTGGTTGTTGGATTAAATTTGAATTGGTATTAAATTGAAATCCTTAATTCATGCAACAATTTATAGAAATTCCTTAAATAAAGAATTCCATAAATGAAACGCATTTAGTAGAGTTGAAAGAGAGAATATAATTTAATTTAGATTTGAATTTATTCTAAAAAAATACATTATTAGGCATTTAATCCTAGAAATTAGGAAACTAATTATTAATTAGCTAAGCATGAGTGTTTGATTATTAGGCATTTAATCATAGAAATTAGAAAATTAATTATTAATTAGCTAAGTATGAACGTTTCTAACATTTATGAATTGATTATAGGAGATCTATATATGGGCTTTGTTAACATGTGTTTATTTGAATTTAAATCTTGAATCTACAAACAAGTTTATATATGGTTTATAAATTTTCTTCTCTTAATCATTATCATCTTCTACTTTATTTCCGTCCATCTTTCTTCGTGCGTTAAAATCCCATTTATGAATTGCTTAGAGGAGATCTATATATGGGCTTTGTTAACATGTATTTATTTGAATTTAAATCTTGAATCTACAGATGAGTTTATATATGGTTTATAAATTTTCTTCTCTTAATCATTATCATCTTCTACTTTATTTCCGTCCTCCTTTCTTCGTGCGTTAAAATCCCATTTATGAATTGCTTATAGGAGATCTATATATGAGCTTTGTTAACATGTGTTTATTTGAATTTAAATCTTGAATCTACAGATGAGTTTATATATGGTTTATAAATTTTCTTCTCTTAATCATTATCATCTTCTACTTTATTTCCGTCCACCTTTCTTCGTGCATTAAAATCCAACGCTAGCAACATGAGCTCCAACATATGTTCGTGTTTCATCACCATCTTTGTATTTCACCTATATTTCTCATATTTCTAATTCAAGAAATTGGTATTTAGGTTTTATTTCAAATTTTCTTTTTATTTATTATCATATACTTATAGTTTTGGATATATGAGATATTAATTGATTTATTAATTTTTACATGCAATTAATCATAAATTTCATGGAAATTTTTTTTAGTTAATTCTTTTTTATCATTTATGTAATATATTCCCCATCAAATTTAGCATTTAATTGTTAATCATATTTCAGAATATATCTAATTACTACTACACTTCATCTTCTTCTTTTTTTCTTATGTTTCTTTGAGTTTGTTTGATTTCTTTACTCCATTTTCCATTAGTTTTTTAATTTTATATCTATGGGTTTCTATTGTATTAAGGGAGTTTTTATATTATTTAACAGTGAATGTTTTCTTTTTTCATATAAATCAAAAAGTATATATATAAAATATTTTATTTAATTTTTATTCTTATTCAGATCTTTTTTCTTTTTTATTTACATATATTTACAGCTTTGTTCTCATGTCGAGGGCATTGCTCCATTTGGGAAGACTCAGTTGTTTCGATTTATTGATTTTACTCTGATTGTTAGGAATCTTAGTTTGTGTTGGACTTGGAAGTCAGATTGTGTTTTTGGTGATAGTTGTTTTCGTTTTTTTATTGGCATGGGCATGGCCTCAAATCTTTTCGGTTGTATTTTTGGTTTTTCTATTTTGTATATGAGGAGAGGGCCTCTCTAAAATCCTACGGTGTTTGTCGGTTTCTTTAAAATATATATTTATATTTACAGTTTTGTTTATTATGTGATATTTATTATTATTACAATTAATATCTTATTAAAATTTCTTTAGTACTCTTCCATGATCAGATTTGTAATTTCTCATTTTTTTTAAATATTTCTAGATTTTGATTTAGTATCTAATTCTACAATCATATTTTAATACATAATACTTTTTAATAATAACTACATCATTGTGCTTTTCTTACTTTATTCTTTGAGTTCAATCATTTCTTCGATATTCATAAGTTTTTTGTTTTATTTTGTGTTTTATATTGGATTTAAGGAGTTTTCGCCAGATCTATTAGCTAAATTATTTTATTTTTTCATTTAAATTCAAAAAAATATCATTATTTAGTTTTTATTTTCGCCCATATATAGTTGATTTTCATATCTTTTTAATCAATATTCTTTCATAATTTGTTTGTTCATCGTTTAATAGTTATTTCATCCATACATTTGCTTTTTGATTATTTTTTTCAATTAACATTTCTTCTAATAACATTTTGTTTTGTTTATTTTAACCTTATGATATTTTTTCCATACTTTATTTTTATTTTTTACTTTATACTTCTTCTCATTTTATATAGTTTATTTTCGAAAACTCTATATAAATATTTAAGCTAATACATTTCAATTTTATTAATAATATATATAATTTTCACTTAATTGACATCATATCCAAATAAATACACAATATTTATACTTCACTTAGTCAACAATAATATAAATAATCTCTTAATCAAGATATTTATTATGTATAAAGGAATATTGTATATGAAAATTTGTACAGAGATGATACACCGAAAAAATAAAGAATATATATTTATAAGTAAAGATATCTTTGTTGAGAAAGAATTATATAAATCATTAAATATTATTATTTTTAATTAAAAAAATTATGAAAGATTAAATAATTGGCCCGTGCATAGCACGGGTACACACTAGTATATTTAATATTATGAGCTAGTTAGGAAAATCTCCCTAAAAAGGTTTGCGCTGTTTAAAAAAAAAAATCTTGAAACCTTGTAATTTTACACTTATTACTAAGGGAAATATTTGTAAGGTTTTTCAAGAAGTATTATATATATATATATTTCTATATTTTAATGAAAGTATTTATATAAGGCTTTAGCTGATCAGGGATATTTGTATTTTGTAAAATTTCAAGATTTTAAAGCGTTTTCAGAAAAAATACCAATCCTCGTGAGTTTTTTCTTTTTAACTTATCCCTAATATTATTGTCCATCGAATTCTCTCATTAGCTTGACCACTTATATCTCAATAAATAAATAAAACTACGCAACTCTATATGTTTTTGTTACCAAATTTTAGTTAGTGCAGTGAGATGAGGGTTGTGAGCTATGAAATACGCATATGGATATAACGATATGGATACGACATGACACGACACGGATATGACGACACAAGTTTTGATCAATATTTTATACTAGAGAAGTGTTGGACATGGTGTCGGACACGCACGATACAACACAGCAAGATATGATTTTTTAGAAATGATCGTGCATCATAGGTTGTGAGAGTAGGCCCCAATTGGGCCTCTGTAATACCCGAACCCGAAAAAAAACTAGTTGGGAAACAAAAAAAAAAAAAACTCTTTCACTCTACATAGAAATCTCCTTCTCTAGTCTCTACCCATTTTCCCCGCATAATCCATGTCCACATCAATTTTTCCAGATAAATTTCTGTCCATACAATAAAATATACATCTAAAAACAAAAAAACAGACTAGAGCAGAGGATTCTAGTTGCATCATTAATTCAATTGAAAAATGTGAGAAAATTCACAAATTTATTTCACTTGATCAGTTTCCATACTTCCAGGAGAGTAAAAAGTTGTTTCCATGAAAAAGGCAGACAATACGGTACAATATGTATGTGGTTTTCGCAGGAATTTCTTGGCACATTTGTTATATTTAGTAACTGCTGGACCACATCAGAAACTTGCAGGGACGAGAGTGTGGTTATTTAATGTAACATGAAAATAATAATCCAGTACAAATTTACAGACTGGAGGACAAACGTTGCCCTCGAAGCCCTTGCATGCATGTGATGAAGAGATAGGCCCTCCCAGTCCAGGCCAGGCCAGTACTTTTTCGCCTTCAATCGAACGAAACAAGAATCCCATAAATCTATCAACATTCATGATTTATTGTGTTTTATTGCCAAATTTAATTGCCTTGTGATGCTACAGTTGATAGATGCTGTTGGCGGGAGATCGAGAAGTACTAATTCTAAGTGAGACATTCTTGAATTTGATTAAGAGCGAATTACCCAAACCCTCCCTGAGTTTTTACGCGGGGGGGTCAATGTAAGGTTTTTTAGGGAGTATTTGTAAGGTTTGAAGATTTTTTTTACATTTTCAGGAGGTATTTGTAGGGTTTCAAGGTTACAATGATGTTTTGGATTTTTTTAGGTAGCATCGGGGAGTTTTTTTAGTAATTTTCCTTTTGATGGGCTAATTGTTGTTACTGGATATATAGGTACTGGAATTAATCTGAAATTGTTCTTTCTATAGGCTCAGTTATGGCTATATTATGAAGTATTTCCTAGTTAAAAATAATTAACCCACTATGATTTGGGAAATTACCAAAAACTGGCTCTTGAGTTGGGTGTTAGAAATACGTTGCACACGTACGGAGACAGTGATACAGACTCCATGCGATATAGATATGTATAATGACACTGTATTTCTAAAAAAAATTAGAAGGCATTCGTAATGTTTTACAAACCTCAGGGTAAGTTTCTTAACATTTCAAAATAAAAATATAAACGGCGTAAAAACTCATACGTTTCAATATTTCAGCGGTGTTTTGGATTCTAAATTGAACCTAAGGGTGTTTTTTGTAATTATTTCTATAATACTAGTAATGCACCTTCATTGAACACTAAATCCACGGAGGCCCCCCCTTTTTGGACCTTGAGAATGATGATCTGGGACTTTTATGACTCGAAATAAAGACAATATTGTTCAAACTTACACATGCTTTCAGAACTCAGAGGCCCCAAATGCAGCACAGATATATCACATCAACATAAAAACAATATCTCATTCATTCATTCCATTTTAGCCTTTTTTTTATTACAACATAGAAAGCATCTCAACACTCTCCATCAGCATACAGTAACTCACAGTTGCATAAATTGCAAAAAAAAAAAGAATGAAACAAATCATTAGGGAGAAAAAAGAACAATAAATTTCAAAAACAAAAGTGAGAAGCACTTGTAGCATTCATAAAACCAAACACACTCTGAAAAGATGGACACTTTTAATGGAGTCTTTGGCTCTCACTCCCTCACAAACTGGCTTTTCTTGCACTTTGTCAGCTTCTTACTCATAACTTGTGTAAGCTAAAGCTATGCTTTTTTTTTCTCTGTATCAAACTCCCAAAAATCATAATACCATGTATTGGTATTTTTGATATAAGTTTTATCTTTCATTAGAGAGGTTCAAATAAATAAATAAATAAAACCGTGTTTCATAATAGTCTAAAACTCGTCAAGGTTTCTCGAATTCTTCTGCGGAGGACAGCACTGTTGATTGTCATCATCATCATCATCATCGAATGCGAGTTTGCGTTTGATACTTCCTCTGGATTGAATTGTTGAGTCATTAATAGTATTCTTCGGTAAAGAAATTGAAGAAATTGTAGATTCTGGAGTCTTTAGCACCATCACATGATCTTGCAGTAGATTATAACACAAGAATGTATCCTCCTGTTGAAATAAATAAATAAATAAAATGGAGTATGAGTTTAAAATTTAAATACATCAGAATATATAATCCTGTTAAAATAAATAAAGAAAATCGAAAAATCTAATGTATGAGTTTAAAATTCGATTTAAAGGTTAATTACATATAAACCTGCCAAGAGTTTAGGAAATTACAGTTGGCGATCCTCTTAATGGAAATATATTACACTTACACCCACTGGGGAGTTTCAAAATTACACAAAACACCTCCCAGCTGGGGTTCCGTCAACAAAAAATTGAACTAAATTTCATAATTTACCCTTAAGTTACTGTATCCTTTTCTAATACCGAAGGATGCCTCTGGTTATACTATAAACTGCATAGGGTGTTTTTTGTAATATAGTAAACTAAGGTGATGTTCAATGTAATAAGTCATTCTGTTAGCTTTCTAGCAGAGCCCTAGTCCGTTAGGGGTGTGTGTGTGTAATTTTGAAACTCCCCAGTGGGTGTAACTGTAATATTTTCAGTAAGAGGGTCACCAACTGTAATATTCTAAACTTCGTGGAGTTTATATGTAATTAATCCAAAATTAAATATATAAAACTATATAAAGCAAGAATTGCTGGCCGGGACTCACTTTTTCTATAGACCCCCATGATGGAACTGCATTCATTTTATTCTCCAATATTTTTTTGGTTAATTGATAATCATCAGCTGCTAAAACAGCAGCTGCTGCAATAATTGAGGGACGATGCTCCACTACATTAACCTCTGCAAATTCAAATAATCATCAACCAACTTAGGATAAACAAGAAAGTTCTTAAATGTAATAAAAAAACAAAATTCTCTGCTTTTACCTTCCATAATTGCTAATATTAATTCAGCAGCTCTTGTCACAAGTTCTTTATGCCTAAATTCCCCACATAACTTGTGGGTGAAATAATTCAGATAAGCAAAAGGAGTGACACAGCTCATTCTCCAGTCCAATGTTGTAAGAACTAATAATTCCATTCTCTGAACAGCAATACCTTGAAATTTATACCCTTCAATGTAATACTCCGAAAATGCCCTCACTTCGCATTCCTCCATTTTTGCAGCCAAAGATAGACAAGCAATCGATAATATTCGAATTGCCCACATTTTCCCATCCTATCCAGATTAATCACATCAAAACATATTGATAATATAATTAATCCCACATCGAAAAAAATCAGTAATATTCATACTTACAGATATCCATCTTCTTGTCAAGAACTTATCAAAGTAAATTACAGAGAGATAAGCTGTACGGTACTGATATCCAAACAGAGCCCTCGTCTGCAAAACAACACTAGAGTTCATTATTCCACCCATTTAAATACAGAAATTAGTTTATCAAGAAAAAAGGCATACTTCGAGAATCCATTTGATGGCATCCGAACGGGCGCATTTCAGCCATTTCCGAGCCTGACAGGTGTCGTCGTCGTCATCCTCGCCGTTGGATTGGAATATTACGTTAGTCTCTGTTTGGAATAACATTTCGATGTACTCACAATCAGACTCGGAAACGGAGTAAAACTCCAAAAAGTCTTCGTTCAGAGACGAGTCGTCTTCTTCGCAGAGAAGATTTGGCTGTGAAGTTTCGGAATCCATTTCTCTTTTTTTTCTTCGTCTGCGAGAATTTCGGAGGAAACCCAGAAGAGAAAAAAGTGTAGATATTATAGTTATGGAGAGAAAGGAAAGATCTTTGGTTATATGGCAAAGAGATTGAGGAAATCTAGACTCTAGAAAGAAAGAATACAGTGAAGAAATAGTTAAGGCGAAGGGCTCGAGTTGCGGTTTAGCTGCCGCCAAATTTAACGGGATGGGATATATACTGTGCGTGGGTGCGCGCTATTTTTATTTTTTTATTTGTTATTTATTATTATTATTTTATTGAAAAATCAGAAAATGTAAGGTATATATTAAGCATTTTATCAGTTTATTTTTTTTTACAGCGTGTATTTATGAATGCACACTATACACGTGGTGACCCTGTATGGCTTTTCATCTCTCTTACTATTTTTGTGGTAATTTCAAGAATTGAGTGAAGAAATTTAATCTTGTGGATGAGAGTTGAAAAAATGAAAAAGGTGAATGTGGACACGCATCCTCTTGTATTGATTATATAAGATTAATGTAGAAATTTTCTGCATCTTCTTTGGGAATATAGGCTTATCCACATTAAAAAAGGAAGAAACTCGTATGCTGATATATTAGTCAAGTTGGAGCACCATATTGGGGGAGCGTATTATGTTTTAGAATGATCCGTCGGATGAGACGGTCGATTATATTCGAAAGGAAATGAACCCTAACTAGTTTTTGTTTAGTTTTCTTTCCCGACCAATATATATTTATGGATTTTTATATCTAAATGGTTCATGAATTTCTAATTTGCAGTAAAAACCCTATGTTATAAAAAAAAATACAAGGAGAACCTCCTTCGAGTGAACTAATTTTCGGAAAACACAGAGTTTTCAATAATATTATTGCCAAATGATTTTTGTTTATAATACTGATTCTATATTTAATTGTATTATTTTACAATCAATTAGATTCGTATATGTGTTATTTACTTATTTTAATAAATTAAGAAGCTTCCTACATCTAATTTTCTCTTCTACTTCTGTCTTTTGAATTTTTACTATTAAAATATAATTATTTTTTAATATTTAAGAAGGTTAAAAGTTAATTTCCCATGCATAATGTGAGTTATTTGTCTATTTTTATTAGTAAGTATTTGGTATTTATAATACTAATTATATCATGCAACTAATTAATTGATTATCTTTTTTTAGTTTATACACTCATACTTGAATTACACACATGAGTCACTTCATAGGAAAAAAAGATAAAATAATAACAACAGTTGTATTTCAAGAGCGGGTGTAACGAACAGATAAGTTAGGATACTTTGTTTTGTTTTGTTTTGTTTTTTTTTTTTGGTTGGGGTAAGTTAGAATTTTTTGTGCTCACCTAAGAAAAACACAAAGTTTGTAGAAAAATATATTTTTTCACAAGATCTTTTGTTTTATTTCGACCTAACACACATGGTGATTTATGCAAAAGTTTCTAGTATAAAATACCTCTAACTTTTTATATTATTTTTATTTCATATTGCCTGTAAGAAAGAAAAAAAAATACCTTTTATATGATTTTAAATTATACAAAATAGTTCATTCCTTTATTAGGAATGCGGTTTATATATGCGCCGATTCCTTTGATATTCCTCTTAAAACGAGGGATTATATTGTTTTCGACTCTCTTTGATTAATATAGTTTAGTTTTGACCTAACATACTTATGCAAAATAGTTTAACGAGAATTACTAAAAGAATCCCACAAATATAATCATAATAATCATTGGGGTTTGACTCAGTGGCTACCAGATATTACTTCAGATGTGGAGGTTTAGGGTTCGACTTCTTGCAATGACAATGATCGAATTTTAAAAAAAAAAAAAACAAAAAACAAATGTAATCATAATAACATATTTATTTGGTTTTGATTAATTTAATAAACTAATAAATTAATTTCAGGTCTTACAATGTCTTACTTTATGTAATCAAGTGGTGATCCACATTCTTAAAACTTTATTACAGATCATACTTCCTTTTCTGTTTCGGATTACGACTTTAATTTCATAATCCTTAACAATGTGAAAATGTCTATTTCTTTTTCAGCCTCATTCTTGTATCTTTTGTGTGCAGAAAAGGAAGAAAGTTTATTTGCAGCCAAACAAATCGCTTAGTCAGCTATCAGGAAGTCCAAAATGTTAATAGTACTATTCACTGAAGTAACTTTAAGTAGTCCAGAGCTATGCTAATTTAATTAGAGGTATCGGGTTTGAGTTATTGGAAATGTAACTGTCATGGAGAATTTTATATTTTCGCGTTCGACCCGACTCGAACTATATAAATGAGTTGGGCTCCACTAGATTATTAATAATTAAACGTCTTATCCGTGTATTAATAATAAAGAAAAGAAGATAAACATTGTAAAAATGGCGAAAGAGAGACTTCGACAAATTTAATTAAAACTCTAAATTATATTGACTCTTAGATTAATAGATTATTAGAGAGGCCTTCTTTCATTAGAAACATAACCAGAATCTGACGGAATTTATCTAAATTGAAATATCCGGAGTACTTTTATAATCTACAAAATAAAATGAATTAATTTGAAACTACACCAACTTTATATATATAAAGAGAATAAAATTAATTGAGTACAACTTAAAATTACTAAATATCATATCATGCATTATTGTATCGTGTTCGATACCATATCAGACATTTATATTTGATTACATATTTAATATAAAATATTGAATAAAATCAATGTCTGTCGCATCCGTATATGTGGTTTGCAAATTTGGCCCACGATTATAATGTATGGACAAAAAGTGTTGGCAATATATTAATATAGTATTACATGTGAATATGATTGCAAAAAGCAAGGAGCGCCTTCACGTGTGCCAGAAAATGGACCACGATGAGGTGGAAATATGATACCATATACGCTCCTCTTCAATTCCTATATAAACTCAAACACAATTTTATATATATAAATTTATTTATCTATTTACTATATATAATATTTATGATGCATGAACACTTCTAAAAATTTTATCTTGTCGTGTTCGATATTCTGTCGGATATTTATATCGAACACTTCTCTAATATAAAATATTTAAAAAAAATTATGTCATCGTATCCGTATCGTTCGATATTCTGTCGGATATTTATATCGAACACTTCTCTAATATAAAATATTTTAAAAAAAATTATGTAATCGTATCCGTATCGTATCGTGTCCATATTTCTATTATATATATATATATGTATGCCAAACCTGGCCATCACTTAGTGCTTGGTGCAACCCACAAATTAATCACAACATTTGTTAAAAATACTTCCACAATGTGAAAGCTGGCGCCTCTTTTGTCATACTTTTGAGTTTTATCTTTGTGTTTTTTTTTATTTTTTCCTTTTCTACAATAAATTTTCTTTTTGTTTGTTGAAAATGGGGAAGTCTTGATATATTTTATATGAGTTGTATTAATTTTTAAAATGGAAGAAAAAAATAATCATCCGACCGAACTATAGGCGTTTATACATTTAGCCATTTGAATTTTATTTGTTGATAGATTAATCTCGTGTTTTTATACTTTTCCATATAAACTCATTTACGAGTGGTTTCAGCCTCGGAAAAATCGTTTCTATGAACAATTCAATGACAATTTTGTATATGAAAGGATCATATTTATGCTTCGAATTAAACAAAGTTATCTTTAAGTTATGGGAAAAAAATTTTTTACCTCCTATCCTTTCACGATTTTTTGGAATTGTCTCCTCACTTTTATTTTTTGATTTTTTACCTTCTTACCTTCACGAATTTTTCAAAATTGCCTCATCAGACCAAATTCCGGTGGAATATTCCGAGAATTTGCTTTCTCGTGCATCTCACGTGTTTTCTTAAGGGTAAATTCATCTTTTTTTATGCAACCAAACCTACTAAATCCGCCCGACCCTACCCATACCAAATAAAACTCATTAAAACGTTTTAACTTATTTTGTCATAAAAAATTAAAAATATTTAACGTAAAAGAAATTGGGGATTTGGGTTTTTGATACGCATTCTCAAAATCTCTCCCAAAATCAACACTGTCTTTCAATGTTTGGTAATAACAATCACTTGAGTTCTCGAAATTGCCAATGGGCCGGAGCACAACACCTAGAAACTCGGTATCCATTGCTAGAATATCTACTATTCTTTTGAGAGAGATTTTGAGAATGCGTATTATAAATCTCAATCCCCAATTTCTTTTACGTTAAATATTTTTAATTTTTTCTGACAAAAATAAGTTAAAACGTTTTAATTGATTTTATTTGGTATGGGTAGGGACGAGCAGGTTTAGTGGGTTTGGTCGCATAGAACAAGACAAATTTACCCTTAAGAAAACACGTGAAATGCAAGAGAAAGCATATTCTCGGAATATTCTACCGGAATTTGACTTGAAGAGGTAATTTTGAAACATTCGTGAAGGTGAGGAGGTAAAAAAACAAAAAAAAAAGGTGAGGAGGCAATTCCAAAAAATCATGAAGGACATGAGGTAATTTTTTTTTTTTCTCTTAAGTTATTCACATAACTTGTATATGAGTTGTTCTTTGCAATCTGAAACAACCCGAAAAGTGATTCCATGGCAAAGTTTAGAAACGGATCACCTTAAAGGGCCGGATAGCTGCTAAAGAGATTTAAGTTGTTCCATACCAAAAGTTAGGGATCGAATCTCTCTGACGTTTGATGAAGAAGAATGAGTCTCTTCTACTCAACCATATCCTTCGATGATTAAATAATATAAGTACGTTAGATGAAAAATATAAAAACATATATAGTTCGGCTAGTATTAAATATGAATCAAACTTATTTATCAAGTTAATTATTTCAAGATAGTTTAAATATGTTTAGGTAATTGAATGTGGAACAAATTTAGATAATTACTTTGATTGGGATTTTGGGAGTCTATTAAATGTAGAGGGGCTGCAAACTGTGTTTGCCACTTAGCATTAGGAATCAAACATTTATAGTATTATTTTTTGTTTTTGTTCCTTTGTTTTTGAAAAAAATGGTCAATTTTTTTCCCCACTTGAGGCTTTTCTTGTGGGGTGATTGGGATTTGATCCATCATGTTGTCTTTAAAATCTTATAAGACTGATTTCAACATTTGTCTACCTTTTTTCTGACCTCAACAACTTATATAAGCATATTCCAAATTTATTTTTCATTAGTTTCGTATCTTGTTTGATAATATGTGCAATATTTGTGTCGGCCATTTTCTTAGTACAAAATCTTGAAAAAAAATTATATCACCGTATCCGTATCTATATCCATATATCACAACTTAATTATGAAGAAAATGTGTCCAAATGAACAATGAATCTAAGTACAATAAGTTTATATATCTCAAATACTTTATCAGTTAGCTAATTCTAAAATCAATATCCCTCTTAACACCTTCTTCTTACATGTCAAATCTCAAATAGTTTGTTGATGGTTTGTCTTACACTTTGTTCTTTTTTCCACTTTTTTTTTGTGTTTTTAATATACAAAATTTGTTTTGGTATATTTGGATATTGAGGCCGAAGAATGAAATGTTATGTTCAACCGTCTGAGGTCCAGCCAAAATATGACCCAGTCAGAGCCCAAGAATTGGCTGCTTAATTTACTACAACCGGCTAGGCTTAAGCTATAATTACACTAGGGATAATGATTTTTTCCCATCCGAACTATGACTACTTTTGCATTTTACTATCTAAACTTTTTTTCTTTGCAGTTTGCCTCCTGAACAATAAATTTTTTTTGCAATTTGCCATCTCCGACGAAAATATTCCACCGAAAACTTGCATCGTGTCATATGAGAAACATACATCCACGTTATAATACTCTTTTTAACGATTCGAAAATAAACCCTCAATCAATTTCAAAAAACTTAGAATTCTTATTATCCAATTGAATATTTAAAAATATCCATTAAAGTCGCCGTTATTCTAATTGGGTGATAAAAACTCCATATTTTTAGAAATTGATTGAGGGTTTATTTTTGAGATACTAAGGGGAGCAATACAACGTAAAACTATGTTTCTCATATGACACGATGCAACTTTCCGGTGGAATATTTTCGTCGGAGATGGCAAATTACAAAAATTCTTATAGTTTAGGAGGCAAACTTCAAAGAAAAAAAATTTAGATGGTAAAGTGCAAAACTCGCCATAGTTCGGATGAGAAAAGATCTTTATCCCATTACATTAAAAAAAAGGTAAAATTAATTACCAAAAAGTTATTATTAACAAACCTTTTCATTTCAAAAGTCCATCAAACTATTTTTCAGTTCACAAGCTAACCATAATTTTGAAAAGGTTATCTATGTGATTTTTCTATTTATGAATTTGTTAATTTGGTCTTATTTTCTTGAGGTTGTTGAAAGTTGATTTGGTGTTTGTATCAAATTGGATTTGAGAAAAATGCAGTCATAATTCTTGAAATTTGTGACCCCCAATTTTAATTTTTAATTATATCGAAATTAACTAAATGAAATTAAAGATTAAACGATGTCAAAGTTCTAAATAAATTAGAAAAACAAATTCATTTGTAATCCGAACTATCATGATTTTAATAGTTTACCATCTGATTTTTCTTTAATACAAATTGTCATCCAAACGTTACAACACATTTGCAATTAACCATTTCGGTGGAAATATTTAGCTGGAAAATTATATTATGCTTAAAAAAAAATACAACTTTACATTGTTTTGTTCCTTTCAATATTCTCACCAAAAGAAGCTCTCAATTGATCATTTTATCAAATTTATTATCATTGTCGGCCAATCGAAAATTCAAAAAATGATTCTATCATTTTCGCGACATTTCAGTACGATTCACCATCATTATCAACCATTTCACCAAATTAAAATTACTCATTGTTTCGATTCCTCCTGAATATCATTTTTATATCAAAACATCAGTACAACAACTTATATTTTAACAGATTTTCAATAATTTTTTCTATGAAATAAGTACTTTACACTTTTTTGTTTCTGTATTTTTCTTTGTGGCGGAAATAAATTGAGGAAGAACTTTTAAAACTTAACTTGAATTTTGTGGTTCATTTCGAGCCTGGTTTAAGACGAAAGTGGTAATTGAGGATCGTGGACTGGGCTTGCATATGTACCGAGAACGAGAGACCATTATAACAAATTAAATCAAAAGCCTATAGTAAAAGTTTCACCAAATTGAAGAAAGTCACATGCTGAGATAATGAGATAGAATAACATAAAACAATTAGAAATGTTCGAATGAATTACTAATTTTTTGAAAATGCCATAACTTTCCCAGTTCGCGAGCTCATTGAATGTGAGAGGAACTTTCTTAAATTCTGGCTCCTTAAATCAAACAAAGTCTAGAAAACACAAGTCATATTTCGATACCAATGCCCAATCTACAAACCAGGTTGGTCACTTACTCTCTCCTCAAGCACTGACTCCAAGCTCAGGAGGCACAAGGCCCACATCGGAACTCCAATTCCTACCTGATCTAGCAGGGTCAAGATCTGATGCACGACATCCACCATCATGTGACACTCATCCAATCGAAAAATAAAAAATATGGTATTACATATATAATGACTTGACAATCTCATACCCTCAAAATTATACCAAATAAAAATTATTTTCTCCAAAATTAGCTTTTGGGATTGAATTAGGCCAAAATCAATTTCTCAACGCATCACCAATCCTTTTAGCGTACACGTTAAGCCAGAATTCTAGGGGTTTACCAATCCTAGATACAAGTCAATACCCAAGGAATGTCAATTTAAGTCTGACAATCTTGTAAGGTGATTTAATGACTTGAAGCGCGAGTTAGACCGATCAACTAGGGAAGGGCCCCTGTGATCCTACCCAGTTGGGCACCTACTCAACTAAATTTTGAGCCGTTAGATCATATTTGATAATATTATTATTTTACTTTATTGTACGGCATGATATCATCAAATTATGATCCAATGACTCACAATCTACATGAAAAGGGCCAACAAGGGTTAGTCCTTATTATTTTATTTTTTTCTAAAAGAAGTACCATGAAGAGAAAGTAGTGGGTGAAGCAGCCGTTGGAAGCAAACAAAACAACAAGCAAACTAGCAAAGAAGCCATATACGGGAAAGCTGGAATTCTAAGTGTGTGGCTAATACCCTGAAAGGAAATGAGCTTTGCACCGGATCCGACAACTCTTTATAGATGTTATTTTCGATATCCTGGGCACTTTTAGCCTTTTAGGCCCCTTCCCGGCTACTGAATTTCTCCCAATGGAAGCGAGAAAATCAGGTTTTTTTCATCTCTGCCTCACTCGTTGTCGCCTATGCGATGCCTCTCCCGGATGCTGATTGAAACCCTTTTCTTCCATATCGAGACAAGAGTAAACACGATCTAAGCAATCTTTAATTATTACATTCCTAATTACATTCAAGCATTCTTTAAGCTTAATTAATTACTTTGTTTTATTTCTCTCCAAGTGATTAACTCTGACGTAGGCATCAAATGGGCTTTCCAGACAAAACCTCGGGCCAGTTCACCTCTTATATATTTTTCTTTGTGTGCAGCTCTGATCTCTATAAATAGATTGAGATACATACAAACAACCACCCCGTGTAATACGAAATATTTACATCCACTCCCAGTGTTAAATTAATTCCTAATTATCCCTTGAGAAATTAAACAATGTTTATTTAACCCCCTTGGGATAGCGACTGTTTACACTCCGCTGATATTGAGACTGAAATAGGATAAAAATTGACTTATTCACCTCATAAAGTCCATAACACTTCTTGATTTTATTATATAAAGACACAAAACCTTCATTTTATACATTTTCAATTCACAATTCACCTAGATCTTCCATTGATTTAAGTGTCAATTTAGGATTTGGCACAACTAGGGTTCAAAACGGCGAGAGGGAAAAGGAATTAGGGATTTAGGTGTTTTACTAGCAAATTTACAATGCAGAATCTGCTATTTTGCCCATAATTATAGCATTATTAAAGCCCGTGTTTAGCGAGAAGTAAGCAATGTGATAATTACTCTATATTACAAGGGGGTTATTATGAATAAAAATAAGATAGGGAGGCAGAATGAAACTTATGAATAACACATGTAGATAATATGAATTTAGCCTTACAGATTGAGACTGAGTGATCAAGTTTAAGGGTTAAACGACCAATTATCGATCGACACGATAAATCCCCTAATTAAATTGTGAATTTGAGTACAGGTAGACTGGAAATTACCTAACATGTAGAATTAATCTTGAGTTGACTAGCAATAGCTAATTTGGGACAACACGTCTTTTTCGGGGTCAAATTCTTGGTTCCATTAACCATAATTTGACAATGACAAATGTTAAAATGAAATAGTCCTTCGATCGATACATATCATCTATTCAAAGATCTAATACCCGTAATTTTTTGGTGCAAAATACTGGTGTTGAATAACAGCCAACGAATCAATCTGCACCTAATATAAATACTCACATACTTTTAATTTTCCAAATTCTGGAGCTCTTTCTCTCTCTCTCTCTCCTTCTCCAGGCCCTGGAAACTAGCCAATCTATCCCATTGTTACAAGAAACTCTTTTTGATAGATGGTAACATTTTTGGGATTCTTAATTGTTGGATTGGTTGGTGGATGATGATCATTTGCTGTTTTTAAACCTATAACACAATTTTTTTAATTTTTTTTAAACAAAATTTGATGTTTTTCATGAATGGTGTAATTTTGAGACAGGACAGGCGGAGAGGATCATTTTAGATTGGAGAGAATATATAAAAACCAGAATTTTTGTTTTATAATATTCTCTTTCTCCTGTCAGACTTTGGATATATAGGTAATATTTGATTTCTTATGTTTCTTCATCTCGTAATTATATGACAACATTGTACGTGCATCAGTGCATGTTTGTGTTGTTTAGTTTGTGTCTCTAATATACGGATACTTCTTAAAAATCTTTATATTGTGTCGTGTGTCCGACACCTCTAAAGGGGTGTATGTAAAGTTTTTCAGGGATATTATGTATGCAATTTATATTTCAAATGGGGTATTTTTAATGTTTCAGTTGACTAGGGGTATTTCTACGGTTTAAATGGTTTTTCAAAATTTTAAGCAAATCTCAGGGAGATCTAGTGTAATTATTCCCAAACGTAATACAAATTATGGAATTGTTTATCTCTTAATTTATATCCCTTTTTGTCTTAATAAGTAGTTTAATTCTTTCTCTTACAGGAAACCAAAAGACTACAACACTATTGAAATTATTTTCAGACACTACATTTTAAATTATGTATCATTATTCTTGTTCATAAGTAATTGATTAAACTCATTCTAATTTAGCAGGACTGAAATCCAGAATTAAAGTTGTAATAGAAAATGGATAGCAATGGGAAATTTCAGACGACTTCAGAGAAATCATTACCTGTTCCACCTCCATTACCTGCTCATTTGAATTCCATTTATTGTCGACAAAACTTGATGAGGAAAGGATCAACGATCAGAGGGTCATATTCTAATGCTGCAAATATATCAATGGATCATCTCTTCGATTCAGGTTACAGAGCAGATGTCTCTATCTTAACGGATTCTGGTGGTGTAATATATGCACATGCAAATATCCTCGTAAGTTTTTTAACGCTTTTTATAATTTCACCATCGGAATCTTGCAACCTTACACTTATCCCCCGAGGGAGGAATTTGTAAGGTTTTTCAGGGGTATTAGGTATACATTTTTCTGTTTCAAGGGGGTATTTGTTATGTTACAGTTTACCGGGAGTATTTGTAAGGTTTCAATGGTTTTTTAAGCAAACCTTGTAATTATCCCTTTTTTTTTCCTCGTATTACATGCATAATTAAGATGGTGATTATCTAGCAGTTAATGTTGATTTCTTGGTTGTCTGAAAATTTATATAGGGTGTTGCTTCACCAGTGTTGAAAAGTATGCTGAAGAGATTGAAAAGTCGAGGTCGCAATGGTCCGAAATCAATCTCTATTCATGGAGTTCCACCAGAAGCTGTTCAAGTTTTCGTCCGATTCATATATTCTTACCAGTAATCAATTCTTCTCATTAATAATTTATTTCTTCTTCTTTGAGTGTTGAGAGTCAAGAATCAAGGCAAAAGTAATAATTTTGAGAACAGTTACAAAAAATCTTACAAACCCCTTGTAATTTGTAATTGTATGAAACCTTAGGGGGTTTTCCGTAAATTTTGAAAATAGAAGGGATATTTTGTAATTATGACAAACCTTAGCGGTATTGCATGTAATTTTTTTATTTTTTTGTTCGCATCCGTAACTTGTTACATATTTGCTAATAGATATTATTTCACATTTGCAGCTACGAAGAAGATAGCATAAAAGAATTTGCACTGCCATTGTTAGTGTTGTCCCACGCTTATGCAGTTCCTATACTAAAACGATTGTGTGAGCGTTTGCTAGAACATAATTTGATTACTACAGAAAATGCAGTTGATATTTTCCAATTTGCAATGCTTTGCGACGCTCCTCGTCTGAGCCTCATTTGCCACCGTTATATCCTCACAAACTTCAAGGCCGTCTCCGGCTCCGAAGGATGGAGGGTCATGAAAACAAGCCACCCAATCCTAGAAAAAGAAATCCTTGAGTCCATAATAGAAGAGGACATGGTAAGTAATATATTTTTTTTTATTAATTCAAACTTCAATGATGTGTTCATTCAAAATTTCAGCGAACTTTCAAACATGTTACTCAAATCTTTCGTTAAATTTCAATAAGTTCGTCACTAAAATGAGATATATACTTGTAATGCAACCAAGAGGGAAAACGTAATATATATAGTTACAAGGGAGGAGAATGTGAGTAAAATTACATTCATATACGATGTTGTCGTGACATTATCTTTTCGTTCTTTTTTGCCACTATTGTAGAGGCAAAAGGAGAGAAAGAGGAAGTTGAACGAGCAGAAAATCTATATTCAACTGTACGAGGCAATGGAAGCTCTGATTCACATATATAAAGATGGTTGTCGAACAATTGGTCCGCACAACAAGAGTTTGAAGGATAATCAAGAGCCTTGTCCGTATCCAGCATGTAAAGGACTCGAAACCCTAATTCGTCACTTTACGGGGTGTAAGATGAGAGGAGTCGGTGCTTGCACACATTGTAAGAGAATGTGGCAAATCTTGGAGTTGCATTCTCGCCTTTGCGCTAACTGCGACGCTTGTGGAGTTCCTTTGTGCAGGTATATATAACAGTAATTTTCCCTTCACTCACCCCAAAAAATTTTAAACTTCGAAATGCATATTCATTATGGATATTAATAAATAGAAATTTAAAACAAGATGAAAGGGAGGTTACTGTAATTTCGAAATATATTTAGAGGGGTAGTGTAATTAATCGATCCTGACTTCAAAACATAGGTTTCAAATTCCAATAGCTATGTCTTAGGAGACAAACATATCAATGAACTTCGCCAATAATCCCCTCAAAAACTAGGGTACTCATTTTTATTAATTTTCAATTCCTATAACCTCTTCTCACTTTCATAAAGGCGCATTATAACCTCTTCTCAATTACACAAAACCCCCTGAGGTTTGCGGCCTTTACAATTTCACTATGGGAACCTTGCAACCTTACAGTTACCCCCTGATCGGGGAGGTATTTGTAAGGTTTCAGTTTACCATAGTATATTTGTAAGGTTCCTATGTTTTTCGGATTTTTAAGCAATTCTGATCAGGGGTTTCGCGTAATTATCCCAATTATCAATTTCATTAAACCGCTGATGTTGAATTGCAGGAATTTCTTGGAGAGGAGAAGGAAACAGAAAAAGAAAGAAGATGTTAGATGGAGAATTTTAGTGAAAAAGGTACTGAGGTCGAAGAGTATTACAGGAGCCCCATTCTTTTTGCCAGAGTCACCATAAAATTTCTTCATATATATGTAAAAATACAGAAAATATATAGTTTCTCATAGTTTGTAAATTGTAACTATGGAGAAAGAAATCAATAGATGTAAACAATAGAAAGTGACAAATATGAGCTCAATATACAAAGAAACTCTTGTTTCTTTTTCTTCTTTTAAAATTTCAGTTCTTTTATGGCTGAACATACACCAAAACCAACGAGAGTTTTTTTTTTTTTTCCTGATAATTAGTGGTAGAAATTGTCATTTTATGTAGTACTAGTGAAAGAATTTAGTGCCGGAAAATCATGTGAAAAGAATCCGGTTTAGATAGTTGAATCATAGTTTTAGTTTGCCTTTTGGAGAGCATTTTGGACACAATGTTTGTGGTGATAACAAGAAAATAGAATGAATTAGAGTAATCGAAAGAAAGAAAAATAACTTTCTCTGAATTCATTATAATGATTATTATACTTTTTCAATGTGAGGGTTTGTGTTGGGACTTGATAAATACAAATCCAACATTATTAAAGTTTTTGTTTTGATCCGCTAGCTGTTCATAAATCATAATCCCACAAATCTGCTGCTTATTTGAGTTATTTTTTTACACTAAAAAATTAGATACTCTTTTTCACTTCCATGACACAACTGGAGCTGTCTAATTCCAGACTGAGTAGGATCACTATACAATATGTTCTTTTGCTACTTGTTTTACTTTGTTATTTTCCTGCAAAATAAGTATGGAAAATTCTTGATTGATATGCCATGCACATTACATGCTATCATCATCAGAACTTCTATAATTTGGGACATTGTATCTGTTAAGTACTGGCAAAGGTATAGCTGCAGATATTCTGAATGATCTTCCTGCTCCCATTGTTGTTCTATCCTGCATTCTCCCAACATCTTTGCACACATTATCCAATATCGACAGAAAATCTCGTATAATCATGAAAATTCGCAACGGTTGAGCCTCCTGTCTTGCAGCATCGCCGTGGAAATACTGTGTTACCTCTTTCACAAATGACAAGGCTTTTCTTTCTTCAGCCTTAACCCTTGAGATTTCATCAGCAGCCTCCTGAAGGAACACTTTCATCGAAACGAAAAACTTTCCATCAACACTTTGATTTTCGTGTTGCATGACCTGTCTGACTTTCTGAAGCCCTGTTTCGAGCTTCGAGACATAGCTGCTCAAAACATCCGAGTCCATTCCTGCTGCCTTTTTAACATTGCCAAGCTCTTTGCTTAACCCTGCTACAACTTGCAAACCTTGCTTCTTGAAATCCTCTTCGTTGAATTTCAAAATGCTTTTTTGTTGGAGAGTTTCGTTTGTGGGATCGAAATCTTCACCTTCTGACCTGATAATCTCTTGAACCACAAAATGAAGCAATGTTGTCTTACCATCTTTTCCTTTTATGTCGACTAATTTCAACAAAGTGTCCAGTTTAAAAGCTTTGGCATCGCCACGGTTAGTGCCATCGTTCATGCGATTTCCTGTCCTTAACACAGCTTCGAGGAGTTTAAGGAATAGTCGACTATTCTTCAATTCCTCACTGGCTTCCTGAATTTTGTAGGAGTATAAATGAGAAATTTTGAAAAGAATTGCAATGATATAGCTCAATTTAAATGAAATTATTGGTAGTACCTCTAAGGTCTGAAAAGACTTTCTCAAATACTTTACTTCTGCATCAAAGTTTGCTCTATACAGAAGTGCCTCCACTCTTTTAAAGGCAAATGGAATATCGAGTATTGCTTTTAGGAATCGCTCTGCTGCGCCTAATTTAGAGCTTTCGTCGTTGTAGTTTTTAAGTTTTATCTCTTCCTCCTTGGTTGGTGCCATTTTCACTAAAGTCTCAAAAAGCTCTGCACCCAATCCCTCTGGATTCCCTGCAGTACCGAAGCAAACAACGTAACCAGTTTATTATAAACAAGACATTCTTAAATTCTTGAACTCAAATACAACAATGATGCATTCTTGATTCTTTAACTCTTAAGAACTTGTTGATTCTGTAATTTTTTATTTTTTTTCCTAAGTCTGGCCTCTGATTATGGACTGTGAAGAACAAAAAATTTCAAAAAATTGATAATTTTTTTTCTCCAACCAACAAAGTTATTGAAATATCTTGAGGAATAGGGAAAAGGAAAACATACCATCTAAAAGTGCTTCAGAAACCTCCTCTCTAGTCACATTCAATGCACGTAAGAGAATCGCGATATTCTGTGATTTCTTTGCATCTAATATTCTGTTTTCCTGCTCACGAGAAGGAAGTACCAATTTCCTAGTTGCTTCTCTAGGGACTGATTTTCTAGAGTTACATCCGAACAGCGACTCCATTGCATCCTCGTTCAACCTGTAATAACGTATTCCACAGTTAGAGATCTCATCCACCACTAGTTCCATAATGAAAAGGGAAAATACATCCAGTACCCCTGAGGTTTGCCTTGATTACAATTAGTTTCTCTATTTTCAGAAATTTCAACAAACTCCATGGAATAGGCTGATTATTGGTTTATTGTGCTTCATGTTGTATACTTTCATGGAGTTTTTTGTAATAAAGTGAAATGTCAAGGGTAGAAAATGTAATTCACCCAAAAAAATTACTCAGTTTACTTACCGGAACGAGTTTGAATTTAACTGGTCCCAAACTGTGCCTCTGTCTGAAGTGGCTCGTACTTTGTCCCAATGCAAAGCCTTCATTTTGATTCTTGATCCATCATATTCCTCGGCATCAAATTTCTCCAAAGAACTAACCCCTTTCTTTTCTTCTTCAACAGGCCTTATCTTCTCAGCTTGTGGACTTGCTCTTGGGCTAGGATTCTTCGATCGCGGCCTTATCATGTTCTTGGAAATTGGTAAAGGTGTATATGTTTTCACAGCTCCATATTTTCTCAGCATTGCTGGAGGAGGCGGCGGCGGCGGCGGTGGTGGTGGAATTTGGACTTTAGATATGATTTCGTCCTCGTTTTTTCTCATTGTTTGTACTTCTCTTGGTGGAGGCGATGCTGTAAATTTGGCACTCTTAGGAATATATGGCAGAGTTCTACTAGCCTGAAGTGGGCCCAACAAATACGGTGACGGCTTTGTATCTGGAGATGAAGATGCCGAAAAACGTGATCTTGGCGAAGTTCTCTTTGAATGAGGTACAGAATTAGCAACATGATTATAACTAGGAGAATTCGTCCTCAAAGACGTCCTTTCTGAAGTGAAAAAGCTCGTGTCTTCTCTCTCATCATCCGATGACGTCATCGGCGGAGGCGAGTTTAAGCCAGGTGGCGGGGGGAGCTTCGTCAGCGGCGGCAATGGCTGAAGTTCGGGACTCGGCCTATATCTCTCGGATCTTTTCGCCCAATTCACCTTCCGATAAGGCGAGCCAATATTTCTGGTATTTTCCTCTGCTGTGTTAACACTGAGGAAATTTAAATTACTCGATTGCTGCAATATTCTTGATTCTTCATTCAACATTCGTGAATTTTGTGAATTCTGCGAGTTCGAATTCTCTGCAACCAGCTTCCGGGACTCGTCGTGGCGGCCCCCACGGTTCTTGTAGAGATAGAATATCATGAATGACAGCATTGCTGACGTCACAATTGCTGATATTATTGCTATTGCCACTTTCTTAGTTCTTGGCTTTGATGGCTTTGTTGCAACTGGATGTGCTACATTTGTGCCTGCTGCTGGTATTGGTGGGCTTTGCGGGATTTGATCCGGTGTGGGTGTGCCCACTGGAAGTTCGTGTGAAAAGGGCTCCTCGTCTTGGTCGGAGATGTCTGGAGTGGGCGGCGGAGGTGGCGGCAGTGGTGGTGGTGATGAGGTGAATGGGAATAATAATGGTTGGTGTAGGATTCTTCGGTTTCTCTCTTCATTTGGAGATTTGGAAAATGCTGTTGGCAAAGATGTGAGGAAAAATGTGATCAGGAAAATGGCTGCAGGGTAATGAGGTTTCATTGTGGTGGTGTTTTTTTGGTACATTGTGTTGTGCTGTGTTTCTTGATGTTGTTCATAATCATGTTCTTGTTTTGGTCTGGGGTTAGAGAGAGAGAGAGAGAGAGACTGTGAAGGAGAAGGTTCTGATGATCTGCAGGATGTGGATGTTCTCACTGGATGATCTCAGTAAATGCCTCACTTTTTCTTTTCTGAATTTAATATGATTCTCTTGATTTTTATAAATTTTCGGGTAATTAATATTAGGGATTATTATACTTACACTCCTCGACTTATGAGAAAATACAGCAAGACCCCCTCGACTATTGACAATTATTGACAGATCCCCTAACCCTAACGAAAATCTAAAAAAGTTACGAAATTACTATTTTACCGTTAATGACCGTTAACTAAAAAAATGGATAATTACACTTACACCCCGTGACTTAGGAATTTTTTTTACTGACATAAGCCTAATCCTAACGGCAGGACCTAAATGTTAGATCGAGCCATAGTTGATGAGGTGTCTTTGTAATTTCAATAGTTGAGGGGATGTTTCTATATTTAACCCTAAATCAAGGGGGTATAAGTGTAATTATCCTTAATATAATTCTGATGATTTACTACAACAAACTTAGGAACCAAGTATTTTGTGGGACAAGAACAGGTCAAGAGCATATGCTTTTTGGCCTTCTCTCTCTCTCTCTCTCTCTCTCTCTCTCATGCTGAAAAAGACGACAGTTTCCTTTTTCACCACTCTTGCAAAGAGATCTCAGAGTGTGCCCAACATTTATTTGCACATGTAAGCTACATATAACTTGCAATTTGCAAATGAACAAAGGGTATACTCAATTATTGATTTTAAAAAGAGGGGTATACTCAATTGCAAATTGAGTATGTTGAGATTTATTTATTTACTCAATTTTATCTATTTATTTTATGTTGTTAATTTGATCCGGCTACTATGTACAGATATTTTCATTTTCTATTGTGCGGATATGTTTTTTTCTCACAATATCAATCCACAAATTATATTAACTTCATTCCAACAGAATAACTGATTCGGATACTTTAATTTTATTCATAATTGTATCACATTTTGATAGTATGTTTTGTGTGAGAGTCACGTCATTTCTTTATCATTTTTGAAAATTTTGTATTATTATTTGTGTCCATGTCGTATCATATTTGTATTCTAGATATCCGTGTTTGTGCCACATGAATAACAGCATACATTGACTTTCTCTTATTAAAATCAAAATGTTACCCATTTTCTCAATAATATTTTTCTTTATAAAATTTAAATATTAAGGTAGTAGCATAGTGCGAATAAAATTAAAGATCAGTTGGTCTAGTGAGATGAGACACTAGATTCCTTAAGCAATGTCTAAGGTTCAAGCTCTAATTTGTGCATGGAGCAATTGGATTGAGAGAATAATTTTTCATTGAGTCTCTGTAGAACCCGAGCCTGAAATTACCCTTATGGGAAAACAAAAAAAGAAATGCAAATAAAAGTAATAATTTTGGTTATTCCATTAAGAAAAAAGGTCGGAATTAATCCTGTGTTTCACTGGCCACGTTAAGCATCCCCATTCCCCACCTTTGCTTCCAGTTAGATATATTCGGACAATCTTACGGACCAAAGGTACCTTTCGTATTATAGCCTTCATCTTAAATACCAACCAAAAAGACCAAAAAGAAAAAAGATTAAGGAAAAAATAAAGCATTTTGCTATGCAGAAATTGGGATCCAACACTTATAATAAAGTGGTCTAATGATTGGAATAATTACTTGCACAAAATGCATTAAGTCTGTCTCAAGTCTCATCTCTAAGTTATAATAATTATAAATAATGGCAAAAATTATTTCCATAACTTTTTTTTAGAAAGTAGAAACATGGATGCAAAGAGGTTTGTATTTTGTACTTTGGGGGTTGAAAATAGCTTCTTTTTTTTTTTAAAGTAGGACATCAACCAATTGACAAAAATAACTAGTCCCTGACTGAATTATATACGTATCAAATGATTACACATTTAGTTAGGAAAATAACTCTTTTATAATAAGTTACATGCATGATACTTCTAAAATGTTTATATTTTGTTGTCCAGCATAACACAGTCATTTTACCGATAATATAAACATATGTTGATTATTAGATAAAATTTAAAAGTGAGTATCTTCTTAGATCATTTTTAGATTTCATTGAGTGGAAAAACTTATGAAACACGAACAAAACATTTTCTCAATTTCCATCACCAAAACTAAATTTACAAACGCCAATTATGAATTACAAATTAATAATGTTTTGAATTTCTATAATAATTTTACGTAAAATCCTTGCAGTTGAGTCGGTAGGCAATGTGCAATTGAGCACCATATGCAATGCCAGCAAAGATATTCCCCCAGAAATGGGTCCCACTCCCCTACCCGAATATAAATAATTATTATTATCACCTCAAATTAATCATTTACATTAATCTAGTCATTGGATTTTATTACAAAATATGTGTGCTGGGCAGGAAAAGATCCCTTGGTCAAATGACAATGAGGAGGTCCGGCGATGAGTTCGAATGCCACAACTATGGGCAATTGTGGCCATTAGTTTGGCATAATTCATTGAATTGCGTACATCTAGTCCCGTGTCCGTGTATCACAGGCAGTAGTGTAGCCAGATTTTTTTTTTACCGGGGTCAATTAAGTATAATATACAACACGCATAATTTTTTTCTTATTTGTTTTGTGACAAGTGAATCTAATTCTTCGTCTGTTCAGCATGACATGTATAAATATTTTTATGTCTCCTTACCATATTTATAACGTTAATTTTTTTAAATTAACAATATCGATTGATTTAATCCAACAATAGAGGTTAATCCTCAAGTTGATTTGATCCAACAATAAAGGTTAATCCTCAAGATCATTCAGCTCTACAAGATTATAAAATGTTCAAATAACTTTTGAAATTAGGTAGGGTTTGGTTATTCAATGAAATTAAGCCATAGGTGGAGAAAAGTTGAATTTGGTTACAGTTAAGAGAAATCTATAAATCTTTTAATTTTTTTAACCTAAAATAAATTTGACTATTTATTATCAAAGAATAAATTCATTTAATTTTTTCCTTATTTGCTTTGTGACAACAAGTGAATCAACATTTATTTATGCAAGTTTTAGTTTAAGTTGAAAAATTTACCTATTTCCTTTTTATCTTATGACCCATCTATATGTAATTTTATAAATTTTTAGTGGAGTTAAAAAATAGAATTATACTTTCAAAATCAAGAAAAATAAATATTTTTCTACATATTTTTTCTACATATTTAATGTATAAATAAGAGTTTTCTTTAAAGCCAAGGTTTCAATTGAAACCCCTGGCCATAAGGTGGCTACGCCACTGCTTATAGTGCATGCTAGGGCACTGCTTTCCTTACATTTCTTGGTGTCAGTGGCGGAGCCAGAAAATTTCTTTAGGGAGTCATTCTAGTTTAAATTTTTAGCCTCTTATTTTATAAGGATAATTACAAAAACCCCTGATATCAGGTTTTTTTTTTCTTGAAAAAAACTCTAAAACCTTGAAATATTACAAATACTCCCTGGTCAGCTAAAACCTTACAAATTCCCACTTGAAATATAAAAATATATACATAATACCCCTGAAAAACCTTATAAATACATTCTCAAAAAAGTATGTGCAAAATTACAAGATTTCAGGGTATTTTTCATGAACAACATAAACCTTAGGAGAATTTTCATAACTAACCATATTTTTTAATGACTCAATTACTTATATTCAATTTAATATTAAATAAAAATATTTGATTTTGTAATATATTTTTTAATACGCATGACCCCATTCTATATAAATTTATGACTTTGTGAGGGAGTCAATTGAACAATTATCACATTAAAACTAAACACAATACCTAATTAATACATTTTATATGCATATATTTATGAAATTTTCAAAAGTTGAAGGGGGCAATTGCACCCCTCAATCACAGGTTAGAAGATATGATCTCCAGTATTTGGTCATGTAAGGTATCATTTGTGACCAGAACACCACCAGAAGGCAAAATGACCCTTCGCTCAGCCTGATCGGCAGCAAACTCAAGTTGATTCCCTTTCCAGTCAGTCACCTGATCAAACAATTACTTTCACTACTAAGTATTAACCAAACAAATTTATACTGAAAGAAGGCATTTTTAAATATGTTTTACATGATTTGGAATTTAGCATGGCATTTTTTTATAGTGAAAAAGACGGCCTGCAGTTCATATGACGAAAATAACAAAAAAAGAGTGCAGAAGTGGACGGTAACGTACCTTTCCACCAGCTTCATGAATACATATTACTCCCACTGCATGATCCCAGACCTAAATATAGATGAAATAGAAATGAACTCGAGTTGCTTGAGCTACTTAACCATAACACAGAAATGAAGAAATATACCTTGATTATCCTTTTAGTCCTTGCTCGAAGAATGAACACGGATGCCCTTCCAGATGCCACCATCAGATATCTACAGAGACTGACAAATAAACAGACCAAGCTTAAAGCGGGGGACACATTATCACAGATTAAGAGCAATTCAAGAACGTGAGATTTTTTGGAATTAAAAGCAAACCTTCCACAGCAAGTAGGCAGCAGAAGAATCTGATTCTCCCCAGCAGCGTTAGCATGAGTTGTTGCACTGAATTGAGTAGACAGGGGCAATGACTCCCATGTTTGACTCTCTGGAATACAAAATCGAGCGTTATGAACTTGGTGAAAACTGTCAACTAGGCACCTGGTCCAGTGATGGGCCTTTTTGATGTTGATATTTTTTGGATCCCACAATGTTGTCCTCCATGATCCACAGCCAACATGAGATACCATAATAATCCCTGATCTGGAAAAGGAATTTTCATCTCCTTGGACATCGATATCGGAATCTGCATCCTGCCAGTTGGGGCAACCCATAACACCCAAAACAATTTCCCCTTCAACTACTAGAGCCAAACCTACCTGAAAATTAGCAGTGCTTAAATAAAGAATATATAAATAAATAAGCTCATGTGTAATGTTGGAATAAGACACAGCAACCAGGATGCAAAAACATGACAAATTTATTGATGCAAACAATTTATCAGCTCCAGGGTTGCCATATTCTGAATTTTAAGAGTTCATGCCATATAATTTTCTTACATTGATAAAGCTGTATCAGTGCAAGAAGAGTTTATAACTCATACATTATCATTACTTGTAAACATCAATCTAATATGGTTTGTGTATCAGATTCTGTAACTCTCAATGTACTGATGGAGAAATGTCTAAAAGAAGAATGAATACAAGAGTGTAAATTTATAAGTGCACTATCTCTCATGATTTGGTCAAAGATGAGAAAATCAAAATGATTACATATCAGGCTAGTAATACTATTATTCCAAATGAATTTAAGACTAAGGAAAAAGTCGTTTTCTGATACAAATTGAATGGTCCGGAAAGAAATGGCATCCCCAAAACCAAAATCACTAACGAAACCAAGTCCATGGCCTGATGCACAGAAACTCATAAAGAAAACATACCACGTAGAGAGCTTCACTACCTTTGACAAACCCTCGCGTCCCATCAATAGGATCCAATATCTGTACATATATACTGTGTTAGCAACCAAATTTCAAGATTACAAGCCTATAAACAAAGAACGATTAGCATTTATAAGAATTTCACCAACGTCACAGAACAATGTCAGTTCATAGCAGCAACTTGTTTTCACCCTTTTTTTGTGTTATCACGGATCATATGTGTAAATGTGAGACATATACTGTTCATCACGTTACCGGACATATTTTAGACTCTTAAATTTCTAAAGAACCTTTATTTAATTCCTAATTTTACTAACAAGCAAATCCTCTAAAAAAATGGCAATAGAATCCGATTTTGAATGAAACTTACCCAATAAGTAGCTGGTTCAGGTCCAAACAAATAGGCATCTTTTCCCCCTCTATCAATTGCATTTAAAACATCATCTGGCCTTAATTCTCCATCACTGACAGACGATTTATCAGCCACCGCTCCAACCACAGCATCTACAAGATTGTTTTCACGCACAAATGCTGAGTCCTCCTCGGCTACCAGTGGAATTGAAGGAAATAGTTTGCTCATCTCTGCCGCATTAAAAGAGGGAGAATAGTAAAAAACAGATGAAGCAAGTAACCATACATATCACAAAGTAACCAGCTCCCTTTTTCCATTTTATCAAGAGTAAAAAATAACAGGAAAATTACCCAGGCTAATAAGAGCTTGAACTCCGAAATCCGCAACAGTAACCGGCGTCTTATCCACTTTTTCAACGATATTTCCATCACTTGAAAACAACGACTTTTGCACCTACCTTCGGAAAAGTAAACTTCAACATTAATTAAGAAGAAGAAAGTGAATCACAAACAGAGAATATTACATCAACACATAGGTGACAAGCGCGCTCGACAACATCAACAGCTGCTTGCAGATGTTCGTAATACTTTGCTTTCTGCTCCGGGATAGGAAGGTTGAAACTTGACCTGGAAACAATAACGAAAATAAAAAACGAATTCAACCCCTAGAATTGGTGCAAGAATGTGCAGGAGCAAAAACAATGGCGGTATGACTGAAATACCTCACGGAGAAGACGCATTGGCGGAGAGATGTACGGACTGAACCGCGGCGATGAGGTAAAGGGAATCGAGTGGCTGCGGCGGAGTGGATGAGCACATCCATGGCCGGAACCAGCGGTCGGAAATTGAATTGGGGAAAGTGGGACAGCTTTTCTCCAGATTAATATTACTATCATATTGGATATTTTGGTTTAAGTTTGGGCCTTTTGGATTGGGCCTTTGAGTCTTCATTTGGATCAAAGCTCCAATTTGGGCCTAGGATCTTGATATATGCAATAATTGGATTGTAGACTAGGTATATATATATATATATATTTTCAACTTCAAACGCAATAATTAATTACTTTTAGGAGCTATAAGTTTGAGTTATGATGTATGAATATTCTTAAAAATTACAATATTATGTCGGATCGGATGCTGTATCAAACATCTGTTTAGTATTAAACGTTTGCAAAAATTTTGTATCGTGATATCAGTATTGTATTATGTTAGTATCATCATATACATACATCACATTATTGTGCATTTCTCTGAACATTAATTGTGCTCCCAATTAGTTCTCTGCAGTCCAATTCGAAAAAAGGAAAAAAAAAACATATATATTATATACATAGATCGAATCATTTGGCTTTCTTCTGAGTTGTCGCTGTTATTGAGTGGGATTCTACAATGCTCTTCTTTTGATTTGTAGCTCAATTTGTTTTTTTTTTTTTTCAATGTATGTAAAGTACGTAGAGACGCTTGCATGCACGAGCACGACTATGATATATATTCAGTCACTTTCACGCTTTTGTACTCACCAATATAAAATAATTATTGCAGTTCTCTAGAATGATTGCTTTTCTTTGACGAAGTCTTTGAATTTCTTCAAATTCAATAATTGCAACTTCAATAGTACTTACTTTATTGAAATTAATGGACATCGATATTCGCAGGAATAAAATATAGTTGAAAGCCCTTGAAATATGATTTCAATACGGTAATTAAGCATCCCAAAGTTTTAAAATTTTACATTTACACAAGTCATACTAACTTGTCACCATATAATTGGATATAGTGGGATGAAATATCAGATCTTTTATTAATTAAATAAGGTATGTGGTTCAAATCTTAGTTAGTTATACATGAAATAATTATTGAGCTTGAAATGTCATCCTTAATTAGGTCTCTGCAGTACCCGAACTCGATGGAAAAATTCAAATGAAAATTTTGAAGATAATATTCCTAAAGTTGTTGATATCCTCTTGAAAACAACCGATCAAAGCCCTCCATCAGAACACCTTAGAAGAGGCGAAGACGTAATGATCAACATTTTCTAGTCCCTTCCTCTCTTTAATTATTCTCTCTCTATTATGTCTTGTTTCTTGATTATTATTGTTTGAGACGTACGCGTTGGTATTTGGAAATTAAGTTTCCAAATCTAATTTTCGTGTACCGTTGTTTTCCATTGGGAATATATATATAGACGAATAATGCATCATTACGTTCCTAAACTACACTCACATATTTTGATACTATACTATAATCACGTAAATATATGTTAGAGATTTGAAAAATTATATAAACATACCATATTAAAGAATTCTCATTACATTAATCGTTAATTGGTTGGACGTATTTCAGAACATCCATTCGCTAAAGTCTCACTACAAGACAACATACCATTCAGTGATAGATTATTAGTGATCGAGGAAGTTCTATCACAAATTTTAATTGTGACGGAATAGTAATGGATTAGAAAATAGAGGAAAAGTAAGCATAATTTTTTTATAAATTTTAAGTAATTAGTGATAGACTTTATATCTATCACAAAACAAATCAATGACAAGGCATACAGTGATAGATTTGTGAGGATCAAAATCCGTCATAGAATGTATTATGTGACGAATTTTATTAAGTTTGTGACGAACTTTTCTATTAGTGAAGAGGTATTCTCTTGTAGTGTCTGATTTTATTTATATTTAAATCCCTCATTTAAAACTTCATCAAGTTTGGTAGCAACATCATATTACTAGTGGAAACATTGTGAAGACATATCCTGCATCAAATATTTGGTGTGCAGACTCCAACCAACTTATGACAAGAAATAAATTAAAATTAAACTTATGATCACAATTGAAATTAAATAATTAATTTACTCTTTGATATTCGATCCCACTTCAAATATTAAAAGCTTTTGTCTGAATCTTTTATTTAAAATAGTACTGTTGCAATACCCTAGTAACCACACTTGCAACCTTTTTGCTTTATATGAGTCAAAGTCGGATCGGATTATTTAGGTGTAAAGTTCTTCTTACTAATAACAGTTAATTTTTAAGGGATTCGAACTCAAAATCTTTAGTTAATTCTAATATAATGTCAAACTGCTAAATTACGTGAGGTGGTGGTTGAAAGGTAGGGTTTAATTTGTCCGCCCCAAGTGTAATTTTTAATTTATTACCTTCTGGTAATGATGAAATGCTAAATGACCAATCTTAGTTGACTTTGATTATTCCAATGTCCACTAATTAATTATATTTATATTTATTATATATATGCATAAAATAAGATGAATTAGGCAACCAAAACATGACATGCACTGAACCACGTTGAAAATGACATCTCTGTCCCTTAAAAAATTGAAAAGTAGAGTGAAGTACGATGATAAATTTCAGTTTTCGCTATACTCGGTGGAGTTTAATATTTATTGGTATAGTGATCTATGAATGGAAAACATATTTAATAATAATTTGGACAAATCTTAGTTTTTGAGTAAATTTTTGAGGTTGAATAAGATAATCGTGATCATTTCTTGGACGTATAGTATCAGAACCAATATCCTGTACTTGTTCCAATCCCATTATCAGTATATATATATATATATGTATATATATATGTGGTTCGACCGGGTCGAAGTCGAACCACTTAGGTGTAAAATTCTCTCTACTAATGATAGTTATATTTTCAGAAAATCGAACTCGACGGAACCACGTATTAAATTACGCTACTTGCATGGTGGTTATTTTATTGATTTATGAGATATCTGTGTTCAGTTCATAGTTTAATTAGAACACTACGTATAATAATTAGCTATTGTTCCAACCAATGAGTTTATATTGCTTTTGGTACTTGATAACCTAATTAGTCAAATTAATAAGTACAAGAATTTTGAGCCTAATTAGTCAAATTAATAAGTACAAGAATTTTGAGAATCTATGTCCATGTGCTGCTCCTGAGCTTAGTAATAATTGAGAATCAGCTCCAAATTCTCGTGCTTTCTTTTTCTTTTCCACTTCATTTTTTCTGAATTTGAGAACTAAAGAGACTTAATTGGTGACGATACTTCAAATCCAACTATTATATATATAAGCCATGGTTTCAACCCTCTCAGTTTCTGCTTTCTAAGCCAAAAATTCTATGAAATAATCAACTTTGATATAGTTAGGTATATGTTGAATCAGCGTCCATTTGCTGCATTGTGAATTTTTTATTTGTATCAAATGGCTTCTCATGGCCACTAAATCGTATTAATTCTTTAGTTTTAGCAACTTTAAAATTCATTAAAGAGACATATTACAATAGGATATAATTAGTAATATAAAATTAAAACTTATATTTCTCCTTTCCTTTTTCATTTCCAAAACACTTGTTTGGTACACCTATATATCTAGTATTAAATGTAAAAAAAAGATAAAATTAAATCAACATATTCGTATTATATCGTGTCCATATCGTCATATTTCTATCTTTACATCCTATATAAAATCTAATCAATGTTTTTATGATTTTTTTTCTATTTAGAAAAGAGAGACACACGATTAATGATCATACGGACCAAAGTATAGAATCATCAATTAAGAGTTTTTTTTTTTTCTTTTAAGTAAGAATAATAATTAAGAGTTGGAACTTGGAAAGAAGACAAGTACACGGGAGAGAACAATTGATTAATAATGAATTGTAATGGAATTCGATATGGGGATAATGTTTTGTCAAAAGACAAAACTTAACGAACCAAATTGGTAGTGACATTTTCCTTGAAATGGACACTTAACTTAACCACGTACAAGTTGGCATTGGATATATAATACATTATTAATTTAGATATCATACCATAAAGCTCCAAAATAGGTAAGTCTTGGTAGGGGTCCTCCACAATCTTCCTTCCGACAACTAATTTCCAATATTCATGTGCTATTTTGAATTTTTCTTTGTTTTGTTATCATCCGTCAGATCTTGGTTAGCTACCACTATCAATATCGGAATCCTAGAATAATGATATATCTCGAGATTTTTAGGATTGGGCATCGAAGAATATATATTATAGGGATAATTAGAGCAATCTTCGCTTTACTTAAAAGTCTGAAAAACTATAAAAACTTTACTGTGAAGAAATATGGGACAAACTTAAGCGTGAAGTGGAGAGAGAGAAACTAGAATAAAACCCGCGCGCTGTGAAGCTTGCAAGAATGAACATCTGAAAACCGACTCTGATGCCATATGAAGAAATGAACTTTGGCCTAACTCAACCCCAAAAGCTAGCTTAAAATGGGAGGTTTGTCAAAACCATTATATATTGAATATCACATCTTTGATTATTCGATGTTGGATTGTTTAACAATTATAATTATCCTCCTGGTATACTGAAACCTTACAAATACCCCCTTAAAATATAAAAATCAATAATACTACCTGAAAAGCCTTACAAATTAAATACCCCCTCAAGATAAACGTAAACTTGCAAGATTTCAATGATAAATTGCAAAGGACGGAATCTCAAGAGTTTTCTGTAATTGACTCTATAATGTATAGCATCAAGATGTTTTTAAAATGTTTATAAACTTATAGCATTTATAAGATGTTATTTGAACTTTAAAAATGCCAGATTCGTTGTCATAAGTTAGATGAAATTAGACTAACATATATTGGCAAAAATGTTCTAACAATATGTAAATATTATACATACGTGATATATAAAATGAGTGTTTATAAGCATCCTTTCAGTAAAACAATGATTGATATGTGTAATTTTAGTTGGGAAAAGTTTAGGTGGGTTCGATGCTAGTTATCGCCAAAACTTGGGTATGTTCAAGGTTTAATTAAGAGCGAGTGCTTACAAAGGTTCTTATAAATTGTCCACCAACAAAACCTTGGCGTTAGCAGAAGAAATCGAAGTTCCATAATAGTTACTTAGAGAAATTAAATGTGATATTATTAGTAACATTTATGTAATTCATCATTTACAGTCGCAACATATACAAGATAAATTAAAAGTAGAAAAAACTTACTTCTTTAGGATCTTATAATTAGTTTAAGGGGTTGCTTTAATTTTCGGAAAATCTGTAGTTGATGAATCATCTAATCTTACATTGGTTGGAAAATAGTTTTCTTATGTTCTGATAGATTGAATGGGAGATATAAGGGGTGGAGAAGCTGTCACGTTCTCCCCAAATCTATACAAAGACATTTTTATTTGTATATTTTGATTATTAAATATTAAATTTCTCTAGCTATCCTCAAAATAATAAATTTATCTAACCTCATCGTATTCACATATAATGTAGTTTTGTTTTTTGAAGAATTTTAAGAGTTCAGCTTGAAGAATTTGTTATGCATGTCAAAATCTTATAATAGTAAAAATTCTATCTTGTTATGTTGGATATTTTTCTAATATAATATCTATATCACTATGTTTGTATCTTTATATTTGCGTCTATGTATCACAGTCAAATCTGTTGTTATTCATCATAGTTCCAATTACTTTTTTTTTTTTTAATGAGAAAACAGATTTGCTTCTACAAACTCATTGGCAGAGTTTATCAATATTATAGAAGAAAAGATAATTAATCCGCCAAATTCCTAAGACAGTATCTTTCAGAAGATTGTGATGCAACAAATTTATGTCAGATAATTAAGAGTTAATTAATAACAATTTTGAAGGCATCTTGCACAGAGATTCTGTGGATATGCACATAGTGGGTGTTTAAAAAAATAGGATCAGGTGAGTCTTAACAGTGGACTAATTACATAATTATAAAATTACCTTGATTTAGAGAATATTTTCACGAATATATTAAATCAATTTAAATATTTACAGTTAAGATGGTATCCATTAGTATGATTCGAATTTAAATGTAACCCTAGCCTTGTGAAAACATAATTTTTATGTCTACTCTTCGTCAAATTTAAAATTCATAATTATCCTCTATTAGTTTAAGCAATGTTCTATTAAATTTTCCAGCGTACGTAAGCTATATGTTATACACCAGGTAAATGAGATTGAAATAGGTGAAAATCGACTTTTCAATGTTTAAAGGCTAAAATACCCTAAAACTTAATATATTAATGCACAAAACCTTCTTTCTTCTTATTTTGTCACCAAAACCTACCTTTTCTTTCCATTTCTTTCTGTTTTTACTGTTGAACACCATTTTAATGGCTTCAAATTCTACAATCCTGAGGAATATCAAGAAAAGGATTAAGGATTACGGTATTTTCTTCAACAAACAACTTACTTGCTCCTTGCTTCAGCAGTTCAGTAAAACTAAGGCTCGAAATTTGGAGAGAGAAACGGATTAGGGATTTTGACTTTTACCGCGTTTGAAATAACTATTTATAGGGGTATTTTAGTCTCCACAACTCTAAAAGCTCGTGTACTTGCAATAGGAGAGAGACAATATGATAATAAATAAATATGACAAGAAAGTTATTAGGAATAAAATTAAGTAATAGGAGTTTAGCAAAATTAATAAAAAAGAAATATTGGAAGGTAGTGTGAATTTGACTCGAAAATTTTGTGTTATAAAATAATAGTAAAAAAAATCTCAATATAGTTTCCAATTTTCGTCCACTGTCTTTGAATTCTATTTGTCGTAATCTATGTCTAGATTTCGAAGTTTACAATTAATAAATTTATTTAGAGTAATACTACTCATTAACAATATCTGATTTTAGATGCAATTAATGAATATACTTATTATAGGAAAAAAAAAAAAAAAGGAAATTTTGAGTTACAGAATGAACAAGTGTGACATCAACTATTGTTTCAATGTCTTTCAAGTGTGTTTTATAATTTACAAATTTTCTTTATTTAATGTATATCAAGAATTTCTTTTTTTTGTATGTTAAACTTATAACAACGGGGCGTTTGTAAAAAACCACGAGTCCACGACAGTGCTATATATTTATCTAAAAAATAAAGAAAATAAAATGAAAAATAAGACTGGACATTGTAAGAGGAAAAGTGTTGGAAGGAGGAGGATATGGTCAATAGCAAAATAATTAAAATATGAATTTTTATGGAATTTTGGGTGACATTGGGAGCAGAGGATTGGGGCAAAGGCATGTGATGTAGAAAGAATAAAAAGAATTTGGATAAGAGAAAAGGAATGTGGTCACTATTTGTCCACTGTAGGTGAAAGGGGAGATGTCCATTATTTTTTGATTGGACCAGTCAATCAAACTAATACCATTATTATGTATTACTACAACCACATTAAATTTCCCAATCCATATTTACATTAATTGCTATTTAGTATAAGCAAATAATAAATTAAACTTGAGTTAGGTTTCGGGACGGGAAACTACTCGAGTAAGATTACGGTTCAAATCCTAATCTGTGTATAAAGTAATTGGATTAAGAGAGTCATTTTCAATTGAGTCTCTGAAGTATGGATACAGATACGATGATACGGACACAATATAAATATGATGACACATTTATTTTTTCACGAATGTATACGATATGTATTGTCTTTTCCTTTGAGCAGGTCAAACATAGTTCTTGTAATTTCTCAAGAAAATGTATTATAGATTTGCAGCAAAATTAAAGAAGCCTCTAAATGATGGAAAAGTCATTTTTGCAATGATAAAATTCTTATTATTAATTTTAATAATTTCTTTTATTTTTTTTTTAAAATTGCATCACAAACAAATAAAATCCCTCGCAAATTCCTCTGAATAATTGTCCCAAAACTAATATCTAAAACTTTGAATTATTTAACACGAAACTCGTTTTGTCCAAACAATAATAAGATTTCCATCAAAAAAGCAATCATAATTGCTACAATTAAGCAAAAGTAAGGCATATAGTGGGGGTGTGATTGAGCCCTAACTCCAAAGTAAACAGTCATGAGTGACCCATGTGACCCCATATGATTCCTTCACATATTGTATAAACTCGGAATAATTTTCAGTTACCAAATTTTTCTTTACTTTAACCAATGAATTACCCCATTTCTTCACTTAAAACAAATATGGATAGCGTTGGATGCCATTATTATCGAAGTACGAGAGTTTAAGATTAAAAAAAAAAAACAAACATGGATGACAGGATGAGTCGTTTTCCAGTTTTCCTCCTTTTAAAATGTTTAAGAAAATAAAAACATTTGATAAAATTCCAAACAGAGTAAGAAAAGAAGAAAAAAAAAAAGAAAAAAAGAAAAAAGTTCTTGAATATGATAAAGGAGGGGGGCAACAGTGTCAGCTTGGCGTGCCTAACACTGAATTGTATATACTGATATTGAAAAGATTGAGGGGTCCTCATTGGCTACCAGCTGAAATACAGAGAGAAAAGAAGAAAAATACCGATTAAAAAAGCAGAACCCACTTTTTCTTTTCTTTAATATTATTTGCATTTTTGTATGGGAAAATGGTCATTTTGATTCATGGTATAAAAAGCTTACGGGGTTGGGTGGTTGTGGGGCGGTGGTGCTGATGAGCGACTGAGAACATTCTGAGTATAGCTTTTTGTGAAAACATGGTGTTGCGATGGTGGCTGGCAAAGATTAGAGACAACTCATCTTTTTGATTGTTTGGTTTTTTTGTTGGGTTTTGCCTTTCTCATATAGTGTGTGTTTTTGTGGGGTTTTTCTTCTTTGTATTTGTTCCTCAAAAGTTTGTAGTAGTGCTCATCTATCGTATCAGTATTTGCTTTGTTCCCCATTTCAGTATTGATTCTCTTGTTTGGAGATGGGCTTTGGTTGATTCGATTTGGGGTTTGATTAGAGCTTCCTCAATCTTAGGTAAGTTCAGAGGAAAACAGAGATTAAAGTTTCTTTTTTGATTTTTTATTGTTTTGCATCTTTCTGCTCATCTTGATTAGGCTTGGTTCTTGAATGTTTACTGATTTTTGTGTTCATGGTAAAAAAAAAAAAAGGTGATCTTTATGGTTTTTTTATGTAAAGATGAGATTTGTATGCTTTATTATCGTTTTCTGCATTTGGGTTCTCCTTGATTTTTCGTGTTTGTGATTCTTAACCCCACCACCCACCCCCCACAATTTGGTAATCTTGGTGATGGGAGATGGGTTCTTAGTTAGGTTTCAGCCTATTATTATTTACTTTTTTATTGGTTATAATATCTCTTAGAATGCTGTGTATTGTTTTTAGTGTTGGCTTTTTCACCGAGTATATATGTTTTCCATTTTCATTATCTTCCAAACAAGTTGATTCCCTTTGTCTGCAATTTCCTTGGCTCTCCTCTTCTCTTATCGAGATTATGTTGGCTTTGACAGGTCTCTCCATGTCCATTGGTGAAATAAAATTTTATTGAGAAATGTTGATTCTTGATCTTGATTTTTGATAGAGTTTTTAAAATATTGCACGTGTGATTGAGTAAATCCCAATAAGGTCGGTTGGCGGTGTCTCTGTTTTCATGATAAGTATATTTTCAAGCATCTCCATTTAGTGGGGTGATAGTTTCTTGGCTGTTTCTCCTTTGTTGTTGGCCTTTGCTACCAATCAAAAGACTATTTCTCTTCATTATGTCTTTTTTTCTTTTTCAAAATATCAATTTCTCTTGCACTAAATTGTCCCACGCATCACGTTTCCTTTTTTAACGCTCCTCCTTAATCCTTCAAAAAAGTTGGTGCCATTTGGATATTCAATCTTGGCTTGTCTTCTCTTGCCATTTGCTATTCTAACTTTTCTTTCTGAGGTGTTGGTTATTGAAGTGGTGATTTGCTTATTTAACAGGAATAGGGGCTGAGTGAAAGGTTGAGAGTTTGAAGTCGGAAAATAACATTTTTGCCTGCTAAAATGAAGTTTATGAAACTTGGATCGAAGCCTGATCAGTTTCAGACTGATGGAGACAATATCAGGTTAGTTAGCTGTATATCTACTTAAAATCTTGTTACACACATGTAAATAGTACTTTAATGGCCTTATTTTCTGTGATATTAAGTGATTTCGAAGTAGATATCATACCAGAGATATTTATTTTTCTCAAGCTTCTACAAAGATGTTTTTATTACAAATTTCAAAAGATGCTATTATAAAGATTACTTGAAATTTGATTGTTAGATTCATTTCGGTTTCAGGTATGTAGCAACAGAGTTGGCAACTGACATGGTCATAAGTGTTGGAGACATCAAGTTTTACGTCCACAAGGTATAACCATTTTACTTTGGAAAAATTAAATCTGACTGACATTTGATTTATTTACACATAGACCCCCTGTAGTCGGAGAAATCACATCTTGGCCCGTTGTAATTTATATCGTCTTACCAACACCGCTTCTGCCTGGTTTTGTTCAAAGTTTTGTTACGGTTTGGTGCACTAAGGGGGTCTGTATGTAATTTCTCAAAATACAGTGGGTCTATTTGTAAGTATTTCAAATGTCACTCGAGAACATTTTTCTAACACCACTCCCATCTTTTTTGCAGTTCCCACTTCTCTCCAAGAGTTCTCATCTTCAGAAGCTCGTTGCCATGGCATCTGATGAAAACAATGATGAAATAAACATCCAAGATATCCCTGGTGGGCCCAAAGCATTTGAAATATGTGCCAAATTCTGTTATGGAATGGTAGTAACTCTCAACGCATACAACGTGGTGGCTGCAAGATGTGCAGCAGAGTACTTAGAAATGTATGAAACTGCAGAGAAAGGAAACCTCGTATACAAAATCGATGTATTTCTCACATCCAGCATTTTTCGTAGCTGGAAAGATTCCATAATTGTCCTCCAAACAACAAAATCTCTTCTCCCATGGTCCGAAGAGCTTAAAATAGTCAGCCATTGCTTAGATTCTATAGCTTCTAGAGCTTCGGTGGACCCCATGAGAGTCGACTGGTCTTACACCTATAACCGCAAGAAGGTTCTAGAAGAAAACGGACCTGACCCATTATGGAATGGGGTTAAAAAGCAACAAAAGGTGCCCTACGACTGGTGGGTGGAGGATTTATGTGATCTTCAAATCGATTTGTTTAAGAGGGTAATTACAACAATTAGGGCAAAAGGGCGAGTTTCAGGAGATGTTATAGGGGAATCTTTGAAGGCATATGCTTCTAGAAGGTTACCTGGTTTCAGCAAAGGCTTTATAGAAGGAGGGGATGTGGTGAAACACCGTTATTTGGTGGAAACACTTATTAATATGCTACCCGTTGAGAAAAACAGCATTTCCTGTAGCTTCTTGCTGAGGTTGTTGCAAGCTTCTAGAATGTTGGAATGTGGAGAAACTGGACGAAGGGAGCTAATGCAGAGAATTGCCCAGCAGCTCGATCAGGCAAATGTTGGTGATCTTCTTATACGTTCTTCGAATGGGGAAATGAGCCTTTATAATTTTGATTTGGTGCATGATTTGGTTGAGATGTTTGTGATACAAGAATGTGGTGCTCGATCAGACAGCTGTGATGTTCATGAGTTTCGGGAGATATGCGTGGGATATAATAATAATGATAATAATAGTAATGATAATGGTTTGGATGCTTCTAAGACTAAGGTGGCTGGGTTGGTGGATGGCTATCTTGCTGATGCTGCTAGAGATCCTTCTTTGCCTTTGTCGAGATTTGTTGATTTGGCTGAAATGGTTTCTGGCTTTCCAAGATCAAGTCATGATGGAATTTACCGCGCTATCGACATGTACCTAAAGGTAATGTTTTTTAACCTTTGTTTATGTTGTCCTTTTCAGTTCATCAACTCTTGTAATTTACTTCCCCACCCTCCTATATATGAATTTGTTTGTATATATTTATTTTGGTTAATTACAGCCAAACCCACTATGAGATGTTAGCTTTTGTAGTTACCATGAGCTCCCCTCCAAGATTGAATTTTTAATATCCCTTTCATTACGGATTTTTTTAACAGAAAAGCATGACAATTGACATCATCAATTTTATTTTATTTTTGGTTAAATTGCCCGCAACCCTTTTCATACCCCGTCTGAGATTGCAATAATACAATTGTTACCTGCAAGTTTGAAAAATCTACAAACCACTTCCCACATTTTGAAATAACATAACCACCCCTGGGAGTTTGGAAAAATTACACAAGGCACTCCCTATTATTTGGTTGTTCTTGTATTTCTAAACCTTTTTAGGGAGTGAATTGTAGCTTTTGAAAACTTGAGGGTAACTGTAATGTGGCAATCTCCGAAGGGTGTGAACATAATCCCTTTGTTATATATTAAATCGGGAGGGTGTGCGTAATTGTCTTCGTAAGGTTTTGTAATCTACAATGTGGTCAATGTAAGAAACCTATATGGGTGTTTGCAATTACTGCTACCTTTGGAGAAGCTGAAGTAGAAACGAAAGTTGTAAAAATTGGAGAAGTAAAAGTTGAGAGTTTTTGGGGACAAAAGGTGAAAGTACAAAAACATGTAACCAGGTTTTCGGAAAAAGAAAAAGAAGCTTAGAAGCACTTTACTACTCTCAATAAACTTCCATTAATTTATGAAAATAACCTAGAAGCTAGAAATTGATACTAAAAGCATGTCTTCTAGCTTCTAGCTTCTTTCTCCTTAGGATAAGCAGAAGCTGGTTTTCCAAACACTTCCAAAGTCCTGAAAAAAAGAAAAATCACAAAAGTGCTTTTTTTTAGGGTTTGCAAACGCTACCTTAATCTGATCATCTCATATTTCTTGCAGGAACATCCAGGGTTGACTAAGAGTGAGAAAAAGAGAATTTGTCGGTTAATGGATTGCAAGAAGCTATCAGCAGAAGCATGTGCACACGCCGTTCAAAACGAGAGGCTCCCTTTACGTGTGGTCGTTCAAGTTCTTTTCTTTGAGCAAGCCCGTTCAACAGCTGTCTCGGGCAGCAACACGCCTGACTTGCCTGGCTCAGTTAGGGCTTTGCTTCCCAGAGGATCGTACGGGAGCTCCAGGTCAGCAACCACCAACTCCGATGAGGACTGGGAAGGTGACCAAACGTCTGAAGAACTCAAGGATTTGAAAGGAGAGCTTGCTTCTTTGAGGCTTAGGAACAAAGGAGGAGGAATTGATGGTGAAACGAATGATGTGAAATTGAATAATGGTGAGAAAGTCAGTTCCAAGAAAGTGAAGAAGATTTTTTCGAGGTTGTGGTCTAACAAAGAGAGACAGGGAGAGAATAGTAGCTCTGACACGTCTGAGAGCCCGGCTTCGACTAGTGCTGAAGAAACGAAGCAAACTCAGAAGAAATTACAACGGCCTCCCCTGTAGTTATGTGCAATTACACAAACCACCCCTGGCTTCTAGAAGAGGTAAGGTTAGATCGACCGAAATGTTATATAAAATGGAGAAGTGATTGTGATTTGGGGCTGAAATTTTGGGACTTGAGAAGAAGAATATGGTAGGCGTAAGGTAAAATGGTGGTTGAGGGCATTTATGTCTTTTTGCTTCAATGGGTTTTGATATTGTCCTCCCTAATAGAGAGATTTAGATTTAGTTGTGTTATAGGGCGATGTTAAGTTCTATTTTCTAGTTGTAGACTTGTATCTTTGTTTGGTTATTTTCTCTCATATGATGTATTGTAATGGCTCTAATTTGCCAGCAAATGCTATAAAGAAAATTGTTTGTAGCGAATTCTAATGCATTATGTCAATTTTTTAAGGCTAAACTTGTCGTATTAACTAATTATGTAAAACTGTATTTCTAACTGAACGTGAATTATTCTATTAGCGTCACGACAGAAAAAAATCAGGACTACTAAAGCACCCAAGATGAGTGCTCTCCTATTAGGAGGGTCATTCAAGAGTTTTTATGTGTTTTCACACTCCCCGAAAAATGGACAAATTTATGCCTATCTAAACCACGAATATCATCAATGAGATTACCTAAATGTGAAAAATAGTCGGACGAAACCTTGAGTATTGAAAAATAGTATGACTCCATCCCATTCAGGTATATCGTCAGCCATTGTGTGTAATATCTGGACAGAAAAAACAATACATTACAAACAACCCCCTAATGTTTCAAAGTCAGGAACATTTACACACATCTGCTTCTCCATACATAACAAATACAACCCTGATACAGAAACACCAACAGACTTCCAGCCAATTCATTTTTTTTAACCCATTGGCCTGGTTTTCAGTAACACCACCACATGTAGACAACAATATTTTGTTTCAAACGTAAAGATCAGATTTTTAATCCTCAAAACCGAATCAAAAAAATAAGGCACTGATATACCCAGATTTTCTCATCCCAAAAACTTGCTTTATCTCAAATACAACTAATGTAGCCCAAAAATGCAGAACACATGATAAAATAGACAATAAAAATCAAATACCAGAAACCCATCATCATTCATCACTCACCAAAAAGAACCCACTACAAAAAAAAAACAAAAACCCTAAACATTCAAAATCCAAAATAACTTCATTCATCTGCGTCGTACTCATGACTGACAAAGATAGAGTCAAGATAAACAGGGAAAAACATCAGGGTGTTGATGATCGTTCAAAAAATTTTAATTAAAACACCAAAAAAAACGTAATACAGAACATTGAACTAAGTTTTACATTCTTCACAAAACTCCCTAGGTAATGCACTGGACACAGAGGAAACCGAAAAAATCACAACAAAAAAGAAATAAACTCAGAAGAATCGTACCTTCAAATAACACCAAGATGATGGCCGAAACTACAACCCACTTGTGCGCCTTTCTTCGTACAGTTCGAAAATGCAAACAGCACCGAAAGAAAAATAAGAAATCGGACTGTAAATGTGGAAGAGCACTATCGACTTTGAGAAAAAAACAGGTTTTCTCTATGAAGTGCTTGATTGACAGGGTGATATACTGATATGAATGATTAGTACATAAAAAGCTAATATGATGATTGTATGAGCAAGGGAAGACTTAGAGATATTGCCACCCATTTCAGAGGGGCGAAAAGGTCATTTTTGTTGGGGGCAAAATAGTCTTTTCACCCAAATAGGATATTTTAGACATTTCATCTGAAGGGTAAAATCGTCATTTGCCAGTGGGCTTCTCTTTTTTTAAGAGACTAAGGGTAATTTGGTAATTGCAACAAAATTTTTAATTCTGAAATTCGAGGGCATATTGGTCATTTTGTAGGTCCCAGGAATATTCTGGAAGCAGAGGGTATTATAGTTTTTACCATTTCTATTCTATTTTTCACTTATTTTATTATTTTTTAATTTCTGAAATTTTTTATATTTTTTTAATAGAATTTTCAAACCTGAAGGGTATTTCGGACATTGCATATTTCTCTCTTTTTTCTTTTCCTTTTAAATGGAAAATCTGGAGGGTAAAACAGTACATTTGCAGATTCTGTTAGATTTAACGGAAAAGTTAGCGGAAAAAGTCAACCGATGGTGTATTTGTAAAATTTTTTAACTATGTGGACTAACGCTACACCTTCGGATAGTTCAGGGATTTCTAGGTAATTGACCCTTTTTATGGTATATTGATAGTTCTAAAAATCATATTATGTGTGTTATATCTGATATTGTGTATGATATTTTTCTAATGTAAAATATCAAAAAAAAATTATATCGTGTCTGTGCCGATGTATCCATATTTTATAGATTTCTTTTCAATTATGCCTGGTTCTATTAAGTTTATCATGCTTGTTTTATATTGTGTTAAATCGATTGTCTATGTAATAAGTGGCAATTAAAATTATATAAACGAGCTTTTGCAAATTTTTTACCTACATGATATTTTTATACCACTAGAAAAATTGATAGAATTTTTTATGGAGATGACAGTTTTTTTATACATAGGTTCTTGCATTTTTTGTTTTTCAAATAAGGGTAAGGGTAAAATTATTATTTCAAATCCAAAAGTATAAAAGTTCCCAATAATACTCGCACGAATGGCTCGTGAAATACAACTATTGATTTTTTTAGGATTTTTCGTACTTACTTTTACAATATTATTTTTTCATATCACATGGTTTTTTATGATTTTTTTCTCATAATACATGTGTCCTCATACAATTTTACCCTTCCAACAACTTTTCACTTACCCTGTTTGTTATATGTTAATGCATTTGGTGGTTTAGATTTGTAAAATTGAATTAATATTAATAACTCCCACGGTTTTGAAAATTGATTATAAAATATATATTAACCAGCTAATACCTTGCCATTTGGAGAATTTCACTTTTATGTACAAGATTTAAAAATATATTGTGTAATTTAAATTTTGTCTTTCCATTTATTTAAAAATTGTGATTTCCATATATAAATAACGAAATAAAAACCAAATTTAAATCACTTTCTTTTTTTAATTTTTTAACTGATTCAAATTAATCAAGCAGTATCACATGAGAATTGAGATGTTAATAAAATAACGTTAAAAAGTGCATGCACAAATAAGAATAAAAATAAAATTATAGGCATGATTATTAATTGTAGTCATATATACATAAAACAAAATGAAAAAATAAAACCCCTTGGATTCTCTTACTACATTGGACAGTACTGTTTAAATTTTCTGACATTTGAGCCCTTTGATTTGGTCAAATAGAAAAAAAAAAAAAAAAAGAGAAAGATAAAGGGTACATTAACTCCTATCTATATCTCATCCCGCTCCACAAACCCTATCTACCATTCTATGTATATTTTTATCTCATCTGCCCTTTCTATCTCCCTTTCACCGTCTTTCTTTTCTTTCTTCTCTCTATCTTTATTAAGATATATTTTGCAGAAGAAGGAAGGATGTTTATTATATTTTGCAGAAGAAGGATGTTGAGACTTGAGGCTATGGTATTTTGATGTTGTTTTTTGGATCAAAAAATACTTTTGATGTTGGATCTGATTATGTAATTTTGATGTTAATACTTATTTTCAGATTGAGGGTATCAACCTTCTTCCAAGAATATGTGCGGAGAAGTAGATGCAGATGTGAAGAAGTCCTTTATTCTTTCTTCAGATCGGGGCTGGTTTGGTCTATAGATCTACATCTAAAAGGTTCGTTGTACACTTTTAGGAGCCTTGTATTAAGGCATGTTAATGTTAGTAATACCTTATGGACGTGTTCGGTTACCCATATGAGATATCAGCGCGTGAATACATGAAGTCCCGATTCAGTGTGATTTGGCCAGGTCAGTTCAATATAATTCTATGTTCGGTTGGCCTAAACATGGTTGATTGCCCTGTGAATTATTTCGTAATTCAGTGTTCAGTTGAGAAAGGAATGAGGCTGATTAGGGAGAAATTACATCTCTACCCTTATTTTCTTGCCAAGTGTCCGACAATTTTTTTATGTTAACATTAATTTTTGTCATCGCGCCCACAAGAAAGAGTCGTAGTGAAAAAAATTGTTTATGACAAAAACCATTCAAAACTATTCTTTTTTTAATTAATTAACTTTACAAATTACTAAGCCATTCATAACAGTTTACAAATTTTATTATTCCATAGTTTAGTAGGAAAAAAGATTTATCTATATTAATATTAAATACCAGCTGCATATCATAAAACATCATCAATTACTCACACATTAGGGTAATTCTGCAACATGATTATAAATATCATAATATTGTATGAAATTGGGCACAAAGGACAAATACCAGTTTTTCAATGTTTAACATTGACCCCTATACACATATCACTGCACTGTTAGGATTAAAAATTTCAGGCATGCAGGACCAAAAATAAACACCTCCCAATTTCAGTCAATATTAGCAACCAAGACCGACTATTCCAATATCATCATACCCGGCCCTAACTAAGCTATTATCAATCAGCAAAATGACTTTACACCAGGCCCCCATAATATATGCAAATATAAGTCCATTTAGCATGGAGATAGACATCCGGTGCAGCCGCTAGGATCATCTTTGAAGAGACCTCACTGATCTGTGGTTGTCTCCATCTAGTCTCCTATCATGGCAGTTATCTTGGCAAGGTCATCGCTCAAGGACTTGTGCTTCTTGCTTGTTGCCTTTTTTGCATTTCCTTGATTTTTTCTCGATCCCTTTGAAGAAGCATCGTCCTCCTCGCAAGCAATTTCAGTTCCATCCAGATTCATTGTCTTAGTATGATTATCGTCTTTAGACTCCGAGTTAAGGCTCAAATTCTGCACCTCAGTCCGTGCATCCTCCACGTCAGTTTATAAGTTAATAAAAATAAAAACCTCACACATAAGAAACTGCTAATAAGTAGTAAAAGCCTAACAATTTTTTCAGTCAATTTTTTTCAAAAAATAAATAATAGAGATCCTCATAAATAGTACATTTCCTAACAAGTTTTACTTTTTTCAGTCATTCTTTGCAAACATACTACAGAACAACAAATAATAAGTGGCATAAATCTAATAATTTTTCCCTACTTGATCAGGTATTAATTTATCCAAATATAACACACAGGCACATGAAGGAAGGTAAAAAGGAATTTCCAAATTCATCAGATTTTAATTTATCATAACATAATAAACCTAATCTCGCATGAATATACTAATTAAGCATTAACATCATAAAGTACCTGCTATTTTCATTACTATTTTCATTAACCTAATAAAGTTTATTATCATGCCCAGTGTCCTCAAGTCAAACTACACAAACAACATACCACAAATGAAATTTAACAGAAACCACAGCACTCACTTAACAGCATCAAATATCAACTTCAGTTAGGTTCTCATTCCAGCCACAAAAACTCAAAACCAAATTTCTACACAAAAAATCACAGCCTTTACTTCTAATGCACACATCCTCTGTATGAAACAGAAAAATTTCCTCCACTGTAAATATATAATTTAAAAATAATCTTAAACTGAAACATTTTTTAGTGGTAATAAAGTCGGTTGGTTATGAATATGTTATCAGAATGTTGATCAACTTATTGATAGCTAAAATATGAAAACTACATTCAGGTCATAAATAGACAATTAGCAGCAAAAGATGGGGAATTTTTTTGGGAAAAACAACCAAATTAGTAGCAAATAGGGTAAGAATGTAACAGATAACTCAGCAAAATTTACAGTGATATTATCACTCTCGGTACATACTATTGCAAACAATCCATCCAAAAAGTAGCACAACTCAGTCAATTTCAGATCTTAAATCATTCCATAACCGATAAAAATAAGCCTTCTTCAGAAAAATGCAAAACCCTAGCTCTTACCTGATTCAATCAAGATAATCTCTTCTTCATCCGATGAAATGGGAAAGACTCTGAGGGAAATCAGAGCCCGGCTCAAGGTGGTAATACAGATGTGGAGTAACTCACCTTCTTCAGTACGCCAACGAAACCCTAACAATTTCTCTGGTGTTGGTGAATAATGGAGCGGGAATGTTGGGGTTGCCTATTGACTATTAGAGAGAGGGTTAAATTGTAATTGATTTTCTGAAAATTTTGTGGGAAAAATGAGCGCGATTGTTAATCTCTGGGTGGGAGGCGATATTCAAATCGAGGGTAGGAGCTGCTACAGTGCCGGATCTCGTGATTTCATCCCAGGATCCGATATGAGACATCGAGCTAACCAGACAGAGCATTAGGGCCGATCACGCGCCCTAATACGGCCTGATCGGCCCAACCGAACACGCCCTAAAAGGTTCCTTTTACACTTTGAGACTTTGAGGCATACGAAGGGGGGTGCGAATTTTTATTTTCGAATATATTAATAATATTAGACACAATATCAATTATTAATTTATATGTTGTTATAAATTTTAGTATACTAAAAGATAGGGTAAAAAAGACTCCGTCACAACTTATAAGTATAAGTTGGATTAAGATTTCGTCGTCCAGTATAGTCAAACTAATAGGAGTTGTGTTAGTTGGGAGAGTACTCATATTTGATATTTGTGGTTTGAGCAAACCAATTATTTAGTTGAAAAACTAGTTCACCAATCTGTATATATTTAAAAATATAGGTTGCATGAGTTTCTTTATTTGATAAAGAAGAATGAAAAAAAATAGTAGCGGTTGATATAAATTTTGTTTGATCACTATATAATATTCTGATTTCCTGAATATATATCAAGATTCTGAAAAATCAATAAAATTGAGTATAATTTAAATAAGATATCACTGATATTCCAGTAAAGGTTCACTCATTATGAAATTAAGAAATATCAAAATATTTTACCTATATTTTTAATTGTGGTTATTTAATTAAGATGAACGTTATATGATGGTATTTGGTGTTTAGAATATATTATTCTAAAATTAAATTTTCATCATGTTGTGGAAATTCTACGTCATATTATATCATAGAAAATTTATGAGCATGGGACTTTGTAGCTTACCCGCGAACAAAAGGCTGAAAAAAGCACATAAGAAGTGGGCTTGCGAGGTTTAATCATGCCATCCACCACTAATCATATTTTTAGTTTTCATAAATAATAATCAGCTTATTCATTTCTGCTATAGGTGCTGCAAATTACAATTGAGTCCTAAACTAGAATGTAATATTTCGAGTTATTTAATTTGGACTTAGGCCCACAATAAAAAGTTATAGAATAAAATAACATCCTTCATTAATTATTGGGTTATTTATATTTCTTTTCTACGAGAATTTCATCAATCAGAGGGCAAAGAAATATGCAGACAATGTGAGACAACTTACAACTAGCTCGGATTATGGCAAGATAAAGCTTTGCAGAATAGATTTTAAGAGCCGTGATTATTATTGCAACTTAGTTTCTAGATGAAAAAATAAGGGTTTTTGTTCACCAAAAATCCTATGATAATCTATTAAAATTCTTATGCTACCTATATCTCCAAAAATTCTAGTTTGTTTTTACATTTCTTCTTTCGGCAGATCTAATCCTCTCAATCTTTTGCAGCAGCCATCTTCAGGTTCCTTTCAGCAGATCTAACCTCTCAATCAGCCTGTACCTCATTTTGTTCAGCCTGTACCTCATTTTCAGCAACTTGTTCCTCATTTTCTTCAGCAAATGCATTTATGGATTTTCGGTTTTTTCCTTTGTTTCTCTTCTGAAGTCGTGCCCTTTTTCTAGCAGCTTCTATTGCTGCCTCATGTGCCTCCCTGGCAGCCATCTTCAGGTTCCTTTAGATTTGCTGAAAGGAACCTGAAGATGGCTGCTGCAAAAGATTGAGAGGATTAGATCTGCTGAAAGAAGAAATGTAAAAACAAACTAGAATTTTTGGAGATATAGGTAGCATAAGAATTTTAATAGATTTTCATAGAATTTTTGGTGAACAAAAACCCTTATTTTTTCATCTAGAAACTAAGTTGCAATAATAATCACGGCTCTTAAAATCTGTTCTGCAAAGCTTTAAGCTTTATCTTGCCATAATCCGAGCTAGTTGTAAGTTGTCTCACATTGTCTGCATATTTCATCTTCAGGTTCCATTCAGCAGATCTAACCTCTCAATCAGCCTGTACCTCATTTTCAGCAACTTGTTCCTCATTTTCTTCAGCAAATGCATTTTTGGATTTTCGGTTTTTTCCTTTGTTTCTCTTCTGAAGTCGTGCCCTTTTTCTAGCAGCTTCTATTGCTGCCTCATGTGCCTCTCTGGCAGCCCGTGCTGCTAATGCAGCCTGCGCCGTCACTTCCTCTCTGTCCCTGGCAGCTGCAGCTGCCCGGCAGACTAACAAGTGCATGTACAGGCAAAGCTGACTTCCCCAAAAGTTGCAGTGTTCGTATGGCATTGCAACTGCATTCCAAAAACTAACACAAATGAAGCCAAGTTCGAGTAGAATAAAATAAAATAAAATTGTATGAAACCAACAGAAGTGAAAAGAGAATCTAGAAAGAGCTTCATCCATCATCTCAGACATCAAACATTACAGATTTGCAGAAAAATAGCAGTTTTACTGAGGCTCACCCCTCATATATAGAATAAAATAAGGTACTAATCCACAAAAGAAGCCAAAAACATAGCTTTGATGCTCTGACAGAGTGAGCCAATTCTTACTCCTAGTAAAAAAAAAAATCCTAATCCAATTCATGATACTATAACAAGGAAAGCAACGAACAGTGCTCAACTGGATTCTGCTATTGCGCCTGATGTTGAAAGAAATTAAATTGGCCCACACCCAATGCGATCGTCCATCCCCCACAAATGCCAATAATTAATAGCATTTCACGAAAAAAAAAAAGGAAAGAATTCAAAGAATCACAGGGTTCTCAAGTCAAGAATTAAATTGGCCCACACCCAATTACAACATGGAATAATGCGATCGTCCATCCCCCGCAAATGCCAATAATTAATAGCAATAGCATTTAACGATTAAATTGACCCACACCCAATTACAGCATGGAATAATGCGATCGTCCATCCCCCACAAATGCCAATTACAGCATGGAATAATGCGATCGTCCATCCCCACAAATGCCAATAATTAATAGCAATAGCATTTAACGGAAAAAAAGAAAGAATTCAAAGAATTACAGGGTTCTCAAGTCAAGAATTAAATTGGCCCACACCCAATTACAGCATGGAATAATGCGATCGTCCATCCCTCACAAATGCCAATAATTAATAGCAATAAAGCAATCAAAGTCAACAAGCACATCTGAGGAAAAATTGTAGAAACTTACAATTCAAATCCGAAATGCGAAGTTCAATGGATAGCAGAGTATGAGATCGCTTGGACTGGGATTCGACTAGGGTTCACGCGAGTTGAGCAGCAGAGAGTAAACGGATTAGAACGCTTGGACTGGGATTCGAATAGGATTCACGCGAGTTGAGCAGCAGAGTAGGACTTGGACTGGAGAAGTGATTGTGATTTGGGGCTGAAATTTTGGGACTTGAGAAGAAGAATATGGTAGGCGTAAGGTAAAATGGTGGTTGAGGGCATTTATGTCTTTTTGCTTCAATGGGTTTTGATATTGTCCTCCCTAATAGAGAGATTTAGATTTAGTTGTGTTATAGGGCGATGTTAAGTTCTATTTTCTAGTTGTAGACTTGTATCTTTGTTTGGTTATTTTCTCTCATATGATGTATTGTAATGGCTCTAATTTGCCACCAAATGCTATAAAGAAAATTGTTTGTAGCGAATTCTAATGCATTCTGTCAATTTTTTTAGGCTAAACTTGTCGTATTAACTAATTATGTAAAACTGTATTTCTAATTGAACGTGAACTATTCTATTAGCATCACGACAAAAAAAAATCAAGACTACTAAAGCACCCAAGATGAGTGCTCTCCTATTAGGACTTCTCCTATTATGAGTACTAAACCACGAATATCATCAATGAGATTACCTAAATGTGAAAAATAGTCGGACGAAACCTTGAGTATTGCAGACTTGCAGAGAACCCTTGGAGTTTTTGTAATGTTGCTCGTCTTTATCTGAAATTCAATTTGAGTATAACAAGTTAAATAAAGGCATCGACCTTTAAGGCCCAATTACTAAATGTAGGCCCAAACAGAAGCCGACTAGTATAATTCTGTTAAGACAAGTCAAATTATGGGACCAAATTACAAAAGTTAATTAGTATGATCACTAAATTTAATAAAAAAAAAAGGTTATGTTTTGAGACCACATAATTGATGTCTTTGTTATTTAACCATAGGCTCCTAAAAATATATCTTTTTAATCTATCGAAGATACTAGTTTAAATAAATGATAAGATGCACAAATTTTTGGGCGTTATGTAAAACAAAATTCGATAATCTTGAGCATTCAGAACAGCATGTCAATTCACAATTCACAACAAGATGCTAAAGTATTAGACCTAAACATGCAATATCAAGTACAGATTTTGACAAGACATGATTAATAAGTAATGAAAAACATAAGTCTATATTCCAACAGTAAAACAAATTAATCGCCCGTTTAAAAGTAAAACCAAATGTGTAGGAAGAGTTATACTAAAACAAATTTGAATTTCTTCTCACCATGTTAACTTTTGAGGGTCTACACTCCTTTTAAAACTAGGTTCTATCCAAGCACTGATGACTGGTAATCTCCGCATCTTATTCTTGGTCGAATAATCACCGCCAGCAAACGAGTGATACCTTTTCGTTTTGAGAGAATAAAACACCCCATTTGTCCCACCGCGAATTGGAAAATATATCTTGTTGCTCATTCCATTCACAACAGCTCTTCTGGCGAAAGAAGAACAACTACTGAGGAACAACATATCCTCTCCTATACCTTGCTCCTCCGTTTCCCAAACCATATTCGTAAGGTTGAGTCTGGAAAATTGAACGCTATCATCAACAAAAACAAATGTAGCCACAAGCTTCCCACCCAATTCAAATAAAAAACTCCGGCGAAGGGAATTTTCGTCAAGCTCATTGGGTTTGATCACCAAAACCTCCCAACTTCGGTTCTTCGGGTCAAACACCCCTATATTCCCATTGGTACCCAAAACATAATACATACTATTGAATAGAACTGGATTGCTTGCACAATGAAACCGCCCTATATTTTCATTTTGGAAATAAAAAGTTTTCCAACTCTTCTTTCCACGTCTCAACAATACAATATCCATATAATGTAAACAAGATCTCATACCGATAACCAAACAATTACTTGAAAGTGGAGATGAGGTAAAACACATAGACTTCACAGACTTGAAGGGCATATCCGGAAGTTGAATTTTCTCTCTCGTGAAAGGATTGAAGAAAAATATGGTCTTCTCTCCAGAGGACAAAAGCAACCAACCATAGTTGGAAGAGATGATATCAGCATCATAAAGTTGAGGAATGTCCATTGAGTAGAAACTATTATAGATTGGGTGAAAGAACTTAACCATATCATTTTTATATGGAACAAAAATCAAGCACGGGGGACAGTTCGTTGGAGGTGGAAGTGACCTGACAGGAGGATAGCTTGATTTCCATGACCTACAAACACTACTAAAGGAGTTGTAATCTTGACAAAAGAGAAGAGACTTAATTAAAACTAAGATGTCTTTTGGCAAATCAGACCAACTTCTCTCCTCCTCATTCATCTCATGAGCCATGTTCGATCTGTTGGAGAAATTGAAAATTAAGTTAGATGCATAACATGAAAAAGAAAAACAAGAAAGCAATATATATTAAGTTCACGTACAATGCAAAAACCACAAGAAACATAATCAATAAATTGTCCTAATTCTTTCTATTTCATTGAGAAAGAGAAAGAGTTGTTGCCAATAAATTGCTCTAATTTTCTGCAAAACATGATATATATTCACGCAAATTTCAGCAGATGCCTAAAAGAAATTGGGTAATTTGCTATTACTATTTCCTACTGAAATCATCGTCATATATTCTTTGAAGACCAAAACTTTTGAACTAATTGATGTGCTGACCAAAACATTGAATAAAAGAACAGATTCAAAAGAGTAATTGAATTAAATAAATTAGTACGACAAGAAGAAATATAGAACATGATAAAACCTTGATGATCTCCTCTTTCCGCAACCCTTCCTTGATTTAGTGTTCTTGGTGGCTTACACGGAATCCTATTTGCATAGAAAAGATTCTGGTTTAATTTAGGTTAATATGGCTCAACGATTAGTACATATATATAATATAAAAAGAAATCCGTATTTAACTTGGCAAATAAATTGAGTGAAACCCTAACGTCGGTTAGACTTTTTGAAACCTCGGAAGTTGTCTGTAATTTTTAAAAACAGTGGGTATATTCCTAAACAACTTCTGTTTCCGAAGAAAGAAAAGAGACCTGGAATAAAAAGAAAAAGAAAGTGATCTTCTTACATAAAATATATTACGATATTATATATATCCAGCTAATTTCTACGTACGTGTAATTTTCCTTAGAAAAAACACAATTACATCTCAAGAGAATAAATATATTGCTATAATATATCCTTATTCAACTAGGCAAATAAATTGAGTTTAATTAGATCAAATCTACATACTCCTACGGAAACTCAGAATCCTTGTTTTCTTGAGCCTACTGCATGCGCCTATATAAGAGAGATTAGAACCCTTCTTCAAAATCCTGTTTATGCCGGCGAGGATCTAATTAATAATTAATTCTTGGGATTTTTGCTCAATTTCCAGAAGGCCGGCGATCGAGTTTCATTCAGCTTTGCCTTATTTAATTTACAGAGTAATATCGTCTTCTTAGTTCTTACCTTTATTTAAATTAATAATTAATGCTCTTTCATATTTTTAGTGTACTTTTCGATGATAATTAACAGATATTGTAATCATATTTTCCAACTTAGAGGGCCATAACTATAAGGGGTAGTTTACAAAACTCCTTTTGAGTTTTGGGTCTAAATGTAATTATCACTATGAATCAAATTCTTTGTTATTTTATATATCTGGAGATCATTGCGATGAATAAAGAATACTTACAATACATACAGTACTGAAATCAAGGTTTTATTCGAAGTGACGTGACGTTATTGCATTCTCTTCTATTAATTTCTGTTGATTTTTTTTATATCAGTTTGCAAAGATATCTATTATCTTCGTGTAAAACTCTTTGATTTTCTATAATTTCAATTTGTATTAGAATTGAAAGAAAAATTAAATTATTCTCCTATTGGCATGGCAGGGACATGATGCAGGAAGTAGTAGGGTTTGAGAAGAATTTGCTTGATCTTAATCTTCCACTGAGTCAATCTTCTAACGAGCCTTGCCTAATTCATGCAATAAACGGAAAAGAAGAATTAGAACAACAAATCATCTACAATATATTTGGAGAAGAAGACCGATCGATTGCGTAAAGCCCGCGATAGCAACGGAACCGGGGAAAGTATACACCTTGGGGTACCTTCTGCTATCGAGTCATGCCCTTTGGACTCAAGAATGCTGAAGCTCATTGAAAGCGAATATGAATAGCCTTGCATCTAGTGCCAGAAAGGATCTGGTTAACGAAACCTATCGAACTGTCCCCTATTCTTTACTCAAGGCTTCGACTTAGGGCCCCGTATCAATTGGCCTTGCCTACTTCAATGCCAATGCCTTATCCTTGTACTGAAAAGGTTGTGACTTTAAGCAACAAATTTGTATGGTCTTTGTGCGATGGATGGTGGCTTATAAAGGATCTCACCACTTGTGGTTTTTTCCTTCTCAATCCTCTAACAATGGAAAGAATTTCACTCCCTGATCTTGAATTCTCATTCGACTCTTGTCTTAGAGGCCTATTAACTAGTTCACCCAGAGATCCGGATTGTCGTCTTATTATCTTTGAGGATGTTGCTAAAAGTGTCTTTCATTATCGAATCGGGGATGATAAATTCACTGAACAATTATTAAAACTTGAGAATGAGCTGACAGCAATAATTATGTTCCATGGAAAAATCTACGGATTAGAGTTGGGGGATTACAGATTAGTATGCTTTAGTTTCCAAGAACAAACACTTATTATGACGCAGATGATAAGTGGTGAAGAAGACAGGAGTTCGAGGTTGTTCACTCAAGGAACTTTTCATTATACAGAATATTTGATTGAGTGTAATGGTGATCTTCTGCATGTTCATAAGAATTACTGCAAGAATTTTGCATGGGAGGTTTCAGGTTTTAAGATTTATAAGATGAACGCTATTAGCTGTGAATGGGAGGAAGTGAAGAGTATTGGTGAGCAATGGGCTTTGTTTCTTGACGACGACAATGGAATGTGTTGTGAGGTTATAATTGATCATGGAGAAAAGGGAATTAGAGGAAATTGCATATATTTCGTCGACCTGCAAAATCATTACATAAATGTCTTTGATTTGGAAGATGGAAGCATTTCGAGTTGGTCTTTGTTTCCCTCAACCGTTGATGCTAACTATACGAATCATGTGTTTCGTTGGTTTAGGTTAAGCTTGTAAGTTTAACACTACTATTTAATCTTATTCTTTGCATAATTAGACTAATTAGAACTATAGATTCGCATGTCGCATTAATGCATTTTATGTTAGTGAAATTGATATTTCTAATTAATTACCCTTTTAAACTTTATTCATTCACTAGTATTTATATCATTTTATGACTATATATTTACCCTGGTGCCGCGAAAAAGTATTTTTATGCTTTTTCATCTTTCTTCAGCACTTTGAGAGTGATTGCAAGAGAATGTTGCTTATTTAAGCGAAAATAAGCTAGAAACTAAAATCAACTAAAGATATGTTTTATCTTCAGATTCTAGCTTCTTGGTTATTTTGATAAATGAATACATGATATGACCGTAATAAACAGATACAAAACAACCAACCAATCTGTAAGGATGAAAGCTGATTAACTAAAATCTTCAACGGCAGGGAGATTCAGATGGTGTGGCCCCAGAGAAATTGATAATTTGCCATTCTGAAACAATTTCTTGAATCATTGGAATTAATTCAAGTTTAACCCTTGAAACATCATAGGTGACATGTTAATCAGCAAAAGAAAGGGATTTCAGTTGCTTTCTTGCGTAAACTATATGTGTCCAACACATACACAAACCGGCAAGGGCGTGGGCGTTTCCTCATATACAACTACTTAGAAAAACAAGTAACAACTTCCTCAGATGAAATATGAGGTGCACTAAGGAGTGACTCATGAAATATAGCTGATGAACTTTGCCTAACTGCTGGCTCACATGTCGAACACATTGTAGAAACTCAAACAGAATCTTCTGATCAAACTCATTGCCCAAATAAGCCAATCCAGGGATTGTGTACTTGTTTTGTTCCTAGAAAGAATCTGGTAAGATAACGAGTCCAGAAAGGTGTGCATTGCAAGCAATTGAAACAAATAGATTAAATCAGTTAAGTTGAAAGCTCATGCAAAATATTTGAAAGTGATACAAAGCAAGTACGATAGATAATATGCTCTACATTCTCCAAACCACGACAGAGAGAGATAGAATTGTTCCTGATTAAACCAATAGCATCTATTAAAGAATCCATGAGCAGACCACACGCAGCATTGTATTTACACCAATTATTCACACACATAAAGATTTCCAGCATTGCAGAATGGAAACTGCACTTTCACTTCCACCCTACAATAGAATCATATATTTATCAGCTCCGAATTACTTCCTTAAAAAACCCATACCCTTTACGATGAATAATAAGTAAAGGGTATACAAGATCAGAATAGTTGTATTATCTACTAACAGTAGCCTTTTGAAAACACTATTTCTCATGAGTGATGCTCTTCAAAATGATTAAAGGGTATCATAAAAATACCTGATGCTCAATAACTGACAAATTTAAAACCATGCAGACTGAGATTTGCAAGATATGGAAGCACATTTATTTTAATAATAACGATATAAAAATGACATCAGGCCAAAAAAATATTTTCTCAAACTTAATCTAACACAACTTGTTATACAATTACTTGGTCAAAACACAAAAATAAAAAGTGCAATACACAAGCCCCATGGATGATATATGCACATTTGAGAATTAAAAAGGATTCAGTTGTAAAGTAAAAAAGAAAAAGGTTGATTGAGCAATGATGTTCCTGTTGCAATACAAATTGATGAAGTTCATACTAGAAAAACCTTAACATAAAATTTGAATATGTGTAAAAAGTAAAAGAGTTGATGTTTTTTTCTAGAAATTACACAATTCTCCACTGCAATTATGTGTAATTACACAAACATCCCGTATTTGTTGAAATTACATATACCCCCTTGTATAATTTGAAATGTGATGCAAACTGACAAAGTTCACTAAGAAACAGAATTAGCAACGTTCATATATACGAGAACAGTTTTGGAGAAGCATTAAAATTTGAATACTGACACCATTTAACTGTGTGATGAGCAAGGGGGTAACTGTAAGGTGGAGATAAGTTACAAGTGAAATACAAAAATTTGATTCAAAAAGGGGATAATTGTGTAATTGAACAAGGAAAAAATCAAAAAAGAGACCTGCTCGACACTGGTATAAGTGGACTCTTCAGGGATTTCAGACATTCCATGAGCTAATAAATGACGAGAACGCTCATGTGTCTAATAAAGCATATTCCTCACCTCACCAAGAATGACACGGTAGGGCTCATTTGGTGGGATTGTTTTCCAAAATTCTGCATGCCAAGGAAGATCAATGTTCTAAACTTAATTGCATCAACCCACCTGCAGAGATTGCTATATTACAGTTGCTCCCAGTAAGTTTAATTAAAATACCCACTCCTGACAAACTAACAAAACCCACCCCCGTGAATCTAAAAACATTACATGTAAACTATAATATTTCCGTATCTCAGGATTGGATTGTGTAATTTTAAAAAGTTCCTAGGGAGGTGTCTGTAGTTTTTTCAGATGTATGGGATTATTAACTGTAATACTGCAATCCCCGAAGGAGAGCAATGTAAGAAGGTTTAGAGGTTATCTATGAAATGCTTTGCATCTCTCTTCGAAGACCTGTGGATTTCATCAGAACGAGCACGAAGATCGTCGCTGCAACGCCACATGGACAACTGGAAAAGGTAATGTGAGTCAGAAGAAGAGCAGCCATACTCTTACAAGACATGACACAATAAAAAGACAGAAAAATCAATTGCATATTTGTAGGAATAATTAAAGATTACCTCAAACATAAGATCCTCAATTTGGGAATAGTATAAGTTAGCAGCCATCATTCTAGCCAATAAGCACACATCTCTCGTCACCTCAGGAGTTACCCTTGGATTGCCTGTGACAAAATTGATAATAAAATCAAGAAACCAATCAGCAGTAAAACTCCGCCGCTGGACCAATCCCGTTTCCGCCGACGAATTTTCCCCTGCCCGACCCCAACTAAACCCCGCTGACGACAAATATACGACGAGCTACAATCGACCCACCCAAAAACCCCCTCCATCAAATCCGATTTGACCTAAGCCTTCTCCAAGCAGAAGTGGACCGCCAATCCCTTTTCCGACGAAGAACTTCTGTTTTTCCGCCGGACCACGGTCTTGACATCTATACTGCTCCAGAAGGCCAGGTTTACCTCCCTATAATAACAAATCAAGCAGTTTTACTAAACTAAAAAGCATTTGTAAGCATAAAGAAAAAATAATTGCAGCACTGGCTGCAGCTGCAGGCACTTTATTATGAAGATTAGGGAGGGACTCGGAAATTCTAAAGAAAAAAAGTATCTGTTTGTTCATTTTATTGTGAATCTTCTCTTATACTGGAATAAGAACAGTTGAAAAGGCATTGCCTAATGAACATGATAAGGGTACCTGAAATCGTTTTTCGGCCTCTAATAGAGAAGTAAATGCCATTTCACATCCATTTGCCTGTAAATGTCAAAATATTGGATAAAAATCATAGAATAAAAGAAAAAGAAAGCCATTATGTAAACAAAGGTAGAATTTCAAAGTCATGTTTCTATACAAATTCTATTAGCAGCTTAGGAAACAACGCCAGTAATTACTTCTAGCAGAATAGCAATCATTATAGCATTACCAATGTAATCTATCCATTTTCTGTAGAACTGGTCATCCTTTCTATGCTTGCCTTGAAATTCCACCTTAAGTTTGACATAAAAGAAAATTCTTTCATTAATTCAGATCTGGCGATGATCTGGATAAAATGGCCAATATAACAACATCTAATCAATTCTACTGCTCTTAATCAATCCCATTGAGAATATCAAAACACTAAAAGAGGATTTAATGTACTCTTTGACAAGACAGGGCTTCAAAGAGTTGTTTAATTAACCTGATGTCTGTCACAAACTTTCTCATCTTTCTTGAAAACAGTAGTCCAGCAACAGGGTTAGGAAAGTTCCAACGTAAAAAATCGATTTACTTCCTCCTTGAAAACATTATCATTCTGTGACCAAAAAAAAAGAGAGCATTATCATTCAGTTACTGAACAAAAAAGAGAGTGTTTGGATGAGCTTATAAGCTCTTCTAAATAGCTTATAAGTTGTCTAGGAGCTTATAAGCACTCAACAAGTGTTAGTGACAAAATTTCTACTAAAAGAGCTTATAAAATGTTACAAGCTTATAAGCTTTTTTCAAATAAGTTTGGGATTGCCAACTTATTTTCAAGATTCAACACATTATCCTTACTTTTTGGCCAAATCAATTACACAATTGACATTACTACTATCTTACAAGCTCGTGATTGAATTTATATCCATACACTTTGATGTCTAATTTTCAAAATAAGCTCTACCATCTTATAAGTTCCAAAAACATCTTATCAGATGTGAGAACTTACAAGCTCGGTAAAATAAGCTCAGCCAAATACACCCTCAAAATCAAACATGGAAATGAGAAATAAGAGACTTGCTTGAAAATATAAGATATGTTTCCAACACCCCCTCAGTACAACTTACATGCATCCTGGCTGCTGCAAATAGTTTAAGACAACTTTATCGAGGCCTCCGACTCCATCCACGTTATATTGCAAAGAAAACTGAAAAATAAGAAATAGATCAAATATCATCTACTAAATTGTGATTAGGAAGGATCATAACTTTCGGTGATTAATGCAGAATGCTAGTTTTATAATTACGTGATTTTAAGGGGTAGCTTAGAAACCCTTTGAAGGGGTGTTGACAGCTGATTTTAAGGGGTAGCTTGGAAACCCTTTGAATCCTGCACTTTCTACGTAAAGGAAAAGGGACAAAAATACTTAATAAAATACGACAGATAAAGAATGAAAAACAAATCAAAGCTTCCAATATGCATTATTTTGAAGTCTGTATAATTCCCAAGTGAAAAGGATTTTTTAAAAGTAAACAGAGATTTCAACAAGATAAAAAGAATTTTAAGCATTGCTCATATCAATCTCCGTTTAAAAAAAAAAAAAAAAAAAAAAAAACCGAACCACAAACCCACAAAAAAAGATAAATTAGGAAGACAAAATACCTAAGTTTGGAACAAAACAATCAAAATCCCACCTCTTCTGTTTTCCTCGTCTCGTTTCTATATATGGCGAAACCGCTTAAGATATAAGGAAAAAGTTAAGTGGAAAAAAGGCACATTATTTTAGAAAATGTGAAAAGGGGTAGCTACATAGCCATCGTATCTTTCCACCATCAGAAAATAAAGTGGAGCAGTGTTTCGACCCAAACTAATTCATAAAATGATTTTACCCCCAAACCATTACACATGGACATGGTTAGGTCCCTAATTATGAACTCCTGTCACAAACTCTCACTAGACAATAACGCATATGAAGCAATATTGGCCTGCAAATAGCACCATCATATCGTATCAGATTAATACTCATCAAAGCTAACCGTGATGAGATAAAAGTACACACCTGTTCCAATGTTCGGTGCAGTCCTATTCAAAAACACAACTTTAACTTGGACCCCATGAGGTTTGAAGAAGTTACTTGGTCGGTTTTTCTTCTTCCAGAAACAACTGAATTATAGATATGATAACATCATTATAGGCTACGGCGGAGTTCTGAAAATTACAGACACGAAAGCTTGTCAAGTAAAGGGTATATTCACATTTAGTTGTGTGGGGAAACATTCTATTTTTAAATAACATGGTACTAAAGAATTGATTGCACTATTTAGCAACTGAAACCATAATAACATGGTATTAGAACATTAATTGAAGGATAACATAGACGAAAATGCTGAAAAGAAGGGGGGAGAGAGAGAGAAGATGGTAGTTACTATTCCACATTGGTACTTTACATATAGCATAGATGAAAATATGGTACCTGTGGCTTCCTAATGAGCTCCTTTAGGATAGAATGAAGGGTGAACCGGAGTTCCTTAAACAGAACAACAGTTTGTGCTTGTGCTGCCATCTTCAGCCAATTATCTACAATGATTAATCCAGTCTGCAAAATCAAGAGCCATAATACATACTATTGAATAGAATTGGATTGCTTGCACAATGAAACCGCCTTATGTTTTTGTTGTTGAAACGAAAATAAGTATCATAACGCTGCTTTCCATGTCTCAACAATGCAATAACCATGTACTTTGACGAATCCTTAAATCCGATAACCAAACAATCACTAGATAGTGGAGATAAGGTAAAGCAGACAGACGTAAAACTAAAGGGCATATCCGGAAGTTGAATTTTGTCCCCCGTGAAGAGATTGAAGAAAAATATAGTCCTTTGGAGAGAGGACAAAGCGAACAACCATAGTTGGCGGAGATGATATCAGTGTCATAAAGTTGAGGAATGTCCATGGTGTAGAAATCGTTATAAATTGGGTGAAAGAGCTTAGCCATATCATTGTATATGGGACGGAAATCAAGCAAGAAGAATGGTATTGTAGGTGGAAGTGACCTGACAGGAGGGCAGGTGGCATTGACGAGACTTAATCAAACCTATGAATTCTTTAGACCAATTTCTCTCGTACTCGTTCATCTCAGAGCAACTTCTCTCCTCCTTATTCATCTCAGCCATGCTCGATCTGTTGGAGAAATTGAAAATTAAGTTAGATGCATTGATCATCCGGATAACATTATAGCGATTGACCACCATGACCCATAAACATTAACTCCGGTACCTACCTCCTATACGAGTATAGTGATTGACCTACTCTTATTTCATTATGCACATTTATCCACTTCCATTAGAGTTTCAAATGACAAACATCGACTTAATCCCAAAAATTATTTTGATTACGGAACTCAACCCTCAACCACCATGACCCACAAAAACAAATAATGTACCATCCTCCTCTAAGATTATAGTGATTCACCAACTCTTGTTTCATGATTCACTATCATCCAATTCCAATGGAGTTTCTAATAAAAAATATGGACTTTATCTCAATAATTATTTTGATTACATGACTCAACCCTCAACCACCATGACCCACAAAAACAAACTCCTATACAAACCTCCTCTAAGATTACATTGATGCACCAACTCCTATTTTATATTTTACAATCATCCATTTCAATTAGACTTTCTAATGAAAAATATCGACTTTATCCCAACAATTATTTTAATTATAAGACTCAACTCTCAACCACCATGACCCACAAAAACAAACCCCGGTACCAACCTCCTCTAAGATTATAGTGATTGATCAACTTCTGTTTCATGCTGCACAATCATCCACTTCCATTAGATTTTTTTTAGTGATTAACAAACTCTTGTTTCATGTTAAACAGTCATCTACTTCCAAAAAATAAGTTGTTCAAAACGTGTAGATACACTGTTAGCGAAAATTCTTGAAAATAGATGAAGTACTTTGACGTATTGATTGTAGTTAATTTTATTTGAGGAGCTTTTACCATTGTTATAGACTTGTCGCGTGTTTCCACTTCAATTCTTTTTGTCAAGTATAATTATGTAACTTAAATAGAGACTGTAATCTGAAAACAAATAAAAAATTAATGGATTAAGAATTATTGGTTTAAATTGGATCTAGTTATGGCTTATCTACTTGAGTAGTTTTATGATATTTCTATTTTTTTCCATTGGAGGCAGAGTTCACAATTGTTCAATAAGTATGGCTCGATTGAGTTTATAAGAGAAAAATATGTTAATCAATGTTATAATGGCATATGGAGCAACTACATACAATTGTATGGATATTTAACCTTATTTGTATGGCTATGGTGCACCACGTCGAGAAGTATTGTATAAAAACACAACGTCGTTTGAAAAGATTATAAAAGAACTTTGTACCTAGATGGTTTAATTTATTCAAGCAACCTTAAATGTTTTGAAGAAATTCGTATGGATAGATTCACATTTAGAAAATTGTGTTGTATGCTTGGAGCAATTAAGAAACTTAAAGATACTAGAAATATGATGGTTGATGAACAAGTAGCTATGTTTTTACATATACTTCCGCATCATTTGAAAAACCGAACTATTAAAAATATTTTACTTCATTCCGGAGAGATGGTGAGTAGATATTTTAATAGAGTTCTTAAAGTGGTGCTTCAATTACAAGGTGAATTGCTTAAAAAATCAGAGCCTGTGCGTGAAAACTCTACAGATCCTAAGTGGATCGAAGTGGTTTAAGGTTAATATGAAATATACATCAAATTAGTATTGTGCTGAATTTTCATGATTTCACCATAATTAATATTTGTTATAAGTTTCAGAATTATTTAAGGGCACTAGATGATGCATACATCGAAGTACATGTATCTGAAAGTGATGCCAAATTATCGAAATACGAAGGTTGACCTTGTTACAAATGTTCTTTGAGTATGTTCACAAGATATGCAATTTATTTTGTATTATTTATGGGATGGGAAGGTTCTGCATCTGTTGGAAGAATACTTAGAGACGCTATAAGTATATAAGAAATGGTTTGAAAGTTTCTGATGGTACGTAAAAGTAAACATTAAAAACATACTTATAGATTTAGGAACCGTTTAGGGCCTTATCAGGCTAGCTTATTTCTTGTTTAATATCACATATTCCTTTTTGCGGCTCATTGCAGCTAGTGGTGAGCTTGGTACGGAGCTCGACACTATTAACGCCATTAGCTATGATCCAGATCCGAGCCCAAGGGGTGCGATTCAGATGACGCAGCCCGCCACTGCAAAAGGTGATTTTTTTTCGGATTGAAATAACCTCATGGCACTTCAAAATTACAAGTAATCCCACTTAAATAAGAATCCCGAAAATTCATTTCCAAGTTTCACTACAGCTAGGGTTTTTCTACGATGGGCAAAATCAAAGTACATGTCGGAAATAACTACAAGAACTTCTGACATTTCTTTCCTTTTCTTATTTCATTCTTTCTTTTGTGTGATATCTATAAACCCTAATCTTTTTTGTTTCTTCGAAAATCGCAGGGAGAATCTTGGATTCATTTCTGGAGCGGGAGCTAGAGAGCATTAGGGTTTCAAAAGCAGAGTAAGTCTCACTCTCCCATGCACGGACACAACAATTTTTTCGACATAGTAAAAAGTGTCTAAAAATAAAAAAAAATAAAAATTCGAAAATGACGGGGACACGGCTGGGGTACGGCTGCGACACGAAAAGGACGCTGCAAATTCATATTTTTTATATATATATTTTTTCAATGTTAAGGATCTTAAATTAATTTTTTCTATCATTTTCATTTGTTTCTCACAATATTATAATCCACAAATAATATTAATATTTGTTTAACATAATAATTAATCTGTACAATGTACATCTTAATTTTGCTAATAATTGTATTACATTGTCATAGTTTATTTTTTAATTATAAATATTTGTACAAATATTATATATAAATATTTATATTTTTAATTAAAATTTATATTAGTCAGCCGTATCGGAGCCGATGGATATGTAAAATATAGGATTTCGAATCCTCGTGTCTTAATATCACCGTGTCCGTATCGTGTCGTATCCGTATTCCCTTTGTATCCGTCCAACATAGGTCTCACTGTTCTGACTGCTTTATTTGTTGAATACAAATCAAAATGTAATTTGTTTTTTGCGATGCTATTTGGAGTCTGTGGTGACCATGAAATGTATATGTTCTTTTTGAAATATATGAGTATTTAACACTTTCCTGTTCTATAAACTTCGATTATTTGTTTGTGGTGTTTTATTAGTGACTATGGTGATTTCAGACATGATAAATAAATTATTCCTGTATACTTTTTTTTTTTTTTGTAAATAATTATATTACTAGTTAAGCAATATATTATGAGAAATTATTGTTAATACTATATCTACTTTTACGTAAAAAATTGTTCTTTTTAAGAGAATTAATAATAATAATAATAACTAGTGCAATTCCGATCCAGGCTATTAAAACTTGTTCATTCCACATTTTGCCACATTTTTAATGCTAAGGAATATAAATTTAAAAATTCATGTTCATAAAATCAAGTGAATTAAAATTGACCGATAAATTATGCCTTTTTTCCTTTATTTTATTATCACTAAGCCTACATTTTCAAATCTCCTAGAACTTTGGAGCTATAAGCTTTAGTTTAATTACACTTAGATCCATTATATTTTGAGAAATTACATTTGGAGTTTCGCTTTAACTCCATTTTACAAATAGAGTATACTCTCATTATACTCCATTTTTTTGACACATATGACATTAAATATAACTAAATTCCATGATAAGATCATTTAAAATAATTTGAATATTTTTACTTTTATCCTCATGATAAACTTAATTAAGATTTTTTTGTTCGGTCAACTAAAATTTAGGAGTAATTAGAATGCGTACCCCATCTCTAAGATCAAGACATACAACTTAATTAAAAATGTTAAACATATATTAGTGAAATTGTTAGGTAAATTTGACTATAGTGTCGATGAAAAATATATCACTAACTATTAATACATTAAAGCACAAATCGAATAACAAAAGACGCATGATAACCCTCAAATATCAGAGAGTCGATCCACTGACAAAAATCACAAAGGTCATGTTTCTTTGTCTATGATGTCACGGACGGGGTGAGACACTTATATATAAAAACACATATTTATTTGCCTTGAGGTAGATGTTGAAGAAGAAGGCAATGTAATTGATAATGATGAAAGAGAACGATTAAGAGAATGAGTAAATAGAGGGAAGTAAGATAGTTATAGATTATTTTCCCCTCCATTTTCAAATTTAGGATCTCAAGTTTCCTTTTTAATGAAAAAATAACGAAGTAAGTATAAACAGTCAAACTTAACAGCATGATTAAACTTACAACATTACAATAACTCCATAACTAAAATTTCCAATTTCTAAAATATAAAAACTAAGTTTAGTAAACATAATATACTACTTGACCAAAATTACAGTTTGCCCTATATTTGTTACAGTTTCTAACACGTGCCAACCACTGTTCAAATAATGTTATCCCAATGTCGTTATAGTTAGAAAGCAAAATGGCAGCACATTTGACTACTTTGTACCACAATGTCCTCCTACCTAAACCACCTACATTTTAGGCTTTGACTCAACCAATTACAACAAAATTATATTAAAATCCCTTCTAAAAGACTTTAACCTTTCCAACCCTCTTATCTGTTCGGACATAATTATACCTTTCTTAGTATTAAAATACATATAAATTAACTCGAATTAGGCTAAGTTTGGCATGCTTTTTAATGCAAACCCGGTCAAAACACATGCCTAACCCAACGAATTACGAGAAAGCAAATGGGATAATCAAGTTAATTAATTAACAAGAACTAATTAATTAATCTTAATCTTTAGTTCAATGTTGTCAATAATGCAGTTGATTTGCAGAATTAAGGGTTCCGTGCTCGAGTAAGCATAAGTAATTGGGGTTAAAAAGCAGTTTGGAAAGTCAAAAGCACTGAGCTCAATGCTGTATAATATTATTATTAGTGCACTATATATGAGGAATTGAAGACTTCTCTTTTATCCTTTCTCATTATGAACTTGTATTTTCCTTTTTAAGTGAAATAAACATTTCTACTATTGAATATATTTTAGAATAATTAATAATGAAATAATTACCTACAAATTTCAAACGCTAATTTTTTTTATTCATCTATTATCAACAAAACAATAATTATTATAAAATTATTAATGAATTCTATCTAGATATCTTAAAGTTTGGTTTATAACTTGTCGTGTAATGTTGAATATCGGGTCGGACACCTCTTTAATATAAAATATTTGAAGAAAATTTTATCGTATTGTATCGATATTCCCGTAACTAAATTTGTGTGTCGGAACGATTAACCAATCATAAGCAACTTAATTGGAGTTGATATTTAAAGAAATAACTAAAGACTATATATAATTGTCCAAAGTGCGGAACTCAACTCAAATTTGTCGTCAATCATATCTATTTGTCTCTTCAACTATATATTATTTCATTTTCACACTTTTCACCATCCTATAGACGTGTGCTTCATATGATCGCCTTTCTAAAATAAAGTAAAAATTATTAAAGGCGACTTGTGATGTGTATACATTCTTAAAATTCTATCATGTAGTGTTCGTATCCCTATATATCTGTTTATGCTTCACATAAGGCGGCACAAATAAAATTTTGGGATTTAAAGTTGGGTGTTTCAAAGTACAAGATGTATCAATTATGGTATTGGAACGTGTGAAAAATACGCTCCAATAATATTATTTAGTATTTTCGAATTATTCTCCTTCCTTTTAATGAATGAAGTTCAGGCCCTTATATAGCAAAATATAAAACTTAACCCTAATAAGAAAAAGACTCTAAATATCAAGAAATCAGGACATATTATCCAATATTTGTTCCGTTTTTATCAGACTAGAGTTCAAATCCGACCAATAATCACTTAAGTCATTAGAATTCTTTTACAAGTAGAAATCATGTTGGTCTAAATAACCCGGAATCCTAATTGGATCTGGTCTTTTGCTCGACCCTCTCTGGGCTAAACCTTTAAAAGTCCACAATTTTTCTCATTTTAAATCTAACGAATTGAGCCCAAAATATATCATACCATCAGATATCAAAATTTAAACTGTTTCTCTAACATAAGGAAATCATTTGATAGTGACAATTTCAAAATTTAAGCATTCATTGGAAGGAAAAAAAAGGAAAAAAGAAAGTGAATGAAAAGGAAAAGCCTCCAACATAACCAAACAAATAAAGAGTCATCCATCATAATGAACATTTGTACACATTTATATAGATTGTTGAATGCAAGTTGGCGATCGAGGGACGTCCCCATCACCATTCACCACCATACATGCACTTGCAAATTCCATTTTGTCCTTTCCATAAAAGAAAAAATACTGCTGAAAGCGCACATTGTTTATGCGATCTATCATATAAACAACACAAGTCGCTAGCAAGATATCTTATCATGGCAAATTATATCCCCCGAATTACACATGCTACTCCACAAATCCATGCAGCCACACGGCCCACACCTCGTCTCTCTATCCTTCGAATATATCATGGAAAAGAAGAAAAAAGGAAGGATATACAAAGAACAATCACAAATTCCATTAAAAAAAAGAAGAGAAATAGATATTATATTATATTATATTGTAATCTAAATCTGGTACAATCAAACAAGAAAAATCACATAACAAGTACAAAATACTCTTCAAAGAACATATTATGAATTATGATTACCATTTACAAAAAAGAAAGGGAGACGAATATTATATATTCGTTTAACAACATTGGAAAACCCTAATTAACCTGAATCTAGTTCGACCAAAAACAAACAATCACATAACTAGTATTAAATACTCGTTACGTAATTATTTTTGGTTCGACTGAGTTAGATCGGAACTAACAACAACTAAACAGAAAGGCAAAATACTACGCTTTTATCACTTAGAACTCTCTAGGATCAACAAAGATGGACAGACCAGGTGGTGACTTAGTCCAGTCACCCACAGACCCGTCACTGTAGTCTTCCCCAAGCCGTTTCATGCACCATAAATCCTCGGCGCACGATAGACTCTTCCAATGTGGGATCCCTAACCTCAACGGGTCGCGGTTTGCCACCTCAGTCGCCACCACTCCACATCCACGCTCCTTAGCCATGTTATGGGCCAGCCCACACAAGGCCTTTATATATTTCGTCGCATTTGGGCCTTCTCCGCCGAGCCCATATAGAAAATGAAACCCAAAGGGCCTGAAAACTGCCGGTACTGAAGGTAAATGCAGAAACGGTAAAGCCCGGTCCACCACGCGCGTCGACTTCGCCAGCGTTTTCCTCACGCGCGACGCGCCGCGGACCTCCAGTCGGAAAACGTCGTTACAGTTCCAGACGCTGAGTACGGCCCACGACTGCGGCTGACTCAACAGGAACTCGGCCGCGCCCGGCCACGTCCGCCCGTCGTAAGAACCCCGCGGCACGGCGAGGAAAGTGCCGAGACTGAGTTTGTTGTTCAGAACCGAGTCGACGTCGCGCGGGAAGAACTCGGTGGTGGAGAAGCGGCGGCGGTAGAGGATTTCGGCGTCGGAGGGGCTGAGTTTGATGATGGAGACGCGGTGGCTGATCCTGACTCGGTGCGCGAACACGGGCTGGACTAGAATCGAAGGCGTGCGGAACTTGGAGTAGCCGCATTTGTTAGTGAAGAGCTTAACGGAAGCCTGGTTGTCGTTTTCAGTGGCCATGTAAGAATATTCAGCGCCATTTTCTGTAAACCATTCCTCCACTCTGCGCACTAGCTTCAGCCCAATTCCCATTCTCCTGCAAAACGTCGAAAAAAAAAAGTTATTTTTAAATAAATAAAAAATTCCACAAAGAACTCATTTTTTTATATTTTTCAAACAAATAAGACAAGAAATAATTAGGGGTTTGGACGAAAAGGGTCTTCTGCAAATCCATTTTTGGAAAGATTTGATCACTAGAAAAAATGGAAAAAAATTTAAGGTCGTGTTTGGATAGTAGTAATTAGTATTACCGATGAGTAGGAGAAACACGGAGGCCTAATATATAGGCAAGTTTAGTGTAGACAGGGAGTGGTTCAGGTGGTTTAGTGGAGCTGCAGTTTTTGGCATTTCTCGAGAGCTTTGTTCCACAAGTAACGGTTTTGATGCAGCCTCTTATCATCCCCACTATTTCTCTCCTTTCCTTATCTTCTCCGCCGCCCACCACCACCATCTCCGCCACCTGAAAAATCCAATATATGTAAGTACATAACTAATACACGTAATTAAGCATATATAAAAATGGACAACTATAAACAATATCAAACCGTTCGGACATTACATTTTTGTTTTTTTCAAAAATATCCAAAATAGACCGATCATTGGCATTTCTTTACTTTATATCGTAGTATTTCAGAGATTTTTTTTTAAATATTGCAAACTTTTTATGATTTCTAGAAATGAAATACTAAATAGTAATTAGAGCAACACTTTGACCCTAGCTATTTAAAGAGCAGATAAAATTAGAAAAGGGACGGCCAAACATGGTCTTAGTTACTACTACTAACCAGCATGAGATAAGCAGGAGAATGGCGGACCCTGCAAATTGGGTCCCCTAATAAGTCGGTGTATAAGGAGAGTTTCCCACTGGGACCCACTTCACACCGATTCTCCACTTCCTCCACCGCACTGCAATCTTTTTTCGCATCGTATTCCCGCACCACCACCACCGCCACCACGCCGCCTTCCACCACCATCTCTCTCTCCTCTCTCTCTATATATAATATGTATCTATAATATTTAGTTACTTAAGATTTTAGCAGCCGTACTGTGTTCGATATTAAGGTTGTAATTTGTTATGCAAGTTGGTTTAGCTAGCTTTGCAAAATGATCAGATCGACAGGTTTTGTATATAGGCGTGGAAGAAGGCTAAAATCGCAGCTTTTTGCAAGAACCACGAAATTATAGGTCATATAAAATAATAAAGTGTAATTAAAGTTAGAAATTAAAAAGAATTAAACTTGAAAAGATATGAAAGGCCTACAGAAAGAACAGCTTGATCATTGAGGAAAAAAAGGAAACGTTAAAAGCTTGTCTTGATTTCAGGCTAGTAGAGATTTGAGTTTGATCATAATGACCTGTTTGGTGCCCCTTTTATACTTGTTTTTCAGAGAGATGAAGGAACACCAAAAAAATAAAAAAGGATACAAATTATTGGTTTTTATATTCTAATATAATAGGCTTTGGATTTTCACTTTCTTTCCACCAAAATGGTCGGAAAATCTAACCTTAGACACAGACTTAGCTACCTAGATATCGTTGAATATCTTTTTTTTTTTTTCCTTTTTTTTTGGTGATCAAGAATCTTGTTTTTTTTTTCTTTCTAATTTGCTATAAAAGTATTATTTTATTTTATATAGTAAAGATTTTTGGCTTGTCTCTATCTATTCTTTTTCCCATGTCCCTTCCCATCTCTTAATGAATTGGTCATGATAATGAATGATACCAATAATAAAAATAATAATGGTAATTGATTACTATTAATCATCACAAAAAAAGGAGTAAAGAAGATGAAATGGCGGCTGTGGCTGCGCATCTCTTTCTATGTATATAAATTATATAAATCTTTTCTTTTTTTCACTATAGTATTATATTATGATAATATAAATCACGGACACTTCGAAAATCCTATTATATTGTGTTGTGTCTTGTTTAATATTATATTAGATATTTCTCTAATATAAAATATAAAAAAAAAGTTTATATTGTCGTATTCGTGTCATATTGTATTCATATCTGTATTTCATACTAAATAAATCTTTTTATTATTAAGGGTTGCCATCATGTCCCATTTGCAATGATTAAAACTATTTAATTTCACTTTCGTGTGTGAACATAATTTCTTCTCCACATATACATATACATGATATATACAGTAATGCCATGCAAATTTTGTTTTATATAATATACTTTATTTTACTTTTTTGGTGGAAATATACTATACTTTATAATATTAAAGTGGATCTCCTTATGTCCCCTTAGTTATTTAACTTATTTTATTTTAAGTTGTCTGCAACTTGTCCCTTAGATCATGTAATTAAAGTAGAGACTTGAGGAAAAAAAATCAACTTGTCATGGAAGTGTTTTTTTTGTAATATTATATTAATTTTTCCAATGTGATGCTGCCCTTTGAATTTATTCAAAGTTTAGATGATATGTAAAAAAATTATTTAGCACTTCTCTGTGATTTCAAATATTTGAAACATTGATCACCACAAGAGAACAAGATTGTGATACAACATATATAACAATGTAAAAGTTATAATTAACTTATGACTGTATTTAATTATTTAATTACGAAAAACATGACTTTGTCGTAAAATTGATTTTTATGATATATATAAATGAAAAAATTTCGTACTTTTCTTTGGTCATTGAGATAGAGGCAAAAGAATTAGCATCCTATGGTACGTAGTTAACATTATACTGTTATTAAGAAATTAAAATGTAAATAACTCTCATTTAGATTTCAATAAGGATTGTTCCAGAGTATTTTTAGGAAATTATATATTTATTAAAATCTCAGAAACTATATATATACTAATTGAATTCTGAAATAACAATGAATATTGATTTATAAATATACATTAAACATTATATTGATACCCAGATATAATTTACTCTTAATAATTAAATGACACATCGTTCGGACAATATTCCAATTAGCTAAACTATTAAAAAATTAGTTAAGAACAAAGACAAGTGAAGTATGAGGACAAGACTACACATACTCTACGAAGATACTGGTAAGTTGAAAAAGAATATACGCGAAGAACTAAAATGCTCCATGCATGAGTTAAGATATTTTATTTTTTTTGGATTTTTCACCCTATTTTTTTTTTTCGAACTCGTGCGGGTATTTAATTGCAAAGGCCCAATTGAAACCGACTTTCCCAACTTAGTTGTAATTTTATACACAAGCTAAAATTTAAATTCTAAACCTTGCTTAAGGAATCGAGTGTCTGATCATATTAGTAGACCAACTTATCTTTGATTTTATATATTAATTACGTAGATGTATTCATGTACTTATTTAAAGCTGAACAATCGTGATCCATTACCTAAAAACCATTACTGATAATTGAAATTAGTTATTTGTTTTTTGGATTAATTATATGTAATTGATATGACATAATATTGTTTTAATTAATAATACAATGCAGGTATGTCACATCACATGTATATGTTATAATTAGTTGACATATAATTAATAATCATAACTAGACAATCTTTATTTAATTTTAGTTAAGTAAGGTCAATCAAGAAGATGGTTAAGCGGGGCCTTGCCGACAAAGAAAAAAGAAAGATACTGAAATAATTGAGTTTGTAGCCGAAAGAGATCGTTTTTATCTTAAATGATGTTTTGTTTTGCTTCTTGGAGTGTTTCAAGTGTCTTAGTTCATATAATTAAACAAAACATACGTCATTTCATATTAATTACAGCAATTTGCTAAAGACATATATACATAAATAACGTGTTATATGAATATCGATAAAGTTCCGTTGGCCTAGCTAGTGGAATGATAAATTAGATTCTTTGGTAAAATTTAGGGTTTAAATTCTAACTTGTATATGGAGTAACTGAATTGAGAAGATTATTTTAATTGAACCTCTGCAATACCCAAATTCCAAAAAACTGGATGAGAAACCAAAATAAAAGTCTAAAAAATGAAGTCTATAGCAAAATGTTAGTATATCTAAAATAATTTTACGTTAAAATTTAGTTTTCTGACCTTTTCAACTATCAAATAACTTTGATTATTTGCGTAGCTAAAAAAATTTAATATAATAAAGGGTTATTATACACAATATATTTGCTTTAATTTAATTATGGCCGGGGCTTTAGTGATCACTTTCATCCATTTTAGTACTCTTGGATACGAATACGAGGACACAAACAACACCATACGAATACGAAGACAAATTTTTTTTTTTTGATATTTACCACTAAATAAGTGTTCGGCACGACATTAAACATCATGATGGCTTTTCTAGAATTATCCGTGTATCAAAATCCTTTTCTATATACATTCCGTCGCAATTAATATTTTGGTAGCGACGTGACATCCGAATAGGTAACGTTACTAACGTCCACGTACGATCGATAATGGCATATAAGGCTTACTATCTCATTAAGTTGAAGCCTAAAGTTATTAATCATTGAATAGTTACGAAAATGATTGGGTTTTTTCAGGAAGCTGCATGCCAGCCACGTCATTTTAATTTTTTCTTTCCCACGCTCACTCGTGACCGTAGTACATATATAGTGGTTCGTTTGTTGGTACTCGATTCTAATTTTCTCACTAAAATTAGTCATTATTAAGCATTGAAATGTTTTCTGGTGGCTTTTGAGAGAATGAAAAGAAAGAGTTAAGAGTTATAATTACCTAGATTTGTGGATATTTTTAAAAAGTTTATTGTGTAATATAATGCTGTAGTATAGTATATATCGTGTTCGATATAGTATCGAACATCTTTCCAGTAGTAAATATTATCATATCATAAGATATAATTGATGGAAACAATTTTTACATGGAACAACTCCTATGTTACTCGCTATATATGAAGAAATATAACCATTTCGTGTTTTTCTTAAAGTGAATACAAAAACGCTTAACTTATTTATGTGTTATTTGTACCTATTTTTGTAAATTTTTTTTTCATTATGAAATTTCCCATGTGTCTCATGAAATATGCTTCATGTGTCTCATGAACCCTATTCTATCATTTTCACCAAAAGAATGTTTTTAAAGTGCTTTTAAAAGGATAAAATACATGCGAACCTTAATTATTAATTAATTTCAACAAATTGAAATGTCGAGCTAATTATTGACAACACAAGATTTTCTAACCCATTTTGTGTAATACAATATTTAATTTTTGGCATCACACAAATTTTTATGTGAACTTAACTCTCCACGGGTGAAATAAATAGTTTATACTATTTGTAAATTATCTAGTAAAGTGTACAAAATATCTTGTGTTTTCTTTTAAAAAGGAGTACTTCTTGGTACAATTTTTCTTGTTCAAGGAGTTTGACGAGGAATTTTTGTTACTGAAAAAGAACATTTTGTACGGGTTTTAAGAACTGAGCTCGCGAAGTTTCTGGATAAAATGCATGAATTAAGTTGATTTGAGTTAAGATTATATTTGAAATTATATTTAGGGGATATTCAAATTCGACGAATTGAATTATATAGATTAAAAGATTAAAATGTATATAATTTTGCCAATTACGAAATACATTAATGAGTTCGTTTGTTTAGATAGGAAACAATACGACAGAGAGCTCAGAATTTCCTTTTTTATATATAGTAACATTTTTTTCATTTTCTCATCCAATTATCTTTGTGCCAAAAGTACTAGAAATAGTATAGACAAATTACATACGAGTTGTTAGAGATATCTTAAAATGCAGGGTAGCGTTATCAATCAGGAAATGATCCGTTTGTCCTCTAACTACGTAAAAATTAATTTAATTATATGAAATTTCGATTTTGGTACTTACCCTTAAAACCTATATATAGGACTTAGTATATTAACTAGTTGATCATACCACCATTGAGGCATGAGGCACAACAAAAATGCGTACATTAATTTTTTTAAAAGTATTTATGCATCATAAGTTTATATATTTTTCTCTCTAAAAAAGACGTAAGATATATGTTATATTTAAAATACAAATTTAACAACAATAATAGTTCTATTGACCAATATGAATCCAATTATATATACATATATGTCTGAGAGACAACGATTGATTAGCAAACAAACAAATTAAACCATTATTAATTATGAGTATGTTAACATCATAATGTTGGTGGATTTTACTTGTCCTTAGCTAAATAATTCTGCATAATCATGATTTTGTCAAGACCAATGGAATCTAATAAAGTAGCTTTGTAATTTATACGTAATATCACGATCATTGGAAACAGATATGATTGCAAAATAATAATAATAATTTCACATTCTTGTAATTAACTTACATAGATAATTGCCAATATTCGATTTATATTTAATTATATTCAAGTTTTTATAACTCCTCCTGAATTATAAAAACTGTAACTCCTTTATATTCAAGTTAAAAGATGTAGTCTACAAAATAATATTAAATAATTTATTATATAGATGCTAATCACTATATATGACCGGCTTAGCATTGGTGTGGCGGCCAGGAACTCGGACGGAAACGTGGTGGGTTTGGAGACGAACCTCAAACAAGATTGTTTCGACCTGGAAACAGCTGAAGCTTATGCTGCAATCTCGACTATGAATATGGCACGTGATTTCAGATGGAAAAATATCATTTTTGAGGGATGATTGCATTAATTTGATTCGAAAGATTCAAGTTGAAGATGAAGATTTTTTTAGTATAGGTAATTTAATTTCTAATATTCAAACTTGTTTAGATATTTTGATGTTATTTTCTTTTTTTTAATTCATCGGGAGACTAACCGATTCCCTTGCACGGAATGCATCTTCAGCTTGCATTGGGCCCAAACTGGTAACATAATTTTCGGAATTCCTTATATTTCTAATAATTTATTTTCAATAATGCATACCTTTAGTATTTTAGAATTATGGCTTACGACATTAAGACTTCATAATAAAAATAAAGCAAAAATGACATAGTCAATATATATATATGAGAAGTGATTTTTAATTAGGCCTTGAAGAAAGCGAAGTGCTCTTATTGAATATACCGACCTTTAAAAATCTGAATAGTTTATGTGTCAATTATAATTTAAGGATGATATGATGATGACGAATTATACCACAATAATATTTTTTTCTAAAAAATAATAGTTTATGTCTCTGTCTACTATTTTTAGTATATATCCCTCATGGTTCATGAGAATATTACTAAAAATCCTATTTTGTTATGTTAGATCGTATCGGATATTTTTTAGTATAAAATATTTATACAAATTCGTGTCGTCATATCTGTATTATATTGTATCGTATCTATATCTTCGGATCGTATTTGTATATCACAGATTTCACTTTTGTCCCTCACATTCTAAAAGTCGCAGATTAGTCCTTCAAGTTATTATATTGCATTACTTTGGCTTTCCTCCAACGTGTTTCGTGCAAAAATTTAAAATAATGACAAAATAATCTTTCTATAAAAAATTGTATACGAAAATATACATCAAAATTACCAACCTAAAAAGGTCTAAATTAAACCCCGTTCTTCATAAAAAAAGATTAGGTTTCTTCTGCTAAAAGCTGCGAGAGAAAAAAGTTAGAGGGTGTTTGGCTAAACTTATTTTAAAGAGCTTATAAGCTCTCGTATCTTATAAGATGTTTATACATCTTATAAGATGTTAAATCTTATTTTAAAAATAAGATCTAAAAGTGTTAGGATAAAAAATAAAACCATGTGCTTATAAGATGTTAGTAATGGCAATTGTGTAATTAACATGGTCAAAATATAAGGGAATATGTTATGATTTTAAAATAAGGAGCTATAAGCTCCTAACATCTTATTTTAAGAGCTTATAAGCTCCTTTTCAAAAATATTTATCAAACACTTTGCAACATCTTATAAGCTCTTAAACATCTTATAAGATGTTTTAAGTAGCTTATAAACTTCCAAACACCCTCTTAAACATGGTTGCCAACTTTTGTAATTGTGGAAAAATAGGAAAAACACCCGAATTTAGATGCTCGTGTAAAATATTTTTTATTTATTTTACAATGTATTATAAAAAAAAAGGCATTTTGGACTTATTTTTGGCACGCCTATAGCACGTGACAATTTCTCAAGCAAATAATGTACCCGAAACTCGTTGAAGGGACCAAAGTGATGCAATATATATAATAACCTGAGTGACTAAATTGATATCAAATTGAAACATTACGGATCCTTAATGCGATATTAATATCTCTAAAATATCTATTTTTTTCGTATAATAGGTTGTGGTCCACATTTGAGTACATAACTAATTTCGAATTCATCAGATACAAGACACTTCTTACAAAAAACTGATTAGGTTAATTATGCATGTCCACTTACCATTTTTCTACAATATTAATGGAATTACTATGTGACCTACACAACCTCCACTAAGTTAGGAAAAAAAATAAATCTTAATTTCCACTAGTTTTAATGCGATAATTCATATCCAATCTACTTTATTTTGAAGTAATATTTTAATATGATTATCTATTATTTCGAGTTTCATATAACTATTACTATGTAATCCAAACCCAAATTTACTACATGTAATAATTTAAAATATATAATAAAGCTATTTGATGAATTTTACACATGTAATACTAATGCCTTGTATACAAAAACAATTTTTTCCGATATTTGCTTCTTGTGGCCGCTAATGTTGTATTTGATGTAGGGACATAGACATGATGATATCAAATACGGACACGACAATACAATTTTTTTTTCTTTTTAATATTTTGTACTAAATAAATATCTGATATAGGTGTCGGACACAATACGATATTTCACAAAGAATTTTTAAGATTGGTATATTATTCTCATCATTCTAATAAAATATAGCTATCGTTTGTCATATATGTGACATGAATTTTTTAATGAAAATGAATACAACATAAACACCATAAATTAACCCTACCAAACTTTTTCACTATCGTTTTAAATCCTGTTTATTCTAATTCTAAATTTGACAAATAAAGTATAAATTTCTTCCTCAGATTAATGATACCTAATGAAATGAAGTTTTCGGTGCATTATATGTTGAATACACATCTTTGATATTTTTATGTGGGTTATTTGACAATACACACCTTTCACGCTCACGGCCGCTGAACACATATATACGAGACAAGATATAACGTGAAGTTTGCAGGATTGAACATCTGTGGATGGAGAGATTATTGAGACAGACCTTGAATACCCTGTTCTGATACCATATTGAACAATATGTGTTTGACTGAACTCATCTCAAAAGAAGGTACTTTTCTAGGTTTGTCTCTTCAATCTCTCCATCCACAGATCAGATGTTTAATCCTGCAAACTTTAATTTACGCTTCAATTTATTCTGCGATCCTGAATGTAAGGGGTAGATGTCAAAAAACATATAACGGAAAATCATATATAGATATTGGGTTCAATTAATATATAACATTTGACCACTTTTATCTTATTATTAGCTAACTTTTAAGGTGAGCACACCAATCATAATGTATATCTTCAATGCATTACTTCGTCCTAGTTATGTTTTTAAAAGATAGGTGGCAAAAATTGATCGAGAGACGAGTGTGAACAGAAAGAAAAGAAATAGAGGCAAAAAGGGTGGACAAAAACCTCGGTTTGAGAATGGCATCTGGAATCTTGTTCCCTTTTCCCTTATGATCTCTCTACATATTGATCCGTACGCTTCTCTTTCATCCAATCATATTCCAATCACTGATAGAACATCAAGCACCACAACAATATCTGTAGGCTCCTTTCCAAACATAATTTACCCATCATATAATGCATTGCCATGTCCCATCCTGTTCTTCACAACCCAATATAAGTATATATTTTTCGGTAAAAAAATATCCTACCTCAGGATCATCGTAAAAATAACCTGCAATCCTCGATTAATAAACCCATATAATGGATGGCATTTCATGATCCACCCTGATCCGTTATGATTTTTGAGCAGATCGCCGCGGGCAGCTGAAATGTTATATTGTCAAGTTTAATATTATTGTCATATATGTTGAGCTTCATCTAAGAAACCTATCAGTATAAGTATATACATGCACCGGTACACACAATATAATAGGTGTGTTTTTTACTTTTTGTGTATTATTTACAAGCAATTAAAGTAATTAGAAGGAAAAATCTTAATGAATCCCTAGTCAAGAATTTGCAAACTAAATTGCCAAGTTATATATTCACAGTTAATTGACTTGCTATATATTAATTAATGTTTATTATTTGGCAAAATTGTAGTACTTTTAATTTGGTTCCGCAAGTATGTTCCAAATTCAATTTATTTTACTAAAACAATGAATTATGACACCCACAAACCTTGTCGGAATCCCGCCAACTTTTTACCTGAATTACATATTTAGTCTTTTAGGTTTTTTACCTAGCTATTTTAAATTAGATTCTCAGTTCTCCTCTTTTACTCTCTAACAGCTTTTAAATTAGATTCTCAGTTCTCCTCTTTTACGCTCTAACAGTTTTTTTACAGGACTAAAATTGAATTAAAATTGAATTGGGGATATATTTATAAAATCAGAAGTGCAATTTTACCTTTTTTTTTCAAATATGGTCCATTGTTGGTTGCCCGACAATCCCATTTAGTTTTAACAAGTGACCGATCAATTTACAGGTGCATACTAATGCTTGTCTCCCTTATATTGTTGACAAGAAATATTTGTAATAATTCATGTTTTTTTTAAATAATCGGATGGGATCTCCTGCTAATTTCCCTACTCCAATCTCCTGCTAATAGCTTAGATGTGTACCATCTGTCCCAAAATCTTAAGCCCACTAACAGAGAATGACTCCTATATTTTCCGTTTAACTCTAGGTTTCTCTCCAAATTGAAAATTCTCTCTCCTTTTCAAAGAAAAATAATTTCTTTTGAACAATGAACACCTCTTTTTTCTCAAACAAATCGAATAAAAACCGCAGGAGAGAATGAGAGAGAAATTAAATAAGGGCACATACAGTATCGTGAATTTCTCCATACATCTATTCTATTTGAGGATTCATCTGCAATCAAAGGCAGCCATTTTGAACCTTGCCTCGGCCTCTTTCCCTCCTCTATGCGGGCAAAAGAATAAATCCCTTACAACAAGAATTTCAGAGAAGGGCAAGAAAGATATTAATTTTAGTGGGAAATTGCTAGAAACAATTAAAATTTAAAATAGTATAGTAGAGAAATAAGTCTGCTGATAATTTCTTGAGTGGGTGGTGCACTACTTCTGCCTGGGGTAGAGAGGAAGACAGATACAGAGTAGGAAGAATTCTTTGTTTTGTCAACCAATAATTTTTAGTTTTTTTCCATTGAATTCTAGTCATTTGATTCCATTTATGTTTGTCTTACGGTTAATGTGTTTGATTGAATGATGGATGGATTGAATGATAAAAGAGAGTTCATCTTCAGTTGATTTCAATCTCTGAGAATTAATGTTAATAAATAAAATTACTGGGTAGGTGATTAATGTTAATAAGAAGAATGAATTAATGTGAAAATGCTTCTCTTAAAAGTCTCATATTAACGTTAATTCTCTGTTAAGACTACTTTAATTATCAAAAGAAATGATTTTCTTTGAAGACGAGAGAGAATTTTCAATTTGGAGAGAAACACAGAGCTAAACGGAAAATATGAGAATTATTCTCTGTTAGTGGGCTTAAGATTTTAGGACAGATGGCCACATCTAAGCTATTAGCAGGAGATTGAAGCAGGGAAATTAGCAGGAGATCCCATCCGTTAAAAATATATGGATCAGTTTTAAATCTTCTGGCCTGGTCAGTTGTCTTATGTTTTGAGGTACTTACAATTCAGGAAGAGAACTGGTCACTGTAATTAACGGTGGATGTCCTAATTTAGAAAAAAAAAGGGCCCTTGTCTACAATAATAGATCGTTAATCGCCTGATTATATCGCGCGACCAAAAGTATATATATAAAATATTCGCATATTTTGTTGTTTAAAAAAAGGGATCTTGTCTAATTAGGAGTTTGAAAAGCAAGGTTTGAACAAGTTGAACCAAGGGATTAGAGGTGGTGGTGTGCATGGCTCGAGGAATTATGAAAGATTAGTTAAGGAACATGAAATAATTAAACTAATATTTATGAATTCTTAGTGCTTGAAGATTTTTATTATAGTATATATATAATAAAGTTAATATGGGACATGGATTTTTGGGCAATAGTCCAACAAGTTGGTGTGTTGTCATGTATATTATTTCAATTTGACGCGGCAAGAACTGATTCAATATTAGGTCCAAAAGGGATTAGAAAATTGACTACACAACGAGACCATTGTTTTCTTTCTCCTTTTTACATGTTTTAAGGGTCGGAATTCCTAGTCTATGTTTGACCCATTTCTTCTATATACAACAACCTAGCTATATATATATATATATATTTGTATATAGAGTTAATTACATTTGTACATGAGGAGAATATGTAATACGTACTACAAGTCAATATACTTATATTAAGGTTAGAAAATTGACTTTCAGCAAAAATTGTCCCATATTTCACAAATTTTGAAGTAAACATCTCTACCACATTTCAAAATTATGCAAACCAATTAAGCGGATGAAAATTACAATTTTCCCTTATAATTGTTATAAAGTTCTTGACAGTACTCGGGGCTAGCTTATATAAGGAATATATATTATGTCATACAAGTAAACACGAAATTTCGGTCTCCAAAAACGTTCAATTAACCAAAATCACATGTATGATCATGCTGTCACAATAGTCACATGCAGAAGTAAGCAACACAATTAATCTTGATACTATATATAATTCGTAATATTAATATTGTAAATATTCTGTACGTACGTAATTAACTGGAGTATCTAAATCCTAAGATTTGTTCCTACTAAGTACTAACTGAACATTAATTGCACAACCCTAAAACCTAACACAACCAACTATCCCCACAATTAAGCATTTACGTGCAAAGTAGGAAACTTATAATTAATCAGATATTAATCCGTATCGATCTCATCAAGTTGGCGGACAGCTTTGACTGTTGAAGTTTGACAGAAAAAGATAGAATAAATATTGAAGATAAATCAGGAAAGAAATTTCAGACGTACAGGGGACAAGAAATAAAAATATGTATAATTGGATAAAATTAATATATGTAGATATATATTAATTCAGTGTTGTAGACTTGTAGTTGAGAAAATTGCGTAAGGGGAGACGTATAGTGTTAAGGCTGTAGATCGAGCTGTCATTTCTTCATCTTGGCATTTTGTAAAGCAAGTGCCCGACACCAGAGTGCGGCCCTTGCTCCGTCGTATTGCGCACAGAGAAATGTTATCCAATAATATATATAAACAGCGATTTGACATTTCATGGTAATAAGTTTTCTTTTTCTTTTTTTTTTCTTACAATTTTTACATGATTATACACAGACATAGTAATGTAATAAAATGAAATATGTATAATAGTATATATACAGTTCAATTGGACACGAATTTAGCGGATAAACTCTAGACACGTTATTCTGTGTATATATATTAAGGAAGAACCAAATAAATATATTAATTTAAATCAGAAACAATTATATCCCAAGATAAATTGAGAATATCACTAAAATCTATGCAAGTCGAAGCTCCATTTCTAGGTAGGTATATCAATTTTTGAAATCATACATGAATTAAACATAACTAATGATGCAACAAAATGAAATACTGAAGTTATAATATATTAATGTAACACACATATATATAGTTGTGTGTACGAATATAGACACAGGGATATATACAAACACGACACGACACGGACAAGACAACACAGTTTTTTATCCTTGACATTTAACAATATTATTAGACAAGCTAGTGTTCGATACGAGACACTGCATGATATATATTTAGAAATATCCCTACATCATAGACATATAACTCCAATAAGATATATCTTCAATCAGTTAGGTGACATGACATTGGTGAGACAAAAGCAGCTAGCAGGTTAAATTTCTCCATAAAAAGAAAAACAGGCCTCACTTGTGGAATTCCTACATGCAGACATGGAAATGTGAATAATCAAAGTAATGTGACATGAAAACTTTAAAACTTTTGTATAAATTTGGAGAATCCAGGTCAAGATCACACGTTTCTACGCTGAGCATATGATTAGACAAGATCTAGCAAGCTAGTTAATTAGGGTCAAGGCGTGTCGCTTTAGGGTTCAACAACAAAACCCTAATTAAAACATGGGCCTTGCTAAAATGCAGGAAACGCGATTAAGGAGACAATCTGGCCGGGGGAGCACTTAATTTTAATCAATCTTCATTAAGTGTTAATTAATTAATTAATTACATGTGATTTGGATTTGTGTCTACCGTTTTGGTTCTTTTCTGGGTAGATTTTTCTTGGAATTCAATTGTCTGTAAACATGAATTGAACAGTTCATTTCCATGTCGGAATCCTGTGATACTAAGAATCTTCTTGAAGTCATACACTTTATATACTATTGTTTTAATTGAATTTTTGTCGACTTTGAGGTTATCGGAGACTGCAAACTAAACGACCTGCGTCTTGGCTTATGTGAATTGATTATATTTTTCTGATAATTAATAAAAATGATTTAGCTAAGTAGAGACCTAGCTTCTACAGTTGTTCTATTTCAGTTATTGTATTGGATATAGTAATTTTTTAACTGGAAGTTTATTTAGGAATTATCCCCAATGTTAATCTTTCAGAATTGTAAATTAATGTAGAGATCTGGCAACATGGTTTTCTTCAACAATTACTACTATGGAGATGTCTGATATAAATATCGAACACAACAAGATACTACACGATTGATTTTTTAAAATATTCGTGCATTATAAATACGTACCTACAGATTCATACATATATATGTCTCCAAATGAATATGCATGAATGTGTACATCCCTACTACAAAAGGAATGCGACTTAGATCACATAAAGTGGGTGCACAAATACTTAAAAATTAAAAAAAAAAAATTGAATGCAAGAGCGTCTTAAAACATTTAATAAAAAATAAAATAATATTATATATAATATATAATTTATTTCAATTAAATATAAACTTTGAATTAATAAAATAAATATAAAAATAATTTCAGTAAGCATTGTATATCAAATTAAATTTAAATATATTACTTAAACTATATCAATTTTGTTTTGACATATACAATTCTTAAGGGAAAAAATAGAAAGAAAACTTTTGTTTTGTTCTTCCAAATTAATTACCAACAGGAGAATTAAATGATTTTAGGTGTCACTTACATTTAGAGATCCACGCTTTATATTAAATTTGATCAAATTAATGTAGAGTAATCCAAAAATCTAAATATAATAAACACATCTAATAAACCTAAATATAAATATGTCAAACACAAGAACCATATATAATTCTCCCTATATAATATTATATATATGTGGAAAAACCCAAATATGGTAATTACTTTTGGCGAAAGTTGTATCATTATCGGATGATATAATGTAAAGAAGACAAAAAGGTAGTGAATTCAAACAAAAAGTATGGGACTTGTCCTTTCATTTGAGGATAAGAACAAATTCAAAGGCCTTTTCAACCCATAATAAATATGAGTGATGACTGATGAATGATATGATCATCTTCTTCAAAAGAGAATGGTGATGCCAAATTACCAATCAAACCCATCATCATGGACCCATAATTGCATACGATGCATGTATTTTATACTCAATACGGAATCAATGAATGGTACTGTATTTGTACGTTTGACCAATTTTAGAAAATTATACGGCAGATCAGATATATACATTTTTTAGTGCTATTTTTTAGAAGCACATTTATATAGGTTGATTGAGTCAGTCGAACCAATTAGATGTAAATTAATATTAGATTTACAAAGAAATTGATTTTAATTTATTTAAGTGATCAATTCTTTGATCATCTTCCAATATTTATATACACAAGAGTTTTCTTTAACTTCTTAGTCTCGCTGCTGCTGATTGCAGTCCCTAATTAAGGACAAAATTTGTTAGTAAAATATCATCACGCTAACCGGAGGGTATTTTCATAAATAAATAAAATTTAATGGAATCCTAATGTTGATAATTCTAAGAATTAATATGTAATAAATGAAATTAGAGGGATCTAGATGCATGTAATTATGTCAAATTTCAAGATACTTATATGTACTTTGCCTTTATTTATAACTTCATCGTTATTAATATATTATGTGATACACATATACAGACATAGTAATACGGACACAATATAATACAAAAATGACAACACTTATTATTTTAAATATTTTACGCTAGAAAAATAGGTATTGAACACGGCATGAACATGCATGATTTTTTAGACGAATTCGTAGAGGCGTAGATGATAGTTATTATTTATTAATTACTTTTGTTGATGAGTTCATTAGAACCTGCATTACCTGCATATCTCCAGAATACATAAAAAGTGGAGAAAGATATAGATTAAAAAAAATGGAGCCCACGTAATCTGAAGCTATGGGCTATACAGTAGAGAGTCTCTCAGGCAGTGAAATATCTCTATCAGCTCCACTTTCAAGGTTCAACGCTGTCAATCGTCAATCTTTTTCCATCCAACAATAATCCTCCATTTGTCTATTTGTCATTTTGCACATCTAGAGTGTTTGCATTTTACAAACGCTAAAAAATATTATTTCTATTAAAATTAATTTTTTTTAAAACTTTAGTGTTCCTAACATTTTCAATATTTGCTAAATTTAAGTAGAAATAAACCAGAATTCAAAAACACGTAAAAATATATTTTTGGATTCTAATTCTAGATTTTAGATATTTTTATAATTAAAATAAAACTTTAGTTAGTAGTTTTATTAGATAAAAGTAATTCTCAAATTTTTTTTCTAATACTAAACTACTTTTTCTCCTTACTTTTTTTTTCTAAACATTTCTTATTTTTATTATTGTATTTTTTTTCAACTTTAATTTTTCTAGAATCAGTAGAGTTTGGAAACACTTCCTTTCAGTCCATCTAGTATAATTTAAAAAAAAAAAAATTATTTTACTATTTAAATCCTCAGTTGCTTTGTCCTTAATGGCCTGAGTCAGTCCTGTTGAATTCTTTAATAACGAGCCTAATAATTCTCATCAACTCAACCATACATGTTTAATCGCCATAGGTTATTTTTTCATCTTGTTTGCTTTTTTGAAATTAGAAAAAATTATACGAATAGATATTCGAAATAAATTCCAATATAATGCACACCCCATATTTGGCCAGTGGTTACTTTATGCAATTGACGAATAATTTTGTACATAAGATTATGGTTTCGGTTAGTAGTAACTCTTGAGACTTGACAGATAAATTTGTACATTTTGCTGTGACCTTAAATCGGTGAGTTTATGATGGAAGCTCTTGTGCGTTTGATGTTGATCGTGAATGCAACAACTCTACGACGGAAGATGATATTGATTATTCCTTTGGTGGTCATAGTTTTCCTTACTCTAATCTATACTATTATATAATACGTCTTCACCCCTTTGGTGTCTTTGTATCTTTTTTAAAAAAAAAATATTAATTTTTTTTTTTTTTCCATGATCTCCCAAATCTCCTATTTTTTTTCTCTCACTCTCATATATTTTCCCTTATTTTTCTTCTCTTTTTCTCTCTCTTTATCTCTTCCTTTTTTTTAGATTCTTTTTAAATTCAAATTATAAAATTAAAATTTTAATTTATCATATTTTAAAAGTATATATTAAAAATAATTTAAACATATATTATAATTTTTTAAGTAATTTTTTTATTTTATATATTTCATCACTTTATAAATTTATAATTTATATTTACTGGGCACATGCATCGAGTGTGTCATATTTAGTAGTAGGAATAAAAGACTCAGCATGGCGAGTGCAAAACTTGTGTCCCAATGGACGGTCTATTTGTATTTTCTTATTCTTGTTGCATTCGAGCTCTTTATAGGCATCATTGTTGCATTACGTATGTATTTTTCAAATTTTTTGATTTGAGCTTTTAATATACGAGATGAGTCCTCCTAACCCTACGGTTGATTGGTTGATTTTCGGTAAAAAAGATAAAAATAAAAAATGCACACCCATATTCCGACAAAATCACTTTTCTAGCTAGATGTAAAAGCAGAACTAAATGTACGTTAATTCGAAAAGACTAGATATAGAGTCAAAACTAAACATGCCAGAAAATGACTGATAAATTTGATAATTAGAGGTCAAATTATAAGTAAATCTGAAAAATTAAAATTATATTTTTGCTATTTTCCCTTTTTAGTAATTTAAGGAATTCTAAGTAGATGGAAATGGATTTGTACACACATAAAAGATATGTTTCTAATATAACAAATATATATAAAATTTAGCAAGAAAAAATATTATGGTAGTCTTCGCACATTCTAAAAAAGTATTTTTTCTGCTTTGAGCTTTCTTTTCAGTATTTTGGTTTCAAATATGCGTGATAGTGTTTGCAAACTCTATCAACTTCTGCTAATTTTAAGCAAAAGAAGTTAGAAGCTTTAAACAGTACCAAAGAAAATGCTTTTGATCACTTCAACTTATAACTTCTAGCTTATTTTCATAAACAGATAAAAGTTTTTGACCAATCATATATTTAAAGAAAGAAATCATTTACGAAACACCAAAAGCCCAGAAATCATGGGAATGAATTAATTGCCTTAATTTCTGCAGGACTGCAACCGTAAGTGCTTTTGACCATTACAATTGAACCAAAATCATGCACTATGATGACGAATCAGTCTGTTGTAGCCAGCTATTTTTAATTTGTCCACATTCAACACTCATATTCGCCATCACTTTTCAATCCGAATTTAATTCCGCAAGACAATGGAATTAAATTATATGATGTTGTAACATTTGAAGAAAAATTAATCATGAAGTATCGTATCGCATACTCGTGTTTAATATCTCTCTAGTGGTTAATATAAAAAAAAAAAATTGTATCATTGTGTATGCATGTGTCATGTCGTGTTTGTGTCTGCATATCACTAATTAAAGCATTATGGCAACTTGAAGTACAAATGCATGTTTGATATCTAATAAATCATGGGAATGAATTTATTTATGAGTTTTAAGGGTTACCACCTAAAGTTTTCATTTTACTGCAATTTGATACCTCAATGAGTCTTTAGTGGCCCCATATTAATTAATTTTCGTTGGTCCAAGTGAAAGGGTTCGAAATTTAGACCTCTGTGTTACCGGCTTATCATTGAGGCAACTCAGAACTTGGATTGAGATGGCAAAGGACACAAAAACATAAAATAAATGGAAATTAGTAATTATGATTTATGAAACATCAAGTGCCAAAAGCTAAATCATTTGTTCTTCAAGTGGCAAAATCTAAAAATATTAATTTCAAACAGAAAATTGAAAATATAATTAACCCTTCCTTGTATACATCTGAAGTATCATAATTTAAATTTCACAAATTGAAAATTGGCTAAATTGATTAAGAAATGATAATATAATGAGTATTAATATTTTTTATAAAAAAATATTATCAGTTTTAACATAGATTTATTATTATATAATTTTCATTATACTTGATTCATTTAACAGCTTAAATTTATTACAGATCAACTTATTTAGAATTATGAATACATAATCAGATTTAACCAAAATTTTAATCGGTTAAAATTATTATGAATCGGATTGAATTCAGATAAAATCCCCCTCATTCAGTGCCCTAAATACAATAAAGTAATTATACTTCATAGCCCTAGAGCCCTAATGGAAAGAACTATAATGCACGAAAAGAGCCCTAATGAAAAGAACTGTAATGCACGAATATAGACGTGACACCGATACAAAAATGGTAAAATAGATTTTTTTTAATATTTACCACAAGAAAAGTGTAGGATTTGACAACACTGCACAAAAAACCTTTTAGAAATACCCATTCATCATAGGAAAGTTTAGCCAGCTAAAAGTCAGAAATAACTGTATGCTATATATATATATATATATATATATATATATATGGTGTTCTAAAGATAGGAAACTTTGAATAACTACTTTTCTTCCCACAAAAGCAAAAATATCACATAACAATGAACAAGAAAGACCAACACAAAGCAGCCTCGCTTTACAGTTTGCTGACATCGTTTCAGTTCCTGCTTTATAATTTTCAAGCATAAACAAATCTTAATTTGGAAAAAATCAACAATTAATCTCTTACTCATAAACCAAACAAATTGCAGATACAAATTGAGTCGACAGTAAAAACTTAAGGAACAGATGGATAATCAGAAGGTAGGCACAACATGAGAACTAATTAACTGTAAAAATGATCAGATACGAGTTTGCTAGAGAAGACCAGCATAAATAGGAAATGTTCTTATTGGCCACGATTTCTGCGGCTTTCTGCATTCCTTATAGGATAGAAATAAGGATGGGCCTGCAAAATTACAACCATTACTCAACAAGATGAAATCTGTATATAATTATAAATATCCGTGTCACATGGTGGGTGTTGCAAGAGGTTTTGCTTTTGAAGAAGCTAAAGTTGTAAAAAGGTTTTAGTTAAAGTGAGCAGCGTTAGGAAAAAAAAGAGTGAAGTTAAAAAAAAGGATAAAAGCAGTTCAATGCTTGGAAAAACAAGTTGACAGGCACTTTTCTAGAGAAAAAACTTCCACTCTTGACCAAAAAAAAAAAAAGAAGAAAAAACTTCCACTTGGGTGCTTCCAACTTCTAGCTTATTTCTGCTTAAAATAAGCAAAAGTTGATTTTCTTAACACTTCCAAAGTGCTGAAGAAAAAGCAGAGAGCAAAAGCTTGCCTTTTCGGAGTTTGCGAACCATAGTATTAAACACCACTTCCCCACTCTCTGAAAACCCAAAGTTTTTCATAATTTAATTCTAAAAGGAACGAGTCGAAGATGGAGATTTACCATTGCTTCTTTAGCAGTTGGCCTTTCTTGATGATCATATCGCAACAATTTGTCAACAAAATCAACCGCCTTCAGAAGATCAATAAAGCAAATTATCAGTCTAAAATCTCATAAACTTCACCACACTCTGTAGATACAAAGCTAATGGCATACCTCAGGAACAGCCAAATGTTGATTATCGGCATTAATAAACTTTGTCCAGGGTTTTCTGCTATGCCTAGATTGACAGAACAGAAAGATTCTCATCCGATGATAACTAATATTAAAAGGAGGTAAACAGGAAAAGTTGGTGAAATAAAGGGGCATGAGAAGTGTTATAAAAAAATTAACCTTCCGACAAGGGCAGCAAGATGTTGGTCCAATTCCAGGCGATATTTGTTCAAATAGGCATTCAACTCATCAGTACCCAATACCTGTCAATCATCATAAATTTGGATAACCTTGCTAAGTTAGATATCAAGATTCATAAAGTGGTTAATATTGGAAAACAAACCATACAAGTGTGTTATTTTGTTTACATTTTTTTATTACTATTATCATTTAGTTAGACCTTTTAATCTATGCCATAAAAGTGAGCGACCCACATAGTAACTACCTTTTGGCCTATACACTAATTTAGATGGTCATTTAAACTAAAAAATAATAATTGAATTCTTTTGTCCACTCTCCTCTTTTTTCTTTTCCCACTCTTTTCTCTCTCCTCTTCCTCCATCTCCTCTCTTCTTTATTTCTCTCAATAAATTTTTTAATTACTTTCTTACTTAAATTTTAGTTGTATAAATTATTTTTAACTTATCCTAAGTTTAATTAATATATTTCAAGTAGTAAGTACATCATAAAAGGCTTAACAAATAATTATAGTTTTAATGTTATTGGTATTTAATCACCTTAATAAATTATATTATATTTTTATGTCGCACACCCGTAAGTGTGCAGCTTATGCTAGTATGTATTAAACAAACCGGGCACTAGCAAATGTAGGAAAAAACGAATTATCACAAACTCAGAAAACTAATGGTTAAACAACAAATATCATTCTTAAATCATCATTTGTGTGCATATACATGCATGTATGTGCAATGACAAAAATAATTCTCGAGTCATATTTCTACATACCTTAGCAATCTTGACTAGTTGATCATAATTATCATGTCCATAAAAGAAAGGCTCCTTGCGAAATATCTGTACAGAACAAGCCCTTTGGCATAAGCATCAATATTATAACCTCCTCGACATCTGCCACCCATGGATGACACAAGCAGATTACAATCCACTCAGGAGAAAATCTACTAGAGATCGCAAAATTTGTGCAATTATAGTAGATAATCTTCCACATTTATATAAAATAAGAACCAATCTAACTAAAATCATCCAACAGGGTGGCATTTCATAAGAGAGGGAGGTGCCCACCAAATGATATGTGCAGATCCATTTGCAATAGAATCTAACCAAGTTGATATAGTGGGTCTTTGCAGATTCTACTGTTTCTCGAGAAGCTAAATTAAATGTTAAAGTTGTAAAACGGTGGAGTGTTTGGAAAAAATTGATAAGCACTTTCATTAGACAACAAATTTTCATTTATTTACGAAAATAAGCTAGAAGCTTGAAGCTGGTCAAAGGCTGGGTTTCTAGCTTCTAGTTTATTTCTGCTTAAATAATCACAAGCTAGTTTTCCAAACACTCAAGTGCTTAAAAAAGAGCCAAAAGCATAAAAGTGCATTTTTTTAAGAGTTTGCAAACACTCCCAAAGTGTACGTGTGATTAGAAAACAGATAAAGACATACCATTCCAGCAAACATACAGCCCAGGCTCCATAGGTCCAAGGAGTAATCATAGTCTTGCAAATCAACAAGAAGTTCAGGGCCCTTAAAGTATCTGAACATGGCCAAAATAAAGACATTACAGGTCAGCCCACATTATGATGATTATCATGCCAATATTCATGCTTACATATATCATTTTTCATTAAGCATGTATACAAGTAACTGCTAACCTAGAAGCGACACGAACATTATATTCTTTCCCAGGATGGTAAAACTCAGCAAGTCCCCAATCTATTAGGCGAAGTTTGCGCTGCTCATGATCTATCATTACATTGTGGGGCTTAACATCCCTATGCATGATACCTTGAGAATGGCAATAATCCAAAGCCTACATGCAAAGGTGAAGAAAACCAAAAAAAGATAAAAAATTATCTGTCAGATCAAATCACAATTCAATGTCACACCAGGAAAGAAAGCAAAATATTCATTTGAGACTGGAAAAAAAATTAGAAAGAAAACATAAGTCAAGTCATTAAACAACTTAAATGGAATTCAAATCCAATCTAATTAGTACATTCTTATATCATGACATGCATGCTAGATTCATGGCTCCCAAGCCGTATAGAAAATTTTATTTTACAGCTAGTTTTTGAGAGAGAATAATCAGATAACACTACTCAAAGTTTCTTAAATTCCTAACTGAGAAACGTTCCTCATTCTTTTTGCTCTTTCCAGATAGAAACAAGAACCATGGTCTTCTTTTTATCATGTTATTAAAAGAACAAATATGGTTAAAGTTATTCCTCTAGTATAAATGCCTCTCGAGCTAAGGCTAACAGGAGAGGAACTATTTGAAGTTGATTCCATTATCATAAGAGTTCAAATCAACAACTAACCAACATCATTGAAACAATTTTCGCCAGTGACCATAATCAGGTTGCAACGAAATAGGTTCTCAGAATGGGCTTGGTCGATCCTACCCAATATCCAGTTGGGTAGGTGTCCAAGTTCTTTCAGAATGTGACACGTGTAAAATTTGGCTTCTTTTCAATTCATTATTTCTTTTTCTTTTCTTTATTCAAGGCATTTAAGTTAACCCACATGATCAAGTTCTTGGTTCACTAGTTTACCAAACCAAATAACAGATAACGATACAAAAATATGAGAGACGATAAATTTCATTCTCCACAACTCACAGTAACTGTAGATTCAGATAAAAGAAGAACTTGCCTTCAAAAGTTCATAGATGTAATATCTAATGTCGAAGTCAGAAAGAGTGGGATACAGAACTTTGAAGTCCGTATTATTCACATGCTCAAATATCAGACTTGGGGTCTTTGATTGTTGATCTCTTACGATATCGAGCAACTTCACAATATTTGGCCCACCACAAAGATTCTGGAGGATCTTAATCTCCCTCTTGATCTGCATAACATGGAGAATTTCAACTGTAAGATATTGAATAGTTACAACCCCTGTACCAAAAGTCATAAGCATAGAAAACCATAGAATCTGCAGAAGAAAACAACTAAAATTAACTAGTTTAGAAGTATCAGGATTCAGGAGCATTCTACTTCTTTTATGTCTTTCTGTCGGATGGCTCTCATATATTCTAAAGTTTTAATCTCCAAACTTCTGTATAACCCTGCTTTAAGCTAAATCACAGAGGACATATTGTGAAATTGGGGCAGCTTCTTGGATTCAGATAGATAGATTGTCGAGATTCATGACAACCAAAAAGAAAATATGAAATTGGAAACTTCATTACTTCAGCAGCCATCAAGTAATAGAACTTTTCTCAGAAAATCTATTTTATATAGTTGTGTGATTGAATGACATAGGTGAAGTCTTATATGAGATACCTCCATATATATATATATATATACACATACACACATATATGTAATTAAAACATATATACTTCAGAAAACGTAAAGAAAGGCATACAAAAGAATAAATGATGAATCGGTCCCTCCAAATTGATCATATAATGCCAGGACCTGATTTACAGTGCTCTGCATCCCGAAAGTTTTATATTAAGCCCCAGAAGGGGTTTACAGTAACTTCATCAGAAAGTAATATATATGACACAATTTTGCTAATACTTAGCAGTGCTAGTGTTTACTAAAGTGCAGTACAAGAACAGAATTCATTATTTACTATTCGTTTGAAGTATTAAGCTTAAATTGAAACTTCTGCTTTCTTTTGTCTTTCAAATATAAATTCTCTTCTTCACTACTCTTCTTTGTGTTAACTTTCTCTTCTATGTGCTGCTTCACTCGTCTCTTTTTTTTCACTTTTTTTTTCTTATCTAACACCCAGCTCCTACTCTCTTTCTTTTTCCTATTGTTTATATTAAACCAAACGAAGCAGGCAGCTTTCACTGATCAACAAATCAAAAAGATCTTCTTTTCTAAAAGTTCACATAATTCCAAGTAGATGTTATCTTTTTTCCCTTCTTTAAAAAGAGAACCTTTCTTCAAAGTATTCCAATCCCTTAGAAACTAGAAAACTAAAGCAAAAGGGCTCAATTAATCAATACAATATTGCTAAAATACATTCCAAGCAATTTCCCTTAAAGCAAGGTCACTCTTGTATGATATAAACCACAAGTTGAACTGACAGCGTACAAGCCAGACATCAAATAAAGTTACACTACATATTCAATACCAATAAGACTTTCATTTTGTTGGGCAGGAATTCCAATCTGCAACATAAAGTATAAAGAGCTCAAAAAATTAGGTCCCAAACAAGATTTGGTCATTCATCTTCCCGTTATCTCATTCATATCCTTCATAGCGCGCTCCCCACCCACCCACACACAAAGAAAGATAAAAATGAAAATAATGAAAGAACAAACAAGTGAATAAAAAATTGAAGGCATTAGGCAACAAACATCGGTAAGAAACCATAAAATTCTAGCAAAAGAAATCAAAAAAACAAAGAAAGAGGAGACCTTTTTCTTCTTAACGGGCTTAAGGATCTTGATGACGCACTTCTCGTTGTTGGTGGTATGAATGCCCTCGAAAACCTCGCTGTATTTTCCCCTACCCACCTTCCTCACCACCTCATAATCATCCTGCTCCCTGCAGCAATTGAATCCAAACACAAACTATTCAAACAGAGCCAACAAATTACAGAAACAATCATCAATTGAATAAAATTCCTAATTAAATACCCCCATTGAACAGTCAGAGACTCATAGTCCCAGTATTCCTTAGGGCGGATGACATTGATGTCAGCGTAGACCCGCGCCTTCGACGGTGCACCCGGTCGCCTAATAGCTTTCCCGATCTTCTGAGCCATGGTTTCGGTCACGGGAACGGACGCAGAGAGGTGACGGCTGATGGACGGCAACTGCTCCTGCGGCGGCTTTGGCTTTGGCTTATCTTTCTGTCGGTAGTGGTGTATCTTGTGCTGCTGTTGTTGCGCGGGCGAAGGCGGCTTTCGGGCGGCGATATCGCGGAGGAGCGAAGCTGGAGCGCAGCGGTGGTGGCGAGAGACGATGAATTGGAAAGGCCTTACGGCCATGAAATGTAAGGGTAATTATAAGTGTGTTATTCAGTTTGTTTGGATTGCCATGAGCGAAACCCCCAAATGGAGCCCTTTTCTTTTTCCTTTTTTCTATTTTTCGGAATGCGGCGTCGTTTCGTGGCTTGGATAAGGTGTACGAAGGTTCTTGGATATTGCTGTGGACCACTTTAGAAAATATCCTGGACTTAGATTTGTTTTTGGGAAATTAAGAATTGCTATTGGCTACAAGTTTTGCTATAGTAGCCCAACAAGAATCTTGAAAGTTGAAAGTAGATTGCAACTTTGGCACCCAATACTTGTAAATACTTGTTCTTGAATAAAAGTACAATCCGGTTTAAGGGATTTAGGCTCTCTCCATTATATATTATCTCCAATTATATTCAATATACACTTGGATGAATGCCATGTCATAAGAATATAATTTAATGGTGAGATCTTCTTTCCTTAACCACAAAATTAACTCAAGTTAATTTTAATCTTTTAAGCTCTATTTAATTATCCCAATAATCTCTTTTTCTTTTTGCTCATTTTTCTTGGAATAGTTTTGTACTAAGTACAATTTCGCCGAAACTTAAATAAAAAGAAAAAGAATAAGATCCAAACAAAATGTACCGTATTTTGGTAAGAAATAGATAGATTAAAAGAATTCGATTAAAATCCTTCATATCAGAATTGTTGCTGAATAGAAAATGATTTGTTTAAATTGAACTTTTGAGATAAACTATTGAGTTTCATCACCATAATTTAACTTTAAAAACTACAAAAAATCTATAATTTTATTAGTATAAATAGCGCAAATTTTATTCCAACTATAAAAATATCATTATAAATATATGTAATTAAGTAAATATATTATTTTTCAGAATGATGGTAATATAGAGAAAATAGACGAAGAGAGAATCGAGAATGGGATGAATAAATTGGTTAAGCAAAAAGAGAAGAGATATTATTGGGATAATTAAACTTTTTTTAATTAAAATATAGCTTAAAAGATTGAAATTAACTTGAGTTAATTTTGTGGTTAAGGAAAGAAGATCTCCACCATTAAATTATATTTTCTATGACATAGCATTCATCCAAGTGTGTATTGGACATAATTGGAGAGAATGTGTAATGGAGAGGAGCCCAATCCGGGTTAAAGTATTGTGTTACATTGCTCAGGGAATAAGTTATGAAAACAAGCTCAATTATTATTAAAATTAGGGATGATTACATTTACACTCCCTCGACTTAAGGAAAAATACAATAAGATCCCCTCAACTATGGCTCTGTCTAACTCTTAGTTCATCATTTTCTTGTTTTCAAGTAGATGCTAATATTTTATTAACTGGACAACAGTTCAATCACTTCGCTCATTCCATTTATAGCAAACACCAACAAAAATATTACGGGTAATTTAGTCATTTTTTAATTTTTCGTTAAAGTTTTTAAGTTTTCGTTAGGGTTAGGGGATCTTTCTATAATTTCTAATAGTTAATGGGGTTTTTTGTTGTATTTACCCCTAAGTCAAAGGAGTAAGTGTAATTATCCCTTAAAATTATTGTAACTATACCTAATAAATGCTGAATAAAATAGTTTTTGGGAGATGATAACTTGTTACATTGATGATTTGCATATAGTGCATCTCTTTGCTTGGTATTTGCACCTATTCTTACGAGACATACTTAGTTGTTGGTAATTTGGTATCATGCTATTGGAATTGGATCCTCTATTTCAACGAATGTGTAGAAATCGAAGCTCAGCCAGCCAACATGGTTGCTGTCATTTGTATATATAAAGTTACATAATATTACAATTTACACCATCTATCTATCTATCTTTATCTTTACTATTATAAAAGTGTGAATCATGAAAAGTGTTTATTCCCTATTGTGAATTGACATAATTATCCTTATTGATTAGAAATAATTTGTAGTAAAAAATGCCAAACTTTTAATATCAACTCTTTGAATACCATTCACATGAATGTTTAGAGTTCAAAGGTTCCAATGAAATAATGAAGATAAATTAATCTTTCTCCACTTTTCATACCACCATAGAGCATCTTCACATTAACAATTATGTCTAGCACTGTAACGACCCGAAAATTCCAGATTATATTCTTGGAATAATTATTCGACATTTCGTTGAATTCTATATGAAAAGATTTAACTTCGTTAGTTAATCTTAATTTATTATAATTATTTCAATATCCTTAACCATTTATAATTACATTTTCTACCCCTCGAATTTATCCTAATCTTTAAACGAACCTACAACCTTTTAAAATAACCTTGCACTACCTTGAACACACCCACACTCTCTTGAACACACTCACCCCCACTATTTTGATTCTTACTTCAGGTCGACAGGTGGCGTTGTCACCTCTCTTGTCAGTCGGCAGCAGCAGGTCTAGGTTGGTTCGTGAGTCTTGTCTTGTCAGTGTCCCAACAACAGTCGTGTCCTTATTTATGATTTTATTTAATTATGTATTTCGGATTATGTTTTACTTTACGTACTTACGTGCCCCTGATGTGGGATAGATTAGACTGGCCATGAATGACATTTTTTTATATATAATGATTGCTACATGATGTATGAATTACGTTACCATGGATGGCTTATATGAATTATTATATAATTGTTTTAACTTCCGCAACTCTGATATTTATTTTATTGCTGTCGTTGTTGGGCTGTCGTATGCTGTTGTTGGTTTTTGCTTGAGTGATTGCCGTTCGCCGGGATGGATTTTTAAATGGGGTACATCTACCTCGTTTGGGGGTTCGTCTCGGTGCGGCTGTGGTGTCATTTCTCCGGCCAAGGAAAGGGGCGCTACAAGCACCTTTCGACTTCCACAATTATACTACCACTCTTTACTATGAGTTCAAAATATGTTATAAAAAACCATATGATTATGAGACCAATAGATATCCATATTTCTACATTAATCTCCAATTTTTCATAAAAGTACTTTATGTTTATTGATGGATATTTGAGTTGTAGTGCGTTTCGTCTTCAAATACAATCAGAAACTCGAAATAATTTTTTTCAAGATATATTCGACAAATATAAAATTCAAGGTATGTTTTGTGATTCATTAAGAATGTTGATTTCTCTTCATGCTTCCTTTTAATTTGTTTGATTGACCAGGATTTGTTTAATTTATAGTTTCACCACATATAAAATCAAGCATGTTCTTGGTTCTCTTCAATCGGTTAAATGGACATTTGAATTAGCTTTAGCACACATTTTGATGCACAATAAAAAGTTGCAAATTATTGATGAGGATGAAAGCATTAACAGAATGACAAAAAGAGTATCATAAAAAAAGATATATCAAAAAACGAAATAGTTAAAGTGTTTTTGTTTCTCTCAAATATCATGAATTTTTCTTAAATAATGTCTAATTCACAATTACATGAGTAAATGAATTTTTTTCATTTCCAATTAGGGATGAATTTTATTGTAGGTCTATAAGGGTTGTATACGTGCAACGCACGTGCTCGGTGCTAGTACATATAAAAGGAAATAAATCAAGTACTAAAAAACCAGTGATTATAATTGATATTAAGAATCCATTACAATGACACGAAATTATAAAGATTCTCTAAAATAGAGATAGAGGATTTGAACTACCAGGCACCAGCTAGTTGCTAACTCGATGTTAGTCAATTGTAGCACAGGGATTTTTCGTAGTTGGTAAGTTTCCATCGTAACTGCATTGTGGAAGACCTGGATTCCTCACGAGCCTAGGTCCGGTAGGTACATCGCTCGTTTTCGGACGAATATCCTGCACACAAATATATTAAAGGGAGAATTACCCAACCCCTAGGTTTACGGCAGTTACGAAAAACACTCTGAAACCTTGAAATCTTACATTTATACCCCTGTGAGGGGTAAATGTAAGGTTTTTCAGGGGAATATTTGTAAGGTTTTAAGGTTATGGTGTTTTGAATTTTTTAGGTAATCTCAGGGGGTTTTTAGTAACTTTTCCTATATTAAATTAAGAGAAAATGTAATCTTGATTATTTTCCTTTAATTTGAAAGTTTTTAAAGATTTTTAATTGATTAGTACCTGGTCAAATATTGCAATGGGAATTGCAAGTGTGGCAACTGCATTAGGTGCATCCACTATTCCTGAAATTCTTCCTTCACAAGGGCAGCATGAGAGTAGAAGATAGACCTGCTCTTTAGAGTATCCAAATTTGGAAATGTAGTCGATTGCATTGAGCACCGCACGTTTGTAAGCAACACTAGCGTCTAGATAGTGTTGTCGTCCACTCTCATCAACACTAATGCCCTCGAAAACTAGCCATTCTGAGAATCTTGGCTCGACCGGTCCTATCTCAAATATCGGGTTCACATGTAGAGGAGTCGGCCCCATTGGAGTGAGGTACTTTTTCATGCCATCCCTTATGATTTCACACCTGCAGGTATTTTAATTAGATCATTGGTAGACAATTCTCACATGGCTTTGGAGAAATAGTTTCTATTTTGATACTAATTGTGTACAAGATCAGTAGCAGTGATATAGAGCCAAGGTAAAGTAGAATGTTTACGAGGTGTGAGACTTACTTGAGCTCCAGAAAACCGCTCATCTCAATCGCACCGCAAAAGGCCACTTCACCGTCGCCCTGTGAGAAATGCATATCGCCAGTACTAAGATTTGCTCCCTCTACAAACACCGGAAGGTATACTTTCGAGCCTCGACTGAGATTTTTGATGTCACAATTTCCACCATTTTCTCTACCGGGAATTGTCCTTGCAGCCTCCCTTGCTATTCTTTCCCATTCAGGAGTTCCTTCCTTGATCTACAAACATCACCTCATAGAAAAGGTTGGTTAAATTGCAAGTGATCAGCTAACTCAAATGCACAATAAGCACAGTTTACAACCAAATATTAAGTTTTATACCTTGCCAAGAACGCATCCCTTAGTCGATGGAAGGTTTGCGAGAGGCCGTGAATGCAACACCTCGCACAATTTCAGCGACTCGAGACCAGTTTCTTCAAGTTCTTTTTCCCTTCGGTTCCATATATTGAGCAATTCCATTGATGGTGCAGTTCCAACTATTCCAGGGTGGGTCAAACCCGGAAATCTTACTCCTGTGAAATGCTTTGATTCAATTTAAATTAGCACGGACGCATTGTGTATTGGTGAGTGTAACAAAAAGTTTCTACTGTCAGATAATTATATTTTAGGGATAATTACACAACCCCAGAGATTTGCTTAAAAATCCGAAAAACCATTGAAACCTTGAAAACCTTACAAATACCCCCCTGATAAACTCAAACCTTACAAATACCCCCTTGAAAGATAAAAATGTATATATAATACCCCTAAAAATCCTTACAAATACCCCCCTGTTACGAGGTTCTCATGGTTTTATTGTAAAAAGGCGCAAACCACAACGATGTTTGTGTAATTATTTTAGTTATTGGGTCAGGAAGTAAGATAGAATTAGTTTGAAGTTTTATTTACCGGGTATATGAGGAGAGTAGGCATATATTCCTTCAAAATACCAGATAGCTTTAGTTGCATGAGGGAAGTGATCAGTTAGAAATCCTCCACCATTTTCCCTGTCGAAAATTGCTGTAAAACCCCATTCATCTCCAGGTAGAGGCCCCAAATTGCATATCTCAACAGCTAGAAGATCACCAGGATTGGCCGGTTTCCGGTCTCTGTCAACTATTCTAATAGGGCCACTTAGATAATGAACCTGAAACAATATGTACATTGATAATTTTTGGATAATATTATCATATTAGGCTAATAATAATACATGATCTAGAGACATTGATTAGTACGAAATTGGAAAACTATCAATCAAACTCAAGAAGTACTGCGATACAATAATCAAGACTAATTAGTGTATCTTTTCATAAGTAAGGTTGTATAGAGAAAAGAACTCTACAGTAATGTTAAATAATCAAGCTCATTAATTAACTAAATTTAGCACTAAAATACTCAACATAATTTGTATAGGGTCAATTACACAAATTAAAACTCGCCCGGAGGTTTGCTCCTTTTTCAATTACACCATCGCAACCTTGCAACCTTACACTTATCCCCTGAGGGGGGTATTTGTAAGGTTTTTTAGGGGTATTACGCATACATTTTTTTGTTTCAAGGGGTGAATTTGTAAGGTTTCAGTTTACCGGGGTGGGGGATATTGTAAGGTTTCAATGGTTTTTCGAATTTTTAATGAAACCTTTTTGTGTAATTATTCCTATATGTTATTCTTTTCCCCTCAAGTCAAGCCAACTGCATATTGGCTAGTTTAGTGTTTTTCCGCGGCTCTTTTTTTGAGTTTTGTAAGTATAATATGGAGTATTAATGTAAATATCTGTAATAAATTAACTTTAATTGCATATTGACCAGTTTATTCTTTTTTTAATTTTATTTCCAAGATTTGTTATTATATTGTTTCTTTTTAATATATGGATATAACAGTAATATGTCTTGCTGTACATATATATACCAGAAAATTAGTTGTATGCACTTACAGTTGAGAGGTCTAGGGTTTTTATATCAAGTGCAGAATTATGATCATCTGAAACAGCTCCACCTGTCCAATCCACCATCTCCACCCTAAATACCTCGCCGGTTTTGACCTCAGCCACCGCCGGAATTTCTGGGTGCCACCGGTTGTGGAGTGGCACCTTTTGCTGCCATGGCTTCTTCTTAAGGTCTATAGGAACTATTAATCTTCGAGTTGGATGAGCCATGATTTTACAATTAAGTTGAGAAATTTCGTATGAAATTGTTGTTTACTTTTATCATTGACTCATTGAGCGAGGATAATATTTGGCTATTATTAGCTCTGATTAAGACAAGTTTATTAGATGACAAATGAAGAGAGAGGCAACTTTTTCTACAACGTTGGTCTTGGTCCCTAGCTCATTGTCGTGATAGAATATATATGGTAATTAATTAGTAACATGTATGATGAAGTTTTTGGCAGCAAATGATGGTATTTTGGTAATTTTCAGGTAAATTTTTCCGGGGAGATTTACTTATTCTACTACCCTTGAGGTTTAGTTTAATTGCAAATTAGTCCCTCTTAATTTAAAAATTACAAAAGCACCCTAATTATTCATATAAGATGCTCATCGGATTTCAAATGTGTACGTTCACACCATCGAGTTAAAGACAAACTTGATTGGAAAAGCATGAGAAATCAACTCACAATAGAAGGATCTTGAAACTTGATATCTTCAGCTGTGTACTGATCTTTTGTAATCCCACCGCCGCTGAAATCCACCATCTCAACCCTGAAAACTTCTCCGGTTTGGACCTCCGCCACCGGAGGTATGGCGGGGTGCCACCGGTTGTGGAGAGGAAGTTTTTGTTCGGATGGTTTCTTCTTCACATCTATCGGCACAACTAGTCTAGCACCATATTGAGAACTCATTGTTAGAGAGGAAAAAAAAGCCCTCAAACTCTCTGTATCGTAATATTATAGTTAGGATTAATTCTCTTTCAAAAGGAAATTTTGATGGGCATTATTGGTGCCTCAAGGGGTGAAATTTGTCTTAGATGGACCACTTAATCACTTATTGCTTGATTGCATGTATGACTGTTTCTCTCTTTTTCTCGGCCAACAAGATGATTGATAATGATATCTAATTATGGAAAAGTTAAGCAATAATATATCTAAGAATATATATCCTGCCTAACCCATTTTTGAATATTGAAATGATTCAATTCTAATTTCTAGAAACATCTAACCAAAAAAAAAAATCTAAAAACTAGCAAAAATACTAGTAATTTATAAGCACACCGGATCTGACCGCTGAATAATAAAACCTACTGAGCCGAACCGCTCAGTTTAGGAAAATATTTCAACCATGCACAAGAGTTTAAATTTTTGTAAATACTCTTATGTTAGGACGGAGATAATGTTTTTTTTAGTACATCGACTCAACGCGACCACATACACACCTCTATGAAAATGAGTTGAGAGATGTTTGTATAATGATCATTAAACACTCGACCTGAGTTTGAGTAGTTGGAAATGCAACGAAATTTTTTGAATTTAATTAAATCGATCCTAACACTCACAAACTTTCAGTCTGAAAAATAAAACAGAACATAAATGACAAAAACCCTAAACTTTCAGTCAACCCCTTATATGGGCTTTCCCAAATGGGCCTTGTATTTTGTTTATCATTTTGTTGCGTGGCCCATTACTACCATTTACTCAAGTTATTATTATCATTATTATTATTATTATTATTATTATTATTATTATTATTATATGGGTCAAGTCAAACCCAACCACTAACAAGTAAAACTCTTCCTTCGAATGATAATTGTGTTACCAAATTTTAATCCTTTTTGATAAATATTTTGTTAAATCATGTGATCATTACGTTACAAATATAAACATACATATATAGAGTTGTTGTCTAATCTAAAAATGCATATTTTAATGGTATTTAAATTTGGGAAAATTACATATAGAACTCGTGTCCTAATATAATTGATTTTTTGTGACTAAGAAATTTCTTTTGAGGGTGTTATTTTATTATGTAAAATATTTTATAAATGTGGAGCGGTATATTATATTATGTCATATTTCTGTTACACATAATTTATTAAATTAGAGCCATATTCCTACTTATGGAGAGATAATTTGGATAGTTTAATCCGTTTATCTAATGGATAAAATTTAAAAGTCTTGCCAAGAGGGATTTGTAAGATAAGAGTTTCCAAAGGAACGTCTAAATCGTATAGCTCCAAAGTTATAGGAGATTTTGAAAATGCAGGCTTAATGATAATAAAATAAATTAAATATAGGAAAACGTATATTGGGCTGGGCCATAGCAATCTATGAAAACATGCGTATTCTGGAAGGGCTAGGCGGTAGGATAAGATCGCCACGTCCGCCCAAACCAATCAGAAAACGACGTTTACTCTTGTCGTTTCCAACCCTAAAGTCGTAATAAAATTGACACCTCCTAGCCCTAGGTACATAATCCACAGCTAGTAAATGTGCATGTCATACTCAATGCCTATGTAATATAAATTTAAAATATTATTAATAATATATAAATTTAGATAGTATAAATTTACAAATACTAATTAAATTTTTTTATAATTAAATAAGTAAAAATTTAAACTATTGAGGAGTTTATAGGAAGAAAGTGGAAGAGGAGAGAGAAAAGAAAAAAGAGAAGAAAAACAACGTGGGAATGTGGGATTATTGGGAAGAAGAGAGAAAAAAATATTAATATTTGAGAAAAAAATAAACTGATAAGGAAAAGGAGAGAGTAGGGGTGTTCGCAGTCGGGTTCGGTCGGTTTAGAGGTAAAAAATACACCCGACTTAATATAGGCGGGTTCACATAAATGTAAACTGTGGCGGGTGAAATATTTTTGCAAACCAAGCGGTTTCGGGCGGTCAGTTTCAAATATTTAGCGGTCGGGTTGGCGGATTAGCAAGCTGTTAAGTTTTATACTCTTAAAATTAAGATTTTAACCTATTAACCCACTACTAAATCAAATAATTTTCCTCCAAAAATCAATGAGTAACCCAACAAAATAAGGAATATAAGATATGAGTTTTATGAATAACACACCTCTGATTGTTAAAAAAATAATAATAACACACATGTTGCTGGGGCAATACGAAGGAGAAAGTGTTATTGTAAATTGGAAAAAAAAACAAACAAACAGAAAATGTACACTAGTAATGCCACATAATATGAACAATTGTAAGCAAGAGGGGATATACTATGTAGAATTATAAATTACTAACTTTGAAAATAAATATAAAATTAATGTTATATATATATATATATATATATATATATATATATATATAGCGGGGGGGTCGGGTATATGGCGGGGTGTAGTTTTGTAACCCGCCACCCGACCCAACTCCCACGGGTTCCAAAATTTTAAATTGCAAAAAAAATTAAAAATTATAAACCGGCAGGTAGTGGGTATGTCAGCTCGGTTCGGGCAGGTTATGCAGGTTGGGCGGGTTTATGAACAACCCTGGAGAGAGAAAGAGAAAATAATAAAGTTCCTCTAATGGGAAGGTAAATTATATAATAATATAGATAGTATAGATAAATGATAAATCAGTACATTCTTCTTACCACTATAATAATAAAAGTTAATTATATATAATATTTATAATATCATATTTGGATCTCTCTCGAGAATATTATAAATATATGTGCAACGAGATTGCTTAGTCGGGGACGAACGAAGATCAAGCTAGGGTCGTCTGGATATTATGTCCCTAAATATCTGATCTCATAAGTTATAGTTCTTCAGAAATATTTTGATTTGATACTCTCACATTTCATCCGAATATTCTGGAATATTCCGCCAAAATATGGTCGGAGGAGACATTTTGTAAACTATGTGAACTTTAGGAGGCAATTTGTAACAAAAAATATATCAGGAGGCAAACTATAAAAAAAGTCATGATAGTATATGAGGTAAGAAATTATTTCTCTATTCTTTTATATATTAAGTATTAAGTTGGTTACCCCATTTCCTAGGTCAGGGCATACCACCAACCCTTCGGGATTTACGGGATCCTGTTTGGACTATTAACCAGTGCGGATTTTTTGGAATTTATAGATGACACACCAACAGAGGACTGTAGCCAGAGGGATTCAAACGCAGAATCATTACTCTGGAGAAAGAACTCTTAACTACTTGAGCCAATCCCTGTTGGCAACACTAATGATATTAATAATAATAGTAAGCATGGAATGTAGCAAACTTGCATTATATTTGTTTTTCTGTAATGAGCTGTTCAAGAACCATGCCGCATAGTTAGTACCGGAAAACCACAATTGACTTACAAGTGTGACGGTAAACCACCCTTACGTACAGCCTTTTTTTGAAAAACCACCGATGACACGTCTGTTTCCACGTGGGGACAGGGACACCTAGAGCTCCTGTTACCGACAATATAATATTGCTAAATGTGTATAAATTATAACTTTGTACTAGGAAATTTTGTAAGCATCAAATATATATATATAGGTATAGGTGTAACATAGTTTTTGAACAAAAACATAAAATGTCAAAAAGAACGTTGCAGAGAGTAAATAAGTAAAAGTTGTTTTTCTCAACTCTTTTAATTATCATAGGTTTTTTATGCCTATTTTTAGAAGTATTCAAGCTAAATAGGCGTAGAATTAGAAAGATTATTTATTACGCCAAGAAGACGAATTGACGCTATACTTTCCAGACTTCAGTTGTGGGTGGTGTTAAACCACTCTCTGCAATAAAAGTTTATTCGAAAATTTCATTTTTCCCCATAAAACATACCATTTTCTCATTTGGTTCCACCCACTATGAATTTTTCAGACGATGTCTCATGAAATCTAAAATATCTCATTCTATGTCTTAGACCATATTTTCCATCCATTAACTAAAGAATTTTGGGGGATAATATTCTGTTAGTCAGACAAATCAAGGAAGACTTTTTGTTAGAGAATAAACGAAAAATAGGCTTTGGAAAATAATGTGAGATTTTTCCTACTTTATAAATATCATGTCAAAATTAATTTATATATTATATGGAACCAAATGTGAGAATAAAATATTTTCATATTATCACCAAATGCATGTGGTTCAAAAGTTATTACTATATGTGTTTTAAGTTGTCACTAATTACAATTAGTGACACTCCTATAGCGACAACCTAGTGGTAAGAAAAATTGTAACTTAGTTGTCATTATGGGTGCGTCACTAATGTAATAATCACAACTTAAATATAAGTTTTATCAACTAATTAAATTGTTAAACTCATTTTAGTGACAATACTTAAAAAGTTGTCATTAAATGCATGTGTAATGACAACTTTCATATTGCTACTGATTATATTAATGTCACCAATTTTCATTTCCTTTTCCTTTTCTTGAGTAACAGGCCTCTCAAATTAATAAGGGGTATATATATTAAACATTCAAATCAGCAGTTACAAAATCATAATCAAAAGTGTAAAAGTTGGGACATTTCCCAACCTAACTACATTAGCTGAAACTGTATTCATAGTAAGAGCGTGAGCTACCTTGTAGTGTGTGAATCCAAATTTATTATAGGAAAATTTTTTCTTTACCTCCTGACCTTTGCGGTTTTTGCAGATTGCCTCATGACTTTTTTTTTTTCAACAAGTTGCCTCCTCAACTTTCACAATATTTACAAATTACCTCCTAAAATATACTTCCGGCGGAATATTCTGTCCAGATGCCAACACGTGCGCCACACATGAGTTTCTTAAGGGTAGAAACGTCATTTAAACTTCAACCCAACCCATTGCACTTGCCCGAACCGACCCAAATATTTTAATCTAATTAATTATCAGTCTAATGTTCTCTCTCCCAAATTAATTAAAAAAAATAAGGTTTCTCTCATTCACATTGTCAAGCGATTTCTTCAACTTTTCCAATTTATTTTTTGTTATCATGCAATCCGACCATGGCGTGAATGGTCAGAAATATGAGCAAACAAAAAATACGGTCTGGGCGCAACACTCCAGATTATGGTAATTTTTTCCCTTATTCATTGTATGGTTTATGGTTACCGTGGAAAATTAATTTTTGGGAAAAAATATTGAATGATGATATAATAAGATGGAGGGAGAGGTCCAACGGAAACTAGCTAGATCAGGAGCAGCTAGGTCGTCATACAAGTAATTAATTAGATTAAAATGTATGGGTTGATCAGGCAAGTGAAAAGGGTCGGGTCGAAGTTTAAATGGCGTTTCTACCTTTAAGAAACTCACGCGTGGCATACGTGTTGGTATTTGGACAGAATATTTCACCGAAAGTGTATTTTAGGAGGTAATTTGTAAATATTGTGAAAGATGGGGAGACAACTTGTTGAAAAAAAAAAGTTAGGAGGCAATCTGCAAAAAACCGCAAAGGTGAGGAGGTAAATTTTTTTTTCCCTTTATTATATATACTACTTTATACTTTTACAGAATGTGGTGCATGCTAACTAAAACGTGACAATGTTTCTTCAATAATTAGATGTATCGAAGGCCCACATCGCCAAAAACCCTTAATATAAACGTCATATATAGCAAGAATATGTAACATTTTCTCATTTCTAGACAAATGCATGTTTGTAATACCTTTGACAAAATGTTATTGCCGACAACATAAATTTATTAAAAATAGATATCAAGTGACAAAATAAAAGTTAGTATAAATTAATAATACCTGAATAACTATGGTCTCATCGCATGCATTCCACGTAAAAATTGTTTTGTTATTATATTAGAGTTGTGCTTTGAGTAGTCTCTTGCCCATGTATTAATAATTAGTGATCATATATTTTATATTGTAGTCAAATTTACCTAACAAATTAACTTATGAACAATCTCAAGTTTATCTTGATAAAAGTAAAATTATTTTAAATCATAGAATTTAGTTAAAATTATTAGTTATATTTAATTTCATTGGTATCAAAATAGAGTTTAGTGAAACCATCTATGTATGAAAAATGTTAGGGATCACCCAAAGTCATATCATTATGAACTGTAGAAACTATCTCAGAATACCGTGGGAAATCCGCCTCCAGAATATGCAAAGAGAGGGAAATAATTGTACGGGTATTTTAGCCAAACTTGGCATAACTGTAATAGTTTTTGTATGTTTTGTGATGAACCGACTGCGATGTTGCTGAGTTGTATCCTTGAGGAGAGCCTAGCTTATAAGTCTCTTTAATTTGTTTTGCCTCCTCTTGACAAAACTTCAAGATTTCTTTATTATTATATATAGATATCACTAATGATAATTCTCATACCAACAACAGCTTGTAACATAATTTTGTTAATAGGTTTTATTTATGATGAAACAAATTAACTTTTAAACAAATCAGAATGCAGTGTGTGGTGTCAAACATTATATTGAGCACTTATATCTATAGGTAAATATTAAAAAAAATAAAAATTATATCACTATATCCGTATTTTAATGTCACTATCACTGCATAGTAGTAGGGCTGTATATAAAATTAACTTCTGGCTGTAAATGAAAGCAAATTGATCTTTGTACTCTATTGCAAATTGTGAGACAGAAACAGGTGGTGGAGTGTAATGATCTATTATTGTGTTGGGGAAAACGAAAATAAAATGAGAAAGTGATAGGTTATCATAGAAAAAGAGTCTCGATATCTAGAAAGCCACAAAGAATCCAACGGTTGTGGAATAGCCATCCGCGGAAACTAGGAGCCGCTATCGCCCAATACTTTGGAATCTAACCCAACCCCAAAACCCCATTTTTAATCTTTTTCTGCCACTTTCTTTTGCTATTCCTAAGTAATTTAAAATAATGTGTATAAATACTAAATAGATCATTATTAAAATAATTATACTTTCAATTATAATAATTATCTATAATTATAGCTAAATTAAAATTAAAAATAAAAATTCTCTCTCTCTCTCCACCCACCACCACCACCACTTTCTTGTCTCAACTAATCCAACTCTAGTTAACTATAAACTTCAACCCCACACTTCCTCTTCCCCAAGTCTCCACTTCTCTTTATATATCAACCTTTCTTTGTTCTTTCCAACCCTAATATTCTCTCTCTCTTGCCCCTCAGTTTATCTTGGAGCCAAATTAGCTATCTAATCATATTCTTGCATCCTGGTAGATTTCTTGGATTATTCGTTCCTAAAATTAACTCCTGAAATCATCTTCATGTCCTGAAAATAGGGAGGAGATATATAACATTGATTTATTATTAATATCGAAAAGATTAAAAATTTACGAGTGATCATGAGTTGCAATGGATGCCGAGTTCTTCGGAAAGGTTGCAGCGAGACCTGTATTTTGAGACCCTGTTTACAGTGGATGGAAAGCGCCGAAGCACAAGGCCACGCCACCGTCTTCGTAGCGAAGTTCTTCGGCCGCGCCGGCCTCATGTCCTTCATATCCGCCGTGCCGGAAAATCAAAGACCCGGTTAGTATTTCAGAAAAAATGTTGGCTCATTTCCTTCCTCAGTTTTTTCGCGATGATCCATTTTTGGAATACCAAAACTAAACCAAATATATGCATTTGTGGGTTTGTTGTGTACTGCAGCTTTATTCCAGTCCTTATTGTTTGAAGCCGCCGGAAGAACAGTAAACCCTATTAACGGAGCGGTGGGCCTCCTGTGGACCGGCAACTGGCACGTCTGCCAGGCGGCGGTGGAGACCGTCCTCCGCGGCGGCGCGTTGAAGCCAATCGCCGAGCTTATGGGTGGCCCGTCGGAGCCGGACGACGCTTCTGAGTGTACGGACATGTTCAGGCTCCAAGATCACAAGATTCAGAAACGGCGCCGCTTCGTCGATGAGCCGGCTAAGGTTATGCAGTTAGCCGATCTTGATCTCAGCTTGACGCCGGGTTTTCAGGGCCAAAAAAGCTGTCCTTTGCCTGAAAAGCGGCGGCTCGGGAGCCCATCGATGAACTCAGAAGAGTCCGTGACGACAACTTGTGGGGATCAGCCGGCAAGTCAAATAAAGCTTCTCAGCTTGTTTAATTAATTAGTTGGATGAGCAGAAAAAGCTGTTAATTCTTCTGCTTAACAGCTTTTAGCTTCTTCTTTTTCTCCTTTTTTTTTTTTATCAGTTTAATTTTTCCCTTGTTGAAAAGGGTTTTTCTTTTAATTATTATCGTCCCCGGAAATTTTATTCCGGCGAGGTTCAATTTGTAAGTCGTTGGCACAAGATTTCCCTCTTTTTCTTTGTTAATTATGTGTAGAAAAAGAAAAAGAAAGGGGAAAATGAATGTTTTGCCGGTGATTCCTTATCTTCTTGTATGTTTTTCATCTTCTTTTTTCTGCGTCTAATGACTGTTGGACATCAATAATTGAGTAGTGCTTTTAGCTTTTTCTATTTTTTATATATTTTTTTTGTACTAGTACATATCCAGTTATATTCCAACATATGAAATGACTCCAAATCAAGAAAAAAACTATATAAATGTAAATCTTAAAATGTGTGTAAACATGTTTAGAAATTTTAGCTAGGTTATTACAATATGTTTTAAAATAAACTAATTAATCAATCACATTTTAAGTATATATATTACACTTGTGTCTTATTATATAAATATAATTGAATTTGATTTAAAATATGATCCAAATTGAAACTTTTGGTCTGTATATAATCTATTTTTATTAATCAAAAGACGACTTTGTTTAAGGTTTTGAGCATAAAATTATGTACAGTACCTCACAATTAGCTTAATAATCTTATTCTTAATGTTTATCTAGTTCTACGTCAGCATCAAAATATCATTCTCCATTTTCCACGGTAACTTGATTGATTGATTGGCTTATCCCATGAAAAATCCCTGTAAAGCAGACACGAAATGCTGTCACTTTTTTCTCAGAAAAGCTAACCAACAATTAAACATGAAATTGATATAAAAAAAAACAAAAAATTAAACATGAAATTGACTTAAAATTTAAGTGTGTGGTCTGAAATATCATGGTGTCGCCTAAAAAAGAAAAAAAAAATCCAATTTTATTGGAAGTGTATACCTTATTGTTCCTCGTAGGGTCAAACATTTGACCTAATGACACCTCAGATTGATATAAGAATTGCGTGGCAAAGGAGGGGATGGGACATACAGTTAGATTAGCCAGAGATTCGTACTTATCATAAGTGCATGTAGCTTGCTTTTTCTTATAAAATTTAAGAATTAATTACATATAAACCCCTAAAAGAGTTTTAGAATTCTTTTATTAGTAAAAATATTACATTTATAATAATAATGAGATTTCAAAACTACACAGAACACCTTTCAGTTAGGATTTCGTCTATTTCTTGATCACGTCAACAAAATTTTCAATTTATAACCTTTTAAGTTACTCGAGCAACATCCAAGGTTGCCCTTGATTATAATATAAGCTGCATTTGATGTTGTTTTGTAATATAGTAAATCAAGAATGTGTTTTTCTTATTAATGATCACTTTACAACTTATAATATTCTGTCAGCTTTTTAACATCTCCCAAGTCCGTTATGTATTTTGTGTAATTTTAAAACTCTCGGGTTTTTTTTTTTTTTTTTGGTGAAATTAACTCTTTATTTAAAATACTTTTAAATTAAATTTAAAAATGTTCTTTTATATTTTTTATTGGCATTTATTAAATTTTTGGGGACCTTTCGGCGGGCAGAACAGCTTAATTTGGCTGCCCGGATGAGAGAGAGAGGGACAGAGAGTTGGCTTTTGGAGAGCGTAAAGAGGCGTGCATGAAACTTGTATTATTAAATACAGATTACAGATCAGTATTCAGTAGACACTAACCAATATTATGGGTTTACTTATTATTTAAATTTCTTTTGCTAAGGAGCCAAATCTTGATTTGCCTTCTATTCACCATTACAGTCTAATTAATTTACACTTGCTTTTTTATATTATTTCTTTGTCTTCTTTACAATCTGTATTTGTAATGGATAACATTTCTTCAACTATATCCAAATGGGAAAAGGCTTTAATTTTTTCTCTCAGCTATCTGCATATATAGCTCATATTATATCATCCAGTCTATATAAAAGGAAAAATTACGCTTGCACTCTCTCGACTTATGAATAAATGCAGCAATATTTTCTCATCAACTATTGGAAATTAATTACAGATAGATCCCGTATCTCTAACGGAAACCTAAAAAACTTAACGAAAAATTATAAAATGACTAAATTACCTATAATATTTTTATTATAGTACTATTTGCTATACATAAAATGCGCAAAATGATTAAGTTGTTGTCAAATTAATAAAACGTTAGCATCTACTAAGAAATAAGAAAATGACCAGCTGCAAGACCTAAGTCTTAGACAGAGTCATAGTTGAGGGAATATCTTTATAATTTTCAATAGGAGAGGCGGATTTGCTATATTTTTTCCTAAGTCGAAGAGTATAAATGTAATTATCTAATTACCCAAATTCTTAAAATTTGCTTAAAAATTTGAAATACCATCCAAATTTGAAAACCTGAAAAACAATCTCCTAAAAATGTAAAAATATAAATGAAATTTTATAAATATTCTCTCTCAAATTTTGTTTGAAATATTTATAGAATTTAAAATTTTTAATGGTGTTTTGAAATTTTAAGAAAAGTTGAATTCTATCTAATTGATTCTTTATGAAATCGTGTCATTTCAATACGTATTTGGATGCCGAAACAATTGTAAAGGAAAAACTCGTTAAAAAAGAGGGGAAAAGGAGAGTGGGGTCAAACAAAGTAGTGTGCATGGCAGCTAGTTTGTACCGTCAGGCTCAGGGAAAATTCTAACCCGAATCGCGTTCGGTCAAATCGACCAATAAAATAACGACACATAGAAAATTTATACTTTAATAAAATAAATACTTAATCTTACTAATCCTAACCATGGTTAGGTATTGATATATTCTCTCCACAATTAAATGTGATTTAGTTATCCAAAAAAAATATACTAATAAAAAATATCTCAAAATCCATAATTTGTCGTCCATTTTCTTCTCAAAATCAAATTCTCTGGACAAAAAGAAAAACTCACCAACTTTTCACTGTGCTATTTTTCTTTCTAGGGTTTCCTCACGCTGCTGCGACTCCACACGAGAAAGCTTCCGCCGACCGCGACCCTCTACCAAAAGATGGGAACAGACGAGTTGGTGGATCCGCAGATAAAAAACGAGCCTTTAACAGATAATAATTATACCTTATAGAAGTTTTATAACTGAAAAACACTAAAATTTTAGTATTTTGTTAGGATTCCGTCATAGTTTTAAAGGATCTTAAAATTTGGATATTTTTTGTAATTATAAAAATCATGCGGTATATAAGTATAATATTTTGACCAAGAGAGTCAAAACTTGTAGTTTAGCAAACCTCTTGAGTCCAAAGTTAATTAACCTTGCCATTGGGGTTTTTTTTTTTTTTTTGTCATAACATCAATAAATAATATTATTAATTGAGCATAATTTAAAGCTAAATCACATGTTTAATTCTAATTCAAAACAAATAAATAATAGGTTAATTAATCTCGGACAGAGAGGTTTGTGACTTTGTGACGTAGTGTTAATTTGATAATTGAACTATTGAAGTGGCCTTCCTTTAGAGTTTGGAGGGTGCGGTCTCTTCCTAACTTTCAGGGGACTATAGAAAGTGGGTCCCACAAGTATAATTTTTTATTTTGAAATTATTTTAAAAAATAAAAAATAATGATATTTTTTTGTCACAAAAAATAATTATCAATCTATTATTTATCCATATATTTAGATGTGGGCCCACCCAACCCGTTTCCCGAATTTTTGGGTCCGGTCCGGTCCGCCATCACAATTCAGGTCCATAATAAAAGGTGACGATTGACTACCTACCTGTCTTTCTTCATTGGAGAACAATTTTTCTAAAATCCATAAGCACATTAACCTTATTTTAAAAAAAAAGAGAAAATATCACTTTTAGTCCCAAGTTTTAATAAGTTTTCCACATTGAGTTTCATGTTTTACGGGTCTAACATATTGAGGACAGACATTTGCAAAAAAATTAAAATGTTGGGACTTTGGCCCCCTTGCCATAAAAAAATAACGGAATCAGTCAAAATTAGACTGTTACAATAAAAATGTGTTGTTTTGGGGAGAATTTTTGGCGCCATTTCTCTGATTTGGAGGGAATTAATGGCGCCATTTCCTAGTTAGGGAATACAGATTCAAGCGCAGGCATCAAAATAACAATAAAGTCCAACTAGGAAATAGCGCCATTAATTCCCTCCAAATCAGAGAAATGGCGCAAAATTCCCCTCAAAACAAAATATTTTTATTATAACAGTGTAATTTTGACTGATTCCGTTATTTTTTTACGGCAGGAGGGGCCAAAGTCCCATCATTGTAATTTTTTTGTAAATGTCTATCCTCAATGTGTCAGACCCGTAAAGTGTAGTACTCAATGTGGAAAACTTGGGACCAAAAGTGATATTTTTCCTTAAAAAAAAAAACTAAAAACCGATAAGCACATTAACTTCACAATCATAATTTAGTAATTTTGATTTTGGAGCTTTTATTTTGTAATTTCTTAATCGTTATGCCGAATACAATTAATTCTTATATGGCTTTTGTGATTATAATATTATGATACATTTTATTTAGTAACTAGTTTTTTATTCCCTGCCTGGGAAAGTTTAATTACAAACTATACATTATTAAATAAATTAAACTATATTTTTTTATATAATTATTAATAATACATTAAAAATTATTTATTCAAAATTTAAAGTGCACACATCAAAGTAATTCATTTTATAAAATAATCAGGAATTATATATATAAAAAACCTAATTTTAAATGTATAAAAATAGTAATATGATTTTTTATGTCGAAGTACTAATTTTATATTGTAATAGATAATATATATATATATATATATATATATATATATATATATATATATATATATATATATATATATAAAAGGAATATCATGGGTTAAAAAAAATAAAGAATATCATGAATGTTATATAAATATTAAAATGATAATTAAAATAAAAAAATACTTAGATCATATAAATATTAACTGGAATATCTTTGTCTTTTTGGTCGAAAAAAGAGCTAATTATTTTACATGGTAATATCTAATTGTTAAATAATTTGTTATTATTTTGTTATTAATTAATGATGATATTCATTTCATTATTGAAATTTCTTTTATATTATGAAAATATTAATATTTTGAATATAATAATTTAATAAATCTATTTACATTGAAATAAAATATAACTTTGCTACCGCAAAATGGACATGAGACACGTGTATTTGGAATTTATTTCCAAGAAAATCAATTATTTATTTATTTTATGTTATTAATATAATAATAAGGTTTAATTAAATTTATATTATAAAATTTTCTTCCTTACTTTAGTCAGATAAATTTTCATTTGAATCGACTATAACAAAAATATTTGATAGGAATTAAAATACTAAATGTAATTTTTTTAATGAATTTATGGAATACATTATTTTATCTTTATTTTTATTAAAGAATATTCAATGCAATATGGATAACTCTAAAACTTATTAAAATTCATTTAAAATTATTTTTAAAAAATAATTTCAATATTTTATAAATTAGTGATATAGTTTTATAATTAAGTGGGAGTTACAAATTTTTAATATAAACAAAAATATGGAATATCAATAAATACATATATAAGTTATAAAAATAATAGTTAATGAAATTAATTATAGAAACAATCTACATAGCAAAATGAATCAATTCTAATTATTCCACTTCATTGCCACATAAACATATTTCCTAAAACATTCCACTAACTCATTTTCATATATATATATATATATATATATATATATATATATATATATATATGATTTCCGAATTATAATTTGAATCTTAATTAGCTAGTAAAAGTGTAAAACCAATTACTCTTTTCATGTGATATATTCTGCATTAATTCGTAACTCTCATTAATTTTATTCAAGTACAGGAGAAAACTTTCTTTTTCTATAGTTTTTGTAGTTATTATAATTATTAGATTTCTAAAAGATACGGTCACAACTTGAAAACAAAATAATCTTTAAAAAGAAAGCTAGGCAAGGGCACATGGACATGATTCTCATACGAAGTGGAATATATAATTGAGGGAACCAGCATATATTATAGGATAATTATCCAAATTTCTAATGATTGAGGGTATTTTTTGGTAAGTGATCAGGGTCGACCACGTGTCCCAATCTGTCAGTTGAATTTATATGGTGGAGTCCGATTTCGACTTGAAAAACACTGAACACTGGGTTACTTGGCCGGAGGGGATTGTCTCCGGCGTAGCCCCTCCACTGACTTAAGTCAGTATTTGAATAGGATATTCAATGTAAGGAGAGAAGTGATCGGAGCAATTAATGAGAAAAATCTTACCAACCACAATAAATGTCTGGGGTATTTATAGGGTAGAACTATACACACTCAGTACACTGTTTGAGTGTGCATTAAATGCCTCGACTGCAGGACATTTAATGCCTGAGCCTCGAGTCAAACTTATTCCTTAAAAGGAATGATTGTCTGTCACTTCAGGCTGACCCCAGTACGGAAGACAGTCAAGGCAAGTGCGGCGCATTTAATGCGACTACAGTCTAGTCGAGCGTGAGAGGGTGGGACAGGCTCGAGCTGCATGTCTCGACTCCTTAGTTTTACTCTTGGAGATTGATATGAGAATCAAATGGCTTTGAGCGAGCGTACGATGCTCGAGCTTTGAAGCTCGAGCCTTTCCTGTACGGTCGTTAAGTCGATCGAGACGCTCGATTGTCGCTGGGCCCTTTGACTTGGTCAACATTTGGACTAAGACCATAGCCACGTGACAAACGGACTTTGACCGAGCCTACGTGGCGCGTAATTCCCTAAGATCGTGCGATGTGGGTCGTCCAAAATCCCAACCATCATCTAAGATTTGTTTAAAAATTTGAAATACTATTCAAAACTTGAAAATTTTACAAATATATTATTTAAAATATCAAATTATAAGTAAAATCTTACTAATATTCATGAAAAATCTTATAAATTAAACACTCTTACAAAAAGGTATTTATAAAATTTGAAGATTTCGATATATATATGGTACATGTTTCGAATTTTTTTGTAAGGCTCAGAGATTTTATGTAATTAACCCATTATTATATTCATAGAGAAAAAGAAGATTCAATTTGTACAATTATATTATAACATATTGTAATATTATATATATTTTTTCATAATATAGTGTATATGTATTTTGTGTACGCTAGCTAATGAGGACAAAGAGGTGTAAAGTGTGACGCGGATTCAACCACATCGAACTTTGACAAATTTCCAAGCTTCTTGGTGCCGATTATTATAATATATATAATTCCACATTATATAAACATTAATTGTACATTTGTACTCTATTGTACTATTTAATTGCGTAATTAAGTGATCCCAGAGCAAGTGGGGGTACGCTGACATGTCATCCACGTTACAACATTAAACAAAAACCAACCCAATAATTATTTTAAAGTGAGAAATACTCTTTTATATATATATATATATATATATATATATATATATATATATATATATAGATATATATAGCAAAATACAAAATTTTATCTGCTCGATCCCAAATCCAAAACATACCAAAAAAAAGTCCCACAAAAAATACCATAATCCATGCAACTTGAAATTCCAAAAAGTTGTGCTCATTAATTCCATTTGTTGGAACTTGACTACATATATGGTTCGGAAATTTCCCCTTTATTTTCGTTGGGACACACTGAAAAAAGTTTAGAAGTTGACGTTTTTGTTCTCTTTATCTTCAAAAATTAAAGAGAAAAAAGTTGAAGATTTTGCGAGTTGCAAAGCAAGTTGGCATTACGAGTGTGGCTGAAAGTGGATTTTTGTGACGTTATTATCCTCATATTTTTTTCCCCAATATATCATGGCTTTTTGAGATTCCGAATATTGCGTTGTCTCTTTATAAAATAAATCTTTAAGGTGACCACGAAAGCAGCAAGCATTTGGCGAAGATTAAAGACGTTTGAGTATTTTGGCTGCCACATGACTCGTTTCCTCGACGCTTTTGAGAGAAGATTAGGACCCAGCGTGGCAAGTACAAAACCTATATCCCATTAGCGGACGGCCCTAAAGAGCATTATTATACATTTGATATACATTCTGATTGTTGTATTTGCTGTTTTTAACTTACAGTTGGGTGTTCTTATCATCTTCTTGATGTACTTCTTGAAAAAAATAATTTTTTAAGGCGAATTTCAGTGAGTATAATGAAGTTTGGTGTATTATAAATCAATCTCTCATGTTGGGCAAATTATAATATTAGTTTCTAAAATTTAAGCAAATATGTAAATATTTCGAAAATACTTCACTTAGGATTTTCATAAGAAGTTATTCGGGGATATTTAAGAAAATTTCAAATTTATTAAAAAATTAGGGTTAGTCGATTGTAATTCACCTTATCATAACCATAATGTATGATATTTCAGTTTTGTTGGTCATGAGTGGGCACATACACATGGAGAGACACATGACCTTTCAAGGGATTTCAAGGTCATTTTTTGATCATATTTATTTTGAATAAACATTTAAATAAAAGAAGAAAGAATAGTCTTGATTTTGAAAGTAAGAGGTATTTTGATGCTCGAATTTTTCTGTAAATATGTCAGATGGATACATGAGTTTAATTACCATTACTATTCTTCAGGTTTGATTTAACTACAAATTAGTCTTGGTAATGTTAAACGGAACCACTATAAGTGTCTTATCTATTGCAGTCTATTGGTATAAAAATCAATGCAGTTTAAAGTTTAATTGACATCGTCAAAGTCTCTAATTGAAACAGTTTCACAAATTTTACATGAATAATAATAGAACCTTAAGATCCTTTTTGTAATTTATGAAATAAGAGGGACTAATTTATAATTAAATCAAATCTTAGAAGTGGTGTATGTAAATTCCCCAAACAAAAAAATAACCTATCAGTTCAAAGGACGCATATGTTGATGACAAGCGGTAAAACCAAACGAGAAATTGTATTGAAAGGCATAGAGGGGCAAGTTACTGAACAACTTACAAAATCGTGTTTTGTAGCACTTGAGATAATTGCCGAATTTCCGAGTAAACCTTTACCAACTAATTTTAAAGTAACAATTAATTATTACGTGGTCAACTATGTGCATCATTTTTACTCGGGGTTAATATGGTTTTTGTACGATAATTTTATCCTAGTTTAATTTTGTATCAAATTTATTATTTTTCTTAATTTTGGTACTATAATTTATAATTTGTATTAGTTTTAGTATATTCGGATTGTAGCCGTTAATTACTATTGAAAGGCTGTTAATGAGTGTTCCGCCGCGGATTTGTAGCGACATCGGAGTAAGTCTCATATGCGATGGATTGATTGCCTAGTTGGCAAGCAAGCCAGAGCGAATGTTGCTGTGTGATTGCTGTATGTCCAACCAGACCCAGTCCGTAAGGTTGAGCTCCAAGAAGTTGTGGCTCCATTTCTTCATGGAGGGGTGTCTGGGTCTGGGGGTGCATGGATGGGAGCAGTGGAGGCTCCGGTTGGACGTCAAATGGACACGTGACGCTGACCATAATGTTTCAACCTAACAACTATTGGATTGCAAAATATCTTTTTCTTTTTTTTTTATTTAAGAATTTATCCATCATATGACAATTAAGTTTAGGGTGAATTACAAAGGAGTCCCCACAGATTATCATATTTATATATAGGTCTCTCTTATTTTATTTTTTTACTTCCCAGTCCTTTGACCGGTCAACTGTTAGTCAGTTCCGTTAATTTTATGGTATCGATGTGTTCGTCTCATAAATTTGGACTATAAATTTATCTGATTCGGTGAAGAAACGAGAAATTTAGAAGCTTAAGAAATTTACCTTCAATTATATGTATAGTCCAACTTTTCTGTTTCTTCACCGAATCAGATAAATTTATATTCCAAATTCAATGTCTCGATGAGACGAACACAAGGTATCACAAAATTAACGGAACTAACGGTTGACAGATCAAGGGACTAGATTGTAAAAAATGAAACAAGAGGGACCTATATGTAAATATAGCAATCTGTGGGGACTCCTATGTAATTTGCCCTTAAGTTTATTCAAATGTAAATTATATGATATATTATTTTTAGAAACATCTAAAATTATAAGAAAACATATTAGTATATATTATTTTTAGAAACATCTAAAATCATAAGAAAACATATTAGTACTATAATGAATTTTATAGAGAATCAATCTGCATCACTAATTATATAATTTGTCCATACATCTATACTTTGTAGTGATTATGAAATCCAATATAAAGTGATGGGTTTACTACATTTTTTTTAAAGATAAATATCTACTAAGATATTAATTAACTAAATAGATATGTTTATAAGAAACATATTAGTAAAACAAATTCAATTGTGATCTATTTCAAAAACCATTTTGTAGCTTTAAACCTTACTCTTTTGAATCAAAACAACAAAGTTAACCAAAAAGGGAAAAAAGCTAACCATTTTGAAGCTCAAAATCTCACTCATTCTGTGTTACTCATGATTCTTGAATTCTTGCAAATTTCAAGTCTCCTACCTCGTTTTCGATGGGAATATTGAAAACACCTCAAAGCCGAAAGGCTGAATAGAGGTAAAAATCGAAAGAATCGCAAAGTTCAAATGTAGAATAACATTAGCAGAAATTTGCGAAATAGGATAACATAGCATAACATTCATCAAAATCATTGCACATTTCAACTTTTGTGAATAACTTTTGTGATTGTACATAACAGAGTTTATCATTAGCCAATAGTAGCAAATTCATGAGTTTCTTTTTAGTTTTAACCAACCTATGTTTCAGTGGAAAACTTTTTTTAGCAAAAATGAGAATTATTTGCAGATGTAATCCTATATATAAAAGAAAACAGACTCATTAGTGTGGTAACCATCCACGTGAATTCAAAATGAAACAGAGAACAAGTGATTGGTTCATCAAACGCTTATTAATCAGCTAAATACCTAGTTCTGAACCTTAGTCAAATTACAATATACTAGAAAATGCCAGACATAATGCTGTACCTAATAATAATAATATTAACAACAAACTACTAATTTTGGTGGGAGACTGACTCTATCGTAGTAAACATGGGGAAATTCTCCCGGCTCATACCCCCACTAACACTCATATTCATATGATTTACAGGTTAGTTTTCAATTCTGAAAAATCCTGTCTTCAATTGAAACCGTAAATTTATATAGGTAGTGTTGCAAACTCTAAATAAAAGACTACGTTAGTGCTTTTTGCTTTCTTTCACCACCTAAGTGTTTGGAGGACACCTGTGACATGCTTTTGGCTTCAACTTCTAGTTTTTAGAGTATTTTTTTTAAATAAATTGAAGTTTATTCAGAGTAGTAAAAGTGATTCTTAGCTTTTATATCCAAACACTCAACTACTTTTTCTTGTGTTTTTCCACTTTTTTTTTTTTTTCCCGAAAATTGACCAACTTTGCTACAACTTTAGTTTCTCCAAAGGTGGTACTGTGGTAGTGTTTGCAACACCCAGCTACTCGAGGGTCGAGGCATTGTGTTTCTGTGCAATATTTTGGTTGTACAACACTACAAAATTGAATATTTACTTGTTTCTACCATATAAGTCCAAGAGAGTAGAGACTACGTCAGCATAGTTTCATCATCACATTTTCATGTTCCTTTGCGGACAGGGTGACAAAGTGAGACGACGGCGTAACGAGTGGAGTAAATGGATAAACTCAGCTAATCGGGTTAATTCTGATTTGGGCTCTCAGGCCCAAGGTGCAACATCTGAAAATGCACTGGTTAATTCCTTACGGGAGGTTTCAAATATTGTTGATGTCATCACTAATAATGCAAATGGCAATGTGCATGGAAGGTCATATGGAGATGGCTGCTGGTAGCTAGGGCTTTGCCTGATGAGTTGAATGCCGAGTTGGGATTGGCTAATGGAAACGACTCTGCTGAAAAAGCCCGACAAATAGCATATGACTTACTTACTCTGGAGAAAGTTTTGCTTTTGCATCGAGGTTTGTTTAGTTGCCTTAATTGGAAAATTATATTCTGATATTAATGTGGTGGTGGTCCAGACACATATTTGCCAAATTGTTAGAATACAGAAAATACATTCCTTCAGGTTAAGGTAGTGATTGCAAACTCTAAAGAAATGCATTATTCACCACATTGAGAGTGTGGGAAAACCAGCTTCTGCTTATTTAAGCAGAAGAAGTAAGCTAGGAGCTAGAAAGCACCTAAATACATGTTTTTGGCTTCAACTTTTAGCTTCTAGGTTGTGTTTGTAATTTAATGGAAGTCTCTTACAAGTAGTAAAAAGAGCTTCTTAGCTTTATTTTTTTCTCAAACACTCAGCTACTTCTTTTGTAGCACTTTTTTGGTTGAACACTACCACCTTCTACTACTACAGCTTGTACAACTTTTTCTTCTACTTTAGCTTATCCAATAATAGAAGTGTTGGCTAAACCCACTATGCCCGGAAAAACACTCTTTGGTTTCAAGTATTACAATTTGCACCCTACCTTAGGGGGTGGCATTGTAATTTTTGAAACCAATTGTGTTTTTGGTATTTGGGTTCCCTTGTAATGAAACGTTGGATATATGTGGGGTCCGTGATCACTGTCTTTCTTCTAACTGTTGTGTACTATGTTCTTCTATATGCAGCCACTGGAGATTTACGACTGAAGTATTTGTAACTTATGGGAAAGAAGGAAGGAAAGTGTGAGGAGCTGCAGACATAATTTTATCTATATATCTTACCAAAGCTGGCCATTTAAATTGCTACAATTGATGGACGGTTGTTTTTGTACTAATGGTTGAGTACTCGATATCTTGGAATCATCAAGCAGGAGAAAAAATAAAATACGTTTTTAAACGAACTAGCATTATGAATATGAACAAGATCGCGTGCCCGACATGCAGAGTAAGCTTAAGCTCCACATGATTTTGGTTACTACTTCTAGAAAACATCATGATATATATGCTTTATTTGGTTCGTTTGGTGCCACAAACAACAGAAACAATTATTACACTTGTATACCTCTTAAAAACACCCTTAAATTTAGATCAAGTAATATCGACAAGGAATTCCAGGACGACTGAAAGTTATGTTTGTTTTTCACATGATCCACGATTCCTTTTTTTTTGGTCATAATCATTCTCCTTACATGTAATACACTAAAGAGTACAGTCAATATCATCAATTGGAGGAAGTGTGGAAAAATCTCATCCTCTATTCTGTCCGCCACCACCACCGCCGCAGATAAACCACCGGTTTTTGGGCCGTCGCCCTTCAAGAAATCTTGGACTGTCCCATAAACAGAAATACTGTCATTTTAATCCCTTAACTACTACAACTGATTCGAGTGATTTTTCGAGGAGAGAAATATGCAGTTCTGGCTGTGATGATGAAAATGTTAATGATCGGAAAAGGAAAAGATTGATGAAGAACAGAGAGTCAGCATCCCGATCTAGAGCTAGAAAACAGGTATACAATTATACATATGCTTTTTTTTTTTTTTTCTTTCTTATACTGATTTTGGTGTGCTTTTTTCTTAGAATTTTCATCTCTTTTGTTTATTTTTTGTGGGATTGATGGAGAGGCATACGCACTCGAGTTGGAACTTGAGGTTGCACATTTGGTGGAAGAGAATGCTAATAAGCTAAGGAAACAACAACAAAAGGTAAATGAGGGGGTATCTGTAATTTTAGACAAATATAAGTTTGTATAGAATATTGGGATAACTCAACTTACATATGATGAGATTGGCCTAATTATGCAAAATACTCTGAGGTTTGCGAAATTACAGATACATACCCTGTCAAAAAAAATTCATTATGCCCGTTAAGGGGTTGGATCCATTTCAGGGATATTCATTTCATATATCCTGATTTTAAATTTATATTTTAACAAAAAAATATCAGGAAGACAGAGTGAAAGTACTCCTTTACGTTTAGATTTTCTGTCTGCAATTAGATTTTAGGGTATGTTTCTGTAATTTTCCAAACCTCAGGATATGTTTGCATAATTAGGCAAAATCTCAGGGTATATAGCTAGGTGTAATTTTAGAAATAGATAATGATTATGTTCTATATTATCTAATCATCTAAATCTCATCCTAGGTATTCTTTTAGCTTTTTATCATAATTCTTGTCCTTGTTTAGAATTTAGAAATACAATGTTGTCATTTATGTAGCAACTCTTGGTTATAATCAGCAACAGAAAAGGGAAAAGCTCCATAGAACTTTAACAGCTCCATTCCGAGAGAAAGATATATGGAAATTAGTGTAAATTGCTGTGATGTCCTTGTACTTTATCATGCACGAGACAGTCCTGTGAATATTAGTGATGAGTTTGTTTCTAGCATTTTGCTTCGATTTTGATCATCATAGTTGTCAATAAACCTGAATCCAATTCATTAATTTATCTTCCTGGATTTTTCTTTCCAGTATATATATGAATATGAGGCCTTTTTTGGATCGTGGAAAACATCTCAGCCTAAATATGCGGCATCATGATCTGAACTTCACTCCGTTGTCTATGGCATTGCTGGTTTGGAATCAAGCTCCTCCGAATCTAAAGTTTGTTGCTTAAGTCGTGTTGAAGTTTGGTGTATTACAAATCAATCTCTCATGTTGGGCAAACTATATATAATATCAGTTTCTAAAATTTCAGCAAATATGTAAATATATATTTTGAAAATACTTCAATTAGGGTTTTTAATAGCTAGGAAGTTATTCGGGGATATTTGAGAAAATTTCAAATTTCAAATTTCATAAAAAATTAGGAATCATATAGTAATTTCTCGAATATAAAAGACGGATTTGTAGATATCCAAATTTCAAGATAGTCCATTGTAATTCGCCTTATAATAAAACCGTAATGTATGATAGTTTAGTTATCTTGGTCATACATTACGGTTTTATGATAAGGTGAATTACAATCAACTATCTTGAAATGTTGCTGTGTGATTGCTGTATGTCCAACCAGACCCAGTCCATAAGCCTGAGCTCCAAGAAGTTGTGGTTCCATTTCTTCATGGAGGGGTGTCTGGGTCTGGGGGTGCATGGATGGGAGCAGTGGAGGCTCCGGTTGGACCTCAAATGGACACATGACACTTACCATAGTGTTTCAAAATTCAACCTAACAACTATTGGATTGCAAAATATCTTTTTCTTTTTTTTTTTTTTTTAATTTAACAATTTATCCATCATATGCCAATTAAGTTTATTCAAATGTAAATTATATGATATATTATTTTTAGAAACATCTAAAATTATAAGAAAACATATTAGTATATATTATTTTTAGAAACATCTAAAATCATAAGAAAACATATTAGTACTATAATGAATTTTATAGAGAATCAATCTGCATCACTAATTATATAATTTGTCCATACATCTATACTTTGTAGTGATTATGAAATCCAATATAAAGTGATGGGTTTACTACATTTTTTTTAAAGATAAATATCTACTAAGAAATTAATTAACTAAATAGATATGTTTATGTTTGACAACATATGTTTCACTGCTTTTAGATGGTTTTGGTTGTAAGTTGAGACTTTGTTGTAGGTTGAATTCTTTGTTGCAGTATAGAAAATCAACTTTTGTGATTGTACAGAACAGAGCATAACATTCCTCTCACTGGAATCCATATTCAATTATTGGAATGGTTGAAATGCAGTAATACTCAAAATGGTCTACAAAGGTAACCACTGCAACTACAATAGAAAAAATCAGCTTGCTGTTGCCCGACACATGGCTGAAGCCAGGGCACATGAGGAGGAACAAGAAGCAATGCGAAAGATTATTTGAATTAAAAAGCTAAATAAGGGCAAGAACAAAAAAGTGAAAAAAGAAATGAGAAAGATTATTCGATTGCAAGCGTTGTAACTTGAAGGAGCCACTGATTTAGGGTTGTGGTTTCACACAAATTTCTGAGTGTCATCATGTGATAATTGAAGAAAGGGAAGCACAACTGGCCGAATTGGCGGCTACAGAAGAGGCTGAGGCGGCGAAAGCCGAGGAAGCAGCAAAGGATGAAGCCACGAAGCTGGCGATAAAGGCTGCAAAAAGGGAGAAAAATAAAAAATATTTTAAGTAATGTTTTAGTACTGAATGTGAAGTAAATACCTAGATTTTTGATGCTGTTATGAAATTTTGATTGGTAATGATTTGTAAATTTTAGAGCTGGCCCACACCACTTTCGGGTAAAATAAGATTGCTAAAATTTTAAAGACAAAAATAATTGTCTAAATCAAAAAATTGTAGATACAATTTTAAATAATTGTAAATATGTTTTCGGGAATTAGGTGCAATTTAAAATTTAGTATAATAACTTTTTTTTTTTTTTTAAAATAACAGGAAATCTGATGATAAAATAAACTAGAATTTATCAATAAATTTTAAATATCCAAGAATTTTTAATCACAATTAAATAACTGATCATGGGCATTAAATAAATTTAATTTAATTTCAAACAGAAATTTGAAAAATGTATTTTGAGTTCTGAATTTCAATTACCATGCAAAAGGAAATGTTACATTAGGATTTCTTCGTTGAAATTGTGAGTCGTTTGTCTATAGTACAGAAGAAATCAAAGTGAACAGATGAAACGAAATTTATAGTACTTTATATAAATGGTGAAAGATTATGCATATTTAATAATAATTATTATGTTTTGCTTTAGAATCTCATCCCAAAAAATTTTCAACATATAAAAAAATGTTAGGTACCATTTATAAAGTTTTTCTATAAGTTAGATTATGTGAAGGACGAACCCGCTTTTAGATCCCATATTGTAGATCCATAGATATGAAGACCAAACCAGTCTCAGATCTGAAGAAGAATAAAAGGACTTCACATCTGAAAATTACTTTGGGTCTTAAAATTATATTATGTATTTTAAATGCTTACGAGACTTAAGTTAGACTTTATGAAATTTTTGATTTATATAGATCGAGTAGGTGGTACTATGACTTCGATGAATTCCTTTAACTAATCCACTACTTTTGAGTAGTCAATTCATTCTTCACGAGCCACGTAGTCATAGCTAGGGGTGTTAATGAGACAAGCTTGAGCCAAGCTCATCTAATTTTGAGAGCTCAAGCTCATGTAATATTTTTTTGTTCAAATTCAAGCTCAAGCTCATTAAACTTAATATTATAGAGCTCAAGCTCAAGCTCAAGCTCACGCTCGATTCTAAATGAGCCGTTGCTCAAGCTCAAACTCATGTGAGCATTTTTATAATATTATTGTATAAATTTCGACATATAAACTCACATATCCAAGAAAATAAAATAGAATAATATCAAAAATATAAAATTATTCAAAATCTCCTTTAAATATAACAAGACTAAACCATAAAAAATATCCATAGTCATCCACTTATTCATAAATCCTATGTAGTTCTGTTGCTTTGTTTCATGACCAAAAAATAAATAAATAAATCCTATGAAAGAAAACAAAGCATGGTCTAGGCTCTAAAATATAAAAATAATTCAAATTTGTATATCTTTTTTGTAATATAATTAATCTTTGAGTTTTATAAGTTTGTTAATCTCTTATCTATAAATAACTTTCTATAATATACAAAAGTTATTGTATTTTAACAATTTTAAAACTTCATTATCCCTTGATCATTTAATCATAACATTTTATAATATGAATCATTTAATTCTAACTTCTAGTTTTCTTAAATTGTCATTTCTTTAATAATTTGAAAACTTCCTAATCCCCTAATCATAAATTTTCCTATATATAATAATATTATTAAAATACTTAATATATATAATATGTTTATATATTCATATAATTTATATATATAAAAATATAAAAAAAATATATAAAAGTAAAAGTTCATGAGCCGGCTCATGAGCTATTGAACGACAAAGAGTGGGCTCAAACTCAGCTCAACAACATGCTCAAGCTCAAATTGAGCTCATCTTGAGCCAGCTCACGAAGCTCGTGAGCCGACTCGACTCAGTTTTCACCCCTAGTCATAGCCCTGATTCCTCCCACTGCTTGGAAGCGGACGGAGCGACTAAAGATGATGAAAGCCCCTCTAATTACTTTTATATATAATATAAGGTTTTACTCCATAATTAATAAAAATTAAATTTAGTTTTTTTATATATCTATACTATTTAATAATATATATTCCCCTAAAGTAACTACCTTTGGTCAAGCTTTTATTTTGGTTTATCAATTTTTAAATTTTTATTATTAAATTTTATTCTTTTTCTCTCCCAATCCCTCTCCTCCTACCTTTTATTTCTCTCTCTCATTCTCACATTTTTCTCTCTCTTATTATTCATATTTTCAGAGTTAATTCTATTTATTTATCTTATAACCACTCAATTTTATTCTATATAAATACTAAAATAACTTAAATTAAAAATCGTGAAAAAAATTAATAAAAATATTTATAATTTTAGAATATTAAAATTTAATATATTATTAATTATACTTATTTATATTTTGCACATGCATCGAGTATGCCAAAATTATTAGTAATATATAAGTTTGCTTCCCCAAGCAAAAAGTCTTGGTAGTGGCGTACCGGCCCCGCTACAGCTGAAATAGTTTCATCAATTGAAAAAAAATATTTTCTCAAAATCTTCAATTTTTACCCTGAGACTAGAATAAATTGTTGGAGATAGTAAAAATGGGACGATTTTGAAAAATTATTTTCTTAAATTGACATGGGGATCCTAACATAGAACATGAGGAGAATTCAATGGTTAAGGCGGAGTATTTCACCGGCAACTTTGACGATCTTTTCAGTAAATTTCCTTTGAATTTGGTAAATTCTGACCAAAATAAAACAAAAATTGCAAAAAATTAAAAGTTACTGGGAAAAAAATGATATCCGGGACTAAAACCCAACACTATCAACGTTACGGAATTATTTTTACAATTTTTCCCATAATATTTATTCGTTAACTGTATACTTATCATTGAAAAATAATATACTTGGGCATGTGTACAACTTAATAATTAACCAGAACCAAATGATCTCTTTTATTAGAACAATTTTAAGTATAATATATAACTAGCTAGTCTAGCTCTTAATTAAACCTTCCACAGTCAAAACGGATATTCCCATTTCTTCCTGTCTTGACTCCGACCCGACCCAATTTAGTCATCGCCTGGATAAAAGCAGCATTAAAAGCTTGGTTATTCGAGGCCCAAGTATTAACCGTGTTTTTGGATCTCGGGTCGGTAAATAGAACTTGATCCGAAGTAAACAACCCTTTGCCCTGTACAAGGTTTTGGAAATAAACATTGTCGAATTTCCTGGGTGTATTTGGGTCCATATTGATGGCTATTCTGGGATCCACATTTTTTGGGCACATCCCTTGAAGTTGGGTTGCGTATTGTTTGTCCAGGGTCGGGTCGATCGGGTTCTGACGGCTGAAATTGTAAATCCGATCCGTAAATCTATTGCAGTGTGAGAATCCTACGGTGTGGGCAGCTGCAAAGAAAATTCAAATATGGAATCAAAAATATCTCGTGTAATTTATGATCATTTAACTAATTGACACTTATATTTTACTCGATCGAAGTGACTACTACGAATGCAAGTTACCTGAGAGAGCAATCATGTCAGCCTGAGAGAGGCCTTTTGAGGCAAACATGGAATTAAGCTGATCCAAATTGAAAGAAGGCTGAGGGAGATTCCCATTAACACTTGCTGAAGTTGAACTTAATCCATCTAATCTTCCCAATTCCACAGGATATGAAGGACCACCAGACTGCACAATCCATAACTTGGCTCATCAATTGAACTAATTTTATGAAACTTGACAGGATAATTACATGTAGTAAGACCCTTTTGAGGATTGGGAAATTACATCTAAACCCCCTGAGGGCAAAATAGAATCTCGTAAATTTTGATGGTGACGTCAACAAATTCGATTAAAAAATCTTAAACAACTAAACTTAAAGGATACTTAGTTTTGTCATTAAAAATATATATATATATAGATTTGTACATGTAGAACTAATTGCATATGTTGTGGTCTCAAAACATAACTTGTTTTTTTTGATTTGGTGATCACACTAATTAATTTTTGCAATTTGGTCCCATAATTTGACTTGTTTTAACAAATACATCCAAATACAAACCAGGACAATGGCGTCGCGTGTAGCCAATGCAAGAATATCTGCACAGGAAACTTTATTTTTGCAACTTCCTACAGCATCAACAGCTGCTTTTGCTTTGATAACTGTGTCAAATCCATCTCCAGCCAATGATAAATTATCAGGATGATCCTTTTCAGCTGTATTTCCTGGAGTCGACGCCACTATCACCGAAGCATCACATCCCTGCAACACACAGAGTATAATTTCTCTCCAATTAATTCAAACAATATATTATCACAACAATTGTACGTAATAAATATAGGGTCAATTAAACAAAAACGAGTCTAAGTTTCGTACATTTTACAATTTCATTATTGAACCTTGCAACATTACACTTATCCCATAAAAATATTATCATTTATATATACGTACCGAAATGAAACAATCATGGAAGAAGAGACGGATAGTTGCCGGGACAGTAACAAAAGTTTGACTGAACTTTGTTGCGACGGCTTTCCGGACAATGTTCTCAACGTCGGGACAGATGTTTGCGTAGAAGTTCTGCTTCAGTTGGGCTTCGGCCGTGCTTGAAAAAAGAATTATACTACTGAGAAAAAGTGATGTTAATACTGTAAGTAGAAAATTAAATCGACCCATAATTAATAATTTTGGTCGTTTTTATTGCAAGAAAAGTCTGTGTAATTAATTCAGAAAGAATGAACATAAATATATATATACACGCATACATGGGATAAGTATATCATTTAATTGATTAGCTTATGATCGTGTTTCCAGTTGGCGTAGATAATCTTTGATCAACGAAGAAAAAATTGTTTATAAAAAGTTAGGTGACATTAAAATATTATGATTTGAGAGGGACATGTTTTATATATGCAGGCTTTATCCAAGGCCGCCTTTGTCGTGTTGGCTGCTCTCCCCTTCTCATTGACTTCTAAAAGTACTTAATATTTTTGTTTAGAAATTAAAATCTCACTTTTTAGTTTCACAAAATATATATGATTTTTTTTCACATTTTGTTATATTCTTTACACGTTAATTTCTCGTATGATGTCTTTAGTTCTATTATGTTCAAAATATCTCATGTTATGTTCAATTAGATTCAATTTTTCATCCATTGATTAACGATTTTAGAAGAGAACTTTCATAAGTCTGAAAAATTTAGGAATTTTTCGTCAGTTACCATCGCGAAATGATCAGGACCACGTAGAATATAATGTGAATTAGATTTTTTAATTATATGGGACATCATATGCATTATTCATTTAATAAATAGGATCAAATATAAAAATAAAATATTTTATGGAATATAAAGTAAGATTTTTCTTTTTTTTGTTTGAAAGGGATTGAAGACAACAAGCAATAATTAACTATATGGTCCATGGAATAAATAAACTAATTGAGTGGAAGAGGGAAACGCCAAAAGGAGAAGGATAAAAGAAAATGAACATAAGTCGTGAGCAAAGTTGAGACCTATGAAACACGGACATGAACATAGCGATACATATATAGTAATACGAATTTATTTCGACATTTTATACTAGATAAGTGTCTGACACGGGTGTCCGACAACTGATCGGTTTTTCTCATATATGCATTCATTGAATCTTTTGTTCTAAGTTCTAACGTAGGTTTATTGTGAAACTCCATATTGAGAACACTGAGTTAGTTTCAAAACAATATATCTCATATATAAAATTGAGTTTTAATTAATTTGTAAATAATTAAGTGTATATTTAATTTGTTTATCGCAATCTTTTGTTTATGGTAACACTGTAACAGAAATGGTCATAATTCAGATTCTGAATATAAAATCATTAATGATATTAATTATACTGTTTAGTAAAATTATTTTACTTATATTCTTTATTAAAAATTATTTGATATATGTTAAATATAATAAAATTTATATTCTATATATATAAATTATTTAAATATTTGTGTATTCGACACTTCTCCTACTTCTTTTGTTTTTTAATGTTTGCATGCATTGTACCCGGTCACTGTCGCGTGATGACCTAGTGCTAGCCTACCATAATTGAATTTTAATGTCATTGTAATTCCATTCATAATAGCTTCGAACCACTTAAATGTAAATTTTTTTCTATCAATTGCAATTATAGGTTAAACTAACAGTTTAACACTGATCGACTAAACTATGTATGTATGCCACGTGTGTAGGATTTGAAGTCACACAGTTTCATAAATTGAATCCAATTATCTAATAATGTTGGCCAAAAATGAAAGGACAAAGGAGAAATTAAAAACGAAAATAAAATATAGTAGTAGCAGTTGGAATTATATTACTAATAATAATCATAACAATAAGTTAATGAGAGTTGTTATTTAAACTCCTAAATTGTTATTCACACTTCAAATTTATAACTATATGACAAAAATATCCCTCCTTCTTTCTTGCTAATTTATTACTTTTAAATTTCTTTCAAATGACTTCAGCTAAATTATTACTATTTTATGTTGTTTTAACATTTTCTTTCTTATTTAACCTATCATCTTTTGAATTTTAGAGTCCTTATAGAGTTTTAAGCTACAATAATAAATATTTATATATTTATAAATCTCATTTTGAATTTAATATTTTGTAAATTATTATTTTTTATGTATAAAATGTTAAAAGTTAACTGATTTCATAAGTTATAAGGAGAATTTATAATTATGCTCCACAAATTATTAATAGCGCTATCTATACCTTATTTTATTGTTATTAATTCTATAAACGACCCAATGAAATTTAATAAAATTACTGATAAATTTTTTGAATTTATTATGAAAAAATTATTTAATTTAACAAGAATAAAATGTGAAAAAAGAAAAATAAGTTGGAAAAGGTTAAATATGAAAAAGAAGAGTAAGTAAACATGAAATAAGGAGGGATATTTTTATCATGTTATGAAAGATTTGGAGTGTGAATAACAATATGGGAGTGTAAATAACAACTCCCTAAGCTAATAGCATAACCACTTCCATTCGCTTGGCTTAATCTTAATCCATCTCATATATACGTTTGTTAGTTGCAATTTAATTAGTATAATCATATTAATAACTTATATAGTAATTAATTTATTATATTATCTCAAAATGCACTTCTTGACAGATGACGACTTATAATTAGTCATCATCGACGACAATTCATGTGATCCACGTACATATCGACCAGTCAACAAATGTGACTTAATTATTATATGATTTTAGGAAAAAGAATCTAATTAATAATTGCAACTTGATTAAGGAAGTTAATTAATTGGCATATTTCTACTGGATCCCATGCGTGAAGATTAATAATTAAGTGGTTCAAAATCTAATACAAAACCAAACACGACTTGCTTAATTCAAAAGTTAATATAATAATTACATGCTAAATGTCCTTGGGGAGGCGAATATTAAACAAAGTTGTAATACTATGGATTTTCAAATCTATTGGCCTTTGTAGCATGATAACTTTCTGTTGGTACTTTACAATAGTCCAAATCCAATATAACCTTTACCTCTATATGCATGCACAGTGCCCCCAACTTGGAATTTATCCCACCTCGACTTTCACGAAATTGATATATGATTTATATGTTAGAATTCAAATATAATAAATAAATATATAATTCTTTTAAAATCTAAATAGCGGTTTAGAGCTAATTTATTATACTCAATGAATTCGAAACTTATAATCTCACGAATACAACTGAGGAGCGTGACAATATTTCACTATATAACTTGTTACAAAACTGAATAACTATGCTTCTATACGCTTGTAATTTTTAAATGAGCATTATGCCAGGCCGGCAAAGGGATATGCACTACAAGATTAAGTGACATCAACATAACAAGTCACATCAGCATAATTATAATTACTACGTAAAATTGCTTAATTCTATCATTTATATCCACATGGTGTTTTTTTTTTTTTTAAATACACGTACACAATTCGATCCTTGTCGTTACAAGAGATCGAAACCAGATCTCTACACTGGAATAATATCTGATGGTCATTGGATCAAACCCCAATAATTCTATTTGGTGTTTCTTGCACACAAATTATCACCCGAAACACATTATTAATGCTAGCTACGGATGCTACAGACACGTTTTCTCTTAAAATTTGCAAACTGGGAGGAGGAATATAGTGTACTACATGCCGTGACAGAGCTACAAATCGTAATTAATGGATGAATTGAAATTACTATTTATCAAATTAATGTGCTAAAATATCAATATATGTCAAGTTAAATTACTAGTTTTGCAAATTGCCCATAACAAAAACAGCAACACACATAATGTAGATCATCTTGGCAAGCCCAAACCCTTATATTCATGACACAGAATGGCGCCTTTGTCTTCTGACATTGGAACTCTCAATTACACTTCCATCAGCCCATATAAACCTTCTAAATCTCTTCGACACTGAACCTATAAACGATTTCCGACGCTGAGGATGTAATTTCCTGAACGACGACATTGCAGCAGTTCTCTCTAATGAACTGCTATCAGTTACTGCTGAATTATCTGAAGATTTTTCCATATTCCTCAATAAGGCATAGATCTTCACCAGCTCCAGTTTCAGGTCCTGATTTTCCCTTCTTAGAGACGAGGCCTCGTCTTTCATTGGGTGAACATCATCGAGGGAGTAGTGATTTAGTGTGGGCTGGCGAGCAGGGGATTGGCTCAGTTTATCTCCCAAGACTTGCCTGAGGCGCTGCTGCTCTTGATGAAGAACTCGAACGACAATTTGGATGGGAAGCCTGCCGTTTCGCGCCACGTGGCCACAGGCTTCGTGAGAGAGCTTTTGACAGTCCATTACTCTGCATAGTTTCCTTCTCTCCATTTCACTTAAATCAGGATGAGCCTGTTGATAATTGTGTTGGGAGTAAATAATGAGAAGATATTATAACAACGGGGCTAGTTACAAAAATCCCCCTGAGGTTTATGACATTTACGAAAAACACCCTGAAACCTTATAACCTTACATTTAGCCCCCTGAGAGGGGGTATTTGTAAGGTTTTTCAGGGGGAAATTTGTAACGTTTCACTACATCTTTACATTTTAGAGGTATTGGTTAAGGTTTTTCAGGGGGAAATTTGTAACATTTCACTACATTTTTACATTTTAGAGGTATTGTGTAAGGTTTTCAGGTTAAATTGGACGGTGTTTTGAATTTTAAAGTAAACCTTGGGGGCTTTTTTTGTAATTATCCCTATAACGTTGTTATATTTAGGGGTGTTATGAAAACTTTATTACCTTCAAGTAAATGTCAATGGCCCTATACATTCCATCGTCCGTCGTTCTGTGATGCTCCGGAATAAGTTGAGCAACACTAACAAACTCGGGAACTGATAAATTCGGATCAGATGAAATTTCAGACAAGTAATTCTCCATTAACTTAGTCACCCTCTCGATATCATCACTACATGAATCTTGATCACCGGCATTTACCAGCTCTTTTTCACACTCTAAAAAATTCATCATGATTCTCTTCACTGTGTCGACATCAAAGAATGTGTCCCCGGCGGAGGAATACAAAGGAATTAATATGTCTTCGAGTGTTGCCTGTGCAAGTTGCAAAGCGATCCTCTTCTCCAAGTCGACCCTGCAAGAAACTGTTGTTTCTAGGAATCTTGCTGATCTGAGAAGCATCGAAAGAAAGCTAATTGGAACTGTGTTCTTCTCTCTTGGAAGGAGACTAACTATTGTCTCTAAAACGACCCTTTTCGTGTGTTCTCGTCTTTGATCAATCTTCTTCCTACCATTTCCATGTTCTTCCTGAAATATAAGGAAGAAAGTGGACTAAATGGTTGTTCATTTCATCAGGGATGGACTCAGATTAACTATTTCTTTAAATTATAACAAAAGATAATTATCCTGAGGTTTGACAAATTATAGAAAACATATCCTGAACTCTAACTGCCGTTAGAAAATTTTAACGAAAAAAGACAACTTTCACTTTATATATATTCCTGATTTTTTGTTAAGAATAAATAAAATTGGACAACCCCATAATCTGTCTAATCACATAACAGATGTAATGAAGATTCTTTGATAGAGTATGTTTTTGTAATTTTCAAAACTTCAGGGTATGTTTGCTTAATTTTACCAAATTTCAGAATATGTGGGTATAATTATCTCAATGTAAAATGCATCTTTTATAACCCTGAAGTACGCCATTCTGCATTTGATCAAATAATCATAATTGACAGGTAGAATTCTCACCAAACCTTGAAGGGATTTCTGTGCATACAACACTAATACATGACAAATACCGCATTGCTTCAATCCTCTACCAATCATCGCGGCGACAACCCTTTGGAAGAGATCTATCCGTAGCATAGTGAAATCTTCGATGAATTGGCTATCCTTACACGCCAATGATGCTATTGAGTCAATGCACCGACTCACCAACTTTATTTTCTCTGCTATGCGGAGAAATTTTTCACAAGAATGCAAAATGGACATCGAGCCATGGAGACTACTCAATCCTACTTCTCTTATATACGCCTCGGTTCTTGTGATTAGGTTATCGACTGAGTACTCATCTGTCATCTGGAGATGCTCTGCCGCACATCTAATCATGGCGACGTTTTCTACAGTGATCACAAAGTTCACTCGGTAGCAAAATTTCGCCACAAGCTCAAACGCCTCGGCCCCTCCGGGAATATTAGGGATTTCAATAACTGGATTACTACCTGACGCTAGCAGCTTTCTTATGTACCCACATTTCGATATTAAAGGAAACTGAAAAAAACATAGGAATAAGTATTACCAAAAACACCCTAAGGTTCATTTTTAAATACACTACCAAAATCTTGAAACCTTAAGAGTAATTCCCCGAGTTTTTACGACGTATAGCATTACGAAACTTATTTGAGGTTTGCAAAATATTACGAATACCCCCTAAAACAAATGAAATATCATTGACTTTGGGGATATCCTAATGTTTCAAGGTTCTGGTGTTGCGAATGTTTTGCAAAAATCAGGGAGCTATCCGTAGGGTTGCAAGGTTTCCGTAAAAAGTGCACACCTCGTAAATGACTCAAAAAAATATTGAAAAGAATGTACATGTTACTCTGAGTGTAAGAGAAGATGTAACTGTTAGACAGGCATAAATTTGCTGTACTTGTACCTTATGCAATGCGAAGGAAGTTCCACCGATATTCACGGTTATATCACTAGGAATTTCCAGGGAAAAGACCCTGTTAAATTTTAAACATAAAAACTTAGAGAATGAGTGTGTATAGATTTATAACATTTGATTACTTAGATGATCAGAAAAAGAGATCATTAATTACCATTTGCTAGTCCTCTCCATGGCAGTGGAGAAGAGCTCTTTTCTGATCTTGTTAGACATGTTTGCTGCAACAATGGGTACTGGTGGAGTACTGCATTGCTGATCCACCATTTCAATTGCTCTATTATTGTAAGGGCCCTAAGATAACCAGCTAACCTCTATTTATTGGCCATTGTAAATTAAATTTAAGATGGTTGAGTGAAGTATTATTTGTTGTAATTAGTAAGCAATTTTTTCTTCATGAGTATGGCCTAGAAATAAAACTTATCATGATCATATATGTCTTTTCCCCGACAGAAACTCCGTACTTAAACTAGGACAGTACAAGACATTTCCTAGAGTGACAATATTATATTCTCCGGGCTCTCCAATAATTCTTCCATTTATCATGATCGATCTGCTTTTACAAAGAAAAAAAAAAAGACACTATTACATTCATCACTAAGGTACGTTCGAATCCCCATTATGGCCCTAGCTAGCTCCTCCAAGAATGATTTGTTTTACATGCACCAATGATAAATGTCGGCAAATGGGCAGCTGGTCATTCAGGTGGGGTTTGGTTAATTTGGATATATATGTGAATTGGGTCCAAAAGAAGTTGTACGTACGTTTAAAGTGGATTCAAACATGGGAATTCAAAGAGGTTGATGAGGCGTAGAATTAATATAAAGGATCAAAATGTAATTTAACCCCCGTGTTTTTCGATTACGCCATTAAAGAAAAATACCTTGAAATCTTAAAATATTACGAAAACCCCCCTAAAATTAAACGGATAATCGTTGACTCATGGGATATTCAATTCTTAATGTTGATAATAACCGATAAAAACTCACCCTAAGTGCATCAAAAGTAGATAAAGAATAGTTGTGGGGGTTGATAAATAGCATAACATTATGAAGTGGTGATAGTGAAGTTTATGTTATCTTCTTTTCATACTCATAAATGGGCTCCTGATCAGAGCATATCATCTGTTCACGTCAAGGCAATTTTGTGGTGTGGGCTTCAAGTTTCTTCACTGATCATAATACCTAAGTTTACAACCCCACGTTGATTGGTCATTCATATAATTGAATATAAAAGATTTTGTTGTGGATTTTGATGTGATACTTATCACTGCCTCATGGGTCCACTGTTTATTATCTCGTGCCCGATTATGAAAAAATTGCCGAAAGAATATGTGGTTATCATTTATCAACTGATCATGCATGCAGAGATGAAAATGAAGTGCTTTTTTTCTTTTAATCTTTTGATGTAAGAACAAGACGATTCCAGCCAACCTGTGAAATGTGAATTATGTCTTAAAAAACTTGTGTTTCAATATTCATGTAAAGAGTATGTGAAAATCGCACAAAATAGAGGTTTTAACTGATATTGACTGAGTTTTGAACTATATAAATATATATATATATAATTGACTTTTCGATATCAAAAAATTGTAGGCCGAGAGAAAATGCTTTCGGGTGTACGTACTAGTTTGACACGAATTGAAACTAAGAGATAGGGTAAAAAAAAAAAGAAAAAAAAAGTCAATTTATGGTATCCTTCCTAATTATTACAATAACAAATTTATGTTCATTTTCCTTGTGACAAACTTTGAATCTCATCAAATAAATTTCGTTATCAAACTTCTATATGTATACATCTTGGTATATATATATTAATTCCTAATAATTGTATTATTAATTTTCTTGTATGGATTTATTTCAAAAATTAATATTACATCACAATTTAAAGTCGATTAAAGATTTAAAGATTGCGACACTTATAGTTGTCGATAATCATTCAAAAGATATTAATTAGAATGCACTTGAAGGTTACTCGATTAATCAATCAGTTTCAAATTGCAATTAATTAGTACTAATTACAAGTTCATCAATTCAATTGTACTGCAAATTCTATCTATCTATAAAATGGAGCATATAACATCCTCAATTAGCCATGATTCTTGGTGAGAAAATGGCATACACCATGATCATGAAGACGTTTTTGACATTATTATTTGTAATAAAATTTGCCATTCCCTACACATATGCAAGAAAATGTTTTACTACTTCTTATCAAGAAGTTAAAGTTATCAATAATCTCCCAGCAGAATCTCCACTATTGACACTCCACTGTGCTTCTGGAGATGATGATTTTGGATTTCATCAACTTAAGCCTTATGAAGATTTTCGATGGAGTTTCTGTGAAAATATCATTCCTAATACTTTATTTTTTTGTCATTTACATTGGGGGTTAAAGGAAATTAAATTCGATGCCTATAAGTCGAGATGGAAAAAGAATACTCATTTCACGTTTTGGGTAGCACAAAGTGATGGTATTTATTATTCTGATTCTGATTCCTCCCCTAATTACTTGACCAAAAAATTTGACTGGCAAACTGTAAGCGGGGCATGATCATGTAAGCTCAAGTACTGTATTTTTTTTTTTTTTTAATGAGAAACGAAATAAATCTTGGGTTCCAATTTTTCCTAGTCACTTATATATAAACTGTTTCACTATTTATTTTTTGGGTTACACATTTTTTGCCCCCTGAATTTTGGGCACTTTTATATTTTAGTGTCCGAGCTTCAAAGTTTGAGAAATTGGTGTCTAATATAATTTTTGGAGTAATTAGATTGAATATCTCACCATATTACAAAATACATGAGTTGCACATGTATATTAAGAAGGACAAATCAGTCTCTTTGGTCTAATTAAGAAATTTTACACTTAATAATTCATAATAATAACGTTAACTGTAAGTTTTTGAGGTAAAATATGCAAACACAATGGATCATATATTTATATAAGCAGAAGATTTCTTAATCAGACTAGAAATATTGATTTACCCTTGTTAACATACATATGCAACTCATGTGTTTTGTAATACGACGGAATATTCCCTTTAATTCCACCGAAAATTATATTAGGCACCAATTTATAAAGAAAAATAAAATTTAGGCATCAATTACTCAAATTTTGAATATGTTTTTTTTTTTTTGAAAGAGTCAAAGAACTCAAATTTTGAAGTTCGGCCATCAAAATATAAAAAGTGGCCAAAGTTGAGGGGCGAAAAAAATTTAACCCTATTATTTTTACGTTCTTCTTAACTTTAATTTGGATGGAGAAATAATTGACCGAATCTCGAGAAAACATTTTATTATGGAGTGCTTGCCGAATTAGGCTTTGTTTTTCGGATAATTACACTTATACCCCTCGACTTAAGGGTATATACAGTAATACTCCACAACTATTGGAAATTAAAGATAGATTATCTAACCTAAAGACAACTTAAAAAATTTAACAAAAAGTTGTAAAATGACTGAATTACCCATAATATTTTTGTTATAGTGTTTGTTATACATAAAAGGAATGAAATGATTAAGTTGTTGTTCAAGTTAGAAAATATTAGCATCTATTTGAAAATAAAAAAATGACTGCGCAGTTTGGAAGAATCCACTTGAAGTGCTAGCTTCCATTGCTACTTCCTTCGATCCAGTTGAAGTTGCCCTCCGGCAGGACTTAAATGTTAGAAAGAGTCATAATCGAGGAGTATCTCTGTAATTTTTAATAGTAGAAGGGGTATTGATATATGTTTTTCCTATAAATATAATTATTCTTTTTTTGGGAAAATTCAGATGGGTTCTCTTAAATTTCCAGGTGGACTCACTCCCCTACAAACACAATGGCTAGTCATATACTCTGGTAAACCTAATTAGTAACGGTCACAGTCTCACAGAGAGTTGTCATCAGAGCAAACTCTTTTCCAGTTTTCCCTGTTAACAAACCCTAATTGGCTCGAAATCTCTCAAATTCCTAAGTAATCCAAAAATTCCTAAGTAACAAAACTCTATTCTGTCTACTATTTATGAACATAATCTGCCACAATAATTCTTAATTCCTTTTTCACAATGGATTCGTCTCTTGATAATTCACAATGGATTCATCTCTTAATAGTTTCTTTTTTACTTTGTTCAAAATGGATATGCTTTTCTTCTTTCTGGGATTTTTCGCTCCCTTCATGGATCTCGTTCCTTATCTGGGATTTACTATTTTGATCGATTTACTTCTTACCCATATGAATATGGTCGAGGTTTTGCTACTCTGCGTTGTGGGATTTTCTGTTCTAGCCCTTTTATATCTCGACAAACTGGAGAAATACAGAGAATTAAGAGTTCATCAAGCAGAAAAAAATCAGGAGGAATTAATTGGTGACTGGGAAGGAGTGGAAAGGACTGAATTGGAGAAGATTTTTGGCCAAGCAATTGTTTTTGTTAATTCTATTACGAGTCGTAATGCTCGTAGAATTGAAGATGATGTGAAATTGCAGCTTTATGGTCTTCAAAAAGTTGCTCTTCAAGGGCCTTGTTATGGATCTCAGCCTATTGCATTGAAGCTTTCTGCTCGCTCTAAATGGTATTTCACTTTCTCTGTTTCTATGCATAATTACACTTACACCCCTCAACTTAGGGAAAAATACAACAAGACTCTCTCGACTATTGTTGTATTTTTCCCCTAATCGAAGGGGATGTAAGTGTAATTATTTCTAAATTTAATTCTCCAGACAACTGATTAAGTATTTGTTGATTTTTTTTCATTGTCTTTGTGATGATTTTCATGTTTTGTATAATAGATACGCTTCATAAAACTCGGTCAAATATGTCAACTTTTCAAGTTGAACTACTAAGGGTTTAGGTTTTAGGTCCCAGAAGTGGGGTGAAATTACAAATCTATCTTTTTGATTTAATAAAATAGTCTCGTTTTACTTTAAAAAAAGTTTGAAAAACTTAATTGTCTTAGGTTTCCGACATTTCAATAGATGTGTAAGTTTTCAAAAAGTTGCCTTCAATTGAACTGTTGAACCATATTTATTCAAACCAATGATTTCTCAGACTAGATAAATCCTTTTATAAGTTCACTTAACTTTAAGAACCGTATACACTTATACTTCTAAAAAATTTATCCTGCAGTGTACGTTGAAAAAAATATGTGTCACTGTGTACGTGTTATACACAGACTAATGTGATTATAAAATTAGCTAATAAAATTGTTCAAATTATGACAGGAATGCTTGGCATAAGGTAGGGAATATGAGCAGAGAGATAGCAATGGAGAAGTATGTTGAAACATTATCAAAGGCTATTCCTGAATGGAAAGTAAATAACAATTTCGTCCATTGAGTTATATATATTTCTTTAATTGTTCTAATTAGACTGCAGAATTTTAGTTGACTTAGTCCTTATTTGGTAGACCCCGAGAATCCTTTTCTTGTTAAAGATTTTGCTAGACAATTGAGGTAGTTTGCAAATTCCTGTGAAATAGAGATTTTTGTTTCTATATAAGATTTTAATTGAAAATTGATATAATGAATTGTTTAGGAGAAGAATGTATTTTTATTTTTTTTTTATCTAGACCAGACCATGGATCATGGTAGGTAGGCGGGATAGCTGGACCATCGATCAATCATTGCATTTTTATGTTTTTTTTAAATGGTTGGTTATGATAGTGAAATTTAACAGGATATTTTTATCAAAATCCTAAAAATTAGGTATTATTTGTAATTATAAAATTTTTATGGGATGTAAATGTAATATTTAAACTGAGAATGTCGTAATTTGTAGTTTAGCAAATTTCTTACCATCCAAAGGTAATGAAACCTAAATTTTATTAATCATATATGAGAACATTAAATCATAATCTAGGTAGCTGACAGGCTAACAATCAATCAATCATTAAGATTGGAATTCCACACACTTAATTTTGGAAAAGGAACCTATATCAGAATCATCAATTCTTTCTATTTACAAACAGATCCTGAATTTAAAGACAATTTCTTCGAACTCTTTGAAGAAAAAACTTAAAAAACAAAAAAATAACTCAGGAGTATTGTCTATATATCAATTTTACAGAAAATAAAAATAAAAATCAAGATTACAGAAAGGAAGAAAATTTTCAATTTCTGGATCTAGGTTGGGCTCGATCCACTAGGCCCATTTGTTAAATTTGACAAATTCAGTGGCCCATTGGGCTATAACAAATTCAATTGTAATCTATTTCAAAAACCATTTTGTAGCTCAAAACCTCACTCTTTTGCATCAAAACAACACAACTAACCAAAAAGGGAAAAAAAGCTGGGTTTATGATGTGATCTGAATAGTTAGCATCCTTCAGTGATTTCTGTATCTGCAATGGGAGTTGTAATCGAATCCGAAGTTTGGGAACCAAACAGAGCAGTATTCATACTCATATTCGTGTCCTGCGTCTTCTCAATCTTGTGTTTGCCCAACAAAGCTGTCGCAAATGTCCTCGATCATGCGTCTCCAGCTTCTTTTCTTCGCTTCCAGAGGAAATTCCTTCTCCTCTACACGCTTTCCTCAGGTGTTCTACATTCTTTAATAAATGCATTATTTATGTGTATTTTAAAATCTAATTTGTTGTTTTTCCTTGGCTTACTGGGTTTTTTGTGTGTTAAAAGTGATGCAAGGGTTGTGGACTGTGTTTGGCGACTACGAATTGGCTTATTATGGATTGAGTAAAGAGCAAATGCTGACGGTGTTTTGCGTTGGATATGCAGTCTCTCTGTTTATTGGGAGTTCTGTCGGATTGCTTTCTGATTTAGTGTGAGTGTTTAAATAGTTCAACAATTGTTAATTTTCGCCATTTAATGTGGTTTCTTTCAGTGGAATTTCATGTTACTTCGATTATCTCTGTGGTCTAGACTTGTTAGCGTTGTTGCAAATCTCATTAATGTTCTTAAATTAATCGCAAGTCAGTTTCCTTTAAAGAATTTTTTAGTAATTTACGTAGAAGGAAATTCAATACTACCGAATTCTCATTTTTGCAGGGGTCATAAGAAATTATGCCTATTGTTTTACACGCTGCACCTTTCTGTGAGCATATTGAAGATATTTGTTGGAAGTCCAATTATTTGGTTAGCAAGCATTTGTCTTTCACTGGCCTCTTCAATATTCTTCTTCAGTTTTGAGACATGGATGGTGGTTGATCATGACAAGGTTCGTCTTAAGGTTCTTTCATAGCAAAATTGCTACTGATATTATATTATCTTTGACGACTTTCTATTTTGTCTTAAGGTTCTTTCATAGCAAAATTGCTACTGATATTATATTATCTTTGACGACTTTCTATTTTGTCTTTTTTTTTTTTTTTTGTATGTTTCAGCTTGGGCAGAGGCAAGATTCACTGAATGATATGTTTTGGCTAATGACATTCTTTGAGTCTGCATCGTTCATTGGCAGCCAAATGCTATCAAATTATCTGATTGATGATAATTTGGCCAACAACATTAATTCTATATGGAGTGGGGATGCATTTCTGGCTGTTATTGCCATTATATATGTGAATGGAGGTTGGAAAGAAGTTTCACCATCAGTAGCTCTCAAGGATTATCGGGTTTTATTGCATAGACATGCAGTTAGTGGTATGTTGTGGGACTTAATTGATTTATAAAGAACTTCCACTTGTGTTTATGTTACATAATATAGAATTTGAATTTCTTGAGCTTGTCTGAAAATCTTGAAAATAACATTTTATTTTAATTTATTAGATGAAAGGATATGTCTATTATCATGGGCGCAATCCTGTGTCCACTTCTCGGTTGCAGCATTTTGGATTCTTTGGGCCCCACTTATAGTGGTAAGATTTTGATGGCAACTAATTTCCCATCCTTGGAAATGTTATAACACTTTCCTTGCAAAATTCAATCAGTAGTTTATGTGATTGTTTTGTCTGAAGATCTGGAAATTCAAGAGAAATATTTGAGGACGTTCAATTTCTTCTGTTACATGTATGTAATATAGTGCATAATACTTTTACTGACTTTTTCGGTATCCTAGTTGTGAAAAATCTCTATCAGACATTATACTGTTAGATGTCTCATAGCTTCCAACCTTGATCAAGATTTACAGATTGGAGCTTCTTAGATTTCTTAATACTCCTCATTTATACACAAAAAGGGTTCCCATTTCTAATGATTTTGTTCTTGACATCTGCCCGAATTTTGAACTTGTTATTTTCTTGGAATAAGCCAGAGTAGTCATGTTTTTCACATATATTTTTGTTTGTGCTAGCAGAAATCTCTATTATGTAACACTATTATTTTGATTATTTGGAAAAGTAGACATTTTTTTTACCTTGGAGGTGTTTGCAAAAACTTCTGCTTTTGGAGAAGTTAAAGTAGAAGCTAATGTTGTAAAAAGTTAGTAAAAGTTGTGAGTATTTGGAGAAGAAAGTGGAAATGCAGCCACAATTTTAAATGACAGAGAAAATAACGTAGAAGCTGATAAAAGCACCCAAAGGTGCTATTAGATCCTAGCTTATTTTAAGCAGAAGCAGCAAAACAATACACCCCATATCTGTCTTTTTAAGCTAAAAACAGAAAGCCAATTTTTATTTTTTTTAAGTTTTACAAACACTCTCTCTGTCTAAACCACTATCTTCAAATAAAATCATACTGCTCTGTGATTGGTGTTTCTTATTCGTGTTTCATAATGTTATTATTATTTAGGGTTAATTACATTCCAAAGGGAGTTTGTTAAACTACGAGCCATAGCCCTTTTAGTCAAAATATTATGCTTACACCTTATAGGAGTTTCATAATTACCAAACACACCCACTTTTTTAGAGTTCCGTTAGTGTTTCATCCATGTTTTAATGGAATATTCCAAAATGTTAACAGAATATTCTAACGGAACCCTAGAAAATGAGTGTTTATTTGTAATTATGAAACTTCTATCGGGTGTAAGGTAATATTTTGACTAAGAGGGTAACATCTTGTAGTTTGCCAAACTCCTTTGGGGTCCAATTGTAATTAACCCTATTATTTACATGTTCGAAATGTATGAAATTTATTTGACATATAATATGATGCAGGCTGATGGAAGAGAAGTACTTTTGGGGCTGATATATCCTTGTTTGCTCGGTTCTAAGATGCTTGGTAGCGCTGCATTTCCATGGTTCCTTAATGGACCATTAGTGCTTCGTTTGGAGGAATACTTAGCATATGCCTTTATTATAATGGGTGTCATTTTATCTATCGTTGCCTATGATTATCAGGTTTGCAAATCCTAAATCATTCATCTTCAAGAAACCATTTTGTAAATAATATTTGTTGAAATAATAATTTAGTAATATTTTATTCACAGGAAATCGGACTTCTTGTGGCACTTTTCTGTTTATTTCACATTTGCATTGGTGTGGTATTGCCGTCTCTTGCCAAATTGAGAACCATGTAATTTATATCTGCCTTTTATTTATGTGGTAAATTACATCTACTATCGTTGGGTTTGCCTAATTCCAATCTAATTCCTCTGTTTTCAGAAATTACAAAAAACTCCTTGATACTTCACTTTATTACAAAATGAAAACTTTAAACTATACAACATGAAGCAAAAAAAAATGCAAATAATCCTTCTATTTCAGGGAGTTTTTGTTCTGAAAATAGATGGACTATATTGTCCGGGAGTATTTGTAATTTCTGAAAATAGAGGGACTTGTAATTATCTCAAGCTCAGGGATAGTGGAGGTAATTTACCCTTATTTTTATTTATGGCAACCTTAATTTTGAATTAATGAGAATGTTGTAGGTATGTGCCGAATGAAATTCGTGGAGGGATGATGAGTGTTTCTCTCATGCCAGCAAATGCAGCAATCTTGTTTTTTCTGATTTTGGTACATTTTCCTTTCACATTTCTGGAATTGATATAAAAAGAAAAAAAAATGTTTCTTTTCTTACAGATGTGGATATAAGTTGGGTTATTTGTTCATTTTTGCAGCGAGGCTACTACGGCTACATTGGAAATTCAACTATCATTGTGTTTGGTGCTCTTGGGCTTTTCTCAGCAGCTTATTGCATGTATTTATTGAGAAATTGGGGGAAGCAACTTCACCAAAGCAGACACAATTTGTGATATGTATATTGATTTTCTTCTGAGAAGATGATGGATGACAATATGACATTAAATTCATGAAGCTTTTAAGCACTCCCTGCATGAAAAGAGAAGCCGGGATGGAAATTAACTCTGCAAACAACTTTTTTTGGGGGATTTGCACGAATTAAGAAGAGGTGAGGTGATGATAATTATAACACCAAACAGTGGGAGTCATTCGTTAGTGATTGCAGTTTTTTTACTGTAAAAGAAGAAGCAAGCATAGAGAGTAGTTGTTGATGATGTTGTCATATAGAAGCTACACTTAAGGGGAATTGTTTATCGATATCTCTGTAGCAATTTTGATGCAAAAGTTCATGATTACGCGATTATTTGCAAGCTCAAAATGAATTGTTTTTGTTATAATTAAAAAAGATTTGAAATTTAATATTTTGTTTTAGTGTTTTTATTTAAAATAAGTTAAAATAAACTAGAAGCTAGAAATATCTTTTCAAATATTTTTCTGATTCTTGATTATATATATATATATTTGGTCGAAAGAAGGAACTATTATATTAAGAATTATTTTAAAAATACTTTTTACATACCTTTCCAAACATTCCAAGATTACTACTCTAGTTTTTACAATTTTTTTATCTTTAACGTTTAAAAAATCAGAAGTTTTAGCGAACACCCCATAGCTGATGGTGGAACATTTGATAATGTATAATAAGAATAAATTATTGCAAACTGTCAAAAATAAAGAATAAATTATTGCAACAATCAATATTAACTATTAAATAAATATTATGCAGTAAATAAAATTATCATTACCAAAAAGAAAAAAAAGAAAAAGACAACCAAATTCAAAACTTCAAACTTGTAGCGTATTCTACATTTGATTTTCGTCTCTTAAACAAAGTTTCAAGATACGAAGTTAAGTTGTTCTAATGGGACGAAATACTAAATTTTTTTAACAAGTTTTAAGGTTCAAGTTTTATTTTATAGGTGAAATAATTAAGTTAGTTGGGTCACCCTTAATTAATAGTATCCGGAATCCTAAAAAAATAAGTAAAAAAACCAATTTTACATTTTTTTGTTCATGAAAAGCCCGTGGAGGCTTGCAGACATTAACAGAAAGCAACGTGGTTTTCTATACTTGACACGTTACGGCACATTCCTCTCCACGCACTCTCTCTCTCTCAACCCTCAACCACAAAAACTAAAATAACATAAAAATCTTCCTCCAGAGTCTCAGATAATCCTTCTTACAGAAAAACCTTATAAATGGGACCAGCATTTTTGTGTAGGAAATTTATGGGAAATTCTAAGCAAAACATCGAGTGGGCCTTCACAACTTCCAATCAAATGCACGTAAAACACAATAATTATTATTAGCTCTCCTCCTCTGTTTTCCTCCACGTAAAACAAATATGCATAATCCTTCACAATTACACAGCCATTGAGGGCCTAGCTTTTGTTCATTTTCTAGCTTTTTTTATCGGAATTTCAAATGCAGATGCTTCGATTAAACCTTTATTGTTCTATAGCTCCGATACCTGGGCAGGTTAAGGATGTGAGAAACTTCAGCCCATTAATTCAGTATAAAAGAAGTCGTGTTTTAGTTAGAAGAATTGCTATTAGGGCTTTGAAAGATGAGATGAATGGAGGCAAAGGTGGAGCTCCGGGTCAGAGTTGGGATCCCGGCTTGGAAATTGAGGTGCCCTTCGAGCAAAGACCGGTAATTATATAAATTTTCTGCTTTTATTTTTGAAAATTATAATTGTCCCCTTTTGATCATTGGAATTTCATTGAGATTGCATTATATTATATTAAAAAAAAATTGGATAATATCATCGATACTGCTATAAATGCAAGAACAAGTTAGGAAGTTTGTACGAAACTACTTCATAGTAGAGTATTATTTAACCAAACTGTATTATAATGAACACAAACAGGAGTAACTGTGAAATGGAGATACTTATAAGGGAGGTCTGTGTAATTTTAAAATTGGGGCAGATGTGTTTAATTGTATATATATATATGGTGTATATATACATGGGCATTTGTTAGAATTATTTTATTAAATTTGACACTTTAGCTAGGATTTGTGCTGTTCTTTGAAAGTATTCTGTAATATTCCATTTGGTCCTTTGAATGAGTAAAAATTAGTAAAGGCAATTTACATCCACGATTCCTGAGGTTTGGTATGGTATGAAATCTTTGGGGTGTTTTTATAATTTATGAAACAAGAGGGACTAATTTGTAATTTGACTAAATCTTAGGGTTAGTTGATGTAATCTTCCAAATACTCATTCAAACTCCTTAAGACCGTGTATTATGCTTGTATCATACAATTAAGCAACACTATATAATTTATGAATCCTTGTAATTAACATAAATATTTTCGTGCGGACAGGTAAACGAATATTCATCTTTGAAAGATGAAAGTCTTTACTCATGGGCTGATTTAGGGCCTGGATCATTTTTTGTGCGTCTTGGTGGACTCTGGTTGGTCACTTTCACGGTCCTTGGTGTACCTATTGCAGCAGCAAGCTTCAACCCTTCCAAAGTAAGACATATGTATTGATTCATCTAAACATTAGGACATTAGTAGAAACATATTTATAGAGATAGACAACTAATCTAAGTTCCTTTATTATTGGAAAGAAACTAATATTTTTCAACCATGCAGGACCCTTTGCGATTTTTGCTTGCTGCTGGTACTGGAACTTTGTTTCTTGTTTCACTAATTGTCCTAAGAATTTACCTGGTAATGTCCAATTCTTCTTGTGGAAATAAGAGTAATTTCTGAAAATATAATGGGTTAATTACACTGACACACCCTCTAAGCTTACAATGATTCACCAACTTCCCCTTCATCTTTTGAGTTCGACTGTTTCATGTTTCGCTATCATCGACTTCCATTAGAGTTTCTAATGAAAAATATCGGCTTTATCCCGAGAAATTTGCAAGCTTATTATTTTGATACGGAACTCAACCCTCAACCATCATGACCCACAAAGATAAACCCCTTGTTACTAAAGCAGGAACAAATGAGGAAAAAGGAAAAAGGATTTCTCCATTCTAAATCAACAAATTACAAATTGTCTTCCATAAATTTGACATATGCAGTACCTTTTTGTTTTTAAATTGTTTATGATTGAGGATATTTGGATCCTTTCCACTTTTCTTTAGAGTCTGTAACTAGGCAAACTTACAGGGGAGATCACTGTAAATTAAATTAAAAGATCAAGAAGCGAGATGGTAAGTTAGATATCATAGAGTTTGTTAACCCTAACTTAATTTAACCTTCCTCCGATTTTCCACCATTTGTGTTTTGTCAGGAATTATACCAAAAAAGGAAAATGAACTCATTTGGAATCGACTATTTCAAGATGCTAATTAAATTTAAAAACCTAAGTTGACATTTTTTGTGATGCATTTTGACAGGGATGGAGTTATGTTGGCGATCGACTTTTATCAGCAGTTGTGCCCTATGAAGAGACTGGGTGGTACGATGGACAGATGTGGGTAAAACCACCCGAGGTTAGCGGCTAAATTCTCATTTTATTGCCACTGTCAAAATTAAGTTAATATTTTTCTTTTTCTTTTACACAGATCCTTGCTCGTGATAGATTACTCGGCTCATATAAGGTACAAAACTAAATGAAATTTCTTTTCTGTCGTTGAATTCTCATATGGAATACACCTAATTGCATCTAAATCCCTTCGAAAATAATCACATTGGAATTGATCACCACGAGTTTGAAAAAATTACAAACCACTCCTCTATACATTTATAATCTAACACAAACCACCCCTGTGAAAATGAAATATTACACACAGTGTGATGTTTTCCATCTCCCAGGGGTGGTTTCTGTAATTTTAAGAAAGTTCAAGGAGTGATTTGTAATTTCTTTAACCTGTGGGGACTAACTGCAATACTGAAATCTCAGAGGGGAATAGATGTAAATAACCCTATAAAACATCCTTATACTTTATAGTATGATCTGGGAAAAAAAAGAGAAGAATTAATCAATTAAAAAATAATCCATATAGGTGAAACCAGTGATCAAGTTGCTGAAACAGACTCTAGTCGGCACAGGAGCATTGCTCGTCGCAGCAGTTTCATTATTCATTTTTGCTACACCAGTCGAGGATTTCATGCACAACGCATTTTCCCAGAAAGATAACTCATCTAATGTTTCGGCCTCAAAGATCAACAACATAAGGTACTATAGGAAACAAGTGTGAGATTACATGTAGTTATTGAAAACATGTACAAAAACTTCATATTTAAAAAAGGGTGAATTACATCAGAGCATTAGGTAAATTTATAACCGTTTCAGCCATATGGCTAATACTAGTCAAAATTAACTAAAAATATGTGTGAAAATATTATAGGAAGGAGGAGCTTCTGAGATTGCCGATAGACGTGAAGTCGGATGACGATTTAGCAGCAGCTGCTGCAGAGGCCGCTGATGGAAGGCCGGTTTACTGCAGAGACAGGTTTTATCGCGCATTAGCAGGCGGACAATACTGCAAATGGGAAGATCTTCTCAAGTGATTATCATAGGTTTTTAATTTTGCATGAAGAACAAACTTAGATGATTCTGTAATGGCTAGAATCATGAACCATTTTGATACGGACTGAAAATATATAGATGTCTTAAGAATAGAAAGAGAATCTGGTGTATTTCTTAAGGCCGGTTATGAAAGTCGAAAACCCTCCGAGGTTTACATCGTTTATGAAAAATACCCTGAAGCATTACAAAAAGTTACACTAAGGATCGCAAAACATTACGAATACCCCTAAACTAACGAAAATCAATGACAATCGTTCACTCAAAGGTATTCGTAATATTTTAAGTTTTTAGAGTGTTTTCAAAAAAAAAATCTTATCCTAAAGGGTATTTCGTAAATATTCTTATTTCTTGATTGAAATATTAGTGTGTAATTTATTTTTAGCAGTAGTTCTAAGAAATGATGTTGATGAAAAGAATTGATTGTATGATTCTGCGCTAGAAAGGAAGATATATAGAGTAGGACGCGTTGACTAGGAGTAATTTTAATGCAGAGGTCTAATTACCAATCAAAAAGCGTTTACTCTTTTCCGATGAAATACGGATACGGTAACACGGATTTTTTTTTATATTTTACACCAGAGAAATATTGTACATGATATCAAACACGAAATGATATAATTTTTAAAAGTGTCCGTGCATCATAGCTCTTTTCTAAAGAATAAAAAGGAAAATTATTGTCATCCATACATAATTCCTCAATCAAATTTTATTTTTTTTGGTCAAAATAATTCCTCAATCAATAAAAGTATTAACATAAATCAAAATTTTCCTCCAAATCAAACTTTGATAGTGTAATTTTCTCTCAATTTGGAAAATTAATATGCATGCACGCTGCATGCGTTAATTATGTCTAAAAACTAAAGAAAATTGACATCAGAAACTATATTTATGAAGAATTATATTTTATAAGAAAAATATTACAAATTGTGAAATCATATATATATGAAAATGAATGAGTGAAATGTTTTAGAAAATATGCTTATATGTTAATGAGTTGAATTAGTTAAAATTAGTCCATTTTGCCATAAATTATTTCTATAATTAAGTCACTAATTATGATTTTTGTAACTTACATATATATTTAATTGACATTCCATATATTGGTTTATATTAAAAAAATTGTAATTCTTATTTAATTTTTTTTTTCGATGTGGACTCTTATTTAATTATAGAATTATATAACTACTTTATATAATATTGATATTGAAATTTCATTCAAGAAATAATTTTAAATAAATTTTAATAAGCTTTGCTAATTATTATGAACTTTACATTTAAGTGCTAAAAAATATATATATGATTGAAGGGAAGTTTAAAACTATTTATAATTTAGATATAATAATAAATAAATAAATAAATATATATATATATATATATATATATATATATATATATATTTGTACTTGAAAACATAGTATAGAAAAATTACCATTCACAAAATATTAACAATATTTGGGTAAAAGATTATTTAGTTCTATAATTAATATTTTTTTTATTTTGTATTCTTTTTATCTATCATGTAATTGTATTTTCAAAATTTCTTTTAATTATTTGTGGGGTCACATAATTACTTACATTATTAAAATGTAAGTTTAATTAAATTTTATTATTACCTTAATATTATAAAATAAATAAATAGTTAATTTTTTTAGAAAAATCTCGAAATACATATGTTTAATTTCCATTTTGAGGTGAAAAAATTATATTTAATTTCAATGTGAATAAATTTATTAAGTTACTACATATAAATATTAATATTGCCATAATATAAAGAAAATTTCAATAGTGAAATGAATATTATTGTTAATTCATAATAAATTATTCAACAAAAAAATAATATCAAGTATATAAGAGATTTCAATAAATATTTATATGGTCTATTATTAAATATTTTTTATATTTTAAATATTATTTTAATATTTTTATATTGATTTTGTGCATGATTTAAAAATAAATTATATATATATATATATATATATATATATATATATATATTCTCTATTACAAATACAAAATCATATCATATTACTATTTTATATATTTAAAATGAGTTTTTCATATATATAGAGTATGATTATTTTATAAAAAAATTATTTTGGTGTGTATTTCAAATTATGAGTTAATTATTTATATGTATTGTTAATAATTATATAAAAAATTATGATTCAATGTATTTAATAATATATATTTTATAAATAGATTTTCCCGTGTAACATATATATATATATATATATATATATTATTTTATAAAAAAAATTCTGTTAAATTTGTAATATATATTCAAGTTGTTAATATATAAACTATAATTAATATTATATATTAAATTTATAATTATAAATTAATTTTGGGATGCAATACAGGAATTAAAAGCTAGTTATTGTAATAAAATTGATCAATAAGCCACGTTATGGTACAGGATCGGCAATTTTCTCATCTCTAGAGCTAGTAATTTCATTGAGCATTGGAGGCTCGGAGCAGTCAATAAATAACCAGGTAAATTTGATTGGCATCACATTCGCTTAGCCTTCATTTCCTCGTCCGCCGACACCTCACTACGCCACGAACCGCCACCTCAAGAAACGTGGCGCCATTACAAGACTCGATCGAACCATATATAAATCCAACAATATACTACCAAAAATCCAAGTATCAATTACAAAAATATATTCCCGGTTAGAGAAACACAAAAAGGAAGATCAATGGAGCAGAAACAATCCGAGAACGAAAAGAAAGTAAATCTCGAAGGGTTGCCTGTAGAATCAAGCCCATACACGCAGTACAAGGATGTGGAAGATTACAAAGAAAAAGCCTACGGCACACACGGCCACCAACAGCCTCAACCTGGCCGTGGCGCCGCCGGATCCACCGATGCCCCCACCGCCGGCGCCGGCAATAACGCCGATACTAAGCAGTCTCAGCTCTCCGCCACCGATGCCATAAACCGCCAAGGCGTTCCTTAGTTTGAATTTAATTGTGTTGCTATTTTTTAATTCTACTTTTGTTTAAAGATATGCCCGGTTTTTAAGTTTATGGACTTTAATTGTAGCAGTATGCTTTCATAGCTGAAATTAAAAATCCAAGTTTTTTTAATAATATGTATAAATTTCTTAAAAAAGATTTATGGTACAGCATCGAGCAATTGGATGGATAGGATCGTCTCTAGTTGGACCTCCGCAGTACTACTCAGATTTGGACCTCCGCAGTACTACTCAGATAAAAATCGAGTGGAAAAAAAACCGAACTCTTAACCGTCTAAATTAAGCAAAATGGGGATATTTATCCCCTTTACAACAAATCTATTACTACGATCGTACTATGAATCGAGTGGAAAAAAAAACCGAACTCTTAACAGTCTAAATTAAGCAAAATGGGGATATTTATCCCCTTTACAACAAATCTATTACTACGATCGTTCTATGATGTACGAAATTTCTAAAAATTCTACAATATCTTTCGAAAATTTCTAAAAATTTTACAATATCATTTCGTATCGTGTCGTGTCTGATATCATTTTGGATATTTTTTTAGTATGAAATATCAAAAAAAATTGTGTCGTGTCTGATATCATTTTGGATATTATGTATGTCGTGATGTATTTTTATCGCTGTATCCAAATCCTTTTTATGTATGTTGTGACGTATTTTTGTCGCTGTATCCATATTCTCATCGTTTGATAGGCAGTACACTAATAATACTCCATTTAAGCTTAGAGCATTACAGGGCAGAAAAAATAAAAAGTCATAAAAGCAAAGGCCCATGACGCAAAATCCATAAAAGGGGTAACAAACTTGGGCCTTCAAGAAAGGCCCACCTCACTCTAAAGTTCGAAATGGGCCAGTCTGCAAGTTGCCATCAAATACCATTTGGAGAATTAAAGCCCAAAGTAAGTCCAGCCGTCGGCCCATAAATTAGCCCAGAATCCCAGTTTTAATACTTGTTTTTGGTTCCTTCAAAAAAAAAAAAAAATACTTGTTTTTGGTAAAAACTGATCAAATAAAATATATATTATTACTTTTTCGATAACAGGATTTCTGGTACAAATTCTCTCTAAATATAAGATTTCTAGTATAACTTATTCCGTATTAATTACTGGTACATATTTTACTGGGCAAATTCGTTAATTGGTGAAGAAGAAAATACACAATAACCTTACTTTAGTTATTTAAGATTTGTAGTCAAATTTGAATATATTTAAATTTTAATTTTTCAATCTTCAATTTGGAAACAATTGTGCAGCAGCTTAGTTATGGCATTAATTTTGGAGCGTGAGCCTTCACGGAAAAAATGCATTTTAAAAAAGTAAATTAAATCCCCACCTACTCAAAATTTAACTGCTATCTAACATCACTATCTGTCTTCAAGACAAATCAATGTCTTTGATTTATGACAGTAGTTGTGCTTCCACAGACACACAAACACTGCAGAAAGCTGTCTTTTTACAGTTTTACCCGTTTTGTCTTAAATAATTATTTTAAAGTGCTCCTTTACACCAAGATATATATATATATATATATAATACTTTATTTTTATTTTTTGGTTGACAGAATTCATATGTATTTAATTTTCATTAGATATAATCTATATGTTGTTGGACGGAAATTTTCATTATATTTCACCTATTTTAGCATTAACGGTTATTTGGTCATTATTTAAACTATAACAGGCAACTCACTCTTTTGGTAGGATTTTCTTTTTATAGAGTTGTTATATGTCAGGTTATGTGTTTCTATAACTTTCTAAATTTCATTGTATATTTATGCAATTAGATATTTGTGATTGATTCAACAAATAAAATAATGAAATAGAATTTATAAGATGGAATAAAAAATTTAAAATGAAAATGCGAAAAGAGAAAGAAAAAGGAAAAGCAATGTGAAAAAGGTAGTGCTTAATTTTTATTTTATTTTATTTTTTCGTATAATTGAAAGGTACTGCTTGATTCATGATTCTTTTTCATTTTTATTAACATACATTTAGAAAGTCGAAATTGTGTTTTAATTACAATTTATAATTTTTTTTAAACCAATAACTGGTCAAATAACCCCTCGTATATTAAAAGTTTAAATTGAAAATTCTGAAAAATACATGTGCAAAGCAATAAAAGCATTATTATAGAACTTGCATCCAACAAAAGTGATAACACATAATAAAGTTATAAAACTGTTCCAAAAGAGAATACGAGTTTGGCACGGGGCAAGCTAGGTTTATGGGGTTTTAGAAAATCTAATAATGATTATTATATATATAACCGAAAGAATGTTATCTGCGCCGTCCCCACTTTTTTCGGTTCGAAAGTAATGATTAGAAGAATGAGTACAGAAACTCGCGCAGAGAGTAGCCGGTTTTGTCACCGACCCAAAACGTCCCTTGATAACTAATAAAACTCTTGGAAAATATGAGCAATTAATTGTTTCACAAATATCATGGAACATCAATACATAAATATGACTACATTAAGATGTCTAAAAAAAAAAAAAGACAAAACTCATTTCAACCGGTTTACATCCTCACTCCGAAATACATATATTTTATAGCAAGAATTTCTTTTACGTCCTGTAATATATTCATTTTTTATTTTCTGTCCCACAAATTACAGGAATCTTTTATGTTCCATAAAATATAAAAAATTTCAATTTAGGTTCCAAAATTAGTTTTTCAGTTAATTTACTATTAGTTAATTAATGGAAAAATTAATTTTGGAACACAAGTGAGATTTTTGTTGGTGTGACAAAATAGAGATATTTTATGGGATGAAAAGTAAAAAATTTTCTATTTTATATTTAGTTATCTATATAACAAAATGGAGGGGATATAAAAAGTGAAAAATTAAACTGAAAAATGAAAAACAATATAAATAAAAAGTAAAAGAAGATGTTGATGTGTAGTGTAAATGTTGGATCTGCTACAGTCACTTGTCCTTGTATTTTAATTTTGTCCCTCAGACCATATTATTCTTAACTTGATCAAATTTTCAGAATCTCTCTCTATGTCCAACTTGTCTTTCTACTTAGTTCTTTCCTAAAATCTTCTCTCGTATAAATACCAACTCTTCTTGATCATTCCTCCACTTAATTCAATTCAAATTCATAATTCCTTTCCTAGTTTTCGAAATGGAGAAAATAATTAATCCTGAAGAAAGATGGCCACTTCTCAAATCCACTGAAAATTCAGCAACACCACCAGGAGAAGAAGATATTGATGATGAAGAAGAAGCGCTTTCTTTGTGCGATCTTCCACAAACACATCATTCAAAGGATAATGATGAAGATGAACAGAGCACTTCTCACAGAGCCACTGATCAGACTCAAGATAATTTCGATTTCTGTTTTTCTCCGAGAAAATCCGAAATGTGCGCGGCTGATGAAGTGTTTTTTCAAGGCCAGATTTTGCCTCTGAGCCGTTCGATCAGTTCTAAACCAGAATATTCTCGCAATTTCAGTATGTCAATTTCGAGATCGGAATCAATGGATCGTTACTCTTCCAGTGGTTTAATTTCCAGCAGAAGTAGCAGTATCAGCAGCGGCCACTCATCCACAAGCGGAAGCGGAAGCGGCAGCTCCGCCGCCACGGACTCCAAATCACGGCCGCCAAAAAATCCCTTCCAATATTCCCACCCTAGCCCATCGCCCAGATTACGTAATCTCCCAAACAACAAACGAGGAATCGCCAGAATCAACAGTCATAACCCCAAAAAATCGTCCTCGGCCGCGTGGAACGTATTCCGGCTCGGATTACTCACAACTCCACCAGAAATCGCGGTTCACGATCTCAAAAATCGTCCCAGAAACAGCACTAGCCGCACGAATTTTGGGAGCCGTAACAGCACCAGTACCAACAGCAGCAGCAGTACTACGAAGAAGAAAAGGATGTTGAATCCGAGAACTCTGCTAAGCGCCTGCAAGTGTACATTCGGTGCGGTTGATACAGTTCCTTCTAAAGTTGTGGTTATCAAGAGAAGCGCGAGTGACAGCGAGTGCGAGATGCGAGCTGAAGATCAAGAGAATAATCCGGCGATAAAATCGCCGAAAAAGCGATTGTCTAATCATAGAACGTTTGAATGGTTAAAGCAGCTTTCTCTGGAAGGCGCAGCAACGGATGGATGATTAACGTTGGGATTCGATTCGAATAAACAAATGTCACGCACGCCTGTTTCGCTTTAGTTTCTTGTAATAATTAATTTGCCTTTTCGATTATGTGGTGGTTATTTTACTAATCTTCTTTTTTTTGGCCTTTTTATGGATTAAATCTTCTGATTTAGACATAAAATCTAACCTTTTTTTTCGGTTTTGTCGCTTGACAATTTAAGATTTGTCTGTATATCATGATATGATAATTACTATGTCACTTCTCAAATAATCTTTTTCTTTTTTTTTTTTTTTCGATATGAACTTAAATATAGGTATGCTAGTCATGGACTCGAGTCTTATGTATACATAAAAGTAATTGTTATATAGTTTGTTAGTATGCATTTATCCGTATATGATGAGTTATTTAGTATATATTTGATTATAATAATTGAATTAGATATTGTGGTTCATTGTAATAGGAATGAATTGTATATATATAAAAAAAAAAAAAACTTTTATCTTAAGTATTAGTGCTATTAAGGGTTTATAGTGTTTATAACTGTTAATGCTATTTGTTATACTATGAAGTCGTATTTACTATATATATATTCTTCTTAAAGTTTTACATGTTATTTATTATTTGGGAAAATAATTTTTTGTCTCATGTATTATTATGTTTTTTATAGTTTGTCTCTTAATCTATTTTTTGTTCCAAATTGTCTCTTAAATTTCACGTATTTTACAAAATACTTCCTCCGACCATATTCAGGCGGAATATTTCAGAATATTCAGATTTGATACCTTTATATTTCGCCTGAATATTCCAAAATATTCCACCGTAATATAGTCAAATGAGGTATTTTGTAAAACAAGTAAACTTTATGAAGCAATTTAAAACAAAAAAATAAATTATAAAAAACGTGATAGTGCAAACAAAATTATTTTTCATGGCCTCTCATGATTGCAGTGTCAAATTTGGCATGCAATAATTACTTTTACTGGACGTTTTAATTTTTTATTGATGTACCGAAAAAAATATTCCATTTTTCATCCGTGTCTATGAAATACATGAAATATGAAGATATGGATAATGATACATATTTTTTTTTATATTTTATATTGAAAAAGTATCTGATATGTATGTCGGAAATAGTATTTGTAATACGACAAGACACATCGTGATAAGAATTTTTAAAAATGTAATTACATCATATATCAGTGGATGCATATCGATAATGGAGAGAGGTAGGGAGAATATCAGATGAAGATGCATGTAATTGAAAGGAGAATATGATGGAATTGATAGGTGATGAATGGAGGAGACAAAATATGATAAAATCAGAGAATTATTGGACAGGACAGGAGTACAAACAATAAAATAGCACGCTAAAATGATATTTTTCATGGCCTGCAAATTAATATTTAAAATGCTTTCTGACTGACCACAAGTCCTCATGCAATCAGAATTAAAATGCTATACTTTTTGTAATCCGTGGTCCACTTCTATTTGATTTCCTGCGTTTGGGGGTCCTAATCTTGCATGCATGCATCACAAAATAATATTAATCTAATTAATCAAATATTCTGTGGAGCCTTATCTTCACCCAAACGAGAGTGTTAGGTCTGGAAAGACCATTGTTACAAATAGAAAAATAAAAATAAAAAACAAATTTGTCAACTTATTTAATATTTCTTTTTTTTTTTTGGGTAGGAATTTGTCAATTTCTTTAGTTGTTAAACAAAAATAATGAGTTCTCCCAAATTGAGAAAATATGACATGGATTAGTTAATTAAACATGTTATTTTCCTTGCTTTGATGCTTTCTTTCCTCTTCCCTCCCTCACATATGAGAAAATTAAATTAATTTTCCTTCTTAATATTATATTTTCCCCCAATTTTCCTTTCCTTTTTCTTATTTATCTTTTTTCTTAGCAATTAATTGAATCAAACACTAAGTTACTATTATAAATTTAAAAAAATAAAAGCTTAATTATTGAGATTAGTAAAAGTGCTTCTTGAATTTTTTTAACAAACACTCAATTACCTTTTATTTCTTATTTACAATATTATTTTATGCATGCTTTACCTTTTTTTTTTTTTTATGCTTTGCCTTTTCCCTTAATTAGATAATAGAATTTATAAACACCTCTAAATCCTATTTGGAATTTCTTGTGTCAAAAGAAAATCACACCTGGATTTGCATTGTGTGTGTTTTTTTTTTCTGGGCTTGCATTGGTACAAAAACTAAGTTTTTACGGCCCAATTAATATTTGTACAAAACACGAAATAAGATTTAGCCCACCAGCTTATTGGACCACAAAAGTATCCTTCTTTGAGGTTGCTACAGTTAATGTAGCCTACCCTATCTATTTTGAATTTTGATATACCTAAGATTATATAAGATTTAAGTGTAAGAAGTATTAACATTTTAAAAATATAGAAAATTTGACAATACATCCACCAATTTTCTAAAATTAGGGTTCGAGGGACATCAATTTCGAAAAATACACGTACAAGTTTTTTTTCTTCTTAATTACACTATTAAATGGTTTTTCAAAAAAAAAAAAAAAAATGAAAGAAACAAAAGAAAACAAACAAACAAAGTGGTACTAAATGTAAATCAATTTATCCAACTAAAGGACCAAAATAATATTGAATCGAAATATGTAGATAATTTTTCTAATTTATCATTATCCGATCGAGAAATAATATTCTGCCATGCATGGTTTTTTTAATTATAAATATTCGTAGATGTTAATATAATATAACTATTTATGACTATTCCAACTTCTGGAGGAATTTGTGTTGGCCATTTTGTCCTCTCTTCTGTCGTCCGCCCTGATAAATTAAAAAAATAAGTCTGATCTCTGATCTTTCAAGGTAAAAATGGAACCTAATTACCGTGAATTTAATTGTCCGGATGGGAGAACTTTCTACAGCACTTGGGGTGGATTTTTTTTTTTAAGTAGTAATTAATTATTTTCTTTATCTATATTAAAAAAATGGAAGATGTAGCAGCTATAAAGGACAAAATGTGAAGTGATCCATAAATTAATTTATGCATGTGAAGGGCCAGATACTGTCACATGAACTGATTAATATTAATTTCCCAAGTCATGACTGCGGTCTCCCATCCATCATTGTTTGTTTTATATTAAAGAGCTATGATGATAATTATCCATGTACTGTAGTACCATTCTATTTTACATGACAAATTTGTAAAATATTACGAATATCTCTTAAAACTAAAAAAAAATATATTATTTGCATTTGAACTATTTATAATATTTCAAAATTTTGATATATATATGTATATATATAGTATCTGTAAATATTTAATTCGCAAACTCAAGAAGCTAGCTAGCTATATATTCGTAATTAAGAAATTTAAATTATTTTTCGGTGAAAAATATAAACCTCTTTTTTGTATCCGTAAATGAACCTAATAATATTTTTTTAAGTGATTGGATAAAAGAGTTATTATAAATATAATAAAGTCATGATATATATTAATATTAACTAGTAAATATAACACACTCGATGCGTGTGTCCAGTAAATATAAATTATAAATTTATAATGTGATAAAATTTAAATAATATAAAATTAAAAATTATAATATATGTTTAAATTATTTTTAGTATATAATTTTAAAGTATGATAAACTAAAATTTTAATTTTATAATTTGAATTTAAAAAGAATCTAAAAAAAGAAAGAGATAAAGAGAGAGAAAAAGAGAAGAAAAATAACAGAAAATATATCAGAGTGGAAGAAAAAAAATAGGAGATTTAGAAGATCATAAACAAAAAAAAAATTAATATTTTTATTGAAAAAAATGAACACCAAGACACCAAAGGAATAAAAATGTATTATTTAATAGTATAGATAATCTTATTACATCTTAATTCCGTTCATTTCTGCTAGCTTATCTCTACTTCGAATCTTATGTGTCGGCTCGGCGGGCGTCACATAAGAGCACACGTGACAGCAGGCCTGGAATTTACTCAGTCAGAACGACACGTGTTTCTTAACAACTGACTGATTTATAACATCATGATATTGATCGATCTGTACTTGAGTTTCTGTCAGAATGTAGTCAGAACACACAGCACACAACTAGCTAGCTAATTACGTACTGATATATATGCATGGGAAAAATATTATCAATTGCACCTTTAAAATAAAATTAATTCTAGCTACCAATTTTTTTTATATCCAATTAAGTTAATTCTATTGAAATATAGAAACCACACTTCGAGTTAAATTAATGAGAGAAGCTGGTTAGTACATCAAATTCTCCTTCTCAAGAGTAATCTGTTAGGTACAATCAATCCATTCCTAAGTCAGGATCCGTAGCAAGTTTCAAATCCAAAACATACAAGGCATTAAGTCACTTTAATGGGATTGTATTCAGGACGAAACCACCTTATAGAATGGAAATTTAAATAAACAAAAAAGTTTTTTATAAGTAATAATTTGGATTTTTTATATATAATATAAGGTTTTTAATTAAAAAATAAATTCTATAGATAATAATATGGATCTTTTTATATATAATATAAGGTAGGTTTCATCCGATAAATAAAAACAAAATTGGATAATTTTATACATATATAATATGAGTCCATCCCAATCCAAAAATCCTGTTACCGTCCTAATAACATCATCTACCACGTACACTACGAGAAAAGTCGCTTTTTACTATGGTAGAGAATTCGTAGTAAAAGGCAAAAAATTCGTAGTAAAGTTATTTGCTACGGCATTTACTACGAAATATGACCGTAGTTAATACTGGTGTAACAAATACTGTTACTACGACTAAATGTCGTAGTAAAAAGTTTTTACTACGACCTTTGAAGCTTTTACTACGATGCATTTTCTGTAGTAAATAAAATCAAATGGTGCAACTTTTTTACTACAATTCTTTTTCTTTTTTTTTTACTTTTTACTTTTTTTCCAAACAGTGTCAACTTTTTAGTACAACAAATTGCAACTTTAACTTATCCCAAAGCAGAAGACTTTGGTAACACTAAGTATCTATTCCAGGAGAAAAGACACAGATGAGTCAAATGGATTGCTGCAGTCAATTTTCATTGCAGAAACAACATATATATTCAAGGATCAAAAGTAAAAAGATGATTTAAAGAAAGATTCACCAGGTGTGAGCAGAAGGCAAGTGATCGGCACTGCCATAAGCCTTGTGAATCTGGAAATTTTTAAATCCAGAAATTCCATGCAGTGCTCTAAATCCTTCCAACGTCACCTGAGGCAAGAAGTAAAATGTGTTACTAATAACCTCAAACAATACTGATTCTGACAGAAACAAATATTTACGAACGTACAATAGGTAAACTAAATACTGATATTTATAAATATAGGTGGATATTCATTCAATCAGAGAACAATAGAAATTTGATCTCCTGAAGGCAATCACTTAAGAATGTAAAAAAGCACCTTCGAGGTTCTAGTCACAAACTGTAGGAGGCAAGTCTTATCTTCTTTGCTAAATCCTTGAACGACTGGCAGGGGAAGCAGCACCTAACCAGAATACTCTGTGTTTGCCCTTAGATCACAAGTTATGTATAGGATTGCCGAAAAATGGCTTATCTTTACATATAAATTCTATAAAACTATAAACTGACTACTACTAATTTGAGCAGACCAAGTGATTTTTACTAGCTTATAAGTTATGTCAAGCACACATTAATATAACTAATATCACATTTGTCTTCTCTCACCAAGAAAATAAAGTAACTCCAAAAGTATCTTGAAATTCAAAATAACAACCTCAAAGTATTTCCCAACAAACCAAACAAAACAACTAGAAGCAAAATATAACAGTAGAAGAGAGAGTAGAGAGAAAACGAAAAAGTGTTACCTTGATAGTATGTCAATGTGTTCATCTGCAAAGAAAGAGCATTGGTAAATAAATTGAAATTGTTAAGCAATCCGTAGAATAAGTTAAAGCAAATATCAATTGTCCTATAAACCTATGTAATATCACATAATTGCTAATTATATGGTAATTCAATTAAAAGCTAAGGTCCTTGGAATTAAATAAAATCCAAAGTTACACATAGACTCTCAAAATTACACAATCATATAAAAGAAATAGTGGTGTATCCTTTTTTTAGACATAAGCTCTTGCTCTCATGATAAAACTGGTAGCACGCGTCAGCAAATTAATTGTCGGGCCAAATTACAGTTGGCTTTTTGTATATGATAAATTGTAGTTAGCTCTTCGAGACTCAAATTTGTACTAATATGTTTCACCAGTAATGCTTAGATGCTTTCTACTGAATTTAAACAGAAATATTACAACTTTCTCCTGCTACCAGACAATAATATAAGAGTGGGACAAAAAGATTCAATAAAGCTAGCAATGTCAAAGAGATACAAGAACAGAGAACGAAACTTACAAACTATAGGAGATATCATGAGAGAGAACACCAAATATCACACTTACCGAACAATAAAGCATATGATTTTAACATAACTTGCATTTGGAGGCTTCCATTACATGAATAATTAAGTATTTACAAAATAGAAAAAGAAGAACACATGACTAACCTTTAACAATGGCATATGAACATATTAAGCCTTCTCACACTCTCTGCTGAAAATTCCACTTTGACATTCAATGAAGACCTAAACTCCTAAATCTCAAAAGATAACAAAAAGAGACATTAGTATCAAGCCACCAAACACATGAAGATTTGAACTATTCATCGATTGTCAAGCTCAACATACATTCAAGAAATTGATAATATAAGCTAACTACCTCATGATTGCTCACGATTTACATGTCAACTCAAAGCATTAAGCTTAAATCAGTGCTTATATAATGCTGATTTAATAGAAAAATAATTAAGTGAACCCAATTAATCTCACCAAGATCAGTCCACTTCAACAGCGACAAAAATTAACTTATTCAAGAATTAGACTTGGACCGTTACACAGAACACTCTCCACCATGCTGGTGCTGAGTTTTCAAATCAAAAACAGAAGTTGACAGTGATAATAAGCATTCAAAGAGATGCCCTAACTCCTCACTTAAAAACATTTAACTGTACACACTATATCATATATATCATCAACAATCTCACATATCATAGTAATTTCTGACAGAACAATGACTTAGCAAGAACTCCACAACCCAAAAACCCATAAAACAAATTAAAACTGAGGTTTTAATTAAATTGAAGAAATGTTATGATCGTGGGAGTTGAGTCCATGCAGACTAAGCAATGGATTGCACTGAAGAAGCATTTTTCTGGCTTATTACGTTTCTTTAAGTTAAACGCTGCGTTTTGAGCAAGGAAGAGGCGCATGACACTTGAAGAAACGCTGGAGGAGTTTTGCTTTACTTATTACGTTTTATTTCCCTAAATGTATTTAGCTAATGAAGTCTTGAGTAATTAGCTAATTATACGTATTAACATGAACTTATATAGTGACGTTTGTATGGCTGTTTTGGGCATGAGAAGTTTTAATAAAAGATCATTTCTCTCTCTCATCACATGTTCTCTCTGCTCTCTCTCTCTCTCTCTCCTTTCTGTTAGTCCTTCTCTGCCAATTTCTCTGTCACTTTCTGCACTTTTGTGCACACTTTCTCCAGCAATTGCTGAATATTGTAGGTGATCCCAAGGATAATCCTTTTTATCCTTACAGTGGCCATCAGAGCTTGTCGATCCATTTGTGGGCAACATGACAAAACCCAATGGACAACGTATTGATAACTTTGGAGTATTTGGTATCTCAGCTCAATGATAATTATGATTTCATTGCTAGCGGCCAAGAGGAGCTTAAAACTCAGTTTTGACTCAGTCACACTGCAGATAAACGAGGTGGTCCAGCGTCTTGAAGGGTCTGTTGATCGTAAAATGGAGGAGTTCATGAAGCTGTTTCGCAGCATGAAGGGGAAGGATCAAGAAGGATCTTCCGCGTCCTATGCTAATGTAACTGCTTCGAGGGGGAGCTGGAGGAGGATTTCAGAATCCATTTGGCGCTCCGCCCAAGCCTGCAACACCGGTGATCAATCTTCAGAAACCACGCGGTGATGGACTCTTACCTACACCAAGCTCTAATATTACAGATCCGCAAGGTGTGAATCAAGGGAAGGGAAGATCTGTGGAAATGCCATAAATATTTCCGGTTTAATCCCTCTAGTGATTATAATAAGATAGTCTTAGCTGCTTGTCACATGGAAGGAGTTGCTGACAATTGGTATTTAGACTATGTGGAGGGTCATGAAAGTATGAGTTGGAAAGCTTTTGAGAATATGGTGCTGCAACGGTTCTCAAAATATAAGGAAAAGAATTTGGTTGGACAATTTAATAAACTCAGGCAAACTAAGAGTGTGGATGAGTATGTGATTAAGTTTGAGGAGCTTCAATCGTTTATGCTTAGTGCTAACAGGACTCTAATTGAGAGCTATTTTGTTCAAAGTTTCATTAGTGGTTTAAAATAGGAGACTAAGCAGATGGTGGAGCTGTTTGATCCTACTACTCTGGTTCAGACCATAGAGTTGGCTAGGAAGCAGGAGCTGAGGTTAGAAACAATGAACAAATGGAAGACAGTGCAGAAAACCTGGCCGGGGAAGAGTAATAGTAATAGTACGGACAACCCCTTGAGAGGAAAGAGTGTCCCTCCAGACTATGACAAATACCCCCCTGTGAGAAGATTGTCTAGTGAGGAAATGGATGCTAGAAGAAAAAAGGGACTCTATTTCAATTGTAATGAAATCTACCAAGTTGGACACAGGTGCAAGAAGCTCTTTGTTATTATGGGAGAAGAAGGAGAAGAAACTGAAGAGGAGGAGCCACTTGAAGTTGATATAACTGAAGAAGAAGACATTCACATCTCTGTGAATGCCTTGGCAGGACAAGTTTCCCTAGAGACCATCAAAGTTAAGGGCAAAGTTAAAGGGCAGCTCTTATCTATCTTGATCGACACTGGAAGCACACATACTTTTCTGGATCCAGCTGCAGCTAGGAAACTCAACTGTGAGATAGAATGCACCAACCCTATGATGGTGATAGTAGCTAATGGAGGGAGGATCAACTGTAATTCCAAGTGTAATGAGTTCCAGTGGGAAATGGGAGGCCATACTTTCAAAGCTGGTGTGAGGATACTGAAGCTTGGTGGGTGTGACATGGTCATTGGAGTGGATTTACTCAAGAAGTTGGGACCAGTGACATTTGATTATGACAAGCAGAATGTACAGTTCAAGAAAGGTGGCAAATTGATTACTCTCCAAAGTAAAGAAGCAGAAATGAGTTTGAAAATGATCACTGGAAAAGGGCTGCAGAAACTATTCAGGAAGAAGGGACAGGATGATGCGATTTGCTTGTGCATGTTAAATGCTGTCAATGGAGAGGAAGAGAAGACAGAAAAGCAGGAGATTAAACCTTTATTGGAAAAGTACCACTCAATTTTCCAAGAGCCTAAAGATTTGCCCCCTGTTAGAGCACATGATCACAAAATCCTACTGAAAGAAGGAGTGGAGCCATTTAAGCAACATCCTTACAGATATCCTTACATGCAGAGGTTGGAGGTAGAGAAACTCATCAAGGAGATGTTGGATAATGGGATTATTCAGCCAAGTTCAAGCCCCTTCTCATCTCCAGTGTTATTGGTAAAAAAGAAAGACAACACTTGGAGGTTTTGTGTGGATTATAGGAAGCTAAATTCACTCACAGTCAAAGATAGCTATCCTATACCCCTAATAGATGAGTTGCTGGATGAATTACATGGAGCTTCAATCTTTTCTAAGATTGATTTGAGAGATGGTTATCACCAGATCAGGGTTTCAGAAGCTGACATTGGGAAAACAGCTTTTGTAACAACTTCTGGCCTTTATGAGTTTAAAGTGATGCCATTTGGATTGACTAATGCTCCTGCCACCTTCCAATCATTAATGAACAGCACTTTTCAATTCTTTATAAGAAAATTTGTGTTGGTTTTCTTTGATGACATCTTAATCGATAGTCAGAACATGACACAACACTGTGAAAACTTAGAGTTGGTGTTCAAAACTCTGTAGCTTTGTAAGATACTTGTGCTAAAGAGGTGTGGAAATTTTCTGATCAATAAGGTATTTAAGACTGCATTGATCAGTCTTAATTGTAAAAGTGTCATGGAGCAGATAGTTCCTCCAACTATCAACAGCCTGTATAATTGCCATTAACTCCTTCTCATACACAGAAAGTCCAAGGGATCTTTGACAAAGGCCTTGCTAAAGTAAGCTATCGGATACTTATCCCGCATTAGAACAACTCCTAAACCAGTGTAGCAAGCATCAGTTTCCAATACAAACTTCTTAGAGAAATCAGGTAGTGAAAGCACTAGAGCCTCTGTCATAGCTTTCTTGAGTTTATTGAAGGCTTGCTCAGCTTGATCAGACCACATAAATTGTCCCTTTTTTGTCAACTCAGTCAGGGGCTTAGCAATGAGTCCATAATGTCTGATGAACTTCCTGTAGTATCCAGTTAAACCAAGGAATCCTCTTAACTGCTTGACTGATGTTGGAGTTGGCCACTGCACCATAGCTTGTATTTTCTTAGGCTCTGCTTCTACTCCCTTCTCAGTGATAATGTGTCCCAAGTATTCCACTGCTTCTTCCCCAAAAGTGCATTTAGACCTCTTAGCATATAATTGATTTTGTTACAATTGAATACAAAAAAGGGAAGAACAATGTATCAGCTGATGCTCTATCCAGGAGGGAAACAGGTGATATGGAGATGATGGTGATCACTGCTGTGGTTCCAAAGTGGATTGAAGAGGTGCAGAACAGCTATGATGGTGATGAACTGGTGCAGAATGTTGTTCTAGAGAGAACTGCAACACCATACAATGTGATTTTGTTTTCTGTGGAAAATGGATTGATTAAACTGAAAGGAAAGCTCTATGTGGGAAGTAAGACTGAGTTAAGGGAGAGACTTGTGCAGCAAATTCATGATTCAAGTGAGGGTGGTCATTCTGGAATTCAAGCTACACTGCAGAGGTTAAAATTGATCTTTCTTTGGCTTGGCATGATGGAAACAGTCAAAGCAGTTGTGAGTAAGTGTGATGTATGTCAGCTGAACAAACATACTACTGAGAGAGAGTATGGTTTATTGCAGCCTTTACCTATTCCTGACAGAGCTTGGCAGCACATTACCATGGATTTTATAGAGCAACTTCCCCTTTCTGATGGAAAAACAGTGATATGGGTGATAATGGACAGATTTACCAAGTATTCACACTTCATTGCTTTGGCTCATCCCTTTTCAACCTCTAGTTTAGCACAAGTGTTCTTGTCAAATGTATATAAGTTACATGGATTGCCTTGTAGCATTGTCTCAGACAGGGACAAAATTTTCACCAGCCAATTTTGGAAGGAGCTCTTCTCTGTTTTGGGAGTACAACAACTTCTAAGCACTGCCTATCATCCACAAACTGATGGACAAACACAAAGGGTCAATCAATGCTTAGAAATTTATCTGAGGTGTATGTGTGGGAATTTTCCAAGAAAGTGGTGTAAATGGCTCCCTATGGCTGAACTATGGTACAATACTAATTACCACACTTCACTGCAGATGTCCCCTTTTGAAGCTCTCTATGGATATCAGCCTAGTGTCCTAAATATCACTCAGAATGGTATATCTATAGCTGCTGGCATTGATAAATTCCTAAAGGACAGACAGCAAGTGCAGCAAACTTTAAAAACTCACCTCTCAGTGGCTCAAAATAGGATGAAACAACATGCTGACAAAGGAAGAAAGGAGAAACATTTTGAGTTGGGAACTTTTGTTTACTTGAAGCTCAAACCATATAGGCAATTGTCTGTAAGGAATAGTAAGCTGTGGAAATTATGTCCTAAATATGCTGGCCCTTTTCAGGTTATGAAAAAGGTGGGAAAGGTGGCTTATAAATTGCAACTTCCTGATACTGCAAAGATACATCCAGTATTTCATGTCTCACTCCTCAAGAAACGTGTAGGCTCTATAGAAAAGGTAACTCCAACCTTACCTTTGTTTGATGGTGATTCAGAGTTCATTTTGCATCCTGTGAAGATTCTAGCTAGAAGGATGGTCAAGAGGAATAATGCTGCTGTTCCTCAACTACTTATTGAATGGGCTCATTTACCTGAATCTGAAGCTACGTGGGAGGATTATTACTTGATTATTCATCAGTTTCAACAGTTAGAATCTTGGGGGCAAGATTCTTTACAAGGGGGAAGCAATGTTATGATCGTGGGAGTTGAGTCCATGCAGACTAAGAAATGGATTGCACTGAAGAAGCGTTGTTCTGGCTTATTACGTTTCTTTAAGTTAAACACTGTGTTTTGAGCAAGGAAGAGGCACATGACACTTGAAGAAACGCTAGAGGAGTTTTGATTTACTTATTACGTTTTATTTCCCTAAATGTATTTAGCTAATGAAGTCTTGAGTAATTAGCTAATTATACGTATTTGCATGAACTTATATATTGACGTTTGTATGGCTGTTTTGGGCATGAGAAGTTTTAATAAAAGACCATTTCTCTCTCTCATCACGTGTTCTCTCTGCTCTCTCTCCTTTCTGTTAGTCCTTCTCTGCCAATTTCTCTGTCACTTTCTGCACTTTTGTGCACACTTTCTCCAGCAATTGTTGAGTATTGCAGGGGATCCCAAGGATAATCCCTTTTATCCTTACAAGAAACAACTGCAAAATAGTAAAAAACACATACCTGGTTTCACTCTCTCGTCACCTCAACGGCGCAGATGAATTCCTTCTGCACCACCGCCATGATGTGTCGGGTGAAATTACTTCGTCGTTCTTTTGGCTCTTGGTCCGCCACGTCGTTTAATAATCAACAGATTTGGTAGCATTCGATATTTGGTAGGGATGGCTGATTGCAATTTTGGGGTTTTTTTCTGTTAGGTTTAATGTTGACGGTGGAGGAGGGTTTCACAAGGTGAAATATTCTAATTTTCAATTGTTGGAATAGGTAAGTGGGTAATGGGTTTGGTGGAAATGAGTGAGGAAAAAAGAGAGGGAAATTTAATTTTTTAGACAAACCTTTTTAAGACTTGGGATTTTGACTTTTTAAGACACATGTTAGAGTACGAAGCAAAAATAAGGCAAAAACAACGTAGTTTTATTATTTATTTGTCACGACTTTAGTTTGTAGTAAATGCTTGTCTTATATCGTAAAGAATTGCTACGCTCTTAAATTTCGTAGTAAATAACTAATATTTGCTACATTTTAAAATGCGTAATAAAAAACTTCGTAACAATACGCATTTTTCTTGTAGTGCACTCAGTAAGTTGAGAACTTGATCATGGCCAAAAACTTAACTCCCATCCTTCTTCTTTTTCTCTATTAGTTATTCTAAACTCCCATTTAACAACAGCATCACCATGCACAATTAATCAAAGCAAAAATCCTCCACAACCAGAAATCAGAAAAGAAAAAAAAATGATGATAATCAAAGAAGCTCATACTATTCTGAGTGGTGAACGCCGTTAGACTATGGCCTTCCTCAGCCATGTCTGGACACCAATCACTCTTTGTAGAAGCATTTGGTCCCTCAACACACTCATAAATCATATCAAATCAGCATTTATGAACTCGGCACTATATGACTAAGCAAATAATCTTTTTCCAAAAATCTAGCATTTAATAACTATCCGATATAAATATGCAATACGATATATACACGACACGAACACCATGATAATTTTGAAAATGTCGGTGCATTCGTAATACCAACATCATAAAAACTTCTATATTGACCTAGTTTTTCCCTCCATGACTGACGCCATCATCTCCCCGTGCATCTTCCACTCTCAGTTCAAAAGCTAGTCATGATCGATGTTTCTATATTATTAAAAAATAAAACAATATTTTTCAACAATATAGAAGCATCGATCATGACTAAGCTAGCTTTTGAAACCTATCAAGATGGAAGATGGAAGCGGTGATGGGGGTCATGAAGGACAAAAAGTTGTCTAACATATATCATTAATCCATGTGAAGGACCAAATAATTTCACGTGGATTGATCAGTGCCCAAACATGAATTGATGACCACTATGGTCTCTCAGAGTTCAGCATCCAGAATATTGAACTTCTTGAATTATCCACATATTTTTTCTAATATCTGCTTGTGAATGATTTTTGCTTGCTTAATTGTACATGGTGTTTCTCTTGTAAAAGGGATTTTAGAGTGACTCAGAGACTAATTAATTGTTGTAGATGGAAGTTTTATATATTTAGAGTAAATTATTGTCGAAAATGGAAGAAAATAATTTAGGGTTTGAAGACTTAATTTTGGCATGGAATCTTGGACTTATTGGGGTATGGCGCGGTCGGTGCAAAGCAATCGCATTAAAGACGAAGATAATTATCTATGTACATTGTACACGTGTACTATTCTATTTTACTAAATTATATTCATGATTACAAAAATTATTAATATAATAATAAGCTCGTATTACTTATCTTATACAATTTTTAGTTCAATTTCTGCATGCTAGCTTATCTACTTCGCATTTTATGTGTTGGCGATGCATGGAAACTATGCTTGGCAAAAGGGATCAATTTCGTTAGCGTAACAAGAATTTTTATGAAATTGATTGAAAATTTATTTTCAAAAAATTCTCTAAAATGGTTCGAATGGTTAACTTATTTTCTCTAAAATGTTTTGACTATCGTTGTCAAATCATGAAGGTGTTCCTTTGTAAGAGAGATTCGTATATTAATTACTTGATTAAGTAAATGTTAGGGCACATTATATCTAGACCATTCACTTACATTTGATGTATTTATGATTTTATGTGTAGGGTTTTTATAGGTTTTTTTTTTTTTAATAAGGATTTTTATAGTTTGAAAATTTTATAAATTCCCTCAACTTTATGTTCGTCCTACCAATACTTAGATTTTGTTAGGATTTTTACGTTTTCAGTTAAAATTAACATGTAATCTTTTGATCAATTGACCGTAAGGGATTAAATTGTACGCTTATTTTCTTTTTATGATTTTTTTAGGTTCACCTATAGAAATTAATATAAACTTTGTGTATGCAGTATAAAATTTTAGTTAAAAACTCATATATTTAATTTATACAATTAATTATACAAAATTAAAATTATACTAATATATAATTTATAAATAATAAGTTCAATACAAAACTAAAAAATAATATTAATTTTAATTTTAAATTTTAAAAGTATTTTTAGGACATTAATAACATGTTACTCTTATATGAATAAATTTGTCTCTTGGGAGCCTGCAAGTCCCTAAGATGCAGAGTTGCCTACGAAAGAATTTGGCCCTCTCCCCGGCTCGCGGGTGTGTAGTACTTAATTTGTCCCGCATAAGCATTAAGCTCTCGCGATATGATCGACCAACAATTCTGATATCATTTGTCACGCCTCAAGCTTGTAAGCACATATAATATTGTACGTCATCGAAAATTGTCTCTAATTCTACCACGTATAATCTTAATTAAATCGGATTATGATCACCAACTGCCTAAAGAAATATATTCAATAGCTATACTTGAATTCTTTTACAAGCTTATAAATTAATCATTTTCCTTTTAGTTTTTGGATATGTGAAGAATTCCCCACCATAATCATTTAGGGCACCGCAAAGTTTAGTTTTAAAAATCAAAAAATTATCGGAGATCTATGTGTAAATACATTAAATATGACGGGTCTAGATGTAATATTAAGGTACTTTTACCATGTCTGTTAGCGTTAGGATTTCCTAGGGCGAAGGGGTCTATGTTTAATTAATTCTCTAACTACAGAAAGCCATTATGTAAATACATTTAACTAGTTGTTATTCGTACGTTGTATGGGGAATTATTAATAACATATATAAATAATTAATTTATAATTTGAAAAATATATTAAAATATTTTTTTTATAAAATAATCATAAACTATATATATTAAAAATAGTAATGATATTTTTATAACAAATTAGTGATTTTGTATTTGTAATAGAGAGAATAAATATATATATATATATATATATATATATATATATATATATATATATATATATATTTTAAAACTCACGCACACGTACAATCAATACAAAAATATTAAAATATAAAAAAAATATTTAATAATAGACCATATATATATAAATAATGATTGGAATCTGTTGTATACTTGATATTATTTTTTTGTTGAATAATTTATTATTATTTCATTATTAATTAATAATAATTATTATTTTATTATTAAAATTTCCTTTATATTATGAAAATACTAATATTTAAATATAATAACTTAATCAATTTATTAACATTGAAATGAATTATAATTTTTCTACTGCAAAATGAAAATGAAACATGTGTATTTAGCAAATTTTCTAAAAAAAATTAATTATTTTATAATATTAAGATAATAATAAAATTTAATTAAACATACATTTTAAAAAATGTATGTAATTATGTGACCTCAACAAATAATTAAAAGAAATGTTGAAAAAATAATTACATGATAGATAAAAGAATACAAAATAAAAAATATATTAATTATAGAACTAAATAATCATTTACCCAAATATTGTTATTAGTATTTGTTGAATGGTAATTCTTCTATACTACACTTTCATGTACAAATTGAATATTATATTTAAATTATAAATAGTTTTAAGATCCTCTTCAATCATATATATTTTTAGCACATAAATATAAAGTTCATGATAATTAGTAAAGCTTATTAAAATTTACTTAAAATTATTTCTTGATTGAATTTTTCAATATCAATATTATATAAAGTAGATATATAATTTTATAATTAAATAGGAGTTACAAATTATTTAATATAAATAGATATATGGAATGTCAATTAAATATATATGTAAGTTACAAAAATAATAATTAATGAACTTAATTATAGAAATAATCTACATGGCAAAATGGACTAATTCTAACTAATCCATCTCATTAACACATAAGCATGTTTCCTAAAACATCCCACTTAATCATTTTCACACATATTTATGATTAGAAGAGGGTGTAGATGTAATTTGATCCAAATACTATTCAAATTGGATTATTGAGATATAAATCACTTATTTTGACCAGTAACATCCTATTTTATTTAGGTATACATACAGACTTATATCTATTTGTATATAATATCGGAAAAATTGCAAAATTAGAATGATAATCATAACCATAATTATATTTCGAGACAATTTGTTAAAGGGGAAATTATCATCGCTAATTGACACAAAAAATTAAGATAGTGGAGCAAAATTACTACTAAATAAATTATCATTTTATTAAAGTGTTAATATGAATACAATTATTGTCTTAAATTTTACAATTTATCAATATATTATATATATTTATATACTAAGAATATTTCTAAAAATTAATTATGCAATATCGTAGTTATATCCGATATCATATCTAATATTTTTCTATTTATATGAAATATTAAAAAATTTATATCATATTATATCCGGATCACTATTAATATGGTTTTAACAAGTTGCAAGATCAAAGCTCACAAGGCCTTCAGTGACTTTAATGTGATGCGGCACCGTCCCCAATCCCAATAAGTCAACACTTGTAGTCCAGAAATTCACAGCTTACAGATTTCAGCTTTTTCTCTCTAAACTCCCATTTATAAGTCAACACCACGTACTACGTACAACTACCCACCAAAAAATCATCCACAAATTAAAAAGAATCTTTTAAACAAAAAAAACTATGGGAATTGTCGAAGAAGCTCACAACGTCAGAGTATTAGGCTCCGGCGAGACCACCGTCGTCCTCGGCCATGGCTTCGGCACCGACCAGTCCGTCTGGAAGCATTTTATTCCACACCTTGTCGACCATTACAGAGTCATCATTTACGACAATATGGGTGCCGGCCCAACAAATCCTGACTACTTTGATTTTGAACGCTACGCCAGTCTTGAGGGATATGCCTATGATTTGCTCGCGATTTTGGAGGAATTCAACGTTGATAAATGTGTGTATGTCGGCCACTCTTTGTCCTCCATGGTCGGCGCCATCGCCTCCATATTTCGGCCTGACAAATTTCAAAAGATCATCATGATTTCCGCTTCTCCAAGGTAAAGGAACTAATTAGTTGTCGCCATCTCTGATCTGTTTGTGAATTTGTCTAGAAGTTGAAACTACTTTTTTTTTGCATTTCAGGTTTATAAACTCGGAAGATTACTACGGAGGATTCGAGCAAGAGGAGATCGACCAGCTGTGTGCGGCCATGGAGACGAACTACAAGTCGTGGATCTCGGGATTCGCGCCGTTGGTGATAGGCGGAGATATGGACTCGGTGGCCGTTCAGGAGTTCAGCCGCACGTTGTTCAGCATGCGGCCTGATATAGCATTAAGCGTGTTCCGTACGATATTCACGTTCGATCTCAGGCACTTTTTGGGACGCGTCACGGTGCCGTGCCACATCGTGCAGTCGTCTAAAGACCTGGCTGTGCCGGTGGCGGTGGCGGAGTATCTCCACCGGAATCTCGGCGGGAAGTCTATCGTGGAGGTGACGTCCACCGAAGGTCACCTGCCGCAGCTCAGCGCACCTGATACCCTGAATCCGGTGCTGCTCCGACATATAGAACATGATATCATTGATGCATGATATCGTCGGAGGTTGGTGTTGTCATCTGTATGTGCTGTAGGTTTGGAGACTAGAATTATTAGTGTTTTAAATCTGGGTTTGCTATTTTCATGTTAACTTATGTAACTAAGTAAATTCTCAAATAATTATGTGATTATAATTAACTGTTTACTGTTAAATGGCCTTAATTTTCTGTAGGAAAAACTAAAAAAAAATATTGGGTTATCACTAAATTCGAAAATATCTTGAAATCTTATCATATTCCTGAGTTTTTACATTCATTACGGCCACACCTTAAATCTTTGAAACATTATGAAACAAAGCTGAGATTTACAAAACATTTGCAAAATTGTTGTTTTTTGTTGCTTTTGAGAGTATTTATAATGTTTTAAGGTTTCACATATATTTTGCAAACCTCAACAGGTTATTTATAAAAGTTTAAAATTTTGGAATATTTTCGAAAAAAAGCAAAAATATCGAGGTTTTCGTAAGTAGTCCTTTTTTGTTTTAGAAGATATTTAGAATGGTCGATAATAGAGGTAATTATATTTATACTCCCTCGACTAAGGGATAAATACAATAATATTTCTTGATTATTATAAATTAATTATAGATAAACTCCCTAATTCTAACTAAAAGTTAACTTATAAAAAACTTAATAGAAAGTTACAAAAGGACTAAATTACTCATAATATTTTATTATAATGTTGCTTGCTATATGTGCCATGAGCAAAGTGCATGATTAAATTATTATCTAATTAATATAATATTAATATTTTATTAGAAATATGAAATAACTAATAACAAGATCTAAATATTAAATAAAACCTTAATCAATAAGATAATCTTTATAATTTTTAATAATCGAAAGATCCTGTTGTATTTTTTCATTTTAAAATTTAAGTCAAAGGTGTAAATGAAATTGTCACTAGATATAAAAGTTGTTTAGAATGCTTTCATGGTAGAGACATGCAGTACGTGGTTAGTTTGTGCATCACACAAATTCTTATATGCCACTTCGTTTGTTTTCCACCAGTTGTAATCCATTCAAACTGTTTGAATATTCTATTTTATATATTAAAGTACTTTAATAGATACGATGAGTGTAACCCTGCCACTCCGATCCTCAATTTCTCATCATGCATGCACATGTCATATATGAAATAATAATAGAAATATGAAAATATGGATATCAAAACTGTGAAGTTGTAGTTTTGAATTTTCAAAAGAAAATGTATGAATTTTATACATAGGTCCTCACAGATTATTATATTCTTTTTATTTTATTTTTTACATCCTAATTTCTTGATCGGTTAATCGTTAGTCAGTTATGTTAATTTTTTGGTATCGTTGGAAGTATAAATTTGTCTGATTTGGTGAAAAAATAAGAAAGTTACAAGCTTAAGAAAATTTCTTTCAATTGTGTGTACAGTCCAAATTTTTCATTTCTTCATCAAATCAAATAATTAATTTAAATTCCAAATTCAATGTCTCGATGAAACGAACACAACAATACCAAAAAATTAACGAAACTGACTAACGGTTGACCAATCAAAAGATTAGAATATAAAAAACAAAATAAGAATAACTTATATATAAATATGGTAATTTATAGAAACCCTTATATAATTTGCCCAAAAAATATACAAATACAATTTTATATAGACTAGATAGGGCGATGTGCCTATAATCTCTAACTAATTATTCCGTCCCTAAATTTGGTCCACTATACTATAGGAATTAATTGCGATATATACTTACACCAATATAATATAAACATGGACATAGTAACATGAATTTTTTTTATTTTTTTTGTCAAAGATCCAAACAGCACCTGCCACGACTATTTCCCACTTGTCAGTAGGGCCTTTTGTTTGCTGACTTTTTAATTAGTCTAAACATAACATTTATTATGGGCCAGCTCGTGGCCCACTATGTAAACATCAGCTTTAATTCAGTGTTTTTTCTGCCCACACGTGGCATCTCCTCCTACCTGAGTTTGCTGGGCCACAAAGTTTTCTATTTGCTTTTCGGCCCGCTAACAGAGACACGTGGCAATGCCTCGTGTCTGTGTGTGTGAGATAGAGAGTGAGTGAGTGAGAGAGAATTAGATGCTGTCTTCCAAATGGGTTTTCAGTTTGGGCCATAGAATTGGATTCGGAAAGCCCAGTAAATGGGCCTTGCTTTTAATAATTGAGCCCAAATAGTAATGTGGGCTCAAGAAAAATCCACAGAATCAATCTCTATCATTCTAATATAAATATCATGGTAGTTTTTGTATTTTTATAATGATTAATGTAATATGATATACAGCATTCAATCATTATCTTATTATAATAATTTTACGAGATAACATAGAAAAAAAAATTGATTCGACATCACTGCTCAAACGAAACATGAAAACATATTCTTTTAAAATATTTAATTTTATATAAGACATACACATTACATCTATTATTTGTATAAACTCATATATTCCAAAAACAAAATAAATTAACAAAGGAACAAAGTGAAAAGGACAACTAGAATTAGAAGAAATGGCCTGGAAAAAGTATTCATTTTTTTTTCTTTCTTAGGACCATTTTTGTGGGTCGAATTGGATGGGACCAGTTAGGTGTAAAGTTCTCCATACTAATGTAAGCTGAGTTTCCAGAAAGACCTCTGATTAAGTTAATGTAGCGCCGAACTGCTAAGTTATATCACTATGTGGTATTCACTTTTTCTTAACAACAGTCTAATATTACCAAACTTCATTGTTAGGGTAAATTACATCCACTATCCCAGCACTTTTTTTGAATTTACAAATCCATCTCTATAGTTCCAGAACAGTATAAGTTTATGTACATGCCATAGGGACTATGCTATAATTGCAACCTAAATTAAAAGTCAAAATAGTTTAAATTACAAATTCGAAAAAATTAAAAAATTCAGATTGCAAACGCTTATAAAAAAACAGGCAAGGTCTAATTCAAAGACTTTTCACTTTTGTAATGGCATGGAATCCATGACATCACATGAAGGTTTCAGCATGAATAACGTACAACAAAGCAGTTCACGAGTATCCATCATCTAAAATTAACTAATAATCAAACACATTATTGACATTAATAAGTCCAAAGTAAATTACCAATAAACATTTATGTCCAAGAATATTAAACTATCTTGATTCTCTTCAACCCTTTGCTAACCCGATCATTGGACTCATTCCAAACTCCTCCTACAAAACCCACCAAGAAACTCCACAGCATTTTCCCCCACACCAAAAACACACACTAAAAACACATACTAAAAACATCATGGGACTCGCCGAAGAAGCCCACAACGTTCGTGTCTTGGGTTCGGGAGACCAGACTGTAGTCCTAGCCCATGGGTTCGGTACGGACCAATCTCTTTGGAAACACCTCGTACCACATCTGGTCGAGGAATATAAGGTTGTATTATACGATATTATGGGAGCTGGAACGACTAACCCAGACTACTTCGATTTTGAAAGATATTCGACGCTTGAAGGGTACGCGTGTGATGTGATTGCGATATTGGATGAAATTGGAGTAGAGTCGTGTGTGTATGTTGGGCATTCTGTGTCGGCTATGATTGGCGTAATCGCATCTATTACAAGGCCTCATCTTTTCACCAAACTTGTCACTGTTTCGGCTTCTCCCAGGTTTTAATTAATTCTTTTTAAGGAAATTTTGTTGCATTGATTTGATTCTCACTGTTGCATATGAATATGTTAGTACTTGAATTCGATCTTTAATTCATATATGAATCGTTTTTTTTATTTTTTTAATTTATATTAATATGTAGAATTAATATAACACAATTCGATTAATTTGATGAAAATATTTCAGACACGCGCGGGATGATATAAGGGATAATTATATATACCCTTGAGATTTGATTAAAAATCTAAATTTTTAGTCTTGAAATCTTGCAAATACCCTTATGATAGCAATATCCCATTTGAAACATAAAATATATACATAATATTCCCTTAATAATCTTACAAATATCCCCTTATAGGATAAGTGTAAGGCTAAAAGCCTAAAACCGTAAAATTCAGACAATAAAATTATAAAATATGCAAATTTGAGGGGCTTTCGTGTAATTGTCGGCCCTCATATTTATAAATAAAAAATGTCCGTCATTTACTGTTTGTGGGCTTCTACTTTCTATAATTCTTGATTTGAAAATGTAGAGAGAAAAGGACTAACTAGAATTTGAACTAGTCAGTTTTGACCTTTTCAGTGTAGGCATAGGAAAAATTAAATTTGGCTCAGCGTGTTGATTTCAGCCCCAGAAAATCATCTGTTTTACTTTTTAGACATAGTTTTCTGAAAATAAAATTATAATTTTTATCCACTTTCTACTAAAAAGTTATTAAAGCTTAATTTTTAATTCTTGTCACACCCACCTACCTTTATATCATCACTACTCTTAATAAATATGTAAATATATTGAAAATATTCCCACTTAGAGTTTCAAGTAAAGGTTGTTCCGATATATTTTCCGAAAATATACACATTTAGTGAAATCTCAAAAATAATATAATATGAGAATCGATTTATAATTACATCAAATTTCAGGGTAGTCAAATATAATTCATAAAAAAATTTAATATTACCCCTTCATTTAGGATCCTTCCTTTTTTAACTACAATAATTTTTATTGTTGGTAAATTGCAAAATTGAAACTATAACTAGTATCAATTTGTAATTTCAGTACACTTATTTGTTATATTTTCAATTTTACCCGCTTATTCGTAAATATTGCAATTGGGGGTTTGGGGGAGGGTTGAAGCTAGGATGGATTCCACAATTCGATTTTTAGGTCAAATTAGCTCACGTGACAAATTAGCTAGGTCGAATTGGGAAAAGAATTGTCTAAATGGCAACTTTTACGAATAAGAGGTAAAATTGAAAATGAGCAAATAGGAATCTTGAAATTGCCAATTGATACCAACTATAGTATCAATATTACAACTTTATTTGTTGTAAATTGTAATTGAATATATTTCTTCTACTATCCCTTTAGGTACTTGAACAGCCCAGATTACTACGGCGGATTCGAAGAAGAAGATCTCCACCAACTATTCGAAGCCATGAAATCAAATTACAAGGCGTGGAGCGACGGATTTGCGCCCTTATTAGTGGGCGGCGACATGGAATCCGTCGCAGTCCAAGAATTCAGCCGGACGTTATTCAACATGAGACCCGACATTGCCTTAAGCATAGCCCAAACCATATTTTACAGCGACATGCGACCATTTTTGGGCCGCGTGACAGTGCCGTGTCACATAATACAAAGCATGAAGGACTTGGCCGTGCCGGTGGTGGTTTCTGAGTACCTCCACCAGAATTTCGGCGGCGAGTCAATTGTTGAGGTGATGTCGACCGACGGCCATTTGCCGCAGCTGAGCTCGCCGGATGTCGTGGTTCCGATCTTGCTTAGGCATATTCGGTATAATATTGCGGTTTGATTGTTTAATGTGTTTCTAGTGCTTGTGTGTTTTGGGTGGGGGGAGGGGGAGGGGGAGCGGGAGAGTAATGAGTTTTCCAATATTGGTTTCTGTTCCTAAGTGCCCGATGTCAAAATCTCAATAATTAATTTTATTTTGAGTGATTATATCTTTACAATTGTTAAATGTTCTTATTTTGCATCATCCCTTCTGCTTTCCTTTGAAATGGTTACTCAAAATTGTCTAAGGTATAATGCACGAATATTTCTAAAAATCATATATTGTCGTGTTGTGTCATGTCTGGTATCGTGTCGGACACTTCTCTAGTGTAAAATATCATAAAAAATTCGTGTCATCGTATCTGTATCGTGTCATGTCCGTATCCGTGTTTCATAGGGTCTAAGTTTCACTATAAATTAAGTATAGATGGTGAAAATCAAACGATTTTGAGAAGTGATTAACTTATTCAATTAATAAGGATCTTAATTTTCATAATGAAGAAAATGAAAACGTTGTAATATAATGTCATACCCACGATGTTGATGATTGTTTTGGCGAATTTCTTGTGAGAATTGAGGACTCCGGCCAACACACATAAATTAAAAAAAAAAAAAAAAAAAGATTACTAAAAATCCTCTAAAGTAAACTTTTATATTCAAAAAACCCCATGAATATTTTTGTTAATCTAAAATATCCATTTGATCAATTTTTTAATCTAAAAAGCCCAATGGTTGACTTAGGTCCAATTTTATGACAATTTTACCCTTGAAATTCTTAAATTAGTTTTTTATGTTTTAGTTATAAATTCATTTGATTTATATATATTAATTTATAAATAAAAAATTAAAATTAACATATCAAGATTTGAATTTTTTAAATTAAATTATCTCAATGATAATTTATAAATAGCATTTTAAACAAGATTTTCACATACACACATAAAAATATAAATATATATACAAGATTTTCACATACACACATAAAAATATATATATATATATATATATATATATATATATATATATATATATAACTGGAAAAATATTTTTTTCTGAAATTATTTAATATATCATTATTTATAAAGAAAAATATTTAAATAACATAAGGAGAAAAAAATATTACAAAAATTAATCATTATGTTTTTAAATCTAAAATGTACTTAAGGGTAATTTAGTCTAAAAATTAAATTTTGGGTTTTTTAGATTGAAAATATGATGGAATGGGTATTTTATATTAACAAATATATTTATGGGTTTTTTGGATATAAAAGTTTATTTGAGGGGTTTTTTAGAATTTTAAAAAATTGTAAAGATGAATACAATATATAAAATAATGAAATATGAAAGTGGTGAACTTAGACAACTGAGTCTTGCAATTATATTTGATATGGGCTAGGCCTATTTTATTGGACCTAAGCCCATCGCCAAAAGAGAAAACCTATGCTGGCCCAAGGCCAACTCCAGAAGAGGCCCAGCTGAAGCCCATCTAGACAGAATTAATCCCAGCCGTCCAAGTATATGTAATTTAAGGGCATAAATCATGCCATGTGTGGCATAACCCTTTGGGCCGGAAAGCCTATAAATAGGCTCAATCTACTTTTAGGAAGGGTACAACTTATACTTGAGCAATTATTATATTAATTAATTCCAATCGTAACATTAGAATGACCCTAGAACTAGTTTGTCCCCAACTAAGCAAACTCGTTGTAATACTACAGGGTAAAGTTGAATCTTGTAAGAGGAATCAGATTCTTAAAACTGCAATGTAATATATCATTTATTCAGAATTTATTTCAAATTTTTCTAAAGAAATTGAAGAGAGCTCATGGCCCGTGGTTTAACCTCAATACAGAGAGCTAGGGGCTCCTCTTTTGTTGATCTGTGGAGATCGGAATGTTGCCTAATTATTAGGGATGTATAATTACATTTGCACCTCTCCCTTCTTCTGCTACCTATTTGGAAAAGAAAGTGAAAATCTTATTTGTCATGTGTTAAATGTGATTAGCGGTGGGCCGTGGGGGCAAATTTGTCTGGGCCTAGACAGTACAATTCAGATAATATCTTCCAATTAAGATCGAGAGCTACATTTACATTTGTCATTGAGGCTGTGACTCTAAGCAACATTTCTTTCAGAATATATATATATGCATGAGATTGACCTTTCATAATCACCATCATGTTGTTTCTGTTCCTGCTGTACTCCATTTTTTATCTTCTCTGGGCCGCGTTACTGAGTCAAACAAAGTGTATTCTCAGATCTTAAAGGCAATCATATAGCTTAATAGCTACCCTAATGTAGCATCATTTTTTTCTTTTCTTCTCATCCCATTTTTTGGGACTCGGGTTCAATTGAAGGGGACTCCACCAATTTAGTTTCTACATGAACAAACTAGAGTTTAAATTTAGAATATACTTAAAAAAAATTCATATCTCGTCACAATTGACCATCTGTTAACTTTCATTCAGTCATTCTTATTCACTGAAATAGAGATAAACATGACAAGGTAGATAGAAATTTTGTACACAAAAATTAATATCCAAATTCTGTAATATATACACTGTCGGTGCAACCTCCACCCCAGCAATAGGCCCATTTTTGTTTGTTGCACTTTATGAGAGAAAAGACAGGACAAAGGCCAAATGCAATTTTTTTTTTTTATTTGAAAGTGCTATCTATATATACGAAAAAGAGAAATTTGTATTTGAGAGAGAATTTGGGGATGTTCAAAATAAAAGTATGACTGATTCTATTTTCTTTAAAGTAGCTAGGCATCTTGTATTATAAAAATTATTCTTTTTGGATTAATTTATTTTATGATTATGGGTTCCACAATTAAGTTACTGTTTTGCTAATTTACCCGCCAATCGCCCAACCACGTTAAATATTATGTCTTGTCTCGATATATTATATTTGTGACAAGAGTTTGTGTTTTTTTTATTACTGTTACACGTCCTTGAATTCTTATTAATGGATGAATTGGGAAAGCCTAGAGAAAGATTCAGGCCTATCTCATCATAGTAGCCGTTGAGAGGCGTACCCATTCCCTAGATGCACTATCTATTGTTCATGCCTTCTTTATAGTTTTTTTTTTCTCCGGTTTTGAAATGAAGAAAAAAGCTACGGTTTCAATTCCATTTAGAATGTGAAATTTGTTTAGGCGCAAGCAATAAGGGAACTCCATTGCATTCCATGATCCAGCCGACTATTTTAGTTAGCCCAAACCCCGTTAGTTAAAGCCGATTGTACAGGAAACTGGATCATACGAATCAACAATGGCCTGAAACTTTTTTGACAATTAATAACTAGACTACAGTGATAATTTGCTAATAAAAAAAATTGTCCCTATAAATTTGTGATTAAAAAAAAAAAATACTTGTCACTATATATGTTGTTAGTGACAAATTTTACATTGTTAGTTTATATTTGGTCACTAATTTACAAAAACCTACCCCACCGAATTGAAATTTAATTTTATATCAAATATATTTTTTAAAACTTTGCTACATCGCAGTAATTTATTCATGTTGAATCCATTTAAACGCGCGAGCATAGTAGATATATAATTGAACGTTGTGCAACTTGTACATAATGATTGGATATAAATAATTAAATATATAATATTATTTCATTTCTGAAACAGTGTTTGTTTAATTAAGACACAGCGCCGAGATTCGGTTAGAATCACATGCATGATCCAAACATATTTATTTACAAATATTAGAAATTAAATTCAAAATATTGATTCGACAATCAAGGATTCAGTTGTCACTCCATTTATATGACATGATAACCTATCATTTGTTCCTCTTTTAATTATTTCTGTTGTTATTAATTATTGCAACAATTATTTTCTTGCAGGTTATAGGTCCAACTGTCCCAGTTCTAACACTATGGCTTTGGGTATGAATGATGAGTAAAGCGTTTAATTACATTTAAAAAAAAAACTCGAGACATATCACTATAATTATCCCGAATTTTATTTGACCCCAACAAGCTTTTGTAAACACTGTGATTTATAGATACAGAAATGATACGATACGCGGACATAATAATATGAATTTGTTTCGATATTTAGCATTATAAAAATATCGAACACATGCATTCGATATGGTATTCAACACAAAACGAATGGTACAATAATTTTTTAAAAAATATTCGTATATTAAAAATAAAGAGAAACAAGTTAAACAATCACAGAGTTGGCTGCACATTTACATCTGCTATTATTCACCTTTACTCAATCTCTTTTATTCCTTCTCATTTAATCATCAAAAAGAAAAAAAAAAAACTCTTTTATTCTTTTGGTATGATTTTTCTTTACTTCTGACACAAGCTTTTGACAAGTCAAATAAATGCATCCCACGACTTTATTATTAGGAATTTTAATTTTCGTGCCTATTAAGCTATAGGAGCACAGGTCCAATAGTTAGCAAAAGTATGTACAAATTCGTTTATTTCTATCATATCCACTTGAATATATGTTTAAGTGGGATATCAGTCATTGGATCACAATTTAATTTTTTTTAATAAGGGATCACAATTTGATAATATCATATAATAAAATAAAATGATGATATCATCAAATATGATATAATAGTTCAAGATATAGTTGAATAGATATCCAATTAAATAGGATCACATGAGCCGTACAAATCTGTCGATTGTAAATGTGCAAAAAAGTAATTTGTAGTGTTGCTGTCACCAGAAGTAATCGTTCTATGTTAAGAGACGATTATCATTTTAACCATTAAGCAGAGTGCAAGATAATATTATTTTAATTACAAAGATTAAGATTTAAGCTTTTGTATGAATCTTATATCTACCTTTCAAATCATATTAATTTGTAAAGTCACGCCATTGTACAAAATATCCAATATTATCTGTTAATGAGTTGTTTACCAACCTTTATCTAGATCAATACTAACCTAATTGGGATCAAAATAGATGAAACATTGGAACTAGATTTATGGACAATAGTTCATTTACTAATAGACGTTCATAAACATATGCAAATTGGTTTTTCTCTTCTGGTGAGAAAACATATATATAATATAGGGATAATTACACTTATATTTCTTGATTTAAGATTAAATACGTAACAATACTCTCTTAACTATTGTAAATTATATACAAATTCTTAACTTTAATGGAAACTTAAGAAATTGAATAGAAAGTTGTAAAATAACTAAATTACCCATAATATTTTTGTTTATTGAAAGTGTTTGTTGTATGTGGAATGAGTGAAGTAATTGAGCTGTTGACCAGTTAATAAAACGTTAGCGTCTACTTAGAAACAATAAAATGACTAATGGTAAGACCTAAGTGTTAGAAAGAGTCACAGTTAAGAAGGTGCCTCTTTAATTTCTAATAGTTCAGAGGACCTTGTTATTTTTTCCCTAAGTTAAAGAATGTAAATGTAATTATCCCTACAATATATAGGACTAATAATTTCTACTATCCCTTAAGCTAGTTTCTTAAATCAGGGGTATATCTCACGTTCCCGATCCACAAATCCATTGTACACGAGAGTTGCTTTTGAACCTACCCAGTGTATTCTTAAATTAAACTATGAACTAGTAAATATCCAATAAATATACTTGAGGTTATTTTTTTTTCACTAAATAATCAGTCTTTATATTTTTATTATTTACGTGAGGAAAATTGGAAAACGGCTATATTTTTTAAGATAAAAAAATATATATAAAATTGCAAATGAAATGAGGAAACGGCTAGCGTAGCATCATAAAATCTTATAGATGGGCCCACCGCACACCTACTGACGGTGTGGTCTGTCCACAGCTAAAGTTTCGAAAGCTAGCTTCGCCGTCATACATGTACGTGGAGTTTTATTATTGGTTCATCATCTCAACAGGTCCCACGCGTATAATTCCAGCTGTAACAATTGCTAAGAAAAAAATATATATTTATTTATATTTTCTCTTCTAAAAATTATATTTTATCGTCACAATGCTCATATTTAATATTTTTTTTATTATAAAATATTAAAAATCGGAACTCTATCTATATATATTCAGTATAGTAGCATTCACCTCAATAATTTGTATTATTTTCAATTCGATTTACACTATATATTTTAATTAAAATTCTGAACCAAAAAGATAATTCAAATTTAATTTGATATTTATGATTAAAGTTTTACTAATGACCAAACATATTTTTTTTGTTTCTTTCTTCAATTATCTTATCTCCAGGGGTATCTTTTTCTACCATAAAATCATATTTAAGTACATTTTGTATCTATATATATCAATTATCGAACAAAACTTATTTCTATTGATTTTGATCCTTTCTTTAACATTTATATATATAGTAATTATAAGTATGTAAGATTTTATTTCTAAAAAAAAAAAAAGTATGTAAGATTTAGTTTTGAGATTCTTTTAATAAATAATATTAAGACAATATTCATGTGTTATAAAAATCTAAAATAACGAATAATAACTTAAAATCTAATTTATGAAACACGAATATAAATATTCGATATAGGTATCCCACTCAAATTTCTTATACAGAATCCGACATAATACAATATTAGGCGATATTTTTTTACATTTTAGTATTATACTCATAAGTCCAAAATATTTTAATTCAAAAAAAGAAAAAAAGCTGCGTAAAAATAGCCGTTGTTGACGTGGCGAGCCCAAACTTGATCACATGGTAAATGGGCCCACTCCAGTCTGTGTAATCACCACATTTTTTGTTCGCTCTTGAATGGGACCCACCAAAATGTTGAGCCTTCTTTCTCCTTTTCTTTCCTATTTTCTCCCTATTTATAACACTCCTCGACTCTCTCACTCTCATCCTCACTAACTATACACTTTAGATTCTCTCCGCTTCTCTACTTTCCAGTTTCCACAACTTTCTCTCAATACAATAACGATGGATCGTCGGAGAGGATTCCTTCTTGCATTGATCTGCCTCGTAGTCGCCACTGTCGGCGGCCAATCTCCGGCCTCGGCACCGGCCAGGGCTCCAGCCGCTGCCCATGTCTCCACACCACCGGCAGCTTCACCTTCTACAGCTACTCCACCGACTAAGCCCAAATCTCCAGCTCCAGTCTCAAATCCAGCTGCAGCTCCAGTATCGACTCCACCGGCTTCAGCTCCAGTTTCTACTCCTCCGACTGCAGCTCCAGTCAAATCTCCACCGGTTCCGGCGCCAGTGAGCTCTCCTCCAGCTTCCGAGCCAGTTAGCTCACCACCGACACCCGCCGCCCCTGTTCAGTCTCCACCATCTCCAGCTCCCGAAGCCGCGACTCCACCAGCTGAGTCATCGCCTCCCGCTCCGGCTTCTGCCCCGCCGACTGAGGCACCAGCCAAGGCGCCGGCACATAGCAAGAAGAAGGGTAAGAAGCATGCTGCTCCAGCTCCGTCTCCCGATATGCTCAGCCCACCCGCACCACCAGCTGAAGCTCCCGGACCTAGCGCCGACGCCTTTTCTCCCAGTCCTACTTCGCTCAACGATGAGGTGCGTATTTTTTACTAGTTACTTTCTAAATCGCGCTGCATCAGTAATGCACTTCCAGATCTGGAACCATTTTGCAGTATCTCCTCATTTTCTGTCAAATTTGAACTTGATCTATAACTTTATTGCTTCAACCGATCAGTAAAATATCAATATGCTTGCGAAGACATGAGTAAATTGTTGAAAAATATTCTCCAGATCCAATGTCGACGCACCGTAGCATACATACATATTTAGTGTTTTAGTTAAGCATGTTACAAAATGTTCATGGCACCAGCGCACTGTAGCGTACACATGTTATAGCCAAGGTACAACACACTTTGGCGCAAGATAGCAATGTCATGTGTATTGAACTGTTGTAGTAATTAGCAAGGACAAGAGCGTATTGGTACTTTTGATCAAAAACCTGATTGGGATCTGAGCATGTATAGTATGAAATTTATATACATTTCGACCAAATTATTTAGCACAATATCCTAGGCTGCACAGTGTATGGTCAAATCAATCCATCAATTTCCAGCGCGCATCCTGCGCATTGTAGTACCAAGCATTAGTGAAGTATTATTCGTTCAATGGATGCGTAGTTTAAGGCGTTCCTTCAACTTGTTTTGCAGAGTGGAGCAGAGAAATTGATGAGCGTGCAGAAGCTGCAGGCAATGGGAGCTGCGGCCGTGTTTGGCTGCCTATTCTTTTTCTTCTAGAAGATATTATTAATTTATTTAATTTTTTTTTCTTCTTTTTATTGGCAAATCTCGTGTCCGTTGGGACCCATGTGCATTATTAAATTCAGATAGTTAACATATATTTATATCGCTGTATATATATATATGTTTAATTATCAGATTTTTTAAGTGGGATATGCCAATGTTTTGGATGTTATTGGAATTTGGAGAGGAATTTTTTCTACTATATATATATTTTTTATTTTTGTATTCACTGCTTTTGTTCCGTATTATTAGTAATTTTATTGATTATTTACGATAAATTCAATGGGGTTTTTCGCTGCTGCTTTTTAACGTTTTTTCATTTTTCTTGAATTTACAATGCTTCGTACTGCTTAAATTAATTTGATTTGATTAGTGGAATGTGCTTTGACGGGTTAAATTAATCGTTTTATATGGATTGATTTCGATTCAACCACTAAAATATTAAACTTTTGTCATTTTTCGATGGATTAATATATTTATTTACATATAAAAAGTTAGGCTTCTTTAACTTGAAATCTAGCCATTATTGGAGTTTGACTCAGTGAATGAAGATTTGGATTCGATTTTTTGTAATGATATCGAACAAATTTTGAAAACTTGAAATCTAACTTATGGCATTCTACATATAGAAACTCCGAACTTCTGGAAATTGCAGGACTTTTTATTTCTAGTTTCTAGTATAACTCATAAATTTTCAATCCGGAAGATACCTTATATAGATTTTTAAATCCAGATGTTTACTAAATTGAGGGGCAAATAAAAGGATCTTGTAAGTTTAGCAATTGTACATTTAGTAGTTCAGGTTCAATTTTCTAGAAATGCAGTTATTATTAGTAGATAGAATTTAAATTTGAAAGGTCTGATCTGACTCCACCTATATAAACAAAATTTGAAAAATAATAATAATAAAAAAAATATTTAGTTGATTTTGATATTTCCTAAATCCTAAGTCCTAACCCATGGCAAAACCAAAATCAAATCGTACTTCATTCTCACATTTTTTTCCTCAAACACACAATCACACACAAAACCAATAATATATAAAATAAAACAAGATATTGAAGTTTAGATTAAAAATGAAACGATTTGAATTTTGTTCGCTTTCAAATTTAAGAAATTTTAAAATTACTTGCATTCTTGAACTGATAAACCGATAACCATCTTTCAGCTATTCTTTATGAGTTTTTAGTCAAATACAAATCCATTAATCATAAGAAAACAAGGAAGGTCTGATTGTATCGTGCATCACAAAGAAAGGTTCAAAGCCAGAGGCTACCTATCCCGATACAAAAACTCTTCGTATGAACTCTCTTTTACGTTTCCATTACCATTAGTCATATACTCATATTCGTTAATTTGCTAATGTGGAGGATTGTTGGAAAATTTTATTATAATTTTTTGGTTATGAATAAAAATAAACTAGTAAGCTGAGAGATTTCCGATTATTTAGTAAATCTATGAAGAGCTTTTGTGAAAGATCGTGATCGTTTTACAAAAAATAAAAAATGTGATAAAAGTTCGATGCTACTTTAAATGTAGTGTCTTTTCGGAAAAACCAAATAATCTTTAGTCTATTATAAATGTATCATAAATTGGTCATCATGATTTCATTCATCCAAAAAAATTGGATAATAATCTCACTCTTTTTTTTTTGTTCGAACAATCTCACTCATCTAGTGGTCTTATATTCTATATTCAATTCACGGTGTACTAATATGTTTAAGATGTCCTGTGTACTTGCGTTGTCATCTCCTCTACTGTACGTGTATTTGATTTATCTAAGAGAAAATCGTTCTGTATATTCGAATACAAAAGTATAATCCGAATATACAGCTAAGAGTGCACTTCCGACAATGATTATGTGCCCATGATTTGTTGAGGCAGCAAGGACAGGTTTCTGAGAATTAATTTCCCAAGAAAAATGGCTGCTCCAGAATTTTAATTAAAGCTTTAATTTTAGGGCTAGTAATGGGTCTCTGAAATTTACCACGTTTACGACAACCATCATGAAATCTTGAAACCTAACGGAAATTATATTGAGATATGTAAAACATTACAAACCCCCCATAAACCAAAGAAAATTGTTGACTGAGGAGAATATTTATAAGGTTTTAAGGTTTCAATGTGTTTTTCTGAAAAAAGACAGTACATTTACATCTAAGGTTTTTTTCATAATTATCCCTTAATTTTAACTCTGAAGGTGCGTCCCACCTTCTTTACACCCAAGAAAACCACTAGATTTTGTCCTTAATGACAGAGAGAGAACACAGTCTGTATTGGGGCTGTACAAGGTTTATCTTTGATAATTAAATCTCTGTGCTCACTATAAATACTAGAGTGGAGTACCATTATAGGTCATTCCCTATTCAATTATCATATAATTCTAAATTTGTAATTAGCTTACTAAAGATGAAGCTTCTGTTTTTGACATTGCTTCTTATTTCACTGCTTTTCATCTCTCCTTCTCTTGCTGATCACACAGCAGCCCTTGCTCCAGCCCCAGGTAACAATTTGCTTGCATTTCATAACTACTATATATTATCCACTTTTTCTTTATTCCCAAAAAAACAAAAGAAAGAAAAAAGATGAATATAGTTGTGTTTTGGTATTCAGTTGCAGGGTCTTGTAATGCAATGTGCAACACAAGGTGTGCAAAAGCAGGACTTCCAAAGCGTTGCTTTAAATACTGCTGTTTATGCTGCGACAAGTGCAAATGTGTTCCTTCTGGGACTTATGGGAATAAATCAGAGTGTCCATGTTACAGAGATATGCTTAATTCCAAGGGCCAGGCCAAATGCCCTTGAATAACTACTCCAAAATCTGTGTATTTCCAATTAAAATTCATTGTATGAGCATCATGTATTTCTACTGAAAAAACTGAAATAAATAAAGGAGTCTTGGCATTTTACACTCGCGGGAGTGTTTGGAAAAACAACTTCTGCTTATTTTAAGCAGAAATAACAGAAAAGCACCTAATAAAATCAACTTTTAGCTTCAACATCAAGTTATTTATGAAAATTCGTTTAATCTAATAAAACTCTTCCCACTTTTAACTTTTACTTTAGCTTCTTCACAAGCTGTAGAATTTTCAAACACCGATCGTATCAAGATTAAAAAGATTCAAAATTTTGCTTCTAAATTCTAATTATAGACAACTCCACATAATATAAGAAAGTATTCAACCACATAAATCAGTGAACAAGCCCATATGGAGTGCTAAAAGCGGATATTCATCTGCACTGATATTATTTATAACCAATACAGCAAATGCAGAAATAACACAAAAACGAGACAACAAAAAAATATGAATAATCGTACATTACAAGTAAAAATGAGATCAACCATCCTCAAAACTATTACAAACCAATTATATCAGAGCAAAACCGATTAATAGAAAGAACACAACAAAATACTTTATTATGTTATTTCAAAAATTAATCAAACCTCCAACACAACTCAATCATCAACTTCAGCTCTAATTTCCTTCACAAGCTCGTCCTTATATTCATCAAATGTACCTGGGAAGAACTCAACCGTTCCATTCTCCACAACCCAAATCTCACTTCTTTCCTCGTCATCACAAACACGTGAAATAAGCCTCGAGTCGTGACTCACCAACACGACACCACCGGTAAACTCATCGAGAGCGTCAGCCAAAGCATCAATACTCTGCATATCCAAGTGATTCGTCGGCTCATCTAAAAGTAAAATATGTGGCTTAGACATTGATATTGAAGCAAAAACCACTCTTGATTTCTGCCCTCCAGAAAGTTTCGCAATCGGAGTTAAGTGATTGTGGCTCGGAAGCCCAAATTTACCGAGCTTTGCACGAACAGCTTCTTGCTTGCTTAGTCCCTCTTGATCGGGATGCAAACGAAGCAAATATTGAACTGGGGTTTCGTCCATTGTCAATAAATCCACAAAATGCTGTGAATATCTACCTATTCTCAACTTCTGGCTTCTTCTTACCTCACCTTCCGTTGGGACCAAATCCCCAGCAAGAAGATTGAGCAGAGTTGACTTTCCTGCTCCATTGGGCCCCACGATCGCGACACGTGTCCCCATATCAATCCCAACATCGACATTTGACAGCTTGAAATCCTCACGATTGGGATATGTGAAACTGACTTCAATAAGCTGCAAAAGTGGAGGTGTCAATTCAGTGGGTTCGGGGAAATGGAATTCGACTGTGTAATCCCTCCATTTCTGGGGTGCTTCTGGTAAAGGCTCATCCTCATCAACAGCTTTTCCTTTTCCTTTGTGTTTTGAAGCTTCTTTAGAGGCTGTGAACTTGGCTCGATCCTTGACTTTGTCTTGCTGAGCTTTGCTGCCAGATCTCCTAGCAGCTTTCATCTGCTTGTCGTAGACTTCAAACTTTTTGTTCATTTCTTTGCGGCGCTGTTCATATCCCGTTTCGAATTCATCAAAGTTTCCACGGTAGAAGTGGAGTTTCAAATCATGGAGATGGATGATTTCATTGCAAACTGTGTTGAGAAAATCTCGATCGTGGGAAACAACAACGAGGGTTTTCTTCCACCTGCATAAATATTCTTCTAACCAAAGAACAGCTCTGAGGTCAAGATGATTGGTAGGTTCGTCCAAAAGCAGAAGTGTTGGCTGAACGAAAAGTGCTCTGGCTAATGAAATTCTCATTCTCCAACCACCACTGAAAGAACGAGTGGGACGGATTTGCATCTCTTTGGTGAAACCCAAACCAGCAAGAATCTTTGAAGCCTGAGCCTCAGCAGCATCCGATCCCATAATCTGTAATTTCTCATACAATTCAGAGAGTTTTTCCCCAATATCATCATCTTCATCATTGTCCTGATTCTCACCATTGGAAGAAGCATTGGATGCATCCTGCAAAGATGCAACTTCTTGTCTTAGTTTAATGAGTTCTTCATTCGCGGAAACAACTGCTTCAAGAGCCGTTCTATCATCGCCGACAACCTCTTGCTCGACTAAAAGTACATCAATGTTTTTAGGAACGGGTATCTTTCTCCAAGCAAGAAGCTTTAAAAGGGTAGATTTGCCCATTCCATTGGGCCCCACAAGTCCGTATCTCTTACCATGAGATATCTTTACTGACGCATTCTTCATGAGTTCTTTCCCACGAGCAGAAACAGAGAAATTATCTATTGATATATCCTTGATATTAGCATCTGCATCATCCTCACCATCAAGAACTGAAGCCCGACTACCAATTACAACAGTAAAAGCATCACGATCATCTCTCAGGGCTTCCTTTTTGGCTAGCTCAGCAGCCTGATAAGCAAGCACGTCCTTCTTTTCTCGTTTCTTCAACTCTTTGCCAGTTACTCCTATTTCAAGAGGCTTTGCAACACTTCTACTCTGACGCAATTCCTGTTCTTCAGTGTCCAACACCTCATCCTCCTCATCAGAAGAAGGAAGATCGATCCCATCAATATAAGAAGATTTTGGAGCAGCTTTTGGCTTTGGCTTACTGGGACCAGTGGCTTTCTTTGGCTTTTCAGGTTTAGCGTCCATGTTGGCAAGCATAGCAGAGACTGATAGCTTCTCTTTGCCAGTCTGCTTTGCCTTTGTACCACCAGCACCCTCATCTGATTTCTTCTTGCCCATAGTGATGGCTGACCAATCATAATTGAAAATCAGAACAACAATTTTCAATTAGTAAGAAACAAATCAAACAAGATCATATCCAACATAAAACATGACTAACTATGGTGCACTGTTTGGTATCATACATAACATCGAAAGGGGGTTACTTGGTATGTCGTGAAATTCAATCATATGTACAACTCACACCGAAACGAAAAATCAATAAAGAGATTAAAAAAGGAACCCCTAATAATATCTCACTTAATTCACATCAAGAATGAGTAATAGAAAGCACTCACCGGCTGCTAGATAGAATTGCCGGAGGCTCTTCCAACAACTATCCCAAAATTTCAAATCTGCATCAAAACCAAAAGTTCATAATAGAATTAATTCAGAGATACTAATATTCAGTCAGTTCCACCACGTAATTAAACGTAACAAATCAAAAGCTATCAGATGAGCGAAGAAATCAGTATCAAAATCTACCGAGGAATCATTTTTGAGCTTACAATATAATACTCGGATCGCAGATAAAAAATCCCCGGAGGTCTCCGGAGCTCCGATAATACTCTGCCAATTATTTTTCAGATCCAAAATAGTCAATTCCACCAGCCAAGGCGGAAGGGTAAAAGCAATACGGTGGTGCCGAAGAAGATTTTATAGAGATTGAATTTCTGGAAGAAAAGTTGAACACGGAATCAAACTGGTTATACAGATAAGATAGACGGAGGAAGCTGAAGCTGAGGCGGCGGCGGAGATTTGTAAAGAAAGGTTTCCGTCTCCGATTTTGTATCTTTATTCGTTTAGCCAAAATTTGTTTCTGAAAGAATAAGAAGCGAATTTGGATGGGCTTAATATTGGGCTTTTATTTGGGCTTCTGAAGAAATGGGCTTACTCCATTTTATTTCCAAAATATGGGCTCAATTTTTTATTCTACTTTTTCTTCTTTAAAATGGGCTGCAACTTAATGGACTAATAGCTCCAAGGGCTTAGGACGGTGTACCAACAAACTAGGGCAAATAAAAAAGGTATTTCTCAGTTTTTTTTTGGATCAACAAACAAACAAAGTGGGTATACCACTGCGAGCCGGGGCGACAAGTAAAGGCGGGTCTTTTTTAACAAGTAAGTTTCGAATTCTGATATCTTACAAAATCAGGTAAAGTCCGCTTCTTGTGATCTAGCTAGTCACTACTAGACCAAGCCCATGAGTATTTCTTAACTTTTTTTGTAAATAAATGAAAGTTTCTTAGGAATAAATTATTAGCTCTTTTCGGAATAATAAAGGTGTTTCATAGCTTTTTCTCCTCAAAACACTTAGGTATTATTATTTTTCGTTTTTTTCAACTTCCACTTCTCCAAAAATAATATTATCCATTCAATTAGTAAAATATAAAGTGTAGGTTAAATTTTGATTGGATTTTGGATCTGCTTAAACAATTAACAGTCCAATCATTATTACTGGATTAGGAAGATCATGGAATAGTAATGATCTGAATTTTCCTTCCTTGATTTTTAGTGCTAGTCGAGCTTAATTATACCACTTTTTGTCCACTTTAAACTTTATTTAAAAATTCGATGCTAGATACGATACAGATACAGTAATATTACAAATTTGTTTTAATATATATATTTACCACTATACAAATATATAGTACGAATGTTCGACGCGACACAACATGATGATTACATACTTAACTAGGGATACCTGAATTATTTAATTATGCTTTTGGAAGCAACAAGGCTAAATGACTTTTAATACGGTTTGGATACTTCCACTATTCCATACTGCATTTATCTTATAGTTTCTATACTTTTCTCCAAGACCCACTCCAATTAATGAAAAAATTAAACTAGGAGAACAAGATAAGATAGGTTATTAAAAACAAATTATTTTTGCTATTTCTTTGGCGGAACTCCACTGTTGTACTTGTTTTAGAGCTCTTTGCTTTTGTGTTTTGACGCTTGTATTTGAATATTTCGTTCTTGGATTGAATAAATGAGGGGCCTCCATAATAACTTTACGGTCCGTTTTTGGCCGTTTTTTTTTTTTAAATAAAAATTTAATATCCCATATAATAATAAAGCAAACAATTTTTAACCTAACATATAATAAAACTTAAAATGGTTTATGAATTATGATTTTGGCCTCATACTAATTTATTTTTTGGCAATTTTGGTTCCATAAATAATTTTTTGTTGTTGCAGTTTTAGTCCTACAACATAGTTTGTTAATTAGGTAGGTATTAGATAGAAAATTGAAATGAGATTAAAATTGGAAACCAAAATCACTTTTCTAACCAAAATTTAAAAGTCCTTTATTATAAGAACAATTAAACAAAAAGAAGTTAAATTATGAGACCGAAGTTAAAAGGAAACACTTATGGAAGCGAAGTTTCCAAAAATTAAGTAGTATAATACACACACCAATCTCATTACACAATTCACGGAGGAGCTCAGAATTTTTATCTATCATAATGATTATCCTACACATCTTTCTTTCATAGCTAGGAAAATTGATTATTGATTCTTCATCTCTCACTCTCAACCACTTATTTGATATGGGGAAACCGAACTGCCCAAGAAGAATATCCTGACGAAGAGATGCAGCAGCATTATAACGAGACTTTTATATTCATTCTACAAAAGAATTAAGAAAGAAATATAAGCAGCACTCGAGTATATGCAGGCAGCATTATAAAGAGACTATGTGCGCCTTGTAAGGTTCCAGCTGGTCGAATTAGCCATTCTTCATCAATAATGGATATGACACATTCAGCAAGAACAAGAGCCTGAAGTTTCACAGCAGGAGCTGCAGATGAGAGACAAGTTATGAGCTACAAAGAGGATACAGGGACCACATATTCAACATCTTTCTAAGCAATATACAGAAAAAGCAATATTACCTAAGGAAAAAATGTGTATTTCCAATATAATTATAAAGTAGGAAATAATATTTTAGTCAAAAATTGCTTCAATAAAAGCATTGTAGAATTATTAGTATTTTGTCGTTGTGTTCTTGATTACTAAGTAGGTTTGATACTTTCCTCCTCTATTTAAATAGGTTTTCTGTAATGTACAGTCAGGTTCCAATTTAGTTTTTAGAGTTCTTTCAGAATTATCTCCTTTGTAAAATCTTCAAAGTTTTAAGCATTCAAGTTCCATATTTCTGGTGCGCTCTAAAGTAAATCTACATTGTTTATTTTTTATTCTTATTTTGTTAATCGCCTCCTACATAGCCGGCTAATTTCTTTGTGTTGAATAATATCATGGTGCTAAAATCTGATAGCATGGTTAATTAAAAAAAAAGAGTATCAGGAAAAAAAATTCTGATTTCTGGGATTGTTTGAATTAAAACAGGCAGGGATTAGGTTTAACACCGAAATCTAGATTCGCCCACTTTGTTGCCATAATCTAGGTGTTTTTTTTAAGACTTGCCTCCATGACTGGTTAAGAACTAAATCCCTTGACAGTTTTAATTCTGTAAAAAGATCCATATACAGTTTTCAGAATTTTAGTTCATGGTTCTAACCAAAAAAAAGTTTAACCATTTAAATTTGATAAAAGGTCCTGTAAAGTATATTAATTAATATAATTAATATAAAAGAGAATATTATCTTCCTGAACAAAAGGTCCAAATCAAATTTAATTATTGGGACTATGTGAAAGCGTTTAATAAAAGCCTTTCTTTATCAAAATACTGTCAAGAAACATTCTTGATTTTTTAAAATTTGTCCAAATGTTTATAAGGACATTCCAAATTGGTTATGCATATGATGGCTATCTTATGGCCCCTCAGTAAAAATTTACCAGAACTTTATAAGAGTTAATATGCTGAATGGTTGAAATTTCAATTGAAGCAGAACATGATAATAAATGGATTGAGGGAATGCCCTCTCTATATTTTTTCGTCGAATTTGGTATCCCTTGGATTTGGAAGTGGGAACCAGAGATGGGTTATACCCAACAGAATATCTCATACATCCGAAGAATATTCTTCGCAAAATTATGGAAGAGAATGCTCAGGAATAATGAGCATGTTGTCCTTGAAGGACAAGAAACAATTGAAAAAAAAATTCAAGAAACTATTGCTCAATACAAAGAGCAAATTAAATTAAAACACCAAAGGGAATCTCCTAGTCCATTCCAGCATATTGCTATGAAATTAAATCTCCAGAAAGGATAAATGACTAAACACTGTCTTTCTGGTGAATCACAAGATCCGTATGCTGATGAGGCGAATATCTCTATTGATAATATGCTTAACAATATTGAGCAGGATATTACGGAGCAAATCAACTCAAAACCAGATAAAAGAAAGGCACATCAATAATTGAAGCCACCCACTAAAAGACCTTATGTGTTCCCATAATAGAGCAAGATGCGCATTTTTGTCAAAAGCAGCTTTAATAAAGCTCTACTTTTATAAAATCTTGTATAACTTTGTTGTATAATTATTATGTTTTTGTTTGTTAGTTTTTGGGTTTCACATGTCTAGGAATCCAATGCTTTTCTTTCCCCCTCTGTTTATAGAGGTTTTCTTTTTGTTTTATGGCAGGAAAAAGTTTATAGTTTTCCAAGTTTTCACTCTGTACATTCTATAAAATAAAAAATTAACGAGAAATTCCAGTTTTTCAAGTTTTCTGTGTGCTCAAAGTAAGTTTTCTTACTTACTTTTATTTTGATTTTGTCATTAATTTCATTGTGTTGATTAAGACTTTATAAAAGTAGAGCTTTATTAAAGCTACTTTTGACAAAATGGGCACCTTGTTCCACTATGGGAACACGTAAGACCTTCTAGTGGGTGGCTTCAATTATTGATTTGCTTTTCCTTTATCTGGTTTTGAGCCTTTGATTTGCTCCGTAATATATATATATATATATATATATATATATATATATATATATAGGATCTTACTAAATATGTTAAAAAAAATTATGAGAGCCACGAACTAAGATTTTGAAAACTGTATATGGATCTTTTTACAGAATTAAAACTATCAAAGGATTTAGTTCTTAACTAGTCATGGAGGCAAGCCCTAAAAACGCCTAAAACATGACAGCAGAGTGGGCGAATCCAGACTTCGGTATTAAACCTAATCCCTGCCTGTTTTAATCCAAACCATCTCAGAAATCAAATTTTTTAATTCTTGGTACTAATAATTCTAAAAATAAAACGACAAACTTTAAATTATTATACAATGCTTTATAAAAGCAAATGTTTTCATTTTTTGAATAAAATATAATTTCCTACTTCATCGTTATGATCTGTAGGGTCCTCTATTATATAGTTTATAATTAATATAAATATATATATATATATATATATATAGTTTATATTAATATAAACATATATAGTTTATATATATGTATATATATATATATATATATATGAATTAGAGAGAGAAAATTTCAGTTATTACAGAAGGAAGAAGCTGGAAATGGATAATTAAAATGGACAAAATGACTTGCTATTTAAGGCAAAAAAATGGACCAAAGTGCAAATAAGTAAACTTGAGGGACATATAAATAAATATTAATTGCTTCAGCAATTAACACAACAACCGTCCTAACTCAGCTGGTTTGACCATGGGCATTCAAAAGTGAGAGACAAAGATTTGAACCCTTTCTCCCTCAGTCCATCATATTTATTTTTCTGTTGGCTAAAACATGTGGCACGATGTGGCGCCCCAGTCTCGCCTATATGGTACCACGTGGCAGATCCTGGTGGTGCCACATCATCACAAATTTGTCTTCTTTTTTTGTTACTATAATTCGAATATTCTATATGTGAAACACATTCAACATATAATTTCGTTAACTATCACACGAAATACTTTGGCTAAAGATTTAATTTGAATTTTCGTAAATTTTATTTTATGGTGATATTGTGAGATAATAATGATACTAGAATAATTTATTTTCTAACGGATATCTAAATAGAGGGGTCGAATGCAAAAAGCTAATTTATTTTATCTTCTTGTAAATAATTCAAGTGCAATAATATTTATTTAGTAGAATTAAATATCATTAAACGATAATTAATATTATCATGGAGATGATAATTGATTAACCTGTTTGGAGCTAAAATCAATTATTCCTATAGGTCCCTCCATAAACCCCAACGATAACTCGGATAGAAAATATTTAAAGATATAGAAAAAGGAGAGAGAGAAAATAAATGTTTCAAAGTATTTGAAAAATGCCGTATTTTATTTTTGGAGAAAAATAAAATATTCAGTTTTTTATTTAAAAAAAAAAAGAAGTGACGACGTGACACAACCCGGGCCCACCATGTGGCTGCCAAGTGGCGCATCATGAGCAAGTCAGAAGGTGCCACATCGCGCCCCAAGTTTCAGCCAATAGAAAAATAAATACCCTGGACTGAGGGAGAAACGGTTTGAAGCTTTGTCCCTCACTTTGAACGCCCATGGTCAAACCAGCTGAGCTAGGACAATTGTTCTGGCCAAAGTTTTTGGCCTATAAATAGCAGACCATTTTGTCCATTTTAATCATCCATTTTCAGCTTCTTTCTTCTCTAATTAACTGAAATTTTCTCTTTCTAATTCATATATATATATAGTTTATATAATTAATATTAACACTATATATATATAATTAATATATAAGACTATATATATATGGTTTTCTATAATTAGAAAATTAGTTTTTCTAAAAGGTTTGAAAAGTTATAAAGACTTTTCAAAATTAAATATTTTTTAGTTTATAATATTTTACAGATATTTGGAGCCCACACTCCTAGGGTTCTACTGGAGTTATTAGGAGAAGGTCTACCGGGTATCGCGACGGAATTCTTCACACTCTATTTTTCCCCGGTGTAAGGTAATATTAACTCACTTTATTTTTCGCTTTTATAATTGTTGTTTAAGCATGCTATTATTCTGCCCATATTATTTATGTCGATTTAAAATTTCTTTTGTGTACTTGTATAAATTAGAGTCGATCCTGCTAATTTTTAATATTCCGCTACAAAATAAAATATTTAAGAAATATTTTGTACCATTACTCTGGCAAAATTTTGAAGAGTACCGATTTATACCGTTACTTTGGCAAAGTTTTCCCAAGTGGTATCAGAGATGAGAGATAAAGTCATGTTTATGGAAAATGCTATACAAATGTAATGAATTTGTGCATCTTAATGATGATAGGCCGTAAAAAGCATACCGCAAAAGTTGAAGACAATATGGTATAGAGGAGGTGAAGCGCCTCAAATTTCGAAGTATTGTGTAGTACACCGAATTGCTTTGCTATTGCTGCCACCTGGAATAACCAATAGATAAGAGATCAATTCAAAGTTAAGATCAATCTGGGAAACACAACAAGACAAGCTAGGGAAAAAGGAGTAACCATCTTTGATAGCTCTGATGGATGATCAGCGTAGACCTTTTCAGCGAGCAGCTTACTTATGATCAACTGAACAAGCTTCATGGCAAGCTCAATCACATGGGGAACCTGTGGCACATTAGCATCAGATACTTTCCAACCAAACATGTTACCCAAGGATTATATAGGCTACAGTTTCTACATTTTCATTGAGGACAGGACTCTAGAGTTTAGACAACCCTTGTAGCGTAGAGATGGCCAAGCCCAATCAGCATTTATTGTAGTGATATTACCATCGCCAATACCACAAAACAGACTACAGTATCAAATGACCACCATATTGCCCAAATGCTTAACATCTATAATCTCAAGATTGACTTAAACGAATTACCATCTGGAAATGCAGACATCGGAGATGCCAAAACATTCATGCCTCTGGATTCGTACAAGGTTACCATGCCATCCTCGTGGCCAGTGGATACCAAAAATAGAAATTCATAGCACTCCTCACTCAGAGATGAGCCAGAACTGCAATTCAAAATAAACATACAATCAGTTCACATCATGCAAAGGTACGATCCTCCTACCAATACGAATAGTTCATTATGCAGACCTATAACATGAATTTAGAGTGAATTAGACAAGCAAATAAATACTAGTCTACAATTTTGCATTACAACAACACACCACAATTTAGGTCAAGGCTTGCAAATAATCTAAATCTGTTAAAGCAGTCAAACAGTAAATTTCAAGAAAGTGAAGTCACATTACCCAGATTAAAAATCATTTCCTTTGCACAAAAACAAAAAAACAACCCAGAAAAGCAAAAATATAAAAATAGTAGAATTACATACTCGCTGGACAGAACCTCCAAGAGAAGGGAAACTTTTGACGGCATCTCATTAGTAGCAGCAACCTGGGGAACCCTAGCAAATGCTGCAAGCACCGTCACGGACAACCTCAAGTAAGCCAAGCGATTGGCATTATCACCTTAACCATTCCCTTCCCCATTCCTGTCGAAGCAAATTTAACACTAAAAATATAATAAACATTTCTCGAAAAAGCTATAGAACGAAAAACATAGGTGAGACCATACCAGTGAGTAAGAGGCAGTGGAGCCGACGGCGTGGTATACATCGAGAATAGCATGTTGGTCGTCTTTGTCACAAATTTTGGTGACTAGAAGAAGGCCAGCTAGGCGTTGAGGGTCAGTTTTCCCTCTCAACAGCTTCATCAAAATCGTCCATCGGTGGGGATGAAGAAGGAGAAGACACTGATGAAGATGCTTGCACAGCTTTTGGTTCAGTTTGAGAAGTCGCAGTTTTCTCCATTACAGAGCTAACAAAGAAGCCGCAATGAGACTAACAGTATAAATATATCCGAGAGAGACGAGCAGCGAGGGAGAAGGGAGGCTTCGGATTTGGTTGGTTCGAGAAAGAGAAAAACGGGAGACTCTTTTTTTTTGTCTTTTTATCAATTAAAAACGGGAGATTCTGAGACCAGTGGCTTTTTTTGGCTGTTCAGGTTTAGCATTCATGTTGGCAAGCATAGCAGAGACTGATAGCTTCTCTTTGCCTGTCTGCTTTGCCTTTGTACCACCAGCACCCTCATCTGATTTCTTCTTGCCCATAGTGATGGCTGACCAATCATAATTGAAAATCGAAACAACAGTTTTCAATTAATAAGAAACAAATCAAACAAGATCATATCCAACAGAAAACATGACTAACTATGGTGCGCCGTTTCATATCACACAATAACATCATCGAAAGGGGGTTACTTGGTATGTCGTAAAAGTTTCAATCTTATAAACAACTCACACCGAAACGAAAAACCAGTAAAGAGATTTAAAAAGGAACCCCTAGTAATATCTCACTTAATCCACATCAAGAATGAGTTATAGAAAGCACTCACCGGCTGGAAGAAAAGTTGAACACGGAATCAAACTGGTTATACAGATAAGATAGACGGAGGAAGCTGAAGCTGAGGCGGCGCAGAGATTTGCAAAGAAAGGTTTCCGTTTCCGTTTACGATTCCGATTTTGTATTGCTATGTTTATTCGTTTAGACAAAATCACAAAATTTGTTTCTGAAAAGAATAAGAAGCGAATTTGGATGGGCTTAATATTGGGCTTTATCTTGGGCTTCTGGAGAGTTGGGCTTTATTTCCAAAATATGGGCTCAATTATTTATTCTACTTTTTTTTTTCTTTAAAATGAGCTGCACTGGAACTTAATGGACTAATAGTGCTGCAACAATTTTTTTCCATTTACGATATTTCTGGACTTCATATTAAAAGTAAACTTTTACATAATTTTTTAAATTGATTGTGTAAGAAATAAATAATTGTATAAGCTTCTTTAAACTAGATTGTGGGATTCCGACTTAGTTTTAATATATTCTAGAACACACCTTATTTTTTGGGTTATAATTGTCAATAATAACATCTTATAAGTTTATGTTTTTTTTTCAAATACTCTAATGTCTTATTTTTAAACTAGGATCTGATGCGTACACCTTATAAATACAAAAGAGATTTTATAAAATTCGGGTGCTTATAAATTTTTTAAAATACACTTAGCCAAAAATATTAAAATAAAACTCTTTTGCTTCATTAATTAACGGTAATACTTAAAAGAATTAAAATAAGTCCATGATTATGTTAGTTGATCCTAAGTAAGCTCAAATTCAACTCATAAGTCATAAGACAACAGAGTTATTAACTTATACACTGATGGCTGTCAAGAACTAAACCAAAGCTAATGCAAATACAAATATTATGATGTAATTACATCTCAAAAAAATCACTGTGTAGTATTGTGTTGTGTCGAACACTATATTAGATATCTATATAGTATTTTATATTAAAAAAAAAATAATATCGTCGTGTTCGTATCTCCGTATTTGTATCTGTATAGATTAGGGGATATTAATTAGATGCATAAAGAGATGAATATGCATTTGCATTATATAAAGTATTATCCATTATATAAAGTGCAGGTTAAAATTTGATTGGGATTTGGACCTAGCTACTTAAAACAATTAATTAATAGTCCAATCATTATATTATCCATTCCGGAAGATCATGGAATAGTAATGATCTGAATTTTCCCTCCTTCATGTTAGTGCTAGTCGAGCTTATACCACTTTTTGCAGGCTTTAAACTTTATATATAAGAATTATGCAAATATAACACTGATAAACGGACACGGCAATGAGAATATATATAGATGCCGACACGACAGACACGAATATAGTGATACAAATTTATTTTGATATTTAATATTAGATAAATATATCTGACGTACACAAGTATCCGGCACCATACGGCAAGATATAATAACATATTTAGGAATTTCTAGGTAAATCATATATATTATCTTAATCTTTGAATTCCTATCTGCCGAATTTATATTAATTAGGAGACAAAGACAAATATTGATTAATTAAGTTATTTTTAGTTATGCTTTTGGAAGCAACAAGGCTAAATGTCTTTATAATACGGCACATCCAATCATAACTAAACAACCTATACACAACACAGACGGTTTGGTATACTTCCACTATTCCATACTGGATTTATCTTATAGTTTCTGTAGTTTTCTCTAAGACCCACTCCAATTAATTAAAATAAATAAACTAGGAGAAGAAGATAAGATAACTTATTAAAAACAAATTATTTAATTTTACTTTGTCACCATCAATGATTTTTTATCTTTTATTTCAAATCGAGTTTGATTAATTCGGCATCACATGGTATATAATAAATACTTTTCATTTCAACCAAAAACCAAAATAAATAAATAATTTAAATACTTTTCATGAGATTAAAATTGCAAATGAAATTCACTTGTGTAACCAAAATTTTAAAAGTCAATTAATGTTGGATTAAGATAAAAACAAGTCAAATTATAAGACAAAAATCGAAAAATAAATAAAATGAACACCTATGAACCAAAATTAGCAAAAATTAATTAGTATAATATACCAAAATGAAAAAACAGATAGTACTATAGAGTATGGATTATAACGAGGAGGATGTGGTTGAGTAGAAGAGCCTCATCCATCCTTAATTAAACGTCAGGGATTCAAGTCCGGACTTTATATATAAAATAATTTTAAATTTCTTGGCTAACTATTCCACTATTTGAGGTGACTATAATTTAACGAGAAGACTAGATCGCTTTGGTCTACCCAAACAATTGGAGTATGAATCATAAAATTTCAAAATTACTCACAAACTGAAACATCAGAAGATTTTTTATTTTGATAATTCGGTTTACAACATTATTAGTACAATACTAAGATATTTTTTTATTATTATTATATTAATGGCTAATACAAAGCAAGATCTATCCAATAATAGAAGCACACTTTGAACCGCTTTTCCCAACTTTTAAAAAGCAGCCGCAGCTAACGTAACAATCAAATCATTGTACAGATTTTACACGAACAGACCAATCAAAACAAAGTAAATACTAAATACAACAAAACCAAACCAAAAGCAAACGAAAATTAAAAATTAGGACAAGACCCCTTCTAAGGATTTTTGTCGATAATCACAAGGGCATGTTTGGTTTTTGGAAGCAAACCAGATATTATCTCAAACGGAAACTGAGTCAAACGCGCCGCTCTGGTGTCCAGTGTGGCGCCGCCGGACTGAAATGGGCGGACACCACGCGCGCGTCAAGCAGCTCCACGATAGGCGTGAAGCTCACGCACCTCGGAGCCTTGTACTGATTAATCGACGCGCCGCGTGAGATTGCATAATCCATCAGCTCCTCAAATGTGCCGTTTCTCACAACCCTAATTTCCAGCGGGCCGACCGAGTTATCCGCGACTCGGCACTGTCTGTACACCGAGTTCAACGATTCCTCCATAACCAGGCAGCATTTCGCCAGAACATCGTGACTCGGCGAGTTTGCTGGGTCTTTCACAAACAATTCCCAGTATATGACATAATGACCCGGAATTGTGTTCGTATCAGCGTAGCTTGTGTACTCCACAACAGATGTATCAAATTCTCGCAACAAAGCAGAAGCATTCTCGACAGCCTTCTGCAACTCCGATTCGTCGGTTTTGTCCGAGTCAATACTGAGTAACACATTCTTCCGCCGAACAAACTTGAACTGAGGAGCCGAGTTGTGGAAACCTGTAACTCGGAGAACATCGCCAACTCGGTAACGGCACAGCCCGGAGTAAGTCGTCACAACAAGCTCATACTCTTTTCCCACCTCCACAGCCGCCAGCTCCACCAGCCGCGGCGGCGAGTCACGCGATAGTTGAACCGGGTTGACCGGGTCATGAGGGATGAACTCGAAATACCCCATATTAGGCATAATCGTGTAAGAAACCTCAGATGGCTCCGTCATGGGCTTCAAATTGAGCCCGAAATAGCACTCAGACGAAGCATACATAGTGCAAGGTTTAGGTAAACCTCCACTGTAAAAATCCAGAAGCGGAATATACTGCGCCATAGCTCCGGTAACAATCACGTCCAAATACTTCGTATTCGGCCAAATCCTCGGGATAATCCTCTCCCAATTTTCTCCTTTACATTCCTTTGTAATAAACTCAGCAAGATCCGGGTTTGGCTTCAGAATCTTCGCCATTCGTTCTTTAATAGCCGGGTCTGTGATTTTAGGGTTTAGTGACCCGGTTGATATATCACGGGCGAGTTGCTGCCAATTTGTTTGGAGGAATTTGATGGCGCGGAGGAGGCCGGAGGCGAAGACGGCGCCGACCCGGAGGACCTGGTGGCGCATGAGGAGGCCACAGAGCATTTGAGTGTACATGCTTTGGAAAGAATCGCAGCAGAGAATCGCTTCATCCGGACTGGTGTAGACGTTGTAAGGGTCGTAGGGACGGTTCTTGAAATGGTCACTTTTGTAGTAACCCGTGAGAACCGGCCGAGCTAATAAACCCCCCGGAGTTTTGGTTTCTGCCTTTATGAAGAGAAAGTACAGACCTTTTCCTTTGTCTAAATCCGGCACGTATCTATAATTCAAGAGAGTTTTAAGAATTAATATTAATTAAGATGTAATTAATTTTCTTCACAATAATTAAAGAGATATTTAACATATATATAATATAGTAAAATTCCAAAGGATTAAGCTTCTTACAGGTTCATGACTGGCATGAGAAGAGAATATAACAGCTGCCGGCGGTCCATCTCGTCACTAATGGTGGGCATCAGTTTCCTTTCTCCAGCTGATGTTCCAGAACTGCAAATTCATCATAGTCAGTCATCAAAATTAATTATTATTATTATTATTATTATTATTATTATTATTATTATTATTATACCACATGCAGATAATTAATTACTATAATTAACAAGATTCACAACAAACACATAAAATAGTATATTTAAGTTCTTTTTTAATTTGGTTCTAAACCAGCTTCCAATGTTAGTTTACCTTGTGAGAAACTCAGAGATGGGCTTAGTGCAAAAAATCGGAGAGAAATCCCCATTCGCAATACGATTAATATCCGGCTGAAGATCTTCGTAGGTCACAACCGGAACCCTCGACTTAAACGCATCCCGATCAGTAGCGCCATCAAGATTACACCTTTTCAGATACTCGGTATCGGCATTTTGGGCAAGTATTTCAGCCAGCACGTCTTCTTGCACCTTGTCAGCATTTTCAGTCATCTCTTCAATAAATTGAAGAGCCTTAGCAAATTTCTCATTTGTTCCCATGATCAGGAAATCAAGAAGAAGTTTCAAAATTTTTTTTTTTTCTTAGAGAGATTGAGGTTTAATTGATTGTTCAAATTATTGTGTACATTTTGGGGACTAGGGCACGGTTTATATAGTGAAGCAAAGTGAGCAAGATGCCTCCATGCTGGAACGTCACCTGCCACGTAGGATCGTACACGTGGCAGCCGGACTTGTTATACTTTTTGGTTCTGCGTTTTTGGATTGACATCATCGTCTGTCGACATTGAAATATATCTGTCCTAGGATGTGTTGTGTCAGGAGGAAACATGCGGGCCCACTTGCTGCCCCGGAGAGGACACATGGGCCCGACAGGGTACCACGTGGACATTTCCCAGGTTGGGGTTTTTTGTCCGTTACCGGAGTTTGTTGGGCACGGACAGCGACGGGCCGGCTGCCGGCGAGGTGGTCATGACTTTGCATTATATTGTTTTTCCTCTCGTCTATGGATTAATTAGTTAAATGACACTAGTATTAATCAATGATAGAAATTAATTAATTAATATTGATTGTGAAGCAATGACGATTCACGTGGACAAGCAATTGATGTTGTGGTTAGAATTTTTCTTTTTCAGGTTGTAGTTATCCGATCCTCTTGTGACTTGTCAAGCAGTATTGTTACATGTTTGATGTATTTTTGTGTTGTTTTCATCGTCAAATTTATGGTATTTACAATGTATTTTTTTTCGTTTCGTTTCTCACATATAAGTTTTTAATATTTACATTTATTGGTAAAGTTATCTTTCGTTAATTAGATCTACGTTAGGATTCAGTCCAATTTTTTATTCAAAAATATGTACCCTCATTTGAGGCTCGTTTTGTTTTTGGAGATGTACCTTAGTGACTTTTTTTCATAAAAGACTTATGAGTACGGGGTAAGAGGGTCATTTATAATTCACTTTATTTTTTTCTTTTTTATTCATTTTTCAGAAAAGATGCTTATAAGGGAGTTAGCTAGGGTAATACGGTCATTTTGTGGATTCTATTAAGTCTTTCAAAATATTGACTATTTTAGGGATTTATATGTAATAAACGAAACAAGAGGGAGCCAAGCCAAATGCATGTAATTATGTCAATTTCGGGCTATCCAAATGTAATTCACACTTTTTTCTAAAGAGAGTTGATTAAATTATTTTAAATTGTAATAAGTTAATATTTTGAAATATAGTGTATGTCTATAAATAATGATATTAATAATTAAAGTATATATATATACTATATATATATATATATATATATATATATATATATATATATATCAGTGTTTTAAGAACAAGTTATTATACAAAATGATTTGTTTATAAGATATATCGATCTGATTTTTTTAAAATTAATTGGAGTTATTAGCATAATAGTTGTGCCCGAAATAATAATTAATATATTTGTCATTTTGGCAATTCTATTATACATAGATTCGTTAATTTTTTTAGTGTGATTCATATGTTACACATTATGATATTTTAATCATTTATTAAAATAAAGTTTAAGTTTCATGACTTGCAAAAATTAGAATTTTAGTCGCACAAGCTAAACTAGTTTTTGGGTCCTTTTCACGTATGATATCAAATGTCCAATAATTTATCAAAAAAGAAAAAATGCAAATGACTACTAAGTTGCGTATATCTCCAACTTTTGACCAAATCACCAAATTATCATAAAAGTCTAGGCGAGGAATTGGAAAAATCAAAGTCAATTACGTAAAAAAGTATTTGTTTGTGGAAATTAACTTGAGTTGATAATTGATTACTCTACCACAAAATGGTGTAACTTTTCCCAGTTCGGTACTGTGTAAATTTAATTAGAAGTTTCGAGTTCAAATATTAATAGGAAGAATTTGACTCTGAATATAATTAAATTAGCTTTAAAAAAAACGATAAATTACTCTGAATAAGAAAATGGAATATAATTCCTGCAATAAGAACAAGCACGACTTAGCATTTTCTATGCAAGAAAAAGTGAAAACAATAATAAATAAATAAACACAAAAGAGCTAACAACAAATGCGATTTTGAGTAGAAGATTTCTTAGTCAACTTTTCCAGATATTGCTTCATTCAAGATCTTCTAAAGTAGTCAAGTACTTTCACTCGTTGTCTCGTCAACGTTACACACTCCTGCAGGCATAAATATTATTATCAATATTACAAATACCCCTAAAGCTAACATAAGGCTGTTAAGTTTGACACTTATATAAATAAGGGTCAGTTACGAATTCTTCTAAAATTTACATCGTTTACAGAAAATATCCTATAACTTTGAAGATTACAAAAAATACCCCAAGGTTTGACAAATCATAACAAAAAACACCATCAAACTAACGAAAAATCGTTGACTTAGGGTGTTTTTTTTGTAATTTTTAAGATTTCAGGTTTTTTTTTGTCGTAGACGATGCAAAACTTTGTTTGGGGGGGTGCGGGGGGTTCGTAATTATTTCAATCAAAAGTGTAAGATGAATCGAATATCTTCAAGGAATATTAACAGCAGAATTGGTCTCTACTCCAACAATCTTTAAGATGAAAAGAATGGCATATTATTCAACTTCAGCTTTATCTTCTCTTTATTTACAGGTTCCTTTTCCTTCATCGCTCCAGAATTTCCATCAGACAAGACATAAGAACTACTCTACCATCGTCACTCAAAGAGACAACAGGAAATTTCACTGCAAGATATAGAACTTCGTCATAATGTCAAGTTTAATTCTTTCATTTTGAAAAGAACCCAACATTATGGCAGGAAGGAAGTGTCCAGCTTGTTGAAGTAAAGTTAGGGCGAATTGCATGTAGTAGCTAAAAGGTCTACCATAATTAAAACACTCCCTCTATTTTAAAAACTTACAGAAAACCCCCTGAGGTTTCAAGCAAACTTACAATGTGAGAAGGCTGCCACTGCAGAAAGCAATGCTGCATAAAAAATGGAACCATCAGCATCCAAACAATATATGTCCAGCAAGAATCATTTCTACTGTGATTGATTAGAATGGAGAAAGACAAAGAAATCAAATTTATTACCAGGTAGACCATCCAAGCAGCTTTGCTACTGACTAAACATAATTCTTTCAGCTCAACCATTCCAGAACTGCATGAATTACAAATCATAATTAACAAAATCTACCAAGAAAGAATTGAAGCTTCAAAACTCTTCAAACCCCAGGAAAATAACTGAAATTTATTTGTAATCTCAACATTGTCATATGCACTTGCCTTAAAATGCTGTCAGATAATTGCTTCGATATTACTGGAGCCACCTCAGCTGGCTTGCCAGGGTGAACCAGTGGAGAACAAATTGGAGGCATGTGGAAATCAATGGCTGGAAAGAATAACCCGACTTTATTAAAGGAAAATAACATGGAAAATATGAAAAACTAATTGAGGTTTGTGCCGTTTATGAAAAACATATTGAAACCTTGAACCTTTACGGATAACCCCTCAGGTTTGCAAAACATAACAATCAGACCTTGAAACCTGGAAACCATGAGACATTACAAATTCCTCCAAAGTCAATGATTGTTAAAGATTTTCCGTTAGTTTTAGGGGAGTATTCGTAATATTTTGCAAACCTCAGGGTAAGTTTCATTGTCCTTCCGTAAACAGCGTAAAAACTCAAGAGGGTTATTCGTAGTGTTTCAAGGTTTCAGGGTGTTTTCCAAAAAAAAAAAAACTAACCTCAGGGAGTTTTTCGTAATTATTGCAGGTGTTCTTAACCTATGCATCCCTCATCAGGTGCCTGTGCCTCCATAGTTGGAGTCGTCATGACTTCCATTTTAATTGCAGCCAACATGGTATGGGCATAATATAGAACTCTCAATCAGTACATATTGAAGACTGAAATGATTTGCACAACAACACACACACACACCCTCACACCCTCACAGTGCAACCTATCTTTGCAAGGGCTGAACCATTAGCAGAAGTAAGTCAGTAACAGCTCCTAGATTACGAAAGTCGGCAGTATATGAATTTTCAGAGATAAGGCAACATGGTCAGTATTTCAAGGGATGTGAATAACTGATTGACTAACCAAGCATAAGTGTGGTCTCTCTACAGATCATCCGAGAGGCCGGCCAGCAGGCCTTATCGATTCAAGAAGATGCCGCTCATGAAAACGTTGAGGAAAAAGATGTCTAAAAGCATCCAGCTCCATCTCTGAAGACAATTTGGCCTATCTCTAGGGAAACAACAATTAAATTTAGTGAAGTTTGCTTAAAATTTTGAAATTGAAACCTTGACATCTTACAAATACCCTAGTAAATTGAAAACTTACAAATATCCCCCTTGAAACATAAAAATGTATACATAATACCCCTTATTTCCAAAGAAACTCAAACATTTCGTAGGCCTCCAGAGTGTCACAATTCACAACTGAAGTAGCTTGAATGCTGATAAGTCCATGTACTGTTTATTTTTTGCTTCTATTTTACTTATCATTAGAAATATGAACTGAGACTGCAAAAAAAAAGCTAGTGTTCACTTCTAGAATCAAGTTTCAAGAAGATGAATGATGGAATTTTTAAATTTTCCAATTCAGCTGGCATGGAAACTTCCTTTAATTTGCTTATTTCTTGTTGAAATAACACAAAAATACAAAAATGTGACAAAAAAAGAGGAAGAAAGAAAGATTTGGAATTAGAAAACACAGCATATATTGCAACATTTAGGTGAGCTAATGTTTCTAACTTCATCAAAGTTCTATAAACTTTCCTTTAAATTACTACCTTGGCGATGGAGAGAGTACGGCAGAAGACGGCGGCGTCAAGTGTCAAGAGGCGAAAGCTACAGCGTACCTGCAGTAGCTTAAAATATCACTACAAGAAAACTGCCAAAGATTGACTGCCAAAACCGACCGAAATTTCAAAAAAAGTGGTCGGAATTAATTTGAACGGTTTTCGTAAATTTGACAAAAAACAGACAAAATTCTAATGAAAAAAACCGGTCGATAAACCTTTGGTGGAATATATGTATCGACCAACTGAGTTGAGAGAGTTGCCCCAATTGAGCCTATGCAATACAATAGGATGGAAAACCAAGAATATAAAAATGCTTTGCAAAAATCACTAATTTACAGAATCATATATTGTATTTCTTCATGTGCATTTGAAATATGATGATTTAAAAGTCTGTTAATAAAAGAATGGCTAGAATATACAATGTAAATAATGATAAATGCAATATAAAATATACTATTACATAAACTATAATTTATTTAAGTGTCTTTATTAATATTTGTTATATAAAATTATTATGTAATATTTATAATCAAATATGATCAATCAGATATTATAAATTTATAATAGATCATTCCAATCCACATTTTCTTTTAAAAAATTTCCACATGATTTTTTTTGAACTCGAGTACTGCGCGCGAAAAAATATATATCTTTTACATTAAAATCCGCCCCAATAACAACTCTATATAGTCTATAGATAAGGGACTAATTAGGCCAATCTTAAGACTTAATTATCAAATTAACCCAACCTTTTTAATGCATCATAATTAATTACATTATTTGAGTTATATGTAATAATTGATCGAGTAACTTTATTGAGCGTGAAATATTTATATCAATCGCTCTGCTCTTAATTATTAGCCCACTTTCACTTCAACTAACAAGTGTGAGTGTGTGATAAATGACTTAGCTTTTAATCAGTTAATCGAAACCTGTGCTTGATCCAGCTTTTAAGCTGGGAAAACGGGCGACTTTTTTTTATAAATAATTCGTGTTTCACTTTCACATGCTTTATCAAAAGTAATTGGGAACCGCACATAATTAAGAGACACCTATGCTCAAATATTAATTCTCATTCTCATTAAATGTAATCTTACTCTACTTTTATAAATTAAATTACAACTTCTATTACTTCTGAATAAGTTAAGTTGGAAAAATATAGAATTGTAAAAATAGGAAGCATATGAAAAAAATCAAGTGAATAGAATAACACAAATAAAAGTGAGTGGTTTGAGTGCTTAAGGGAAAAAAGTTATTTATTATACTAAAGAAACTTTCATGTATTTATAAAAATAACTTAAAAGGTAGAAGTTGAAATCATAATCATGTACACAAGTGCTTCTAGCTTATTTTCCATTAAAATTACAAGAAAATGAGATTATTTGGAGAAAATTATATATATGTTTTATAACAAAATTATTATTTATTTACTTTATTTTTAAAATAATTATTTAATATAAATTAGGCGGGGGTCAAATGATAGAAGCTGCAAGTTGGCGTTCTCCCGCTATGTGAGCCAAGTTTTATGCTTAAATCACATGCATCATTAACAATTAACCGCCCTAAGTCTAGATTAATCGTGCACCCAAATTAATATGATTCTTAATTAGGTTCTTTAATTTGTCCTTTTTATTGAAATTGAAATAAATCATATTGTTTAAGCTGTGGATCCACTATACACATGATTTTAATAGTTTATGGGACAAAACTGAAGACTCTTTCTCCTTGCAACTCACAAAATATATTAAGAAAGACCAGGCTTTTCACATTGTATCATTGACCAAGATTTAATGATACGTGTAAAGTTTGGACAAATTGCAAATTTGGGACGTATAACTTGTACTCTTTTACAATTTTAGAATAATTACTAAATAGTATATTTTTATTTTTGTCATGTAATTTGTTCAAAAATTTCAATTTAGGGACATTTTTTTTTCTAAATTGATGTTAGGACCAAATTGCTCCCACGTGAGAGTGCATGTTGTCAAAATTCAAACCTGACAATAATTGTTGATATTGGCAATTCGATTTAAAATCAGATTTATTGATGTAGTCGATTTTCAATTGTTTTACTCGTTTAAAATCTGATTTATTGAAATAAAGCAAGACTTAATAGATTTGCTTTAAAGTTTGACTTTAAATTAAATTACCAACATCAATAATTATTGCCACGTTGGATTTTGGCCACGTCATCACGTGCTCCTCACATAGAAGCAATTTGAAACGTTTGACAAATTACGTACAAGGTAAAACGAAGTTGCATTATTTAGTATCCTAATATTGCAAACTGGTACCAATTATTATTTCAATTTTGCAACTGGCCCTGTAATTAAAAAAAAAAAAATAAATAAATAAAACTAAATATTCATAATCAATAAAATTGAAAACAAATAAAATAAGTACTAAGTTATAGAACTAATATTGAGCTAGATTTTCTTAAATTTCAGCTTCTTGTGCTATTTAATTAATTAGAACACTTCTGCAGTACTGCCCATGACAAATAATACAAATCTACAAATTTGTCTTCTTCGACTCTACTTAAAGTATCTAGAGTAGTAATAGTACATATATAATCTATTCTTTTTCTTTAATAAATTATATTCAATGCATTGAGATACTAAAGACACATGCAGTTAGCACAACTATAACACTTTTGAGATTATACGTTTAATGATACTAAATTCTCCTAAAATAAAATATAATTCTCAACATATAATATTCGAACTGATCTGAAGATCAGAAGTAAACCTAGCTGGGTTTAAACTTTATTTATCAGTTCACTCTCTCATTATATTACAAACTTCATGAATTTCTGCGGCTCGCAAATCCATTTTTCCTCTTTATCTCCTAAAGTTTCATTGCAATGTTGGATCAAATCGAACTCCTTTCCAATAAAAAAGCCAACATCTTTTCTCCCAAAAACCCTAATTCATTTGCACTTTTCCTGTTCAAATGTTCCCAGCTTTTCGTAATCCTCCTATTCCAATTCTACATTCTAAGCTCCATTTTCCAATCTCCATCAAAACCCGTCTTTCTTCAACAATTAATACAGCAAAACGTTACTGAAAAGTCTGTAATACGAGAAGATATTGTCTCTGCAAAATGCGAGTATGGATTGGTGTACGTTTACGATCTCCCGCCCATGTTCAACAAAGAGTTGCTAGACAACTGTCACGATTTAGACCCATGGCATTCCCGCTGCAACGCGATTTCAAATGACGGGCTCGGCCTGAAAGCTTCCGGAATCTCCGCCGTGCCGGAAAATCTTGCTCCGGCGTGGTACTGGACGGACATGTTCGCCGGCGAGGTTATATACCACACGAGATTAATAAACCATAAATGTAGGACTACGGATGCGGAATCTGCTACGGCGTTCTACATACCGTTCTACGCTGGAATCGCGGTGGCGAAATATTTATTCACGAACTACACTGCAAAAGAGCGGGATTGGCATTCTGCGAAGCTGCTCAAGTGGGTTCAGGATCAGAAACCCTGGAGACGATCCAACGGCTCAGACCACTTCATCATGCTTGGTCGAATGACGTGGGATTTTCGACGGCGGAGAGATGAGGACTGGGGCTCAAGCTTCCTCAACATGCCGGCGATGAAACAGATCCTACGGCTGTCGGTGGAGAGAGATCCTTGGGACCATCTAGAGATCGGTGTGCCCTACCCCACAGGATTCCACCCCAAGTCAAAGTCGGAAATGGGTCAATGGCTGAATTTCGTAAAATCCCGTAATAGGACGAGTCTGTTCACATTCGTCGGAGGTAAACGCAAAGTGAAGGGCGATTTCAGGGCGATATTGCAGACTCACTGTCTCAACGAGTCTGACTCGTGCCGAGTCGTGGACTGCTCTGGAACTCGGTGCTACGATGGCACTTCCGAAATCTTGGAAGCGTTTTTGGACTCGGACTTCTGTTTGCAGCCTAGAGGCGATGCTTACACGCGACGGTCAACGTTTGATTGCATGTTGGCCGGTTCGATACCGGTTTTTTTCTGGAAGAGGAGTATTTATAATCAGTATGAGTGGTTTTTGGGCGGTGAACCGGACAAGTTTTCGGTTTTTATAGACCGGAAAGACGTCCGGAATAGGACGTCGATACGGAAGGTTCTAGAAGGGTACAGCAGAGATGAAGTGAGGAAAATGAGAGAAAATGTTATTAATTTGATACCAAAATTTGTGTATAATTTGATGTCTGGTGATGAAGTGGAGAATAGTGATATTAAAGATGCTTTTGATATTGCTATTGATGGGGTTTTGAGGAGGTTTAAGGAGGAAAAAGAGATTACGAAATCGGATCAGATCAATTAACAATTAGCGCCGAGTCAGTAACCTACGATAATGGTATACAATTCTTGTAATGTTCAAAGTGGGAGCGCAATTTTGAAAGTGATTATCATCAAGGTGCACAAAGAAAGAGGTAAAATTGATTAGTGTTTTTTTTTCTCTGAAGTTTTTGGTTGTATATAATACAATTATATTGTATTAGCAATAATGGAAGTTCATTTCTCATATATTATAACTGGTCATTGTGTACGTGTTCCAAATTAAGCTAGATTAATTTAGTCGGAAATCTTAGAAAAAAAATATTTAGTATTACTTTTGGTACGTGTTTATAATGTTTTCAAAACATAAAGATTATTTAATTGGTTTTACATTACCTAACTGTGTGATAGAATATAAGTTTCATTCTATTGTTTTACTTCTTTTCCTAATAGCCCCCTTGTCATATAGAGTAATTATCACACTCTCTACTTCTCGTTATATACGCATTCTAACGATTGAAAAGACTAAAATACTCTTATTACAACTACAGACAAAATACCAGATTCTGCACCATAAATTTGCTACAGCAAAATCTAAACCACTAATTCATTTTTCCTCTCACTATTTCAAACCCCAGCTATATCAAATCCCTAATTAAATCGACACTCAAATTAGAGGAGAACTATAAATTGAAAATATATAAAATGAAGGCTTTGTGCATTTATAAAATCTAGGGGTATTATGGACTTTATGAGATAAATAAGTCAATTTTTACCATATTTCAGCCTCAATATCCGCGAGTGTAAAATACTCGCTGCCCCAGGTGTTAAATGAACTTTGTTTAATTTCTCAGGGTAATTAAAAATTAATTTAACACAGATAATTGATGCAAACATTTCATAATACACAAAATAGTTGCTCGTATTTCTCCCATTATTCAATTTCAAAAAGAATTAAACTACATCAAGATTATCCAAAAGAAACATAATAACAAAGCTAAAGGAATAACTGGGCTATGGATTCTTCTTGGGTGATGTAGTTGGGCTAGATTCCAAATATAAATGGGCCTTAACCCGCCTCTCTCTCTCTCCCGTATATCACCCAAAACACAAGAGATTACAAAACTGCACTAGCAACCATCACAAGCCAAATATATTATATCCACCTGCTGGGGATTTAGGTGTAATTTCCCATGGTACCAGGGGGTCTAAGTGTAATTAGACCAAATGTCAGGGGGTATAGGTGTAATTCACTAAAATATCTAATGTCTAATTCCTCCTAGAAACTTAAGCTTTTCGATAATGTGGACAGAGGGATATAAATGATTTTTTCTGTGGCGTGTTTGGAACGACTTGATTGATACCTGTGTCTAATTGCTCTGGCTCTGTACAAATCTCAGTTCATCTCTCGTGGAGCTAGCAAGGGGTACGTAACTGTTCCATCACTAGTTATCTCCTAGAAATGCAACACTTTCTTTTAGTCGAGATTTTCTGCTTCTTGCTAATTAATACCACGAAACTCCTTTCTCGAAACTATTGATAGTGTAAAATTAAGAATATCAATTGGACTTAATATACACAATAGTGACAAGGTATAATTGGATATTGTTAAAACATATTAATAAACCACAGGCACAAAACAAAACCTCTTCTTGCTCTCTGTGTGTGTGTTTACTGTTTAGTCATATAATTTCTAGGGAATTAGGAACCCCAGTTGGGGATATTTGCAGTGGCTTCATTCACCATTTTCACCAACGTAACCTGCAACATGTCGAACCATTTTAGACTAATATGTTCTTAAACTTTTTATAAGATTCCGACAGTTATTTCCAGCATATTTAATGCGAACATACCACACTTTCTGGGACACCGGGAGGCGGCAAAGGAAGATTTCTTGGAGGGGGAATGGTGTCGTATGATCTCTTGTCAAATCGCCACTCTCCAATCTTTCCATAAGTCATCTTACCCTGAAATGAAAGGAGCCACATACATATAAATTCCAGCAAAAAGTAGAAAAGTACACACACAAAGACTAGCAAAAGGGCTAACAAAATTACCTGTAAATCATAGTCGCATCCATATGTATAATGAATTATGTAAGACTTGCCGATTGCTGTATCCCAAGGAGGCTGCAGGGGATTATTAGAAGACATTATTTGCATGATGTATCAATGTTGTAAGTATAAAAAAGGGACACTCTCATATCTTAGCTATCTAATATCAGAAAGATAGATATTTAACCAATATCAACTTCAACCTGAATCATGAATTCCTTGTGTAAGATGTTACCCACGCCATGTAATGCTGAGGCAACCGCATAGGCATACCTACATTTGCCAGAAAAAAAAAACACTAAATTGGGCGGTGGTTCATTCCAACAAACAATAGAATCAGTGCCATCTTAAATGCAACTATGTATCTCAAAGATGTAGCTAGCTTACATCTCAAGGACCCATCCAAAAGCTTTATCTGCTTCAGGATCCTTTTTCATTGCTAAAGAAACATTCATCCATGTCGGCGCTATCTTTTTCAGAGCATCCTGATATAATTTGGCAAGACATAACCTCTCAAGGCCTTAGAAACAAAATCAAAGTAAGGACTTTACAAAGTAAAGCTAATAATACCTTTCCTACAATGACAGGGGAGTTTCCAATGGGATCAATGTTAGTTACTGGTCCACTTTCTTCTGGAAAAAACTTCCTTAACACTTTCTCATATTTCTTAGGCTCGATGTAGAAGAAAGGGAATGCAGCACTGAGCCCATCTATTGATAAGTTGGGAATAGGCTTGACTAGAATGTGGTCTGGTTCAGACATCAATATGTAACTACATAAACATAAGTACGAGATAAATGTCAGAATTGTTTTTGATAATGTGTAGTAAGAAATCCAGAGCTTGTTTCTGCATACTCTTCTTCAATATTGGCTTTTTGGAGCCACTGTACAAATGCCCAAGGTCTGTTTAGAACTATGTACCCCTGAAATAAGATGAGATAAGCCAATATTAGTTTGACTGACATATATATTACTGTCAGATCTGTAGAGAAACTCATATGCAAAAGATCCTTGATTACTCTTCGGAGTGAAAAATATTACAGTGGACCCAATACAAATTAATTATTGCACAACTCTTGCCTATCTGGGTTTGTTTGTCATCAATATCGAAGATGGAAACTATATTCAAGCTAGATTTGTTTGCTATATACATAAGAGGGCGATAGTGTATTGTCTAATAACTCCAATCTGTGCTTTCAATTCTACATCTCCAAACACTTGAAACAAGTCTACATTCATCACAGTGTGACGATCAGCTAAGTTACAGCCCAAATTACCATACCAATTTGCAAAACCAACAGAGAGAACTAAAGATATGCACGTTTAATCACAACACCAACAATATACAGAGGATGAAGCAAAAACAACAAAACACAGTTGAAATTCAAAGTCCACCTCTTCTGCTCGCTGAGGAGTTATGACATGGAAAAAGGGGTAATTGTTATTATTAGAAATGAGAGGGGAAAAAAAAAAAAAAAAAGAACCTGATCAGTTCCAGGTGGGAGGGGCTGAGCAACGAAGGTGGGGATCTCATCCATGAATGTATCGGGTTCCCCAGAATGCAAAATCCTGGTGAAGCCACCCATATCAGAATTGGGGTTGGCTAATTTCTGTTTCTTAAACCAGTAATACATAACCCTTGTCTGCCACGTGTTGTAGATCGAGTCGGAGGCAGTTACGGCAGTGTGGAAAAGCCGCCTCTTGGTATTCTTGGAGGTCGATAAGTGTGTAGGCATCTTGATGATGGGGTCAACGGATTTTATTGTTGATGATGAAGAAGGGTTGGAAGGGCCTGGGAAGTCCTGCTTGAGAGACGCATTTGTTGATATGATTATGTTGTAGGTGATAAGTGCTGCTGAAAAGGTGATTATTGCAGTGAAGAACAAATTGCCACAACCCATAGCTAGTAGCTCTGAGAGGAGGTGGTGGTCGTCGGAGGAAAGTGGTAACGTTTCTGCTGCCTGGAAGTGGAATTAATATATTGTTCATATTTGGTCAGCTGGTGGTAGGCCAGGCCAGGACAGGACACCATAATTTAATTCATAATTAAAGAGTACTTAACATTAATTATCTTCAACTAATTACCTGCTCTGGAGTTCAGAGTTGACTCACTGTGATATATAGATAATAGATCGAACCAGAATAATTTATTATGATGGCTGTGTGAAGAGCTGTAGAGGACCTTTTGACCAGAATAATGAATAATCTTTTGTTTATTGCGAAATGTATGCTCAACTTAAGAGAAGAAGAAGTTTACCAAAAAAAAAAAAAGAGAGAGAAGGAGAAGCAAACATTCTTTCTTTGATATTACGTAACAAAATGTCAATGTTTTCAAACAAGGTACGACTATCCACAACTCAACTCAAGCCTTGTACCTATAATAATACTAATTTACAAGCCAAATATCATAAAACATTTTGATACATACACACACCAATCTCATTACATACATCTTCAGCGGTCAAATGTATTTCTGTGTTAACTCTCTTTCATAGCTGGGAAAATTGATTATTGATTCTTCATCTCTCAACCACTTGTTTGATGTGGGGAAACCGAACTGCCCAAGAAGAATATCCTGCGTGCATCCAATTTTACAATACATCATTCCACAGGATCGGAACATATGAGATGCATTATAGCTAGACTTTTATATTCATTTGAGTATACCTGTGGCAACTATCTGGTGAAGATCAGCCTCCGAGTTGACATTATCAGACACCACAGCCTATATTTTATATACGAAAGCAAAACTGTCAATACCTCACAAACCTAATGAAAAATTTAGAGTAATCATTTGAAATCAACATTAAATCCCAACAGCTTAAAAGATTAATTACCTGACCATAAGTAAACAAACTTGTCTTCATAAGCTGTGAAAGAGCAATCAGGTCATCAGTGCCAAAATCTGGATGTTGTAGAAGAGTTTCCTCAGAGGTGGAATCAAGTACTAATGAGCATATACTTGATGCCATCATCACAACTAGTGGGTCATCTGTGTTCTCTGTTGAAGGAGAAATTTAGGCATCTGATACAGTATATATAACATTACTTTTTCGTTCAGTAACAAATAAATAATATTGGAAATACCTGTCCAACGTGACAATGCCTGCAAAAGCTTGACACAAGTAGAATCATCCAAGGAGAAATGAAGTTGCTCTCTCTGTTCAAGACATAAAAAGGAGAGTCAAACACTTCCATTACCTATATCTCCTAATCATCATTATGGGAATGTCTCAACAGGTTATTTATACCTTTAAAAGGAAATTCAATATCGTATCACATGCCAAGAGTATGCCATGCTCAGTCCTAGAGCTGCTTGAATCAATCAAAGAAATAAGGTACTGAACAACCTGGGACAAATATTGGAAGGTTCACATGCAATATCTCAATAAAAGGAAGCTCATTCAAATGTTACATATATAGTTAGAACATGGAAACAACGTATCAACAATTATCAGCATATCATCATGTAAGTAACCTGATTGTGTTTTTGTCATTAAGAAAAAATCAAAGTTGGGGAGAAAAGGAAAGATTATACAACAATTCATGTAAAAGGCATTTTCTTACAGCTCTGACAGCCCCACTGGAGGCGAATTCTTTACATCCATCATCCTTCATTGTAATTTGACATAGCATAGGGAGCAAAAAGGAGACTGAGGAAAAAGTTCTGCCATTTTAAATCATATCAAGAAAGTTAGTCAACATTGCCGGGAAATTTTTAACTCAATTATCATGAGATATGTCACACCTAGACTCATCTCGCCCTTCAACTGACAGCATATAACCGAGAAGTTCCTTGACCTTCTCATTGCATGCACAAGGCGCTTCTGCAAGATAGCTGTAACAACAGTATAAGTTGCAACCTTGGAAATATGTCGAATTTGAATCAGCTAACGAATGCTAAACATTTTCAGATATCTACAGCCTAACTTGAAAAGCAAAGTTTCTTTGGTAGTTGATTGCTTATTTGTTCTGAAATTTCTTAATGTGATTATCGTTCTAAAATGTGAACCATTATTAAACTCATACCCTACGCTGTACTTTTCTGCCTTGGTGGATGCCTTTAGTTGTATCTTTTAATTTGTCCAGTAAAGTTTTCCTCTTCTATTAAGAAGGCAGACACATACTACCATATTAGAAGCATGTCATAGAAAAATTGAAGGACTCCAATAGAAAACAAAGTCGCCAACAGCTAACTGAAGACAACGAAATAACTCGAAAATAACGAAGAGGTAAGAAGCGAAATAAGCTCACCTCCCAACTATTCTGACAGAAGCTAAAAGGTCATCCCCTTTCCTCTCACCATGATCCTGTGGAAAACATGATTTGAGAATAAACAGCTACAGTTTTGCTTCATAAAAAAAGGAGATATTCTTACCTTCGCATCCTGCAAATAATCAAGGACTACACCAATTGTCTCATTGAGCCCTCCGATGATCTTGATGAAAGTGGTTTCACTAATGATGGAAGTTGAATTTGATTCTGCAAACAATTGGAGTTGTCAACTGAATTATAAAGTTGCAGACTCATATGCTTTAAACAAAACTAAACAAGAAAATACTTGTTGTCGGTTATACAATATGAACAAAAACAGACTTCCTCATACAAACGTGTATTTAAAATCCAAACCCCAAGTTTGATGTATTATAGCATTCATCAGCACTAGCCACCAGTCAGTAAATAAACACTATTCATCAATTTCGAAGGACAATAAACACCAACTCTCTTTTCTTATCTGTCTTTCTATGTACATCTCAAATATAGTCATAAATAATTCAATTCCTTAAATAACCTAACAGATGCTTGATGGTAGTGATGGTGTGAACCTTCTCTGATCATCTCCTAATAATTTCTCTTTGAAAAGAATTAAATATTGGACTTTTGAAACTTTTTTTTTCATGATTCATAGGAAAACAACAGAGGATCTAGACAATATTTGATTACATACCCTCATTTTCTCCAAATTTTGAGATAAGTTTGATAATCCTTTCCACCAAAGAGAAGGCAACACCAAGATTCCGTAACTTTATAAGAAATGTTTCAGCATTTGGAGGAGAATTCTTAGAGGCTTCATATTTTAAACATGCTAACTCGTTTAAAAGAACAGCAATTTCAACCCTGGATGACTCCAAAACAAGCAGTATACACCTGGAGAAAGACAAGGAATAACAAAAAGAAACTATGTTAGACTAGACAAGAATATTTAACCAAAAAACTGATTAGAAAGTATGAAATGTATCATTTTCAACAGTGACCTTTCAGCAGGGCAAGAACTATGTGCGCCTTGTAAGGTTCCTGGTCGAATTAGCCATTCTTCACCAATAATGGATATGACACTTTCAGCAAGAACAAGAGCCTGAAGTTTCACAGCAGGAGCTGCAGATGAGAGACAAGTTATGAGCTACAAAGACGATATAGGGACCACATATTGAAGATCTTTCTAAGCAATATACAGAAAATATCCCAAGGACAGAATAAGATAACTATTTTGACTAAATGTCACACATAATGTGTATTTCCAATAGAATATTACCTACTCGATTTTGTAAAACATCCATGATACCAACACGTATGCTAGTTGACCAATCATCACACATCATTGACTGAAGAACTGCATTTAAAGCTCCCTAAAGATCATGTAGACAAGCCACCCGTAAGATACCGAAAAAGTGCATTGGAATATAAATAATTATAGATGTGCTAGACATGTTAGCAGTTAATTAGACTTCAGAAAATTGAGGTGGCAGTATATAAATAAAAATGGACACATCAACCAAGTACAGCAGAAGTAGGGACTAGTCATCAAATGTATTGGTCGGTGATGGAAAATGTGCACTTTCTCTTCAGAGTTCAGATGAGAGATAAAGTCCTGTTTACAGAAAATGCTATACAAATGTAATGATTTTGTGCATCTTAATTATGATAAACTTTCCCAGACCGTAAAAAGCATACCGCAAAAGTTGAAGACAATATAGTAGAGAGGAGGTGAAGCGCCTCAAATTTCAAAGCATTGTGTAGCACGCCGAATTGCTTTGCTATTGCTGCCACCTGGAATAACCAATAGATAAGAGATCAATTCAAAGTTAAGATCAATCTGGAAAACACAACAAAACAAGCCAGGGAAAAAGGAGTAACCATCTTTGATAGCTCCGATGGATGATCAGCATAGACCTTTTCAGCGGGCAGCTTACTTATGATCAACTGAATAAGCTTCATGGCAAGCTCCATCACATGGGAACCTGCAGCACATTAGCATCAGATACGGGCCAACCAAACATGTTACCCAAGTACTATATAGACTACAGTTTCTACATTTTCATTGAGGATAGGACACTAGAGTTTAGACAACCCTTGTAGCATAGAGATGGGCAGATGGCCAAGCCCAATCAGCGTTTATTGTAGTGATATTACCATCGACAATACCACAAAACAGACTACAGTATATAATGACCATCATATTGCCCAAATGCTTAACATCTATAATCTCAAGATTGACTTAAACGAATTACCATCTGGAAATGCAGACATCTGAGATGCCAAAACATTCATGCCTCCGGATTCGTACAAGGTTACCACTCCATCCTCGTGGGCAGTGCATACCAAAAATAGAAATTCGTAGCACTCCTCACTCAGAGATGAGCCAGAACTGCAATTCAAAATAAACATACAATCAGTTCACATCATGCGAAGGTACGATCCTCCTACCAGTAAGAATACTTCACTATGCAGACCCATAACATGAATTTAAAGTGAATTAGACAAGCAAATACTAGTCTACCATTTTGTATTACAACAACACACCACAATTTTGGTCAGGGCTTGCAAATAATCTAAATCTCTTAAAGCAGTCAAACAGTAAATTTCAAGAAACTGAAGTCACATTACCCAGATTAAATTTCAAGAAAGTGAAGTCACATTACCCAGATTAAATTTCAAGAAAGTGAAGTCACATTACCCAGATTAAAAATCCTTCCTTGGCACAAAAACAAAAAACAACCCAGAAAAGGAAAAATATAAAAATAGTATAACTACATACTCGCTGGACAGAACCTCCAAGAGAAGGGAAACTTTTGACAGCATCTCATCAGTAGCAGCCACCTGGGGAACCCTAGCAAACGCTGCAAGCACCGTCACGGACAACCTCAAGTAAGCCTCGCGATTGGCATTATCACCTTCACCATTCCCTTTACCCATTCCTGTCACAAGAATAGAAGCAAATTTAACACTAAAAATATAATAAACGTTTCTCGAAAAAGCTATAGAACGAAAAACATAGGTGAGACCATACCAGTGAGTAAGAGGCGGTGGAGGAAAGTGGAGCCGACGGCGTGGTATACATCGAGAATGGCATGTTGGTCGTCTTTGTCACAAATTTTGGTGACTAGAAGAAGGCCAGCTAGGCGTTGGGAGTCAGTTTTCCCTCTCAACAGCTTCATCAAATTGTCCATCGATGGGGATGAAGAAGAAGAAGACGCTGATGACGATGCTTGCACAGCTTTTGGCTCAGTTTGAGAAGTCGCACTTTTCTCCATTTCAGAGCTAACAAAGAAGCCGCAATGAGACTAACAGTATAAATATATCCGAGAGAGACGAACAGAGAGGGAGAAGGGAGGCTTTGGATTTGGTTGGTTCGAGATAGGGGTGCACACGAGCCAAGTCAAGCCGAGCTTGACCAAAAATAACAGGCTTGAGCTTGAGCTTGACAAGCCTGTAATTTTGAGCTTGTGCTTGACCTTGACAAAAGCTTCAGTTCGGCTTGAGCTCTAAAACCTTGCTGTTGAATCCAAATTCTTAACTAGCTGCTCAAGTAAAGAAAAAACAAGAAAAGATACAGATATTTTTGTAAAATCAAGCTGATATAAAAGACAATGACAAGTTCATGAAATCAAGTTCAGATCAAAACTGCAAGAATATTTATGGCTGAAGAAGAAGAAGAAAAACTAGGAAAATGTAGAAGAGGGTCGAAATTTCTCAGTTGATTTTATCAATCTCAAATAACTAAGAGCATGATTCCATCAAACATTTGAGAGTCTTCGCATTGATACAAATAAAGTGCTTGTCGATTTACAACACATAAACTCACTAATTTTGTTCAAGAAAAAGCTTAATTTGTAACCGAAATTTCAGATTTCCTTTGATTAAACTTAACATCCACAAACCCACCTCATTCAAGTCAAAGTTCAATCAAAAAGCCCCAGAGAAAATGCATAAATATCGAATAAATAATTCATTTGAATCCGGATGCTTAGAAGTGTACAAGTAAACCGGTGTAGAATATGGAAAACAAGGAATCAGACAAATTGGAGATGTAATTGCAGTAACGTGTAAACTGGAGGTGGACTCACCGAAGAAGTAGGTGGGTGCCCAGTTAACGCCGCCGCAGAAGGTGTCACTGTGACAGGAGAGACAGGCACGACTGCGTACGAGAAAAAGAGACGACTCGTGGAAGTGGCTGGGCGGAGGTTCTGTCGCGGCGGCGCGTCGGGATGTGCGGGGCAGCGAGATATGCTGCACTGCGGCTTGCGGGAGGACTGAGGAGTTGGGCGGCGTCTTTGTGGTTAGTGGCCGGTGGGCGGCGGGGGTTTGGTGGCAGAGGGCGCCGAGGGTGTAATCCAAATACCCAATTGTCCACTAACTATGCTAACTGCTTCTACAGATACCTTGTGGCAAATTCTACTAATTTCTTATAATAATAAGGGATAATGATTTTTTCCGAGCGTCTGCCTTCTGAATTTTATAATTTTTTACAATTTGTCATCTCTAATGGAAATATTCCACCGAAAAATTGCATGGTGCCATATAAGAAATATATGTTTTATGTTATATTGTTGTCCTCAACATCTCGAAAATAAACCCTCAATCAATTTTAGAAAACTTAGAGCTTTTATCACCCAATTGAATATTTAAAATTATTCTATCAAATTTGCCGTTATTCTAATTGGGTAATAAAAACTCCAAATTTTCTGAAATTGATTGAAGGTTTATTTTTGACACATTAAGAGGAGTAATACAACATGTACCTATGTTTTTCATATGACACGATGCAATTTTTTAGTTCATATGACACGATGCAATTTTTTAGTGGAATATTTCCATCAGAGATGGCAAATTACAAAAAATTATGTAGTTTAAGAGACAAACTGTAAGAAAAAAAGTTTTAGATAGTAAAATATAAATCGGATGAAAAAAAAACTTTATCCCTAATAATAATAATAATAATAATAATAATGTATTTTATTATTCATGTTTCTTATGATGCGGGCTGAGCTGAGGGTTGGGGGTGTTGAGGTGGGCTCCTATTGGTCCAAACTTATGGAACTGGTCCGTCCCTTGAATCAGCCCGCTACAACCTGTGAACAGTCCGTGAACCGGCCCAAGCCCGCTTAGGTCTCAGCCCAGGACTGTTGAATGTTTCTAAAAAGCTAGCTGCAGAAGTTGTTGCAAAGACAGTGGGTTTACAAACTCAAAATGAAAAACTTTCCAAATAAGTGCGTTTAAACTTTCCAAATAAGTTTCAATATTTTGCCTTTCTAAACATTCTCTGTTTCTGCAAAATTTAAACAGCATTATGTTAGAAGCTTAAAGCACATAAAAACACATGCTTTTGACTCCAATTTCTAATTTTTATATTATTTTTGTAAATAAATGAAAAAAAAAACAGAGTAACGTCAACTACAGTATACCTAAAATCAAGATTTGAACTTCTGATATTTAATTACAGATGAATTAGTCTGTTCTACTCATTACTCAACCAGACGCTCTTTTAAGCTATGAGATGGATTCATGGATATTATCGACTAAATTAAAAGAAAATGTAAGTAAACCAGATAAGAGCCGATCGACAACTTTATTTTTCCATGCAGTTGAGCCCTTATCTCGCATTTATTGACTGGGGCTCGTCAACTATTTTTAAGCAGCAAATCAAAATGCGACACTTCATATAACTCGACCAAACTCCCAGCGTTTTTCTTTTTCACTTTCCAGCCCCGTCAATTACGTAACGCTTATAAGCCACAAGCTCAGAGGCCGCCTTTAATCACGGGATCCAATTATCCAAATCACAACTTTATGGTTAACTTTTCATGTTTTGTGGAAAGCAAATTTAGAAAAAATTAAAGAGCACTTAATCCTTATTCTTGAAATACTTTTCTACTCATAAAAGTTAATGTAAGAGTAAATTACACAAAACCGCTGAAAGAGGCGTTCTTTGCAATTTTATCATCGAAATCTTATAATTTTACATTTACTTCATGAGAAGGGTATTTGTAAAGTTTTTCAGAAAGTATTGTGCATATATTTTTATATTTTTAAGGACATTTATAAGGTTTTAGTTTACAGAATGATATTTGTTAAGTTTCGTAATTTTTAACCCGACATAATATTGAAATTGTCCATATTAATTTTCATGTGGCTAATGTTACCACTCAGATGGCAAGAAAATAGACTGAGACGACAAACAACGACGAAGTATAAAACATAAGTGAGATTCAATAAATTAAGAAATGTTAGGTGACAAAATGCACAAACGTATAGCAATTAAAATGGGTTACATATGGACGTACCCAAATATAAGTATAGTTAACTTTGCTTATCAAGAATCGTATAGATTTTTTAACTTATAAGAATTGCTTGGACAATGACAGAATAGGACCAGCAAGTTAAGGCAGTAGATGAGTAGAATTAACAGATCAGTTCCAACTTCCACGTACATACTGTGGTTCAATATGTCTCTGTCACTGTTATATGTTCTAACCCCGGAGTGAAATAAGTGCAAAGGGGGTTTTGACCGAACTTTGGTAATATTTTCCTAACTCTTAAATGTCAAATCCAACTCGATTTGATATTAAAAAAGAGAATAATCTCTCTTCACTTTTGCCTGAAATCTTGCGATGTCCCCCCTACTTTATTAAAGTAAATAACATTAACAAAAGTCACCATAACTGACTCAACCAAAATCAGTGAGCCTTCAATTTATGACCATAACTATTCATTTCCTGCAAAAGAAATTCCAATTTCACAAATCGTCGGCACCATCGTACACTTCTCTTCCCTACCAGCAGTAACTCGTGAAATTAGAGTTAAAAAAACACCCCACATTACACGTTTTTTCCTCTGTCGGTGTCATCTAAAACTTGACACAAACTGAATAACGCTTTAATTTCTTGGCAGCCCACATTAATTTCTGCAGTTTGGTACAATTTTCAGAACTTTCTCACTCTTCCGCCATACGCAAAGAGGTTCAATTATGCTCCCTGCATACTCGCCGGAGCTACAGAATCAGAAGAAGCCGCAAAAAAACCTCAATTTTCTCAAAAGCAGTTTCAATTTAGTGAAAACCCAATTTTCTTCACGCCCTTATACATGGCTTTTCATCGCTTTCGTCGTGATCCAACTTCTCGTAATTCGTATTAGTCGCAGTCCACCGCCCTGTTTCCCCCACTGCACCACCGCCGTCTCCGCGACCTCTTCTGAAGAATGCGCCGCCGGAAGAGTGTACGTCTACGACCTTCCTCCCGTGTTGAACAGAGATTTATTAATACACAATTGCACAGACCTAAACCCATGGAAATGGCAGTGCGGAATCGACAACAACCACGGCTACGGTGGACCCGCGGCCGAGCTCCGCCGTAGCCTGCCGGAAAACGTCGTCAAATCGTGGTACCGGACCAACCAGTTCTCCTTGGAATTAATTTTCCACCACCGTATTTTGAACCATAAATGCCGAACTCTGGAGCCGGGTTCTGCGACGGCGTTCTACATACCGTTCTACGCTGGTCTCGCAGTCGGGAAATACTTATGGGTGAACGACACCTCCCAACGGGACCGCCATTGCAACATGATGCTAGATTGGGTCAAAAAACAAAAATACTGGAAGAAATCCAACGGCTCCGATCACTTCATGACGATAGGCCGAATCACATGGGATTTCCGACGGCTGACTGACCCGGGAAAAACATGGGGCTCCACTTTCCTGAACATGCCGGAGATGCAGAAAGTGACGCGTTTCATCATAGAGAAGGCGCCGGGCGACCACGGAGACGTGAGTGTACCTTACCCCACTGGATTCCACCCCAACACGAGACAAATCCTCAACGAATGGCAAAATTTTGTGCGTAATTACAGAAGGAACAGTCTCTTCACCTTCATCGGCGCGACGCGTGGCTGGGTGAACCGCGATTTTCGAGGGCTTCTACTGAGTTACTGCAACAACGAGTCCGAGTCCTGCCGAGTCGTGGATTGCGCGTCGGCTCAGTGCTCCACCGACTCGTCGGTGATTGTGGAAGCTCTGTTGGGATCGGAGTTCTGTTTACAGCCGAGAGGAGATAGTTTCACTCGCCGGTCTATTTTTGACTGCATGGTGGCCGGTTCGGTTCCGATTTTTTTCTGGAAGAGGACGGCTTACGATCAGTACGAGTGGTTCCTGCCGGGTGAACCGGATAGCTACTCGGTTTATATAGACCATGAAGAAGTGAGGAATGGGAGTAGTATAATAAAGGAAGTTTTGATGAAGTATAGCAAAGAGGAGATTAGGAGGAAAAGAGAGAAAGTGATTGAGACTATTCCGAGGTTAATTTATAGTATGGAAGATTATGGAGGATTAAGGGATTTTAAGGATGCTTTTGATATTGGTCTTGATGGGGTTTTAGGGAGGATTAAGGAAGAAAAAAGAATGCTCTAATGTCCTATTTCTTTTTTTGGTACAAGGTCTAATTTGTATCCTCGAAATGATATTTTGTATATTATCCGAAAAAATGAGGTTTTGAGAATGCATTGGCAGAGAATTTTAAGCTTTTAGAATTCGTTTACTTTTTTCTTGAAAGCAATCAGAGTAGTTTTGGTTATGTGATGATTAGAGTTGGGTTAGTCACCGGATTGAGCTGTTTATATCCACTTATTATTTGAAAGTTTAAATACCTTATATTTGAGCCTCTGTTTATTTTGGGGTGATAAATACCCATTAAGTCATGAAACTCAAATTTTTGGGGTATTTAGTGATCCTTAAATGGGCTAATGTTCATAGGATAAGTGGATACTAAATGAGCCACTGTTCATGGATTACACCAAACTAACAAAAAATGAGTAGCTATATAAGAGACTCATAGTCCATATTAAGAACGAGTTTGACATTTTTAGAACAAGAAATGTCAGTAAACTATTTCTTATGATCAAATCGAGGTTCCAGCTTAACCCATATATATGGGCTAAAAGAAAAAAAAATAAGAAGTGAGGTTTTGCATGTTGCTTTTGGATAGAAAGGTCTTGACTCTTGAGTAAAGATTTTTCATTTTTTGGTTGAATTTTTTAATTTATCATAATGTAAGTACTGAATCTACTGATAACTATTTTGATTAGTCTTTCTTTTCGATATTTCCTTTCCTTTTGTAACTTTTTTTTTTCTCTTCACATCCTAAATTAGTAGAAGAAATTAAGAATGTAGATTTCGAAGCCCAAGCCCAGCCCATCTGTTTGAGTGTTTGAGGTTAAGTTATTTAACCAAGCTAGGCCCATATATTTTTGAAATTGAACTGGTACCAAAGCCCGTCACAGCTGCAAATGACAACGTCTCTTACGAATTCTCTCATTAATTAATAGTTCCTACTAGCCCACTACAACCCAGATTATAAACTTTTAATAGCATAAAATAAAGGTTTTTTTTTGTTAATGCAGCAAAAATTAAAGAATGTGAAATTTAATTTTTATTTGAATAGATTAGTCAGATTCTGAAAATGCACATTTTATAACACATGCCTTATTAAAAAATGCAAAACGTTTTGGGACAAAATAGTAATGTATCCTGATCACCAAAGTCCACTACTTGAGAAAACTCTGTTATCTCAGTTCTCATATAATAGAAGGGGTCGACGCTTGGATTACGAGAGAGATTGAAATTAGCTTGGGAAAGATGGTTTCTCGGATTGAAGTTGAAATTGATTCTGAGGTTGTTCTAAAATTGGTTAAGGAGATAGACGTGAATGATCACCCACTTGAGTTGATCATTCTCGACTGTAGGAGGCTACTACGAATGTCATGGCACGCTTCGATAACACACATTAGAAGATAGAAAAACAAAGCAGCCGAAAAGCTTGCTAAGATGTGGCACAATTTGCCGTTGCACACGAACGCATTGTTTGGGAAACTCCTGCAAAGGCGTTAGCTTTTGAGAAGTATGTGGTGTTTTTATTAAGGATTGTTCCTTTGTTTCGTGTATGACCAAAAAAAAAAAAGGGGTCGACACTGTCAACTATCCACTTAGATCAATTATCAAGGATTGCCGTTATAAAATTAAGCAAATTAAGAATTAATTTTTTTCTCTTATTGTCCATCAAGTTCATGTTGCAGCCGCCTAAGGTCTAAGGTCCACCACGACGAAACCATTCATCGTTTTCAAAAGTAAACAAGTAAAATACAAAACGAAAATTGAAAAAACGTAGATGATGCCAAATGCAAGTGTCATAAAAAATAAACCTATAGGAGTAGGAAACACGGGATATTTTCTCATTTATGCTAAAATAAAATACTAATACACATCATATTATTTAATCAAAACTCTTTCAATATAATATGAAATCAAAATTACCAAAAAGTTGCGTTATTTAGCAATTCGATGCTATGCTAGCTTAGTTAGAGGTCTCGAGTACATTAAAATGTTAAAAAAGGTGAATTACATCTAAACCCCTTGATTGTGTGGCCTAGTTACACTTAGGCCCCCCCTTACTATATGAAACTATACCTAGATCTCTTGTACTTTGACTTCTCTAACAAATTACTAATTTCCTTTACTTTGGTTAGGATTTCTGTCGCCTTTCCTCAATGGTGCAAATTTATGAAATCAGGGAACAATGTTTATTTCCGATTATGGAGGGGTAATTGGGATATAAATTCCATAAATTTGTTGAAGATAACGGTAAGAGTCCTAACTGTGGGACGATTTGTAAGACTGAGTTAAAGTACATGGAATATTGGTGTAATGTCATATGGTACAAATGTTTTTGTCCCTCTAAAATTAAATAAAATTTGGTTTAGTCTCCAAAAATTAAATAAAATTTGGGCTCAAGAATAAATTATTATGAAATAAAAGTTTATATTTTATATATTTAATTAAAAATATATTCTCGCTTCCCCAACTAAATTTTTTTATACCACTCATATGGGTTTTAAGTGTAATTAAACCAAATCTCCGGAGTGTAGATCTAATTCACCCAAAAATTAATTATTAATTAATTATAAACACAATAACTCAACGCCAAATTGGCGGCTTCTTCATATGAAAAATCGATTTTTTTTTTTCTTTTTGAAGGAATTTATTCTAATTGTTAACATTCTAAGTTCTAACATCATTTTCCTCTGCTAATTCTCGGAAACTCAATTATTTTTCCACTGGTCTGGCCCTCGAATCAGACTAAACTACATCCACATAAATATCCAAACACACTAGCCGTGGACTTGTAGTCAACTTCATTCGTCTCTTTAATAGTATTTTCTAAAACATTTCAAGTCCCATGCTGATGTAAATCTGTAATGTTATTGTTGTCCCCTCCTCACAATTTTCTCCATAACACAGCAATAAATGATTCCTGATAATTGATTCTTCACCAGACAAACCACATATCCATGGAAATTCTTCTCCAATCCCGCAAGATATTTCCCATTTTCTTGATTCTCTTCCATTTTTCTTCTATTGCCTTTTCTCAATCATCTTATTCTTTACCTTCTCAGTACTTCATCAACTGTGGTTCCTCCAAAGACCTCTCAGGCTACCAGCCGGTCAACTACGCCGGCGACCAGAATCCGTCCGGTTTCCGATTATCCGGCGGCGTCCCAGTAAATAACACAGCTTCATCTCACATCGAACTCTATCAAACCGCGAGGATTTTCACAAAAACATCTTTTTATGTGTTTGATACAGACCCAAATGGTATTTATGTGGTACGTTTCCGTTTTTACCAACTTTTTAAGTGGGTGGAGGATCTTTCCGATGCTCGTTTCAATGTTACAGCTTCTGGGTTCTCGCTTTTATCCAATTTCACAGTCGGAAACAGTGATTTACCACTGACTGTGGATTTCTTACACAAATCCACTTCGCGAAAGTTGAGGATTTCTTTTGAGCCTTATGCTAAGAATAATTTCGCTTTTGTCAACGCAATCGAAGTATTTCTCGCACCAATGATCCCACGTGAATTCATCCCCGATAAAGCTTTTCATGTCACCCCAAAAGGAGAAAATCGGGGAGATGATAATGTCATCTTAAATGGTCCGTTACGCGTAATCCATAGGATTAATGTCGGAGGGGAAAATATTACACCTGAAAACGATACGTTGTTGAGATCTTGGGTTCGTGACGATGATTATCTGCTCAATAAGAACACAGCAAAAGATAGCGAAGTTTATTCAGACATGCCGAAGTATCAAAATTCAGGGTCCACGAGATTCGACGCCCCTGAATCTGTTTACAGAACTGCGAAAGAAATTAACATTGTTGATCCAAACGTCACAACCATTTTCAACATGTCGTGGCGTTTTGATGTGAGGAAAAAGACTAAACATCTCGTACGTGTTCATTTCTGTGACATTGTTAGTCAACCTTCAGACCCATTTGTGCTCTTCAATCTCTATATTTACAGCAACTTCGTTGAAGAAATACGTCCTTGGATGAAAACTTCTGAGTCTGCAGCCCCTTTTTACAAAGACTTCTTGGTTGATTCTGACGGGTCGGGTTTTATGAATGTAAGTGTTGGACCTAAGAGAGACTATGATCGTTATCAGACGGCTTTCTTGAACGGGGTCGAGATTATGGAGCTTATTAGTGATAAAGCACAAGATGATAATTCAGGAAGCAAGAACTTGCTTATAATCATCCTCTGTTCAAGCATTGGGGGTGCGCTATTGGTCTTCATAATCTTGGCTATGATTGTTTTCATCTTAAAGAAGAGGAAGTGGAAGAATGTCGAGGCATACGATTGGCAGTTGACGCCTTTTCAAGGAGGAAGTTCGTATAATGGGACGACTATCGGAACTATCGCAGGCTCTCCCTTAGCTGATTTCAACCTCGGTTTGAAGGTCCCTATCTCCGAAATCCTCTATGCTACGAAGAAATTCAACACTAAAATGATGATTGGAGAGGGCGGATTTGGGAAAGTGTACAAGGGAATCTTGAGGAACGGGACGAAAGTAGCCGTGAAACGAAGCGAACCGGGTCACGGGCAAGGTCTACCCGAATTCCAAACTGAGATCACGGTCCTATCCAAGATCCGCCACCACCATCTTGTTTCCCTCATCGGATACTGTGAAGAAAGGGACGAAATGATACTCGTTTATGAGTTCATGGAGAAGGGCACTTTGAGAGAACATTTGTATGTCTTGATAGGAGAATCTAAGGAATCTTCGGGTTCAAGATCCGAATTATCTTGGGATCAAAGGCTCAAGATTTGCATCGGGGCGGCAAAAGGGATCCATTATCTCCACACGGGCTCGGCCGGGGGGATTATACATAGAGATATTAAGTCAACGAATATCTTGCTCGATGAAAATTATGTAGCTAAAGTTGCAGATTTTGGGCTTTCTAAATCGGGCCTACCCGACCAAACAGATCAAGTGACCGATGTGAAGGGCAGTTTCGGTTATCTGGATCCTGAATACTTGAGAAACTTACAATACACTCAAAAATCGGATGTGTATGCATTTGGAGTTGTTCTCCTAGAAGTTCTTTGTGCAAGGCCCGTGATTGATCCTTCGCTTCCCACGGAGCAAGTCAACTTGGCTGATTGGGGCACGACTTGCCAGAAGAAAGGCGAGCTCGGTAAAATTGTGGACAAATTGCTCGTGGGGAAAATTAATCCAAATTCTCTAAGGAAGTTTGGCGAGACGGTGGAGAAGTGTTTGCAAGTATGTGGGAGCGATAGGCCGAATATGGTAGATGTTTTGTGGGATTTGGAGTATTGTCTTCAACTTCAACACACGGTTATGCAGAGAGAAGCGTATGAGGACAGCTCGTCGGATGTTGCGTGGGGTTTGCCTATGCCGGTCGTTCAACGCTTGCCCTCGGATAGTGGTTGTATTGGCGAAGATGACGTGCTTGATGGCTCTTGTAGTTTTGCGGGTGAAGTGTTCTCTCAATTGAAGATTGATGGAGCTAGGTGATGGTGATTTGGATTTGTGTTGTTTTTGTTTGTATGTTTATGTTAGTAATGTAAGTGAATGTGCATGTTGTTAATTTATTATGTCATACCTTTTATTTTTTTTAAATAACTGTGAGGCCGTTAAAATATAAAATTATTCCTATCATTGTAATTTTAGGAAATCGAATTCATGATTTCTGGTTAAGTTAGTATTACGATGAATATTAATTTCGTACTTTTGTTCATGTCTAAAGCCATGTACTAAGACATATTGCACCACCACCAAAGCTATTTCAGTTGCTCTGTTTTATTAGAATTTTGAACCAATACATTTTCTTTTCTTTTGTATATAAAAAGAATACAAACCAAATATCTTTTTAGTTTTTTACCTATTGAATATATCAAATTGATCAGTGTTTTACTATATCAAAAAAGAGACCCTTAATAAAAAGGAAAAAAAGAGAATTTAGAACCAATACTTTTTCTTTTCTTTTTTATGTAAAAAGATTACAAAACAAATATAATTTTTACCTATCAACTATATATAAAAAAAAAAAGACCCCTCATACAAAGAAATTCAAGGGCAAAACATTTAGAATGATCGGCTTATGACACAATACTTTCCCAATTTCACCAACTTACCGATCAAAAAAACAAATTATATATATAGAAAAAGAAATAGAGAAAAATGTAAAGATTTTTGTGACACCTAAAAGTCATAAATCACATCCAGTCTCAAATTGCAATCATCCTTCCATTGTCTGAGGAAACAAAAATTTGAAGGGTTAATTACACAAAAGCCCCTGAGGTTGGCGACTTTTACAAATTTATCATCAGAACCTTGTAATCTTACACTTACCCCTGAAGGATGTATTTGTAAAGTTTCAAGATTTTTATGAGTTTTTGGATTTTTAAGCCAACTTCCGGGGATGTTTGTATAATTATCCCAAAGTTGAAATATTTCTTCTTTATCTGTGTCCACTTCCCCTCCCATCTGGACCTGAAGATTGAGTGTACGCACGTTGTATGTAGTTGAAACGCCGTCTAAATGAGCTCAAATTTTGCTATATCTTCACAAATTTGAATCTAGAATTATCATTCTTTCCTGCAAATGTTGCACGAAGAATTCTTGATTGTACGAGACCAGCATTCATGAGCACAAGCATTATGATCAAGAAAACAGATAATAGTAAAGCTGAGAATTTCATGGTTATTTTTGTTTATGCTCTGGAGAATATTGTACGTATTTTCGATACTTTATAGAATGTAAAATGGCATGGGTATTGGTTGGTGCATCTCATGTACACATACAGGACACTATAGTCTATAAGGATAAAACGATATTATCTTATTTTCAATATTTTGTATTAGAAAAGTATCGGATATGTTATCAGACACGGCATGACAATAGAATTTTTAGAAGTATCTATACTTCATAGGTAGGTGTTAGTATTTACTGCCTATCATGATTTAATGTTTAAAAAAAACAATAATTAATTTGTCAATTCAATATACTGCGATGAAATGAGACATAAAAAAATATGTATATAGACTATAGTCAATAAATAATATATTAGTTAATTAATAAGTGGCGAAGTTAAAATTCATTATTATGAGGTCGAGATTAATGATTCCCTTGTGGTGCTTGGTTTGATTAAATTGGGGGACGTTAATACTCACCCTCTTAGTAACTTGATGATTGATATTCGGCATTTCCTTCGACTCTATTGGGATATTAATATTCATCATGTTATTAGAAGTCGTAATGCTAGTGCTGATGCTTTAGTTAGACTGGCACATGATCTTCATTCAGATCACAATTTTTGGTTTGAACCTCCTAATAAGGTTTTTGATGTAATTATTCAGAACTCTTTTGAAAAGTTTATGATATTTCTATTTTTCAACAAGAAAAAATTATTATGAAGTTCGATATCAAAATTCCCCATATAATAGCTTCTTTAATTTTCAAAATAAAAATTCCAAGTAGAATGAAGATAATGTTTTACAAAGTGGAGGCATGCTTACCACGAGATTGGATTTCTTATGAAAAATTGTCAAATCAGACAGATTATTGTTCGTTAAACTTGAGGATTTAAAAATTGTCCAATTTGGGCCAAAAAAAAAATAAAAATGTTGCTTGCCTTGCAGATAAATGCATGCGACCTTGCTAATCTTTGGCACGAGGATTTGATCATTCCATAGAATTTCCCCGTGACCCAAATCCTCCTGTTTGCAAAGGTCAATGCTTTGTTCGGTATGAGTGTGTGCATGATTTGGAAAGTAATTTTGTTATGATGGAATTAATAATTTTAAATGAATTTTTTATTTGGACAATTTTCGTACACTTATCTTTAAGGTTTGTCGATATTAATTACAAAATATTCTCCTTGTTTTCAAAATTATGTAAAACCTCCTCAAAATAATTACAAAAATCTAATAGAAAGAGTGTAAAGATATTTATGCTCTGGATTTCTGTAAACATTAACAAAATACGTACCCCATGAGAGCAACGGGGTATTCTGGAAATAAATATAATAATTAATAGAAAAGTGACTGAAACTCTAACTTCCGTTAGATTTTTATAATTGTTTGAAATTTTCGAGAATTTTTTGTAATTTTTAAAAGTAAAAGGAGTATTTTGTAAATAAGAAAAACCACATAATTACTTAAATAACCAAATTAATAGTATTCCCAACAAAATAATGGCATATAGTTACATTCGTGAATACCACCAAGTGGCGTAGCTTACAGGTTCAGCATTATACTAGCTTAGCTAGAGTTCTTAAATATATTAATAAGTTAAAAAGGGTGAATTACATGTAAACCTCTTGATTATGTGGTCTAATTACACTTAAGACCTCCCATATTATATGAAATTATACATAGATTTTTTGTACTTTGACTTGTCTAACAAATTACTCATTCCCTTTACTTTGGTTAGGATTTCTCATGTCTTCCCTCAATGGTGCAAATTTACGAAATCAGGGAACAATGTTTTTTTCAGATTATGGAGGGGTAATTCGGATATATATTCCATAATCTGGTGGAGATAACGGTAAGAGTCTTAATTATAGGAACAATTTATAAGACTGAGTTAAAGTAGATAGAGTAATATTATATATATATATATATATATATATATATATATATATATAATACATACATACAAAGATTTTAAGAAGGGCGAGTACTACCACCCTTCGGCCAACTTAAAAAAATAAAATTTTATATATGTAATAAAAAAATATTATATATTAAATCCAGATTTTATCTCTCTAAAATTAAATAAAATTTGGTTTCAAAAATAATATTATTATGAAACAAAAGTTTATATTTTATATATTTAATTGAAAATATATTCTCGCTTCTCCAACCAAAAATTCCCGCTCCAATGGATTTGAAGTGTAATTAACCCAAATCTCCGAAGTGGAGATGTAATTCACCCAAAAATTAATTAATCATATATATATATATATAAATAATTAAGTGAGATATTTTAGGAAATATGCTTATATGTTAATGAGATGGATTAGTTAGAATTAATCCATTTTGCCATGTAGAATGTTTTTATGATTAAGTTCATTAATTATTATTTTTGTAACTTACATATATACTAGTATTTATTCCCTGCATTGCACGGAAAAATTTATTTATAATTAATAAAATATATAAATAATTAATTAATTCATAATTTAAAACATACACCAAAATAATTCTTTTTATCTTGAGCTATATATATAAAAAAACTCATTTTATATCTGATGTGGAATATTCCGGAAAATACACGTGGCTCACTCTTAAAGAGTCAATCCCCAAGTCTATCTAGTCAAAGGCCAACCCACACGTGGCCCAAGGACAAGCTCGGCGATCGACCACATGGCTCGGTCAGATGGCTCGACCGTCATAATGGCTCGGAAGTCTCTAAGGTCCCTAGGTCGACCGTAACACGCTCGAGAATCGATACTCGACTCGTTATTTCTCCCCAAGAGCGTGCCTTGAGGGTCGAGGTCATTGGGCTCGAACCTGTCCCATCTCCACACAGTCGACCACACTGTAGCCGCATTAATTGCACCGTATCCATTCTGATTACGTTCCGTACTCTGCACCAGCTGAAGTGACAGACAATCATCCCATTTAAGGAATGAGTCTGACTCAAGGCACAGGCATTAAATGCCCTTCGGTCGTGGCCATTAATGCACGTACAAACAGTGTACTCAGCGTGTGTGGATCCACCCTATAAATACCCCCTCATTTATTATGAAGGGTGAGTTCTCATTAATTGCTCCAACCTCCCTTTGCGAATATTATATTCTAAGACTGACTTAATTCAGTGGAGGGGCTACGCCGGAGACAATCCCCTCCGGCCAAGTCACCCAGTGCTAGTGCTTTTCAGGTCGAAGTCGGACTCCCCTCTACAAATTCAACTGACAGATCGAGGCCACGTGGTTGACTCTGATCATCTACCAAAAACCGACATCATCAGTTTGGCGTCGTCTGTGGGAATACCACTTTCGACCTTCGAGCAATCGAGCGATTAGCCATGGTGAACAATAAAACTAAAAGCACCCACAGCGCCATCAGGACTCGGTCTCAGATCGAGACCGATCGAGCCGCCGCTGCTGCTGAAGAGCAGGCGGTCTTCGCCGCCCAACTTGAAGACATCGACCGCCCTGAGGGGGCAAACCCTCCTAATGAGGTGGAGGAAGACGCTGTTTCATGCGCGGATCTACCCGCAGTCGTACTCCCGGCTCAACCATCAGCCCAAGACTTAGCCGCATATACCAGTCAGGTCTATGAGGAGGCTAGGCAGGCCCTTGAGGCTGGGAGGCCCGTAAGGACGATTCCTCTCACAGTCAATGTCACTGAGCCTCCCCCAGTACAGTATCGATTATCCCGACCCCCGCTACTCCCTAGAGCTCAAACTCATATAGGAAGGGGGAACGAGGGTCGGAGGCCCGAGGCTGCCCGGCCTCCACGCTACCCCATCGACCATTCCCCGGAGGGGGAAGATGAGAATAATGGCCACACGGTCCAAAGGCCGGGAAAGGCGCGTGTCATCGAGCAGGAGAACGAGCCTGAAGAAGAGGAAGGCTACTACGATGAGGAATATGATCGAGAGGAATACGACGATCAGATTAACGAAAGGGACTACGTCCCCCCACCTCCTGACCGCAGAAGGGCATATTCACAGCCCATACGACCCACACAACCACCTTATGTCCGCCCTATGGGCGGACTCATGCGAGACGCTAGGCGTCTCCCTCCCCCTCGACTTCCGGTCAGGGAGAGGTTAACGAACAAATATGCTGGCATCCCACCATCGGGGGACTTGAGAGACAGGCTCCCCCCTCGACCTCACGTGGCGCATAATGAGCGATGGTTACCCGAGCGTAACGCTCGAAGCCGGCGACAGAGGCTGTCGCCGTTCACAGAGGAGATCCTCAGCGAGGACCCTGGGTCGACCGCCATACCTCGGGACCTTCCAATCTACGATGGGAAAACCGATCCGGGCGACCATATAACCAGCTTCGAGCTATCGATGAACTTGTTCCCCCATACTCCACACAAATGGGCGAAGGTTCTGGTCACCACCTTCAAAGGGGCGGCGCTCGATTGGTTTCTCAGGCAGCCTCCTGCCTCCATAAGATCGTACGATGAGCTCTCCACAGCGCTCGAAGGCCACTTCTCCCCACTGATCCAAGATAGGCTCGGGGTGTCCCGTTTAGATTCCATCGTCCAAGGAGTGGACGAATCACTAAGGGATTACTTCACTCGATTCAATGCAGAATTGGTCCGAGTCGCGCCGCCCGACCTCGCAGTCGTCCTCAGCGCCTTGGGAAAAAACTGTCATTGCCGAGATTTCACCAAGGATATCCTTGGCAGAGTTCCCGTAAACAGCCTGAGGGACATCCAAGACTGCGCTACAAAATGGATGGACTACGAGGAGATTGAGGGAAGCTACTGGGCAAACCACGGCCAAGACATGTTGAGAAGCATCGGTCGAGCCCCGGTCCACAGCAACTACTACAATCGATCCCGCAGCGCTCGAGATCAGAGTCCGCCTACAAGTCGAAGGAAGAATAAGGGTCGACAGGAAAACAATGCTCGGTCTGAAAGAAGCTCGAATAATCGACGGCCCGACCGGGAGAAATATGAGCCCCTAATATGCGCGATAGGGGATATCCTTCCCAAAATCCCTGGGAAGCTTCTCAACTACCCCAAGAAGCTGAAGCTTAACCTACGGAAGGTCGATGACTCCAAATACTGTGAGTTCCACGATCAGCCTGGGCACGACACCAACGATTGCAACCAGCTGAAGGATGAAATAGAAAGACTCATCCAAGGAGGACATTTAGCCGAGTTCGTTAAAAGGCTGAAGCGAAATAGGGATCGAGGGCGCGAGCGGCGCTGCAACGAGGCTGAGGATCGACGGTCGAGATCTAAGACCCGATCGCCCCCACCAAAGCGAAATCAACGTGAAGGAAAGCAGGCCGCCACCCCTGGTGCGATCCAGAACGCGCCGACCCATGGTCGAATCGATATGATTGTAGGGGGACCCGACGGTGGAGATACTAAGACTGCTAGGAAGAGAGGGATTCGTCGGGCCCAAACCAGCCTTCGTGGCCCTCACGAAATGCTACAAGTCGAGCCGGGGGAAGAATGGAAGCAAAAAGAAGTAGCTTTTAGCGATAGGGATTTTCATCTAGATCCCCATCGGGACGGCGTAACGCCGAGTTGTCCGATGGTGGTAACTTTAGATATCGCAAACTACGCTGTAAGTAAATGTTTGGTTGATACTGGAGCTAGCTCGAACATTGTTCTTTACTCGACTCTTGAGCGAATGCATTTGAGTAAATTAAGATATGAGCCAGTAAAAACAACCCTCAAAGGCTTTGGTGGATCGATCATCGCCCCAAAAGGTCAGATTAAAATGTTAACTTCCATGGGCACCCACCCCGCTCGAACGACGATGGAAATTAATTGGGTTGTCGTCGATATCCCCAACTTTCCTTACAACATGATTTTAGGTCGACCCGGCCTCATTGATTTCAAGGCCGTCATCTCGACCTACCACCAAAAGATCAAACTCCCGACTCCCTACGAGATCGGAGAGGTGTGCTGCGATTTGGCCGAGTCTTGGGCTTGCTATGCAATTGCTAACGAGGCTCGACCCCCCACAGAAAATTTGCTCAAACCAGGTGATCTCATCATGGGTGATGCAAATGACGACGAAAGAATCGTCGACCCGAGAGGGGATGGAGCCTCGCGCTCCAAAATAAGTACTCAGGAAGCTCGAAAAAAAAGGAAGGTGGACGAGTCCCGAGAGGACACTCAGCTGGTCCAACTCGATCCTCAGGATCGGGAAAAAACCACCAGGGTCGGGGCGAGTCTCGAGGGGAAGCAGTTGGAGTGACTCACCATCTTCCTGCAAGATAATGTGGATGTCTTTGCCTGGAAGGCCAAAGATCTGGAAGGGGTCGACCCGAGGGTAATCTCGCACTACCTAAACATCGACCCCGCCTTCAAACCCATAAAGCAGAAGCTAAGGACCCAGAGTGTCGTTCGCAACTCGATCATCGAGGAGGAAGTCAACAAGTTGCTTGATGCTGGATACATCACTCCCGAGAAATACGTCGATTGGCTTTGCAATGTGGTTCTCGTGGCCAAAACAGGAGGTAAATGGCGGATGTGCAACGATTTCACTGACCTCAATCGAGCGTGCCCTAAGGACCCTTACCCTTTGCCTCGGATCGACCAACTAGTCGACTCGACCGCCGGCTGCGAGCTAATGAGCATGATGGATGCCTTCGAAGGGTATTATCAGATTAGGATGGCTCCCCAAGACCAAAAACACACGGCGTTCATCGTCGTCAAGGGGATATATTGCTTTAAAGTAATGCCATTCGGGCTCAAGAATGCAGGGGCCACGTATCAAAGGCTGGTTAACCTCATATTTGATCCATTATTGGGAAAGACGGTCGAGGTTTATGTAGATGACATGATCGTCAAGAGTTTGAAGGCGGAGAACCATCAGAGTGACCTAAGCGAGATGTTTGCCTTGATAAGGAAGTATCGTCTCAAGCTCAACCCCTTGAAGTGTGTGTTCGGGGTTAAAGGAGGAAAGTTCCTAGGATACATGGTAAGCCAACGTCGGCTCGAGTCTCAAGACCCTCATCAGTACAAAGAAACAGGAGATGAGGGAGAAGCAGTTGGCGGTCATCTGGTTGGGGCAAACCCGTAAAGCCCGGAACAAGCTGGTGTATTGGGTGTTCCCGACCAGACGGAAACCGTTCATCACCGCATTATAGTTGACGGCGATCTCCCCGTGAGCTTGTCGACCCATGATGTCGTCCTTAGTTGCCGCTCGGATGGCGTAGGGCTCGGGCAGATTCAGTCGATCGGCAATCCTGTCGAATTGCTCCTCTGAAACTCCTCCGACTATGCTTTCATAAGGAGCAGGTACTCCCCTTTCCCCTCGACCCCAGCATCTCTCGACCCTCCCACCTTCAACTTTCCTTTGGCGGCGGCAGGAATCTTGCTGCGGTACCCACGCTGGGGCAAAGCTGCGGCCCGACCGCGCGACCGACGGGTGGTCTCCTCTTCCCGACCACTGGTGGAGGTGGTTTTGTCCTTATTTAGTCCCACGACCCTTCGGGACGAGACCTCGGCCTCCGACTCTGACTCGGTGTCAAACCCTAAGTCGACTACGTCGAAGCCCGCTGCGTAGTCCCTCACCCTCTCACTAGATCCCTCTGACGCTCCAGACATTTTATAAATTGTAAAAAAAGTGGAGTTGAGGGTCGAGGGTTACCTAGATAGTGGACGATGTGTTTACGCTCGAATAGAGTTCCTTCGCTTGGATGATTCTCTCGCTAAAAAGTGCTTCTGCTCGGAGTAAATAATCAGAGAATGTAAGAAATGTGAATAGGGTTATGTCCTTATTTATAATATTCTTGCCTCGGAATGCGAAAAGTCGCCATAATTGCTCTTCGTAGCGCTGACGAAACAAGCGCGCTTTTTGAGAACAAGCCGAGGGTCGACCTACTTTATTGTCGGTTGCGTGTAACGGTAATACCGGGTGGCGTGGCCCAACCTAAAATGGCCACGTGTATCGAGCTTCAAAATGGCGACCAATTTCAAATCCCGGTCGAATATATTCGACCGGAACTTGGGGGACTCGTGATGTGGAATATTCCGGAAAATACACGTGGCTCACTCTTAAAGAGTCAATCCCCAAGTCTATCTAGTCAAAGGCCAACCCACACGTGGCCCAAGGACAAGCTCGGCGATCGACCACATGGCTCGGCCAGATGGCTCGACCGTCATAATGGCTCGGAAGTCTCTAAGGTCCCTAGCTCGACCATAACACGCTCGAGAATCGATACTCGACTCGCTATTTCTCCCCAAGCGTGTGCCTTGAGGGTCGAGGTCATTGGGCTCGAACCTGTCCCATCTCCACACAGTCGACCACACTGTAGCCGCATTAATTGCGCCGTATCCATTCTGATTACATTCCGTACTCTGCACCAGCTGAAATGACAGACAATCATCCCATTTAAGGAATGAGTCTGACTCAAGGCACAGGCATTAAATGCGCTTCGGTCGAGGCCATTAATGCACGTACAAACAGTGTACTCAGCGTGTGTGGATCCACCCTATAAATACCCCCTCATTTATTATGAAGGGTGAGTTCTCATTAATTGCTCCAACCTCCCTTTGCGAATATTATATTCTAAGACTGACTTAATTCAGTGGAGGGGCTACGCCGGAGACAATCCCCTCCGGCCAAGTCACCCAGTGCTAGTGCTTTTCAGGTCGAAGTCGGACTCCCCTCTACAAATTCAACTGACAGATCGAGGCCACGTGGTTGACTCTGATCATCTACCAAAAACCGACATCATCAATATCTATATCTATATATATATATATATATATATATATATATATAATATTTTTTAAACTCATGCACACAATCAATACAAAAATAATAAAATTATAATTAAAATATAAAAAAATATTTAATAAGAGACCATATAAATAATGATTGGAATCTCTTGTATACTTGATACTATTTTTTTGTTGAATAATTTGTTATTATTTCACTATTAAATAAAAATAATATTCATTTTATTATTAAAATTTTCTTTATATTATGAAAATACTAATATATATATATAATAACTTAACCAATTTATTCACATTGAAATGAAATATAATTTTTCCACCGCAAAATGGAAATAAAACACATGTATTTAGAGTTTTTTCTAAAAAAAAATTAACTATTTTATTATTTTATAATATTAAGATAATAATAAATTTTAATTAAATATATATTTTAAAAAATGTATGTAATTATGTGACCCCCACAAATAATTAAAAGAAATTTTGGAAAAATAATTACATGATAGATAAAAAGAATAAAAAATAAAAAATTATTGATTATATAACTAAATAATCTTTTACCCAAATATTATTAATATTTGTTGAATGGTAATTTTTCTATACTATATTTTCATTTACAAATTGAATATGCCATATTCCCACATCCTTCGTGAGGGAAATAAACCAACGGACTATCTTGCTAACCTTGCTTGCAAACATAAAGATTTCTTGTTGATTGATGGGAGTAATGCACATTTGGAGCTTAAGAGATGCATTCTAGGGGATGCCTTGGAATTATCCTATATTAGATATAAATATGTGGATAACTAATCATTTTCTTATTGGGTGAATTTGGGATTGGCCGCCTGATGATTTTTTATGTATAAATTGAATATTATATTTAAATTATAAATAGTTTTAAGTTCATCTTCAATCATATTTATATTTTTTAGCATATAAATATAAAGTTTATAATGATTAGTAAAACTTATTAAAATTTACTTAAAATTATTTCTTGATTGAAATTTTCGAATCAATATTATATAAAATAGTTATTTAATTCTATAATTAAATAGAAGTTACAAAATTTTTAATATAAATAAATATATGGAATGACAATTAAATATCATATTATTATTTTTATACATTTAAAATGAGTTTTTTCTATACATAATTAATTATTTTATAAAATGAATTACTTTTGTATGTTTGCTTTATATTCTACATTAATAAGTTTTGATGTATTGTTATAATAATTATATAAAAAATATTGTTTAATTTATTTAATAATATATATTTTGTAAATAAATTTCTGCGTGCAACTATGGATAAAATACTATTTAATTATAAACACAACTCAACGCCAAATTGGCGGCTTCCTCGTATGAAAAATAAAATGGATATGTTTTTTGTCTTTTTGAAGGAATATATTCTAATTGTTAACACTTGACATTCTAAGTTCTAACATCATTTTCCTCTGCTAATTCTCGGAAACTCAATTATTTTTCCACTGGTCTGGCCCTCGAATCAGACTAAACTACATCCACATAAATATCCAAACACACTAGCCGTGGACTTGTAGTCAACTTCATTCGTCTCTTTAATAGCATTTTCTAAAACATTTCAAGTCCCATGCTGCTGTCCGACCCCTCCTCACAATTTTCTCAATAACACTGCAATAAATGATTCCTGATAATTGATTCTTCACCAGACAAACCACATATCCATGGAAATTCTTCTCCAATCCCGCAAGATATTTCCCATTTTCTTGATTCTCTTCCATTTTACTTCTATTGCCTTTTCTCAATCATCTTATTCTTTACCTTCTCAGTACTTCATCAACTGTGGTTCCTCCAAAGACCTCTCAGGCTACCAGCGGGTCAACTACGCCGGCGACCAGAATCCGTCCGGTTTCCGATTATCCGGCGGCGTCCCAGTAAATAACACAGTTTCATCTCACATCGAACTCTATCAAACCGCGAGGATTTTCACAAAAAAACCATCTTTTTATGAGTTTGATGCAGACCCAAATGGTATTTATGTGGTACGTTTCCGTTTTTACCCCTACTCCTCTCTTGGAAATCTTACCGATGCTCGTTTCAACGTTTTAGCTTCTGGGTTTTTGCTTTTATCCAATTTCACAGTCGGAAACAGTGATTTACCACTGACTGTGGATTTCTTACACAAATCCACTTCGGGAATGTTGAGGATTTCTTTTGAGCCTTATACTAAGAATAATTTCGCTTTTGTCAACGCAATCGAAGTATTTCTCGCACCAATGATCCCACGTGATTTCATCCCCGATAAAGCTTTTCATGTCACCCCAGAAGGAGAAAATCTGGGAGATGATAATGTCATCTTAAATGGTCCGTTACGCGTAATCCATAGGATTAATGTCGGAGGGGAAAAGATTACACCTGAAAACGATACGTTGTTGAGATCTTGGGTTCGTGACGATGATTATCTGCTCAATAAGAACACAGCAAAAGATAGCGAAGTTCATTCAGACATGCCGAAGTATCAAAATTCAGGGTCCACGAGATTCGACGCCCCTGAATCTGTTTACAGAACTGCGAAAGAAATTAACATTGTTGATCCAAACGGCACAACCATTTTCAACATGTCGTGGCGTTTTGATGTGAGGAAAAAGACTAAACATCTCGTACGTGTTCATTTCTGTGACATTGTTAGTCAACCTTCAGACCCATTTGTGCTCTTCAATCTCTATATTTACAGCAACTTCGTTGAAGAAATACGTCCTTGGATGAAAACTTCTGAGTCTGCAGCCCCTTTTTACAAAGACTTCTTGGTTGATTCTGACGGGTCGGGTTTTATGAATGTAAGTGTTGGACCTAAGAGAGACTATGATCGTTATCAGACGGCTTTCTTGAACGGGGTCGAGATTATGGAGCTTATTAGTGATAAAGCACAAGATGATAATTCAGGAAGCAAGAACTTGCTTATAATCATCCTCTGTTCAAGCATTGGGGGTGCGCTATTGGTCTTCATAATCTTGGCTATGATTGTTTTCATCTTAAAGAAGAGGAAGTGGAAGAATGTCGAGGCATACGATTGGCAGTTGACGCCTTTTCAAGGAGGAAGTTCGTATAATGGGACGACTATCGGAACTATCGCAGGCTCTCCCTTAGCTGATTTCAACCTCGGTTTGAAGGTCCCTATCTCCGAAATCCTCTATGCTACGAAGAAATTCAACACTAAAATGATGATTGGAGAGGGCGGATTTGGGAAAGTGTACAAGGGAATCTTGAGGAACGGGACGAAAGTAGCCGTGAAACGAAGCGAACCGGGTCACGGGCAAGGTCTACCCGAATTCCAAACTGAGATCACGGTCCTATCCAAGATCCGCCACCACCATCTTGTTTCCCTCATCGGATACTGTGAAGAAAGGGACGAAATGATACTCGTTTATGAGTTCATGGAGAAGGGCACTTTGAGAGAACATTTGTATGTCTTGAGAGGAGAATCTAAGGAATCTTCGGGTTCAAGATCCGAATTATCTTGGGATCAAAGGCTCAAGATTTGCATCGGGGCGGCAAAAGGGATCCATTATCTCCACACGGGCTCGGCCGGGGGGATTATACATAGAGATATTAAGTCAACGAATATCTTGCTCGATGAAAATTATGTAGCTAAAGTTGCAGATTTTGGGCTTTCTAAATCGGGCCTACCCGACCAAACAGATCAAGTGACCGATGTGAAGGGCAGTTTCGGTTATCTGGATCCTGAATACTTGAGAAACTTACAATACACTCAAAAATCGGATGTGTATGCATTTGGAGTTGTTCTCCTAGAAGTTCTTTGTGCAAGGCCCGTGACTGATCCTTCGCTTCCCACGGAGCAAGTCAACTTGGCTGATTGGGGCACGACTTGCCAGAAGAAAGGCGAGCTCGGTAAAATTGTGGACAAATTGCTCGTGGGGAAAATTAATCCGAATTCTCTAAGGAAGTTTGGCGAGACGGTGGAGAAGTGTTTGCAAGTATGTGGGAGCGATAGGCCGAATATGGTAGATGTTTTGTGGGATTTGGAGTATTGTCTTCAACTTCAACACACGGTTATGCAGAGAGAAGCGTATGAGGACAGCTCGTCGGATGTTGCGTGGGGTTTGCCTATGCCGGTCGTTCAACGCTTGCCCTCGGATAGTGGTTGTATTGGCGAAGATGACGTGCTTGATGGCTCTTGTAGTTTTGCGGGTGAAGCGTTCTCTCAATTGAAGATTGATGGAGCTAGGTGATGGTGATTTGGATTTGTGTTGTTTTTGTTTGTATGTTTATGTTAGTAATGTAAGTGAATGTGCATGTTGTTAATTTATTATGTCATATCTTTTTTTTTTTTTTTTTTAAATAGTTGTGGCCGGGCTTTTAAGGTATAAAATTATCCCTACTATTGTAATTTTAGGAAATCGAATTTATGATTTCTGGTTAAGTTAATAAAAAGATGTAATATAAAATTTGTACTTTTTTTCATGTCTAAAGGAATTCTATGTTAACTAAGTGACTAAGTCATCGTAGTTGCCACTAATGCACGGACAGCAAAAAATGTATCCGTTTAGTGTTCGACACGTATTGGACACGGATACGGCAAAAAGTGTCCGAAAATTTAAAAAAAAATAAAAAATAATTAGGATGCGGTGACACGGCTGAGGGAAGTGTCCGACACGGCAAACTCAATTTTTTTTATTTTTTTATTTAAAAGGATCAAAATTTATTTGAGAAAAAATAAAAAATTATAAATGAATGTAACGGTGTATTAAATTAATTTAAATTTATTTTTTTATTATTTTTAATTAATTTTTATAATATTATAATTTACAAATTATAATGTTCTTTTAACATAATAATTAATTCATATATTTAAATTTTACTAATAATTATATTATATTGTGATAAATTTATTTTTTTAATTAATATTTGTACATATATTATATATGAATATTTTTATTTTTATTAAAATTTATATTAGTCAACCGTGTCGGAGCCGTATCGTATCATGTCCGTGTCCCTGTGTCCGTATCCGTGTCCGTGCAACATAGGTAGTTGCCCTTTAGTTAGGATAGAGTATACTAAGATATATTGCACCACCATCAAAGCTATTTAAGTTGTTATGTTTTATTAGAAACCCAAAAAGGAAAAAAAAAAAACAGAGAGAATTTGGAACAAATACTTTTTCTTTTCTTTTATATGTTAAAAAGATTACAAACCAAATATAATTTTTACCTATCAAATATATAAAAAAAGACCCTTCATACAAAGAAATTCAAGGGCAACACATTTAAAATGATCGGCTTATGACACACTACTGTCCCAATTCCACCAACTTACCGATTAAACAAGTAAACTATATCTATGGGAAAAAAAAAAGTAGAAAAAATTGTAACGATTTCTATGACACCCAAAAATCATAAATCACATCCAGTCTCAAATTGCTATCGTCCCTCCATTTTAATTTCAGAGAGAAACAAACATTTGAAGGGTTAATTACACAAAATTCCTAAGGTTGGCGCCTTTTACAATTTCATCATCAGAACCTTGTAATCTTACACTTACCCATGAGGGAGGTATTTGTAAGGTTTCAAGGTTTTGATGGCTTTTTGAATTTTTAAGCGAACCTCAGGGGATGTTTGTATAATTATCCCAAAGTTGAAATATTTCTTCTTCATCTGTGTCCACTTCCCCTGCCATCCGGACCTGAAGATTGAGTGTACGCACGTTGCACGTAGTTGAAACGTCGTCTAGATGAGCTCAAATTTTGCGATATCTTCACAAAATCGAACCCATAATTATCATTCTTTTCAGCAGATGTTGAACGAAGAATTCTTGATTGTACAAGACTAACATTCGTGAGAACCAACATTATGATCAAGAAAACAGATAATAGTAAAGCAGAGAATTTCATGATTATTTTTGTTTATGTTCTGGAGTTCAATACTTTTAAGGAATGTAAAATGGCATGTGTATTGTCTAAGTTAGTTCAACTTTATATAAGGATTGGTTTGGTTGGCTAAGGACGGTGAATAGCTTTTCTCCTTTTGTTTGACTACGGAATTTTTTAGGTCGGAATTAAGGAAAATTTATATATACTTTCATATTTGGACTGTGATGTTTTGTTAGCTTTGGTTGGTGCATCATCTAGTGCACTGCGATATGTATTGTTTTTTAAATATTTTTTACTAGAAAAGTGTCGGATACAGTGTCAAACACGACAACATAATTTTTAGAAGTATCTGTAAATCATAGTTTCAATGCTAAAATTTAGTACCTATCGTGATGTATTGTCAATAAATTAGATTAGTTAATTAATAAGTGACACAGGTTAAAATTCATTATTATGAAGTTCGACATATCAAAATTCCGCATATAATAATAGCTTCTTTAATTTTCAAAATAAAAATTCCAAGTAGAATGAAGATAATGTTTTACAAAGTGGAGTCATGCTTACCACGAGATTGGATTTATTATGCAAAATTGTCAAATCAGATAGATTATTGTTCGTTAAACTTAAGGATTTAAAAATTGTCCAATTTGGGGGAAAATAAAAATAAAAATGTTGCTTGCCTTGCAGATAAATGCATGTGAGCTTGCTAATCTTTGGCACGAGGATTTGATCGTTCGATAGAATTTCCCCGTGACCCGAAGCCTCCTGCTTGCAAAGGTCAATGCCTTGTTCGGTATGTGTAGCACCCCTTTCCTTGGCCGGAGAAAGGACACCACATCCGCACCGAGACAAACCCTCAAACGAGGTATAAGTACCCCATTTAAAAATCCATTCCGGCGAACGGCAATCAATCAGGCAAAACTAGCAACAGCAACCGACAGCCCAACAACAACAGCAATAAATAATAAATAAATCAGAGTTGCGGAAGTAATAACAATTATATAAAATATCATATAAGCCATCCATGGTCACGTAATTCATACATCATTCTCAATCATAATATAATCAATGCCATTCATGGCCAGTCTAATCTATCCCACATCAGGAGCACGTAAGTACTTAAATTAAAGCATAATCCAAAATACATAATTAAATAAATTCATAACAAGAACACGACTGTTGTTGGGACACTGACAAGACAAGACACACGAGCCAACCTAGACCTGCTGCTGCCGACTGACATGATAGGTGACAACGCCACCTGTCGACCTAAAGTAAGAATTAAAATAGGGGGGGTGAGTAAAAACACTCAGTGAAGGTTAAGAGGGATCAAGTACGAGCCACGTGTCCGGGTTTTAAATTATATATATATGAAAATACATTTGCATAATTGAAGAAAATCCGGATCGTGCTTCGACTTGCATACACGACATTAAATAGATAATAAATAATTAAAGCAGTAACATGCACGCAAATAATATCCCAGCGAGAATGGGCCTGTTCCTCCTTATAACCCCTTCACGTTCATACACTCCATCACCGGTGTCTGACCCCGAATCGCTATTTCGGGCGACTGTGAATTTTAGAAAAACGTGCAATGAATGCAACGCCCACCATCACTCCCAACCGTGGCTATCAACTCCTGACGGGCCACGATTGACGCTTAGTTTTGGGAGAAGCACCTCGGATTACCCCTAGACGCTCATCCCCAGGTATAACCTCCGGATACTTTCCCGGGCCCCATGTTGAAATGTCATGAATTTGCTCGCTTTGAAAACCGTACATAAATTAAATTTGAGCAAGTTTGAGTGACGACGAAGGGTATAAATCCTAAGTCAAACCGTCACGCTTAAAATAAATAATTTTACTTGCCATATGAAAATAAAATATTTTAGGGATACTCATAAGTACAATTTAATATTAAATCATTTGAGAGCAACCTTAAAATATAGATTAAATATCTAATAGATATACGAGATGAAAACAAAGCAAGATGAGCACATAAGGGGAGTTCGCAATAACTAAAAGAATTCTTACTCCGTTTGAAATCATTTTTAAAACCCTCACCTGGAAACACGAAAACGACAAGACACTCCAAGCAATGTCCTGACAAGACAGCCTGAAACTAACAGACGACAAAATCACATAAGACAAGACACGACAACGACTCTCAAAGACTACATTGCAATTAAAACCAATAAACAACATGTATCAAATGAATATACAATTAAAATACAATTAAATCAATTAAACTAAAAAATACGAAATTAATAATGATAAACATACTCAATTGAAATTCTAATTGTACATTCATGCATATAATATTAAAAAGAAGCACTCATGCGATTTTCGGATTTTTCGGACAACATTCAAAAATTGGGGAAAAAGCCCTAAACGAAAAAGGTTCGATTCAAGGTCCGAACGAGTTCGAAATTTTGAAAACTTTACCAAATATTCATCCTTGAATCATAAGGAAGCTATAGGTGAAAACAGCTCGATTTTAGGGGGTCGTATGCAAAAAGTCAACTTTTATTTTTGATCATTTGACCCCATTACCGTGAGCAACTAAGGAAAAAGGCTGAAAAAATGGCTAAGTCATTCGCACGGGCTAACGCACGGCCTAGTGCACGGTCTTGAGCACGAAACCAAGACCGTGCAGGCTGAAACAAAGGCACACGGCCTGTTGCACCGGCGTGCGCAAGCCGGTGCAAGGTTAAATGGCTGTGCACGGACTTGAGCAAGACCGTGCGTTGGGCCGTGTGGTTCCAACACCCAGGTGCAGAAACGCAATTTTTAAGGTTTTCTCGAGAGTTTCATGCAAAAATCAAATATGGGGAATTCTAAGGCTGAAATTAACATGTAAAATTTACACTCATGCATCGTACACATTAGTATCTATCATTTGATCCGAACTACGCTAAAAATGATAAACTATAACCTACGAATCAAGAAATTCATCAAATATATATTTAATATAAAAACTATAAAAATTGAAAGATTTAATGGATGAAATGAATTGGAGAAAGAAGGTTACCGATAAAGAATCGAATGAGGATCGTAAAACTGGTCTCGGAATTTAAATCGGTCGAGAAACGAATTCGGAATGGAATTTCTCTCTTCTCCTTCTCTTCTCTCTTTTCTCCTTCTCTTCTCTCTCTCTCTCTCTCTCGAATGAATATGTAACTAAGAGGGTGCAAGAAGTGTGTTCAAGAGGGTGTGAGTGTGTGCAAGATAGTGTGGGTGTGTTCAAGGTAGTGCAAGGGTATTTTAGAAGATTGTAGGTTCGTTTATATAGATTAGAATAATTCGAGGGTAGAAAATGTAATTATAAAAAGTTAAAGATATTGAAATAATTATAATAAATTAAGATTAACTAACAAAGTTAAATCTTTTCATATAAAATTCAACTAAATGTCGAATAATTATTCCAAGAATTAATTATGGAATTTTCGGGTCGTTACAGTATGACTGTGTTGCATGATTTGGAAAGTAATTTTATTAATTATGATGGAATTAATAATTTTTTATTTGGACAATTCACGTGCAATTATCTTAAGGTTTGTCGGTATTGTATTACAAAATATTCTCCTTGTTTTCAAAATTATGTAAAACCTCCCTCAACCAATTACAAAAATCTAACGAAAAGAATAAAGATATTTATGCTCTTGACTTTTGTAAACATATATATTAGCTCATTCTATAAACAATCATCCCTTCCAAATTTTTAGGAAAAACAATATAACTGATTGATATCTATAAAAACGGGTGACGAATTTGATGGGCAAGATTCTTTCAAGTGGCATGATCGGTTAAGTAAAATTGGGGTTCTTTAATCTACTAAGAACAATCAGAAACTAAGTTAATGACAAATTGAGTGTGATTCCAACATCGATTCTCCACTGAGTTAAGTCAGAAGAGTTTATGAGGGTGAATTGATATAACTCAAGGAGAGAATTTGGCAGAGTTTTAGTATATAAAGTATGCATATCTTTCTTTGTGTGGATACGGGTTATTTATAGATGAGTTGAGGACATATCGCATGTTATTGTTAGAGTTCATCAAGTGCGAGTTTCCTAATAAGATTAGGGTTCCCTCTGATTTAGGACTATTACTTTGGTAGATATGTGGCGAAGATATGGAAATCCTCCATAATCCGGTCCTTTGTTACAAAAACATGATGAACTTTGAGGAGACATTCGAGCAGGATGCTCGAGCTCAAATGTTATCTACAGAGGAGTCTACTTGGAGTGGGCAGATACGAGTAGGTCTCCTTAGGTATAGTTTTCCGCGGAGAACACTTGGCAATTTCAACAGTGGTTTTGCTCTTGGTGTTGTCGCTAGGAATGTGTGAACGTGATTAAGACACGTGACAGATACGGAATATGACACATTAATAACTATTAATTATATATAATTAACATAAAAACGAAAGAATAACATGGGATTAATTATCTCTAATAAAATTATCAAGGAATTACAATTTATAACATTAAGAGTGTATCGTCTAGATATAGTCTAAAATGGAAGAACTTGGACAAATAGTAAAGTAGGCAAGTGAGAATTGACAAATTGGACTGCTTTGCTTCAAACTTTGGACGGTTGAATACTTGAACAAAATTGCATTTAATTCTTCAATTAATTTCAACATAATCTATTATTCTTAGTTTTTAGATTGGACTCGTGGGAATATACTATTGATCAACAGGTATATAATTCCATTTCCACCCTAAAGAGATAATATGCATAATGAACTTTGAATTTTCCTTGCTCGAAGAATTATGATAATTATTCGAGAAAATCATTTTCAATTTTGATTTTTAAAAAAAAAATTGATTTTCCTCCTAGTTTTATCCAGATCGGGTACCAGTAGAAATATAAGTAGTTTACTACTGCTAGTATTTCATCTCACTAAACCAATCCAATTTTGTTCAAATGGGATAAATATGCACGGTTGAAATTTTTTGAGGTTATATCATGGATTTCCACAATAATCAATTTCATTCAATGGACCAGACAAGTCCAATTACATAAGCTACGTAAGCCCATTTTAAAATGATAAAGTAGCAGACATGCCCATTTTTATCTCCCATAATATAGCCCAAGTTAGATAAATCATAAATTTAAGGAGAAGTAACAATTTCTAAGTTGATTGATGGATGGATTATTTATATATATTTTTCACAATTCATTTATTTGTATTTGCCATTACCCCAAAAATAAAAAATTATTTGTATTTGCAGTTGGCAGTTGCAATATAAATATAAGTTTTATTAAGAGATTGTTTGGTTGAGCTGATAAGCTATTCTAAACAATACAAATTTTATGGGGTTGGTCAAGTAGAGATGATAAGATTGTAGGTTCGAGCTCTTCTTATTTCCGTGGGATAAGATATAATGTAAGTTCTTTATAAGTGCTTGATGAGCCCGGAAACTTTCCTTTCTTGAACTGGAGCACCATCCCCTCAACCTAAAATTTTGTCCCAAAAAAAAACCAACAACAACTTATACAATGTTTTAAGAGCTTATAAACATTAATTCTCACTCAAAGTGTTTGTTAACTTCTTAATGAAATAGTTTATAAGAAGTTAGCAGCTTAAGCTCTTTAATAATAACTAGGAGAATACCTACTTATTTTAAAAATATTAATAATATTTCTTTATTTTTTAATCATATTAAATTTTACTTTTTTGGTACAATAAATGGTGGGCAAGAGGTACACCACTCCGAATTGGATAACAGGTAAAGCTATTCCTAAGAGTCTTTTTTAACAAATAGGGTTCGAACCTCTGATTTCTTAGAGAATTAGGTAAAGTCCGTCCCTTGTAATTTAGGAAGTCACCACTAGACCAAGTCCCATTGGGCATTGGGTAATCATATTAAATTATACAATTGTCATTACTAATATTTTATAAATACATAATCTTATTTTTTTTCTTAACATTTTGATATATCATCCGTAAAATAAGATCTATCATCTTATAAGTTCGAAAAACATCTTATAAGATTTTATAGTTTATAATAAGCTTTTTAAAATAAATTTCGCCAATCACCCTCTAATATTTGTAAAAAATTAGTCTTTTAACCAACGATACACAGATACGGTAATACCGACATAACATGACATATATAGACATGGCAACACAAATTCTTTTTAATAATTTTTATTACAGAAATGTCCGACGCGAATATTAAACACAAAATAATACGACATGATAGAATTTTAAAAAGTATATACGCATCATACCTTTTGACTAGAAATCTACGACAATCAAAACAGCGCAGACAATGTGATGATGATCAGGGACGGTCCTAGTTGTTGGGTTATTGCATATTTCTTGAGGAAATTAATAACGTGATTATTATTAAAATGGTCAAATTGTTTAATAATTAATTAATTATACTAACACGGGAGAAAATTTTGTGAAATATAAAAGGCAAATTCCAGAAAAGTTGAGTCCGGGTCATATTGGATTTATTGTCGGGCTTAGGGGAACTAAATACTTTTCATGGATCTTTAATTTGAAGTATAGAAAAAAAAATGGTTCTCAATATCTTCTATTTTTTTTTTTGGTCAATCTCATTATCTTCTAATGAAACTATCAAGTTGCTATTAATTAATTTAGTAACTATGAATGTTGGTGGGGTTTCTACACTTGACTTCTAGATAAGTATTTGTTTAACGGGTCGTTCGACCATCCGGGTCGAATTCACGGGTCCGACTGATCAGCCATGATTCCATGAAAATTGAAAGCTACTTGTTAGTTTTTTTTTTTCTTCCTTGGTCTGGATTGTTAGTTGTTACAAGTTTGATTCTACAGCTTTAACTAGAATTAGTTGTTTAACATCAATTTAGTCAATAATCCGGAAATTGGATTCTGCAGAAGAAACAAAGGGCTCAATGAGGTTTGCTATATTTATATTTCGATCCCTTTAGTTTCATTTATTATATATTAGTCTCTAAATGTGTTTTATTTATTATATATTTGTTCAATTTCAGGGACTAATATGTAATAAATGAAACACATCTAGGAACTTAAATATAATAAATGAATCTATAGGAATCTAAATATAAATATAACAAATCTCAGGCTACTCTAATTTAATTAATTCTAGTTATTACTATTGACTATTGTTTTTGGGTAAGAAAAACAGTAACTCCTACAGAGCCTATAAAGCACAGAAAGCACAAAACCCTGTTTTGTGGACTCGTGGGCACAATTGCTCGAACTTGCACACGTGTTCATTGAACACCAAAAAAGCAATAATTCATTAATTCCGCATAAGTTATTACATAACAACATATTTTACACTTAACATTCCTAAAAAATTATTCTAAGTCGGATTGAATACTTATCTAATAGTAAATATAAAAAAAAAAAAATTACATTTACATTTCCTCTACTTAAAGGGTAAATATAACAACACCCTAAATCCTCTAACCTTAATGAAAACCTAAAAAATTTAAAGAAAAGTTGTAAAATGACTAAATTATCCTTAATATTTTTGTTATAGTGTTTGCTATATATGAAATGAGCGAAGTGAGTAAATTATTGTTCAGTTGATAAAATATTAGCATCTAGTAGAAAACAAGAAAATTACCAACGGCAGGACCTAAGTATTAGACATGGCACATAGTCAAAAGGGTGTCTCTGTAATTTCCAATAGTAGACGGGGTCTTGCTGTAATTTCTCCTAAGTCGAGAGAGTGTAAATTAGATATAATTATTCCAAAAAAAAAAAAATCATGTCACCGTGTCCGTATCTGCATGTATTCCCATATTCGTAACTGTACATCACAGATTTCAACTAATAATACTCGGGAGGAACATTTGGGATTACGAATGCAGCCTTTGGAAACAGGGGAAAAACTTCATACTCCCCAACTTAGACTCGCAATCTTCTTAATTTCTCAGCTGAAGACCATATTTTCAAGTATTGAGAAGGTCCTATGCAGGTTCTATTTGTGACGTTGGTTTTGAATGGTGCGAAGAGCCTCCATTCCTAGTCAATAAATCATTTACTATAAATATAACCCCAATGTTCCAACTTATAATATCCCACACACAACATAAACCATCTATTTTGTATATCTCTCTCCCTCACATTTTCTTACACAAAATCCCACATTTCAAAAATATTAGAGAAATGAAAACTTTTAACCTCGTTGTCGTTTTCTTCGTACTTAGTTCAATTTTGCTGGCAACTGAGGCCCGTCGTCTCAATGCATCAAAAGCTCGTGTATTTTCCCCCGATGGTGTCAAGGCGGATGCTGGACCAAGTCCGGGTGATGGACATAAGTTTGTGAATGCTCACACTCTTGGAGAAATTAAGGAGTCTGGTCCGAGTCCTGGTGAAGGACATAAGTCTGAGAATGCTAAAACACTCGACGTTCATGAATCTGGTCCGAGCCCTGGTGAAGAACATAATTATGAAAATAGTAAAACACTCCAAGTCCGCGAATCCGGTCCCAGTCCTGGTGAAGGACATAATTCAGAAAATGCTACAACACTCGAGACCAATAAATCAGGCCCTAGTCCTGGATCGGGACACTAGACATATAATAGTTGGTGGTAATTTGTATTCCCCAACTAAATATTTTTATTCTTTCTTTCATATTCGTTTATTAGTATAGGCCGAGTAATTTCTTTTATTCTTAATTAATTTGTTTAGAGTTGTGGCCTAGTTGGACACAACTTAAGTAAGATTCTTTTAGCATTGTATCATTGTTTTTTTCTTATCATTTGTATGCATGCAAATGACTTCACATCCGAAGTAATATGCATGTGTGTGATCAATAAAAGCAATAAAATACATTTTTTCACTAGACGAATCTGTTCTAATTATGATATTGCTGACATGTATATATCTATATACTAATTTTAAAAACAAAATTAATATCGATATAATATTTCCATATATAACTTATAGCTAGCAATATCAATTAAAAGAAGCATAAATGAAATATAATTATAATTAGTTAATACACACAAAGATAGAAACATATACTATCAGTCGAAGTGCATATATAGTAAAAACATATATACACATCTAATAAAAGTTCTCAGTGAATTACTCATTAGTATAAATCAGATGAATATCCTACCAAAAAAAATAATAATAAATCAGTTGAATATAATAAGAAAGTCACTATTTTATGAGATATCGTGTTCGATGCTTCTCTAATGATATACATAGGCGGATCCATTTTTTATTATTATAGGTAAAATTATGGATATTTATATTCCCCCACCCCCAGATTTATATAATTTGCCCCCCAATTTATTCATTATTGCACTTTTTTTTTCGGTAATCAATTATATTTGAGACACAATACTCTTTGAAAAACATGAGCCTTATCTATGCTAAACTTTATTAAATTGAATTCCTAATAATTAATTATATTTTGTGAATTTATTTATCAATTTATTAATGAATTGGTAGGTTTTATATAGAAAAAATTATTTTTAGTCCCAACATATACACTAATTTTCACTTTGAATCCTATTATTTACGGAGGTGACACATTTAGTCTTAAAAAAAATTTCTGCCCCGAAACGAAAATCCTGGCTCCGCCCCTAATGATATATATATATATATATATACCGTGTTTTTAACGGGTCATGTCCGTTTGACCGTATTTATGTATCAGTTGGTATAACTTAATAATATCATGGTGCTAGGAATCAAAACTTATTATCATTCAAGTTACACGATTTCCTTTTTATCATAAATTGTGTTTAGAAACGAAAAATACGTTACAATTCGAAAATTAGAGTTTTCCGTCACCAAAAAATCCTATTTTGTGTAGTAGGTGCATATTGACTACTGACTAGCTAGTGGCTCAAATTTGCACACATGTTGTAAATTAGATGAACATTTAAGAAACGCACTCAACATGCATTTCCCATCTATTTTTTTCTTAATACTACACAAGTCCAATTAAAAGAAGATTCTTTCTATTCAATTACTCTATTTTATTCATAATTTAGGATTTGGATGATAATCTTAAACCTCACTTAAGATATCTAGCTTTAATTTCATCCCATTATATATATCAACTAAAATTTGCTAATTATATATATTATTGCATTAACTGGTAATTAATACTCAGTTCTTATACACACAAAAAAAAAAGGTAATACTCAGTTCAAACTAAAATACCAAGTTGAATTAAAAAACTTATGAATGGTCCTGGTCCCAAAATTAGAATTGCATGGATTTGGAATATTTGCAATTACGGATGCATGCAGCCTTCAAGCTGCCCAACTTAGACTAGCTGTCTTTCAATTTCTTAGCTCAAGACCATATCAAGAACATTTTTTAAAAAAAAAATTTGATTCTTGACATTACATGTAATCAAACCGCAGAAGTCCATATTTGAAGTAATATTTGGTGGTCATTGGATCAAATTCAATAATTTTACCATATTTTAAGAACTTCTTATATAACTATATATATAAGTTCAAATAATTAATTATTGTGACATTGGAATTTGAATAGTGCATGCAAATAGCCTACCAATCGTAGTCAAAGAATCACAGGTATAAATAGTCCCTAAATCCCAACTTTTTTTTTTTTTTTGAAACTAAACACTTTTATACCATGAGAGAGAATGGGATACAAAGGCCTTAGAAACTACATCGGAAATATCGTGTTCCATTTCTTGAAAATTCCTAGCATTTCTAGCCAAGACATGTGCCATACAATTTGTATTTCTGTTAACAGAAGACAAACAAAATTGAATAAAACCATCATACAAGTCTTTGATAGCATGAACAATAGAACCACAATCCGAGTAATCATCTTCACTTGAGCTCAATTTCTCTAGCAGCAGCTTGCAATCACCTTCCAGAATTATATGCTCCCATCTTTTTCTTTTGCTCAGTTCCACAGCAGCCTTTGCGGTGAAGGTTTTGGCGAGTTCCGAAGTTGGATTGCCGGCCAATCGGCATGAGGCCCAGGCCACGCAAGCGCAGGAAGAATCTCTTGCACACACTCTCCAGCCAAACTTGTTGCTCCCGCGAAAAATAGTCTCGTTGGAGTCCGCCCCCTAAATCCCAACTGCAAAGTGAAATTAATAATAGGATAATCATTTTTGTCATCTGAATTATGGCATTCTTTTTGCAATTTATCATCTAATTTTTTTTTTTTTTTTACATATCACTATCTAAACAATGTAAAATTTTGCAGGTTGTCATCTTTGATGGGATTCTGGTGGAATATTATGTTGGAAAATTATTTCATGTCATAAGAGAAATATCGGTCCACATTTTCTTGTTCTTCTCAACGTCCTGAAAATAAACCCTCAATGAATATTAAAAAAGTCAGAATTCTAATCACCCGACCAATTGAATATTTAAAAAATAATCTATCAAAGTCGGCGTTATTTCAATTCCACCACATCACTAACTATTTCACCAAATTGAAGTTACTAATTACTTTTATTTATGAAGAATATCATTTTTCAGTCAACATTTTAATAGAAAACCTCTTATTTCAGCCGTAATTTCCTAAATACCTCCATGCTTATTTATCAGAATATTTCACTGGAAATGGCATAGATGGTGATCTATTAAAAAAAATTTAAATGACAAAAAAAATATTGTCCCTTGATAATATAACTCCAAAACTCTACATACAGTAATAGCCCAAAAAATAGCATCGAATCAATTGGAGGATTTGCAATTACGGAATTGCAGCTTTTAGAAGAAAAAAACTTGAGGCTGCCCATGCAAGTTCCCTACAAATAATATTTGGCTTTGATTTTAAGTGGTGTATAAAAAGCCTATTATAACAAATTATCAAGTATAAATATAGCCTACGAATCATATATTTCTTAATACAACTTAATCAATCGATGTAAAGTCTCAAAGAATTCTGTTGACATACCAAAACGTTGTGGTATTTTAGAAGTTGGATTTTTGTTAGGGAAAATCGAAGATAAACAGAAAAAAAATTAAAGTTTCCTATATATTTCCCAACTGAAATCCAAGGACCAAACACGACGTTCAAATATGTCGATGAAATTTTTTGATTCCTTAGTCGCATTTCTCGTACTTGGGGCGATTTTCCTTGCAAGCGAGGCCCGTCCTCTGGGCCTCAAGGCTAATGGGAGCCCAAGTCCGAGAGGTGCTGGACATAAACTTGTAGAAATTAAGATTGTCGGAGGCCCAAGTTCAAGAGGGCCAGGACACAAGCTTGAAGAAATCAAGAATGTCGGAGGCCCAAGTCCGAGAGGGCCAGGACACATGCTTGAAGGAATCAAGAATGTCGGAGGCCCGAGTCCAAGAGGCCCAGGGCACATACTCGAAGAAATCAAGACTGTCGGAGGCCCGAGTCTGAGAGGCCCAGGACATAAACTTGAAGAAATCAAGAGCGTGGGAGGGCCCAGCCCAAAAGGCCTCGGACATTAACTTAAGAAATTAAGAATTAGCTATAGCTTATAAACTAGTGGGACACAATATTCCGTTTTTTGAGTTACAACATTGACCAATTTTGATGTATGTGATCATATATAAATAAATAAATATTGTTTAACATTCTTTTGAAGTTATTTTTTGGGTCGCAGGATCTTTATTTCTTCAGGTTGGGAACCCGACTTAAACATCTATGCTCGTGAGATTTGGAACTGATTACCATTTATTTTGTAGTTGGAAAAATAAGTTGTTAGATAACCCATAAAAGTTGTTTACTTTCCATTAATATTTTAAAATGTCTGTTTATATAACTAAGTGTTATTAACATATCAGAACCTTGTTAAGGTTGTTTACTTTGGGCCATGCTTGGTGGGTTTAGGTAAGAATAATAGTGGCCTTTGTTTACTTGTACGTACTAACTCATCCAAATTCAAAATTTGAAAAATGGCCCAACACTAGAATTTGCCCTTTCCCGATTTCATTGTCGTTCTTCTCAGTTTCTCTTCCTTCTTTCCTCTCCACTGGCTCCTACAATTCATCGTGAAGCTCTGACTGAACCAGTTACCCATAGGCCGGAGTTCCATACAAAAGTCTGTATCAATCAAGGAAAACTGCTCACGCAAACCAATTTGAGGAATTATAGAGAAATAGCATATAGAAGAGGATGCGAGTTAAACCCTAACCTCGTATTTATGCTCCAGAAATTGTGTGATGAAACCCAATGAAAGGGACGACCGTGAATGAGATGAAATGATTTCAAAAATGCGTCTATACCTATTTCGGAAGTGAAAAAAATGGAGCGAAACTGAAATTCATGAAAAAATTTCAAGCGGCTGAAATTTTTTATGGGGGTAAACTGTTCAGAGTAATGGCAATTCGTTGTAAATTCGACCAAATCCAAGGGGGAAGAAAAGACGCCATAGCATCTACAGTGACCTTGTTAATTTAAGAACATGATTTTGGAATTGCAAATTAAACGGTGAACAGTTGAAGATCTTGCGAGTTTGGCGTCTTAAGTCGGGTTTCGTTTACTTTCTAGAGTTGGGCATGTTTATGGGCTGAGACATGCATTATCAAGTGTTTCTTTGGCATGTCCCACAGCCCGTGTGCTGGGACCGATTTGGGATGTGATCTATGTCACGCCAAATTGGTGTGTCTAAATATATCCTCCATGTTATGTTTATTTTTTTCATTTTGTTACACGGAAAAGTTGTCCAAAATTACAGAGATTGCCACTGAAATTATTTTAGTTTGCCACTAACATAGGGTGCAAAAATACAAGTAAACACCAGTTTACTCAATAATAATGACATGCAAAAACCTTACCTGCATTAACACTACATGGGAAGTAAACAACTTCATCGTATCGTAGCTTTTACTCCACTTTTAATTCCCCTCCAAGTTCATCTAATTTACACCTATTGCCATTCTCGACTGCAATTTTTTGGGACCAAAATATTTCAATGCTACAGCCACCATACCGCTATGTCAGTAGAACCAGCACCACCCCTACTACAGGTGCTTCCGCCATCGCCGCCGCCGAGAGATGAAACCTAACTGCTGAATTAGGGGCGAGAGTGAGAAAGAGGACTGTAGTAAAATCTCATTTTTGAGCTCAAAATCAGAAGGGTATTTCAGGCAATTACACTATAACAAGTCTAATAGCGGGTCAAAGTAAATAAAGTAACCTCTATCTATTGTTTAAAATTTAAATAACACAGTTACACCCGGATTACAGACGGGTCCGGGTATAATCAACCGGTATATAAGCTTCGCTAGACCCGTTTCCAAATTTGAAACCGGCAAAGAAGTGGGAAACAAATCCAGCGTGTGGGGGGAATATCGATTTTGCCAAGGCGATGCTTTGATTCTCTCTTATTCCTCCTTTCTGCTCAGTAAAGAGAAGCAATTTGTTGGGGAAATTATCTGGAGAACGAAAGGAAATTCCGGCGAAGTAAATGGTGAGCAGTTCGAAGGGAGAGTCGGCGAGCGACGGCGAGAATTCCTCCGGCGACGCGCCAGTGTCCGACACTAAGAGTATGTTCTCGGAAGGCGAGAAAGTTCTTGCCTATCATGGACCCCGCATCTACGAAGCCAAGGCAAGCCCTAAACTCCATTTCTCCTTAGGGTTTTTTTTTTGGTTTCTATTTTGTGTAACAGAAATGCTTTTTGGTTGTTGATTTGACTTACTTTTGTTGTGGTGAGTTAATGGAGTTTGTTACGTTTTATTTTTTAAAAGATTCTGCCATGATTAGGAAGCTGATTCTGCTCAAACCCGAACTTTTTAGTTAATGAGTTCGGTAGAAGTCAAAGAGAGAGCTAGTAGGTGTTCCACATTTCTTCTTGCTGTGATTTCCCTGCAATAAATGACCGTTAGGTATAAATCACTTCCCAAGAGAAAAAAGTGAATTGGCTTGTCCTTGTACGCAAATTTTGATGTAAAGGGATCCATGATCTGAATTATCTGTATTTATTATACAGGTTCATCTGCATTTGTGTATATATCTGTTACGTGTGTGTTGTTTGAGATTACTTGCGTGAAATCTCGTTTTTGTTGCCTCCAGCGTTTATCAATGAGTGTGGAGTAGATGTACAAGTTTCTTTGTAGGATTCTTTGTTTAGGTTTGGATGTATTGTTCGCACTAAAAGTATTTTGATTGAGTGAATATGCGATATGAATTAGTTCTTTAGAGGAAAGATAATGAGGCCTGGGCATCTAACTAGAGAAGGTTAGTCATTGTCCATATGCAGATGTTTTACATCCACAATCTGGGTATTTATATTTGTTTATGCATGTTCTTCGATATTTATGTGTGGAAATGTGTTTAAATTTCTTGTATATCTGTACTCTTCCTGGGCTTTATTAATTTCATATATTCAGTTATAAATTCACAATAAATTTTGTATTCGTAATGTCTAAATTTGACAAGAATTACAGATTTTTTGAGTTAAAAGTAATTTCATAATGCCAAGTGCTTATCCATTTGGGTTGCTGCCTCAAATTCTGAGGTATATAATGTGAAAACAGTTTCTTCTATTCTTACTTTTTGAAAGCTTAATGTCAGTATATCCTAAAATCTACCCTTTATATAAAAAATTACCTATTTTGGCATTTGGCAACAAGTAATATCCAGCATTCGTAATTATTCATCATTACATTCAAAATTCTGGAGACCACACTGGAACACCTGAAATTAGGAAAATTCGAAGACATTTTGACTTCTGTTTTCTAAGGTAATTGAATTAGAACTCCTTAAGGTTTTTCAGCTGCTTGTACAAGAAACTTGAGTGCATTCTCTGCATCTTTTAATTAGCTTAACCCTGTATTTGTTTTATGTATCTTGTTGAAGCTGTCAATTAGGAATCATGTATTAACGGATCATCATTGAGAATCTCATTTTTATGCATTTATTTATATTTGATCATTACATATGTCTATGACCTATTTGCTTCATGTTTTCCTTTGTTCAGATTAGTATTTTGTTGATTGGTTGTTCTTTGTATGTAAGGTTCAAAAAGCAGAGTTCCGGAAGAACGAATGGAGATATTTTGTACATTACCTTGTAAGTATAATAAATTGTTTCTCCTTTCAAATCTACCAATGAATAGCGTTGTCCATTACCTAATGTCGCATTTATGACTTTCTCTATGATGTCTCTTTTCCTATTTTTGCCAACCAAGATCATCTTGTCCTCCCCTTATTTGTAAATTGATGTATTGCTTTCTATCTCCGATGGCTTTGACTAATGGATTCTTGATGTTTCTGTAGGGATGGAATAAAAAGTGAGTTACTGGCACAGCATTTGAATGATTCTTTTGCTTCTGAGTTGGACAACTGCAAGAAAAATATGGCTTTGTGAAAGCAATATGGTTTAAGCTGGTTCTCATCCCAACGTTTGCCTAATACTTAATTGGAATTGTCTCAAGTTTAGTTTAAAAAAGAAAAATGAATTGACTCAACTCAAGTTTGTGGAGGGAATCCTGTCTGTGACAGACTATACATTATGGCTTTGTGATATTGGTTTTCCATCATATTTTGTTCTTATCTCCAAGGTTCAATTATTTGTGAATACATCTTCACACTTGTGAAAATTTAATTTTGTTTCATTTGCCTAAGGGGGCAAGTTAAATCAAGATTCTACCAACAGAAGCTACTGTGGGATATTAATAACGATTTTCAGATTTTAAAATCAGATCTTATACTCTTCCTAGTAAAGAACAGAACGGTGGTTATTTTAATGATCATGCAGAATCGATTACTAACTAAGTGCCAAATATCTTGCCAATTAGTTGGGATGAATGGGTAGGCATGGATCGCTTGATGAAGCATACTGAAGAGAATATTTTGAAGCAACAAGCCCTTGATAAGAAAGCTGGTGTGGACAAGAATACCAAATCTGGACGTTCCGCAAGCGCAAAACCAAAAAATTCAGCTGGTATGTAAGTTTGGTAGTGTTTGCAAACTCTTTAATAAAGTACTTCTGTGCATAGTGCTTTTTTTTCAGCACTTTGTGACTGTTTGGAAAACCAGCTTTTGCTTATTTTAAGCATAAATAAGCTAGAAGCATCTAAGGACATGCAGAAAGCTTTTAGCTTATTTTCATAAATAAATGGAAGTTTTTCTATGGTAATACAAGTGCTTCTCAGTTTTTTCTTTTCCCAAACACTCAACTGCTTTTTGTTTAACTCGTTTTTTTCCTGACACTCCCCACTTTTACCATCCATCTTTTTACAACTTCACTTTTACTTCAGCTTCTCCAGAAGAAGTAGAGTCTGCAAACAAGCACTTTGTTTTATGTCAGATAATTTTTTATGATTCCGGACAGACAGTTATTATTGTATCAATCTAGACGCAACTGCTTTTGTGGACTTCTGCAGATGCTAAAGTGGATAAAGAGGAGGGGAAAAACACAGGTATGCTGCTTTGTAGTTTCTACCTTTCAGAATTTTGCCACCTGTCATTTTGCTTCCTTGTAAAAAAACTGATTATTTCAAGTTAATCAATTATCCTTCTTATTATCTATGTATCGTCTTGTTTTTTACTTCTCTTCATGTGGTTCTTCTTTTAGTTGCCAGATCTGGGACCAAAATCTATTCAGTCATGTAGTTCTTGAGAGTTATCTTATTATCTTGAAATAAAACATAACATATGTTGAGTAGGTTATTGCTTTATTTTTCGATAATGTGTATTCTTAGACAAACTCACGAATTTCTCTTCATGATAATTGATATTGTATTTGTAGGTGGAAAAGGAAAAAAGCGAAAGGCTGATTCAGGGATTGAGGTCTGTTCTAACTTGTTGGCTTGTTTTTAGTTCTGTTACGCAACACTATCTAAATTCATAGTATTTCAGCTTAATCCTATTGTGAAATTCTGCTCGGCTTTCTAAGCTTTATAGGTTTTATGGGCTTTTGAACAGAATTATTAACATAGGAGTTGGTCAAATGCTAAAATTTTGCTAAAGTTACTGTATTGTTGGCCGGACTTGTGGTTTGGCATATTTAGGACAATCCAACAACAGAAAAGCTCATCAAGATCCAAATTTCACCAAATCTGAAGAAGCAACTTGTTAATGATTGGGAGTTTGTCACTCAGCAAAACAAGGTATGCCCATTTGGAAAGTAAAAGAAGAGAAAAAAGGAAATAAGAAATTGCGTTGATGCAGTGAATCTTTTAAAGGCTGGCAGTACGCAACTACTGATTAAGATCATTCATGTATGTAACAGAAGTTGGGAGACACTCATTTTATTATTATTATTTTTGGTTAGAACATTTTAATATCTTGTCTGTTAAAGGAGATAAAACAATTGGTACTTGAATTTGAATTTGTTGCACAAATTGCCATGCTTTCATTATGTCTGAATAACCTGGCTATAAGCATGTTGAGCAACAGCAAAATATAAGCTTAGATTTGTGGTGGAAAAGTAATGGACCATCAGTAGTGGGTCTTGTCCTTGTTATAGAATAAAGCGAAAAACAGTACATTTAATGGTTGCTTTTGTTGCAGCTTGTGAAACTCCCAAGATCTCCAAATGTTGATGAGATATTGACAAAATATCTTGAATACAGGTCCAAGAAGGATGGCAAGTGAGTTTCTTATCTGCATCTTTCTCATTGATTCGAACTACTCTGTGTTGTGGAATACAGGGCCAATGCTTTAATTTGGTTCTCCTTTGCTCTAATGTTCGTAATTTTCCATCTGGAAACTTCAGGTGACAGCAGATTTGACCTGGAACGGGTCATAATTTTTTCAAATATCTCCAAAAAATTGTCACTTTTAGCCCTTTATTAATAGTAGCATTTAATTTACAGCATTAAGTGGGACTAATCGACTTGGTTTCTTGATAGGTGTGGTGTAAGAAAAAGTTGGTTTTATTTGGTTAAATTATCCTTGATTTATTATTATTTCAATGATTATAGGATGACCGATGCAGTTGGAGAAATTTTAAAGGGGTTGCGATATTATTTCGACAAAGCATTGCCTACCATTCTTTTGTACAAAAAGGAGCGGCAGCAGTATAAGGAAGCAGTGCAAGATAATGTCTCTCCATCAAGCATATATGGAGCTGAACACTTGTTGCGCCTCTTTGGTATGCTTATCGTTTGTTTGAAGATATTTTGTTAGTTATGGAAATTTGTAATTTGAATTTTTTTATTCTTTGTCTTGTTATGTAAGTCATAAGGGCGAATCACATCTACCACCTCAGAAGTAGGTGGAAATTACAACTCAGATCCCTCTAGTTTGAAAGATGACCATATAGTCGTTGATGTTTCCAATAAATGTGTAAATCTTCCGAAAATGCCCCCACTTAGGGTTTTAGCTGGGGGTATTTTTGGAAGATTTACACATTAATTGGAACATCGGGGACTATATGGTAATTTCTTTAACTAGAAGGATTGATTTGTAATTTCACCTAACTTTAGGGGTAAGATGTAATTCGCCGTATATGTTAATATTAATCACCCCTACAGTAGATATCTTAAAACATATTCTCTATTATTTGCAGTTAAGATGCCGGAGTTGTTGGCATATGTGAAGATTGAAGAGGAGACATTGATCCGACTGCAGCAGAAGTTGCTCGAATTTCTCAAGTATAAGCTCTATTAGTATATTTGTTTAATTTCATAACCTCTATTGCTCTAGTTCTGCTATTAGACATTGGTCTATGCAAAAAAAAAAAAAAAGAAGAAAAAGAACAAATCTATTATGAATGATATTTGATTTACTAATGTCTTATGTTTTTAACTCGTGTTTATGTTTGGTCTAGGTTTCTGCAAAGTAATCAGAGCACTTTCTTCCTTTCTGCATATGATGGCCCTAAAGTTACTGAAGGAAGTGGCAAGGGCAAGGACAATTGACTCAACAACTGATTCATGCCATTTGTAATCTAGATTTTGTATTAGGCCTTTAGCATAAACAATTAGTAGGCTCCTTAATTAACAGTTATCTGTTTGTATTGCCAGATCTTTCTTTTCCGTCTTCCTTTATAATGTGGCAAACATGCTTCATTTTTTCTAAACTTCTACGTAACACAGAAACTGTTGTAAGATTTATAACAATTACTCTGTTAGGCATTCTATAAAAAAGATTAACTCTTTATTCTTTTTAATTTGATATTTTACTTTTGATTCAGTCATGTGCTGCAAGCACATATTTAACAGAAGTCTCGTTTTCGAATGGTAAGCCAGCACTTTGTTAGTTAAAATTAAGTGTAAACTTACGCATTTTGTATCTCATGACAGCTGCTTATCTCCAGGAAAGAAAGATTGATTCTTTAAGCTGGAAATAGCATTTGCTTCTGAAGGTTTGTTTTCTGTGGCTAGATGTACACATGCTTGGTTGACTCTGGAATTTAACTCAAAAAGATTTATTTCCAAATTAGGTAAAGATTCTGTGCTTGAAGTCTTTCGTTTCTCCATTTGTCCCGGTAAAATTTGTTTTTAGTTTATTCTCTACTCCAAGAAATATTTCTACAACTGAGAAGAATGCTTTGGTTCTACATAGTGGGTGGATATTTTGCAAATTCACAGTTCATGAATTTTTTTCCAGCCATTTTCCTTTACTTGCAGAGAATTCTTTTTGCAGTGGGAAAATAAACGGTTAATTCTCTTCATAGACTTGCATCATGAAATGCATTTATTAGAAAACTCCACATTTTTCCCATCACTCTGGAATTTTTCCAGCTACATCAAGTACAAACCTATATCTCACATCATTTCTCTCCAATCTCTCAAATGCCTCATTCACGTATTCTGTATTCACCACTTCCATCATAGTTGTCAAACCCTTTTCCACCCAGAAATCCAATATTTCCTCCATTTCCTTCACGCTTCCAATGAAACTTCCCGTAATCGTCTTTTTTCCTGCATAATAACCCAAAAAGGTTGAATTTTGTAAATCATATTAAAGTTATTAACTGCATTGGACAAATGCATACCTAGTATGATATCACTGGCTATAAACTGAAGAGGCTTAGGTGCTGCTCCAACAATTATTAGCTTCCCTTGTGCTTTTAGTAATGAAAGATACAATTCCAGGGAATGGACAGCTGGCACAGTGTCAAGAATAAAGTCGAGACTATTTGCTGCTTTCTTCATTTCAGCCTCATCAGAGCTCACAAGATAAGCATCTGCATGTAAGTGTTCTGTTGCTTCCTCCCTTTTCTTATTTGAAGAGCTTATTACTGTTACATGATGCCCCATAGCTTTTGCTATAATAACACCTAGGTGACCAACTCCTCCTAAACCTAATATTCCACCTTTCAAAACCTGACCCGAATTCATAAACTGTTTTAGAGGACTATAAGCTGTTACACCTGCGCATAGTAGCGGTGCTGCTTGTTCTGGTGCTAATTTTTCTGGGATTTTAACCGCAAACCTGTTCCAAATATATGTTAGTTAATTATCTTCCTGCCTTTTCTTTATTTATGTTTTTGGATGAATTACATCAACTATCCCTGAGGTAAACCCTAATTACAATTTAGTCACTTTCTTTTTAAAAACTACCAAAAAAAAAAACCCTGACATTCCCTTTTACTACAAAAACTCCCAATACTATACAACTTGAAGCCAAAATTTGCAAATAATCAGTCTATTTCAAGGATTTCGCTTGTATTACATGAATTGTCATATAGAGTTTTTTAATTTTTGAAAATAGAGGGACTAAATTATAATTTGCTCAAATCTCAGGGATAGTAGATGTAATTCACTTTTCTTTTTTTTTTTTTTTTTGCATGTGTGTGCACAAAATTAGGTTCTTTTTGCAAACCTTTGATGAACGACCAAATGAGAAGAAAATCCACCCTGAGTTGGTGTTCCGTCTTTGTAGATGTGGTTGTAGGGGAATATTCTGTTATTGCAATATTGTTCCATATTCGAGTCGCACAAATCACATTCCCCACAAGACCCGATAATACCACCTACACCAACTAGATCTCCGGCTACGAACTTCTTCACTTCCAAGCCCAGTTCGACAACTTCTCCAACCACCTCATGCCTTTGCACACAATGAAATATAATCAAAGTTATGAACACGACACATTAAAATACCGTCATGATGCTATTAAAAATTGTTATAAGTGTTCTTTATTCCATACCCTGGAACCAACGGGTACTTGGTTTTACTGCTAGCTAGCTCATCCTTGATCTGATGAAGATCTGTGTGGTCCATTCCACAATACATCACCCTTAATAGCATGTCGTCTGGACCTATTTCGCTGTTCACATTAATGTGAGTAATTTGTATGAAAAATTTCTTCATCTCTTTCAAAATTATTATGTTTGAATGAGAGTGAACCTGAGATGAAACGAGTAAGGAGAGAGATAGCCAGACGAGTCGGTTGCAGCCCAGGCATTTGCTTTTCTTCCCACCATATTGATTAACTCTGAACTCTTCAGTACAACAACAGACAATATAAGAGAAGATGAGAGGATATTTGGTGATTATGAGGTTTTAGGTTCTATTTATATAACCATCTTGCAATAACGTAATTTGTCACTCATTCAGATATTGTGTTTGATTTGGTTTGTTCATCTTATTTTATGTCTCCTTTTGGTATTCTGGTCAATGAAAGCCACTTTTGCTTGAATTATCATAAATTATATATATGTGCCACTTGATTGCTGTTTATGTATGTGCTGATGTTTGTCACCAAAAAAAAATGTATGTGCTGATGTATTCAAAAAAATTTATATTGAGAAATAAGGAATGCTCAGTACGTCAGTAGTATCTTTGTGATATTCGGGCTCTTAAGTTCTTTGGATTGGCCCACGAATCAAAGCCCATTACCATGTAAAATGGGCTATGTTTCTAGCTTGGAATTCTATTTTTTATTCGGTTGACCATACCAAAAATCTTGTGTTTTTCATAAGTAGCATTGAAACTCTCATCTTATAAAAAGTTACATAAAAATGAAGGGCTTGTTTGGATCCACAGATTTGGATGTGGAGAGGAATTTGAAAAGACATCTTTTGTTTGGATGCATAGAAACTTATAAATGAATTTCAAATATTTTAATCTAATTTAATCTTTTAATTTATATTTATCTTATTTATATTCTAATGATTTTATGCCTAATCTTACAATTTATAGAAGATAAGAAATTAGAAAAAAAAAGATTCGACGTTAGAGAGAGTTCAAAGAGAGAAAGGAAGGAGAGAGAGATCAGGGGAGAGTGCAGAGAGAGAAAGTGAGGAGAGAGATGTAGGGGAGAGTGCAGAGAGAGAAAGTGAGGAGAGAGATGTAGGGGAGAGTAGAGAAAGAGAGCACAGAGAGAGAAGAGAGAGTGAGAGTGAGACGAAGTTCGTATGTGTGAGACAGATGAAATTTTATGTGCAAGGGAGTGAAATAGAAAGGAGATTGAATACCTCATACGAAATTGAATAATTATAAAATACACATCTGGATTAGGGTTCTGTTATTTAATTGGTGATGTTATAAAAAATGATTAGTAAATACCGAAAATACTCTTATTTCTTTATATCATGGAGATTGCTCTTAAATTTTACTTGGATATTATTTGTAATATCAAAAACTTCATTGGAGTTTAAGTGTAACTTATTTTTGTTAGGGAACGGGCAGCTCATGTCAAAAAAGAAGATATTCCATTAATTATGAATGAAACCCTAATCCATGGATATATTTTGTAATTATTTAGTTTCGTATGAGGTATAACTGTAATTGTTGGAATAAAATGTAGCCCTAAGTTTTTGCATGCTTAGGACTTGATGTATTCATGGAGAGGTGACCTCCAATTTATTGAAATCTTGAAATATTTTTGCAGCAGGAAATCAAACATTTAATTCTCATTAGACTTGCCTCATAGACTACATTTAATATCAAACTCCACTACATATAGAATCTTCAAAAGATTATTTTTGTTGAAAATTTGTGATTCACGATACAGACACAAGGATACAGACAGGACACAAATACGACAATACGAATATTCGACATGACACGAAGTGTCTGCAACATGAACTGAAAGTAATTAAAGCGTAACGTTTTGCCATCACTCATCACTCGGAATCCCACTAGCTAAATCAAGCACAAACCTATATCTCACATCATTCTTCTCCAATCTCTCAAAAGCTTCATTCACATAATCCGTCTTCACCACTTCGATCATAGTTTTCAAACCCTTTTCCACCCAGAAATCCAGTATTTCCTCCATCTCCTTCACGCTTCCGACAAAACTTCCCGCGATAGTCTTTTTCGCTACATAATCATATCAAAATTATAATTAAGTGAGTGTTTGCAAACGCTGTTGCTTTCGAAGTAAGCTAAAATTAGAAGTTAAAAGTCGTAAAAAGTTTGAGTTATAAGTGTTGGAAAAAGAAGTGAATGTTATATAAAATAAAAGAGCAGTTAAGTGTTGGGATATCTAAAGTTGAGAAGCATTTCTACTACTGTCAAGAAGCTTATGTTTCTTTAAGGAAATAAACCTAAAAGTTAGAAGCTGAAGGCAAAAGTATGTCCTTAGGTGCTTCTGGCTTCTAGCTTAGTTCTGGTTAATATAAGTAGAAGCTGATTCTTCAATCACGCACAAACTTCTGTACAAAAGTGCTTTTGGTTGGAATAATGCGTACCTAGTATAATATCAGTAGGTATAAACTGAAGAGGCTGAGGAGCTGCTCCCACAATTATGAGCTTCCCTTCAGCTTTTAGTAATGAAAGATACAACTCCAAAGGGTGGACAGCTGGCACAGTGTCAAGAATATAGTCAAGACTATTTGCTGATTTCTTCATTTCAGCTTCATCAGCACTCACAAGATAAGCATCTGCATGCAAGTGCTCTATTGCTTCTGCTTTTTTCTTATTTGAAGAGCTTATCACTGTTACATGATGTCCCATTGCTTTTGCTATAATTACACCTAAGTGACCCACTCCTCCTAACCCTAATATTCCTGCTTTCAGAACTTTTCCAGAATTCATAAACTGCTTCAGAGGACTATAAGCTGTCACACCTGCACATAGTAGCGGTGCCGCTTGCTCTGGTGCTAATTTTTCTGGGATTTTAACTGCAAAACTGTTTTGAATATGTGTTAGCTAATTGTCTTCCTGCCTTTATTTAATTTTTTTTTTTGGGTTGAATTACATATACTATCCCTGAGGTTTACCCTAATTACAATTTAGTCCCTTTGCTTTTTGAAATTACAAAAAACTCCCTGACGTTTCACTTTCTTACAAAAACTCCCAAAACTAGTCTATACAACGAAGCCAAAAATTGCAAATAATCAGTCTTATCTATTTCAGGGATTTTGTCTGTGTTACAGTGAAATGACAGTTTTTTTTTTGTAATTTCTGAAATTAGAGGGACTGAATTGTAATTTTCTCAAATATCAGGGATAGTAGATGTAATTCACTTTTTTCCTTTTCTTTTCTTTTGCTTGTGTGTATACAAAGTTAAGAATCTTTTTGCAAACCTTTGATGAATGACCAAATTAGAAGAAAATCCACCCTGAGTTGGTGTTCCATCTTTGTAGATGTGGTTGTAGGGGAATATTCTGTTATTGCAATATTGTTCCATATCCGAGTCGCATAAATTACATTCCCCACATGACCCGATAATGCCACCAACACCGACTATATCTCCGGCTATGAACTTCTTCACTTCCGAGCCCAGTTCGACAACTTCTCCGACCACTTCATGCCTTTGAACATTATGAATTATAATCAAATTTAAAAGGGATAATTACAAAATCCCCCCTGAGGTTATTTCCCTTTCCGGAAAACACCCTGAAACCTTAAAACATTACGAATACCCCCCTGAGTTGACAACTGTCAAAGATTTTCCGTTAGTTTGAGAGATGTATTCATAATATTTTGCAAAACTCAGTGTAATTTTCTTAAAACGGAAAAACCTAGGGGGGGGGGGGGGGGGGGGGGGGGGGTTTCGTAAATAGCACAACATTAAAATAATGAAATTAGCTTTTAAATTACCCTGGAACCAATGGGTAGTCAGTGGTACTGCTAGCTAAGTCGCCCTTGATCTGATGAAGATCCGTATGATCCATTCCACAATACATTACTTTCAACAGCATGTCGTCAGGACTCAATTCCCTGTTCAAAATGTGAGTAAAATTGTATTAAAATTTGTTCTGTCATTTATTATTAATTGTTTCTATTGAATGAGAATGGACCTGAGATGAAATGAGTAAGGAGAAAGATAGCCCGACGAGTCTCTTGCAGCCAAAGCATTTGCTTTTTGTCCCACCATATTGAAAATTAGCTTCAATTTCTTCACTACAACAAATATTGAAAAGAGAAGATGAGAGAAGAGATATCTGGAAATTTGAGGTTTGTGGTTCTATCTATATAACTAGCTTGCACTAATGTAATTCGTCACTGATTTGATCATTTTCCAATCAAGTTTGACAAAGATAATATAATATATGAAGGCATATGAGTAGCTACGTGGTCCATGGGCATAGACACAGCAATACGGACACAACACAACACAACATGGACACGGGGACATTCAACATTTTATACTAGATAAGTGTTTGACACGGGTATCGACACTACCTTACGTTAAGATTTTTAGAAATCTTCTTATATCATAACTACCCAGAAACAAGATTATCTGATAATATAGTAGTACCAGTAAGTAGTGGGAGGCGGCTAAAGATGAACTTAAGAGGGCTTTTTTAAAATTGGTAATTAGTCTGCTTTTTCTTCTTCATAATTATGTCTGATTTGGTTTCTTTTTTTTATTTTATTTTATGTCTTCTTCATAACTGGATTGAATTATCACAGATTTATATTATATGTGCCACTTGACTGCTGATTATGTATGTGCTGATGTATTCCAACATTTTATATTGAGAAACGGAGTTCGATTTTAGTAGTGATTGCGGATTTCTTGTGGTGAGTTGGTCAAATTTTCTAATTAATTAATTAGGAATCCGAATTTGAAGCTTGAAATTATTACTCTTATAAAATTCAAGCTTAATTGATTTGGGCTCGAGCCTATTAATTTTGATCATGATTGGCTCGACTCGTTTGCATCCTTGGACAAATTTATCGGCCCCTTCAAAGAATGTTCACGGGTATCCTTTGTGTCATTCAGGCTGCTTAAATTCTTTGGATTAGCCCATGAAATAAAGCCCATTACATAGTAAGATGGGCTATGTTTATAGCTTGAAATTAATTAGATTTAATTCTACTATAACTTATTTTTTATGACATAGGAAAGCTCTTAAAAAAACCATCATATAATATCGTATCGTATCAGACATCATAAATATTAAAATAAATATGTGTCGCCATTTCTATACCGTGTCATGTCCGTATCCATAAATTACAACTTATTTTACTCCTACGAAGTCTCTCAAATTTTCGGTTCCTTGTCTTTCTAAATTGCTAATTGCCTAGCATTAGCAGTTCTAATGGACAGACACTTTTAAAAAATCACTGTACAGTGTCGTGTTGTGTCAGACACCTGTATTCGATACTTTTGTAGTAGTAAATGTCGAAAATAACCTCTGCCGTTGTATCTGTGTCGCAGGATTCGTATTTATGGATCACCGATTAGCATTCATGCTTTAATGAAGCTCACTATAACATCCAAAATTATATTAATCACATCTCTTAATTCATTTTAGCTGGTTTATGGGTCAGATTTTCAGTAAATTTTTTTAATATAACAGCTAATTTAACCGAAAAAAACAAAACACAAGTCTCAATCTAAGCCAACCCTAAAAAGAAGATTCTCCAATTAATTCCATCCACATTGAGTGAATTTTACTGATCTTTACTGATCAGAGATATTTTTTGTTGCTTTACAGCCTTCACTAATCAGTAATCACAGTTCAGGAAAAGGCCGCAATTCCTGTAAAAAGCTGTACTATCATCAGAGTTTCACTGGAAGATGCTCCACATCACGATTAAAAGAAAAAATTACGAAAAACCCCTTAAAAATCACTAGGAAAAGGGAAAACTACATTGAAATTTGAAAAGGATTAGGAATAACCCAGTACTTTTAGGAAAATCTTTATTTAATTTAAGGGAAATAAAATTAAATAGAGCGATTGAAATCTAATCTACTTTTTTTTTTTTACATGATTCTTAATTTTTGTTGCATTTTTTAATGTCTTAATTTAATCTACCTGCTTGGAGATGGACAGAGGTTTTTTCTCAAAAAAAAAAAAAGAAATTTAATATCTTCAGCTTCCTCTTTTTCCTCCTCTCAACTCTTCTATCCATCTCCTTCCTTTTTTCTCACTGTACAAAACCAAAATTATTTATTTTGGCCATTTTAAACTTTTAAACTAAACATGAAACAAAGATTGTTTCTTTCATCATCAATATCATCGCCATTAATTCTGATTTTCCATTTCTTGTTGATCGATTATTAATTAATTAATCAATCCTGGTGATTCCGATGCGCTTCATTGCTGCATTCCTGAATCCTTCATTGACATGGGCTTGTTGGATGCATATTCCCATCTTCTGCTGATATTGTTGTTGTTGCTGATGATGATGACCATATTGCTGGTGTTGCTGCTCCAATCCCATCATATAATTTCTCACCTCCACCTTTATCATCTCCTGCATCACAACCATCAATTCTGATCCGAACGGCGGCATAAAAATCTTATCTTGCTGTTGCTGCTGCATCTGCACCGGTGCCGGCGCTTGCGTCATTGTGATAATCGGAGCCTGGGTTTCATCAGGGATAGAATTCGGCGGCGATGCTGACGACGGCGGAGTAGCCACAACCGGGACCAGTTGAATGGGAGGACTAGCTCGCCGTTGAGTTGACTCGGTCTGGTGGTGCGTTGACTCGATCCCAGGAAGCGAAAGGCTGAGACCAGTCGGAGGGTCAATGGCAACCGACACGCCGCCAGCTCTCGCCACCGGTTTATAAACATGGGGAACTGACATCGCCGGAAAACTCGTATCACTGACATCCGACCCGGAAGGGCTACCCGGACTCAGGCAGTGACCCGACCCGTCGCTGACGGATCTCTTCAACGGCCGCGGCGATCGATCCTTGTCATCGAAATCACCTTCGTCGGAGCTGAGAGAAGTGCATTTCCGCTTGAGAGTGGAGTTCCAGTGGTTTTTGATGGCGTTGTCGGTCCGGCCGGAGAGGAGCCGGGCTATGGTAGCCCATTTGTTGCCGAACTTGGCGTGTGCCCGAATAATGGTGTCGTCCTCTTCCGCCGTGAAGGCCCGGTGCTCCACCTGCGGGGAGAGCTGGTTGCACCACCGCAAGCGGCAGCTCTTGCCGGATCTTCCGGGTATGGATTTGCTGATGAGCGACCAGTTTCGCGGGCCGTGTTTCTGAACCAGTTGCCTCAATAGTTCGTCTTCTTCCGGGCTCCACGGGCCTTTAATCCGATCCATATTTCCAGCCATTTTTTCGAGTTCTCAGAGAAACATCAAACGGAATCAAGAACCAAGTTTTATTTTGTTTTCAGTTTTCTCTCTTGTGGAGGAGGAGATGAGTTTTTATATAGGGTTAGGAAATTTATGAAGGGCTTTATATATAAGAGAGAGAGAATGCGGCACAGCTGGCAAACGGACACGCGTTACGACGGAGTTATGCACTGATTTACACATATGCATAAAATCATTACATTTTTACTTTCGTAAACTACACACTCTTTTACCACCTTTTTTGTTTTGCCTCTTTCTTCCTTTGATTTTTGAGTGGGCAAAAGATTATTTTTAGAAATAATTATATTTACATATTTCGATTTAGAAAAAAATATAGTACAGGGCTATTTCGATTATTAAACATTAAAGATATAAGTTTTTTACTATAATTTTATCTAACATTTAGGTTCTTTCATAGTCATTCTACCGTTTTATTAATTGGACAACAGCTCAATCACTTTGCTTATTTTATGTATAGTAAACACTATAATAAAAATATTATGAGCAATTTAGCCATTTGTAACTTTCCGTTAGGTTTACATTAAGGTTAATGGGTATGTCTGTAATTTTTAATAGTCAAGAGAGTATTATTATATTTACTCGTAAGTTGAGAGAATGTAAGTGTAATTATTCCTTATTTTTAATGGAAACTAAAGTTTTTTTTTATACATAAATAATTTTATATTTTTAAATGATAGTTAAATAAAATAAAAAATAAAAATCATATGGGGTCAGTTGTACCGCCCCTGTTTGTTACCAATGTGCTAGTAAATTAAGTTGATATCATTTTCAAACTATATTATTGACAATTACTAATGCAGATGTAATAGGTCGAGTATTCAATATGAAATCTTGCTATTTCTGTGGTGCTCCGGATATTGGGCTTTGTCCCACATCAGGTTTTGAAAGGAAAAGAAAATGATTCATAAGTCATAACCAATAAAATAAAGTATAATCATTCTAAATTATTTTTCAACAGTAACTTATTTTAAATTTTAAGTTGCACTCGAGTATTTTGAAAGTTATTTTTGCATTCAATGTATTCATAGATCCAAAAGCGTGATCAATAGTATTAGAGCATTTCTGAAAGGACGGTAATTGTTGTGCCATGAGAGTAAGCTTTGTCCCACATTTAATTTTTAAAAGAAAAGAAAAATAATTTATAACAATTGGATATTTCTTTTGAGTATTGTCTTAAACTCGCAAGTTTAAAATGTACCGAAAAGTGACTATTTTAGATGATTATAATAGCAATAGTCGATACTATTACTTTCACACATATTCTTCATCTAAATTTTAAAAATATAAATATATATGACTTCGTGTCTATATCGTTATGTACATATTCATGACATGACAGTTAACAAGTTTTATATAATTTACATAATATATACATGCATTTTTTTTAAAAAATATCTTAAGGTTTAGGTTACATACCTAACTGTCCAAACTGCATATCAACATATAATATAATGCATCTGTTTGAAGATATTTTAGGAAATAATAAAGAGTAAGGTCGGCATATGTACTAAAATTCGCTAAGATCTCATTCATTATCACAATTAAGACAAGAAAGAATTTGTTAAATTTGACTATGTAATTAAGCTTGTAATGATTAATCCTACTAAATATATATGTAATAACAAGAACATTGCATTGCAAGTGCGTTCGGTTTGTTTTATAATTTTTAGGTACCATAAATGATTTATATATTTATTGGTAACCATCAATTAAAATTGAAGAACTAGAGTTTGGTATTGATTGCCATTGTTTTGGAAGTTATAGAGACCATTCGTTTATTATTTAATTTAGACAAAGTTAGGAATTGGAACCGCCCATTTTTAAATATCTAATTAATCTAAAGCATTTGTCAAAGTAAGACCCACATCATTAATACTTCACATAATAGTTTTATTTTATTGTTTTAAAATAGATAGGTTATATCTACCAAGGAATTAAATGAGTATTTTTTATAGAGTAAATAAAATAATGAACAAATCCAAATTTGATTGCAATGTTGTTAAAGTATTCTTGATCTAACAATATGCTAAAATTATGGTTCAAACATCTAACCCAAGCAAACACACATACATATAAATCAAATCAAAATTCTTTTAACTCTAAAACAAATACGATTTAGTCAATCCAATCCATTTGAGTATATGTCCATGTAGAATTAATCAACCCAAAAACTAGTTCAAGAAAGAAGGTTTGTCAAGCTATTATATATTAAACTTCACATCTTTTATTATTCGATGTGGATGGCTTAACACACCCTTGTCACACCCAGCTGGAACGTGAAATGATTTATAGGAATAAATATCTGCGAGGAGAGACATACCAATAATTGAACCCGCTCTGATACTATGTAAAATTAATAAATATTGATCTAACTCAACCCAAAAATTAACCCAAAAGAAGAAGTTTGACAAGCCATTATAACAAAACCGATAGATCATATGAGCCAACAAATACTAATTAAAATTATGGTAAGCTCACAGAATTTTAGGTAGACCTCTCTTAGAAAAATGAATTTAATAAAGAGCCTATCACCTTTGACTAGAGAGAGAGAGAGAAAGGGCAGGCCAGGGCCAGGCCAGGCTGGAGAGCATTTCCTTTTCGTGTGGGTCTGATTTTGTCCGAATTTTTTAATCATTAAAAAATAAATAAAATATTAAGAATAAAATATCAAAATAACGGCCGAACGGAATTAATGACGTGGCAGAAAACGACAAGACTGGTCGCCGAATCGGAGGGCGAATCCTCTGCAATCGAGTCATTCCAACTCCAGCCTGTACGCTTTCCTAACCACTCTCATATTCATTTTTTTTATTATTTATTTTTTCGCAACCGGGATTAGCCGGTGAGGCGGTCAGCCATATGTTTGAAAAGGAACAGAAACCTAACCGTCCTTTCCTGTTAAAGGTTTACCTGTACCTGTACGGATTCGGGTAAAATACCACGCCTTTTGATGAGGAAAGGACTCTTCCTATTAATTACCTTCCTTAATTCATTATTAATTGGTAACTAATTTCTTGGCTTTTTCTAATTTTGTCTAGATTTACGCTAATTTTGTAGGAATTAATTTTCGGGGGCATCTTAGTCCTATGTGCGGAAGAGTTGACAAATTAAGTATCTATCCACTTTTGTATGCTTTGAAAAAAAGTAGTTGTTAAATGATATTTAATTAAGTAACAACTTCTCAAAGCCTCAAAATTAAAATCAAACTAATTAAGGGTAATTTGCAAATTTTATTGATTTTGGAGAAGTTAAAAGTAGAAATTACAATTAAAAAAAAAAGAGTAGTAAAAGCTTAACGTATTTGGAGTTTAAAAGAGTGAAAAGCAGAAAAAATAATAATATTGAGCGTTTGAAAAATAAAAGACACTTTACTTCTCATAATAATTATAAACATAACATAGAATGCTAGAAGTTGAACTAAGAAATATGTCCTTACGGTTGCAAGCTGGCTGCTTCGCGATGAGTCGGGCATTAATTGGATTTTTTGGTTCTTCTACTCGAAGTGAAGGTCGACTCGAAAGTTGTTGTGAGACTCACAAGAAGGTAGACACAGACTCTAACCATTTGGGCAACATCGTTCTTGACTGTCGAGACTTACTTTGAAAACCTTGAGAGGTTAAATTTAATCCTGTTTTAAGATATGTGAATTGTTGTGCGGACCAATTAGCTAGAATGGGTCATGTTTTTCTTTTTGAAAGAAAAGCCTCGCAAGAGGGTCATTTATTAAAAAAATCAAAACATACAAGACCAATAATACAATTTGGGATAATATCCAAACCAACAACGCTGGCGAGGTCGTATTTATAGCGAACATGTGAGCTATAACATTAGCATCACGTCGAACAAACACAAATTTAAGACATTCAAAGAGCCTGAAATATTTGTAATGTCTTCAATGTGATTACCTAGTTAAGAAAAATCATGCTCACTTTAATTTACAAAGCTTGTCAATGAGGTTCTTACAATCGCCTTCGATAATTACCTTGTTCCAACCGAAGACACGGGCGAGTTTTAAGGCTAAATAACAAGCTTTTGTTTCAGCAAATTCTGGACCACTTAGGCACTTGATTCTCGCCATTTCAAGATGGGTCATAGTTTATCTTGTGATTTTATTTCTGAACGGCTTAGGAGCTTCGAGTAGCATTGTTCTCTCAGAAGCTTGTTAAACAATTTAATTTAGTGTAGCTTCTTCTTCTTGGACCAAGAAAAAAGAAACAAATATTTCCATAAATACTTCAAGCTTCTAGCTTATTTATATTTAAATCTAACAGAAATTGAAAATATTTTATCATTAATATCCGTTTGTGTTAGTAATTTCTATTAGTTAGTGGCGTCCCTTATGTTTATAATTTGTAAATTATATTATTAGAATGACATAATAATTAAATACATATCTATTTTATAATAAAAATAAATAATCAAAGATATGTATATATAATAATAATATTGAATAGTTTAGTACTTGAAATCCTCATTTAAAGAGGCAATATTGAAAAAATAATGTGTAGGTAAAAGGATCCCCTTCCCCATATCATGTTTCTGTTACTCGTACGTCCTAACAAGTACCTAATACCGTGTTGTTTTGTATTGGTGTGTGGTTTGGATAAGACTCAGCCCTCATTATTTATTTATTTTTTAAAAAAAATTTAGTTTCTATTCTTTCCTCAAGAAAAATAGTATTTTTCTCCGTTCTGGTCTATTCTGAAACTGACTATTTTTTTTGACATTTCTGAAGCTGTGTCTAAATAATTGCATTTCTGTCTCACATAAGCAAGACAAAATCAATTAGTTGATGTTTTTACTAAGTAAAATTAATATCTGTTAAACCCTGTTAGGGATGCTGTCTCTTCCAATTCAATAATTCTATATAAAAATTATATTTTGAATCTTATACCTTACTTAATGAATCTGCGATCTCATTCCAATATATGAAACAATGCATTATATAGGATTCCGATTCACATACACGGGAAGCACATCAATCAATATTTGTTCCAATTATTAACGCCCATAAAAACTGCCAAACAGAAAAAACCGGGGAAAAGGCGTGATGGCAAAAAGACTCAAAAAGCGGGATACGGGAAATCGCACTTTAGCTTCTTTTAAAACGGTAAGAGGACAGGTGTCACAGCTGTCCGAGGGACCATTTTATTGTATAATAATTGGACCGGTTTTTTTCTTTATCATCAACGGCTCAACCGTAATTGCATGTGAAGAAGAGCATATTATCACGTTTTCCGGACCGGTTTGAAGGAGACACACGTGCGTGTTGTATCCTGAGTTGCAGCACCAGAATCATCTCCCAAGTATGTTAAAACCTTATCCATATCTACTCCCAATATTGCAGCATATAGTGGAGTTTTACAGTTTTTTTTTATAGATAAGGATGTCTATCGTGGACTAGTACTTAGTTTTCTCGATAAATTGTAGGTATTTTAAAGAACGAAACAGTTAATCAAGAGATTTAAAATTACTCTATATATACCCAAAGTTAGATTTCGAATCCCTAAGATTCGGTCATAGACTTAATTATAGGAGTTTTACAGATTTGTTTGCCTTCTTGAGATATATAATTTAGAATATTTATTTCTGACATTTATTAACAATTTTTTCTTTGTGTGAGATCTAGCTAGAAATAAATTTCGGATCTTTTCCTTCCAGAAACCGATTTTGGAAGAAGTGAGTGACCCCAAAAAAAAAAAAGAAATCCACTTCTTTCGATCAATAAAATTTTGTGATATGTTTCAAAGGAATTAGTTTGAATCTTATTTACAATAATTTTAATTTTAAAGAAGTACAAGCAAAAGGGTCCAAGAACAATATATACATTTATACATACATATGTACATACATACAAGTAAACAACAAGTCATGTAACTTAACTTAGCTGTTCGATATCATATTAGTTTAACCAGAAGTCTTGATTCGAATCTTTAAGAATGTCGTTGCTATTAGTAGGAACCTTTATACCTTAGTGCTATGTCAGCTTAATCAAATATCTCAGATTAAAGTTCTTGAAAACACAACTCTCATAATCCTGACGTTATGTTAATTTAACGATAGATATTGGATTTGAATTTTTGGAAATCCAGTTCGCAATAGGAAACTTTACACGAGTTAGGACCACAGACGAAATCCATGGATAATATATTCAATATTCTGATCTGGTAAGTGGTAATTAATAAAGTAGTTGCAAAATAATATAATGCAGTGTACGTACTATTGTCTGCCGGTGCCGGTGGTAAATAATGTAATGGCTCACAACTCACGGGATTGTGAAGCTTCGACGAGCCTGCTTTCTTCACATTTATTTATTGAGGGGGAGACAATTTTTGACAAAACCGCAATTTTTGACTTTGTTGTACAAAGTTTAAGACTTTGTGAAATAAATTAAATATTATACAACTATCTTTACTTTATTAATTTTTTTCAACAAACTTTAGTCAAGAACTGATCGGTACAATGTTAAAAGATTATCTGTAATTTTCTTGGCTTTTTACTAGCAGCATGCAAGTGGATATATATTAGCTAGGGTTCTTTGTACAACCAATTGAAATCAAAGGTTCCAATCATAAATATTGTAATTATGTGGTGTGTGTTTTTCAAATTTAACAGTAGGAATGTAAGACCCCCGTTCCAAATTGGGATTTCATAGGAAAAGAAATTAAGAGGGTGTTTGGCTAAGCTTATTTAAAGAGCTTATAAGCTCTCACATCTTATAAGATATTTTTAGAGTTTATAAGATGTTAAATTTTATTTAAGAATAAGATCTAAAAATGTTTGGATAAAAAATAAGATGTTAGTAATGGCAATTATGTAATTAACATGGTCAAAATATAGGGGAATATGTTAAGATTTTAAAATAAGTTGGGAATCCTAACTTATTTTTAAGGAACTTATAAGCTCCTTTCAAAAAATATTTACCAAACACTTTACAACATCTTATAAGCTCTTAAACATCTTATAAGATGTTTTAAGGAGTTTATAAGCTCAGCCAAACACCCTCTAAGTTACAATCCATGTATAAGAGACAAGTATTTTTTTGGACAATGGATTAAGTTCAATTTCAAATTATACTTAGTGAGTTTGGAACTTATTGTCACATTTAACAGGCTCGGAGATTCGGGGTATGACAAATCCGAGTACAATTATTCATTTTCTAGAGTAGATTTAATGGAAATTGGGCCAAGAGAACACGAAGAAACTTGATAGAAGTCTTCAAGACCTCTAATTATCCTTTATTGAAAAGTATTACTCCAAGTCTCGAACTATCATTTTCTCAAATTAATATTGTGTTGACCAGTAGGTTAAATACTTAAATATAGTACTTTACCAAAACTACAATAAAATAAATTTTAATTTGTTTCCTTCGGTTTTTCTTTCCAAAAATACTTTAATATGTGAAAATGAAATTTGCATTAAAAATCTCATTATATTATTTTTATTTTCCAGAAGTTTTTAATATAGGATAGACATGAACATTAAGTGAAATTTATATCTTCAAATATTCTTTTGTTCTTTTTTTTTTTTTTTTGAAGCAAAGGGTTTCATTAATTTAAAGGTATATGCATGCCGCATTTCTCGTAAATATGTGAGTAACATAATTAGCTTCACGTCAAATAAAATGAAAATTACAACTTGAGCCTATAGACCTAGCTTCCTCAATGATGTTAGCCAGATAAGAAAGGTCCCTATCAGTTGCTTGAAGTTTCGCGATCACATTCAGACAATCATCTACGATTTTCACTTTTCGCCAACCAAAATCTCGTGTAAATCGTAGATCCTAAAAAGCAACGAAGAATTTCACATATTTAGGATGGTTTGGTCCTCGAAAACGTTTAGATGGAAAGACCAATGAAATGTGCTCTGGGCCTCCCGCAATATCAAATACTCTCGTAATTTTAGCCCGAAGTTAATTCGATCAAATCAGTATAATAAGAGTAAAATTTTACATTTATCATTTGATTATAATATATTTCAAATAACCTTCTTGGTCACTCTCCCTCAATAATTGAAGAACAGGTCATTTATAGCACGTGGAAAATAAGCGATGTCAGGCAAGAATATTTCCTACCACAACAAATATAAATGAAAAAAAGAAGGAATAAATAATTAAAAGGAGAAAATGAAGGGATTGGTCCGCACTTCAACGGTTCATGCCACGCATGCAATAGTAGTTAAAATGGGGCCCACTCAGGAATTTGTCGTTTTCTTCTTGATATGGGATAATTTTCTTTGGAAATAATTATATTTATACCCCCACTCAGATAAAAATTTAATAATAACTCTAATTTTAATGAACAGAAAGTTACGAAATTATCATTTTACCTTTAATGATGATTAATTTTAAAAAATAATAATTATAATCATACCCCCGACTTAGGATAAATACAACAATATCCTATCGATTTATGATTTTTTTTTTTTGCCGACATAAAGCCCTAACTCCAATGATAAGGCCTAAGTGTTAGATATAGTCATAGTCAAAGAATATATCTTGATAATTTTCAATAATTAAGTCTGTGTTACTGTATTTACTACTAAATAAAGAGGGTGCAAGTGTAATTATCCCTTTTTTTCTTAACTAGTATGTGTTCCGTACTAGCCCGACTACTTGTATAATTATTTTAACATTCAATTCTCTAGCTCTCCTATATATGAATGTTTTATGTATTTTAAAAGTATATTTACTTTTACCACTCTAACTCTGTACAATTTTGATTTGTAAAAATAATCTTTTTTACAACTCACTACAAGAAAATTTAATAAGAGTGACAAAAAAATTAAATGGCAACTTTAAAGTTGTCACCAATGATAACATTTAGTGACAATACATTTTATTTTGTCACTAATTAAATTCATTTGGTGATAACAATTTTTATATTGTCATAATATACATGTATAGTGCCAATAGTTTGTGATTATATTATCACAATTGACAATTAGTGACATAGCTATGGTGACAACTTGGTGACAAAAAAGTTATTACTATGATTTTGTGATAAAAAATTACTTGTCACAAAGTTGTTACAATAGTTATGTCACTAATTGTCAATAGTGACAACTTAAATACTATTTTATCACTATTATGTATCATGAAAATTAATTTTATGACAAAAACTTTTATCACTAAATAAATACAATTATTGACAACTTTTACATTGCCACAACGCATTTTTTCACTCATTCCAAATTTTTTTTTTTAGTGACTCTCCATAAGATAAAATGATAAATGATCGACTCTCAAAATTAAATATCCTGATCATGTTGCACTTTTATCTGTTTTCTAAATGTACAATTTTGGTTGAGTTGATGTGATGTAGCATCAAAAGCAAGGCAGAGGGTACAGAGAGACAGCTAAGGATGCATTAAAGTTTGTAAAGTATAGCAAAAGTGCTTTTCAATTTATCATTTTTCTCTGCTAAAAAGTCATAAAACCGAACAGAGCACAGATTTGTTTGATTTGTATAAAACAATAATGACAATGTACGTAACCATACTTGAAGAAGACAACAACAATAGACTCATTTTAAATTTTGTTAAAAACAAATTAATATTCTGGTCTGAATATATAAAAATTCTTACCAAAAAAAAAAAAAGAAAATCTGTATGAAAGTACAAATAATGTTGCTGTACGTACCTAACCACCTGCACATCCCACTATTCCCGCTGCTTCAGACTTATTACAAGCATTCGTGCAAACCATTAAACAAATCTTACAACGGGAAATTAAACAATAATTGATCTTGTTTTTTTTGAATAATTACGGACAAGTTTAGGGGTACTTAATTAGTCTGAATACTTCCTAAAATATTATGATCTGCTAGTAGATTCGAAGAATATATAAGCATAATTATATTTAGATTCATAGGATTTTGCTAAATTATTATAAGTCGGGACTCATGACCCTTGTTAAATAAATACACTTACGTCCTATAAGAGTTTTATAAATTACAAAACCAACTCAAGTGTTATAGGATTTCATCAAAAATTTAATAGAATATTCCATCAAAATCTTAAAAAATGAGTGTTTGTGTAATTTATGAAACTTATATAAAGTGTAAGTATAATTGTTTGACTAAGTAGAGGATCACGATTTGTAGTTTAGCAAATTCTCAGAAAGTGTAAATGTAATTAACCGAATATATTAAGAGTTCATTAGGTATATTATTTATAAAATGATAAGACATGAATTTATGGCCACATATATTACTCTAGTGTGAAGGTCTGAGTTCGATTCCTTGCAATGACAATGGTCGAATTGTGTGCGTGTTTTTTTCTTTATAAAAAAAAGACATGAATTTCGCCATTATATTTTTCGTATAAGTTTTTATTTGATAGTGTCACATCAAGATTTTATATTATTGAATTAATGTCGTGGACATACTTTCTTATTTATTGAATTTTAAAAACAGACAAAATAATTATAATATTTTGGGTAATAGAGTTACAACTTATAATTTAATAAAGTTTTTAGGTTCAAATGTTGTTATTTGATATTTATGATAATTAAGTACTTTACCTTCTAAAGTTAAATCTTTTAATTTCATCCATACGACAAAACTGCATGCTCGTATGCCAAAACAAGAATAAAGTGAAAAGTTTCTGTAAAAGCACATCTGCAGGGCAAGTTAGCTTCTGCCCTTTTCTTTTAATTTCTTAATTTAATTTTAATGTTAGGTAAGTTTCTGCCTTTTTCTTCTTTCTTTTCATAAATCTTAATTAATTTAAGGGCAGGTTGGAATATGGTTTCTTTATTACATCATATATGTGGATCGATATTATTTATTGCCGACTTCATTGTCTCCTTAATTTAATAAATATCCCACCTGACCTTATGTCATGACTATTAATGCGTTTTCATGGTGATGATCATACATCTTAAAATTCTTGGTGATCACTAATTGCATTTTTGGTGTTCATATTTTTACTTTTCTCTCAATCTTATATGTGAATTGTCTCTTCCACCCTTGTTGATTAGGTTTCATATTATTTTTCATTAGATTTATGAAGTAAACTACTCAAATTATCCCTCTATAAATATTAAATAGAAAGATTTAATTTAGTAGATTTTTATAACTAGAATGCTCAGAGTCGGGGTTTATTATGTAATAATTTAAAAATATCTTAGTTCCGGAATGTCCTTGGTATGTAATGTGCATGGCGATATTTTGGTGTTTATGGAAGTTCAGGTCAATGGGTTTACCGTATGAAACAAGAGCCCTTTAAATTCACGATTCAATGCATTAAGTATCTATCCATAGATATGATTGGATCGAGGGATAAGGATGGGAAAACAACCGTGTTACTCGTGATCTGGCTAGATGGAAAAATTCAATACCGGGTTGGGTAAAGTTATATACGGATGGTAGCGTTTACACCCACTCAGGACAAGTGACAACAAGGGGCATTTTACATGATCATCAGGGAAAATGGCTGATTGGGTTTTCGATGAAGCTCTTGGAATAAATACGATTACTGTGGCGGAATTACTAGGCCTTCGTAAGGGGTTAAGATTGGCTTGGGAATGAAGGTTTCCCCGTATTGAAATTGAAGTGGATTCGGAGATTGTCTTCAAGTTGGTGAGCGAAGCTGAGGTACATGATCATCCCTTGGAGCTGATTCTTCTCGATTGTACAAGGTTTCTTCGTATGCCTTGGGATATGAAGTGTAATTATGCTAAATGTGAAAAGAATATAACAATGGCTATGCTCAATGCGGGTAAGTTTATTAAATAACCCTTTTAAGTTTCTATTTAGTTAAATAACCCTCAAGTTTGGAACTCTTTAATAAATAACCCTTTTTACTAATTAACATGAATAATAATATTAATAACTTATCTAATTAAGAAAAATAGTTTACCCACTTTTAAAAATATAATTTTAATCCCAAAACTTATAAATACTACAAATCAAACCCAAAAAATATTTACAAACCCTAATTTCTCATCCCAATTTGACGAATTTTTATCCTCTCTTCTTCATCTTCCTTCATTTTTCTTGCATTTTCTCCACGTAGAAGACATCATCTCAAGGTATTTGAGCACTTCTTCTTCTCTTTTGCAAACATTCTTCCAAATACTTTTATATTGAAATCCTATATTATCAAAAGAAATATTGTGGTCCAAGATAAAATATGTTTAAGGAGGATTTCCACAAAAGTTGAACTAGAAAGTTGAAGGTAAGAACTATTTTGTACCCATATCAAATATATATCTATTTGGGAAGATGGGTAATGAGATTTTGATTATTTTTGGCCAAAAATTTTTTCTGCTCTGCTCGATCTCGATTTCGCGACCCATAAGCGATCTCTGAGATCGCTTAAGAGTCGCGAGATCGCTTTTTAATTTAGCGCAAAATTAATAAGCGATCTCGCGACCTTAAGCGATCTCTGAGATCGCTTTTTAATTTAGCGCAAAACTAAAAAGCGATCTCGCGACCTTAAGCGATCTTAGAGATCGCTTAAGGGCGCGGCGCGAGATCGCTTTTTAATTCAGCGATCTCGCTAAATTAAAAAGCAATCTTGCGACCTTAAGCGATCTCAGAGATCGCTTAAGAGCGCGGCGCGAGATCGCTTTTTACTTTAGCGAGATCGCAAAATTAAAAAGCGATCTCGCGCCGCGCCCTTAAGCGATCTCTGAGATCGCTTAAGGTCGCGAGATCGCTTTTTAATTTTGCGCTAAATTAAAAAGCGATCTCAGAGATCGCTTAAGGTCGCGAGATTGCTTTTTAACAGATTTCGCATCCAATAAGACCTCTCTTTTAGCAATCACAATAAGCACTTCTAACAAGGATATTTAAGCACTTCTGTATACAAAATTACACTATAATTCTTTTTGAATTCAAATTTATAATTTTCTAAGCAATTTACTGATATTCTTTTTTTTTGTTTTTATAATGCAGATATTTAATTGCATTCAATGAAAGCATTTATTGTAGGTGTTGTATATGGCGATTGGGTGGAGAAAGAAAGTGGTTGGGAGTGGTATGCAAAAGGTAATGTAACTACACCACTTCTTTTGAGTACAGATACTACTTATGAGATGTTTATTGATGAAATTATCAAAAAGAGCGAGCTGAGTTGCTTACCTACTGATGTACATGTGAAGTATATTATAACAAGTGCACCTCCGAATGAAAAAGTACATCCTACTGAAATAAAGTCGGATGAAGATCTAATGATGTACAAAAGTGATGTTGGTTGTGATGGTTGGAGGCCCATTTTAAAAGTCTCTATATCTCATGTTGGAGAGGACAATCAATTTGAATTACCGAAAATTTGTTCACCAAACGAGAATACAATATTTGATTTTGATTTCAATGGTGAAGATGAGACTATGGATGTAAATGAGAACAATAAATTGGAAGAACTTAATGAAGAACAAAATAAGATTACGGATAAAGATAATAGTCTAACCAATCATCTACTTCTAGAGGATGGTGATGCCGATGAAGAAACTATGTTGAGTCGAGAAATGTTAGAGGGAAAAACAGGAGGTGAAGTTGGAAAAATTACATATCACACATTTGATGACGGATCGGATTTGTCTGAAGGATATTTGTTCAATGACAAGATGCACGCGATAAGGAAGATAAAATTTGTTGCTGTGAAAGGAAAATTTGAGTTTGTAACAAAAAAATCTACAAAATCACTAATTGTTCTTGGATGTGCTTCCCCAAATTGCAAGTGGTGGATTTGATGTGTTAAGATCCCCGATTCAAGTAAATTTGTTATTAGAAAATACATTCGTGAGCACATATGTGGTTTGGAACATATTGGAGGTGAACATCGGCAAGCATCGGCTGATGTTATTGGAGAGTTCGTGAAGCCTCTATTTGTAAATGGAAAAGGTCCTACATCCAGTGATTTGAAGCATTATGTGAAAACACACTTGGGATGTACTGTTAGTTATTGGAAATGTTGGAAAGGGAGACAATATGCAAAAGATTTTGTGAGAGGAACACCAGATCATGGGTTCGCAGTTCTTGAAGCATATCGTCATATTTTAGAGTTGACAAATCAAAGAACCAAGACAGATTTAGCGGTTGATAAAGAAAATAGATTTCTTTATTTTTTCGTAGCTTTTGGACCGTGCATAAGGGGGTTTGTGTTAATAAGGAAAATTTTAGCCCTTGATGGTTGTTTTTTAACTGGAATGTTTGGTGGTACATTGTTTGTTGCCACTGCACAAGACGGTGAGAACCATATATATCCTATTGCATGGGCAGTAGTTGACTCTGAGAATGACAAATCATGGGGGTGATTTTTGAAACATTTGCAAGATATAGTTCCTGACAGTGATGAGCTATGCATAATATCCGACAGGAACCAGTCTATAAAGAATTCAATTGCAAAAGTTTACCCCATGGCGCATCATGGGTATTGCATGAGGCACCTCGGAGAGAACTTAAGGATAAAATTTAAGCGTGGTGAAATTATTCGTCCCTATTATTCGGCAGCGTAAGCTTAAGGATCTATGAGATCGCTTGAGGCAAGCCAAATCGCTTATTTACAAAAATCAAATTAAAATATTAAAATAGAAGAAATTATTGATTATTTGGATCTCAAACTCAAAATTTAAAAAATAAATGCACGAATTAGATGAATTAAAGATGAAATTAGTGCACGAGTATAGTGCATGAATCTCGTTTATCGTATTAATTAGATGAATTAAAGATTAGTTTAGTAAAAATTCTCTCAAATATGGCAATCCAAAATTATTGGACGAGTATAGTGCTTGAATCAAGTTTATCGGATTAATCTATATTATAGTCTATGAATTTACTAAAGTAGTGTGTAAATAGTTAGAACAATTTCTTTATTTTGTCAAACACACTTGGAAAATATACAAAATATGAGAACAAGACTTTTGTTAATCAAATTATATATGAGGTTTGAGATTGTTTTAAAAAATAGAAGAAATTATTTATTATTTTGGATCTCAAACACAAAATATACAAAATACACAAAATATACAAAAACACACTATTTATTTTTTACATGCACTTCTTCTTGAAAGATCTCTATAGCTAGAGCCTCTCTGAAGTATGGAATCGTGAAGTCATTAAGTGAATCAATGGGAGTCTTAGTCATATGGAACTCCACGAATTTAAGTGCATACATCCCACAATCTCCACTGCAATTTAAAAACAACAAAAATATTAAACACTATAATTTAGAAAAAACAAAAGGATAGGTTAAGGTACTAACCCATTTGAGTTTGAGGGTAAGTTGTCAACGAAATCGTATTTCCACCGTCGGTCAAATATTTCCGATTTCAAATGAGAAAACCGGCCGGAAGCCTTTAGTAGCTTCGGAAATAGCACGGACGGTGCCCACATTACCCGATCTAATGCCTCTTTTCGATAGCAAGTTCTATTGCAATCGAGAAGTTCAATTCTACCCTCGTCAAGAAACCACACAATAGTAATCCAGTGCATATCTGCAATATTTAGTATACCGTAAACGTTACGGACTTCAAGCCAATTTCGTCCGTTATATGGTCTCCTTCCGTCAAAATATTCATCAAATTTATCATTATATGGAGACCCAAGGAGAAGCTTCTCAACTTCTACCATACTCATCGTTTGCGGTTGTTTGACGTTTTTCTTTGCTTTTATTTTCGGATTACTTTTCTTCAGTGTCCAAAGGCATTGAAGAGGGTGGTGATGGTGGTGGTGATGGTGGTGGTGTGCTTTTCAACTCTACTCCACATTCTGGCGCAGAAGAAGGCAATGCTAGTAGAGTTATGGCGTTTTTAATTCGAAATGCGTCCTCATCAGGCGAGACAATTAGATTAGTCAGCTTTGTGACACCCTCCAATGTCTTCTTCAATCGATCAATATTCTCATCCGAAGCATCCTTAAGCTCTTCGAATGATAATATATATTGTTCTCGCATTTCACGTTTAGAAGGAATTAAAAACGGATGCACAGCCACCTAAAATTAAATTTAGACATATTAGCTAGGCAATAACATAAAAATATTATTGAAAATTACAAGTATCAAAATCATTGTGTTGAAATCTAACCTCGTTGGATTTTAGGAGTGATTCAAGCGTGTCGTAATCCCATTTTGCAACTCTCCTCAAATGATATTGTAACATTCTCGGAATTGGCCGTAATGAATCATTATTTAATGGAATAAGCCCATCTCCGAGTCTTGCAAAAAGGGGAATAGCTTCATACGCCCACACCTAAATGCATGTAAACAAATTATATTATAATTTATAACATATAAACGAACCAGGAATGAAAAAATAACATGAAGTTATTATTACCATAAATGCCCATGGAAAGCCTTGGAGGTTGAACTTTTGCAAAGTTTTATTTCCTTGCCACTCCTTATATGCTTTCTTCAAATTTCTAGTTTGGAGTGACTTGAGCGTAATCTCGAATGATGTCCTACCCTACGGAAAGGAGTTTAAGTAATCAACATCATTCACACTCGAGATCCAAAGAGGTTCAACATTTTTGCTTCCATCCTTGGCCATCAAAACATAGTGTAGGAATAGTACAAGACAAATCTTCAACTTATCTCTTGTACCAAAAGCTTTGTCATTATTTAACATGTCCTCTAAATCTTTACCCTTAACACCATTTCGGCCTCCTAAAATCTTCTCTAAAAAATCATTTGTGTTATTTACGACCTTATTTTCGGCATCCTTGCTAGGCGTAGGTCCGCAATTAAGGCCGGTGAGAAGGGCAAATTCTTTCATCCCAAAGCATAAAGGCTTATTGTCGACAATAAACCACATCTCCAAGTCCTTCCTACTTCGGACCGAATGGAGCAACATGTAATGACAAAGCATCCCCGGAAAGATCCAATCATTTGGCAAGTCAAGAAAATGACCCAAACAAGTCTTACGAAATAAACCCATAACCTTCGCATTTTGGTGGAGGTACGTTTTTATTTGAACAAATTTAGACCAAGACGATCTCACCGTATAATTTCCGGGAAAATACCCGGACTCGTCTATCACCGTGCGAAGGTTAAAGTCACGTGGGTCGATTGACTTCGAATGTTCCGGAATGGAAAGCATGTCCCCGTCCTCCTCATTCTCCTACATATAAAGAAAAAAAAAATGAAAAAGCAATAGAAAAAAAAATAATTTATATATTTAAATTCAAGTATAATCAGTAAATGATCTTTTTAAATAGTGATTTAGGTTCAATTTCAAATTATATTCAGTGAATTTGAAGTTTATACTAACGTTCAATGAAAATAATTGAATTAATTTAGACATATGCTAAAACTTCTAACAAATGCGTGCTTATGCAAATTCAACAAATATTAAAGGGTTGTATGTAATTTTCCCTCCAAATTAATAATATATATGTATGTATAGTATGTTTTATATTTATAAAAATTTTGCTATAATATTGAAGAAAACGAATTAAATTTATATATATTTATGACAAATAAATAGTACTTTTCGTAGTTCATAATATATATATATATATATAAAAAGAATAGATTAATATATAGAATTTGGTCGAGATGCAGGTCGCCCTCAACCTGCTCCAATTCTGATAACTAATTTAACCAAATTAATTCTATATATCTTCTGTTTCAAAAGATCCAAGTAATAATTAATAAAGTGATTGTATTGATATTAATTTTCTGCTTCAAAGAAGTTTAAATAAGCAAATACCTAAGATTCAATTCATGGAAATATATATGATCTAATAGACCGTTAAATATACGTTTACAAGATGCAATGTGTATATATGTATATATGTATGTATTCAAAGAAGAGATCGCTTATTCAAAGCTCACTGTTAATAAGCGATCTCGCGTCGCTTAAGCGACCCCCGAGATCGCTTACTAACAGTGAGCTTTGAAAAAGAAGAGAGATTGCTTTTTCAGAGCTCACTGTTAATAAGCGATCTCCCGTCGCTTAAGCGATCTCAGAGATCGCTTATTAAGAGTGAGCTTTGAAAGAGAAGAGAGATCGCTTTTCCAAAGCTCACTTTTAATAAGCGATCTCGCGTCGCTTAAGCGATCTCCGAGATCGCTTATTAACAGTGAGCTTTGAAAAAGAAGAGATCGCTCTTTCAAAGCTCACTGTTAATAAGCGATCTCGGAGATCGCTTAAGCGACGCGAGATCGCTTATTAAAAGTGAGCTTTCGATCTCTTCTTTTTCAAAGCTCACTGTTAATAAGCGATCTCGCGTCGCTTAAGCGATCTCCGAGATCGCTTATTAACAGTGAGCTTTGAAAGAAAAGAGATCGCTTTTCAAAGCTCACTTTTAATAAGCGATCTCACGTCGCTTAAACGATCTCCGAGATCGCTTATTAACAGTGAGCTTTGAAAAAGAAGAGATCTCGCTTTTCAAAGCTCACTTTTAATAAGCGATCTCGCGTCGCTTAAGCGATCTCCGAGATCGCTTATGTTGCGAAATCGCTTGGAAAAAGAAGCAGAACAACAAAAAAAATTTTGGCATTCCAAAAAAATCGTAAATATCAAACATTTAATACCTGGAGGTGTTCTACAACAGCTTTTTCTCCAATAATTTCTTCAAAATATTGAGATGGTTGGGCTTCTTCCGTAGTCTTCTTTGGAGATTCGGTAATAGTTGTCATTTTTCTAAAGAAACTTAAGAGAAGAAACCAAGTTGTTGCGAAGAACTGGAAGAAGAAGGAAATGTTGATTTCGCGCGACGGGAAGCGACGCCAAGCGAAGAAGAAGAAGAACTTGTTCTTGCAGGAAGCGAGATGAAGAAGAAGAAGTTCTCTTTTTTGAAATGTTTCTCAAGCGACTAAGCGATCGCTTGGGTAGGGTTTTTTCTTCGCGGTTTTGTTTTCTTAATTGCAGTTTTCGCTTTTTTAACTATTTTTTTATTTAATAATAGTATAATTATTATTATTTAAAGATTAATCTAAAAAAAAAAATAAAAAATAATTTGAGGGTTATTTGGTTAAATAAAAACTTGAAGGGGTCATACAAACAAATTTTCTCGCTCAATGCTGACTAAGAAGGGGCACAAGCTACTTAGTGATTGTGATACTATGATCTGGGAGCATCCTTCAGAGGAGTTTTCTGCTTTAGAGGATTAGTTTGTTTTGGATAGTATTTTTTTCCCAGTTTGTTTTTCGACCAAAAAAAAGTAATATGTATCTATCATTTACATTATATATATTACATGCTATGATGTACGAATATTTTTAAAAACTCTAATATGCCGTATTGTGTCGTGTAATTTAACACCATATCAGACATTCGTATTAGATACTTTTCTAGTATAAAATATCTAATATTTTAATCTCGCTCCCTCACTAAATTTCTTGACTCCGTCATAAAATATATATTAGTTATTCTTTAATTTATTTTCATTTTTTAAAACCATATGCTGAGAGAGATGAATGATGAGACAGTTTTTGATTGCACCAGTAATTTTGTCCGAATGTGCTTGCTAAAGTTCGAAATAATCAAAACAGTTGTTCCTAATCACTTATTGTGGCACAGTATTTTCTCACTAAACTAAATTTAAATATTTAATTGTACTTTATCCACAAAATGAGGCAGGAAACAAGGCCATGATCAATGAAGTAATTATAAAGTGTATAAAATAATTTTTAAAATAAATTTTTTATTACTTTTTCTTCACAAAACTTGAGGGAATAAGTAAAAGAATATTAATCAATCTATTAGAAAATAATTTGGTGTATATATATAATTGATAATATTATGTCTTGTCTACAGCGTAAGTAGGGTGGCGTTTCGGTTCAGATAGAATATCCGTATCCGATTTGTACCAATCATTTATCATGGGATATAATCCAAAATTATGATTTAGATTTCGAATCAGATATCCGATATCAGACCAAAAATTCAGATTGAATTTTAAATAGTATTAAACATAAATCATATATAATTATTAGTATACCTATCATTATTTATTTAAAAACCAACCAAAGTTTCTTAATTATGTATATGTGATGATTATCATCAGAGTGGATGCCAGTAATGTTACAACTAACTGCACCAAAACAAAAATAATCCTTCTTACTTTCTGGTTTTCATTTATCCATTAATATTTAGCTCTCAATCCTCCACACTTATAGTAAATAAAAACACTCTATAATGCATAAGGATGTTGAAGATTTTGTAGCTATGTTCTAAAAATTTTACTCTGTTGTATCGTGTTGTATCATATCGATACCTGTATCGGACACTTCTTTAGTATAAAAAGTCGAAATAAATCTGTATTGATGTATCCGTGTCCGATTCGCCGTGTTCCATAGTTTTGTAGGTATTACACTTTGTATAATGTGTTGAAAGGTTGAAAAAAAACATGTTTGTACGAATTTTAATTGAGGGTAAATCTTCCAACCAAATTACATATACTGTATTAAATTTTTTTTTTTTTTAAATTTCGATTCTTGTAATTGTAAGAAGACGAATCCAAACATTTTCATTAAAAGTAATATTTGGTGGCCATTGGTTAAAATTCCAAATGGTTGTATACTGTATTAGATGAAATGCACAGGAGTAGAGAGTATTTGGGCATCTCACAATCAACAAATCCTTTAAATTGAAATTAGATTGAGTCGATAACTACTTTAAAAAAAATAAAAATCGAATCCATAACTATTAATGCATTGAAGGAGTTGGAGTTTTTTATTTTTCAAAGCGGGTGGAGCCCAATGTCTCACTCCTTACAATTTGGGTTGGGTTGAAGCCTGAAGGTCATTTCCGTGTTCCAAACAAAGCTTGGTTTTGAGTCTTTTGACAAATCAATTTTCCTAATTCAACGACACTAGTTAGATAAGTTATTATATCTTTTTTTTCTGGTAGATATAAGTTATTATTTCTTTCTGTCAACTATAGTTTTTTTTTTTTTTTAAAAAAAATATACCAACTTTCATGTGAAGGAAATAAAAGAAAAAGATTGGAAAATCATGAAAATGGTAATCTCAATCCATATTATCTTTGGGGAATTAAAATTTTAATATGTTTTTAGTTACTTTCAAAACTAGTCTCCTTTTGCTTCATAATCAAACTTATAACTTATGAGTAATGACATTTCAATTCTTTCGTTTTATCATTTTCTCCTTCTAATATGCAAATACGAGTTAGGTTAATTTCCTAACTACTTTATTAGGAATAAATCTATCGCTAATCTATTTACGAATCCAAGAATTTACCACCAAAGTTTCAGCTTGCGCCTTTGTTTTTTCCAATTATGAATTGTTAGATAGTCATACAACATCATCTTTACGTTATTCTATACTATAATTATTTGTAAAAAGTTAATAATTAACTAAGCACTTTGATATTATAAGTAATAGAAAATAAATTAAATAAGTTTAATCAAATAACTCAAATGAATTCAATAGATATTTTTTGTGCCAAATGATTTATAACTCAATTTAAGGGTGCACTTGATGGATTCGAGGCAATTATCGCGTCACAACATATCGTCAGTCACAAGAGTACAAGTGATATGACGTGAACATCCTTTTAAAGGAGGGTCGTGCACTTGGTCAGTTCCTAGCTGAGTGCTATGACGAAGGAAACCCTTTAGTTGGAGGGGTGGGCAAGTAGTTTATTGTACTAGCTAGATTTATTCGCCTTATGGCTTGTTGGATTTGAATCATCTGACGAGTAAGAATTATAAAAAATTTCAACAGTAGATACATCTAGTTTAAAATTGGTATTTCGGTATCACAAATCGTTATCTTAAAATAGAAAGTGAATTATGTTTTTATATAATATATATAAGTAAATTAATAATACATGATTGATCTAGCAATTACAACTAATTATTATTTTGTGAGTATTTGTGGTCAATTGGGAAAAAACCGTCCAACGAATCGTTTTGCTGCAATGATTTGGTTAGGCTGAAATATGTCAAATCCTGTTATGATATGGACGGTGAGTTATGATCCTTGGACGGTTTTATTGGTCCCGGGTGGGCCGCCGGCCGGTCTAATTGGTTGACGGGTTTCGCACTGTGGGCCCAAAGGTACAGTACAATATTTAAATGGGCCAATTTGTAATTTGTCCTACGCATAAATCATACCACACATTTGAAATAGAAAAGGATAAAAGAAGATATGGTTGGCTGTGTTTTTAGAAGATATGTTTGCATCATATATATTATTTCAACTTTTCTAAATTCAATTCTACTTTTCAATTGAAAAAAATATATATATAGTCAAACCCGTTTTACTTTACTCCACTTTTTCCCCACTTTCTATTTTTCTTTCTTTCTTGACCTAGGTAAAAAATGTGTGCGGAAATTCTAAACACAGTGATACAGACACAACAAGATATGATTATGACAGCATTTATTATTTTTAATAATTAGCAGTAGATAAGTATCCTACACGATACGATAATACACAGTTATTGAGATATATTGAAAAAATAAAATTTACCTAACTCAATCACCAAAAACTAGTTTAAGAGGAGAGGTTTGCCAAACTATTATATATTGAACCTAACATCTTTGACGGCCAATCTACTATATTTTAAATACCATATTTTTTATTTTTCGATATGAGATGATTTAACAAAATAAATTGTCATCTTTCCCTACATTTTTGTGTTCTCTGCATTTTTGTAGTCTTTAAAGACATAGTTCTTCAAAAAATTTAAGAATTTTGAATTCCATTTAAATAATTTAACCAAAATAAATTAGAGAAAAAAAAAGAGATCACGATTGACATTATTAATATGATAGCTAACCTAGAAATCCATATAACTCCAAGTAGCATTGCTTAGCAGTTTGGCGGTATGCTAGTTTAATTAGATATTTCGAGTTCGAGTCCCCCTAAGAATACAACTGCCATTTATAGAGGGAGTTTTACACCTAAATTGGCTTAAGAAACAAAAAAAAAGAAAGAAAAGAAATCGATATAAATTAATTATTACTACTTAGTGACGTTGACAGCTTCATTTTAAGTTGTTGAATTGGCGAGCACTAATCATACTTGAATTAATTTATTTATTATCTTAAACAGATAGTGCCAAAAATAATTATTCGCCAAACCCTTCTTTGTTGAATAATTATTGCTGCAATAACAATTTATAAAATAATTTAAGAGAAGAAATAAAGAAAAAGAAAGATTAATGTTGGGCCTTATGATTTCTGCATGGCCCAATTAGTATTGCAACCAATAACATAATAAAAGTAGTTCTCTTTAATTTCAACATTGAACCAATAAGCAATCAACAAGGGTTTTTCATAACAAATATTAGCTACATATCACTTCCGCCGCTAATCTACTTTTGTACTGCTTCAATGATTATCAATAATGATGTGATTATGACATAGGATTACGATTATATAATAATTCTTGTTTTTACCTTTTTTTTTGAAGAACAGCCCCTCCAAGGAGGGGTATAAAATTAATTTAATTCAAATCAAAACAAAAAGAGTCATGCAAAATGGGAGACATGGCCGAAACCAACAACTTTAGTTGAATTTGTATTTCTAATTGAAATATGAACTACTCTATTAGCATCAAGTCGAACAAAAAAAACTCACAACTAACAAATAACCTAGTAAAACCACCAATATCCTCAACAAGATGGCTCGACGAAGAACTATCAACAAGACCGCTACGAAGCTTCTGAATAATGCTCAGAAAATCCTCAACAAATATCACTTTGTTGCAATATGAGGCAATTGTACGGCAATCTAGTGCCTTATTCACTAGACAAAACTGTCTTTTGGAATATGGGGCAATTTATGTTACTATATTAATTTAATTTCTCTTGTGAGTATTATGGGCATAGAAGCAAATGTTTTCTTTTTTTAACAAGTTTCATGTTTGCTAAACATATTCAAATTACGGCTAAATTGTTATGAAAGTAGAAATTTCAAATTTGTAGCCCATTACAAGTTAATCTTTTTGTTTGAATTCATCATATGTCATTTGGACCTCTTCCCAATTGGACCGAAATTGGTAATAGCCCACACTCTTACGCTCGTCCAATCCGCTGGACTATCTTAAACTTGGGATACACAATTTCGCAAGAAAATTTAGAAATTCTTAACATTATAGTTTTGGACCCATACCAATGATCAGGACTTCGAATCCTGACCTTCAATTTAATAAGGGGACTAGTCACTATAATCTATGGTGGATGTCCTGATTTAGACAAAAAAAAAAAAAAAACATTTTTGGGCCGAAGATATATTGGTCAATGGTGGTGTAAGATGATCGAGCCGGCTGGGTTGGTTCAAGTGAAGCTCAAATTTACACTCTAATTTTTTGAATTCGAGTTCGAGCTTAAGCTTTTTGCAAGCCAACTTTGTATTAAAAAACTTTTTACTTCAAGAGCTCGTGAGCTTGCTCATGAAACTTCATTTTTAAGGTTTTATGTTTTAGATAATATTGTAAATAATGGTAATAGTTCCCATGATGGTAATATCAGTATTTATTTAGTATCAATATATCCAAATATGCTAATAAAAATGTATTTTACACTTCAAATTAGTTTTGCAATCAAATCATAATGATTATATGTAGCCTCACGATCAAGCTCGAGTTCGACTAGGATCGATTATAAATGAGACAGGTTTAAGCTCAAAATTTTTATAAGATGTGTTTGAATTTTAACTTAAAAATTTTAAACACAATCTTAAACTCAGTTAATAAAATATAATTTTTAGAAATGTACATGTATCATAACCCTGTAACGGATTCTTTATATAATTGTAATTTGATTTAAAGTGATCAGTTTATAGCAAAATATGCATGTGCTCCAAAACGATCTTCATGAAACATTGTCTTTCCGATGGCTCTAATTTATCCTTTCAATTATTAATCTTACATGAAAATAACTTATGAATAAGGCAAAACGATAAATAAAGAATAATAAAGACAAATGAAATAATTATGAAAAGCCAATACGACAATTGTAAACACTATTTCGGATGAGTTTTTTTCTTTTTCTTTTTTTTGCAGACTTGCAGCACATCATAAGGCCATAATCCATGTCGATTGTACTCGCATAAACTCGTCCCTACTTGTTTCTTAATGATTTTAATTCCTATTCACTCAAATTTCAAATTAGGCTGCAAAATATCCCCTTTTTTCTTTTAATAAGATTTGATTAATTTCTTGATTATGATTTGCACTTATTTTTAAAGAGAAATGAAATATTTAAAATATGCCAAATACGGGGCTAACCCTTTCGACCCATCATTTTCATTCACAAGGTTTTAATGTTTCTTTTCTTTCTTTTGGTTTTTATGCGACTTCTTTTAAATTTAGGTACTGCAGAGATTCAAAATAGAGCAACCCTTTCAACATGTAACTTCACATTTGAACCCTAGCATCTCATCCCATTAGACAATTCATCTTTGGTAAGTTGTTACTACTTTTTATTAGTCATAAGTCATAACAAAAAAACCATAAAGATAGTCGTCTTGCTATAGAATATGGAATTTTTTTCTCCTGCATCCGTGTAATTTCACTTAAATTTAGGGATGTAAATATAATTAATCCTTAAATCTAAGTAGACAAATAACTATGGCCCCATGATCATGACTTCAAAAGCCAAAAGTAGAACGTAAAATGTGATTGAGCATCTTGTATTTTCTCAATCCTAGTCACCTTTTTCCCCGTCACACCACCACTGGGAAAAACCCTTTTTAAGTATTAATAATTAATCCCAAAATTATATTATTTAAAAAGAAATTCTGAATTTAAATTTCCAGATATGTTATTTATCTTCTGTGAAAACTATAGTCCGAATTAGATTTTTAATATCTTGATATAATATTTAATGATATATATAACTCGTCATCATCATTTTAATAAGAAATTTCAATAAAATTAATTATCATCTGATAAAAAACATTTCACTTTTTCCTCTTGTCTGCCTTTGTAGCATCAATCTGAAATGGGTCTTTGATATATATTCATGAATCAAAACCCAGGAATTGGATTCCAATTCTTTTTATGAATTTCTATCTGCTTTAATTTTACTTTTTATCAAAAGAAATGATTCTTTTCTTTATGTCAATTCGGTATTTTCCTCATACAACTTTTGAATTTAACAGAATAAAAAGCTGAGAAATTCGTCATGTGAATTTTTTTGAGTTTGATTGGATAGATAACTTTGCAGTGTTATAATTTTTAAACTTATGAGTAATTATGCGTACCCATTTTTCGAGCATCAATAAATCTGTATATGAGAAAAGATCGAATCTTGAGATCCGCCGGAATCATATATAAAAAAGTTGGGGAATCATATATAAAAAAGTTGGGGGAGAAACCTGCAAAAATAAGGGTAGCACCCAATAGAATTATGTTAATTATATATTTTTTGGGTACATAATTATGTGATGTCGCCTAATCCAGAAGCTGCTTTCAAGAGGTTCTTAGGCCATCAATCACAAATTATGAAACTTTTAGACATATATATTTCAATAAATAAAATATGTATGTCTGGCACTATATGCCAAATTTAAATTTCAACTCGAAAATCGAAATACAGCTTAATTACAAAAATATTGCAGATCAGAATCAAACAGAGAAACGACGACGTCGACGTCATTGCATGGGATGGGATTGAAAGGAGTTCATGTTTTTTTTTTTTATTAATAATTAGGGACAAGAAAAGGCTTTATTAGGATGATATACAATGTTGTTCCTTTTTGTTTTGTATTTTCGGGACAAAATTTTGATGAGGATTTTGTATAAGTAGTATTAATTTATATAATTATATAAAATAGATCAGGATAATCGAAGATATACAACAATTATTATGAATTATGACAAAATAAAAGGTGATTAAATAAATAATTAATTTTTCAAATTAACTTCTCAAATGTACGGTGTACTTAATGAAAGAAGACAGTGACGCGCATTGAAAGCAAAAAAATGTAGTGGTCTCCTTATAAATAATCAAAATTCTGCAATTAAATTAAATTAAATAGACCACATAAAGATTTAACATGAAATGGTCAAATAATTATAATTATTTGGTGTGTTATTTTTTCAATCCAATAATGCACACGGTGAATCTTGCGGATTGGCATGTATTCGTAAAAGTGAGCAATTTCTAATATGTTACGAACTCTTTATCGAATGCTTTTCTTAGATATCTCCTTCCAGTTTAGCCGTACTATCTCCATACTTAACCTAACCTATTCCCTAAGCAAAGGAAGAAGTCAAGTTTTTCCACCCTCCTAACCTAAAAGTCGACTTAATACAACGCGAAGCGTCTGTTGTCGATCCGGTCGTCCATCGGACCATCTCGTAGTCATCAACATCTTGTAATCATATATGAGTGGTCTTAAGAGTGCAGGGAGAGGCACAGTATCTAAGCCAGAATCGATAGGCTACAAGCAAGAAAATGATTCAAATACCAAAAAATAGTGGGATTTAACCGTAATAATAAATAAATAGAAAAAAACAAAGCAAAAACCTTTGATCTAGAAGGCCACTACGTGGCTCTAGGTTTATACTTGTCTTGATTGATTGAGTTATTGCAATTTACCTTTTATAGTTGTAAGGTCGTTATCAGTCAAGTGAGAGTTAGTGAGCTGAGATCAGAGCCATCAGAGAGTAACATGTCTGACTGTCTTATTTGGGAGGAATTTAAAATAAGACATGAGTACTTTCTACTACATATTTTGGAATTAGTAATTCGAATTTCAAATATTAGTACAATGAATAGGTACGGTGGATATAAAATGCACCTTAGTAATTTAATATTTACTACATATACTAACGTGTTATCAACACCGTCCTTTATGTTATCTTATTGTTAATAAAGAGATAGTTAAGAATCTCTGTAGAGTAAAATTAAGTATTCTGTAAATATAAAATTAAGATATGTTATTGCCTATTGTGTCGTATGTTCCTTCTATATATCGTTTAAGAAACTAACAACATGATTGATACATAAGAATATGTTTAGATGTATATGAAATATAGATTGGAAATGATCAATAATATTATTATAATTTCTATGATTTGTATGTTCAGTTTGACAAAAAAAAAATGATTTGTACGTTCAAGAAATAAGTAAAAGGAATAGCTTAAAATTCCTTACTTTATTTCGTTCATATTTATGACAAATGATAACGAAGAAGCAATAAAATATATTGAGTAGATAACAAAAATAATATTATACATGTGATGAGGTCGTTTTTTGGTACGGGATCCGGATCGTCCACGTGGCCCTGACAAACAGTTGAATTTGTAGATGGGAGTTCGGCTATGACCTGAAAAGCACTAGCATGGGATTACTTTGGCCGGAGGGGGTTGTCTCCGGCGTAGCCTCTCCACTGAATTAAGTCAGTTTCGAATAGGATATTCGTAAAGAGAGGATGGAAGTCAGAGTTATTAATTCGAAGAGCTTACCTACCATAATAAATGATGGGGGTATTTATAGGGAGGCTTCATACCTATCGGGTATGGCCTCGACCGTGGGGCATTTAATGCCTGTGCCTCGGATCTGATTCATTCCCTGACAGGACTGATTGCCTGTCACTTCTGGAGATACAGAGTACGGAAGGCAATCAGAGTAGATACGGCGCAATTAATGCGGCTGCTGCGGGGTCGACCGTGTAGGGATGGGACAGGTTCGAGCCTCCGGAGGTCGACCCTCGATCTACGTTCTAGGAGGATTAGTGAGTCGAATATCGATCCTCGAGCCTGAAGGGTTGATATATGGCACCCGGGAGGTTCTACATTGTAATGACGGTCGGGGTATCAGGGCGAGCTATGGTCGACCCTCGAGCATGTTCTTGAGTCAAGCGTGGGTTGACCCGGGTTTAGATACACGTGGCGTTTTGACTCTTTTACGAGTGTGCCACGTGTATTCTCCAAGATATTCCCCATCACGAGTCCCCCAGGTTTCGGTTGAATTTATTCGACCGGGATCTGAAATCGACCATCACTTTGAAGCTCGGTCCACGTGGCCTCCTTTGATCGGGCCACGCAACCCCGTTTTACCGTTACACACAACCGACAATAAAGTAGGTCGACCGTCCGTTCGTTCTCGGGAAGGCGCGCTTGATTCGTCAGCCTAATAAAGAGTAATTATGGCAACGTTCCGTATTCCGAGGCCTGACTACTATAAATAAGGGCCTAACCCTTTCTCATTTCTTACGTTTTCTGAATATTCACTCCGAGCAGAAGCGATTTTAGCGAGAAAATCACAGGCGAAGGAATTTGATTCGAGCGTAAAACTCCATCCATACTTTAGGTAATCCCCGACCCTCAACTCTTGCATTTTATTTAAAATTATAAAAATGTCGGGAGCGTCTGAGGGATCGAGTGAGAGGTTGAGAGAGTATGAAGCCCGCTTCGACGTAGTCGACTTAGGGTTTGACACCGACTCAGAGTCCGAGGTTGAGGTTACATCCCGTAGGGCCGCGGGACTCAACAAGAACAAGGACACATCCACCAGTGGTCGCGAGGAGACGACCATCGTTCGGCCGCGCGGTCGGTCCGCCGCTGCCTTGCCCCAGCGCACGTACCGTGGCAAGACATCAGCCGCTCCCACGGAAAAGTTGGCGGGAGGATCGAGAGATGCTGGGGTCGAGCCCCTACAGTCGGAGAGGGGAGCCCCTGCTCCCTATGATAGCATAGTGGGTGGGGTTTCTGAGGAGCAGTTCGTGAGGATCGTAGGCCGCTTGAACCTGCCTGCGCCGTACGGTATCCGAGTGGCAACAAAGGACGATGTCCTGGGCAAGCAAGCACACGGGGAGATAGCCGTTAATTATAACGCGGTTATGAACGGCTTCCGCCTGGTCGGGAATACTCAATACACTAGCTTGTTCCGGGACTTGAGAGTCTGCCCGAGCCAGATGACTGCTAACTGTTTCTCCCTCATCTCCTGCTTCTTCGTTTTGATGAGGATTCTGAGGCTCGAGCCGACGCGGGCTCGATTCTTTCAGATGTTCACCCTCTCCGCTTCTTCCCCTTCCGGCGAGGGTTTCTACAGCTTATCCCAGAAGAGGGGTAAAAAGATATTCTCCATTCCCACATCTTCTCACGGCGACCAGTGGAAGGCCGAGTTTGTGATCGTCCAACACCCGGATGGTTTTCTCATCCCGACCCAATGGGAAGACAATAGGCCTCCGACCCTCCGACCCTCAAAGGATGAGGACCTCGAGGAGTCTATTGAGTTGATCATGGGGTTCCTGGGTCGGGAGGCTTGTACCGACCAGGTCCTGCTCGACTGTAGGACTTTCTGCCAAGAGGAGAACTTAGCAGCCGTGGGTATCGGGTGCGGGAGAGTGCGAGAGGGGTTTGTCCTGGGTATATGTCCTTTCTTCTGTTTCTTTTCTTTTCTTTTTTTTTCACAGATTTTTAAGCTAATCTTATGATTTCCCAACTGTTTCTAATCGATTTGATGTTTTTCGCAGATACCAACATCCTCATGGCATCCAGGACTTCTTTCCTTCAAAGCTTGGGCAAGGCTCTATTGCCCGAACATGAGAAGCTGGCCGAGGAGAAGCTGGCCGAGCTCAACGAGGCCGTCCAGAGTCGGCCCGAGCTTCCCGCAGTCGAGCCTGCTATCCTCGGCGCGGATACGGGGGCGGGTTTGTCGCTACCCCGCCAAGGCCCCGGGCTCGGCAAGGGGCTATTCAAGAGGCCCTCGGAGGGGTCCAGCCGAGCGGTCGACCCCGCCCCGGTCGACCTAGAGGAAGAAGAAGGGGAGGCAGAGCCTCTGACCCGGAAGAGACCGGCTCCTAGGCCCACCCGCAGACCCGCTCCACAATCCAAAAAGATGAAGGGCAAAGGGTCGACTAGTGAGCCGACGGACGACTCGGGCTCCGAGACGAGCGTCGAGTTCCTGACACGCCGCATAAGGGATTACCTTCCCGTGGCCGAGCCCCATTTCCCGGGAGGGGTCCCGGAACTAGTCGAGGGGCAACCCCGATCCCTTCTCAACGCGGGGTCAGATTTTGAGGCCGTGAGGGCCATTTGGCGGTCGGTGGCGACCGAGCCCGACCACAAACGCATGGCCGAATGGTCGTTAGAGACCTTCGAGCGCAACCTCGCCACCGCCTTTATGTCGGTAAGTAATTTATCGTATTCCGTTGTTAGTTTCTTTACTCGATTTTGAACTAAACCGTCCTTTTGTGTCGACCTTGCAGCGCACTGCCCCGATCGCTCATGGCCTAGTGCAATACGCGAAGGCCCTCCGGTCGAGGAAGCAATTTTACAAGTGGCGGTGGATCGACCTCAAGAAAGAGGTCGAGGAGCAGAAGGAGGGCGACTGGAAGAGGCAAGCCCAAGGGTTTCAGCAGTCCGCCCAACTGCTGGAATCGGAGAATAAGAAGCTTAAGGAGAAGGAGGTCGAGCTTCTGGCGGCAGTCGAGGAGCGAACCCTCGAGGTCTCAAAGCTCGAGGGGGAGGCTCGATCCCTCAGGCTCAAGGCCCAAGAGGGTTTCGTTAAGGGGCAGGCTGCGGGTCGGGCGGCCGTCGAGCAGGAGATGGAGGTCAAGTATCGCGGCAAGGCTCGGGGCTTCCTAAAAAAGGCCCAGATGGCAATGGGGCGATGGGCTGTGAAGAAATTCGTGGAGGGGCCAATGTTCGAGAAGGCCAGCGCCATTAAGGCGTTTGACGACTTCAAAGAAGGCCATGCACTCTGCCTGGCCCAATTACAGGCCCAGAATTTTATCGTCCCCGGTGCCAATCTCTCCAGGGTCGGGATAACCGCGGACGACCCTCGCCCTCAGAAGGAGGTTGCCCCCGACGCCGAAGCTCAAGCGGTAGTGACGAAGACTACCGTTGAAACGTCCGATCCCGACCAGCATCCGTATGGCTTCGTGGTCCAAAGGCTCCTTGCCGAAATTATGAAGAAGCCGTACGACGGGAAGGACGAACCGCTGGAGCCCACCATGGATCACCTGTTCCCTTCGGTAGATCCAAATGAGGCCGAGCCTGCGTGGTCTGCGGCGGAGCTCGAGTGGTTGAGCTCCCTGGTGCTCGAATCTGGCCCGAGCAAGCCGGCTGCCCCTGCCGATCCTTGAACCCTCCTCATTTTTTCATTTGTAATAGGATTCTCTCCTCGAGCAATAGGCTCGAGTCTTGTAATACTTCCATCAATTTTTAATGAAATTTAGTACTTTAAATTTCACTCGAATCTTTGCTTTACATGTTGAAACTTAATTCCAACCAAGGGTTCGGGCTCGAGTTTCATGCTCGAGTTTTATTTATTAAATTTCACTCGAATCCTTGCTTTACTTGCTGAAACTTAATTCCAGCCCAGGATTCGGGCTCGAGTTCCCGACTCCCTTGGGTGAAGCGTAACTTCAATAAGGAGTCGTTGCAACCTTGGGGGCTCGAGTTTTACGCTCGGGTCCCCAACTCCCTTGCTGAAGCATAACTTCAAACAAGGGGTTGTTTGAACTTCGTGGGCTCGAGTTTTACGCTCGAGTCCCCAACTCCCTTGCTGAAGCATAGCTTCAAACAAGGGGTTGTTTGAACTTCGTGGGCTCGAGTTTTACGCTCGAGTCCCCAGCTTCGTTGCTGAAGCGCTGATTAATCGTAGATGCTGAAACGAATTCTCACGATGTATTCAACACAAGCATAGCTATTACATGTAGGGCCCTTCGAGGGGAGTTACATATAAAAATCCCGTAAGGATCGGTTCTAAGGATAATACAATTTTAAATTGTAGGCATTCCACGGTCGAGGCAACTCCCCGGATTCCGAGCCTAAGGTCTCCAGCCTATATGCGTTGTTTCTGGCGATTCGTGCAACACGGTACGGTCCATCCCATTTTTCCTCGAGCTTCTTAACTTTCCTAGACACCTCAACCTTTTTTAGGACTAGATCGCCCACTTGAAAGCTTAAGGGTCGAACGTTTTTGTTGTAGCTTCGAGCGGCCGCCGCCTTGTGTTGCTGCATTCGTCCTAACGCCCGATGGCGCTTCTCCTCAATAAGATCTAGCTCGAGCGCTCGCCCTTCGTTGTTTTGAGCTAACTGGAAGTGTGAGACTCGAGCAGTCTCGTGGAGCAACTCCGTGGGAATCAAGGCTTCCGATCCATAGACGAGAGCAAATGGGGTCTCGCCTGTGGCGGTCCGCGGGGTGGTCCTGTAGGCCCATAGAACCTCATCAAGCTCATCTGCCCACGCCTTCCTTTTGGCGTCGAGTCGAGCGCTGAGACTTCGGAGGATGGTGCGATTGGTCACCTCCGCCTGCCCATTTGCCTGTGGGTATCCGACCGAAGCAAATCGCTGATCGATCCCATGGTCCTTGCACCATTCTTTCATGTCGTCGGCTCTGAATTGAGGCCCATTGTCGCAAATTAGGATTCGAGGCACTTCGAACCGACATACTATGTTCTTCCATATGAAGTTCTGGATGACCTTAGAGGTTGTCTTCCTAACGGCTATTGCCTCGACCCACTTGGAGAAGTACTCGCAGGCCACGATGCAATATTCCGCCTGCCGCACGGTGGACGTCGGGAGTGGCCCCACTATATCGATCCCCCATTGATCAAATGGCCATGAAACATCGATGGCTATCATTTCCGCGGCGTGCTTGTGGGAATAATTTCCTGTTTTTTGGCATTTGACGCAACGCCTGGAACATCTTTCGGCGTCTCTCTCGAGGGTCGGCCAGAAGTAACCAGCTCGTGTTACTTTCCTAGCCAGAGATCGGCCTCCCGCATGGTTACCGCAACTTCCTGCGTGGATCTCGTAGAGAACCTCTTCAACTTGCGAGGGTCGGAGACACCTCATCGGGGGTCGACGGTTACCTCGTTTGTAGAGTCGACCCTCGGGATCGAGGGTATATCTTGTAGCCCGGTGACGTAATCGCCGAGCGGCGCTTCGATCCTGAGGCAGCACTCCGTCTCTTAGATATAGCACGATTTCATCGAGCCAGCAGGGCTCTTCAGGGTCGATCGTGATTATAGCTGACTCGGGCCCATCGATGGCTCGATGATTGGCGATTTTGAAGGTGATTTCGCGTTCTTCGGTGCCCTTAAGGCCGTTGGCGAGCTTTGACAACACGTCGGCCCTCGTGTTTTCCTCCCTGGGCACTTGGTTGATCGCGAAGCTGGTGAGCTGGGCTGTTAGCTTGCGTACCGTCTCCAGGTATTTGATCATGTTTTCCTCTCGGGCCTCGTAGAGTCCTTGGACTTGGTGTGCAACGAGTTGCGAATCGGTGATAACCGCGATCGACTTGGCCCCGCTTTCGAGTGCGGTTTTCAGTCCTGCAATGAGTGCTTCATACTCCGCTTCGTTATTGGTGACTCGAAAGTTCAGACCGATGGCAAAGTCTAGATCCAACCCATCCGGGTTTGTTAGAGAGATCCCCGCGCCCCCACCCTGGGCGGTCGACGAACCGTCGACCTTCAGGAGCCAATGAGTATTCTTGCTTTTAGGTGTCTTTGCCATGGTTGTTTTCTCGACCAGAAAGTCTGCGAGGACTTGAGCTTGTATGGCGACCCTGGGTTGGAAAGTGATATCAAATTGCCCGAGCTCAATAGCCCACTTGATCAGTCGACCCGAGTTATCTGGTTTTGCCATCACCTGCTTCAGCGGTTGGTCGGTCAGGACAACGATCTCGTGCGCTTGAAAATATGGGCGTAGCTTCCTTGAAGAGACCACCAAGGCAAGCGCAAACTTCTCGATCTCCCGGTATCGAGTCTCTGCCCCGTGAAGGATCTTGCTTACATAATATACCGGGAGGTGTTTCCGATCCCTGATGGTTACTAGAACCGAGCTTATGGTTTCGTCTGAGACGGCGAGGTAGAGATAGAGTATCTCCCCTTGCTCGGGTTTGGCGATCAGCGGAGCGGATGCCAGGTATCTTTTCATTTCTTCAAAGGCTCGGTCGCACTCCTCCGTCCACTCGAACTTTTTCACATCTCTCAATATTTTGAAGAAGGGCAAATTACGCTCGGCCGATCGAGATATGAACCTGTTAAGTGCTACGATTCGCCCGACTAATTGCTGGACCCCCCTGATGGTTTCTGGTCGTGGTATGTTAATAACGGCCGCGATCTTTTCCGGGTTGGCCTCGATCCCTCGTTGGCTTACCATATATCCCAGAAACTTTCCTCCTTTAACCCCGAACACACATTTCAGGGGATTGAGCTTGAGGCGATGCTTTCTTATCAAGGCAAACATCTCGTTAAGGTCGTTTTGATGATTTTCCGCCTTTAAACTCTTGACGATCATGTCGTCCACATAAACTTCCACCGTTTTTCCAATCAAGGGATCAAAGATCAGGTTAACCAGCCTTTGATAGGTGGCTCCTGCGTTCTTGAGCCCGAACGGCATTACTTTGAAGCAATATATCCCCTTGACAACGATGAACGCCGTGTGTTTTTGGTCTTGTGGAGCCATCCTAATCTGATAATACCCTTGGAAGGCATCCATCATGCTCATCAGCTCACATCCGGCGGTCGAGTCGACCAGCTGGTCGATCCGGGGTAGAGGGTAAGGGTCTTTAGGACACGCCCGATTTAGGTCAGTAAAGTCGTTGCACATCCTCCATTTGCCCCCGGTCTTGGCCACGAGGACCACATTGCAGAGCCAATCGACGTATTTTTCTGGAGTGATATACCCGGCATCGAGCAATTTGTTGACTTCATCTTCGATGATAGAGTTGCGGACGACACTTTGGGTCCTTAATCTTTGTTTTATGGGTTTGAAGGCAGGGTCAATGTTTAGGTAGTGCGAGATTACCCTTGGATCGACCCTCTCCAGATCTTTAGCCTTCCAGGCAAAGACGTCCGCGTTCTCCTGCAGGAAGATGGTGAGGCACTCCAACTGTTTTCCCTCGAGACTTGCTCCGACCCTGGTGGTTTTTTCTCGATCCTGAGGATCGAGTTGGACCAACCGAGTGTCATCGGCTGCCGACAGTCGGGATTCGTCCATCTTCCTTTTCTTTCGAGCTTCATGGGTACTCATTTTGGAGCGCGAGGCTCCATCCCCTTTTGGGTCGGGGATCCTTTCGTCTTCATCTCCATCATCCATGATGAGGTCGCCAGGTTTAAGCACGTCCTCGGTGGGGGGTCGAACCTCATTGGCAATTGCGTAGCAAGCCCAAGACTCGGCCAAGTCACAACATACCTCCCCGATCCCGTAGGGAGTCGGGAGTTTGATCTTTTGGTGGTAGGTCGAGATAACGGCCTTGAAGTCGATGAGGCCGGGTCGACCCAAAATCATGTTATAGGGGAAGTCGGGGATATCGACGACGACCCAGTTAATCTCCATCGTCGTTCGAGCGGGATGGACGCCCATGGAAGTGAGCATTTTAATTTGGCCTTTTGGGGCGATGATCGAGCCACCAAAGCCTTTGAGAGTGGTTTTTACTGGTTCATATCTTAATTTACTCAAATGCATTCGCTGAAGAGTCGAGTAAAGAACAATATTTGAACTAGCTCTAGTATCAACCAAACATTTACCTACAGCGTAGTTTGCAATATCTAAAGTTACCACCATCGGACAACTCGGCGTTACGCCGTCCCGATGGGGATCTAGATGAAAGTCCCTATCGCTGAAAGCCACTTCCTTTTGCTTCCATTCTTCCCCGGGCTCTACTTGCAGCACTTCGTGGGGGCCATGGAGACTGGTTTGAGCGCGGCGAATCCCCCTCTTTCGGGATGTCCTGGTATGTCCCCCGTCGGGGCCCCCCACAATCATATCGATTCGACCGTGGGTTGGCGCGTTCGGGATCATGTTAGGGGAGATGGCTTGTTTTCCATCCCGTTGATTCCGCTTGGGTGGGGGCGATCGAGACCTAGACCTCGACCGCCCGTCTTCGTTCTCATTGCAGCGCCGCTCACGCCCCCGATCCCTATTCCTCTTCAATCTCTTGACAAACTCGGCAAGATGCCCCCTTGGATGAGCCTCTCGACTTCATCCTTCAGCTGGTTACAGTCGTTTGTATCATGCCCCGGCTGATCGTGGAACTCACAGTATTTAGAGTCATCGATCTTCCGCAGGTTGAGCTTCAGCTTCTTGGGGTAATTGAGGAGTTTCCCAGGGATTTTAGGAAGGATATCCCCTACCGCGCATATCAGGGGCTCGTACTTCTCCCGGTCGGGCCGCCGAGTGTTCGAGCTGACCTCGGGTCGAACGCCGCTCTCTTGACGACCCTTATTCTTCCCTGGACTAGACGCAGGGGGACTCCGGTCTTCAGGGCCGCGAAACCGATTATAGTAATTGCTGTGAGCGGGGGCTCGACCAATGCTTCGCAGCATGGCTTGACCGTGATTCGCCCAGTAGCTCCCCTCAATCTCCTCATAGTCCATCCATTTCGTGGCACAGTCTTGGATGTCCCTTAGGCTGTTTATGGGAACTCGGCCAAGGATATCCTTGGTGAAGTCACGGCAGTGGCAGTTTTTCCCCAAGGCGCTGAGGACGACTGCCAGGTCCGGCGGTGCGACACGGACCAATTCCGCATTGAACCGAGTGAAGTAATCCCGTAGGGATTCGCTCACTCCCTGGACTATGGAATCCAATCGTGACACCCCAAGCCTATCTTGGATTAGGGGGGAGAAGTGGCCTTCGAGCGCTGTGGAGAGCTCGTCATAAGACCTTATGGAGGCGGGAGGTTGCCTGAGGAACCAGTCGAGCGCCGCCCCTTTGAAGGTGGTGGCCAGAACCTTGGCCCATGTGTGCGGAGTATGGGGGAACAGGTTCATTGACAGCTCGAAGCTGGTTATGTGGTCGCCGGGGTCGGTTTTCCCATCGTAGATGGGGAGGTCCCTGGGGATAGCAGTCGATCCTGGATCCTCGCTGAGGATCTCCTCTGTAAATGGCGACAGCCTCTGTCGCCGACTCCGCGCGTTACGCTCGGGTTCCCATTGCTCGTTACGAGCAACATCACGTCGGGGGGGAAGTCTGTCCCTCAAATCCCCGAATGGTGGGACGCCGACGTATTTGTTTGTTAACCTCTCCCTGACCGGAAGTCGGGGAGGAAGGGGACGTCTAGCGTCCTGCATGAGCCCGCCCGTAGGGCGGACCTGATGTGGATGTATAGGTCGGATAGGCTGCGAATATGCCCTCCGACGGATGGGAGGTGGGGGGACGTAGTCCCTTTCATTAATTTGATCGTCGAATTCTTCTCGAGCGTATTCATCATCATAGTAGCCCTCCTCCTCCGGCTCGTTTTCTTGCTCGGCGACATGCGCCTTTTCTGGCCTCTGGACCGTGTGGCCGTTATTCTCATCTTCCCCTTCAGGGGAATGGTCAGCGGGATAACGCGGAGGTCGGGCAGCTTCGGGCCTGCGGCCCTCGTTCCCCCTTCCTGCGTGAGTTTGAGCTCGCGGGACAGGCGGAGGTCGAGATAGCCGATATTGTATGGGAGAGGGCTCAGTGACATTGACTATGAGGGGGATCATCCTTATGGGCCTCCCCGCTTCGAGAGCCTGCCTAGCCTCTTCGTAGACCTGACTGGTATACGCGGCTAGATCTTGGGCTGACGGTTGAGCAGGGAGTATGACTGCGGGTAGGTCCGCCCGTGAGATAGCGTCCTCCTCCCCCTCGTTGAGGGGGTTTGCCCCCTGAGGGCGGTCGATTTCTTCCAGTCGGGCGGCGAAGGCCGCCTGTTCTTCAGCGGCGGCAGTGGCTCGATCAGCCTCGATTTGAGATCTAGTCCTGACGATGCTGTGGGTGCTTTTTGTTTTCTTGTTCACCATTGCTAACGCTTGATCGCTCTAAGGTCGAAAGTCTTTTTTGGTTCCCACAGACGGCGCCAAACTGATGAGGTCGTTTTTTGGTACGGGATCCGGATCGTCCACGTGGCCCTGACAAACAGTTGAATTTGTAGATGGGAGTTCGGCTATGACCTGAAAAGCACTAGCATGGGATTACTTTGGCCGGAGGGGGTTGTCTCCGGCGTAGCCTCTCCACTGAATTAAGTCAGTTTCGAATAGGATATTCGTAAAGAGAGGATGGAAGTCAGAGTTATTAATTCGAAGAGCTTACCTACCATAATAAATGATGGGGGTATTTATAGGGAGGCTTCATACCTATCGGGTATGGCCTCGACCGTGGGGCATTTAATGCCTGTGCCTCGGATCTGATTCATTCCCTGACAGGACTGATTGCCTGTCACTTCTGGAGATACAGAGTACGGAAGGCAATCAGAGTAGATACGGCGCAATTAATGCGGCTGCTGCGGGGTCGACCGTGTAGGGATGGGACAGGTTCGAGCCTCCGGAGGTCGACCCTCGATCTACGTTCTAGGAGGATTAGTGAGTCGAATATCGATCCTCGAGCCTGAAGGGTTGATATATGGCACCCGGGAGGTTCTACATTGTAATGACGGTCGGGGTATCAGGGCGAGCTATGGTCGACCCTCGAGCATGTTCTTGAGTCAAGCGTGGGTTGACCCGGGTTTAGATACACGTGGCGTTTTGACTCTTTTACGAGTGTGCCACGTGTATTCTCCAAGATATTCCCCATCAACATGTAAGAAATGTACAATTAATTTTTTTAATCTAAGTGGTAATACATTTTTGTTACTTAAAACTAATAAATTCAAGGTAATTTACATTGGTATTTCGAGTGCGCATAATTAATCAATTTATTTTTGCAAGACAATAATTTATTTATAAATAAATAATCCAAATATTTTTCTTAAAAAATAAACAATTAACTAAATAATTTTTGAAAAGTAATAAAAATTTTCAAATGAATAAAGTCGAATACTTTATTTTTCAAAAAATAATTAATCATTTTACTGCACAGATTAATATTTATGGGAAATATTTATAAATATATAATATAACCGTGTTTTTTTATTGCATAACTATTCAATTTATTTTCGAAAGATAATAATTTATTTTTAAATAAATAATTCAATTTTTTCTTTTGCTAATTTTTATATTTCAGGTTCTTTTTGCTACTTTTGATCAACACATAGTTTTTAGAAAAAGATGATTTTCTTAAACAAAAGGGCAAAGTAGACAATTCGGGTCATTTTGTTGATTAGATTTGTTTAAGGGACGGTGAACAAATAAATTGAAGACATAAAGTTTTTTTTTTGCTAATTTTTATGTGTCAGGTTTTTTCCGGCTACTTTCGATTAACACATAATTTTTTTTGACATATAGTTTGTTAAAAACGTGATAATACATAAGGCAAAATTTGTTTTCCCCACTTAAAAAACGTTTAATAATGACCATGGAAATGCTTATTCATTCTATTATTGCGTACCAAGATAGAGGTCGATGACAGTACTGCTTTTGTAGACAAGGAGGCCAGGTCCTTTGTGTTTCGTATGTCTTCATAATCTCTCAACTTGTCTATGTTTTTTTGGGTCGGCAAAGGAAACAAAGGGAGACTAATCAGGGCTTATATCCGTTTGAAATGTCGAACGAAGAAGGAAAAATACAGGGAAAGTTGAATGATATGTCATCTATATTGTGCTGATAGAATAAATTATAAATCTCAATGTTTTCATCAACAGATTTGAAGTTCTGAATTTTTCACTGATAATATCTTTATTCTTGTCAGACAGGTACAATACAAGTTACAACAATAGAAAAGATATGGAAATATATATTGTCGTAAACTAACAATGACAATTATATATACTTAATTATAATATAGTAAATTAGGAAATATAAGATCCTAAAAATCAGTTGATATTTCCAATTTATTTTAAAAGAATTTATGAGTTCTTTTTAGTCCTTTTTAAGTGTCTATAAGTGATTGATGTTGCTTATAAACTCAGTCAAACATCATCCAATTGTAGTAGAAACCAAATAAGTGAATAAGCAAGAGACTTTATATCTATCTATGATATACGAATACTCTTAAAAAATTCACAGTATAGTATCGTGTCACGTCGTGTTGTGTTCAGCATCGTGTCGGATCTATTAATAAATGTAGAAGAAAATCTATATCGGTGTTTTGTATCGTGTTCGTATCCTCATTTACATGTCGTGAATCCAAAAAGAATGTAATAAAAGCATTCACTTAGATCTAAACATTCAGTAACAGGATCTAAACATAGCAATTGTCTTAATTGGGACATGCCATGTTATAAAAAGCAATATAAAGACACAAATACACCCAATAATCTAATAATTCTTTTGCCAAGTCAATACAAATACCCATAAATCTCAAGTGAAGATCCTGCACAACGTCCTGACTCCAACTCTGTGTCACTTAGTAAAGATGCTTTTTCCCCTAATAAAATTTGCCGGAATTCTATTTTTTGCCCCATAAGTATGCCCCAATTCCCATTTTAGTCCTATAATTTATCATTTCCAACAAATTTGGTCTGATGAGTCTCACTTATTGTCTTTGGTCCTGCATTTTTCAGTTTATATTAGGTCCTCCAATTTTAGCACATTTCATCATTGAATGAAATCCGGCCAAATTGATCACCGGAGACTCCATATATTTTTTGAATCCATAGTTTTTCCCTTCATCTTATACTCACAAACTAGAATGAAAGCTCGTTAAAAGAAGAAATTTTAGAAGTTTGAATCAATTTCACTGAAGACGCTTTTAAATCGCAAATTTTGATAAGACAAAGATTGAGAATTAGGGGAGAAAATTAAGACGTATCATAGAGTTTTGAGTTTGGGGAAAAGAGTCGCTCGAGATGTAGTCATGTATTCTTCTCACGCAGTTTGCCGATGACCAAAATCCATACCGGGACCAATTTATTTAACAAACTTCAAGGGGTTGGAGTAATTATCCCTAAAAAATTTACAGGGTTAAAATTGAAACCAGGGTTTAATTACAGGACAAAAATGCAAATTTGCCGTACAATTTTCACTTATAAGAATAAATCCAAAGCGTCAATAATTTAATTGCCAATGAAGTAGTATCCCCTGAATAGTTTTAATTATCATCAAAGTCAGTAAAACAGATTATTTTGTTGAGCAGGTTTGGTTTTTTCTGGTGAGCTGTGCCTCTTTCCTGCAATATATCTAATCACATGGCCCCTCGTATTCAATAAATCTCACTTCATTTTTACTATATCCTCTCTCTCTCTCTCTCTCCCCTCTCGAGAAACAGAGATGTGGGATCGCTGTGAAAAATCATGAGAACCCAGAATTTCGTTTTTCTCAAATTATGGTGGAGGAGAATTCTTGCTTTACTTCTTCTTATTCGGGTGGAGTCTTCCGGGCTCAACACAGACGGGTTGCTCTTGTTGTCATTCAAGTACAGTATTGTTAAAGATCCGTTTGGAGTTTTACAGAGCTGGAATTATCATGACGAGACGCCATGCTCGTGGAATGGAGTTACTTGTCAAGATTCGGGCTTTGGCTACGAAGGATTTCGAGTCACTGGACTGACCCTACCCGGTTCCGGGCTGGTGGGATCAATCCCTGCAACGGTTGGCGTGATCAAACACCTGAGGAATCTTAATCTCTCCAACAATTCGATTAATGGGTCAATTCCGTTGTCTCTTTTCAGTGCTACTGAGCTTGAGGTTCTTGATTTGTCCGGGAATTCGATCTCCGGCGGGCTGCCGGAGCTCGTCGGAAAGCTGCAGAGTCTTCAGGTTCTTAATCTCTCCGACAATGCTATGGTGGGGAGCCTGCCGGGAAATTTGACGGCGCTGAAGAATTTGACAGCGGTTTCTTTGAAGAATAATTATTTTTTTGGTTCGATTCCTGGTGGGTTTAATTCGGTTCGTGTTTTGGATCTATCTTCCAATTTGATTAATGGGTCTTTGCCGCCGGATTTTGGGGGCAGTAATCTTGTTTACTTCAACTCTTCATTTAACAGAGTGGCCGGCGAAATCCCGCCGGGGTTTGGGAGTAAAATCCCGACAAATGCGACGTTAGATCTTTCTTTCAATAATCTTACAGGCCCAATTCCCGATGCTGATATTTTCTCGAACCAAGAGACGACGTCGTACTCCGGCAACCCTCGATTATGCGGCAAGCCATTGGAAAATCTTTGCACTATTCAAACTTCGGTCGCTACTCCGCCGTACGCTTCTTCACCAAATTCTCCTCCGGCAATCGCCGCCATACCAAAATCCATAAACTCAAACCCAACAACCGCCGTACCCGGCGCCGGAAACCCACATCAAGAGAAGAAAAACGGATTATCAACCGCAACAATCCTCGGGATCGTCGTCGGAGACATCGCCGGAATCGGAATCGTTGCGGTTATTTTCACATACGTCTATCACGTGAAGAAAAGAAGCAAAAACAGAGCACACAAAATCAAAAGGGAAGCAGAAAGCGCAAAAGAGTTCGACTGGGCCTCCTCCGAATCATCCTCGGAAGAATACAGCTGGTTGAGATCGTGGACCTGCTTAAAAAAACCGAGACACGCCTCCGATGACGTCGGCGAAGATGAAACATCCTCGGAATGCTCAAACTCAGAACTCGACGCTGAAAACCCGCAGAAGAATCAGGGATTGCACGCGCCCCAAGAGCAGAAAAATGGGGCCCTCGTAACCGTGGATGGCGAAAAGGAGCTGGAATTGGAAACTTTGCTCAAAGCTTCGGCCTACATTCTGGGCGCGTCTGGCTCGAGCATAATGTACAAGGCGGTGCTGGAAGACGGCACGACATTCGCCGTCCGGCGAGTTGGGGAGAACGGCGTTGAGCGGTTCAGAGATTTCGAGAATCAGATTCGTGTGATTGCCAAATTGGTGCACCCTAATTTGGTACGGATTCGAGGTTTCTATTGGGGCACGGACGAAAAGCTGATCATCTATGATTTTGTGCCAAATGGAAGCCTTGCGAATGCTCGTTACAGTAAGTTCTTCTTCTTAATCTGCATTTATTGTTAACCAAAAAGTTGAATTTCCTTCTCCTTATGAAATAATTTTAGAAAATATATATAATAATTTTAAATACATCTAATTCGAAGAAATTTCTTAGGTGCATTAATTGGTCTAAAAAAATTTAGTGGAAAACCAAAAAAAAAAAAAAAATCTCTTTGCCCTTTTCTCTCCCACTTCTTCTAACTTATTTTTTTATAAAATTTAATTTTATTCTAGATTAAGTTGTAAACTTATTAAAAACCCACTAAATTCACTAAAAATCATTTTGGTAAAATTATTAAATTAAGATTGTGAAGTGTCACAACTCACAATCACAATCTCAATCTCGTAATTTGTGTTGATGTTAAGAGAGAGGAGATTGAGATATGATGGTCCCCATACTCCCATTTCCGCCCACTAACCTACAAACTGAAACAAGTTCCGTATCTTTCTATCTGTTGGTGAAAAAAGAAAAAAGTCAAAAAAACCATCATAAATAGTGTCTTCTGCTAACGTGCGCCTCGCTGGACTGAAGCGGAGAACGGTGGGAGTAGGTGTAACAAAGAACTTCTTTATTTAATGCTCCTTAATCATACACGTCCATTCCATTACAAGTCAACCGTGTACTCTAGCGTATGTCTTTATTTTCTTATCATTGTCCCACCGCGCACGATAGCGATGCGTGTGTCCCCGCTATCGCCGTAACCCAAATTGTCATCTTCTGCATGGAAAGGGACTCGTCCTCCTTCGTTGCTAACCTGCGCCGTTTCGTTGTTTTTTTTTTTTTTTTTTTCAGGGAAAGCTGGGTCTTCACCTTGTCAATTGCCCTGGGAAATGCGGCTCAAGATAGCAAAAGGCGTGGCACGTGGGCTGTGTTATATCCATGACAAGAAGCACGTTCATGGAAACTTAAAGCCCAGTAATATTCTATTGGGCCAGGACATGGAGCCCAAGATAGGAGATTTTGGGCTCGAGAGACTTGTCACCGGCGATAACAGCTCAAAAGTGGGTGGATCGGCCCGTAATTTCGGTAGCAAACGATCCAACGCGTCGCGTGACAGCTTCCAGGATTTAACGAGTGGGCCCACTCCAAGCCCGAGCCCAAGCGCAATGACCATATCCCATTATCATGCGCCCGAGTCTCTCCGCAGTCTCAAACCCAACCCGAAGTGGGACGTATTCTCGTACGGTGTCGTGTTGCTCGAGTTGTTGACCGGAAAAGTCATTGTGTCCGAGGAAACGTGCCCCGCCCTAGCTATAGGATCGTCCACGTCAGCAATTGAGGATGAGAAAGTCAAAGTGTTGAGGATGGCCGACGTGGCGATTCGTGCTGAGATGGAGGGAAGAGAAGAAGCCTTGCTGGGGTTGTTGAAATTAGGATATAATTGTTTGTCACCTGTGCCACAAAAGAGGCCATCAATGAAAGAGGTTATTCAAGCACTTGAGAGGTTTCCATCTTGTTCATTTTCTTCTTCATATCATGCTCAAAAGTGATGTAATAAATGGACCTCTTCTTGTGGAAATTTAAACATGTATCTATTGATTGATTGACTAACATGTTTTTTTATCTTGGATATTCTTGATTGTAATCACAAAAGTAGCTGATGATGATGTGCTAATTTTAGAATGGACCAATTTGTAATTTATTTAAATTTTTCACAAAATTGAGATAATTGACTATCAAGTTTGAGTATTTGAAAACATTCGGGTACTAGTAATAACTCCGTACCAAAGGCACGAGGTATAATTTTTTTTCGAAAAACATGATTAAAACTATTTTCATTATTTAAGAAATATAAATTGATAAAATGCAAACCATAGCTAATTCATTATTTATTAATCAATAACGGTATGTTATGAATATTTAACATTTACATAAATACCTAATCCATAAAAAACTTTTTATTTTTGAAAAATCTATAAAAATCTTTAGAAATAATTTATTGCATTTAATGGTTCAGATACGGGTCAATGTGAGATCAAAACCCGACCCACAGCTGTATTCCAAATTTCCAACGGTGAATTTGAATTAAAATTAAAAATGGAGCAACGCCCGCTTAACCTTCAGTTGAAAAACACACACAGGCTCCCCTCCTCTCTCCCTCCTCCACACAAACATAGAATCTACAAATTAGAAAATTAAAGGAAACGGGGGAAAAAGAAGATCAGAATAAATGGCGACAAACATCGGAATAATGGATTCAGCTTACTTTGTAGGCTGATCGGAAATTCTCGGTTGGATCAATTCTACTCTCCTCCATCTCAATCTCTCCAAAGTCGAAGAGGTGCGTTTGCATCACACCTTGTTTTTCGTTTTTTTAAAGTAAAATTCAGAGTTTCGGTAGATTAAGTTATTTTGTTTAAGTTATTTGATTTTCAAATGCATTTGTGAATTATTTGAATTTCAATTACCCGCTGAAATGTCGCAGGCTTGTACGGGTGCTGTTCAGTGCCAGTTGATGGATTCAGTTCATCCGGGGATGGTTCCTATGCACAATGTTAATTTTAATGCGAAGAACGAATATGAGATGATTCAGAATTACAAAGTCCTTCAAGATGTTTTCAACAAACTCAAGATCACTGAGGTCAGTGCTAATGCGTCTATATTTTGTTGTGAATTTATCTAGGTTTTTGATAAGTGAGAATTCACATGAAACTATATTTACTTGTTATATTTATTTATATTGATTTTTCTGGATAGGTTAATTTTTGGCAAATGGTTTTGTAGATTATTGATCATTTGGTTTGCCCTTGTTTAATGTAAGAAATGACTCTATATTGTTCTCATTATGGATGTGATACTCGCAATATTACAGCACATTGAGGTGAACAAATTAATCAAAGGGAGGCCGCTGGATAATTTTGGAATTTATGCAGTGGATGAAGCGTTACTGTGATTCTGTTAATGGAGGGCTCACCAAGTAAATTCTCTGGCTCCAAACTCATTTAATGTTCTCCTTTCAGCAGAATTTGTTCACCACTTGGATGTTAATTGCGTTTACATGAACCCTGAAGACAAGTTTTGTGATGTTGTCTCATTAATTAACCTTTCTCTCAATTAATACACTATTTTCACTATCTACAAATCCAGATTTCATCTTCTAAATTTGTGCATAATGAATGTTGTTTTTTGTGATCTTTTATGAAACTTTCAGTGGACATTGAACTGCAACAATTAGATTCTCTGCACAAATGTATGGCCTTAGAATGGTGTGAATTGCATTAGTATGTCCATTTTGAGTCTCTTGCATAATGTTATTGAGAGTACAGACACTTCAAATTATCACTCTGTCTTGTTACTGTTCCACATGTATCTCCTTGATTCCTTGTCCTGTCGTATCATATTATGCATAGTGCTATATGGCTTATGGTCATCTTAGACCCTCTATTTTGTTACATGCTAAAAAAGTATGCCTATAACGTTCATGCAGTAACTTCTGATTCTTCATGGATGTGTTGTCTTAAGACAATTGAGTTTGCTATCCTTGTTGCTAATAGGTTGTAGTAATATAGAAGGTCTCTTTCCCCAGAGTCTTTATACTTAAATTTATTCTAGATATGATTATTTGGTTCACTAATGATGATTTTATGGAACTATATTTTTTTAGTGCCGCCAAATAACTTCCCTTCTTCTTTTGTTTGCTGCTCATGCTTAGTTATAAATCCTTTGGAAAGAAGAGAGGCTTCCAAGGGTGTAAAAGAGCTGACCAAGAAATCTGCCCCATTACAAACTTCAAACAAAAGTTCATCATCTGCCCCCAAAAATGTTCCTCACAAACCTCATGCAAACACACATAATCAAGTTACTAAAGCAGCTAGACCTTCCTCAAGTGGAGGTCGTTCGGCCCTATCCGAAGTAGATCATACAGTGTTTGAGAAACAGGTTTGTTTAGTTCCGTATCTTTATGATTTACATGTAATTTTATAAATTGAGTGAGAATATTTTATTTCTATAATGCAGACTACAGAGCTGAAATTATCAGTAGATAGCCTCGAGAAGCAGAGAGACTTCTACTTTACCTAGTTGAGGGACATTGAAATCTTGTACCGAAATAAACTAATTATCGGGAGAGTTACATTTTTGGTCTTAAAACTTGTCATTATAATCAATTTTTTTCCTTAAAAAAACGTGACTTGACATATTTGGTCCTCAAACTTGGCATTTTGTAAGTAATGTCCATTCTTTGATCAACTTGATTGTTAGTAGGTAATGGAAAGTGGCCACGTGTGAGGCTCGTGACCATTGAATTGAAGGAAAATTTACACCTAAAGCTGGCCAAAACTGTGTAAATCTGACTTATAATTATCCTTAAAAATTACTTGTACCATTTCTCAATGGTGGAGCTACATAGAGCTGACCCCCTCAACTTTTAAAAATTTCACAAATATATGTATATAAAATATATTAATTAGGTATTGTATTTAGTTTTAATGTAATAATTATTCAATTGATCCCCTCACAAAGTCATAAATTTATATAGAATGGGGTCATGTATATTAAAAAATATATTACAAAATCAAAATTTTTTATTTAATATTAAATTGAATATAAGTAACTGAGTCATTCAAAATATGGTCAGTTATGAAAATTTCCTTAAGGTAAATGTTGTTCATGGAAAACACCATGAAATCTTGTAATTTTACATATACTCTTTTGAGGAGCTTTTTGTAAGATTTTTCAGGGGTATTATGTATATATTTTTATGTTTTAAGTGGGTATTTGTAAGGTTTCAGTTGATCAGGGTATTTGTAATATTTCAAGGTTTCAAAGTTTTATTCAAAAAAAAAACCTAACCTCAGGGGTTTTTCGTAATTATCCTTATAAAATAAGAGGCTAAAAATGTATACTAGAATGACCCCTTAAAGAAATTTTCTAGCTCCGCCACTGGCACCAAAAAATGTAAGGAAAGTAGTGCCCTAACATGCATCCTCTCCATTACCCCTTCTCTCCAATTACACTCAATACACATCTAGATGAATGCCATGTATTGAGAATCTTAATCCAATAGTTTATATTTTTTTTTCCTTAGCTACATGCCTAACTCAAATTAATTCTCTCATTTAACTTTTATATTAATTAAGAAAACTAATAATATCCCTAGAATATCTCTTTTTCCACGGAACAATACAAATAATAAGGATTATTTATCTAATTTTTTTCTCCAGCAGCTACTAACTAATTTTTGTGATTTTTTTTCCGATTTTTCTTCTTTCATGTTCATTAAATAATAGATTTTGAATTGCTCAGTTGTTAAAAATTTCTCACCGTACAATTCAATTGTAAAAATTTAGTTAAAAAAAAGAAAAAAATGGGAGATCGCTTTATATTATATGCACGCCTAAAAGTAAAAAAGAAAAAATTATACAAAAATAATTTAGTTAATGGGTGTTGGAGAAAAAAAAACAGATATAGAATTATACTATTAAGTATTTTATTCCGTGAAAGAATAGATATTTTACGGGTAATACTACTTTTCTTAATTAAATATTAAAGTTAAATAAGAGAATTAACTTGAGTTAGGTTTGTAGTTAAGGAAAGAAAATATAAACCATTGGATTAAGATTTTCAATACATGTCATATATCTAGATGTGTATTATGTGTAATTTGAGAGGAGTAATGGAGAGAAGCCAAATCCATGGTATAGCCATCTTATGGTCAGAGGTTTCAATTGACTCTCGTGGCTAAAAAAAACTCTTATTATACTTTAATATGTAGAAAAAATATGTAGAGAAATGTTTATTTTTCTTGATTTTGAAAGGATAATTTTATTTTTTGACAACACTAAAAATGTATAAAGTTATATATGGAGGGGTCATAAGATAAAAAGGAAATAGACTAAATCCAAGTTTTCTCTACCTATGGTTGTATTTCATTGAATAACCAAACCCTACCTAATTTTAGAAGTTATTTGAACATTTTATAATCTTATAGAGCTTAATGAACTTACTTTCAGAAAAAAAAAAAAAAATAGCTGAATGAACTTAAGGATTAATCTCTATTGTTGTATCAAATCAATCGACATTGTCAATTTAAAGAAATTAGAAGTTATTTGAACATTTTATAATCTTGTAGAGCTGAATGAACTTACTTTCAAGAAAAAAAAAAGAGCTGAATGAACTTAAGGATTAATATATGTTGTTGTATCAAATCAATCGACATTGTCAATTTAAAGAAATTAGAAGTTATTTGAACATTTTATAATCTTATAAAGCTGAATAATTTTGAGGATTGACCTTATTGTTGGATTAAATCAATCCATATTGTCAATTTAAATAAGTTAATGTTATAAATAGATGGTAAAGAGACAAAAAAAAATGTATACATGTCATGTCGAGCAGGCGGACAGTTAGATTCACTTATTACAATACAAATAACAAAAAAAATTATGCATGTTGTATATTATATTTTAATTGACCCTAGTGAAAGAAAATTTTGGCTACGCCACTATTGATCCTAATCCTTAATCTCAAAGGATGGTTCGTTCGATAGACTATAGGGCCTATATCTTGTATAATGTAAAAGAATAATAGTACCTCGGCTTTTGGCTCGAGGTTTAGTAGTAATTTCCTCATAGTTCGAAACTTATTGGGGTGTTTTGGTTATCTAGTATGTGATATATAGCTACAGTGCAAAATGACTTTCTGAACGTGTTATAACTTATAGGCAATATTCGGCCAAATTATTTGGCTTCTGCAATGCTCTACTCTCAGCATAATAGAAGTGTCTTTGAGAAGTACTGGTTTTTATTTTTAATTTAAAACTTTTGTCGGATTTTAGCTATCTTCACACCTGTAGACGCAACTTATCAGTTGTCTCCGACAATCCGTTCTGCTGCTTATCTATCTCTAGAAAATCGAAACTTTAGTAATAAGTAAAAAATAAGTTTTATGGAAATATTTTTCAATTATACTGACATATGGGGCATAATCATAATTAATATGCAACAACATCTTTTCATTAATTTCCAGAAAACATATGAGGTCGGAGTACGTACCTTATTATTGTTCACATCAAAATCAGACCAGTAAATGCTAAAATAAATGTCACATCTTACAATACAACTGCTACTCTTTATGAGAATATATGGACGTGCAGCATGCACTTAAAAGCATCAAAATATAAATTTCTTCATCAACCCAGGGCAATAAGTTGTTGAATTCAGGACCAATATTTATATCAGATTCTAACCTTTGACTACCAAACATTATTTTCCAGTTGTTTGGTAGATGATAGTCTTATCATATTTATATATACAATCTGCTCTGATATTATGTTAAGGTAAAGTGATTGAGCTTGTTAATGAAACGAGCGTTATCCAAGCTTATAAGATAGTTATTAGTTTAGATGATCATAATCAGCCCAAACGCTGATTCTATCAAGGTCGTGGTACAGGCTAACACACATCGTATAAAGATTTTGTGACAACTTTTGTACATGAAACATGTGAATTATCAAACCGACAAATGTGATGTTCAAGGATCAATTTTTCATCATGATCATCAATTTCCCAGCTTAGTATGATCATGCAATGTCCCACATATATAGTTGTACATTAGATTCACAAACTAAATGATATGTCAGTTAGCATTTGAGAAATTTGGTGATACATTTAAAGATTCATATCCTCATGTATTAAAAGAGATACATATATAAAATCAGCATCGAAATATTAGGTTTTGGATTTGATTCCTGTGGATTCTGATGGGTCTTTTTCCTCTAAGTTGTTGGAACACATTCCAAAGAATCCTAGCAATCCTCACATTTTATCCATGTAAGAAAATGGCAAAATTTATTGTTACAATTTATTACATATGTATATTTCCAAGTTCAATGAAACATATGAATTTGATAATGTGGCCCTAGAACTTAAACACGTATCGCGACTCAATATCATAAGTAAGATAAATAAATTAGGCTCAATTACACAAAAAATCCAGAGATTTGCGTTTTTTTATAATTTTACAATCGGAATTTTGCAACCTTGCACTTACTTCCCTGAGGGGGGTATTGTAAGGTTTTCCAGAGGATATTATGCATGCATTTTTATGTTTTAAGAGAGTATTTGTAAGATTTCAAGGTTTCCATAATTTTTTCGGAGTTTTAAATAAATCTCAGAGGTTTGTGTAATTATCCCAATATTTTTTTTAAAGAGATTATCCTAACAAATTAATGAAAGCAAAATCGATCCTATTCAAACGACATAAGTATATTGATATTAACACTTTAAGGTGTTAAAGTTGAATTATTTCATAGATTTCGAGTATTGACATCCAGAACAATAAGTTTTCCAAAAACGTACAACGATAACCTCTTTATAGGGGTTCAATGCTAATATTTTTTTAGAAATAGGGTGCCCAATAATAATATTAAAATGATAGAATTTTTCTCAACAATTAAGAAAAACACAATATTTTGGACGATATTGACTTTAGTAAGTAAAATAAAATTGAGTTAATCAAGTCTTGAAGACACCTTAACCATTGGAATTTGACTCAATGGCCACCAGATATTATTTCAATATAAAAGTCTGGATTCGATTCTTTGTAATAATAATAGTTGAATTGTGTACTTATTTTAAAAATTTTTTAAAAAAACAAAGTCTTGTAGACACCTTTTCATTGAAATGACATGAGAAACAAACATTTTTAGCTGTCCCTAATATTTAGTCGTCCTGTCCTCTCACATGTGAGTAGTCTGTTTTTTCTTGTTAAACAACATTCTATTCTTGAAAAGTCAATTTAAGACAAAAACTATTGAATAATATATATTTGGCCAAACTCATTCTATGTTTTTTTAACGCGAATGGTGTAATGTTTAATTCATCCTCTCTACACCTAGTGTGGTGGAATATACAGGATCAATCGCAGCGTGCTCCAATACCATATTAAAGAATATAAGTTTGGACTAATTCATCTCAAAAACCAATTAATGAGGTGAGATTTGTCAAACATTCTATATTTAACGTCTCATCATTCTTGATTTTTCGATGACGAAATTACCATTTTCTTTGCTTCCAAAGAGTGATATACCGACAAGCAATTTTGTAGTACAGTTCTAAAAATGAAGAATCATTATGGTATTATTGTGGACATCTTATCTTACTTACGAAGCTTTAATGGAAAATTAAATCTTCTTTCTGTGGCTCTGTCTGTCATTTTTCTTGTTTCAGTTGGGTCAAATATCCAGCGGTGCCTTAATTTATTCTTCATGCTTTTCCTTTTTCTATACGACTTTTTCCTAAATGCCCCAAGACAATTAGTTTTAATTTGTTTGGTTTTATTTTCGTTTTGTTTAGGTGTTTTTGGGAAACGTAGTTTTGACGGTCTGGTATGAGTTGGAGATTGTGTAGGAAAAATATTATAATTATTGTTAGGGATAATAATAACATTTACACTCTTCGATTTAAAAAAAAATACAGCAAGATCCTCTCTAATATTGGAAATTACAGAGACATTCCCTCGACTATGGCTATATCTAACACTTAGCTAGGTCATGTCGTAGTCATTTTCTTATTTCCAAATAGATCCTAAAGTTTTACTAACTGAACAACAATTTAATCACTTCGCTCATTTCATGTATAGTAAACACTATAACAAAAATATTATGAGTGATTTAGTCATTTTATAACTTTCCATTAAGTTTTTTAGGTTTCTCTTAGGATTAGAGGATTTATCTGTAATTTTCAATAGTTGAGGGAGTGTTGGTATATTTACCCTAAGTCAATGGGGTATAAGTGTAATTATCTCTTATTATTAATACTACTATCTTCTATTTTTTTAAATTCTTCTATACTAGGACACAAAATTAATATTTTACTATATAATTTTTTACTTATTGTCGATTATGACCTAAAATTAGAATTTTATTGTTTGCACCAAAAAAAAAAAAGAATTTTATTGTAGGTTTGGAAAACGTACATGTGGCCAAAATTCTACCATTCAGACTGTTTTTTTGGTGGAAAAAAAATTATGTCAGGTGGTAATTGCAGTAAAATGTAAATTTTAGGTAGTAGTCAATAGTAATTAAGTAAAAGTTTGGGAAGATAAAGGGTAAATAGTGTTTAAAAAATAAATACTTTTTTGTCCTCTGAATTATTCATATTTTCATACTTTTTTATATCAAACTTTTTCTTTTAGACAAACCACCATCTCAATTATATTTTTTTTATGATTTGCAGATAGAATCATTTTCATATGATTTCGGTCACTAAAAACGGTTCATGTGTGTACAACTAAAGGATAATTATGTGCATTTCAAAGCATAATTATCCTTGTAGGTGAAGAAATTAAACTATTTATATTTTAAAATTGCACTTAAATTGGTCGCACGAGCAAGTTTTCAATGATGGAAACCACCCAAAAATAATTATATATTACAAAGTACAAAAGCTTGAAATGATAAATTCGAAATTAAATGCTCCAACCCTTCCATGGTCCTATAAGTCCAGACTTTCTCAATATTTGTATCTCATTAATTAATCAAGAACCAACACTTCTTCAAAACAAATGATTTGGCATATTCAAATGCAAAATAATTACAGTTGTTCACTTATATATGTTATATAATTCAAAAATTTTGAGACTATTTATCTAAATGTATATGTCAATAGTTTTAAAAAAAATATTTTTATATGTAAGTAAAATTATTAATCACAATTCATATTAATTCAAATTAAAATGTTATCTACCTATAGGAGTTCTACAATATAAAATCATCAATAGAAAAATATAAAAACATGAGAATATCCTTCAAATTAAAATAAGTAGTTTCCCTAAAATTAATTAAATGAACTATAAAAAGTCATAATAATAATGTTAGTAAACTATAAAATTCATAAGTTCGAACCGCGTTTTGGCACGAAATTATAACTAGCAATAGTATATTTCAATTTTCAAGTGACTTCCCCGAACCAAAACCCATTCATCTATGTATTTATATAATTAAGACCAATTTTTATAATTATATGTCAATTTTTAAGATATTGGAGAATCTTGTTAGCTTTCCTACATACCAAACACAATTGACTTGAAATCTTAATTTATGCAAAATATTGTTAATATTATTTGGACAACGGAGACTTTGTTCATTTGTTTGTCAGTTAAGACAAAACCAGGCAAGAAAAGTATATGAAAACGTTAAACATAAATCCCACTGGCAGACAATTTGTTCCTACAACCGAGACATCTCTCCACATTTTAATTCAATTTGCTGCATCTCACCATCAAAAAAGTATGCGTGTATTGCAAAACACCATCTAAATACACATTTTCTGACAAAAATGACAAATTTACCCCCATCTGATTTTCATCCCACAAAGCACTTAGATGGTATTTTGCAAAACAAGAATATCTATAAAACATCATAATATGTAATAAAAAACTCTTATGGATGGATGCTACTCAAGGAATCAAAATCCAATAATCTCACTCTCCAATCCCAATCAAAAGATGTAATAAAGAGTCAACAGTTGAACATGTTTGATGATGATATGCAAAAGAGTGATTTTATAAATAATAGAATGCAAGATTAACGAGGACAAGCATCGAACATTGTGTTGCTGAGAGAAGCCAACCTCATATGCTGTTCTTGAGCTCTGCTTCTCTTCGACAAAGGCTCAGGTGATGATGCAACCGACCATGAATCATTTGAGCTATCAGAGCTGAAATAAGCATCAATTACACCACTCGGACTGCTTGGAATCGAATCATGCTTGCGTTTTTTACCAAACAAACGGCCATGGTCGTCTGTAATCTCCAAGATGAGGTTATAGCAATCATCAATGTTTTCCTGACATAATACACAATCAAGAATGTCAAATCTTGATCTCACATGTCAAAAATTATATTTAGGGTCAGTTACGAATACCCCCGAGGTTTACGCTGTTTACGACAAAACACCCTGAAACCTTGAAACCTAATGAAAATTACTCCAAGGTTTGCAAAACATAACAAATACCCCCTAAAACTAACAGAAAATCAACAACAATGGTTGACTCGGGGGGATATTTGCAATTTTCAAGGTTTCAGGGTGTTCTCCGGAAAAAGACCCAACCTAAGGGGGGGTTTTCGTAATCATGCCTTATATAAAAAACAGCCAAGAAACTTTTTTAAGCTACCTTGCTAGTTCTGAGGACAGCCATGAGTTTAGTTTGGTATTCCACAGCATCAAAAGGCTCGATCTCTCTAAGAACACATTTCATTGTTGCAGCAGCAATAATAGAAGGAAGATAATGCACGAGCCTAAAATCTGCATTAGAGTATAAATTTGGTTAGACTAGAGATAAAATTATATCTCAAAAATCCTTGGTGTGATTAAAAGTAACAAATCTACATACCGGTTATGATTGAGAGAACTATGTTCTCACATCTCCTCAAGAACTCCCAGTGCTGGTGGGCTGTAAACTCAAATCTTCGGACAATGTGGTCAAAGAAGGAGATTGGAGTGACGGGATTCATTTTCCATTGGAGTGTAGAAAGCACCAAAAGCTCCATTCTCTGAATAGTTCTAGCCTCAAACACATATTTGGCTTCTTCTACCTAAGACAGAACAAGCACAAAACTAATCAACACAAACAACGGTTTTGGCTTCTTCTTTTTTTTCCACATCAATCGTCACAGAAGCATTTCGACAAACGCCTAATAAGCAATGCAGAAATAGAATAGAGACACGTACTTGAAAGTCTAATAGAAGAGGCACTTGAGTCTCCTCCACCTTAGCAGCTATGGAAAGACAAGCGACAGCTGCCAATTGACTCATCCATGGCTTATCTCTCTGAAAAAAACGGCTTGTAATGAATCTATCGTAATAGTTCACAGCTAAAACAGCAGTCATGGCGGTGAACCCATAGTGCGCAATCACCTTCATCATCCACTTGATGGCCTCATTCCTCACCATTTTCAAAAACCCATCTGAATTTATTACATCAACTAAACACAAATGAGCTTGTCTTTTTTCTTTACATAAAAGGGTAACAATCTCTTCATCCTCCCAGAAAAGGTCATGCTCAAACAGAAAAGCAAAGGGCTTTTTGTCTTGAATCACATTAAAATCCTCCCTCAACCCAAACCCATCACTCAAATCTTCGTCAAAACGCTCCTCGTCACAGAGAAGAGCATCGAAGATTGGATTTTGGAGAAGGGATTGTTCTTGCTTCTGAAAATGCGAAAAAAACATCTTCTTCTTCCGAGAAGAAGACACAGGAGCCTCTGCTCATTATCTTTTAAGACAAGAAGTTAAAGCTCAAAAGATTGAATCTTGCGCTCAGTACCATATCTTCTCACGTTTGTTTTTACCTTTTCTTTTTTTTTTTTCACCCTTTTTTGGCCTCTCTCTCTCTCTCTCTCTCTCTCTCTCTCTCTTTCTCTCTGGTACTGAAAAGAAGGGGACGAAGGGAGAAAGTGAAGCGAGGATTAGGATACTAACCAAAGAAGCTAGCGGAAGAAGGGCTTTTATCTGAGATATATCTTTCACGCGCGACCTTTCTTTTCCCCTGATTTTTTTTTTTAGAATCCTGAATTTTTATTTCTGTAATTCATTTTTGTAAAAATTTTGATTTTTATAGAATTTTATTTTGGCGCCCAGAAAATTTGTCATTGACTCTTCAGATGACAATGATAATTCACTGCTACACGCACTTGCCTACTTGCCTATACATTATTAGAGTAGCTGGAGTGACGAATGATGTCTGAGTCAGTTGGCAATACAGGTTGAATTTGTGGGAAGAATTTCAGATTTGATTTATAAAAAAAAAAGAAAAGTATATGTTTGGACAGAGTTTAAATCCTAAATACAAAACAATTTACAAATCTAAAAACCCTTTATTTATAAATTAAAAAAAAAAAAACAACAAAACAAATTTTGGTGTGCTAATAATAAAGTAGTATTTGGATTAGAGTTTTTGTTTCGGATGAATAGATGAAAGATTACAACTCAAATGCTATGTCAAGTATTTTAATCTATAATTAAATGATTAATTATTAAATGAAAATTTATTAAGCAAACCCTTAGATGCTCTATTATAACAAATTAGATTAAGGATAGAATTAATCAATTAATTCAACTTTTTTTTGTTGTTCCTTCTAATTTTATGTTTTTGGGATTCGGATACTACAAAATCTCAATATAAAATAAATTTTTTCAATTCAACTATTCCATTTCAATATCGTTATTTGAATTCTGAATTTCACTTAAGAAATCTAATTTCTCATCTCATTCAACCTGACTTTTGGTGAATTAATTCATATTATGGTTAATCAAATTGTTGTAATCAATAAAAACATGTTTGAATAATTTTTTTTGTGTAAAATAATATTGCAATTAATGTGATAATGTATCTCGTAGAATTGTAAAAACATAAAAATAAATAAAATCGGAGAAATAAATGGTAAAACTAGACATACTATATTTATGCATCAAAATTTTTAATTAAGATAGGAATTAGGAAGTTCAAGAAAAAAGATTTTTTTTTTTCTTTATTTAATTCCAGGGTGAGAATTGTGATGTGAATTTAAAGAGCCGCCGGATTTACACACTGCTCCAAGTAAAAGAAGCAGAGATACATACGTATACGGTATACCTACCTACCTACCTACCACGTCGTTGCAAATTATACGTATTAATTAATGATAAATATAATACGTATAATTACCGTCGATTCGATGAAATGAACGGTATAGATTGGGAGAGTGGTTTACACGCGGATGATAATAGAGTGGGAATGTATGTGGGAAGGTAAGGTTTAACGTTTGACGAATCGGAGAGTGAGTTTGTCTTATATTGGGTTTCGAGGGGCGAATGCGAAATGGGGAGAGAAGAAAAGAAAAGAGATGTGTTTTTACTTTTTAGTATTTCTATTTCAGAACTAAAAAGCTGATTACTGTAATGACTAATGACATAATAATAATGATGTATTTGGATTGATTTCTACGCCTACCGTTTCGTTTGCTTTTAGTGCTTTTGTTGGTTACAACTGTCACATTTTCGAGAGTAATTGCAATTTTTTTATATTTTCTTTTTAGGGTTAATTACACTTTGATATCAAAATAATTTGTTAAACTATAACTTAAGGAACTTCTTAATCTTCGATTAAAAAAAATAAATAAAGAACTTCTTAATCAAAAAACTACAGTTATATCCAATATGAAATTGAGTTTAGTCAATAGTATTTAAGTATATTTTTTCTTCCTTTAGATTTTTGAATTTAGATTCATAAAGAAGGAGGGTATTGTAATTTCCTAAAGGTGGAGCTGATTTGTAATTTCATCTCTTTACTAAGGGGCCATGAATGTAATTAATTATTAACCCATAAAACGATCTCCAAGACTATGGACAGATTAGTTTAGACTTTAGACAAATCATCTTATAGTTACAGATAAGTAATTTTGATTCAATTAAATGATGGCATGCAATTCGTATAATAAATTTACTGAGTTACATGGTGTCGGATACGACACGATACAGTAAGATAGAATTTTTAGAAATATCCATGCATCATAAGTCATACCTCATATGAATTGTTATGTAGAGAAAAATGCAAACAATGACCACTTTATTTTCAACTTCAGTGTCAATAAAATTCTACACATAAAAAAATAAATAAAAAAAATCTACACCTAGATATTTATAACTTAGTCTTTACAAGTAGTATTAATTAAATGATTGATGCATGTTACGGAAACAATACAATACGAATATGGTGACATAGACTTCTATTTTTTAATATTTATTAGTAGATAGGTGTTCGACACGATATTGCAACATAAATATTTTATAAGTATCTATAATACATGAACACAAATACAGAAATACAATATCAACAGACACTGTATAATAACTTATTTTTAGAAGCGTACATACATGATGATAATATAGCTGCATTAATTCCCGCCCGCCCAAAAACCTTGCACCAAGAAAATTGAAGTCGAATAATTTTACCAATCCATTCCCGCCATTGGAGAAACAGACCAGTCAATGCGTAAGGATTCAACTGTCTGTCCTAATATTCACTGTCATGTGTCGTGGTAATACAATAGTCCCCCACTGGCCACTACCAACCCACCCACTCAAAAAAAGGGTAAAAATTTAAAGAAGAGAATCTTATAGTAAAAAGATTAAGATAATAAAACCGGAAACATAAAAAGAAAATGATATTTACTCTCCTTTACTCCGGGTTAATTACATAAAAATTCCTTCAGGTTTGCGTATTTTAAAATTTATCATTGAAACTTTGTAATCTTATACTTACTTCTTTGAAGAAAATATTTGTAAGGTTTTTTTATGGGGTATTATGTATACATTTTTATGTTTAAAGGGGATATTTGTAAGTTTTTAATTCATCAAAAAATATTTGTAAAGTTTCAAATTTTTTTTAAAAAAAATTTGGATTTTTAAGCAAACTTGAGGGGCTTGCGTAATTATCCCTAAATTATTATTTGATGTGCGCTGTTAATTATTGATCAGAGTCCAGCTATGAATGATTTATTAATAGGGTAATAAATATGGCCGAGCTATATGCATACATCTACCTAGTTATATATTTGCATGTAATTAGCAAATAGATATTGAATAATGCATATGTAAAATTAGCTGTTGAAGATGGAATTAATACTTTACTGTCAGCACTCAGCTTTGCAAATAATTATGTCGTGAAAGTACAATGTAAACTTTTGCCCTAATTTATAGCAATACAAGAATTCTCTTTATGTGCGTACGTCGATCGAATTATTAATGGGTAATTAAAACAATTATGAGTTGGCTTAATTTCTTGAATTCATCTCATCATTGTACCAATAATTGTATATAAAGCTTGATCATCAGCATGTTAGAATTATAGAATATTTTTTACTTTTTTCAAATTTATTGCATTTGCAGTTGAAGCTATGACGGGATAATCATACACTAACGAATATATAAGATATATAATTTTTGCAGTGTATTTCATACAAAAATCATTTATATTTGAATAACCATACCCTATGAAACACGTATACGGACACGACAATATTGTAAGATAGAATTTTTAAAAGTATCCACGCATCATAGACCATACCAAGTGGCGTATTTTAGCAGTTCGACGCTATTCTAGTTTAACTAGAAGTTTCAAGTTTGAGTCTCTGTGAATGCAACTATCATTAATAAGAAAAGTTTTGCAACTTAATAGTTCGATCCGACTCGAATCATATAAATGTGAAGTATAACGAAAGAAAAAGAATAACCATTCAAACTTTTATTTCATCAAAGTGGAGATGGCTTATTTGATTCCACTCATTTCCACAAACATGTAAATCCACTCTCCCTAGCTCCATCAAGAAATTGGACCTAAATAATATCCAAAATTACCTCAAAACCCATAATCTCCTTCCTTTTAAATTGGACCTATTATTCAGACTAGTAAAGCAATAAATCACCTTTTTTGTGTCTTTCCATGCTTTTACTTGTACAAGACCTTAGCTGGCCTGGCTATCTCAATAGAGATTCCTCAATTCTGAATTCAAGCCAGCTTATATACAAACAGTCTAATAAAGTGACATAAAATAATAAAAAGGTATCCTCTCATATTTTTTTGGAATAATTACAATAGTATATTTTGAGATTTGAGAAATTATAAAAATATATTTTTTTATAAAATTTTCATTACATCAATTAAGTGATTGGGTGAATTATGAGGACGTACATTCATTCAATAAGTAACACTAAGCGTAAGTGCTATTTACAGGGTAGAGTTTATGCAATTTATTTCCAAATTTCAGAGTTAATTTGTTAACTATTCACGTCAAATTATCAAAGATGTGGTATTCAATATATAATGGTTTGACAAATCTCTCATTTCGAGCTAATTTTTGGAGATTGAGTTAGGCCAAAATCCATTTTCTCAATAGAATGCACATGATTAGATCGAATCTCGAGTATGGGGTTGTAATTATCCCATTTTCTTTTTTCAAATGTGAATCTGCATTGTTGGGAGTTGGTAAAACAGTGTGTGAGACAAAATGTATAGTGGTATTGGTCTTTATTGCATTGTGCACCCACAATATGCATGTAAAGGGAATGATAAGACTGAACTGCTAAGTTAGTAGCAGCAGCAGCAAAAAGAGGAACAAAAAACTTCATCTTTTTTTGGTCAATTTTGCAATTTAAAATCTGCAATCTATCTCCTTTAATTTGCTTTTGTGACTTCCCTTTTGTGTCTCGGCATGCGAGGTAGAAATGGAAGGCTTGAGAATCTGTGTTTAAGGGTATATTATAAAATACGTACACCAACACGACGCAACATAGACATGGCGATACAGATCTTTTTTGATATTTTATACTAGAAAAATATCCGACATAGTATCGAACATGACATGATGCGGTAATATAAGATTTTTAGAAGAATCGGTGCATCATAAATACTATATAAATATTAGATATTAATTTGTTATATGATTAATATCAATTTGGTAATGTAAGCTTGTCATATTGTAATTTTTAGGAACTATTTAGGGTCATAATTTATAATTTGTATTAAGTATGTGCCGACGATTACTAATGACATGCTGTTATCATTAGAAGATAAAAGTTAACAGACACGTGAGTATGCATATTAGTCAATAACTACTCAAGAGAAAACCTATCAAAATTGATATAAATTATATATTATAATAAGTTAGAAAAAATAATTAAGATATTTTGACACTAAAATCGATATTACCATCTGACATCTTCTCAATAGAATTAAAGAAAAGTTGAGAATAAATATAGTGTGATTAAAAATGCGGAAAATGGTATGAACTATTTTCATTATGGGATGAAATATGGCGACCATTATCTATATTTTCCTATATTTTAAATGTTATAAGATGAAATTTACAATTTAAGAAATTTATGTCCCTAAAACACAAGTAAATCAAAGTTAACGGATGAATTATTATGCAATTTACCTTTAACAATTTCATCTTTATTTTTATTTATTTTTTATTTTCCACTTCTTTTCTCCCTCCAATCATATGATTTTGATAAGAAGCACTTAGCAACTAAGTTGGGAGGATCGCCTCCAATTAGACTTTTGTAGTACTCGACCTCGTAAAAAAAATATGAATAAAAAAAAGCATTTAGTGGGTGAGAGGGTATTTACTCACAGCTGTTTTTGATTCTTTTTTATCACCTTTAAATTATAACAAGTCATTTTCAATTCAGAGATTCTGAGGAATTCAACAGAACCCCAAATCTGTGAAAGGTTTATGCACCACACAAAGCACTGAATTCATTAAATAATTTTGAGTGACAATTTTTTGATCACTTTTCTATCTGATTATACTTCCTATTATTTGGCTAAAAGAGAGATCTCAAATCCTTGTAATTTAATGTCTTTCTTTTACCTTTATATTATGTGTAATTGCTTTCATCTCCAAAAAGTTCACTCACAAAATTCTATGTATATAAAAGCATAACACTATATTTAGAATTTGGATTTTAGTGAAACAAAACTTAAAAGATAATGTTGTTATTTTTATTTTATTTTTCTAAAGCTTATTTATATGAATGAAGTCAAATCGAACCACTAAAGTATAAAACTTTCACTATCATTAGAAGTCCTACCAACTGAAATCTTAAGCCACTTGGTGGTTGCTGTTACTTGTAATGATGATGCAATTTAATTCATGGTTTGTATTTTACACATTTTGTTCCAAATTGATTTGGTTATTATGCAGATTCGAAACACTTATTTTCTTTTTCTTTTTTTCTTGTTTGGATGTGGGAAAAAAATATTGAATTATTTTTTCTTTTATTTTACAAATATGTCAATAAAATGAGTTAAACAAACAAAGGCCTGAACTAGATTCCTCGGGAAGCCTTTAATTTCTGTGTACTGGGCCAAATACCCAACGATGGATTCAGATTTCCTCGGCCCAATACATATTCAACATCTTGTTTTGGTACTTCTCGTCTTTCGATCGTTTCTAAATCCAACTTATAGTTGCGCTTGTGATATACGGACACAGATACAAACAAGATGATACAATTTTTTTTTAATATTTTCCACTAAAAAAGTGTAAAACTATCATTTTTAGAATTAAGTACTATTTTCTTCATAATGAACGTTAGTGAGTATATTTTCACCAACTTCTCTTTATTGGAAACAAATTTTACCATAAAATGATACTATTGCATTTGCATATGCTTTTGTTATTGCCTTAAAACAGGATCATGAACGATATATTTTTTTTTCCACTGGTTTTTTTTTTTGGCTTGGGTATCACAGAATCCCAATCACAAGCTAGAATTTTATCCCTAAAATCTAATTGAGGATTTAGTTCCTCTTCCAGTATACTTTTGAAACGTAAAACATTTATGTTAAAGAACTCAGCCACAATTTGGGAATAGAAGAGAGATAAATTCTGACACACTGCGTTGAGTATGTTTTTCGACATCTAACTCAAGTGACAAATTGAGGTTTCAAAAACGGGTTCGACCGGTCGGTACGGTCCGGATTTCGAAATAGTGGTTGAGTTAGATCAAAATTTATTTATTCACAACAAATATATATTGAGTTGGATATGAGTTAAAAAGATGGAATCTCAAATTATAAGACTTTTCTTTCGAATATCCCCAATATGAATTTTTTTTAGTCCTATTTTCATAATAATTGTTTTTGATAGTTGTCGTTACTCAACCCTAAAAGTTAGTTCAAAATAGAGAGAAAGTTTGTCGTCAAACTATTATATATTAAACATCACATCTTTAATTTTTCGATATGGAATATTTAACAAATACCTATCAAACCGATGATCGAAGAATATGCGGTACAAATTTTGGCGTAAAGTTAACAATATTCAGACTCCAAATCTCATGTGGTCCTTTTTATATTGCATTGTTGAGATAGAGGGCAAACACTAGGCAACAACTAATTACCAAACCCATGGAAAATTTTGCTGCATGATTGAACTTGTATCTCATTTAGTCGTAATCTTGACCTGTACCCATGTTACTTCATCAGCATTTTGCCGAAAAAAATTATGACTTTAATGCCAGCTTGATTTTACCAAACTAGATGATATTCTAATATATACTAGCTAGGTTAATTAATAACAAAAGTTTCCTTTGAATTTCTCCAGTTATAAGGTATAAGGTATTTGGAATAATCAGTACGAATGTGCAGTTTTGCACCTGTGGTACGTCTTGTATAAGTTTTCTCCAGTCTGAAATTTGAATAAGATATGGCCCTGAATTATTCAATCAAACAAGCATCTTTTGATAATCTGACTAATTAGAAAATAATAAAGTTTCTTTGAGTGTTGGTTGATGATTGAGAGAGAACCTTCTAGAATAAAAATATCTGGTTAATGGAAGAAGCGTGGAACCGTGCATGACTTTGAAATTATAAAGTCCATAGCTATATTACTTTGATTTTGATTTTGATTTTGGACCACCTTAAATTTCCACGCTCGAATCGCATGCATACCGTGTTAGAACGTTTGTTGAACTACAAATTCTTCCATCATCGGTTGCAAATGATTCACCTATTTTCTTCCTACCCCTTTCCCAATATTAGTTCATGGTATTATTAATGAGTCCATCAATGTCTTTATTCCATAACAATTTACATAGTTTAGCGATTCGGCGTTATGTTATCTTGACCAAAAGTTTAGAGTTTGAGTTTATGAGAATACAACTGCTATTAATATAGAAAGATTTTATGTTATATATAGGAGTTTGGATATGAGATCAGATTGACACGGGTAGTCTCTGTCCTTAAAGTTTCTGTCGCCCATACTTCGATTAGAAGTTTGTTGCAAGTTGCAGGTGACACATTTCCAGGATATATGTCAAGCTAACTTAGAAAATATGAGAGAATTCGAGTGACAGCAATTCACTAAGAATTCAGGTGAATGTTTGATGTGGTATACAAATGAATATCAGAACATCTCTATTTATAGGCTCAGGTGTTGGAACCAATTAAATGACAGAGTTAAGTAACATGAATAGTGGGCTGGCTGATATGCAATTCATTTCAACATAAATGCAATTAAAACAGCAATTTCAGGAGCCCAACAATCATTTTCCAACAGTCACATCTGACTAAATGAATTAATTTAATTATTGTCTGAAATTGGGAGTCCAACAATCATATTCCAACAGTCACATCTGACTAAATGAATTAATTTAATTATTGTTTGAAATTTGGCTTCGAAATGAATCGGTCCTGGTCCAAAAAGAAAGATTCTGGGCTCGGAGGCGGGGCTCCTTAGCTCCTAGCGACGGTGCGCCATGGCGACACACGACTAAGCAACGTGGCCCGGTCTAACCCATGCCCATGCGCGGACGTAGGCCCCTCTCACTTGAGTTCCATAATTAACACTTCTAATCAACATTAACTAATATAGTTGAATATAATTAAGAGTTTAATCAAATTGAGACACTTAATTTTTCAAATAACAATTAATATGTCTTTTCATATACCAATTAATTCATACTAATCAACGTGGGATTAAATACTAAAGAGATATTATATCAACATTTTACACCTTATTAGTCGACTCCAACCCAGTTGAAATATATTGATAGCTTGAACTATTTAGTAATTACATTTGTTCTTTTGAAACAAGTACTTATTTACATAATGCATTTACCTTACTTTCGTCGTTAGATTACTTACATTATTAAAAAGGACTTCATTCTCATTTTTAATACTTATGTTTTAAAAAATAACATATAAACTTTTATAAATCTTAAAAGAAGCTTATACTTTTAAAATCTTATAAGCACTCAGAAATAAAATATAGAGATAAAATAAAAATAGGAAATATTTAGGAATTAGGATTAGTCCAAGCTCTTATCAGACCGACCAGGTCTCATTTTTCCAGAAATCAACATTTTACAGTTTAAAATTAATTCTCAATAATTGCGTGCATCTGAACTCATCGCTCACGACCATAATTCAGCCGTGGCGTTGACGCGCCACCTCCAATACCCGCGCTTTTGACGGGTCCAATTGCTACCCCAACTCCCACGCATATAAAAGCCCCGGCATTTTCATTTCTTCCCTTTCAAATCTGAATAACGATTAACTCCCTACAACTTCCTCTCCACCACGAATCTCACATTTCGCCCACCGACGGCGCGTGTTTCCGACTCGTGGCCGTCACACATCCTGCAAATGGGTCAAACCACCTCGGTCCACGGCGGTTCCCCTGGTGGCCCAACCCATTACCAAAATCCCGCCCTTGTTCTTAACGAAAACCGCTCCACCAATTGCAATAACCAACTTTCCGACGACGTTTTCATGGATCAAGAGCAGGATTACTCTTCCGAAATCCCTGACGAATGCTTGGCTCTAATCTTCCAATGCCTCAGCTACGGGGACCGGAAGCGATGCTCCGTCGTCTGCCGCCGCTGGCTCACCGTGGAGGGCCAGACCCGCCGCCGTCTCGCCCTAACCGCCACCAGCGACATCTCCGCCCACCTCCCCGCCATCTTCACCCGCTTCGATTCGATCACGAAACTCGCCCTTCGCTGTGACCGTAAATCCATCAGCATAAACGACGAAGATCTAACCCTCATCTCTCTCCGCTGCCGCAACCTCACCCGCCTCAAGCTCCGCGGCTGCCGCGAAATCTCCGATTTCGGTATGTCCGCTTTGGCCCAAAATTGCAAATCATTACGTAAATTCTCCTGCACGACGTGTTCCTTTGGCGCTAAAGGCATGAACGCGCTTTTAAACAATTGTTCTTCGCTAGAACAACTTTCCGTCAAGCGTTTACGTGGAATTGACGACGGATTCGCGGCTGAACCGATCGGCCCTGGTGTTGCAGCGTCGTCGCTAAAATCAATCACGCTTAAGGAGCTTTATAATGGGCAGTGCTTTGGGCCATTGGTTGTTGGTGCCAAAAACTTAAAAACTTTGAAGATTTTGAGATGTTCAGGAGATTGGGATAGATTACTAGAAACAATTACAATGACAAATAGTTATTTGTCTGAAGTTCATCTAGAGAGATTGCAGGTGAGTGATATGGGACTAATGGCAATTTCCAAATGCCAAGAATTAGAAACTCTTTGCTTAGTAAAAGCTCCCGATTGCTCGGATGACGGGATTTCAGCCATAGCTGAGAAATGCAAGCTTTTAAGAAAGCTCCATATTGACGGGTGGAGAACAAATGGGATAGGCGACGAGGGTTTGATAACCGTATCCAATAATTGTGTTAATCTTGTGGAATTAGTGCTAATCCGGGTTAATCCATCTTCGTTAAGCTTAAATGCTATAGCCTCGAAATGTAAGAAATTGGAGAGATTAGCCCTTTGTGGGAGCGAAACCATTGGAGATGTTGAGATTTCTTGTATAGCTGCCAAGTGTATGGCTCTAAAGAAGCTTTGCATCAAATGTTGTCGTGTGACAAATTACGGTGTTGAGGCTTTTGCTTTTGGGTGTCCAAATTTGGTCAAGATGAAGGTTAAGAAATGTAAGGGAGTGACTAAAGAGGTTGCTGGTTTGCTGAGGGCAAAAAGGGAGTTCTTGGCTGTGAGTTTAGATGTTGATGAGATTGAAGGCAAGGCCAATAAGGATGTAGGAGATCGTGATGATGGTGCAGTGCTCCCGCCAATGATTAGTGGTGGAGAAGATGTTGGAGATTATGTTGATGATGCTCCATCGACGAGTAACAGAGCTGAATTATTGTTGAATAAATCAAGGTTGAGTGCTTTTATTGCTTCTGCTTTGCAAAGGTTGAATGGTGGTTTGAAAGAGGGATTGTGAGAGATGAAAGTGTAGGTCTTGTTCTGTTTTGTAGGTGTAATTTAGTGAAATGTGTTGTCTTTTTCTTGTTTTTCTTGATCATTGATAATTGTTGAGTGATTAGTGTTTGCTATACTGTGGGTTTTATGATTGACATTCTTTCACAAGCATAACTATCATTCTTGATGAAAATATATACATTAGTTGCATTTTAGTCCATTGCTTCTACTTAATTGTTTATTTCCTTTGAAACAAGAATCTTCTTATTGAAGAAATTGCTGTCAATGTGATGCTTGAGATTATGGTACTATTGTTTTCAGTGATATTTTGGTGCAGAAATAATATCATACTACTTTTTTCCAACATAGTTGCAGATATTAACGGTGTTCTTGAGCTTTGGTTGCAGTCTGAATTTCGTTTTAATGTTGTCTATGCTCATGAAGAATTAGCCAAATTCAAATTCTACATGATCCAAATGAGCTAAATCACCGTCCAAAAGAGATATTTATCTATTACAATTGAATTCTACCTTATAAATCAAATATTTTTTTCTTATACTTTCAATGTTAGACAAAAGCCCACGAATTTAAAGGTCATTACAAAAGATATTATGAAATTCCTATGGTGTAAAAAGTATTTTAATCTGGATTAGATTTGTAAATAATATATCTATTCAAAATCTTTAATTTTTGAGGAATAAATAATACTTTTACTTGCATGACAAAATATAATATAATTCAATAAACCTATCTTGACAAAAAAAAAGATATATAGATGGAATAAAGTCAATGGAACTGACTCAAATTGCAGTCAACGTTTGTTAATAATAATCTAATTCCATAGTGTTAGGAATAAAATTATAAAACCAACAATAAAGTCCCCAAACTAAAACCCTTGGGGGATAGATCTACAGTTTACTAAATATCGGGTTTAAATTGAGATTTCTCCGAACCTTAATGACTGAATTGAAAATAAAAAATTCACTATACTCAACTGCTGCATCCGCCAAACATTTGCATTTTGCACACAAGAATTGATACAAAGCCCCTCACCGTAATTCCAATGGAGCCCACTACCGACGGTCCCGCCTCCGTTACTGATATACCCGCCACCGCCGCTACCACAACAGCCGCCCCAGGAGATTCAGCGGCGGACGATCTGTCCTCAGTCTCGCCCGCCGCCGCCTTGTCGCAGTGGACCTTCGCGATTTCGCAGCGCTTCCAGCACCTCTTGGACAAGTCAACGCCATTCCTGCTCTATCGATGGATCGGGTTTTTCTGCATCGCTTTCATGTATTTGATTCGGGTGTACCTGGTCGAGGGGTTCTACGTGGTGTCGTATGGCCTCGGCATCTATATACTTAACCTCCTCATCGGCTTTCTCTCGCCGCAGGTCGACCCGGAATTCTCCGACGGACCGACACTTCCTATTAGGGGCTCAGACGAGTTCCGCCCCTTCGTCCGCCGCCTCCCTGAGTTTAAATTCTGGTTCGTTGGTTTTTTTAATTGTTTTCAGAAATTATTAATTAGGGCATTATAATTTAAATTTCTCCCAATTCTTACTGAATTTTTAAGATTCATCGTCCTTGGATTCAATTCGAACACATCAACGAATAAATTTACCAATTTTAGGGTTTCAACCGTTGATGAATAGATATTAGTCTTAGTCGAACTGAGATTGATTGATTGATTGATCACCTTTCGTTGTATTTCTTGTGGGCCTTTCACAAAAATTGCTGCAATTCATTGTAATTATGATTTCTGATTAGTAATCAGTCATCTCTATGAAATTTATAAATTATAAATTCCAAGACTTTATATATAATGATGGCTTCCAGTTTACTTTTTTCAGTACTAGCATATACTCGGTTTGAACAATATGATTTTAGTAAACGTTGAGATAATATGGAAGCGGATCAGCAAATTAACTTCCTTAGCACTCTAATTCTGGTCAAAATCGTCAGTATGGCGAATTGGCGATGAAATGATGATCATTCTGCTGAAAAAACTTAGTATGTGTTTATGCATTTGTTTTAAGGATAATTACACTCATATCCTAAGGTTTGGCCTAATTATGCAAACATATCCCAAGGTATAGAAAATTACCGGAACATACCCTAGGCTCTAACAAAAATAAAATCAGGTTTTATGGAATGTATGTCCCTGAAATGGATCCAATCACTCAACTGACGTAAATGAAAATTCTTTGAGAGGGCATGTTTCTGTAATTTCCCAAACCTCAGGTTATGTTTGCGTAATTAGGCCAAACCTCGGGTTAGTGAGTGTAATCATCCCTTTGTTTTATGCAAGTTGGATTTTCCCTTTGTTTCAGAATGGGTAACTAGATTTATTTTCTTGGGGTTATATTTGTATTCTCTGGGACTTCTGTTCCTGTAGTATTATATGTGACCTTCACAAAGCGCAATAAGATGTGTACTCTATTTGATTGGGATTCATTATCTTCTTGTAAAGGTGCTCGATCACGAAAGCTTTCTGCATTGCTATCGTATTGACATTCTTCAGCGTATTTGACATACCTGTTTTCTGGCCAATTCTTCTTTTCTACTGGATTGTTCTGTGCACAGTAACTATGAGGAGGCAAATAATGCATATGATCAAGTACAAATATGTCCCGTTTACATTTGGAAAGCAGGTATTTGGAAATACACCTTATTATAGGTCAAATATTGTTGTTGCTTGCGAATTTTTTCTATTTGAGATGACTCTATTTTCGTTTCAGCGCTATGATGGAAAGAGAGAATCTTCGACAGAGAGCGAAGCCTTGCTCCCCTAGACATAAATTAACAGGTTAGTTTAATTTTATTTTACTTTGGCTTCATTGAGTGATTATGAGAAGTTTTTAGGTTTCTTCTTCTTCTGTTGTCTCGGTTTTGATTTCTTTGATTTGGGTCCTTAGGCAAAGCTTTGGACTGACAATGGCAGAGCTTGGAGCTTCCTTTTTTGGCTTCATAGTCTTTTTTTATGGAATGAAAATAGTGTATGCTCCATGGATGTTTGACCTAAAGAGTAAAAAGTTTCTTAATTTAAATCATATTTTTGCTATTGTATGGAAGTTCGATATTTCTGTGGCTTAATGTAGTGGATTTTAATATTATTTATTATTAAATCAATAAAATCAAAGATATTAATAAAGACTCTTAAACAACATCCAATATATGTGAAGTTATACTTAACAATGCCTTCTGTTGTTATTTCTTGAAAATCTTAGTCGACCTATTCATATGTTCTTTTTAAAGTTTTAATTTATTTATTTTGAATGTTTTTGTGAAAAGAGCCTCAAGTTCGATCCCCACTAAACACATTTGTTGGGAGGGGTGAAGAGCCTTAACTATGACTAAGCTCCGAACTGGATTAAGGGCTCTCAATGTAGGATTACCCGAACCGATAATTTACACAAAAAAAAAAAGGTAATATGGTACATAATCTTATAAATAGTAACTTTTGGTAGTGTGTAATTTTTTCACTTTTCATTTTTGTTTGATTTTAAATTTCAAATTATAATTTATTGCTAATCAAGTTACCAGATCAAATTCAAGTCAAAATACGAAATCTTGAAATTAAAAAAAAAAGTGCTTTTTCCAAGAGTAGAAACAAAGATAAGAAAAGAAAAAAAAATTGTTAATGGGCATGAACCACTGGATTTCTGAAACGATGCACTGCGGAGTAGGTATTCCGACTGCGTATGTCCTGAACTCAATTAAGATCTTTATATAAGAAATATAATAAAATAAAATAATATTCCACATTAATGTATGAATACGATCACCATGGTTATAGACATGAGACTAACATGGTGACATGAACAAAACAAGTACCTGACACGACATGACACTATACGGATATAGTGATATGAATTTTGTTTCAGCATTTATCACTAGATAGGTATCCAATACGACACGATATTAAAATAATTTTCTTAGGAGTGTCATGCGTAATAGCCCCAGACACATCCAGATAGAAATCATCAATGATTTAAGTACAATATTGAAGAGTAGTTTTCACCAGCATAACTTTATATATCTAGTAGTTTGTGGTACTGTTTCCCAGAAAAATAATATTATGGTAAAGAAAAGTTGGTAAAATTGCTGTTTGAATTTGCTATTGAGTTAGTTATAAGAAACACCAGTTCACTTCTATTCCTCTTATGGTTTATTTTTTATTTCACTTGAACTAGAAAACTAGAAACGGAAGCCATATGCATGCCCTAAGATGCTTAGAACTTCTAACTTATTTTTGTTTAAATTTAACAAAAGTTTGACATGTTTAAAAATCCAAAATGCTGAAAAAAAAAGCACTTCCTAAAAAATTATGTTTTCCAGAGTTCACAAACACTCCCTCAGTAGTGCCTCTTTAAACTACCAAAATGGTTAGTTGGATCAAAAGATAACTTCTGCAAGTAAAAAGTTTCATGTAATAAAAGTACTTCCAAATTCAATTTCTTGTCTTAAAGAGCAGTACACGAAATACAGAGATATATGTACATATACATTGATAATCATCAAAACAATCCCAGAAAAACAAAAAATATGAGAAGACAAAGAAAAACAAATCCATGGACTGATCAGCAGATACTAATAAAACTACTGCTCTCCCCAAACTGAACCTTATAAATTTCTGAAACAAATTAAAGGTAGAATTTTTCCAACTTCACTGAGCAGCATAGCCCTGACTCTGAGCCAAGTCGGAATTTATTGGATTTTCACCATTCTTTAAAGGATATGAAGCTTCCATCACAATCCCACACTTTCCAGACGGCTTTCCGACATTACGTTCCAATCTGAAGTAGCCATTTTCTCCCCACTGAGTCCCCCACGAGTTCCTCACTATCCAATAATCCACACCGTCTTCACTGCCGTATCCAACAGCCACCACGCCGTGATCTAGTTGCTCGCCACATTCGCCCGTGAATACACCCTAATAGACATAAAACAACCGAATAAATATTCAATTTGTGACAATTTGCTCTATAGATATAGAGATACTTACAAACACTCCCCTGAGATTTGCTTAAAAATCGAAAAAACCATCAATGAGGTTGCAAAGTTCCAATGGTGAAATTATAAACCACAATGGGTTTTTGTGTAATTGACCCTTCTATAGAAGAAAAGTATGTTATTTACCTCTGAATAGAGTTGAAGTGCTCTTCCTGAGGCTTCAATCGCAACGCTGACGGGCTGATGAGCAACGGCCTTCTGCAGAGCTCTCTCATCATGAGGAACGTCTTCATAACCATCTATGCTTACAATCTTGGCGTTTTTCTGCACCAATAGTTTCAAAGAAAGCAATAAGAACAAAATCATTATAGTTATAGATTAAGAGATTGTTTCGAAAGCTTTTTAATACGAACCCGAACTCCATCGCATTTCCCTTGGGAGCCCCTGTAAGGATAATCATTTTCAGTGTCCATTCCACCATTAGAAATGATGAATTGGAAGGCATAATCCATGAGTCCTCCATTGCATCCAAGATTTTGAGTTTTGTCACAATCAACGAGTTCTTGTTCGGATAGAGTGATTAGTTCTCCTGTCACGATTTTGTTGATTCCTTCTACAGCAGCAACAGTTGAAAAAGCCCAGCAACTTCCTGATAAACCAAAAACAGGGTAAATTAAGCTTATGTTTCAAGATGGAAATTGGAAAGTTCATATTACTGTGTCAGAAATTACAAAAAAACTCATTGATTTTTCATTTTATTATTAAAAACCCTCAAACATTAGCTAATTATTTGCCTTTTCTTGGTTTCGTGTGATATAGTTTAGGGAATTATTTGTAACTTTTGAGAATAGAAGGACTGAATTGTAATTAGCTCAAAATTCAGGGGTAGTGACTAGATTTCAACTATTTAGTAAAAATAATACAAGAAAACTTACCACAAGTTCCCTGATTCTTGATGGGGGCAACGGCCCCTCTTTTCCTCCAATCAACAGATTCCGGCAACTCGTCTCCGGCCCGGAAAGCGAATCTTTGGCTAGCATTCTTCGACTTCATCAATCTGCGTATAGCATCAGTCCTGGTACCTAAGTGCATGGACTTATACTCTTCATTAGTGAGATCAGCAAACTGGTTCAATCCCACCTTATATGTTCGGTTTCCGGTATTGTGTTGATCGATGAATTTGAGATTATCCTTAAAAATCTCGAATCTCTTTTCGTGCTCTCCAATTGCGTTGTAGACTTTGCCATGCCTTGCCATCCACGTTTCGTAGAGGCCCTTTATTTGTTCGTCGCTTCTCTGCGTTGATGTTGAAACGACGTGGTTTTTGTTGTAATCTGTTATGGAGAAATCATCTGTTGCGTGTGTGGAAATGGAGAAGATGAAGATGAGAAAGGTGGCTATGAACATAGGCATGGCTGGGATTGTGAGAGACAAAGATGATGTTTTTGTTCTGCTTAGGCTTGAAGAAACTATGGATATTGTGGGGTTTATATAGGCAAAGGAAAGTTATAAAATATTTGTATGGATTATCCTTTGATTTTTTACTTTTTATTATCTAAAGTCTCTTAATAATAATTAGCCGGGTCAGATCATTTAGTTGTAAAATTCTTCTTATTAACAGTAACTATGTTGACAGAGACTCAAACTCGAGATATTTAATTAATTTAATATTATATTGAAACGCTAAGTTATGCTGTTTGGTGGTATCGATTATTCTTTAATGAGATCGTCAAAACAAATTATTTTCTTGTTTTGTATTTGTTATATAATTGATATTCTATAAAACATTTCCCAATAATAAAAATATATATTTGACCAAATCAGATTGAGCTATATAATTTTGTGCCCAAAATGATAGTTTTTCTCTTTGAAGCTCACTAATTTTTTATGATTTTAAGTTATATGTAAGAACTATGAAACACATATATAGATAATTAAATATAGTGATACAATTTTTTTTTTTATATTTTACATTAAAGAAATATCGGACACGATATGGTAAGATAGGATTCATAAAAGTGTTTGCTTATTATAACTTAAGCCTGTTTTAACTAATAATTTGTGCACAAATTAATATTTGTTTAACATAGTTGGTGAAATAATAATAACAAATTGGCTATATTTTGAAAATTTACAGTACTTTTTTGACAAGAACATGAGGCTTTGAACAGAAAAGGAAAGTATCTTGGTTCAGAGGTAACTATGAATCCCATGAACCTGGACTTTTTCTGAGTCCTGATGAGGTTAGTTGGGCTCTGATTTCGAAGCCCAAACCGATAAACTAACTTAAATCCCCAATTTTTTTCTGGGTCTGCCTGCGAAGTAGGAAACACATTTATGGAGCCCCTAAATTTGCCAATCAGAGTCTGCCACGTTAGATTTTCTTGATGCTGAGTTTGCCTAGATCTGTGTGCCACCGCCTTTGAATTTTTGGATAAGGTGTTGATGTCACCAATTTATTTTAGTTATGGAGACCACCGAAATTTACAGTCGTTTATTCTCAACTTTTCTTAATATTAAGGTTAAAATCCAGAAATAAAGAAAAAGGAGAAGCATCCAAAAATAAAAGTAATTGCTTATGGGTAGAGTTTTGCTTAGCATGTTGGTTTCCTCTTGCGGTCCATGGATTTTTATCTTGTTTTTATGGTTTGACAAGGATATGTACGATCTATAAAACACGGATATGAATACGATGGTACGGATATGATACGACACAGATATGGGGATATAGATTTTTTTTAATATTTTATACTAGAGAAGTGTCAAATGTAACACAGATATCCAACACGACATGCATGATGTAATTTTTAGGAGTATCTGTGCATCATAAAGTATGGTCGTATGGTTCGATTAAATTCGGATTGTGGCAACCCGAACCTCAACCCAACGCAATCAAACCTTCATCTTTTTCTTGGGGTTCATTTTGCTTGTGAATTAGAAAACCATAAGATTTTAAGCTACAAGTAAGAAAATTGCTGCCCCGGTAAATTAATTTCCCATTATCTGCCATGCATGCATGCATATGTTTGTTCCCCAGAATTAATTGTCTTTAATATTTTTCTGATTGTATATATGCTCAGAAAGCACGAGATGCGCCTGAAGAATCCACCAATCAATCCAGTACTGGATTTCTGCCTGGTTTTCTTCACATGATAATCTCACCAATTCGCCAATGAAACGGCACAAAGATCAGCTTCCACAAGGCAATATCTGATTCCAACAGTTTTTATAACCAATTCATAGAAATATCTATTTTCAGAGCCGCAGATCATGCGATGGAAGATATATATATTTTTTCTACATTACAAGTTCCAAAAAACCAGTTTAGTCCTTGCGCATCATATGGATCGAGCTTCCTATCGATGGCAACTGTGTTATGTGAAATTCGAACTTGAGACTCTAGTAAAATTAATATAGTGCCGAACTATGAAGTTAAGCCACCTTGTGGTATATAAGTTAATTTAATGGACAAATTCTTGAAAAAAAAAAAAAACCTATTTTTTAATTTTTTAGATTTAGAAAAGCATAAATAATGTATTTTATTTTATCGGATTCAACTTAAAATAAGTTAAAAATGAGCTTAAAACAACTTGGATGGTGTTTTTTCACACACCACACGTTATTTATCTATTGTTTAAAAGTTTTATGTACTTTAATTCTTTTTCACATATTCTCAAATTTTGTTACTTCGGGCTTGGGAACGGCGTTATCAACGCATTCATGTGGAGTGTGATGAGATTGTTGTTAATCTTGTTTAGAAAGGAGAAGTGCTTGATCATCCTTTCGAGCATATAATTTTTGATTGCCGAAGATTGATTTATATGCCGTGGGACATTAAGTTCGAGCATATTAGAAGGGAAAGAAACGAGACAGCTGATAAGCTTGCACATTTGGGCCATGACATCAATGCAGGATTTGTGTTTGGGAAGAACCTCCTGAGAAACTTTTCCAAATAGGAGTCTATTAGTTTTGTTTTGATTATTTTTGCTTTCCTCTTTGTTTTATCAAAAAAAAAATATATTCTCAAATTTTACTATTCCAATTTTTCACAATTTTATTTTTTACTTTTAACTTCCTTGAAATGCAACAGTTTCTGCAAACATCACGAACCAAAACCCTCGAGTTCAAGTCCAGATGAGTGTCTCAGTCATTCTAGTCCAATAGGCTGGCACGTAAAATAAATGCAGTTTAAAATATATATGGCTATAATTTGTGAAGAGTTGTAGTGCATGGACATAAACACGGGGATACGGACATAATACAATACAATTTTTTTTCAATTTATTATTAGATCGGTGTCCAAAATGATATCTAACACGACACGACACTGCACGGTAGTTTGTTTTAAGTATCTGTGCATCATAGGTGAGGAATGTGAAGAATGGACTTTGGGGTAACTCAACCCCAAAATCTAGCTCAAAAAGAGAGGTATGCCATGCCATTATATATTGAATCCTACATCTTTGATTTTTAGATGTAGGATAGTTTAAAAATGAGCAAAGACATATTCTGCTAAACAAGCAAATGCAACAAGATACTAATCACCAAAACTGAAGAAATTTTAAAAGTAAATATACTCCACAGAAAGAAAATTAATCAGAAACTTTTGTAATTTTAACAAAAATTGAGATGGGCTATTGTATATGTAACACATTCCTTCCTGTATTTACCGGACAAGGTCGCTCGTCTCACGACTCTCATCTTCATTGTTCTGATGTTTCAGGCTTTGTCATAAGTAAAGAATTCACAGAGTGGCATAAAATCTGAGATATGATTAAAAATGTTTCTACTTATCTCCAGAATGCCTTGAAGAAACGTGCTCATCTAATATCTTGGCTGCACGTTTCTTCTTGCTTCTGCGTTTTCTTCTTGATCCGGTCTTGGTTGCACGCCGTTCTGTGTTGTCTTTGCCGATGGTAACTTTTTCAACAACAGAAGATGGAAGTTCAGGAGGAGCATCTGGCCATGGAGTGTGTTTTGCTGGGACCGTAATATCTAAAGGAGGGTCGATTATCCATCTGCGTATCAATAAGCATAGTTCAAGACAATTTAGTATAGAGATCTTAAAGAAAGTTAACATAGAGGAAATTAACATTTGGGCCATTTCGGGAAGATTACATCTGGGTACCCTGAAGTTTGGTGTATTTACAAATCGATCCCTCTAGTTTGAGAAGTTACCGTATAGTAACTGAGGTTTTGAGTTTTCAAATAAATGTGTAAAAATTCTGAAAATAACCCGACTTAGGGTATCAGCTTTTCGAAAAATTTACACATTTATTAAAACCTCAAGAACTATATGATAATTTCTTAAACTAGAGCGATTGAATTGTAAATACACCAAACTTCAAGGTAGTCAGATGTAATTCACCCTTATTTATCTCCGATCAATAGAAAGCAAAAGAGTAGTTTTACGAACTTCATGTGACTAATTTAAAACATAAATTTAAGAATCAGAAGCAAATTCTGGAAAAGCTGAAATTCAGTTTTTCACATATAAAATCTCCAATTAGGAAATGTACTTGTATAATCTGTCTTGAACAAAGGCATTGCTATTGCCTATTGCAATTGATGTTTGCGGATACTAAACATTAAAAGGATTATTTGATATTTGAAACACCTCAGACAGAACTAGTGAAGTTGCAGAAAAAGTATGGCGCATGAGTACTGCCCATGCAGTATCCATACTCGTCACTCTTCAGATACAACGTATATGCATGGAAGATAAATATTGGATATGAGTATGGGTTATTTCAGAATTTGAAAGATACAGGGAATACAATATCAGAAAAGTGAGAATTTATCCGATAAATTTTGGATATTTCTGAACATTTTATGAGAGTGAGATTAAAGTAAAATTATCAATAAGAATCTAAGAATTGTTTAGATCTATCTAGGGTTATTTCTTTTAGTTCTCTATCTTCTATAATATCTTTATTACCTCATTTTCAGTTAAAATATACATGACGACCTATCATAAAATGAAGTTATGAGGTTAATAATAAAATCAGTTGAACGTCTAATCATGATTTATTTTATCACATTATTGACGTTTCAATGTTCGAATTATGTTTTATAAATATAAGTATTATATATAAATTACAATGCAAATTTATTGTTACAAAGTTACGGAAGAGGTAATTTTCAGAATGAGGTATATTATGAATGGACAGTTGGAACTTGAAACTACAAAGATTCATAACATAATAAGTTTGGTCAATTTTTACTTATTGGAGTAAAATTAATCATGAAAAATATAAAGGGAAAAGAGGAAAACAAGAAGAATTCACTACAACCTAGTGAGGGCACACCATTGACCTAGTTGGACAATCAGCCTAGCTAATAGACCATTAAGGGTATAACAGAGAAATCACACTAGGAGAAGATTTTTAAACTTCAATCTAGATGCAAGGGCGAGGTGATGGGCAATAATCAAGCTTCCTAAAGTTATAAAACTAATACAACAGATATCATTGCATTGTAGCAATGATCTTATTTGTTATTTCTGTAATATAAAGTTTCTTAAGATCTGCTCTAAAGATTATGAATTGCAAGAATAAACTTCTAGTAAATTGCTTTTGGTTGTCAACCAGTTTCAAGCTATGTTACAGTCATATCAATAATGTTAGCATTACATAACCATGTCCAACGAAAATATGTCAATTAATCAAACATGACTTGCTTATACCAGATTCTTGTACCAAATACCAATCATTCTAAAGAGCTGATGAACAATGCAAGAACATTGAACATGAACAGTTATGAAATCATTCCTCGATTATGGCTCAAGAGTCAGCATAGTTTTCTTTGTACTAGGTCTATTTCTAAAACTGGTGTATTTGCACAAAGTACGGAGTTTTATTCCCTTAATTAATTGCAAATGACAGTTATGCTAAAAGTTGACCAGAACTCCAGAAACTCCTTTGACTCAGTATCCTCATCCCTCCATTCAAATATTTAGATCAACGGGAATCGCGAAGATTAAACATCATTGTATATCTATAAAGCATAATTGCAAATTTTCACCCTTCAAGACAGACAAATCAAAATACATTTCAAATTATTCATATTATAAAGAATTATAAATAGTATAAAACTAACCTGGCAGGAAACTTGCTATCAGCTCGTGCCTCAACACGCAACCACCAAAGCAAAACTTTTCTACCACAGCTACCAAGAGGCTCCACTACAGAAGTATCTTTCAACAAGGACAAAGGAGTAGTTTCAACATCCTCTCCATCTTTACCGACATCATCCAACTCCTTAACCCAATCAGGCTTGTCTGAATCATCCCACACAAGTCTTGAATTCAATACAAATCCAGCCCACTCAATCTTCTTTGGTAGCACAACTGCTCTATCACCAATGTATCGTGCACTTTTCTCCAACAATGGCAGAGTATTAAACGTGTGCCATCCAACTAATTGGTTTGAAGAATTACAAGCTGGCCCTTGAATGGGTACTACTTCTGAATTCTTCTCATCTTTGTTAATATCATCCTTCTGAATTATATTCAATTCTCCTTCTTCAGAGCCTCCAGAATGTGCAAGAATCCCAATGGAAACTGCACCTACCCATTTTACTTTCTGAATTTCATCAAACAGCTCCAAAGCATGCATGTTACTATCATCTGCAAACATCACAATCCCATCCAGCTTCTTCTCTCTAACTACTCTGTAGATTTCAAACACTTCAAAATATAAACAAATTTGAAATGTAGCAACAAATTGAAGAAATTTAGTTGAGAATTAGCAACAGGATACCTTAAAGCATGGAGTCTCATCCTAGATTCAAGCTTATGGCGATCCTTCCACAAAACAGGCATTTTCCCGTTGAACTCGAGGTGAATGGTTTTCAATCCTGATTTGGCAATCAGTGAGGCGGTTTCATTGGTGGTGCCGCCAGCTTCAACAACAATCCAGATGAGATCGTAGGGCACATTCATTAAAGTATGCATCACGCCGGTGAGATGCAGAGTCTGAAAGGTCCGTACATAAGTTGGCGTGATTGCAATCACAGTTTTAGGGCTCCTAACCCCGAATTGAGACTTCTGCTCTAACTGAACCCTCTCGATTATCTTGTGCGCCCTCATCACCTCCGCCGGATCCGGATGCGGCCACGGCCTTATCAGTATTCCGTGCCTCCCGACCACCACTCTACTCCCACCGCCGCCGGCAGAAATGTTCCTTTCCGGATGCGACGTGACGGCGGGGGACGGCAATGCTGTTCGAAGTGAGGTGTAGATGGTGGTGCCGGAAGGGGATGAAGAAGTAGAGAAGAGAAGAAAAAACACGAGTCTCGAAAATCTGAAACCGAGTACTAAGCTAATTAAACAGCAGAGTCCGTGTGCAACTAACCAAAATATCGTCGCCGGCGATTTTATAGAGCCGTCGGCGGAGGCATCCAGCGGCGACGACGCGTTCCGGAAGCTGTTGCTCCGCCGTCCCTGCTGCTGCAACGCCGTCAGCTGCTTCATTTTGGGTTTTTCCCCTCTTCCTTCTCCGTCAACAAACCAACAACCGGTGCTAACCACCAAGCGCCAAATCAGAGAGAGAAAAAATTACGGAGAAAACTGAGTAGGTTCGAAGAAATGGTGAGTCGGGGTGGGTGGGAGCGAGTTTAATTGAGAAGATTTCTTTGAATTCACGATTCGATTGTTAGCTTACTGTCAGCTTTCCATTTCCATTTTCATCTTCTTCAGTTATCTTTTACCTGTAAAAATAACTATAAATGTAAAAACCCAAATAAATCGGGGCTCAAAATGGAAATTCAGGATTTTTATGGGGCGAAAAGATGCAAAATAAATGAAATTTCGGACATGGAAGGAAACTCGGAGGAGACGATCTTGGTTCAATTAATTTCTCAGATGCATATATCAATTTCTGATGGAGGGTATTTTGGGAATTTAGAGAGTGTGTTTAGGACTAATTATAATTAGTGATGCTTAATTAAGGTTAATTGTCAATATCAGATAAGTTGAGATGTCAGAAGTCGAAAATAGAGGAGACTAGCTCCTTCCTTAGTCAAGATAAATCAAACTTAAACCTTAGATAACTTTTTTTTTTGTCTTAAACCTTAACTTCATTAGTAATTAAATAATAGTTTTAATATTAGAGTAAAAAGGAAAAAAAATAATTTGTGATTAAGTAAAACCTAATAACCTTCATCTAATACCTTGGATAAAAAATTATATATTATTAAAAAATTATTGTGGTCAAGCCAAGTTAAAGTGAAGTCGTCCGTGTATCTTGGTTCCTATCATTGTCCCAATAAAATGTTTATATTTCTGAAAAAATAAAACATTTATAAAATAGAATATTTTAATTAATTATACTTAAAAAGAATGTCCACGAATCATACTTTTTCCTTAAAATTTAATTGTATTTATGGAGATTCATGATTTGTATATTCTAAAATAGAATAGATGAGATGTTGCTCATGACCTACCTAAATTATGTAACAAACATTCAATTATTGGTGGACGATGTTCAAACGTACTTGAGGTGCCTAACTTGTTTATATTTCAATTATTAGATTTAATTTAAAATAGATTAGGTTTATATTTTTTTATAGTTTTTTAGATTAATTTGATTTTTTTCAAGTTCATTCGAACTTCAAATGACTTATGTTTTTGAAACATCGAGCACAACTCGAGCTTTCAGAACTCAAACTTTCATTGAGCTTAAACTCGAGCCCGAGCTAAAACTTATAAATTTATTCAAATGGCTCGACCCGATTCGACATGATTCATTTGCACCTATAAATATGGGTCATGAATCCCCTTTAGTATTTATAAAAAGCAATGAAGATCATATAACTTCATATCATAAAGTTAATATCATAATACTAAATGTCGTAATTTAGTAGTTCAGTGCTATACTAACTTAATCAAATGTTCCAATTGTTATTAGTAGGAACAATTTTATATCTAAGTAGTCCAATCCGGCTCGATGGTATAAACTGAATTAGAAACAAAAAAAAGTAAGTTGTCATTTCATTACTTTGTCTATTATGTTAATTACTTATTCTATTTTATATAAATTCTAGACTACTTCAAACATAAAACTTTCTTTTTAAAAACAATTTATGATATTTTCTTTAGTTTAATACTTTAATTTGATTTTGAAAATAAATTATGTAAATTAAAATATAAAAGTTAACATTTAAAAAATATTTTCAAAATTTCATTTCCAAATACATTAATACACTAAAAGCATGTAATCAATTTCTCAAAAAAAAAAATTTATTTAAGAACATCTATAATTCTATATCTATACTATTATATAATTCCCCTTCCCCTTAAATTAACTACCTTTAGGTCTCCCAACTTTTTGCCTGTCAAATTCTTTTTTGTTTTTTTAATTTTCAAATATTTTAATCACTTTTTGACACTTTTTTTTTATTTTCTCTTTCTCTCTTCTCTTCCTTATCCCTAAAATATTCTCCAATATGAATATTTTTCTCTCTCTTTTCCCCACTCCCCCACGTTATTTTTTCTCTCTTTTTTCTTTTCTCTCTTCTCTTCCTATTTAAACTCCTCAATAATTTAAATTTTTTACTTATTTAATTATAAAAATTACTTTTTAATATGCCATAAGTTTTGTAAATATATAAAAAAAAGTTATGTAAATATATTGAAAATAATTAATATTATCATAAATAAATATTTAAATATTATTTATAAATTTATGCTATCTAAATTTATATATTATTAATAATATTTTAATTGTATATTGCACATTTGAGGTGACATATTTACTAGTTATATTTAATTAGTTTTAGATAATATAAGATTGGTGTGCAGGAATATATTTCCGCCAGACACCCGAAAAACCTATGCGGTTATGGGTCGAATCTCAAAACCCTCTGCCGTCGCCGCAGCCTTCCTTTTCCCATGAGATATAGGACACTTCTCTCAGCTTCTCTATTCACCAAGCTACGCCGGAATTCGGATCCGTCACTATTCTTTCTGAACCCGTTAATGGCTGCTCAAACTCAAACCCTCTCTTCACAAACTCAACCGCTTGACAGCGACGCTAACAACGACGACACCCTCTGCTCTTCTGAAATGGCCACTTCGCCGCCCGAGCCTGAAGTCGCTTCATTGGGCCAGGCAAATGGGCACTTGACCGGTGAGGCCCACATCGAGAGGGCTTGGGCCCACTGGAACAAGCTGGGTCGGCCGAAACTCATCGTCGCCCCCATGGTCGACAACTCCGAGCTCCCCTTCCGGTTGCTCTGCCGTAAGTACGGTGCGCAAGCGGCTTACACGCCTATGCTCCATTCTAGGATTTTTACGGAAAGTGAAAAATATCGCAACGAAGAATTCTCAACTTGTAAGGTGTGTTAGACAGAATGTCTCGGTTCGCTTTTTCGTATTTTGCAATTGAAACTGTTGATTGGTGGAATTTGTTTTAACTGAATTTCGATTGAAATTGATATAGGAAGACAGGCCACTTTTTGTGCAATTCTGTGCTAATGATCCAGATGTTTTGCTGGAGGCAGCAAAGAAGGTCGAGCCTTACTGCGATTACGTCGACATTAATTTCGGGTAAGTTGTTGATGTTTCAAAATTTGAATCTACGATTTGATATATGTGAGTCATTTCGCTGTCTAGATTTAGAACTTTTTTGTTGTGCTAATTCTAAAGTTGTTGGATTTTACTGCTTGCATAGTGTTTGGTAAAAAGGAAATGATATCTATTAGAAATCGAAACTGTTCTATGAACACAATCTTACAGTCATATTCCTTTATCTGGAATCATAAGCCTTCCAGATTGAACTTAATCTTCCTGCCTCTACCATTATGTCTTAGGGCATGAAATAGGATAACATAAAACCTTTTGTTAAGTTTCTTCTCTGTTCGATTTCGCTTTAGATTGAAATTCTCCATTTGCTATGAGGCGCTTTCCTTATTTTGGCGCAGAAACAGAAGTTTATTATTTTTTCATCTAAGCATTTGCTAGTGCAAACTGTTGGCGACAATTGATATTCTACATTTTCTCCAATCCTTAACAAAGCCTGTTCCCATCATGTTAACTAATTAGGATTCCGAAATTTCACGAGTATTACTAACTGTTTATCCCTATTAAAGTTCTGATACATATTGCCTTGTTTTGTTTACGTAAAGTTCTATGAAGTCCAAATACGAATTTACCTTACTGAATGTACTGGTTTCTTTTTCGTACATATATTATAATTTGCTCGATTTATAGGTGTCCCCAACGAATTGCAAGGCGAGGAAATTACGGAGCTTTCCTAATGGACAACCTCCCTCTCGTCAAATCCCTAGTACAAAAACTATCCCAAAACCTCACCGTTCCCGTTTCCTGCAAAATCCGAATTTTCCCAAATCTACACGACACGATCAACTATGCCAAAATGCTGGAAGATGCCGGATGCTCTCTCTTAGCCGTCCACGGCAGAACAAGAGACGAAAAAGATGGGAAAAAATTCCGCGCCAGCTGGCAGGCAATAAAAGCAGTGAGAGAAGCGGTTAAAATCCCAGTCCTAGCAAATGGCAACATAAGACACATAGAAGATGCTTATCAGTGCATGGAAGAAACGGGAGCCGAAGGGGTTCTTTCGGCCGAACCGCTTCTTGAAAATCCGGCTTTATTTGCCGGATTTATGACAAATGAATGGGTTTCGGGCTGTGAAGAAAGGTATAAAGATGGGGAATTGGATCAGTCTGAGTTATTGGTGGAGTATTTGAAGTTTTGTGAGAAGTATCCGGTGCCGTGGAGGATGATTCGATCTCATGTGCATAAATTGTTGGGAGATTGGTTTAGGGTTCATCCTGAAGTGAGAGAGGATTTTAATAAAGAGTATAAGATCACGTTTGAGTTTCTTTATGATATGGTTGAGAGACTTAGAGGTCTTGGTGGGAGAATTCCTCTTTCTGTCAAGGATGACTCTGTGAATGGACAGTTAGCATGAATTTGTGCTATATATGATTTTTGTGATATAGGGAGATGCTTCAAGACGGGTGATAGAAGGCGACACGGATTTTTTCCAACCTTTTGCATCAGACCGGTGTCGGGCACGACACGACAGGGATCATAGTTATAAACTCAAGATCTAACATATTTATTGAAGTATCAAGAATTGTTTTTGGAGAATTATAATGAGCATTGTATTTTAGATCTAACAATTGTATTATTGATAAATACTAGTGTAGTATGATCTGTTGTGTATGAAGTGGTGAGGAAACTGGGAATTCTTGGTAGTTTATAAATAGATTCTGGATTGTTATTTATATAGTGTCTTATTTGTCAGTGACCTAATTTAGATTTTTGTGAGTTTTTATCTAAATTTTGGAAAACTAAAATCTCCTTTAAATGATTTGGGAAAACTCTTTCATGATCTTAGATTCTTAAATTTAACGGCTTTTATGAATCTGGGAAGTCTAAACTTGGTAGCCTCGTGTTGAGCTGAGCAAGATAACTATTTCTTTTGTGGCCCTAATTCTGCAAAAATTTTATATTGTTTGGAATGTAAATTGTGAAGAAGAAAAATTTAAATGATAGATTGCGAAAAAATGCCAAAATTAGGTTTGCTAAAATATATTTTTCTCTATTTTTTATAAGAATAATATTTTGGAATAAACTCATTAAGAAATAAGAAGAAAAAAAAGGTAGAACTAATTCAGTAGAAGATGATAAAAGAATTTGCACCTTTTATGCCGTATCATTCATTACAGAAAGCGAACTACAAAAAAGAAATTGCTTTTGATGCAACAAATTCAAAATAACAGAAATAAAAAAAGAAATATTTTCAGGCGAAAATGAATTAAATTATGAACGGGCCGGGCCTATTGATTATTAAAACAAGCAGATGAGCGCGCGCAAATCATGCATAACCCCTCCATCAAGACGCCGCCGCCGGCGACGAATGGCTGCTCCGGCAGAACTGAAACGTATCACTATCCATCCTCTCAAGAACAAAATGCCCCATCATATCCTTAGATTTCACCAAATTCTCCCTACACAAGAACTCATCACTCGTGATTCTATCCACCTTCATATTGAAATCATGCACAAAAACATGCGTCTTCGGATTTCCCCCCTTTTTGCTCCTCGCCAGAACCGCCGCCGTGAAAATCGCCGCCATCCTCCCCGGCGCCTCCGGCCAGTACCCTCTGGGTCCATCCACCAGTATCACATCCCAATCAACTTCATACAACTGGTTTGGCAAATCGTTGAGCCCTAATTTACACTCAGAGAACAGCAGATTCTGCACCGGCCGGCACTCGTTCCTCACCTGCTCCTTCACGGCGGCAATCAGCTCCGGCATCTCGCTCAATTTCGTGGCGTACTGAACATCGTACGCTTCAATTTCTGGATACTTCTCTTCAATATAGGCTGCGTAGTACCGATTCTCGTCAATGAACACTGTTCGGCCGGCGTGATTCAGGGCTTTCCAGAGGAGAGACTCGTGGGTGAGTCCGAAGATTAGGAAATTGCAGGGGTGAGAGCACTGCTGGAGAATGTCGGCTATCTGTTTGATGTCTGTGTGGGACATTCGGTCCGTGTTGTTGGAGATGGAGGCGTAGTGGAGGAGAGCTCTGGCCACGGCAGGGGAGAGAGGAGGGTTGGTGGCGGCCACCACCGCCGCGGCAGCGGCGGTAGTGGTGGAGATGGAGTCGCGGGTGTAGATGAGGGTGGCGAGAAAAGCTAGAGTGAGAAGGGAGATGAAAGTGAGAAGCCATAGACGATTTGAGCTTCCCTGCTTCTGGATGTATGGGTGGAGGAGTATCAGCTTTGTGCCATTGCTGAGATTGTTCTTCATCTTCTTGAAATTAAATAAAAAAATTAAAAGAAAAGGAAAATTTTGAAGACTGTTGAAATTGTGAGGAATTGTAGGGAGAAAGGCGTAAGCTTTAAAGATGCTTAAAGAGGTTAATATCGGGCTAATGATGAACACGACGTTAGGTTAATTCTCTCACCAATATATGATTGTGAAAATTCAATTGTTGAGGGCTTTCTTTAATTTTCTTTGCTTGAATTGATTTGACCCTTTATTGGCAATGATATAATGATGCAGTGAGTTGGGATTGTGTGGGGATGCAACTCATAATTTTACTTTTGTGTTACATTTCTTGTTAAAATTACTAATAAATCCCATATATATATATATATATATATATATATGTTAAAAGGGCAAAAAAAAAAAAAACTTTTATCATCTAAATTCACTGATTTACAATATGTCATCTAAACTCATTTTCCGGATATTTTAGCATTGGAAGTACGTCTTTCGTTTCTTTTTTTTTTTGGGGAATTCGAACTCGAAACTTCTAGTTAAACTAATATAACTACGAGCTGCTAAGCTACGTCACTATATATATATATATATATACATTAAAAAAATCTCTTTCCTTTATTTAAAATTCTAACTCCATCTTAAAGAATTGGGGCTGGAGGTGGGTGGTTTAGGGGTGGTTGGGTGGAGGTAAAAGGAGTGTGTGGTAAGGTTGCAGCGACGGAGCAACTAATTACAAGCCAAAAGTCGCTTTTCCTTGTTCATTCCATCATCATTTCTCAAAGCAATCCCTTATTTTATAATAGCAATTACATTTGTTTATATGTGTACTGTACAGGCACCAATAATATTTCTCACACTTAAAACGCACATAGGATCTTCTATGGATTGATGGAGACAAATCAACTGCTTCGTTTTGTCATTTTTGGGTAATGATTATATTTAGTGATAAAAATACAAAGTTAGCTGAGGATTAGTTTAAAACGACTCAGATTTGTTGGGGTTTCTTGATTAACTTAATAATTGTGTGTTAAGACGGACTATGAGTTGACTTGTTGAATTGATATCCTTGTCATTAGCAATTTAGAGCTATTTATATTCATATGTTCTCATAATTATAACACTTTGAAATAATTGTGATTTTGTAATATGACAGTTTGAGTTATTGAGAAGAATATTTATAGGGCGGATTACCCAAACTCCTAAGGTTTATGACATTTACGAAAAATATTTTGAAATCTTGAAACATTACATTTACATCCCTGTAAGGTTCTTCAGGGGAGTATTTGTAAGGTTTATGGATTTCTTTTAACTTATGCTTCTGGATTCTGCAATGCTTATTGTTGCATGTCCTCCTTAACTTGTACTTGTGGATCTTGCATGCTGAGCCTGTTGAAACATAACTTTATTTCTTTTATTAATTTTTAATTCCAATTGTTATAGTTTTTGCTCAATCGTGCAAAGTCACTGCAGTCTGAATGGGTATTTCTAGGAATTCCTAGTTTTATATTATATGATGGCATAATTGTGTATGCAATTGGTGCTCCATTGCTTGCATCTTCTCATCTTTTGTGTCTGTGGAGTTCTCTGGTGGCAAGGCAGAAGTAGCAGATATCACAATATGCTCTGGAGATGTAAGTGGCTGTTTCTTGTCAAAGGGTCATGAATTACGAACCCCTGAGATTTAAGCTAGCTATTAATATACAACACCCTGAAATTTAACCTTATAAATATTACGAAAATTATCATGAATTTTGCAAATCATAATGAATACCAAAAGTAACGTCTAACGGCATATTGGAGGGGCCGGGGGAAAAGAAGAATGTGCAAGGCCAAATAGATGTACCAGAGTTCTCCTTTACATATATATTTTTGCATGTTTATAACATAATAATTATTTTTGCTCGATCTTTTTTGCCTCTAGATGGTTGATACTTGCCTTTGAAACTCATCTGTATATATAGTTAGCTAAAAATCAAGCTGGACATGACAAGGCCGTGTTAGAATTAATTACCACCAAATGTCATATATGGACGATCCAAGTAGCCATATTCATCTATATATATCCCCACCAAGGACCATAGTAAAATCGACTATAACAGGCTTGAAATCCTACATATATATATATATATATATATATATATATATATATATTAATAGTCATAGTATTAGAACAAGAAGAACAATTAATTTAGAACCACAATTATATTATATATATATATTTAATTTTCCATCGATCATAACAGTACGTCCATTAATATATACTTTACATTCGGTGATAGTAACAATAATTTAGCGAATTCTGTTACATAATCATGTCTAGAATAAAAAGTTAAGACTACTTATATTTCAAAAATCGAACGTGGTAAATTCAATTAGTCTTAGAACTAACCAAAGAAATAAAAAAGGATTAATTTTGAGATTATATATATATATATATATATATATATATATATATATATATATATATAATTTCCTTATGTCAGGGATATATCACAACAAAAACATCATGTAACAAATATATGGGCTCATGTTTTTCAGTAGTTTTTGGCTAAATATCTTTAGTCATGCTAAAAAGTTGTAAATAATCATAATCGATCATTTCGATTGGAAGCACCAATGTGTTCTGCAGGCATATATAGTCCTAGCTAGCTTATTCGTTTGTTGCCTAGCAAAATGTACGTACACCCCCTTGTGTTATTAGAAAATAGCATAAAAAAAACCATGTGTTACAAAAATTAGTATATAACAGTACACTGTGTTTGAAATAATAGGTCACAAAAGACCTTGCGCCCATGTTTTGTTCCACGCGCCAGGGGTGCGTCTCATATTGATTTATTTTCAACTTTTTGACTGGAAATGTCCAAAATACCCATGTTTTCAACTCATATTTGTATATATTTATAATATATATTATATTTCCTAAATGCTAACAGATGGGTTAGCAGAACGTTATTAAGAAGCTGCTGCATGCGTGTTGTAACAAAATGGATATTCTGACATTTATTTCCCCCGAAAAGAGATTAATGATTAATGTGCAAACCTTAGGTTTCCAAAACCCCAATTTCAAAACCCTCAACCCTATCTAATGAGCTTCTGAACTCATAGATAGAAAACCCTAGTTATTCACGTATCCAATTCGCAGAACATTTTTAAGAATTCCATCAATATACATTATAACATAACACTTGTTGAAGATCTGAGGAAGATTATACAGAAAGAAAGGGAAATTCTACCATCAAAATTGTGTAAATTTTAGGCCCGAACTAACCTCATTCAATCGCTTCGAACGAGACGACGATGAAGGAACCCACTCTAAATCCTCTTCGCGAAGTGTATTAATGTCTCTCGAAAAAATACTGGTACAAAGATTTGATGATTTTAAGCTTGGATTTTCTTTAAAAGGGAATTTTTTCCAGCGAAACTGATTCAAACCATTTGGAAAAAACATTGGACACATGTATTTGGTGTAAGGTTATTTCAAGGATTTCGAATTTTAATGATGTCATACCTAAGTTGGAGAATGTGAGCTATTATTTTAAAACACAGGGTTTTTTATGCTAAGTTTTGTAACATAAGTTTTTTTATGCTACTTTCTATAACACAAGGAGTTTAGTTCACTTAGCTCGTTTGTTGTCTTTTCGATCGCTTTTGAGTTTAATTTTGACCAAAATTCATTAGGGATACACTTCAATTAATATCACATATGGCATTTATCTTTTTGTTGTACGTGTGTATCAGGTTGCTTTGATTGTTTAACATAGTCTAATTTCTTTAATTTGCAGCATAAATAGCATCACTTGGCGGAGAAGTTCGAAAGTCTAATAGATTCTCTAACCTGTGAAATTAGATGAACTGAATTATATATGAATATTTCTAATATTCTTTGGATGATAACTGTAAATGTATTGTAAGTTAAATTTGATATTTGAGTTTGAAAGAAATGAGAATAAAATAAATTAATTTTGCAAGAGCTTTGTGGAATTTTGTTTGATGTTTTGGAGCCGGTATGTTGAAATACAGGAGCTAAATGTACAAATTACAATTGGCGTACAAATAATAATTTATACTTTTTGGGGCCTAAGTGTAAATAATTCTAATATTAAACTTAGCACTGGGCTTGTTCTTTTTATCTAAATAGCGGAGGAAATTGGTATATTGCTAATTTTTACGGCTAAGTATAATATTTGCATCTAAAAACAGGAATTCAATTCTATGTCAACTACGCCCTATATTTGATATAATTAATTATAAACCAATTCTTTACTTTATAAATTATAAAAACATCACTGAAATCATTATTCACTTAAAATCTTTGTCGAGTTTTGGTTACATGATGCGATTCAGAAGTCTAGTCAATGTCGCTTAAAAACCTATTTTTGCCGCGATTATGAAATTGAAAAAAAAATATTGTTGAAAATGTGTAAAAGTAAATTTCATTTAATATTGTGAATAACAATTAAAGAAGAATGCACTAGATACAAGTTAAAATATTCCTGCTCATATAAAGTTATTTTCCACTCAAAGTACGTACTAGTGTAGTGGAATTGTGAATTGTCTAGTGATTATTTGGGATTGTGGTAATTAAGAAAAAAAAAAAAAAAGTGGTTATTTCGGATGGGTTGCATTGATCATGATTCCTTGAGTAGGCATATGAATCCTAGGATGTGATTTTTATTTTATTTTATTTTAAATTAATTGGGTTAATCACCTCAACATTGGATCATTTTTGCACTTTTAATATCTAATTTTTTGCAGATAATTGATTAATATTTAATTAGTGTGTGCCTTTAGTACTCAAGTGTAAATCCGAGGGAATCTAATAAAATTAAACGAAATTGAATGAAATATTTTGGGGTTTTTATTCTTTTAAATTTAAGCGAAATTGAATGAAATAAATTAAATTGAGAATCTTGTAGAGTTAAATAGCTAAGTTATTTTCGGGTAACTTAGCTAGGAATTCTTCTAACATTATTTCTGTGGACTTTGATATTCCTGATGTTACTTAGCCTTTCGACCCTTTCGAATTAATAATACAAGCTTTTTTCCTTAAAAAAACAAAATAACTAAGTTATAGTTCAGAGGAATTGAAAAATATCGTATTGAGTTGTCGAAAATCTGAAAAAAATATCGATGGAGCTTAGGATTTTTAGATAAAAAAAACATGAATGGGAGGTTGCCAGGCTGGTATTAGTTCCAATCGCGATATAACTTATGTGGATGAGTTCGTAAGAACAGGACGCACAAGATGGTATGGTTGGCCTCAGTTGCTACCGTCGCCGTTGTGATATATCCAACCTTTTGTTTGTCACAAAAAATTCAATTTTGTCCAAAAATTCAAAGAAATATTCCATTAGACTATGTCGGATTTATAGTTTGAGTACCAAAGGTGCACAATAATTAAAGGTTAGAGGTACCAACGTGTAAAAATAACCAAAGTTTAGGGTGCTCCAAGCAATTAATCCTTTTATTTTTCTTAATAAAAGTACCTCTACTCTACATTACAATTTTAAAAAAAAAAATACATTACAAAATTACGATTTTAGGATAAAAGGTACAACGGGAAGTTTACAAATGTTTGGAAGAATTCTCTAGCGGGAAGGGTCTGATATCTTAATTAATTGAATTAATAATGGGTGTCAAATATGGCATTTTCGATTCTCATTTCTTTAGTTGAAATTCTAGTGTGTCCGATTTTGTGCTATTTTTACCGTATACAAAAAAATAGCTGTCTTGCACTCTTGCTAACTTTCATAATACCCATGATATCCTCAAGAAATTTAAAATTCTCTCGCAATAATTTTTGTCTTGCTCTCGCCAATAAGGGTAAAATAGGAACAAAAATTTGTACCCCTAACCGTCTAGCAACTCCTGCAGTCTTGCATGCTATAGGTTAGTACTACGTCGCTGATTTGTTATTTACAAGCATTAAATTGCAGCTGAATGTTATTAAGCTTTTGTGAATGCAATCCAACACAAACCTAGGGCCTTATCAGTAAGTTTTGATATTTCAATGAAGCTTTCTTCTGTTGCTAATAGACAATATAAATGGATTGGCAGGTCAAATATAAGGCGAAAAACTAAACTGTAGCAGAGGAGCCGAGCTGTATATTTGCATGCATAAAGGTGAGGTTAACATTTTAGTTGTCTTTTTTTTTTTTCTCTTGACTAGAATTATACCATATTTGCTATTTGTTATGCAAGTATTTTGCTAGTAACTTTACTGAAACCTGTATGTGAATTATGAGGTTTAAAAATGGCATGTTGGTGGTGTGGTATTGTTATGTAGAGTTTCATATAATGGAATTGAATTTTTCGAATTAATTAGAATATTGGTAAAACCTCATAATAATGTACCTTTTTATCAATCTCATTCGGTACTGAAGCCCAAACTTTGTGGATGCAAATCCATTAATAGTTCGTTTTCGCAAAGTTACATAAGATGATATGAGTGGGTAGGCTAAAATTAGACAGCCTAATAAAAGTTTAATATTAGATAGGGTGATATATTAGAATACCTGCTACTTACTATACAAGTCTTATTTACCTATTACCGGTTAATTAGGTAAAGGTAACCTGCTATCCTTATTTACTTGTTAGATTATTTTTTCTATTTTTTTTAATAGAAAAGACATATTAATGCTTAAATTATCAGGAAGAAGTTATCCGGTTAGTTTTACATATGAATTGTTTTTGTAGTCAATATAATATTTACTTCGACCCACTTCATATTGTATACATAGTTAATAATTTATTTTAAATGATAAATGAAAACTATTATTTCTACATGTTAAAAAATTAAAAATTAACAACAAATTAATATTTAAAATAAAATTGTATATAAATAGTTATTAAGATACCAAAAATTGATATTACAAAATGAGATATATTTAATATTAAATCTGTAAAGGGAGAGAAGTCAATATATATTCCACTTTTTATCCCAAAAATATATATATTCCACTAATATAATAGCCTAAAATAATTATTTTCTACTCAAAATATATCGATTATTACCTATACTTTATATCTAAACCATTAGTTCCACATGAATTTTACACTTCTTTAATTATTTTTATTTTAAAAAGTATATTCTGCATTATCTTTATTAAGATCCAAAAATAAAAACGAGGACTACTCCTTATCAAAGTTATAATTATTTTAATAACTAAATTTATTGAATTTAATTTATTTTCTCTTTATTATCTACAAAAATTTAAGTTGCTTTTCTGTACAATATAAAAATATTAACACATCAAATTAAAGTAATGAGAAATTACAATATAATGAAAATGAGTGGATATAAAATTTTATCCTAATGTTTTTTATTATTGACAAAATTGTGGATTATTTGAATTTAAGTTCTCCATAATTTTTAGAAAACTCAAGTTTTTTATTGGAAACGGAGAGCCACATAATTTAATAGAAACTAGTATAAATTAATGACATAATTTATTTAATGGAGAATGAAAAAAATTACAGTATTTATTTTGTGGAGAATGAAATTGGTAAGCAAGATTGATGGAGAATTTGAAGGAAGTAGATTTATGGAAAGATTTGAAAAGATTTTGTAAATATTTCAAATATTTAAGGAAAATATCATCAGGTTGCCCATCAAAATAAGGTTGGAAAAACTGATTAAAAAAATTATAAAATTAATTTAATACACATGTCAATCAATGAGATGGGTACCTAATATTAAATAAGTACAAAGCTACCTTATTTTAGACAAGCCCTTGAATTTATCCAAGTTACACAATTAGAGTATTACACAATTTTGAAAAGAAAAAAGAATTAAGTGGAGGATACCTATAAGGGGAATCCTATCATTAGTCTCAATTGTAGGTGACTAAAATTAGTCACCCATCATTCTAACCATTAGATCTAATGCATATAATTTTAGCCGTTTAATTTTTCTTAAAATTAAAATATTTTCTTAGTTTTTTTTAAGTATCCACCCATCAACACTATATCTTCAAAATTTAAACTCAAAAATAAAATGACAAATTTCAATAAATTGGTGAGTTTTTATATTTTTTTTTAATTTTCTTTATTCCTAAATAATGTAAGGAGTAAAATGACATCCAAATTGCATATATTTAATTATTTCTATAAAATATTTATATTTTTTTCCTAAAAATACATTATATAACCACTAAAATTCTAAAAATATATTACAGTTATTAGAAAGCCATATTGCCCGAAGGGGGCATGCTGCAAGAGCGTATTGAGTGGTAAGCGTAGGTGAATTACATGACATAATTATTTATTTTAATTAACAAATTTATTTATATTCATTAAATTATGTAAATATTTCATAAAAATACCTGCTTGAAAAATTAAATAAAGTATATTGATTTAAAGTTAAATATAAAATTATATCATTTAGTTATATGCTAATTGAATAATTAAAATTAATTTATCCATAACTATGTTCATAACTTTATGTTAATCAACTTTTGTTAATTAAATTAATAATAACATAAAGTATCTAAGATTATAATATATTTATTTTATATTAAGAAAAATTGATCATTAATCATGTTGTTAAATTTAACGTTAAATTTAACATGCATAAAGTATGTACTATATAAGTTGAATCAAAACACAAGTGTTGTTCTATATGGATTATTATTATTATTTATTTTATGTTATCATTATTATTGATAGCATTTATTATAAAATATTATTATATAATTATATTTATCTCACATCATAATAATAATGTTGACTTAATAATTAGTTTACTTTTTAGTAAATACGTTTAATTAAAAAGCATCTTAATATGGTGTAAATTTTCAATTAATTTTTTAATAAAATATTTTTGTCTAAAAAAAAAGAATTATAGTCTTATTTATTAGTATGATATTCCAAGTTATATGAAACTTATTAGATGGATGAAGAATCTGCTTTTATTACAAACGCTTTTATAATGTCTAATTGATGGATATCTTGTTATCTGTGACCTCAAATGGTTGGCATATGTATCTCTGATCAGTTTCAGTCTGATATATACCAATTAATTGCTAGAAGCTATATACTCACAGGCACAGCTCTTGAGGAATCAATACTATACAGCTTGTGAATTGATCAGCCATTCATCTTCTTGTCATGGAGCGTACGCTTATCCAGCTTCCTTATGCTATTATGGTCTTAAATTTAAATTTACTCCAGGAAAATATATAGATATTCAAGTGAGATTGGAATACCTCCTTAGTCCTTAGTCCTTATCCAATAAATTTTAAACCAAGGGCTTTTTTGTTATTTTAAGGTCAATCATAACTTTTAATCTTATAAACCAAACAAGAATAGCTTTTGAGACTAACAACTATTATACCTAATCTTACAAACCAAACCTCATTTCAAGAATTTATAATCTCTTTGGGAATAATATTCACTACTAATTAATCTCACACACCACACGAGTCCATACATATCGAGTGGCTGTAATATTGTTTATTTTCATGTTTGACTTATGAATGTTTTTGTTATGAATTGTTTAATCGAATACTTTGAAACCCATCAAAAGAATCCAACCCGTTTAAGAAAAAGTAATTATTAAAGTCTTCAAGTAGTGACAAATACTGAAGTCAGTAGCTTTTTGTAAAAAAAATTAGAATAATAAACTCTGTAAAAAAATTAGAATAATAAACTCCAAATTCATTTTCACTCTTGCTATTTCAAATCCCAACGGTGTCAAATCCTTAAATCGACACTCAAATCAGTGGAAGATTTAGATTATTTTTTTTTTGTGAGACCTAGGTGAATAATGAATTGAAAATATGTAAAATGAAGGCTCTGTGCTTTAGATAATAAAATCCACGGGAATTATAGAACTTATGAGGCAAATTAATAAGTCAATTTTTAACCTATTTCAGTTTCAATATCTGCAAATGTAAAACACTCGCTGCCCCCATAGAGTTAAATGAACTTTGTTTAATTTTCTCAGGGATAATTAGAAATTAATTTAATACAAACATTTCGTATTATATAAGATGGTTACTGATATTTCTCCATTTTATGATTACTAACAATAAGCACGTGCATTGCACGTAAAAATATATTATAATTATATATAATTAGTAGTTAAAACAAAGGTTTTTACTACATACATAGTACCATTGTCCCATTTTTCTACTTATTTGCAATGCCGTATACTCGTATTAAATTCTTAAATTACTGTGGTGAAAGAAAGTTTATCCTACGAGTAATGGACCGTAGCAAAAGATAGGCTTTTTTTCATTTATTTACTATGGAAAGTTTGTTCATAGTAAAAGGTCAAAAAACCGTAGTAAAAATATTTAGTACACTATAAATCCATAGTCAAGTATTTGTCATGCACGTATTTACTACGAGGCAAAATTCGTAGCTGCGTAGCAAAAAGCTATTTGCTACGAATTTAGATTTTTCACTATGAATTTGTGTTTGGCACAAAAAGAAATTACTCTTGTAGTGAGATCTTTATAACAACATGCGCCCATAATATCCGTTATTTATTATATCATATTTAAATTATAATAAATATTAAAAAAAATTGTGTCATCATATCTGTGTCCATATATCACATGTCGATATTCATGCTTGGATAACAATAACTAACAATCTATTATCATACAAGAAAGCATGTACTTTTAGTTTTTGAAGATAAAGCATGTATTTGTATTTTTTTAAAATTAATTAAATTTCGAAATCTCATGATATTAGAATTCAATATAAATCATTCTGTAGTTACTTTTATGCTTATAAGTGATATAACTATCACGAAAAATAAAAATTAATAAGAAAAAGCATTATCTAAATTTTGCCTAATTACATAAATACAATACCATAGATTCAAAAAATTGAAGCATTCTAACCGCGAGATGCTCCACCTATAGGGCGCGACATCTTTTCAAAATCCAAGGAGGCTTCTCTTATTATTGACAAATGCACGATTCAGTACTTTAATCGGGAAAATCCATCAGATCAGTTTTGATAAGAGAATTTTGAAAAAGTGAGTTAGGATTTTTTGAGTTTTTTTGTGGTGAATGAGTGTAATAACACAAGTTCTATCACCCGAGGTGTTTTATCCGACTCTCGTGCACAATTTGCCCATTTTCAAAGCCCGAACGGTGCACATGCATAACACGTGACTTTTTCGTCCATCACTTAGATGACCAGATTAAAGTTATTTATTTTTTTTTTTTTTTTGAAAGAACGACAGGATTAAAGTTACAAATGGACGATTAAATTACTTATCTCTAAAATATTATGACTAACTTTGGGAAACGCCATATACTAGGGACCGTAGTTGCAATTTCCTCGAAAATAAAATTGGAAAGAATCTCCACTTCAACTGGATCTAATATATAATTTTTTTTTTTTGAAATTCAACTGGATCTAATATAGTGGGTTGGAAATTGTAATTCCGGCCCAATTTTGCCAACAAATATTGTCTCTGAAAAGTTATTTAATTGGGCTATACATCTCAGCTTTGTTTCCAATTAATTGGTTCCACTTTCTGCAAGATATTGAGTGTAGTATTTTTTTTATATTTATAAATAAAATCTTTTTCATGGTATATATAAATAGAAACTTGTATTTTTTTTTGGTTCTAAGTAAATTTATATGGGTAGAGTCAGGTTAAATAACTAAAGTGTAAAATTTTTCCACCAATACCAACTGAGTTTTGAGAGATTCGAACTCTGAAATTTCTTGTTAAAAATATGTTTCAATTTCTGTTTTATTGTACCAAAATAAAAAAAATTGTGACTTGTTTGCTCCATCCATCCTCTGTCTGAAGCTGACATCCCTGTTTTTGTTCACAAAAGAGAGGCAAAAAGGAAACCTACTTCATAGAAAGGCATGCATCTTTAATTTCCCAATTATCAAAAATCACTGCACCTGTAAAAATTAAAATACTTTTTTTTTTCTGTTTAACGATCCTCATTAGTTCGTTCGCCGCCACCGCCGCCGCCGCTGCGGCGGGAACATTAAGTTTAAGAGCAAGCATCAGTACCGGAGTTCCACAATGCTACAACAGTCCTTCTGCATTCTCTTCCTATTATCCATTCTCAGACTCCCCGCCACCACCAGGTGCGGCGGAGACGGCGGAAACACCGACGCCGACGCTCTACTGGCATTCAAGTCGGAAGCAGACCTCGACAACAAGCTCCGCTACACCACCAACGACCGATTCAACTACTGCCAGTGGCGAGGCGTCAAATGCGCCCATAGCCGTGTCGTGCGATACGTTATTCAAAGCTATGGTCTCCGCGGCACCGTCGGCGGCTCTACTCTCAGCCGCCTCGATCAGCTAAGAGTCCTCATTATTAGTAACAACTCGCTCTTTGGCCCCGTCCCCGATTTTTCCCCACTCGTCAACCTCAAAACCCTCGTCTTAGACCGGAACTATTTCTCCGGCAGTTTTCCATTCCCTATTTTGTCCCTCCGTCGTCTCTCGGTTCTCGATTTGTCTCACAACAACTTCACCGGCTCACTACCGGAGAATCTCACACTTTTAGACCAGCTGGGTTATCTCCGCCTCGATTCGAACTGGTTTTATGGCTCTATTCCTCCACTGAACCAGACGATGCTGGAAGTTTTCAACGTTTCTCACAATAACCTCACCGGTCCAATCCCCGTCACCCCAACTCTCAAGAAGTTTAAAATCTCTTCATTTCTGCACAATACTAATCTGTGCGGTAAGATTATCCAAAAACCCTGCCGCATGTCGCCTTTCTTCAACTTGTCTTCTGCCGCCGACGGCGGCGGTACCACCGCCATTGCCTCACCACCATCGCCGCTTCTGCAGTCCCAGCAAGGATTAAGCGCAATATCTCCCCCTGCTCAAAGAAATCACCACAAAAACGTGGGCTTCATTTTAGGTTTTGTAATTGGTACTTTAATGCTAATTGCTGCCATTCTAAGTCTAATGGCTATATTCAGAAAAAGAAGAGAGGAAAATGAAACAGAACACCTCGAAGCCAAAGAAGAAACTCTCTTTTCTGCTCCAAGGGATACAACTCTCTTTTCAATTTCACCTGTACCCGAAAATCCCAATTCCGAAAATCATCAATCCAAGAAACTGAAATCTCCTCTGCAGAAGAGAATCCTAAAGAGCGGGAGCTTAGTGTTCTGTTCAGGGGAGGAAGAACTGTACACATTGGAGCAGCTAATGAGAGCATCAGCCGAGCTGCTGGGGAGGGGCAGTTTCGGAACTACGTATAGAGCTGTGATGGCGAGTAGGTTCGTCGTGTGTGTGAAGAGGTTAGATGCATGTAAAACTGCTATTACTAATGGTGATGCATTTGAGAAGCATATGGAGACTGTTGGTATGTTGAGGCATCCAAATTTGGTTCCTTTAAGAGCTTATTTTCAGGCAAAACAAGAAAGGTTGATCGTTTTTGATTATCAGCCTAATGGGAGTCTTCTCAATCTCATACATGGTAATCTTTTCTTTCAAATTTCATGAGTTGTTTATTGAATCTAGTGTAATTTTTTTTGTAGCCTGAGTTTAAAGAAATAATTAGTCGAGGATACTTTGATAAAGATTAAACTTTTAGGGGGAAAAATACTTTACCATCCCGAAAATATAAAGTTTTTTTACGCTTTTTAATTGCATTCTGTAGATCACCATCTTATGGTGATCTTGCAAAAGACCATTCAGATGCTGATTTCGATCAAAAAAGACATATTTGCCCTCACTCAACCCATGTAGAAGGAAAATTATTGAAGGCAAATATGTGTTTTCCCTTCCCAAGTCAAGTGTGCATCTAAATGTCATTTAGCAAAACCAGCGAACTTTAAATTGTGATCAATTTGCCATAATAATTTTTTTTCATTTTCGAAGTTCAACTAGTATAGAGTACCAAATGCTCAAATGACATGGTTTGGTGATCCATTTTAATTTGTGTCGGTTTTCTTCACTAGTATGATGCATGCAATTGGAGAATAAATTCTTCTTTGGTGGTCATTTTGAAGTTTAAAGTTAGAACGAATTACATGTACTATTCCTAAAGTTAGAGCAAATTACAGTTTAGTCTCTTTATTTTCAGAAATTACAAATAAATCCCTTACCTTTCACTTTAATGCAAAAAAACTCCCCCAAACAGGCTGATTATTTGTAATTTTTGGCTTCATGTTGTATTGTTTGAAGGAGTTTTCTGTAATTTTTTATAACAAAGGGACTAAGTTGTAATTAGGCAAATCCCAGGGGTGGTAGATATAATTTGCCCTTTAAGTTACGATAGAGCACAAAGTATCAATACTTCCTTCACAGAAATATCTCTTTCATTCATTCTTTCTTACATCTCCTTAATCTTGTCATCATAGATTCAAGAACAAGCAAGTCGAAACCTCTTCCATTCACAACATGTCTGAAAATCGCAGAAGACATAGCTCAAGGCCTAGCCTACATCCACCAAGCATCAAAATTTATTCATGGCAATCTCAAACCTTCAAACATCCTACTGGGCCCCGATCTCGAGGCCTGCCTCGTAGATTACTGCTTATCAATTCTTGCAGACACCTCAGAGTGTGAAAATCCTGAATCAAATGGATATAAAGCTCCCGAAACCGGAAAATCTGGTGATGGACCCGCTACCAAGTCCGATGTGTATGCTTTTGGTGTTGTGTTGTTAGAACTTTTGAGTGGTGTGCCGCCTTATCAGCACCCGTTTCTTGCTCCTCCTGATATGACTCATTGGGTTAGAGCAATGAGGGGAGATGATGACGTGGACGAAACCCGACTCGGAATGTTTGTTGAGGTGGCTTGTATTTGTAGCTTGAAGTTGGTTGAGAAGAGGCCGACGATGTGGCAAGTTTTGAAGATGATTGCTAATTTAAAGGATGTAAGTTCAAGTGAGCTGCAGAGATGAGTTACTGGATATTAATGTTTTGCAAAAGTTGTAATTAGGAATAGTTGCTCGTAACTCTTCCAGCATTCTTATGGGCTGAGAGAGTGGTAGAAAAAAAGGTTCTCGTGGCCGTAGGAGGCGGAAACTCTGGCTTAGTCTTTCGGCGATTTGGTTGGCAAAATGTGGTCACTATCAAAGGAGATTGTCTTAATCTTATCATGAAATTGCAAAACCAAAGCCTCGATTTATCACACTTGGGTAATTTAGTGGAAGATATTATTAGATTGGCTAAGGATTTAGTTAATTGTAAGTTCTTGTTTGTTTGTGATGCTAAGACTCCCATTTTAGCTAGAAAAATAATTTCATTTTGTGTTGGTTTTGGTGATATTTTTTCATTTGCTTATGAGTGTAATTTCGGATTTGATTTAATTTATTATTTTCTTTGACTTAAAAAATTGGGGGATTTTGTGTTAGAATGGAGAATGCTTCATGTGATTCAACCATTAAAAATCACTAAAAAATTTGTAACTTTTTCTATTGATTGCAAATGTATTTTCAAGAATTCGAAGCTGAGATATCATATTCCCTCACAATTGGCTACTTTCTTCTTTTATTTTTAAAGAGACAATGGACCAATTTTATTAGATCGACAAAGCATCTGACAACAAAATTGATCAAACGAAATTAGAGATATCAAAATCCTTGAAATTGACTCTAGGATACTTCCTAACAAGTGAGCCAGCCAAATAATTACCCGAACGACGACGAATGAAGGAAAACTTATAAGAAGATATTAACGACAAAGCTTTCCTAATATCTTTCAAAATATTACCAAACACTTGAATAATTAATTATATTTTATATTACGAATTTTTCCGACTAATTTGGGAACTAGGTGCAAAAAATTGAAATTGATTTGATGAAGAGTCGGTGAGTATAAAACCCCACGCGTTTTCCACGTGAGAGCACCTATTTGACTGATAGCGTGGTTTTCACGCTGGAATATTAATTAAACATAATAATTTATTTTCTTTTTGACTTTCGATTTCTATATTAATATTCTTATTTCTGCCCACCATTCATCAAGATCTAATCTCGACCGTCTATTTTATTTCATCCATAAAAAGGGGCAAAATAGGTAGACGAGACTTCCTAACTTCCGTCTCTGCTAAACTTTTGTTAAAAGCCAAGCGATAGCGGAGTACTCGAACTCATCTGATCCAATTTTGCTATTATTTTTCGTCTCAGAAGAAGAACAACTTTTGAAGTAGATAGAGGAATTTTTTTTTGAACAAGAATGTCTGGAGGAATTGCTCGGGGACGCCTTGCGGAAGAACGCAAATCCTGGCGGAAAAATCACCCGCATGTACGATCACAGTTCCTTTGGAAATTCTTTTTTTTTTTTTGTTGGGTTTTTGTTTCTTTTGGAAGGATTTGAGTGGGAATTTAATGGTGTGTTTGCATTTGTCTCTTTTTTTTGTTTTGTTTTGGTTTTAGGGTTTTGTGGCTAAACCAGAGTCACTTCCTGATGGTACCGTGAATTTGATGGTGTGGCAGTGCACGATCCCTGGTAAGGCCGGGGTAAGTATTTTAAATTGTTACTGTTCATTTTTATTATGATCAATCGAAGGATTTTTTTTTGATTGTCAACGTTGGTTACAGTTGCGGTTCCCTAGAATTGTAGGGTCGGAAGTATAATTTATTATGTATAAATTGTTTGAAAGTTATATTTCACTGATTTAATTGCGATGAGGCGTCTTCACTTTGCTAATTTTTAAACATCTTCGTCTTATGGATTGAGTTAAGTTTTAGAGTTAATTCCTTTGTTTGGGGGGTGGAGGGATGGGGGTAATGAGTCCCTTTGAGTAATCTTAACTTATCTCTGCTTCTGAATGTTCAACTTGAGAATGGGTCACCACTTACCAGTCTTAATTTCAACTTTTCTTGTCTTGCTTTCGTTTGGCTGCTAAGTTATACTGAAATGACTTGTAAGTTGCTTCCCGTAATTTGCTATATTCATAATAACTAAACTGGATTGTTGAGAGGATTGCGAAACTTGATTATTCGTGGTCTTTCTTTACAAATAGTAAAGGTTTTTCCTTTACTAGTTAAGTGGTGAGGCAAGGCAAGGGTACTATTTAACCTCATTAACCATTGTCTTTCAAAAATGCTGCCTCAGAACATATATTTAATGATCAATTATCTTGCAGACGGATTGGGAGGGCGGTTATTACCCTCTAACCATGCACTTTAGTGAAGATTATCCAAGCAAGCCTCCAAAGTGTAAATTCAACCCAGGCTTTTTCCATCCTAATGTTTACCCATCTGGAACTGTCTGCCTCTCAATCCTTAATGAAGATAGTGTAAGTACATTATAAGCATTCCCTCCCAAATTTTGATGTTTTTAATACAAATATTGATTTCTTTTTTTTTTTTTAATAATTCTGTTCTGAAAACTCTTAGGGTTGGCGGCCAGCCATTACAGTGAAGCAAATTTTGGTTGGCATCCAAGATTTGTTGGATCAGCCTAATCCTGCTGATCCCGCCCAAACTGAGGGGTACCATATGTATATCCAGGTAATAAAGCTTCCCAGGGGGTGAAATTTATTGATATATATTTTTTATAATTTGGAATATTAGTTAGGGCGAAATACATGTACTACCCTTGAGGTCTGCCCCAAATACAAAGTCCCTTATTACAAAAAACTCCCTGACATTTTATAGAAAATTAACGCCCGTTAGTCTTCCGTTTATATTCCGTCAAAATTTTCTTTCCCAAAAATACCTCATGCTCTAATGTCAGTTTTTCAAGACCAAATGTCCCAGTGACTATTCTGTAATATGGTGACAAGTTGAGGGATGTGGGATCCTATTGTTTTTTCTTTTCTTTAGACATTCCATTAAACTGTTATTTTTTAATTTAATTATTTTAGTCTCTTCAAAGGACAAACGTTAAATGGCAAAATAGACTTTGCAAAATTTAAGTTCTTGTAATAAAGTGAAATGACAGGGGGCTTTTCGTAATTTCTAAAATGAAGGGGCTAAATTGTTATTAGGGTAAAAATCAGGATAGTAGATGTAAATCTCCCTAATAGTAAAATTACAGAAAGAAAATTAGTTAAACTAATCTTCATTCATATGCTGAATCCTTCCAAAACACGTGCAGGATCCGGTTGAATACAAGAAAAGGGTCCGGCAGCAAGCGAAGCAATATCCACCTGCTCTCTGAATAGATATTTATTCTCTTCCCTGAGGATTATCGGTTATTTTCGTGGAAAGTTGATTGTGGGATGTTTTCTTTACTATTTGAACAGAAAACTATTGTGGTTCCTGTGTAGTGGATTGACAATGTTAGGATTGTGTGTGTGGGTGTGTTTTAGCAGTAACTGAACCTGCTTAAAAGAGATTCGAGAATGCTATTGTGGTTGAATTGGCTATCCAGTTGCTCAGAATTGTGTAATTATGTATTAATTATTCTATTTCGACTGCTATAATTGTGTATAACATTTTACTGCTTTAATTTTTATTGAATCTGCGTGTAATAATGAGATTGGGATTTTTCATTTCTACGTAGTACAATAAAATGTTAGTTTCATTGAAATTACATGGCCATGAGTAAATTTCACCAATCTATATTGTGCTATGAAAATTCAGTTATGAATTTAAATTGGATTTTTTAGACAGACGAAATAATTTAGTTTTGGAGCATTATCAAATTCCAAGTGGAACTACTTTGACGAAATATGTATTTCCAAGTGCAAATAAATTAGCTTGTTGGGCTTCTATCGGTGCAAATCTCCTGATGAATGATTCTTTGGTAAATTAGGATAAAACATTTAGTAGAATCTTTCATTTCAATTTTAATTTTAAAAAATTATATATAATCACCAAAGATTTTTATGATATCACAAATAACGCTTAAGTAAAATTTAGAGGCAATTTATGGTATAAAAAAAATAAGAGTATTTTCGTTATTCACTATTCATTTTTTTATAACATTATTCTATATATATCGAAACCCTAATATGTTGGTGTTTTTATAATTATCCAATTTCTTATGGGTATGACTATAATCGTTTAACTAAAACTAATTAAATTATAAGTTAACAAATTTCTTTGGATTAATCTAAGGATAATTAATTCTGTTCCCTTTTATAAACTTATTATTCTCTATGAGAACGGACAAAGAAACGTGGAAGAATGAAAATATGAAAGAAACCACAAACTAAGATCATGTTATGATTGAGCGGCGAATTTTCTTTTCTTGTGTTGCATTTTGACCCCCAAATTTTATAATTCTTCATATATGAGATGTATATATAGATACATTTGTAAAATTTTTAATTTTATTTTCTTTGATTGATGTCCTAAGAAACTATAAACTACATAGATGAGGGTTAGTATAACTAAAATTTTAGGATATATTAAATAATTATATTCATTCTCAAATTATAAGTTTAGGTTCTGTTTATTCATCAAAAATAAAAAGTTATTTCATATGTATGTATAATTTTAGAATATTTTTACAACAAAAAGGGTTTAATCCATATATTTGAAACAATAAACTTGTTAATATTAAAAATATCCTATTTAACTTGGTTTTATCTCAAAAAAATAAAAATAAGTCTTATATGAAAATTTTTGGCTCGCCACTAAATTAATTATTACGACTATGTGTGACGTGATATTTTCTAGATAGGCCTGAGATGCATCGAATTTGTGAAACGTATAGGAGGAGAAAGAAATTATTGTGTTTGTCTTTGTGGCCATTGTTTTCTTCACCCACTAATTGACTTTTTCTATTTACAAGATTTAACTAGGCCGAGGCGGCCACATATTTCACTCCATTTCCTATGATAGTCAATTTTTAACGATGTCACAATCTCCATCTCCCCTCCACAACACTAGAGATAACAACTCTTTTGCATCAACAATATTAGGGATAATTATTATAAAAATATATATTTGATGAGTTCTGATTTTTGGTCGGGGGTCGAAGTTCGACCAGATGTCCTGCTCGTCAGTTGAATTTGTAAAGGGGATCTGATATCGACTTGAAAACACTCAACACTGGGTTACTTGGCCCGAGGGGGTTGTCTCCAGTGTAGCCCCTCCACTGAATTAAGTCAGCGCTAGGAATAGGATATTCGAGTAAGGGAGATGGGATCGAAATAACTAGATGCAATCGGAGCAATTAATGAGAGCTTACCAACAATAATAAACGTTTGGGGTATTTATAGTGGATGGTAACATACACTAAATATACCTTGGGAGGTGTGCATTTAATGCAAGTCTGCGTTGACCTGCAGGCATTTAAGGCAGTGTGCAGGAGATTTGCAGGAGGATCTGGTGGGCCTTGCCCGCCTAGCTTGCGGCGTGGCTTTGATAATGACATATAATGCGGCTCGTCATATCAGCCTGCAGGGCCAGGGGGCGCTCGAGGTAGGCTGACCGACCCTTAGGAGAAGGAACGATGGCCCTTCCGCGTGAGTGTCTTCGCGATTAAACCCTTAGGGCTCGTGGTCTCCCTGGATCGACCCAATATGTAACACTGCAATCGGACCCTCGACCGGGCAGACATCCCGCTTGGTGAACCCGTCGGTCCGATCGGGGATATCCGATCGGAGCCCTCCTTCCTGGGTCCTCCAATTGTCACCACGTGACTTTAGTTATCCGTTAGGATCGGGACACGTGGCGCGGTCGGATTACCCATTATCAATATTGGCTAAATCTTAATCTTTACTTCATTAATTTGTTGAACGAAAAATGATGACATCATCTCAAACTTTTTTATAAATTTTCTATTTTAACTATTAGTTAATATTTAACTATATTTTTCTGAGGCCTTTCTAGAAGGCCTATAAAACACAGATACGGACACGGCGATATGGATATAGCGATGCAGATTTTTTTCGATATTTTATACAAGAGAAGTGTCCGATACAAATATTCAACACGACACGATAAGATAGAATTTTTAGAAGTGTCTATCCATCATAATAGAACGCTCTTCTTCGGTGCTGGAGTCAGAAAGAAGGTCATCTAATTCTTCATAATTTTTTTATCCCAAAAGAATGAATATGAAATGGAGCACACAAGGTAGCTTTAAAGGGTAGTATACTTCTCAATTGTAAATGAAACTATCACAAAATCGAAAATAAAATAAAAATATATATTGGGATAACACCAGCTTTTTCATCCCACAACTTAATGGATGTGAGAACTTTTTTTTCTTTGCTTAAGGTATATTTTTGTAACTACCCACACTTAAATGTATGTTTTTATAATTATGCCAAATATCAAGATATATCACTATAATTGTTCTTTTTTTTTTGTTTTGAAAATTTCTCGATTATTCTACACACGCGTCTGTTGCAGTTGGGAATCATTGTTTCGCCAATATTGGCGCCTGAAATGTCCCCCAATGGGTGTAGATAAATTATATTTTGCTATTTCCTATGAAACACGGACACGGCGACACAATTTTTTTTTGATATTTTATACTAGAGAAGTGTTGGACATGAATATCCGACACGATGACAGATACGATACGACACGGCAAAATATGAATTTTTGAAGTGTATGTGCGTCATACACAATTTCTAATTTACATATTAGAATCCAAAGTATTTGTAAATTTGAGACATTAGGAATTAAATTTAGATAACATTAAACCATTGGGGTTTGGTCCAATGACCATCAAATATTACTCTCAATGTGGAGGTCTGGGGTTCGAATCATTGCAATAACAATGGTCGAATTGTCTACGTATGTTTAAAAAAAAAAAAAAAAAGTTTAGATAACATTAACCCTAAAAGAATGGATAACTATACATGATTATGACTTTGTAATTTGAGGCAATAGGAAGTTTAGATAACTATACATGAATATAATATATTCAATTGGATATGATAAATTCTGTTTTGAAATTCAAAAAATGGAATTAGTATCTTGAAAATCCCTTGTCGCGTGGGAGATACTTTTGTGCACATTAATGGGCTTTTTTAACTTTGAAAAAAACGTAGGATATCTTGAAAAATTATTAGAGTCATCTGCTGCAAGATTTAGTTGAGATTTTGTCAACCTTATCATTATCTAACGTTGCATGGCCTACCACTTTGCTCCGTAAAAAAAACAGTCCCATATTCAATGTCTTCGGCTCTTCGCTATTCAAATCACCTCATCTATTTGTTTGGTTTCTAAATTCATTTACACGGGTCGAGTCCGATCAAATTATTTAGATATAAACCTCTCTTTACCAATATTAGTTGGATTCGATCGGTTATGTTTTTAGTGGTTGATCACCTCAAAAGTAAATCGAAAAACCTCAAAGATTGTTAAATTATATAATACTTTTATCATACATATTAAATGATGGATTTGTTAAAACCATCCCACTACATCGAAAAATCAAAGATGTGAGATTTAATATATAAATATAATGGCATGACAAATCTTTTCTCTTGAGTTAACTCGCTTGCAGATACTGTCCGGTTTGGATCTCTTGAGCTAATCTGCTTGCAGATACTGTCCGGTTTGGGAGAGTTCTCAGGGAATGCACCTCATGATTTTTAAAACACGTCCATTTATAAGAAAGGTTTCCTTCTCCTGCACAATCAATGTGGGATACTACAGCCCCGGCCCGTATCTCAACTCGCATATATTGATTCCTGCAATAAATTAACTTCACGCTCCAATTTGTAAATAATTTCAGGAAAGAATTCAGTAAGAACAATTCGAAAACAATAAAATGCATTATTAGCGATAAGTCAGCTAGCTTGCTTATAATTCAAGATGCCAAAAATAATTGCATGAACAACTAATTAAATTAAAAATAATTAATATGGATTAATTAAATAAGACGTAATATAAATAAATTCATGTATGAACGTGCCAAACAATAGCAGTTGTTCGAATCTTACGTATAATTTATATAAAAAGTTAAAAACCTTCAAATTCAATCCATCACTTGAAAGTTACATATCAAATTGTTTTTTTTTTTTTTAATAAAACATATCAAATTAATTGTTGCTTATATTTAGATGTGTCCTTTAGTTGTCTTTAGTACGGATTTACTTAAAATTCAATCCACCTCAATTTAGTTATTTTCTCAATTTGGTGCTAAAATATTTCTACTAATTAAAAAGTTCAAATTATTAGGGAATTAAAATGCATCAAATGTTAACATCTTTAACACAATCATTATGATCTCGTGTGTAGGGAGACTTCTTTGTAAAGTTTAACTGTATGTGATTTATCATAATTAATGTTTTCTTATAAATAGGTGATATATGGGAGAAAATTAGGCCTAGCTAGCTAGTTATGAGATGTTATAATTAATTAAATGACCGGCTTATTAATAAAAATCTAAAATATTGAAAATTGAAGAAAAAAGTTAGCTAGCAAAAGACAAAAGGGATGTTGACAAGTATAAATCGTTACACCTAAAACCAAGTACAAGGGAAGGTGTGTGATTATGATTAATAATCTCTACTCAACCATTAATTATATATATAATTGTATATGAATTTCGTACTTAAATATTTATTTAAATTAATATTAGTCAAAATTGCATTTTTGTTTTTTGGTTACTCAAATATTTTATATATTGAATCAGCACAATTACAAGAAAAGACTTAGATATGACGATTTTAATTTGAAATATTTAATTAGAGTTCCGACAATATAATAAAGATATCGTTATCTCAAATTATTTAGCCCCAGCTGGCCCAAGAAAGACGAGACAAGATAAAATTCAGCTTGTTTATGTTTTACTTACATAATTTCAATTTCTGTATAAGTATTGGACAGCTAAATAGGGTCCCCATATATAGTAAATAGTAATCAAGGTGTACAAACATAAACCACAAATAATTGCATCACGGGAGCAGTTTAAAAGAATTGAATCGTCTTCTTCAAGTAACTCAATGCTTATCCAAATAATCATAAATATCATGATATTTAATTAAATATTAAAATTGGATTAGTTTTTTTCTTTTCCCACCAAAATTTTTCAGGGTTCGAGTACCGTAGAAACTCAATTAAAAACGATCCTCTTAATTGCTTCATACACAAATTAGAATATAAATTAACTCTGGATTTTACATAAGAAATTTAGTATTTTATCCCACTATAAATCTTGATTTACATAAAATTAATGTTTTGTCAGCGAACAGTGAGAAAATAAATTATTTATCAGTTCTTTGTTCCGACACAAATTAATATAAACTATTCTTGATTAGATCAAACAAGTACGAATCTCATACGGATGTACACCTGAATACAATTTTAATTAGGGGGAATATAACTAGCTAATTGTGCTGTAACATCATTAATTTCTCAGGAAACAAACCTTAAAATAATGGGTTTTTTTTTCACCTTAAAATAATAGATTAATTACATTTGGAGTCTAAAGAAATTTGCTAAATTATGTTGTGATTTTTTTAATCAAAATATTATATTTACATCCTACAAGAACTTCATAATTATAAAAATGACCCAAATCTTAGGGTTTTGTAGGGTTTCCGCAAAATTTACCACAAGAAATATGTCTGACACAATATACTATACGATAAATATTTTTGAGAGTGACTGTGTGCATTATGGATTCGAAAATAGAGACTCAAATTAATTACAAATAATATATTAAGTAAGAATGGAGTAATTTTTTATTTTTTTAATTGAAATAGGCCAAAATGAGATCGTAAGGTTTTTTAGGAGGTTCCCACTTCATATATAATCAATCATAACTGAAAGTTGATAGAGTACATCAGCAAAATAAGAGAAACAAGCACTCTAATCCTATAATAAAAAATACCAAAAAATAAACGTCTCAAAGTAGTACAAATTCACCATAAACACCATAAAAATGCCATACAAACGGGCCAACAAAGAAGATAATCTGGGTCGTTCATCACAAGACATCATCCCAAAAAGATCCATTTGGATAGTATATTTCTAGAATATGTATTCATTAGATCTAATCTCCTTATTGATCTAGACCGTATATTCAAGAGAAACACCAGTTCAGCAGATCGTCCAACTTTTTGCAAAATAACTTTATACCGTGAATGTGGATCATGTATCATGTATACGGCCATTATGTATTTCGTGAGTGGGATATAAAATAAAAGTAATAAAATGTGGAATAGAATATCTGATTTCTTAATTATACAGCACTACTATATTTATTAATTAAGTTATGTAAACTAAATACATAAAATGAAAATAGGTGAAAGCAATAAATAAAGAAAATAAAAATAGGGCCCATCGTCATCATAATAAAGGCTAGGCTAGGCTAGGCTAGGACAGTCAAGTAAGAAAAAAATCGTTAATTGTTGGAGTCGGAAAGTCAAGTCACCACGGCATCCACCGACCACCGACCTACCCCACCCTCCAAATATCTCTATTTTCTATTTATTATTACCCAAAACTAAATTAATTAATTAATTATATTTTTCTCTCTCTCCCCACAATACCAAAATGACAACTACTTTCCAATATTCAATTCCCATTTCAATTATTAAATTATTAAAACTCTCTGTCAATTACTCCATCTTTCATTTTCTTTTTCTCCTTTCAATGTCCCCCCCTTTTCTCTCTTCGAGCCAAACAATGCCCTACTATAAAAACAAAAAAGGGTTCTTATAATTTGCCAAGAATGATGGGAGAAAATTAAAAATAATTGTCTCAGTGTTTTATCATGATTTTTACACTGTCTTCTATTGTTTTTTTCTATAATTTACCTCTTACGACTAATTTTTGATGAAATATTATGTTTAGATGTCATTACATGCCATTCACACTACTTTTAAAGGGTTTTTTGTCCTTTTTAAATATCTACCCGCCCCACAAACATAACCCGACCTTAACCTACTGTAATTACTAACTCGGATTTTATAAAATATCAAAATATATCAACTTTTGCGTAACTTAATATCTTGTCTCTTCTAACACAAACCCCCCTCATCAAAATATGTATGACGCACTCCTAGTATTGAGGATCAATGTATTGAAACTTTCTGACATGTTGTTAAGTATTAGATCAATTTTAGGGTGTGTGTGCTGAAATGTGATGACTTTGGCGCCTTCATTGTGTTTTATAGAATTTGAGTTAGTAATTAGAGTGGGTTAGGATTGGATTATATTTGTGGTGCGGTAGATATTACAACATCAAAAAACCCTTAAAAATCACATGAATCAGATTTGATGATATCTAATCGAAAATTTCATCAAAAATCAGTTGGAGAATCGTGTGGAGATAATTTAAAAAGAAAATCCCTTAAAGATAATAAAATAGAAAAAAGCATCTCCGCCTGCAAGGTATTATGGACATGGCGGCCAACCACTCTAGTTTTATTTTTATTTTCTCCAAAAGAAAAATAAATAAAAAAAATAGAGGGGTGATGTTGTAATTTGAAAATATCTATAGTATAGCTATATATATAAGTGGGGATGTTAGAGAGAGATGGAGAGAGAAGGATTGTGGTGTGTCGGTGGATTTTGTTTGTTAGTTTTTGGGTCAGAAAACTTGCTTTTAAGGAAAAAAACTAACGTGGCCGCTCAAACAGATGACAAGAGCCTGAGGAGTTCTCTAGCTCGGAGCCTGCCTGCCAAATCGACGCCACAATCCTCACCCTGTATGTCTCTCTTATTTATGCCCAATCTTTAGAACAGAATTTCTTTTTTAGTGAGAGGATTAATTTTGCTTGTTTTTAGAGAGAGAGAGAGAGTGAGAGATGGAGGTCGGTGTTGGCGGCGTTTCTGCAGGCGGCGGTGGTGGTGGGAGAGCTGTGAGCCGGCGGAGGAGCGATAAGCCGTACAAGGGCATAAGGATGCGCAAGTGGGGCAAGTGGGTCGCCGAGATTAGAGAACCCAACAAGCGATCCAGAATCTGGCTCGGATCCTATTCCACCGCTGTGGCGGCGGCGCGTGCCTACGACACCGCCGTGTATTATCTCCGAGGACCGACGGCGAAACTCAATTTCCCGGATGAAATCTCGACCGGCGGCGGGCTGAAGGACCTCTCCGCCGCCTCGATAAGGAAGAAGGCGGCGGAGGTCGGCGCAAGGGTGGACGCGCTTCACACCAACGGCTTCGTCGCCGCCGCCGTACACGGCGACCATGCAATAAATCATCAATCGATGAAGATGAAATCCTCTTGGTTCCAAGACGAGATTGATCTGAACAAGAAGCCCGAACCCGAACCCGGTGACCCCACCGTCGAGTGCTGGTGATGATCAATTGCTCAAAATTTTAACTATAAATATATATATTTTTTTTAATCTTTAAATTTTACTAGTGTTCGTCTTCCTGGGTGTGATGGTAACATGCACCTCGTAGTAGTCTAGATTATGTTTTTAGTTTTTTTCTTTTTTTTTTTTTTTTTTGTAATTTTCAATTTAGTAATTTCTCTTTGTTTATTTTTGGATAGAACAGTTTTGTTCATGGAAATTATTATGTAAAAGAAATTAATGTAAATATTTAGCTCTGTGTAGCATAGATTTTCCTTTTCCTTGTTCCTTTCTATATCAGAATTGACCAATAGAATTTTTGCATGTGATGATGCCCCAAATGTTGATGATTACTTGGTCCCAACTCCCAAGTGGTGGTTGGTGGTGGTGGTGGGGGCGGATGGAAGCACGGCGGAGGTGGTGGTGGTGGTGGAGCGTGGCGGGGAACAGACTAACAGCGAGGGGCCTACCATTGCTCGAGTTTGATGCAAGTGGCTAACTAGAAAATAGAAAATGAGTGATAAAGATTTGCATTTTGAGTTGGAAATTTTATTAACTAACTTATCTTATATTTTGCTTTTTTGTATTCGTAGCACGTATGCTACAATTTGAATTATTTTAACATCTACATTCGTGACACTGCAGTGTAAAATAAATGATAAATCGTAATCGTATTTTACACTGCAGTGTAAAATAAATTTGAATAATGGGCCAGACCACGAGGATAATGGGCCCACTGGAAGAAAAATCCCAGCCCAGTAAAGGCATTAGGCGTTTAGGGGTATGTGATGTGAAATCACGTTTTTTTTCTTTTTTTGAAGAAGAAGAAATCACGTTTTTCATTGCACAAGACTTGCAAATTCGGAAGTGTTAATAAATCGTATTTGATCAAGATTATTGCGAAATTACGTTTCGTATACTAATCAATTATGTGCACGTGCAGTGTCGTGTTATGTCTGTAGCGTCTCAAAAAGTAAAGAAATTGTCCCACATCGATTGGGAGAAAGACTTTGGTTTAATTTATAACTTAGAATTTAAGTGTAATCAATGGATATGAGCAGTGGTTTAGACCCAATTTAGGTTACACTCAATAGGATCGAAAATTATATTTATATCCAATGGGTTTGGGGCGTGACAATGTCGAACACTTATTTAGTAGAAAATATTGAAATTCAAAGGTTATAGTTATGTCCAACGGGTCCAGGAGCGTGACAATATCGAAGACTTATCTAGTAGAAAATATTGAAAAGAAAAAACATGTCTCTCTCGTCATATCTTTGTTGTGTTTTGTCAATATCGCTATATTCATGTCTCTATTAGCAAATACTAAAAAAATTGTGTTTTCATATTCGTATATATTTGTATCTTGTTGTATCTGTATCGTCGTAGCACCAAATACAGTTCTATTTTTTCTATTATAATGTGTACGAATATAATTTCTTAAATATGTAAACAAATGTAAATCACTTGACTTGAATCAATGAAATGACAAAACATGATATAAAACAAATTAAAAAAAAATCTAATATGTATGAAAGGAATAATATTAGTTTCTTTGCAAGTGAAAAGCTTACTACTTATTGAGTGTGGATAATGTGAAGTTTATGTATTTCTTCCCCCAACCAAACGAGAAAACATCCGAATCATTGGAAAGGGACCACACTTTTCTCTAACATTTGAGGTCTTCAATTCATACAACTCTCTCAAAAAAAAAAAAAAAAAAAATTGGCATAAAATCAAGTCATTCGCATGGATCAAATCATTAGAACTTAGGTAGACTTTATCTAACCAAACCCCAACTAATTAAATAAAATTTCAACCAAGATATTAAATACGATACTATACTATATTACAAACAACCCCACATCTTTGATGATGCATGAAAATCCAATAAAATCAACACCAAAAACATTTTAATATAACAAGCTACTCTACAAAGGTTGAGATGATGTACTTTAGTAATGATTTTGCAGTTCAACAACCGAGAGAGAGAGAGAGAGGGAGCAGAGAGCAGAGAGCAGAGAGCAGCAAATAATCAATATGGTAAAGTTAAAGTTAAGGGCCTATTTTAAACACCAATCCGCTCACCATTCATCATAAGATACAACTGTTACTAAATTAGTTCAGTTCTACTTCCATTTATTGTGCTTTTGTTTGAGTTAAAAACAAACCTGTTTTTGCTTGTTACTCGCCTCCCATGGATCGTTTAATTTGTAGAGCAGCTCTTACGACATTTCCTCTAGTAATAATTCCAACCTTCAAAATCAGACAATTGGTCAGCTATGATAAATGAAGGATGTTCGATCAGAGAGAGAGAGAGAGAGAGTGAGAGTAAATGTGCATATGAAATAACAATGTCATAGGTTCTTACCAGCCTACCAGCATCATCCACAACTGGGAGGCGGCGATATTTTGTCTCGAGTAGCAACCTGTCCGTGATAATAATAGTAATTAATATTAATAATAACAGAAAGGGAGAGATTTACCTTTGCTATCCTTGAAATTTGGTGTAATTAAAAATTGGTCACTCTTGTTTCTGAAATTACAAAAACACCCCCGATGTTTCATTATTCATGTTCACACCAACGTAAGTGTCTTATCTCATGCAGTCCATTGCTCTAAGAGTCAATTCAGTTTAAGCCCTAGTTGATGCCGGCCAAAGCCTTTCTTTGCCAAAACTCATGGGTTTTTTCGTAATTTTGAAAATAAGAGGGACTAATTTGTAATTACACCAAACCTCAAGATGGTGGAAGTAAATGTCCCTAATAATAATAACTGAAAAAAAAAGAAAATAAAATGCGAATTGCAAGGAATGTACGACAAAAAAAGTATAACATGAGACCTTGCTGCTTCCTCTAGATTAGTAGATTGGTCAACCACCATCGGAGCTGGTGTCATCACATCTCCAACCACTTTTCCATTTGTTTTACTCAGCAAGTTTTGTACTTGCTTGAATGTCTGCAAATGTTATTCCAAACATGCATGAGAGAGACAGAGAGAGTTCATGTCCGCAAACACACACGCTCTTACAGAAATATTCCAATCTAGTATAACCTTCTAAGTGCTCGTGCGACATAAAATATTAGGACCATAATTTTCTCCAATCTTTTCAGACTTCATAAATAGCAACTACTTTTTAATGATCTCATATATGATTTTTCATATATATAACTTTAATAAGTTGTAGCATTTTATGAATTAAAACATAAAATCACTAAATGCAGTTTGAGAACATTCTGTAAGGAAACTGCATTATATCTGTTATGCCATCATTTCTTCCAAGCTTAAATATGTTTTCATTAATTTCATATTTTTAGTACTCGAGGACTTAGGCAAGTTGGATGTTGACATGCATGCAAGAAAATAAATTTAAAATTCCCAATAGTCTCAAAACTTCAAAAAAAAATGCCCCAGAACTTCAAAGGTAGAAAATTTGGAGCCAATTTCATGGGCATATCTCTCAACAAACTGCATATAAAATAATTGTTAGCTAAAGCAACTCTGACTACTAAGCAAATCTAAGTTTAATCCTACACAGCGTTGAGTTTTCAGCTTCTTTCTCTTTCCTAGTCCTTCACCTCTGTACAACTTTGTGTCTCAACATACAATTATAAAAGCCAAGAAGAAATTCCTATAATACCTTCCAGGTTCTGTCAACTTCGGGAAACATGTCGATATCTGTACTTCCAGTACCTAATCATGACATTTAGAACATTTCATCTGAATTAAAAAGATGTCTATTGTCAATTTTCAATGAGCGTGAACCAACTGAAAAACGGGGAAAAAAGAAAAATAAGAGCAAATAGGTGCATCTGCTAAGAGAGTGTTTGTAAACTCTTCAAAAAAAGCATTTTTGGCCCTTTTGCATTTCTTAAGCACTTTGGGAGTGTTCGGAAAACCAGCTTATTTTAAGCAGAAATAAGGTAGAAACACCGAAGGACTAACTCTTAGCTTTCAGCTTCTAGCTTATTTTCATAAATAAATGGAAGTTTGTTTATTTAGTCTAATAAAAGTGTTTCTAACCTTTTTTTCCCAAACACTTAACCCTTTTTTCTTAACTTTGACTTCTTCTTTTTCCCGAACAATGATCACTTTTACCACTCCAACTTTTTACAACTTTAACTTCTGCTTTAGCTTCTCCAAAAGCAGAACAGTTCGCAGACACCCACTAAGTCTTATATTGTTTGAGAAGTCTATAGAGGTAGATACTGTAGGCAGTAGGATTGACAGGATAACCATTTAGCATGAAAGAGTGAAGTGGGGTCACAGAATGCATGAAAAGGGAAACTTGAATAAATTCAGTAATGAAATCAGACTACTCAAAATCAACAAGAAAGAAAAACTATAAATTAAAAGAACATTAATTAGAAATAAAATTGTGTAACACCTGAGATGGAATCCAATGCTAATAAGTCGTAGTCTGACACAAGACCAACCTGCAGAACAAACAAGAACCATATACAGTTTAATAATTCATTTGTTTTAATTTGACAAGAAATTCAAGCTAAAAACCAAGTACAAACTGTGAAATGAGATTATTGTTTTTGCAGAGAATGAAAGAGCAAAACATACCAGCTTCCAATCATCATCAATCACCGGAAAACCAGTAATTCTGTTTTCCACAAGCATTTCCAGTGCTATTTCACAAAAATAATTGGAAATAAATAAATAAATGCACCGAGAATGAACTCCAAAAACGATCAGCAACTGACAAAAGAAAAAAAAAAGATTTATATATAAAAAGAAAACCTTCATCCACAGTTGTACTCGACTTAACTACGTGCAATTCATCTTTGGTCGTCATGAAATCACCCACCGTAAAGGTCCCATTTCTAGGCTGCCCAACAATCCATAAAATTAATCAGAAAATCATATACAGAACAGAAATTAATTTCAAAAAACTTATCTAGTAGATGAGATTAAATGGAGTATTGGAGTTAATAAAACTATACGGGCACGGCGTTTGCAGCTGGAGCGGTGCTGGTGGCAACGCAAATAGGAAGGTGAGGGCTAGACACTCGGTTGGAGGAAAAAAGAGGGTTGGAATGATTCGGGAAATTCCGGGCTAAGAAGCGGCAGGGCGGGTTGTGGTGGCGCCGGTCAGCGGCGGATGGGCGGAGGAGGGACGGAGAGAGAAGCTCCGACCGAAGTGTTGAGGTCATTTTTCTGTAAATTATTGCGGTGGTTGGTCGCCGGCGTAGTTAAAGATTGTGGCCTCGACGGAGCGTTCGAAGAATAGAGACGTCGATGTTAATCAGCTGAGTTATCTACACACACATATCAATGTGTGCATTTATTTAAATTTTAATATATATGCATAAATAAAATATTGGTTTCTTGTTTTATTTTTTTGATATAAATCAAAGTTTTTGAAACTAATTACTAATTTCTATGAGGGAAAATTTGCAAATTTATCAGTCAATTATTTAAAATTGGGTTCTCAAAATTAGCTGGAAAAAGAGTTTTCTCAACTCAAAAAGTCATGTAATTTAATTTTCAAATGAGAATGACTTATGTGTCTCCCCTGAAAATTAAGTCACATGTTACATTTTGGGAAAATTATCTACAATTTGTATAATTTTAAAAATTAAGAGATAAAATTTCAACATTTTTGAAGTTATGTCCTGAAAGTCTCAATTCTCGAATGGTAATAAAATAATAGTGTATTAGAGGTGGGTACTTTTCTCCAAGTTAATCATATATCTGAATCTTGCCTAATTGGGCCAAACCACCAAATGTGCTGGACTTAAACTTACTTTTGGGCCGTTCAAAAGTGGGGTTTTGAACTTTTTGGACACTTCTAAGATTTAAGCAGATTCACTTCCAACTTTTTTGTTGAGTAGATTTGGACATATTTTGTGGGCTAACAATTTACGGCCTAATTAAGAGAAAAGCCCAACACTTCAAAAACCACAAAAGGACAAACCAACAAGCCCATGTCCAATGGTGAGAGGAAGGTCACTACACTAATTTTATTTTTATTAGTTAATTATTTTATTAAATTATAAGTTATAACAAGAAAGTGTTCAGAATTGGAACAATTTTGGATTGTGAAAAGTCACCAAAAATCCAAAAAACTATTGAAAGGATACCATTTCTTGTAGGTTTATAATTTTTATCATTATTTTATTATTTTGAGTTAATATTTTATACTAGTAACTATCATCATGGGATTATTTAATTTATATTTAATGCGCATAAATTACACAACAATACTTGAGTATGTATTAAATAATTTTGTATAAATTAAAAGAAATGTTGATAGTTATCTTTCTAACAATTCAAACTAAAAAAACTATTAATTAAACTAATTTAAAATTATATCGGATTTGAAAAAGCTCCCACTCCTGAACTCTTGAACTAAAGGAGTGCTACCAGTAATTAGTAAAGTTCAAAATGAATGGGATATCTTGAATATGGATCGAACTTATTTTATAGTAGACAACCCCCCGGCCCTATGGTTGGTTGAGCCTGCCCTCTTTCATCTATCAGGACGTCAAGTAGCGCACGCATTCCTAATATCAAACTATTAGACCACGTCGATAAGCTTCCTTAATTAGGCATATATTTGCTTATATAATATGAAAAATTGACAAATCTAGGTGATATTTACCCACCTAACAGCTGTTGGATTTTTGTTCCATAAACATTTTGAAAACTTTTAAAAGTTGACAAAACATGCCGGGATTATTGTTGCAAGGAAATGGTAAGATAGGAAAACTATCAACATTTACTTTAGATCTATGGCACCTTGCCTATTTGTTAGTTGTAGCCCGTTATGGAGCTGGGATCCTAAAGTAAAAGTACACTGACTCAAAAATACGTAATTCAAAATATTTTGGTGGTACGTCGAATAAAAAATTATATATATATATATATATATATATGAGTTTTTAAATTAATAGGTACATGCACGTGTTCACTTTTATGTAGCTTTGCCACTTGTTGGAGGTTGTTTATTTATTTATCTCCTTATTTTTTATTAAAAGTGTGACCACTCAATTAAGGGCTCAAAGTACATTTTGACAAAAATACTCAAAAACATTTGTGATTATGTACCAAGTGGTAGGATTGGGAGCTAATAGAGGTAAGTTGTTACTTTCCAGAGCAACTATGGGATCATGCAGAAATATGCAAATAATTAATAAATAAATAAATATCTAAAGGGACCACCATTTTCAATAGATCTTTGGATCAAAGTTACTTAGCCTCTCAACTATTTGTATGAAACTCTCTGTCACCTTAAATGTTCACATATGACTTTGTCCCATTATGATTTTTATATTATCATATGCTATATGCACGTAAAATTCTAAAAAGTATATTGTTCAGTGTCTTATCATGTACGATATTCGTATTCGATACTTCTCTATTAGTAAATATTAAAATAATTATGTATCACCGTATCTGTATTACATCGTATTTATATCACTGTATTGGTATCCATGTCCTTAAATCATAGTTCATAAGCTACGGTGAAGGTTGGTTTGAATCGTACAGATGGGAATATAATATAGGGCTCATAATCAATTTCTTGATACAGAGAGAACTATATGAAGTCCAAAAATAATTTGGGTGGACCTTAGAAATTAGAATGTAAAGCCCAATTCAGAAGTTTATACATCCAGCCATAACAGTGTCATTCAATTAAAATAGAAAATTATATACAAATACGCACGCATATATATATATATATATATATATATATATGATGCACGGATTTTTTTATAAATTCTACTTTGTTATGTCGTATTGTATCCGATATTTTTCTAATGCAAAATATTAAAAGAATTATATGTTATTGTTTTCGTGTCATGTCATGTCCGTACTCGTGTATCATAAATAGACATTCATTTGTACACCAAAAAAGAGTTGTGGAGAATGGACATAGAGAATATTTAATATAGAGAGTCTTAGAAAAAAAAAGAAGAATATTTACAATAACAATTGGATTGGTGGGAACAAGGACGATGATGTTAAGTAAAAGAGACTCATCCATCGTTAATCAAACTTAGACATAACAATTTCAACTTTTTTTATATATATGAACCGATTTCTCTAAAAGTCTTAGCAAGACAACATCTTTTATAACATATATATCTAATATAGATCAAAATATATAGAAAATAGAAAGAAAAAGAGAGGGCACCCTATTCGAAATTAGCCTTATTTGAATCCTGACTTTGGATACAAAATAATTTAAAATTTATTGGTTAGCTATTCCATTATGTAAATTGTTAATAATTCAGCGATAAGACTAGTTATTACTTACTTATAATAGAGAAAAAAAATTGGGTTGGAGGGAGAAAAACGTAGACCAAGGTCTAGTGATGGATAGTTGGGGGAAAATATTGTTGTGTCCATGAATAGCATCGGACTAGTAATAAGTAATCACTACACCATGAAAAAAATAATGAACCAGCCTAGCCTCACTATTTGTACTAGGAATAATGAATTTGCAACGTTTATTTCTCATTCTTGTTATAGCTATAATTACACTAGGAGAAACTATTTATAATATATAGTTCTATAATTGGAAAAAATAGGTAGGTTCATTATTGGAAAGTTTGGCACTATTCTTTAATATGGATTTCGTCAACGGTATGTACTTTTTTATTTTTATATATATTTCGCCAAATATATTAAAGTTGGTAGCTCAAAATTTTCTTCTCAAATTGGGAACATCTTGTGTAATTGTTATTAAGTTGAAAACAAATTAAACTAAATATTGTCTTACTCAATTCACGGACTAAATATATTCTTTATTATGGAAAAAAATATTATAAAATTAAAAGAATTTGATTAATTTAGATATTAATTATGAGTTTAGGGTTATTAATTTGATTAATTTAGAAATTAATAATCAAATTAATTATTAATTTGATTACTTATCACTGTGATGGTCGATCTCAGATCCCGGTCGAATAAATTCAACCGAAACCTGGGGGACTCGTGATGGGGAATATCTTGGAGAATACACGTGGCACATTCGTAAAAGGGGGAAAAACGCCACGTGTATCTAAACCCGGGTCAACCCACGCTTGACTCGAGAACATGCTCGAGGGTCGACCATAGCTCGCCCTGATACCCCGACCTTCATTACAATGTAGAACCTCCCGGGTGCCATAAGTCGAACCCTTCAGGCTCGAGGATCGATATTCGACTCGCTAATCCTCCTAGAACGTAGATCGAGGGTCGACCTACGGAGGCTCGAACCTGTCCCATCCCTACACGATCGACCCCGCAGCAGCCGCATTAATTGCGCCGTATCTACTCTGATTGCCTTCCGTATTCTGTATCTCCAGAAGTGACAGGCAATCAGTCCTGTCAGGGAATGAGTCAGATCCGAGGCACAGGCATTAAATGCCCCACGGTCGAGGCCATACCCAGTAGGTATGAAGTCTCCCTATAAATACCCCCATCATTTATTATGGTAGGTAAGCTCTTCACGTTAATAACTTTGACTTCCATTCTCTCTTAACGAATATCCTATTCGAAACTGACTTAATTCAGTGGAGAGGCTACGCCGGAGACAACCCCCTCCGGCCAAGTAATCCCATGCTAGTGCTTTTCAGGTCATAGCCGAACCCCTATTTACAAATTCAACTGTCTGTCGAGGCCACGTGGACGACTCAGATCCCGTACCAAAATACGACATCATCAGTTTGGCGCCGTCTGTGGGAACAATCTCGAGACTTTCGACCTTAGAGCGATCGAGCGTTAGCGATGGTGAACAAGAAAACAAAAAGCACCCACAGCATCGTCAGGACTCGATCTCAAATCGAGGCTGATCGGGCCACTGCCGCCGCTGAAGAACAAGCGGCCTTCGCCGCCCGACTGGAAGAAATCGACCGACCCCAGGGGGCAAACCCTCTCAACGAGGTGGAAGAGGACGCTATCTCACGGGCGGACCTACCCGCAGTCATACTCCCTGCTCAACCATCAGCCCAAGATCTAGCCGCGTACACCAGTCAGGTCTACGAAGAGGCTAGGCAGGCTCTCGAAGCGGGAAGGCCCATAAGGGTGATCCCCCTCACAGTCAATGTCACTGAGCCCTCTCCCATACAATATAGGTTATCTCGACCTCCCCTTGTCCCTCGAGCTCAGACTCACGCAGGAAGGGGGAACGAGGGCCGCAGGCCCGAAGCTGCCCGACCTCCGCGTTATCCCGCTGACTATTCCCCGGAGGGGGAAGATGAGAATAACGGCCACACGGTCCAGAGGCCAGAAAAGGCGCATGTCGCGGAACAAGAAAACGAGCCTGAGGAGGAGGGCTACTATGATGATGAATACGATCGAGAAGAATTCGACGATCAAATCAATGCAAGGGACTACGTCCCCCCACCTCCCATCCGTCGGAGGGCATATTCGCAGCCTATCCCACCTATACATCCACATCAGGTCCGCCCTACGGGCGGGCTCAAGCAGGACGCTAGACGTCCCCCTCCTCCCCGACTTCCGGCCAGGGAGAGGTTAACAAACAAATACGCCGGCGTCCCACCATTCGGGGATTTGAGGGACAGACTTCCCCCCCGACGTGAGGTTGCTCGTAACGAGCACTGGGAACCCGAGCGTAACGCGCGGAGCAGGCGACAAAGGCTGTCGCCATTTACAGAGGGGATCCTCAGCGAGGATCCAGGATCGACCGCTATCCCCCGGGACCTTCCCATCTACGATGGGAAAACCGACCCCGGCGACCACATAACCAGCTTCGAGCTGTCAATGAACCTGTTCCCCCATACTCCGCACACATGGGCCAAGGTTCTTGCCACCACCTTCAAAGGGGCGGCGCTCGACTGGTTCCTCAGGCAACCACCCGCCTCTATAAGGTCTTATGACGAGCTCTCCACAGCGCTCGAGGGCCACTTCTCCCCCCTAATCCAAGATAGGCTTGGGGTGTCGCGACTGGATTCCATAGTCCAGGGAGTGAGCGAATCCCTACGGGATTACTTCACTCGGTTCAACGCAGAATTGGTCCGTGTCGCACCGCCGGACCTGGCGGTCGTCCTCAGCGCCTTGGGGAAAAACTGCCACTGCCGTGACTTCACCAAGGATATCCTTGGTCGAGTTCCCATAAACAGCCTGAGGGACATCCAGGACTGTGCCACGAAGTGGATGGACTATGAAGAGATTGAAGGGAGCTACTGGGCGAATCACGGTCAAGCCATGCTGCGAAGTATTGGTCGAGCCCCCGCTCACAGCAACTACTACAATCGGTCTCGCGGCCCTGAAGACCGAAGTCCCCCTGCATCCAGTCGAGGGAAGAATAAGGGTCGTCAAGAGAGCGGCGCTCGACCCGAGGGAAGCTCGAGCGTTCGGCGGCCCGACCGGGAGAAATACGAGCCCCTGATATGCGCTGTAGGGGATATCCTCCCTAAAATTCCTGGGAAACTCCTCAATTACCCCAAGAAGTTGAAGCTCAACCTGCGGAAGATCGATGACTCTAAATACTGTGAGTTCCACGATCAGCCGGGGCATGATACAAATGACTGTAACCAACTGAAGGATGAGGTCGAGAGGCTCATCCAAGGGGGGCATCTTGCCGAGTTCGTCAAGAGATTGAAGAGGAATAGGGATCGGGGGCGTGAGCGGCGCTGCAATGAGAATGAAGACAGACGGTCGAGGTCTAGGTCTCGATCGCCCCCGCCCAAGCGGAATCAACGGGATGGAAAACAAGCCATCTCCCCTAACATGATTCCGAACGCGCCAACCCACGGTCGAATCGATATGATCGTGGGGGGCCCCGATGGGGGAGATACCAGGACATCCCGAAAGAGGGGGATTCGCCGCGCTCAAACCAGCCTCCATGGCCCCCACGAAGTGCTGCAAGTAGAGCCTGGAGAAGAATGGAAGCAAAAGGAGGTGGCTTTCAGCGATAGGGACTTTCATCTAGATCCCCATCGGGACGGCGTAACGCCGAGCTGTCCGATGGTGGTAACTTTAGATATTGCAAACTACGCTGTAAGTAAATGTTTGGTTGATACTGGAGCTAGTTCAAACATTGTTCTTTACTCGACTCTTCAGCGAATGCATTTGAGTAAATTAAGATATGAACCAGTAAAAACAACCCTCAAAGGCTTTGGAGGCTCGATCATCGCCCCAAAAGGCCAGATTAAAATGCTCACTTCCATGGGCGTCCATCCCGCTCGAACGACGATGGAGATTAACTGGGTCGTCGTTGACATCCCTGACTTCCCGTATAACATGATTTTGGGTCGACCCGGCCTCATTGACTTCAAGGCCGTTATCTCGACCTACCACCAAAAGATCAAACTCCCGACTCCCTACGGGATCGGGGAAGTATGCTGTGACTTAGCCGAGTCTTGGGCTTGCTACGCAATTGCCAACGAGGCTCGACTCCCCACAGAAGACGTGCTTAAGCCTGGCGATCTCATCATGGATGATGCAGATGATGACGAAATGATCCCCGACCCCGAAGGGGATGGGGCCTCGCGCTCTAAAATGAGTACTCATGAAGCTCGAAAGAAAAGGAAGGTGGACGAGTCCCGGCTGTCAGCAGCCGAGGACACTCGGTTGGTCCAACTCGACCCTCAGGATCGAGAAAAAACCACCAGGGTCGGAGCGAGTCTCGAGGGAAAACAGTTGGAGTGCCTCACCATCTTCCTACAGGAGAATGCGGACGTCTTCGCCTGGAAGGCCAAAGATCTGGAGGGGGTCGACCCAAGGATAATTTCGCACTACCTAAACATTGACCCTGCCTTCAAACCCATAAAACAAAGACTAAGGACCCAAAGTGTCGTCCGTAATTCGATCATCGAAGATGAGGTCAACAAATTGCTCGATGCCGGGTATATCACTCCAGAAAAATACGTCGATTGGCTCTGCAATGTGGTCCTCGTGGCCAAGACAGGAGGCAAATGGAGGATGTGCAACGACTTCACTGACCTAAATCGGGCGTGTCCTAAGGACCCTTACCCTCTTCCCCGGATCGACCAACTGGTCGACTCGACCGCCGGATGCGAGCTGATGAGCATGATGGATGCCTTCCAAGGGTATTATCAGATTAGGATGGCTCCCCAAGACCAAAAACACACGGCGTTCATCGTTGTCAAGGGGATATATTGCTTCAAAGTGATGCCATTCGGGCTCAAGAACGCAGGAGCTACCTATCAAAGGCTGGTTAACCTGATATTTGATCCTTTGATTGGAAAAACGGTGGAAGTTTATGTGGACGACATGATCGTCAAGAGTCTAAAGGCGGAGAATCATCAAAACGACCTCAGCGAGATGTTTGCCTTGATAAGAAAGCATCGCCTCAAGCTCAATCCCCTGAAATGTGTGTTCGGGGTTAAAGGAGGAAAGTTTTTGGGATATATGGTAAGCCAACGAGGGATCGAGGCCAACCCGGAAAAAATCGCGGCCGTTATTAACATACCCCGACCAGAAACCATCAGGGGGGTCCAGCAATTGGTCGGGCGAATCGTAGCACTTAACAGGTTCATATCTCGATCGGCCGAGCGTAATTTGCCCTTCTTCAAAATATTGAGAGATGTGAAAAGGTTCGAGTGGACGGAGGAGTGCGACCGAGCCTTTGAAGAAATGAAGAGATACCTGGCATCCGCTCCGCTGATCGCCAAACCCGAGCAAGGGGAGATACTCTATCTCTACCTCGCCGTCTCAGACGAAACCATAAGCTCGGTTCTTGTAACCATCAGGGATCGGAAACACCTCCCGGTATATTATGTAAGCAAGATCCTTCACGGGGCAGAGACTCGATACTTGGAGATCGAGAAGTTTGCGCTTGCCTTGGTGGTCTCTTCAAGGAAGCTACGCCCATATTTTCAAGCGCACGAGATCGTCATCCTGACCGACCAACCGCTGAAGCAGGTGATGGCAAAACCAGATAGCTCGGGTCGACTGATCAAGTGGGCTATTGAGCTCGGGCAATTTGATCTCACTTTCCAACCCAGGGTCGCCATACAAGCTCAAGTCCTCGCAGACTTTCTGGTCGAGAAAACAACCAGGGCAAAGACACCTAAAAGCAAGAATACTCATTGGCTCCTGAAGGTCGACGGTTCGTCGACCGCCCAGGGTGGGGGCGCGGGGATCTCTCTGACAAACCCGGAGGGGTTGGATCTAGACTTTGCCATCGGTCTGAACTTTCGAGTCACCAATAACGAAGCGGAGTATGAAGCACTCATTGCAGGACTGAAAACCGCACTCGAAAGCGGTGCCAAGTCGATCGCAGTCATCACCGATTCACAACTCGTTGCGCACCAAGTCCAAGGACTCTACGAGGCCCGAGAGGAAAACATGATCAAATACCTGGAGATGGTACGCAAGCTAACAGCCCAACTCACAAGCTTCGTGATCAACCAAGTGCCCAGGGAGGAAAACACGAGGGCCGATGTGCTGTCAAAACTTGCCAACGGTCTCAAGGACACCAAAGAGCGCGAAATCACCTTCAAAATAGCCAATCATCGAGCCATCGACGGGCCCGGGGCAGCCATAATCACGATCGACCCCGAAGAGCCCTGTTGGCTCGATGAGATCGTGCTATATCTAAGAGACGGAGTGCTCCCACAGGATCGAAACGCTGCTCGGCGATTACGTCACCGGGCTACTAGATATACCCTCGATCCAGAGGGTCGACTCTACAAGCGAGGTAACCGCCGACCCCCGATGAGGTGTCTCCGACCCTCGCAAGTTGAAGAGGTTCTCTACGAGATCCACTCAGGAAGTTGCGGTAACCATGCGGGAGGCCGATCTTTGGCTAGGAAAGTAACACGAGCTGGCTACTTCTGGCCGACCCTCGAGAAAGACGCCGAAAGATGTTCCAGGCGTTGCGTCAAGTGCCAAAAAACAGGAAATTATTCCCACAAGCACGCCGCGGAAATGATAGCGATCGATGTTTCATGGCCATTTGATCAGTGGGGGATCGACATAGTGGGGCCACTCCCGACGTCCACCGTGCGGCAGGCTGAATATTGCATCGTGGCCTGCGAGTACTTCTCCAAATGGGTCGAGGCAATAGCCGTTAGGAAGACAACCTCAAAGGTCATCCAGAACTTCATATGGAAGAACATCGTATGTCGATTCGGAGTGCCTCGAGTCCTAATTTGCGACAATGGGCCTCAATTCAGAGCCGACGACATGAAAGAATGGTGCAAGGACCACGGGATCGATCAGCGATTTGCTTCGGTCGGATACCCACAAGCAAATGGGCAGGCGGAGGTGACCAATCGCACCATCCTCCGAAGTCTCAGCGCTCGACTCGACGCCAAAAGGAGGGCGTGGGCAGATGAGCTTGATGAGGTTTTATGGGCCTACAGGACCACCCCGCGGACCGCCACAGGCGAAACCCCATTTGCTCTCGTCTATGGATCGGAAGCCTTGATCCCCACGGAATTGCTCCACGAGACTGCTCGAGTCTCACACTTCCAGTTAGCTCAAAACAACGAAGGGCGAGCGCTCGAGCTAGATCTTATCGAGGAGAAGCGCCATCGTGCGTTAAGACGAATGCAGCAACACAAGGCGGCTGCCGCTCGAAGCTACAACAAAAACGTTCGACCCTTAAGCTTTCAAGTGGGCGATCTAGTCCTAAAAAAGGTTGAGGTGTCGAGGAAAGTTAAGAAGCTCGAGGAAAAATGGGATGGACCGTACCGTGTTGCACGGATCGCCAAAAACAACGCATATAGGCTGGAAACCTTAGGCTCGGAATCCGAGGAGTTGCCTCGACCATGGAATGCCTACAATTTAAAATTGTATTATCCTTAGAACCGATCCTTACGGGATTTGGATATGTAACTCCCCTCGAAGGGCCCTACATGTAATAGCTATGCTTGTGTTGAATACATCATAAGAATTCTTGTTTTAGCAGCATCTACAGTTAATCAGCATTTCAACAACGAAGCTGGGGACTCGAGCGTAAAACTCGAGCCCACGCAGTTTAAACAACCCTTAGTTTGAAGCTACGCTTCAGCAAGGGAGTTGGGGACTCGAGCGTAAAACTCGAGCCCACGCAGTTTAAACAACCCTTAGTTTGAAGCTACGCTTCAGCAAGGGAGTTGGGGACTCGAGCGTAAAACTCGAGCCCACGCAGTTCAACAACCCCTAGTTTGAAGCTACGCTTCAGCAAGGGAGTTGGGGACTCGAGCGTAAAACTCGAGCCCACGAAGTTCACAAACAACCCTTCGTTTGAAGCTCTGCTTCAGCAGGGGAGTTGGGGACTCGAGCGTAAAACTCGAGCCCACAAAGTCGGAAACCCTTTGTTAAGGCTACGCTTCAGAAAAGGAGCTGGGGACTCGAGCGTAAAACTCGAGCCCCCCAATGTTGCAACGGCTCCGTATGGAAGTTACGCTCCACCCCAGGAAGCCGGGAACTCGAGCCCGAACCCTTGGTTGGAATTAAGTTTCAACAAGTAGAGCAAGGATTCGAGTGAAATTTGATAAACAAAGCTCGAGCATGAAACTCGAGCCCGAACCCTTGGTTGGAATTAAGTTTTAACATATAAAGCAGAGATTAAGTGGCAGTATGTAAAGCAAAGACTCGAGTGAAATGTAAAGTATTAAATTTCATTAAAAAAAATAAAAATGCTATTACAAGGCTCGAGCCTACTGCTCGAGGAGGGAATCCTATTACAATTGAAAAAATGAGAAAAGGGGCTCAAGGATCGGCAGGGGCAGTCGACTTGCTCGGGCCGGGCTCGAGCACCAGAGAGCTCAACCACTCGAGCTCCGCCGCAGACCATGCAGGCTCGGCCTCATTTGGATCTACCGAGGGGAATAGGAGATCCATGGAAGGCTCCAGCGGTTCGTCCTTCCCGTCGTATGGCTTCTTCATGATTTCGGCAAGGAGCCTTTGGACCACAAAGCCATATGGATGCTGGTCGGGATCGGACGTTTCGACGGTAGTCTTCGTCACTACCGCTTGAGCCTCCGCGTCGGGGGCCACCTCCTTCTGAGGACGAGGGTCGTCTGCGGTTATCCCGACCCTGGAGAGATCAGCGCCTGGGACAATCAGATTCTGGGCCTGTAACTGGGCCAAGCAGAGCGCATGGCCTTCCTTGAAATCGTCAAACGCCTTAATGGCGCTGGCCTTCTCGAACATGGGCCCCTCCACGAATTTTTTCACAGCCCATCGCCCCATTGCCATCTGAGCCTTTTTGAGGAAGCCCCGAGCCTTGCCGCGATACTTAGCCTCCATCTCCCGCTCGACGGCCGCCCGACCAGCAGCCTGCCCCTTAACGAAACCCTCTTGGGCCTCGAGCCTGAGGGATCGAGCCTCCCCCTCGAGCCTAGAGACCTCGAGGGTTCGCTCCTCGACCGCCGCCAGAAGCTCGATCTCCCTTTCCTTGAGCTTCTTGTTCTCCGATTCCAGCAGTTGGGCGGACTGCTGAAATCCTTGGGCTTGCCTCTTCCAGTCGCCCACCTTTTGCTCCTCGACCTCTTTCTTGAGGTCGACCCACCGCCGCTTGTAAAATTGCTTCCTCGACCGGAGGGCCTTGGCGTATTGCACTAGGCCATGCGCGATCGGAGCAGTGCGCTGCAAGGTCGACATCAAAAAGGTGGATCAGTTTAAAATCGAGTAAAGAAACCTGGAAGCGAAATACGATAAGAGACTTACTGAAATGAAGGCGGTGGCGAGGTTACGCTCGAAGGTCTCTAGCGACCATTCGGCCATGCGCCTGTGGTCGGGCTCGGTCGCCACCGATCGCCAGATGGCCCTCACGGCCTCAAAATCCGATCCCGCGTTGAGAAGGGATCGGGGTTGCCCCTCGACTAGCTCCGGGACCCCTCCCGGGAAGTGAGGCTCGGCCACGGGAAGGTAATCCCTTATGCGGCGCGTCATAAACTCGACGCTCGTCTCGGAGCCCGAGTCGTCCGTCGGCTCACTAGTCGACCCTTTGCCCTTCATCTTTTTGGATTGTGGAGCGGGTTTGCGGGTAGGCCTGGGAGCCGGTCTCTTTCGGGTCAGAGGCTCGGCCTCCGCTTCTTCTTCCTCTAGGTCGACCGGGGCGGGGTCGACCGCTCGGCTGGACCCCTCCGAGGGCCTCTTGAATAGCCCCTTGCCGAGTCCGGGGCCTTGGCGGGGTAGCGACAAACCCGCTCCTGTATCCGCGCCGAGGATAGCAGGCTCGACTGCGGGAAGCTCGGGCCGACTCTGGACGGCCTCGTTGAGCTCGGCCAGCTTCTCCTCGGCCAGCTTCTCGTGTTCGGGCAACAGAGCCTTGCCCAAGCTTTGAAGGAAAGAAGTCCTGGATGCCATGAGGATGTTGGTATCTGCAAAAAACATCAACTCGATCAGAAACAGTTAGAAAGGAGAAACATATGATTAGCTTAAGGAAAAGAAACAGAAGAAAGGACATATACCCAGGACAAACCCCTCTCGCACTCTCCCGCACCCGATACCCGCGGCTGCTAAGTTCTCCTCTTGACAGAAAGTCCTACAGTCGAGCAGGACCTGGTCGGTACAAGCCTCCCGACCCAGGAACCCCATGATCAACTCAATAGACTCCTCGAGGTCCTCATCCTTTGAGGGTCGGAGGGTCGGAGGCCTATTGTCTTCCCATTGGGTCGGGATGAGAAAACCATCTGGGTGTTGGACGATCACAAACTCGGCCTTCCACTGATCGCCGTGAGAAGATGTGGGAATGGAGAATATCTTTTTACCCCTCTTCTGGGATAAGCTGTAGAAACCCTCGCCGGAAGGGGAAGAAGCGGAGAGGGTGAACATCTGAAAGAATCGAGCCCGCGTCGGCTCGAGCCTCAGAATCCTCATCAGAACGAAGAAGCAGGAGATGAGGGAGAAACAGTTAGCAGTCATCTGGCTCGGGCAGACTCTCAAGTCCCGGAACAAGCTAGTGTATTGAGTATTCCCGACCAGGCGGAAGCCGTTCATAACCGCGTTATAATTAACGGCTATCTCCCCGTGTGCTTGCTTGCCCAGGACATCGTCCTTTGTTGCCACTCGGATACCGTACGGCGCAGGCAGGTTCAAGCGGCTTACGATCCTCACGAACTGCTCCTCAGAAACCCCACCCACTATGCTATCATAGGGAGCAGGGGCTCCCCTCTCCGACTGTAGGGGCTCGACCCCAGCATCTCTCGACCCTCCCGCCGACTTTTCCAAGGGAGCGGCTGATGTCTTGCCACGGTACGTGCGCTGGGGCAAGGCAGCGGCGGACCGACCGCGCGGCCGAACGATGGTCGTCTCCTCGCGACCACTGGTGGATGTGTCCTTGTTCTTGTTGAGTCCCGTGGCCCTACGGGATGTAACCTCCACCTCGGACTCTGAGTCGGTGTCAAACCCTAAGTCGACTACGTCGAAGCGGGCTTCATACTCTCTCAACCTCTCACTCGATCCCTCAGACGCTCCCGACATTTTTATAGTTTTAAACAAAATGCAAGAGTTGAGGGTCGGGGATTACCTAAGTATGGACGGTGTTTACGCTCGAGACAAATTCCTGCGCCTGTGATTTTCTCGCTAAAATTGCTTCTGCTCGGAGTGAATATTCAGAAAACGTAAGATATGAGAGAGGGCTAGGCCCTTATTTATAGTAAGGCCTCGGAATACGGAACGTCGCCATAATTACTCTTTAGTAGGCTGACGAATCAAGCGCGCCTTCCCGAGAACGAGCTGACGGTCGACCTGCTTTATTGTCGGTTGCGTGTAACGGTAAAACGGGGTCGCGTGGCCCAACCAAAGAAGGCCACGTGGATCGAGCTTCACTGTGATGGTCGATCTCAGATCCCGGTCGAATAAATTCAACCGAAACCTGGGGGACTCGTGATGGGGAATATCTTGGAGAATACACGTGGCACATTCGTAAAAGGGGGAAAAACGCCACGTGTATCTAAACCCGGGTCAACCCACGCTTGACTCGAGAACATGCTCGAGGGTCGACCATAGCTCGCCCTGATACCCCGACCTTCATTACAATGTAGAACCTCCCGGGTGCCATAAGTCGAACCCTTCAGGCTCGAGGATCGATATTCGACTCGCTAATCCTCCTAGAACGTAGATCGAGGGTCGACCTACGGAGGCTCGAACCTGTCCCATCCCTACACGATCGACCCCGCAGCAGCCGCATTAATTGCGCCGTATCTACTCTGATTGCCTTCCGTATTCTGTATCTCCAGAAGTGACAGGCAATCAGTCCTGTCAGGGAATGAGTCAGATCCGAGGCACAGGCATTAAATGCCCCACGGTCGAGGCCATACCCAGTAGGTATGAAGTCTCCCTATAAATACCCCCATCATTTATTATGGTAGGTAAGCTCTTCACGTTAATAACTTTGACTTCCATTCTCTCTTAACGAATATCCTATTCGAAACTGACTTAATTCAGTGGAGAGGCTACGCCGGAGACAACCCCCTCCGGCCAAGTAATCCCATGCTAGTGCTTTTCAGGTCATAGCCGAACCCCTATTTACAAATTCAACTGTCTGTCGAGGCCACGTGGACGACTCAGATCCCGTACCAAAATACGACATCATCAATGAGAAATTAGTGTGATGATGATGATAATGGAGTTAGTGGGCCTACATCTATACCATTTGAAGGTGGCGTATAATGTGTCCATTGAGAAAAGTGGGCCTGGGCTAGACGACCAGAAGAAAGCGGGTGAGGCCCACTCTCTGGTTCGTTTTTTTTTTTTTTTTTTTTGATACGCAACATAATGTGGAATATATTTCTCATGCAAATATTCAATATTTTGAAAATAAATATATTTATACTGAAAAAATAAATAAATAAATATATTTTTTGAAAGAAAAGAGCAATGTTGGGGATTTTTACATAATTTCTTTATTACTATGAATCTGATCTATATCAATCTATGCCATGTTTGACAGTTTTGAGTAGGCTTCGCTTTTATCTTATGACTCTAATCACAGTTCATGCACGCTCCAATTTATATTGTGCATTTCTTCTTCTCCACTTCAACAATTAATCTTTTTTTTTGTTTGTTTGCTGTCCTTACAAGAAAATACCAAAATAACAGAAAAAGGGGTGTGTTCAATTTTTCTTGAAGTGTCTAACAAGTCAATATTATTAACTTATCACAGTGATTGATATATATAATATAGTATTATTAGACTTCACAAATGCAAGAAAAATATAGTAGTACTGATCTATTTGATGTCAATGCTAGACCTTATAACAAGATCATAAAGTTTGAAATTTGCGTTGATGCTATTATATAATTCGATCGAGCTAGCCCACTAGATAAGTGGGCAAACCGAGCTAAATCCAGATATATTGCGCTTAAGTGAGCAATTAAGGTTTATAAGAAGCTTATCTGAGTGAGAAATAATTGGCTATTATATATTTATTTATATTTTGTTTCCCAGTCGATTTTTTTCCGAGCTCGAGTACTGCAGACATCCAATTATTTCATTTACAAGTTAGAATATAAATGCTATACATTACTTAACGGAGTTGGTGTTTCATCTCACTGAACCAACTGAACTTTTAAAAACAAATACATATATTAATATTATTATTAATGATTCAAGTTCAAAGATATATATAACATTTATAGAAACAAGTACTGGAAGAGAATGAGAATCATGTAGATCCTCAAGTATATTAAAAGCAATGTGTCACTTGATTACGGTGTGGGAATAATATGGTGTATTATATATGCATTATGTGTATCAACATATTTTTAAGCTCAAAGACATAATTAAGAAAAAATGCGACCCTTTAAATAAATAAGTACAATAAAGTATTATACCTTAAGTAGCTAGACAATAGAATTGCCTAACAATCCAAATTCATAATTAAAAACAACATATTATTAGTTGTGGGGAAGTTTTTCATCTACAAATAAAATCACTCACGCTATTAATCGTCCCACATCAAATAATTACTAAATTACGCACTATATACTTTATAATAATTGGACAATCTTTACCTCATTAGCTAGCTTTTATAGTGAATTAGCTAGGCCCAAACACACTTCCTGATCATGGTATCAGAGTAGATTGTATCCTGCATTTAAACACTTCAGAGCAGGCTATCTCCTGCATCTAAGTTTAATTACGCTCCAGGTTGATCCCCGATTATTCGTGCCTGGACGTGAGGGGCAGGCGTTAACCGTCTCACATCGAATAATTACTAAACTACTACCTACCTTATAATACTTGGACAACCCTCAACCCCATTAGCTAGTTTTTGTGGTGAGTTAGATCCAAACACCCTACCCTAACAGTATTTTCGACATCCCTTGAATATGTTTGATACGATATCGAATTTTTATTTTTATTTTGTTTCTTATCTGGGACAATAAAATGGTATCGAACACGTATTCGGGAATTAAGTGTCAAAAGAATATTGATAATCAATACATATCTGACACTGTGTCGTAATATTTTTATAAGTATAGGTGTAATGTAAGTACTAAACGGATCTAAATGTATAATATTAAAAGTTCGATACATATGTTACGGTGTTAGGTTAATTTAATTGGGTTCGTTCAGAAATTTTAACTAATTTGTCCTACTAAACCTTGTACACCTAACTTAGGGGTGAGAAATTTTTCAATTTTTTTTAAAACTAGGTTCTTCGAATTTTGATTCAATTGTGTTTTTCGATACCTTTAATAACAAAAACCAAAATGATCACTAAAAATAACTAGAAAAAATAAATTTATTTAGAAAGCTACTCAACATTCAAGTGGTATTAATTAAAGATCTTAAGACTTATTCCGGTCGGGCCAACTCTAGATATTTGTATAGTTTATAATTACTGTTTATTTATCATTCTAAGATTACATAATTCAATACATCAATCTTACCAATGTTGATAAAATTAGGATATTGAAAATGAAATGTCAACAATAATATTAGTCCATATATATATATATGTCTTTTCCAATAAAACTCTGTTAATTATTAGATTAACTAATTAACTATAGTTTTGCAATTTCTTATAATTAACCCACAGTTTTCATGTAAAAGGACAAAAACTGTTAATAAGAGTATCGAATATTTACGCATCAAATTGATTTTTAATTCCATTTTTATTTTAAATTGGAAGTTTTCTATTTTTGTGTAAATTGAATGCATGAGTATATAAAATAATGGTGTAATATTAAACACTAATGTTCATATGCCTGGCTCATACAAGAATTAGATGGGGTTCAAGTTAGACGTGGGTTAGATTCATTTCATCTAAAGACTAAACAGGGTTATATTAGCCCGATATAACTAAAATTCAAATTTCCTAACTTAGTTAAAGTCTATGGTTAAGTTAAGAAAATAGATCATCTGATCGAAGATTCAAATTTTAATAACCTTGACAAAATTGCATTTTCTTTAAAGTTTAAAGTTAATTGCATAGAAACGCTGTTTTATTTTATACTTTTCAGAGTATTTTAAGTAAATGTTGTTTGGTGAAAATTGACAAAATAAGATCCATGTTCTCACTTTTTTTATAATAAGGTTTCTAAGTTTATGCAGTAATTTATTCTAAATTCAAGGTTAACTCATGTTTATTTTTTATTTTAACTTGTAAGTGGACATATGAATCTTTCGTGGTAAAAAAAAAGAAGACAATAATAATAACATTTCAAACACACGTACCAAGAAACAAATAAATTAATATTTTTCGTGCTATTTTAAATAAGAAAATCTGTTGAGTTTTACAAATGGCATTTGATTAATAATTCTTTATTTGAACCAAAGTTAGTTGGTCTAATAATATGAGGCAACAGATCCTATAAATATGATCTAAGGTTAAAACCTTGTGCATGAAAAAATTAACTCGGGAGGATCACTCCCAATAAGACCTCAGTAGTACCCGAGCACAGAAAAATTGGGTTGAAAACAAAGAAAAAATCAATAATAATAATAATAATAATAATAATAATTCTCTATTTGTGTTTTAAAAATTTGCTCTTTCTTTTTTTTGGTCGGGAAATATAAAGACTATTATTACGTGCCAGCATCCAGTCGAATACAATCACGAACCTCTATAGAAAGTTCAAGCTAAAAATCAAAAACAATTAGCCAAGCTATGCCCGAGTTTAGCTAGAGTATCGGCACTATTATTACAGCATCTATACGAATGATGGAAATTAGTCTCCCAAAGCTCATGAAGAAGTCTCTGGCAATCTTCAATCATGATTCCCAAGGGATGGCAACTCGTATCCGCCGACTTAATTAAGTTGACAACGACCTCCTAGTCGATTTCAATCTCAATTTTAGGAATTCTTCGTGCCAAACAGACTAACTTGATAAATTTGTAATGAAACATCATTCAATATTTTCTTCCCTATTATAGAAATGTTGACATAAGATTAAAATTAAGGAATGTATGGACTTTCAAATAAGATATAAACTTAAATTTTCTTCATCATGGAAATAATGTTTCTTAATTTGTGAAATTTCAGGATCTTAAATTTGACCAAATTAAAAATAAGAGATTATTACATTAATATCCTGACTTAAGTAAAAATACAGCAAGATCTTCTTGACTATTGGAAATTACAAAGCCACATCCTCGACTATATATGGCTTCTTCTAACATTTAAATCCCGTCGTTAGTTATTTCTTTCTTATTTCAAAGTAGAAGCTAATGTTTTATTAACTGGACAACGATTCAATCACTTTACTCATTCCACTAATAGCAAAGACTATAACAAAAATATAATGGGTACGTAATTTAGTTATTTCATAATTTTTCTTTTAAGTTTTTAAGGTTTCTGTTAGGATTAAAGAATCTGTCTGTAATTTTTCAATAGTCAAAAAACTATTATTGTAGTCACTCTAAATCGAGGGAGTAAGTGTAATTATTCCTAAAAATTACGAGTTTAATTTGTTGGATAAGTAATATTCTAAAGGCGTGCAGGTTTAGAAGTTGGAAACATTTATATATAATTCGGACTGAGTTTCTTTTAAGACAAAGTTGAATCGTGTTTAATTCATTGGTTCTTTTTCCAATCTTTTCTCAATATGGCATTTCTTGATATAGTAACGTTGCAAATTTTAATATAATCAAAACTTTGAACTTTCTCAAAGTACAATATTTCAACATAATAACATTTGAATGCACAAAGTCGATAAAGAAAATTATTACCAGAAATGGGATTTATTTATAATTATTGATAAGTTTTATCATTTCAAACAACTCATCCTAGAATTTAATTCCTAATTAAGAGCTCGAATTTGATTTCGAACCATCAAATTTCAAAATTACTCTATTTATACAATTATTCAAACGAATAGATTGCCCTTAGTAAAATTAAATAATTGGGTTTAATTCATATTACTTATCTGTGTTATTCATACGTTTTACTTCGCCTCTCTATCTTATTTTTATTCATAATAGCCTCCTTGTCATACAGAATAATTATCACACTGCTTACTTCTCACTATAGACGCGCTTTAACGATTGAAAATACTAAAATACCCTTGTTACAGATACGAGCAAAATACCAGATTTTGTACTGTAAATTTGCTACGGTAAAATCTAAATTCATCCCTCTAGCTATTTTGAATTCCAGTTGCGCTAAATTCCTAAATCGACACTCAAATTAGTAGAAATTTCTAGTTTATTGAAGAAAATAATGTACCCGATGAAAATTTAGGGGTATTATGGACTTTATGAGGTGAATATGTCAATTTTTACCCTATTTCAATCTCAATATCCGCGAATGTACTACTCTAGGGAATTAAATTAACTTTATTTAATTTCTCAGGGAGATAATTACGAATTAATTTAACACAAAAGGTGAATACAAACATTTCGTATTATATAGAGTAATTGTTGGTATTTCTTCATTAAATAATCTAAGTAACAAATTTAAAGTGAATAGAGATACTAAATTCCTTAACAAATCGTATGGTCGAGGGAGAGAAAGGGTACGCGTGTAGCGAACGCTTGGGAGGAGTGAGAGTGGGGAAAAATGAATACGAGGTAGGGTGGTGAGATAGGTATTGGTTTGGGGGGGGCGGGGGGGGGGGGGGGGGGCGGGGGTTTGTAATGTAAGAACAAAAGAGGGAAATGGTGGGCCTAACTCCCGTACTCTTGGATTGGACTTTTCTGGAAAGTTTTTCCTTTTATTGCTATTATTCGATTTTCCTTTTCCGAGTCCAAAACCCCTGCCCCCAACTCACAATAATTTCCCCAATTCATTATTTACTCAAATACCCTCCATTTTCCCACATATTTACTCATGACTACTTTATGTTCAAATTGTGATATATCTTGTGAATGAAACAAGTTAGTTGGGATGATCGTCCTTCTAATGGGTCTGTCAAGACTCGAATCCGGAATAAATTGGATAGGAAATTAAAAAAGACATATTTGCCTTGATCACCATATATTTTTTCTACATGTAATATGAGGGCAAATATGTCTTTTCTGCATGAAAAATGCTTTTTGATTGGTATTTTGCAAAATCCGTGGAAATTAAAAAGTTCAAGTTGTCAATCTAAAAATGTCGTACTTTGATTGGTGGTACAATATTGGTCCCCTCTATGAAATTATGTTTTGGGATCAATTAATAACTAATAAAAAAACAAATAAATTTTAGAAAAAAGAAATAATACATGACACAACTAATTACTTATTATTTTTGCCGATAATCAATAAAAATTATAAAAGAAAAATGTGAAATATTTAACTAGTAGACTAAGTAAACAAACATTTAGTAGGACTCGAACTCAAGATCTAATGTGAAACGACACTCAAAATTGACCAATATTTTTGTGTTATTAATTAACAGTTGGATATCCAAATAATACAATGTCAACACTGAGGTTGATTTTTGGTATGAGGTTTAGTCGATCGTGTTTTCGAGCTCGTCAGTTGAATTTGTAGAGTTGGGAACGACCTTGACTTGAAAACACACGAACAGGGGGTTACTTGGCCGAAGATGGGTATCTCCGGCGTAACACCTCTGACGCTCAAGTCAGTAAACTAGACAGAAAGGCTTTAGAGAGAGAAAATATGGGCTTAAGAAACTTAAGAAACTTATAGAACCACCAAAACACACACAAACACACACTTGAGGTGTGCATTTAATGCTCTTGCGGCTTTGGTGGGACCGTCCATAATTTGATAGGATTTAAGGACCCCCGATCATAGATCTACTTGACCCTGATCCTGATGGGTCATGGGTATCCTCGACCCCGGCCCTGACGGGTCATGGGGCTGCTCGACCCCGACCCTAACGGGTCATGGTTCTCCTCGACCCCGACCTTGACGAGTCATGGGAATGCTCGACCCCGACAGGTCTTGGATCTACTCGACCCCGACCGTGACGGGTCATGGGTCTCCTTGACCCCGGCCCTGATAGGTCATGGGGCTGCTCGACCCCGGCTCTAATGGGTCATGGATCTAATCGACCCCGACCGTGATGGGTCATGGGAATGACAGGTCGGGGTCGAGTAATGATATTCAGATCGTTAAGATCGTGATATGTGGACAATAGAAAATATCCCTTATCAAACACTATTTCCAATTTTTTTTTAAAAAGAATTATTCTTTTTTTTTTTGTTTTTAAAAAATGGTTAATTAAATGTCAATATTGTCATGAGCTTGACTCGTTTCACTACACCAAGCCCATTAACTTAACTATATGAAAAAGCCCATTACATAATTAGAGTTACCAATTTCCGTCTCCTTGGGTGAAAAAGAGGTTATTTTAAAAAAGAAAAACACAAATATATATATTGGGAGTGCCGATGTGGGATAATTGAATGAATGAAAACGAAATGATAATTAGTGTAACTACTTAAGGTAATTGAGTAATAAGTCCTCCTTCTTGTATGGGTCCTGTCTATTTCCACTAGTGGCCAAATTTAAAAGAGAGAGAGAGAAATACTTTTCGATTTGGTTAACGTCGGAAAGTTGCGTAAGAAAGAGATGGTTCTTCCATTTCTTTCTTTCTTTTTTTGATTTTAAAATAATCTCTAAAAACAACCAATGAAAAATACGAAGTAGAAAAAGCGTAGAAATGTATAGATACAGAGAGAGAGGCAGAGAGCAGACATATATAAATAGAAAGAGTTTTAGAAAACAATATTTATGAGTTGATTGAACATTGCAGCAAAAAGAAAGCTGGGTCTGGGTTCTTGATCCCCACTCTAGGCTTATAGACTCAATTATCCTATAATATTAGCTACTTGTTTCGTTTCTTCAAAACCCAAAAGGACGAAGCAACTTGCCTCCTAATATCAATCAATGAATGAATGAAGTTTATTTTTTTTTTAGAGAGAGAAAAAGGAGAGAGACAGAGAGAGAGATTATTAGGCCGGAGAGAGCTAATCTGCTTTCGGCAAAGCCTTGAAAAACTGGCCTCGTCTATGCAGTATTGGGCAGGTATAGCTAGCTAATTAGCTTAGGTAGGGGAAAGAGATTTATAGAATAGAAGACAAGAGAGATCTAGTTCAACAGTTGGGAATTTTATTACAGCATTTTTGCAACAACCAACCTTTTTTTTGCAACTCTATTGGCCTAGGTTTTTTATGTTCTTTCCTACAGGAGACAGCAATTTTTTTTTTTTAAGTATATAGACAGCACAACGAATTTCTATAATCTACTGGTTCACTCCAATCTTGTATTAGTACTCAGAGAGAGGAGAGAGAGAGAGAGAGTGAAGAGGGAGACAGAGAGGGCCGGAGCATGAGCTAGCCCACAATTCTTTTTTAAAATTTGTCTTCTTGATGAGACTGTATGAACTGATCAGAGCTTAGGAAAAATAAGATTAAAAAAAAAAAAAAATAGAGTCATCAGATACTGTTTTCTGTGTCTTTTCTTCTGGTATTGTATACCTTTGTTTTGGGTTTTGGGGTTTTTTTTTAAAGGAATTTGTGAGTTTGGAAAAATGTGGGATCTCAACGATTCGCCGGATCGGAGAAGGGATGATGAATCTGAGTGGTGTTCCGATGAGAAGGGTAAAAGGGTCGGATCCATTTCGAATTCGAGCTCGTCCGCGGTGGTTGTTGAAGAGGGGTCGGAAGAAGAGGATGCGGAGAGAGGGAGGAAGAGAAGCAGCAAAATATTTGGGTTTTCGGTTGCGCACGGCGGCGAAGACGAAGATGACGACGCGGCGGGTCCTTGCTCGTCGCCCGTCACACGGCAGTTCTTTCCGGTGGATGAGTCGGAAATGGCAGTTGGCGGTGGCGGTGGGGGACCGTCCGCCAGTTTCCCCAGGGCTCACTGGGTTGGAGTTAAATTCTGCCAGTCCGAAGTACCCCACGGCGGCGTAGGGAGCCCAATATTGGGGAAATCGAAGGCGGAGGTGGCGCAGCCTCTCAAGAAGAGCCGCCGTGGCCCCAGGTCCCGGAGCTCCCAGTATCGCGGCGTCACGTTTTACCGGCGTACCGGCCGTTGGGAATCGCATATATGGTACATATATATATTATATAAATATATATTAAATTTATTTCTATTTTTGTCTAAATATTTATAAATAAAAATTGAACGCCTCTACTTGTCTTTCTAATTCAGGGATTGCGGAAAGCAAGTTTATCTAGGTTAGTTTTTTTTCCTTCTCTTTTTCTTCTTTCAATTTCTTCAACAAAACGCCACTAAATATTCTTTCGCCGGCCGGATTAATCTGATCTGTCAAATGGGATTTCTGTATCGTCTCAGGTGGATTTGATACAGCACACGCCGCCGCACGGTGAGCTCTCGCATCTCCATTAACACAAACCATAAAATACCAAAAAAATCGAATAAAATTCACTAATATTTTACATATTTTAATTTGCAGCGCATATGACAGAGCAGCGATTAAGTTCCGAGGAGTCGAAGCAGACATAAACTTCAACATTGAGGATTACGAAGACGACTTAAAACAGGTACAGCTAGAGAGAGAAAGTGATGTGAAAGAGAGAGAGAGATTCTTGTTATGTGAATTGCATTTCATTTCAGCCCTTATCCTACTTACTGTACAGTGAATTTCCCCTTATCTTCAACAGTTCCATTATAGGGTGAACTGAAAGATTTTTATTTAATTTGCTTATTATTTTATGCAATTTCTTTTTGGATCTTTTTTTCTTTTCAGATGAGCAATTTAACTAAGGAAGAATTTGTGCATGTACTGAGACGACAAAGTACTGGATTTCCAAGAGGAAGTTCCAAGTATAGAGGTGTTACTTTGCACAAATGTGGAAGATGGGAAGCCAGAATGGGACAGTTTTTAGGAAAAAAGTATAAATTATTTTATCTATTTCTATGTTTTTTTGCAGCTTTAATTCAATTTATTGACTCACTTTTTCTGAATCTTGATATTGTGATTAACAGTAAACCAATCTTGATTCTTGTTCTTAGTAATCTATATCCATATAATTTTCTGCAGCTTTCTAACTTTGTGTGTTCTTGATGAATTTCTTTTTTTTCTTTTTTCCTTCTGTTTAGGTATGTTTATTTGGGTCTCTTTGATACTGAAATTGAAGCTGCCAGGTGGGTTTTTTTTTTTTGATTTAATTACATTGTATTTGATCAATCCTAACTCTTATTTATTGTTTGGGGTTGAATTATTTTCTTTGTAGGGCTTATGACAAAGCCGCCATAAAATGTAATGGAAAGGAAGCTGTTACCAATTTTGATCCAAGCATTTATGAAGATGAACTGAAATCAGCCGGTACAATTATTATTATTATTATTATTATTATTATTTATTAAATTAAACCATTAAATTTACATGCATGAGGAATAATTAATAAATCAAATTAAAAACAAATTTCTTCTGTAAATCAGAGCCTTCCAACAATATTGTGGTAGACCACAATCTAGACCTGAGTTTGGGAAACTCAGCTTCTCCACAGCAAAAAGACCTGCACCATTCTTCCTCAGTTCAATTTGAAGCTGATTGGAGACACCAGCAGGGATCAAGAAATGAGGTATGAGGTTCATTAATTTTCTATTAGTATGTTTTCTGGCAAAAATTCTTAATAAACTGATCGAAAATCGTATTACAAACTAACCAATGACTAGACAGTACATTTTCTGTAAAGCGGCGTTTGATGGGTATCAATTAAATGACTATTTATAATATTGTTGATCGATTAATTCTCAGAGACGAGACGGATACAGCGAGACAGAAACCCTGCAGCTTCTAAGCCAAACACACCTTCATTCTCCCGGCTCCACGATTCAAAGGTTCAACAGGCCATTAGCTAGTTCTTCGCAAAATTACCAAGTAAGTTAACTTAATTAAATAAAATAAAATTATTTCCTAATTACATTGCTGTTTTTTTTTTTTTTTTTCTTATTTGATTCAATTAATAATGTGTCAAAAAATATTACAGATTGATCAAGAATTTGGTGGTGGCATCAGTAGCAGAAATGAAGTACAGCAATGGCAAATGAACGGTCATGATCAATTGTTTGCTAGTGCTGCAGCATCATCAGGATTCCCAAAGGCACCTCAAAATTGGGTCCAGAAAAATGGGATTCATCCTTTAATCAGACCCTCGTGATCATCCTATTATTTTATTTTATTTTATTTTTCTTGGTGAAAATTAATTAGAAAAAGATCTCCATTTTTCTGTAAGTCTGTAAATTTGACATATATATATATCTACATCTGCCTTTTCTTTTTTTTTCTTCTAATTAAATTTTCTCCTAAAAAAAATACATATATTATATCTAAAGATCATTTTTAGTAGTTTAATTATGATCAGGAAAAAAGAAATGGTAAATTTTCCAGATTTGAATTTGCCGATAGAGCAAAAATTTCCATTTTGTATTATTTATTGTAATAAACTTTTCATAAAAAGAAGAGAAATGGTAGAAATTAAAAATTAAAAAAAAAAAGTGTGAATTAAAGGGTGGAAATGAAAGTTTGGTTATGGGAAATATGAAGAGATTGGTGGTGAATTGTCACTATCGTATGTGTCCTTTGAATCAGTTCCTCATCACCCAAAAGTATTTGCTATTATGATTGAGAGGGACTTAACCTAACCCCACACTTTAATTAATTAATTAATTATTAATATTGTAATTAGGAAAATAAAATCAAGATTATAAAAATGAAGATATTTTGCTTATTATCCCAATTAAAATAATATATCCAGATATGCAGCATTGATTATCGATAATTACTTATCCTAGTTGGTTTACAAATATATTAAAATAATTATGCAATTTACGTCATTTAGGGCGTCATCGTCTATTAAATTATGTACTGATTACCTTTCCATTTTAGGTTCATGTTGCTAATTAATTATATTTATTTATATTTAAGGATATATAATTTAAGTAGATTTAAAAATATAATAATTAATTTTTATATTATATTATTCTCTCTCTCTCTATATATATATATGTTACACTCTTGAATATTCTCTTCTTCCAAAACGGACAATATCTGCAAACGGTTTTTGCACTTTTACACTATGAATTAGACAAAGAAGAAGGAGATGCTAGGTTGATTCGCTAATCATATTTATCACTAACATGTTAGTGTGAATTAATGTTGTATTTGGGGCACGATATATTGAGATTCCTGTTCCATTAATTCCAGCAAGTGTTGTTTAATGTGCAAAATTAGTATACTATGTGTTATTAGGAATGAATCATTTCTATTCATTCACATTTATGATTTGTAGAAAGATGTAGCTGTTCATATTCCTAAATTAATTCGTTAGAGTTCAACTTCAAAATATTTATGGATTGGGCTCCTCTCCATTACACCTTCTCGATCTCCATTTATGTCCAATATACACTTCGATGAATGCCATATCACATAACATTTAATTTAATGGTAGAGATCTTTTTCCCTTAACCACAAAACTAACTCAAGTTAATTTTACTCTTGTAAACTATATTAAATTAAAAAAAAGTTTAATTATTCCAATTATAATCTCTCCCGTCTTTTTGTTCAGCCAAATTTATAATTCCATTTCAAATTTGTAGTTGGTGCATATAATTTGACAATTCTCAAATAAAAAAAAATATTTTATATTGCAATAATGATGATACCAAGGATTTCAAAAAAAAAAAAAGTTAATCGATTTATTTTACCTATTTCTATTATCTTCATTTTCCTTTTTAGTTAAGTTTGGTGAATAAGTTAAGTTTTGCTGAAATTGTATTTAGCACAAAAATATTGTTCCCAAGAAAAATAATAGAATTTGTAGGACAATAATTGGAATAATCAATAAGAGAAATGAGAAATCTGATTTAGAAAAAAAGAAAGATTCTAGGATATTAAATAAAATTAAAAGAGTAAAATTAACTTGGGTTGGTTTTATGGTTAAGGAAAAAAGATCTCCACCATTAAATTAAATATTATGTGACATGGCATTCATTCAAGTGTATATTGGACATAAATGGAGAGAAGATATAATGGAAAGGAGCCCAATCCAATATTTATGGAGCCGCATGTCCAATTTCGGCAGTTTGATTTGGAAATTTGAGTATCTTTCAGGGATTAGCCCCCTTAAATTAGGGATATGCGAGTGTAATTATCCTACATTATGTTAAACAAACAAATGATATGCCTGTATATAAAAGTAAGAAGATTTATATCTACCACCCTTTAGGTTTGATTTAATTACAAGTTAATCACTCTTATTTTGAAAATTACAAAACATACCCCTAAAATTTCATAATTCTTGTAATACCTTCGTCGGATTTTGGTTATCTTCATACTATTGAAAGCATTTTGTCTCGTATAGTCCGAGGGGCGGAGGCACATTGTATGTAGTGGGTCAAATGACCCCACTCAATCTACAAAAATCCCTATAAATATGGTATTTAATATATGAAAAAAAATTATAAATTAGGTGTTTTTATGTATAATGGACCCCACCCAATAACTATAAAATTTATTATATTATAGGGTCCAAATAATTTATTAATATATGACTCCATTCAATGTATTTTCTGGTTTCGCCATAACAATTGGTGTAAGAGTTAATACAGTATAAAATCAATTTGACTAATTCTGTTAAAGCCTCTCTACTTACCATATTTTCATAAATTTTATATAAATATTGAAAGTTTAATAAACTTTTTGTAATTTATAAAATAAAGTGGAATAATTTATAATTACGCTAGAACTCAAGGACAGTGGATTTAAATTACCCTAAAAGTAATAAAATGTTTTATAGGAACACCCCATATAATGAAAGCACATTGATGTCATTATGCATGCAGGTTGCAGTAACTCACTGGATTTTAACCTTTTACCTAAATCTAAACGCTATATTTACATCATTTCTATTGGTCATAACCTCATTATTTAGATCTACTGATCAGAACCTGCTACAACCTGTCCAATTATTTTATTTCCCTTTTGAGTTTTCACCTTTTAGTGAAAATATAACTGGAAAAAAGAGATGGGTCGACCAAAAAATAACTTAAAAAGACAAATATAATAATATAAAAATCTAAGAAATAAGCCAGAAATGGGGGGATGATATTTATGCTTTAGGGCATCCGGACTCTGTGTGTCAGTAGCAGCTTGGGGAAGTTTAGTAAAAAGGACAAGTGCTATTTTTCTCAGTTTTCATCAGTGATCAGTCCATTAATATAGTAATTTATTTCTTCACCAGCAAAATAAAATTGTTTTTCTTTTAATGGCTAGAATTATTTAAGGGATAATTACATCTAAGTACATTGGAGTTTAGGAAAATTATATTTTATTCCAATACTTTCGATATATTATAAAATTATCTCTCAAGTATATATGCACTGGATTACAAAATAGTCCCTCATATATGCACTGGATTGTACAAAATAGTCCCTTATTGAAATTATATTTTAGTATCTGAGGGACTATTTTATAATATATCGAAAGTCTTGGACTAAAATGTAATTTCACTAAACCACAAGGTACTTAGATATATGTAACTATCTCTATTATTAATTACTGCTATTCATGGATAGGATTTGGTTTATTTGAGGCCCATTTTTCACGTGCTTAGGATGTGCTGGGAGAAACGTTGAGCGTTTTCTTGGAAATATAGAGCAATGAATTCTTTATTTAATTAATACTTAAGTCGTCCTATCCAAATAGTATAGAGCAATGAAGACACATTATTTACATTGATAATGATATTGCAAATTAGCCTTCACTTTCTGAAAAGGAAGATAAAGAAGAGGTGAAGAGGTGGAATAAAGATAGTGGTATACATAGAACAATATATTCCTTTTCTCCTCCATACGTTTCCTAGGAGGACTTTCCATGTTTGGAAAGCTTAGAGAGAGATCATAATTAAGGGTTTCTAATTGAGCATGAATTAAAAATAATAGGATCATTCATTTCTAGCCATTCGTACCTTTAATTTTGGCTATCGAAAAACCATTCATGTGAACAATTTAACATTAATTTTGTGTAATTTAATGCAAAAATAATTAATTTTATACCCTTAATAGGATATTTATACTTTGAGTTGCATAAAAATACCCTTAAATTGATCATGGTTCATATCCATAAGCGGTTTTTTGATAGTTTAAACCATCTGAAAATAATTTTAGATCAGAACGAATTATTAAAAGCACATAATTGTAACGGTGGTTTGTCAGATAAAAAAATAGCAGATATTATGTCATAAATAATATGAATAAAAAGACATTTAATTTAATTTTTTTTTCCGTTAAGTCTTAAGAATGATTCTACCTTAATATGATTGGCTGTCGTGTCCCAAACGTAGTATTATTAGGATTGGACATTTTGAAAAAATCCCAAAATTAGGAAATTGAGAGATGAAAGGAGAGGTTCAAGTGGGAAAGAACAGTTGACCACGACTTTCCAAAATGGGGATTGTGAATTTGTGGTGTCTCTTTCTTAGTTAGAGTTGTGTCAAATTTGGTCCCCCTGTCTCACACCACAATCATACAATTTTCTTCATACAACCATTAATTTTAATCCTAACTTATGAAATATGGACACGGACACGACACGGATACAGTGATATAGATTTTTTTTGATATTTTACACTAGAGAAGTGTATGAAACGAGTGTCATACACGACACGGCAATGTAGGATTTTTAGGAATGTTTGTTCATCATAGATCATAACCCTAATTTGTGTATAAAGTATTGAGTTGGGAAGGTTACTCTCTATTGTGTACACAAGAAGAATATTGTATGATCGTTATTGGGTTCTGGTGGAGGTCGACATGCAGATGAAAAAGACAAACGATTGAACGACGGGAAAAAAAGTCTTTGACAAAGCTGGTTGTTAAACAGTTAAAAGCCCCACTTGAGATAATTATGATGGTACTAGATAGTCTCTTAGAATTTCGGAGGTTTTTAATAATTTATAAAATAAGAGAGAGATTAACCTATATAAAGACACGCTTTAATTAGAAATACAGTTCCGTCTAATATTGTTGGTTTGGACAATGTTGCCATTTTGCGTTTGACTTTGTTTTTCGTGATTTGAATTAATAGAATCATTCTTTAAAAAAAAAAGAAAAAAAAAAAACTAACATAAGTTTCTTTATAGAGTAATAATTTCTCCCGATTTAGGATATATTTTATTTCATTCCAATCTAAGTCTTGAAAATTAGATGCCCAAAAAACTTTGGACCACTACTTTTATAGTGTGTGGGAAATGGTGGAATGGGTCACGGATAGTTGAAAACAGTTAATCAAACCTTTTGCCTGCCAAAATAAAATTAATTTGACGTAACTTTTTCCAAAATTAAATGCCCCCTTAAATAGGTTTGTTTATTTATTGCTCGTATTTAGGATGCAACTTATCTTGTCTTTGCCGACACCTGCTTTGTGACCTAATCAGGGAATGGAGCATGCTCCCAATTCGAATCATTAGGAATAGTAGTCATCCTCAACTTACCAAATTAATTATTTCTTGTTTTCTATTCGGTTTTATCGGTATTCGGGTACAGTTGTGGAAGTTTGATATTTCTTTGGCTTCCATTCTCTCTCTTTTTTTTTTTCCGAGTTAGGGTAGATTTAATTGATAGCGATTCTTCTAATCCAATTATTTCATGTTTAAGGGAATATTAAATGAAGGATTTATCATCTTAGCAATAACTTGTTATTTAGCAATAACTTTTTTAACAATATTTGATCCCAGCGACTTAAAATAATGGAGTCGCCACTAGTTCATCAATCAAGTTTACATGGAAGCATGTGAAATGTAACATCATCCCTCGCCAACGAGAGAATATCATTGAAATCTACGCAAATGGAAATCGCGTTTCTAGAAAAAAAATAAGCTACACGATAAATGAAAAAAAACAAAATTACAAGAAGAATTTTTATTTTTTTTTGAAGATAAATTACAAGAAGATAAATGAACAAGAAGGGCTTCTAATGTCGAAAATAATGTTCGCCAAGAGAGACTTAAACACAACGTTGTACTAATATAAAATATTTATCGCAATATAAAGAAGTTCATTAATTAATTGTCAAATATTACTAGGGTTATTACTCTTTGTTTTTCTTTTTCTTTTCTTTTTTAATTTTTTTCTTTTTTAATTCAGCTCAAGCTGCCGTAGGGTTTTCTAAGAGGAACTCTTCTTAATTAAAAGCCCAAAAAAAAGAAGAAAAAAGTTCACCTAATTACATGATGGGCTGTCTTAAATTAATGGGCCTAAACGAAGCGACAAAATCAGTGGGAAGCCCAATAAATTATATGACTATAACAGGCCTTAAAACTAGTCCCTTTTTTCTGAAATCTTTGAGTTTCATGAGAACTTTTGGAAGTTGCGTGGTATTGTTAAAGTTGGATAAATTAGATGTTGCTTATCTTCGTACTAGAAATATCAGGGTATGATTTGTGTTTTTTTCGTGCTGCACTTTTGCTTTTGTATCTTTTTAACACAGAGGAACCATCAATATTGCAAATCGACAACAGTATCTGAAATCAAGCGAATTCGCGTGTTAAAGGAAGTTAATATTGCACCTATAAATAATACTGAGCTAAGGCAAATGCCCATGATACGGTGTAGTGTTAGGATGTTCTCGTGCTATGGTGCTTTTCATTGGCTAATTCTCGTCCATTCTTGTATTTTCGACTTTGGCATCTTCGTTAAGTACCTCACGACGCTTCCGATTCTATAAAATTGCTAAATCGATCTCCAAAACTACCCGGACAATAGAATTTGAAAATGTTTACCATCCAGATTTCTTTTTTTTTCTTTTCGTTTCTGATGATTGATTAAGAGAAACTGAAATGTAGGTGAAGTTTGTTTGTTTGATGTGAATGGACAACTGATCCTGGGTTTTTTTTTTTAGTTCTTTGTTTGGCATGCTGTTCTTGCCATTATTTGCACTTTTCGTGAAAGGATGCTGATTGGCTGACAACTATTTGCAACTTTTTTTTTTCTTTTGGCGATAGATTTGTTTCTTTTTTTGGGTAGATGGATGTTGATTGGCTGCCAACATAATAATAAGTACTAAACGATTTATGCTAAAAATCAGAATACAACCAACAACTCCCACCAGTGATCACTAGATACATTAATACTATGAGTTTGGATTTTATTTTATGATTTTGTACTAAAAAAGGTTGCAATAGGCTATTTCTCATAAGCTCAGTCTGCGTTGCCAGTTGAGCCCCACCAACTTGTTATTAAACACGACTTTCTCATCATCAGTAATTGTCCACTTTATGTATAGAAATTAATTAAAACTTTGATCATCAATCATCATAATTCATAACTAATTTCACGTGTTCTCTTTTTTCCCAGCTTTTTTCTTGTGTAAAATCATACTTCTTTACATTTGGTAAACGACAAAATGAAGGGGGTGGGGTTATGCAAATAACTCTCTCTAAAACTAAAACAGAAAAAAAAAACAAAAATGATTAATTTTAAGTAATTGGATGATTGATTATTTTTAGACACTTATTTCACAACTTCAAAGTTCAATCGAGTTTAAAATTTCAGGTTAAATGACACTTTTGTTGCTCCCTAAAAATTTTATTTTTGTCTCATAATAGTCTCTAAAGTTCTAAAAGTGGGACGTTAGTTCATCAAGTTTCATAAATTACAAAAATATCTAATTTTTAGGAAACTCGTATAGAGTATTAACTAAGATAGTTACGATTTGTAGTTTAACAAACTTTTATGGGTCTAAATGTAATTAACCGTTATTATTAATATTATTATTTCTTTTATTTTCTGGTAAGTGAGTAGTGACACACATGAATCATGAAAATTGAAAGTGAGACTGATGCCCGCTCTACACTCTACAACACCGTCGGATTAAAGTAACCCGCCGAAATTCCTTTTCAACCAAACCCGACCCGCTCAACATTCAGATCCACTCCATACTTTCCCTTTCTCACTCATCCCGAGAGAGAGAGAGAGAGAGAGAGAGTTGAATATATTTGCTATCGACAATAGTACTGTATTTTGGCGCATTTGCTCTGGCGTTGCTCACAACTCCCCAAACTAGTCTGCATTTTGCTTAATTTCTCAGAATGTTGAAGGTGAAGGAGGAGGTGAATGGTGATCAGCTTTAAGGTTAATATTCGTCAATAACAGTACAAGTTCAGTGTACCTTGTACACATTTTGATTTCAAGCTTTTCCTGCTCTCTGCAGGTTTGAATTTTTTTTTTTTTCCTGTGTTCAGTTAGTGCAAGCAGATCAGAGTTTGCTTTTATTTATTTCTTTTATCAAGCAGCTGATAAAACTCAATTTTGACGACATTTTTGGGTAGATCAGCCTTCTTTCGTTGTTGTAGAATGTAGTTGGTGTAGATTAATTGGGGTAAAATTTGATATCTGTATAAATAATGTTGGCACTTGGCAGGTGTTCTGTGATTTTTGAGTCTGTTTGAGCTGGAAGATTAAGAAAAAACGTAATGGATCATAAATCATGGCTTTGGAAGAAAAGATCTACTGAGAAGACCTTGGAAACTGATAAAGCAAACAGTTCTATGAGCAAAGAGGAAGAAGAAGAAGAAGAAGAAGTAACTGAGGTTTGGATAAATTGGTTGTTGTATGTCTTATCATGTCATTTACAGCTACGCAGTTGAGATTTTGACATGTTATTTATTTCCATTTACTTCTTAGCTGCTTTATTAAATGTTGATCAATTTAATGAACAGATGTTTGAACTGTAAATACGCTCCGTAATGACTACATTTTGACCATAAAACCTGGGATCATTGCTTTTAATTGATGTTATTTTCACTAATAAATATCATAATCATAAAATGTACAGATAACAACACGAGATTAAGACAATTGGAACGAGGAGAAAGTACTAATATTCAACTTGAAATTAAATGGATTAGATTTGCTTGGAGTACTTTTGTTTCAAGTGTACATTGTTTTACTGAAATACAAAAGCATATGACACTTTGGTTTTTACAGGTGCAGAAGCTTTTGAATGAGAAGATGAAGCTGGAAATAGATCTTGGAATATTAAATGACAAGCTTTCCTCTGCCCTTTCTGAGTGCAATGCCAAAGATAATGTTGCAATGAAACAGGTGAAAATTGCAGAGGAAGCTATTGCAGGTGATATATACTGTTATCTTTAACTTGAAAGTTTCCTTGAACTTTCTTTATAAGCTATCTCAAACTTTTACGAATGCGTGTAGGCTGGGAGAAAGCAGAGAATGAAGCAGTATCTTTGAAACAAGAACTTGAAAAGGTTTTACAGCAGAAAGCTGCTTCTGAAGAAAGAGTGGACAACTTGGATGCAGCACTTAAGGAATGCATGCAGCAACTGCGATTCGTTCGGGAAGAGCAGGACAAACGAGTTCATGGTGCTGTAGTCAGAACATCAGAAGAATTCGAGAAAATAAGAATTACTTTGGATGAAAAATTAGCAGAAGCAAATAAGAGGCTTGCTAAATTATATGATGAAAATACTCATCTCAGTAAAGCTTTATCAGGAAAGGATAAGATGATTGAAGAATTAACCAAATACAGAAAACAAGTGGAGTTGGATTTAACTGCACTTAAACTGAGAGTAGAATCCACAGAAAAAGAAAACGCTTCTCTTAGGTACGAGGTTCGTGTTCTCGAGAAGCAGCTCGACATTCGGAGTGAGGAGAGAGAATTCAACCGACGAACATCTGGTGTTGCTGAAAAACAACTACAGGAGAGTGTTGAAAAAATTGCAAAATTGGAAATGGAATGTCAAAGGTTACGTGTCCTTGTAAGAAAACGCTTACCTGGCCCTGCCGATTTGGCAAAGATGAAAAATGAAGTTCAAATTCTTGGAAAAGATCAATTTGAAACAAGGAGAAGAAAATCAAATCCTTCTTCGACTAGGTCAATGGAACTATTGCATGAAAATTCTTCTGATTTGGGCAGTAGTGATGACAAAGCGAGCTGTGCTGAATCTTGGGCTTCCGCTTTGATATCAGAGCTTGAGCATTTCAAAAATGCAAAACAAATGGGAATACAATCGCATAGAAATATGGGAATTCAAGAAATGAATCTCATGGATGACTTTGCCGACATGGAAAAATTAGCAGTAGTTTCTGTTGATTATCCTGCTGGAAGTTCCCAGCATTCCTCTGAAGAATTAATAGAAGATATGAAAGTTGATATAAAAACTGGAAATGATATCTCAAACACAAAGAAGAATGAGCAGAAATTGCAGCCGGATGTTACCATTTCAATACAAAAAGTTCTTGAACTGCTTGAAGGAATAAATATACAATCTCAAGAAAATGGATTAGCAGAATCTTTCTCAGGAAACAACACCACATGCTATACAGTTCGAGTGTTTCAATGGAAAACTTCTGAATTCTCTTCCATTTTGCAGCAATTTGTTCAAACTTGTAATGATTTGTTGGATGGGACAGTCGATCTGGAACATTTTTCTCAGCAAGTTGCTTCAAATTTGGAATGGGTCATCAATCACTGCTTTTCACTTCAGGATGTTTCAAGCATGAAAGATGAAATCAGGAATCATTTTGATTGGGATGAATCGAGAAGTGAGAATGAACTCGATATATCGAATTTTCCTATGGTTTGCAATAACAGTTCCTATCAAATGAAAGAAGAGCGTACAATTAAGGAATCTGAAATTTTAGATTTGGAAGAAAAGCTCCAATCAGAAATTGTTAAAGGTGAATGCTTCAAGATTCAACTTCAGGAATCTAAAGGCGTAATTGAGAATCTTCACTGGGAGATGGAGATTCTGAAGCAATCTGAGGGCAATATTGGAATCCAAATTGAGAAACAGAAAATGATTAAGGAGGAGCTGGAGAGCAAGGTTATTGAGACCAATCATGAGTGGGGAAAAGCTTGTCTAAGGATTTCACATTTGGAAAATGAGCTAGAAAATAAATGCAACTCTTTTAGAAGACTGGAAGAAGCATGTTCTGACCTAAAGAGAAAGCTAAATAGGTAAATGTTTATACTGTTTCTTAATTTTTTTTTTTCTTTTGCGAATACATAGTTTTGGGCTTTCATTTTCTGAACGTATGTGATTTCAGCATGTCAAGCAAGGAAAAAAGTACAGATACCGGAATGCAGTCGGACAAGCAACTCCAAAATGTAAGTTGCATTCTATCATGTTTTACGGGAATTTCAAGATTAGGACAGTCTGATTCTCAATCTAGTGATTTATACATGAAATGAGAAATTACATAGATATGGATGGTCTAGAAGAGAAAAACTCCACCTAAAACACATCTTATTGAAATTTAGGAAATTTAATCTTATGATGCAATAATGCATGATTTGGTAGCGTTTACAAAATCTAGAAAAGAGCGCTTTCAAGGTTTTTGCCTTTTTTTTAGCACTTTGAGTGTTTGAAAAACCAATTTCTGCTTATTTTTAGCAAAAAGGCTAAAAGCTTGAAGCATCCAAGGGACAACTTTCAACTCCAGCTTCGACGTTATTTTTATGAATAAATAAAGTTAGCACTTAGCATAGTGGATGTTTGCAAACTTTCCAAGCATTTTGCTCTTTTTTTTTTAGCACTTTGAGTGTTTGAAAAACCAATTTCTGCTTATTTTTAGCAAAAAGGCTAAAAGCTTGAAGCATCCAATGGCCAACTTTTAACTCCAGTTTCAACGTTATTTCTATAACTAAATAAAGTTAGCACTTAGCATAGTGGATGTTTGCAAACTTTCCTTTCTTTACAAAAATAACCTAGATGCAAACTTCTATTTATTTACGAAAAAAACTAGGATCTATCAAGAATAACCTAGATGCAAACTTCTATCTATTTATAAGTTGATCTTTGGGTGCTTCTAGCTTCTAACTTATTTATTCTTATTTTGGGAACAATCCCTCGGGTTTGCATCTAGGGTTTCTAACATAACGAAATAGTCCCTGAGGGCATATTGGTCTTAAAGAACCTAGAAATATAGAACAAGGACATTTTCGGGAAAAAAGCTAATTAAGATTGATGACGTAAGTCTAATAGATTGGATTTTTTACAAACAGAATTAAACCTCAGGGACTACATTTTAATAAACGAAAATGATGGACTAATTAGTAATTTCCTAAATCCTCAGGGTACTTCAATATTATTCGCCATTTTTTTTCCAAACATTCATCACTTTTTACTAGTCAAATTTTTTACAACTTTGACTTCTCCAAAAGAAGAAATTTTTGCAAACACCCACTTAGTACAAGGTTATGTTTCATGTTGCCATCGACATGATGCATTATCAAAATATCATTCAGGATTGGGAGATTACTGCAGCTTCAGAAAAATTGGCCGAATGCCAAGAAACAATCCTAAATCTTGGAAAGCAATTGAAGGCATTAGCTTCACCTAATGATGCAGCTCTTTTTGATAAGGTCATATCCACTCCTTCTGACTCTGTTGTTACAAGCCAATCAATACAGAAGAATATTAGCCGGAGATCGTCTCTATTAAATAAAATGCTGGCAGAAGATAATGACATTCAACTTCAGCCTTCTCCAGAAAACAAAAAAGATATATTTCAAAATGGAAACGTGGTTAATCAAGAAGAGAAGAGTAAAACTGAAGTTACTTCAATGGATATCGTCCCTAGTAAGAAGAGTGGAAGCAGAAGTTTCTTCAAGAAGTTGTTTTGGAGACAGAAGAAAGGTAACTGACCCTCTTTCTCATTGGCTGCAAACGAGGCTGTAATAATAAAGTTTATATGTATAGAGAGTGGCTATTTTTTCGTGTGTATCTTGATAAAGAAAATGAAAAAATATAAAAAAGTTCCATTTTTTAAGTTCGTGCAGAAATAATATAGTTTGCAACTAGGAGTGTGTGGTTGAGTAGAACAGACTGACCCTAGCTTGTGCATTGAATAACTGGATTAGGAGAATCACCTCATGAGTCGTCTGGAATAAACAAATATAATTTTGTGCAGTGTTCGCTTTCCCACATGCACAAAATCCCTTGTTTTATTGAGAACACGAATTCGTTTTTTCGTTTTGAATTGATACATAAATACAAAGATGAATATATACACACATGTTCGAAATTCCCAAAAGTAAAATTCGAGAAATTTCTAATTATTTCAATGTAGTTTGAAATAAAAAATCGTGCATCCTTAATGAATAGGCAACATACGAATCCTATCATCATTTAATAAGACTCCTTTTGGTTGAATCTGAAGAGCTGGACTAACTGTGAGCAGAGCAATGAGGCAGTCGATTGGTACTCTCATACCCCATACATTGATGGACTCAAGTTGATGGCATTTGTTAACAAGCACAACAAGTCCCATCTCAGTTACTTGACGACAACCCCATAAACCAAGAGTCTGAAGAAAGAAAAAAGAAAATCACTAATCACAGTTCAGTGTCAAGTCAAGAGTAATCAAATTGGCACAAATAATGTATCAATCATGAAGGATAATTTTTTCCATGTCCTGGTTTGGTCAAACCAGTGTAATCATGCATGTGGCGAATGTTTTACATTTGGTGTGTGATTGATGAATATTTTAGAGTAATTCTAGCTATGACCTAGTTCAGCCAAACCAGTGTAATTGATTGGGTCTGACCAAATCAATTCTGAACTAGAATTTTCTGTATCATGAATGTACCTTGAGACTGGGACAGCTATCTGCGATGGCGAATATGGATGCATCTGTGATGAAAGTACCGCCGATATTGAGGTGTTGCAGAGATTTAGCTCTGGAAATCTGTAGTACAAATGTAGAATTAGCAATATGTTTATGAGGAATAAACCAAAATGGGTATGAATAATCTTCAAGACTTAAATGAAATGGTGAAGATAAATTAAAGTTGATTGTATACCAATTGGATAACTCCATTATCCGTGACTGCAGTCAAACCCCACAGAGAAACCGAAGACAGATTGCTAATACAGTTTGCCATAGACATTTGTTGCAGTCCATCATCAGTTATTTGGCAACCCCATCTGCTTCTTGATCTATAAATTTCATACAAATTTATATCATAAAACTGCACAATCAAAGTGACGGAACTACACACAAGTGTGCGTATACCCTTTAAATTGTCCGACTCCATCCCTAAGGCTAACAACGTAGTCAAAACACACATTGCACGAATTAGGCAAACCAATAAGGCCTTCCCGATTTCCTCTTATGGAAGTACATTTAAGGGCTAGTTACAAAAACCCCCCATGAGGTTTGCATCATTTACGAAAAATACTCTGAAATCTCGTCACCTTACACTTACCCCTGAGGAGGGTATTTGTAAGGTTCCAACTAACCAGGGAATATTTGTAATATTCCAAGGTTTTAGGGTGTTTTTAAAAAGAAAAAAAAAACCTAACATCGGGTTTCTTTTTGTAATTATTCCTAAATTCAATCAATCATATAAGAAAACTCCACTTTTGCATCCCAAAAATCAAGAATTCAATTGTCCAATGATCATATCAAACTATGAATTATCATCTCGATCAGAACGTTATACTACAATAATTTCATTCCAAGAATGCAGATTTCACACAACTTAAGCCATAACCTTGGGTGGAGAAATAATTTTCAGACAATAAACAAATATATTTAAAGTAAAAAGAAACAACACAGAATAAAACATCATCGTACATGTCGAGTTCCTTAAGGCTATAAGCTAGACGAACAAGGCGCGTGGTGGACACATCATCCATTTTCCAGCCCGAAAAACTCAGTTTTTCTCTTCGGGCCAAAGATTCCTCAACTCCCTGCTTCCATTTCCTGCAAACCCTACTCGCCCTGCAGTATGCATATATATATATACTCATATATTAATACCCCAAAAAAAAAAAAAAATTCCAAACAAACTTAAATAAATAAAAAAAAGATAATTAACAAAGATCAGAATTTCAACTCACTGAGCTAAATCTTTGAAGCAAATGATCAAGGAAAATATATGGGCTAATATATCAATCGGCAGACGATCAATTTCCGCCTCTTCATCTCCTCCTCTCATTCTCATATCTCAAGACAATTCAACTATTTGGAATTGAGAATAAAATTAAAAAAAGAAGGAGGAATTAAAAAGGGGTGGAAAAATTAAATGGGCAGATGAAGGAAACAAGAGAGAGAAGAGTCAGACTTGAAGAAGAATCAGAGAGATGAGATTTCTTGAGTACAGTGAGCATAAAGTGTTGTCATTTTTTTGTCATTGGTACGAATCTGTATATTTTAAGAATCTTTTTACAGGAGCTTATAGGTTGTTATAGAATCTTCTTTACGAACTTACCTTTTTATGATCACGTAGGATAATAATTAATCAAATTTATGTTATGATATGGCCACAGTAAGATTATCCAGATAATTTATATTAATTTTTGTGTCCAATGAAAAAAGTCAAAAATTAACCGAGTCTGAATTTAAATAGGGAAATATATTAATTATTAATATAATAATTCTTATTTTTTTGGTAGAAGTATATAATAATTATTTAATTTTGCAACAACCCATCCCTTTCTTGAATTATTATACAGTTTATTGTTAATAGAGCATTGCGTAGTCAATAGAATTTGATTTGGTCTGGAATAAAGATAAATGTGGCTGTGGTGCTCTAGAATGCAAGCTGTGTGTGGGGTACGTTAATTGGATTTGAGCCTTACATTTTGATTTTTATATATGAAAATTCATAAATATATTTATTAGGGTTCTGAGTGGAAATTTCATAAGTTAATCAATTTAAGGGAGTTCAGTTTAGTGTATCAAATAACAACTTAACAGAGATTGAACTCCTGTAAGTGGGCTTAAATACCCTATCAAAAACACCCATTATATAGATCGAGTAGGTATAAAATTCTCCATATCAATTAGATTTGAATTACAATAAATATTTAATTATGATATATAAATTTAAAATGCATACCAACTGTACTAGAGTATGATCACGTAACAAAAATAGATTAACTTTAAATTTTTTTTTTGTTTTTTATTTTATTAAAAACCAAGCACAACTGCACAGGCAAGAGCAAACCTAAGCCTAATGCAAAAATACTGCAAGATCAAAGATTAAAAACCAACCTGGGCCTAGAAATATGAACCATAGAACCTTCATTGGCCCAGCAAAACAAAAGAATAAAGATCAGGCAGCAATGGCCCAGGATAAAAATCAGCAGCATTAGCAAACGGGCTGCAACAGAACCATTGAATAAATAAAATCGTTATTTAAAAAACACTTTATTTTAAGAATTAGAACTAGCTAGCTTTTAAATTCTGGGTATGTAAGTTTGGTCAAAATCGCTTTTCGCTAGATTCACACTTTCCAAGTGGATTAACAGCAGCTTCATTCGTTCTAACACATATTTCACGTTCAAAGTATTTTTGATTGCTTTTCTGCAATGTTCTTCAGCTTTGATTGTTTAATTTCCAGTCAATTTCTACAACTTTGGAAATTGCAGACTTCAACTACTCACTCGTGAATGAAGGGTTATAATATAAAGCAAAAGTTGGTCAAATTTTTCCATCCATCTACAGTTTTTGAAGAGTACAAAACAGTTTGGAATTGTTCTGAAGATAAGAATTTTGTAGAGATATATGTCACGGTTTTCTAGGTCAATTTTCTAACGTGTGATAAATTATTCTAAATCAATATATATGCTGACTTGACTAGAGCTTAATAGTGTTGAGTAATTTTAGGTGATGTATATCTCAATCCAACACTCAAATACTTGACGATAAAGGACAGGATCCGATCTGCATATTAAAAGAGACAAAGGTAACTAGCTCAGGGTTGACAGGGTCGTAAGACCCTTGAAAGCCTTAGTTAGAGACTATAATGACTCAAAAACATTAGGGAAATTAAGGGTAATTGAACGTACGTAGTTACGAACCATAATAAATAAGGGTATATATTTATAGGGCGAAGTCCTTCAAACACTTTAGTCCCCATCCCCAATCAACGAGGCTTACTCGAAAATTTACTTAATAATATGACTTAAGACCTGCTTAGGATGGTAGCGCTAGACGGTAAGGTGATTAGCCGTTTTGATCATGCTTTAGAACATAACACTTTAATTACACAATTAAATGTAATATGAGCTGATGACATTAGGACTAACAAGACCAATTGCTTTTGTTTTTTTTTTCTTCGTACAAGACGAATTGTGTCATTTCAAAAGTAATAATTGTTAAAAATGACTTTGAAGGTTTTTTTGGACTCATCACTCTATTTAATTAATTAATGCCTTTAATTCTATAATAAATTGTTAGTTCTTAATTTTTATTTGGGATAATCACACTTTATCCCAATCTTTTCTAAATTTTATACATTTCTTCCTATTATTTTTTTTCTATGCCATTTTTTCATCCACTTTTTGGCAAAGTGTTTACTTTGCCTCTTAGAATTAACAGTTATCCAATTTTTCGTCAAACGGATCTTAAAGTGATCAGTTTATTCTCTAATCGGTAGAAAATGTTAGGAAAAAAAGTATAATCACTTCAGAAAATGTTGGACGAAAAATTGAACGACTGTTAGTTATTGGAGACAAATTAAGCATTTTTGACTGGAGATTGGAGAAATAACACAAAAAAGTAAAACGAACCGTAGGGGGAAGAGTATAAAATTTGGAAAGAGAAAATAGAGGTAAAGTGCGATTATATCTTTTTATTTCATTTCTTTTTTGTTTGATGCTCCAAATAAGTATTACTATATATTAATTTTGTAATATACGTCATAAATTTTGTTTTTCTTTTCAAAAATTCTATTATAGGAAGTCGAACACCAAAATTCCATATTGAAAGTAATATTTCGTGACCATTGCATCAAACATTGAAACTCCAATAACTCAAAAAGAAAGGCCCCTCGAGGGTAAAGTGCGATTATATCGTTTTATTTCATTTCTTCATTAAGTTAAGTTTTATTAATTAATTAATTCTATATATATATATATTTTTTTTCACAGCCTTCTATTTAATCTCCCTCCATCCACCAGAGCTATCACTACATAATTTTACAAAATATATATACAACAAGTACAGTGAAGACGATTGAAGCTTATATATACTTGCTCATCGTTTTTAACGGTCACAACAACCTCTTCCGGCGGCGGTTCCGATACGGAGTAACGGCGGCGTTTTTCTTTGATAAGGTAAGTTTCTGAATAGAATTGAAGTGAGATAGGATAAAATTAAAATGGCGGCGGCGGTGGCGAACGGGCCGAAGAAGGAAGGGAAAACGGCCGGCAGTATTGCCGGTCCGACCAATCCAATGGTGACTCCTCTATTGACGGATCTCTATCAGTTCACCATGGCTTATGCTTACTGGAAAGCCGGCAAGCACAATGAGCGGGCAGTGTAATTGTTCTTTTTCCTTCTTCCTTGATGAATTTTTTGTTGATAAGTTGATTGTCGTTCATGTTTATTTATTCGTCCTGGTTGAATTGCGCTAGAGTTTTGGTGAATTATGAAGGCTTTTCTGAGTCAGTTACGAGGGAGATGTCAATTTAGGTGTTTATGCTTTTATTGCTGCTGACTTTTAACATATTGGCTTTCGTGTGTCTTAATACTGACCTCACTGAGTTTGATTTAGTTGCTTCATGCTCTAAGGATGCTTCAATTTCTTGATAGAGTATTGATCAGATGGAGCTTGCCATATGCATTTTTATTATAAATTAGACTGTCAAATGAAGAAAACACTTCTCTTACTGCTCAAATGTGGTGATTACTATGCTTCAATAAGTATTATCTCTTTGGAAAATTATGCTATTTACTCTTTATTTTTTTATGACTCGAGAGAAGTTATACAGTTGATGTTTCCTCATTCGTAATCAGTTATGTGGCTAGGTAGCTGATTAAATACAATACATTTCCTCTTCAGTTAGTTAGTAACTTAGTTTTGTATATACTTACTGAAGTTTTTCTGGTCAAGGAATAGCAATCTTGGATGATAAACAAGTATTCTGGTAATAAATTGCAATAAAGTTTTAATATCATAAGTTTGGCAACAGGAACAGAATCCAATGGAATATTCCGTTGGATTCTGGCGAATATTTTTTCCTTTAAATGGAGCGAAATCGAATGAAATTAATTGGGATCTTGTAGAGTTTTAGATGGGTAAGCTATTGCTGAAAAGAATTGAAAAATCTCGCAGTGAGTAGCCGGAAATTGGAAAAAATCACGTCGAAGCTTAGTGTTTTAAGGTTAAGAAATGTATAAATGGGATACCAAAATGAGTTCCAATAGCTATTAAATTGTTTGATATCCAAAAACTGCTCAGCAACAGTCGACAAGTGGGGAATGTTGGGGCGAACCAGAAAAGTTTGGGTCGAGCCGGATCCAAGCGTTGGCTAGGTAAGCGTCCTGTCGTAAGAGGAGTAGTTATGAACCCTGTAGACCATCCCCCCAGTTCAAGCATCTTTATGTGCCTATTCTGCCCGTGGTTCACAAAATTGTCACCAATATTTCAAGTTCGCGTTGTGGATTATAATTTGTCTAATCAGATCTATACTAATAGTTTTGGCCTTAAGGGAACTCAATTGTTTTACTACTTACTAAATTAAGAAACAGAATATACAGTTCATTATGTTTGAACAATTTCTCATTTGCAATTATTATGTTATCTTTCAGGTTTGACTTGTTTTTCCGTAGAAATCCCTTTGGTGGGGAATATACGATATTTGCTGGTTTGGAAGAGTGCATAAAATTAATTGCAAACTTCAAATTTACAGAAGATGAGATTGCTTTCATCAAATCGTCCTTACCCGCATCATGCGAGGTATATCATTCACTTGAGACCACCACTTTACATAGTTGCATTTATTAAGTTCATCTTTTATGAAATTTTGTGTAAAATTGATCAAATTACTTGTGGTAAGATCCTGTGCAACTTACCTCAATCATAATGTATTGAGCGCAATCATAATAAATAAATTGATATCATCATACTTGGAGTATAACTGGAGATTGTCGCTTGCGGTTTCTGTATATTACATATGCAGTTGCTCAGGAAATATGTCTACTAACTTTTATTTTATGAAATATTTAATTACCAGAACTTGAACTTGATTAATCTTAAATTCGTATACTGTCTCCAAAGTCGTTATCCTATTTGAGCAGATCTTGAAATGGGAAAGTATATTACAAGCCAAAGTATTGTTCCCATAAGTTGCTGTTTTATAGTTCATAAATGTTGAGCTAATCAATATTTGACTCTAGGATGGCTTCTATGACTATCTCCGAGAACTAGATTGTTCTGATGTGGAGATACATGCTGTTTCTGAAGGATTTGTTGTATTTCCAAAGATGCCACTAATGAGGGTTGAAGGATCAATAGCTGTAAGTATCTTTTAGAAATCATTCTTAGTTCTTACGAAAGAATTATGCAATCTCAATATGAATTTAATAATCTCATTATTCATCTTAGTCTTTCAAAACACTCATTAGTGATTGATTTGTCCATTAAGGTGGTTCAACTGCTTGAAACCCCGCTTGTTAATCTCATAAATTATGCATCACTAGTCGCCACGAATGCTGCAAGGCATCGTTTTGTTGCTGGGAAGGACAAACTTCTTCTTGAATTTGGTCTGAGACGGGCACAGGTGATTTGATTTGCCCTATCTTATTCCATTTTGAAGTACTAACCTTTGTTAATTTAAAAAAGAAAGAAGTACTAATCTTTGTTATAGTGTATGAAGTGCTTGTATGTCTTATATTCCCACAGGGCCCTGATGGTGGAATAGGAGCATCAAAGTATTGCTATATGGGTGGATTTGATGCGACAAGGTATTTTCAATAAAATATCAACATAAAACCCACTGATACAATAGTATTCATATTTTTCTCCTGATATTTAGCTATTTGTAAATTTCACAATTGGGAAAATAATATTCACCCTTATTGGCTTTTTGACTGTTAACAGTAATGTTGCTGCTGGGAAATTATTTGGAATACCACTTCGAGGAACACATTCTCATGCCTTTGTCAGCTCATTTATGGTAGGTACACAACAAATTATTTATACAAACATTGTGTTTTTCCATAAACAAATCATTTACTTCAGGTTCCCCGTCATATGTCAGCTTTTGTTTACCAATTATTCTGTATACTCCTTTTTCCTTTTTTTTTTTGCATTATGTAGGTCTAAGTATGTCTTCATATATAGCAACTGACGAGATCACTGATATACAATATACTGCTCCTATTATTGTTGAAAGTCAATTATCTCAGCCAAAGTGATTTTGCAGAGCACTGACGAGATCACTGATAAGTCCCTTCAGAGTTGTGATGGTTCAAAAGTTTGTGAAGATTTTGTTGGTTCAGCGCAAGCTTGGTTAAGCAAATTAAAGGTCCAATGAATTTCTCCTCACTGTTTTACAATGTAGTTTATATTTTTCTAGCACAATCATGTTGAAATAATGCTCATTTCTACTTTATCTTTGTTTAACGTATTGAGAATCCTTGTTAGCATTAATATGTGGCTGATTAAATTCCTAAATCCTGCTTTCCAGTGGTCACAATTATTAGGCGGAATTTTTGGTGAAACAAACCAAAGTGAGTTAGCTGCTTTTGCCTCGTATGCTCTTGCATTTCCTACGAACTTTCTGGCCCTTGTTGACACCTATGATGTAAGTGAAACTGTGAAAGTTTAATTGGTCATTGAGTTTTGTAAGGCTTATTTTCTTTTTATTTAAAATTTAATGTGAATAATGGAATCATTAAGCACAGTATCTGCCAGCCCATCAGCATAGCTTTTGCTTTTACACTCCATAATTCTTTCTTGTTACATTCTCAATCGAGAAATCACTTTTGTTGCAGAGTAATTTGTTCCTACCCGAGACAAACAAATAAAAGGATAATTAAACTTGCTAAAGGGTCAATCTAGAAGAAAACATAATGAACCTAAAATAGTGATAAGTCCTTGACACTATTCTTTAGTAGTTCACGTATTGCTCAAGTATCTCTAAAGGATTAGTTACCACTGAGCTCATAAATAGTCTATAATCTTTGAATTAATCAAGTTGTGTTTTCAACTTTTTTCATCTGCATGATTGCAATTTCTATCTCTTATAGTTTCCTAATTCTGGTTATTGATGTGACTTTCTAATAATCCCTCTGACCAGGTTATGAGAAGTGGTGTTCCTAATTTCTGTGCAGTTGCTCTGGCTTTACATGATTTAGGGTGCGTTCAAAACATATAGTAGTACTTCAGTATTTTTTTATTGAGTCCATTTTTAATATATTATTTCTCAGGTATAAAGCAGTAGGAATTAGACTGGACTCTGGTGATCTTGCTTACCTGTCATCCGAGAGTCGCAAGTTTTTCAAGGCTATTGAGCAGGAATTTGGAGTGGCAAATTTTGGCAAGACAAGCATCACAGCAAGTAATGATCTCAATGAAGAAACTTTAGATGCTTTGAACAAACAGGTAAATTAAGATTTACTTCTATCATGGCTAGTCTAATAATTCAGCTTTCTTAGCAAGTACGATTTAATTGCATGACAGCATTTCTTTATTTGTTTTGCAAAATTCCAGCCAACTGCACGACATAATTTTCTTTGTCAAAAAACTATATTCTATAGGGTGAATTACATCTACTACCCTTGATGGGACTAAGTTGTAATCGTAGTAGATATAATTCGCCCTATTATATATTCTTAGTTTTCGACCATCTTCCGTTGTCCAGGGTCATGAAGTAGATGCGTTTGGAATTGGAACTCATTTGGTTACATGCTATGCTCAACCAGCTCTTGGTGTTGTTTTCAAATTGGTTGAAATAAATGACCAGCCACGCATAAAACTCTCTGAAGATGTTTCAAAGGTTTGATTAATTTTTGCGATATCAGATTTTTATTTTAGAAAGAATTACATTTATTACCCTTGAGGTGTTGACGAAATTACAAACTACTCCCTCAGTTTCCATTTATTACAGACCCCCCAATATTGACATTTCATTCCGTTTGTAAAAAAATTATTCTGTTAGGGTTCCGTATTGATTCTGTTAAAACAAATTGAGTTATCGAAAATGCCCTCATGGTAGCGGGATCCCTCATTTCAATTTTTCTGAGACCAAAGACCTTCAGGGACTGTCCTATAAGTTAAACGGTGTATTTTTGGTAATAAACGAAAAACAGTGGAGTATTTGATAGTTCTCCGACCCCAAGAGTAGTAAATGTAATTCGCCATATTATTTTATTGTGGACAATTAATCTTTAATTTCTTCAGGTCTCGATCCCATGCAAAAAAAGATGTTACAGATTATATGGGAAAGAAGGATACCCTCTTGTGGACCTTATGACAGGAGAAAACGAACCATCGCCTCGGGTATTAATCTTTAAATATTTCTTTGAGTTTCTCCAAAAAACTTAATGTAGAATTTAGCATATATCCCCACCCACCCCACCCCAAAATTTGATGATATATGTATGATTTTCAGGCAGGTGAAAGAATTTTGTGTCGTCATCCTTTTAATGAATCCAAGAGGGCATTTGTGGTACCACAACGAGTTGAGGAGCTTATGAAGTGCTTTTGGGCTGGTAAATCAGGTATACATTATGGTTCTCCTGTTCCTTATCAATGCTAGGCTATGGATTATTCAAAACCATGGCAAATGAAAAGATGCATTACTACTTTCTTTCCACAAATATAAAAATAGCACCTCTCTGTTATTTTCAGATGATTTTTTATTTTGGATTTTTCTAATAATAAAAATTGTGTGGCTTTTGTAGCCGTTCACCCAGGTTGAGAGTGTTTGCTAACAGTAGAAAAAAAGCACTTTTTGGCTTTTTCTTAACCACTTTTATAATGTTCGAAAAACCAACTTTAGCTATTTATAGAAAGAAAAGAAAAGCTAAAATCTAGAAGCACCTAAGGGCCAACTTATGGCTTCATCTAGCTTCTAGATTATATGTATAAATAAATGCAAGTTTCTTGAGGGAAGTAATAGTACTTTTCAGCTTATTTCTCCAATCTCATACTACTTTTGGATTTTCAACCTTTTGTTTGTCAAACACTCCCCACTTGCACAGTTCCAAATTTTTACAACTATATATTTTTAACTCCTCCAAATTTAGAAGTTTTTGTGAACAACCCCAGAAAACGTGCATTTTTAAATTAATCTTCTTATTACCGAGTTCTTAAATTTTTGCTTTTTATTGTTTCTTGGTAGGAAAAGATAGGGAAGGGCTTCCACCTCTCAACCTGATTAGAGAACGGTGTATTAATCAACTCAACCAAATGCGACCTGACCATATGAGAAGATTAAACCCAACACCTTACAAGGTAAGTTCAGAAAGTTAGACTAATTACTATACCTTCTCAAAGCCAATACAATTGCATATTTTTACTTTGGGAAAATTGAATAATTCATCTGTCAAATATTGATTTACTTGGGTTTTAGGGACATACGTTTATGAAAGTTGTAAAATTCATCCCATAGCATTGGAAATGTGGCAAAGTTGTAAAATGTTCGCAGCGAACATTGTCTGTATTTTGCCACATTTTCAATCCTACGGGATGAAATTTACAACTTTACAAAATTATGTCCCTGAAAAACCCAAGTAAATCAAAGTTGACTGATGAATCGGGCAAAGTTTTGCTTCTTAATTTGTAAAATTATTTTCTTGGCAGGTGAGTGTAAGTGCGAAATTATACGACTTCATTCATTTCTTGTGGCTGAATGAAGCACCTGTGGGAGAACTGCTGTGAAAAATATATATGTTAAAATCATATTTACAGAAGCCAGAAAATGCCCAACATATCTGTTTTTACTCACCTATTGCATTATATGTGCAGTCCGTAAGTATTTGTAGAATTAATACTATAGTGTTCATTTATTTTCTTGTGTTTGTATGCAATAAAAGTTTTCTTCTTATTGTAATAAAATCTTTTCTTGCATCGGAAATTGATATTTGTGCTCCACAAATTAGTAATCGAGCTTCACTAATGACTATTTTGTTAGCTGCTTCATCACCTGGTTCTCACTATACATACATGCCATGTGTATAATTTTTTTTTGGAATAATTACACTCACATAGCATGAGATTCGATTTAATTATGCAAAGATACCCCGAGGTTTGGGTATTTTTCATTTGTTTTTTTTCAGGCTCAAGTATTATAGAGACTCAATTTAGGTCGATTCTCTCAATCCAGGCCGACCTTCTCAATCCAGTTGCCCATGCACACTAAAATTTGAATCTTAAACCTTATATAAGGAATTACCTTTAAAATTTGGATTCTGAGAAATTTCTTCTCTTGTAGGCTATGTAGATACGGAGAACAAACAATGAAAGAGTTGTAGGCAATCTATTTTATAACATAATTTATATTTATTAATCTAAGTTAAAATTTTGAACTAAAAAATTAAACCGAACAAAATAAATTATTAAACATTTTTTATTTTATTTGAAATGTAAGTGCTCTATCTAATTAATGTGGTATGTTCACATTTTCTTAACCCGAGTGGGTTATTGGTAACAAACCAGATCCATTGCAGACTGGAACGCACACAACCCCGCCCCGATCTTAATTCCCAACTCTTTCTAAGAACAGAACTAGGGTGCACAACGAGTTGAGAGCCGGCTTGCAAGCCGAACTCGAATCTGATCGAGCTCAAGCTTTAGTTCATACCTAAATAAAATAAAATAAAATTAAAAAGGGACAAACTAATGTAAACCTAAATCCTAATTCCCAAAATCCCAATCCATTAATTCTTCTCGTCCATTTCAAAAGACCCAAACTCTAGCTGCCCACCACCCACAACCCACGGCCACCGGCCCCTTTCCGCCCACCGCTGACCACCACCAGCCAACCGCCGTCCATCACCTCCAGCCCCGCGCCTATCGTAGCATCCCACAGCCCCTATCCGCCCACCCGCCACTCACAGTCGTGGCTCACCGCCCACCACCACTACCACCAGTTCCTCGCCGTCCACGGTCCACCACCTTAGCGCCGAGCGTCTCTTAGCAGCCGACAAGCCATCTCCTCGCACCAGTCGCCGCCCACCGCCAACCACCTCCGAAGCCCTCTCCTCCGAAGCTCCGCATTCTCCAGCGCCGCCGTGTACCGTCGAAGCTCCAGCGAAGGTATTTTTTTTTTTAATTGTTAGTGAGTTTAAGTACTTTAGTTCCAGAAAGTAGCCTGTAATCTGTAATGAACTAATGATCGCAGTTGGTCTCTATGTAGATGCTTTTAGTTTTTCCCAATTTCATTGGTTTTTACTTTTACTGTATGCTTCTCTGAATTTGTTGGTGATACTATGTAAACTGTTTAATGTTTATAAGCAAGATTTCAATTTTATCTTTTCCGATTATATATGTAGATCCATTTTCCTTGATCTGTCAGGTTAGATATTTATATTTTATATAGTTTTAACTGCAGAAACCACTCAACAATGTCTCAACAAAATGAAAACATGGACTTGCTATGTAGAGAATATGTTGAAATGAAATTATGTCTCCATAATATAGTTACAGACTTATATCTGCATAAGTGGGAGCCAATTTGTTTGCTTTTATGCCTCTCACACTGATGAATCGAGTCCTGGCTTTTTCCATTATGTTGATCAGCTGTTCCTATATGATTATTTTCAGGCAACTTTTGAGCTTGAGCAAAAACTGACCTAATCAAGCAGCTTGATCTAAGATCAAGCCGAGCTCAAGCTTTTCTCAAGCTCAAGCTCAAGCTAAAAAATCCAGGCTTCTCAAGTTCAAGCTCAAGCTCAAGCCTTGATCAAATGTTTCAAGCTCAAGCTCAAGCCTGATATTTTAGACCAAGCTCGGCTTGGCTCGGCTCGTGCGCACCCCTACCACCAACTCGTTCGAACAGCAGAATCCAAATTCACAACACTTTCGAACAGCAGTGAAATCTTCAGCACCAATCCAAATTCCCAACTCTTTCGAACAGCAGAGAAATATTCAACACCACCGGCACTGCTCTTTGCAGTGCTACAGTTCCGCACTGTGTAAACGGTTTCAAAAGCGTACCGCTGCAATCTCAGTCTTCCCAGGAAGCCAATTATCCGTAGGTAGTGGCGCTTGTCATCACATATTCGTCCGAAAAAATTTCCTCTCTTAATTGATTACTCAGTTGGTATGTTACATGTTTACTATAATTTTGATCAGTTCATATAATTAGGGCTCTTATCTCGTGGTATGGGTTTGCATCAGTGTTAATTAGGGTTTTTGCAAGTTCCCGAAATTGGAAGACACTGGCAAGACTTTTCACCGAATACATCTCACCTCTCTCCAGTTACTAAATTCAACATTATTCGGAAATGCTACTCCGACCTCTTCTGTTCTCGAAAAAACTAAGACAATCAAGAAAATTAGTCAATCAGATTTACACAGAGTTGAAATATTTATCCTTGGTGGGTAATTCCAACTCATTTTGTTGTGAGAATCCTGTTTCAAATGATCGTAATTTTATTCGAGAGTACTGTTCTGGGCATCATGGTAGAGAAAATTCTCATGAGTGGACTGAAGAAGTAGAATACTTAGACAAATCGGGCAGCATTCTTTACTCTGATAAGGGAATAAGATCGGTTGAGCCAGGGATGGACGACCATGTAATGGTTGGTGGATTGAAAAAACCCATTTTGAACATTTCAGCTGTTGCTAAGATAGTCGAGGTTGTCAGGAGGTGGAGGTGGGGACCAGATATGGAAAGCCAATTAGATAAACTGCAATTTATTCCCACAATGGCTCACGTAACTCAGGCATTGAAGATAATTGATGACAGTGATGCTTTGGTGAGTTTGTTTAGGTGGGCCAAGAGGCAGTCTTGGTACTTGCCTAATGATGATTGTTATGTTATGTTGTTTGACAAGTTGAATTTGAGTAGAGATTTTGATGGGATTCAATCTGTTTTTGAGGAAATGGTTAGTGATTCAAGTGGAAATGAGATGCCTTCGTTTGGTGCATATAACAGGGTAATCCAGTATCTGGCTAAGGCTGAGAAATTGGAGGTTACATTCTGTTGTTTCAAGAAAATCCAGGAGTTGGATTGCAAACTCGATACTCAAACGTATAATTCACTTATAACTTTGTTTCTGACTAAAGGGCTACCATATAAGGCATTTGAGATTTATGAGAACATGCAGAAAGAAGGGTGTTCCTTAGATTCATCAACTTATGACATGATGATACCAAGCCTAGCTAAATCCGGTCGCCTCGATGCTGCTATGAAGCTTTTTCAGGAAATGAAAGAAAAGAACTGTCGGCCAACTTCTGGGATTTTCGTTTCTCTTGTTGATACAATGGGGAAAGCTGGGAGGCTGGATACAGCTATGAAAGTGTATGTCGAAATGCAAGGTTTTGGTTTGAGGCCATCTGGAGGCATGTTTGTTTCTCTAATTGAGTCATTTGTTAAGGCTGGAAAGCTGGAAACAGCACTCAGGCTCTGGGAAGAGATGAAGAAAGCTGGATTTAGACCTAACTATGGTCTCTACACTATGATTGTCGAGGCCCATGCTAAATCTGGGAAACTGGAGATTGCAATGTCGATCTTCTCGGATATGGAAAAGGCTGGATTTTTACCAACTCCGTCAACATACTCTTCTCTCTTGGAAATGCATGCTGCTACTTGTCAAGTCGATGCTGCAATGAAGCTCTACAACTCCATGACAAATGCACGCCTGAGACCTGGTCTGAGCACTTATACAAGTCTTCTTACTTTACTAGCAAAAAAGAAGCTTGTTGACGTGGCAGCGAAAATCTTGCTTGATATGAAATATATGGGCTATTCAGTTGAGGTGAATGCTAGTGATGTCTTAATGGTTTATATAAAGGATGGTTCTGTCGATCTTGCTTTGGGGTGGCTTCGTTTCATGGGCTCATCAGGTATAAGAACAAATAACTTCATCATTAGACAGCTTTTTGAATCGTGCATGAAAAATGGCTTGTATGAATCTGCTAAGCCTCTTCTTGAAACATACACAAATGCTGGTGCGAGAGCTGACCTAATTCTCTACACATCGATCCTCGCGCATCTTGTAAGATGCCAAGAAGAGATCAACGAGAGACATTTAATGTCAATCATGAGTGCCACAAAGCATAAAGCTCATGATTTTTTATGTGGGCTTTTCATGGGACCTGAACAGAGAAAGCAGCCTGTTTTGTCATTTGTGAGGGAATTTTTCCAAGGAATTGACTACGAAATGGAAGAAGGAGCTGCGAGATATTTTGTCAACGTCCTCCTTAACTACCTTGTTCTAATGGGACAAATAAACCGTGCAAGATGTGTCTGGAAAGTTGCTTATGAGAATAAGCTTTTTCCTAAGGCCATTGTTTTTGACCAACACATTGCTTGGTCGCTTGATGTAAGAAACTTGTCCGTTGGAGCTGCTCTTATAGCTGTGGTCCACACACTTCACAGATTCAGAAAACGCATGCTGTATTACGGTGTTGTGCCAAGAAGGATAAAATTAGTGACGGGCCCCACGTTGAAGATAGTCATTGCACAAATTTTGGGGTCAATGGAATCACCATTTGAGGTTAGTAAGGTTGTTTTGAGGGCTCCTGGAGATTCTGTGCTTGAGTGGTTTAAGAAACCGATTGTGCAGCAATTCCTTTTGAATGAGATTCCATCAAGATCTGATATTCTGATGCATAAGCTGAATACCCTTTTCCCTAGTTCGGCTCCTGAGATCAGATCCTTGTCCCCTCCAAAACCTCTTGTTGGTGGGAAGGGAATGTAACTATGAAATGCATTGCAAGGTAATTGCTATTTTTTAAGTTCATATACGAAACACAACTTACTTCGTATAAGTATTTGCAGATAATTTGCCATGTTTGATCTAAAGCATTTCCAGCTAATTGGTACTCTGTGATGTGATAAACGTCTAAAGTTGTTTGGGGCAGTTAATGTATCCTTTTCATTAACCAATTGCGGTTTCTGGGATCGGAACTCTTAAGGTACTTAACTTTTTCACCACAGATGTATGTAGATAAGAGCTACTTGATTTAATTTTTTCCAAATTTCCGTCCATGTTGGTTCGATACCGGTTGATGCTTTATTGCTTCTTTTGATAGACTGTTTTGGTTGTTTATGTGACTATCATATTGTCTGTGGCAATACTTGCAATTAGCTGTTCAAATGTGATGTGCTGTACACATTGCTAAACTACTAGCTATCTGATTTCAGTTTATGCTACGGTGTGATCATTTTAATGAGATGACATTTTTTTTTATATATATATAATTGTGTCTTCATATATATGTGAAAAACAGGTCATGGAAAACTGAGGTGATGAATCTGATGATCGGGCAGAGATAAATCAATGGCTGATGATCCGGCAAAGATGTAAGTGATGATGGGCGATTGAAAGACAATTGGTTTCAGGTCACCAAAAATTTGCTCATGGGAACTGCTACTAAAACTAGCATACCAGCTGATGATTCTGCTAAGCATGATGAGATATATGTTGCTTTGCTAGAAATTGGTGTGTTTGAAATGGAGGGACTGATTTCAGCTACACAGTAAAGAGGACATGTGCGCGTTCTTTGAAATAGAGGCTAGGCCATTTTGTGTTAATGTTGCTTACTGGAAAATTGTATTAAGGTAGGGATTGAATGGGTTTTTGGTTGATATATGTTTATTGAATTTCACATATATTTATGTGTAAGACCTGCCCTGGAGTGATTGTTGCATAAGACATGTTCTGTTGTGTTTGTAATTACAATTTACTATTTTGTTTGTTCTACTAAACTTTGGCTAAAGACGACACATGTTATGCTGGATTTTGCTTAACTGTTAATAAACCAACTAATATAAATGCAATACTTCATATAATAGAGACAAAATACATGGCAGCATGTATGTATAACAATGCTCTTGCATTTCCGACCAACTTTCTGGCCCTTGTTGACACATAGCTATGATGTAAGTGAAACTGTGAAATTTTAATTAATTGGTCATTGATTTTTGTAACGCTTATATATTTTCTTTTTATTTAAAAATTTAATGTGAATAATGGTTTAATCATCAAGCACGTACAGTATCTGCCAGCCCATCAGCATATATAGCTTTTGCTCAAGTATATATCTCTAAAGGATTAATTACCACTGAGCTGATCATAAATAGTCTATAATCTTTGAATTAATCACTAATCAGGTTGCATTGTGTTTTCAACTTCTTTTTTCATCTGCATGATTGCAATTTCTATCTCTTCTGGTTATTGATGTGAGTGACTTTCTAATAATCCCTGTGACCAGGTTATATATGAGAAGTGGTACTGTTCCTAATTTCTGTGCGCGCAGTTGCTCTTACATGATTTAGCTAGGGTGCGTCCAAAACAATATTTAATTCTTATAGTATAGTAGTACTTGAGTATTAATTTTTTTATTGAGTCCATTTTTAATATATTATTTATTTCTCAGGATAAATTAAGCAGAAGGAATTAGACTGGACGGACTCTGGTGATCTTGCTCCGATCGAGAGTCGCAAGTTTTTCAAGGCTATTGAGCAGGAATTTGGAGTGGCAAATAATTAACTTAATTTAGATGCTTTGAACAAACTGCAGGTAAATTAAGATATACTTCTTCTATCATGGCATGCATTACAAGTATGTATTTCTTCAAAGTACTCTCATAATTCAGCTTTCTTAGCAAGTATGATTTAATTGCTTTCATAGATATCCATTCAAATAAATCCTGATTTTGTTTTTATTTTTTTATAGAAGAACCAGAAATATAACATGCTAAGGTTCTCTAATGATAGTATGACGTGTTTCAGTAATTTTTCAAATTTCAAAACATGTTTTTATAATTAAGTCAAACCACAAGATATCTGACTGTAATTATGACTTCGTCTCAGATTCTTTTCTTTGCTTACTATACCAATAAAATAGTAAAGTTGTGCTTTCATTATGAAAATAAATTGATGCAATTTATTTATTATGGAGAATAATCTGTCTTACAATATACAGAATGAGCAGTGATTCATCTGTTCAAACACTATGAAATCCCCAATATAATTACGCAAAATCCATCAAGAAATTGCTCATTTAATACAACAAATGAATATTGCATATATCTCAGTGTAAGAATTAGAGCCACAAAAGGAGATTTGTTAGGATTGTGAAAATAAACCAATGATGTTGAAGTGGTCTGCTTATGGGAGAACTATTGCCTGCAGGCTGTTGTGCTGCTCCTCTTCCTGTAGGTGATAACTCAGCTGGTGGAGGAGGTGAAAGCACTGGAACATCGCACGTACCAAATGTTGCATTTGCCTGCCATAGGTGGGGGCCTCGTTAAAATCCCTACGATGCGCTCGCATCGGTTTCAATAAAAAAAAGAAAAGTTATTTTATTAACAAACATACCCTGCAATAGGCAATGTTGTCACAGCCACATGTCAAATGTCCATTTGCTTCATCAACAGCTTGTGGAGCTCCTCCTCCATCACTCCTCTGCAAACAAAACGAAAAAACCAACCAGAACAGTTAAAGCAATTAAAAAACCAACCAGAACAGTTAAAGCAATTACAAATAATTTTAAGTCTCAGTTACGAAAAAACCTTCTCAGGTTTATGCTGTTTACGGAAGATACCCCGAAACCTTAAAAATTACGAAAATCATACGTTTGAAAAATATTACGAATACCCCCTAAAGCTAACTTGAAATAGTTGACAATTGTTTACTCAGGGGGGTATTCGTAATGTTTTCAAGTTTTCAATCAATTATAGGGGGGTTTTCGTAAGTATCCCTTATTTTAATCACACATCGTTTAATTTTTTAATACCCTGTAAAAATCAACTGCAATGAAATTAGGCCATCGATTCCCACTAGCTGCATAGCAAGTGTTGATCATAGTAATGAGATCAGCAGAGTTGTCGACACAAGCTTCTGTCACGTTTGGATTTGTCGGAAAGTAATTCATTAGCACAAGAGATCTCGAAGATGTGCTCATGGGAGATGATTCCGAACGACTCGGACACGAACCAGAAATCATCCCTTCATTTCCATCTGCAAACTCAAAGTCAATTTTTAGAGTTTGCAATAGTTTAGTTGGGAACCAGCTACAATCTTCTTATTTTAAAAAAAAGAAGAAGAAGAAGAAAACCATCGATATTTAGTGTAAGTCAATAGCCTCTCCATGAAGAAACGATGATTACATTTAGGGGGAATTACATCTACTACCCCTGATGTTTTCCCTAATTACAATCTAGTCCCTCTGTTTGCAGAAATTACAGAAAACTCCCTGACTTTTCATTTTATTGCAAAAAAGAAATCCTATATAGGCTGATTGTTTGCCTTTTTTTTGCTTCAATTCATGTTGTATAGTTTCAGGGACTTTTCATTAATTAAGTGAAATATCAGGGATTGTTTTGTAATTTCACAAAACAGAAGGACTAAATTGTAACTAGGGAAAAAATCTTAAGGGTAGTAGATGTAGATGTAATTCAACCTTACATTTACGGACCATTTCAAGATTTTGATCTCACATAGAATTTAAATTTCACAACTATGCTATAAGTTCAAGAAAATAGAAACTTACACTGATTTTCCACCACATAGTTCCATTCATATGCAATTCCTTCGGATGCCTCCTTGGATCTTTTAGATGTGAAGACTACAAACCGTTGATTTCTCTGGACCATGTCATCCACCGTCGGCCAATCTTCGCCATTTGTAGGCATTCGAGAAAGCGGGAACATGTATTGACTTAAACCAGATGAATTGAACATTCTTGTTAGTCCTTGAGGAGATGTCACATAATCCTCAATGAAAATTGTCACAATTTCTGTTGGATTTCCCTCCAAAAAAGTTCGAATTTCTCTCAACACGTTTATAGCTGGTTGCTGCAAGCATGCCAATAGATAAAATTTCAAAACAGAAAAAAAAGAAAATGATGTATTTAATTTATATAATAATAAAAGAAATAAATTAAGAATATTATTTTTACAGTTTTATTACTTACAAAAGCTGTTATATTGAAACAGTTCCCATTGAAGGAGTGACATAACCAAATGTCGTTGTTGAAGTCGTACATATCGAGCATGAGCCCTCGAACACCATTCTACAAAATTTTCATAATTGATCTTAGATTAAAATCGATCTTAGATTAAAATCTCGTGTTTACAATGTATATATATGGCAAATTACGTACATAGGGATATTTATAAATCATGAATCACTTTAGTTTAAGAAATAACGAAACGATTTTTACTAAAAACTTCAAAAAAAATTCGAAAACACCCTACCTAGGGTTTCAATAGAGTGTTTTCGGGGATACTTTTAGATTATTATTTTTTTTTTACATAACTATATAATTTTAGAGATTATATAGTTATCTTTCAAATTGGAAGCATCGGTTGTAAATATTCCTAATATAACATAATTTTTTTTTCCAAGAACAGGTCACCGGACCGTAGGGTTAAAAAAGGACCCCACCTCGTATATTAAACCAGTCAGGTAGAAAAGTTGGGAAAATACATAAGAAGGGCAGAAACGTCGCCACCAACAATCCAGAAAGCAACAATAAAATAGTAAAGGAAATACATCATATGGATAACAACATTCCTAGTGTTATTAAAATGGGTCATCCTCTCAGCGGACGTGGGTTTCGCACCCACCAGGCTGGCCCAATCAATAGAATTCCCATCAACGGTAGAATAGGGAGGGTTGCTTTCACGGTCCAGATAAAGAATCCACAATGAGTTAACACATGCACACATATCATTAAGAACATTTACAACTAGAAAATTGCATAATTTATTTAATTTCAAGAAAAACTTGAGCTAATAATTAGCTCATCATCTATAGTTGAAGATTCATTATTGAATCCTGACAAAAAAGTAGGTATTCATGTACGACATTGGCAACTGGCACAATTAACAGATCACCAACACGATAATTAACAGATCACAAATTACATAATTTTTTTCTTCTCATTAAGCTATTTATATGGATAGAATCGATGAGATCAAATCACTAAAATACTGTAAAACTTTTCATATCAATAACAATAGCATATTTAGAAATTCGAACTTCATACCTTTAATTACATAATTGTTGCTCTAATTAATTATATTGTCACTCTTATGGGTGGTGAAAATCAAATTTGACGAATTTTTTTTAAATTGTAACAAAATATTTTGTAGCTATTTTGTTTTTTTTTAAAAACCAGTAGTCATACATGCAAAAAGATCAATCATTGTTTGGAGTACGGTAAAAGTGAAATACAGACATAAAACCCAAAAAAAAAAAAAAAATTATATTACATACTCTGAGCTGATCGGAAATTGAATCTTCCTGATTGGTCGGAGCGAGAAGAGACGAACCGGTACCGGAAGTTGACCCGGTCCGAGCAAATGAATTGTGAGTCGTCAACCACGAATATCTATTATACGGCAGCCCTCTTACCTGTTCAACGTACGATGAAAATTCAACATTCAATACTAAAAATTATCAAATTAAATATATACAGGTATAATACGAGAAATTATATATACGGTAGTCGTACTCGTACCGTAGAGGTGGGAATTATGGGCTGAATGCGAGTACATCGTTGTCTGGTGTTCCCATTTGCAGGGCAAGCGGAGCACGTTAAGCCGGCGTCGCAGGTATTGGTCGTATCAGAACACGTTTCGCCAATCTGTTGAATATATATGATCAGAAAAACTTTACAAGTACTAAACATAAAATGGGATTGCAGAAGATCATGATGTTAACGTTAATTGTTGAAGATCGAAGAATCAATATTACCCTGAGAGAAGATGAATATCCCAATAGGAAAAAAGTGATGATCAAGAACAGCTTTAACGGCAGAAAATTGAGATCCTGCGATCGTAAAATAATATAAACAGAGAATTAATTATTACATGAAAAAGTTTAATCTGGAAAACGTAAAAGTGGGTAAACAGCTTTTTGCATGCCTGCATCTGGTGGAACAGTTTTGAAACTTGTCGGATCGAGTCTTGTTTCTCTGTTGTCGAAGAGCTTGTGTTTTGCAATGAGCGAGTTAAGATTTTAGTGCAAAATTTGGACTGGTTTTATTATGGTACGTTTTGACAATTTGACTTAGAATTTTCGCTGCCTGTAATAATTTTCTTGCATAGGGTGATTTTCTTTTCAAAGGCAAATGTCAAATCGTAGACGTAGTCCGTAGATAAAGTTTCTAGGCCGGGGATGTTTTCTTCATCCTTTTATTTTAGGTCTAATTACATCTACCACCCCTGAAGTTTGAGCTAATTATAATGTAGTCCTGCTATTTTCACAAGTTACGAAAAAACTTCATAACATTTCTCTTAAAATATTCCTTGAAACAAGCTGAATATTTGCATTTTTTTTGGTTCCATGTATAGTATCAAGGAGTTTTTTGTAATGCAGTGAAATATTAGGGAGGTTATTGTAATTTTTGAAAATAAAGAGACTAAATTATAATTAAGTCAAATCTCATGGATAGACGTAATTTTTCTTTTATTTTATTGGGAAAAACTAGATTAGTAGATCTTCAAAATTAAAACTGAAAAGAGGAAATATTCGCAAGGAATATGTGATCACATTCATAAAACTGGCCGGTGAGTTCTAAAATTGAGTTAATTAATTGCATTTTGATTCCATAAATTGACAAGTTTTTGATTTTGATCTCACACTAACATGACTTTAATTTATAATTTGTCCACCCCTGAATTTTTTATTAAGTGGTTTTTTTTTTTCCTTTCAATTTTGATCCCATAACAGATCTATTAAGTATTCAATGGAAAATGGAGATGAGACCATAATTGCAAGCAAAAAGTTCACTTATAGGACCATAACTGCAAGAATCAATCATTACGAGACCCAAATAATTAAAAAATATATTAAATTATGTAAAAAAAATACAATTAACTCTCTGAAACTTATCCCTTGAAATAATAAAAACAATAATACTAATTTCTATATAAAAAAACTAAAAGCATTATAACTTGCATGCACAAGTTTAATTTCAAGATTTAAATTAATTTTATAATAAGATGAGAAACTATTAAATTAAATTTCGATTATTTATTTTAATGAAGTGGTCAATTATTTATTGCATGTCCACACTTGTAATAGATTTATTCATTAGACCAAGTTAACGTCAAAGGTTTTCTTGATCATATGAAAGTGAAAGTCGTGTTTTATTAATTAGGAAAGTTAAAATGTAGCACGCGGAAAACCAAGATATATCTAACTAACCACCACATTATTACCTAATGTGCTGCGTATATATATAGTTTTGACAAATATTTGTATGTCTAAATTAAGATCCATTTGTCTCCAGGCAGACATTGAATTGGAACGTCTTTACGTAATTCGCGAAGATCATTTAATTAGTAAAAATAAAATCATTTTTAAACTGTGATATTGTATTTGTTCCTTTAATTCATATTTGAAGACAAAGGCAATGAGTAGTACTTTGAATTTTGCAATTCATGTCCCATTATTTAAGCAAGCATTGCAAGGGTGTCTCATCCCTATCACTAGTAACCCAACTAACAAATTAAATGACACGGGAGTGTTATATGTTCTTTAAATCTAATTTGGGTGAGATTTGACACATATTTTTAGAGGAAAAATTCACCTGAATTGGCTTATCTATCAATCTAAGAAGGTAAAAAATTAAACCCTTAGCCCTCTTTTTTTCTCTCACAAATGGATGCAAAAACACTAAAATGTGAGCTGATTTAGGTGGATTTTTCCTCTATCACACATGCCAAATTCCATCTAAATATAATTTAATGGACATGTGTTACTCACATATCATTTTCATTAGTCGGGTGAACGTTGAGACGACGCTTGCAATGTTTGGATAAATAATGGACTATATTTATAATTTTTAAAATAATAGGATCACAATTACAATAAAGCAGGTCTAATGGAACATGGATGTCAATTTAAGTAGCAGTATAAAAGATTTTGTGCATATATTAATTAATGATACTATCTTAATTTCTTTTAAATTATTTATCTAAAATTTATGTTTTTAAAAATATTTAAAGGAAGCACCGACTCCATATTTCCTGGATCTGCCAATTCGTCTAAAATAAAATTATTACGCCATTTCATAATTTTTTAGTTTATGATATATGTTAAATGCATATTACATACATAATTTAGTAGTATTGTGTCCTAAATTTTTTAAAATTTATATTTCATATTCGTATAGTATCGTGTCGTGTGATGGCGCACGGCCATCCAAACTCAATGATCAATACTGACAAATCTTGTACTAATTAATCGACTGGGTTAATTCCTCAAAAGTGCACAAATTTGCTCCACTTAAGACAATGTTTAGTCCAAAACAGTCCAAGAAAAGACAATTAATTTAGTAATTAGAATAAATAAAGTTAGCAAACAAAGCTTAATTAATTAGAATCTCATAATACCAACACGCATAGTTTTCTGTGTACTGACCGACTCTGTCCCTAACAAATTAATACCCACTACACGTAACAATTACTAAATAAATCATTTTTTAATTATTTAAGAAAAATTAAAAAATAAAAACGAAAAAAACATTAAACAAACAAAACCTTAACGTGCTGTGTTTTCCTTTGTGACTTTCTACACTCATCCAAGAAAGAAATCAAAATCCACCATTGCTGAGATCTGTCCTCACTCGCACTACTTTCTCCACTAAAAAGAACCAATCATCACTGCAATACATTCATCAACCTCATCTTCTCCGAGCTAATCCGGAACTCGCCGGAAAAATGTCGATGCATGCCAAAACCGATTCGGAGGTGACGAGCCTGGCGCCGTCGTCGCCGAACCGGGCTGTTTACTATGTGCAGAGTCCGTCGAGAGATTCTCACGACGGCGAGAAGACGACCAACTCGTTTCACTCGACGCCGATTATCAGTCCGATGGGTTCCCCGGGTCGGCAATCGCGTGACTCGTCGTCGACTCGGTACTCCGGTTCGCTTAAGCCGGGTTCGCAGAAGTCGAGCAATGGGTCGTCGAGGCGGCACCACCACCACCACCACCGAAAAGGTGCGGAGAAGGAGTGGAAGGAGTTTGATGCGATAGAAGAGGAAGGGTTGCTGGATGACGAAGGGGGCCGGGGAGGTGGGTTTCCACGGCGGTGCTATTTTCCGGCGTTTGTTGTGGGTTTTTTTGTGCTGTTTTCGTTCTTTGCTTTGATCTTGTGGGGAGCTAGTAGGAATCAGAAACCTGTTGTCGTTATGAAGGTACGCTTTTTAATTTGCTCCAAATTAAATCTGCATTCTGAACTACTGATCTTTTCAACTTCATTTTTTTGTCTGCATTTGTTCTAGTTGATCTTGATTTCTTTCAGAATAATTTAATTATTATTCGATGATTAAATAAGATCTGTTATTTTACTAATTAGCTAGGTAATTAATTAATTAATTGCCAAAACGAGTCAAGTGAACAAAAAAAATCACATCTTTTTATTCATTAATTGCACAAATATATATGAAATATTTTGTGAAGTTTGGTTTCATTCAATGCAAGATAATCCTAAAGTATGCAGTTTTTGTACAAACTTTTATTAATTTTTTTATTTTTTAAAAATTGAGGAAAGAAATTAAAATTAGCAAGTATATATATTCGTAAACGTGATGTATGTATAATGTAAGAATCGGTTTTGTCGAGTCAAAAATGGACAGGATTTTCCACATTAAAGACATTGTCCTACAAATCAGAAGTCAGATCCCCTTTGTCCGATTTCTCCACACATCACAATCCGGAGGATCTTTTAAGTTTAGTGGTGCTTTTTTGTCTTCTAAGTTTTAGCTGTATTTTCGTGAACTCAAATTCATACATATGGTTAACCTACGGGAACATCGAACGGCTAAGCTACGTCGTATATACTTGAAACAGTGAATATTAACCATATATATTATTGTGATTAATTCTTTGCTGCAGAGTATATTGTTCGATAGATTTGTGATCCAAGCTGGATCGGATGAATCGGGTGTAGGTACAGAAATGGTGTCGATGAATTCAACGGTGAAGTTCCTATTCCGTAACAGGGGCACATTCTTTGGAGTCCACGTAACATCTACACCGTTGGATCTTTCTTTCTCTCAACTCACACTAGCAAGTGGAACGGTACGTTATTAATAAGCTGCCATCACCGACACTTCATTATTAATTTCCTTATATAATTAATGTCTTGCATCATTGTCTTCACTTGATTAATCATATAATTAGTATTAATTAATCATATAAGATTTCTCCAATAAGTTGACTTCATCCTTTCTCTATTTTCTTTTTCCTTCTATTTTTACTTTGATATATTCAAAAGAATTGCAATTTAACTCTAAATTCTATTTACCGATCCCGATTAAATCCTTTAGATGCTAATGAGTCAACGTTATTGATTGTTACACGTCTGCAAAAATTATAGTTCAAACTTATTTTAGTCCAACTGCATTAATATTAGTGTCCTACTCTATATTTTATGAAGTTTGGACCAATAATATCAAGTATAATACACTTGTCCTATAGGTAGTTGAGTTTGGTCTACGAATGTAATGAACCTAGCTGGTTTGCAATCCCAACGAGCTCAAGTTCAAAGTATTCGAGCTTGACCCTAGCCCGTAAAGTTTTCAAGCCAAATCGAGCCTAACCATTCAGTTCATCGCTTTGCGAGCCAACTTGGCAGCTTCTATATATATGTATTATCAATTCTAGAGCTCGAGCTTTTTGCTCAAATATCCAAATTTATGAAATTCAAACTTAAGCCCGTGTTTATTCATATGCTCCGAGCCCTAATTTTTTTTGGCTCATCGAGCTGAGCTCACATCATTTGGTTCGAGCCCAAGCTTGAAAAAAGGGTCAAAGCTTGGGTCGGCTTATTTACATGTCTAGTCTGACCAAGCTAGGGGTTGAGCTAGAATTTTTCCAAATAAGGACTAAATTGTAATTTTGGATTTTTGCTTTTTCTGAAAGTGTAAACACATTGAGGTAAAAGTTTCAATTTGACAAGAAAAAGGACAAATTTGTTATGGAAAGTTGACATTGATTTCCTTTATTTCTTGCAAAATTTGTAGGTGAAGAGGTTTTACCAGTCAAGAAGCAGCCACAAAACAGTATCAGTGATGTTGAGCGGAATACGCATTCCACTTTACGGCGGTGGAGCCAATTTGAGCAGCAAAGACGGGAAACCTGTTGTGCCGGTTCCATTGAGTTTGAATTTCACGGTTCGGGTCAGGGCTTATGTATTGGGCCATTTGGTGAAGCCCAGATTCCATAAAAGAGTCCAGTGCTCTGTCGTTTTGGACCCAAAGAAAATGAATGTGGCCGTTCCTTTGAAGAACTGCACATACAGCTGAATAATTAAATCAATAAATAAGAAAAAGAAAAAAACAAAATGAGAAATTTGGTGGGATCATTAAGAGTAATTAAATTGTGGTTGGTTTTTTTGTGCTTTTTATTGTACTCTATTTTTCTAATAATTTTGTAACGAGTAATCTTATTATAAAAAAATTCAAGCATTTTTTTATGTTGTTAATGGACTACTTTCTTGGGAAATGTTTTGGAGTGTGCAAAAGTAAAAGTTCATTTAGATCATTTCGGACATAAGTGATTTTTTTTATTACTTTGACTTTCTAAACAATCCCAACTCTAAAAAAGGAATTTTGTTTTTTGCTTTTAATTATAAAAAAGAATATTAATATATTTTGGTTTCTTGTATTTTTCTCAAAATGTTATTGAAATACATTTGGATATGTATTTTTCAGCTTGTTTTTTGTTTTAAATCTAAATATTTCCAACTTTAGTAAAAATAACTTAAAATCCCCAAAAAAGTAAGGGGGTGGGGGCTTACACCAAACCGGCAAACCCCAGCAATCATCGTTCCTGATTTGTTGGCAGTTACATGTCAGAGGATGTATGAAGATCATATAATAGAGTTGAATATTATAAGATTGACAGACTTATCAGAATCATAAAAAATTCAAACAATACTTTTGGTTTGGTAAATTCCAAAATTGTTTGGAATCATCATTAATTATGGGCCTCCAACCTAACAAATTACATTTCAACCTAACTCAAGCTCAACTCAACGTATATCTATAACCGAACACCTAATATTCCACACAAAATTGTGTCAATCCAAAATTAGTTGAGTTGAGTTGACCTGACCCAGGCCATGCACGATTTCTCCAGTACTCAAATCATGACTTGTCATTCTAAATACAAACCCATATCTTGATCCACATCTGAGTACATTGAACGAATAAGCCCTCTCAAAATCAATTATTTAATGAACTCTCTAAGCCATCACAGAATTGTATTAGTACTCACCAACTAGGATCTTGTAGCTGTTATATAATGACGGAGGCTTAAATGGGTGCAAACATAAAGCTTTAGGGTATCAAAACGACACGGGCGGCAGAGTAAGATTAAACGATTAAAGCAATCTCAAAATCGGTTATTTAATGAACTCTAAGTCATCGTACATCAGAAAATTGTATAATTAGTTCATGACTTTGATGGACGAACACTTACACGATATAGATATAGATATGATGATACACCGAACCAAAAGTGGAATTAATTTGACTGATGAATAAACCTACATTTTCAGTTCAATATTGTATGGCTGCACATATACTTATATATGATATTTCAACAGAACAAAGACAAAAATGTGAAATTGGCTGCCCATAGAAGAAAATATACACCGACAAAGGCAATACAGTCAACTCAATTCTTTGTGGGAGAGTACTTTACCATAATTACATGACAAAGGCATGCATGGTTGGTTTACTTCAATTGAAGTTGAATTTTTAAGCAAGAAAAATGGAAAAAAAATATATTAAAAAAAAAAAAGATGAGGTACAAAATGCTTATAATACCAACCATGTGTTTTGTTCCATGTCCAAACAATTTTGGTTCTTAGTAGGTAATAAATTTACATAATACGTGCACATGGGAATATTATACTTAGGAAATGAGTACCACGAATTAATAGGTTTGATGGGGTTGGTAGGCCAATTTTGGAATTTCAGTTAGAAAAAATTAAAATGAAAATTGGTGAGAATTTGACGAAAGGTATATATTTTATAGATCGGGGCATCCACCATTAACTATAGTAACTAGCTAGTCCCCTCACTGCATTATTTTATGCAACTCAAATGATGGCGGACAACAAGCTGACCATGAGATTTAAAACTACTCCATATTCCAAGGCATGATTCAAACGATTGACGTTTAATTAAAGATGAATGAGTCACTTCTATTCAATCACACACTCGTGTTAATTTCTTGATTATTTGATTAAAGAATACGTTGAAGGACCCAAATCAATATTTTGTAATCTTTTATCCAAATTTATTTCAGATCTCTGAAACAATAAAATATTAAATGATTAATCCTAGCTGTTGGCAGGCACGTATTCTTTATGTCGTAGTTAACAATGCCAGTTTTGTCGACAGCCAGGTTACTAATGTTCAATTAATACAGAATTCAATACCATTAGCGGTAATTATAATTGCCACATATATCTCGGCAGAATATTCCGTCTGAAATACATCAGATGAGACAACAGGTTAAAAACGTAAAGTTCGTGAGACAACTTGTAAAAAATAAAAACTTTAGAAGATAATTTACCAAAAACCACGCAATATTACATTAATTTTCAATAATATCTCTACCAGCCCCCATTCTCAATCGATCATCTTGACCTCCACGATCACCAGCTCTTTGATTTTCATTGCCCACTTTTTTTTAAATATAATTTTAGGCAAGAAAGAGAGTGGTTATCAAAATATAAATGAACTGCTACTTGAAATTGTGTGAAGGCTAATAAAATAGGTTTGGAAGTGGGGGATCTGGTTTTAATTTAATAGCTTGAAATAGACCTAAGATTTAGGTCTTTAACATTAGTAAATTTTGGCTGCAATTGCATAAAATAAGTGAAAAATACAAGTCCACGTTTTATAAGGTACAAATTGGGTGCAAAAGTAGGAAATATGAACTAAGTAACTATTTATGTGGTTTATATGCCATGGATGAAGCAAATGATTTTCGAAATAATCAAAGTATCTCTTATATAATGTCGAGCACGAGTCATTGGAAATTCTAACTATTATTAGTGAGAATATTGTATCCTAGTATTCGATCACAAATTAAAGCACATGCATTTTTAAACTTTGTATCTTAATAACTCAGACCATACAACATAGATTAAAACACAAATTAAATTAGAAAAGAGTACTATATTGATGTTATCTTTAGGGATGTTTATCCTCAATCCAACAGTTATTGTAAGTTGTAAATTGAAAATTCCTTTTCTTTTGGCTTAAAGAAAACAGAAAGTTAGTGTTTTTACTGCTCAATTGTTTTACCAACTTACATTACTCTTTTAACAGAGCCAACCGTCAATCGTGGGAATGCATGTTCCACACCGTTAGTGTCACCTCTAAAAAGGGACTCCGCGTGTGTGGGGAGCCGCGCTCCACATTCTCCACTGGCGGGGAGCAATGGGCCGATGTCACGGCATAATGAGGACATTACGCTCCGAAGGAGGGGCAAATTGTAACGCCCCAATTGAAAGAGCCTCACGGCCTAAGAGTCACGGCCTTGTGTGGCCATGTGGAGAGGCCGTGACAATTGGTGGTCGCGGACCTTATGCCACTTTGTGACCATAGACCGTGAAGTGTTGAATTGAGTCCCACATCGGAAATTCAACAGATTATGAAAGGGTTTATAAAGTTAGAACTCATGTACAACCAATATATATTAATCCCTTTTGGCAAGTGCTTCTTAAGCCAAACTTTAGGGTTGTGCACAATGGATTCGAAGCTTATACCCGCGCGTCCAACGGGCGCCGTTGTGAGGGTTCTCCATGGTTGCCTCGTGCATAACTGGGGCATGCTTCGATGTACTGCTGAATCCCTAGGGTTTCATATAAGTTGTACATTAGGTATGTTTGAGTTATGCATGAAGGTTGTGAGGGTCAATACAAGATCTATCACTTGTTACAAGAACAAGAAGAATTCCTATGAATTCTATTGTAGTATATTCCACCACTAAATCCTTGCGCAATGTACAGTTGATTTTCACTAGGAAAGAGTTCCTAGAGTGTAAGATCAAATGAAATTACTATAGGGATGTTATTCATAGCATTGCAGAGTACTGCAAAGCTAAAGTTTATGTAAACACTCCACAATCATAAGAAAAGAAAAAGCAGACAGTATGAGATTATTAGGCAAAATATCAAATCTATTTCCAAAACAAATACAACTGCAAATCTTGATTTTCCCAAGAAAATAATTTGACGTATCAATGAAAAGATTGAATGAAATGAATGTTATTAGCCATAATCTTTTTACTCTACAACTGTGCAGTCTCAAAGGGCAGGGCCCAATTTCTGGATCTCCAATTGGAAGCCATCAACAATTCTTTTCATGCACAAAAGAAAAAGAAATTAACCCTATCATCTCCCCTCTACCTGATAAAAATCAGAATCTGACATAAAAAAAAAAAAAGGAACAAAAAAATCTTCAAAAATCTGATTCCTGACTTAAATATTGATCAAAAAATATTTGACCAAATATTCGTTTCCGTCACCTGATGGTGACCCAGTCATCCGTCACAGACCAATTAGGACTTTGATTACTCAATAGCACTTGCAGCCGCCGCTCCGCCGCCGCAGTGGACCACAAACTTGACTCCGTGAATGAGTTAGAGTCTTGGGAATATTCCGGCTGCAGGGGTAAAGAAGTAATTGAACATGTAGCGGATGAAACCCAGTCTGGGAAATCAAATGGGCATCTCGGAGAAGTTGAGGTAGTATTTTCTTCTCCGTCTTTCAAAGCTGAAATGGTATCATCTTCGAAATTTTGATCATAAATAAATGGATGATCTAAAAGCATCTCCGCCGTCCATCTTGATCTCGGATCCTTTACAAAGCATTTTTCGAGAAAATCTTTTCCTTGATCGGATAAATTTCCTGGAATCTCAGGCACTTCATCGCCAGCACCGATTCTCATTAACAAACCCGCCAAATCGGAGCACCGCCACGCCGGAGAGCCGGATAACATCTCCGCCACCACACACCCAAGTGCCCAAACATCCGCCGGAGTCCCCTGCTCGCCGCCGGCGACCATCTCCGGCGACATGTACAGAGGTGTACCCCTCAATTCGCAACCTGGATGGGACCCGTTTCTCGACCCGACCCGTTTTGCCAGACCGAAATCCGCAATCTTTACGGCGCCGTTTGGGCATACGAGAATGTTCTGAAGCTTAATATCACAGTGAACATAACCAACAGTGTGAATATAGCGAAGCCCTTTAAGCAAAGCCTTGGTGTATCCCCGGACTTCATTCTCCGGCAATCTCCGATCGCCGTAATTTTTCAGCTTGTCTGCCATAGACCCGCCGGAAGCATACTCAAGCAGTACATTATACAATTTCTCGCCGTTTTCATTCGAGCAGCTATCTCCGTAGCAACGAATAACTTCCGGGCAGTCTTTAAGCTCGTCCAGAATCAGTTTCTCGCTCATAAGAGATGAAGAGAGAGAGAGCCCACATGATTTCACCGCCATTAGAGGCGGCAGTCCAGAGCTCTGGCTTCTGGGCACCGCCAAATTCACCGTGGCGAAACTCCCAAGACCCAACCTTTCGCCGCGAATCCAATCCATATTTTCGGGATAAAAAAATTTCGAATTTTTCCAACTCGTGCCTTTCAATTTAGAGAGAGAGAGGGGGAAAAAGTAGACGAGAAGTGCACACCAAAGAATGAGAAATTAGGGGATTGAATATATAGGTGCGGCAGATGAGATGTTTGTGAAAATGTTTGAAAAACATAAAAAGCACGTGGTTGAGAAGGATATTTCGCAGGAACCGAACCACGAAATAGGGCGATTTTGGAAAACGTGGTTGAAATTCGGACAAATATCATTAAATTATAGATTGTGGTCCTTTATATTTTAATAATTAAATAATTTACCACGCCATTTGTTTGGCATGACTTTTGAGAAAGTCTTAATTAATGATCTGCTAATTAATCAACTTTAAGCAACTGCTATATCGATAATCAAATAATCAATTTAGTAGTAGAAAAGAGTTTTAGGTCGTGTGGATTGGATTGATATCATTTTTGATAAAGTAATGGTTAATTTGTAGTCTTTCTTTCCAACTTCTTTTAATGAGCTAATTACAGAAGTCAATAGCACTACTAATTAACTGTATTAGTGTTATTACTGTTAAAAAATAAAAAGACGGATTTTCAAAGGCATTGCGGCTCTTCAAAGTTGATTGGTTTAGTCAACTGTTCATGGAAATTGACCATTTTGTTCAATGGTACTTCAAGAGGATTTTTAGTACGGTTGCCGGAAAAAAGATTTTTATGTAAATATTTGTTTCTATTTCATTATATCATGTTGTCCGTGACACCGTATCGAATACTTCTTTAATGTAAAATAAAATAAAGAAAATCGAAATTTACGTATCCATATCGAGTGTATCCTTTGTTTTATAGGTAACCACTAATTTTGAATTATCCATCATTTCAAAATAAGAAAATAAAAAAAAAGATCTAGTTATCCATACGGAACCTGGAAATTTGATGCCATGGTACATCCTTATTCATGGAATATTCTAGTAAATGGTTGTTTGAATCGTGTGCTTTCCTTTTTCTTCTTATTTTATTATGATCAGTTTTCACGGATAAGAGAGAACTTATTTTTGAGTGTGAATCTAAATATTTTTCATCTATAAAAGACAAAAAGAAGAACACAATATATAAATAACCAATGATATATCAGTCATACAATAATGACGGTTTTTTCAAACATTAATTTTTGGTTAGAATCTATAATACAATACAAAATTTTAATTGATTTAATAGGATGATGTATTAGATTCCTTAACTAAGCTGGTTTAAGATTTGAATTCGGATTTAAATACAAAACTTGTGAATAAAGAAATTAAAAATTAACAGTGTATTTGTACTATTCCACATCAGTTGTTAGAGCTTGCGAATGAAGTCTTCTTCATAAGGGCTTTGAAACCTTAACTTTGTGAATGCGTGTTTAAAACCGTAAAATACTTTTTCTGAGGGCGCTCCCAAAACTAGCAGACGGGTTTTCTGGATTGTTAGGCGAACGAAATCTTCCATATAAAAAGGGTTGAAATCTTATTACTTTAAGCATGTGGACGCGCTTAGAAGTCCTCTTTTGAACTTAGAAAACAAATCCTATATCATTTTATTTTCGGTAACTAACTTGAATTTTTTTATTTCAAATAAAATAAGATATTGTAACTTGCCTATTTTTGGAGAAATGGGAACATGATATCTAGGTCATGTATCATGTTTTAGATTTTACTTGCAAAGTGACCTACCCCGTGATTCCCTGCCTTGGTGTAACAGTTAATTAATTACGTGACACTTAGGACATTATTAATTAATATTTAATTACTAATTAATCCCATTTTGATTAAGATCTCCAATAACATGAAACTTAAGTAATAAGTACGATCGAGTAGTTCTCCACCACTCTTCTAATGTCGATGTGGTATTAAATAAAGTAAACTAAGGCAATAGACGCAAAGGTGAATACGTAATCTTGTATCCACGGATAAGGGATCGACATGCATGATTTAATTAATATTTTATAAATTTGTGTGGAATCCAATTATTTTTGGATTATCTAATCATTGTAATTAGTGAAGTACATGTAAATTTAGGGAAAAAAAAAAAATTTGAGATACTTGCATATTGCATGCTTACCTCTAACTTAGGATAAGTTTTTTATTTTAATTTAATCTTTTTTTATTGATGCTTATCTAAATGAAATGCAGTCCACCGCATACATAAAGGCCTAACTTTTGGCACAACCAACTATAGTGGGATATGTAATTTATGTATTTTTATTTTGTGCTTAAAACTTATAATTTGTAAATTACTCACAAGTGTCTGTTGCATGATACCTAACAAGATAGAATGGCATACATGCTTAATTAAGAAATTAAAACTTAGAATTAATATGAGGAATAATTATATTTACTCTCCTCGATAATACAACAACACCCCCTCAACTATTAGAAATTATAGAGACATCCTTTCGACTATGGTTCCATCTAACACTTAGATCATGTTGTTAGTCATTTTCTTGTTTCCAAGAAAACGCTAACGTTTTATTAACTAAACAATAACTCAACCACTTCGCTCATTTCAGGTATATATAGCAAACACTATAACAAAAATATTATGCATTATTTAATCATTTGCAACTTTCTGTTAAGTTTTTTAGGCTTCCATTAGAGTTAAGGGATATGTTTGTAATTTCTAATAGTCCAAGGGAGTGTTGTTGTATGTATTTACACATAAATCGAGGGGTGAAAGTGTAATTTCATTTACATCCACCAAAATAGCCAATATTTCAACTTTCATATATTAATCTAGATCTATCTAAATTCCTTTTCTTTCTTTTTTTTTCTTTTCAATTTCATTTCTAAAGTATGCCTCACTCGTCACAAGCATTATTGCCTAATCATTTTATTTTATTTATTGAGAAGGGTCGGTAGAAGACAATGAAATCATGTAATTTGGTGTTTGAAGGAGAAGCATTCACACGTACCCACGTTATTCATGTAAAACAATACCCTAAGTTAGATATTTATTATTTTATTTGGCGGGACCAACTCCGAGAATGCATGTAATAGGCCGGAGCCCCATTTTATTGCACGATGCCTAGCAAATTCACATTAATAAGTAGTTAATAATAAATTATAGAGATAATCATACTTATATTCTATGGATTTAGGTGAAAATATAGTAAGATTTACTTATCTATTGAAAATTATAGACAGACTCGTTTGACTTGAGTAGTGACTACATATAATCCTTAGGTCCTGTCGTTAGAGTTAGAGTTTACGTCAGCAAAAAAAACTCCAATTTGTCCCTGACTATGATTTCATCTTACACTTAGGTCCAATCACAAATTTTTTTGACGAAAATACATGTAATAAATAAACTTATTTCGGAATCTCATTATAAAAAATATTTATTATTTATGGGTAATTTATTCATTTTGTAACTTTCTATTAAATTTTTATGTTTTATTTAGAGTTAGGGGATTTATCTGTAATTTTCAATAGTCGAGGGGTGTGAGTCTTATTAAATATCTTTTTAAGTTAAAGGTTGATAAGGATAAAATGGTCATTATATTTTCCAACTTTTCATTAATTTTTTAGATTTTATAAGTTAAAGTTAGAGAATTCGCTTGTAATTCTAATAATCGATGGGACTTTGTTATATTTTTTCCATGTCAAAAAATGAAAGTGTAGGTTATTCCTAAATTATAAGTCACATATACTGATATAGGAAATTATGTCACAATAGCAGAATTAATTTGGTGGGTGCTTCAATCTTAATTTTTCAGGTCCAATTATGTCGGCTACGTACCTTGTAATCAACGATTTTTTTTCACATGAAAAACGACTCATAATATTTGATGGTACGTTCTTAATATCAGTTTTGGTATATTAATTTTATTATAAATTATGGTACTATTTTTTTTTTTTAATCAATTTTGATATTGTAATTTATAGTTAATTAATTTTGGTATATTTTGGCCTATATCATTAATGGCTAACCGCGGACCGTTAATATTCAAAGTCAAAAGTTAACGGATATATAGAAGTCGTCGTATGTTCGTAATTAATGACACATTGACTTATTTCTTAATGTATCAAAATTGATACAAATTATAAGTTATAATGCCAGAAAACTGATCCGTATAATATTAATTAAAGGCAAAATTACAGTGGCAAAACTGATGTCAACCGGTGTTAAGAATTTCTTGAAATGTTTGCATTACCGAGTTATATGTGATAATTACAATAAAATAGCATTCGTACAATGATTAATATAAATTCCATTGTACTGTACGTTAAAGGAGGCTGAATCTAGACAATTAATGGGATTTTCTAAGTTCTAACTGTTGAAGACATGGGTTGTGCATGTTCTAATCGCCAGAGTACCCATCGAAAAAAAAAAAAATGAAGATCAAACAAGAAAGACAATTTATGATCCGGATTAGGTATATTTTGGCGTTTTCAAATCTGTACTTGGTTCATGCATGGTATTCTCTACTCTTTAGTCCTAATTTGACCTTCCTTAAACTTGACTATATATATTTGCCTAATTTTAGGTGCCAAATTAAGACAATTATTGTCGATGATGAGGAAAATATTTTACAAGATAATAAAATCATACAGGAGTGTGTGAAATGTAATTCGATATAACTCAATCCCTAGAAACTAGTTTATGATGGGAGATTTGTCAAGTCATTATATATTGAAGACCACGTTTTCTATTTTTTTGATGTGGGATGGTTTATTGCACCCCTATCACGACCAAAACTGTGGAATATGCGAAACAATCTAGGATTCGACATTTGCGAGTTGAGAGATATGAGTGGGGAGACAGGCCTAGAATATAACCAACTCCGATATTATGTGAAGAAATGAATTTTAGCCTTACTCAGATCCAAAAAGATAACCTTAAAAAAGAAAAAAAAAATCCAAAAATTAGTTAATTAAGATGGTACATTTGTCAAGTCATTAGACATTAAAAGACCACATATTTAATTTCTCAACGTAAAATTGGTTTAACAAGAAGGTATAATTTCAAAACAAATAAGCAGCACTCTTTAATGTAAAATACATGAATCATGTCATTATCAATAGTGAAAGTTTGCTGTTGAATATTACTTAGAGAAGTCACAAAAATAAGTGGACAGTGGGACAGTCTAACACTTGGCGAAGAAATGAACAAATAGTGATGATTTCTTTTGAGTTACTCTACAACAGCCATCGACAAATGTTAGCCCAGAAATGCTAATTCTGAAACACGTTTTTCACCTTTAATATCTGTGCTTGCCCCAAAGTATAAAAAGCAGGCACTGTTTTTACCTTATAACGACCAAGCAAAAACATAACTTGATAGAGAAAATGTGCAGTAAAAGGGTTTTATTCATGTTAGACAATGATATTGATATTTTCTGGGATTCCCAAAATTAGGCAGTACAAAAGAAAAGCTCAAGCAAGCTGGCTGTGTAAAATTCCATTTGGAAAATTTTACTTTAATTTATTTAATTTTAAGTACTCATTATATGTAGAGAATTAATAATTATATATGTTGTATTAATATTAAAAGTTTAAAAAAAAACTTTGTTTGGTGAAAATATAAATTAAAAATGGGAAAGAATTTAAATAAAAAATTCACGCCCAGTGGGACTCGAACCCACAATCGCTTGATTAGAAGTCAAGCGCCTTATCCATTAGGCCATGGGCGCCTGTTATTATATGATTGTAAATTCTTATATATATTTTTAAAATAGTTTTGATCTGAATCTAAAAACATACCTAAATCTACATAAGTTCATATTTTCTTACAATCTCTTACTTGAACTATATATAAATACCTTATAGTTTTTCTATCACAGTATGGTTATATGACCGATGGGACTTAGTCGAGTATAACTGGCTAGATCACAAATGGTGAACTTTACCTAACTCTCCAAGAGGTTAGGGTTCAAAACCTACTTGTTAAAGAAAAAACTTTGAAATTTTTTTTACTTGCAACACACTGAAAGATATAAGACGTATATGACTAATGTGCTCATAAAAGATCTCGGGTAGCGATTCCTTAATGAGGAAATCCACAATCATTGAGTTTGTGCCAATATGTTTTATAGATACCTGATCATTTTGAATTCTTTTTTAACAATTCGGAATTTAATGCCTATGTGATTCAATTTGGTCAAGTTCCTGCTGTTATTGGAATACAAAATATTGAATTCATATTTATTTCATTTTATATTTTAAATTAGTATTTATTTGTTTAAAAAAATTCATTTTTTTTTTTTTTTTGTCAGTTAGTTGATTTTATTGAATTAATGATATTGATTATTGAGTCAAATCCAATTGTCAGTATATGTTATTGGGCTTAAATAGAACAGATGTTGGGCTTTTGAGTCTAGTTTCAGGAATCAGTTGGGCCTATTCCAGCATCGAGGAATTTTGGCTTAAGTAACCCAAGATTCGCGATGTTTTGTAATCAACAATCCAATCATTACAGCGAGCGATAATAGTACCTAACCTTTTTTAAATGAGTTTCGACAGTCCAAAAGTGCATATTCCGATAACATTTTGGGGAATATTATGTTGGATATTTGTACAAATTAAAGTACAAGTTTTATCTCAGCCACGAAAATTGAAACTAACTATACCACGTGTGTGGTGCCGCTCATACTCACGAATCCAATCACACAAATTTTACCGCAATTGGAGTTTATTTTGACCTCATATTTGCATCTTTTCAAATTTTAAAACCTAACTTCAAAATAAGAAAAAAAAAATACGAATAAGAGGTTGAAATGAGCTTCAATTTGGAAATTAAACTTGTGTAGCCAAATTCGTGAGGATGGTTGATCAGGTGGTGTAGTTAGCTTTGGCCCGCGCGGCTACAATAGTGATATCGTGATACCCAACAAAAACCATTAGAAATTCTCCAAGATTTTATTGGGAAAAAAAAATAGATACAAAAATTGTTCACTTAAAAAAGATTGAGTGTCACGGTCACTCTGTGGCAACCTGTGATGCATGGATACAGAAACGACGATATCTATTTTTTTATATATTTATTACTACAAAGATATCAGACATAAGTATCGAATACGGTACCCAGCACGACACAATGAACTTTTTAAAAATATTCGTGCAGGAGAGGTGGCAACGGTTGGATACCAAAGTGTAAAGTGGCTGATGAATTTTCATGGATTAAGTGGTCCTAATAAGACTTTTTCAAAATATGATAGTGATTCATATTATTTATACTCAATTCATCAAAAAAAACTTGATGACTTTGACAATTATAGGAGGTGAAGAAATTTGATGTCTCTTGTCTCATCTTGATTATATTCATTTGACACGTAACACGAATATAGTGTGTCAAATATTGTATCCAAGCATTTTTATTATGTATATGTCATCCATTAAGATATTAAACTCAATTCATATAAATTATATATGAAGAAATTAAGGCATCATTTCAACTTTATTATTATGTACACATCTCTTAACCCATAAATTTATTTGGACGGCATGTGCAAGTTCCCATGGGCTGCTTATTTTTTCTTTTTCTCATTTTTTGTTTCCCCATGTTTTTTTCAGATTCGGGTATTGTAGATGCTCAATTATGAGCGATCCTCTCAATTCAATTACTCCATGCACAAGTTAGAGTTTGAACTCTGGACCTTACTTAAGGGATTGAATACCTCATCCCACTAAATCGACTAAATAAAGATGAGTGTTCTTGAATCATTCCTTGCACACTCGGTCATAATCGAATCCAAAACCACCTATATACAAAATCTTCATATCTCAACCTCAACCACTAATTATCATTCCTTGCACACTCGATTGTAAATTGAATCCAAAACTACCTATATACAAAATCTTCGGATTTCAACCTCAACTACTAGGTCAAAACATCATCAACCGTTTTAATACATATTTTCTCGTTAATTGCGATTTATTGTTTGACTGATATTCATTTATGTTTTTGCAGGTTTTACCCAGAAGAGCCTGACAAGAACTAACTATTTCTGTATGTATAACATGAATAACACCGAAGATCATAAATGCTTGCAGTTTCATACATCAAAGGACACATGCCCTCCAGATTACGTTATGATCACGAATTATCAAGGGAAATGAAATTAAAAAGAATTTTTTTATTTTGTAAATAACTCTAGAATTTCTAAATAAATGACCAATCAAAATAAAAATATGAACACAAAAATTTGACAAAGCAAGAAGAATAATATGAACTAATTTCTTCTTCTGCTGATCAGAAAGCAATTACGGACAGAAAATGTCTTGAAACTTATACATCGAGAAAATCTCATACGAGATGTTCTAGAAGCTTCGTTTGCATGATTTTCGGATAGCAAATCTCTCATGGATTGAGCTTTCGTCTCTGCGGCTCTCAGCTTGTTCGTGATCTTGTCCATGGATGATGATCTCTTCTTTTCTAGTTTCATCTGAATCAAGGTTACGTTTATAACAAGTCGTCAATTGCGAATACTCCTTAAGTTTACACCGTTTGAGCTTTGGGAAATCATAACAAACACCCCCCTCAAACTATTGGAAAATCATTGATAATCGTTGACCCAAGATGTTTTTTGTAATATTCAAGATTTTCGGCTTTTTTTTTTTTTTTGTAAAGGACGCAAACCTCAGGCGGGTTTTCTTAATTATTCCTACTATTTTTCCAGCCAAATAAGAAATTTAAATTTTGAGAATTGATTGAAGAAATTAAAATGTAAATCATTGTGATTTTAAACGAACCTCAAGATTTCGAATTGCTGCTTCAGCTTTTGCCTTTTGCAAGTTCTCCCAAGCTGTGATTTTGGCTTCCTCCCTTTGCAACCTGCGAGAAAACACCAAGCATATATAACATTTTACATTATAAGTTGTTAGAAAGTAGTGAAATTAAATCCGACAAACGTACTTTGATGTGTCTTTTGACATCTCCGAACGATCCCAAGGTATATGCGACTCGTCAACATTAGTCAAACACTTCTTCATTTTTTTCAGGCCTTGTTTCTTGGACGGTTCAGATGTATTGGTGCCTTTATCCACCTGAACATCTCTGACCTCATCTTTAGCAGCACGATTGATGAGTGGCTGCGATGAATTCGGAAACGATGAAGAAAAAGCAGAGAACGATAACCTTCCCCTAGAAGATGAATGCGTGCTCCCTCCAGGGCTCATTTGAGTTGCCATATCCCGTTTGTAGACAATCCCGTCTCCTTCCTCCTCCTCCCCATCAACTTTATCATCTGATCATCCAATTCACCAAATAAGACCAACAATTCAGTCAAATCACTATGTAATAAGCTTTCTAAGGTACGACATAAACTGGTTTTTTTTTACTCATATGATTTATCATCAAGTTATTGCAACAATAATCAAAACAGGGAGTGTTTGCAAAACTTCTGTTCATCGAGAAGTTAAAGTTAGAACAATAAGGAATTGTTTGGAGAAAAAACTACAAAAGCACTTTTGCAAAAGATAACCGTAGAAACTGGGAAAAGCACCAAAACATGTTTCTAAGTAGGTGTTTGCAAACTCTACTATTTTTGGAAAAGCTAACGAAGAAGTTGTAAAAAGTTGTACTAAAAATGGAAAGTGTGAGGAAAAAAAAGTAAAAAGTAACAAAAAGAAAAGCTGAGAATCACTTTTACTACTCTCAAGAGATTTCCATTTACATACGAACTGATGCCAAAAACATGTCATTAGATGCTTCTAGATTCTAGCTTATTTTTGCTTAAAATAAATAAAAGTTGGTTTTCCAAACACTCCTTAAGCGCTGAACAAGCAATTAGCACAAAAGTGCTTTCGTAAGAGTTTACTAACACTACCTTAAGTATAATTTCTACCTTATTTCAACTTATTTTATGTAGAACATCAAAATTCAAAACCAATCACTCCCTTTCTGATTTTTTTCTTCGTAAAACACACTTCTTTTATAGCTTGCAATCTCTCACTAAATGTAAAAGATAAAAATTATACCTTGAGAACACGAAGCCGAATTTTCAGCAACCAAATCCGAAGCACTAGTATTCGATTTTCCATTCTTTTCAACATAAAGAGAATTCGATTTCCCACCATCATAATGAATCGATAAACCATCAGGGACCAATACACCAGTAGCAAGCGGCGAATTCACCATGAAGTTCCTGACATTCCCAACACCCGGCGGGCTGAGCGGGCCGCTTTTTGACTTGGTCCGTTTCTGAGTTTGGGTAATTGGAGAACTGACCGAACCATGGGCCGAAACCGGGCTCGTAATCCATCTCTCCGCATCGTCCCATTTTGAAGGCAGAGTTCTAGTACTGTTGAAGGGCATTAAAGCAGCTGCACTAATATGCCTTCTGCTAATATTATTTGTAGGTAATGGAACTCTTTCTGAACTCCAATACTTTGGTGTTTGTCCCACATCGTAATCGAAGTGATCCGGTGTGCCTGGACTAGTGTAGGCGCCGGAATGTATCATCAAGGTTGAATTCTTCTTCATGGATTCCAATTAATATGGACAAATATAGGGCATTTTGCAGTTTTAGGACCTAAAAATTCAAATTTGAAACGACAATCATCAAATCTCAACAAATTTTAAGGAATTATCAGACACTGTAACTCATCCTATTATGACTGCGAACCAACCAAGAAGGGAAAAAACTGATTCTTGTATGAATTGATTTTGTAAGTTTTTATTAAATCTGTTAATTTTCGATATTTTTGATGAATAAAATTTCATTGAATCTACTTGGCACATGAAAAACCATCCCTTTCCTTGTCAACAATAGCTGGACCATTAACCATTTACCAAAAATCCTATCTTTCCAGCTTCAAAGTTCAACACACACAAACATGAAAATGGCAGTTTTCAATAATCCAATATATTAATAAATAAATTTTCTTGAAGCTATTTTATCGCATGAAAATTTTGAAATCATCCCTTTACAAAATGGAATGACCATTATCCATTTTCCAAGAAAAGATCGATTTTTTTCAGCTAGAGAGAGAGAGAGAGAAGCACCCAGAAAACGAAAAGCGAAGCGATTAAAATCAATAAATAGATATGGGCTTTACAGAACTCACCTCTGATTGGGTAAACACTCAGAGAAAAAGGGAGCTGCACTCGAGTTCTTCCCTTTTTGTCTCTATCTTCCCAAAGTTTTTCCTGTTCAAAACTAGACTTTATGCTGCAATAATAAATTGCAGAATATAAGGAGGTTGCTGAATAATTTTTAATAGGTATGGAGAAACTATTTCGTTTTGAATGTGAAAGCAGAGAGTTGAATAATAAACGTAAACAGAACAGTACATTTGACGAAATTTAAGTACAGTGCTCAGTGCTGGCGGATTTAAGATTTGCTGATTTAGGATACCAAATTAATGGCAGATGGACTGTGAAAATTCTGTGATGGATTGAATGAAACGCTCCCCATGGTTTGATCGATGGCTGAGATTAAATGGGTTCAGTGCACCTGCGATTTAGAGTAACAGAGCAGGGGGGCCTGGGGATGGGGTTCGAGTTTATGTTGGCAAATGTTGTCGGGTTGCTAGATGTAGGTGTCCTAAAGGAGAGAAGATTCAAACTTTTTAGCTTATTTTTTAAAAAATTGATGTTAAATTGTATTAAATTTAAAAGCATTAGATAAGTGCAATTTTGGAATTAATCATGAAAAAAGTAAGGATTTTCAAATTATGTAACACATTCGATTTGATATAATAAGTAGGTAACATATGTCAAAGTCAAAACTCATCGTTTTGATTTTGGAGTGCTTTGATAAATTTGGGCAATTAACATTGACAAAATTACCTTGAGGTTAGGTGTATTATATATTGGTCCATTTTGTTTTAAAATATATATATAAGGTTTCCTAAACTTTCCTAATTCGTACAAAAATTATGAATATCGTGGCAAATAGAGATTTTTGACGCGTGCTTAATACATTTGCACTACAAGAAACAAGGTGCTTCTGTGAATGTGAAATAGCCAAACTCCGACTTAAGTTTTACATGAATAATTGGATTTTAACCCCTTTTTTTATAATTTCTGAAAAGAGAAATTCTCTATTTGTATAATCAAGCCAAATTTCTTGGCTAGTTCTCCATAATATTTGGGGTTATTTACATCTACACCCTAAACCCTAAAGGTCACTTGGTACAGTGGTATGAGACACTAAATTATTTAATCAAAGTATAAAGTTCAAATCTTGCTCCCAATTAGGCATTTGCAGTAGCTGAACCCGAAAAAAATTGTGTGAGAAACAAAAACAATTACATCTACACAGTGTCGGAAATTAAAATAGTATAGTTTGTAACTATGATACACAAATATTTCTAAAAACTACACCCAAACATGTTGTATCGTGTTCAACAAGAAGTAGTTTCTTTGTTTACATGAAGTAGTGGTCGAGGAGTAATTTACACACATTAGCTATGTAAAAGACAAATCTTAGAAAGACAAATAATCCTAAGCAAAACATCCGAAGAGAAAATAAATGCAATAAAACTAGCATACTTTAATTGGAAGTGAATGGAAAAGGAGTATACAGTTTGGGGGAATTCTTGTTTTATTAGTTAGGTATTACACAAATAGCTATAAGGAATGAATGATAGGGAATACTTAACTCCAGAATTCGGGTTTAAGAATCGATCATATAAGGCTTTACAGCTATATGAGACATTTTATTAGGTTATCTGTTGCACTATAAAGGCTCAAAATTTGTCGACAGTCGAACAAAGCAGGTAGGAAAATGTGTGGTAGATGGATACAGATATGGCGATATGACCGTCAATGAAAATGGGTATCGGATATTATCCGACACGACACGACGGCTATTAGATTTTGATTTTTTTTATATGTTCGTGCATCAAAGTTGAAAATGGAGCATATCATATGTGTTTCTAAATGGTTAAATTAAAAGGAGAAGATGCAACGAAAAAACTATGAGCACTTGCCACATAATTTATTTGGTTCAGATTAAGTCACTTTGGGACGATCTGCTGAACTCGTATTTTTTGGATGTACGACCCAGATCAATGTTAGATTTGATGAGCACGTGTCCATGGGCGGAGGGACATAGTGTGGTGTGGGATCCAATGACCCCACTCACCAATCAAAAAACTCCTATTAGTATATATATTTGTATGGTAAAAAATATAATTACATGGAGTTTTAGTTCTTTTGGACCCCACTCAATTAATTTAAAAATTCTATTATAATGGGGTCCAATATTGAAAAATAATCTCATCTAAAAGAGAGGCTCAATTACATAAAGATTTATGGTTCCTTTTTAATTTAAGTTTAGAATTAATGTACAAAAGACCCAATTAAAATGTTCTTACTGTTGCTGCTGTGTTATTTTTTTATTTGAGTATTAATTTATAATTAAAAGTCAGCCCATTAATTTAACCCTTTCACCGCCTCGCCCAGGAAAAAAGTGAGAAAGTCGCTTGCCTCTACCCGCCTTTTGGACGACGCCTCGCCTGGCAGCTTACAGGTGCCAACCCCTCGCCTGGAAAAAACAGGAAAACGCACACACAAAGAGGTATTTGTTATATATTTTTCTTCTCTTGTTTTTTTTTTAATTTTTTAGAGTATATATTTGATATTTGTTGATTTATATAAACAAATAAACAATGGAAAATTTCTTATCAAAAAACCGAAAGTGTCAAAAGAAGCAACACCGTCAAGCTCTATTGGACAATCTTCTTCTGATGTTGATCAATTTTTTAAGAAGAGTCAGTTCGAATCTAGTAAGCTTCAGGCAAATCCTGGATTACGGAAAAAGATATTAGAATATAAAGCAAATGAACGAGATGACATAAGAAGGGCATATCTGGTGAAAGGTCCTTGTCAACCCCGTAAACATGATTTTCCTCAAAGAAATATTGGTGGTCGCTTGCGTCGTTTCAATCCTAAATGGTTTGATCTATATGGTAATTGGTTAGAATACAGTATTAGTGAAGATGCAGTATTTTGTCTACCTTGTTACTTGTTTAAGTCTGATGTTGGAAAACAAGCTGGGGGAGATGCTTTTGTTTCTACTGGTTTTACAACTTGGAATAAAAGAGACAGACTTGATACTCATGTTGGTGACTGTAATAGTGTCCACAGTCAAGCTTTGAAAAAGTGTCTTGATTTGATGAATAGGAACCAACACATTAATTTTGCCTTTTTGAAACAAAGTGATGAACTCAAAAAAGAGTATCGTATCAAATTACTAGCATCAATAGATTGCATCAGGTTTTTATTGCGTCAAGGTTTAGCTTTTCGTGGTCATGATGAGTCTGAAGATTCGAGCAATAAGGGAAATTTCATAGAACTCTTGAACTTTCTTGCTAAACACAATGAGGCCATTAATGAAGTTGTTGTTGGAAGAATTAAGAAAAATCTCAAATTGACATCGCCTGACATTCAGAAGGAAATTGTGAATGCCGCTGCAGTTGAGACCACTAATGCTATCATGACTGATCTTGGTGATAATATTTTTTCAATATTGGTGGATGAATCGCGAGTTGTATCCGGTAAAGAACAAATGTCCCTTGCTTTGCGTTATGTTGATAATAGGGGATTTATTTTGGAGAGATTTCTTGGAATTGTTCATGTTACAGAAACAACAGCCTTGTCACTTAAAACATCCATAGAGAACTTACTTTTGAAGTATGATCTAAGTTTGTCTAGAGTACGAGGACAAGGTTATGATGGCGCGAGTAATATGCGAGGTGAATTCAATGGCCTTAAGAGTTTAATTATGAGAGAAAATCAAGCGGCATATTATATTCATTGTTTTGCTCATCAGCTTCAGTTGACTCTTGTAGCTGTTGCAAAAAATCATGTTGATATTGCTTTGTTCTTCAGCTTAATATCTAATATAATTACTGTGGTCGGAGCTTCTTGCAAACGTCAAGATCTTGTTCGTGAGACACAATCTGCCAAACTAGCTCAGGCATTGGATAATGGTGAATTTCCAAGTGGACGTGGACTAAACCAAGAAACTAGTCTCAAAAAGGCTGGTGATACACGATGCGGGTCACATTATGGATCCATTTTGAATTTGATGGATATGTATTCAACCGTGGTTGATGTACTTGAAACAATTGAGGAAGACGGGTTGGTTCCAGATAAAAGAGCTGAAGCACATATCTTGATGGATTATTTGCAATCATTTGAGTTTGCATTTAGTTTATATTTGATGAAGAATATTTTGGGGATCACAAATGATTTGTCAATACTTTTGCAGAAAAAAGATCAAGATATTGTCAATGCAATGAAGCAAGTTAAAGTATGCAAGATAAGGTTGCAAAATATGAGAGATGAAGGATGAGATTCTTTGTTAGATGAAGTCTTAATGTTTTGCAATGTTCATGATATTTTTATTCCAAACATGGATGATAATTTCAAAGTTCGAGGAAGAGTCAGGCGCAAAGCTCAACAAATAACCAATGAGCATCATTTTCGAGTAGAAATATTTAATCAAGTTATTGACATGCAACTTTAAGAGATGAACAACCGTTTCACAGAGATGAATTCGCAATTGCTTACATCTATAGCTTGCTTGAATCCCGATAATTTTTTTTCTTCATTTGATAAAGAAAGTCTTATAGAGTTGGCTAAGTTTTACCCATCAGATTTCTCTAATATTGATATATTGACACTTGGTATGCAACTTGAGAACTACATTGTGGATATGAGATCAAGTGGGGAATTTTCAGGATTGAAAGGAATCAGTTGCCTTGCTCGAAAATTAATAGAGACAAAGAGAAACACAGTTTATCCACTTGTTTATTTACTTTTGAAACTGGCATTAACCTTGCCAGTTGCTACAATAACCGTGGAAAGGGCATTTTCAGCTATGAAATATGTTAAAAATCGATTGAGGAATCGAATGGGAAATGCATGGATGAATGATTGTTTGATTACATACATAGAGAAAGATGTATTTGATACTATATCTAATGAGACCATCATGAGACGTTTTCAAGCTATGGGAAATCGTCGTGGACAATTGTAAAATATCATTATGGAGTTTTTTAAGTAGAGTTTTTGCTTGTAAAGGAGTGACCCCACTGAACTTATTTTCTGCCTCCGCCACTACACGTGTCCCAGCAACGTATGACCTAGATGGGTCCTTTTGAGGTGATGTTTTCTGAGCTCGTATCCAGTAATGAATGACTCAAATTTATTAAAACTTAACTTATTTTGATGGACCGAATGCATCGATTCTATCTCAAGATTATGATAACCTTTTACTACTTTGCATTTTATATTTTTATAGGTTTAGAGTGTTTGGTTTTAATTTCTTTGTCTTATTGATATAATTTGTGAACTTTTTGCTATAATTTATTTATATATAAAGTGAAGTCCTCCATAAATACTTTACGGTCCGTCTTTTGCTGGTTTCAATTTAAAAAAAAAGTTGAATCAAATGAATTTATGCCTGAGAATATCAATTATATTTTGTGCATATAAAGTATAATATACTGAGTTGGGCCGAGGCCCTCATCTTTGGACTGGGGAATAAATATGAGTATAGACTATTTCAATACATAATGAATATGCATGCATTTATGAGGCTTTATGGCCATAGCCCACGCAAATTACTAATGAAGGATAAAAATATAAATTGAAAAATGTAGCATACAATGAATTAGTATTATAGAAATTAAAAATAAAGTTCATAGAAATTCTTAACCACATGCAACTCAAGGAAGTACATCACATATTCTCCTGCAACATTTTTAACTAGTGAGGGAAGTTTTTGCCCCGCAATTAGCTTCACTTAGCACCGCCAGGTGACAGAGTTTAGCAGTTCAATACTATATTAGTTCAATTATGAGGTCTGAAGTTCGAATCTCTTCGGAAACGTAATTGTTATTGATAGGAAGAACTTTGCCCTGCTAAAATTCTAATTGGATTTCAGATTGATACTTAATTACATACAATCCACCTCTTGTACATTAGATTGATTTGAGTCGTAATGCCTGTGATATACCAAACCTTGTTTAGCTGGTTCTTTAACGTTTTTTTTTTTTTTTGTTGTTGTTGTTGTCCTTAGTAGATTGAATAACTATCCTTCGTGACCAATTTTACCACTTGAAAAGATCTCATCAGTTCTTGTTCCCAATTTTGGCATCATCAAGTGTTTATCATCACTCCTTTTCCTAATATTTGAACTAAAAGATTAATTAGCTTTAGGATTGGAGAACGAGTGGAGATTTTTTCCTGTAAAAATTCAAATTTACTTTTTTAGAAACTGGGAGCAGGATACATATTAATTCTGATGAGTCTTATAAAACTCTCTGCATATAAAACTAATTTTTTAAGGATATGAGGGGGTGGCCGCCTCCTTTTCCTGGGGTTGGTTTCATCCTAAACCTCGAATTTGTTCAAAATAATCATAAATAATAAATAAAAACTAACTGGAAAAGCATAGTTTAAAGATTAACTAAAATAATGTCAACCACTATTACATAAGCACTGTAGCACATGCTACAACACAACACGCCACTATTGGTGATTATTTAAAGTAATCTTTTGCTTATCTGAAGACAAAGTGGGCCATATTTTAGCACTACTACTTAGTGGAATTAAAATTAAGAGAAAATTACACTTAAATTCAAAAAAAATTTATTAAATTATAATTCATGATTCTCTTAATTAGATAATTATAGTTACATCTCATACAAATTAAATAATTATAAAATATACTCAAGTATTAGAGTTCCGTTATGTACTAGTTGATATCATTGAAAATGAATAGTAAATACTAAAAATATCCTTATTTTTTTATACCGTAGATTGCTCCTAAATTTCACTTTAGTGTTATTATTTGTAATATTATTAAACTCTTTTAGGATCTAAGTGTTATTATTTAAAATAAAAAGAGAATATTCTGTTAATAATAACGAAACTTTAATATTTTATAATAAAACTCTAATGTTTGAATATATTTTGTAATTATTTAATTTTGTATGGAGTGTAACTATAATTATTTGACTAAGAGGTTTCTCATATATATATAATTTAGCTAACTGCTTTAGATATATGTGTAATTTCTCCTAAAATTAATTAATCCGTATATATTCGTCACCTCTTATATTTATTCACAATTGGTTATATTAAATATTAAACATTAGCTGCCTCTAATATTTTAATTAAAACATTAATGCCAAATCTCTTGGTCAACCTAAAATGAGTACGACAAATATTTCGAGAAATCATTGGAAAAATTAATAATGAAAGGACCGACCACTGGGAAACAAAAAAAAATATATATGAATTTCTTACAAGCTGAGTAATATGTTTGGGACAACATATGTGCGCCACATGGGCATGAGATCTTCACCATTAGTGATGCTTCTCGACTTCTTGTCTTAGATTGGCTCCATTTTATTACAAACACAAAAGAATCTGAGAAATAAAACAGATTCGTAGTTGTTACAGATCAGATTCTTGAAAAAATTTCCGGCATTTTTCATACTAAAAATCGATGCTTTATTACTGAAAATACTCAACTTTTTCTCAAATGGCTTTAACTGTTGTTTACACTCCAATTAGTCCGTCAAAACCACTATTATCAAGAACCCATTTTGAATATCCGATATCAAAAGATTTCCCAGTTGAAATCAGCTACCAAAAGTCCTGTTTCAGAAAACAAGAACATGGGCTGTTTAAGAAACCAGCTAGAGTGAAGGCCGCCATAGCTGAAACTCCAGCTCCGCCACCGGCGGCGGAGAAGAAGCTGAGGATTCTGGTGGCTGGCGGCGGGATTGGGGGGCTGGTATTTGCACTGGCGGCAAAAAGAAAGGGTTTTGAGGTGGTGGTGTTTGAGAAGGATTTGAGTGCGATTAGAGGAGAAGGACAATATAGAGGCCCTATACAAATACAGAGCAATGCGTTGGCAGCTCTGGAAGCTATTGATATGGATGTTGCTGATGAGGTTATGAATGCTGGATGCATCACGGGTGATCGTATCAATGGTTTGGTTGATGGGATTTCTGGAAATTGGTATGATTTTCAGTTTTTTTATTACAACAGTTGAGCTGTAATCCCCCCGAAAAAAAAAAGATAGAAATTGCTCCTCTCCTGAATAATTCTTGACGAATGAATTATGCTATCTAAGTTTCTATATTTTTTATTGTTTTTTTGATAAAACATTTTGGCATCTGGCTGATATTTGTATTTGCATTTTACCAACTTTTATTTTTTAATTTTACCTCTGGAGATCCACAGTTCTTGCTTATTACCACCTCTAAGCTCTATGGAAATATTTACCGACAAACCTTAACCGCATGTAACGATTTTGCGTGTATTTTTTTTCTGTTTATTTTGGTGCACTAAGACAAAGTATGTGAATCTTTTCGGGTCCTTGAGCTATTACAAAAACAGCCGTAGTTCGAATGACCGAAGGTTTTTATCCCTAATATTTTTCCAGCTTTTACTAAATTGCAACGATCAAAAGGGCTTATCTGTAATTTTGTAACTAAAAGGCACAGAAGTTTATGTAATTATATACAGTGATAAGGGAGGTTATTGTAATTCATAATTCTAGTTTGAATACTGTGTGAAATTCAATTGAATGAAAATTGTGGAGTTGATGATCAGGTATGTGAAGTTTGATACTTTCACTCCTGCAGCTGAGCGGGGACTTCCCGTCACAAGAGTCATCAGCCGAATGACTTTACAACAAATTCTTGCTGGTGCTGTCGGCTCAGATACTATTATGAACGACAGCAATGTTGTGGATTTTAAGGATAATGGTGAAAAGGTAGTCTTAAAATTTAGTAATTTTACATTAAAAAAAATATATTTCTCTGATTTGTTTTGTAATATATGTTAATTCTTCTGTCATGTATGAATTTAGGTTATTGTGAAACTTGAAAGCGGGCAGTGTTACGAAGGTGATGTTCTTGTTGGGGCTGATGGGATATGGTCAAAGGTAGATATTTAAAAATAAAATATGAAAATTTGTGTATTTCACTCAGTTAATGGATTTTAAATGTATATAGGTAAGAACAGTTTTGTTTGGACCAACTGAAGCCGTATACTCGGGCTACACTTGTTACACTGGAATTGCAGATTTTGTTCCTGCTGATATAGAGACAGTTGGGTATGTTATACTCGTGTGGTATTACTGCATTACTTTTCGAGTTATTAAAAGTTTTCAAACATTTATACATAATAGTTGCATTGTGACAAGAGGGCGTTATATTTGAATTTATATTTATCTTTATTCAAATTTTTCCGTAGGTACCGTGTATTCTTGGGCCACAAAAAGTACTTTGTTTCTTCAGATGTGGGCGGAGGAAAGATGCAGTGGTATGCATTTCAAAATGAACCACCAGGCGGCGTGGATGTTCACAATGGTGAAAAAAAAAATTAAAACATAAAGTAGAAAAAAAATCCTTATTTGGTGAAGCCTAATATGAGACCTAGAATTCATAATCTTCTTGATTTTCAGGTAAAAAAGGGAGGTTGCTAAAATTATTCGAAGGATGGTGTGATAATGTTATAGATTTATTGCTTGCGACCGATGAAAATGCAGTTCTTCGACGCGACATTTATGATCACACTCCTATATTTACGTGGGGAAAGGGACGTGTGACATTGCTTGGTGATTCGGTTCATGCTATGCAGCCAAATTTAGGTCAAGGGGGATGTATGGCCATTGAAGTACAATTTTTTTCTAATAATTTTCTGGATTTTTGATTAAGTTGGTTAATTTACTCTTTTTTATTTAGAAACTCAATTATTGTGATATCACGATACTATTTGATCCTTCAATATTCCGGTTATAGGATGGATATCAACTAGCATTGGAACTCGATAAAGCATGGAAGCAAAGTGTTGAATCAAAAAGGCGGATCGACATAGTCTCTTCATTAAAGAGGTAAGACATTATTTTAGCATCTTCTAATGTTGTCTTAGAAAGTCCGGCGAATTTTAAGGCCATTTTTGGATTGATAGATTTGGAGTGAAGGGTTTCACATACATAATAGTAAATTCATTGAGCTTGTTTCTGGAAACCTCTATTATAACGGACTTCATATCCTTAAGCTATTTTTGGATCATTGTAGCGGATTTCGAATCCGCTCAAATGTGTAGTCGTTTGAAATCCATCCTCCAAATTCGTCCCTCAAAGCCAAATCCTTCATTCCAAACATTGCCTAAGATTTTATTTTTTAATTTGCTTTTTCCAGATATGAAAATGCACGAAAACTACGAGTTGCAATTATTCATGGACTTGCAAGAATTGCTGCAATGATGGTGACAACCTACAAGGCTTATCTCGGTGTTGGACTCGGTCCGTTGTCGGTAAGGATTTGCATGATTTTCATATTAAAAACATATAACATTTGAGTATTTTGATTAGCATTTCTAATTTATTTTGTAGTTCCTAACAAAGTATAGAATACCACATCCCGGAAGAATTGGAGTCAGAGTATTTATCGGCATTGCTATGCCTTTAATGATGAGTTGGGTTCTGAGTGGTAATGGGTGAGAATGAAATTTCTGAATTTCATTATCTTTAGATATCTTAAGCCAGAGTGGTATGGTAATTTTTTAAACTACAGGGGTTTTGAGTGTAGTAACTAAACATCAGGGGGTTACTTGTAATTATCGATGACTAACATATCGTATTCGTTGCAGTTCAAAACTTGAAGGAAGAGTGTTGCATTGCAGACTTTCAGACAAAGTATGCAACTTTGAATCATGGTTAATTAATATACGTGGAAATAAAATTGTATTTTATGATATTTGACTATGGTCGATGACATTTATTTCAAACTTGTATAGGCCAGCGACCAGTTACGAAGATGGTTTACAGATGATGATGCTCTAGAGAGAGCTCTTGATGCAGAGTTAGTATAAATAACGTCTTAATTAAATTTCGAAATATATTATGGTTATTTATTTCTGTTCAATTATCTTAATTGTACTTCTTGCCTTGCAGTTGGTTTCTATTTCCGGTTGGAAATTCGACTTCGGCTCAGGAAACTATCTTGCTGAGCAGAGACGAGAAGAAACCTTTAGTGATTGGGTAAGACGTAAGAGTTAAGACCTATTATCTTCATCATCAGCAATATAAAACTTCTACGGAACTCTAATATCGTATTCAATAAAGGTCAAATTAAAATTTAAAAATATCATCAGGAAATTATATTCGTCTTAAACTACTTTTAACTTTTGTTATGTTAGGAGTGTCGCCCATGAAAACTTTCCTGAAACATCGATCACTATAACTTCACCACAGGTGAGATGGATGATGATTTTTTTTTCCTTCCTCCTTTAAACTTGCTTTAATTTCCTCTTATATTTATTTATACCAACAATGATTTTTGATGTCTCAGGTGTCAAAAATGCATGCTAGAATAAGCTACAACGATGGCGCGTTTCTCCTGACTGACTTAAGGAGTAAGCATGGAACGTGGATTACTGAGTAAGTCAAATCGGAGAGATTACATATCAGTTTTATTATTTTTAGTTAATTGTCGTAATTCTTATTCTAACTTCTGAGTTTAAAATAAAAAAATATTTGCAGTAATGAGGGGAGGAGGTATCGTTTGTCGCCCAATTTTCCAACTCGTTTTCGTCCAACTGATATTATTGAGTTCGGGTCTGATAGAAAGGTTAGATTTTTACAGCTATAATTCATATTTATATTTTTCTGAAATTCAAAAATTCCCCCACCCCACCTGAAAAAGAAATAATGGTAAGTACCCCCAAGGTTTTCCATAATTACAAAATACCCCCTTTGTTTTCAAAAAAAATCAGAAAACCCCCTGATGTTTCAAACAATTACAAAATCTAACAAAATTAACCCCCCCCCCCCCCCTCCCAGAGTACTTTATACAAAAAAAAAAAAAAGAAACCCTGCAATTTGTAATTTTTTTAAACCTTAGGGGGTTTCTGTAATTTTTTAAAACAGAGGATGTACTTGGTATTAAGACAAATCTTAGGGCTATTCCCCCATCCCACCTGAAAAAGAAATTCTTGTAAGAACATAGAGAACTTCTATATATTGCAAAATTTCGAGATCGCTTTCCAAATAACTTCTTCGTGACCGCGTACTTGTTCATGGTATATAAATATTCCGCAAGAGCAAGATTTTTTTGGGCATTTTTGCTGCATGGAAACCTCTAATTTGGTCTTAATATTGTGTTCTCATTTCATTTTTATTTTTTTTCTTGTTGTTTGTTTCAAGTCAGATTGATGTTTTATTATAAGGGAATGATTAATTTTGCAGGCAAAATATCGTGTAAAGGCAATGAAAATTCCAGCCAAAGGGACAACTAACAAAGATGGAAATGAAGTTCTTCAGGCTTTGTAGGAAAGAGTGAACTGAGAAATGCAGAAATTTGTACATCATTTATAGGATAAGAGAAATTAATAGAATTAAAAAAATAATGCTACAATGTAAGAATCAAATATGCAAAGAACCTATATAGGCAGGACTGCAGGAGATTGAATGTAAAATTTAATTGGTTAAAAAAATTGAGAATAATAATAATAAGTAACAATTGTTCTTCTACAGTCTCCCTTTCAGATATTTATTACAATATTAATATCTACAAAAAATAGTGATGTCCAAAGAATAATAGCTTGATTTAATCATGCCTATCAGCTGAATCCGGCAGTCTAATTTGTTACTCTCTGAAATAATACCGATATTTATTTAAACCTGTGAAAAAATAGATTAAAAATTAGGGGATCAATTACGAATACCCTTGTAGTTTATGCCGTTTACGAGAAAAAATACTTCAAGATTTGGCAAATTATAACGAATATTTCTCTCAAACTAATAGAAAATCACTCACTCAGGGTATTTTTAGTAATTTTTAAGGTTTCAGAGTATTTTTCGTAAACAACGCGAACCCTGTGGGTATTTTCGTAATTATTCCTTAAAAATTATTCATCATTGAGTCAAACTGAACAATGGGTTGCATGAAAGAGTTGAGCTCCCCAATGATATCATCTCCACAAAAATCACTAGACTCGAAATATGTTTTTATATCATGAGGGATTGAGTTGGTGCTTTGTGGTGGATCATACTCCTGGGGTTTATAGGGGCACTCTGCAGCTAAGGTCATTTCCATCATTTCTTTAAACTTAGAGGATTGTAAGAGAAGTCCTAGGGCTGAGGTGGCGGTAATGGTGGTGGGTCCAGGCTGAGATACAGCGGGCTCAATGGTGTCGGAAGGTTGTTGTAGGGTTTCGACCATGGATGAGCCGCCTGAGTCGTGGTCGTTCGAGGTTGGAGCATCAATAGTTTTTTCGAGGTGGTTGTTGTTACTGTTGTTGGGTCGTAACCACTTTATGTAACGGCTGAGGTCAAAGTTTGTGACTGCGTTAAGTCCACGGTATTCGATTGCTGCCATGTCGTATGCAATTGCTGCCTCTTCTTGTGTAGCTGCAAGATTGTTAGTTTCATTATTTGAGTTTCACGGAAGAACAAAAATCATGCATGGTTTGCGAGAAAATTACCGTAAGTTCCAAGATAAAGGTACTTGTTTCCAAATACCCTTCCAATTCGAGCTTCCCATCTTCCATTGTGATGATGTCTGCAAGTTAACATAAACTTAGAAACTTACATACAGAATACAGATAATTACACAAACCACCCCTGAGGTTTGTTTAAAATCCGGAAAACCATCGAAAGCTAGAAACCTTACAAATATCTCCCTTCAAACATAAAAATGCATATATAATGCATCCTGAAAAACCTTCAAGAGGGGGGTAAGTGTAAGGTTGAATGATTCTGATGGTGAAATTGTAAAAGACGCAAATCTCAGAGGTTTTGTGTATTCTAATACTGCAATTATGAGATAAACATAAGCCAATATTATACCTTGCAACCCCTCTATATTTGGACACTCCCCTTGAAAAACCACTGCTTTTCCTGTAATTTTCAACAGAAAGACTATTAATCATATATATATATATATGAAAATAAATGAGTGGAATGTTTTAGGAAAGATGTTTATGTGGCAATGAAGTGGATTAGTTAGAATTATATATATATATATATATATATATATATATATGAAAATAAATGAGTGGAATGTTTTAGGAAAGATGTTTATGTGCCAATTAAGTGGATTAGTTAAAATTGATCAATTTTGCCATGTAAATTGTTTCTATAATTAATTTTCTTAATTATTGTTTTGTAACTTACATATGTACTTATTAACATTCCATACTTTTGTGTATATTAAAAAATTTATAGCTCCTACTTATATAATTATAGAACTATATAACTACTTTATATAATATTAAAATTAATTTTTTTTTAAAAAATAATTTTGACTAAATTTTAATAAGCTTTAGAGTTATATATCATATTGCATTAAATGTTTGTAAATTAAATAGAGACAAAATAATGTATTCAATAAATCCATTAAAAATATTATGTTTAATATTTTAATTCATATCAGATATATTTGACACAATTGATTCAAATGAAAATTTATCTGACTAAAGTAAGAAAGAAAATTTTAACATATAACTTTAATTAAATTTTATTATTATTTTAATAATATAAAATAAACAAATAATTAATTTTTTCGGGAACAAAAAACTTTTCCAAATACACATGTCTCATGTTCATTTTGCAGTAGAAAAATTGTGTTTCATTTCAATGTAAATAAATTTATTAAATTATTATATTTGAATATAAATATTTTCAAAATATAAAGGAAATTTCAATTATAAAATAAATATTAATATTAATTAATAGCGAAACAATAACAAATTATTTAACAAAAAAATACCAAGTATAATACATAGATTTTTTTTGGGCTAAAAAGATAAAGAGATTCCGATCATTATTTATATGGTCTATTATTAAATATTTTTTTATATTTTAATTGTCATTTTAATATTTCTTTAAGAATCATGATATTCTTTTTATTTATATATATGTATAAATATATACTCTCTCTATTACAAATATAAAATTAGTATTTTGTTATAAATATATCATATTACTATTTTTATACATTTAAAATAAGTTTTTTTATATACATAATTTTTGATTATTTTATAAAATAAATTACTTTTATGTGTGCTTCAAATTCTAAAATAATAATTTTTGATGTATTGTTAATAATTACATAAAAAATATTATTCAATTTATTTAATAATATATATTTTGTGAAAAAAAATTTCCGTGCAACGCAGGGGATAAAAAACTAGTTATTATAATTACAATATTGGCATGTCAAAAAAGAAAACAAAATAAGAAAAATACAGCATTATATACTCTCTTTTTTTCACTTAAATTTCAACTTGCCTTCTTAATGATCCAATATATTCTTCTCTTGATTGTTCCTCCATTTCAGCTATCTCCTCCTGGTACGTTGATAACTATATAGAATTGAAAAAAAAAATATGCTAATTTTTCCAAAAATTCGATGATAATATATATGTGGATGTCATATATAATTTGAAAAATAAATTACCGGAAAGTTGAGAATGGTTTCTTGACCCCAATACTTAAGCGCAGCTAAGTCATAGGCATGTGCAGCTGCCTCTTCATCATCATAAGCACCTAATGATCAGGACCAATTAAAACACAATTAATCAAATTAAATCCCTTATAATCTTTCTTTAAATGATAATATTTTATTACAATATTAGAATTAACATACCAAGATAGACTGCATTTTCCAGCAAAAATTCCAGCAAGCGCGCGCAATATCCCACCAGGAGATCAAAACAAGAAGAAGAAGAAATAAAGTGAGTTAATTCTCAGAACAATCAGGACTAATTAAGAACATGCATTAATGATAAAAGAAATGCATGCAAAACATGAATCAACAAGTATTATACAATTATATATTTATGGGATAATTACAAAAAAAATCTCGGATTAGGTTTTTTTATCTGAGAACACCCTGAAACCTTAAAAAATTACAAATATTCCCTTATCAAATGAAACCTTACGAATATCTCTCTCAAGGAGTTAACTGTAAGGTTATATTTTGGTAAACGTAAACTTTAAAGGGTTTTGGTAACTGCCCCTATAGTTATAAACACGAACCTTGTCTGCCTTTCTTGTTTTGTGCCTCATTCCAGCAGTTCTTGTCCCACAAATGTGCTTCATATCTCCCAGTCCATCGATGCCTAAACCAATAAAAAATAATAACAATTAAGTAAATAAATCAATATGATCAACATTAATTTGAAATAATATAGTGTGCATGAACGATTAAATTTCAAAGTTACCTTGTAACACCGCGAAAGACTGAACTACGTTGAGGTGGAGAGTCTCTGGGGATAGTTTTCCTTGTACGTTTGGGTTTTGTCATCACAGGAATAGTGTTAACATTCGAGCTGTTCTTCTGTGATAACTTCGCCATGAAAATTAGCTGGATTAAGAAGCTGTAATTAAGCAAGTCGTTCGAGTTAATTAATTATAAAGGTCTGTTTGGTGTTGGTGGATAAAAAATATGACTTAGTCTACAAAATGATGGGATTATAAAGGCAAAAATTGTGGGTTAATTGGCAGGGGATATAAAATATTATGTGCTGGCAAATGGCAAGAGGGATTAATTAGCCGGCTGATTGATTTGGCCGTCTCAGTCCGGCTTCTATCTTGTCTTAACCTTGGTTTTGTGTTATTTGCTGTTTCATTAACACATCTTTTTATCTGTGGATAAACTGTGAATTTTTATTTTATTTTTTATTTTTTTTAACGAAACTGGCATACTCGCCGTAGGGTTTTTAATGAGGTGCCCCTCTTTTATTAAAACATCTCTTAAATCTATAAAGTTTATCCAAAGAATGTGTACAACTCACATTCTCCTCCACCCAACCCACAAACGTTCTACATACGCTTCCAGATGTGTGGGGCTCCGTGCTGGGCCTGTGGCCCCTCCATGGTATGTCCTTCAAGCAGCATGCACACGCATGAGTTACACCCTTAAAAACGATTGTTATGGGAGAAGTTAACCAACCATTATAAGTTAGTAAAAGTTAAGATTCTCAACCAATATAGGATTTATTTTTGGTTCTTAAGTCTATTTACACTACAAGGCAACGTACCCTTCAATGAAGGATTATTAATGATGGAGAAAATTCTATCATAAATTTTTAAAATTGTGATGGATTTGTGACAGAATACTAATTGATTATAAAATAGAAGAAAAATAAGCTTATTTCTTATTAAATTTTAAAGTAATTTGTGATGAACTATATATCAATCACAAAATAAATCAATGACAAAGCATATCGTGATAGATTTATGAGAGTGTGACAAACTTTTCATTAGTGAAGGGTTATTCTCTTATAATGTTATATTGGTATGGCCACTTAGTTATAAAGCTTTTTTTGCCAATGAAATGAGACTCAAACTCGAAATCTGTTATTAAACTAATATAGTATCGAAACGGTAAGTTATGATAGTGCGTTATCCACAACAATAGAGTTTGTACCAAAGCAAATAGCCCACAAACTGATTATCAAAGCACTGTGCGAGTAATGCATCAAAAAGGCCTTCCAGGAAAGTCCAAACTATCCAAAGAAGAACAATTTGGGCCTTCCATATGTGCCCAGTGGCAATTCCAAGCCCAGGAATCGGCCCAAAGAAAAGAAAATACGTAAAAATGCTAAGGCCTAAGGGCACGCCTCCAAAATGTGATTTGATTATATATTATTAAAAATTTTCGTAATTTTATTTATTGTTATTCTTAATCTATTTTGAAGGTAAGTACTAAGTAGCATGTGAAAGGCGGTGGGAATTAAGAAGAGGGAGAGAGGCCAACGGTCGGTTCAGTTGGTGGGGTTAAACAATTGACCGTTGGAGCATTTAATGATTTTTGGTCAACCATTTTAAGAACATGCAATAGGCCAATATGTAAAGAGAGATAGTAATTCTCTCTCTGTCTTTCAAAAATATATTTAATAGTAATAGAGAGATTTTATTTAAAAAATTATATTTTTTTAAAGTGAGCAAGAAAAAAAATCCTAACTTATCCGTACATGCTCGAAATACAGCTATTTTTATATTTTTACTTTTATTTTTATTCATTTTGAAATAATCTATGTGTTTCATTAAATATGCGTGTGACCTTTAATATATAATAAGTTGCACCAATAATCTTATGTTAAGAAGAAATTGTAACAAAAATTTTGTTATTGAAAAAGTGATAATATGAACCTTATTATAACGATTTTCACCAAACATATGTATTAAAGTGCCCGGAATCTAATTGAGTGTTTGGTAGAAAAGTTGTGAACCATTTCTAATTTTAATGAAGTTACTAATTTAAAGTTGTATTTCATTACGAAATATCTAAGATCTAGAAGCAGGATTCAAAAGCATGTCTTTAGCCTTTAGGTACTTCGATATTTTGACTTATTTTTGCTTAAATTTAGCAGAAATTTGAAATGTTTGGAAATCCAAAATACTGGAGAAAAAAAAATCAATTATATTAGAAGTTTTTTTTTTAGAATTTACAAACACTCTCTAAATGTACCTAGATGACTCGATAGATAACGATTTTTAAGTTTGTAACTAAATATACTAATCTTTTATCTTTTCAACTCTGATGTAAACATTTACTCAAATTTTACTTTGTATAGAGAATTAAGAAGCTGCCAAAAAAGGACTAAATCAACAAACTTACCCTAATTAGGACATTGGAATAATTAATTACAATAGTTAAAGGGTTAAGTTAATTAATTAAAATGCGTGTGAAGAATTAATGATTATCTGGAACCTCTAGATCCGCATAAGCTTCCCTCTTAAGCAATGAAATGATGTGACAAAAATGTTAGAAATGCATCATCATTTTTTCCTGAAACAGGAGTGCCACTTTTCCTAGGAGTTAATTAAAATTAATGATCATGTCAAAATTTAAGTAAAAAACAAAGTTAGCTAGCTTCCAATGATTATTAATAACTAATAAGCTGTCATAAACCTTTTTAGTTTCACTGGTAAAGTTATGATGGAATGGCATGGACATAGGAAACGGACAACGCGGTAACATAATTTATTTTTTTTAACATTTACCATAAGAGAAATATTCAACAAAATATTGAATACGATATAATATTGTATAATAATTTTTTTTAAGTATTCATGAACCATAGCTTCTAAGCATTACCTCTTTCTTTAATTTGTTAAGTTCAAACTAATCCATCTAACCAAGAAACATCTATTATGGCTTTTGCACTTTGATGTCTCGTAAGAGGCCTCATCTTTTTTCTTTTTCCTTTTTTTTTTTTTTTGCCAGTTACGAAATAACACTGAAGTTTATATTATTTATAAAAAATATCTCAAAACTTTATAACTTTATACTTATCCCTCTTATGGGTACTTGTAAGTTTTTTAAGAGATATTTTGTATATATTTTTATGTTTTAAGGAGATTATATTTGTAAGGTTTCAACTAACTAACTAGAGATGTAGTGTTTCAAGGTGTTTTCAAAAAAAAAAATCTAACCACATGGAGTTTCATTTAATTATTCCCTTTTAAAAAAAAATAAAATAAAATCGAGCAGTAGCTCGTAGAATTTTAAAGGAGGCTCCATGTCATCTTACTACTAATCTCAAATTGGGAAGTTAATAAATTGCATAAAAGTGATCAATTACATATCTGGATTATACATTTTGTGATTACACGAATGTGATCGAAGCAGATTTTTACTAAAACTTTCCATATTCATATGGAGATTTTAAATTTTCAGAGCCTAAACTTAATTTAAAAAATATAAAACATAAAAAAGAAAAGAAAAACAAATAAAAGATTCATCGCTTTCACACCACAGAATTCAAACTAAAATAAAACAGAACCACCTCGTTGTTGTGTACCTCAAAAGCTATGCTTTGTCTGTCAGAAATCTAATCTTTCCAAATATATCTTCCTTTATTAGCCTTTTTCAGTTTCCAACCAAAATCAAACACATTCCAATTCAAAACAGCACATAAGGAAATATTAATCCATTATCAATAAGTGTTTGTGTTGTTAATAAAATATTCTCTATTATTTCAAAAATTATAAGGAAAAAACAAAGGATTAATCTGGCGTGGACGAGACTTTAAACTTCATGACCTCTTAGACTAATAAATTGAAAAATAGATATGCCGCTTCGACTAAATAGACATTTTCGAAGGTAGACATAACAGTTAAAAGAAAAACCAAGTCAATTCCTAACGTATGTTAGTGTGTTAGAATTCAAAATTTTTGTTTTTGTTATAATTTTTAAAATAAGATGGACTAAAAAGTAATTACGCCAAACATTAAGATATATAATTGGTCTAAATCTCCTAGAAATAAATTGGGAAACAAGAAAAACAGTTATCTTTCCCAGCGCACCATGTTGGGTCATTTCGAACTATGGGGGGGGTCCAGGCCTCCAGGGTGGGTCTCAATCTACCATCATTTTCTTCTGTCACAAGCGCACACGTGCACCACCTGGTTCGATACCTATGCTACTTCATCTCATAACCCCACACATCTTTCTTTTCTATTATTTTTACAAATAAAATGTGGCAACTAAATTAGCTGTATGTGATCTAAGCCACTCTAGATTTCTTTCCGTTTTTGACTAGGCAGATCACAGATTTTGGGTAACTTTGGTTTGGATTAAATGAGCCTCATTCACTTACAAATAAAAATAAATTTTAAAATATTATAAATTAATAATATAAGCTAGTTTAGTTTGATTCATAACACACTTATATCATTTTTCTGATCAATTCGGATACCACTTATCATACATTCATATCATTTTATTTGAGTTTGGACGGTCAAATTTAATACCACTTATCACGTCTTAGAACCGTAGGCTTATTAGAAGCTAGAGTTATTTTTAACCCAAGAATTATCTAAAAATTTAGCCCAACATATAAACCACTTTTCTTTTCCTTTTTCTATTCAATGTTGGACAAATTCAGAGGCACCAACAAGAATTACCTAAATTTTTGATCAAATCACTATGTTGGATATGATGATCAACTATCAAATATTGGGGAACTTTGTATGCATCGGGTGTGGATTTCATATATGCATCCAAAATTTAAATTTTACCACATCTATGATTCATTTGAAGAAGACGAAATGTAATTATAACTTAACTAAAGATAATTAAAGAAATCTTCGTTATGTAAGGCTACATTGGGATGGATGGCAATGTTTTTTGGGAGACGCTGAACTCACACTTAGGGATTTACTATATTTTTCATAGAGTGTTTTCCCTTTTCGGGAAGATTCAGATTGGTATTATTGACTATTTTGTTAAGAGGATTGAACATTCACTTTTGTATTATGAGGTTATTCGTAAGTTTTATTTGGGGTATTAGAGATCAGTTTGCTGACTTATTTGATCTCGTTTTGTGCTTTCCTATAGCATGATTGTTAGCCATGACCATTGTTAAGTTTAATATTCATGTTTATAGTTTCGAACTTTTTTTATTAGAATACTGTACGTTAGTTTGATTAAAATAATATGAAGGAAACCTTGGTAAAAACTCTGCTACACTCATCCATTTGAAAAAAGAAAAAAAACATAATTAGAGAAACAATTGAAGAAATCAGTAGTAACCTCACAATATTTCCAATAGATTTCATTTTCATTACTATACAGTGTAACTAAAATAAATTGCAACTTTTTTTTTTTTTTACTTTTCTGAAGATTTTCAGCATTAGACCTATATTTTCAAGTACAAGAGAAATAGTATTGTTAAACTTTTTACTGTTTTTCCTTTCCTTTTTCTAACACATTAGCCTTTTCCGATTTCCTAAATCAAACAGGCAGAAAAGCAAACACTCAGGCTTCGATTAACTGAAAAATCAAAAGCTAAAAAGAAAAAAAAGAAAGAATCTCGTCGATGCTTTGCCTGTTGCAGGTTCAGTTAATAAACTATAATGACGACGCTGACGACGATGATGACCGGTTCACCGACTCGGCCAGTTTCCCCAATCTCTCCACCAACTCCGGCGAAAGTTGCTTCGCCGGTTTCTTTTCCTTCTCCCGCCGGAAATCAAACCCTAAAGCCTCTGAAACCTCGTCGGAGCTCCAGCCCGCTTTCCGGAGAGTATCTGAAAACCGAACCGTTTTCAATAGCAACGCGTCGAGTACTGATTGGTTATCCAGCATCACCATTTCTCCGTCGAAGAACCCTGACGCCGAGACGTCGACAATCTCCGATACGTCGGATTCCGCCCACCCGCTTCCTCTCAGAACCGACCCGATTTGGGTCACGTAATCGTCGACCCATTTAGGCATTGCGGATCTTGGCATGTCGAAACATCTATCTGGTGAAGACGATGATGAAGATGAAGAATTCGAATTCCTCTGGCGGCGATCCAGGGCGGCGTCGCTCCAGAACTCCACCCATCGCGGCGTTCGTCCGCCGGAAACTGTATCCAAACTTCTCCTTGATAAATTGTTTGAAGAAGACCCGGCTGATTTCTCACTGATGGATCTTTGCTTTGATACGACACTTGGGTCGCAGCTTTGATGAAAAACAGAGGATTCACGATCAAAAAAATCCGACAAATCAAACCCACAACAGAAAATTCGATTTTCATCGACGAAGAAAATGGGATTTCCGGCAAGACAAGGATTGCAAGGTATATAACAATGGTTGAAAATGGGAATTAAAAGCGGTGCCCGTTTAAGAGCGTTTCGGGCTATTTTCAGAGCCTTCTCCGGTTCCGACGGCCGTGGCCCCCATGATTTTGACCAGAGAGCATTTCGAGCAATATGAAAAGAAATCGAAGCAATGGGGACATCAATGGAGGCGCGGAGCTGCAGCCGAGCTGAGCCGGATGAACGCCAATCGGGAAATCCGGCTCCAAGAGGCAAGCCGGCGGAGAGCACTGCTTTCAGGTCCGGCGGGAAGGCGAAGCCGAACTCCGCCTCAGCTAAGGCGAACTCGGATTCCGATAAACCGGGCTGAACCGCGACACCCGAGTTTTTTAAATGGGAAATCACTTTCTCGGTGAGGGAAGTGAAGGAGAGTATACAGTTACGAGCAGGAAGCGGCGTGGAGGGACATGTGGAGGCGGCCCGGGCTGAGAGACGGCGGAGTCCGGCGGTGTGAGCCGGTTTCAGACCGGTCATCCTCCGGTCCACGTCAACCATTCTTCCTTTTGATTACTGATTCGAGCTTTAACAAATTAAAGAGGATAAAGAATATAACTTTCTTGCTTTCGGTTGTTGATCTTGATCTTTGCCGGAAAGTTCTTTCTTGAGACGCAGAAAAAAAATGGATTCTTTGTGTGCATATAGGTTTTCTTTAATTTTGGAGAGACAACGTTTAGGAGAGAGACTGCAGCGTATACTGAAGTGAGAAAATAGGAAAATAAAAATTAGAGAATTTGAGAATTTATAGAGGGTAATGGAGAAGGGCCCCACTACAAGATTTAAATGTATCAACTGCGATTTATTTTTTTAAATTAAAAAATCAAGAATTGATAAAAATAATTATTAGTTGAGTTTAATAAAGATAGGTTTAACGGTAAATGGATTAAGTGAATTAATTTAACAAAGTTTAGTTAAACTAAGTGTTGATTAGTTTTGTGTTTTAAGTTGAGAGGAATTTTCTGGAGATAGAGTTAATTGGTGTATTGCTTGATTTACTTTTTTTTTCTACTCGATTTTTTCCAAACTCGGATAGTACAGATACCCAACTGGAGAATACCCTCTCAACCTAATTGCTCTATACACAAGGAAAAATTTTGAAATTTAAACCTTGTTTAACTAATTTAATTTCTCATCTTACTAAACTAACTGAATTTTGTATATAGCCTGATTTGCCAGGTAAGAGCCGCAGAAGAATTATATATATTCCAAACACCAAGAGAAAAAAAAGGTAACATCAAGTTCATTGTGTTTGTCACCCATATGTATACGGATACACTTTTGACTGTGCATGCACGGCTGAGTTTGCTCAAGTCAGTGTTTCGGGTCGGCAGTGCCCAAAAAGATGAGTTTAAACTGACTCATACTAGCATTCACTAAAGGAAGAGTGGGATCATTGAACAACAGGACTAAATTTCCAATAAGTATGACCTTTGTCCTCGAAGTATTTGATGAAAGTGTGTCTAACTTTGGCACCCGGCCACTCCAATCGATCGACTGTGACTACATTAAGGATACGGCGGAGGCGGGGTTGTTAATTGTGATGGATGAAGTCTACTGTTGCTACCTTTGATATGAAATATCACGAATTGAAGGACTTAACTCATGATATTTATAGTTGTCATTTTCACGTAATATATATCTATAGACTATACTTTCCTAATAAGATAATAAGACATTATTTTCTGAATATACTTTTGTTTTGGGCCGAAGAAGGAGTTTTCAGACTACAAATAACTCTGAATCTGTTATTCTTTCTCCATCCCTAACTGGGCCTTCAGGATGGACCTCAAAAAAAACTTGCCTTCTTGTAAAATAAATTGTGACTTTTGGGCCTTTATTAAGGAATGGTTCAAGCCCAACCATATAATTGCTTTTCATTCATTGTTCTTCTATATATTATTTTCTACGCTACTCAAATCATAGATTTTAGTAAAAAAGTAGCATACAGAAGAAAAAATTGTCGTCATTAGTGAATCAAGAGTTGCACGCCCATTTCCGAATCGGTGGCTTCACCTTTTGCCTAGTTGGTTCGTTGTTAATTTTAATGCCGCGGTGTCTGGGGAGATGCATGAGTTAGAGATTGGTGTGATGGTAAGGGACTCTTTGTTGTGGTGGTAAGGGACTCTTTTGGGGCATGCATTGGTTGGGAAACAGCTCGAGTGATCGGGAGTACGCTGAGACGGTTGCCTATTCGACAACGGTGCGATTAGATTCGGGATTTTGGTTGGCCTAAGATCATCTTGGAAGGAGATTGTCTTAATTTAGTCGGGAAACATTAGGGTTGGAAGATTTTTCTCCGTTGGGTAATTTAGTTACCGATATTTATCGTGATGCTAATAAAGTAGTTCACATTTTAGCTAGAAATGCAGTTTTGGCTCGTGTTATTTTGAGTAATGTTTCCCTTTTTCTCATTACTTTGTTAGTGTTGATTTGAGTTAATAATATTTTCCCTTCTTTTAAGAGGCCTTTTCTTTTTAAAAAAAATATTTTCTAAAAATAAAACGTAAGCTGAAAGTACAGTTAATTAGAATAACTAAAGTGGGATTTGGGTCAGAAATGTGGATCAAATCCGGACTTCAGGTAGGGTCGGATCCGTGGGTGGGTGGGTTAATTTTCTGGTGAATTGCTGCGTGAGCGTGACAATGTTGGCGTATTGTTTATTAATATAAATGGATCGAAAAATAGATACAGAATATAAGCACAAAAATTCACCCAAAAGGGGAAAACCGCGAAGCGAAATCCAACAGCAATCAAAACCAAAGCTTTGAGGAAAAATTTCATGTCCATCCTGCCCTCTCTGAATCAAGGTCCAACATCGTCATCTTCATCTCAGTCACAAACTCAATCATCTTCGTCCAATCATGCATTCGTCTCTCCTCAGCCTCATCAATCACAGCAAAACCACCGAAATTATGGTTCTCCCCCGCCGCCACACAATCATTCAGGTTTGTCTCCTCCTTAAAATGGTTATTCGATCCATATTCATTTGTAATTTTCGTTTTTATGCATCAGAATGTGAAGCCCTAGTTTTTCTTCTTATCCAATTTATTTGGGGATTCTCTGATTTATGCAATTCTCTATTGGATATTGAAGTGAATAATCTTCCTGCACCTTTGATTTAAATTTAGTACTTGTTGGAAAGTTTTCTTTAGCATTTAGTTTTGAAAAAAAATCCTAGGATGGGAGAGGTGGAACTGGACAAGGACGGAAACTAATAGCATTGATCATGCTTGTTTGACATTATTATGGAGCATGGACTTCAGCCTGGTTTAATGGCCCTGAATCCAAAACAAATATCAATTGAGCTCGGTAGCATGTTACTTTTTGACGTGTCCCTCTTTGGTGAGCTACATAAACTCATCAATGAGAAATGGTGTTTAGCTTAGTTTGATAACACAGGAATTAAATGGCATTTAAAATGGTCAATCTGAAGTCAAATCATCAGCTTGGTTTGGTTTTTCTGCCATTGGAGAGTGGATTAATTGCAAATAAGTACATCAAGTTTAGTTGACATTACTATTTGTTTTGGCATTGTTAGGCGGAATTGGAAATGCTTACCCTTTTTGCCCTTATTGTTTCAGGACAAGTGGCCCATGCGGCAAGAAATTCAGGTGGATCTTCCAGAAAGGTAATATCTATGGTCTGCTTGTGTTATAACAAGTGTGGAGGAAAGAATGTTCATTTTCTTTAATATTTGTGATTTTGTGGTTATCTCATACCAATTTATATTCCTATATTTCAGATGAAAGGAAGGTGGAGGCAGAGCAATGGCAAAAGTCCAATACATCAAAATGGTTGCAAACCCTTGCAACCCCAAGACGGTGCCTTTGTTTCACCTAACAGTCATCAGGATGCTGCATCTTATAATTCCCCAACGGGCTCTGCTCATTCAACTGGGAAAAAAGCTCAGATGGTTAGTGGCAACCACTTGTTAAATTTTCATTACGATCCTATTCCAGTTTTTCGTCCACAGGCCAGAGCACCTCCCCCAAGAAGACAACAAAAGAGAAAGCCTTATAACAAGGATTTATTTTTCCAAGCAAATTACAAGTTTGTTGTGCTGGACTCTGGAAACTATACAGCTGAGTTTATGGATCCAGATAAGATGTTAAGTTGGGAGGATATCATTTGCTTGAAGTACTCAACTCCTTTCCCTGTCCAGTGTCCCATATGTTTGGATGATCCATTATGTCCACAAATAACTTCATGTGGTCATATTTTCTGTTTTCCATGCATTTTGCAATACTTCTCTATCGGTGAAGAAGATAATATTAAAGATGAATGCTGGAAGAAGTGTCCGTTGTGCTTCACAATGATTTCGTCTAAAGATTTGTACACTGTTAGGATTGAGAATGTCAAGCTGTACCACATTGGTGAGGAAATAGAATTTGTGCTTTTAACTCGTCAAAAGGATTCATTTACTTCTTCTATTAAGAATAATGAAAATACTAATGTTGAGGAGATTCTTGATTCCTTCTCGAAGTTCACCTTTACATCAGATATGGACCTCTCTGTTAGAGAGGCAATGTCAGATCTCGATAGTTGGATAGCCAGAGCTGATTCGGGCCTAGTTGATGACATTGAAAAACTTCCATATGTTTGTGCTGCAATGGAACAGTTAGAGCGAAGGAAAAAGTATTGGAATAAACATCGTATCTCTAATGGTAACAAGGCAAATCCAAGTCTTTATGGATCTCCACCAACTGCAAATGCTGATGCCAATTTCGGTCCACCTGATAAGTTAGATGGGAATGAAAAATCATCTCCAAATAAGGTGATTGGTGAATCTTGTTTGACTAGAGTTGCAGAGTCAAATGAATTGTTAGATGATCATGACAGATCTTCATCATCTTCATTTGATGATAGTAAATCCTTGCCGGCACTTTCTAATGCTGTCAAGGAGAAGAAAGATGGATCATCCTACAATTTCTACCAGGTAATTGATCGATGTATTACTCGTCTATATTCTTTTGTCATGTGTTCCTTCTTCACAGCAAAATTTCATTGTCAATTTCATCTTTCTTCATTTGATTATTCTTAGGCTGTTGACGGTCAGCACATCATCATCCATCCATTAAGCATGAAGTGCCTTCTACACCATTATGGTAGCTATGACAGGCTTCCCAACAGGTGTGAGCCAAACTATTTTCTCTTATTGTTTGAATTTCTTTTTCTGTTTATGCAAACAAGTCAGCCAAAGCCTATATACTTTGAGGTATAATGTTTTATTGGTAGGTCAGTAAGTAATAGGCACTTGCATGCGCAAAATTTTCCTAAGTATATTGTTTCATCTGATTCTCTACTAAGTTTTGGAGAAATATTGTAATAAATATTGTTCCGTGGAAATTGTGAAAGTGCATGGAATTTCTCTGCCTTCTGTTGCGAATACTTATGTTTTGTTACCATAAACATGGAGAGTAGTAGACGTTACATCATGATCCTGTCAATTGTATACTGGATAGCTACTCACCTAAGAAATTGGTGTTCTCATATAGAACAAGCTACAGTATTCCAATTCAGTATAAAAAGATATTTCTGAAAGTTGTTATAGGCTTATGTAAAATTGTTTTTAAAGTCTTAAAACCATTCAGAAAAAAAATGTATGATTATATTCTGCATGATTATTTGACAAGAACTAAAATTCCAGAATCACCGGAAAGATCTTACAGTTGGAGACTGTCACACAATCAGAAGCCATCAGGCGGCGCTATCGCTTCCTAAGCCATTTCTCCCTGTCAACAACATTTCAGGTGATTACTAGAAAGAGATATTTCAACTTCTATAAAAATAGATTAGAGATGCCCTTGTTCTGTTAATATTATTTTTGGCTTTCTACCATGTCTCCTCGGCAGGGAGCTTATGTCATGCATCATCTAATATCGTCAGTCCCTTATATGTTCTTTAACAGCTTTGTGAGATCGATATGGTTGATATATTACCTGCTGAATCCCTTTCTCCTTTTATGGATGAAATCAAGAATAGAGAAAAACAGAGAAAGCAACTTGCTAGGAAGGTATGATTTATGACAGAGTTTGTCTTCAAACATCTGGCTTATTTTCACTTTGTTGAAGACAGTTTCTGATGATTTATGACAGAGTTCATCTTCAAATACGTTGGTTTGTGTATCCTATTGTAACATTTAACTTTTGGAAGATACTGTTTGTTGGTCTAGCACAGTCTTGCGCTAATAAGCAGTTAGAGTTGAACCTAACCAGATTATGGTAGTGTATGCAAACTTAAAAAAAAAAAAAAAGCACTTTTGTACATTTTGCATTTTTCGGCACTTAGGGAGTGTTTGGAAAACCAGCTTCTGCTTATATTAATCATAAATAAGCCGGAAGCTAGAATCACCTAAGGACATGCTTGTGGCTTCAAAATCTAGCTGCTCGGTCATTTTTGTAAATAAATGGAATTTTCTTGAGAGTAGTAAAAGTGCTTCTTAGCTTTTTTTTTAAAACACAACTTATTTTTGTACTTTTTACTTTTTTTCTGAAAAGACTCCCAACTTTTACTGCTCCAATTTCTTACAACTTTTGCTTCTACTTTAACTTCTCAAACATAGTAATGTTTGCAAACACCCACTAACTGTTCGGCCTCAATGATTTGCAACTTCTGTTGTTGCTTTTTCTCAGTGTACTTCTAGAAGAACTAGCATTACCATCCAGATTTTCTTGTTTGACCATGTTGCAAAGAGTTGTATGTATCCCAATGGATGCTTAAATGGAACCTTCTTGCGTACAGCTTTTGAGCTTGTTAATTGCTATTGGGTATTTTGTCAAATTGTGAAAGGTCTACATATGCAATGCTTCACTGACTATAAAAATGCACACTACTTTCTTCTTCCCTTAGGTAGTATAGTCATATTCACACATGTTTTTTGCAACACTAAGTCGTCTTCTAATATGAAATTTGTCTTAATTGTTCTTATTTGTTCCCTAACTTGGTTATTCTGTATTTAGGAACTCAAGGACAAAATTAAAGCTGAGGCTGCTAACAGTCAGTTTGTGCCTGTGCCATATTACTCATATGAAACTTCCCCCACCTTTTCCATGGATGATTTTGAAGGTAATTTTTGTTTGCTGGATGATGTTATGAGCAAATAACTTGCCAAATATTTTAGATTATAAAGATTGAACCACCTGATGTAACCTTGTAAGATTCAGTATCTTTGGTGCATTTAATTGAAAATTGGCTCTGTTGGCACATTTTGTATACGTGATTGATTCAATTCATTGTACTTTTCAATTCTTTGTAATTTTTTATGCATTGAGTAGTAGGTAGATGGTTATAATTGGAGGGTGTTTGGCTAAGCTTATAGAGCTTATAAGCACTCACATCTTATAAGATGTTTTTGGAGCTTATAGATGTTAGTAATGGCAATTGTGTAATTAGTATAATAAAAAAATTAAATTAATATGTCAAATCTTGAAAATAAGATGGTGTCCCCCAACTTATTTTTTCAAGGTGCTTATAAGTGCCTAAAATCTTATTTAAGAGCTTATAAGGTCTTTCCGTAAAAAAAAAAATGGCAAGCACTCAACATCTTATAAGCTCTCAAATAGCTTAAAAACTGTTTTAAAGAGATTATGAGCTCAGGCAAACACCCTCTAAGTTGATATTAACCTGATTTCTGTTGACATATTCTAGTTCCTTGTGTAGCAGTGCTTCACTTTGTTAAAAGAAGACGATACTACAAACTATCCATTCCAACTTTTTTTAGTATTACACGTTTGCTTATTGATTAATACCATGTTTGGATTGCAAGTTTACTTCACACAATTATGGGCTCATTGTTATTATTTTTCTGCCTTAAGCTCTGGGAAGTAGTCCTGCTGCTGCTGCTACATCATCTAGACCTCCTACCACCACTGGAGGACAATCATTTTCAAGTGTTGCGAGGCTTGGTTTTGCTGCTGCACATGATTCTCCTTCTCTGATAACTGACGAAAACCAAACTCCGCCAAAGATTGATCCACCCCATGACTCTTCTTCTAGTGCAATTGGTATACACCAAGATTCTCTTCTTCATACGAATTAATCCCTTATATTTGTGACTTTTACTTTATAAATTTCTGTTTTGCTTCTCAAGTGAATTTAGGTATTGTTTGCAAACTCTAAAAAAAATTACCTTTGTGTTTTTTTGCTTTTTTCTGTGTTTGGAAAACCAGCTTTTGCTTAAAAAGAAATAGGGTAGAAACTAGAAGCACCTAAAGAGATGCTTTTGGCTTTAACTTTCTATGTTATTTTCGTAAATCAATGGAAGTTTCTTGAGAGTAATAAAACTGCTACTTAACCTGTGTTTTTTTTCCAAACACTCTTAACTACTTTTTTCATACTTCCACTTTGTTTGTTTTTTTCCAAACACTCACAACTCTTACTTCCATTAGCTTCTCCAAAAGTAGTAGTGTTTGCAAACATCTGCATAGTTTTCTGAGTGCTGACTGTTGTTCATTTCTATAGGGGGTAGAGTGAGTGAAGGTACATTTGCAAACGTAACATCTAGAGCGAAACATGTGGAAGTCCAGCGAATGCCTAAGCCTAATGAAGTGGGGAAGAAGGGGAAAAAGCAAAGTCGGGTACTCCTGTCCACTGCAGGTGGGCGGCGCTATTGAACAAGGTTTATGTATGTATAATTAGGGGTTTATATTTTTCTTCCTTGCCAAAAACTGTAGTTTGTACCATTATCATGCTTGTGGTAGCTAAGATTTTTGTTCTTTATTCTAAGACTGGTTGCTTATGTTACGGGTAAAATAATTTTATCCCATCAAGACCAATATTTTTGTATAACAAGTACTTGTAAGTTGTAATACATTCACTTTCAGTGATGGTTGCAAGCACACATTTCAATTAACACTCTCAAATTCCAAGATGATGAAAAATATATAGAATGAGGTTTGCTGCTTCTTGGTCGGTCTGAAACATAGTTACCAAGGAAAACTAGAAAGTATGTATTTCTTACAACTCAGCATTTTTATTTCCCTACGAAATCCTCCAAAAGCACACTAAGTATGCAAAATTCATCAAACTTTAAACAGCAGTTCATTGCAATAAAAAATTTGCTTGATTCAGATCTTACATTAGTTTCCTTCCCCATTGTTCAGAAGAAAGGATAATGCATAAAATCAAAGAACAAATACTCAAAGGATAAAACAGTCTCACAATCCACACTATGACCTCAGGAAAAGGGAAAAACAACCAGGACGAAATAGGAAATTTCAATCGAAACGGCACTATAGAATTTTGATTAGATATTTAGATATGCAAACACAAGATAACAAAATTGTCGATTCATTTTTTTTCTCAAATAACAAAAACAAGATAAAAATAAGTTACTTATTCCCCTTTTTCTTGGTGGAATCATTACTTCTGTTAACAACATCATCAGGAACAACCTTGAGAAGCTTCCTCTGCTTCGATTTAGCAAGCTTCTTAAGCGTTTTCGGATTCGTAATCTTCTGCAGCTTCGTCCCCGACCTTAAAATATTCTCCTGCTTCTTCTTCTCCCTCTCCTCACGGCGGCGCCGCTTCTCCTGCTTGTTCTGACGTATTTCCTCTTTCAGCTCGTTCATCCTCTCTTTATAAGCCTTCTTTATCTCCTTATCTTTCATCCGCTGCTCCACCGACGGCCGGTTCTTGCTGACGTGCACCGCTGATGCACGATGTGTCCGGACCTCCTTCCAGTTCCTCCCCGATACTTTTCCGGCAATTACACCGTCGTACGTCGGCTTTCCGAAAGACGGTTTGTTCGGATCGTCGGAGGATTGAACGGCATGACGCTTAGACGGAGGCGGATTACCGGTGTCGACGTCCATCGATTCATTCTCCGGCGGAGATGGATTGAAGAGTTGTAGCTTTTCAGCTTCTTGCTCGGATCTCTTCCGCTTGAATGTTTTTCCCCCGAAACCTTCGTCCAGCGACCGGAAATCGATGTGGCAAGCCATTTTTGTTCTTCTGTGTAAGCTGCGAAACAACGCAGCTATATTTTATGAAATAAAACCCCAATTTAGGGTTTCAATAGAAACCTGAAGAAGCCATCAGAGAAGTAGGAGCTAAATAGCACGAACTGGGCTTTTACTAGAAATCTCGTGGGCCAATATTATTAATGGGCCTCAACTCAATTCCTCCTTCTCGTTCAAAGTTGGGCCATGCAATCTGGACTCTTTGTTTGGATAATTTTGTTTTTTCTGAAGCCCATTTATATGATTCGAATCCGGTCTAAGTATTAAAATATAAAATTTTTCCTACTAACGACAACTGAATTCTCAAGAGTTTTCAGCTATGTTTTAAAACCCGGACCGGACCGGCCGGTCGGACCGGTGACCGGCAGCCTGTCCGGTCCGGGTGACTGGTAAAAACCGCTTGTCAATTGAACCAGTGGGAACCGGTCAAAACCGGTCAATTGACCGGTTAAACCGGTCCTGGTCGGACCGGTTGACCACTGGTTCAATGTTTTTTTTTTTTTTTTTTAATAGGTTGACCACAGACTCAAATTGGTAGGGTTTTTTTTTTCTAAACCTAATTAGGCTAATTAGGTCTCTGTTCTTTCAATCTTTCTCTGTTTCTCATTGCCATTTCACGCCACCACCACAACTCCACAAGTTCACGCCACCACTACAAGTTCTCAGCAGCGCACCACGCCACCACCAGTCCACCACAACCCGCCGCCACCACCACAGCAGCGCACCTCTCAGGCACCACCACAACTCGCCGCCGCCTACCAGCTTACCACTAGGCGCTGCCCAGCGGCTGCACCAGAAGTCGCCGCCAACCAGCACCAGTGCACCACCACCACAACGCCGCCGCCCACTGGTGAGTTTTGAACTTTGAAAATCCTTTGAGATTAGGTCTTTTTTGGGGAAAATTGGACATATGAATTGAATGTTACTTGGGTTTTGTTGTAAGAATTTTTGTAATTGTTTGAGAACTCAGGAGTTTTTCTGTAATTATGGAAAATGTATTTGTAATTATGAAAAACCGTGGGGTGATGCTTGTAAATTGTAATTTGCCCAAGAATATTTCAAGTGAATATTTTTGCTTGATTCTCTTGTTTCTATCATGTAGTTATTATTCGGGATAATTGTTGATTTTGTTATCTACTTGTCTTATTTTGATGGATGTTGTGATGTGTTAGACTTTTGTGAGTTTTTTAATTTTTGAGTTGGTTGATGCAATTATTTTTACATGGTTGTTGATGGAATGATGGTTGAAATTTTATTTTATATTTTTTGGTATATTTTTTTAATTTTTTTTATATTATTTTGTTTATTTTTCTATATTTTTTAATATTACTAATATTATATATATTTAAATATAATTATTACGTAATTATGACGTCATACCGGTTCGACCACCGGTCGAACCCCTGACCAGTAAGGCCTCCGGTTCGACGTCCGGTCCGAGTTTTAAAATATAGGTTTTCAGAGACTCAAACCCCAAAACTCTGATTAAACTAGCATTGCATCAAATTGCTAAAATACCTCACTTGATTGTCTTTTTGGATAATTAAATGACTTGATATATTGATTCTACATATTTGTTTAATTATATCGACTTACCTTAAAATAATAAAGGGTGCAAATTGTTAAATCGGAACTCTAATTGGTACCAGTTTACAATTTCAGTATATTTATTTGCCTATATTTTAATCTTGCCTCCTAATTTTTAAAAACTTACAATTTTTGGAACAAAAATTTTCCCAACCAATCGTTAGGCGAAATTGGTTCATAACCTAATAGGCTAATATCGTCTAAATTAAATAAGCTTTTATAGTCCCAGATTAGCATTATTAATTTTTAAAATCAAAAGAATATGTTACAAAAGTGAATATGAAATTACATTGACAATAACAATAAATGAATATCTGCACTACTCCGAATAAGATTGAAAAACGAGCAGAAACAAGAAATCAAACTACGAATATGTCTTCTAATTTCGAAAATAATTTAAGTCTAATAATCTCGAAACTAATTTAGTCTAATTAAAATTAGTATTAGTTTGTCGAGATTAATAACTCTAATGCACGGACGTAGACAATGTGTGTCGTGTCGGATATTATATCTCATATTCATATCCAATACTTCTATAATAATAAATATAAAAAAAAAACTGGTATTACTATATCCATATTTCTGGATCAGAGTACGTGGATCATGGATATACGTAAAATACTTATATTCGGACGTAGACAAGCTTTTCCCCAAGAATAAATTCAGGTGGTGTTCCTATCTTAAATTGACTTTTCAGCTTTTTGGTGTTTGCGAGTGCTGTGTTGTGGTCCAATTTAGATTACAGCTTTTTCCTTTTGTTTTTTTCCACTTTTTCTTTTATTTTTTCTTTTTCTCGAGTGAAGTGTGTGGATTACAAAGTGGTCATTCCTAAAAATATCTAATACAAATTTGGTTTGATTGCACTCATTCAATATAAATTACATAAATAAATAAAACTAAATATATATATATATATATATATAAATTAATAATTACGTAATAAATGTAAATTCATTATTTTGTTATTGTAGATTACAATTTCTCTTTTCTTACACTTAATTATTATATTATTTATTTTACAATACATATATATATATATATATATATATATATATATATATATAATATTACCAACATGGTGTGGCTCAGTTGACAACACAGACTGAGTTTGTGGGAAGAGCCTCAGGTTCGATCCCCACTAAACACATTTGTTGGGCGGGGTGAAGAGCCTTAACTGTGACTAAATCCCGAACTGGATTAAGGGCCCTCAATGTAGGATTACCCGAACCGGTAATTTACACCAAAAAAAAAATATATATAATATATTTTAAAATTTGATCCTTGTCATTGCAAGGAGTCGAACTCAGACCTCCACATTGGAAATAATATCTGGTGGCCATTAGCTCAAACCCTACACTTGAATTGTTGAATTTTTGAGAAATTATTAAATCTTACCCATTATTACTTTATAAAACAAGGATTAGTCTTTGTGGTTGGTGGTTAGTGGTGACTTAGTTTCATATCAAATCAAGAACTTTGAAGAAGCAACTATATTTCGTAATATTCCGTTAAACACTCTACAAAAGCGCATGTTAATTAATAGAAAACTTACAGTTTTGTCACTGTAATTTTATAAAATATATAAGAAAGTTGGTAAATAATATATTTAAAAGGTGTTAATGTATTTAATATTACCTATAAATGTATGACCTAAATTATTAGATAATTATTGGTTTTAATCCTAGATTTTTTTTAAAGATTCTAATGTCTCATCTACCGGACCAATTGAATTTTACTTTTCCATGTACACTAGGCCAAAAAAATCGAGTCCATGGCAAAGAAAGAAAAAAACAACAAATTGTCTTAAAATTAGATTAGATGGGTTCAGTGCTTGGTGCAGGTTAGGAATGTAAACAAATCGAGTCGGTTCGCAAACTTGATAGGTCGAATCTATAATGGTACGAGCTCGAGTTGAGTTTATATAAGTTTCAAGCGGAACTCAAACTAAACCATTTTTGTTAAACGTTTTACGGGTGGTTCACAAATTTTTATATTTTAATAATTATTTAAATATATTATATTCATTCTCAAGTTCGAGTCTAAATCTGGACTCAAACTTTTAGCTAATATTGATATTAATGAAATTCAAACTCAAACATATAATAACTCATAAACTCAAGTCATATTTTCGAGGCTCGTCGAGCTGAAACTCAAATTATTTGGTTCGAGCTCGAACTTTAAAAAATACAAAATTTTGACTCATTTATATTTCTAGTGTAGGTATCTACTTCAGTAGATCGGCCGCATATTTAACTTTTATTAAGCATAATAAAAAACTAACAAACCAAAGATCGGTTAGTTTAGTAGGACACATTCTTATGTCAAACCCTAATTTATACATGAAATATGGTGTACTCGAACTAAAAAAAACCGGTTGACAAAAAAAACCCATCAAGAAATCCTCTTAGAATTGAAAACGAAAAGAAAAAAGAAAAAGATGGTGTGGACTAAAAATTTTTGGGCGGTCGTTTATTGTCAAGGTACATTCTCTAGGAAAAAGATGGAGAATGACTAAGGTGATTAAAACATTAATTTTTTAGATGCTTTTCTTTGTCAATAATGTTGTTGTAATCATATGAAAGTGGGTAGGGGCAATTACAAAATCGTACTTGTATAATAATCAATACATATATTTATATATATATATAATATATAGTCTTTGTTTCTTTGTCCATAACCACTCCTTTTCAATTTTCTCCAATTGCAACTTGCTTTTGCTAATTGCTACCTATTATTTTGGGTTGAATATGTTGGATTCTTATCTCATGCAGGACCCACACATATTTTCTCAACCCTATGTACCAAACTTCACCCTCTAATTTTACTTATCTTGACCGATTAAAATCTCTCAAATACCAACACAAAAACGACGACCATTCGAACACGGCAATTCATATAATTATATATCATTAAAAGTAATAAAAAAGGAAAAAATGGTGGAAGAAGAAAGAAAATGGTATCATGTTTGAATGAGAAGTATTAGTGAAATTGAGTATTTACAAAATTTTACTTTGGTTTTACAATAATTTTGAGGAGCCTAAATAAACAATATTACTGTAGTGACGGAAAGGTCAGGTTAAGGAAAATAAATTCATAATATGAATATTGTTACATGTTTATCTATTGTTCAATTGAGGTAAAATATTGATTTAGTTAAATGAGAAGAATTTGATGATTTTGATTGATTATATTGTTTCACTGTTGATCTTAATGATTTTTCCAACTATTTACGGCAAAAACCGAGAATTCTGGCAAAATAGGACGAAAATTACAATAGAATTAAAAGTTATAGGACAAAATTAAGAAAAATGACAGACAAAGGGACTGAAAGCAAAAAATATCGAAGTTACTGGGTAATTTTTGTAATTAAACCATTAAATAATAAATTATATTATATTTATAATTTAGTGAAAATATTATTATTTAGATAATTTTATGTGCATATATGATTTTCTTTTACAGGCATCACTATGATACACTGACACAAATATATTTTATACTAAAAAAGTATAGAATATGATATCATAAACTACACTATTAGAATTTTATATCTTTATATATGATTTTTCAAATTGTACACAATTAAGTACACTACTTTTACTCTTAAAAAAGCAGTGAACACCATTTATTCTGAGACTATAAATAAAATAAAATAAAATAAAAAACGAAATAATTGGACACAGAAATAATTATCTTCCACCAATCAGAGCAAAAATGGGAGTGGAATCTGAGTCTCAGTCTCGCGAGTATAGAAATAAAGAGAATCGCGGTGGAGATAGGGTGAAGATGACCCCACAAATACAATTCCACATGGGATGGGGCTTTCCTCACAGCACGCGACGCGACTACGCGAGTACCAAAACTACAACCTTATCATCAAATCACATTCATCATCTACGCTCCAGATTCAATCTTCCATTAGCATCCCAACCGTCGGATCTCACTAACCCTGCTTCAATTATCAAACCATTCTCTCTCTGTTTCCAAATCTTAACCCTAGTCAACCTCAACCATGCCTAGTTACATAGTGTATAGTCACTGACATCCTCTCTCCCCCTCTCTCTCTCTGCTTTCTCTCTCTCTTCTCTGATGATGATGATGAGATGAGTGTATGTGTTGTGTGTATGTTTCAGCTTTAGCTTTAACATGAGTGAATGAGTGGGAGGAACAGAGACATACATATTCATATTGTTATATTTAGAGAGAGAGAGAGAGAGAGAGAGAGAGGAAACTGAGAAAGTGAATCAATGAGTTCACATATTCCTTAAGTAAGAATCTCTCACAAGTTATATTCTTATATGCTGTTCTTGGGGTGATTTTCTCGGTCTTACGTTGTTTCATGTAACATGATCTGATTCTTTGTCTCCGGGTTGCTCAAAGATTGAATTTTTAGCTCTTCTTTTTTTTTTTACAGATCTGTGGAGTTTTGCTCCATTTCTACGTTTCTGTAGATTTTCGTCAACTATAGTTTTGTGGGTTTTCTTTTTTTATTTCTCTTTTTGCTCTGTTCAACTCAGTAATTATGACCTTTTGATTTTTGGAGATGATAATGCTTAGTGAGCTCAGAATTGTATATCATCTCTTTATGCAATAATATTACCAGTAGTCAGTACCCAGATTCTTCTTCCCCCTGAAAAAATATAAAATATATATATTTTCTTCAATTTTCACATTTTCTGTTTTCTTTTCCTTTCTTTCAGATCTTGTCCGAAAGTTAGAGAAATCTCGCTTCTCTCCATTTTCAGCTTAATTCCCCCAAAGGAAATCTTCAGATCTGTGCCATCTCATCGCCGTTGACTGAGAAACCCTTCGCGAAAAAGATTTCATTTTTTTCTTCCTGAAATCGAGAGCTAAAATCTGTTCATTCCAAGCTTAGATCAGATGTCTCCGTTTCAGAGTTTGATGAATTACTTCCCAGAGGAAGTATTAGAGCACGTGTTCGATTTCCTCACATCTCACCGCGACCGAAATGCTGTATCTTTAGTATGCAAATCGTGGTACAGCGTCGAAAGATTCAGCCGGGAGAGGGTTTTCATCGGAAACTGCTACAGCATCGATCCTGACCGTTTGATTTCGAGGTTTCCTAGGTTTCGCTCCTTGACTCTTAAAGGGAAACCCCATTTTGCTGATTTCAATTTAGTCCCTCCTGATTGGGGCGGCTTTGTGTACCCTTGGATTGACGCCATGGCCAAGAGTGGTGTAAATCTTGAAGAGCTGAGATTAAAGAGGATGGTCGTGAGTGATGAGAGTCTTGAGCTGCTATCAAAGGCTTTTCCCAATTTCAAGGCTTTGGTTTTGGTTAGCTGTGAAGGGTTCACAACTGATGGACTTGCTGCCATTGCTTCTAATTGCAGGTATTCAATTTACTCTGTTTTTTTTTGTATTTGGTTATGGATTTGTTTTTTAGGTTTTAGCTTAAATGGGTTTTTGATGTTGATGCTTATCTTGCCAGCTGATATCGCTTGTTAAATTAGGTACTGAGCTAGAGATGGGCTTTCTTTGTCTTGATTTTTGCTCTTTGGGTAGTTTGTATAGTTGAAGTCTCGATTTTTATTTATGTTTTTCATGTAAATCAACATTTCTTGTGTGATTGACTCATTCCGAGTGTTATGTTTAAAGGCTGTCGTTTTTGTTGCAGATTTCCATTTAAAGCATGCTAGTTTTTCAAAATACCATCTAGATACATATTCTCGCAAAAAAGACATTCATTTAGCACGTGGGATTAAAATCCATTGTGGGCAATGTGACCTTTTCTCCAGGAATTTCCATCCAGATGGAGTATTGTGAAACTTGTATACTTTAAATGGTGATCTGCATCCAAAACAAGTTAGGATTGTTAAGTTGAAATAAAGCTGAAGTACTTTTTCCCCAATTATATGTTGTTTACTTTAGCTGATTATTAAAAAGTTTCCCACTCCCAAAATAATAAAATTCCCTTTCTACATAGTAAACAATCCTTCTTGCCTCCCCTAATTAAATTTCCGGGCTCCTCCCGAACTAGTTCTAGCAAATTATTTCTCAGAAAATGAAAGCATTTGGTGAAATTTTTCACCAATTACAAGATTTTCTAATTCACTAGGTTCTTGCTAATGCAGATGTCTAAGGGAGCTCGACTTGCAAGAGAATGAAGTTGATGACCGTAAAGGTCAATGGCTTAGCTGTTTTCCTGAAACATGCACTTCTCTCACCTCATTAAATTTTGCATGCCTCAAGGGAGAAGTCAACATTTCAGCTCTTGAGAGACTCGTTGCCAGGTGTCCTAACCTTAAAAGTCTCAGGTTGAATCATGCAGTTTCTCTAGATGCTCTTCAAAAGATCTTATCACAAGCTCCTCAACTGAATGACCTAGGGACGGGATCTTTCGTTCATGATCCCGATTCAGAAACATGCAACAAATTGAAAAACGTTCTGCAGAAATGCACTTCAATTAGAAGCTTGTCGGGATTTCTTGATGTCAATCCAAGATGTTTGCCTTCTATTTATCCAATTTGTGCAAATCTGACTTCTCTGAACTTGAGCTACGCTCCTGGAATCTATAGCAATGAGCTTATAAAGCTAATCTGCCACTGCAAGAAATTAGAACGGCTTTGGGTTCGAATCCTGATAACCCTTTTCTCTTTTTACTTTATTTATCCTATTTCGGTTATGTATGTCTATACCGCGTCTGAGATTGCAGTATTACAGTTGCTATATGCAAGTTTGAAAAAACTACAAGCTACTCCCTAACGCTTTTGAAATTTGCGCAAATCGCCCCTGGGGGTTTGGAAAATTTACACAAATCGCCCCTGGGAGTTTGGAAAATTACACAAACCTCTCTACCATGGAGTGGTTTTCTACAATTTCTAACATTTGTAGGGTGTGGTTTGTAGTTTCTTTCAAACTTTTAGATAACAACTGTAATATGGCAAATCTCCAAAGAGGTGTCAATTTAATTGAGTCTTTTGTGTGTGTTTTCTGTAGTAATATTTTTGCAATTGGGATGTTGCAGATTTTAGATACAATTGGAGATAAAGGTCTCGAAGTGGTGGCCTCAACATGCAAAGAGCTTCAAGAATTGAGAGTTTTCCCTTCTGACCCAAATGGTGAGGGCAATGCAGCTGTGACAGAAGAAGGATTAGTTGCAATATCAGCTGGATGTCCAAAGCTTAACTCAACCCTCTATTTCTGTCAGCAAATGACTAATGCAGCCCTAATAACCATTGCAAAAAATTGCCCTAACTTCATTCGCTTCCGTTTGTGCACCCTCAACCCAATTGTCCCAGATGCAGTGACCAATTTGCCCCTTGACGAAGGTTTCGGTGCAATAGTCCAATCATGCAAGGGTTTGAAGCGCTTATCAGTTTCGGGCCTTCTAACTGACCAACTTTTCCTCTACATAGGAATGTATGCTGAGCAGCTAGAAATGCTTTCGATTGCGTTTGCTGGAAATAGTGATAAAGGGATGCTTTATGTGCTTAACGGGTGCAAGAGATTGAAGAAGTTGGAAATTAGGGATAGCCCTTTTGGTAATTTGGCACTTCTTGCGGACGTGGGGAAGTATGAGACAATGCGATCCCTTTGGATGTCGTCCTGTGAAGTGACATATGGAGCGTGCAAGATTCTTGCTGAGAAAATGCCGAGGTTGAATGTCGAGATTATTAATGAAGGTGAAATGATGGAGGAGGAGGAAAGGGATCACATCGAGGATACACAAATAGTTGAGAAGATGTATTTGTATCGGACGGTCGTGGGACCCAGGAAAGATGCACCGGGTTTCGTGTGGACGTTGTAGTTCCGTGTTATTTTTTATTCGTAGCCCTTGTTGTATTAGGTATTCGATGACTTTGTTTAGATGAGAAGTGTTTATGGATATTTTCTAATTTAATTGGTATGTTGGAGACTTGGAGTTTGTTTGTTAATTGAATTTGTTACAATGATATTCTTATGAGTTGGGATGTTTTCACTTCAGGGTCAGACCCTGAGATCTTAATAAGATGTAAAGCTCTCATTTATCTGATAAGAGTCAAGAAAAATGGGAGTTATTTTTTCAGAAACTAGCTAGACTGCTAGAGATTTCTGATTAAGCCGAAATTCGCTGAATCACTAAACTACGGAATGAAAACGATGAATAAGAAATTCAACTGAACCATAATTAAGATGCCAAGAGAAAGCTTGATAAATGACAACAATTTCTTCGTCCAACATACAAATTTACACAGGAGGGTAAGAAATACATCATTTCAAGAGTTTTGCCATATACAGGAACACAGATCAAATCAAATTCAGCTCACAAGGGCATCAACAACAGAATATTAAGGAAACAGAAATACAGATAACAATATAAGAGTACCACTAAACATTCTTATAGAACAAGTCACAATGTAATATAAAGATGGCCCTGATACATGATGTAGCACACTCAGAAGCAGCATTCCTCCAATACACAGCAGCAACATAGGGCAGCTAAACTGCAAATGGGAAAACAAATTTATATATTACCTTCAAAATTGTGAACTTGTCAAAAGAATTATAAATATATATTAACTTAATAATTAATGGGGAAAAGGGATAATTACATCTTGACCCTTAAGGGTTTGGACTAAATATAGCCAGACCCCATGTTGTTTAGCTATTTCCCAAACCTCATGGGGTATGCCTGTAATTTAGGCCTAACTCAGGAGGTCTAGGTGTAATTATCCAAAAAAAAAGAAAAAACAGCAAGAAAGAAATGACAGTAACATGTTTGAACTATGCTAGGCTGAATCATATATTAAACATGATTTCAAAAGCTCATGAAGAAATCAAGCAAAGCTTGAACTAAGTATGGTGCAACTCTACCAAAATTGTTCAGACATTAGTCGAAATTCTGCAGACATATCCTTCAATTCACAACTATTTTTAACATGGTTTAGTGCTACAAGTAATCCAATTCACAAATAGGTGTTGAAACATCAAAATCAAAGTTGTAAATGTAATTTTAAACGATCCCCTATTCATCCTTCAATGCAATATCTGATCTAATATAATTTATAATTATTTTCAATTATTTATACTACAGCTACACCTTAGCTTGGGGATCTCATTGAATCCCATAGCATAAAAGTTTAATATTTGCATTTCAGTATAATCAACTTAGAGAAAATCTATCAGCAATTGAAGAAAAAAAAAAAAGTCAACATACCATCCTTTTAGGAAGGAGCAACAACCAGAATGATCATCGTGATGGTGATGGTGATGATCATAGTGGTGGTGTGGAGGAGGCGGCGGAGGTGGAGGATATCCGTCATTAAAATATCCCTGATAACCTGGCCCAGGTTGTGGCGGTGGTGGATAGGGGTATCCTGACGGTGGCGGAGGCGGATAAGGGTTGCCTGGTGGCGGTGGTCCCGGTGGAGGATACACCGTTCCGTACCCTGATCAAACAAACGAAAATAAGAAATCAACGCATTTTGATAAGATAAGAGTATGATATTAAATTCGGATAAATCACCAAAAACAAATTAGTTCATCAACTGAAAACTAATGCAAAGAGGGAAAACTCAGGAAAGAGTATTAAATCCAGTTGAAGAAAGAGAAAATCAACCTGGAGGAGGGTAATTCTCTTGATGAACATGCTGATAACTCATCTTGAATCACTCTTTCCCTGCCTGATGAAAACCAGAAAATGTTTTGAGGAAGAAGATTGTTGAAGACTTTGAAGTAGTTGGAACGCTTTACGAAGATTGGCTGGCGTTTTCAAATGCACACCAATCAGTCAACAATATATATAAACTTGTTTAAGCAATTACCGTGGGCTAACTGATCCGGCCCAATTCATCAATTACCCAAACCCATTAAAATTTCTATTTATCCTCTTCTCTTTTTTTTTTTTTTTTCTGTGAGAGTGTGAGTTGCATAATTTTGATGGGCAGACCGGTTATATCTACTGTAATTTAATATGTATACATTAGAATTATAAAAGATTGCATAATTCAAATCGAGTCCAAAATAATAAAGACACAATTTTTTTTTTTTTATAAAAAAAGCTAGATTCTTGTATATGAATTGGTTAAGTCATGTAACCACGCTTTCTCGTGTTACCGTGGGTTTTTTCACGTGGGTAGGAGATGATTTGGTCATTTATCAATTATCAGTTAAGGATAGGCAAAATATCATGACGATGTCGTATCATTACTCGATGGCAACAGCTTCTAAAATAAAGCAAATTTCCAACACGGGAAAACGTTCAAAATTACATAAAAAGAAAAACTGGAGCAAAACAGCTGTAAAATTTTCATGTATTCTAACAGGAAACTTCAAAATTAATGGAAGTCAATGTAAAACAGAGGCCGCAGAATTTTGGAGCTATCATCTCATATTCTCATGTCTAATGTCTACAGTTCAGCCTTCTATGGAGTTTAAAATTAATACTCTGACAAAATGGAGAACTATATTGTGGTGAGATTCAATTGAATGTAGTTATTTAGCGCTTCTTCTTGCTGGACTTTGATGGAGATGCGACGAGATACACAAACAAAACCACAATAGAGGATACTGAAATAAGAGATCCGTATTTTGCAAAAAGCCTCTGCAAAGATCGACAAAGAAAGATCAAAATCAGAAATTTGTTTTCCTGAGTAAACAATCATAAAAAGAGAAATTGTTACAGATAAAGGACTAGTTTGCAAATTCCCAAAAAAAAGCACTTTTGTGCTTTCTGCTTTTTTCAGTGCTTTGCGACTGTTTGGAAATCAACTTCTACTTATATCAATTAAGCAGAAATAAGCTAGAAGCTGGAAGCACCCAAGAACCAACTTTTAGCTTCAGCTTCTAACGTCTAGATTATTTTCTTAAAAACTTTTTTTTCCACACACAAAGTGACCTTTTTTCTTAACTTTTCACTTTTTCTTTTCCAAATATCTTACTCCCAACTTTTTACAACTTTAGCTTAAGCTCTTGAATAAACCCACTAAATAATTCACTTAAAGGTCAGAATCAAAGTTGAGCATACCTTAGCCTTAATGATTTCCCCGCACCACAGCAAATGATTCAATGGGCCCCACCAAAAAGAAAATGACAATGTTAATTCAAAAAAGAGCTGAATAAAGGACATAGACATATCTAATTGAATTAGAAGCTTACCCAATCAAATTGGTTCTCAGGGGCCCTGTCTTCTAGAACACCGAGAGGCAGGATTGGAGTTGAGTATGCCTCCTGAAAAGTGGAAAATGTTGCTCAATATCCAAAATATATACATGTAAGCTACCAAGGTAGTGTTAGAAAACTCTAAAGAAAAGCACTTTTGTTCTTGTTGCTGTTTTTCAGTACTTCGACAATTGTTCAGGAAACAGGCTTATGCTTATTTTAAGTAGAAATTAAATAGAAGCTAAAAGCATCTAAGGACCTACTTTTTGCTTCAGCTTCTAGGTTATTCTCAAAAATAAATGGAAGTTTCTTAAGAGTAGTAAAAGTGCTTCTCAACTTTTCTTCCCCAGATACTCAAATACTTTTTGTACTTTTCAATTTTGCTTCAATCATTCGCCACTTTTACTACTCAACTTTTTACAAGTTCTACTTCTATTTTAACTTCTCCAAAAGTAGAAGTTTCTGCAAACATCCAGCAAATGTCAAACCTGTAAGGCAGTTTTAGTGGGGATACGGTATGTTATAACTGCTGGTGCACCATAATATACGGTTTTTGTTTTCGCCTCCAACTCAAAGGAGTGTGATACAACAGCTCCACTGCAACCAATCAATTTAGCAGGAACAAAGAGATATTAGATTGGCTTAAGATTAATTGCAAAGTCCCAGTTGACTAAATAAAAAGAGTTGAATAATGACTTACGCATCAAGTCTTTCCCATGACATTGTAGTGTTACCAGTTACAGTAGAGAATATAGCTTTAGACCAGCTATCGTCATTCAGACCTACATCATATGCAGTCCTAACATGAAGAAAGCATAATGCATGAGAACAAGAATTGTAATGGAATATGAGCATAAATTTGCAAAATAAAATGAGAGTTTGAGGCATAATTTAGTTGATCTCCACCAAAATCATACACATCTCACTAACAATTATCATGTGCTACAACAAACTGCATTTTCATGCACTACAAGAATATGTACAGAACAACTAATAGTCACAGTAAGGAAACTGCTTTCAAGATTAAGGCCTGAAATTTGAATAATAATTTACAATAATTTGCTCCATAAGTCAACCTCACAGTTTTCTTCTTTAATAAAATCCTAACAGAAGGAGAAATAAATCCTGTAGACGTTACTCCTTATTACCCGAATCCTGATCTATGATTCAGCAATACCTTTTTACAAAAAGAACAATATGTTAAAATCCAATCCTTAAAGGCATTTAATGAAGAACCTTAATTACACCCTCATCTCCAAAAATCATTAAAAGGCATGAAAGGAAAGATCATAACATTTTCCCAGCTAAATCACGCGAAAATCCCCACCTATAAAACGCAGGAAAGACAGATCTGAATTCAGAAAAAAGAGAGTTTTAAGTATCGCATACGCTGTTCCTTGATTATAGACATCAATGGAGACGGAGACGCGGTCGGAGCCGGATTTGAGCCTGGTGAGTGATGCCTTCTTATGGGCGACAATAAACGGACCATCGGAGATTGCGATCGTCGATGAGACTAAGAACAGAGCTTCCAGAATGCAGATCAGTGGCATGATAATCCGATTCGCCATTGTTGAATGAAGAGTCCTCGAGGTCTGGGGTGCACGGAGGTATGGAGAATTCAGGTCGGAATTGAAGAAATTAGGGTTGTTCTAAACAGTAATTTCTTCTAGTTTCAAATGTATATAATGCCAAGTTGATTTCAAGATTTCTGTTTGGTAGCTGTACGCCGTCGTTTTGGTTGAAACATGAAAGTATTCATCTTATTTTTGTGGATTTTCTTTTTTTCTTTTTTCCTTTTTTTTTCGGGTTAAAGATTATCTTATAATTGAAGTGGCGAGTGGCGACTTGTTCATTTGATCAAATTTATTGTTAAAATAAAAATTGGGTGATAAATGTTATTAAATTACCACATAATAAAATTTAGTGTCCCAAAATTACAACTTAGACAGATTAGAGTCCAAAATTTCAACTTAGCTAAAGTTAATTGTCCACGAATATGAGTTAGGCTCTAGAATTAATTCCTAAAATACTAGTTCATAACATTAAAAAAAAAAAAAACTAAAAATCATCTGACAATTAAGCAGTTAAACCCTTCAAATAAATTACTAATTACTACTCACGAATTAAACTAACTTGAAAGCGCATACAATTTCACAAATGAAGTGTCAGGTCAAGGTTTACATCATAATCCTCATGAGAAACATTATCCGGCTCATGAGAAGCCGACCAGCCGAGCTGATCAGAACGACGACCAAAAACAGCTGAAGTGGTGGGCTGAAGCCAGCACTTAGCGTAAGGTGGCGCCGTCGCCGGAGTCTTCAGGGCGGCGGCGGCGGTCATGAGATCTGTTCTCCGAGTGACGGCGGCTCTCTCTTGCTTGTGGGCATTTTGGTGGCCGCCTAAAGCTTGAGAAGTGCAGAACTTGCGGTTACAGTACAGACAAGAGAACATACGAGAATTTGGTACTGCTGGGTACTTTAGTTTGTCTGATTCTGATGATGGGTACTTCGCGTTTGCATTGAAGAAGTCGAATGAACTGCTTGAATCCGCCATTTTTGTTTCTGGATCGAGCTCTTAGATTAAATTAAAGGCACAAATCAAAGAAAGTTGGAGGCTTGGAGAGAATATATATAGTACTAATTAATCACTAGTGTGCCAAGCTAGCATGGGACTGATTATATTCTGTGTGTGTGTGTGAGAGAGAGAGAGAGAGAGAGAGAGAGATGAATTTGTCTCTTAATTCCAACTCTTTACGTATCTGCATTAACAGGAAATTAATCTTGAATGGTCTTATAAACTCGAAATATATCCCACATGCAAGTTTTTGCTTCCAATGTGTGGTATATTATTCCTAATCAAGCAACATCTTAATTAGCAAGAATTGTCTTCTTGACTATTTATGATCTAAAGGATCTACTGCTAGATAGATCCCTTTGGCAGCTAATCCTCTGGATAGTATGGTAGTAGTATTTAAATGTGCTTATAGTCTCCTCGAGAATCAGAGGAGGCTCGCTGAAACACGAAAGAATTGAAATCTTAGATCAAAACACTAGGTATTGATGGTATGAACTGCCCAAACAAGAACATAATAATCCACAAAGTGTTTGTGATTGTTCCAGAAGAACTGAGCCACAAGATATGGTAGAGCTAGGACAGTTATTGTATGAGGTCTACGCAATGCTAGATACAGAGGCGCGCTTTCTACCACATCGTTTCAAACGAAGTTTTACCATAACATTTCCTCAAATTTGAAACCGGTATGGAATTGATTCCATTATGGAATCATGAATAGTCATTTGTTCAGCTGTCCATAGACTTTTTAACATTTCAAAAGGCGAGGCCCCTAGCGTACAATTTTTCCCAATATTAGAAATTTGAATACTTTTTGCCATAGACTAGCTAGACTTAATTAACTCGATAGATCTGCAGTAAGTAATAAAGGGTTCAGGAGATTCTTGAAGGCCACCTTCATGCATTTATATATGATTTAAAGGCCGTGGATTAGATTAATTCACTTGCAAATGTTCGTTCCTCAAACTTCACGCTCCAATTAGGCCTTCATATTCCGTGGTCCAGGATATTGTTAGATCTGACACCACACTGATAAACTGATGAGAGAAAGAAGATGAATAGTAGAGAGAAAATAAGAGGAGAAATAATACACTAGGGTTTTTGGTTTTTTCACTTAGTCAAACTTGACTAAGACTTTTTCACTATATTAATAGTAAAGGAAGATAGAAAACAAATGTAGAATAATTACAGCTGCGATAGTGCTTCATAATTAACAACACACTAAATATTACATTAGGCTCCACAACTAATAGATATAATGGGGTGTATTAATTAAACTATTCCATATTAAAAAATCCAAAATATGATATTCAATATACAATAATATTGACAATCATTCTCTCTTGAGATAGCGGTTGAATTAGGTCAAATTCCTTCTGCAAAAGCTACAAATTTAATAAGTTTGATTTTGTTGGACCAAGTCCTGTTCATCACAGTCCAAATTTTTGGTTGCGTCCTTGAATTTGTTCTAAGTATATTGCAAATATGTAAAATTTAATAGTTTTTGAGAAACAATTGGGAGTATGGACCCAAGTCAGAAGTATGGACTTCACACCCAAAATCACCCATATATTTGATAAGAAAAATGATGGTGAGTACACGTTTAGAATGGGAAATCTGATACACCAAGAAAGGCCTCAGAGAGATACATGCATGAGTTAATGATCTACGACATATGGATACAAATATAACGACACAAATTTTATTTGATATTTTATACTAAAAAAATATCGGATACCGAGGTTCGACACAATTTCAATCACAACTAAACAAATTTTGATAACTATTGGTACATTATGGATAATGATGAAACAGGTCAATTGAAAGACTGAAAAAGCAGAGTTCATAAAAAGACACATGGAAAAGACTAGGAAGGTGCTTCAGATTAGCCAAAATCTGTCGTCTAGTGACATCTAGACTTCAAGTTACATAAGTTTGCTACTTATGCTAACGTTTGAACAAATGTCAGAAAGTAGTGATTTCCCCTGAGTGGAAGCCTAGCCCTGGTAGGTAGATCATGCGTGCTTGCATTTCCTTATTCACTCTCTCACTACTCTTTTCCATCTGGAAACAAAATAGCAAAATGGAAAATTTTGAAACAAAAGGAATGTTTTCGAAAGATCTTAAACCTTGGTGCACATACAAAACCCTATCATGCACATACACAGATACGATGATACAAAATGACACAATTAGAGTATAGCTACACAAATTCTTCGAAAATTTATCACTAAATAGGTATCCAACACGAAAGTGTGATATTATTTCTGACGTGACATGATATCGGACAATAAATTTTTACAAGTGACCATGCGAAATAGACGAGATCTGAAGGAGTGGAATAAGAGCAATCCCAAGGGATAGAGAAAAGTACTCTTGCTGAAAATTCTTGTGTGAAAGTGATATTCAGGGATAATTATACTTGTACACTTCTTCGTCTTAGGAGTAAATATAACACCACTACCTCGACTATTAAAAATTACAGATAGACCCTCTAACTCTAAAGAAAACCTAAAAATACTTAATAGAAAATTACAAAAAGACTAAATTGCACAACATTTTTATTATAATGTTTGCTATATGTAAAATGAGCGAAATGATTGAGTTGTTATCTAATTAATAAAATATCAGCATCTGTTCACCAAAAAAAAAAAAAAAAAAAACATCAACGTCTACTTGAAAATAAAAAAATGACTAACGACGGGATCTATGCATTAGATGAAGCTATAGTTGTGAAAGTGTCTTTGTAATTTCTAATAGTCGAGGAAGTCTTGCTATATTTTTTCCTAAATCGAGGGGTGTAAATGAAATTATCTCCAATTTTGATCGATGCATCAAATGGTCAAAAAAATCATGTCGCATTTTGATGAAAAGTATTTACATGGAGTAAAAATATATCTAAATCGTCCAGTGCATGAATGAGTCCCAAGTCCCAACATTAGGTCCATACAAGAACCATACCCTAATAACGAAGAACTACTAATCCATCATCAAACTCCAGAAAGTATATTCACTATTTACATTGAAAATGCTATAGCGCAGACGTAATAAGTTACTCATACTAAGATATTCGAAAATATCAACAATCAAACCTCGCCACATCCCAATGCCAAAATCGGGATTAAATCAAGCCCCAAACTCAGCATTTCAATCCCAGAAAATAATTAATTCGGCAGGGCTACAGTTGATTAGATTAAATCGAAGCATACAATGAGCATAAAACTGACTATATTTACACACTTTTTACCCAGAAAATAAGCTAACAAATAAAATAAGCCCAAAAACCAAAACACTGCAAATATCTTCTCCCACTCCACACAATGGTGCAAGATTATTCACCAGCCACCTGCAAAAACTGAACTTCAGATTGGCTTCCAACTCAAAGAGTGTTTGCAAACTCTGAAAAAAATACTAGAAGTGATTTTTCGCAGTACTTTGTATTTGTAACACTCCCAACTTCTGCTAAATTTAAGCAGAAATAAGCCAGAATCCAGAAACACGTAAAAACATGCTTTTTGATTATGATTCTAGATTTTAGGTATTTTTATAATTAAAATAAAACTTTAGTTAGTAGTTTTGTTAAAATTAGAAGTGATTCTCAGCTTTTTTTTCCAAATACTCAACTACATTTTCTCCCTGCTTTTAGCTTATTTTTCCAAACATTCCTTGCTTTTACTACTGCACTTTTTTTCAATTTTAGCTTCTACTTTATCTTTTTCAGAAACAGTAGAGTTTGCAAACACCCCCTCAATATCAAACAAAAACAGGTAATGTTTGCAAACTCTAAAAAGCAACACTTTTGTGCCTTGCCTTTTTTTCAGCACTTAGGGAGTGTTTGGTAAACCAGCTTCATCTTTTAAGCATAAATAAGCTAGAAGCACATAAGGACATGCTTTTCCTTCAACTTCTGGCGTCTAGGTTATTTTCGAAATTAAATGGAAGTTTCTTGATAGTAGTAAAAAGTGCTGCTTAGCTTTTGTTTCCAAACGCTCAAACTAGTTTTTTTGTATGTTTCACTATTTTTCCATATACTACCAACTTTTTAACTTCTCTAAAAGCAATAATTTTGGCAAACGCCCACACAATACAACACCCAACTGCTAAAAGAATTCTTACCTCTAATCTGTCCAGATTTGGGCGACTTCAAATTCGAAAGTGATACAGGCGTCAACGGAGGAGAAGGGACAACTTCTTCCCTCTTCTGCACATTTCTAGAAGCTTCCATCACCTTCCCCGAGGGATGCAAAGGTAAAACCATTGACCTCTGACTGCTCGATGGTATCGAGAAGCTTCTAGAAACAGTCAGTTGTGGAAGCGGAAGTCTAGACGACCCTTCTTTTCTATTGCCTAAAGGAGCTGAGTGTCCGATCAGAGGGCCCACAGCTCGCATGGGTTTTGATCCAAAAGAATCAGGTGGTCGAGGAAGCTCGTGTAGCTCACTTATTTTGGGCGATGACACAAGCTGAGGTGGCGCATTGTGGGAAACATTCAGAGATGAGGGCTGGCCAGGCTGCTGGGGCCCAGAGCTCATAGGTTTGCCGGCTAACGGGCCAGAGAAGGCTTGTCTTTTGATTTTCTGACTATCATTTGATCCACTAGGTAGTGGATCAAATGTGGGCCCTACATCAGTAACAGGACGGGGTAGAGGGAGAAAATGCTTGTTGTTGTTAGTGTTTTCATCGAATTTCTTTTGCTTCTCGATGTCGAGAGGAGACGAGTGCCATGGATTTTTTGGGGGTCCACTTGGTGGTATTGTTGTTGTTGAAGTGATTAGTGAGCCCTTTGCGTCGTCTGGAGTGGGAAGAACGTGTCGGTTGAATTTGTGTGCAGAAGATGGTTTCATTTCTCTAATTCTTTCAGATGGGTCGAATTTCTCGGCCGCGTATAGTGGAGCAGAATGGCTGTTGCCTGCTCGACGTTGTTGGTTAGGTGCTGGAATTGGATCTCCTTGGTTTTTGGCGCTGTTGATTTGTGCTTCAATATTTTTTGTTCTTGATGTGTGTGTGGATGGAGGAGCCAACTGATCCAGCTACGAATTGTGGGGAAAAAAATAATAATGTATTAGATAGATGGCATAATTCTAGAAAGGACAGGAATCCAGGTCACAACTAATTGAAAATGAAAAGAGACAATAATGACTAAGTGAGTGTTTGCAAACTCTATAGCTTCTAGAGAAGCTAAAGTAGAAGTTAAAGTTGTAAAACGTTTGATGTAAAAGTTTAAAGCTTAGAAAACGCTGTGAAACACTTGTACTGCCCTCAGAACTTCCATTTATTTACGTAAAAAAAAAAAAGTAGAAGCTAGAAGCTGAAGCCGAAAGCATGACCTTAGATGCTGCTAGCTTATATCCTGCTTAAAATAAGCAAAGGCTGGTTTTCAAAACACTCCCAAAGTGATGGAAAAAAAACACTTAGCACAAAAACATTTTTTCTAGAGTACGCAAAACACTACCTAAGTTTAGAATATGCATGGAGACTTGTATTATTTTACCACAACCATCAGCAAATATTGTCAGAAATTTTGAGGGTTAATTAAGAGAGACCAACCGTATTATTAGGGCCAGTTATCCAGTCTGTTCTTTCTATGTAATCAATTACATCAAAGACCAGAAGGGATACCCAATCCAAAAACCAACAGAAATAATATTTTTACAACCATAAAAAAAGCATGAAGTTTGAGAGTGAATAACTCAAATAATAACAAAACTATCAATAATTCAATTTCGCTGATGTGTTCCAAATCTGTAAACTGCAAAGGTCAAACTAGAAAACTCACCTCCATCGAATTCCTAGACGTGCTAGTATTTTCCATCTCTTTCTTGTTTTGGCTATAGTCGAAACTTAATTCTCCATCTTCATTAGTCTCAACACGGTTCCCTTCATCATCACCTTCCTCCCTATCATTTAATTCGCTTAGCTCATAATCAATATGCTGCTTTTCTGCAACATTTCTAATGTGCGGTTCAACAGCTTCGAGAGATTGGAGTCCTCTCCGGAAAAAGCTTAACTGCTTTCAGAAATTGGAAGAAAAATCATCAAACATAGGCAGTGGTTTGCAAACTCAAAGAAAATGCAGATTTGTGCTGAGTGCTTTTTTCAGCACTTTGGGAGTGTTTGGAAAACCAGATTCTGCTTATTTTACGCAGAAATAAGCTAGCAGATAGAATCATCAAAGGATATGCTTTAGGCTCCAGCTTCTAGTTCGAGGTTATTTTCGTAAATAAATGAACTTTTTTTTTTTATAATAGTAAAAGTGCTTCTCAGCTTTTTTTCCAAACACTCAACTGTGTTTTTTTAACTTCATTTTTTTTTTTTGCCAAACACTCCCTACTTTCCCTACTACAACTTTTTACAACTTTAACTTCTACTTTAGATTCTCTAGAAGCAGTAGAGTTTGCAAACACCCACTAAAACAGAACCTGTGCTGCATGGTGACGAGCTGCTTGGGTGAATAGACTTCTACATTGCCCTTGCTTCAATGATTCGACACGGAAAACACATAGCCTTGCAGCCTCGTCGTATTCTTCACGAACCGCCTGTAATTGCTCTGAGGTGAAAGTCTCCCTTTTTCCATGTTTTAACTTTCCTTTTTCTCTAAATTGTCCCACCATGTATTCAAACATCTCTCTGCAGTTTAGGCATGTAATTAACAGAATGTAGGCCAATGGAAAATATCCCTTATAAAAATATTGGGGAAAAAAGGGCATACCTTTTCTCCTCACATTGCAATTTCATCTCCTGCACCACAAAAAAAATAGATAATCAACAGAAATAAGTCAGAAATATTTATAAGTAAGAGAGCTACTACAAAAATTATACTAAAGAATCGCGATAGGGACATGGGCTATATGATTTAACATCACAACCAAAAATGTTCAAATTCATGTGTATGATAACATCATCCATATACCTTCATTTTCGACCTAGATATGTACATTCTCATGGATAACTCCAAACTAGAAAAGGTCATTTACTAAAAGATTTTGAGTTAAACTTCTATGCATGTGATATTCCAAATCCTATCCCTAAACCATACGTAAATAAAATTTTAAGGAAAAAGGAACATGAATATGTGCGAACCTCCACTTTTCGTAGCTCACTTAGGAGAGATTCTGATGGATTTGTAATTGTCATGATAACCTGAGACCGCTGAATACAGGAAATAGAATGTCACAAGCGAGTATCTTGTACACTAAAAACACTAAAGTGACGTGACAATGAAAACTAACATAGCTATCAACAAGTTTCTGAAGTTCAAACTGCACTTTTCCCAGTGTGGACAAAGCTTCCCCTGCAAAATCATAGAAAAGCCTAGTGGTTAACTTTATTTTCCAAACTTTTCACAACATCCAGTTACATGAACCAAAACCAAAGGTAAGACAGCAAGAAAATATATCTTGTAGTTTTTAGGGTATAAATATATACCAAGGAAAGAAACACCATATTCACCATTTTGTGATATGGAAGGAAAAAGAAATCATCACGGAAGTACAACAGAATATTATAATACTGAAAAATAAAATTCTAAATGTACAAAAATGAATTGTCTAGAAAAATATCAAGCTACTAAATGCTCAAATGATTTCACCTCAGTTACGGACTCTCAACTCCAACTACTTCAACACTTGGTAAATTGTTAAGAAATTACCAGAAGAGAGCAATAGAAAATAAGTTTGTAACGAAATATAAGGTATTCAAGCATGAACATGTTTTCTTAGAAGCATGGTTGTGTATGAGAATGATAAAGATGCAAGAATTCTTAAATATATTAGATAATACCAGCAAAAGTAGTTCGAATATGGATTTATTACCCACATCTCTCATAATATAATATATATGCTAAGATAACCTGGTTGATAACAGAAAAGCTTTTGTACCATTGGTTTCCTTGAAATTGATCAAAGCACTGGATTCAATCATATTAATTGGTAAGACAAATCATTTAATTTTATTAAAATAGTTTTTCTATCGTTAATCGACAGCACCACATGTGGGGCTGTGGCGTGAGTTTGCAAATATATATTGGAGAATTTCTATACACATAACTGTAACCATCATTCATTGTTCTGTCAAACAACAACTAAAGCGACATTTATTAGTCACTCACCACTTTCACCATCATCATGTATTGCAGTTTTCTCCAGTAGGCAATTCCCCATCTCCTGCAATGACTCGGAGAACTCTGAAATGTAGCAATATCAAGTTATTGTAGTAACTACTGGGTATTTGAGGCACATCAAATATAAGCTACAGACATTCTGTAGTTTAAATATAGATTTTTTCCAGAATGAGATTCAACATTCAGAAATATAGCTTGACACTCCATCATATAAACAGAAGTACCGTAAGCACTATTTGCTGTAGCAGCAGCCGCAGAAAGTAAGCCATCATAGCATGTTCTCATGTCTTTCATATCCTGCAAGCACAATACAGCAAATAAAGCATTGTGTCATGGAAAGTAGCTAAGCAATAGTCGCAAACATTCTATAAATCATTCAAGAAAATGTATAACCACAATAGCAACATTAAAAAAAGTAACAATAGAAAAAACAATCTGCTATTCTTTACATGTCTGCTATGTGTTAGATACTAGTCTGCTATTCAACACTGACAAGTTGAATCATCAGCCTAAAGTTGTGCTTCTATAATTAGATTGCTGAAAACCCCTTTTTAACATGAACCTACTTTCAAATTCACATCTCTACTAGTGTTTTATAATCCCTCAATCAGATGCCAAAACTCCTCTAAAACTCACTATTTGTATATTACTCGCTCCAAACCGCCCAACTCAGTGGACTGAGCCGCCAGCATTGGCTACAAAATCAATGCACCTATGTTTGTGCGGAAACTTGAGATATGACTTCAATTTCATTACTCTGCACTACATAAATTGCTAAACTAGACAACTAGAAACACAAAAAAATTAACATCATTCCACAATCATATAAGAAATAAGACGCACCTTTGCTGCTTGAGTTAACCCATCTATATGCACCAAAATATGGTGATCCCAATTCTCCTCCGGCTCGCTCTTACTCAGCCCCAATTTCATCAGCTTCCCCAGAGGCGATTTCATCTCCGACCTATATCAACTCAACTGAAAAATTCCTCCCCTCCAGACTTGGGTAAAAATAAACAAAAATCAAAATCAATAGGTAAAAAATTCTCCGTTATGAAATTCCAACACAAGGATCAATTGAAAATGATAAAGAAATGGGGAAAATATAGAAGAAAAAGATGTTAGAGAGAGGAAAAGAAAAAAAAAAAAAAACCGAAGTGAGAAGAAAATTCCAACGTTATTCGCCGTAAATTGACAAGGCAAACTTTCTACTGTTTATAGACTTGTAGTGACTGGCCTCTCTCTATTCAATGTCCTTTTATGTAATTTTACCCTCGGACCCCAGACTGAAAATCTCCTCTCATGTTAATTTCCTCCAGTTCCGCACAGTGTGAAAAGAAGTCGCGTAGACGAAATTACCTTATCTTCATCTGGTTTTTCAGAGGTCAGGTCAAATAGTCAAAATTCGCATGGTATATTCAACGGCGTGCGGTGAGCGTTACGTTTGCGTGTGATTAAACTTATGTTGTTTTGTATGATCGGTGAAGAAAGAAAGGGGCCCACCACATTGTTATTTGACTGTTTTGCCCTCAAACAATGAACTGAAAAATGGTCTCTATTTCCTTTTTCTTTTAAGATTGAAATTGTAGTTTTTGGTGGAATAATTTTTGATGTGGTACTTATACCGAAATTGTGGGGAAGTTTTCATCTAACTTCATATTGAGATTGTTTCAATCTCATTCACGCAGACTATGTTTATTTAATAATATTTGGAATAATCCCATACGGTGTCATAAATCAGTATCAAACACATTTCTAATTATACAGTGTAACTGTGTCTGTATCCCTGAATTTGTATCAGTGCATCACATATTGGAATTTATTAAATACATATAACATATCCCAAAATCCATCTAACTAGTTAACGAATATGTTGAAAATATTTTGACAGGATATATTTCTAAAGTTTTTCGAACCTCAAACTATGTTTGTATATGTTAACGTCAAAAATTTGAGATAAAATTATTAATTAATGGCCCAAATAATTGGCTATTAGTTATGAATCTCAATTTCAAGTCCATACGGAATTTGGGCTTCTAAAATAAATATAATTTATTTGTTTTGGGTTACTTAAATGGACTAAGAAAGTAGGCATGTGAAGAATAAAATTACTTAAATGGTCTTCATATTCAATCCCATGAAGTCAAAAGGCCCAACTTACGCCTATAAATAAGAAGTCATTGGGTTCACAAATGACATAAAGTCAAGCATCCAAGCTCCCAAGTTTCGAGCTCTTGCTACAACGAAGTACTACTGCCTCAATGGTCCAACATCTTTCTCAAGGCCCAAATCCTCAAATCCTTGAAAATCAAATTCCTTTCAAGAAAGTTCGTGATTTCTCCAACAAGCCGAAGCCTAGAAGATACGTCACACCAATTCGAGAACAAGCTTCAAGCCCTCAAATCAAAATCTAGAACTTTGTAGAGAAAAATCAGAGGAATATTCAGAGATTGTAACCCGCTTGATATATTTTAATAAAATATTATTTTCGTTTTCCAATTTTCTTGTCTTGTGGTTATTTATTGCAGATTAACGAAAATTTGTGTAAACAGTATAATTAGACCAAACTTTGATTACGTGAATAAATTATCCCATAATCTTTTTCATGTGAGTATGAATCATTTATGATTTTATGTCATGAATTGTTATAAGCATTGTTATTTGACTATAGTTTTTTTTTGTTAAATTTTATTTGACTATACTTGATGTGTGTTGTTGAGTATTGGCTTATTGCTGCATTAACGTCAATTACACTAAACTTTTATTGAACAAAAATTCTTATTGATATTGACATACATCTTAAATATTTCTTTTGACTTTGAATAGAATTACAGTGGTTCAGATTGAGCTAGATTGGGGGTTGAGATACCAACTATTATTATTTTTATTTTTATTTTCATCCCAAACTCGGGGATTGTAGAACTCCAATTAAAAGCATCTCTTCCAACCAATTGTCCTAATTTCTCAAAAAATTAATGCTGTGGAACTATTAAAGAACTAAATGCATAATATCGTTAAAGATCTATAGCTCCTCATAGTTTTACTCATCATATATATATATATATATATGAAAATGAGTTATGGAATGTTTTAGGAAAGATATTTATATGGCAATGAAGTGGAATAGTTAGAATTGGTCCTTTTTGCCATGTAAATTATTTCTATAATTAATTTCATTAATTATTATTTTTATAACTTACATATGTATTTATTGACATTCTATATTTTTGTTTATATTAAAAATTTGTAACTCCCATTTAATTATAAAACTACATAACTAATTTATAAAATATTAAAATTTATTTTTTTAAAAGAATCACATATATATATATATATATATATATATATATATATATATATATATGAAAATGAATGAGTGAGATGTTTTAGGAAATATGCTTATGTGTTAATGAGTTGGATTAGTTAAAATTAGTCCATTTTGCCATGTAGATTCTATAATTAAGTCATTAATTATGATTTTTGTAACTTATACATATATATTTAATCGACATTCCATATATTGGTTTATATTAAAAAACTTGTAACTCCTATTTATTATAGAATTATATAACTACTTTATATAATATTGATATTAAAATTTTCATTCAATAAATAATTTTAAGTAAATTTTAATAAGCTTTGCTAATTATTATGATCTTTACATTTAAGTGCTAAAAATATATATATATATGATTGAAGGAAAGTTTTAAACTATTTATAATTTAGATATAATATTCAATTTGTACGTGAAAGCATAGTATAGAAAAATTACCATTCACAAAATATTAACAATATTTTGGTAAAAGATTATTTAGTTCTATAATTAATATTTTTTTTTATTTTGTATTCTTTTTATCTATCATGTAATTGTATTTTCAAAATTTCTTTTAATTATTTGTGGGGTCACATAATTACGTATATTTTTTAAAATGTAAATTTAATTAAATTTTATTATTACCTTAATATTATAAAATAAATAAATAGTTGATTTTTTTTTAGAAAAACCTCTAAATACACGTGTTTCATTTCCATTTTGCGGTGAAAAAATTATATTTCATTTCAATGTGAATAAATTGGTTAAATTCTTATATTTAAATATTAGTATTTTCATAATATAAAGGAAATTTTAATAATAAAATGAATATTATTATTACTTAATAATGAAATAATAACAAATTTTTCCTCAAAAAAAATAATATCAAGTATACAAGAGATTCCAATCATTATTTATATGGTCTCTTATTAATTTTTTTTTTATATTTTAATTATCATTTTAATATTTTTGTATTGATTGTGTTCATGAGTTTAAAAAAATATTATATATATATATATATATATATATATATATATATAACATGAGTTTTTCATATATATAGTTTAGGATTATTTTATAAAAAGAATTATTTTGGTGTAGGTTTCAAATTAAGAATTAATTAATTATTTATATATTTTATTAATTATAAATAAATTTCTCCGTGCAACGCAGGAGATAAATACTAGTTTTGATTTCTAGCGAAAAAGTCTAAATTAATTTCACAAAAATCGATATCCCTTACTCACAAATTGAACTTTAAAGTACGGAATCCATTGCATAATATCGTTGTTATTTCAATTATGCCATTACCTCCAATTGTTTCACCAAATTAAAGTTAGCAATATGATCTTATTCAATCAAATTTTACTAGAGAAAAAGCTCAAGTAGGATAAGTAATACTCCTAACCTAAGTATTCAAATTTCTTTCGATTGATAAAATATATACATAAAAGTTTGATATTTTTCCTAAGTACTTTTCATCTAAATAATATAAAAATGTAAAAAATTTACAATTGACGTTCTTTTGGTAAGTTGCATTTGAAGTTGATGGAGCCAAAAATCTCCTTAAAATTAAACTAGTCTATGACTAATTTTTAATGATATATACTATTATATATCAATGTCCTATATATTTATCTATTTTTATTTAATTTATGGAAAGCCCTAATATTGTCATCCTTCATTGTGTGTTCCCACTCTTGATCTCCTAGCTTGTTGCCTGCAAAACCAAACAATCCAACTCAATATCTTCTTCATTTTTCATTTTTAACAATACAACTAAGTATACAATTGAATCAATCCTTTAATCCAAAATGCCATTTTCTTTCTTCTAAATCCACTCTTATTTGGCAAAGAATATAGTTTTATATATGACTATTCGAATAATCAATACATACAAAACGAATTAACAATATATTCCATACAAGAAAATTATCAAAAATCAACGGAAGACGACGGAACCCAATTTTATAAAATAAACGATATGATAGAAATGTAGTCGTTAATCCCTCGGATGATTGAATTTTAGGTGAAATTTAAGAGCTAATTGTCAATACATAATTTGTAATGTTTGAGTTTGTTATTATACCCTCAAATTTGTGCATATTGTACATAATGTACATGATTTTAGATAAACTTGTGCACAAAATGTATTCAAATGCTGAATTGTAACTAAACCATTGGGTTGAACCAATGAGGCAATGACCACCAGATAAATATATACTTCCAATGAGAAATTTTGGGTTCACTCCTATCAATGAAAATGATCAAATTTAAAAAAAAAACACTAAAGGAAAATGCATATCCATTCAATGCATCAAAGCTGAATTCTGTAAAATTGTACCAGTTTCATTGATACCCATATCATCGGAGCGGGATCCAGGGACGCAATACTCCCTAAAGCTTGGCGAACCCATAAACGATTGAACGCCGGTCGTTCTAGATATTTTCCAGCCATCATCATCGTCATCTTCTTCATCTTCGTAATTTTTATCTGACTTTCTCCTTTGCCGCGATTCAATCGAGCGTTGAGTATTGATCTGGAGGCGAGGCGGGTGGCCGCCATCACGCACCACCGGTTGGGACGACGATGTCGTCGTTTGTTGTGCGTGTTTGGCTTGGATCGGAGACAAGGGCGATGCGTCGCCGCCGCCACGACTGTCGTCTCCGGCGGCACCATTGAGGCGTCCTTTTTTGTTGTTTGGCGAGGTTACGGGAGTATAATATTGATCGTCGGCTTCTTTAATACGTAGATCGGTGCTGGTGCGGCGCCGGTCAAGGCCACCATCCTGGCGGGAGCGCCTATTTCTGGATAAGCCGCAACCCATTGGAGGAGGCCGAGCATCATTAATCTGATGATCGATGACCTGATTGATTAATACTAGCAAAACATAAGGGGAGAAGAGAGAGGGAGTGTGTGTTCGTGTGTGTGAGATAGAGAGTGGAGAAGAATTTGAGGTCAAATGTGATTTGTATTGAGAAAAGCTCTCGATGCATGGATGGAAATGGAATGAGGCAACGCACAAAAATTTTGATATATGGGTAAATTGTTGTTATCCACGAGAGTAGAGGACTATACGATATGATACGACACTATAAAATAGTTTTTTTAGAACAGTTCTATAATTCACAAACTTAAAATTGTAATCTTGATTCAATAATTTATTCTCTTTATATAGTTTTTCTTCCATTAACTTTTAATTTTGACCAAAATTCTTAATTTCCGGTGAAATGAGAACAAAATATTAAGTACGGACAAGTTAAACGTGCAGATAAAACCAAAAAAGAGTAAAGTTAAAGAATGAAAATTTAGATATTCACTATTTACATTTTACTTAATTACAAATATTTTTAATTTCTTTAAAGAATTATAAATTTGAATATGTTCAACATTCATCCCATTTCATCAAACGTTGTTAGATTGATCTAGATGACGTCAAAAGCGTTGTTTCTTGATAATTTGAATATAGAAACGATTTGCAAAAGTGAAATGACTACTATACTTTCCTAAGAAAAATAGTGACTCAAGTAGCAGCTAGCTTGAGAAAAAATAAAGCAACTTCTTTGTAGCAAGTGTTTAGCCAAAGGCCAAAAGTGATCCATATAGACAATTTTCTTGTCCTGAAATAAGTTAAACGCGCAGGGGTGTTTGCGAACTATATAGTTTTGGAGAAGTTAAAGTTGTAAAAAGAATGGAGTAGTAAAAACAGAGAGTATTTTGGAAAAAAGAAGATAAGAAGTACTTTTATTTGTTTATAAAGATAGCATAGAAGCTAGAAACATATTTTTTGGTGCTTCAAATTTCTAATTTATTTATGCTTAAATTTAGCAGAACTTGGTGTGTTTGGAAACCCTATGCTGAAAAAAAAGCACTTATTTGAAAGTGCTTTTTTTAGAGTTATGCAAACACTCCCTTATCCTGTTTATTGTCTTATTTTTTCTTGTGGGCTTTTTATCAAAGTCAATTATACATCATTAGTAGTATGATGTAAAATTTTCACTTTCTTACCCATCATATTCATTAATTCAAAATCTCACTTCCAAAAAGAAATTTCCCCAGTCTATTCCTGCTCACACGTATATAAGAGATTTTATATAGTAAATTAACAAATTTATGTACAATAGTTATAAATCTTTGGACCTCAAAACGACCATAAAGAAAGAAATTAGTAGTACAAATCATTGTTGTATTAATTCAGGAATGAGCTTCAACAAGAATGACAACTCCCTTTCTGAAAATTGGGGCTTCTTGGTCTCAACTTGATCAACTACATTTTGCTGATCTGCTGATGATGATATTGATGGCTTCACCATTTTATAAACAGCTTCTGTAATTTCCTCAACAAAATCTACAATCACTCCATCGATGCCCATTAAGTGCTGCATGTACACTGCTTCCGCTACATTGCTGGGACAAATATAGAACAAAGACCGCACCAATATGTATCAGCGCGAAATAAAGTATGGATAAAAATAGGAATAATTACGAAAATCCCCCTGGGGTTTACTTCAAAATCCTACACACCAAACCAAATCTTGAAACTTGACGATTAGGTTTTACGCCATTTACATTCACATCTTGAAACATTACGAAACTTACCCTGAAGTTCGTAAAACATTATAAATACTCCCCTAGAACTAACGGAAATTCATTGACTTTGGGGGTATTTATATTGTTTCAAGGTTTGGATGGTGTCTGCGAATGTTTTACAAACCTCAGGAGGCTATCTGTAAGTTTGAGATGTTTGGAATTGGTAGTTTTTCGGTAAAAAGTACAAACCTCATGGTGGTGTCCGTAAATGAACCATAAAAATATTTTACTATCTGAACTATAACTTTCTTTACATTTTACCTCATAAGCTTTCATCTATTACCGATTGCAATCCAAAGTGTTCAATTTGTTTCAGTTTACCTCATGACCCTACTTTTCCGACAATAAACGTGGCCGTATTATTACCAATCGTAACCCAAAGTTTGCAATTTGTTGCAGTAACCTTCTGATCCTACTTTTCCGACAAAAAATGTGGCCACGTTTAAGATTCAGACGGTTTCTTTTGCCGGAAAAACAGAGTCAGGAGTTAAACTGCAACAAAATACAGACTTTTGGGTTGCAAATAGTAATAAGTGAAAATTTAGGAGGTAAATTCTAAAAATTGTTAATAGTTGGTAAAGTACTATTATCCTAGTATAGTATGAATTCTTTACTTCTAGTAAGAGAAAAAACTGCAAAGTTGGGATGCCAACTTAGCCCGTTCGCCTTTTTCGAAAAGGCGAATGGGCTAAGTTGGCACCCCGACTTTGCATTTTTCTCTCTTTTAAGTCTTACTTCAATTGTCCATATGTCATGAGAGAGAGGTTCATTTCTTTAGTTTTGTTTACTGCTCCCGGATTTCTGAAGATGCCTCTTACTTCCGACACAATCCCTTGTAAACCACCCTCTAAGCATAGTTTGATGGCTTCTTCCAATGAATTTCTTCTTACATCCTCGAATGTTTGATTTCCTCCATTTGTTAGGAAAAGGACCTATTTGTAATTAAATTCAGAGTATAAGAAGCAAGAAATGTAGGACAAAAAACCACATAAAATATTGGTGGGATAATTACACAAATCCACTGAGGTTTGTTTAAAAATCCGAAAAACCATCGAAACTTTGAAACCTTACAAATACCCCCCTAGTCAACTGAAACCTTACAAATAATCCCCTTGAAACATACAAATGTAAACATAGTACCCCCGAAAAATCTTACAAAAACCTTCCCTTTTAGGGGAGGTAAGTGTAAGATTGTCAGGTTCAAATGGTGAAACTGTATAAGGCGTAAACCTCATAAGGGTTTGTGTAATTGACCCTAAAATGTAAGGCAAGTTGTTTAAAAGCTCATAAGCTATTAAAATTAGATGTTAGGCTTTTAAATAAGTTGGTGAATACCAACTTATTTTAAGATCTTATAACACACTCCCTTACTTTTTGACCATATTAATTACATAATTATCATCATTAATAAGCTTCAAGAATATTTTATAAGATGTGAGAGGTTATAAGCCGCTTAAAATAAGCTACAAGCTTATATGACTCAAAATGTAGTAAAACTTACAGGGTAATTGGTCTGAAGTGTCTTGACAAGCAGAGCAGCATCCGGCTGGAACGAGGAAAATATAATCGATCTTCCCTTAGCATGACAAGTAACAACTTCCAATATATTTTCCAGAACACGATTTAGATATTCTTGTCCGTAAACAACACTATCATCGAACTTCAATTCGATGTTGAATCCGACACAAGGGTTTACTTTCTCAAATGCTTCTTGCAGAGTGCAAAAGGGATCATCGGATTCAACATTCCAGTTCATAATTTGTCCTTCTTTTGTTTTTCTTAACAATGTTTTACCCAAAACATCAGCTTCTCGTTGGGGACCGTAGCTAAGAAACTCAGATAGAGACAACTCTGTCACTCTCTTTTCGTATATTTTTCCCTGAAATACAAAAAAACAATTTCAGGAAAAATAAAATGTAATTGGAAATTAAAATTAATGAAAAATAAGAAGATTGGAAGAAGTTTTACTCTATCTTCGGAGAAAATGAAGTTGTCGTGAAAAATTATGGGGCAGCCATCTTTGGTCACCTAAATTAGGAATAGAGGAAGAGCAAACTTTTTAGAATATGATTTGTGTGGATGAATGAGCAAAATAATAAGATTTTTTAATGGCATTCAGAGTCCGTATGTTTATGTAATTTATAAAAACTTATGATATATTTACATAACTAGGTCAAACCATAGGGTATGTGATTATAATTATCTCATAATTTCTAAATAGTACAAATTATAGACATTACACAATTTATTTTTTCCTAATATTTTAATGCATCATTAAAGTTTTGATAATAAAAAGAATATTTTAGTTTTAATAATTTAAAATTTTAAATATCTTTCAAATATTTTCAACGGATAAATATATATATTTTAACTATTTTAATTTCTTCATAAATTTATAATAATAATTATTAAAATATCTTAAAACAAAAAATAGTTTGTATTTCCAAGGACCAAGTGAGAAAGTTTTCAATTTAAGCTAACGGTGGCAAAAAAAACAAACATCAGTCTATTTTTCCAGGACGAAATTCTTTGTTACTTTTCCAGCTAAAACAAGGACGTGACACAACGGAAAACCCAACAAACAATAAACAAAGGAAGAAATTGAATTATAACACCACCGGAGAAACAGGCCGGAAAACACATACACTGCCGGCCGGGAAATGAAAATACATACATACCTGAACGTCAAATTCAATGTAATCAAGAGGGTATTTTCCGGCGATATTAAACGAAAGAATTGTATTTTCTTTAACATCCTTCATCCTCGAATCCGACGACTGCAATACATTCATCCCATTTCCCCTGTGCCCCACCACCATGAATTTCTGCTCCCTTTCAAATTCTACCCCTATATATTTAAAAACCAACAAAAAAATAATAAATATATGTATATATATATATAAACAAAATTTAAAAAATAAATAAATAAAATAAAAGTTATGGTATATATACATGAAGAGTGGGGAGAGAGAGAGGCATTATCTGTGACATGTTTAAGGTTCGAAACCTCGAAAAAGTTGACAGCTTTGATAGCCATTGCAGAACGTATGCAGGGAAGAAATATTATTACAGCGCTTTGAGGAAGACGAGGATATTATGGTAATTTAAATTGCCGAATATCTCCCGAAATGAAAATGGAGTTTGGGGAGGTATTTATGGGCTCCGAACGGATCGATCGCGGGCTTTCTTAAATAAATAATACAGGAAAAATATATTTTTCGCCATCCAAATTATACACGTTTTTATACAATTTATCATTTAATATTATTTTTACACGATTTCGGGCACCCAAAAATCGTTCATGTGTAAGTGATTTGAATAATTTAAAGGCAATTCAAAGCACATGACGTACCTGAATGTATAGAAAATAAACAATTTATGCTTTGAACAGTACAAAATTGTCATTGAATTATTTGCTTTGAACAATGTATAAATTGCGTACATGACATGGTATTTTGTCAATAAAAAAATTTAGATGACAAAGTGTAAAATTTTGTGTAGTTCGGATCACAAAAGAATTATTTTCCCTAGATAATATCTATCGTCTGTATTTTATTTACTTCAATTCTAACAAATTAAAAAAGAATTAGTGGAATTGAATAAAATCTAATTTGTAGAATGATCTAATAAGTTGACATGTCACCTTGTGATAACGCGTAAAATTTAGAGCATATGTTCTTATTTGATTGCAACTTGTCACGGGGATTTTGGTAACAGTTGTGAGTCGTCGTGCATGGTGGTATTTTTTTATTGAATTTAAAGTTTGTATTTTTGACCTCTCTTTTGAAAAAAAGAAATTGAAAAAGTTTGACCAATATTTCCCATGCGAATGAAATTAAACTAATTCAACGATCAATATCCAGTCAGGGGAGTCATATGCAGGCGCAGCTAGCTAGCATCCTCTATATCTCTAGCTAAAGAACTACAAATCTGTACGCGTCAACCAATTAAAAACATTCATGCATGATAATTAAAGTCCTCTATATTAATTCTAAAACAAAGATGCAAATCTATGAATATGGTCCGACACGACATGGACACGACGATATAAATTTTTTTCCCACATAATTTAATTTACCATTACAAAAGTGTCGAACTCCGGTGTGCGCGCTGCCGCGAAACGAAATAGTATGAATATAGAAATATCCAATATTGTGGTGTTAGGCGGCCAGATGTATGCATTGAATCATCTAAACTATATAAAAAGTATCCATCTTCCTCTTAAGTTAGCGGTGACGCCTGTCTCCATCTAGCTACCAACTACATTTATATAACTATATATGTCCATTTTCGCGATCAGACATAATATTTTTTAAGGCAAGAAATGAAGTAAATTATATTGCCTGCCTGCCTGCCTGATGTGGATCGATCCCTGGAACTATCCTTGTCTATATATATGTGTAGAATACAGACAGAGATGATTAGAGAGATTGCTGTTATTAAAATTTTGCTCGATCTGTTAATGCTTGCCTGACGTGGATCGACTAACTTAATTTTACTTAAGTAGATAATCCTATAATTTTTAAATTTATCATCAAACAGAGGTTCTATGGTGTAGTGGTTAGCACTCTGGACTTTGAATCCAGCGACCTGGGTTCGACTCCCGGTAGGACCTCCTTTTTTTTACTTATTTGCAAGTTGGTTTTGTATTTTTATACCGTAACATGCATGCTTTGGGATTCAGCTTCTAGCTTATTTAGGTTATTGTCGTAAATAGATTGAAAGTAGTAAAAATGATTTTCAGTTTTTTTTTAACCTAACTAAAAATATGCTTCGGGATTCACCTTCTAGCTTATTTAGGTCATTTTCATAAGTAAAATGAAATTTATTGAAAGTAGTAAAAACATTACTCAGCCTTTTGGATTCAGCTTCGAGCTAATCTAGTTTATTTTCTTAAATAAATTGAAACTTTCTTAAAAGTAGTAAAAGTGGTTTTCAGCTTTTTCTTTTTTTTTCCAAACACTCAAAACTCCATATACTGTACATTAGGCACATAACCTGAGAATCCTTACTTAATATAATTCATTTTCTTTCAGGAAGAGCAGCAAACACTCCTCACAATCTCATGAAACTTTCCACAAGAAAAACTGTTGATCAGTCAATAACAATTATTTCCAGCCAGTTATCCATCCACAAAACCTCGACCTTATTCGAGAAAAAAACAATCCCATCAATAAATAACTGATAAATAAATTCATTCTCCTGCAGCCGCTGCCATTTTCTCTCTCCAAGTCTCTCCCCACATCTTAGCCTCTGCAACGGCCCGTTCTCGTTCTTGAATTTTTTTCAACAATCTCATTTCCTCTAAATTATCATTGAGATTTTCCAATCCCTTAATCATCTGTCCTTCTCCATCATGTAGATTTCTATCTCTCTTTTTATCTGCACTTGAACCATACTTTTTAGATGCCAAGAAATTCATGGCTTCCATCACATCTTTCATGCCGGGTCTCAAATGGGCTTCATCTCTCAGACACATGGATGCCAACTCCACAGCTTTTCTTAAGCTGCTTTCTGAGAATTGGCCTTCTAGAAGTGGGTCGGCAAGGGTCACAACATTGTCGCGGTCTTTAAACAATGGACGGGCCTACATAGATAAAGCAAGGTTTTTTGTCACTGACAACATAGGACAATTAAGAGTGCCTGCAAATTCTGAATAAATTAGCTTAAAAAATAAAAAATGGAGTGTTTTCCAAGCATTGTGGGAGTGTTTGGAAAACCAGTGTCTGCTTATTTAAGCAGAAATAAGCTAGAAATTAAAAGTACTTGGACCAACTTCTAGCTTCTAGGTTATTTTCGTAAATAAATGAAAGTTTGTTTGGTCAAATAAAAGTGCTTGTCAGCTTTTTCTCCAAACATTCAACTGCTTTTCACTTTTTTTCTGAAACACCTCACTTTTACTACTCCCAACTTTTTACAACTTGTTACTTTAGTTTGCAAACACCCATTTAATCAAGATTCATTTTTCATAACCCAAAACTGCATTATAGGCTTTAGAATTTTACCCAATCCACGAGCATATACTTCCCGTTCCCACGTGCCACGTCTACCGGCCTTCGTCCTGTGATCAACTCCAATAAGACTACTCCAAAACTGTATATATCCGACTTCATTGTGAGTTTTCCAGTGCCAGCATATTCCGGTGCACAATATCCATGAGTTCCCATAACCCTAGTGGAAACATGTGTCTTGTCACTATCTGGGCCAAACTTTGCCAGCCCAAAATCAGATAGTTTTGGATGAAACTTTTCGTCCAATAATATGTTGGATGATTTTAGATCCCTATAAATAACCGGAGGCTGGGCTTCATTATGCAAGAAATTCAATCCTTTTGCTGCACCAGCAGCTATTTTCATCCTCATGTTCCAGTCCAATGGTTGCATTCCAGGTTTGAGATCTGCAATAGAAGTTACATAATAAGAAATATAAGACATGTATAGAATAGTTTGATTTTACCTATATTTATGATGACCTCCCCGTAATATTATTAATTACACAAATATCCCTTCTTTGTTACAAAATTACACATACCACCCTTGTATCTTATTTCCACCTTACAGTTACCCCATTCGATTCTGTAGATTATTACTCATAATCAAAAGAAGCTATAATTTAAATTTGAAACATAACTAAAATTACAAGCTAAGATATTACAAAAATGTACTCATAATTAAATGATGCTTTAATCTAAAGTTTAAACATAACTAAACGTTAAAAGCTAAGAGATGCAATATATGTACACAATGTTTGTTTTTAGCAATATTACAATGACCTCCCCTTTGCTATGTACAATTATAGTATCCCCTCTGTGTCAAAATTACATGTACCACCATCTAACTTAATTCCACCTACAGTTACCTGCTTCCATTTATTATTTTTTATTACACACAAAAATAATGCTATAATTCAAATTTTTAGTAAACTTTTTTCAAGTTGAGAAGCACTTTTGATGAATTACCATAGAGGTGATCTTCCAAAGATCCCATTGGCATGAATTCATATACGAGAAGGCGTTGATCCCCTTCAGCACAATAACCAATCAAATTGACAAGATTAGGGTGTCGAAGAAGAGAAAGCATTAAAACCTCCACTAAGAACTCCTTGTTGCCTTGTAAACCGGAATGATTTAGCTGCTTAACTGCAAGAATCTGCCAACAACTATCAATGAAAATGTTAAAACAGTTTTTTTTTTTTTTTTTTTTTTTTAATATAAGTGATCAAAAATTTCTTGAAGATTACCTGGCCAGTTGATTCTAACTTCCCTTTATATACAGCTCCAAAACCTCCTTCTCCAATAAACGAGTCTCGCCTGAAATTTCTAGTGGCAGTTGCAAGCTCACGGTAAGAGAATATCTTGGCATTACTTCTAACATGATTCTCTTCCTTTGAAACTGTTTTATCCAACTTTTCCTCTATTTTCTGGTCAATTCTACCTGTAAGCATTTTCGAAAAATATGCCAAAATGAATGAGTACCCCAAGCAGCAGCAAGGTTACAGATAGTATGAATATTCAAATTTTCAGAAAAAGAAATAAAAAATATCTGTTTATAAAGATAAACAAGACTAAAATGATTAGTAACTATTTGTTCTGATGATTAAATATCTAAAAAGCTAAACTTTTCCCTTAATTAAATCGCAACAACCTACAGAATGGAAATTTAAGTCAGGGATTGACATGAAAACAGGAAACTTACAGAACCCATTGTCAAAAACTGCTTATGGGACTAAATCATACACCATTCATGGTGATTGAGAATCAAACATTTCAAGAAATAAATAAAAAAAATAAACCCTTTTCCTGAATCCTGAAATCATCATCATCATCATCTCATGCACATAAAACAAGAAAAGGTAAAAAAAAATTACCTCCAAATCATAGAACAAAATTCTACCAGCATTAAACCACTAACACCATCAAAAGCATAACGAACATGCATTACACGAAAACCACGACAACAACAAAAATAATAATAATAATAAGAGTTAAAGAAGATATCCAGAATTATCAGTAAGGCAAAACAGGGGAACTTTCAAACGTAGATATAAATCAATTAACAGGGGAAAAAGTAAATAATTATGGTTGAAAAAGAATTGAACTTTACCTGAAGATTTAATACTAATTCTGACATTACCGTCAGAATTTTGATCCTCGTTTCCTTCGATTCTCGATATGATCCCTTTCTTTCTCCTGCCGAAGCACGGACAATGACCCATTTGCTTACAAACCCAACTATTAAACCCTCATTTATACGCAAACGCACAATCTCGGAAATTCGCAGTCAGGAAGTTGGATGCGTAATGATTTTTCTCTTTTTTCTTTTTTCAATTTCTATTTAGGTCATAAATATAAAGAAAAAGATTTTACAAGGGAGTTTTCGCGAGGTGTTTTAAGGATTTATAAGTTTTATTATATGTTTAAAAAAAAAATAAAGGAAATAATAGAACTCAATAAATTCAAGATATTGAAAACTATCTGATTTAGTCAAATTCAACTAATTGCAAAGATCTTCAAAAAAAAAAAAAACTAGTTACAAAGATATTATATTGTATTTATTTTGTAATTTGTCATTCTCTAAGTTATACTACTTAAATTAGACATCAATCAAATGATAATAAGTCATGTACTTAATACAAATTTGACCAAGATAGGTTTGTTCTTGAATTTCCTTTTATTTGGTAGGAAGAATTTCTTAATATAGAAAGCACCAATGCATTAAAGAATTGTAGAGTAAAAGCGTAAAACAATAAAATTTGTGTAATTTAGAAAGATTAAATAAATCTGAACTGAAAAGAAAAAAAGAAACAATAATTGAAAGTTATGTGGTATGATCCATGGATACTTCTAAAAATCATAATTTATATCATGGCATCTGTTTTATAGATTATGTGTATAACATAGGAGATGAAAAATAAGACCTTCTAAAGATGACTTCTGTTTCCATTCATAGTTGGAATAAATGTGGACCTAAGTATACGCCCAAGAAAATCGTCTATTGTACCTTTCTATGAATCTTTACTACGTCGTTCACAATATTATATTTTTTCTTAGGACTTAGGTGTCACAATTTTAAAAAGAAAATCAAATTTATTGTTATGTAACACTTAAAGTCCATAATTAATTAAAGACACTCTCTCATATCATAAATCAATCAAATCTAAAAATATGCGTTCCAATCAATCAAAAAAGAAAAAAAAATCTAACCCAAAACAAAAAGTCAAAACATAAAAGATCCTAAAATATAATACGAGTAAAAATAGTTATCCAAAATATGAGCCTTTTGGAAGAACTTGTCATTCTTAAAACAAGAAAGATGAGTTCTAAAATTGCGTTTAATGTTATCCTAGTCTAAGTTGCCATCCATACTCAAAACCAAAATAATCTCATTTTCAATTGAAAACCGATAATTGAATAGGATTTCAGAAACTCGAATATGAGTCTTTAGTTGGTTCAATACAACAAAATTCGATACGATGGTCTTGGATTTGGATAGAAGATTATTGGTTGAATTGATAATTGATCAACATGATAAAATATAAAAAAGTTTTGGATGGGTGAGGATAGTGTATTGTTTCCCCTAGTTAATAATTTTCTTATAAAGTATTGTGTAATTTTTTTCTCAATTTAGAGAACTAATATGCACGCACACAATTTGCTTATTCCATTAAAAAACTAACGGAAATTGGCATCTAACTTCACATTTGGAAAAAATTACATATTATGAGATAATTGTTGCGAATTATGAAGTTATTGATACGAAATTAACAAATGAATGACTTGATGGAGGAAATCTGCAATTTTCCCCATCCAAGTAACATAATCAACCAATGAACAACTTACATCAAAGAATACAACATAGGGACTTACATTAAAGAAAATGATTTGTCCACATTGCAAGGTTAAATACAAAATCAAAGAAAAAAGCCAAGTTAATTAATTAACTCAATTTTTAAACATATGAAAAAAAAAATTATATTATTCTTATGATAAAATTTTGGCTTCCACTTTCTCCCTTTTCGCTGTATCCCCAAAATTTTCTTTCTATGTACAGCACAAAAACACAAAAACAAATTCCAAATTCCAAATTAAAATTGTTTTTAAAAGTCAATTTTGATATATATATATTCATATTCTCTTTCTATTGGTGGCTGCACTTCCGTCAAACAGTTCATCAATGTAAGTCTCAATATCCTCCGCCTGATACTTTATATACTTCTCCGTTTGTCTTCCCGGCGTAAATATCTGACTGAACCTCCCCAAGAAGGATCGATACGCCGGAATCACCATATTCGAAATCGAAACCCTGAGCTCCGATTGAAGCTGCCCATCGCACACCACCCAAGTAGTCTGCGTCCTGTGAATTTCATCGAACATCTTGTTGAAGCTGTTGAATCTCTCCTTCAGAACCGGTTTCACCACTTTCCCGTTCACGATCAGGCCGTCGGGATGGAAGCAGTTCAGCAATCTCCCCCACGTTTCCCGCTGGTAGCCCTTGTGGTACTGCCGGAGATCCGAAGAGCGTTTTCGGCACCACGAATCGCCCATTAGAGTGTTCATCTCGGTCGATACTCTGATTTTCTGTAGAATGTATCTGCCGTTGTTCATCATGAAAATGGAGGCCAACGAGTGGTCTTTGTAGAGCTTTGATTTGCTGTCGAGATTCAAGTCGAGTAAATCCATCACTTTCGTCATCTGAGTTTGGAATGGGGATTGTTTGACTTCTTCGTTGTTGTTGGTGTTCTGTGATTGCGAATTGTAGTTGTAGTCGGATCCGGTGGCGGAATCTGCTCGTTCGATCTTTTGATGCTCTCTGAAGACCAGATCTAGGGTTTCCTTGTACTCGCAGGCGTATCTCAAGTAGTTCATGATGTAGCGTGTCAATGGATGAACCGCGCCGCCAGGAACCGGAGTTTTGCTGGTATCAGCTTTTATCGAATTTTCTAGATCCGTGAAAATGAAAATCATCGCTTCTCCGAGCCGGCCTTTGATTATTGATGCTTCTGTTTTGACCTCATTCTTCCATTCTTCAGGGAATGAGTCACTGATTGTTGGGAGGATATCGCGCAGAGATTCGTAGATATCAAGAAATTTGAACAGTTTTTCAGGGGCGCGTTTTGTTAACGCTACTGCTTCGGCGAAATTGAGGAGCTGAATCATCACGCCGTGAGACAAGCCGCAGAACATGCTTTCAGATATCGACGGCTGATCGGGAAAGACGGCGTCGGAGAGTTTCCGTTCCCTGGAAAAATGGACGTCGACGCATTGTTTGAATGTTTTTATCCACGCGACGATTTCTCTCTCCAGATTTTCCCATTGCATTTTCTGGACGTCGTCGATACTGTGTTTTTCGAATCCCAGCTTGTGGAGGCTATTATCCAATGCGCTTCGACGGGCCACGAAATACGCCTGGCAACACTCCATTTCATGGTCACCGGCGATCATGGCCTTTGATAATCTAATCAAGTTTGATAAAATCTCCTCTGAGTAACCCGGGAAGTATGTGAGCTCCTCCACCCGCGGAGGTGGTTCCTCCGGTGGTGCCTCGGTTTCCTCCGATTCTTCATTGGATGTTGGGGCTTTCTCCGACTGTTTAGGCTTTCCCGCGTCATTGCCGGTGCTTGCTCCGGCGCCACCGTTACTGGGATTCTCTGTATCGTTGATTTTGTAATCTTCGAGAAGCAATTTAAATTCTTCCTCCAGGTACGACATCGCACGCTGATAAACGCCTTCAACGCGGTTGATGGTAGAACCAACAGCGACGTTCTTGGTTTCCGGTGGGAAGGATTGTGTAAGCGCCTTAGACAGGGAAATGATTCGCGTCATGGCTTCAAGGAGCGAAGCCGAATCTTCATCTGTCAGCTGATTCCATTTCACGGGATTCTCAGTGGAATCATATTCCGCGATCTTGGATTCCACCAGGCTCGCGAAATGCTCCACAAATGCCGGCACCTCCGGTGCTTCAGATTCATCACCATCGCCGACTTTTAACGTGGGCAATGTGGAAATATATTGATCAATTTCTTCAGAAACCTGGGCGAGATCAAGAGGTGGAGGTGAAGGAATATCTTCTTCGGGCTTTGTCTCATCTGGGTTTCCTTCCTCTTTGATTTGTTCCGACTCGGCGCTGCCGCCTTCGCCTTCAGCCGCTTCCGATTTGTCCTGATCAGCATCCGTCGCTGCCTTAGGAGTATCTGGGCTATTCCCCTGGTTTTCCGGCGACTTTTTATCAACCTCATCGGATTTCTCAGGTTGGTTCTGATTGCTTTTCTTGTCGTCATTTTCCTTCGTTTCAGTTTTATCATCTTCTCTGGAGACAAAACTGGGTGATTTTTCTGGGACGGGTTTGTCTAATTTCTCTGCATCCATGGCGGGGTTGATTAAGCTTAATTAACGAGGTTATGAAAAATGCTTATTCTTTAACAGAAATGGTGGGAATGATGATGAAGGAAACGGGAATCATCCATTGAAGAGCATAATTAATTTTTTGGATTTAGCAGAAAATTAAGGTAAAGGTTTTGTTTGTGTGTTGAGAAATTGTATTGGTGGTTATGGAATATGGTTAGTTTGTTTGTGAGGAGAGAAAAGAGAGGAGATTAGTTGGGGGTGAGAGGAGAGGACAGTTCGTCGATCTGTTATTAATTAGTTGGGAAGAATTATAGATTAATTGTGTTGACCAATCTTCCTTCCTTCGTGCTCTCCACAACTATGCATGATCATATCCTCAACCTTGAACAATTAAAAATATTCTACCTATAGAATAATACTCATTATTATTATTATAATGTCCACATCATTCTCTAGTAACATTAGAATACTAAATTGATTAGATTTTCTCTAATTAGGTGTAAAATTTTCTTAAATAATGATCATTGTGTTTCCAGGAATTCGAATTCGAGAATTGAGATATTAATTAAGTTAACATAATGCTGAATTGCTTTTAAACTATGCTACTTGCTGGTAATATATATATAGATTTATTGTTGAGACTATAGCATAAGTGAAAGTTGAGAACTTGAGACACATTAAAACATGATATAATTTCAATTACTTTATGAGAGGTGTTTATAAATATTAATCTAAAATGATGATTCATTATTTCTTTATATTTAATTATTAACTTCAAATGGTGTAATAATCCAAATAACACTTGAAATTAATGTAATCATGCGACCATTTATATGTATTCTACACATAAAAAATGATTGACACGAATAATTGAACAACGTGCTTCAAATTCTTACCGCCAACAGTTAAACACCATAAAGATAGAACAAAATAATTGATTCGTAGTAACGAGTTGGAATTCTGACTTTAAATATGAATTAACTTTAAATCTTTTGGTTAGTATACTCGCGAGTAAATGTCTATTTTACGAAATTTTATTTTTAATTACATTCGTTAAATTTTAAGTTAGGACAAGACTTTTATTACACGGTTTATGTAGTATGTTACATCATCTGATGACATCAACTGAAGGACAAAAGAAAAGAGCGAAAAGATTGAAGGGTAATTTGGGAATTACCGTAAGATACCTGCTCGCTCTCTCTCTCTCTCTCTCACAGCTTCAAATATTTTGTAATTTGTACTGTACTACTCCCAATCTCTAAATATCAATCCTCACTCCAATTTTGCAGAAACAAAACCCTAATTTCGGCTTTTCTACGCTCGAATTCATACGCTGGATACGGGAGACAGAAATTCCAGTACTTAGATAGACAGAATATCGAAAGCCAAATACAAATTTAGCACCTTATTTCACCGTGTAATTCTAGGTATATGAAAAATCCCCAATTTAGTTGAAGAACCATGAATTGACGCTCGCATTCAGGTCAAAATCAATTCTTTGTTGCCGAATGGCCCTGCTTTCGTCGTGAAAAGGTTTGTTTTATTGGCCTGTTGTGCAATTATCTCTGATTTCCTTGTTGCCTGTCTTTCCAAATTAGGGTTAGCAGCCTTGCTGTTCTTATCCTCCTCTTTGATGTTTTTCCTGTCTTGATTGCTAAGCGTTTGTGCTTTATTTCCATCAATTTTCATCATATATGATTGTTCAAAGAGAGTAATTGAGTTCCTCTTAATTATCACGCACCCAGGATTATTGTTTGTTTTGTTTTATACACATTATTTCTATCACCGCATTGAGTAATTTTTTGCAGAAAGTTCTTGATACGAAGGCTATGCTTTCATTCCATTGTGGTTGGAAATACTTTTGTGATTGTTCCCTTGACTACATTCTATTTAATCAATTGAGAATTGTCTTGACCTGCTATTAGTTGGGGAAGTTTTTCCTTTATGATGCATATTATTGAAGGTGGTGTTTATCTGTGGACTTTCATTCCGTTACTGGCTCTTTTTATGATTGCTTCCTTCTCCCTCTCTCTCTGGATTGTGTCCATTGTGATGACACACCTCACTTGTTTCTTACATTGCAGATTATAGGCTTCTGTAATTTCTGTATCTTTATTGGGTCTGAGGAACCATGGGAAGCACATTTAATCATCAGATTTTGGTCGAAAAGCTGGCAAAACTCAACAGCACGCAGCAGAGCATTGAGAGTATCCTACTATTTTGTTAATTCCAAACAGCTTATCTTCTGATAGCTTTTTATTGGCATATTAGTTGACTATTATGCATGTTGTGATGCTTATAGAAACTTTCTACCAGTATTAAATTGACATTTGCTATTGCTGACTTCGATCTATGTTGGATGGAAAAGATATATATTCCATACATAGACTAATGAGAAAGATTCTTATATAAGTTGAATTTTATTTTTTTGGCTAATTTTTCCTTAACAAGATTCAGCTCTATCACACTGGTGCATTTTTCACATGAACAAAGCAACACAAGTTGTTGAAACATGGGCTAGACAATATCATTGTGCTCCTCGTGACCAGAGATTGGCTTTTCTGTATCTTGCTAATGATATTCTCCAGAACAGCAGGCGAAAGGGTGCAGAGTTTGTGGCAGAGTTCTGGAAGGTTCTTCCAGATGCTCTTCGTGATGTAATTCAAAATGGTGATGAGTTTGGAAAGAATGCTGCTATGCGCTTGGTATGTTTATCTTTTGTAATTTCTTTTTTTTTTTTTTTCGTTCTGTACAGAATTGACATGGAAGTATATTTTACTCTTTTCAATCTTGGAAGGGATTTTTGATGAAGTTCACTCCAACAAATGATGGTGAATGGTATAAGTCAATGAAGTATTTAAATGATCGAGGAGATGTATTATAAGCTGATAGGAGTCCTTAAAAAAACATAAAAAGGTGAATTGCATCTACTACCTCTGAAGTTAGGTGAAATTACATTTCAATCCTTCAGTCCGAAAAATTACTGTATAGTCCCGGATGTTTTCAATAAATTTGTAAATCTTCCGGAAATACCCCCCGGATTTCCACCTGGGGTTATTTTTGAAGATTTATGCATTTATTGAAACATTAGGGACTACAGTATTTTCTCATGCTAGTGGGACCAATTTGTAATTTCACCTATCTTCAGGGATAGTAGATGTAAATTGCCCGAAATGATTTTGAAAATTTTAAAGTGCTTGCTTAACCCCTTATGTTTCTGTACCTCAAATAGTTGATATATTCCAACCTTCTGTTTTGCAGAACAATTTCCATTTCACTTTTGACATGATGCTCAGGACTATGGATAAGACATAAACATTATAAATGAAATTACTTTTCATGGAATGATTTTAATCTGTGTTCTATAATATACAGGTAAATATCTGGGAGGAGCGAAAAGTATTTGGCTCAAGGGGCCAACTTCTCAAGGAAGAGTTTGTGAAAAAGCCTCTGGACAATGGCAATAGAAATCCGAAGCATGGAGGATTCAAACTGGTACATATTCATTTTATTTTATGAGTGTTTTTCACATTGCATAATTTCTGAATGGAAGTCATTTTATTTAATTGTTGTTTCTTCTACTCCCTGCAAACAGAGGCCACCTGGTGGAAATGCATTGGAGAAGTTAATTTCAGGTTATCAAGCGGTGTATGGCAATCAACTCGATGAAGAAGCCCTTTTTAGCAAATGCAAAAATGCCATCAGCTTTGTTGAGAAAGTGGACAAAGATATTGAGGGTAATTATGGATTAGGTACGTCTTTGTCTTCCCTGGGTATATACTGTAATAACTTTTTTTTAATATAATTCTTTTATTCTTTTCTCAAATTCTTTTATTTCATTGGAAATATGAATTAGGTCATGTGAACGGTAGTATCAGAGATGAGCTGAAGGGGCAAGATGCAATATTGAGGGACTGCATTGAACAGCTAACTGTTGTTGAGTCTTCTAGGCAAAATCTTTTATCTATCTTGCGCGAAGCGGTGCAGGAGCAGGTACATTCTTTTTGAGCTAATGTATATTACTGTATTCATTACGTAAAACTTGGGTTTTATTTTACCTTATGCTTCTTCTTCTGACAATAAGCTACTCATATTGTTGTACAGGAGTATAAGCTGGATCAAGTCCGCGGCCAACTTCAGGTATACAACCCCACACAGTAAAGAAAAGAAAAAGAAAAAAAAAAACGTGTATCTTTGATATTCTTAGACGGAAAGATATATTTTGCCAGCCTAACAACTTTGCAGTTTTTTGCACTTGCTATATGAACTCTTTTCCTTTTTAGGGTCAATTACGAATACCCCCTCGAAACCTTGAAACATTACAAAAATTACCTAGACGTTTTGAAAAACATGACCCCCTTAAAACTAACGGAAAATCATTGACTCGGGAGGGGGGGGGGGGGGGGGGTAGGCATTCGTAAGTTTTAAGGTTTAATTGTGTCTTTCTTAAAACAAACAAACCTCAGAGTTTTTTTCCAATCATCTTTTTTTTTATTTTTTTATTTTTATGTGCACTTGCTATGCAACTCACCATCTTCAGCAGAGATCTGGCGGAACATTCCCTCAGAAAATTGTCCTCTTCCGTAGGATGACCACTTGTCACATTGTTATATTAGTCTCAACTCCAAAAAAGAAACTATCTATCAAATTTCACAAAAATCAATCTTGCCGCCCAATTGAAGAATCTGTTACCACCACCAACTATTTCTTCAAATTTAAGTTTACTCATAACTTCTCATCCTCATGAAAATCTTGTCCAATCAGAACGTCAATAGAAAAATCTTTATTTCGCTGGAAATTGTCAAATAATGACTCGCTGGATATTCCACCGGAAGTGGTGATTTGCGAAATTCACCATTGTCTTAAAAAAGGAGTTCAGATTGTAAGAGCGAAAATTTACATAGCTTAAAAGATCAACCTCCGTCCAAGTCAAATATTCCTAGCTCTGTCCCCAACTATATGAAAATCTCCTCATCTCTTTATCTTTTTCAGGCAGCCCAGTCTCGCTCAGAACAGGCAGGCACTATTTGCAGGCAGCTACTCGTCACCAACAGTAATGGTCAAAGTCAAAGTCAACCTGACCAGATTGCAAACGTAGGTCAACCTCAGATACAACCACCGAATTACATACCCTCCACAGGGGAGCAGTCAACCTCAGTCATATACACACGTCAAGTACCCATCACGGGAAAATCAGACGATCCCAAATCAGCTGCAGCAGCAATGGCAGCAAAGCTCACAGCGTCGACATCATCAGCCCAAATGCTGACATACGTCCTCTCGTCCCTCGCATCGGAAGGAGTCATAATAGGAAATCAAGTCAATGACTCATCATCATCAAAAGATTATCCCCCCGAAAAGAGAGCTAAAATCGAGAACGACCACCCTTACATTCCCGAAAATGCAAAACTCCCGACTGAACCTCCGCCCCCTCCGCCTCCACCTCCGTCATCTCCTCCGCCACTGCCGCCACTCCCACCGCCATATCAAGTGCCTCAATACATGCAAACCGCCTCGTACGGCTACGATATGAGCCAACAACTGCCGGCGGCAGCCTATGCTCCGGTGGGGATTCCGGTGAATGGGGTTTCGACGTTTGCTCCTCCGGCAAGTGCTTATCAGAGTTACACAACTGAAGGGGGCTTCTATGGACCACCTTCGTCCTTGCCGGCCCCGCAATAGAAATAGTGGGTTTTTGTGTAATATTGTGGAGGTTCTTTTAAATTGAGTGGAATTGTGTTGCCGGATTGGGAATTTAGATGTTTGTAACTTAATTTTATTTAGTTAGTGGAATTTATATGGAGTGAGTTGACGGGATTTATGTTTAGTTGCTTGTAAAGGATAGGTAAGAACTAAGAAAGTTGGTTTATGGCTACATTGTTGAATTAATTATTTATGTTTAACATTTCAATACAGAGGAGGCATTTGTGAAGTAAAGAAAAACTAAGCAATATTTATTTTCTCCGTTAAAAAATACAAGAGATAATTACACTTTCACTCCCTTAATTTAGGTCTAAATGTAGCAAGACCTCCTTGTCTTTCGCTAATTATTGCTGCACCTCTTCAACTGTTGCTTCGCCCACCACTTAGATCAAACTATTATCGTTTTAGCAAATTACAATACATATTACATTGTTTATTCACTATTTTTATGTTTGGTATATTACAGATACACCTCCGGACAGTTTAAGCCACTTATCCTTGACACCCAACAAACCGTGATGAACGAACGCTCCTAAAAAGTCAATGTGTTGTGTCGTGTCGGACACTGTTTCGAGTATCCATATCCGATACTTGTATAGTGGTACAAATAGAAAAAAAAATTATGTCGCCATGTCCGTATTACGGCATCACAACCAACAAACTACTGTGAAAATTAAAATCATTTCCTAACTTACGTTAATTATCTTGATTGGTTTAGCTTTGGTCATTTTTACCATGCACTACGAATACTTTTTTTTTTTGTTTATTTGATATTGGATTTCAACGTGATGCCATTTTATTTGAAGTCATAGTGGGTACTTTTCTGTTCTAAGAAAGAAAATATTTAAATGCAGTTCCAGAAAGACAAACTCATTTACTAACTCTGCAATGACCTTAGGACATTAACTTTTCTCAAGATATCAGCGTTCAGAATATGAGAGATGACATTTTCTTTTATTTATTTATGTGTTATTTACCTATTACATATCTTAAAAGTTAATGAAATTTGATTACAAATATAGTAGGAAAAAATTTAACCATTCTTAGCCAAAGGTCGGAATTTCAATATATAGCTAACGATGTACTTGATGGGTTCATCCAAAAAAAGATAAATTGCAGAGATAAACCTACAAGAAGTCATCCTTTCAAGAATTGAGTGAAGGAGGTGAGGTGGATTATTTAATCAGAACCAAATTGAATGAGAAAAAAAAAAAGTTAATTCTGAAATTAGTACTCGGAATATGAGAGATTCAGAGAGAGAGAGAAAGAAAGCAAGTGCGGCGGTAGAGATGAGCAGCTGCTGCACTTGCATCGCCAAAATCAGTTTTCTTCTTCTAATTTGTGAAGGTCCATTACTATCATACACAAACACTCCTAAAAATTACAGCCTGTCATATCGTGTTGTATCTAACACTGTGTCGGACATTTTTCTAGTATAACTATCCGGTCATCCCTCTCAACATTGTATACATTACATCAACAACTTCCGAATCTTCAAACACTTGTTCTATTTGAACATCTTCTTCACTATCATCAAACTATTTCATGACCTACAGGACTAAAATTAAATTTTACCTATACTTACAGAACAAAAATACAATTTTGCCTTTAATTTATGAAACTTACGAGATTGAATTTGGTCTCACCTCTAATTTGAAGGACTTGAAAAAACTTTTACAAAAATGGGCGAATTACACATGGGTCTCCGACGTTTGCCCTATTTACCTCTAGGTCCAGGAGAATCATTTTATTACAAATTAGTCCATTGACCGAGTCACAGTCAACATTTTTGTTAAAAAAATAAAAAAAAATTATAAAATGACTACATTACCCTTTGGACTACACTGTAAAATTATCAAACTATAAGGACCTAAATGTAAAATTTCTCGTGGTGGCGGAGCTTATCGGACCTGGCTTTTCCGGCAATGGCAGTGGTGGAGGTTGGCCGGTTTTGGACCGATTTTTCACGAGGAACCCAACGATGGTGGTGCCGTGGCAATCCGATCAGCCACGACGGCGTTACGACGATTTTACAACCACGACGGCGAAGCAGCGATCTGGAGACTCCGGTGACGGTGCGGTCGCGCGCCACCCGGAGATTGAAGCCCTCGATGAGAGGAATCGTTTGGCGGTGGTCTCGCCCTCATCCGATCACCGACGGCGGAGATATGGCAAAAAGAATGTGACGCAATGGTTATTCACGGCGGCAGTGGTGGTCCGGCCACCATTTTGGACTGGCTTTACACCTCTTTCAACCTCCTCGACATGGGTAAGCTATATTTGAAGTCGATTTCAAATTTCGTTGAATGAATCGTCGTTAATTTCGAATTGAAATTTCTAGGGGTTTAGGGTAAAATCCGAAAATTGGAAATGAAATTAAATCCGGTATGGTTGTCGAATGGGAAAACGGACTTGGGGGATATGACGGGCTCGACGAGAGGATCGTCTTGGTATAATTTGTCGACCACTTGGGTGGTGGCTCCAATGACGGTGGCGGCGGCGATAAATTTTACATTTAAGTCCTTATAGTTTGACAATTCTACAATGCAGTCCAAAAGGATAATATAGTCATTTCATAATTTTTTTTTTATTTTTTATTTTTTTAACAGAAATGTTGACTTTGAATCGGTCAATGGACTAATTTGTAATAAAATGATTCTCCTAGACCTAGATATAAATAGGACAAACGTCGGAGACCGATGTGTAATTCACGGTACAAAAATTAATGAACTTGAGTGGTTAAACAGTTCTCTCTCAGTCATTTGTGACCATACGTAGAATTAAGTCAGAAAATTAACCCCATACTTTTGTTTTTGGTGTAAATTATCGATTTAGGTAATCCTACATTGAGGATCCTTAATCCAGTTCGGGGTTTAGTCACAGTTAAGGCTCTTCATCAACCTGAGGCTCTTCCCACAAATTCAACCAGTGTTGCCAACTGAGCCACACCATATTGGTATTAACCCCATACATTCAAAATTATTTGTTAGTTGATAAAAAGAAAAAAGCAATTGCCAAAGTACAGTATTTTCATGATCAACACCAAAAAAAAAAAGTATTTTCATGATGCATACATGTGCAGTCTGTGCATGCAGTGCTGACTTTTCACCCCTAATTTCACCGGAGAGTTTCTGAATTTTCCATTTTGGGAGTTTTTTTTTTACTTTTTTAATATTCCATTTTGAGAATTTTTTTTTTCTATCAATTTCAATTGTATGCCTAATGACTCAAACTCGAAATCTGTGGTTAAGCGCATGATGCCGAACCACTTAGCTATACCATTTGGTAGTCATTTTGGGAGTTACTATGCAAATATTTTGATTTTTTTCTCACCGGCATTAAAATATTTATTTGGGAAAAAAAATATATATTTTTTGAATTTTGATGTTTTTTCCATTTTTTAATGTCTATATTTATTTTTACAACGGCTCACCAAATAATTAATGCGAATTTTACAATTCACTATATTTGATAGAATATCCCTCGAGACATTAAAGCACTGGTTGACGATTCTGACAAAATAAGAAATTTTCATATTAAGGATTTGATTTAATTGGAAAATATTATTTTTGAGAAAAATGAATATATAATTTTCTCCACCATAGACTTTCTGAAGATTATCAACTCGGGTTGCACAGGGAATTTTTTTTGGGGTTTTCCAATCAAATTACAACTGGGACCAAATTAAATTCAATCAAACGATTCATCAGCCTAAAGTCTAATCATACAAAAGAGAGGAAAAAACTCTAGATTTCTTGACATGAAGTTTAGGTCAGCAAATTTTAAGTTTGAGGGGTCTATTTTGTAATATAAGTCACAAATCCTATTCTACTTTGTTTTCACGAAATATGTAAAATTCAATCATACTATTACCATTACAAAATTATCATCATGTAGTCATGTACAATTCAACATGCTTAATAACTCATCCTATACGAAGATTTATGTTGAATTAATGGACATTGACCTAACTCAACCTACAAAAGCTAACTTGAGAAGGGAAGTTTGCCAAGCCATTATATAGTGAACCACACATCATTGATTATTCAATATGGGATGGTTTAACACATCCCCATCACGCCAAGAGCTACGGAATATGCGGGACAAACTGGAGCGTGAAATGATTTGCAGATGAATGATTTGCAAAAATGAACATCTGCGAGGAGAGACAAGCTGAAAATCGAACCCGCTCTGATACCATGCATGTTGAATTAATGGATCTGGACCTAACTCAACCCCCAAAATCTAGTTTGAGATGGGAGGTTTGTCAAGCCATTATATAGTGAACCCCACATTTTTGATTATTCGGTGTGGAATAGTTTAAGAATTTACATGTCACAATTATCAAACAAACTTCTATTAATCAGAAGACTCATGCTCACTTTCGTGGGACTCGAACCAATTATTTTTATGGTCATGAGGCCTTGTTCTCGCTACTAGCTAGAAACCTAGAACAATAAATCCCTGGAGAAATTACACTTACACATCTGTCTTGCGGACAGAATATTATGTCCCTACTCTCTGTACAGCGTATTTATAACTCGATCGAGCAATTGAATTTTCAACTTGGATCGTGGTGTTATCTCTTTCTGTATTAAATATTTTTCAGAGAATTTAAGGTTCTGGTACCAAAGTTGGCTGCTGCATTCACAAATAATAGTATAATACCATATAACCAAACAAGTGGATGGGTAGACGACTGACTGCGATCATATATCTACTTGTATGTGAAAGTCCCCGTATAATTAATTGCACTCCCAATTTATTTGGTCCTTTATCATATATGAGGCCAACATTGTATACTTGTGGCGCTCTGTGAATTCAATACCATACCAAACCCCTTCAAGAAAACCCTCCCATAATGCGAAAATCTACCCCGTTAAAACATCCTAGATCGATAAATCAAAGATAGCAAATCTCTCCTCTCTCGAGCTAGTTAGTTAGCTTTTGGGCCGTTGAGTTAGGTCAAAGTCCATTTCTTCAACATGGTATCAAAGCAAGCGTGTTCAATTCTCGTGCTATCTATTTACTCTTGTCTCTCAACTCCCAAATGTTCATTAATTCCTGCAAACTTCATGCTAGCTCCAGTTACATCCCGCTGCCACATATTTTGCAACCCTACGCGTGACAAGAGTATGTTAAACCATTCCACATCAAAATAAAATTAGTTTATATATATTAGAGTTGATGCATGCCCAAAAAGAAACCCTACAGTGAAAGCCAAAGAATACCGACTAAAAACCGACAGCGAGCTCCTGTATCCGTATTCCCCACAGAATGCCAACCAATACTTAAAACAGATATTCCGATGACCATCCCATTAGCACTTATTTTTGTAATGTTTCTTGTGACTGAATAAAGAATCTTCTTTAAAATTCTAACTTATAGACTTAGATAGTTAATTAACTTGCCCGACTAGCTTGCGTTTTTTTCACAATTAAAGTGGGTGAACGTAGTACGTCTCCATATATAAATTAATTTCGGGTTCTTTAATTTAACATTTGACCTTCATATTTTTTCGATATCACTCGATGGAACCTAGCTATTCACCCATTTCAGGTTTTTCAATAACTGGCCGGAGTACTTTATCAATGTTATTTAGCTAAAGTACTTATTTACAAATTACGATACTTATTTTCAAAATATTCAATTATTTTTTCTCTTGCTTTTAGTTTTTTATTTTTTTCCAAACATTTCCTTGTAATTTTGTTCAACTTTCACTTCTCCACAAGACCACAACACTCCATATATATATATATTAGAAGGACTATTGTGATTGTTGAAAATATCAATTTAGTACGATAAATTAAAAAAATAGTAATAATAATAGTTCGATAAAAATGGCTGAAGATGCACACATGAAACTAAATTAAAATTACTCTGTTTTATTAAAAGTTATTACTGCTTTTGACCCCAAAAAAATATTTAAAAAAATAAGTTTTTTACTTTTTACTGCTTCCAAACATTTATGGGGCTTAATTTTTTCTCACCTTTCCATGTATAAGTACCTCTCATACTATGTTGCACGGACACGGACACGGGGATACGGACACGATACGATACAGATACGGCGAAACGAATTTTTTAAAAATTTTACACGACACGGCTGACTAATATAAATTTTAATAAAAATATAAATGTCATATATAATATATGTACAAATATTAATTAAAAAAATAAATTTATCACAATATAATATAATTATTAGTAAAATTTAAATATACGAATTGATTATTATGTTAAAAGAATATTATAATTTGTATATTATAATATTGTGAGAATTAATTAAAAATGATGAAAAAATAAATTTAAATTAATTTAATACACCGTTTCATTCATTTATAATTTTTTATTTTTTTTCAAATAAATTTTGACCCTTTTAAATAAAAAAATAAATAATAAATAAAAAAAAATTGAGTTTGCCGTGTCGGATACTTCCCTCAGCCGTGTCCTAACCGTGTCGGACACTTCCCCAACCGTATCCGACACCATGTCCTAAACTTTTTTTTTTCCTAACACTTTTTGCCGTGTCCGACACGTGTCGAAGCCGTGTCGGACACTGCACGGCAAATTTTTTGCCATGTCCGTACTTTGAAGCGCTCATATCAAAATATTCCTTCATCATTACACCAAAAAAAAATATATATATATATATTCCTTCATCTCAAAAACCTAAAAGGCTAAAACACATCGTTCATCATTCCTCAATCCTCCAATCACTACTACGTGATATTTCTCAAACCCCGTTTACCAAAAATGCACAAACTAGAATATTCCTACAAGTATTCTCACAACTTTCCCGCGGCAGCGCCGGCGGTGTCCGTGGCGAATAATTATTTGGATCACCATTTGTTGCAGAGAATAATTACAGCAAACGCGGTGGTGATATTCAGCCGGAGCACATGCTGCATGTGTCACGCCGTCAAGCATTTGTTCTGCGGCATGGGTGTACATCCGACGGTGTACGAGCTCGATGAAGATAATCCCAGATCGGAGAAAGAATTGGAGAAGGCGTTGATGCGGCTGTTGACCGCGGGAGGAGGCTCCGCCGCCGTGCCGGTGGTGTTTATCGGCGGTAAGCTGGTGGGAGGGATGGATAGAGTTATGGGTTTTCATATTAATGGCAGCCTTGTTCCGCTTCTCAAACAAGCTGGTGCCCTTTGGCTTTAATTTGATCTTTATAATTTGTTTTTGTAATTTCTTGCATGTGTTTCTAAAGCAAGAATCAGAAATCGTATATTAGTGAATAATGAGTATCGTATGACTAATTTGTTGACTGTTGTATAATTTTGATACATAATATTTGAATTGGATTAACGAGAATCTGCAAAGCGAGTTTGTAGAATGGATTATTCCCTGAATTGAAATTCAGTCTACTCATATATAACTAGACAATTATTCGATATAGAAATCCTTTTTATTTATTTTTATAAATTCTTAAGCTCATTTATATGGGTCGAATTGGGTGAAACTGCTTGTGGTTTTTAAAATTCTGACAGACTTGGTTCATAAGCATGCTCCATAGAAACGGCAAATTTGAATCTTTAATTAATTCTAGCATGCTCTTAGATTGCGGCGATGCTAATTCGGTAGCTAGCTCATGTTTTAATAAAAGATACAACATCAACTTAGGTTTGGATCGGGTGATATTAGGTGGGAAAAGTGTGGATAAGTGTAGTATCTGAGTCTAAAAAAATTAGGTGAGAAAACAACAAGGCAAAAATAAGAAAAAAACTACATATCCAAAACTATGAGGTATGATGGTAACATAAAACTCGACTTTAATTTGATGAGGCCATTTTTAAGGAGCAGCTGGGCTCGGTTGGATCGGGAGTGGTGGCGAGGGACCATGATGGGAAGATTGTTGGCTGGACGGCAGATATAGTGCAGGGGTCGATAGATCCAAAGTTTGCTGAACTCGATCTCGACATGCAGCTTTCCTTGCGGTAAAGACTACTGCTGTGGACAGGGGGTGGAAATATATCGGTCCTTGTTGAAGGTGATTGTTTGGGTGTCGTCAGGAAACTTCAGGAGGCATTTATTGATCATTCATATTTAGGTCTTTAATTGCTTGGTTTTTTCGATCCTTGTAATTTTCTTTTTGTCAGACATGAAAGAAGCAAATTGTATATCTCACGTGCTTGCTAGAAATCTGGCTTTAACATGCTTTGATTCAGGTGTTATTCCCGCTTGTATTTTGAAAACTGTAAGCTCTGATTTTAATATCGTCTCTGCTAAACTTTGTTTGACCACATGGGCACAGCATGGACAAATAATATATATCAATTAGCTTGCCGCGCAGAGACTAGATCGATATGAGAATGGTCGTCGACCCGCCGCCAAACATATAGTTTATGATTTTGGATATATATAGCTATCTAGAAATTTGATGAATTTTTAAATCAATCTCTTTTTCTTTTTTTTTGAAACTTTTAAATCAATCTCTTTATGTTTGGAAAATTACGTACTATACATATAGTCCCTAATATTTCAATAAACATGTGAATAGTTTTCAGAAAATACCCCAAACAACCGGTAGATGAAACATTTAGTTGGATTATTTATACATTTCGTTTGGAAAACATTTAAAAGTGTATTGGATGTGAATGCTTAATCTCACATTGTTTTCCTACCATATGAGAGTTTGGATTTATTTCCCATCTAACCTTACAAAAGAATCGAGAACATGTATTAGGTCCATAAAATAAAACTGAGCTACGCCTACTAATTTTGGACTCGTAAACCATAAAATATCCAAAATAGAGTCTATAAAGCCCAAATTTGAGATATGATTTGTCAAATGGAGCATAAATTTGAAAGCCCATATAGGCTCACTCAGGATTTGGGCTTTTCTATCTGGGCCAATCGAGGCCCATAAGATACATGAAGAAGCTCTAAGCCCACTGAGACTATATAAGCTAGCTTCAACTCCTTCAGCGTGTGGCAACATAGTTAGGGTTTCTGCAAGAAATGGTACTCGTCCTTATTCAACTCTTAATCTATATTCAGTTTCCTGAAATCGGCTAATGGTTATGTTTTCAATGTTCAGGCTCCGAAGAAGGGTGCGAAGCTCCCGGCGAAGAAGAAAACGGAGAAAGTTGTGAACCCTCTCTTTGAGAAGAGGCCGAAGCAGTTTGGTATCGGAGGAGCTCTGCCGCCGAAGAAGGATCTGCATCGGTTCGTGAAATGGCCGCAAGTTGTCAGAATTCAGAGGAAGAAGATGATACTGAAGCAGAGGTTGAAGGTTCCGCCACCAATTCATCAGTTCTCAAAGACACTAGACAAAAACTTGGGTTAGTACTTTCTTCCCCTGTCCAGCTATTTCTTTTCCTGCTCGGCAATACTATATATTTTTTCAATGTAGCTGATTTAGTAATGATTTTCTGGGTTAGTTGATGAGTAATATTGGAATATAGTCGAATGGATTGACGGGTTGTATTGTTGGAGGCAGCTTAAAGAATCGTGTGTTTAAGTTCTGCTTTTACTAGTATATTTGGTGGGTCCGGAAGTTAAGAGTCAAACGATAAGATCCATTTACTCATAATTTTGTTTCTGGTTTATTTGTTTCTTTTATTATTAGTCCCCAATTTTGTTGTATATATATATTATCTTTTTTATTGTATGGTTTTCATTGATTCAATTGACTGGTGTTCACTGTACTTCCTGTGTGGCTGTGTGGCATGTTGTCCTAGAGTCATGAGTGTGCTGTCCTATTGAATTGCTTCATTGGGTGTGGTGATTGGGATTTTCTGTTTCATTTGATGTCTCTTCACGGGTAAATGACAGTGATTCGTCTTCTCTATATGGAATTCATTAAAACCCATCCAATTTTCAGTCTGTAGTCATATTGATTATTGTTTGCTAATATTATAATTCTTGAATCTTTTACTATAGCTAGTTTCATCTCTATTCATGATTTTTCTTTTTTGAAGTAAAATATCAACATTTTGCTTGTATCTAGAAACATAATGTAATTTGTACTCAATTATGTTATCTTCTTGTTTCTCATGCACAGCAACTAGCCTGTTCAAGATGCTTCTCAAATACAGACCTGAGGACAAAGCTCAGAAGAAAGAGCGTCTTTTGAAAAGAGCCCAAGCTGAGGCCGAAGGAAAATCCCCTGAAACCAAGAAGCCTATTGTCGTCAAATACGGTCTCAACCATGTCACCTATCTCATTGAGCAGGTTTCCATCTTGTACTTAAGTTCACATTACTTGTGCCTTATTATCTAAAGTCAAGATATTAACCACCATTACAATTCCCCTTGCAGAATAAAGCCCAATTGGTTGTCATTGCCCATGATGTCGATCCCATTGAGCTGGTTGTGTGGCTCCCAGCATTGTGCAGGAAAATGGAAATTCCGTACTGTATTGTGAAGGGAAAGGCTAGATTGGGAACTATTGTCCACAAGAAGACTGCTTCTGTTTTATGTTTGACCTCTGTGAAGAACGAAGACAAGATGGACTTCAGCAAAATTCTTGAGGCTATCAAAGTAAGATTTCTAATTCACCTGATGAAGTTTTGCTTTTAATTTGGTGGGAAAATCTAATGAATCTATTTTTGTGATATTATTATAGGCCAACTTCAATGATAAATATGATGAGATGAGGAAGAAATGGGGAGGTGGTGTTATGGGTTCGAAATCTCAGGCCAAGACAAAGGCGAAAGAGAGGCTTCTTGCAAAGGAAGCTGCTCAGAGGATGACTTAAGAGAGTTCTATTTGTTACATTTTTATTTTAGTTATAGAAGCAAATGTGAGGATTTTGCATATGCCCTCTTTATTCTGAGATTCATAATAGACTATCTTTTTTGGCTTAAAATTAATATCTGCCGTCTAAATTTGCTTTCCTTTTGCTTTATTGTACGTGCTTTGGATAGATGACATGGATGAAGTTTTGTCTAACATTCTATTTGTACGTGCTTTGGATAAATCATGCTCTGTTTTATTCTTCTACCCGTGATGGGTTCTTAAATTTTTCTTCTTCGGTCAGAGTTGCTAAGAGATTTTAAAGTTTTTCCGCTGTAAAATGTTATCTCAGGTGCTATGCATCTTATGTGCATTACCGTATACGGATTCATTTTGATCTTTGAGTACGTATATAATATTTAGAAAGTTACAATCAGCATTAGTTTGATTAAATTTCTATATATCTAAAAATATATAAATTACTAATTATGCAAGATCAAAAAAAGGATAGAAATTTAACTTGATTTGATCCCTGAATTGAACCGGGTCATAAACTAGGTGAGGCTTGCTCGACTTATTTCTTGGCCTCCTAGAGTTAGTTACCATGATGACACACTTCATTTACATTATTCTTCTAAAAGAAGAGTTGCATTTCTGTCTTCATTTTCTCTATGGTTTGATCTTGAGTTATTAATTCTAGGGCAAATTTCCTTTTAACTCCTTAAGGTTTACGGTGTTTACGAAAAATACTTTGAAACCTTGTAAGGTTTTAAAGTTACATTAGTGTTTTAGATTTTTTGGATACTCAAAAAATTTTAAGTAATTTTTCCTTAATTCTACATTTGAAAGTTTGAAATTTCAACTCACAAGAAGAATGCAGCCCATTCAAAATTCATATAATATAGTAGGGTTGTGCAGAGTTTGGTAAAATCAACCAAATCGGAAACTTCGATACGTACCAAATACCAAATCAGAAATTTTGGTTCGGTATTTGGTGTACAAATTTCAAAACCAAAAATTCGGTTCGATATTTGGTAATTGATGCGATATACCGAATACCAATCTATAATTTTTATTTTTTAGTTATTAGTTATTCTAAATTCTAACCTACACTACAGATACATAAATGAGAAATCAAAGTCCAAAGACGGGAATTGAAATTTGTATCTTACTATCCTTTGTTGGATTTGAGATTTCTAGACTTTTAAGTTTTAATTGTGATGTTGCTTGATGATGTTAATTGTTATTTGTATTGAAGTTTTTAAATTTTAATAAATTTTGGTATTTCGGTATTTACCAAATCGTACCGAAATAATTTCGGTAAATACCAGAACCAAATCAGAAACTTCGATTCGCTATTCGGTACACTATTTTGACGTACCAAACTATCGATATACCGGTAGTTTGGTTCGATCAGTTTGGTAAATACCATTTGAACAAACCTAGAATTTAATTAGTAAAATTTTATTTAATAGATGTTCCTGAAATCCCACCAACCACTTATAAATGTCTCTTCGACATAATATATTTTTATAATTTTTCAAACTCGAAGGTATGGTTATATAATTAGGTCAAGGTTCACGATTGTTATTATTCCATATGTATCTTACGGTCTTTATGTACTTATGTCTCAAGCCTTACATACAAACCTTGAAAAAAAACAAAAACAAAAAGGTCCCTGATATTTGTTGATTATTGAGCCAATAATCTTTGTTTTATAATCATTAAATTACTTACATTAGAGTGAATAATAAACCGGAATCTTAAATAAAAATATAAAATCACTTTTAATAATATAAGAAGAATTAGAAGTTGAAAAGGAAAAAAGAAATACTAAAATAATATATGCCATTTTTTAGCATTTTTCAGCTATAGCAGTAAAATATTTTTAAAAAAAAATTACAAATTAAACACTCCCTTAGTTGCATCCATTTTTTCTTATATATATTGTAAATTTTTTTGCCAATATTTTTGAACTTTTTATTTTTAATTAATTTTCAGGATGCCTTTACTAAGCAATTCAAAGGAACTATCGACACAAGCGATTATGAAGCTCTCCGACTCGGTTTCACCATGGTATATATATGCGTTTTTTCTTTTTTTTTTTTTGTGCGTGTGTTTGTGAAATATCTTGATTAATTTGAAAGCCAAATAGGCCCACTCAGAATTTGGACTTTTCTATCTGGGCCAATTGAGGCCCATTTAAGGTAGATGAAAAATTATCCAAGGTTTAAGCCCAGTATATAACGCTTCAACTCCTTCACTCTCTGTGTGTGTCATTAGGGTTTCATTGCCGTTCCTCCGCAAAAGAAGAAGAAGAAATGGTATTCGTCCTCATTCAACTCTTAACCTCGTATATTGAGTTTCCTGATATCAGCTAATGGTTATGTTCTCAATGTTCAGGCTCCGAAGAAGGGTGCGAAGCTTCCGGCGAAGAAGAAGACGGAAAAAGTCGTGAATCCTCTCTTTGAGAAGAGGCCGAAGCAGTTTGGTATCGGAGGAGCTCTGCCGCCGAAAAAGGATCTGCATCGGTTCGTGAAATGGCCGCAAGTTGTCAGAATCCAGAGGAAGAAGATGATACTGAAGCAGAGGTTGAAGGTTCCGCCACCAATTCATCAGTTCTCGAAGACACTCGACAAAAACTTGGGTTAGTATTTACTTTCCCTGTCCATCTATTTCTTTTCCAATGTAGCTGGTTTAGTAATGATTTTCTGGGTTAGTTGATGAGTAATATTGGAATATAGGCGCATGGATCGACGGGTTGTATTGTTGGATGAACTGTTTTTCTACACCTTAAATAACTTGTGTTTTTAAGTTCTGCGCTTACTAGTGTATTTGGTAGGTTCGAAAGTTGAGTTTCACCCTCGTCTTCTTTATCATTATAGACGATAAGATCCATTAATTTATAATTGTGTCTGGTTTATTTGTTTCTTTTATTATATGTCCCCAATTTGTTGTATAAATTTTAATTTTTTTTTCTATGTTTTCCATTGGATACTCCTTACTGGTTGTCACTGTACTTCCTGTCTGGGCATGTTGTCCTTGAGTCACGTTGGAGTGTTCTGTCCTACATAATTGCTTCATTGAATGTGGTGATTTGGGTGTTTTGTTTCATTGGATTACTCTCAAGGGGAAATGGCAGTGAATTGTCTTCTCTATATAAAATTCAGTAATGCTCATCCAAGTTTTAGTCAGTAGTCATCGATTATTGTTTGCTAATATTATAATTCTTGAATCTTTTACTATCATAAGGTTTCAACTCCATCCATGAATTTTCTTTTTTGAAGTAAAACATCAACATTTTGCTTGTTTCTAGAAACGTAACCTATTGTGTACTCAATTATGTTATCTTCTTGTTTCTCATGCACAGCAACTAGCCTGTTCAAGATGCTTCTCAAATACAGACCTGAGGACAAAGCTCAGAAGAAAGAGCGTCTCTTGAAAAGAGCCCAAGCTGAGGCCGAAGGAAAATCCCCTGAAACCAAGAAACCTATTGTTGTCAAATACGGTCTCAACCATGTCACCTATCTCATTGAGCAGGTTTCCATTTTGTATTTAAATTCACATTACTTGTGCCTTATTATCTAAAGTCAAGATATTAACTACCTTAGAAATTCCCTTTGCAGAATAAAGCTCAATTGGTTGTCATTGCCCATGACGTCGATCCCATTGAGCTTGTTGTATGGCTCCCAGCATTGTGCAGGAAAATGGAAATCCCGTACTGTATTGTGAAGGGAAAGGCTAGATTGGGAACCATTGTCCACAAGAAGACTGCCTCTGTTTTGTGTTTGACCTCTGTGAAGAATGAAGACAAGATGGACTTCAGCAAGATTCTTGAGGCTATCAAGGTAAGATTTCTAATTCGCCTGATGAAGTTTTGCTGTTAATTTGGTGGGAAAATCTAACGAGTCTATTTTTGTAATATTATTATAGGCCAACTTCAATGACAAATATGATGAGATTAGGAAGAAGTGGGGAGGTGGTGTTATGGGCTCAAAATCTCAGGCCAAGACAAAGGCGAAAGAGAGGCTTCTTGCCAAGGAAGCTGCCCAGAGGATGACTTAAGTTCTCTTTGTTACATTTTTATTTTAGTGATAGAAGCAAATATGAGGATTTTGCATATGGTCTTGTTATTCCAAGATTCATAATAGACTTTTTTTTGTGTTTAAAATTATTATCTGCCTTCAAGATTTGCTTCCCTTTTGCTTTATTATACGTGCTTTGGATAGTAGATGACATGGATGAAGTTTTGTCTAAAATTCTACCTTTGTTGTCGAATTTTGTCTTCGTTTTTATTGTGTTTGTTGAGTATGGCTTGCTCGACTTATTTCTTGGCCTCCTAGAGGTAATGAGTTAACCATGATGACTCACTTTACTTACATTATTCTTTTAAAAAAGGATTTGAATTATGTACTCATTTTCTCTATGGTTTGATTTTGAGTTAATAATTCTAAATTTGAAATTTTCAAGTTTCAACCCCAAGAAGAATGCGGCCAAGTAATTCAAATTCCAATCCCTAGAGGCTCATGAGAACTAATACAACATATAAAGCCCAACAAGCTCTATTTCATAAAGGCCAAACTCAACAGTAGAATTTAGTTAATAAAATTTTATTCAATAGATATACCTGAAATGTGTCAAGGTCAAATCTCAAGTTACTCGATTGTTATTGTTCCATATGTATCTTACAGTCTTTATGTACTTATGTCTCAACTCTCGAGTCTTACATACAAACCTTGAGAAAGACATAAACAAAAAAGTCCCTGAATTTGTTGATTATTGAGCCAATAATCTTTGTTTTATAATCTTTAAATTACTTACATTAGAGTGAATAATAAACCAGAATCTTAAATAAAAATATATACTATTAGGGAATAATATTTGGTGATGCCTAACATGGCATCCAATAACGCTAATGATATGCACTTATGTATACTTTCAAAAATCCTATCACACCGTGTCGTATTTGACACCGAGAACACCCGTATATCGGACAATTCTCTAGTATAAAATATCGAAAAAAATCCATATTATTGTATCAGTATCGAATCCATGTCTGTGTTTTATAGATATGCAATTAAAACATATTATAAAGATAAGAGAATGCAATATTGCAATGGCTTTGGCATTTACTGATGCGCCGATCGAATAGGATAACTCAGAAATATTACTACTATTCTTAGACATCATCCATGGAATCGATCTTTGATAGTGCCTGACAAATAACAATATTAAATTGGAAAAAGTTTTGGCAATTCAATGGGCAGACTCCCCACGTTTTCATGACACTTTGTCTGCACATGATGATAAATGACATATTCACAGTCACATATCTATCTCCTGTTGCATTTCTCATCAGCTTTATTGATTCAGTTGTTTTTGCAGTTTCAATTTTTTCGTGAGTGGGATTCAGCAGGGGGTCTATAAGCATTATATCCACCCTCTTTCTCTACACTAAATTTCTTGCAAGTTTTACTTGTGAGGCCGAAGCAGAGCCCTCGACCTAATGACTTCTGGTTAAACCTGCGTTCAAAGACAGCTCCATAATTCATGGGATTCTGTATTTTTTTGGTATCATGGGCCCGTCTCCTTTGGTTTATGTAATTCATTAGTATGGTCTAAATCACTAATTATATGCTTTCAACTATTCAAGCTAAGATTATAGAAGGTTGAATCTTGTATTTGGGTTTGTTAACATTGTTGATAAAAGTTACTAATTTTTGAAAGAACTACAATGTAACCCGTAGCTTAGCGGTTCAGCGCTATACTAGTTTAATCAGATGACTCATATTCGAGTCCTTGAGAACGTAGTTGTCATTGGTAGGGAGATCGTTTTACACTTAAATGATTCGACCCGATTCGACCCATATAAACTTATGGAAGAAAAAAAAAAACTAATCTCCGAAAGACTATCATGTTTGGTTTGTGGGTTATAGTTTTAGTTAATGCTGGATAAGTTTGGTTTTGTTTAAAATTAATTAGCACCATTTGGCAATTCACTTAATTTAGAAAAGGTAGGAATAAAGTGGATTTATCACAACATTTCTGGAACAATGTAATTTGAAATTCCACCAAACAACTATGAAATACTTGATTTAGGGCTTTTGTCGGGGTGCGCTTCAATAGAGAAAGACTCGTCTTCAGCTGTAGTAGAAATTAAACTTATGTCAGTTTAACCAGAGGTTTTGTATTCGACTTCCTGAACATATTTGCCATTAGGAGGGAAAGTTTTATATTTTAGTGGCCAATCCGAGTTAGAGAAACCCTTAAACCACGTTATCAGTGAGATTTCATTATACTAACATTAATTAATTACCACCATTTTAACACTAAGGTCTAAGTGGATGTATTTAATGAAGTGAACAAAACTTAAAACCTATGTAATTTATCCAGGAAAAGCATAACTACTCACCTGTTTATATGAATTGGATTGGATGAACAAAACTTAGGAACAAACCAAATCCATTCCTCCAAGCAATTGTCTATGATGCATGCATAGGAATACTACATGACACAGACATGCATAAGATACAGATTTTTTTCAATATCTAGCCCCAAATAGGTATCCAATTGGGGTGTCTGACACTCTACGATTATCATTTTAGGAATGTCCGTACATCACACGTGATCAGACACACAAAAATCACATCCACACCACAACTTTCTTTTTTTTAGTCCTCTCTCTCTAGTGCCCTGATTCTTGAGAATCATCCTTAGAAGATTGCTGTTGCTGCTCATTTTGATGTTCTTGCTCTTGATGCACAACTCTAGTCTGTCCCATCTGTTGATAAATCTGATTCAAATACCCAATATTTCCATCCTGTGATAACCCAAGCTCCAAACCCGGATTCTGGTTTGTACCCAAACCCAAAATCGAACTAAAACTCATATGACCCATATTCCCAGACGGGAAATCAAACCCAGAAAACGCAATTGACGGAGCTGCTGAAGAAGAAGACTGAAATCCAAATCCACTGGGCCATAATCCTGTGTTTGCGCCGGCATGGGGTCTACCCATATTCCCACCATTCACAGGCCAAGGGCTCCTCAAATCATCAATCTTGTGGTGAAAACCTGATGAAATTGAGCTGCCTGTTGCTGCTAAAGCAGAGGCGGGTATCGTGCCGCTCCCGGTGGCGGCGATTATCGACGGCTCAGCCTGGTGGAGCAACCACTGGATTGTTTCTCCGTCGGATTTGTGCCCTAATTCTTTAGTTAATTGGAAGATCCTCGCAGCGCAGAGAGCTGGCATCCTTATTCTCCTCCCTCTGCCGTCGACTTTCGTGTGTCTGTCTTTGTTGGAGGTTCTCTTCGGCACTAGGCTCTGTTTTTTCGATTCTTCCTTTTCGGCGACGACAATTTGGAAATCTCTGATTTCTGCTGGTTTGTGTTGCCCGATGATGTTGTCGTTGTTGTTGCTATGATTTGTGGGAGGTGATGATGATTGAGGATGCTGGTTTGAGTTGTTGGGATCCATCAAGATTGGATTTTTACTCATCAAAATCTGTAAAATATCATGAATAATCTTTTCTACAGGTTGGAAATATAATGGGTTTTCTGTGTTGAAGATGAGAGATGACTTGAGGAGAAAATGGGGGAAAATCAAGATTTTCTTTTTCTTTTTCAACTGAATTGATGCTGTGATTGATTAAAGTTTTTCACTGTTTTTGAGCATAGGACTGTGAGAGACAAGAAGTTGAAATAAATATTTGAAATCCCGATGAAGGAAATACCGAAATAGGATCTTTGTCCAGAAATTGGATCCGGGTTTTAATAGTAGGCCCATTTATGGTTCAGGGTTTTGACTTCTGATTTTTATTTTTGGGTAAAATTGACTATTTCTTTTTTTTTTTTTTTTTGACTGAAAAGTGAAAACATTTCTTCTTGTTTTATGCGGCTACTGGATCCTGGAGAGATTTATGAAATAATAATATTAAGTGGTACATAGAATACTACGAGCTAGTTTATTTCCTTAAGCTTCTATACTATGTTGTACGGATACGGATATGGGATACGGATACGATACGACATGACATGGACACGGTGATATAGATTTTTAAAAAATTTTAGGACACGACACGGCTGACTAATATAAATTTTAATAAAAATATAAATGTTCATATATAATATATGTACAAATATTAATTAAAAATAAATTTATCACAATATAATATAATTATTAGTAAAATTTAAATATACGAATTGATTATTATGTTAAAAGAATATTATAATTTGTATATTATAATATTGTGAGAATCAATTAAAAATGATGAAAAAATAAATTTAAATTATTTTGATACACTGTTTCATTCATTTATAATTTTTTATTTTTTCTCAAATAAATTTTGACCATTTTAAATAAAAAATTAAAAGAAATAAAAAAAATTGAGTTTGCCGTGTCGGACACTTCCCTCAGCCGTGTCGGACACGGTGTCCTAAATTATTTTTTTCCGGACACTTTTTGCCGTGTCGGACACTGCACGGCAAATTTTTTGCCGTGTCCGTGCTTTGCAACTTCTATACCAATAGATTAGTTATGAATTTATTAGCAATTTATAATTTAATTAATCTAACGTTTATTTACATTGTTTATAAATAGATAAAATAGCTACTACTTTTCCACTAGATTATTATCCATAGTGATAACCCAATTAATCTAAAGCCCACCCCCTTGCACAAGGCCCTAAGCAAATCCAAGTAAACATGTTTTATGATTTATTATGTAATCTATCTATCATAATCTAAGTAAGTAAACTAGCTCTAATTTTCATGTGCTTTAACTTGCATTAATTTGAAATTTTTACCTAAAAAATCTATTTTACCCATTTTAAAACTGAATAAGAATTGCATTGTAACATATATCTTATAAAGTTTGGTTAAAGAATCCTATATAAGTTTAAAAAATCGTTAAAATGAACCTTATAGTTTCTACTTATACTACATCTAGAATTCGTGTTTGAGAATTGAGGGAGAAGAAACAACATAATCTCATAAAGATAACATAGCACACTAAGCTACGCTACTTGCTACTATTTAAAAGAATGAAAAATGAATCTTCAAAGCCATACTCTTTAGAATTTAAGGCCAAATTAATTGCCGACGGTTAGACTGCCTTAAAGAATAAAGAATTAATTAAACAAAAGAGAAGTTGTGATTTATTGACTCTGTAACAAGAAAACAGTAAATTAAGATTTTTAAGACACTAATCCTCTTTTTCATAATTATAATAGGTCCAATTGATGCTAATCTCTTCGATCCCCACTGGGAAAAGACCTAATTTAGTCACTAGTTTGCATGCCATTATGGAAACCAACAGCTAGCAGTGTTAGATGCCATCTCTTGTAAGAAACTCAACCGAAAAGTTATATAATATATATATAAATTATCACATTAATGAAGTATAATTTCATATTTTTTTAAGTGGTGAGGTTAAAAAATATAGGGCAAATTACTCAAATCCTCTGAGGTTTACATCATTTACGAAAAACACTCTAAAACCTTACATTTATATCACTGCTGGTAAATGTAAGGTTTTTCAGGGAGTATTTATAAGGTTTCAAGATTTTTTTATATTTTCAGGAAAATATTTGTAAGATTTCAAAATTACAATAGTATTTTGATCAAATTTTTTAGGTAATTAACATTAGGGGATGTTTAGTAATTCTTCCTAAAATATAAATAAATTATAGATTGCTGTATACCTGACAGACAATCAATGGGGTTGTGGGGTTAATTATTTCACAGATCCCATATATGCTAATTAAGATATATTAAACAAATTAAAAGGAAGATTAGTTTTATTTATTTAATAATATATATAAAGTGCACGAAAGATTAGTATAGATAATGGAATAAGAAGAAAGAATAGGTGGCCCGTGACCTTCAAATTCATCAGTTGCTAAAAAGAAGATCTATCTTCTGGATTTCTGGGGCCTGGCCTCATTTTCCATGTATTTTGGAAGGGAGCTATATTTACTTTTTTTTTTGTGTGAACCACGTGTTCGGGTAATTTTACATTAAGAGTCCTTAATTCGAATCGGGGTTTAGTTACAGTTAAGTCTCTTCACCCTCCCAGCGAATGTATTTAGTGGAGATCGAATCTGAAACACTTCTCACAAACTCAGCCTATATTGTCAACCGAGTCACACCACATTAATAAGGAAATATATTTACTATTCTTGAGTTTTGTGGAACTTACATGCAAATAGTCATTCAAGTATCATAAATAATGATAAAATCTCTAATATTTTATTTTTATTTTTTAGATTTAACGGAAATTGAGAAATATAATGAATACCCTACCGATATCTGGAAAAAAAAAAGTATACTTACTTACAAACAAAATTCCTCATCTTTTCATATAATTACAAAATGATTATATAGTTTGTCTAAAATTACAAAATAGTCCCTAAAGATGTATATTTTGTTCTCATAACACTAAAAATAGGGAGTGGGGGTAGTGTAGGGGTGGAGGGAGAAAGTGAGGGTATTTTCGAAAAACAAAACAAAATATTTAGGACCTCATTGTTATATATATTACATCCATAATATATGTAATTCACTCCAAATAATAATTAAAGATAGAGTGATATCTGGTCTTAAAAAGTCACTTCTACCATTTCTAACTGAATAAATTAAAATCGAATAGTAAACTACTGAACTTATATCTTATAGAATTTACATAAAATACCGTGTATTAAAAAATATTCACGATAAACCTTATATTTTCTACTCATGTCTATATATAAATTATTTCTTCCTTTTTTTTTAAGAGAAAGCCCCTCAACGAGGAGAAAACAATTCATTAATCCATCAAATCTGAAGTTACAAAACCGAAAGCAAAGTTTGGTACATTTCTCAAACTAACAAGGCTAGTCAAAGCTGCATTATAGACAAGAACGTGAGTTACTAAATTAATATCATGATAAACGAAAAAAAATTCGATACAATCAAAACAATTTGTAACAAGAGAAATATCCTCAATAAGTTTTCAAAATACGAAAAATCACTTTGTCTATATATAATAGTGTGTGAATTTTCACAATAAATAAAAATAATAAAGAGAATCTTAAAGCTAGCAAACCAATTTCAATGATTGAATTGAATGCCCCCACCATTTAATGTCTACCAACTACAACTGCGTTCAATTTGAAATTTATATATTCCTTAAACTTATTAAAAGGAATTCCTCGACTTAGACGTCGATTTCTTTTTCCATTTCAAAAGAAAAAGTGATCCACATGACTAAGACAAAGACAAATCCTTAATTCCAACACCTTTTCTTCACTATTGAAACATCGATTTTATGATCTTTTTATATGAAGACTACAGACACAACGATACGATCCAAGTGCAGTAATACAAATTCTTTTTAATATTTATATTAAAGAAATATTCTAATTTTTATTTAATTTTGACGTGTTGAAGGCCATTTTGGAGATAATAATGGTGGATTAGGTTGTGAATTTTGGCTAGGGCACTGCATCGCTTGGCAGTTGTCACATGGTGCCTCCCATCAACCAGACAGATGAAAACTACTCCTTTTGTTGAAATTATTAACCCCCAAAATAATAATTAAAAAAAATCCCGCAATTTCAAAGCAGATTTTCGATTAAATTATAGATATTTATGTGCTAATAATTATATATATTACTCATATAAATCATATGATATGATGCAAAATTATGCTGACGAGACAAGTGCAACAGTAAATATTGATATATTATTCCATATAAAAGTATAACCTCTAATGTATGGATACGAATACGACACGGACACGTAGATTTTTTTCAATATTTACCTCTACAGAGATATTAGGGCATGTGTCTGATATGACACAACGCGACACAGTAGTATTAAACCAAAAGAAGTTTATATGGAGACTAGTAACCTTTGACCGTGAATGCCCCAATTTAGAAAAAAAAAAAAAGTTTTAAACCAAAAGATAAGTTAACCTATAATTTTCACCATAAATTAGGGAAGATTGACAATAATCATCCTCAATCCCCATGACAACAAGAGCACTAATAATATCCAAGATCCATTATTGTGAGGTGACACAAGTATGATACATTTAAGATAGATTATTGAATTTACATCGTTGGCCGAAATGTACGTAATCCAGTAAGCTAACAGATATTAAGAATCTTTATTATGAGTTATATTCTCCTCCACTCAATTCATGCATGTCTTTGAGCATGTAGGTTCCGTGTCAGGCTTATAGCCCCTCCAAATAGGTTCACGATCGTACAGTATGGGTCCTCCAAGCAGCACGCAAACACCGCCAAATATATTACACTAGATGATGTATGATATATCTACTAGATATGTTCTCGCACTGCTTTTTTTTGTAGAAAGCTCGACCAGCGAGAAAAAGTGTTTGGCCGAAGCCAAAAAAGGCCACAGGCAGCCAATCCCCGGCCCATGTTCAGGGTGTGATCTATACTTGACTTCAAACTGAGCTTCTCAATTTGTTAGAGGCGGTTGAATTGGCTTCAATCGAGATTTCATCACCTTCTTCTCTTAGGCACTCGAAGCATATTGGAAAGTTTCCAGTCGGGGGAAGGCTTAGCTCAAATACTTTCAAGAGCTTGTTGGAGTAAATTTAGTATTGGAGGAACTCAGTTTTAGATCAAACTATCCACATTCAGATTTGAGATGGGGTCTTGAGTCTTGACTCAGCACAAAGTTAGGAGGAAAGTTTGGGCCCATTATTTGATCTGTATTGGTGATGGAGTTGGGCCTATAAACGAAACCCTTTATGTTATTATGCTGTCAACTGGTTGAATTTGAATAACATAATAACTACACTGATCTGTGGTTTCAAATTTTTTTTTGGGTCGAATCTTTGCTTTCAATTTGAAATCATATATATATAAGTTTAAGTTCATTAATACTAAATTCAGATCTAATAAAAACTAAAACTCCATATTGTAAATAAATAACAAAAGTTGAATTCATGAACATCAAAAGAGGATTAAAAATGCATATTTTATTTAATTCAGAAAAATACCTCAAAAGGAAATATTTGTTGTAGCTTTACATTACTGTATTCTAATTAAGAATATTTATTAGTATATATTATATACGTGAATATTAATTAATTTGATAGCAAATATTATTTCATGCTTAATCTATTTATTTTAAATTAGTTGAAACTACATAATTATAATAAAAAGTATTGTCAAAGCTACAATCTTTGAGTGACGCCAGAATCTATAACTTTTTTATCAGCTACTATATGTTTGTGTTTGTTTGGACTTTGGATTAGTCTTTAGTCATGTCTCTTGAATAGGAAAGTAATAATATTGCTGTTTCATAGCCTTTTATTTTAAAAAAAAAAAAATATTTCTCACCGTTTTTTTCCGAGTCCGGATACTACTGCAAATGCCCAATTGAGTGCGATCCTACCAAGTACTAACCCAATTGCTCCATACACAAGCTAGGGTTTGAACTTTGAACTTTAAATCTTGCTTAAGAAATCTAATACTTCATCCCACTAGATCAACTAACCTTTGGTATCAACATAGCCCTTTATCATGTAGTCAAAAATTGAATTAATTGTTTATATATATTTGGTACCTTATTAATCGACTTTTGAATTTTTGGTCCAAAATTGTAAAAAATGAATTAGTATGAGGCTAAAATAAAAAACAGGTCAAGCTTTTTTTTTTTGGAATTAAAAACAGGTCAAGTTATGATACCAAAAATTACAAATTTCAATCAGTATGAGACCAAATCAGTAAAGTTATGGGATAAAAATGCAATTTTAACTCTCAAAATACAGAATCTTTTAAAAATTGGGGACCCCTGTTGACAAAATTTATCTCTTTCAATTTCCAAAACTGCAATCAATAAATAACGTACATTGCATTATATCAGATCTCACACGTTCACGTGACAAGCAGTATTAGATTTGTCATGATGGCCAAATTCTTGAATTCAAGTTGAATTCGAAACTTTAGATTAAAATATATTATTGATTGATCAAAATTCGGACTTTGATCAATGTAAAAATATTAATTATCTAAAGTATAAACTATTTAATTTGTCTAATCTTTCAATGTAATATGAAAGCAAGATATGACTTGTTTGGCAACCTTCTATTAGAAATTTATATTTGTTAGTTAGTTTAGAGAAGGCATTTGATAAAGCTTGATTGATTGCCATAATGATATGTTACCATTTTTTAATTACAGGACCTAATTGTGAAATTGAGAAATGTTAGGACCAAAATTGCTACCTTGTGAAAGTTACAGGACCAAAGAGACCAAATTGTATTTAAGAAACCCTAATAATTTTATTTTAGTTTAGATCAGAACATCCACAGTTGACTAAAATGATTAATCCATTTGCTGAATTATAGGCACTTCAAAGGGTGAGACAATTGGCTAGGAGATTTAAAATTGCTCCATACGAACCCCTAATAATAATAGATGTAATACTCCCTAATATTTAATAATAGGGCCAGTTATGAAAACCATGAAACCTTGTAACCTTATACTTACCCCCTAAGTGGGGTGTCTGTAAGGTTTTTTTAGGGGATATTACGTATATAGTTTTAGGTTTTAAGGGGGTATTTGTATGGTTTCAACTGACCAGGGATATTTGTAATATTTTAGGGTTTTAGGGTATTTTTAGAAAAAAAAAACCTAACCTCAGGGTTGTTTTTTGTAATTATCCCTAAATAATACGCACGATTATTGCCTAAGTACACATCAATAGTCATCAATCCACCAACTCCAAGAAACTCAACTCAAATATATATATATAGCATCATCCCCACATGTTGGTCTCAATCCCACAAACTCTTAACTGATATGACATCTCTGACAGAGATAATCCAACGATAGTCGTCTTGTAATTTTCTCAATGTTTTTCTCTGCTTAACTCTATGCTTTACTCTTTAGCTAGCTAGGAATTGAATCCCAATTAGGCTTTCTATTTGTGTATATCATGATCGAAAAGGATACAGCTTTATCCTATCCCTTTATAACATTGATTTCTCAACCTAATATCATTTTAATATTGAACCTTATTTTTTGGAAGAAAAAAAAATCTATCTTTCGCCTCCGTTTACAACGTCAAAGATGACGGTAAGTGAAAAGATCATCTAAACATTGGAATTATAAAAGCATCATCATGCAAATTTGTAAGTGGTTTCTAATATTTTGTGCAGTTACTCGGTTGGATGCACCGCAAGCTAATGCAGAATAGCACAGAGCCGCCGAAGAATCCTACGACAAGTAAGTAGTAACACCATTCTTCTTTCGTTTTTTTGGGGTTAAAATGTAATTTATATATCTCGTGTAGCATACAAAATTGACAAAATACGGCCTCTACATAAAAATACTATCCGAAATCTAAATTTATCAAACGTAAATGATCGTATAACAAGTGTATCTCACATATTTACTATGTGATTGCTCGTTAATTTTCTTTACTATTGACCGATCAAATGGCAAATATAAAATAAATGTCATCTATATTAATATTGGTTTGATCGTGTGAGATCCAGACTAGAACACAGATAGTTTTTATTTTGAAAGGAGAGATTTACAACTACCACCCTTGGATCAGGTTTGGTTTCATTACAAATTAGTCATTCTTGTTTTAAAAATTACAAAAACACTCCTTAGGTTTCATAATTCTTGTAACACCTTCATTGAATTTTGGTTATGTTCACACCACCGGGAGCGTCTTGTCTCCTGTTCAATATTGTAAGAGTTAATGCTGGTTAAAGTCTCTATTTGTTTCGTTTCCAAAAATTTTATATGAACAATGAAATCTGAAGGGGCTTTTTGTAAGTTATGAAACAATAGGGACTAATTTGTAATTACACCAAACATCAGGAGTACTGGATGTAAATTACCCTTTTGAAAATCAGTCATGAAATATATTGATCAAGAAGTTCTTGACAAAAGCAGAAATAACATAATCTGCAATATATATCAAGTTCCCTTCAAGAACACAGTTAAAATACAAGATAAATTGACATGATCCTCATTTGGTCTTGTGATCTGCAGAAAACCCTTCACTTCTCTCAGTACAAACTCTCTCCGAACACGAACGAACTTACCACACAGATCCTCCCAGGAGATTCTCACACTCAAACAACAACAAAACTACACAAAAACTCCCAAACATCTTATTCGAATCCAGCCAGGTTGTCGACGAACCCTTGGAGCCTTTCGACTTCCTCTCAATCGGAACATTTGGACTGGAAATTCTCAACAGTACAGACGATCCTCCAACTCCGACACTCCGACAGTTAACCGATCAGCAAATCGAAATATCAGAAAACGAACTCAATCTGATAAACTATGAGTTAGGAAAGTTTCTGGAATCCGAAGATGATCATACCGATGCTAATGCTTATAATGGAACATCAGAAAGGAGCAGTCAGGAGAGTGTAATAACTCTTAGTTATAAATTAGGGAATGAAGAAGATCATGAATCTCATGAAATGGTGGAGAATTTCCCTTTGAAGAATTATTTGTTTGCTGCTTCAGTCGAGTTGGCTGAGACGGAGACAGAGGTGAAGAGAGAGCGAACGTCTCTCGGCGAGCTTTTCAAGAGGAATATTATTAACGTTGTACATGATGATGATGGTGATATCTCATCCGTAACTGTAAGAAAATCGTGTGAAGTGGAAGCTGAAGAAGTTAAAACCAGAAAAGCTGCAAGTTTTATCAAGAAGTTGACAAAGAAGAAGTTTCAGTCATCATCTGATCATAATGATTCGTATTCAACTAAGAAAAAACTCTACAAGGTTTGCTTGCTGTTTAATTATTAAACTGCCAAAACAAATTACAATGTCAATGACATTTAAAATTAAGGGATAATTACAGAAAACCCCCTGAGTTTAAATTTTTTTCTGAAAACACCCTAAAGCCTTGAAACATAAAAATATATACAAAATACTCCCTAAACAACCTTTCAAATACCCCCTCAGTATAAGGTTATTACAAGATTTTAGGGTATTTTTCATAAATAGCGTAAACCTCATGAGATTTTTGTAACTGCACCTAAAATTAAGTCACGTACATTGTAGAAATTTGCAATGTATAGTAAGTCCCTATTTTTACCGAAAATTCATAATCCCGTAAGAAATGGTCATGCCACTGGTACGTGACCACTTGAAATTCCGGCAAATCATTACATTTAAAAAAAAAGGGCCGACATTGCAATTAATATTTTTAATGAGGATTTTATTGCAAATTGCAATTAAATTACGACATGACAGAATTACCAAAATGACAAAATTATAAGATTAATTTTACATTTTTGCCAATAATTTCTATCAACTTTTTTTTCTTACTATAAGATATTTAGTGTCACAAGACAAAAGTGTTACATTAAATAGTGTCGCAATCAATTGTTTTTTTCTTTTTTTAGTGTGATATGATTAGGTAAACTGCCGAAATTATTAGAAAGAAATTTGTCAAACAACAAATATTCTTTATTTTATTATTAATTATATAATATATTAGGTGTCCACAATTTTTAGAGAAAAATACATTTTATATCGTCTTGTTATAGCACTGCCAAACCATCAAAATTTAATATTTATCGGCTTAAAATATTTAGATCAAATCTCACTTCGATTTGCAGAAATAGATAATTAACATAAGTATAATTCATGAAGTTTTTTTAAGTAATTAATGTTTTAAATTCAACTTTATATTATATTGAATATATAATATTAAAATTTAAAGGTCGGTAGGTAATATTAAATATTAATTATAAAACAGAGCTTTAACAAAAATTCAAGATGATTTAATTAATTAATTAATACTTTTATTTTTATGTTTTTATCTCATATATTATTTGTACTTTTAAATACAGGATCATATATTAATTCTTTTAATTAATGTATTTTATTTTCTTTGAAATATTTAAGAGTTAATTTGGCCTTAATTAATTTTCCATGCAGACCCTTGTTAAAATGTTTCAAAAGAAGGTTTACCCTGAGGATCAGATGACAGAGATTATTAAGCTGCCAAAGGGCAACAAGAAAAACAGTGGAAAAAATAACTTAGATCAATCAGTCAGCAAAAAGAGTAAGAAAATGAAATTATCTTGGGCTGGAATCTGCAGAGGTGCTTCCCCAGTCAATGGAGGCCATTGGATTAAAACAGACTCCGATTGTAAGTATAATTATATTTTTTGTCTTATAAATAGGGTAAAATTGCAAATATATATATATAATTTTCATACTTTTTTGTTTTCCTGCAACAATAGACTTGGTTTTGGAGCTGTAGGAGAAGAAGTAGGCAGCCTTTCATCCTTCAAGTATGTATGTGGAATTTGCCAAAGTATTTTATTTTCTGAGTGAATGTAATTAAGTGCCAAAATAAGAGCCTCTCATGCCTGTGAACTTTCCATTGTATGTCATGAATTCATGGATGTTATTACTGTATTTTATTTACATAGGTCGAGTCGAGTCGAACCATACATTAAAGTATATATAAAATTCTCTCTATGAATGACAGATGTTTTCCCAAAGATTCGGATGTGGTTAAGCCAACATAATGCCGAAATACTAAATTACGTTACTTGGTGGTAACAATGCTCAATTATGTGTTTGGCATAATATATATTCTCCTTTGTTTGCACTTTTGCAAGTAATTAATAAAATAAATTTCTCACACTTTTTGTCCATGGCCAATAATAATAATTCAATCTGCCCTACTTGTAAGATTTTTTTCTTATTATCACATTTGAAAAATCAAATGGATAATTTCATTAGTTTAATTTGGAAGCCCTCCCCAGCAGGAAACTAATTAAAATTTTAGTTACCTGACTAGCTAGGCTATACTAAGAACCTAATGGAAACGTTACTTGAGTTAAATTTGAGCATACTGGACAATAAATTTCGTGGAGCTGAGCTTATCCTAGATTGCTAATTGCTATTTGCTATGACATCTATAATCGATATCACACCTGAACACTTCTAAAAATATTTATGGTACAGTATTATATCGTGTCGAATATTATATCGATATTTTATTGGACACCATTGTTGTACACGTTTTTAGCTAAATCACATAAGACGAATGCGGGAGCAGGTACAATAGCAGAAAAAGTAAAAATAAATTGAGTGCAGAGAGACTTCAAACGTCTAATAAAAAATAATTTCAATAATTATATATGATATGATATGATATAAATTTACTTTATATTCAATATCAAATAAACACAGGCACGTTTAAATTTAAGAATCGACTACGACTTTCGCCTTCCACATGATTTTCTGCTATTTAATGTTGTCATCTTCGATACAATTAAGGGTGTATCTCAGTGTTTTTCTGGTAAGACAGTGATTTATTCCGTGAATATTTTTTCGGCAAGCATGGAAAATTCAGGAAAGAAGGTTTTGCTCACCTCCGATGGCGACGAAATTTCTTTCAACATCGCCTATCATTTAGCTCAGCGCGGTTGCAGGTAATTTTCGTAGTACTAAATTTAATTGGTACAATATTCGCTTGATATTGGTTCTGTAATTTTATTTATTTTTTGGAAAAAAGGTTGGTTTTAATGGGGAATGAGGGGCAATTGAGGAGTGCGAAGGAGAAGATCAAGGGTTCGTTAAACGGCGTCGTTCAGGTGGAGGTGGTGGGTTTGGATATGGAGGAAGAGAGAGAGAGGGTTTTTGAAGAAGCGGTGGAGAAGGCGAGGGGACTCCTTGGTGGACTAGATGCTTTCGTCAACTGTTACTCCTATGAAGGTGAATTGACTATCCTGCCCTTCATACATTTTCTTCAGTCATTTGCGCTCATTCTTTGTTGTAAGATGCATGATTGCTGATGAGCTTGAAATGAGCTGCTTGAAGTTTTTCTGTTTTGGATAAGATTTAATTCAATAGATGAAAATGGGAAAGTCAGTTTTGTTGTATAACTTATGCTACATCATCCGAAATGCCTAAGAAGATCTTCAAGAATGAGAAAGGGAGTATTTGCAAACTTTGAATTTTTCTCTTTTTCTGCTTTTAGCTTATAAAAGCTAAAATGGTGTGTTTTGGTTTGCTGCTTCTGCTTACAATAAAATGTAGAAGCTAGAAGCCAGGGGTGCTTTTTTCAGCCTATCATGTGAAGGGTTTTTTTTATAGTTTCTTTTTCTCCAAAACTCCCAACTTCTACTACTCTGACTATTCAAAACTAATAACTTTTTTTAGAAGCAGAAGTTTTTGCAAACACAGAACACCCAAAAATATTTGAGACTATAAATTATTAACTAGTAACTATCTGAAACAGGAAAGATGCAAGAACCCCTGTCTTTGGCTGAAGATGAATTCAAAAAGATTGTGAAAAGTAATTTCATGTCTGTATGGTATCTTCTAAAAGCTGTGGGTAAAACAATGCGTGACCAAAAATCTGGTGGATCCATTGTATTCTTGACCTCAATAATTGGATCAGAAAGAGGGTTATATCAAGGAGCAGCTGCATATGGTTCTTGTTTGGCTGGAATGCAGCAGCTAGCAAGGGTAAGCTAAGCACATTTTCCAAGTTCCAATATTTATGAGCTCCATGCGAATAACCTTCGTACATTTACAATTTATTATTCAGCAATAATTACACGACTATGTATATTTTTCAGAAATATCCCCCATTGGTCTCAAAATGTCACATGGGCAGATTCTTTTCCATCTTATTATTATGTTATTTTGTTCATTATATACATATATATATGATGTACTCAATTTTTTTAGTAAACTTCACAAATTGTTCTTTCATCTATGGATGATGTTATCTAAGTTCTAAATGATTTTTTCAAATTTGATTGGATTTCGTTGATTAAAAGGGGTATTTGTAATTTGGAATTTGAGAGGGGAAGTTTCTGTAATTATTCATCCTACAGGGGAGGTGAATGTAATCGACTTTACAAGATATTATTTCAAATGTAAAGCTCTAAAAACACTTAAAGTAGACTTATTCAGAAACCCAGGAAATTATTTTTCAATCCTGAAAACTTGATCCATCAATTTCAATCCTGTAAACCAATATCTATGGGTTTTTGAAGTTAGAAGAATTTTTTCGTTGGTTTTTCTTGATATAAAAGTTTATATCAAGAGTTTCTTAGTATATATTTGTTTTCCTAATCATCAAATTAATTTGTGCGCAATTTTTGCAGACAGCAGCGTTGGAGATCGGAAAATATCAAATTAGGGTTAATGCAATAGCTCGTGGATTACATCTTCATGATGAATACCCTGTGTCGGTAGGATTGGATAGGGCTGAGAAATTGGTGAATGAAGCAAATCCATTGCACCGGTGGCTCGATGTTAAAAATGATTTGGCTTCAACAGTCATTTATTTGATTAGTGATGGTTCACGGTACATGACTGGAACAACCATATATGTAGATGGCGGGCAATCTTTGGTGAGGCCAAGAATGCGATCGTACATGTGAAGGATCTTTTGTCATGTCACCTTATTATGTTGTTGAAAACATTGAATCATATAATACGATGTTGTAATAAAGTGAAATGCTGTTAAAATTGCTGCATTCCGAAGTGGGTGTTCAGCATTGGCTTAGCTGATAAGCTCGTTGAAACAATTATTAAGCTGTTTGAAAGCTTACAAGCTTTTAAAATAAGATAAGATGTTGGGAACGTCAATTTATTTTTAAATCTGAACACGTTCTCTTATTAATTGTATTACTTACAATTTTACTATTAGTAACATAACATCTTATAGACTCATTCAAACACTTTGCGATCTTATTGTAAATTCCTAAGTTCCAAACACAACTGTAAATTCCTAAATTCCAAACACAACTTGGGTAATGTAGCTAGCAAATTCTAAAGAAAGCGTTTTTCTAATTTTAGTTTTTTCAACACCTTGATTTTCCAAATACCTCCAATTTTTTCTTAAGCTAGAAGCTGAAACACTTTTTCACTTTACCTTCTAATTTCTAGATTATTTTCATAAATAAATAAAAGTTCCTGGAGAATAGTAAAAGAATTTCTTAGCCAATGGGGTTTGGCATACGTGGTTAATTATCGTGCGCTTCGTGCACTCCATCTAGATTCAAATCCCACTGGAAACACCATTGGGTCCAAAAAAATTTCTTAATAGGTCGGGAGTCTGCCCTGACATTGAAGATGGAATAACCTCTCTTGTTCCTGTTTCTTATTTTTTTACAAACACTCAACTACTTTCTTTCGTGTTCTTTACTTTCTTTCCCCAACACTTCTTGGTTTTACCACTCCACTTTTTCACAACTCTTAACTTCGTGTTCTTTACTTTCTTTCCCAAACACTACCTGATTTTACTATTCCACTTTTTCACAACTCTTAACTTATGCTTTAGCTTCTCTGGAAGCATTAGAATTTGCAAACACCCCCTTAAATATAAGCAACTTAAAATAAGCTTAACCAAACCAAAAATACCGTCTAAAATCTCTAAATCATACCAACCACAAACGCAAATAGCACAGCTGTTAACAGCATAATTTGATTGAAATCGCTGTTCAAAAGATCAAAAGTTCAAAACCAAGAGAAAGATCAACGAAATGAACCCTTGTGATAAAATTTGTAGATAGAGTCAGAAACATTACCATATATGGCTATATCAGCTAAAACTCATCAAAAACCAAGACAAGAAGAAAGTGAAAAAAAAAAAGAACTCTTTCGATGTGTACACATGAGAAGTATTGTTCTGGAAAAAGGCAACCCTGAATTAAGCAAGATTTTCCCAGAGATTATATAGCATCAACAATATTGACAAACTTCAAATCAAATCTAATGCTTGTCTTCTTTAGGAATATCTTTGCCAGGTGTTCCCTTTGGTTTTCCCTTCTCAATTTCCCTGCAACAACATCAAACACAGTTCATACTTTTACCAATAATTCATTGTTAATACACCATCCCTTTTCGTTTTTTGATAATTATCTGTTAATATATAGATGATTCTTCACATTTTGAACTCAAATATGTTATATTCCGGCAGATCCACTAAGATATTCACCATTCTATCAGAAGTCAAAAATCCTTACCAAAGTGAAACATAAACCCAGAAAACAGATATAGAAGATAAACTATGAGCGTATACAAAATGAATTGAGAAGTTAACGGGCATACTTGGCGGCGGTGGCGGACTCCTCTTCGAGCCAGTTACGGATATGGCGGACGTTACGGCGGAAGATAGAAGCTGATTGTTTCACGTCACTCCTCAGCAGCAATACAACGGCGCTCACTCCGGCCACTGTCAGTATAAAATTCGTCAGCGCCATTTTACTGTATTGATGAATTTAGCTTCAATTCAGTTCTACTGAAAGATTCAATATGTTCTATAAACTAAAGGCCTGCAAGATCAATCAAATGATGATGATGGCGATCAATCAATTTTGTAGGGTTTTGAAGATTTAGGAATTTCTTGGATGAGAAGAAATTGGGGAAGACTCAGATTTTAGTTCAATTCGTAAATCATATTGGGCTGGGTCCATCACATGAATGTTGTGCACCAATATTTTATAAAAGTTTTGGGCCATGGTTCTTAATTCTTAAGGATGCCTTCTAAGCCCATCTACATTTGATGAACTTTTTTCCACTTCCTCATTTCACAACACATTACAAAATTAAAGAAGTACAAATCAATCAAATGATATATTGTATGTAAAAGTATGATTACATGACTTTCTAGTTGAATTAATACGACAGCTTGTTAGAGATAATAAACGTATCAATTTTAACGTAGCTGGTACATAAAAACACTAGAGAACAGAGATATTACATTTTTCGTGAATTACACTTAGATCACCTATACTACAGGAAATTACATTTAAACTTATCGTACTTTGACTCAATCTTACGAATTACTTATTCCGTTTGTTTTGGTTAGGGTTCCTATAACTTTGTGTCAGATTTTGGGAAACAAGCGCAGAGGTAATTATGTCTATCTATGGAACCACCAAATATTCCAGCTAGCTCATACAGTCATCAGCCTATTAATTAGCCAGCAAAAGCTCATTGTATATCCTTCGGCTGGCTCACCAGCTATGGGGATTATTATTTCTGTTTTTCCACAACAGAAGCCTAAAGTCGCGTTTGTCGTGGCTGACGATTCTTCTTAATAACGTACGGTAAGCTGGCCAGAGAGTTTCTACAGTGCCGGGCCGCCGGCTTAGCTGAGGGATCAACTATCAAGCTAGCCGACGTTAATGCAAAGGCTGCATAAGATATATTTTCGCCGTTCAAGAGAGCTGGCTTAATTCGACTTGAACGTCAACACATATATCAATTCCGTCAGCTAGATTTCTAGAATTAAAGACAAGTTATGAAAACCCCTTGAGGTTATGCTGGTTACGAAAAATATATACGCTAAAATTAATTAACTTTAAAATTAATATATTATGAAAATTATATTGAGATTGTAAAATATTACGAATAATATTACCCTCTAAAATTAACAGAAAATCGTTGACTCAGAGGTATTCAAAATGTTTCAGGTTTTAAGATATTTCCCATAAAATGACCTATGTCGGGGTTTTTTGTAATTCCCCTAGAATGAATATATATCCAAAAAATACAGCTATACATATGCATATATATATATATATATATATATATATATATATATATATATATATATATATATATATCTTATGTTTGTGTGACTCTGTGACCTGCATTATGCATATCTTTAAGAGGTTTACAAATGCTTAATTCCCGTAATAATTGAGCTTGTAAAGTTAATTAATTAATTTAGCTAATTAAACTGAGTTTTCGATCGGACCTAGCTAAAATCATATATATATATATGAAAATGATTAAGTGGGATGTTTTAGGAAACATGCTTATGTGTTAATGAGTTGGATTAGTTAGAATTAGTTCATTTTGCCACATAAATTATTTCTATAAATAAGTTCATTAATTATTATTTTTGTAACTTACATATATATTTAATTGATATTCCACATATTTATTATATTAAAAATTTTGTAACTCCTATTTAATTGTAGAATTAAATAACTATTTTATATAATATTGATATTGAAAATTTCAATCAAGAAATAATTTTAAGTAAATTTTAATAAGCTTTACTAATCATTATGAACTTTATATTTATGTGCTAAAAAATATACATATGATTGAAGAGGAGCTTAAAACTATTTATAATTTAAATATAATATTCAATTTGTACATGAAAGCATAGTTTAGAAGAATTACCATTCAACAAATATTAACAATATTTGGGTAAAAGATTATTTAGTTATATAATTAATACTTTTTTTTATTTTGTATTCTTTTTATCTATCATGTAATTATTTTTCCAAAATTTCTTTTAATTATTTGTGGGGGTCACATAATTACATATATTTTTTAAAATATATGTTTAATTAAATTTTATTATTATCTTAATATTATAAAATAATAAAATAGTTGATTTTTTTTTAGAAAAAACTCTAAATACATGTGTCATTTTCATTTTGCGGTGGAAAAATTATATTTCATTTCAATGTGAATAAATTGGTTAAGTATTTATATTTAAATATTAGTATTTTCATAATATAAAGGAAATTTAAATAATAAATGAATATTATTATTACTTAATAATGAAATAATAACAAATTATTCAACAAAAAAATAATATAAAGTATACAAGAGATTCCAATCATTATTTATATGGTCTCTTATTAAATATTTTTTTATATTTTAATTATTATTTTAATATTTTTGTATTGATTGCGTGTATGAGTTTAAAAAAATATTATATATATATATATATATTTATATTTATATAGATATATAAATATAAAATGAGTTTTTCATATATATATTTCAGAATTATTTTAATATATGTTTCAAATTATATATTAATTAATTATTTATATATTTTATTAATTATAAATAAATTTTTCGTGAAATGCAGGGGATAAATACTAGTTGTTATTAATGCGAAGAAGTTTCCCTGAAGTACGTAGTTTCATGTTGACATGCCAATTACGTACTCCAAGTCCCATATATGCGCGCAGTAAACAAGCTTTACATGCATGTATTAATTAAGTGATGACAGAATTAAGGGAAAATAAGCCATGTTGTACGTTTCGAATCGAATCAGAATCTCAATCTCCATAACGTGAAAGATAATAATTATATTAGGCCTGATAATAAGGTAAATTAAATGAACAGGTATTTAGTTGACTTTGTTATTTTCGATGTTTACATTTATATTTTTGGTAAACTAATTAAGTATATATACATGATCTATTTATTCTGCTCTATTTTGATTGTATTTTGTTTTTCGAAATATACATTAATTGATTGAGTCGTCTCCGCTAGCTATAAACAGCAAGGGAAAATCCAACTTATCAATTATCATTTACTCTCTGTTGTCAAAAAAATCAAATAACTTCGTCTAATAAGTTTCATACATACCAGCTATATATTAATTTTGGTATATATATAATAGTGTTTTCGTAATTAAAGTTTAATTATCTGCCCCTGTAATTAAGTGGTGAACTAATTAATTTGATTACAATTAAAATTCTTACAAAAATATCTAATTTTATATGGAAATGTTATATTTGGTATATACATAATAGGACTTTGTTTCTTTTAATTAGAAATAGTTATTATTAATAGATTTGATTTGGGAGGTTTGTGGTCTAAAATATGAGGGATCCAATTTTTAGTGAGATTAAACCGCTATGATCTTTGTAATAAATATAATTTATAACAAACTCGGATACAATTTTGAAAAACAGAAAGATGCCTCGAATCTAATCATATCATTTCATTCTATTGATAATTTTTAGCGGATCATACTATGATTCTAGTATGAGTGCAGTTAGGCAAGTCGGCCCCTATCGTCTAGCTAGTCGTGGTCTAGGACATCTCTCTTTCAAGGAGGCAACGGGGATTCGAATTCCTCTAGGGGTAAGGTACTACGAAAGGAAGTTGATCATGGATTCCCAATAAGCCTAAAATGGCTTCTTCCTGGGTCGATGCCCGAGCGGTTAATGGGGATGGACTGTAAATTCGTTGGCAATATGTCTACGCTGGTTCAAATCCAGCTCGACCAAAAAATTCGCCAATCTACCATGAGATGGTATAACCCTTCAGAAATACCCCATACCATAAGATAAAAAAGAATCACATTTTCTGCTAGATCCCTTATTTCCCTGGGATTGTAGTTCTATTGGTGAGAGCACCACCTTGTCAAGGCGGAAGCTGCGGGTTCGAGCCCCGCCAGTCCGAGCAAATAGAACACCTTTCAGGAGTATCAATACCGTAACATGAATCATAAATGCATGGATATGATCAAAAAGTTCGTGGTCCCTAATGGAATAGGTAACAAAGCCACTTTGCCGCCCACAACTACGTACTAAATCACCACCTCCCCAGGTTAAGCAGGTGCTTAATTATTGTTGCACCCGGAGCCATTGCACTAGGTGCTAAAGTGTGGGTGTTTTGTATCTATTGAGCAAAAACGGGTTGTAATTGTATAGCGGTATCTGAAAACATATCTTGAGAACGTCCCAAGGCGATTATGATATCATTATGATCCTATTTACTTTGTTTATTGGCTCTTTAAGAATTCCTTAACTTTAATCAAGAAGGAACATATTTGGATATATTATCCAAATGGTTAGCTCTGTCTATTAACCTTTTACATCAAAACTTAAAGGAGTTGACGGGTTGATCTGAATTTTTGTTGTTTCGGAAAGTTTAGGATATCAAATTATTGCAGGTACATGAATCCATGTAAGCAACCTTAATTATACGCTCTCTCCCCAATCTCATCAATCTCATTTAATGGAAGAACATCTGAACATGCAGTTGCGTAAATAAACGACCAATTAATTGATTACCATCAACTTGCGTAACTTAACGGTCTACAACTATTTATAATGTACGAATATTTCTAAAAGTTTTATCTTGTCGTGTTGTATTGTGTCTGATACTGTGTCGGATACCGGTGTCGTATATTTCTCTAGTGTAAAATATCAAAAAAAATTCGTGTCGTTGTATCCGTATCGCTGTGTCTTATCTATGTTTCATTGGTAGAAAGAGTTCTACACATTAATAATTTGACTCAATTCGATCCATATAGACGAGCTTTGGAACCAAAAAAAAAGGTATAATTAATTAATTAACTTCCCTTCCTTTGATCACAAATTATAATACTAAAGAAAATTAACCAACATTAATTAGCTTGCATTTGCTACTTGATTTTGCATGCCTTTAAATTGGAAACTAGCTTAGATCTAGCTGCTTTAATTTAAATTACATCAAACACAACAATACTTTTATTGCAAAAAGTAAAAATGTTGTCTTTCCGAATCCCAAATATTCGTCCTACAGCAAACACTACCAATTTCCCTGTCCACAGTCACAGAATTAGCTGCAAACCCTTCTCCTTATCTACAGTACTTTGCACTTTCCAAAGCAAAATTAGAGATGGCCCAGCTGATAATTTTCAATGAAAAATCTCATGATCTCTCCAGGTTCCGTTTGGCTGCAGGTAATTGCTCAAAACCTGCCCGGCCTGGTGAGCTTGAGAAAGAGAAAAATGCATTAATCCAACTACCTGAAGGTTAGGATCCAGAAATGATGCCCAAACACGTCGCTCTGATAATGGATGGGAATAGAAGGTGGGCTAAAAATAAGGGATTGCCTGTATCAATTGGACAGAGAGCTGGTGGAAAAATTGTGAAACTACTTGCTTTGAACTGTGCCAAATTTGGAATTAAAGTTTTCTCTCTTTTTGCTTTTTCCACTGAAAATTGGAGACGCCCAAAGGTACTCAGATCAGATTTAATCTTGTCTTGTCTGATTATTGTCGAGATATATATATATATATATATATATATTTATATTGAATCATAGTCTTTTCTAACCGACTTTGAGCTTTTATATGGGATGGAGCTGGATCATTCTCTAGCTACCTACAAGCATATATATGTACAAACAAAAAAAATATAATTTAAATTAGGGTGATCAACACATAGTACACTACCTTGAGGTTTGTCGATATTACAAAAATCCCCCGAACTTGCTAATAGTTAATACAAAAAACTAACGGCTATAATTAATAATAATATTCATTTCATTTTTAAAATTTCTTTTATATTTTGAAAGTATTAATATTAAAATATAATAATTTAATAAATGTATTTACATTGAAATGAAATATAACTTTTTTACTGAAAAAAGAACATGAGAAATGTGTATTTGGAAAAGTTTTTTTTTAATCAATTGTTTATTTATTTTATATTATTAAAATAATAATAAAATTTAATTAAACTTATATTCTAAAATTTTCTTCCTTACTTTAGTCGGATAAATTTTCATTTAATTTGAATCAATTGTGTCAAATATATCTGATAGAAACAAAAATATTAAATATAATATTTTTAATACATTATTTTGTCTTTATTTAATTAATAAACATTTAATGCAGTATGTATAACTCTAAAGTTTACTAAAATTATTTTTAAAAAAAATTAATTTTAATATTATATAAAGTAGTTATATACTTCTATATTTATATAAGTAGGAGTTATAAATTTTTTAGTATACATAAAAGTATGAAATATCAATAAATACATATGTAAGTTACAAAACAATATAATTAATAAAATTTATTATAGAAACAATTTACATGACAAAATGGATCAATTCTAACTAATCCACTTCATTACCACATAAACATCTTTCCTAAAATACTCCACTCATTCATTTTCATATATATATATATATATATATATATATATATATATATATATATATATATGATTAGGTATTAGAAATTAAATGTAATTAAATTTTCATCATCTTTGAGAATGCGGTGCAGGAAGAAGTTGAGTTTTTGATGCACTTGTATGAAGAGGTTATACAATTAGAGAACCAGGAGCTAATTCGGTAAGCACCCATACTACACTTTCCCCCATGTTTAGTGTTATATATATATATATATATATATATATATATCATTTTATTTTTAGTACTTACTAATAACATTAGTTTTTCTTGCACTATATATGATGGAAAAAGTAAATGGCAAATTGTAATATTGGCACTTTTAACTTGACAAACATTGACATTTCACTACAATAATATGACAAGTTGTAATTATTTCACTATATTGATCAACATTTAATAAAGGACAAAAATAATTAACGGCAGGACCTAAGTATTAGAAGGAGAGTCGACATATATATTTGATGGTATATCTCTGTAATTTCAATAGTCTTGCTAGCTGTATTATTTTTTTCCTGAAATCGAGGGGCGTAAATGTAATTATTCCGATATTTCAATATGTGCCAATTAGTTAAAGGACATTTGCAATTTGCTCTTAATTTTTACAAATTTGCCATATATGAATAATTAGAAGTGAGATTAAATTAATTAGTTTTATAGATATTATCTGCAACAAACTTTTAATTAAGTTTCTGATGATGAATGAAGAACATTAATATATATTTGTGCATGCAATGACAGGAATAATATTCGTTTAACATTCATTGGTGATAGAAGCCGACTTCCAGAATCACTGCAAAAGCAGCTATCGTATGTGGAAGAGCTTTCGAATAACAACAGTGGAATGCTCCTGGTCATGGCTCTAAATTACAGCGGTCGATCCGACATAACACAAGCAACCAAAAAAGTTGCAAGTAAAGTGAAAGATGATGTCTTCCCCTTGTCGGTCAGCATTTAGAAACAAATGGGTTTGAGTTTCCAAACCCTGATTTGCTGATAAGAACAAGCGGCGAATTGCGAGTCAGCAATTTTATGTTGTGGCAATCAGCATATACAGAAATGTTGTTTGTCGACAAACTGTTTCCTGATTTTGACGATGCAGATCTTGTGGAGGCACTCAAAGCATATCAACGGAGGGAAAGGCGTTACGGTGGACGTGGACGCATCAAGTAGTTATAATTTCTTATGTGTTTCCGTGTTAATTGCATGTGTGATTTAATTTGCAGTGTTTAATGGGGGTTGCTTTCATCTCACTTCTTGTATTTGGAGTTGTAACTCTTTCAATAAATTAACAGCGAAAATAATATTTACAAAGATTTGGAGTTGTATTTGTTCGGTTTAAAGGTGATTACTTACCACTGAAACAAAAGATATAGAGTGATACTGACATTGAGTTAATATTTGAGAGTTTTATTAAATATGTTAGATCCGTGCATGACAGGTTTGTTTGTTTGTTGTTTCTTTCTTGTTAAACATGTGGCAAATTGTGTTGCCCAGCCACTTTATTGTTTATTCACGAAAATTACAGATTCGACTAGCTATATGTTTGGGGCATGTACCTACCTTCGTACCTGATCTTATATTTTTTGAGTTGAATATTTAATGCAGTTGTCCCATACTCGTTGAGGAATGTTTATTTCCAAAAACAAATTGAGAAAATTACATTTTTCATCATGTAGATTTGCATTAGTGTGAAAAGTGGTACACTAGTTTGTAATTATTGGAATTATAGCAAGAAACATCATCCACGTGGACTTTTTTTTATTTTATTTTCCGGCCAAGACTTAAGACGCGCCCACATCATTTAGCCACCTCAGATAGCGTGACAAAAGTGTGCCCTCCTTAAACCCACCCAATTCATCTGACCATACGTTAGAGGGAGTCAAACCCTAGCTAACAAAGAACTTCCCCAAATCATTTTCTGAGAAAAAAAATTCTCCTTCTTTTCGTTTCGTTTGAACCCTAATTTCATGAACAATGGTGATGAAAAGGAGCTTGAAGGAGATATATAGATTTAACACCACCTCTACCGTAAGTGACTTGTGCTTAAATTTTTCTTAGAGAAGTAGTGTTTGGTTTGTTTATTGATGAATAGTATAGAATCAGTCGTATAGCAATGTTTGTGGTAGAGAAAGGTTAACTATATGTTCAAAATTGTCTAGATTTGTCTTCTTCCGATTATTGCTAACTTAAAGTTTCGAACTATATAATGTGGAGGCTTCGTGTGTAGTTGGGAAGAGCGATTAAATATGGCACCCTCTGTCCGTTCTCCTCATGTTTTTCTTTTTACTTTTTTTTTTTTTTTTTTTTTTTTTTTTTTTTCTGGTCGGGCATGTTTTTCTTATGGACAATATGCTTTTGCTTCCATTAAGGGGGGATCTTTTGGTAATATCCAAAATGATGATGTATACACTAGTGGCCATGTGATGAAGGCTGACTTCGGACGACCTAGAGAACTTGTCTGCATGCGTCAGTTGAAGCCTTGAAGGCTTAGGTTATCACAAGAGGTACTACAACATATCACTTTCTGGGTAGGAGGTGATAACCAACAGTACTAACTAGCTTGGATTTGCATTTCTTTAAATTGGAAACCTACTCTAGGTGCTTTAAATCAAACACCACATTAATACTGCTTTTTATTGCAAAGAAAAATGTTGTCTTTACGATTTCCAAACACTACCAATTTTTCTGTCCACAGACAAGATCAACAAACCCTTCTCCTTAACTACACTTTGCACCTTCCAAAGAAAAATTAAAGATGGCCCAGCTGATAATTTTTTACAGTTTTTCAATGAAAAATCTCATCTCTCCAAGTTCCGTTTGGCTGCAGGTGGTGGCTCAAAAACTGCCCCAGGTGAACTTGACACAGAGAAAAATGAAATCCTACCTGAATGCCTGGATCCAGAAATGATGCCCAAACACGTCGCAGTGATAATGGATGGGCATAGAGGGTGGGCAAGAAATGAAGGTTTGCCTATAGCAGTTGGACACAGAGCTGGTGGAAAAATTGTGACACAACATGCTTTGACCTGTGCGAAATTTGGAATTAAAGTTTTCTCTGTTTTTGCTTTTTCCTCTGAAAATTGGAGACGCCCAAAGGTACTTTGTTTTCATAACTGTTGAGAACTTGAGATATTTATATTGAATTATAGACTTTTCTAGCCGACGTTTGAGCTTTTATATGGGAGGATAAACCCAGCCTATTTATAATCTTAACGTCCATAACGGCTATAAATGCCAGTTTTCAAAATAACAAAAGATTATTGTACTTGGTAATAAATAACAATACAACCCTTACACTTTGAAATAATTACATAAAATAACCTAAGAGCATTAATGTCTTCAAAACTATGACATCAGGGCTACGAGGTATTCTTGAAAAATTAAAAAAAAATTAGCGGAAACATCATGAACCCTATTAATGTCTGTTAGCTTTGTATAATTGTTTGGAGCCTTAGGGACTGGAGTTTTGTGTTATTTTTAAAAGTAGAGGGGGATCATTCGTAATTTTGACAAACGTCAAAACACCAAGAAGTTTGACCTGAATCACATTTCCAGTATTAGTTATTCATTTTCAAGTACTAATTTAAGGTATTTGAAATGTAATTAAAATTTTCATTCTCACTCTCCAAATTTATTTCTAATTATTCATCAACTTGTAATGCCCTGCAGGAGGAAGTTGAGTTTTTGATGCACTTGTATGAAGAGGTTATACAATTATATAGCCAAGCTAATTCAGTAAGCACCCATACTACTCTTTCCCCCATGTTTAGTGTTACTATATAAATCATTTTATTTTTAGTTACTAACATTAGTTTTTCTTGCACTATATAATATATGAGGCAAAAAGTAAAGGGCAAATTGTAATATTGGCACTTTTAACTTGACAAATATTGACATTTCAGTACAGTAATATGAAAAGTTTTAATTATACCCACCACTAACTCGTGAAAAGTGGTAATTTAAGTAACTTTTTTCCTCAAATTACACCGAAAATTACATGTGTGGTGCATGTACCAGCGAATTTTACTGAGCTCGCAATTGATCGATTACTTGGCATAATGTTATAAATACAACTGGCGTGGTGAATAAAATTGTGACAAGCACTCGGTCAGCCACTAGCTCAGTAAAATTGGCCGACACATGCAATTTCCGGCATGATTTTTTAATTTGGGGAAAAATTGACTTAAATTGCCACTTTTCAAGAGTTTATGGGTATAATTGTACGTAATGACAATTGTTGTACTGAAATGTCAACATGTATCAAGTTAAATTGTCAATTTTACAATTTTGGGGAAATTTTGTCTTAAATTACCACAAAATTGTAGTTACTCACTTAGTCGGTATTAATGTGATTTGTCAAATTAATATATTGAAATATCAGTCTGTGCTAAGTTAAAGCACAAGTTTTGCAATCAGGGAACACACCGTTCCCATTAACTAACACACCAGATAATCTAGCTAAATTATGAGCTGCCTATTAGTATTCCTACGAACAAATGAAAACAAGAAAGACGGAATGTGAGAAAGGTTCTCCAGCTTGTTTTACAAATTTACCATATATATGTATGAATAAGAAGTGAGATCAGTTTTCTGCAACAAACTTTTAAGTTGCTGATGATCAATGAAGAACATGATTTGTGCCAATGACAGGAATAGTATGCGTTTTACATTCATTGGTGATAGAAGCCGACTTCCAGAGTCACTGCAAAAGCAGTTATCGTCTCTGGAAGAGCTTTCCAAGAACAACAATGGAACCCGGATGGTCATAGCTCTAAATTACAGTGGTCGAAACGACATAACACAAGCAACCAAAAAAGTTGCAAGTAAAGTTAAAGATGGAGTTTTACAAGTTGAAGATATCAATGAGAGCTTATTCGAGCAGCATTTGGAAACAAATGGGATTGAGTTTCCAAACCCTGATTTGCTGATAAGAACAAGTGGCGAATCGCGAGTCAGCAATTTTATGCTGTGGCAATTAGCCTACTCTGAAATGCTATTCGTGGATAAATTGTTTCCTGAATTTGATGAGGCGGATCTTGTTGAGGCTCTCACAACGTATCAGCAGAGGGAAAGGCGTTACGGTGGACGTGGACGTGGTGTTTCAGTGTTTGTGTGATTTAATTTGCAGTGTTTAATGGGGTTGCTTTGATCTCAGTTCTCGTATTTGGAGTTGTAACTCTTTCAATAAATTAACAGCGAAAATGACATTTACAGAGATTTTCAGCTAGCTTTTCATTCCCTTCCCTACAAGAATATTCTTGTGCTAAAATTGTTGGATTTGTAAAATATGAAACTAAAAATGCAAATCCTCTTGTTTTACATAGGATGTAAACATCAATTTATAGCACATATTTATATTAACCAAAAACACAGAAAAATGATCGTCCACATCTTCCGGTCGCCGAAACTTTAAAGATAACATACGAGCATAAACAAAATGCAGAGGTTAATCTAAATGGATAGTTTAGAGAGAGAAAGTGTCGCTCTCTCCTCTGAAGAGACAGATATCCTTCAACGGAGTTCCAAGAAGGTTAAAGCTTCGGTCATGGATAGCCACCCTGATACTACTATGATTGATGGCTCTACGCGGAGGCTGCTGATAACACGGGGCAGGTGCAAGACAAGTCTTATCGAGACAAGCTGGTTGGAGATAAACAGAAGAAAGAGATCAGATTCTCTAAAGATCCCTTGAAACATGGTAAGATTGTTCTTATTCCTCCATTAGACACAAACCCCTATCCCCAGATAAAGATTGATCCTGAGTATGAAAACGAACTGCAATCCCCATGGGTTAATGCCATTATCCTGAGGTTCCTTGGTAAGTCTATCAGCTATGATTTCCTTTCGGCTAAGATTGATATGCTTTGGGGAATGTGTGGAGATTTCGAGTTGATTGACGTGGGACATTCCTGCTACATCTTTAGGGTTCCTGATACCTCAATCGCTGGATTTTAACTAATAGGCCATGGATTGTGGTCGAAAAATGCTTAGTTGACCGCAAATGGATCCCTGATTTTCAGCCTTCGATAGATAAGCTCTCTTCGTCAATCATATGGGCTCGTGTGCATGAGATCAACCTAGCACACTACACTGAAGACATGCTAGAGGCCGTTGCTTAAAGTATCGGCATCTCTGTTAAAATAGACCAGAAAACCTATAAGACGGAGATAGGGAGATATGCACGTCTATGTGTACAAGTGGATCTCAGTAAGCCCCTCATTAGTGGCGTCCAGGTGAAGGGCCGTGTGCTCGATGTTTTCTATGAAAATTTGCAGATCATCTGTTTCAGCTGTGGCAGAGCCGGCCACCGGGACACCTCCTGTCCAGAACATGCGGTGGCAGACGAGAAGAAGAAAGGCAAGGAGGCAGCTCCCACTCCAAACCCTAACCCTAACGCTGCTGATGACGTGGCACCTATCAAAAAACATGAAGGCACTTTTGGAGAATGGATGGTTGTCCAAAAGCGGAAACCCAAAAGGAATATGCAAACTAATGTTGGAAAACTTTCCAATTTTAGATCTGATAACAAGTTTGACCTACTGCATGCAGACAAGGAAGGAAGCAGCTTTAGCATGCACAAGACAAAAGCCAAAAAGGTATCTGACCCCTCCTCGTCCAACGCTTCAGGCCAAAATCTGATTTTTAGAGCTGAGGGTGGGACCAACAGAAGAAAGTTGACCTTAGTAAAAAATCACACACTAAGGAATTTGATACAGGTGATCTGTGCCTCTTTAAGAAATTTTTCCCCAAATCAGTGTCCACCCAGAAATTTAAGGTTTCCCCAAACCCTAACCGAATCTCTTCTCCCACAACTGAAGTTTTGAATCCCCAGTCGGCCCTAGTGATAGCGCAACCTCTTTCTATCTTGAAGAGACCCGCGTCCTCTCTCTCACCTAACAAGTTGTCCGACCACCCTGATGATGGCTCACAACCCGCCGGAGAACCACCTGATCCTAAGAGAAACGCGGTTGGCCTACGGAAAAATGATTTTCGATTCTCTGGATCCTTTCGTCCTACTTTTGAAAACCCATTCTCTCTTCCAGAGAGTGGAGGTGGTGACCAATTACTTATGGCAAGGTCTTCCACAAAGGCTTGGAGTAGAGTTGGAGATTGGGCTGGATCATATGGAGATGACTCGACAATGGGAGATGAGTCTGATGGTGATGGAGAGGATCCTCCGGGAGACGCAGTTCGGGTCGATTGAGGACCCGATTACAGCCGAAACCCTTAGTAGTCGTCCCATGAAGATTCTATCCTGGAACTGCCGAGGGGCGGGACATGATAACTTCAAGACTCACTTTCGGGAATTGGTGAGAGAACACGACCCTGATGTCGTCTTTATCATGGAGACCCGTGTAAATCCGGAAAGAGCAGAAACATTATCTACTCGGCTTGGATTTACAAACGTTTGTAGGGCTTCGACTATTGGAATGATGGGTGGAATATAGCTGCTTTGGAACGAAGCTAATATCCAAGTCACCATTCTCAGCACTCATCCGCAATTCATTCACGCCATCATCGGCCCTCGCCTGGAGGATGGATGGCTGTGTTCGGGCGTTTACGCCAGCCCTGATCCTAGCACTCGTGACGAACTTTGGATTTCTTGGAAATTATCTCCCCGCAAGTCAACAGGCCGTGGTTACTTACCGGGGATTTCAACGACATAGCTAACCCGAGTGAGAGAAGTGGTGGGAATGGAGTTCCGTGGCGGCGTTGTGTAAAATTTCGTGAAACCTTTGATAGATGCAATCTCACCGAAACTATTTCCCAAGGCCCTAAATTCACTTGGGTGGGAAAAGGTCCGGTTTGAACTTGCTTGGAGATCATTAGAGATGTAAAGAGATCACTAGAGATGTTTGGAACGCTGAGGTGGAGATCATTAGAGATCATTAGAGATGTCTGGGACGCTGAGGTGGAGGCTATTCCAGCCATTTCGAAGCTGCCGGACCGGCTTCGGGTTTGGAATAAGGAGCACTTCGGGAATATCTTCTACCGAAAGAGAAAACTCAAGAATCGTCTTGTTGGGGTACAGAAGTTGCTTAACTTGTGATTTAATCGCCACCTCTTGACTCTCGAGAAGGAGTTAATCAATGAGTACAATACCATCCTCAAGCAAGCAGAATTGATTTGGTTCCAAAAATCGAGAATTAAGTGGCTTAAATTCGGGGATCTTAATACTCATTTTTTTCATATCTCTACACTTGTTCGGCGACGAATGAATAAAATCTGCACTTTGAAAATTGAGGGGTGTTGGGTCTCGGATCTGGAAACCTTAAAAACCCATGTTAGATCATATTTTGAGGAACTCTTTCAAGGAACCGACCGACTGGAATCGTATTGGCTACCTAAGAGTTCCTTACAGATTGAGATTGATGATGGCGCCCACAATTTCATTGGGAGAGATGTCTCTAATGATGAGGTTTGGAGAGTTGTGAAAGGTTTGAGCCCTCATAAGGCTCCCGGGCCCGACGGTTTGAGCCCACAAGCTTTCTTTTATCAACAATATTGGGAGATTGTAGGTGTTTCGGTTTGTGAACTTGTACGCCAATGTTTCAGCAGTGGAGCGATCCCGGAGGGTCTTGGCACATCCTTTATCTCACTAATCCCGAGCACCGATAGTCCAAGCTCTATCAAAGAATTTCGGCCTATCGCCTTATGTAACGTTCTCTTTAAGATCATCTCTAAAGTTATCGTTTTGAGGCTTAGACCGTATATTGGCAAACTTATTAGCCCCCGCAAAGTAGCTTCATTCCGGGTCGCTCAACACATGATAATATTATTGTGCTTCAAGAATTACTCCACTCTTTCCAGAAATCGAAGAATCGGAAGGGTGGTTTAATTATTAAACTTGATCTTGAGAAGGCCTATGACAAGGTTAATTGGGATTTCCTTGAACAAACATTGAGATTCTTTCGCTTACCGAGTCATATTATTTCCCTTATTATGGCTTGGTCAAGTGTGTTCGACCTAGTATTTTATGGAATGGGGAGCCCCTCGAGCCCATCCAACCAAGATGCGGCATCCGACAAGGCGATCCCTTGTCACCCTATCTCTTTGTGCTTGTGATGGAACGACTCTCCTACGCTATCCTCGAGGCTGTTGGAAAGGACGATTGGAAACTCCCTGCTATGGGACATTGTCGCTTCAAAATCTCACACCTTTTTGCCGATGACATTCTTCTCATGGCGAAGAGTGATTTGGAGACGACTAATGTTATTGCTAAAACGCTGGAATGGTTTTGCCGTGCTTCTGGCCTTCGCGTTAACAAGACTAAATCCAAGATGTTTTTTGCTCCTTTCGTTGACCAGGGCCTCCAACGTGGTATTTCGTAAACTCTTGATATTGGGCGGACCGGGGATCTTGGAAAATACATGGGGTTCTATATGACATTAGGGCAGAATTCCAGGCAAAAAATCGCTCCTCTTCTCGAAAAGGTTCAGAAACGGCTTTCCACCTGGAAAGCGAAGACTCTCAACATGGCGGGCCGGGCCACGTTAATTCAGTCGGTCATTTCCGCCATCCCGGTCTACACCATGCATTTTACTTGGTTCCTTCGCATGTGTGTCAAAAGCTTGATCAAATGAACCGGAATTTCCTTTGGTCTTCGGATTCTAACAAGAAAAAGACTCAGCTCGTGGGATGGAACAAAGTACTTTTACACAAGGAATAGTGAGGGTTGGGCCTCAGAGAGGCCCGGAAGACTAATGTGGCCCTTCTTGCGAAAAGTGGTTGGCGGGTGTTTAAGGAAACATCAACTACTTGGGTTGACTTTTTTCGAGATAAATATTTGAAGAATGAGAAATTGATCAATTATATACCCAAGCCTGGAGACTCTAAACTTTGGAAGGGTATTACTAAGAGTTTTGGTAATCATATCTCTTGGTTCATTAGGGACGGTTCTAGGATTTCCTTTTGGTTCGACAGATGGTTAGGGAATGAGTCGGTGGCGGATCTTATACCTGATGATGTCCTTTAGGAGGATGAGAGTCTTTGCATTGCTGACTTAGTTAATGATGCAGGAGGGTGGGACCTGTCTAGCATCAAAATGGCTCTCCCCGTCGAGGTTAGGTCCAGGATTCTGAACTGGCCGCTGCTCATCGCCAAACGCCCCAACACTCAGATTTGGTCCCCCACCACGAATGGGAATTTCTCTTGTTCGTCGGCTTACCTTGCTCAGCGGGATAAGGATATGGAGAATTCGAAGCGTTGGAATTGGATTTGGAAGCTTCGTTGCCCTCAAAAACTGAAGACCTTCCTTTGGCTTTGCCACCACGATCGACTACTCACAAACGCCTTTCATTTTGATCGTGGATTTGCTGAGTCGGACCGATGCACCTGCTGCCCCAATAATATCCGAGAAGACATGCATCACATCCTTTTTAGCTGCCCTCGGGCCTGTGCCGTGTGGGAACATGTTATTGTTACTGAGTTCATGGAGTATCAAGGCATGGACTCGACTAATTAGGTTGAAGACAACATGTGGAAGAAGTTTCGGAATATTGTGGCCCCTGAGGTTCCTTGGCCAGTGATCTTTCTCTCCTCCATTTGGTCAATCTGGAAGGCAAGGAATCAGTGGACTTTTCAAGCTAAAAACACTTCCCACTCGAGTCATTGTTCAGATGATAAAGCAGATGGCTTTAGAGATCCATGAGCATTTTGGGAATGTCCCAAGGGATAAATGCTCCCTCACTAAAATTCTCCCTTGGGTTAAACCACCTCAAGGGTGGTTAAAGCTTAATACTGACGGGAGTGTCTTCACCCATGCTAATTCCGCCGCTTCGAGACGAGAATGGGAAGTGGATTATGGGATTCGCTCACAACCTTGGTAATATTTCTATCAATATGGCGGAACTTTTGGGTTTATGCAAAGGCCTCCAGCTTGCTTGGGAACGGAGACTTCATCGCTTGGAAGTCGAGATTGACTCACAAGTGGTGGTCAACCTTGTTGAAGCCGCGGACACTAATCTTCATCCTCTTGGGAGTCTGATTACGGATTGTCGGGATTTGCTTAATCGCCCTTGGGATGTTAAACTTAGACATGTTCTTAGAAGTAGGAATTCTTGTGCCGACCTACTTGCTAAAAGTGGTCATGATCTTGTTGGTTTTTCTGTTTGAGACGAACCCCCCGTAGACGTTCTCGATATTGTAAACGTTGAGCGTTGATTTAATGTTGTTTCTCTTTTCGACCAAAAAAAAATAAATAAACAAAATGAATTGATCAGAAGTTAACGGGTATACTTGGCGGCGGTGGCGGACTCCTCTTCGATCCAGTTACGGATATGGCGGACATTACGGCAGGAAGATGTAAGCTGATTGTTTCACGTCGCTCCTCAACAGCAATACAATGGTGCCAGCTCAATCCGGCCACTGTCAGTATATCGTCAACGCCATTTAACTGTATTGATGAATCTAGCTTCAATTCAGTTCTACTGCAAGATTCAATATGTTGTATAAAATAAAAGCCTGCAAGATAAATCAAATGGTGATGATGGCGACCAATCGATTTTGTAGGGTTTTGAAGATTTGGGAATTTCTTGGTTTAGAAGAAATTGGGAAGAATCAGATTTCTGCTATCGAAGTTTCAATTCGTAAATCATATTGGGTTGGACCCATCACATGATTTGGGCTATATCTTTGAGGCCCATCTGCATTTCGTGAACTTTGTTCCGAACTTCCTCATTTTTATGATGCTTCATTTTTCCTATTGGACGGTGTTGACATACTCAGTAGGTGTGCTTAAATTTTTAATTTTTTTTTTTTTGAAAATCAAGACTTATATATCATAACTCAATCATAATAGTCAGATACAAAAGCAGAAAGAGCAAATGCGGGAATATCAAATTCCCTTTCTTGAAAATAACTAACATTCCTAGCTATTATATGTGCCAAAGAGTAGGCATTCCTATGGATAAATGATAATCGAGCTTCTTGAAAGGTGGCCAATTGAGACTTAAGCTCCTGGATCAGATTACCATGATCAGATAGGTCTTCCTCGTCTGAGCCAAGCTTGTCCAGCAAAGATTTGCAGTCCCCTTCTAGAATGATGTTGTTCCAGCCTTTTCTTTGAATAAATTCGATAGCAGCTTTGGCGGCAAATGTTTCAGCAAGTTCAGGAGGTGGTGAGCCTATCAGATGGTCCGAAGCCCAGGCAACACACATGCCTTCCGAGTCTCTAGCACAAACACCCCAACCAAAATAAAATAAAAAAATAGGTGTGCTTAAATTGTAATAATGATGATAACGACTTAATTAGTGTATTATTTGAATTTATAATAATTAATACATAAATTATAAGAAAAATTAAAGATACAAAATTGTAGAGGAAGAAATTAGAGTGTAAGGAAACATGAGTTTTCTCTTTTCTTTTTTGATCGATGAAGATTACGTTGATTGATATTTAAGATGAAAAAAAGAGATATTAATATGCACATGAAAAGACTGGCCACATCAGCTGACGTGGCGTGTAAAATCGTCACTCAGGCGCCAGCTCACTAAAAGTAGTAGCCGCCGGGACGTAATTTCTGGTGACAATTTTCAGTCTGGAGAAAAATTGTCTAAAAATGCCAATTAAAGAAACTCTTTGCATGCAATTTGCTCTTTTTTTTCTTTTTTTTTAGCCAAAGGAAAAGTACTTAATCAATTAGACAAATCCAAAATTACAAAGTTTAAAGATGTCCGAGGTAAATCTTCAGCTACAATATTGCTGGCAAGGAGCAAATGTTTAGCAACAAAGTGAGCCACATAATTGACATCACGATGAATGAAATTGAACAAACAACTAACAAAGCAAGAACGTAAACTAAGAGCTTCATGAACTAAGTTTCCTAACCAAGATCAGACCTTGGTTTTGCCCCCTTCTATGATGACCTGCTGCCATCCAAAGTCCCTTGCCAAAGCAAAGTGCAGCCCAGGTTTCAGCATGCTCGGGGTCAACGGGAACTAGCTCAATCGAACTCATAACTTTTATGGTAATGCATGAGATCTCCCTCGCTACTAGATCAAGAAATCCTTGACAATATAATATACATTAATCGTTTAGGATATCAAAAGTATCATGCATTGCATGTGTGTTTTATAGAAATTCTAGAACTAAAGTACATTATAAGTTTAGCTTTCTCCTCGATCTCAGGTAAAGGAAGAACATGCAGTTGCGTAAATAAACAGGACCCTTGCTAACATCACAAGTTATGCAATAAAGAAAATGATTCAAGATCCCATTAATTTGATTTTTCATACCTTTAAATATTTGGAAACCTTGAGGTCGCAAAACTAATCACCAAATCAAATCAAACACACATTTATAGCAAAATGTTGTCTTTACATATTGAATTCTCAATTCGTCCGACAATAAACAATACCAGGTTTCATGTCCACGATCTAAGAATCAACAAACCCCTATCCTTAACTACTCTTTGCAATTTCCAACGCAAATTTAGTGACAGCCTTAATGTTTTTCCGCTGTTTTTCAATCAAAATTCTTCTATTTTGAAGTCCCGTTTGGCTGCAGGTGGCTCAAAACGAGCCCCTGGTGAACTTGACACTGAGGACTATGAAATCCAGCAGCTGCCTGAAGGGCTGAATCCAGAAATGATGCCCAAACACGTCGCAGTGATAATGGATGGAAATAGAAGGTGGGCTAAGAATAGAGGATTGCCAGTCCAGCTTGGGCACATAGCTGGTCGAAAATCCATGAAACAGCTAGTTTGGAATTGTATGCAACTTGGAATCAAAGTTGTCACAGTGTTTGCATTTTCCACTGAAAATTGGACTCGCCCCAAGGTACGTATATATGTTAACATAGCCTTCGTTATCAGTACGGACGACGGGGATACAGAGAATTTAATCTTCATTCAGGGAATGTATAATATGCACTATATATTAAGATTTCAGATGGATGTCAAATAAAACTTACAGAGATATATACTACTTAATTGCTACTTATTTACTTGTAATGCCTATTGAGCTTGCAGGACCAAGTTGACTTTTTGATGAGCTTATTTGAAGAGGATATAGAATCAGATCTCGAGGAGCTAATGGGGTAAGTGTCCATAACTACGTGCAATCACATTATGCGTCTACGTTCAGGTACATGATCTTGATCGATGAGTATTGTAAATGAAATACAAAAACTAATTTATATTTCAAATATGTACAATCATATTGAAATAAACAAGAATAATAGTTTTCAATCAGAACTCAGAACATAGTTATAATTTCCAGTCCACATTTTCTTAATCATACTATGGGATAATTACGAAAAACCCCTGAGGTTTGTGAAAATACCAAAAAATCTTGCAACATTACAAATACTCCCTTGTCAGCTAAAACTTTACAAATACCCCCCTGGAAACATAAAAATGTATACATAATAACCTTGAAAAACCTTACAAGTGTAAGCGCAATGTTACAAAATTTCAGGATATTTTTTTGTAAACGGCATAATTCTCAGGGAGTTTTTGTTACGGACCCTAATACTATTGCAACAACGTAACAGATATGGTTTGCGTATATCTTTTGTGGGGAATAGAAAACAACTTCCAAAGTCTCTACAAAAGCTGGTATCATCTTCGGCGGAGCAATCCATGGGCAACAAAGTAACACACCTAGTCGTCGCTCTCAACTATAGTGGTCGATACGACATAACAGAAGCAACTAAAGAAATTGCAAGCAAAGTAAGAGATGGGATTTTACAAGTGGAAGGTATCAACGAGAGCTTATTCGAGCAGCATTTGGAAACAAATGGGATTGAGTTTCCAACCCCTGATTTGCTGATAAGAACAAGTGGTGAATTGAGAATCAGTAATTTCATGTTGTGGCAATTAGCCTACACTGAAATGTTATTCGTGGATAAATTGTTTCCTGATTTTGACGAGGCGGATCTTGTGGAGGCTCTCACAGCGTATCAGCTGAGGGAGAGGCGTTTCGGTGGACGCAAGTAGCTACCGTGTTCACGGTTTTAGCAATCGATTATCATGTAGCTGCGAATCAGCTGTTTTCTAGTAATGATCAGATTGATACATTCGATGTGTGTGAAAAATAAATATATTTTAAATATATATGGTCAATCAGTTTTATTAGTATAAAATTGTAGTAAATTTCATATTATTTCGAATGTGATTCCCCTAGAAGGGAAAGCAATGGGGAAGATATTGCATCCACCAATCCCAATTGACATTCCAATCCTAACTATTCAACCATGTCACACAACAGTTCCGCTATCAGGCGGGACCCCAAACATAAAGAGTGTACTAAATCAAAACGGACAGGACCAAATTAACAAATTGCGTATCTAACAGGACCGAAATTGAATTTTTACCTAAATAATTTTCTATTCTTGCTAAAATTAGCAATCTGAAATCCAAGGCGGCAGCATGCATGATAATTGATAAACAGCTAGCCATGCATCAATCCTCGTTCTTATCCAATCTCGAATCCCGCGCTAATTCTTCCAATCCAAACATCCCCTTGCACAAATCCTTATCTGACAACCGTTTTTCTATCAGCCTCCTCTGTTTCTACCCAAAACCCTAATTTCAAATCCTCAAAAGTCAAAACAAACACACAGAAAAGTTGAAAAGTGACTATTCTATCACTGAGAAGATGAGAGAACAAGATACAGTAGTGCACGAGTTGTGGTCAATGATCGTCCACATCTTTCGTTCGCCGCCGCTTCCAGTTTCCTTTCCGACACTGTCTTTACTATCTTCGCGATCTTCTCCGCCGTCGCAGCGGCCGCAGATTTCTCCGGCGGCTTTTGGGTTGCTTTTCATTGGGATTTCTGTCGCTCTGATGCTCTTCGGATTGGTGACCTTCTTTATTGGATTTATTTTGATGCCGCTGGTGATCATGTTGGTCTTCCTGTTTTATTTTGTGGGGATTGTTTCCAAATTGACGGAAATTGGGCGCAGCATTCTCTTTCCTTGCCCTGATTCGCTTAAGGTCGCCCCAGGTAACAAAAATTCAATATTTTTCTGTTTTCTTGAAAGAAAATTTTCTGCTCTCTGTAATTCTTTTCCTGGTTCAGTTAATTGTCTTCTTATGTTGTTTAATTGTCAAGTTCGTTTTATAATATTATTCTATTGAGATTTAAAACCAAAACCCGATCAAAAATATTTAAAAATATTTTTCTGTATGTTTGTAACTTTTTCTATCAAAGTTTCTGACCCTAATTGATAGAGACAGGGGGCGGTTTTTGTAATCCTTTTAGCTTTTACAATTTGGGTTTTATGTTATGTATTTTCGGGGAGTTTTATGTTATATAATCTGTCAGTTTTTCTTGTGATTTTAAAAACTATAGGGACTAAATTGTAATTAGCTCAAATTCGTTCTTTTATTTATCAAATTTTGAGTCGGTCCCTGCTAATCCTGATTACTGTTATCTCACTTTCAACTTGGCTAATTTGCATTATTAGCCTTGTTAGATTTGTACTGTAGTTTATTTATGTTAATAATGTTACTTATGCATTTGCAGTGTGGAATTATTCAAGCTGAAGCACCCTCTCTAAGCCCAGAAAGCACATAGAGTTTGTTTTTCCGCAGCAGACTGTTGAACTAGCTAGAAATAGGACAAGAATAGGAAAAATGTAGGTCTACTCTTTTGGTTTTTTTAATTGAATTGTGTTTGATACAATTTTTTTCTTTTTTGAAGGAATTGTGTGTGATACATATGCAGTAATGCAGGCAGTTTTTGTATTGTATTAGTTGCCTATGGCCAGTTTCCCATTGTATATACTTGGATAGGATTTAATGCTATGAATAATGGTGCTACTTTTTTTTTCCGTTTTCCACTCGGTGTTTTGGGGCTTGTGTATTCTAAAGATTCAATGGGAGGCGATTTTCTCAATCCAGTTATTTCATACACAAACTAGAGTTTGAATTATAAATCTTATTTATGGGATCCAAAATTCCATCGAACTAGACGAACTTACCTTTGGTAATAATGGTGCTTTGTGAAACCAAGCCTATTGGGAAATTTTATTTGAATTTTACTTTGGCACTGTATGCAGATTCTTGAAAAGACGGCATTTTAGGAGTGTTCGGGAAATATTTTTAAAATTCAAGATTGAATCGAGCTTTACACGAGCCAATAAACCGGCACGATTCGTCTTACACCCCCTACTACCAAATTTCTCTAAGTAGTGTTGGACAAATTTAAAGAGAATGGTCAAGTTAGAGGACAAATCAACATTGGTACGGTTAAATATATATGATGTTTAGATAACTTGAACAATAGGTAACCTTTCATTTCATTTGAACAACATAATATTATATACCTAGAAACCTAACGACTGAAAATACACTTAACTAACTTAATTAATATTGGTGATTAATGGAAGAAATTCCCCAACTTTCTATATGTTTGTTTAATTTAGGAACACGAATGTTTTTTTAGTGGGCCGACATATATTGGGTTTGAACTCTGTATTTACCTAATCAATATTTGGCCACACCAAAAAGCAAGTGTGTAACAACAAGTCTCGTAGTTTAGCAGTACAGTATTCTGGGAATACAGCTGACAATTGTAGGGAGATTTTTACACTTAGATGGTTCGACCCGACTCAACCCATATAAATAGGCATTAATTAGAACCAAAAAGAAAAAGGAAATCCTCTTTAATTTAATCAATTATCCAAAAAGAAAGGAACCCTCTTTTAATCTTAATTTTAGGATTTGATAGAACAAGGAATATAAAGCAACCATAACAAACACTCCCACTACTAATCTTCTTTACATGCTCATCCTACCTTTTCCATCTTTTAATAACTACATCCTTTACAATCCCCATCTTCTGAACTCGCTAGAAAAAGCACTACAAAAAGGGTCCTCAAAATATTCAATTATTGGAAGATTATGCACCAAAAAGAAAAGCAATCCCATTACAATGCACAAAACATACACTTTCCCTCCTTTAAAATTAAAATCAAGTTTAGCATATCCTCCACAACTTCTTCACTAAGAAACATATATCAATCATACAATATCACATTTTTGACTAGCTATTTATTTGCTACAACAATCGTATAACACAATTTTTGCTACATTTTCTTTACAAAGTGTATAATTAATCAAATCAAACACAATATTCTTTAGCAAAGTTTGAAGAAAATGGGACCTGATTGGGGGCCGGTGGTGGTGGCGGTGGCAATGTTCATCCTCCTTTCGCCGGGGTTGCTCTTCCAAGTGCCGTCGAGGACGAGGTGCATTGAATTTGGAAATATGTACACGAGTGGGATCTCTATCTTGATTCATGCAGTTATATACTTTTGTATCTATACTATCTTGATTGTTGCCATTGGTGTTCATATACATGCTCACTAGCTACGTTAAATGTGTAAATAATGTGAATTGCTTCAGTTCAAGACTTCAAGTTCTCTCTTTTACCTTTGCATCTCTTTCTTTCTTTATCCCTCTCCTCTCAAGTTCTTACTTACATCTACTAACTGAAGGTCGGTGAAATTACAAATCTGTCTCTCAAATTTGAAAAATTACCGTATAGTCAGTAATTTTTTCAGAACATCAGGAACTATAGGGTAATTTCTCCAAATTAGAGTTGAATATGTATGCAATCTTACTGGGACTCGCGGTATGAAATAAAATAGTGCGTATCAAAGAAACTCAGTTGAATTCAGTGAGCTAAACTCAAATTAAGTCAAAAGGCTAATTTTTTTTATAAACTCAAATTAAGTCAAAAATCTATGTTTTTTTAAAATTAATCAAAATTCTAATATTTAAATAATCGCATCAATTAAATAACATCAGCAAATTATAGACCCCATATTAATTAATTCTAGCCTTTTTCTGATGAACCGCCTTTTTTTCTACGGAATAATGAACCCAAAAAAGAAGAGCAGGAAAGAAGAATCAAAAAAAGCGATTGCGAAAAAAGTTATAAGCACTAGCTTAACAAAAGAAAGCAAAGTAGATTAACATATATAAACAACAACGTTTCTGATAAAATTCAAAATTCGAACCGATCGAGTTACAACATCCAGGGATCTTGCTCCGGCGGCGGGATCAGCCGGTGTAGATGTGAACATGGACGGCCAGGATGAGAATAGCATAGAGAGCAAAGAAGATAAGCGTATGCACCGCAATCGCCTTGCCGTTGGTCTTCAAGCTGCCAAACTCCACGGGGCGGTTGTTCCCCGGTATCTGAAACAAGAGACCCGGTTGCAGAAGAATGAAGAGCACAACTCCGATAAGCACGGGACCCCAATCCGCCATTGTAAATTGCTTTCCGGTGAGAAAATTAGTAGTGGGTACTTTTCGCTTCTGAACAAAGCTACTGAGATTTGAGGAGGAAAAGAGAAACAAATAGAAAGTGTCAATTGTGCAGAGTTATGAAATTGTTTATACGTGTCAATAAAGTGGACACTTGGGATTCTGGAATAATTTGTGATCACTAGGCATCTTTTTTTCTTTCTCTATTGGGATCTTGGAAATAATTACTTCTTTTTAATTTTTATTAGGGAAAATTGCACAATTTATGGACCAAAACTTTCGTTTACTGAAATTTTAGTAACATGAATTTCAAAAATTGCAAAATTCATTTCGAAGTTTTGAAAATTTGACAAAATACAGAAGTTTAAGTCATCTAAAAAAATCGACACAGTATTTTACCAGATTTTCAATATTCTTTATAGGAGTATAGTGTTTACTTTAATTGATGGAATAATTTGGACGGGAAAAGAATATATTCTTATTAATAAATTATTATTATTATTAAATTTAGGACAAATTTGAGAGATTAAAGTTGGTAAGGGAGAAAAGGAATATATTGATTACAGTCATAACCCGAAGCCCATTGGGCTAATATTTGCCATTTGGGCCTTTATTGGGCTGCAGTAGATTATCTTTCTTTTCTTTATTTTTTTTTTCATTATAAAACTGCCTTATTAATTGTTTTAAGCATTTTTAAATATTATAATTCTATTTTTTATTATCCGTGTGCATTATATGTGGTCAAAGTAAAATATATTTGAAGAATATAAAGACAAAGCTTTTAGGGGACAAGTTCACATGATTGACATCATCGTTTAGTTTCTCCTTTCTAGGATATGGGGAGGCAAGGAAAGGCCAATATTTCGGATGATGTTCTTCGTAGCTATACATTTATATTTTTGGGGCATAAAGTGGTTTAAGTTATGTAGGTCAATAATTGAGTTAGCCTTTAGGAAAATAAATGAAGCACCTAAATAATTTCATGCCCATACCATCTTATTTGGTCAACAAATTTACTCTTAAAAGAAAAAAAATACATATACTCCATGATATACGAATATTTCTAAAAATTCTACCCTACACTATCGTATTATATCCGATACTCGTATCAAACATTCTTTATTGCAAAATGTTGAAAAACATATGTGGCAGTGGCGCCGTATCAAACTTAAAACCAATGATTGAAGCATCGAAAACTTTAGTAATCTTGTTTATGTCCAAATATCATCAAATTCTACAAGAATAATTGTATAACTTTGCTCGTTAATAATTGCTTTTCTAGGAAGTTCCTAGTAATAGTCTAAAGGATCATCATGATGCCCAATAGTCATGCCGATCAATCAAGTTTGCACCAAAGATAGAGCCTAATAAGATGAGAGACGGGATTCATTAGATAAGATATAGGGTTTAAATTTTAAACCTTAACTCGTATATGAAGTAATTGAGTTGAAATTTGGAAAAGTCACCCCAAATTGGATTTATGTAATTCCCGAACCCAAAAAATATCAGGTGGGAACAAAAAAAAATCAATCTTTATTTGCCAAGAAGCTGCAATTTCCCATTAGTTTTGCCTTAGGAAAATCAAAATTTTCATACAACCTTATCTGATTGATTATCCTAGATAGGCTACATTTATATCAAAAACAACAACCCATGTTTCATGGTTATAGGTCATATTTTTATCATAAAATAGCAACACACTGAGGAAATAGACTGATAAGGATAGTTCATAGTTATCTTCTCAAATTAATATATAATCATGTTAATATGTTATACATATATTATTAAACCATCAAACCCTAATTTGTACATAAAGTAATAAGGTTCAGAGAGTAGCTCCCAAAAAAATACAATTAATCAACTTTTTCAAGAATTTTTTTCGCATTAAAGTTAAATATTGAGAATCTTTTGTAACTTCAAACAAAGGGACTAAATTTGTAATTAACTCAATCTGAGGGATAGTAGATGTAATTTCCCCGTAAAATATACACCAATTATATATGACCAAAACAAAACACTCTTAAAGCTCTAATATTTTAACTCTTACCTATTACTTTTAAAATATACATTAATTATATGACCAATACAAAACACTCTGTCACTATAATTAGTCTATGATGATACCACCGTCCCATACTTTTATAATGGTAAGTGTTAAAAAAAATCTTTGTCGTTGTGTTCGTGTCTATGCATCGTAGTATTCAACCAATACAAATTCGGGTTGGAATAAACTAAGACAAGCTAAACTTCTAACATGTTGAGCAGGTAGATTAATGGTCAAACTAGCACAATCGCCGTTTAGTGGCTTTGTCCAGATGTTCTTCTCCAAAAGACAAATTGTTCTTTAGTAAACTCAATAAAGCAAACATTTAAGAAACAATAAAACATATAACTGAAAAGGAAAAAAAGTTAAAGTTTGCAATTTATCTTTGCTTTTTTTCCCTCTAACTCCAATAATATTCCCACAAAATACCCCACTCTAAGACCCTCTTTATATAATTCTCCCATTTCTCCAATTCTATCTTCTCCTTTCATTACTTCCACTAACATTTGCATCATCAATCAAACATCTTAAAAGCATAAAACAAGAGGGAGAGGGAGAGAGGAGACAAGAAAGCTTGATTAGGATGAAGGATTATGCAGCTCTGCTTATAGCTACTGCGCTTTTTGCTTTTCTATCTCCAGGATTAATAATCCAGCTTCCTGGAAAGCATAAGCCTGTGGAATTTCTCAACATGAAGACAAATATAGTGGCCATGTTGCTGCATACTGTGATCTATGGTTTGCTGCTTATGTTGTTTCTTGTTGTTCTTAATATACATCTCTATGCTTAGGATTAATTAGTCCCACCTTTTCCTATAGTGTTGTATGAAGTTTTTGAAGCTTACTTTGCTGTTTTTATCTTTAATAGATCTTCAGCTTTGAGTTATTCGGTGATATATTTTTTTCTAGTTAAAGAAATAATTGCAGCAAATCACTTTATAGCTATGTGTTCCTACTAGCATCCATTCTTCCTCTTTAAGGGCATCTATTCTTCTCCCATCAAGAGAATATATACTTAATATCACAAGAAAAGTGCAAAGTTACCCAAAAGAAATTGCTTGTTTCCGTTCTAATTTCATCATCCACAAAAATGAGTGCAATCCAACTTTTGTTCCACCCACAATAATAAGAGCTTCATTTTGTAAAGTTTTCCTTTTTAACCAACTTAAATTAGAGTTTCTAATTCTATGCCAAGAGCATTTGTGCTTTTTATAAAGAATTAAACAAGACTACAGCAAAAAGCTTACTTAAACCTTAAACCCACTTCAAATTCAAAATATAATCCAGTAAAAAGCAAAAATCCCATCTGAAAATTGAAGCAAGATTAGGAAGAACAAAGTTGTTGCTTGTCAACCCATATAGACATGAACATTAACAGCTAGCAAGAAGATACAAATTAGGGCAAAGTAAAGGATGGAGTGAACCAGTATAGAGAGTGCACTCGTTTGAAAGTTGCCGAAATCAACGACCCGGTTATGGCCCGGAATCTGAATCAGAAGGCCCGGCGTCAACAACACGAACAGAACCACCGCCACAAACACCGGACCCCAATCCGCCATTGTTACCGATTTCTCTTCTCTTCTCTTCTCTTCTCTGCTCTGCTCTTTTTTACTTGGCTAATTGATTGAATGTGGCTAAAGAGTGTGTTAAAGCGCGTGTTTGTGGAGGAGAAAATGGGTTTAAAATAGGACAGTCTGGAGACAGATCTGTTTTTCGTAAGTGGAAAATCTACGTAGGTCTTTTTTGCTTAATTGTTTCAAGGGAAAATATTAGTTTCTCTGGTACAAAATATTTGAAAAAAATACAAATGTATCATCGTAGGTGGGAACTGATTAATTTCTAGCGAAGTCAATATCAAGTAAAGGGGTTCTTTTCCTTTTTCTTGGTAATTAAGTAAAGGGTTTCTCCCTTAGGTTTGAGATGTGATCTTAATTTCTTTACGTCACTAGATAAGGAGTGTAGCACTACATGATTTTGACAAAGGATTTCATTTTTTTTTCAATGAATTGGGTATTTTATATCAAAGATCGGGAATTAAATTATATCAGTACATTAAGCTGACGTAGTTTAGTTCTAACTACTTGATATTTCACATCTGATGCATGCAAAATTAACCAATTGCTTTACAAAACGTACTACAGTAGTAATTGAAAGTGGGGGGTAGAATTTCAACTCATTCCATTTGATTCCAAACAGGCTTTAGATAATCCATGCAATCATCAATTCATCCCATCTCAACTGGGAATTAGTCTGAAATCTTGACAATAACCAACAAAATGAATAAGCAAACAAACAAGCCGATGACAGTCTAAAATCAACACTTTTTCAAGAACTAACTGCAAGTTTATAACTTCAGAATACACGGCCTCAATGCCAAACTGGTTCCTTAAATCCCCAGTCAGGTTTCAATCATGCATAGTTCAACCGGAAAATGTCGTTCAACACATAGAAGCTTCCTTGTGTAGTTGGCATCAAATGGAACATCTGTTACAACAAAAAGATTGCAATCACTAGCAATTCTAGGAAACACAGCAAAGTTGCACATTTATAGCAGCACATGTTTCAACTGAAACCAATAAAACAACATAACTCTATACAAGTACTGATACCAGCGTCATGTAAATTAAGACAAGCATTCTTGGTAACAAGTATTGCCCTACGATTTCCGTTACCAACTACATAAAGCATAGCTTCGGGAGATTGCAGTTATCAAAATCACTAATCAAAACAGATGTTGGAATACTACATTTCTAGCCATGTGAAATTTGATGTGCTTGGCAAATTAAGTATGGTAAAACATAAACCATATTAAGAGGTATTTGCGTGAGCTTATAAGATTCTCGAAACATCTTATAAGATGTTAGAGATTTTGAGGAGCTTATAAGATGACATAGTGTTTGGTAAAACTTCTATTAAGAGCTCCTAAAGTAACATGTTAGGATTAGGAGCCCTTTTACTAACGCAAGAAGTTGCAACTTGCTATTAAAATCCTGAACATGTTCCTTTATCTTCAACCATATTAGTTATAAATTTTCCATTATTAGGCCCAACTATCTTATTTATCAGATTACTTTAAGAGCTTATATTTCAAATAAGACCTAATATCTTATAAGTTCCTCAAACATCTAATAAGATGTTTGGAGTGCTATATGCCCCAAGCTAATCCTTGCTGCCTTCAAGAACTTTCTCTCCCAACAAAATGGCAACTTCTCAACACTCATTCTAAGTTATGCTCGGCACATTCTTGCACAAATATAAATCAGGAGGAACCATCTCCGTCAACAAACCAAACCTTATTTACCATGAAATTGATCGTGCAAAATGATAACATTGTGCCATACAAAGTTATGGAACTCAAAAATGCCATCTTTTCCAATATTATTGAACTACACAGGCATAATTATTCTATCAAACTATGAATCACTCAAAGTTGGTTTAACAATTCAAATGCTCTACTCCAAATTGTTATCGTATCTTCTATCCATATCATAAATAAATTCCAATTATATAAAATAGTCCGATTAATTGAACATAGCAATTCCAAATTAACATATCCAAATCTCTATGCATTAGTATTAGATACAATTGATAATAGGGGTCACAAACATCACCTACTAGTTCAACTATGTTTCTTCCCCACCAATAAATTATAGATCAACAGGAACTAAACGCAAGCAATCAAACACAAAATCAAAATCCAGCATCTAAACCCAATTAATCACACAAATCGCAGATTGGCAAACGATCAAATCTCACAATTCGAGGTCCGCACAAAACCACAAAACACGAAAAATCGGTGTTCGACGAAATACCTGACTGAACTTCAGCGCGTGCTGCTCGCCCGCGAGCTGGAGATTACCGGACACGAAAACGAGCATCCCGCCGCCGGGTCCCGACGGCTGGCAATCGACGGTGGTGATTTGATGCTGACACTGCTGAAACGGCAGACTGGTGAGCTTCGCCACGATGTTTTGAGATCCCATGATTTTCTGCCCCTCGAAAGTCAACATCGATCCTTCCTGATACAGGTTCGCGAGCCCGGCCCGATTCGCATCGAACGTGGAGTAGAAATGATCCACGAAAGCCTTGGCAACTGCATCCGGATCCATCACGTTAGGGTTTGGGGTTTGAATTTGGGTTTAGCGGCGCTTCTCTCTCTCTCTCTCTCTGCGTGTCTCGTTTCTCCCTTTGCTTCAGTATCACGCAGAGAGCTTTCTTCTACGGAGTATGGATTACGAGCATTGATAATTTTTACCAATTCTCAATTTCATATATTATATATATTTATTTCTTTCTTATTGGTTCGCTGGAAAACTACGCTAATTCGATTTGTGGGAGGCTGGAGCCGACTCTGTGTGGGTCCCACTCCCAATGAAATGTTCTGGAAGGATAATAATTATAAGAATTTGCAATTCACCCCTTCAAGTAACGTATTTTTCAAATTTTAGGAAAAACGAAACACATTTCACCCCTGTAATTTGCATTTCGTTGCGTTTTTGCCCATGGGCCTCTTTTGTATTTTTATCCATTTATTTAGGTTCAATTGGATCAAGCCTGTAAATTTGTAATGCGATCACCAATTACAATGAAATCTACTGTCAATTACAGAGCCATCAATTTCCATTGTATTTGGACCGCCGTCATCAATTACCCCAAGTTCCATGGAATCTGCACAATCACTGATGTCAACTACCATGGCATCACCGCCGGAAACTACCCTCTGCACTGATGAAGCTTTTGGGGCAGTTTTTTCCATCTTGGGCCTCGCCTTTGCTGGCTTCGCGGGTCAGAAATTACTGATCAAGGAATTGTTGAGGATTGCTCACCTAATTGGATCTGGACTGCGGTCAATCACCACACCACTTTCTGAGGCATCTTTCTCTATGCGTGTTCTTATAAATCCCTAATTTTGTTTCTTTTTCTTTTAATTTTTAATTTTGTTTCTGTTAAATGTTTATTAAAAATCAGAAGAAAAAAAAACTTTAAAATGTATTAATGAGGTTTATTGGATCTGATTCGGGTCGGTTGGGTTTACTGGGTCGGGTCATAAGTAAAAAGACGATTTTACCCTTAAAAAATCACGTGAGAGACACATGATGGTATCTTTTTGGAATATTCTACCAGAAATTGACTTGAGGAGGCAATTTATATAAATCTTGTAGCTGAGGAGGTAAAAAATTAAAAAAAAAAAAGTGATGAGGCATTTCCAAAAAAACGTAAAAGGAGAGGAGGTTAAAAAAGAATTTCCTATAATTTATAATGAAAAATAAATTATGAGAATAGTTGGGCAATCCTCACTCACAAGTTAATTTTTGAAATATAAAATAATTTTTTTAGATCCTCTTTAAAACAAAGAATCAAAGACTATTAACTATAATATTTTAAAATTCATATAAAACGTATAATTGATTATTTACTATTATAAAACGTCCAAACTTGGTTTATTAAAAATTTATTGATAATTATTTTGGATGTATTTTAGATTCATAATATCATAATATAATATGAATTTCACATTACGTAAAATATCATAAAGGTGCTTTATAATAAATAAGGCACATTCGAATGCGTGTGTAATATAAATTAAAATATTATTAATAATATATAAATTTAAATAGCATAAATTTATAAATATAAATAATATTTTATTTATGATAATATTAATTTAAAATTTATAACATGTTTAAAACATAATTTATATAGTTAAATAAGCAAACTATTGAGAAATTTAATTAGAAAGAATGAGGAAGAGGAGAGAGAAAAGAAATAAGAGAAGAAGAAAAGAACGTGAGAAAGTGAAAAGAAGAGAGAGAAAAATATTTAAATTATTAATTATTAAATGACAGTCCAAATTAAGTGAAAGACCAAAAAGCAGTTACTCCTGCAACTGCCACTGGAGGAAGAATTTTACACCTTAGTGGTCCGCACAAAGTTCATTTCGTCTAGTGGAACGAGACACTAAATCCCTTATTATAAATTGAAAACATATAATTTATAATTAATTATGATAATGAACCATTTACCAACTTGTGTATTGTCTGATTGTAATTTGGTATGGCAACTAATTTGCTTGCTAATTGTAATAAAGACTTTCTCATAAAGTTATTTAAGATCAATCTCGATACTTATAAATATTCAAAACTAGTGAAACATTTTTTATGACTTGTATCTTACTTTAACTAACTAGATGAGTGTTTAGGTTTGAAGTTGGTGGCTACAAGTAAAGAATTTCATCCAAGCCTTGGTGTTTATATCCAAATAGATTACAAAACATTAGGTAGAAATATGATCATTTCACCAATGTGATATTTAAAGAAGAAAAAAAAAAGATATTTAAAGATCATGTTTCATCTCCATTTTCGATGTCTATTACTTAGAAGGCGAGAACCAAAAAATTCTGGTTTAGGTGGTTGTTTTTAACCATTTAACAGTGATTCGAAGTAAAAATTATTTACTAAATGCTCCTAATCATATAACTTTTTCAGGTGAATAATTAAGGTTAATTTCACAATATATAACTTTTTTGAAATTAGGAGATGGATTATCCATTTGTATAAATCTCTATCTCAAAAAATCTTAATTTCTCAAAGTTTGACAGATGAAATCACTAATTTTTCCTGCAAATAATTACGAATTACTGCAGGCTACTTTCCATTCTCAAGTTTGAAATTTTAGCGGGTGGGGAAGTTAGGCCCAGTGCTGGATTTGCTTGTCAACACTCAACACAAACTTGTTTCGTAACTCCTTTTCCGATTTCTTTTTTTTTAAAGAAATCTTTATCCCTTTACGGATATTAACAAAAATATTATATTTTTATATATATTAATTGAACTAACGTAGAGTGGCTTAGTTGGCAACGCAGATTGAGTTTGTGGGAAGAGCCTCAGGTTCGATCCCCACTAAACACATTTGCTGGGAGGGGTGAGGCCGTAAGGAGCATTAACTGTGACTAAGCCCCAAATCGAATTAATCCGAACTGATAGTTCACACAATATATATTAATTGAAAAGTATATATCTATAATAAAATAGTAACTAAAATGTGAAAATGATATTTTGGATTGATCATATACTAATTTGAAATGGCTAAAAAAGTTTAATAATATTTTGAATAATAAAGTTGCATTTTAAAGAATTTATATGTTATTTAACAGTTTGAAACAACGTTGTCAACATAAAATCAAATTAAACAATTGATTTTACCCTGAAATTTAGTAAATATATTGACTAAACAAAACCAAATGTAATTTTGTCCCAATTTTTCTTTTAACTTAGAAAAAGACCTCCTAAAATTAGTTCTTTTAATGTAGTTCTTACTAACTTGCACAATTACTAACAAAATAGTATTTTTATATTCTATTCTTGTTTTGTTTAAAATGAAAAAAAAAAAAAAACGAATTTTGAGAAGTCAATGTTGCTTAATGCATAATTATCTCCAACCTCAGGCGACGAAGAGAACCTGTGTCAAAGCCTCCGCTGTTCACCATATCATATTATAATATCACCAGCAATTTTATATAAGGTAAACCAAAAAATCTCAAACTAATTCACTCCAAATCAGCCTTCACTTTCTCGCTTTCCTACTACAACATCCCATTTTCCAGAAAATAAAAAGAAAATTTTCAAAAAAAAATCACAAAATATTGAAGAAAATAAAAAAAATAAAAATAAAAAATGTCTGGTTTTGCCGAGGGGATTGCCGCATTCTTCAACAACAGATGGCTGGTTTTCGTGGCGTCAATGTGGATACAATCCTGTGCTGGGATTGGTTATTTGTTCGGCAGCATATCGCCGGTGATCAAGGGCTCATTGCATTATAATCAACGGCAGATAGCGAGGTTGGGTGTGGCGAAAGATTTAGGTGACAGCGTTGGATTTTTGGCTGGTAGTTTGTCTGAGGTTTTGCCTTTGTGGGCTGCTCTTCTTGTTGGTGCCATTCAGAATTTTTTGGGATATGGTTGGGTTTGGCTTGTTGTTACTGGTAGAAGCCCTCTTTTGCCTTTGTGGGCTGTGAGTAACATTTTGTTTATCTCCATTTTTTGTTGATTTTTAAGCTTTAAGCTCTCTGTGTGTATATATATGTCTGTGAGAGTGAGTGAGTGAATGTGTGTGCAAAATTCATAAAATTTATAATTTTTTTTTGTAAAGAGTTAAAATTATCCTGTTTTAGTACAGATTTTAACTTTGCCAACTTTTATAAAATTCTGATTATGTCTCTGTGTTACTGTTTACATGTATGTATTGCGGGATTGAAGTTGATTTGGTATGATCATGGATTCTTGATTCTTGATTCTTGATATGCTTTTAGATTTTGATTGATCTTGTGGTTAATTCGGGACTCTCTGCTTTCCAACTTCTTTGGATTTCATCACTAGATGGACATTTCTTGCTTAGATTCATTTTTATGATATATCTAAAATCTAAAATCCATCTGTAATGATCGCATCTTCCTCCACAACTCTGTTTTTACTTTAGCCAATGTTAAACTGGTGACATTTCAATCAATTTACAACGCATTAATATCTTCCTGCAACTTGTTACAAACTTTTTGCTAATCCTTGGCTTTTACATGCAGATGTGCGTTCTTATATTCATAGGAACAAACGGCGAAACCTACTTGAACACGGGAACGCTCGTTTCATGCGTGCAGAACTTCCCCAAAAGCCGTGGTCCCGTCGTGGGGATACTCAAGGGTTTTGCCGGGCTCGGTGGGGCCATTCTGACTCAAGTATACGCCGTTTTCCAATCTTCGACGAACCCCACTGCCATCATCCTAATGGTCGCGGTGGTCCCCACATTGGTGGTTTTCGTCCTAATGTTCATAATCCGTCCTGTTGCGGGCCACAAACAAAATAGACCGTCTGATAACCTAAGTTTCTCGATCATCTACACTGTTTGCCTAATTCTAGCTTCTTACTTGATGGCGGTCATGCTCATACAAGACCTAGTTCAATTGAGCCACACGGTCATCACGGTCTTCAACATCATTCTATTAGTCATTCTGTTGATCCCGATCATCATCCCTATCACTTTGAGTGCCTCTGAGGAGTCAAGGATGGGGGTGGAGGAGGTGTTTCTACCCGAGCCTCAAAAACAAGGGGCTAATGACGATTGCTTTCAAGATATCATATTTAGTGAAATCGAAGATGAGAAGCCGAGAGGAGTGGATTTGCTTCCAGCTTTGGAGAGGATAAAGAGACTTGCCGAGCTCCAGGCGAAGGTGGCACGGGCAGTGGCGGCAGGAGCCGTTAGGATCAAGAAAACGAGAAGGCCAAGGAGAGGGGAGGACTTCACGTTGGCCGAGGCATTGATAAAGGCAGATTTTTGGCTCATGTTTTTCTCGCTTCTATTGGGGTCCGGTTCTGGTTTGACCGTGATTGATAACTTGGGTCAGATGAGCGGATCGTTGGGGTATGATAATGCGCACGTGTTCGTTTCCATGATTAGCATTTGGAACTTTCTAGGCCGTGTGGGTGGCGGATACTTCTCCGAGATAATAGTCGGGTATGAATACTTCGCTTACTATTTGCATATATATGTAATATGCTCTTAATTTCAAACTTCTTTCTCACAACACTTTTAAATAGGGAATACGCATATCCGAGGCCGGTAGCCATGGCCGGTGCGCAACTACTAATGGCAGTCGGACATTTCTTCTTCGCCATGGGATGGCCTGGTGCAATGTACTTGGGAACTCTCCTTGTCGGGCTCGGCTACGGGGCCCACTGGGCCATAGTTCCCGCCGCCGCCTCAGAACTTTTCGGCTTAAAAAAATTCGGAGCTATTTACAATTTCCTCACCCTAGCAAACCCTGCAGGCTCTTTGGTATTCTCGGGTGTCATTGCAAGTAGCATATACGACCTAGAGGCCGAGAAACAAGCCCACGGCCGTCACTCGAGTGGGCCCGGTCTATTAACTTCTTTTACAAGATATGCCTATCTTCATGAATCTCATAAATGTGAAGGCTCCATATGCTTCTTCTTGACTTACATTATCATGTCTGTACTTTGCATCATTGCTTGTGTTCTGAGCATGGTTCTCGTGCACAGAACAAAGAGAGTTTATGCTAACCTCTACGGAAAATCATCGCGAATGAGGTTAGTCTAGTAGAAATTTGACGAGTCGGGTGGGGTCCACGAGACGAGAGAAGCTCCATTTGATCGGCAATTTGCGAAAATCAATCAAGGTTGTAAATTTTTTTGTTTCCATTCATTTTACCTTGGTTGTTTGAATTTCGATGACATAGTTGATCGGAAGTAACGGTTGTGTGGCTTGAATTTCTCCCGTATAGTAGGAGCAAGCAGCTATCTGATAGCTAGATGACTTTTCGTTTTCTTTTTGATTTCGTAAGCGGGATACGAATTCTTTTTCCTGATATAGATATAGTCTCTTTGAATGTTGTATGTACTTATTGTACTTTCTATTCTTTGAACCTAGAGAAATTTTTGCTCGATTCTCTCTGTTAACAGTTTATCAGCTCGATACTATACTAGATTAACAAAACTTCTTATTCACGATATTTAACAGATTACAAAATTCTTACCAAGAAACTGTATACATTACTCTTTATTTTATTCACGTAAACAACATTTTGTATAATGAACAATTTTATTAATTAATTAATTAAAAGCCGAGCAATCCCTTCTTATTTCTCCTTGACTCCCCGTCTTCACCCCAACCCTGCCCAGCTTCGTCATGGCTGTGATAAACGCCCCGTTAAACTCACCCGGATTCTGCGCAAAGTCCATCACCGTCCTCTGAGAAGCTCGATCCGTGAACAAAACCTGATCAGATGTAAAAAGCCCTTTCCCTCCAACCAGATTCTGATAATACACATTATCAAATGTTCGCGGCGTTACAGGATCCATATTTATGGCGATCGTCGGGTCGACATCCTCGGGGCACATATCCTTAAGCTGCTGAGCGTAGGTCTGATCCAGGGTCGGGTCGACCGGGTTCGATGGTGTGAACGAGTAGATCCGCTTCGCGAAACGGTCGCAGTGGGAAAATCCGAGCGTGTGGCAGCCGGAGAGGGCGACCATGTCGGTTTGGGTGAGATTGTGAATGGCGAACATGGAGTTGAGTTCGTTTAGGTGGAACTCGGGTTCGGGTAGGTTTCCCTTGACCCGAGAAGCTTGAGAAATGAGCCCGTCTCGCCTTCCGAGTTCCACGTTGTATGCAGGGCCTCCTGCCTGGAAATCATTTGTAACACAGAATAAATGAATTATCAGAAAAGGTTTGATTAATTTCATTGAGAAATAATCAAAGGGATAATTACGAAAACCTCCTGAAACTTAAAACATAACGAATATCCCCTTGTGCCAACCATTGTTAACGATACTTTGTTAGTTTTAGGAGGTATTCGTAATATTTGCAAACCTCAATGTAATTTTTGTAACGTTTCAAGAATGAGAAATCTTGTGATTACCAGGACGACAACATCTCTGGCAGCAATAGCTAAAATATCTGCACAAGATACTATGCCGGGGCATTGAGCCTCGACTGCTTGTTTAGCCTTAACAACAGTGTCGAAACCATCTCCTGCTAGGGAAAGATTATCTGGAGCATCTTTTTCAGCATCACCATTTGGTGAAGCAATGAGAACTGAGGCATCACATCCCTACAAAAAAAAAAGGTCATTAATTAGAGATGTTTTAATTTGGTAAATTCTGAAAATCTTGGTCTTTTTCTGCCATAAATTTGAACCCATTATAGGTATTTCAAAGCTACACCATCTAGAAGAGTTGAAGAAGAACTTTGATTTGTCTTACTAGTAGGGAAGGAACCAGAATCTCATATAGGGGGGAGAAATTCAAATATTTCAATAAAAAAAATGGGAGATTTGATTAAAAAAACAAGATTAAGGATTATAATAATTGATAAAAAGAAATTACGGGATTTATATCTGACTACCATCATGTTTGGAGTATTTACAATTTACTTCTTTTGTTCGAAGACTTAAATGGACAACCCCTCCTTTTTTTTTTTTTACCAATTAAATCAAACTCCATTAATCAACGGAAAAACAACAAGAAAGGGAAGCAACATAGCAAAATTTTAATTTTAATATAAATAAGTACTGAGTACATCATATTATATATATGATTGTTTTCCTCTTTGTTTTTGGCCTTTTGGGATAACTACAGAAAACCCCCTGATATTAGAATATTATAAATACCCCCTGGTCAGCTGAAATCTTATTAATACTCCCTTGAAACATAAAAATGTATACAAGATACCCCGTAAAAAACCTTACAAGTAACCCCCCAAAATGGTAAGTGTAAGTTTACAAAGTTTCAGGGGGGTTTTCGTAACCTGCCCTTGTTTTTTTGTGACTGCCAGCATGTGGCTCGTCTCTGATTATACTGAAAATCATTCTATACTACTTATGGGAACTGTCTCTCTTACCAACTCATAACTGAAGCAGAATTAATCTCACTGACACCAAATACTTACTGAGTTCTGAAATCAAATGACAGAATCTATTACCTCAACAAAGCAGTCATGAAAGAAGAGGCGAACAGTCGCCGGAATCGTGACGAATGTTTGGCTCAGCTTCGCCTCCACAGCCTGACGAACAAGGGCCTCAACATTAGGACAAGTTGCGCTATAAAAATTCTCAATCAACTGCGCTTCTCCTCTCCTCAAAAGTACAAACATCATCAAGAAACACAAAATTCTACAATATTTCTCCATTCTTCTCTCTCCGATCTCTTCGTGTTGGAAATGAATGTCAAAAGTTGCTGTAATATATATTGGAATTATAATTTTAGAATATTGCAAATTGATGCATGATGACCATGAGAGGTAGGAAAAAGAGTTTGTTATATAAGGTAATTTTACTTGGTCTAAAGGTTGAAGGGGTGTTTAACCTGAAAGATGATGCATGCTAATATAGCACTAATTAATTATATGAAGTCAAGGAATAAAATTTTTACCTTTAAATATAACAGATTTTGGACCTTGATTTACCACCTACTTTTGATTCAAAATTTGATATATATTTTTTTTTTAATTCCCAGCTTATTTTTTTGCGAATCGGGTACTGCAGATGCAGTAGCTTTATGAACAAATTAGAGTTTGAACTATAAACCTTATTTACATGATCTGGTGTATCATCTCACAAAACCAACTGGAATTTGATATAAAATTTGTTTTTACACTCCTGCATTTGATGAGAGTATAGGCTTAAAATCCAGCTATTTAGTGATGGATTGAGGGAAAAGTATAGCTCAAACCCAATTTTAACTAGTTAGTTCTTTTTATTTTAGAGACTACCAAAAGAAAAACCTAAAAGTTTTACTGTTAATGTAAAATTTGTGAGAATTGTAAAGAGAAGTTTTGGTCGACGTCAACCAAGCTTTATACCATATTAGGTTTTGGATCGATGGACGGGAGGAGAACAAGACTTTTTGATAGTGTAAATTTAGCTAGAATTATAAAAAAAGTTTATTTACATGAATATTTCTATAATAACAGGAATTAATTTGTAAGTACACCAAATATTAAAAATAGCCGATATAAATTTCCTTTAATTTGCTTCTAATAAAATTCTGATTTTGTGTTTTTTCTTTTGAAATAAAAAGAAAATGATAATTTGTAAAAACATAGTTTATTTTCTTCGGCCTACCATATACTATATTATGACATGACCAAAAAAAAATATACTATATATGATAACGTACTACTAATATAAATATGAAAAGAACCTTCAATGACTTAATCAAACTTAATTAATATTACAAATTCTCAATTAATTTTATCTAAGTCTAGAAAACTAAAATGGGGTTGTTTTCAATTAGTTAGTTGCTTGAATAACTAATCAAAAACAGCTATTCCACTGTTAATATTACTTTAGTTTTCTATGTTGCCAAATTTGATTAAGTTTGACAAGTGAAAATGACATGGTAACAAATCCCATCTCTACTACGCTTTTCCACATGATGGAAATAAGAATTTGTCTATTGTTCATGCTGATACGCCACTTTATAATTTTGGGCACATAAAGTCAAACTTGTGCAAAACCTAATTATGCCTAAAATGTTAACAATTTCTTAGTAAATATTTTAAGAAAATTCAATATGCTATGAACCCAATAAACCAACCATGAAATGTATTTCAAAATAATTAAATCATATATACTAATTATACTAAATATGAAAAATATTGGATATTCTCAAACTAAATGTATAATTAAATGCCACAATTTAGATTGGAATGAATTACATCTGGATACCCTAAAGTTTCGTTAATTTAAAAATTGATCTCTTATGTTCGAGAAATTATCATATTGAAGTTTCAATAAATGTGTATGTTTTTTAAAACACCCTTGAATAACCACTAGATAAAACCTTAAGTGGGTGTATTTTCAGAATATTTACACATTTATTGAAAACTTCAAGGACTTTGCGGTAATTTCTCAAAGATGAAAAATTAATTTGTAAATACACTAAATTTTAGAGTAAACCGAATGAAATACATTCTTTCTATTATGTTGATACAATTTGGTACTATTTAACCAAGCAAGAATTGTAGAATATTTGTAATTTGTAAATCAACTATTTTTTTTGCAAAATCAACTATCACAAATGCAAAATCATGTTTTTATTTGATAACCGAGTTGAACTTTATTGTATACTCATAGAATTAAGATCATGAACTAGCTTTCATTTTCCTTCATTTGTAGCAATATAAATAATTAGCTTTATTTTTATCAATGGAAATGATATAGAAAAATACAGATTTAGTTCCATAAAATAACTTAGGTCGCAAATTATGAAATTGTCAGGACGTAATGGACAAGTTTAGACACTTTCATGAAAAAATAAATATATTCAAGAGACCGACTTTCCAATTATTTAGAGTTTATAACACTAGGCATGCGTGTATGATATTTTTATAATGCATTTAGTTACATCAAGATGATATTGTCTTTGATAACTTTCTTAATATATGATTGATATATAATATACATTACCTAATCAAAATATAAATATTAAACATAAATCCACATGGCCAAGTCCACATAACCCAAGTGGCACTCTTTTGAACAAGTATATGGATATAGTTAATAATTCTTTAATATATCATATATTGTAATGATGTCCGGATTTAAATCCTAATTTTGGTATATAACAACTTTAAATCTTTTAGTCAATTATTCTATCTTTTAAGGTGATTATAATCCAATGAGAGAGCTAGTTATCGAATGTAGTTGTCATGTTCAAGAAAAAAATAATACATTCTAAAGATGTCATATCTAGTTTTAAATTAAAACCAAGTTAATTAAGGAATTTAGTCGTCAATTTATTAATTTCAATTATCCAAGTACAAAAATGGGATGTTTATAAATTTGAGAAGATACATTTTTTTTTTTTTGGGTAAATAAAGATAACAAAATAAACTACAATTAAACAACTACAAACGGGCTATAATCAGCCTCAAGCAAAACAAGATCTTCTGGCGGTTCCTCCCAAACCTTCAAACTAACTCCAGAATGACCGAGCTTGGCCATGGTATCAGCACAATGGTTTCCTTCCTTGAAAATGTGACTAATTTTGATATCCCAAGCTAACCGAAGAAAGGCTTGGCAATCACGGATAATATTACCAAGCGGGTGCGAAGTAAGAGTCTCCTCTTTCAGCAGTTTGACCACGAATTCAGAATCGGTCTCAACTTCGATACGTTGGAAACGCAGTTCCCAAGCCAGTTGCAGTCCCGTGCGCATACCAAGAAGCTCAGGCGTGGTTATGGAAACATTCTGCAAGTTGCAGTTATAGCCGAAGATCCAGCGGCCATTTGAGTCTCTTAGAACTCCCCCAGCAGCGGCCGAATCCTTGTCCACCAACACACTGCCATCACTATTAAATTTAACCCAATCAGGCGCTGGCAGAGTCCATTTGATAGTATCACGAATTCTGGAATTACCATTACCCCCCTGAGGTTTTGGGAAGGCAGCTTGTATATCCATCGCATTTCTCTTAATAGCAAAGATGGTCTCCCGCATGAATTCCTCATGATTATTAAACACAGCATTGTTTCTTGCTTTCTAGAGTTGCCAGAGGGTGGCCAGAAACAGCACAGACCAGTCGCACTCAGAAGAATAATGTTCCTGAAATTCTCTTTAAGGCATGTCTCGATCCAATTGGCATCAGGCAAGGAATAGAAGCGTAGAGCTTCCGTGGGGATGATAAGGTGATCCCAAATTCGGATGCTCTAGCGCAGTAATGTAGAATATTGTTGACGTCCTCTCGAGTAGATTGTCACCGGCTGCACAAGTCAGATTGGGCCAATTGTCTATCATATCTGAGGGCATTCGTGAGTAATCTTTCATGATGAATAAGCCGTAGGAAATACTTCCAACTTGTTAGGGCACTTGGCTTTCCAAATCCACAGCCAACTTTTGGAGGAGCTGATCTGGAAGTTTCGCTTCTTGAAAACGAAGTCGTAGGCCGATTTGCAAGAGAAGGTTCCTCTAGCCTCCAGCCCGGCCCCAAATCCTGGCATTCGAATTCTCCCTATTTGTTGGAATCGGAGTGCTGCAAATCTCGCGTTTGATGTCTGGAGGGATGGTAGAAGCAAGTCTCGAAAGATCCCAGCAACCATACTCATCAATGAGCTCAGCCACTGACACAAGCAGATTTGGATCAATTGCATTGCTTTGATGATATCAGAGCACGCAGAGATTAAGCTTCAACGGTCCTCATTTATTCGAAGATCACTCGATCGGTTTAGTGCTTTAAGTCAATTCCACGTTCCACTCGGTTCAGACTTGTGATAGCGCCGGTACTCTTGGTTTCGCCCTTTGGAATTGGGCGGCTCAGATGTATTTGTTGGATTTTAGCTATGGTCATGAGCTTGATTTGATCATATGAAAAACTTCACGGTTTTTTGCCAGTTTCTTAAAAAAAATATATATATTTACAAAATAATCCCTATGGGTATTTAAGGAATTTCATAATTTTTGAATTATTTATATTCCAATTTAAAACGGTTGGGCACTTTGGACCATCCGTTAACTTTTTGTCAAGGGGGTAATTTGCTAGTAAATAAAAACTTTGAGGAGGTTGATGCAAATAATCATACTACCTATTACGTGTGTCTCTCCCTTTCTCTCTCTAAACCCGCCTTTCTCCCTTTTCGAAAAAAAAAAACCTTTTTTCTTCAAAAACAAACCGCTTAAGCAGAACCTATTAAAAATAGTTCAAATTCCTCTCCAAAAACCTCTCAATAAAAAACCCCAAATCAGAAAAAATGGTGGAAATTGAAACCGAGCCTGAAGATCGTCTAGACCCAGTAGAAGCGTTCATGAGTTTGGAGAACTGGCCGTCCTCCCCTCCAAACGACGATGGCCCGGGTGAAACATATATGGTGGGTTTTGTCATTGTCAACGTGGTGGGGCTTCGGTACTACCACGGGACCATCAGCGGCCGAGAACTGGTCGGATTGGTTCGCGATGACTTGAACCCGCACGACGAGAACGCTATCAAAGTTCTCAATATGAGGTCGGTCCAGGTGGGTTATATCGAGCGCTCTGTTGCCGCCGTTTTGTCTCCGTTAATCGATGATCATGTGATCACCATCGAAGGTATATTTTGATTTCATTTGATATTTTTTTCCTTATACAGATTTGCTTTAATTTTTGTTAATTTTTGTTGTAATTGTTTTACATTATTGTGTTTGCTTAAATGTCTCTGACTTTAGCATTCTTGAAGATTTCTGGGAAGATTTTAGAGGAATGAGTTTTTAATTGTGATGGAAGTGTTGTCTGGTTTAGAAATCAATGAAAACAATTCCTAAATTACAATTTTAGGGGTCTAAATGGCATACATCAAAGTTTAGAGACAAAGAGTTGTTATAAGCTTTAGATTCTTTCAGAGTATTTTTCAGCTTAAATTCAATCAATGAAAATAGTCTTTTTATACTTATATAATCTTACTGCTTGTTGACAGGAATTGTGCCAAAACCACCGGGGAAGGGAAATCGATTCAAGATTCCGTGTCAGGTTCACATTTTTTCTAGAATTGCAGAATTCCAGAGAGTAAAATTAGCGCTTGCAATGGGTGGACTACAATTAATTTCTGAAAACAATGCAGCTTTCACATTGTCAGAGTCAATGGAAGTGAAAGAGAAAAAGAGTGTTCCTGCAGAGAAAACTGTGGACGAGATATTCAAGCTTTTGGACATGAAAGTTAGTAACGAAGGGTTGTTGGAAGCATTAGAGCCCCCAAAAAACATCGTAAAATCAGACTTATTTTTCCATCAGAAGGAAGGATTGGGATGGTTAGTAAGTAGGGAGAATTCAAACGAGTTGCCTCCTTTTTGGGAAGAGAAAAACGGGGTTTATGTCAATGAGTTAACTAATTACCAAACTAATACGAGGCCTGAGCCTTTACGAGGTGGCATTTTTGCAGATGATATGGGCTTGGGAAAAACTCTAACCCTGCTTTCTTTGATTGCTTTTGATAAACGGACTCAAGCCGGAAATTCATCTGCAAATATAGATGATGACGATGATGAGGAATTGGGTGAAGAGGAAAAGCCGAAGAGGGGAAGAGGGAGGGGAAAATCCAATAATTCAAGAAAAAAGAGAAAAATTGACAAACATGATGGTTTTTCGTCTTTAGAGCCTAAAACAACCCTAATTGTTTGTCCACCTTCTGTTTTCTCATCATGGATAACACAATTAGAAGAACACACAAGAAAGGGCACTTTTAGGGTTTATATGTACTATGGCGAACGGACTAAAGATGTTAACGAGCTTCGAAAGTATGATATTGTGCTAACAACATATAGTACATTATCTATCGAGGAATCTTGTCACAAGTCTCCTATCAAGGAGATTGAGTGGAGACGTGTTATATTGGATGAGGCACATGTGATTAAGAATGCTAATACTCAACAATTTCGTGCTGTGACTAATTTGAATGCTAAGCGTAGATGGGCTGTTACGGGAACACCCATGCAAAATAGCTCTTTTGATTTGTTTTCTTTGGTGGCCTTTTTGAAATTCGAACCTCTTTCCATGAAAAACCTTTGGACTGCCTTGATTCAACGCCCGCTTGCTCAAGGAGATGAGAAGGGTATTTCCAGGTTGCAGGTAAATACATATAGAAACATTATGATTTGTTGAACATTTTACTGATCCTATTTATACTAATTTATCACTTTCTATATTGTGTTTCAGGTTCTCATTGCAGCCATATCTTTGAGAAGGACAAAAGATAAAGGATTAGTTGGTATGCCATCAAAAAGCATAGAGACCTTCTATTTGGACCTTGGCCAAGAAGAGCGCAAGGTTTATGATCAGATGGAAGAAGAGGCCAAGAAGATTGTGAAAGGTTACATGTCTGATGAAAGTGTTGTAAGAAACTACTCTACTGTTCTTAGCATACTCGTAAGACTTCGTCAAATTTGCACGGATCTTGCCCTTTGCCCTGCTGATCTCAAAGCTCTACTTCCATCAAGCCAAATTGAAGGTAAACTAATTACATTTTAACTGAACTGGTTAGGTAAATGCTATCAATGTCTAGTCAATTAGTTCGGCATGATTTCAATGTAGTTTAGTTTATTTGCGTATTTTTCAAAGGGTCAATTATGATAACCCCTAACCCATATATGCGGAATTTCACAAACTTCTCTTTTTTTATTTCAAAATTACAATTCCCACTTTGATCATTGAAATTTAATCAAGGTGCAAAATTTTCAAAAGAAATGACTTACTGGAGATTTGGTAAAGATGTTTGTTAACAAATTTTTATATATCTATTTTAACTTTCTCAAATTGACTTCTAAAATCCTCAAACATATTTCAAATATCTCCTAGTATATAAATTCAAATATATGAACTTCCAATAAACTTTTTTAATTATCTATTATATTAAACATTTATCTTTAACATTTTAGATAAATATGGTACTAATATTATATATTTCTATATTCTCTTTATATTTCTCTTCAAATCATTTTTTTTTTTCTCTTACTGTTTTTCTTCCACATGAATCTTACTTTTCATAAGTAGAATCTAAAGAGATGATTTGTTTTGTTCCTTGATTTTGATAAAACTTAATAAGTTTACTGAAATTTGTATCACAACATCGTTAAACTATGTGCAAATAATCAACAGAAGGGGTAATGGTAAAGTGGAAATAATTTACTAGGGAGGCATGTGTAATTTTGACTAGGAGTGGATATTTTGTGATTGAATATAGTTACAGGGGAAGGCACTGTAATTATTGTTTCCTTTCAATTATTTCGATTGTTGAATGTTATTCTGGTTCATACTTAACAATTACTCTCCAAATCCATGCAGATGTGAAGAACAACCCAACATTATTGCAAAAATTGCTCTCAGTGCTCCAAGATGGAGAAGATTTCGACTGTCCAATCTGCATATCTCCCCCCACAGATATCATAATCACATGTTGTGCACACATCTTTTGCGAATCCTGCATAATAAAAACCTTAAAGCGAACCAAAGCCAGCTGTCCAATGTGCCGCCACCCGCTCTCAGAATCCGACCTCTTCAAAGCCCCTCCAGAGCCTTCTCAAACATCTCCCGACAAAGGGCAATCTCGTAATTTCTCATCCAAGGTGTCCGCCCTTCTAAAACTCCTATCTGCATCAAGAAACATAAACCCATCTTCTAAATCTGTCATCTTCTCCCAATTTCGAAAAATGCTGCTATTACTTGAAGGCCCGTTGAAAGAAGCTGGTTTTAAAGTAATCCGCTTAGACGGATCAATGAATGCCAAAAAGAGGACACAAGTGATTAGAGACTTTGGTGTACCAGGACCAGAGGGGCCCACAATCTTGCTGGCAAGTTTAAAAGCTTCCAATGCTGGGATAAATCTCACTGCGGCTTCGAGAGTGTACTTGTTCGAGCCGTGGTGGAATCCGGCCGTTGAGGAGCAGGCGATGGATCGTGTCCACCGGATTGGGCAAAAGGATGATGTGAAGATTGTGAGATTGATTGCTAGAGATACTATTGAGGAAAGAATATTGCAGTTGCAAGAGAAGAAAAGAGTTTTGGCAAGAAAAGCTTTTGGTAGGAGAGGCCAGAAAGATCAGAGGGAGATCAATAGGGATGATCTTAGTGCCTTGATGAACTTGTGAGTTTCGTTTTTTTCGTTTTCTTTTTCTTTGTTTTGTTTTAGACGGTAATTTCTAACTTCGGTTTTTGGTTGATTTGGCTGTACATGTAGTAGGGATAGAAACCTTCACTAATAGATTGAAGGGTTTTTGTAATTGGGACAAACTTCAAGGTTCTTTCGTAACTATCCCTAATTTTTATATTACATAACATGTATAAAATCTTGTTTTGTTCTTACTAATTTGGGTGACAACATATTGAACTTGTTATGTTAAAGTTTGGTTCTTTTTTTCCTTATCGAGCTTGTAAATTTTTGTTTGATTTTGGCTTGATCAAGAAATGAAACGAGCTGGATTGAATTTTATGGAGTTGAATTTGAGTAGTTTGATATTTTTGTCATAAATTATTGTTTTTAATTAATCGAGCTTGAGTTTTATATATATCAAATTTTGAAAAATGCTTGTTATACTTTAACTAATTTGAGTTGGGATAATTGAGTGCAATAACTGTTGTTTTGTCCGCATATTTAAAGAGCGTAAATATTTAATCTTATTCAAACAACACCTCTAAATATACGCATGATTAAACAAGTAAGAATATTTCCACCACTATTTCCCTATGATCCCGCCACTTCATTTCCAACACCTAACTACTTATCAGCTTCAGATTCTCCAACTCAAACTTAATTCTCAGTCCTGTTGATCGAGTTACAGACCTGATTAGAAAAATTAGAACTTAAGAGAAAAGGAAACCAGGCAGGCCAATGGAGGTTGATTTGACTGCACGATTGGGCAAGCGGGTGTATGGCGGAGATAATGAAGGTGGCGCGTAGTATGAGTGGTGTCCCAATGATATGCCCATGCTCCGCCACGTTAACATCGGCGCCAGCAAACTAACACTTCAGCAATGGGGATTTGCGGTCCCGAGATACTCCGATTGCGCCAAGTTTGGCCTTGTTGTTCAAGGTACCATGTATGAGTTTTTCTTTTTACAATTTCTGAATTCGATATTGATGAGGTCGTTTTTTGGTAAGAGCTCGGGATCGTCCGCGTGTCCAAGCTCGTCAGTTAGATTTGTAGAGAAGGGAACGACTTTGACCTGAAAACACGAACAAGGGGTTACTTGGCCGGAGAGGGTTGTCTCCGGCGTAGCACCTCCGACACTCAAGTCAGTATGAATGAACAGAAGGGGGCTCGTATGCGAAAGTGTGAGCTCAGAGCAATAAAGAAGACTTACCAACCACAATAAATGCTCCGGGTATTTATAGGATGGACTAACACGCACTAAGTATACCTCAGAATGTGTGCATTTAATGCCTCGATCAGGGTGTATTAAATGTCCCATCAGAATGTCTGCTGCTGACATTCCTTAATTAAGGTATATCTGTCAAATCAGCCCAGTCTAAGGTACGATTTGCAGATTCTCAGCATTTAATGCTGCCGCAGGGAAGACTGCGCTCGTTGGATGGGACGTTAAGCCCTCAGTACCGACTTGAGGTCGAACGCGAGAGAGGGACTATCTCATGGGAGCAGTGGGTAGCTATCTTACGCAGCTCGACGACTGATGTCGAGCTCAAGAGGGTGTGAGCTCGAGGTCGACGACTCCAACCGATCATTTCCAAAGGAGGGTCGAGCTCACGGTCGGAATGTCGAGCTCGAGCGCGACCAACGCCTCTATAAAGTTGACTTTGACTAGCTCCACGTGGATCTGAGATCGCTAGGATCGTGACACGTGGAGGCTCGTTCTTATCCACTATCAGATATGATATTGTGATTTAATTAACAAGCCAGGCCCTATGATGCACGGACACTCCTAAAAATCCTACTATGCCGTGTTGTGTCGTGTCCGACACCATGTCGGATACTTCTCTAGTGTAAAATGTCGAAAAAAATCCGTGTTGTGTTGTGTCCGCGTCGCTGTGTCCGTGTCCGTGTTTCATAGGCCAAACCCTATACTAATTTTTTGCGGCATAATGCATATATATATATATATATATACACGATTATCCCAATCTGCTTACAAACTCACAGCAGGGCAATACGGGTTAAGGGGTCTGAGACTCTGAGTTCTCCGGGAATTGGGATAAATGACCAAAATTGCACAAATTGATTAATTATATGATTGAAATTACAGTTTGAAAAACCTCGATACCTAAATGGATTGTCGATAGTTACAAGATCAAAATTGAACAAATTGTTTAATTACAGGACTAAAATTGCAACTTGAAAAACTTTATTACCTAAATTGCTACAAGTCGAACGGCTATCGGAACAGTTTAATTCCCTCAGTCTATATCAACTATGTTATCAGCTGCTTAAGCTATAGCGGAAACTAAAAATTCTTAAACGATCTGATGTTTGGTTTCACAAGTTGGTATCATGAAGCCATATTCTATAACAAAAGGATAAATTTTAGAAAGCAGCATAATCTAAAGATTCTAAACATCAATATCATCTTGCTAAACAGCTTTAACTCTTGTTTAAAATGTTAAAAATGTTCCTGTAAGTCGATACCTTTGTGACAGGTAAGGGCATATGTGGACTAATCCTTCCTGAGAAAGAAGAGAAAATAATCGAATTAAAGAAGGGCGACACTATTTGCCTTCCCTATGGCTGTGTGACCTGGTGGTACAACCGAGCGGAAAACTACGATTTCGCCATCTTTTTCCTTGGGGACACCTCGAAAGGCAACAAGCCCGGCATTCTAACCGAATACTTGCTAACCGGCCCAACAAGTATATTAACCGGATTCTCAACCGAATTCGTGAGCCGGGCATTCGATTTGGATGAAGAAACTGCGAAAACCCTAGTCGAGTCCCAAAAGAAAAAGGGCATAGTCAAGCTAGATCCCGAGTTCAAGATGCCGGAACCAAGGAAGGAAGCTTTCGAGGGTATCGTATTTAGATGCGAGGACGATCCTGAGGACGAGGAGGAATATTACGATGATTATGACAGAAAGGATAAGGAAAAGTGGTTGCCAGTGGATTCAAGCAAGTTGCCGTTGGTGAGGGAAACGGGCATATCTTTAGATTATGTGAAGGTGGAGAGGGATGCAATCAATGTATGCTCCTATGTTTTCAAATGATGGGGCATTTCGGGTTACTTATGTCTATAGGGGAAGTGGGAGATTTCAGGTTTGCGGGCCGGACGGGAAGCTCGTGCAGGATACGACGTTTAGGGCTGGCACGGTTTTCATTCTTCCCAAGTTTTATTCTATTGCAAAGATCGCTAATGTATGTGGGATGGATTGGTTCTCTCTCATGACACATCCCAAGTCAGTAATATCCTCTAATTTCTATTTTTTTTTTTTTTTTGGTCAAAATGCAAGAATAAAAACCCTATATTTTGAAATAATTTGCTGAAAAAACCTTACTAATTTTGTTATAATTACATGCGCCTTGACTGAGAATAAGATAGTGAATTTAGTTGTTAAATGTCTAAAATGCCCTTAATTATCTTAAAAAATATTGCCATTCATTATTTTTCATTCTAATCCCAAATTTGGCCCAAAATTATGGCTAGAAACTATTATACTAGGTCTGTAACTTTTTTTATGCATTAAATCAATGAAATAGAAGTTTACAGTATATTATGTGAATTGCCTAATTTTTTTTATGCATTAAATCAATGAATAGAAGTGAGAATGAAATTTGTGTTATAAGAGTAGGGATATAATGGTTATTTCAGAGGCTTTTGTTGACCAAATTATCATAGGGGACAGTGAGCAAATATTCACCAAACATAGGGTTTTTGTAGCATTTAATTCCATAAAATTGAAAGTTACCGGATAAAATTTAAAAAGTGATAAACAATGGAACCGAAGCCCGAAGAGGACAAATTTACGAAAACTTGCAATTTAGCTTCTTTTCTTAAAAAAAAAATCAAAACGATAATCATGGCATCATTATATTGGTAATGTTTTACTTTTGTTTAGTTTTGTATGGCATGCAGTCCAAGTTTCACTCGTTTGGCTAGAAACAAATCAGTTTTGAGGAGCATCTCTCCAGAAGTACTGCATGCATCTTTTAACGTGCTTCCACATTTTGAGCAGAAGATGCGCTCCAAGAGGAAGATGAACGATATCTTCTTCCCAGAAATATATGATAGATAGATTATTGCTTCTTTTCTTTACTTCAGTTCTCAGGAAATAAGAAGTTTAATATATCTTTTTTTCTCTGTTTCTATGTTGTAGAACGTCCACTGTGCTCCTACCGTGCTTAATAAAGATACAACCAAAACCTTTCTTTTAAGGTGACAATGTGCATGTTACAAGACGAATGACTTATGTTCGATCTTGACCGCACGTAGTCCCTTCTCAATTCTTTGTGCCATTTTTTTGTACTTTATTTAATATTTTCTTATATATTTTTCTTAGTAGGATTGTTAGCCACGAACACGAGTTAAGTTTAACCATGTTTAAGGTCCCGTGCTTTTTCGATTGGGATGTTATTTATTTGAGTTTATATATGAGGTGGAATCATCGAGAAAAACTCTACGGCACTGACCGGTTTCGACTAAAAAAAATTGAATATATTTTGGGATTTTTACGATCAAAATAGTTGAGGTTCGGTATATTAACAAAATAATCCCTATGGGTATTTAAGGAATTTCATAATGTTTGAATTCTTTATTATATTCCAATTTAAAACGATTGGGGCACTTTGGACCTTTTAGACTTTCCGTTAACGTTTTGAAATCCATCGAAAGGTTGAGGGATTATATGGTAATAAATTAATTAGGAGGGATTAATTTGTAATTACTCCATACCTCAAGGACCTGGATGTAATGTACCGTTCAAAATTCTAATATTACTGTCTGAAATTTAGTTCACTGCGCGAGGAGAGAGTGCTGAGTGCGTACAATTTCAAATTCCAGAAAACTGGAGAAACGGCTATGGATGTAGAAGAGAGCGGATCGGAGTTCCCTTATTGGAAGTCGGTGCGACGACGTTTTGGGCCGGATGCTGTATTTTTCGCGGCTGGTAACATAGAAAGAGAACTCCTCACGAAGCAGGTACAAGATATTCTCTCATGCGCAATTTTAGTATGAGTAAACTCATTTTTCTGAGCTGTATAATTGATTCGTCAAGGTAATACTCTCGATTTTCCGGAGATGGGTTTTTTGCAGTAACCGGTTTGCGTGTTCTAGTTGCGAGTAATTTCTGCATATTTTTGTTCTGAACTTTTCTAATTTTGGAAAGCAGTTGGTTTGATGAAGACTGGTGCTATCGTTTTGAGCTTATTTGGTCGATTAAATGAATTTATAGTTAAAATGAGTCCTCTGCTGGTGCTAGTTTTTGGCTAATATAGAAACTGAATTTTCTTATTTAGAATAGATTTATTTCCAGATAATTGATCTAGATTAATTATCAATGTTTGGGGAAGAAAGAGAAGGATCAAAATGATCAGTCTAGTTATTGGTTTTATCGAGACCTAAGTTTTTAGGTATCTGGATCTTTCATTTGTGTATTCTATCTTCTGATATAAACATTTTTCGAAATTTCAGTGTATACTTCCTACTCAAGTTGGAAATAGAAAGCAGATTTAACTTGCATTGTGTATGATAATGAACGTTCTTTGGGCATATTAATTGTTATTATCTTTCGGCATTCGCCTTACAAGACCTACTTCCTGTCATCTTGTGCTTCTTTTTATTTGCTGAGTAGATTGCAAAATAGTTTCAATTTTCCTAACTCTTTCTTCTCTAGGTTGCTTTGGACTTAACAGAAGAGGAGAAGAAGCAGATACGAGAAGGTGGGGATGAATGGGGAAGCAGGTAAAGCGGTTTACTTCTTGATCTAATGATTAGTAATATTTAGTTTCTTGAATTATCAAATGGTATAATGTCACAAAGCATGTTTTGGTAGATTGTTCATGATTTTGGGAGGTATGCAAACTCAAAAGAAAAATTTTTTTTTTGTGCTTTTGCTTTTATTCAGCGCTTTGGGAGTGTTTTGAATATCAGCTTCTGCTTAATAATAAGCAGAAATAAGCTAGAAGCTCTGAAGGACCAACTTTTAGCTTCTGCTTCTAGCCTCTATGTTATTTTGTAAATCAATGAAAATGTGTTTAGTCTAATAAAAGTGTATCTCTACTTTTTTCCCTAAACACTCATCTGCCTATTCTTTTTAGCTTTGCAATTTTTTTTCCAAACACTCCTCACTTTTTACTACTCCAAACTTTTTCAACTTTTAACTTTTACTTTAGCTTATCCAGAAGCAGCAGAGTTTGCAGACACCCTCTTTGTCTTTAATGGGAGAAGCGGCAGTACATAACAATCTAAATTTGATATTGTTTTAATCTTCTTTCATTCTTTAAGTGGAATATGACTTTGATTATTTCATTCAACATCAGGCAAGCATGGATTTACTTATTTGATATGCCTTTTGAGCTTGTAGATTAACAAGATATATTGACCTGAAATGGCCATGTACATTTGACCTTTTCTCTTCCTTTTCTTTTTTTGGTATTTTATGTACTGTACTAGAAATTGTCATTTAATCCACTTCACATCCAAAAAATGTTTTCATCAGTGAAGTGTTTTGCCCAATTGTTGGTTGTGGAGCATTGTTGAAATCGTTGGAGGACTTTGAAGATCACTATAATGCACGGCACACAGCATCTTGCTCAGTTTGCTCACGAGTATATCCAACATCACGCTTACTAAGTATACATGTGTCTGAAGCTCATGATTCCTTCTTCCAGGCAAAAGTTGCCCGTGGATATGCTATGGTAATTTCTTGAATTCAATTTTTCTTTGGATTCTGTATTTTGCATCTACTGGGAACCGTTTATTTCCCTACTAGGAAGTTATACCATCAAAATATTATTAACATTATGGTCCGGCGATTGAGGTTGCATTAACATTGGTATTAATTACTTAAAGTTTTTACTGACATCATTTTTTCTGTTACCTAGGATGGGGTGTTAGCAAAAACTCTGCTTTCGGAGAAAGCTAAAGTAAAATGTTGTAGTAGTAAAAGTTAGGAGTGTTTGGAAAAAATAGTGTATAAACACTTTTAAATAATAGGAAAAAGACCATAGAAGCTGAAAAAAGCACCGCCAAAGGTGCTTCTAACTTCTAGCTTATTTCAGCTTATATTAAGCAGGATCAGCAAAACAAAGTAGTGTTTGCAAACTCTTTAAAAAGCACTTTCGTGCTAAGTGCTTTTCTTCAGCCTCTGCTTATTTTAAGTAGAAATAAGCTAGAAGCATCTAAGGACATGCTTTTGGCTTCAGCGTCTAGATTCTAGGTTATTTTCGTAATAAATGAAAGTTTCTTGAGGGTAGTAAAAGTGCTTCTCAGCTCTTCTTTCTAACACTGAACTGCTTTTTATTTTTCAAACACTCCCACTTTTAGTATTCCAACTTTTTACAACTGTAACTTCTACTTTAGCTTCTCCAAAAGTAGTAAAGTTTGCAAACACCCACTGAACACTCCATCCCAGCTTTTTCTAAAAGCAGAAATGTCACTTTTTCCCATTAGAAACACAAACACTCTCTATGTTTTAAAACACTTATTTTGCAGTCACAGGATGTCTCTTTCCTTCTCCACTCTTTTTCTTTTTCGTTCTTTCCTCCCCCCTCCCCTCTCTCTCTCTCTTCTTCGTTGCGCTATATTGTTGTACAAGTAGTTATATGTATTTTTTGTAGTATTTCTTGTGATTTCTAAAATCCAACTGTGTGCTGTAGTATGAATGCCTTGTTGAAGGCTGTGACGTGAAGCTGAAGAACTACAAGAGCCGTCAGCAACATCTGATCGACAAGCACAAATTCCCTTCTTCATTTCAGTTCTTCAAGAAGTCAAAGCCATCAAAAAAGCACAGGCAGAAAGTCCAGCACAGAAAAGCATCACACATGAAAGATGAATCATCAAATACAATGCAAGTGGATGAAGAAAACATTGATGATCTTGTTTCAGCAGTCTCTAAACTCAGCACTTCAGATTCTCCTTCATCAATCAGCTTTGGCCAACGCCGTACGCGTGGTCTTGCTTTCGTTCCTCGAGCCCTTCAAAAAGAGAGACGATGACCGCTCGCTAATGATGTCTCTAATGAAGAAAACCAATTCATCTCTCCCTCTCTGGAATCTGAAAGTATTATGTATAAAAGTGTTGTACTAACTCACTCAATTTTGCTGCAAAACTTCTGCAATTTTTTTGGTAATGTGATTTCTGTGATGATATGTAGATCTTATTCATAGCATTCCTATGATCCTATCTTAATAGAGTCCCTATTTCCTTTTCAAGCATAGAAGAAATAATATTTAAGAAAATACAAATTTACAAAAATATATGAGAAGAAATAGTTCCAGAAATATAAAATTTCTAAGGAATTATGTCGGAAGAAATAATTTAGAAAGAAAAAATGACACTCTCTTATAGTTATCAGGCCACAATGATAGAAAGAAGAGATTTTCATAAATAAAATTAAAAATGTAATTGTTGTTACAGGCCAAATAAAAAATTAAAAAAAAGATTGTTGACAGTGGGATTCGAACCCACGCCCTTTCGGACCAGAACCTTAATCTGGCGCCTTAGACCAACTCGGCCATATCAACTTGATATTATAAATGACTAATAAAATTTAGTTATTCTTTTTCAATAAAATCAAGGGAAAAAAGAGTTTTTGTGAACCCAACTATGTCGTTTTTCGCACTTTATTATCTAAACTTTATTTTTTAACAAATTGTCATTCAAATAATGTAAAATTTTGCAATTTTTCATCTCCAATATAATTCCGGTAGAATATTCCGTCGGAAAATTGTATCGTGTCATAAGAGAAATATACGTCCACATTGTCTTGCTCTCCTCGAATTTCATAAAAGAAATCCTCAATCAATTTCATAAAAGTCGGCTTTGTTGCCTCCCGATGAAATATTAAAAAAAAATCTACTAAAATCGTCGCTAGTTTAATTCCACCACCGTCACAAATTATTTCACCAAAATAAAATTATTAATAGCTTATTTATCTCGAAAATGTTATTTTCCGAGCAATATTTTAATCAAAAAACTCATATTTCACAGGAAATTGTCAAACACTTCCATATCTTCCTGGAATATTTCACTAGAAGAGGTGAATTATAAAATTGGCATTGTTTGGATGATGATTTGTAAAAAGAAAATAGTTTAGATAGCAAATTTGTAAAAACGTAATGGTTCTGGCGACAAAAATTGTTTTTCCCAATAATCTTACTTCCAAGTTTGATGTCTGATGTTTAAATCGCAACGTTTCAGTCCTTATATTTTATTTCAAAAATATTTTTAATTCCTAATATTTATTAATATTACATCTTGATCCATCATATTTTGTATTGTTGAGACAACTTTACCCTTATCTTATGAACACAAAGCAAAGGGTTAACAAGTAACAACATATAATTGTAGATGGGTTTTTTCATGCAAAATTTCCCTTTTTATGGGTGTATTTGTAATTCTGAAATGAAAACGGTAACAATATATAATTTTTCGAAACTTGGATGGGTTTAGATGGATTTGTGCTTAATGTATGTGGCAGCATCTTGAACTCCACGTCAGAATATCCAAAATTTCGAGAGAGCTCCCCTCTCCCATTCTCACCCACTTCCCTCTTTTAACTTCATATCTTCTGCTCAAGCTAAGTTGAAAAAATGGCGCTGGAAATGAGACGCTTCGGCGGAGCCGCCGTAACACCTCTCTCTTTCCGGCGGTTGCTGAATCCATGGCCATGCCGCATATGCTTTCAGTCCCCTCCAAAGGTTTCTCGTCGATTCATCACGCTCGCCGTTGTTAAGAGGAACCCCAAACGCCTGAAGTACACCCCTCGTTTTACTAAGGTATAATCCTCTGAAATTTCCCGCGAGCATCGATGATCATTGATATATTCGTTCGAAATAGTGAAAATTTTCTGGTTGTTTAGTTCTTTTGCTTCTGTTCTTTTCCTGCTCCAGGGGGATAAATTGTTGTATGTTGAAGTTGATCCATTCGGGTCGGACTCCTGGAAACTAGACCCGATTGTTGAGCTTTTGAAAGAAGGAGCTGTTGGCGTTATTCCAACTGACACTCTGTATGTTGATGCGTTTTTGTTTTCCTCTGTTGAATGTTGTGGTATTAGTTGTATTTGGAGAATGATTTGACACAGTTAGTGTGCGTTATCGAATTTACTTCAATTTATATAATAAGAACTTTATTTGAACTATTCACATGTTTGAAGGTTGTACTCTGAAAGGTGGAATCTCATTTATATTCTATGACCTTTTGTAATATTAGGTATGCAATAGTTTGTGATCTGAGAAACAGCTCCGCCATTGAACGTTTGCGTAGGTAGGTAATGTTTATTTGTCTTAAAAGCAGTCGATTTGATGACTATAATGTTTTATCCCTTTGCATATGTGATGAATTTTTAATTTTCATTTGCAGAATAAAAGATATAGAACCTTCAAAGGTAAGCTCCCAATATACTCTCACATTCTCTTACTTAATATCCCTATAGCAGTATTTGGTACGTCAGTGCTAATATCTTTGCCAATTTTGCAGCCCCTTAGTATCTTATGCCACTCTTTCAAAGACATTGATACATACACTACTGGTTTTCCTCGAGGTGATGGCCAAGGTCGGGCAAATATGTTCCGGTCTGTTAAACATTGCCTTCCTGGCCCAGTAAGTTTAACTAATTATTGTTATTATTTCTTACTACTAATATTGGACATGAATTGATTATATTATTTGTCATTGATATGTGTTGTATGCAAGTTTTAGAGGTTACTTTTCTAATCTTAATTGAAAAGTAATTGCACTTATCTCTTTGACAGTATACATTTATATTGACTGCAAGTAAAGAACTGCCAAAACAATGTATACGGTATGGGACTACAGCTTCCAAGTATGCAACAAGAAAGAATGTTGGCATTCGCATACCTGATGATGCTGTGTGTCAGGCTATACTGGAGAAGATGGAATCTCCTTTAATATCCACAAGGTACTCTGGTTTTTTATTGTTTTCCATCTCTTTTTCTTGTTTATATTTTGATTCTTTGGATTCTGGTGATGTGAGCTGACTGGAAGATTGGGGAGCTATATATTTCCGTGAATGTTTTGACTTTAATAATGATTCAGACCTGATATTTGCATATGCTTACACCTGAGGAAATTATTTCTTGTCTGCCACAGTGTCAGGTCGCCAAAGGAGAATGAGTGGATATTAGATCCAGTTGTAATAGCTGATGTATATGGGCCAGAGGTACTATAATTTTTCTTAGCACTGTAACAGTACAGTTTCATTTTAATTTATCTTTTCTATTGGAAGCATGGGAAGTGTCTACTGGAATTGTGATATTTTGCAGCAGTTTCATTTCTTTATATTTATGTCTAATGCTTTTATCTGTTACTATAATCCAGGGTCTTGATTTTGTTGTTGCTGCTGGTACTAGAATTGCTGATCCATCTACTGTAGTGGACATGACTGGTAGCTCACCTCAGATTATAAGGCAGGGAAAGGTAAAAATCTGCATTTTGCTTATTTTGCCCAATGAATTGATTCCTAAAGTGCCGCGCTAATAATTTGGTAGTGTTTGCAAACTCTACAAAAAAAAAAACATCACCACTCAATAAAATTTGTTGTACTTTTAAGTTATACCTTTTTTTTTTTTTCCATACACTCCCTGATTTTACCTCTCCACTTATTAAAACTTTAACTTCTCCAAAAGCAATGGAGTTTGCAAATATACCCCCTTTGTCATGATTCTATTTGGTCACTGTATTTTATCTTTTTTGTCATTTTTTTTAACAGTTTCTGTTACGTGTATGTTTCTGCTTTTCTGCTAGAAAGTTACTGGTTTTTTAATCGTCAGGGAGAACACTGCTCCAATTTTCTAGTGTAGTAGTCTGTTGTAGAAGCAATTGCTGATTTTTGGCTGGCTTCTTATAGTTTGGAAATTTCGAGGTTTGTTGACATCTTTGCGATCCATGTCTGATATCAGGGTCCTAAACTGCCTTGGATGGTTGCTGAAGATGACGAAGATCATCCTATAAAGGAGGATTAGCCAACTCCTCATGCTGTGTAAATCGTGTGATTACTAACCATTCACTAACCTTGTACATTTTTATAGCAACGATTGAAGAAAACCAAAATAAAATGATATTCGTCGTCTTTTTCTGTTTTTATTTCATTTTCTATCCCAGACGGATATGCCCTCTATGTTCAGGTAAGGTCTAAATTCAAAAATCTTTATGATGTTTGAAAAAATATCAACCAACATGAGCTTCACTAGCCGTTCATAACCTAGGCAAAAGAATATACCAGAAAATGTAAAACTTTTCACATTTTGCCCACTGATGATTGTTCACAATTTTTCTTGAGACCTAACAGTCTCTAGGGGTAAATGTTATGTATGAAACTCTTTCTTTTTGGTAAGAAACCGGGGTGAGGGCGTCATTGGATACTAGGATTATTACCCCACAAATTATAGGTAAATCAAGGCAGCAATGTACATGTAAAAAAAAATCAAAGCCATGAAATTAAAATCAACTTACTCGGGCAAAATGAGAAGTTTTTTGCTGATGCTGTCAAAAAAGATAACGATGGGATTTAAGTAATAGATGGAGTAATAATCGGGAAAAATTTAACTTTTGGTCCCATTAAATACACGGTAGGACTAACTTTGATCTCGCTCATATCTAATGGGACGAAAAGTGGAATTTTCCCCAATAATCGAAAGGTGGAGTTGTAATTATCGAAATATGAGGGTTTTACTGTATTTATAGGTCAGGGAGTGTTGTATATCTGCTGTGTGTTTTTCTTTGTGTGAGTGTGTGTTGCATGTGGGTGCTGCTTATGTGTGTGTGGCTGTGTGCTTGTCAGCTTGTGAGTCCTTATTGTCGGGCAATTTTTAATTAACTCTTAATTAAAAGTAATTTTTAGCTTAATTACTACCATCAGATCGCATGGATATGTGTCATGTGTGTTCAAAAGTCTAATGAACTTCAGTTTATAATCCAATGTTGATCTCAGAAAACATTGATCTCTCATCGTTGATAGCTTATTAATTTATGCATATAAATTGGCTAATTTTAAATTTAAAAAAAATGGAAAACAACAAACAAAAATCATTTTTTTGGTTTTAAGATTGTTACACTTATACTCCTCGATTTACGGAAAAATACAACAAGATCAAACAATTATAGAAATCTTCAGACAGACCCTCCAAAAATCTTGATATAAAGTTATAAACGTACCATTTTAACTTTAACAACTATTAACTTAAAAAAGTGAATAATTACACATATACTCATTTGACTTATATGTAACTACAACAACCCGTTCTCAACTTAAACCTCTAATCTTAACGACAAGACCAAAGTGTTAGATAGAACCATAATTAGTATCTCTATAATTTTCAATAATCGAGGAGGGTAAATGTAATTATTTCTTTTCTTTTTGAACATGTAAAATATTCCGGGTACAGTTCGAATTTAAACTAAAAGCATGGGTGGCGCCAAAAGGAGTTCTTCACCCAGCTTCCCTGGCAAGTCGCAAGTTTCATCCGTTTAATTTAAAATTTGAAATTTTCAAATCTTTTTCCTAAGGTAAAGGTACCAGATATTGATTGTACTTATACTAAATCCAAATAATTCAAATTTTAATTCAGTGAAATAATTAGGGTAACAATAAATGGCGCCACCGCTTCCAATAAATTAAATTCCTCCCAAAAGCTTCTCCCACAAGCTGAAATAAAATTTCAAATTCCCGCGCCCTAGTTTTTTCCCCCAATTTCCTGCCTTATTTATACCGCTCTTTGCCGGCTCACATTTCCCAACAACAATCATTTTATTCCATCTTCATCCCTACCAGCAAAACCCTAAAACCAATCTCTCCTAATTCCTAATTCCCGAAATGCCTTCCATCCCAGAAGAGCCGCTCCTCGCCGCCAACCCGGACAGGTTCTGTATGTTCCCGATTCAGTACCCACAAGTATGGGAAATGTACAAGAAAGCAGAAGCCTCCTTCTGGACCGCTGAAGAGGTTGATTTGTCGCAGGACACTCGCCATTGGGAGAATCTCACTGCCGACGAGAGGCATTTCATCAAACACGTGCTTGCCTTCTTCGCCGCTTCAGACGGAATCGTTTTGGAGAATCTCGCCGGACGTTTCATGAAGGAGGTGCAGATCTCGGAGGCGCGGGCCTTTTATGGGTTTCAGATTGCGATTGAGAATATCCATTCGGAGATGTATAGTCTTCTGCTGGAGTCATACATCAAGGACTCGGCGGAGAAGAACCATTTATTCCGCGCAATCGAGACCATTCCTTGTGTGGAGAAGAAGGCGAAGTGGGCACTCCGCTGGATCGACGGCGGAGAGTCGTTTGCCGAGCGCCTGATTGCATTTGCCTGTGTTGAGGGGATTTTCTTCTCCGGGAGCTTCTGCGCTATATTTTGGTTGAAGAAGCGCGGGTTAATGCCAGGATTGACTTTCTCGAATGAGTTGATTTCGCGGGATGAGGGCTTGCACTGTGATTTCGCCTGCTTACTTTACAGTTTGATGAAAATGAAATTGAGTGAGGAGAAAGTGAAGGGGATAGTTTCGGATGCGGTGGAGATAGAGAGGGAATTCGTTTGTGACGCACTGCCCTGCGCTTTGGTGGGGATGAATGGTGATTTGATGAGCCAATACATAGAATTTGTAGCAGACAGACTGCTAAATGCTTTGGGATACGATAAAATGTACCATGTGCAGAACCCATTTGATTGGATGGAGCTGATTAGTCTGCAGGGTAAAACCAACTTTTTCGAGAAGAGGGTTGGTGAATACCAGAAGGCGTCGGTTATGAATAGCTTGAATGGAATCGGTGGTGATACTCATGAATTCAAGATGGACGAGGATTTCTAATTCCTGGTACCGGCAATGTTTGTTGGTTGATTGATGTAATTTAGATTAGGGATTTGCTTTATTTCCTGTTAAGTTCACGTGAAATGTAACGAGGTGACTGTGTTTGTGTTTCTATGTAATATAATGGCAATTTATACATTTTCGATTTCAATAATATTATTAATTATTAATTTTAAAATCTAAAACTTGAAGTGCTTAGAAACTGAAAATGCTTTAAATAAAGCACTTTTCTGAAAAATAAACATATTATGTGGAATCTGATTTTACCTACAATTTTAGTATCGAATTGCTTATACAAAACATGCAATAAGAGAGCATTTGAATTAGATGAAATAAAATCTACATGAACATAACGTTCTATTTCTATACACTTACAAACGAACATATAATGGTTTAATAACAGGAAACGTAATAATTAGAATTTAGAATGATCAACAGATCTCCAATTGCATTATCACTCTTGAATTCCAAACACCATCAAGTTCTCATGTAAAACAACAGAAACTTTGGCAAGAAATAGGAAAATTAAAAAATAAAGATAGAAGGCAAAAACAATACCAAGGCGTTTTCTTGTTTTATCAATTACATTATTAAAAAGGCTTAGTAAAAAATAAAGTCTCGTAGAAAAACTTAAATTTTCTCGACTATCCAATCTACTAAAGGGAAAAACCCTCTGATGGGAAGGCCCACCCAAGTTTTATGAAGAAAATGCTCTGGATTATCTTTGAGGAGGTGGCGGCACATTTGATTTTGCAAATCCGACCCACGCGACAATTCCAACTGCTAGAATTACCCAGCCAAATATGTCATATTTCAGATCACTACTTTTGCTCTTCTTTGTGCTCTGTTGCTGTACAAAAAGTAGCATATATTAATTTATCAACAACCGATGGACTATCAAGCAAAACTCGAAGTGTGACCAAAATATAACAGAAGATTGAAAGGGAAGGATATTCCATGACATTGTTCTCAATGATTTTAAAGAAACAAAATGATAAGACTTCAACTAAAAAGCAACTTGATCCCCAGTGATTACGTTAAAAGTCACACACAAGACACAACCTCAAGTATTCACACAGAAGAGTCAATCTAAGCATTTTCAAAATAAATTTCTCATATAGAGTAGAACAAAAAAAAAATGCATCTGAAGCCTGAACACAGAGTATCTGAAATGCATCTAAAGACAGAGCATTTACCTTTGTACTAGTAGATGCTACAGGGCTCGAGCCCATAGCCTGCTGCGCCAGACCCCCTTGCTTGTGGATCTCCACATGCAACTCAGGAGCCTTAAAACCACAAACAATAATACACAGATATGAATAAGTCTACAAGAAATGGGCATATTTGAAGCAACAAAGATAACGACACAATCAATCAAGAATCCAACAGCAGGCTTTTAATAGATATAAAAAATTATATCACAATATTAATAAAGGAAGATAAATATCCACCCCCACTTCAACAAAAAACATACAAAATAAATAACAGAAAAACCCTTCATTTCTTGGTATGAAATATATAAACCACTAAACAGAACAAACTCATCCCTAAACAAGAACTAGTAGTTGACATACCTTTGAAGCCACTTCCATAGATTTCTTATAAAGTTCATTTTCTGGTTCCTGCATCCAGAAAGATGACGACACAAAGCAAATTTAGCAAGGGAATTGAAAGCACAAAAAGGAGTGCTTCATTAACTTCATGTACCAGTTCATATGCTTGTTCAAAATACAGTGTTGCCTTGTCGAAGTGACCTTTAGCCTCCTCAAAATCAGGAATAAGAAAGGCATTAGATGTGTAAGCATTTCCAAGGCACCAGAGTGCATCATGCTTTTTTGGGTTAACAACAAGTGCCTCCTCCAGCTTTTCTATAGCATCTACAAAAAAAAAACAGCAACTCAAGTGGTCATTTCCACAATGTTTTGATGTTATCCAATATATGATATCAACACTTTCTCAGACTCGCATCCAGATCATCAATGCTACTAAAAGGTTCTTGCCCACTTCAAGCTTAACTAATATTACGGGACATGTAGTTAAAATTTACACGAACTGAACATGTAAAATGTGATCAATGAGAATGGCGAAGCAGTGCCATGAAAAAGATAACAATTCCACCTCCTATCACTGTTCTAAATCCGGAAGTTAAACCCCCATTAGCATTAAGCTTTGCCAAATGAAAAAAAAAAAAAACACTACTACACTTCTGATCAACTGAAAAATGAACACCACATTCAGGGAAAAATAAATATGAAATAACAACGAAAAACAACACAAAGTATAAGCAATATCAGATTAAAAGCTGCACCCTGAACCATCTTTTTGGAATCCGGACCGTTCTGAAACTGTGACAATTCCAGCAACACCCCTCCCCATCTAGTCAAGTTCTGCACCAATCAATCCAAAACTAATACTTCAAAACCCCAATTAAGAATAAAAGATAAACACACACAAGCTCACAAAAGTCTGTACACATACATCGGCGTCGAGAGGGTTTTTGGCGTAGGTAGCTTCAGCGGTTCTGCGAGCGTGCTCGAAGAAAAGGAGACGATCGAAATCACTGGACATATCCATGTTTCCGTCGACTGATCAAATCTACTACTCGGTTCTTGAAAAGTGCAGGTCTTCTGTTCGCGAAAATGTCCCAAAGAGAGGCTTTTCCTCCCTAATTAGGGCTTTTTCCTGAACCTATACGAGGGACGGATGAGTGTCGATGTTACTCAATAGTGTAAAGAAACCTCCTTTTTTCATGATTAGGGAAGTGTAGTATACGCGCGGAGTTAGAAGTGAGAAGTGTTAGGGACGCGCTTTGCGTGAGACTGGGTGTGAGAAATTGGATTGGTGTTTCCGGCTGAAGACATTGGTGATTACACGCTTGATCCAACGTATGTTGACACGTGTGACTCATATATCAATTGAGTTTCTTTTTTTTAAGAAAGATGGAATTTTATATCATGAATCAGCGTTTATAAAAGACTTAACAAAAGAGGGAACCTCCCCCGTATAAATGCAGGCCGTGGCGCATTACGAGTAAGAACGTGAGCAACACAATTGGCTTCACGTTTGATAAACAAAAAATTACATTTACTAAGATATCCAGCTAAAGATTAGACTCGTCTATAATATTTCCTAAGTAAGATTGATCTTCTTCACCCGAGTTGAGTTTCCTTATGATGCTTGAGCAATCCCCTTCCACTTCTATTTTCCTCCAACCAAATTGCCGAGCCAAACAAAGAGCTTCTGTTATGGGAAAATAAAAATAAAAAAAAAAATTGGATAGAAGGGAAAATTACATGTACAATTATATATTATATCCACGTGAGTTTGAATAATTACAAAATAAATCCCCATAATAGAATTTCATTAGATTCCGTTAAAGTACTGAAAATACCTTTAGTTTTTTATATCATGAAATACTCCTAAATCTCACTTGGATATTATTATAATATTATAAATTTCTTTGGGGTTTAAGTATATTTTCTTTTATTATGCTTGAAGATATAATGGGTAATTCGTGTCAAAAGAAGGAATATTTCGTTAACCCTAATGTTCCCTAATCCATTGGTGTATTTCGTAATTATTCAACTATGTGTGGGGTATAATTGTAATTATTTGACTAAAAAGATCATGATTTATAATTTTAACAAACTCATTTGAAGTTTAAGTGTAATGTTCCTAATAATATTTGTACTCTTTTTTTTTGGTCGAATAATAATAATATTAATACTAATTTTTTTTATTTAATTTCTACAATTCAAATATATTATAATTAAATAAAATATAGCGTAAACAAATACTTCTATGTTATACTAAATAGTTAAAAAATAAAAAGCATAAAGTGATGTTTTGTTGATTTTTTAAAAAGAAGATGGTCTTCAATGTGGGAAACATGACACCTACATTCTATGTACAAAAATATAAATTTTTTAAAGATCAAATTGGACAGTTGGAATTATTTATTGCCACCAAATGAGGAATATGAAACCGGTAAATTGATAGTTTAATTCATTTGTTTTTAATATCTTAAACAAAAAAATTTGATTAAGAGTTCATTTCTATAAATTATAAATGGAATCGTTATATCGATAGTTTACTCTATACCTTTTATGTATTTTATTAAAAAAACTCGCTCAAAAACCTCTAATTAAATCAGTATAACGTGGAATCGTGACTTAATTATTTTTATGTATGTTATAAAATGAACACGAACAAATGTAGGACCGATCGAGACTATTATAATATAAAAACTTTAATATGATAGAAACATAAAATTGGTTTGTGAATAAGATTACACATTCCCAAGTCAAAATCGGTCGACACCCCCTCAACTGCAACCTAAGCCAGAATAAAAACCTTAATATGATAGAAACATAAAATTGAGAGGTCACAATAGAGACAACGAAGTCATTTTTTTGTAAGTATTTACAAAAAATATAGTTGAATTTTGCATTTATTTATGATTAAAAGAAATTGTTGGAATTATCAGATTTGTTTTGGATGCATTTGAAAAAATATCAACCTTTGTTTGGATGCATTAGAGAAGATTTTTTCATTTTTGTTTGGATATAATTAAGAACACTAAGCGTGTTTAAATTAACTGGAAAAAAAAAGTTAAAAATTATGAAGAATTTTCACTAAAAACTTTTACAGTTTCATTTATCTAAAAAAATAATTTCGAAACACTTAGAAATTGAAGCCAAATGCATGTATTTTGGTGCATCAAACTTTTAAATTATTTATGTTTAATAGTATTTTTCTTAGAGTTTACCATCGTGGCCTAAAATATCATCGAATACATTTTTATATATGTCATACGCTATAATATTGTATGAACATTTTTAAAAATCATATTCTATTGCTTCGAATATTTCTCTAATACAAAATATTAAAAAAAAATTAAAATATTCTCTATACAAAATATTATTAAAAAAAAAAGATGATTAGAAAAAGTATTTAAATTACAAACTATATTAATTCGTTTAAGTGAGAAATCGATGTGTTTGGTAAGAGGTGAAACGAAACTTGAAAACTCATTTTTCTGTGGCTCAAATTTTGAATCTGTAACTTTCTGCAACCAAACGAGGCCTAAAAGGTGTCCTGTTTGGATTTTTCACAGGTCGGCAGCAATCGGCATATTCTCAATTTTCCCCAAAAATAAATCTGAAATTGAAGTGGTATTTACGTAAATAAAAATATCACCAAGGGCAATTACGCCGAACTGGTTGCTATAAAAAACCGAAAATGTTACCTTTTCTTCTCTCGTCGCATTTTCCGGTGATTCATCAGCCAAAAGCTTAAAGGTGTGCTTTCTCTCTCTACCTTTCTTTTGAGCTTTGGATCCCAAAATCTAGGGCTTCTTTTTAGCTGGCGAGTATCTTTTTTTCCGCTAATCCGTTGTTGAATCTAATCCATTTGTTTTCGTCGATCAGAACTAAGTTACACTTCTTAATCTAGTTTATTTTACTAAAAACCATTTTTTCTGGTTGGTGAGTTAGCAGTGCTAAATTTTCTTATGTTAACTTATGCATTTGCAGTTTCGCGGTTTAATCTTATACGGGGAGGATCGGCATTGTATGATTTATGCATATATTTGGCTAAGGCTTGATTTGCTGCAATTTTAGTCAACGCTGATTAAGTAACTGGCGAAATCTGATTTTAGTGTTATTTTTGTTTTAAAACTGTAATTGGCTCCCAAGGAAGTGGAATTTACAGGAACATTTTTAGATAGTGTGTGCTCTACGTGTTTCACGTTTTCTGGTGTTATGGGACATGGTGGAATCTCCTGGAACTTCTTGTTATCGGCTTGTGATGTCTACTTCATTGTTTTTTATTGGTTTGTGTTGCTTTTGTGGGAATATATTCTATTTGGAATAATGGAAAGTGTAAAAACATTATCCACTTTCAGGATTCTCCTTTTGAGTTTATCTAATGTTGATTAAGTTAAAATACATTATCGCTAGTTACTAAATTTGTCGGGTCTGACTTCAAATGAAGCCTGTTATCTTATAGCAGTGGCCTTTACTGTTATACATAAGCACATTAATTTGTTGTTCAAGACTTCAAGTATTCTCCTCGCTTGAAATTCGTTGATGGTTAAAAGTTCTTTTGCAAGAAACTCCCTTCACCTCTCTTTTCAGTTGTAAATAGTTCAAATTTGGTTTGTTTATCTTGCTTCATCATCTCTTAAGCTTTGGTTTGCCCATTACACTCTATTCTTTTTCCAGGCTATTTTTTCAAATATCTGATAATATTTCCCCATGTTTTTTAATATTTAGGTATTTTCACCATGGAGAATATTCAGAGCTTCTGGCAGTTGGGTGATGAGCTAAGAGGACAGTCAAAAGTTTCAGAGGATCAGAAATGGCTTGTGGCAGCTTCGAAATTAGCTGAGCAGACAAGGTTAAAAACTGAGAGAAGAATCAATCTGGATCTCTCAAAGGGTCCCACTGAAGTGAGACCAAGGGATAATTTTGGTTTTCAAGAAGACAACAAGTTTGAGAGTTTCAACTTCAACATGTTAAACTTGGAGCCCAAGTTGAACGAAAATGTTACCAAAAATACCCCTAGGAACGGTATTTATAATATGAATGCTATTTATCAGAATCCTAATGTCAACTCTGTTGGAAATATTGCTGGAAGCAAGTATAGCAATATAAACCATGTCAAGGAGCTTAATAATAATAATAATTTCAACAACAATAATATTAACAAGAAAGAGGAAAATACGAATGTAAGCAATGCAGTTGACAAAAGGTTTAAGACCTTGCCTGCAGCTGAGATGCTCCCAAGGAATGAGGTTCTTGGTGGATATATCTTTGTCTGCAACAATGATACTATGCAGGAGGATTTGAAGAGACAACTCTTTGGTAATCATATAATATTCTATTTTACAATTTAGTATAATGTTTGAGCTTAGATAATATGTGAATTATCTTATTTAGTTAGTTTCGTTACATCAAAATGGATAATTTAGGCCTGGCTTATTTACACTTTTTATTATTAATTGTTTCAGAATAAGGTTTTTAGTAGATTGAGTCAAAAGATTTTGACATATTCCTCGTGCAATAGCATGTCAAGTAAACTTCACATGCTTCTTATTGCTGATTCTAACTGCTGCTTATGTTTCGCATTCCTTTCATTTCTTTACTATTCTCTTCTTTCCCTTTTTTTTTGTTCTTTTGTTCTTCATCACTATCAAGTATCAACACTTACCATTGTGCATCTATTTACAGGTCTGCCACCAAGATATAGAGATTCAGTGAGGGCAATAACGCCTGGCTTGCCTCTCTTCCTTTACAACTACACCACACACCAGTTGCATGGTATTTTTGAGGTAAGCTGCAATTTTTTCTTAAGCTACGATCATCTTTACTGATTTTTCTTAGCATACTTTGTGGGTGTTTGCAAACTCTTTTGCTTCTAGAGAAGCTTAAGTTGTAGTAAAAGTGAGTGTGTTTGGAAGAAAATGTGAGAAGAAAAAACAAAAAGCAGCTGAGCCTTAAAAAGTTGAGAAGCACCTTTATTAGACTAAACAAACGTTCATTTATTACGAAAATAACCTGGAAGCTTGAAGCTGAAGCTAAAAGTTGATCCTTGGGTGCTTCTAGCGTCTAGCTTATTTCTGAGAAGCTGGTTTTCCCAACGCTCCTAAAGGGCTGGAAAAGGCAAAAAGAAGAAAAAGTGCATTTTTTTTAAGAGTTTGCACACTCCCTTTAGCTATGACTAATATCAAGTATGTTACTATTTTCCTGTGATTTCTCCTCAATCAAAACTCAAATAAACAGTTTTACACTCAATTTGAATTTTCAGGCAGCTTGTTTTGGGGGTTCTAACATCGATCCTACTGCTTGGGAAGACAAAAAGTGCAAAGGAGAATCGAGGTTCCCTGCTCAGGTAAATATCATTGAGCAACTCTAATCTGTATATTTTCTTGCATGCTTGTGCGTCTTGCATATCTTTCTTTACCTTAATTATGTACCTGCTATTTATTATCTTCAACTAGGTAAGAACTCGTGTTAGGAAAATCTGCAATCCTCTGGAGGAAGATGCTTTTAGGCCAGTCTTGCATCATTATGATGGTCCTAAGTTTCGCCTTGAGCTCTCCATACCTGAGGTTAGTTTTATTAACCTTAATATTCTTAGAACCGACTTTTGTGAATAATCGTTGCTTTTCGAATAGAAAGAGCATCTAACCAAAAAAAAGAATAGAAAGAGCACTTTCCAAATACTCAATTACATTTTCTTTAACTTTTCACCCTTTCTTTCCGAACACTCCCAACTTTCAGAAATGACCTAGCTTCTAGGTTATTAGGTAGTGTTCTGCTTTTTTTTTTCCCAGCACTTTGGGAGTGTTCGGAAAACCAACTCCTGTTTATCTTAAGAAGAAATAAGCTAGAAGCTGAAAGCACCAAGGTCCAGCTTTTAGCTTCAGCTTCTAGCTTCTATGTTATTTTTGTAAATAAATAGAAGTTTGTTTAGAGTAACTTCTCAACCTTTTCTTCCGAGAACTCAATTGAAATTTTCACTTCTTTGTCCGGACACTCCCTAACTAAACTTTTTACAACTTGAACTTCTCCAAAAGCAAAAAAGCTTTCGCAAAACCACCCTCTTAGTTAATTAATATATTTTTCCGTGGGATTGCAGACCTTGGACTTGCTAGATCTTTGTGAACAAGCTGGTGGTGTGTAGAATCTTGTCGTCTCTGACTTGAGAATGCCAGCTCAGCATAATCAACTGTATGATGTATGTGTATGCTGTAGCTTTGGTGGAATGTGTGTGTGTGTGTGTGTACTTTCCACAGATTATGCGTGGAGCGCAAGCTTGGAAGGGCAAAATCTGGTTGTGAGAATGTTCTTCATGGTGGTAGGTTCTGTTGGATTTGTAGTCCAAATAAAAATGTAATCTGTGTTTAGTGAAGATGCAATTAGCTTCACTCTATTTTACCTTGTAATCATCTTATGTAGGAAAAATCCTTGTTTGTAATAGGACCAGATGTATCTCCAGGCTGGCAAATCAATGTTTAAATAAAAAGATAGGCGTCTTGAGCATAAATGTTCACCATTTTCTTTTTGCAACATATATTTAGTACGACTTAGTTAGCATTCTTGAGCATAAATGTTCTTGTATAAACATTAAACAATAGTCTCAAGCATATGCGTAAACAACTAATCAATGGCTAGAAAGTATGCTAATTACTAATTCAAAAAGGGGAAATTCTTTTGTAATACAATTGATTAAATGTGACGTTTTCCTAATTATTGTTGTGCATACAAGAAGTTCCACTCAAAAGTTAATTATGGCTAGATTTGGCATTGAGCTGTTTAACACCAGATAATTTGTTTAAGGTTGGTCTGAAGCGACATTCAATATGCTGCTTTCCATGATTCCATTGATCACACACAATCTTACCTCTTCCAACTACAAAAGATGGTGCATATTTCTTGGGTCCTATAATAAAAAGTTCAGTAACAAAATGCAGCAGGGTGTAGAAGATACAACAATTGATTATGAAATTACATAAGTTTCAAAGAGAATGATACAAATATCTTAACCTAGTAGGGTAACGAATTGCAACACACTCTCTCTCTCTCTGTGGATCGTACGTAAGACAATAAGGGATAGAATATCATATATGCCCCATGATGGATCAGAATACATACAAAGTGCAAGCTATTCCTTTTCAATTATTCTTTCTCATGAAATATGATCTGAACGTGCTTCACTTGGCCCGGAACATATAATACTGATATATCAGTGGGCAACTGAAACAAGAAAGGTTCGAATCTTCTGCAGAAGCTCAGCCTTCACATTATCTGGTATTGAAGCTGCAACATTTAACATCGTGTAAGAAATAAAAAAAGAAAACTTAAGGCAGTTTCTGTCCATATTTTGATAAAGTAACAAATTTAAAACACAAACAAAACCCAGATAAATGGAAACGAACGTGTTACGGAATTCAATATACCTGATGAAAGGGTCTTTCGAATAAGTTCCAATATTTGGACATGTAAAACAGGAAACAAGAATATGAGAAAAGTAACAGGAAGATATTAGATTACTACCTCTGCCTTTGGGGGTAATTGCACGGACAAGATCATCCACAGTGACGTTATCCCTCCCATTTTTCTTTATAAATGCCCTAAAAATTACATGTTCAATCAAAATTTTCAACAAAAACGTGAACAATATGGTTGCAGGCAGGCAGAACTAAAAACATAGATCAGAAGTAAATTCGGACCTATACAAGTTTGATTGGATAGTAGTAGTCTTTCTCTATCTGTGGATATATACAATATGCAGCATACGGTGTAACCACATGAGCAAGCACCAACACGGAGTGAAAGTTATGCTTACATAGATGTGTCTGTTTGTGTCCCAAAAAGAGACGGAGAAACAAAAGTAAAAATAAACCAGATTCCTAAGATGAAAGCATATTATTATCATTGATTCTAAACCTCATTATCACATATTCATTACAGCATTACTTGAGAGCAAGTAAGGTAACTCCTCCAATACTTCATTACAGTGTAGAGATAGTTACTGGAAATCTATCATCATAAATAATTTTAACATTGAATGTAGCTTACAATATAAGCAACATAGTATAGATAACTTAGCATTGACTAACACCCTCATAAAGTCTAGAACGTCAGTCTTTCTAACTGAATTTGCAATAAGTTGTATTCTACTACTTCAAACACAAGTTTGACGAACTCACAGTAGCGTAAATCTATATTATAAAAGTTATCAAGAAAGCGAAGGAAATGGCTTAAGCCCTCAATTTCCTTAACACCACAATTATTTAACTAGATTGAATCTAGTCAATAGTTCAATGATCTAAACTTTATTTGCTTTACTCCATAAAAATGAATCAAACAAGGTGAAACTGAAATTCAGTAGAAAATATAATAGTACTTATGAAATTAAGGTATTATCAGTCAGAAATAGATAGATACCTGCAAAGAGCTCTCATTTCATCCTTCCACCCACAGTCCACCAGCCTCTCTCTCACCAGCTCCATCAACCGCTCCTTCTCTCCACTCTCAATCAACTAAAGCCACAGGAAATCAAGCTACCAATTAATTATTTGAAACAAGCGAAAAATGAAAAAGTTACTTCATTCACACACACAAGACCTTAATGTTGACGATTTCGTGAAGCGTAGGCTCCTTCGCTCGATCAATATCATCATCATCGCGTACGTCCGGCGTCGGCGGTCGATTCACCGAATGCCTTCTACTCCTATTTTACGATATACCAGTTAAATTAAGGATTGAAAACCAAAAATTTATCGAAATTGATATCCGAGAAGAATTTATATTCAACTTTTCTTGAGATTTTTATGCGCAAGATTGTAAATTACAGTCAGTCTCGGGGAAAGAATTACATTTTGCAGCTGAGCAGACCACCGGTTGACTAATATTTGCTGACGGGAAAAAAACTAGGGCAGTTTTTGACAGGTAAAGTGGAGAGGCGGTCGAAATCTTTTTTCCCAATTTCCCCCTAATTAGAAACGAATTGACCATATTGCCCTCCTGTTTCTCCCCTTGGTAAAATTTTTCCCAATCCAATCAAATTATTGATTAATTTTAATTGGTTTATCTTTTGGTAAAATATGCATATTGTAAAGCAAATAAGTTGATAATTAATGTCATTTTTGGTAGCAAAACTTTCTTCTAATACCAAACTAGGGCTCCAAACGAATTGAGCCGATTCGCGAGTCTAACGAACGGGTTCGAATTCGAAGAAATTGAATTCAAATCGAACTACTTATCGAACCGAATTCGAACTTTTTATCTCTTGATTCGATATTTGCGAACCGGCTTGCGAACCCTATATATATTATTCAAAATAATTATTATATATATATATATATAGTGCCCAGTGTAGTGTGTGTGAGTTGCAAGATTTTGTTAATCAAATGTGTAGTAATTTTTTCTATTTCATCGTGTTATATATGGTAATAGCTATAATTTGCATCTGAGTAGTTCAGCTGGGAACTATTATTATTAATTCAAACATGTTTGAATGAATATTTACTAACTTAATTGAATTATAATTGCGCTTCCAATTGTAGGAATCCACTGACTATGCAGGATCAACAAAACGACCTTGTGTCCAAATGAACACTAACAATATTATATATATATATATATATACTTTTTACCAAGAACCGGCCAAACGTGCCGTGGGGTTAGTAGAGGCCTCCATATCATATATAAAAATTAAATCAGAAAGTTCGTGAAGTACATCAACAAGGTGGAGAAAACGACAACAAAAGACAAAACAACAAAAAAGATTAATCTAATATACATCAAATAAAACACATCATTCCTATAGCTCAGAGTGAAATGGGTCATCCACCAGAGGAACACAAGTTTTGAACTCGCCAAGCTGGACCCCTTAGTCTTCCCAACATGAACAGTATGAGGGAGAATTTGGCAGCTAAAGTTCAACTCTTCAGCATAATAAGCCATCAAATAGTTGAGTTCACGATCAGGGCTAAGCGTCCAAAAACTCCGCATAAAGCAAAACCGGTTCAAGGTCATGGCATCATTTACATAATCCACCGTCAAATGCATTGAGTTACAGACTGGGAGACGCAAATCAATTCCTTTTTTGCAAGTTTTTTTTGAGAAAAAGTGCCTTACAAGAATTACAATTAAGCAATGGGGCTAAATTGTAATTTTTGTTAGCAAATGCACTTCTCTCAGCAATAAAAACCACAAGGATAGCTTTCCAAATGTGAAGAATGTATTTTTGAAGCCAAGTATGGGTGGAGGTGATCGAAAAGGGCCAGAAGCTGAAAACAAGCTTCGAAAAAGCTGTTAGTCAGTTTCTCGGCTGTTCCCACCTGCAAAAGTGAAAAGAAACCATTAGACCTTGTTTAGTACATATACACTGGCTTACCACAGTGTCTAAAGGTGTCTCCAATATGTTAGAACGAAGAACTCCAAAAAATCATCAATTTTCCCCGAAAAGTTGCTCCAGAAGCTGTCAGAGAAGCTGCAGCTTTTTGGATGCTTCCACTTGCAATGAAACAGCCATAGGTTTTGATGATTAAGTGTGTTCCAATCCCCCAAGTTCCTCATAAAGCCAAGACATGGCAATAGCTTGCAAAAATGAGTCGAAAACTGCCAAAAGCTGCTGGACTGCTTTTCACAAGCTGCTGTCCAGCTTTTTGGCTCTTCGGACCTGCAAAACCCGAAAACAATGATCATTACCTGTAAAATATGACTTATACCAGTAATAGAACAAGTTTCAAAGCTAGAAGTATTAGGAAACTCCCTGAATGTCTACCATAAGCTAGAAAAGCTGTCATAAAAGCTGAAAATTTGAATAATGTGCTCATAAGGTCCAAACTTCATCCAAAATTGAAATAACTTATTTCCACAAGTCTCAAAACTCCAAATGAGCCTGAGGAATGTGGAAATTTTCCAAGACAACCTCAAATTTCATTTTTAATGTAGAAGTGTGCCGAGTGCAGAAAAGTTGTTTGACAGCTTTTTGCTGAAGAAGTGCATCAGCAACTTTGGTTCTACTCCCCAATACGGGCCTGCAATGTTGCAAGAAATAATCTTTGCCTTATTTAATAACATAATTATATCTAATGTAAGGAAGAGCATTTCTATCAAGGCGGATGATGCCACGAAGAGATGCATGAAAGTCCGCTGTGAAAAACGTAAAAAAATTAGCCAAAAAGTCAGCGGCGCAATATTATTCAGCTTAACAGACCAAGCTCCTAACTCTTCACTCCAAAAACTCAAGTTCATTCTAATACATGAGTCCACTGAGATTTCAACTTTTACAACAATTTTAAAAAATCTACAGGCCCTAATCTAGCTCGACTAAAGTCGAAGAACAATTATAAAGTAGGATAAATCAACAAGAAGTAGTTTTAAATTTGGAGTTCATTTTCAAAGATTAAACACATCTACCATTCATTTTTCCTGTTCATATTCTTCACAACATGCACAGCACAGCTCTTCTAGATTGTAGTCTAAAACAGAGACTCATTTCAAAAATATTGTCCTATTAACACTTGAACCAATTTACTCACCAAAAACAAGAAAGATATGCTTGTTGGTTTCTTCACAGTCAACCTGCAGTTAGAAGAAATGAAATACAACATCAAATCAAATGGAAGAATCACAACCCTCTGATTAAAAGTTGAAAAATAATACATAACAGTTGATTAACACAATTGCAAGCTAGCAACAAATATATAAATTTGAACTGCATAGATAACAAAGAATCAATCACTGAAGGGAACCAAAAAAATTCAACTACACATCTCTTATCATTGTTCACTCTCAAAATCAATCTTATTCCATGAAACTTGTAAAATATCATTCAAATTTTTTTAAACTCACACTCACACTATCACTGCTGTTATCATTTTTTTAACCTCTTCACTATCAAACGCAAACATATGCCAGTGGAGATTTTAAAATATATAATAAACTGAAACTCATGCTCAATTAACAGAACTTGGCTCAATGGATACATGTGGAACATACACATTCAAATTCAACACAATCTTGAATAGCCTATCAGACCAAGCTCCTAACTCTTCACTCCCCAAACTCAAGTTCATTCTATCACATGAGTCCACTGAAATTTCAACTTTTACAACATTTTTCAAAAACCTACAGGCCCTAGTCTTGTAATCTGTTAACTGTTTTATTTTAACTCAGGATGAAGGCCAGTTATAGGAAATCCAAATCAACTAACAACCGAACTTCTTCCATATTAGCTAATACAGAAAATGAGGAAACTTGTCGAAATATGAGTATCCCGAAGTCCTAAAAACCACAGTAATCCAACAACATCTAATCCCAGAGAATCAGAGAATAACCTCAGTAACTCCACTCACAAATATTCCTTGTGCTCTGTTCTCATTGACTTGCAAATTGTCCTTTGTTAGATGAAAAAGATCCCCGAGGAATATAAACCACTCATTCATTCAGATGACATCTACCTCTCAAATTAATCTCCCAGAACAAAATCACATACCCCAACACTTCAGAAGGCCACATTCACAATAAAACATTTAAGTAAAGTACGGACAATGAACCCCATGAGAGTATCCTAACAAATTAACACGTTCAAGTAACAATTATAAGTAGGGTAAATCAACAAGAAGTAGTTTTAAATTTGGAGTCCATCTACAAACACTCAACACATCTAGCATTCATTTTTCCTGTCCATATTCTTAACAGCATAAACAGCACAGCTCTTCTAGGTTGTAGTCTAAAACAAAAGCTCATTTAAAAAATTATTGGCCTATTAACACTTGAACCAATTTACTCACCAGAAACAAGAAATATATGCTTGTTGGAATCTTCACAGTCGACATGCAGTTATAGGAAACGAAACACACCATCAAATCAAATGAAAGAAGCACAACCCCTGATTAAAAGTTGGTAAATAATACATAATAGGCCAACTTCGATTAACGCAATTACAAGCTAGTAACAAATATATAAATTTGAACTGCGTACACAACAAAGAATCAATCAGTGAAGGATATTGCAAGAAAATAACAGCAACAAAGACAGTAACTGGAAATATTAATTTGACAGCCTAAATTTCATTACCGCAAAATCATGTGACTCGACTCGTCCACAAAAAACTCCTGGCCGAGACGAGGCATCAAGCAACCGTTGCATTTGATTTCATCCTCAAAAAACATTCTCAGAGAAGCAAAAGAACAGAAACATTTTCACAGATAGATAAAATTTGAACGATTGAATTGTAAAAAATGCCGGGACTAAAAGCGCCGTCGGATTACTCCCAAGAGCCTCCGCGCCACCCAGAGCTTCTCGTCAATTCCAAGGTAATAATAAATTCAAGTAAGTTTACCACAAATTTTCATGAAAAATAAGGTTTTTTTTTTTTTGTTTATTTTAAGGTAGCTATTTCTTGAAACAGGAACCTTTTAATGCGGAACCACATCGTTCAGCTTTAGTTTCATCTTATGTTACACCAGTCGAGTTCTTCTACGAGAGGAATCATGGATCAGTTCCAATTGTCGACGACATTGATAAGTATGAGATTCTGTTTAATTATATTATTACAGTTGTGTTTTCTTCATGCGAGTGAGTGTGCGTCTTTTCTGACAGAGAAGTGTTTGGTTGAGCAGATACAGTGTTTCAATCACTGGATTAATAGAAAATCCCAAAGAGCTTTACATGAAACATATCATGTGAGTTAATAATCTTTATCCCTTTATGAGTCTATATAAATTAGCCATTTTTTCTTGGTTCCAAGAATGAGATTTTTTTATAAGTTTTTGGTCTCATGAACTACAGGAAACTTCCAAAATATGCTCACTGCCACCTTACAGGTATAATTCTTCTTGTTGCCTTTTAATTTTTTGGTTCATTATACATACCTGAGGTTTGGTCTAATCACATAAAGATACAATAGGGTTTGGAAAATTACAAAAAAATACCCTAAACTCTAAGCGTGGTCAGAAAATCTTACCGCAAAAGAACCTTTCACGTTATGTTTCTAATTTTTCTATAAAAAAATAAATATAAAATTAGGTATTATGGAATAGATGTCCCCGAAATGCATCCAACCACTTAATGGATGTAATGAAAATTCTTTGATAGGGTATGTTTCTCTAATTTCCCAGAACCCAGTGTATATTTGCGTAATTAGACCAAATCTCCGGAAAAAACAAATGTTTTTATTGTTGAATTTTGTGTTAATTACAGTGTGCTGGCAATAGGAGGACTGCGATGAGCAAAACTCGAAAGGTGAGAGGAGTTGGATGGAACATTGCTGCCATGGGAAATGATTAGTCCATGTTGAAGATACTGCAAAAATTATTACATCCCATAATATGTTCAAAAGCCTACAAATTACCTAAATACAACCTAATGCGAAACAAGATTCTCTTTTCTCCTGATGGTGCTTTTCTGAAGGACTTAAGCGTAATATGTGAAAAAGGTCGTTTAATATTCTTGTTCGATTTTGTTTATGTTTCATTTCATATATTCTTGCATGTTACTTTCAGCTGTTTGGGGAGGAGCCAAATTAGCAGATGTTCTTGAACTGATCGGAATACGTAAATTCTCACGTACATCACCATTCGGAGGCAAACATGTCGAATTCGTAAGCATCGACAGGTGCAAGGTGAATTTCGATCATATATAATTTTTACTCGAATGTCAGCAGAGAAATGTTACTCGGCATGAGCTGTTTGCTGTTAATTACAGGAAGAGAATGGAGGCCCTTATAAAAATTCGATTCCGTTAAGTCAGGCCACAAACCCTGAGGCCGATGTTTTACTAGCTTACGAGATGAACGGAGAGGTAACTCTTCTGCAGTTATTTATTTACAATTGTATACAGTTTCTGCATCTAATGTTCTGTGTATACAAAAGACTCTTAACAGGGATCATGGGTATCCATTGCGTGTGATTGTTCCTGGTGTTATTGGTGCGCGTTCTGTCAAGTGGCTCGATTCAATCAATATCATTGCACAAGAATGTCAGGCAATTTTTTAAAAACCTAGCCCCCTATAAGATTCATTAATTATAACTCGTGCTAACTTTGAAAACTTACAACTCCCCTCCCATGAGCTGGAAATATTACCTCCAAGACCCATCCACGACCATTTTAGAGGTAATATTTCAAATTAGTGGGGGGGTTTGTTGGAGGTATTTCAAACTCATGGGACTGATTTGTAACATATTCCGAAATGGGGTACGAGTTGTAATTATTGAATTCCACAAGGGGCTAGATGTAATCAACCCGTAAAAAAAAAAAAAAAAAAAAGCTCCACTTTGGTTGTATGAAAAATGACCTGATTTGTGAAGAGGATACTGCTTTTCTGAAGGGGTTCTTCATGAAAAAGGACTATAAGATGTTTCCACCTTCAGTTAATTGGGATAATATTGATTGGTCTACGAGGCGGCCACAGATGGATTTTCCTGTTCAGGTATTTCTCTGTGTAATCACATAATCAGTTAATTTTTCTAACTTTCTTTTTCGTGTATAGTTTATTTTCTTCTAAGATTCGTTGATTGTACTGATTCTTCAACAATGTACTTGCAGAGTGCAATATGTTCTCTTGAGGATGTAAACAATGTAAAGCCTGGAAAGGTTAGTATATTCTAGTATCCAATAGTTTAGAACCTTAACTTCTAAATTAGCTTTTCTAGAAGCAGTAGAGTTTGCAAATGCCCACAAAGTCAATCTCACAACTTGTGACCAAGTTTGCGCAACTTTAAACCAATATGAACATATTTGTGTGATGGACATAATAACATGGGAGAACATTATAATATTTTCTTTGATATATGGACATAATAATTCTTGACTCTACTTTTTTTTGACCTAAAAGCTCGGTTGTATGCATTTACTCTGTGATGGATTATCAGATAACGATCAAGGGTTATGCAGTATCAGGAGGCGGGCGAGGGATAGAGAGAGTAGATGTATCATTTGATGGTGGAAAAACATGGGTTGGAAGCCTCCAAATCTCAGAAAGCTGGTGTTCCATACAGTTCTGATGATGAAATTTGTGATAAATGGGCATGGGTGCTTTTTGAAGCTGAAGCTGATATTACAGAAAGCACTGAGATAGTAGCCAAAGCAGTATGTTACATAATTCTCTTTGCAGTAAAATCTTCAGTTTTCTTAAATAAGTTCTTAAGTTTGGTTAGCCCTTTGAAATACTTAACTTCTGAAATCATAGAAAAAGATAACTTTTTGACTTTTTCAGTTTTATTTCAAAAGAATAAGCAAACAATGTTCATTTTAAACAATTTTCAACAGCTGAAAAAAGTGAAAATTCAAAAGTGCTTATTTTAACTTTTTTCCAAAACCCTTTAATAATGGAAAAAGTTGAGACTCTCCGGAATCTTGATTCACCATGGTGTTTATTGAATTCACTTTCTGCAGGTGGATATAGCAGGAAATGTGCAGCCAGAAAATGTTGAAGTCATATGGAACTTGAGAGGAATATTAAACACCTCATGGCATCGGGTTCAGCTTCAGATTTCTCACTCAAATCTATAGTTAAAAACTAATGAAGCAGAATCAGTTTTTGTTCTCTTCATCTCCAAATTTAGTAGGCAATAGTTTTGCTATTGTCAGCTTTCATTTGTTTTGTTCTAATTGAATGTTTAATAAAACAACAACCTAATCGACAAAATTATGAGCCTCGCGAATGTTAACTTGTATTTTCAACCCACAAATTCATCCTACCAAACTTAAAAATATAATTAAAGAATGACATGTTTCTGCTCGAGGAAAAGCATGTAAAAGATCAGTGAAAAACGTAAATAAAAGGAAAAAGTTAATTATTAGACAATTACTTGTTAGTTGTTCGCAAGTGGAACTACTCCCAATTCAAGTGCCGCTTGGGGCATTTAACGATGACTTTCGGTTGAGGTAGCGAATAACAGCGTCTTCGACCCTGTTAAGTGATTCAGACATTTCAACAAATCATAGTAAATAACAAAAACTCTGTTACTCTAAAATGGTAAACACACAGCAAATGTTTTCTCACACAAAATGAAGCCAATTCATAGATAAAATTTCCATATTGCTCCCATTAAATAAATTGCCACACCACTACACCAGCAATAATATCTAAAGGCAATTTTAGAAGTATCCATTGCATCCGCTCTCTAACTACACCTTCCTATTTCAACAAATTTGAACGTAAATCGAACCCAAGATTTTCTTTTGGCGAAAAGCGTCTACTAATTACAATTTAATTCCTCTACTTTCAGAAATTACCAAAAAAAAAAACTCCATGACATTTCTCTATATTACAAAAAACTCCCTGAAACTATGAAACTATCCAACTGAAACCAAAAAATGCAAATAATCAGCCTATATGAGGGAGTTTTTTGTATTAAATTGAAAGTCAGGGAGTTTTTTGTAATTCCCAAGAACAGAGGGACCAAACTGTATTTACGTCAAGCCTCAGGGGTAGTAGATGTAATTCACCCTTTTCTTTTTCCCAAATAGGCAAATACCTTTGTCCATAAGGACATGTTCCACATCAAGAATGCTGATAAAAGCAAAGAGCTCAAACATATAACAAGAAACCAACCAAATATAAACAAACAGCCCTTGTTACCAGTGTTGTAAAATACAGAAAAAAAAAAGATATTAAACAAAAGAATGAAAAAACATACCAGGGTTGGTTGTAGAAATCGGAATGTAGTTCTTTTTCCCCATCCCGACTTGCTTCACCAGCAACAATCTTCAAATCCTTACTTTGAGAATCTATAAGCTCATTAATAAACTCTATCGGCGACTGACTAAACCCTAGGAAAAGTGCCCTTCTCTTACGATGCTCATGAATCTTCCTTATAGCACCACAAATCACTTCATCACAAGCTTCAATCTCTTTTGTCCTTTCAGTATTAGTCAACAAAGCATTCAATTCCCTCTGCACTGGAAAAGGCACGTCAACCAACACATCATAACACACATTTCCAACAGGACTATTTCCGGAGAGTTTGACCCTGTGCTCTAAATGTATCGGCTGTGGAGGAAACAAGTGTTGTGATATTCGTTGCGTCACAGCTGTGAACTTTAACTTACCCTCTCCGAATATCTTCAGAAGAGGCGGGTCACAATTGAAAGAAGAAGGATCGTCAGAACACTGTAATTTTCTAGCCTTGATATATTGCCATATCGCAGCTATGGTCCTTGCACGTGTATCGACCTCGACACCTAAAAGCTCCATCAGAGAAGCTGAAAGCTTGTACTTTTCGGGCGTGTAATTCATTTCAAATCTTATACTAGCTGTGAATTCTTGATCCCCTCTTCGTTTCACCTCAAACCCTTCATGAGGAGAAGGTGAGCGAGCACCATCCCATATAATTAAATGATTATCGGGATACACTTTCTGATCCAAAGTAATAGTAACCCTTTTGAAAAAGGATGAGAATTTCGGATAAAACGTGTTCGGTTCCTCCTCCAAAATTCTTCCCACAATTTTGAGCGTCCACGTAGGTGGCTCGGAATTTGGATCCTTGGGAATAGTACGAATCTGATTTTCGAAAGTATTGAATACATAAATACGAAGAGTTTTCTGAATGTGTAATGGGCTTTTTAGGGCTTCTTGGATGTCGAATTTTTTTCTCATCAATGCCGAATCTACACGAGACTCAAACTCGAGGAGCTGTGTGTAGAGAGCAGATTCAGGCAGAATTGCTGCCACCCGTTCATATAACTGTTTTTCCGGAAGCTTCTGCTTTTTCCTACGTGAAGCCGCAGAAGCAGATGTTTCCATTGTCCTTGTTGGTTCAGGTGGCTTCTGTGGGAATCTTTTGAGGCCAGCATTTCCAGAAACAGAGGGAGATGGAGAACTGAAATTGTGGTTAAATGTAAGGCCTTGATTTTGCAATTGGGCTTGGAATTGTGCGTGGGCAGCTTGAGCTTTTGCCTGAGCATGAGCTTGGGCAATGGCTTGTGCTTGTGCTGCAGAAATCTGAAACTGGCCTGGAAATCCAGAGGAATTTCCGAAAGGTGATGAAGCACCTATGTTGTTATTATTCGCAGCCATGATTATGTCTTTGAACAAAAACCTTAACTGATGGCATCTGTGATTTGCATTGGCGCTTATGGAAAAAGTCCTGGATTTCAAGATTCGAGAGGTTAGTACTCAGTAGAATTCAAAAACCTACTACATATAAAAAGTAAAAACTTTACATGAAAATAGTTTCTAGGGAAAGGCCACCGGAAAAGGAAAAAAATTAACTTTTCAGTTGAAGTTAGCTAATTGAGCATGATTAATAGGGATTATTCACAAAACAGAGAATTTATGTAACAACTAAGATCTGGTGAAAACCAAAACTTGGTTATCAAGCCTGAAAAGTAATATAAAATATTAAAATTTATGACTAATTCAAACATCTTTACACAGCCCATGATTCGCTACTCCATCACTCTCATTAGCGCTTTTTTTAATTAAAGAAAGAGCTAGAGTTAGACAGATGAAAACTCTAAAGTCTAAACCCTAAACTGACACAAACAATCTGTGCAGAATTGTTTTACAAAGTGAGCAAAAGCGAAGCGAGAATACCCTAATTCCAAAAGCCCGAAAACTATCGAAAATTGAAGGAGCTACATAACTACTTCCGACAAAATTCAGATGAGATTACACAAACTAAACGGAAAATTCAGAAAGAAATTGAAAGAAATCAAGCTGCATTCTATTATTGAGAGTTGAGAGTAAAATCTTACATAGAATCAGGAAGCAAAATCGCGTGAACAGTGAAGAGTTTGATCAACAATCATTTTTACTTCACCGGTCCATCGTCGGAATCTCGCTAAGGGCGATCTCACTCTGTATTATGTTATAACGGTACGTGGATTACTGAACTTGAACATGTTGGGCCTGAAGCCCAACTTTTTACCATGAAATTATTTTCTACAACGATGCACACAATTTTATTAATTACTTCAAGATCTTATAATATGTTAAATGATACTTCTAAAAATAAAGTTTTTGAATGAAATAAGATTATAAAATTTAAGTAAATATTGGTGATTTTCATTTTGTAAATGATATATCAAATGTTATGTTTACTTCTTTAACATCATTATGTAAACTTGATCCCATTTTACTTTTCTTTGGTAAAGACATTGATCACATTTAAACGTTTACACACTCACCCAACACTTTAAAATAACTTATAATTCAGAAAAAAAAAATTATTTTTATCTTTTGAAGGAACTTATGACACACATAAACAACCTCTTGTATTACAAATAAAAATGAAAAAATCACTATAAAAGTATCTCTCTTAGAAAGCACAATAAAATATTAGGGATAATTATAGAGTCATTCAACCTATGACGCGATTTGCACCTCGCTCCCCAGCTTTTAGATATGTGCCTTTAACTTTTCAATCGTTATGTTTTGCACTTAATCCCCTTTCATCCATTTAAGTTATTTTCCGACGAAATATTCGAGAATATTTAATCCAACCTTTAAGATTGTTGCAGTTAGCCTCCAACTATTGAAATTTGTTGTACTTAACTTCCTGAACATAAGTCCAATTAAATCTCAAAAAAAATTTATTCCAAATTATTTTTTCATCAACTTATTTCTTCATCTTTCGATAATTTTTCCATCAATTTTTTAATCCTTATAGCCATAAATTACCTACTTCAAAATAAGACAAATTAATATATTAAGAAAGAAAAAATTAGCATAAGCACGCACTAAACTTACCCTGAGCATGTCACTGAGGATTTTTTCTTTTTTTGTAAAAAAAAACACTCTTCTTTATACGGTCTATTTGATGCAAGGGTCTTTCCTAATGGGAAGATATTTAAGATTCTGACATGTGTCTTAATAGGTTAAATCATACTTTTAAAAATATAATCTTTGAATGAAATGAGATTATAAATTTTATTAAATGTTGGTGATTTTGATTTGTAAATGATATATCTAATGTGTTGTTACTTCTTCAATCATTATATAAACTTGATCTCATTTTATTTTTCTTTGGTAAAGACATCGATCGGTCTCATTTAGAATTTTACAAACTTTCTCCCTTAAAATACCTTATAATTTAGAGTTTCAGACAAAAAATTTCTTTTTATCGTTTGAGGGAACTTATGACACAACTAAAGTACCTCAAATATTGCACATAAATGTGAAAAACTCGTTATAAAATTAATACGAGGGCTGTCCGGCGAAGTACGATCACTATGGTTAAATGGGTTAATCCGGCGGACCAATGGATCAAAATCAACACTGACGGGGTGTCTCGGGGTAATCCGGGCATCGCAGGTGCAGGGGGCATTGCGCGTAGTAGAGATGGGAAAATGGTCTTCGGGTTCTATTCGGTTCTTGGGGAACTTCTCGAACAATTATTCGAAGCTCTGGGCTATATACGAGGGATTAGACATGGCCATTCAAAAAGGATATCAGAATATTTGGATCGAGTATGATTCTAAAATTACGGTTGATTTGGTGGAAATAAAGGAGATCACGGCTTGGGATAGACAACATCTACTTAATAAACTTCGTTTGCTTACTAATTTTGCTAATGTTAAAATCTCGGTTGATTTGGTGGAAATAAAGGAGATCACGGCTTGGGATAGACAACATCTACTTAGTAAAATTCGTTAGCTTACTAATTTTGCTAATGTTAAATTCTCTCATGTGTACAGGGAAGCTTACGGCGCGGCGGACTTTCTTGCTAACCTTGCTTGTAACACGGAAAGCAATGGTGTAGTTCATCCCTTGAATTGCCCAAAAGAGTTGAGCGGCATCATTCGCGTTGATGCCTTGGGTCGTCCACACTTTCGTACTAACAGTAAAATTATCTCTTGATTGCTTTGCTGATGACTAACTCCCTGTTTATTATTGTAGTGATGATTAATTGTTGCATGGCTTGGATGACTATCACGCTCATGCAGATCCACAATTCGTATAGGTTACAAGGTAAGCATACCTTTGTCCTTAATATGATCATTAACTCATTCGCTTTATTTGCAGGGACGGGACGGCATGCATAACTCGAGGGAGATTAAGGAACCGATTGATAAGGCTTTAGCCAGAGATTACTTTATGCAATTGACGGCCAAAATTGTACAAGTTGTCATGAACCGAAACCGGCAAGTCTATAAGGGAAGAATCAACACTGAGGGATATCCTTTTGATTTTGACAAGACATCCAGTCCTAAGAATGATAGCAACAGGATGAAAGGGCCCAGACAGACAAATGCGAAACTTGTATCCATCCTTTGGACGACCCGACGCAATAACACGATCTTGTGTATTTTTTTGAGACACTTACTAAGGTTTTTCGTTTTTTATTGTGTTGGTTCAGAAGGTGGGTTTGTCACCTTACTGATATACTTTTCGAATTTTCCCATTTAATATATCTGAGGTGAGGACCTCTCTAACCTCACAGTCTGCTCGATCGGTTTTCGGTTAAAAAAAAAAAAAAGCCTCGCTATAAAATTAGCTCTAAAGCACAAGAAAATTATCATCCTAGTGGGAAAACTTGAATTTACACCCCCACTCGATCTAACCTAGTATATATTAATTATTTTAAAATATTACACCAATCATATGAGAAAAATAAAATGCCCCTCATATAATTAAAATTTAAAATCGATACAAAAGTTCAATTGATCTAGTAGAATGAGATACTAAATCCCTTAAATATGTACAATATTCAAATCCTCATTTGTACATGAATCAATTAAGTTAGGGTACAAATCCTAACTTATATAAAGAGCAACTGAATTGAAAAACCCCACCCATCCAATTGTACCTCTGCATATCCGAAATAGTAGAATTTCCCCACCAAGTCATTTGCAAGTTGCAAAAGATTTAATTTAGGAATGCAAAAAGCCAAAAGGACAACTTCTCAAAGAAGAAGCAAAGTTTCCATTCTTTAAAAACTCCACTTTACTTCCACAACAAATGACAAGTTTCAATAAAGCCACAAAACTCGCCAAAAGAACCCGAATTACAATATACACACAACAAAAACCAAAAGCAAAACCCATAAATTACCATCATCCCCAAAATACCCCCCTCAAGCCACCATAACAGAGCAATTCCAAATGAAGTGGCTAAGCCTATTCCGGCCACTATCAAGTGGTTTCCAGTGCAGTGCACCCGATTCCGGATCAGGGCAACATGTGTATATTGCCATATAATTACCACCACCAGTAACGGCCGAAGCTCCAATCACGAGCAACTCGTTTCCCAGTGACTTAAACGCGACTCCCCACCCCCTATTACAGTCCGCCCTCACAGGAACAGGCCCCAATGCCTTCCATGTATTGGTCTTCTTAATGTAAACTTTGAGCTGATTGGTCGAAGCCTCGAGCGAATAAAGCTCGTTATTCACAACCGCGAGAAGAGGAGGCGAATGAGACGATTGCACCGGATCATCTCTCAGCATGTCAGGTATATGTTCCCATCTGTTCTTCCTCTCATCGAAGAATTCTCCGCACGTGAGCTCACCGTCCTCGTTTCTGCAACCAAAGGCATGGCAACACTAGAATTAGTAATTGGTGGGATCAAGATTTCGTACCATAAGTTTCAATTTGTATCATTTTTAATACATCAGCAAACGATTAAGATTTTAACACAAATGAACACTCATGTGATCTCAACGATAAAATATCTCCTTATTTGCAAATGTATCAAATTCCATATAAATTATAAATTGAAACTTATGGTATGGTACCAAATTTGAGACATGTGAAACAAATACTACAAAAATTGAACACATATTAAGATATGATATCAAAATTGAGATTATCCCAACCGTATCACATACTTTTATTATTAGGGTTAGAAAACTATAAATATTAATTATTAATTGCAGTATATATAAAAAATTATATCCCTAACAAAAGAAATTAAGTGAAATCGCTCCTTACCTACCACCAATCACGTAAAACTTGTCATCCATGTAGCAACCTGAGCACAATTTCCGCCTCCTCTTCATCCTCGGGAGTGGGTCCCACGACCCGCTCTCGGGGTTATATTTCTCCGCGGTGTCGTACACCTCACTTTTCAACGTGAACCCCATCCCACCCGCCACGTAAGCAAAGTCTCCGCACGTGGCGGATGCAAACAAGCATCTAGGATTGATCATAGTGGGACCCTTGTGCCATTTGTTTTCTGCCAGCTCGTACCTCCACACGACTAGGCCGTCGATCTCTCTTCCGCACACTAACAAATGTGTGCCTGCGCATAGGGATTCTTTGTCGCCGGACGTGAAGCAAATGTCCGAGGGCAAAACTGGAATTTTCCTACGGGATTTGAATTCGCGGTCGAAAGCCCACCAATTATTTTCACCAATAGCAAACATGAAAACCGACGGTTCTTTAAAACCTATTTCCCTTCGGATTTTGTAAAGCTCGCCTGATGTTATTAGAGACGAGCATCTTTTGTTGATGAAGGATAATTTCCAATATTCTGATATTGGGAACCTAGCGAAAATTAGGGATTCTAATTCGTAGCTAAGAGATGAAATTTGGGAATTATAATCTGCATCCTGAGGTTCATATTGGTCTGAATTGTTGTCACTATTTTCAGACATCCTAAGCCTTTTCGAGGAGCAAAAACTTTCCTCGTCGTCTTCTTCTTCTTCAGCTATGTTAATTGCTGCAAGCATTGGTTTAACACTTCTAACCCGAAAATTAAAAGCAGTGAAATTAAAAGCTACTTCATGGTATTTACTTAGAAACAGAACACCTAATCAAGTGAAAATGTAATGAAAGAGAGCACGACTTGGTTCAAATAAAGAAGCATTTTGGGGAAAAAAATGGAAACTTGATCTCTTGAAAAACCATCATATCACAAAATTCATAATTAGGTGAAGAAATTAAGAGATTTCTTGTGGGTGATTTAATTTAAAAGAGCAATCTTTATTGAAAAAATTTAATCTTTGACACAGAAAAAACATCAAGTCAAGCCAAGCCCTACACATAAACCCTCCAAGAATATGAAAGGAATGAATCAAAAATCACACAAATTACATAACAAATTAGACAAAATCAGACCTTCCCATATAACTAAACCCTGCATATTATCACCACACACGAACAAAACAACACATTAAAACAAGTAATTACACATATGATTGAGGAAGAACTCACGAAGAAGTCAAACTCTGGGGAGTTCCATGAGAACCCAAAGCGCCAGTCACTGTACAGAACCCTACTGTAGAGGAGAGAAAGAAAAGAAACAAACTACACACAGAAACAGAGTCCAAAACTTTTATGTATATAGACAGAAAGAGAAAAAGGGGAAAAAGGAGGTGCGCGAGCATTGGGGCAAGAAGAGATATATAGTAATGCAAGAAGGGGTTGGATTCCTCAACAATGGGACCCTTCCATTAGCTGAAAGGATTAAAAAAATACCTCGGAAAATTATTAAAAATGGCAACAAAACAAAATTCATCGTCGATTTCGGGAAAGCAGGTGGGTTTCTTTTTCTTATGTTTCGAAAGGTGATATGAGAGAGAGAGGAAGAGAGAGATTAAATTTAAAAAAATAAAAAGAAAAAGAAGAGGGACTGTGTAATGCATATTGCTACTGGGTGCTGACTTGCTGGTCTCTGCTTAATTGTTTGTGATTTTTTGTTTTTCTCTTTCCGAGGGTCTTGATCGTGGAATTTTCAATGAACAGTGGGAGGAATATTTAATGAACAGGTGTTAAAGCGCCTTTTTTTTCTTTGAAAAATGGAATATTATATAACATTTTTGGCGAACGAAAGAACCCAACACGCGCCAACAGCAGGCGTCTCTCGACACTGACTTGCAAAATGGTTGATCTTCTTTGACAGCAAAACAAATTTTGCAGTCAAGAGTTGAAAAATAACCAAATGAAAAAAAAAGAAAAAAGAAAAAACCCTACTGAATTGGTCGATACTATGCAATTGGATAGATACCCAAGTATTTTTGTCATGTTAGATTATATATGATAATGTCGTGATTTCACTTAATTACATTTTGAACAGACACTTGGTCACCTACACCTACCTAACTAAGTAGGATGAACATGCACTAACAGTAAGAGGAGATTCCTACCATTCAATAGAGTTCAAAATGTTATGGCCCAATGTACTCGTAGCGTCTGCGCTCACATTAACTTCCGGCAATGTATGTCTCAAATCCACATTCCGAGTAGCTTTCGTCATTCGTCTCTGTCTAATATCTATTCGACAGAGTTTAGGGTAGATTATTTCAGGTTCGGTTTAATTATAAATTAGTTCTTTTTATTTTAAAAATTATAAAAATATCTCTTAGGTTTCATAACTCTTGCAACACCTTCGTTTAGTTATTCTCATACCATTATAAGCAAATTGTCTGCTGCAATCCATTGGTGTAAGAGCCAATACAGTTTAAAGTCTAGTCAGCGTTAGCTCTATTTACTACATTTTCACAAATTTTACACAAATATATTTATGAAATAAGTGGAAATAATTTGTAATTATACCTCATCTCAAAGGTAATAGATGTACATTGCTCAATAAAATAAAAGAAAGAAACCAACCAAGTGAATCGAAAACTAATGTGGCTAGATTTCAAGTCATGGCCTTTAAGCATTTCGTAAAGACAATTGATGGACAAGTTGTAGTTCCCACTTCCCAGCTTAACTCCTATAATAAGAATGTCCTAATTAAAAACCAAAGTTTCAATTTCCCAATGACATATAAGTACAAAAAGAATTTCCATTTAATAATCTCCCACTATCATTAATTAATGAAAAAAAATAGACAAAGTTGATAGTCTTATACACCAATTAGGTTGTCGTGCCACAAGAAAATCAGCCCATCAGATTTCAAATTAGTGGGATTTAATTGATTAATTATTTTCATTTTTTTAAGGTTAACAGATTTCAAGCCTTCTATTGATCAGTGGTAATGTTGAAAAATTATCTGTGGGCTTAAAGCTGTCGAGGTTTGCCTAATCCGAGGTATTAACTAAATTTTAGTATTTTTTTGGATTTAACTTTTGTAATTGAATGCTAAAGCTACACGACTGTGACAGCAAAACTTTAATTTAAATAGAATATATATGTGAAAAAAAAGAGAACCGAATCAAGTGCAAATCCCACCAACTAATCAGTGGAGAGGCAGCGCATAAAGTTTGAAAATTTTAAAAATAAAAAAATGTGTTGATAAAGAAGGATTTAATTAATTAGTTAATTAATTATACTGATTTCCACTTTCTAGGGTTTCGGCTTGGCATTTTCTCTGCACTAGGTGAATATTAATTAATAAAATTTAGGTATAATTGCATGGGAGCACTAAATTTTGACGCGAATTGTACTTTCACGTCTAATTTGTATGTTTTTTTACACTAACTATTCCATCAATCAGAGGTTATCACGGATCGGTTTCATTTTTTGTCAATCAATTTTAAATCGAATTGTTATATGCGATTTTTTAATATATAAATTTCAAATTGCAATTTTGTAAAGTAAAATCGATAGTGCGGTTTGATGCAATTTCAGTGCGGATCGGTGCAATTTTGCGGTTTAAATAATTTAAATCATTAACTATCTAAAACTAAAAATATAATAAATTCAAACATCAATTTGACACTTTGTGTATTTGTGAATTAAGTTTTTAGCAAAGTATAATTGTTCGTCCTAAATATAAGTGGTTTACTTTAAGTAGAATTAAAATTTATATTGAGAATTTACTTAAAAGTATATAATAGGGTTACTCCTTTCTTTTTACAAATAGTTATTAGAATTTTGTAAAAAGTTTAAACAAATTATGCTAATAAATATAATTATATATAGTATATAAATATATACGACTCAGTTCGGTTTGATAGGTGCAGTTTGTGGTTTAAACCATAACCTAATCTATTTTCGATGCAGTTTTGATTGAAACAATTAAACCGCGATTTCTTAAATAAATTGATAAATACGGTTCAATTTGGTGCGGTTTAATTCAGTTTTACAGTTTTAAAAAAGATCTGCTCAACCCTACCATCCATTATAATTTGTTGTACTTAATCTCTAAATTTAAGCTCGATAGAATCTATAAGAATATTTTTGCATCAAACTATTTTTCCAATTCTCGATAAAAAAAATTTCATTTGTTTTATAATTTTTTATAGTCTTACATTATACACCTCAAACTCTACAAGATTTTAAACATATTTCTTATGATGAACTGATTTCAGTAACAAAGAAAAACATGCAAAGACATGAGAATCAATTATGAGTTTTTACACAGACATTCAAATCAAGAAAATTATGTTAGGAATTTTGTAGAGCTTGAAAGGGCCGGGTAGTCTATGACGGCCAGAAATTAGAAAATAAAGAGAGGAATCATCGAGTATTGAATTTTTTTTTTTTTGGTTCTTTTTTCTTATTGATACATTAATAGAATTAAAAGTGAATCATAATGAAAGTTGGGTTGTCCTTCGAATTTTTTTAATCATCTATTTGTCACTATAGAGTTTACCATGTAAATATTTAATAATATCCAAAAACTTCAAAAATAAAAAAAAAATGTGTTCGAGTGTATTTCGCACATTTTTTGTATAATTTTTATATGAAGTTTCTATATGTTAAACTATTTTCTTATTCATATATAATATTAAAAGGCACTATGGAAAATCTTATAATTTTTAAAAATAATATTGGAAGTGTGAGATAATATACTTTTAACACAAAATATTCTATTAAAAACAGTAAAAAGGATCCATGAGTTAAATAAAATTTCGGGATAATATACAAACTCCTCAAATTTGCTTAAAAATTCTATTTTTTTAAAACTTTGACATCTATATTCTTCTGGTAAACTGAAAACTTACAAATACCCCCTTAAAACATAAAAATGTATACATTCAATCATATTACAATCAAATGAAACACGTACGTATATAATTCAATTTCAATCAAATATATATGTTTAATAACTCATCATATATGGAAATTTGCATGTCAATAAAACACAAACTAATGATCAACAAACTTTTATACAGAATACTCATACTTCTATACAGAAAACTATATGTCCACAGTTATGGGATTTGAATCCTTAACGATGTTTCTAGGTCGGTAACCGTCCAGCTTACGTAGAACATTCATTAACATATTTAAATATGGACCTAATGTTAGAAAACATGCTTTATCCATATCTTTGCTTTTATTATAAACACCTAAGTCCAAACAGATAAATTAGTTAATATGCGTGTTTGAAGGAATTCAAGGTTGACCCAATTTGATATTATCCTTTTGTCTACCATGTTACCTTTGATTATTAAGCAAAATAACAAAAAATAAAAGCAAATAACATTCAAATATTTTTTCTTTTTTAGAATGTATGAATATTTAAGTAAATCATATTTTGATCATTCATGTACCAATACTGATATGACAAATACGATAATATGAATTTATTTTTATTATTTATTACTAGATAGATATTTAATATGATATGTGACACAATTCGTAATACGATACTACACGGTGGGTTTTTTTAGGAATAGTAAACTTTGGTCTAGTAATTGAACTTGAGATTTTGAGATTTTATTAGGTCAATGGGCAGCTCAAATTCTCAACATGGACTTGCCATTTTGAGCCCAAAATAAAATAACGGCCCAAAAGATTAAATAAAAGCCCAATTAATAATTCCACGACCCCACATTTCTGATTTCTGGACAATTTCATCTTATCCCGTTTCCAAACAAAGCACAACCTCCAAATTTCCACAATGGCTACTGCTCTCTCATCCATAGCCAATCTCTTCTCCTTCTTCACCACCCCTTCTCCGGCCAAATCTCCGCCGGCACAGCTCTGCCTGTCCTCTTCCACCGTAGCGACCTCCTCCACCGCTAACAAAGACCGTTGGGCCCCACTAACGGCGACCAATGAAGTCCACGTGTCGCATTCCGGTTCACACGATGCCATGTCCATTGCTTATCCGGCTCTCAAGCACGCCAACACCCTGTTCTACCGGTCTTCGTACAATGTTCAGGTGATTGTTGACGAAAACGAGCCGGAGGAGAAGCTGATCGGCCGGTTCAAGAGGGAGGTGATGCGAGCAGGCGTCATTCAGGAGTGCAAGCGCCGCCGTTTTTTTGAGAACAAGCAGGAGGAGAAGAAGCGCAGAACGCGTGACGCCGCCAAGCGCAATCGTCGCAGGTTTGTCGTTTTAATTCCCCACATTTTTTTTTCAATCGTTAATCTGAAATTGTGCCGCGCTTTCAATCTTAATTCTCTTATTTCTCCTATTTGTTTAATAACATTTTTTTGTTAATAAATATTAATTTACTGAAAAAGAAGCGGTGAAGCCAACTATTTTCTAGAGATGCATTTGGGCTGAATTGGTAGATTATGAACCAGTAGATCAAGATCATACACGATGATTTCATAATTTTATTTTATGATATCTCATATTTGCATTCAAGAATCTGTCAGCAACCGAATTCAGGCAGCATGATTAAATCTCCCACACTAATTTCATATCCTTTGTTGGCAGTGTTTGCAAATTCTAGAAAATAACTTTTTTTCTGCTTTTGGCTTCAAATTTTGAAAGAGAGTGTTCTGTTTTGCTGCTTGTACTTAAAATTAAATTAGAAGCTAGAAGCTACTTGAGGGCTGCTTTTATCAGCTTCGAAGTTACTTTTTCTATTATTTAGAAGTGCATTTGTACTCTTTTCTCCAAACTTTTAGTATCCAACTTCTTACAACTTTTGCCTCTACTTATTGATTGATTATTCTGAACAGACGCATGCAATCAAATCCAAGATTTAGTCCACAAGACAGACAAGAGGAGGCTGCAAAGACCAAGAAAAAGGAAGAAGATGATGATAACTGGGATCTTCCTGAAGGAGTTATTCCCTAGATTATCTTCTCATTTTCTTTTAGCTGTTTATTCCCTTTCTTTCTGGAGGGTTTCAGAAAATGTAAGTTCCCATGATAATTTTTTTTCTTTGTTTTATCAAAGACATGCTAGCAATTATGATTTTTGGTGAATGAGACATGAAATGAATTTAATTCAATTTACATGAAAGTGTGAGTCCTTGTATTTATGTCACCTAGCGGTGGTAGAGTCAGGACCCTAAGATTGGGGGTGTATCTAGCTTATAATTCTGTAATATCAAAGATTCGGGGATGTATTGAAATTTAACTACACTATGTATTATGAAATAATTTTATAAAACACACTATTTATATATACGGAATAATTTTAAAATGAGAGGGTGCGGATGCATATATACCCTCATTTATAGGATTTAATTCATATTACCTACATGTATTATTCATAAGTTTTACTCCGTCTCCCTATCTTAACCTGTGTTAGCATATAATGGTGGATTACTTTCTCCCTTAAAAACTGGTGTTGGGCCCCTGTTACACAATGCCATTTGTTAATTTGTGAATTTGTATATTTATTACGAGATTTTTCGTTCTCCTTTTCACAACCACCTTCAAATTATTTTCATTGTAAAAAAATGTTTCTACCATCCTAAATAGTTCTCTTTTTGAAAATAAATATGAAAAACGCAACATACTTTACTTTGTAATGATTAAGATTTTATGTTGAATGTCATATGGATTTATTGAAATTCAAGATATTCAACAACACCTAGCTTACGAAGCAAAGCGTGGGTGCATTTTACTTGATAGTTGATACCCATCCTTTTTTAATGTTAAAAGATTAAAGAAAGCAAGATTTAAATGAAGTTTCTAAGAATCCTGGTGCACGAAGCTAGGAGTAAGATTTTAAATGAAATCTCCGAGAATCCCAATGCACTAGCCCGCAAGAAGAGCGCATGCGAAGTCAGAATGTACAGGCTGGAGATATTTCGAGGGTGCACTCTCCGATACCTAATTAAGTGGACTGAAGTGGAAAGTTTGGGGAAGAAGGGAACCAAAAATAGTAAAAGTGTAAAAGTGAGAAGATAACTTACTTGTGTGTAAATAACATATTTATACCTGAGGTTTAGGTATTAGACATTTGGCATCATCTCCTTATTCCTATTATATGGTTGAGATTAACTAGGTTTTAGTAAAGAGTTTATAAGAGGGCCCAGTTAACGACGTAGCATTACATGGACTTTAATTTATAGATCCTGGCCCAAAAAATAAATATTTATAGGGCCATAACAGCCTCTTTCCCTCCCAATCTGAAATAACCTAGAAGATAGGAACAATTCCTTTCAACTTTTACAAATTTAACTTTTTCCAAATTTATACGAACACACCGTATGAATCTGGCCATTCTCATAGTCATATATATCTTTTGGTTCAAAAGGAGAAGCTTCAATTCTTTTTCGGGTACATCCCACACAGTGATTCTCTCGCCACTTTGTCTTTTCCTAGCAAAACAATCAATATATTTGTTTCATTCATGCGAAGTGTGGGAGATTTTAGACTCCAAATGCAAGTTGATCATTAAGTTGTTGCAATCAACAATTAGGTTATTCAATGGATGATTCATAAGCCCTTGACCCACTGTCCCACTCTCATATCCATATGGCATAGAACTCATTCAACTATTAGATTGATAGATAGACACGATACAAACACGGACAAAAACACAACGATATGGATGTTTTTTAATATTTATCACTATAGAATGTCTAATATGATATGACACTACAGTGATTTTTTTAAAAGTATTAGAGAACAAGCTATCCATTAATAACGGATAACCAAATTTTCTATCAAACCGAACTTGGTATGGAATGCTTTTATAATTCTCAACAATACTATCTACCAAAACCAGCCCATACGTGGAGAAAAGGGCAAAATAATAACATTCGGATTAGATCTCACTCAGCTTCAGCTTCAGCTTTTGCTTTCCCAGAAATTTCTAAACAAGAGGTGGCAAACAGTCCCTGCTTTTGTGGTTGTCGAACATCCTACGTACATCATCACTCGGATTTGGCGCCTCGACATCCTATCGTCAAAATCCATATGGCCCATTACTATTCGTACCCACCAATAATTCCCCATCCAACATCTTCTTTATATTCACTTAATAATTATATCTCATACATGAATTTTCCCCATTTTTATTATTATCTAAAATGTATGGTTGAAAAATTGGACAATTATTTATTAGCAATTTCGCAAGGCAAGTGTCAATCGAAACCTATAGTTTTATCTATTAATTTGAAGTATATCTGATAGCATATGCTAATAGTCGCTTCAAATCTTCAAATACTTTTAATATTTTACAAAACTTTAGGATAGCATAATTTCTTATCACGGATATGAAACCATTACAAGGTATGTTGTTGCTTTAAACTTTCACTTTTTTTCAAGTTCAAACTCCCCGATAGAGATTGATTTAGCAGGATAAGACACTCGATTTCTTACCTAAAATTTAGGTCTAATCTTGTAAATCTCACAATTAAATTGAAAAAATCACCTCCAACAAGATCTCTGCACTGCAGTATCAAAACCTAAAAAACATATATCCGAGTGAAATACCCAAAAAATAAATAAAGTAGACGCAACAATGCTAAAACTATTAACGTGATGATTAAGTAAAAGGATTTTCAAGATCAGACTTAAACTAATCATCCCTTATCCAGTATACCAACTTAGAAAAATATTCAATAAAATCCGTCTGCCAAATATGATAAAATCTCAGAACAAAGAATATATTTGGAAAAAATACAAAAAAACAGAGAGAAAGACTTACCTCTCGAAAATAGGATGATTTTGAATTATGGGATAAATGCCATTTGTCCTAACATAATAACTTCACATGGAACCAGCCACCCATAATTCTTCACAAAAGTTCGTTTGGGCCCATTTCCAAGGACCGATTCAAAGCATTTTTCATGCTGAAATTCGTACAAGTTCCATTTCTTGATTCCTTAATCATTGGACAAAGCAGACATGAATTATATTAATTATGGATAAAGTGACTCGTCAACAACTATAAAGGTCGCTTAATTTGGATCGTTGGATCTACATACTCCCTCTCCCATCAACTTGACATCACCACTTGTTTGATATTTCTAATCATTTTTGGTAGTTACCTAGTCTAGTTGAATCCAAACGCCACATGCTCAAGACTTATCTAATTGTATTTTGATCGATTTATCGGTATTGATATATTAGTTTTTTAAATCAAGTATGAATAGTTACATCATATATACTTTAATTTTGAATTGAATCGGACCTCTGAAATGTAAATTTAATAAAAATTGAAAGAGAATGCTCTTGGAGTTGCTTCTACTTACAATAAGCTAACATAAGCTAGAAGCACCTTGACGGCTGCTTCTATTCTTTTTTTTTTTTTTTTTCTTTTTTCTATTATTGAAAAGTATATATTTATACTTTTTCTCCAAACTCTCTCAACTTTTAACTTCTCCAAGCGCATAAGTTTTTCCAAACACTCCCATAATTTAAAGGGCAATTTACATCCAATACTACTAAGATTTGGTGTAACTACAAATTAGTTTCTCTTATTTCAAAATTTACAAAAACTCCCCTTAAAGTTACATTATTCATGTTAAATTTGTAAAGATCATGGTAAGAGAGGCTTCGACCACACCTAGTAGGCTTTAAATTGCATCAACTCTTAGATCGATGGACTGTAGGGGACAAGATGCTTCCAGTGGTGTAAACGTATCCAAAATTTCAGGGATTTTTTTTGTAATTTCTCAAACAAGAAGGGCTAATTTTCAATTACACCTAATCTCAGGAATAGTAGATGTAAATCGCCCTAATTTAAATAACTGATATAGCAAAATTACTATATAAACACACTGGACTTGAACCTATCACTTCTTAATAATTAGGTCTCCACCTTATGGCCAAAAGTTCATGAGAACAAGAGAGCAACTCTAATGTAACACCAAGAGTCTTTAAGGCAATGAAATGTAGGAAGATGGATATATAATATTGACAAGTTGCAAGAATCTTAGGAAACAAAAAAGTAAAAAGTGGTCCAGTTTGCCAATCAATCACATTATTTATGGTTTGATGATTGTAATATCATCTTGGCAAGTTTGATTGAATGGTAAAAAAATTAATCATGGCCAGAACCAGACAAGTTGCAGTCAGAAGAACTAAATAATTGCATCTTATACAATTATTATTTGTAACTTTCAAAACCTGCAGATATATTTTGGCTCCCACAAGCTGCAACCTTTCCAATTTCCACATAGTTATCCACATTGGTCTGTGCTGATGATGTCTGTTTTCTACATATATTAATCTAAGTTAAGATATTTTGATTAGTGTTAATCAAACCCGAATAATCCAACTACCAGGCTCAATATAATAGTTCTTATTTTTCTGTATATTCGACATGGATCGTATAGAATACTACTATTCCAAAAAGACATTGTAAATAAACTACAAAAAGACAGAGTGATGTGTGTGATGCTTAAAGTTCCACATTTGCTTATTTATTCCAAAGACAGAGGAGAAAACTTACTTTCTATTGGAACTGCATAACTGTGATAAGGGAATCTGACAAGAATCTCCTCCAAAATTTCTCTGCTCCAGCACCTGATGGGGGATATCAATAAGTTAGAAAAAGAAGAAGCAGAAGCAGAAGCTGCAAATATACAAAGACAAGAGGAAGATGAGGAACGAGACCCAGAAAGCAACAACCTTCACGAGCCTCTAATCAAAAGAAATCGAACACTTTCTTCGAGTCCACTCGCAATAGTGGGAGCCAAAGTTTCTCATATAGAGAGCTTGGATTATGAGTAAGGCCATTCTTTTTGAGCAATTCTATTGAAATATCCCATTTTCTTTCATTTTTAATGGAAATAATCTGTTAATGGGTGCAGGATAAATGAAAATGATCTGTTCAAGCAAGACTGGAGAAGCAGATCAAAAGTTGAAAAGCTGCAGTACGTTTTCTTGAAATGGTTGTTTGCGTCCCTTGTTGGGCTTCTAACAGGACTGATAGCAACTCTCATCAATCTCGCAATTGAAAATATTGCAGGATATAAACTTCTTGCTGTGGTCGGATACATCCAGGAGAAAAGGTGCTGTTTTCCACACCATCTGTAGCAAAAAATAGTTATATTTTTCAGTCTTAACTTAGATCAGTATTGTTCAGACTATCAATATTTTCATTTAATTTGATGTGTGCAGATTCTTGATGGGACTTCTATATGTGACTGGAGTGAATTTCTTTCTGACGCTGGTAGCTGCTGTTCTAGTTGTCTGGTTTGCACCTACAGCAGCTGGTCCTGGAATTCCAGAGATAAAAGCTTATCTGAATGGAATAGACACCCCAAATATGTTTGGTGCAACAACATTAATTGTGAAGGTGCCCTTTTTTAGAGTGATATATTCTAAGATCTCAAATTTAAAGTTTCTGGTTATAATTGATTAAAAGTTTAACAATCCAATTCTCATGAATTTAAACCAGTTTATAACCAAAATCCAGTGTACAATTATTAAGAAATCCTTTGTAAGCTATCATAATACTCCGATTTTAGTTAGTTACAGCATCGCCAGTTGTGTCCTTAACTTCCAGAGTATAGGAGTTAATTACCTCCGACCCCCCTGTGTTATGACTAAATAACACAAAAATACCCTATGATAAATAAAATTCTCAAACTCCTATACAACTTAAAATTTGTTTGAAAACCCACGTGTATCTCACATGCATTGACCGTGAAAACTACAAGCATTTTTTACTTCAAATTTTACTTTTGTTCCTTTCTTCTTTGAACAATGGTAAAATGGTAAGTTAAATAGTTTTTCTGATAAAATTAAAAACAAGTGAGTGAGCAAATTCAAAATTGAGGTTTTTTTAGTCACAAAATTTTCTATGCTCATTAACCATAACACAGGGGCTTCGGTGCAGTTAACTTTCCCGCATTGGCATCAAATTTGTCTTTATCTTCATGGTTATTAATAAGTGATTTTTGTAAAGAGAGCATAATTTTAAAATCAAGACAAGAAATAGTTTTAAAAGCCTAGGAGTTCTGTTACATACTGTGTTATTTATCTGAGACTTTTTCTACCACCATTATCATCATGATCATAGTCATCGTCATCATGATCATGACAGATTATTGGAAGCATAGGAGCTGTTTCAGCAGGTCTCGACCTCGGAAAAGAAGGACCTCTCGTCCACATCGGAACCTGCATTGCATCCCTATTGGGTCAAGGCGGCCCCGACAATTACCGCATCAAATGGCGCTGGCTGAGATATTTCAACAACGACAGGGACAGGCGGGATTTAATCACCTGTGGCTCCTCATGTGGAGTCTGTGCAGCTTTCCGGGCCCCAGTTGGTGGGGTCCTCTTTGCTCTCGAGGAGGTGGCCACGTGGTGGAGAAGCGCTCTTCTCTGGAGAACGTTTTTCAGTACAGCTGTTGTGGTTGTGGTTCTGAGAGCGTTTATGGAATACTGCAAATCGGAAGGGTGTGGATTGTTCGGGAAAGGAGGATTGATCATGTTCGATGTCAGCGGGGTTTCGGTAAATTACAATGTTGTGGATCTTATCCCGGTTGCTGTGATCGGAGTGATTGGGGGAGTTTTGGGAAGCCTTTATAATCATTTTCTGCATAAGGTCCTGAAGGTTTATAATGTCATCAATGAGTAAGCACCGGTTTTTATGTGTTCTGAATCTCACTTCTTTTTCGTTTCATAGTTAACATGTTATATACAGTGGAACGAAATCAGAAATTCACTTATAGTTCAAGTTTGCAAACTCTAAATAAATGGTATTCTGCTTTTATCTTAAAAAAGAAAGCATATTGAGATAGTGTTTGCAAACTCCAATAAAATCATTTTTGTGCTTTTTTTCTTTTTCGAAAGAACTTGGGAGTGCTTAGAAAACCAGCTTATTTTAAACAGAGATAAGTTAGAAGCTAGAAGCACCAAAGGACCTACTTTTAGCTTCAAGTTCAACTCCTAGCTTCTAGGTTATTTTCGTAAATAAATGAAAACTGGTTTACTCTAATATAAGTGCTTCTCATTTTCTTTATTTCCAAACACAGTTGAGCTTTTCATCTTCTCACTTTTTTCGCCAACACTTTCACTTTTCCTACGTAACTTTTTACAACTTCAATTTCTACTTTAGCTTCTCCAAAAGCAGAAGAGTTTGCAAACACTCACTAAGTGTTCTATTTTGTTGCTTCTACTAACATAAGGTAAAAGCTAGAAGCACATATAGGGTTCTTTTTCAACTTCTAGGTTCTTTTTGCTATCATATGAAAGTGTTTTCAATTTCATCTCAAAATACTCCCAATTTCTGAACTCCACTTTAACTTCTTCAAAAACAGAAGTTTTTGCTAACTCCCCAATAATTTTCGACAATTTTTTGCAGGAAGGGAAAATTTCACAAACTTCTTCTAGCATTGAGTGTTTCCATTTTCACTTCTATATGTATGTATGGACTTCCTTTTCTTGCTGAGTGCCGACCTTGTGACGACTCCCTAAACGCTTCCTGCCCAACAACTGGCAGGGCAGGAAACTTTAGAAAATTCAACTGCCCGGACGGCCACTACAATGACCTAGCCACTCTTCTCCTCACCACCAATGATGATGCTGTTAGGAACATTTTCTCCATAAACACTCCAACAGAATTCCATATTTTTTCTCTCACTATCTACTTTATACTATACTGTATATTAGGACTTATCACCTTTGGCATTGCTGTCCCTTCTGGTCTTTTCCTCCCTGTAATTCTCATGGGTTCAGCTTATGGTCGTATTCTTGGTATTGCTATGGGACCATACACAAAAATTGATCAGGGTTTATATGCTGTTCTTGGAGCTGCTGCCCTAATGGCTGGTTCTATGAGAATGACTGTTTCATTATGTGTTATATTTCTCGAGCTTACAAACAACCTTCTCTTGCTACCCATTACGATGATAGTTCTTCTGATTTCTAAAACAGTTGGAGATTGCTTCAACCCAAGTATATATGAGATAATACTGGAACTGAAAGGGTTACCTTTCTTGGAAGCTCATCCCGAGCCGTGGATGAGGAATATAACAGTTGGCGAGCTAGCTGATGCCAAGTCAGCAGTTGTTTCCCTCAGCGGAATCGAGAAGGTGGGTCGCATCGTGGAAGTCCTGAAGAACACCACACACAATGGTTTCCCAGTTGTGGATACAGAAGAGGATCCAGCAATGGGTTCGGGTGAATTGCATGGGTTGGTCTTGAGAGCTCATCTCATATTAGTGTTGAATAAGAAGTGGTTCTTGGGAGAGAGACGAAGAACAGAGGAATGGGAAGTGAGAGAGAAGTTTACCTCCATTGATTTGGCTGAAAGAGGAGGCAAGATTGAAGAGGTGACAGTGACGAAGGATGAAATGGATATGTTTGTTGATTTGCATCCCATAACGAATACGACTCCTTATACAGTGCTTGAAAGCACGTCAGTGGCTAAGGCAATGGTGCTGTTTAGGCAAGTGGGGCTCCGTCACATGCTTGTTCTACCCAAATATCATGCTGCTGGAGTAAGTTTAAATTCTTCTAAGATTACAACTGGAACCTGACATTTGGTTTATTTACAAATCAATCCCTGTAGCTTGAGAAATTACCTTATAGTTCTTGAGCTTTTCAATAAATGTGTAAATATTCCGAAAATAACCCCCACTTAGGGTTTCATCTAGAGGTATTTTCGGGAAAAAATTACACATTTATTGAAATCTCAAGAACTAAATGGTAATTTCTCAAATTAGAGGGATCGATTTGTCAATACACCAAACTTTGAGTTAGTCAGATGTGATTAACCCTTCAGTTAATAGCCTAAAGTTCTGCATCATGAATTTAACACAAAAGTTTCTCAATCACTGGACATTAATGATGATGTTATAAATTGAAATTTTGACATCATCATCTATAATCAATTAATTCATAACGGAGTTAGATATATAGTAAATATACATAGGGGGGACACATATGTTTGGACTTTTTAATAGAAAATATGAGAGATGTTCTTTTCACAGATATTTCACTTTTTCGATAGTTAGTTACTTAGTTTTCACTAAAAAGACACAACTTGACAGCAGATGGATAAAGACATAATACTTATCAAACAAAAGACAGAAGCTATTGTCCTAAAGAAGCAAATATGTCTAACCTGTTTGTCTTGACCATTTGACAGGTGTTTCCCGTGGTCGGAATTTTGACAAGGCAGGACCTGATAGCCCACAACATTTTGAGTGCCTTCCCGCAACTGGAAAAGTCCAAACGGAAGTGAAAGGCTGCATTAATATCCAAAAACAACATAGCATATTGTGACTCTCCAGAAACATCACATTCTTCTTAAGTTTGTCCTATTTTTGTTGGAAAATTCATTCTTTTCTTCAGATTCGTAAGCATACAATATGTGTAGATTCTGTCACCATAGAATATCGTGGTAATCATACATCAATTTTTATAAATAATCTACTCTCCTTGAATTGTTCGATCTATACACAATTTTGTTCTATTTTAGCAGGCAGATAAAACGAAAAAGCTGATATTCTTTTTCCCATTCAAAACAAAGAGTCCATGTTTATGGATGTCTAAATGCAGCTTCAAGTAGGTCTTTTCTTTCTCCCAGATTTCTTTTTCTTTGTCTTCATTTTTGCTGCAGAGCCTCTTTTGAACACAGCCAAGATCTCAATACTGCACAATATAAAGACATCAAGTTTGATTAATCACTTGGCCAAGACAAAATTGCTTATCTATAAAAGCATACAGTACATGATGTAATTGTGGTCTCTTTGTTGCTTAACATAAACAACCTCAACTATATCATGAGAGAGAGAGAGAGAGAGACCTCTGTGTTCCAGGAAAAAAATTGAAGCCATGCGCCTTGTCCAAATGCCACTTACTAGAGAGCAAGGACATGCAATCCTGTATGTAAATCAGGATTAGAAGCTTAAAAATAGAAGTGACAATTGCATCAATCTACAAATAAAGGAGTTAGCAAAACTTGAAAATAAATCTAGGATGAATTACATCTCCTACCTCAGAGGGTTGCCCTAATTACAATTTAGTTCATGTTTCAGAAATTACAAAAAACTCCCTAACATCTCACCTTATTACAAAAATTCCTGAAACTATGCAATACGACGCCAAAAAATGCAAATAATGAGGGATTTTTTGCATTAAAGTGAAATGCTAGGAAGTTTTTTGTAATTTCTAAAAACAGAAATAATCAGTTGAAATTGAATAACTAAAATTTCTAACATACCTCCTTGAAACTATCCCATCCACAGCTTATATAAATAAGAGTTTGAGGCAGTGACTGTCTTTCCTCCTGTGCCAAATGGTTATTGCTCTCCACTGAAGCTTCTCTATCTCGAATAATCCATGGTCTTTTTTCAACTTTGACCTTTCTGTTGGTACTAAAAATAAATCAGGACAAAGTGCAAAAACACAATACTTCCTATTTTGCAAGCCATAAGAAACTACTAGTTTATACCTTTCAGGTAAATTTTCTTTGATCTTCATGAGCGACAGAGACTGTAATGCATCAAGCAGAGATGGGTCTAGCCCTTTTCTTGGAGGATCAACCACAACAACATCAGATCCCATCACCCAAGAAAGTGGTTGCTGAGAATTTGTTACAAGTTAAAAAGCATTACAGAGAAACCAGACTCATATACTGTCAGAAATAGCGATTTTTTAGGGTTTTGCAAATGCAAACAGTTCTACTTTTGAAGATGCTAGAGTAGAATCAAAAATTGTAAGATGCTGGAGTAGTAAAAGTGAGTGTTTGGAAGAAAAAAACAGTGAAAAGTACAAAAGAAGTAGTTGAGTGTTTGGACAAAAAACTTGCGACCACTTTTACTACTCTAAAAAACTTCCAATTATTTACGGAAATAACCTAGAAGCTAGAAGCTGAAGCCAAAGATAGGTCCTTAGGTGTTTCTAGCTTATATCCGCTTAGAATAAAAAAAAGATAATTTTGCAAACACTCCCAAAGTGCTGGAAAAAAAAGAAGCAAAAAGCACAAAAGTACCTTGTGCTTTTTCCAGAGTGGGCAAACACTACCTTAATACCCCACAAGAATTCTTAAAAAAATTCCCCTGCTATCATTTTTTCCGAATTCTTTCAGGATTGCATGATAGGTGAGCATACAGTTGTTAGAGCTATGTGAATGTCAAAAAACTAATTGCCGACATTGCGACAGTGACTGAAATTAAAATGTACAACTAACTTTTGAAGTGTCCGCTTGATGCCAGCTTATGTTGCTGTCCATGTCCCTCGGCAATCGAGAAGCTGTCTTTTCAAAAGAATGCTTTGCTTCTTTGTTCACCTCCACACATTTCACAGACCTGTTAACAACAGAAAAAATGTATAAGAAAATATTGCGTTTGGCTCCAGATTGGCATAATGAGAAAGAAAACCTAAATCCACCACTCCTGCACCTGCATTTCCTTGTGGCAGCCAAAGATAAACCAATCACTCCAGCACCAGCATAGAGATCAACTACTGATGAACCATAAGGTACATATTTGTGTAGTTTATGGAGTAGGGAATCAAAAGTCTGTCAAATTATCAAATCCAAAGAATTAAACGAGAGGATCCTAGTTGTTGCAGGTCAATTTCATGTTGCTTAGGATCAAATCTTAAAAGTTGTTGCTCAAGTTATAATCCCAACCACAATAGATATTAAGCAAGATAAGAAAAGTGAGTATGAGAAAGCAAAGAGACACATTCAAGAGCAACAACTGATTCTCCTCAACCAAATAAGTCACAGAAGTTTTTACTCCAAAATACAGACCCGTGTATTTGCTTGACCGAAGCTTGAAGGGACCATAGAAACATCAATTCCTCCAACATGTTCCCAGAAGTCTCTCTCACCTAAAAGATGTCTCCATCTGTTCCCGAAAATAACCTGCATTGCAAGATGAGGGAAGAATAAGCAACAGAGGACTTGTATATGAACCTAACTTCTAATTTGACTACGAAAAGTTAGTAGAATAACCATTTATATACATATTTATATATATGTATCAACACATAACCATAACAAGTTCTTGATGATGTGCTTGTACTTTAATTCTCTCTGTCAAGAGGAGCTTGGTGCTCCTTGAACCAAACAAAGGTTTTGTGGTGATGCTGTTCGTAAAAAATTGAAAACCCAAATTGTGGAGAAAAAGACATGTGCAGATACGTATACACACATTCAAGTGACTTTCCAACATTTTAAGTCAGGATTTCTTGTCTGATTGCCGTTTCACATTTCCATGAGAACCGTAGTTTTGGAAATAATTTATTTGATACTACTCTATGAAATCCTCAACCTAATACACACTCTCATATCAAGAATAGTTGTCGCCTTCATTTTCTACACATTAAAGCCAATAAAAGCATGGAGCTAATAGATCACTAACAAGCTGGTCTAGGAAATTAATAATACTACTCTTACTACTTACTTAATCATATGTTAGTCAAATAAAATCACATAAAAATGAGTGGTGTCAGAGCATCATTAACTCAAAAACAGAACAACAATCATATATTTTTAAAGGGTGCGCGCGCAAGATACCCAATCAAACACATTGTGCAGGATCCAAGTGAAACTTACATTACTTGATGATGTCTGAAAGTTGGCCCATACGGAATGGATCAAATGCACCTCCCTCTTTGGCCCTCCTCTGGTCCACATATACTACAATAAACAACTCCATCAATACTTGGACATAAAAGGTTCACACAAAAAATGGTGACAGTAAACATGACACTTACATTGGCCAGAGCAATTAATTTTTCAAAACTAGGTGAGCTCTCATTTCTCGAATTCCAAACCAAAGAAACTTGCACCTTACCTGTAGTTATACATTAAATTTATCAGCTTGAGAGTCAATTAGGCTACAGTTAATCATTAAATATCTACCAACCATTTTTGTATCTTTCAGACAAGGGAAGAGACGTGTTGTGTGTTGTCACAGCCATCTACAAGAGCAATTGTTCACCCGAAAATAAAACATCAGAATCATTCATCGAACAGTAAAAACAAAATATTTGTTTTTCTTTCGTTTCATTTAAGGGGGGGTGGGGGTGGGGGTGGGGTGGAAATTCACATCATATTGTCAGTTAGAAATTCACATAACCACCATCAAAATTGGATTGGTATAGAAACTTATGTTCCTGAGTCCCATCACCTGAACATATCTCAGTTCACCAGTTCCCTCGTCTTCATCATATGGCACAATATTCAGCTCAGCCATAGCTAAAAGAAGAAATTATACAAAAGAGCATCAGTGGGAGCATTCTCGTAAGGAGAAAAGGGAAATACTAAAACCACATCAAGGCTCACCTTGTTTTAGTAGGGCAACAGCAGCGTTAATGTTTGGATGATGAGCTACACAACAAGAAGACTCATTACTACACAAACTGGACCTATTAACCTCTGCTTATATAAACAAGCTCCACAAAAACACAGTTAAGCATTAATAGGTGAATTTAGAACCTGTGCACTCAGGAATATCCACTACATTATGAGTGCCCTCTTCATAAAGCCCAATTAACGGTTCTGTAGATGAACCACGAACGGCAAGCTTTGCGCGGCATCTCCATCCCCACTACAAATTTAAAGATATAACTTTCCTCAGAAACATAATTATACAAACTAGAAAGCTGAAATTAATACATAAAACAAACAAACTACAGATGTGATATGAAATTACGAGTCTACAGCTATCGAAGCTGAAATCAGAGATGCCGATGCTCTTGAAGAATTCAGTTGCCTCGCCTAGAACCGGCGGCTGGTGAAGGTTGTACTCGTGAGTACAACCAGAGCAGCTGCAAATATAAGCAAGCAGCCAAAAACAGAACAATTGTGTCAGTAATCAAATATAGTGAGATAAAAGGAGAGAAGTCCAATCAGCAGGACCTACGATTCAAAGTGAGGGCAATGAAGAGCGCAGGAAGAAGAGGAGATTGGGTTTGTATTCGGCTCTTGAGCAACCAATAGCGGCGGCGGCTGTAACGGCGACGAAGACGGCGGGAGCGTGGATATTGTGGGGAGAGAAGTCGTGCGGCACGTGATGTAGGCACGGGACGTTGGTGGGGCATGTGATGGAAGCGAGAAGAGGCCTATGCCGGTGGTCATGAGTTTGAGCTGCGGCGGTGCTGCTGGTGGCGGGAAGGGGGCGGATAAATATCTTTTAATGGGAGTTATCTCCTTTGGGTAAGAAATCGTGGTTAGCTCTCTGTGTGGAAATGGGTCAGAAAACGCGCTTTTAGTTCGAAAGAGAATTTATGTCCGTTAATTAGTACACGTTACCACTTTGCCATTTTCCTTTTGTTTTTGAATTATTTGAGAAGGATGATCCACTTTCCCAATTTAAAAGAAGAATTTAGTACTATCTTAATTTTAGACATCTTAAGTCTTAACCTTTTTTTTTTTAATTCAATTCTTGTCATTATAAGAAGTAATATCTTGTGGTTATTGGATCAAATCTCAATAATTTAAACTTTTGGAGAAGATCAAGAAAAATAACATATTTGAACTAATATAAGATATTTTGTGTAAGCATAACCCATGCAGCCATTATGTAAATTTATGGTAAATTCTAGTATCTTAGTTTTAATTTTATTTTGTATTCTTTTAGTTCAATGCATGATTCGTATATTTAATGAAATATATTATTTATTTCACTAATAATGACATCTACCTGTTTCGTTTTTTTAAGGACATACATTGTATAAACCTAGATAAATATAAGATAAAATAAAAAATGATTTTCATGTCAGAACATACAAAGTAAATCAAAAGATATTATTTATTTTGTAATACAAGGTAAAAAAAACTAAAAATACATGATTTATGTAGTAATTCATTCAAATGTTTATTTCTTTACTAGCAAATTATTCCACAATATTTGCAGACGGACCCATGCATTTGAGAAAAAACCTAGAATCCTGCCAATAGCCCTCTCAGCATAATAAAAATACACGTCCCTCCACTGTTTCTTAATTACCAACGAGCCACAAATTCCCCAGAATCCTACAAAAAACCCCAATCCCACAGATATAAACAACGACAGCTTTTCAAATGCATTTTCGTCATCCTTTCCCTCTTCATTTCCACCAGGAAATCGATCAATCTTAGGCTTGTCACATTCAACCGACAATGGAGCTCCACAGAGAAGAATATTTCCTTCATAAATCGATGGATCATTCAGCGTTTGGAGCTGATTCCCTGTTGGAATCGGGCCCGACAGGTTATTGTACGACAAATTCAAGTGATTCAGGAAAGACAAACCTGCAAGGCCTTGTGGAATTCGCCCTGATAGTCGATTCTTTGATAAATCTAGGGTTTCAATCCACTCTAATCTGTCGATATTTGGTGGGATTTTCCCCGTCAGCTGATTCATGGAGAAATTTAGGGTTCCCAATCTGAAAAGCTCTGTAATCCCTGACGGAATTTCTCCAGATAAGTCGTTTCTCGACAAATCTATGCTGTTGAAAAGATACAGAGTCCCGGATTCATACTGCAAAATTCTTCCTTTTGATATCACCTGCAAACGCCCTTCGTATACATTATCATCAGATGTGAAATCCGTCTTAAACCCAGTTAAATTTCCAATACAGGCAGGAATCGAGCCTGACAGGTTGTTTTCCGATACGTCCAGTATGTGGAGAACAGAGAGATTGCATATCTGCGAAGGAATATTTCTGACAAAGGAATTGTTTCTCAACCGCAGGATTAGTAAGGACGTCGTTTTTGTCCCAATCCAGGTTGGGATTCTTCCGGACAATTTGTTGTCTCCTAGGTCAAGGCTAGCTAGCTGAGTGAAGTTTCTCAAGGAAGATGGCAAGTGTCCTGAGAATCTGTTGCTGGAGAGTTGTAAGAATTTGAGACCACTTAGAGATCCAATAGAAAAAGGGATCTCACCAGAAAGAGTGTTGTTTGACATGTCAAGAAGGTAAACGAAAGGCATATTACCCCAGAAATCAGGAATTTCTCCAACCAGATTATTGCTTGAGACGACCAGATTGGTTAATCCTGTTATATTTCCAATCGAAGAAGGAATTTCACCGCTCAGCCTGTTTCTTGAGATATCCAAGTCTGTGAGAAGGGGCATTTGTGTCCCAAAATTATCAGGGATTGGACCTGAGAATTTATTGTCCCTTAGATACAAAGAAGTCAAATTAGATGACCAAAGTGGTAAAGGCCCTTCAAATTTATTTGAACTAAGATCAACATTTGCCACGAGATTAAAATGTAGCAAATTTGGAACTTTACCACTCAATTGATTGTAAGCAAGATCAAGTTCATCCAGCTCCGAATCCATGTCCAAGAACCAATCAGGTATCGCTCCGATAATCTCAGCATAGTTGATCACAATTCTTTTAAGAGCACTTTGATTTCTCAAGAACATTGGAAATTCAGGACCCAATTGACACCCTTGAATCTTGACATAAGTCAGCTTATTGAAAGGAGGAATCCAATTTGAACTAATGTTGAAAACAAGAGAAATATTGGATGAAAATTGACCGATTACTATTTCTTGCAAGCTTGATAAATTTTCCAGATGGGCTTCCGTTATAACACCTTCCCATGAGTTCTGATACAGGTCCATTGCAACAAGGGATTTGAGTTGTCCAATGCTTTCGGGGATTTTTCCCGACATTTGATTGTTTGAGAGATAAAACTCCTCCAACAATGTTAAGTTCCCTATCGTTTCTGGGATTGAGCCCGTGAACGAATTATACCGGAGAATTAAGAACCTAAGGCTCTTAAGAAGGCCTAGTGAGGCGGGAAGATTTCCACCGAGTTCTGAATTATATCCCAAAATTAAACTCTCCAATTTGCTGCTGTTTTTGCATTCAGATATGCCGTTGACGATCCCCTCTATATTACCGCTAAGCCTGTTTTGAGCAAGATTTAATTGCTGCAAATTGCAGAGTGACCCCATCCCTTTTGGTAGAGGACCTTCTAGGCCGAAATTTGAAGAAAGATCTATTTTCTCAAGAAAGGTTAGTTTGGAAAATTCATCTGGCAACGACCCGTGAAGATTATTGGAGCTTAAATCGAGGCTTTTCAGATTGGTGAGATTGAACAACCAATTTGGTAGAGTGGAGTTGAAGAGATTATTGGAGAGATCAAGAACTAAAAGGGGTGTCAAATTAACATAAGGGAGAAACAAAGGGAGTTCCATAAGCTGACATTGTGGCAAATGAAGCTCTAAAAGAGAAGGTAGAGAATTGATGATTTGATGCCAATGGGATGAAGTTTTGTGAAGGTCAACTCCTTTCAGATTTAGGTATTTCAATGAAAAAAGGCTTGAGAGCCAATTTAGATCATTTTCAACTGACTCTAATTGGTAATAAAGACTAAGGTCTAAATATTCTAACTGTTCAAGATTTCTGAGATTTTGAGGAATTTTGCCACCGAAGGATGTACTGGAAAGATTTAGATATTTTAATTTTGAGAGGGAGCCTAAAAAGTCTGGAATTGGAGTCCCTCCAAAATTGTTCATGCTCAAGTCTAAATGGTTCAAGTGCTTTAGTTGAAGTAAAGAAGGATTAAGCTCACCACCTAGCTCTTGTGATTCTCCATCACCATCAGAACTCGCTACAAAATTCAATGAATTAGTGATGGCAAAATTGAAAAAACTTGTTATTTACATCTAGCCCCTTGTGAGATTCAATACTTACAACTCATACGCCATTTTCAGAAAATGTTACGACTCACCCCTTACGAGTTTGAAATATTATCTACGAGCACCCATCCAAGCAAATTTTGGAGGTAATATTTCAAACTTGTGGCTGATTGGAGGTAATATCTCAAACTCATGGGGCGAGTTGTAATATTTTAAAGAATAGGGTATGAGTTGTAATTACTGAATCTCTCGAAGGGGCTAGATGTAATTACCCCTAGAAATTATAAAATTTTCTCTTCTTATATTTTGATTGAAAAAAAAATAACATTTGTAGAATTATATACACGGGCTCACTATTAAAAATATTTACTGACAAAAAGTTGCCTCTATTACTTAACTTTTTGTTTCTAATATTATTATTTTGTGCAGTGATCGGTACCTGGAGATGTGTTCCGGAGATCGAGCTTGATCACATGGCCAGTTTTCGTGCTGCAGCTAACACCGCTCCATTTGCAGCAATCTTTTCCAGTATTCCAAAAAGATAGCCTACCAGACGGGTCGGTCAGATTTTCTCTGAATTTGAGCAGTGCTTGTTTTTCATTATCTTTGCAACTTAACGTAAGATTTTTGATGCAGAAAGCTAATTGTAAAGAGTGTAAAAATATCACAAGAATGGCCAGTCGACGAAATGAGAAGAAAATCTTAATCATTTTTTCTTACTTTGGAAGATGATTTCTGTGAAAACAGATAGAAGGGGAGAAACAAACTACATGTATTTATGAAGGACTTGGAAGAAGCCAATGATGAAAGAAAATGTGAGGTTTCCCATTTTGCGTACCTTTCTATTGGATGAATTGATTATATTAATGGGTTATATATTAGGTGAAAATGACATTTTAGATGGATTAATGTTGTTGTGCACTAATGCATTGACCTCAAGTCAAGATTTAATTCTACCCGCATATTATAAAATTGGGAAAATTGCAAATGGTTATGTAATTTCATATATTTGGACTCTAGTTCTATCTGATATAACTTTTCAAAGTTGATCCTGTATGATTCAAAAATTAGCAATTTTGGTCCAATTTTTGCCGGAAATTGAAAACCCCAGAGAAAAAATACATGTGATGCGCATTTCTCTAGTGATTTTGCATGGAAGTAACAACTAGGAGCAATCCTCTTAACTTAGTTTTTCCATGCACAAGTTAGTATTTTAGGATTCTAATGTCTCATTTCACTCGGTCAACCGCTCTTTGATTATTTTTTTTATTTTTTATTTTCACATGTCTTATGTGAATGTAAAGAAATATTTTTGGTCTTCGGAGAAGTCATTGAAGTAAATGGGAGGTTTACCTCTTAGTTTTTTAGTACGAAACACGGATACGGCGACATGGACATAATCACATGATACGAACATGGTAAAACGGATTTTTTTTTTTATATTTTATACTAAAGAAGTGTCCGACATGAGTGTCCGACACATTTTCAAATACGACACTACACAACTAAATAGGATTTTTAAAAGTGTACATGCACGATGTTTCTCTTACCTTTCTATAATGTGATCAATGAGTTGAAAATGATGCATTGACCTTAGGTCGACCTGTATTTCCATTTTCCAAACATATTATAGAGATAGAGTCTGCATGGGTTTTGACTTTTGACCCTTTTCAAATAGGAAAAATTATTCTTCTGTCCGTAATTAGTATATTGGTTTATTCACGGTACTTTCGACAGTTCAAAAGAATACGAAAACAAAATAAAAAAAATTAAAAAGTTAGAACTAATAATCTTTAACCAAACCATTGTAAATATTTTGCGAATGGTAATTCTTCTATAATATATATATTAATGTTATAAATTGAATATAATATTTAAATTATAAATATTTTTAAGTTTTTCTTTTATCATATATATTTTAGCACTTAAATATAAAATTTATAATCAAGTATTTTAGCACTTAAATATAAAGTTCATACTAATTAGCCAAAACTTACTAAAATTTACTTAAAATTATTTTTATTGTCTTTCCACTGTAATTCTTTCTACTTACATAAGGGGGTCCATATAAAAATTCAACGGTTGGACCGTTTTATTTTTAAAAAAATTATTTAAAATTATTTTTTAATAAAATTTTTAATTTTAATATTTTATAAAATATTTATATAGTTTTATAATTAAATATGAGTAAATAATTTTTAATATAAATAAAAGTAAATGGAATGTCACTTAACTACATATGTAAATTACAATAACAATAATTAATGAAACTATGTATGGAAAAAATCTATGTGACATATTAGACCATTCAAACTAATCCACCACATTGATACATAGTTTCTTTTCTAAAATAATCACAGAAGCATATATATACTTATTTATTAGATTTGGCAATTTTCTTGCAGCAAGATATAGCTATTATACAAAATAAAACTTGTATTTTTTATTCATTAAATTTATTTTCGAGTTACAGTTACAAAAATATAAGATAAAACCTAAAACTGATTTTCCAGAATTTGCAGCAAGTAAATCAAGACATTATTTATTCCCTGTAGTAACTAGTAACTCACTTCCATGTTTATTTCTTTACATGCAAATTATTCCACAAAATTTGCAGACGGACCCCTGCATTCGAGAAAAACCCTAGAATCCTGCAAATAGCCATCTCAGCATAATAAAAATACACATCCCTCCACTGTTTCTTAATTACCAAAGAGCCACAAACTCCCCAAAAACCCACAAAGAACCCAAATCCCACAGATATGAACATCCCCAGGTTTTCAAATACACGTTCATCATCCTTCCCCCCTTTATCCTCCTCACCTGGAAACGGATCAGCTTCAGGCATGTCACATTCAACAGACAATGGAGCTCCACAAAGAAGATTATTCCCTTCATAAATCGATGGATCATTCAGCGTTTGGAGCTGATTCCCTGTTGGAATCGGCCCCGACAGGTTATTGTACGAGAAATTCAAGTGATTCAGGAAAGACAAACCTGCAAGGCCTTGTGGAATTCGCCCTGATAGTCGATTCTTTGATAAATCTAGGGTTTCTATCCGCTCCAATCTGTCGATATTTGGTGGGATTTTCCCCGTCAGCTGATTCATGGAGAAATTTAGGGTTCCCAATCTGAAAAGCTCTGTAATCCCTGACGGAATTTCTCCAGATAAGTCGTTTCTCGACAAATCTATGCTGTTGAAAAGATACAGAGTCCCGGATTCATACTGCAAAATTCTTCCTTTTGATACCACCTGCAAAAAACCCCCTTCGTAATGTACATTATCATCAGATGTGAAATCCGTCTTAAACCCTGTTAAATTTCCAATACAGGCAGGAATCGAGCCTGACAGGTTGTTTTCCGATACGTCCAGTATGTGGAGAACAGAGAGATTGCATATCTGCGAAGGAATATTTCTGACAAAGGAATTGTTTCTCAAACGCAGGATTAGTAAGGACGTCGTTTTTGTCCCAATCCAGGTTGGGATTCTTCCGGACAATTTGTTGTCTCCTAGGTCAAGGCTAGCTAGCTCAGTGCAGTTTCTCAAGGAAGCTGGCAAGTGTCCTGAGAAACTGTTGCTGGAGAGTTGTAAGAATTTGAGACGACTTAGAGATCCAATAGAAAAAGGGATCTCACCAGAGAGAGTGTTGTTTGACATGTCAAGAAGGTAAACGAAAGGCATATTACCCCAGAAATCAGGAATTTCTCCAACCAGATTATTGCTTGAGACGACCAGATTGGTTAATCCTGTTATATTTCCAATCGAAGAAGGAATTTCACCGCTCAGCCTGTTTCTTGAGATATCCAAGTCTGTGAGAAGGGGCATTTGTGTCCCAAAATTATCAGGGATTGGACCTGAGAATTTATTGTCCCTTAGACACAAAGAAGTCACATTAGATGACCAAAGTGGTAAAGGCCCTTCAAATTTATTTGAACTAAGATCAACATTTGCCCCGAGATTAAAATGTAGCAAATTTGGAACTTTACCACTCAATTGATTGTAAGCAAGATCAAGCTCATCCAGCTCCAAATCCATGTCCAAGAACCAATCAGGTATCGCTCCGATAATCTCAGCATAGTTGATCACAATTGTTTTAAGAGCACTTTGATTTCTCAAAAACATTGGAAATTCAGGACCCAATTGACACCCTTGAATCTTGACATAAGTCAGCTTATTGAAAGGAGGAATCCAATTTGAACTAATGTTGAAAACAAGAGAAATATTGGATGAAAATTGACCGATTACTATTTCTTGCAAGCTTGATAAATTTTCCAGATGGGCTTCCGTTATAACACCTTCCCATGAGTTCTGATACAGGTCCATTGCAACAAGAGATTTGAGTTGTCCAATGCTTTCGGGGATTTTTCCCGACATTTGATTGTTTGAGAGATAAAACTCCTCCAACAATGTTAAGTTCCCTATGATTTCTGGGATTGAGCCCGTGAACGAATTATACCAGAGAATTAAGAACCTAAGGCTCTTGAGAAGGCCTAGTGAGACGGGAAGATTTCCACCGAGTGCTGAATTACGTCCCAAATTTAAACTCTCCAATTTGCTGCTGTTTTTGCATTCAGATACGCCGTTGACGATCCCCTCTATATTACCGCTAAGCCTGTTTTGAGCAAGATTTAATTGCTGCAAATTGCAGAGTGTCCCCATCCCTTTTGGTAGAGGACCTTCTAGGCCGAAATTTGAAGAAAGATCTATTTTCTCAAGAAAGGTTAGTTTGGAAAATTCATCTGGCAACGACCCGTGAAGATTATTGAAGCTTAAATCGAGGCTTTTCAGATTGGTGAGATTGAACAACCAATTTGGTAGAGTGGAGTTGAAGAGGTTATTGGAGAGATCAAGAACTAAAAGGGATGTGAAATTAACATAAGGGAGAAACAATGGAAGTTCCATAAGCTGACATTGTGGCAAATGAAGCTCCAAAAGTGAAGGTAGAGAATTGATGGTTTGATGCCAATGAGATGAAGTTTTGTGAAGGTCAACTCGTTTCAGATTTAGGTATTTCAATGAAAAAAGGCTTGAGAGCCAATTTAGATCACTTTCGACTGACTCTAATTGGTTAGAAAGACTAAGGTCTAAATATTCTAATTGTTCAAGATTTCTGAGATTTTGAGGAATTTTGCCACCAAAGGATGCACTGGAAAGATTTAGATATTTTAATTTTGTGAGGGAGCCTAAGAAGTCAGGAATTCGAGTCCCTCCAAAACTGTTCATGCTCAAGTCTAAATGGTTCAAGTGCTTTAGTTGAAGTAAAGAAGGATTTAGCTCACCACGTAGCTCTTCTGATTCTCCATCACCATCAAAACTCACTACAATATGCACGAATTAGCCATGGCAAAACTGAAAAAACATAGGGTTAATTACATCTGGCCCCCATGTGGATTCAATACTTTTGAGTTTTCAAAAAATGTTACGACTCACCCCTTACGAGTTTGAAATATATCTCCGAGCACCCATCCAAGCAAATTTTGGAAGTAATATTTCAAATTCATGGGGGTGAGTTGTAATATTTTTAAATAATAGGGTATGAGTTGTAATTAGCGAATCTCGCGAAGGGGCTAGATGTAATTAGCCCTAGAAATTATAAGAGTTTCTCGTATTATATTTTGATTGAAAAAAATTAACATTTGTAGAATTATATACACGGCTCACTATTAAAAATATTTACTGACAAAAAGTTGCCTCTATTACTTAACTTTTTATTTCTAATATTATTTTTTCGTGCAGCGATCAGTACCTGGAGATGTGTTCCGGAGATCGAGCTTGATCACATGGCCAGTTTTCATGCTGCAGCTAACGCCGCTCCATTTGCAGCAATCTTTTCCAGTATTAATTTAATATATTAATATTAATTATAATTTATATATTAATAGCTTGAATATATATAAATTTAACAAAATTTTTTTTATAAATTAATATATATATTCTCTACGTTGCATGGGAAAATCTATTTATAAAATATTAAATACATTAAATCATATTTTCTTATATAATTATTAACAATACATATAAATAATTAACTCATAATTTAAATACACACCAAAATAATTCTTTTTATAAAATAATTATACTCTATATATATATGAAAAACTCATTTTAAATATATAAAAATAGTAATATGATACGATTTTGTATTTATAATAGAGGGAATATATATATATATATATATATATATATATATAAAATTTAAATTACGCACACAATCAATTTAAAAATATTAAAATAATAATTAAAATATAAAAAATATTTAATAATATACCATATAAATAATTATTGGAATCTCTTGTATACTTGATATTATTTTTTTTGTTGAATAATTTATTATTATTTCATTATCAATTAACAATAATGTTCATTTAATTATTAAAATTTTCTTTATATTATGGCAATATAAATATTTATATTTAATAACTTAATAAATTTATTCACATTGAAATGAAATATAAATTTTTCATGGCAAAATGGAAATGAAACACGTGTATTTAGAGGTTTTTCTAAAAAAATTAACTATTTATTTATTTTATAATATTAAGGTAATAATAAAATTTAATTAAACTTACATTTTAGAAAATATACGTAATTATGTGACCCCACAAATAATTAAAAGAAAATTTGAAAATACAATTACATGATAGATAAAAAGAATACAAAATAAAAAAAAATATTAATTATAGAACTAAATAATCTTTTACCCAAATATTGTTAATATTTTCTAAATGGTAATTTTTCTATACTATACTTTCATGTACAAATTGAATATTATATCTAAATTATAAATAGTTTTAAGCTTCCCTTCAATCATATATATATTTTTTAGCACTTAAATGTAAAGTTCATAATACTTAGCAAAGCTTATTAAAATTTATTTAAAATTATTTCTTGAATGAAATTTTCAATATCAATATTATATAAAGTAGTTATATAATTCTATAGTTAAATAGGAGTTACAATTGTTTTAATATAAACCAATATATGGAATGTCAATTAAATATATGTATGTAAGTTACAAAAATCATAATTAATGACTTAATTATAGAAATAATCTATATGGTAAAATAGACTAATTTTAACTAATCCAACTCAATAACACATAAGCATGTTTCCTAAAACATCTCACTCATTCATTTTCATATATATATATATATATGATTGCCAACCGTTACTATATTTTTAATGGAAAATCTCGAGTCGAGTTCTGCAAATTGTTAAAAAGTTACATAAAAAATTAAATGAGATTTTTTTCCAATAAAAAAATTGTCAATTAAAAATCTCTGTGTATTAGTTACTTCGAGTTAAAACTCATTGAATAAAAAATAAAGCAAGTGAAACGAATAATATCAAAATTATAAAAAACTAATTCTAACATTAGAAGTCATATTTTCTTACATTTGTAGATGGAATAATGTTTCTGTAGACTAATGCATTGACCTTAGGTCAACCTATATTTCAATTCCACAATCCACATACATATTATAGAGTGTGCATTGGTTTTGACTATTCTTCTGTCCATATATTGCTTTAAGTTTTTCCATTGGAAATTTAATTATTGCATACATTGTGGAATGCAAAGTGGAGCACAGAGAACTACTAGCTACATACTGCGTGATACAAAATATTTGTATTCTTTTTCTTAAATTAATTCCTAATTATTCCAAAAAATTAAATAAAGTTCATTTAATTCTCTCTAACAACAATTTTATTATATAAATGTACAAAGCCTTTATTTTACATATTTTCAATTCAAAGTAAAAGTGTAATCTAAAATCCAAAGAATTAGTGTGTCAAAATAGTTAAAACAAGCACCGATTTAAACGTTAAGTGAAAAAAGAAAACGGCTAGCACAGGATGGAATGATGAACTTACATTGTCCTCAAAACAAAGGCAAATGGAGAATTGGAGACAACAATTTCTGGTTGGTTTCTTAATAGAGTCTCCAATTATTTGCCCATTGCTTCATTATTCTACACAGATGAATACAATTTAAGACCAAACCCAAAACCAATCGATCTTTGAATTCCTCAAAGAACTGAAAGTATGCAATCCTCCAGGAACGTTTAACGACCAGAGTCCCGCAAACACCCCAGAAACCCACAATAAATCCGAGTGCAACAGACAGGAGCAACCCCAATTTATCAAACTCATCCTTCTTGCTCTGTTCTCCTTCTCCAGCTCTGCCCTGAGATTCAGGCTGCGATTTTTCATTTCTGCAGGTATTTGGCACTGGGGAACCACAAAGTCCTGGATTGCCAAAGTAGATAGAAGGATCAATAAGCGGCCCCGCAAATTGGTTCTTTGTCGGAATTTTTCCCCACAAGTTGTTGTATGACACGTTGAGGTGATTCAATGCTGTCAAGTCAGTCATGGTGGCTGGAAAAGGCCCTGTGAGCCTATTCCTTGAAAGGTCAAGCGTTTCCATTATCCCGAGACCTCCAATATTTTCCGGGATTCTTCCAACGAGGTGGTTGTTTGATAAGTTGAGAGTTCCTAGTCTGTGAAGACCTGAAAGACTTGGCGGGATTTGTCCGGATAAATTGTTGCTCGATAGATCGATGCTGTTGACTAGGTAAAGGGTGTTTTTGTACAAAAGATTTCTCCCTTTTGCCACCACCAGGAGTTCTCCCTCGTATCTCTGATCATCGAGGTTATATTTCATCCCGTTCAGATTTCCAAAGCAAGAAGGTATGATCCCTGATAAATGGTTATCAGCAAGGTCTAATATGTGGAGAGAGTCAAGTTTGCATAACTCCAAAGGGATGATTCGGTCGAACATGTTTGACCGGAGGCGCAAAATTAGTAGGGACGGCATTCTCTCTCCAATCCAGGCTGGAATTGCCCCAGAGAACATGTTTTCTCCAAGATCAAGGGTGGTCATTTGTGTGCAATTTTGAAGTCTATCAATGATTTTCCCTGAGAGGAGATTGTTGCTGAGCAGTAAAAACCTGAGTGAATTCAGGGTTCCCATGGAAGCTGGAATTTGACCTGTTAAAGTGTTATTTGAGAGTTCTAAAAGATAGAGCATTGGCAGATTTTCCCAGAAATCAGGAATTTCTCCTGACAAATGATTATTCGAGAGAACGAGAGTTGTCAGAGTGTTTAGTTTGCCAATGGACAAAGGAATGCTACCATTGAGGAAGTTTTGGGAGAAATCTATGTCACTCAAGAACGGTAATCTTTCACCAATGTCTACAGGAATCGGCCCTGTAAAAAGGTTGTTGCTCAAATATAGTGCACTAACATTAGATGAAAAAAGGGGCAGAGGCCCCTCAAAGAGATTCCAGTTCAGATAAACAGTGGAAGAAAAGGTAAATCGTATTGAACTTGGAATGGTACCACTTATTTGGTTGAATCCGAGATCAAGTTCTTCTAGCTCCAAATTTAGCTCCGATAACCAATCTGGTATCCTATCATTTATCCCAGTATTTCTCAGATAGAAAAACTTTAGCTGATTTTGATTTCTCAGCCATGCTGGGAAATCAGGGCCCACTCGACATGACCTCAGCTTGAGAAAACTGAGTTTAAAGGGAGGAACCCAGTTCTTGCTTATGTTTAACACTAGTGAAAGATTCGGGGATAAGGAAAACTTGAAAATGGATAATTCCTTTAAGTTTTCGAGGTTCCGAAAATGAGCTTCTGTCATGATACCCTCCCATGGAGTCTCAGACATGTCGAGTATAACTAATGATGACAGATTTCCTATGCTTTCTGGAGGATTTCCACTCATTTTGGAGTTTGTGATGTACAAACGCTCTAAAGATGAGAGCTTTCCGATTGAATCCGGAATTGAACCGGTGAGTGAATTTATCGTCAAATCAAGAATCTTGAGTTTTGTCAAGTTTCCAATTGAATTTGGAAGTATTCCTTCAAGCCCAATATTGGATCCCAAGTTAAGTATCTCTAGTTTTATATTTGAGCAACTCGCGAAATTTTCTATAAGTTGGGTTATCTCACCACTAAAATTGTTAACAGAAAGGTCCAACTTTTGCAAATTGCATAGATTGCCCAAGTTCTTGGGTATCTCACCTCTTAAGAGATAATTCCTGGACAAATCGAGTGTTTGGAGAGAAGTCAAATTTGCAAATTCAATTGGAAATGTTCCTTGTAGGCTATTAAAGCTGAGATCAAGAACTGAAAGTGAAGAAGAAAAATTGACATTATAGAGAAAGAATGGAATTACAGCAAGACCACATTGAGGCATGTGGAATTCGCGAAGAGAAGGAAGAAACATATTTCCATCTCGAAGCCATTTGTTTTGAACCTCAGAAAAGTCGATCATTCCTAAGTTAAGATGTTCCAATGAACGAAGACCGGATAGAAATTGCAAACTATTGTTTGCTTGCTCGTAAGTATAACTGCTGAGATCGAGATACTGCAAGAAAGAGAGGTTGCCAATTGTTTGAGGAATAGTTCCTCCAAAGTTGGAATTGGAAAGATTGAGATATCTCAATTTAGAAAGTGATCCAATGAGTTTGGGTATCTTGGTTCCTCCAAAGTTGTTGAAGCTTAAGTCGAGGTAATTTAGATTATTCAATTTCAGTAAATAAGAAATATTTAACTGACCACCGAGACTGAAATCAGTTCCTTCACCAGGATTTTCGAGTCTAAGCTCGTTTATTTCACCTGTTTTATTGTTACAGATGACTCCTTGCCATTTACAGCAGTTGGTTCCTGTCCACGACACGAGCCTCCCCGAAGGATCAGACAGGCTTTCCTTGAAGCTGAGAAGGGCTTGTCTCTCCATTTTATTACAGGTTAATTTCAAACAGTTACAGAGAATTAAGCATGACAGGAGAATGAGTGAAAGAACTTGAACTTGAAAATTGTTTTTAGACATCATTTTTGCTCTTGTGTGGTCTTTCTGTGAATTCTTGGAAGATTTAAACTAATTTGGTGCTGTCATTTCTTGGAAGAAATTGAGAAATTTGCACAGAATTTAATTGCTTGAGGAAGTCCATGTAGGCTGCTAACTCAATCTACTAGATTTTGGATTCTTGTTTGAACTATGATGTGTTAATTGGAATATTTTGGGAGAATGATGTCCATTTATTACGTACTAGGTTGAACATGATACACAAAAGTGTAGACTTACACTTATAGTTAATGTTGTAATATAATATGTTTGTGGATACTGGATACACAGATTGACTTGAGGTCAATGCATCAGTATTCAAAGAGATTAGTCTCAGTCTTTGTGCATTTAGTCATTAGTGCATTAAAAATGTTGCTTTACCTACTTTATTTATAAAATCCTCCTAGAAAGATAAGGAAACCATTTTATTATTATTATTTTTTTTGTGTGTGAATTTTCATAGGGTTCTTTGTAATTCCTGAAAACTGAGGGACTAAATTGTAATTAGTTCAAACCTCAATTGCATTAGATGTAATCACCATTTCTTTTAGGGTCAGTTACAAAAGCCCCCCTGTGGTTTATGCCGTCTACGAAAAATATCCTGAAATCTTAAAATATTACAAAAATTACACTGAGGTTTGCAAAATATTACGAAGACCCCCTAAAACTAACCGAAAAACATCAACAATCGTTGACTCAGGGGGTATTCGTAGTGTTTCAAGGTTTCGGGATGTTTTCCGAAAAAAGACCTAATCTCAGTTTTTTTTTTTGTTTTTTTTGTTTTTTTGGTAATTTTCCCTTTCGTTTAATACATATATATGTTTGTTTGTGTTTTGATATTAAGCCTTGCAGAAAATCACTTTTGGCAATGGTTAATTCACATTTCACAAGAGTAGCACAATTACTACATATATCCTTAGCTTCCTCACACACCAAAACTAGACATTCAACTCAATATCTACTCATCCCTTAACATTTCTGAAAAACGCGACAATCTGATTATACACAACATCCTTAGCCGTGATCCCCATAATGAAATCAGCATGAGCAAAATCCTTAATATACTGAACATGCAGCTTGTCCACGTCGTGATATTTAAGACTGTCGAGCAATGTCGCCACATCCTTAACATCCGACAATGCATCTTTTCCTCCATAGCTCAGAAAGAGTGGAAGATCATGAGGAATTTTGGACAGATTGTAAACAGGAGGCTTTGATTCGCCGTAATGCTGCACGTTGAAGTTGACATTGCCGTAGTCGTATTTCGACAAGACTCCATCTCGAACAGCTGCAAGAATTTGATCATCAATGGTGGAGATTGATTTTGATCTTGTGCGGAACTTGTGGATTGTAGGGGTTGACTATCTAACTTTATATTATAGAAAATTGGGAAAATTACTTAAAATCCCCTGAGGTTACCTAAAAAATCCAAAACACAACTGTAACCTTTAAACCTTACAAATACCCCCTTGAAAAACCTTACATTTACAACCCCACAGGTTGTACATGTAAGGTTTCAAAGTTTCAGGGCGTTTTTTGTAAATGTCGTAAACCTTGGGGGGGTTTGGGTAATTCGCCCTAGAAAATTTAGTAAAAGTTCAAGCAAAATGAAGTTCTGCATGAAGAAAACTTACTTTGAGCCATGTGGACAAGGTTCTTAGTTGAGGTAGATTGAGGTTCGTTCTTCAGGAAAAGCTCAACAGTAGATGAATTCAGACAACAATTCTTTCCTACAATTATTTGAACATAATAATGAGAAGAATAAAATAAATTCAGAAAAAAAAAAAAAAAGAAAAAGAAAAGAAAATTTACTAGCATGTAGAAAATACCTGTAATTGCACTTAGCAAATCAAAGCAGTCTATCCCAGAAGAAATACACAAACCTTTCAGAAAGTTGGCCACTGGCTCCCTATAAAATATCATGTGAAATAAAAGACAAAATACTAACTATAAATTAGGGATAACTATACAAACCACCCTGAGATTTGCTTAAAAACCCGAAAGACCATCGAAATTTTGAAACCTTACAAATACCCCCCTTGAAACATAAAAATGTATACATAATACCCCTCAAAAACCTTACAAATACCCCCCTCAGGGGGTTAAGTGTAAGGTTGTAGGGTTTTGCAAATTCAGAAATCTAAGAGTATATAGTTAATTAACGTACCCTTTAGGATTGAATTCTGCAAGACCAATTATTGTAGTGATCTGTGGATATTCAGAAGTAATTAGATGTCTGAAAATCACAAATTGGAAATGTTCAAGATTCTTTTTTGTTTTTTTAAATATGTATATATTTATATTGCTTACTTCACCAACAAAAGATCTGGCTAGCACAACTCCAAGTGGAGTTGTCATGTGGCTCAAATATGCAACTGGGCTTAACAACACAGCCGATTTAACCTTGTCAATTTGTTTCCCTTCTGAGAATGATGCCAAAGCTATCAAAGTTCCCTGTAAATTACAATGATGATTGTTATCGATCGAATGTCTGCAATTAGTTGGGAGTTATATAGGGGTGTTCGTCAAAACTTCTGCTTTTGAAAAGTTAAAGTTGGAATAGTAAAACTGGGAGTGTTTATAAGAAGAAGTACAAAAGTAGGTACTTTTAAATAAGGGTGAATTACATCAACTACCACTAAAGTCTGCATTAATTACAATTTAGTCCCTCTATGTTTACAGATTATGAAAAACTCCCTGATATATCACTTTAATTTCCTTCTGAGTTCTTACCAAAATGGACGAAGGAACCTGCGATTAGCTTTTCGGGAAATTTCCAAACGTAAAAAAACTCCCCAAAACTCAACATGAAGCCAAAAATACAAATAATCGGCTATTTCAAGGAATGTTTTGTAAATAAGTGAAATGTCAAGGAGTTTTTTTGTAATTTCTAAAATAGAACGACTAAATGTAATTAGTTCAAAGGGAAAATCTAACTTTTGATCTCATAAAGTATGCGTATGTCATTTTCACAGTTAATCTCATTCATTACAAATTTCTCATAATCAGTCCCATAAAATCTGAAAAATCTCACATTATATCCCGACGCTCATTCTCCCTGCATTGACTAACAAATTTAGAGAGAATAGAGGATTTACCGTTAGTCAATAGACGGAAAATAGGGTATGAGATATAAAATGAGGATTTTCAGACTACGGGACATCAAATGAGAAACCCGTAATGAATGAGACTAAATATCAAAACGGCGTATTTTACAGGACCAAATACGAGATTTTCCCTAAACTCAAATTTCAGGGACAGTAGATGTAATTCGCCTTTAAGAAAATACAAACAGAACCTAGGAGCTGCAAAGCATCTCAAAAGTGTTTTTAACTTCTACCTTATTCCAACTTGAGACAAAACACTTTGTTTCTGCTTTTTTTTAAGCTAGAAGCAGGAACAAATCTTTTTCAAAAAACTTGCAAAGAACTAGTAATTAGAAATTTGGTGAACTAAGTACCATTGAATGGCCAACGTAGTGAATTTTCTCCCCTGTTTGTTTGAACACTAACTCGATGATGGATGGTAAATCGTGGATTACGAGATCATCCCATGTCCAATCCCAATATTCCTGTATGTTGAGAAAAGCTTACAATTAATGAAATACGTTTTTTATTTTATAAAAATAAAATCAATATTTGTCATAACAATATTTATTTCAATACAAAAATTAATTAAATTTGATTTCCATCTTTAAAAACAGTAAAATCCAAAGAAAGAAATGAAGGTACGTAGAAAGAAACGACACTAAACAATCACGGGGACAGATGCACGAGATCTCTCACTGGTCTATCCTAGTTGCAGTATTTATCACCTAGAAATTGGAGGCAAAAGGATTAATTTCCTTATAATTATTTTGAAAATTTCAACTTTTAAGTTTTTTTTTTAAAAAATTAGGTCATCCGCCGTGGACTACAGTGGCTGACAAATTGCATTTTTCGTCAGGTAATTTTACCATTTCCGGGTTTTGGTCCGGCTTAACTTTATATTTCTGAAAATTTCAAAACTAGCCGGAAACTCCCTGAAAAAATTCAAAACTCATAGGTGAGACACTTCATCGAATTATTAAAAATTGTCTAATTTCATTTTTTTTACATATTTATAATTTAATCATATATGGTTCAAAATTGGATGATTTTAATAAATAACTTTTTCCAATTGCATTTGGAATCTTGACCTAGGCAACAAGTGTAATCTGATGATTTTGATGAAATATCTTATCTATGAGTTCACAAAAATAGAAGTCTTATCAAGCGTAAAAATCACTTTCATTTAGAAGCAATTGGCTCACAAAAATTAAATTAGCTAGAAGCTAAGAGATGAAGTCAAAAGCACCCTCAACTTTTAAAAATTTTAGCTTTTCCACAGTACTTTTGATCATTTTTGCATTTTCTAGAGAGAGAGAAGCTAATGACTAATGAGTTAATTTGTTGTCTTTGTGTGTTTAGATTTTAGAACAACTTAACTTACAGGGTTTGCAGGGTCAAGGTCGACATGGCCCCGGCTAAAGCGAGTCCCTCTGATGTTGGAAATCCAGACATCGAACCCATTATCCGCCAATATCATCGCCAGAGATTCTTCAGGAGAATTCATCAGCCACGTCATCCCATCCTAAAATATTATTAACATTTTTAATTAAATAAATACAAAAATAATCACCACCAGCAATTTAGTCTAAACAATTCCAGGAAAAAAACAAGAAAAAAAACTGTACGGATTCACGAGCACTACATTTTTAGACAACTTCGTACTTATCTGATCTTGCAATTCCTACCACGCTAAGCTTTCAGAATTCAGACAATTCTTCCATGTTGTAAGGACGTGGCACATTGCATGTATTCAAGGTTTGGTAAAAGACTTAACTCGAGAATTAAGAAATTTTAAGTTACTTAAAACAAGAACTAACGACTCAATGTGTCTCTTCATGAACATGAAAGCGTCGGGAGTAGTAAGAAGATTATGTGATCTAGCGGCAACTTTTACAAAGTCATGACTATGGGTCGTATGTTATATAAGCTATTTAAATTTTGTTTTGTTACATTTTTAATGTAGTTACAAAATGCAAAATATTATTGTTACAGACCTTAATAAAATTTGAACAGTTTTAATGTATATTAATAAAAAAAATGATTACCCAAAATGAAATTATATAAGAATTTTCGAGGGGTACTGGGACTGGCATTATTTCATGGGTCTTGACATCATACCCATCTCTGATCTCTTCTGCGTTGATATTTACTATTTTCCTGAAATCCAGTTTTATCACCTTGGAAATGGGTCTCCCGAATCTTCTCATTTATTCATTCGATCCCCAAATTTTGAAAATTATAATATATATTTTATGTTATTTTTTTAAGTATTTCCAAATAGGCGAAAAAAGTCTTACTTTTATTTCACATTACTTTCTAATATTCTAAAAGTGTCACATTAGTCACTCAAGGTTTTATAATTTACCTCAACTTGTTTTCGATTTTCTAGTGATACTCTCACCGAAAAGCAGTGTACATGTGTTATTTCTGGAAAATTTCTAACCCTTACCCAATTTGGCCTAACTCAGTAATAATGTGACAAGTATTGTTTGATACTTGTTATTTGATCAGTCATTCTTCTTAAAATCTACATCAATCACATGATAATTGTACAATAACGTCCCCTCGTTATACTGGTTTGGTCGAGTTAGACTGGATCAACTAGAATTACCTGTTATTTGTGAATCTTAAGAGTAATTTCAAATTTTACTCGACCCATATACTCTCTCTTATTATGAGGTTAGATACATTCCATTAATTGTCTAAGCAGACACATTCCAGTAAATATCTAAAAACATGACCGTATTAGTGGATTTCAGTAATTTAGATAATTTTGACTCAACAAATTAAACGTAACTTTAATTGATTGCAGTTTAACAAACAAAGAAAAGCCTGATTATTCTCCTACTTTAGGTTAATAATTAAATAAGATGAACACAAACAATTATTCTCCAACTCCATAATTGATAGTACCCGGCCTACGGCCTACCCCTTAACTAAGATAAATAAAATTAATATTTTTATATATTATCTTACATAAAAGCCTATGAATTTATAGTACCTGCTCACCAATATTCAAGTGGAAATTTGAATTAAACAAAACCAGCATGTATTAAAATATTTCTATAAATGCATGACGAATATAAATTATTTTATTCGTATCAATGCACATTTTAAAAAATTAATTATCTATATATATCTAATATCTTTTATGGAATAACAATAATAAAATAATGAATAGAAGAGAAAATCCATTACTGAATATATTGCAATCTAGTTCTTCCATTTTTTTAATCTACTATATATGATCTCACTTGTTACTTGACCAGATAATTTTTTTGGATAATTACATTTACACCCCTCAATTTAGGAAAAAATACAACAAGACCCTCTCTACTATTGAAAATTACAAAGACACCTCCTCGAGGACCTCGACTATGACTATGTCTAACACTTAGGTCCTGCCGCTAGTCATTTTATTGTTTCCAAGTAGATGCTAATGTTTTATTAACCGGACAACAAATTAATTACTTCGCTCATTTCATGTATAGCAAACACTATAACAAATATATTGTGGGTAATTTAGTCATTTTATAACTTTTTGTTAAGGTAAGAGGATCTATCTATAATTTTCAATAGTACAAGAAGTCTTGCTGTACTTACCCCTAAGTCGAGGTGCGTAAGTGTAACTATCCTTTTTTTTATTTTTGTTTTCTTTGTTTTTTAAAGAAAGCAAGGAAGAAAATAGGGACCATTTCATGATTTCATCATTGTTCCACCATCGTAAATTATTGCAAATTCTTACCCAAAAAAAAGGTAAATTATTGCAAATAATCCTTTCATGTCGGTTTCACTCTCTCTCTCAACTTGTACTTTTAAGTTTTACCTCTACGACAACCTACACGCAGATCTACGACCGTAGTCTACATACACATTAATAAACAGAGAACAATCAGAAAAGCTTTCGCCAATGTATAATTAACATTATACATCGTATCAACAAATCATAAATACGCGGCATAACGTATAAAATATATATAAACGTACGAGACACTTACCACAAGAACCCCATGTTGTAACAACACCGGCCGGTTGGCTCCACCTCCGCCGCGGCCGCGGCCGGTCGGAATTCTTTGAACGCTTAATATATATCCATCATCAGTTGTCACCTAACAATCAAACCCATTATTAATTAGTTAATTACGTATATGCCCCATATTTTCCACATTAATTTTAATTTACTTAAACGTGGTGGAGATTTTTTTCTTTTTCAGGATTCTTACTTCAAATTCTTGGCACTTGTAACCATGTGTAGTGACGGCGGCGGAGCATACGCCGAGCTTCGGCGGAGATCCGCCGGAAACTTCAGTCTCCGATGGAAGAGATTTTAGGCCGCGGCTGGAAGCGAATGCTTGATAAGGTAGAATAATTAGTAAGAGTGAGAAAAGGCCTAAAAATGGTGATTTTTGGAAGCTTTTAGAATACATATTTTATTTTTATAAGCTGCTTAATTTAAGCTGTGGAGACTCTGCTTCTGGGATTGGGATTTGAGTGTCTATATGTATAGAGTGAGAAGAGAACAAAAAAAGTTAGTGTGAACTCGAATTAGAAAGAGAAGGAAAAATAAAATGGAGCAAATAATTAAATACTTGGCCCTTTCTCGTAGCTCAATTGCTCAACTGACTTATGAGAGTTTATGGGCTTTTTCACACTTCGTTCTGGGGAGAACGGAATGGGCCTTGGGCCCACTTACATCACTTCTCCTTATCCTTTAATTTTATTTTTTTGGAAAAAAGAATTAATTAGAGAATATAATTCATGTACTATCACGATTTTTACAGTTATTTTCTAATTTATTTTTTATTTCGAATTGCTTTCTAATGTTTAAGTATTTTACAAAATATCTCCTCCGACTATATTCAGGCAGAATGTGGGGGTATATATTCCGAAATATTCCACCTGAATATGGTCGGAGAAGACAATTTGTAAAATACTTGAATTTTAGGAAGTAATTTGAAATAAAAACTAATTAAGAGGCAAACTGTAAAAAAATAATAGTATAGGAGGGAAAAACAAAATTCCCAATTAATTATGTTGAAGTTTATGATGTTTAGGATTGATAATCTGTAGCTGGCATTAGAGAATAGTTTATCATTTTCGGACCGAGAACAAGATATATTTTATTTTATATATGTACAAAAAATGATGCAATAATTGTAATTTATTGAATAAATAAAAGAGAAATTAAGGGTGTAAGATTGAGACGTCACCCCCAATAAGGCATTTACATATTAAGAACATGATAAAAACCTGAGAATTTGAATTTATTTTTTTTTATTGATAAAAAATTAAGGTGGATTCGAAACACGTCACCAGGGCAAGGCATTGTCCCAAGATTCAAGATAGCTTACATAGGTTCTTATACAGGGGCGGTACTATGTGGAGTTGTGGGGGCACTACCACCTGAATTTGAAAAAGAAAATTATATATATATGAAATAATTTACACATAAAAAAGTTTTATTTTCATAAAAAATAAATTTTTGCTTCCTCAAGATTTTTTTTTTAATCTTTTGCCCTTCTATTTTTTTTTCTGGTACCGCTTATGTTCTTATAGATTGTCCATCAATAAAACTTTAGTGACTAATTAAGAGAATCGGACTCGTATTTTCTGATAGATACGAGCCCATTTTTTATCAATTGTATCAGCGAACGCTTGTTACCAAAAAAAAAAAAAACGAATGAGGGTAGGCATAACTGATTTTATGCGTCTTAATAAGAACACATGATTAGTTTTTATGTTGGCCTGAAACTCAAAAGGCGTGCAAAAAGGATAGGCAATTGGGTCTTTCTCTGCATACAAGGAATTATATTTTTCTGGTGTTAGAAGCTGAACTGATTACCGTTAGAGATGAACTTTTCGAAATAGAATTTAATTTTTAATATAATTCAAATAAGGGATAATTATATTCATTGATATAATTATAAATTATTTCATCTTATGTTTTGGAAATTACAAAAAAAGATGCCGATTTTTTATTATTCAGGTAAACATTTTTCGAATTCTAGCTATATTCAAAATAACGTATGTGTCTCATGTTTGTAGTCCATCAATCAGAGAATCAATATGGTATAGAATCTCGTCAATTTTAGTCATTAGTTGTTTTTTTCCCACGATTTTAGCAAATTTATGGGTTTTCATGAATAAGAAATCTCTGATATTTGTATAATTCTTGAAACAAGAGGGAGTCATTTGTAATTACATCGAACTATAGGATACACTGGACGTAAGTTTCCATTAGAATAATATCTTCGTGAAAAGAATAATATTCTACAAATTCCAGTATACATATATATACTAGCGACGGTGGCACGCCGTCCCTACGCGCATAAAAACTCTCCTATTTTGGTAACATTTTTAATATACATGATCCTTGCGAGCTTCAATAATGTAAGTATATTTATATATTTCAACTTAGTTAATGAATTAATCAACAAATAAAAGGAAAAATAATTCATTAATCAACAAATAAAAGGAAAAAGAAAAAAACAGAGATTTTCAAAAGCCCAAATTCCAACTCTCACATAAAAGAATATCAAGCAGAAAAACTTAATTTAAAAAAACTTTTTAGAGAAAAAGGAACCTAGCTTCCTGCAAGTTATTTGTCAAATTATTTTCAAAACCTTCAAAATTTAAAATGGATACTATCAGTAAAAATTCTTCACATAGCACAAAGATTTCTCCAACAAATTAGATTTTCTATTAAACTAAATATACATGGTATACGATGCTTAAAATAATTATGCATAAAAATATAATAAATAAACTACATATAAACACAATCGAGCAAATCATCTACGGATTTCTTTCATACTCTTGCCATAATATACTAAACTAACGACAATTCTATGGTTAGTTCCAATTGTAGGTGACTAATATTAGTCACCTATAATTATAACCATTAGATCTAAAATATATAATCTTAACCGTCCAATTTTTTTTTATAATTTACAAATTTATAATTTAGATAAAATCATTGTTAAACATATTAAAACGTAAATCTCTTACAATTTAGACCAAAACAAAATGAATCTCTTACAAGTTACAACATCCCCTTGCCCGTATTAATTTTAGTAAGTTCTAAGAAAGTGCACTTAGCCAATTATTTCAGGCAAAAAAAATTGAAATCTAATTGTTTGAAAACAAATGCCATTTTTTTAGTTTTTAAAAGGAACAAATGCATTCTACTCACCATAATCTGCAATATTGCTCTATTCTTCCGCTGCTGGTTTTCGTGGGTATCACCATGAGATGCAACATACTCCAAACAACAACATTGCACCAATCTTTAATACATAGTTGATAGTTTAGTTTTCCAAATCTTCAAAATTTATAAATAATCTAAAAAATTACTTCTAATAATCTAATCTCGAAAAACTCAAATTGATTGAATATATTTATGGATTTTAATAATTTGAAAAACAAAATACAAATAGAATGCACGTGCACTTTTCTAACATATGCTGCACGGGCAATGCATGTGCACTTTTCTAATACATTAATAATAATAATAATATATAAAATATACGAGGTTGCTGAATTTGGTGCATCACTGCAAGTTGTTGCTGCAATATTGCATTTTGATGCTCTACTTCCCACAAGACCTGAGTCCTTCCCTGATATTGAGACTGCCAGTATTCGCTTTTGGTAGTCCCGGTTTGTAGTTGTTGCTGCAAGTTTGCTATTAGTTGCTCCATGTTTGCTACTAGTTGATCCTTCATCTGCGAGTTTTGTTGGACGCTTTCCAGCTGGTTTGTTGTGTTAAGAAACTGGCCTTGAAGATCCTCCACACATGCCTTCTCTGTTGTAAGTTTGTTCGAAAACTGAGCCGCCACAGTTGCTCTGCATAAACTAAGCTCTTTTGCTTCATCTCTCTCCAAATATAATCTATCGCGATCGAGAATAAGCTCATCTACCACTATTCTAGGCAGAAACCCTGGGGGTTCATTACCATTTGGATAATAATAGAGTGCAGGGTACTCATGTCGAACTTGTACACCTCCTGCGCGACCAGCTTCTATTCGACCAAAGTCCCGACGAATGCGCTCATGTTCCTCGTTCCCGTTCCCTGCCAGTCTTCAATATTGCTCTATTCTTCCACTGCTGGTTTTCGTGGGTATCACCATGAGATGCAACATACTCCAAACAACAACATTGCACCAATCTTTAATACATAGTTGATAGTTTAGTTTTCCAAATCTTCAAAATTTATAAATAATCTAAAAAATTACTTCTAATAATCTAATCTCGCAAAACTCAAATTGATTGAATATATTTATGGATTTTAATAATTTGAAAAATAAAATACAAATAGAATGCACGTGCACTTTTCTAACATATGCTGCACGGGCAATGCATGTGCACTTTTCTAATACATTAATAATAATAATAATATATAAAATATACGAGGTTGCTGAATTTGGTGCATCGCTGCAAGTTGTTGCTGCAATATTGCATTCTGATGCTCTACTTTCCGCAATACCTGAGTCCTTCCCTGATATTGAGACTGCCAGTATTCGCTTTCGGTAGTCCCGGCTTGTAGTTGTTGCTACAAGTTTGCTATTAGTTGATCCTTCATCTACGAGTTTTGTTGAACGCTTTTCAACTGGTTTGTTGCGTGAAAAGGCTGGCCTTGAAGATCCTGCACACGTGCCTCATCTGTTGTATGTTTGTTCGAACACTGAGCCGCCACAGTAACTCTGTATAAACTAAGCTCTCTTGCTTTATCTATCTCCAAACATAATCTGTAGCGACCGAGAATAAGCTCATCTACCACTATTCTAGACAGAAACCCTAGGGGTTCATTACCGGTTGGATAATAATAGAGTGCAGGGTACTCGTGTCGAACTTGTACACCTCATGCGCGACCGGCTTCTATTCGACCGAAGTCTCGATGAATGTGTTCATGTTTCTTGTCCCCGTTCCCTGCCAGTCTTCAATATTTCTCTACTCTTCCGCTGCTGGTTTTCGTAGGTATCACCATGACATGCAACATACTCCACACAACAACATTGCACCAATCTTCAATACATAGTTGATAGTTTAGTTTTCCAAATCTTCAAAATCTATAAATAAACTAAAAAATTACTTCTAATAATCTAATCTTGAAAAACTCAAATTGATTGAATATATTTATGGATTTTAATAATTTGACAAACTAGATGCATATAGAATGCACGTGCACTTTTCTAATATATTTTAGTTTATTTATAAATATATATATACTGAATTTGGTGCATCACTGCAAATTGTTGCTTCAATATTGCATTCTAATGCTCTACTTGCTGCAATACCTGAGTCCTTCCCTGATATTGAGACTGCCAGTATTCGCTTTCGGTAGTCCTAGTTTGTGTTTGGAGCTTCTCAACTTTTTCATCTGAACACAACTTTTTTTTTCCCATACACTCCTCACATTTACTACAATATTTTACAACTTCAGCTTCTACCTTTAAAAGCAAAAGCTCTTGCAAAGTTTACTAATTTTCCACAATCTAGGAAATCCCATATGGCATCAAACATCGTTTGATGGACTGGAAAGTGTTAAGAGATGACTCTCTTAGAATTGAGCAACATCTCATCACCCACAAGATTAGCCAACACAAAATTTTAGTGGGCAAGGGAGGTGCCAGAATTGGGTTAGTACAATATGGAATTATTCTCATCTTTGAAATTTTATCGAATATCACTCGATTACATATTTTTCTTATGTATCAGACTTTTTTCGCTATGCAGAAGGATAGAAAAGGAAGCTGAGAAAGAGCTTCAAGCCATATTTAAGAAAAAAGTCCATCTGTTTCTCGGTGTTAGATTAAAATGAATCATTTCCAGAATAGTATTATCAGCCAACCTCGTGCATGTACAGAAGGGCTGTCAATTACCTTTTACTGCTATAATGCAGCTTCTCAAGTGTTAAAAAGCTGAAGCTGCTATTATACAAATTTAGGTGTTCCTTTTGGACTTTGATTCTTAAGAGATTTTGTTTCTTAATTTTAGTAACTCTAGTTTTGTCAAGCCGATTTCTGGTTCTTCGAGTTAATCAATTAATGAACAGCAATTGAATAATTTATTTTGCTTGATAGGTTTCAATTTCCGATTCTTCTTTTTCTATGTGTTTGGAGACTGACTGCTGTAATGATTAATATATATATTATGTATATATACGAGAAAGCATGTAAAGTTGGAAGTAATTTGTTTTTGCTTCTTGATGTTTGAGTTTCGACCAGAAATTGTGTAGTGTCAAACTCTTGTAATCGTTGTTGGAGTTTTAATCTTGTATTTCAATCATAATATATGCTTATGGTTAAATATGTAAGAGAGTAATTATTACTAGAATTTATATATAAATCCAATTGACCAACACCCGAATGTTGAAAAAAAATATTCCAATTAAGGGTCGATATCAATTTTGACACTAGCTATAAACTTTCCCTAATCTAATTTTAGTATTATATATGCTTATAATTTTTTCAATCTTGGTATTGTAATTTTGTCCTAGTTTAATTAATTTTAGTACTACAGTGGTACCTTTTTTCAATGTCAAAACCATAACTTACAATTTATATTGATTTCGATACATTTAATTTGGTCTCGATTGTTAATTATGTCGGTGGATCTCACATGTTTGTTAAATTTTGACTAGGAACTCAAATCATGTACGAATTAAATTGATACAATTTATAAGTTATGGTAGCAAAATTAAGATAAGTTACATGTACATTAATTAGAACAAAGTTACCGTAACAAAACTAATAATAACTCAATTAATTATGTCGTATTAATGTGGTGTGGACTGAAAAGTTTGTTTATGTCATTATATTATAATTCATTTTTTAGTTTATTACAATTAATATCAACTTCATGTTAATCACTCTCACATTAATAATTGAAAAATTAGATTTAGCTTAATTACCAGAAACTAAAAAATAAGATTAGATATATATGGCAACCTAGCTAGTGAAATTAAAAACATTTAGAGCGACATTTTGCTTCAGATTCATTTATAAGATATATATAAAGAACTAAGTATAAAAAAAAAAAAGAGTTTGCGAGCTTGTGAACAGAAATGATTTGCTCGAAATCGGCTTGAACTTCTCAAAGCTAGGCCTAAGTTTGAATTCTTCAAACTCGCGCTCGAGTTTATTCTTTGTCGGGCGGTTCACTAATAGGCTCAGTTCGTTAACATCCCTTCTATAGTTTGTCTATATACGTCATATTATACCAATCATAAAACGAACATGATAATACATCATCGTTCCATTCGGGTATAAATACGCAACATATAAACGAAAATTCCAATTTATTATAAAATAAGTCATTCTATCATACCAAGTATAATAAGAGAGAGAGATAGAGAGAGAACAAATAATCAGAAACTTTCGACAAGCTTATCTTTGCAAGTTACCATCACATTTAAAAATATGTACTTACTCTGTTCTTCCACATTGCCTATAACCCAATTTAAATATCCTCATAAACGATATAGTTCCAGAACACTGACTCTCACCATATACATTTCGAGTCAAAAAAATTAACCTTATCATCATCTATGATCAGGCATCGCTGTGTGGAGGGCTCGTTTTCTTTTTCTTTTCGTTAAGGCTTCTGCTGGAACGTAACCTCGGAAGGCAACATTGTCCAGCCCTGACAGCATCGTCCTCTTGTCCTAAATCTCCATTGCTAGCTCCGAACCTGGAAGGGGTTCCGTTAGTGGATTTGGATGGGACCAGGCACGTTGCTTCGGGTGAATTTTGTTCATTTTCGTAGTTGTGATTGCGCAAGCTCTCTTTAAACAGTTCTGAGAGTTTCTTTTTCTTTTCTGGAGGAGATGGTTCTGTGTTGTAGAGTGGATTTACAGAAGAGAATTTGTGGTGGATGGGAGTGTTTCCACGTGACGGAGTAAAATCTGCCATTTAATGTGAAAAAATATCACATTAACATATGATCACCATTTTCTGCAGTTTAGTTCGGTTATTCGACAAAAACAAATTTGTTTTGAAAGAAAGGGGTCAATTACATCTACACCTCCTTTTGAGATTGAAATATTACACTTGGTAGAAGTTAGAAAAAACTACGATCAACTCCCAAATTTTTTAAAATTGCACAAACCACCCCTGAGAGTTTTGGAAAATTGCACATGACACCCATAATATAGGGTGGTTTACGTAATTTTAAACATTTTTTTGGAGTGTTCTGTAGTTTTTTCAAATTTGTGGGTAACAACTGTAATCGGCAAGGGGGTGTCGATGTAATTAAATCAAAAGAAAGATAGGAGAACCTGTAAGATCATAAGAATTTGATCAATCTTTCGATGTATCATAATCTTGACATCAATGATAGAGAGGAGGTATGTTAGAATTATTTTGACATTCACAACCCCATCCCAATCAGTTCATATCTTCTGTTCCACTTCATTTATTTCATCGTGTATTTAAGTTTAAAATCTTCAAATTCACGAAAAGTTATCCATAAATAGATAAATTAATCCTCCCCGTTGCTTATTACCCCTAAACCTTCAAACAATTTAGAGCATGGTATCTACAATAAACATCAGATTTTGCAAATTCAGTGTGTTATTAAATACGTGAAAGTATTTTTCTTACCACCATTAACGCTTAAGAAATCATCTTCACAATCTGATTCTAGCCAAGGTTGAGAATCGAAGAACGCGTCATCTTTGCTACCTGCAAGAAATCGAGACACCTCAGATCAGCTTCACATATAAAAGAAGGCTTAATAAGATGGCACACAATGTACAACGGGAAATAGACAAGAGTTTTAGAAAGAACTCCATTAGCATATACGCACATGCAATCACAAAATTAAAACTAAATTATTCATTTAAAAAATAATAGTAAAAATTTCAAATAAAAAATAAAAATGACAAAACTGGAAAGCATTTGACATGAAATGGGATAAAGTCGGAATCTGTATACATTGAAGATAAATCAAACCATTCAAATATCAAACGTTTTGTCACTTATGATATTGGCAGTTGCATAAACATCATGTTCAGTTTTAATGCAGATCAACATCGATAATTCTAATTCTAAATCTAACTGAGGCCTTAAGGCCCTTAACCCGTCTTCTCAATCTTTGTCGATAAGTAGGCCAAATCATTTGGAAAAATATGTGCAGCAATTAGCTAAAGTCCCTTTCTTTATCCAAAAACATCATCGTCCTCATTTGTAAATAAGAAAATCTAATCGAAATCACTTTCATAATCTACATCCTTTTTAGATAACTCTTGGTTCAGCTTTGTAGGTTTGATTATTGTACAAGCAAAACATCATCAAACTGTTCACATATGGCAATTTCAACAAAAATGGTATATAATAATTTCTTTTCCTTTTTCATAAATCTTGTTCATAAAAGGAATGCCAGAACAGATGCAGTTGACCTGGACCCATTCTGCAGACAAAATCAATGACATGAATAATGGCCAGTTTAATTTTTAATGGATTTTAACATATAGGGTCAAGGCATTTTTAGGAAATTTTTAAATAAAGAACTATAGGAATATTGAACAGAAGATTTCCTGAAAGAATCTGCAATCCATATCACCAATTCTATCTGTAAATAGCAAATTAATAACAAACCCTCCAGAATTCAAGCAAAAACAAAATCATCAATCACAAAATAATTCACTTTATTATTACCATCTCAAAAACAGCAATCACCAACCAACAGATGTGCAAAAAAAGCAGGGGATTGCCCTGTAATATTACTTCAGCAGCCATAAATTTACAGCTACCAGTAACTGCTTTACTTTTGGAGATAACTTAGTAAATTATTGTTTAAATTCTCGAAATCAAAAATTAAATACCATTAAAAAAAACAGTACCATAACCAGTTCACAAACAAACAAATTGAAAAGGGAAAATCACATTACCAGCGTCGCGAACAGGAGAAGGTGAACAATGAGACTTGAGAGCCAAGTCAGCAAGGGTGCTCCGATCTCCGCCGTTGACCTTACCGGAAACCTGTTTGACCAGCGGAGATGGGATCAAAAGCTTCTCGTTTTTAGTCCCGACTGACAACCCGAGCTTCATGGCCGAATCCGGGTCTTTGTGAACCGAAACACAAGAACCCATCTCTGCAACAAGACTGCAAATGGTGAAAAAAAGAAAAAATCTTCAAATTTGTATGCTCCTATTTTACCATCAATTTATTTTCAGAAAAGATATTTCCACTTCTTTCTTCTGAATTTTCGTGATTTTCCAAATGGAAAAAGGAAGGAAAAATCTTTAGAGAAAGGAGAGTGAAGTAGAAGTGAGAGGATTGAGAAGGAAGGGGTCCGCGTTTAAGAATTAAGCGTTACGCTTACTGCAGAGATCGAAATAAATTTTAGAGAGAAAAATGTGATTAAATGTCTGCGATATTGAAAAATATTTGAAGAAAATTTAAATTAAGAAGAATTGGAAATTGAATATTTAACAGTGCGAGTTTTGTGTTTATACGTAGGAAAAGAACATGGCGTGGGTCCAACCGAAAAAAAAAAAAAACAATTAATTTAGATATTTTGTTCCATTCTGTTATCTTATGGTAGGCTGGCTTGGCTCTGTGGCTCTCTCTTTCCTTAAGTAAAATTGTTATGAGAGGAAGGAAAATTTAATAAAATTTTCACTTTTATTGCAAAATCAATAGTTACATTGTAATGATAAAAAAAAGGAAAGATAAATAAATTAAAAATAATAATTTATAAGGAATATTATTTTAATTCCATTGGAAATTACTTTCAGGATTAAATGATACATTTTAATAACGAGAGTTATTCATAAAACATATTCAAGCCAAATACTATTGTATTCTATGTACTAAAGTTGTTATTTATGATGCACGGATACTTTTAAAAATTATACTGTATCATATCATGTAGCATTCGATATGAGTGTTAGATATTTCTCTAATATAAAATATCCAAAAAAAATTAAATTATTTCATTTATGTATTATTTTATTTGTATTCATATATCAAAATTTTGTTATTCACTTAACCTAATACTAAATAATACCTGGTTCTTGAAATAAGAAAGAAGACAAAAAGAAGAATAATGTCCGCCACTATAATATGCAATGTCAAGACTCAAGCCGCCTTAATTTGTTTCACGCACAAAAGCACGACAACCCCGCGTTTCTTCTCCTCTTAACATATTAATATATTTCACCAAACAAATCATTAAATAAAAAAATTAATGTATAGAATTGGACATATTCATGGATATTATATCCACCGGTGAGTTTCTATCTATAATTTATGGATATTTTTAAAACTCTTATTCTATCGTATTGTATTATATTTGATACCATATCGGATATTTGTATCGAACACTTCTTTAGTGTAAATTATCAAAAAAAAATTCGTATTAACATATTCGCGTCATATCGTATCCATATCACTGTATCCGTATCTGTGTTTCATAGGTTTCTACTTATTCATTGAATGGGAAAGGGAGGGGGAGCGAAAGCGTTATAATGACCCATTTAAGTATTTCAATAATGATAATATTTAATATAAATAAATAAGTAATAACGTTTACATTTTAGCATTTTCTGAATTTAATATATACATATATTATATATTTTTTTCGGGTCAAAGTGTAATTATATTTGTTATTCCAGACTTATATTTTTTTCCCTACAAATTTCATATTTTTGGCTTGTCTGAATAAGTTATATAAAACAATTTAGCAGAAATGTATATCAAATTTGATTTGAACACCTTGTTGGTTTTAACTTGTTCCTGTTTGGCCGGCAGTCGATGTTGCAAGCAAAACTTATATTGGATAATGTTGCATAATAAATAATAATAATATCGATTTGTTCTTTCTCAAATCATTTTTAAGGCGAGTCTGTAATTCATTCTACATGGTACCATTAAGACATAAGCTCTCTCTATTAATAATAGTTCTCAGGAACTTAAACTCAATTTTTCTTATTAAATTAGTATTGCATCGAAATGTTAAGCTACACCACTTGATGGTCGGTTACCACTCTATTGCTAATTTAGTTTAATTGGAATGATATATATATATATATATATATATATATATATATATATATATATATATATATATATATATATATATATATATATATATGCAAAATTATAACTTTGGAAAAATTGCATAGCTTTCAAAATACACAGACGATTCTTGTCGAAAGTTCATTAAGTCGCTTGGTAAAGTCATGTGCGACTCACGCATGTGACTATATTTTCTGGTCACACGTGCCTAGTTGACATTCCATTTGACCGATTCCGATCCAAATAATTGTCACGTCATTACATAAGCAAGTATGACCGGAAAATACAGTCACGTGCGTCGCACGTAACTTTTCCAGGCTATTTAATAAACTTCTAGCGAGAATTATCTGTATTTTACCTGATTTTAAAAGCTATTGAATGAATTTTACAACTTTTAAAACTTATATTCCTCAATTTTCCCTATAATTTTTAATGAAACTAGAAAAGACAAATAATGGATGGTTTGATGATATAATGGGGACGTGGAATTGGAAAATGTCACTACACCTACTCCAAACTAACTTTCTAATACAGGAGAAACGTGGTGGCTAATGGTTCTATTGACTTAACTAAACTATATAGAATTCAACTTAAAATAGATTATAATCAAGTACCGAATATTGAATAAAATCAAAATATATGGTCCCAATACCATGGTTGATAAGGGGTATTAACCCATTCGAAATTGACGTGATGGACCATAACAAAATATGCCATTAATAATAATAGATATTTCATCTACTCTCTAAGTAGTTGAGAGAAAAACTTATTTCAACACAATGTTTGGCTATGTATAGTTATTATTGAATAATTTAAATTGTATTAATAATAATTTTAAATTAATTAAATGTAATATAGTTAATTAGTTATGATGATTTATTTATAGGTAAAATAAGTTGTTTATTTTCATTGTTTGGTTTCATGATCTATAATTTCAAGGAGTTTTTATAATAAAGCGAAAAATTGAGGAGTTTCTTTTAATTTCTAAAAGTAGAAGTACTAAATTATAATTAGGAAAAACCTATAAGGTAGTAGATGTAATTCATCCTAAATTTAATATAATATGCATGCCTTTTGATAATTTTAATAAATATTTATTTTTTATACTATTAATTAATTTTTAAATATTTGTACATATAAATATCAAAGTACTATCGAGTGGTGTAATTTAGCAGTTCAGAGCTAATTATGCTAGTTTAATTAAAGATCTTAGTTTAAGTTTCTAAAAATATATATAATTGTAATTAATAGAGAGAATATTACATCTTAATAAGTAGATCCAACTCCACTCATATAAATATAATTAAACAAAAAATGTAAATGCAAAGTGGGTTATCATTTATCACCTATCCCATTTGAAAGTGGTAGGGCTCTCAATAGTACAGAGGTCACCATTAACTAAAAAATTGAAACCCACGAGTTCCACATGGATTTGAGTGAATCGAACAATATATACAAAAAAAAAGGAATCAATTTTCATTTTGTATATATAAATAAATAAATATATTTTTATTTCTGTCTTATAGTAAGAGTGACATTTGTAAGGAATATTTAGTGACTAATATAAACGGGTGATTCTATTTAGATATGGATCATGATTGCATCAGTCGTGCAACTTACATTTAATTATTTTTTAATCTTATTGATAATTGCATTTTTAATGAAATATTTAGAGGCATGGTCAATCAATTATTCAAAATATTAATAATTAAGGTAGTTTTTGCAAATTTTATATACAAATATTCTTTTATTTTCAATTTTTCAGCTTTGAAATTTTTTTGAGTAATTCTTATATTTTGATGCTTTTGCTTAATATAAATTGAAAAAAGCCGGATGCTAAAATCATTTTTAGGAGCACATTTTTCATTATTTCTACGTTTTTTGTTTCTGTAATTGAAAATTGCTTTTTGTATATATATTTTTTCTCTACACATTCTCAAGTTTTGCTACCACAAATTTTTATGATTTTAATTTAACTTTAAATTTTTATAATTTTTATATATTTCTTGATTGAAATTTTGTTGGGTGCAACTAAATCGTAGACAGGGACGGAGCCAAGAAATTTACGGAGAGGGGGCGAGATTAAAATATGTATATAGTATGAAATATTTTGATTAATTTAGGAGCGCAAAATTACAGTTTTTGGACAAATGAGAGGACAATATCATAATTTTTTTAAATTTTGTATATAAAAATAAAATTTTTAAAATTTTTAGGGGGGCGATCGCCCCTCGCCCAGATACTACCTCCCTCCGTCCCTGATCGTATATGGATCGTGGTGCGAACTGCCAAGTGCCAATCACATAGGCGGTGCATATAGTAATATTAATAATTAATACTATATTATACATGTCAAATAATTTTACTAATTTTTATTATTACAAATTTAAGTCGAAATGTCAAAGGTTTGGTATAAAATCTCATTATACTAATTAATATAAGACAGCATATTTTTAATTATTGAGATTGACATATATGTTGTTAGCATCGAATTTATTGAGGTTGCTATTAAAAAATAAAGAATCAAAATTAGTTGGTTTAGTAGTTGAAGAGAGATATATAGCTTTTGAGGTGGTTTGCACGGCGGTATCGGAATTTTTTGGTTAGGAAGTAAACTCATACTATGTATAAAGAAAATCAACTTTTTTTTTGTTTACTTGGGGGACAAAATTTTATATTCTATAAAATTCGGATACGGGTATAAATATGACATGTATATGGTAAAATAATTTTTTTTTTTTCAATATTTTATGCTAAGAAGTATCCAATATAGTGTCCAACACGATATGATAGAGTAAAATTTTTACAAGTATCTGTATATCTTAACTTATATTATATATAAAAAATGAAATTATTACCTATGTATATATTTTTTTAATTCAGAGAGGGCGGTCGCCACCCCATTCTATATAGTAGTACCGCCCCTAGTTGTTTGTTAATTCTATTATTTTTGGAGAAAGTTACTTTATTTGGAAAAAACAAAAGAAAGAAAAAATAAGAGTAGGAAAAAAAAGTGAAAAAATTAAAAAGGTTGAGTGGAGTGTTTGAAGGAAGAAGAAATTAAGAAACCCTTTTAATACTATTAAGAAACTTTAATTTATTTATAAAAATAATTTAAAATATAAAAGCTCAAACATAAACTTCAAGGTTTTTACTGCTTAAATTTAAGCAGAAGTTGAAAGTGTTTGGAAATAAAAATATTGCTTTTTCTTTTTTTTGTAAAGAGATTTATGAACAAATACACTTCTGTCCATCTGTGTGTGGTGTAATTAGATCGAAATTTCTAGCAGCTGATAACCTGCATGCAGACAAATGAGGCCCAGTTTTATAGCATTGGCCCAAATATATCGGCCCAATTACCCCAAAGGCCCAACCAAGATATTACCAAAAAAGAAAAAAAGGGAAAGTAAAAAGTATTTTTCTCACCAACCCACAACAGCTCAAGTGCTCAACGACTGGAATTGCTGAATACGCTTTGGAGAAAACTGACCGTGAGAACTATAGCAAGCGATTTGACAACTCAGTAGCGAGACGGAGGAACTCAGAGAGGAGGTAAGGTAAGTATTTCTATGAATTTGATGAATTTCTAGTTCTGTTCCAGAAAAGGTGGATTAATTTGATGTTTCTCGTTAGAAATTTACCGAGCTGCTTGCGTTGATCAGAGTCGAAAATGGTGAAGCCGAAAATTGCACCGTCCATGCTTTCATCGGACTTTGCCAATTTGGCGTCGGAGGCTGAGCGGATGCTTCGCTTCGGCGCGGACTGGCTGCACATGGACATCATGGTACCTTTTTCTTCATTGATGTTTTTCATGTTATGTATATCGGTTCTCAGTCTATTTCTATTCTTTGTTTGAGAATTGGATGAATATGAACTATAAAAATTTTTGTTTTTGGAAATTGAAAAGTCTATAAGTAAGGCTCATATTTTTTTTTTTGTCGAAATAAGTAAGGCTCATATTAGTTTGGTATTAAGTACTTAAAGCTTTAGACTTAGGGATACTTCTACTGACATTGAATTCTATTTTTTTATTGGTTCCAGTTCCATGATTTGGATTATATGAATCCACAAGAACTATAGTATTATTTCGAGTTTTATGGCAATTGTGCAAACCTGCAAATGTTGTAATTCTTCTCATATGTCTGTTTAACTGAGACGATGTTGATCACCTTAAGACAGTGTAAAACAATTAGTGGTCTAAGTTGGTCAAAGATTCACTTTCTAATACTATTTAGCATTTAAGCTTAGCCATTGAGAGAGACAGCAAGAAAATGTGTATATAGTGTAAAAATGTTGGTTGCTTGCTTCCTCCAAACCTCCTGAATTCAACATTTATCATAGTTTCTCTTTAGGTCGTTGTGGCACATGCTGTATTCTACAATTTATATTTTAGTTCTCATTCTTTGCAGCCTGTGACTTTGTAGTCGAAAATAACTTTCTTTGCTGATATTTGATTTATGACGTAATATATAATGGTCCATTGCAGGATGGGTAAGTTGCTTGTTCTATTGAAGAATCAATTACTCTCTCAATTGCAAGTGATGATCGGATGCAAAGCTGGGAAATACTTGAGCTTTCCTTTAAATTGTCTACTGATGTTTTAGTTCAAAAAATTATAACTAGAAATCATTTATACTTACTTTTGTTTGCTAATTTGCAGCCACTTTGTGCCAAACCTTACCATTGGTGCCCCAGTTATTGAGAGTCTAAGAAAGCATACAGAGTAAACCTAATATTTCCCTCTCACACAAACTCAGGTCCTATTTTTTGGCAGTCATATTTAAGAACAAATGTTGGTGTTTTCTATCTTGCAGTGCTTATATGGATTGCCACCTGATGGTCACCAATCCACTAGATTATGTCGAACCATTGGGCAAAGCTGGTGCATCTGGCTTTACTTTTCACGTGGAAGTCTCTAAAGGTTGAGTTTTGTTGTCTTCACTTTCCCTGTTTCATTTAATGTCTTGACTATCTTTGCATCTTTCTTGCTGTGAATTCTGCATAAGGATTTCACCTTATTTTGATATATCATAATATTTGGGATCTTCTTTCACTTTAATTGGGTTCCACCTCAAGTTGACAATAATGATTAATTGAAACATCAATTTGCACAGAAAATTGGCAAGAACTCATACAAAATATCAAGTCAAAGGGCATGAGGCCTGGTGTTTCCTTAAAGCCTGATACCCCTATTGAAGAAGTGTATCCACTGGTATGACTTTTATCCCCAGTATAGCTATCATTTAAGGTTGCAAAAGTTAATTTATGCATTTGACTAAACTAACTTTTTTTGGCTCATTATTTGTCTCTAATCATGATCTGCAGCTTGATGCCAAAGAACCTGTGGAGATGGTTCTTGTCATGACAGTGCAACCTGGATTTGGTGGGCAAAAGTTTATGCCTGAGATGATGGATAAGGTTACTAAAAATTATTCTTCCTCATCGTTTTGTTTGTTTGTTATGCTAAAATTCATAATTTTTCAACTGGGATTTTCAGGTTCGTGCTCTAAGAAAGAAGTATCCATCACTTGATATAGAGGTGAGATTTTTTTTTTGAGTATCACTTTAATCTTATCAATGTTTCCTCTATTCTAGGTTTTCTTCAGTAATTGGTAGTTAAATGGCTTATTCTTACTTAGCTTGCGTCTTAATGGAAACAAAAAGTTTCCTAGAAATTAGGGATTTTGCAAGATACCAACCTGTGATCTGTTACTTAGTTTTAACTGTCAGCAAAACCATGCGATATTTTAATTAATACATTGAAGCTTGGAAATTCTAAACTAACATTTTAAACCTTTAATCCACGTAGGTTACATTCACGCGCTCAAGATGAAATGTTGGCTTCGATTTTGATGTATAAAAGTGACCATCTATTTTGACTTCAACCCTGTGAAAATATTAATTTTCTATTCCAACCCTGTATAATATGAGATTGGCTTAAAAAACATTGGCAGATAATACCATAGACAACAATGATGCCATCAATCTACTAATAGAAGGGTAAATTAGGTTAATAAGCTTTTTCGTAAATTCAATTTTCACCAAGGGGCACTGTGCTATTCAATATTTTCATGAGGTTATATTTTATTAATTAAAATCACAGTTTCTTTTTTTGGCTACTTTATGATATCATGGAAGAATATTTACTTAAGCTCTAGAAATTATGTATGATCATTCCGAATAAATTCAATAGGAATTTTTGTTTTTGCCTTCTGAACTATACATGTTTTTATGGTTTAACATCTGAATTTTTTTCCTTGACAAACTCATTTAATTTCGCGTGGTTCTGGCCTCTGGAATACCTCTCATGTGCAAGTGTAAATGGTCCCAGATGGCGAAGTGTAAAAAACACATAATTGAATGGTGGCGTGTCAAGAAAAAAACTTCAGATGGCAAAGTGTAAAAACGCGTATAATTCAGACGACAATTTTGTTTCTTCTCAAAATTCTATATTGTTGTGGATTATAAAATTCTGATGCTATTTAATATATATGGGGTCCTTTATGGAGTTTCAGTGTTAATTTAGGACCTATTTGTTTGTTAATATTTGCAGGTGGATGGTGGTTTAGGACCTTCAACAATTGATCAGGCAGCATCAGCAGGAGCCAACATCATTGTTGCTGGAAGTTCGGTTTTCGGAGCTCCAGATCCTGCTCAAGTTATATCACTTATGCGTCAAGCCTGTGAAAGCTCAGGCAACTAGTTGATACAATGCGAGTAAGACATATCAAGTATCCGATTTACTCATTATTTATGTTTGTTTGAGTATACTATGAGTTGCTTGATGATTTATAGTAACATAGACAAAATCATAATAAAATGCACTTTGAATTACCAAATTTTGTATCTTAAGATTTTTCGAACATATTTTAGAAAAAGAAATTTCATCTTATAACATAAGGGCGTTAGTATCATCTAGCTGAAGGAAAACTTTTATACCCACTCTCATGCTGCCATGCATTAATATCAATGTGAATACTGAATAACAAACTTTCAAGTGTTATGCATTGATTAAAAAATCTTGCATGTTAAGTTATTCTTCACGAACATTGGTGCATTAGTAAAACTTATACTGATTGAAAGGACCATTTTGATAATATTGAAGAATATCACTGTGGGTTAATTACATTCACACCCCTTCAGTTTAGGTGAAATTACAAATAATCCGCTACCTTTTGGAAAATTACAATGATCCCCTCACCGTATGTGCTGTCATTTGTAGTTGGTACTTGGTCGGCTGTTAGCTCCGTTAGGGTTTAGGACGGTTTTCGTCCAAAATAACTGTGTTGTTCCAATTTTACCTGGACAATATTTCTTCATTTTTTGAAGACTTGAATTTTTACTTTATTTGTAAGAAAAATAAAGAGTGAAGGCGTGCTTTGTTAATTGTTAATTTGTGGGGACTAAAATGTAATATTATTCAGCAAATTTTGGCCTTTTTTCTATTTGTTTTTTAGAAAAGGGATAATTACATTTACACCTCCTCAATTTAATGGTAAATACAACAAGAGCCCATGTACCATTGGAAATTACATATAGATCTTTGTACCCTAATGGAAATCTAAAAAATTTAACGGAAAGTTGTAAAATAACTAAATTACTTATAGTATTTTTGTTATAGTGTTTGTTATACATGAAATAAGCGAAGTGATAAAGTTGTTGTCTAGTTAATAAAACATTAGCATTTACTTGGAAACAAGAAATGACTAACGCAGGACTTAAGTGTTAGACATAGCTATAGTCGAGGGGAGTGTCTCTGTAATTTCCAATAGTAGAGGAAGTTTTGCTGTATTTTCTCCAAAGTCGAAAGGGGTGTAAATAGGGGTGGGCGTTACGGGTCGGGTTTCGGGTTTTCTACCCGAACCGATCGGGTAAAACCCGATCGGGTCGGAGTTTTTTTATTTTTCGGTTTTCGGGTCCTGATACCCGATAGTAATATCGGGTCGGGTATCGGGTAGGAAAAATCCTACCCGATCGGGTACCCGAAACCCGAAATTTAATTTTTTTTTTTTTTTTAATTTCTAGACCTATAAATGTATATATTAAAAAAAATAATAATAAAAAAAAAAAATTGGGTACCCGATACCCGACCCTAGAATTTCGGGTACCCGAAATTACTACCCGAAATTACATCGGGTCAGGGTCGGGTAGCAAAATTGCTACCCGAAAATTTCGGGTACCCGACCCGAACTACCTGAAACCCGAATAACCGACCCGACGCCCACCCCTAGGTGTAAATATAATTATTCCTTTAGATCTTACATTTAAATCCATAAAGTGGAGGGTCATTGTAATTTCCTAGAGATGGAGCGAGTCATTGTAATTTCCCCTAAATTGGGGGTGTGAATGTAATTAACCTTAATACTATCAACAAAATGGGATTGGTATGCACGTTCTGTCACGTGTACATCCTCCTATTGGGCTTTAATCCGACTTTCGAGAGAACGCCTTTTCAGATCCACTTTTGAGTTTCTACTTTATATTTCTCTTGTTGTCAATATCAATAGCGTGGGCTTTTTGGGCATTGCACCCGTCCCGCCCACTTTGAATGCCAAGGTTTTGGTGTTTGTAAGCGATTCGGTATTATTTTATCTTAATATGAGATTTTGAGTATTATCAAAAAATATAATGATTTTGAGTTCGAATTTCTGAGAATTATTGATGGATTGAGTTTTATATTTTATTGATTTGATTCATATAAATGAAATTAAGTTTAAAAAAAAGCATTAAAAAAGGAAATTCTAATAAAAAAAAAAATCAAAAAGGAAATTCTTTTAGCATCATTAATCTTCTTTTTGAGACTTTCTTATCTACTCATGTCTTTTCTCTGATATATATATACATCACTTCAAGTTATCGTTGCGATAAAAGTAAAACTTATCAAGTGTCGCATATTGTTAGGTATTCAACGTTTATTAATTACAATGATGCGATTTTTCTTATAGAGTTTGGATAACGACTCTGATCAAATGTGCTAGCTTTTATAATCAACTTTGTCATATCTTTTGAATATTTAGAAAAAAAATATATTTTCAGTAATTTATACAACATTTTGTTAATTATTACATTTGTGAAATATTAGTTCCATTTATATATATGCACAAAAGATAAAAAATCATGTGTTATATCAAAGTAGCACATTAAAACATGTGTTATAAAAAATGAGTTATTAAACATCGTTTTGTGAATAATTAGTTCACCGTTCCCTGAGTCGATCTTCTGAATTAAAAAGTTGAAATTTCGATTTCTTTTATTTTTCTCAGAGCATTTTAATACATACTTTTGGCGAAAACTAATGAATTAAGATTCATACTATAACTTTTTCAATAACAAGGTTTATGTTATAGGCTATAGCTTTTATTAACATAAGTTTTCTAATGCAACTCATTACATGTCTAGGGTTTTTGTTATAACTTTTTCGTAATATAAGGTTTCTGATATAATTTATTGTTGTAGGTTAACGATATATATTTAATGGGGTACATGGGTCTGTTTATAGCGGAATTTTTTTTTTTTGATAGCAATCGCATTTCAAACACGCATACAACAAACGAATAAGTTAGAAATTTCATGTTCACTTTAATGCTGGCCTCTTACTTTTGTTGATGGTTTTTCTTGTCTGATAATGCTAGTTGAGTCAACATTTACTTTTGTGAATTTATTTATTTTTCGATCGACATTAATTTCCCTCTATATCATCATTAAACTCGATGACTTTTAGAAAAAGAAAAACGAAAAAAGAGAGAAAAAAAAGAAAAGGCATGCAACGATGATGAGGGTAAGAAGAAATGCTTTCATGAAATTCATCAATCAAGTGTAAAATTTTCTTCTATCTTTTCGCCTTTTAATTTTTAAAATTGCATCAGCTTTATCAGACACTCATTTCTTGTCAATGCATATTCATATTCATATTCATATTCTTTTTGCCGCTTAACATTAAGCATCACCTTTCAAAGTCTACATCATCCTTTTCCCACTAAAAACATTCTCGGAAATACATAGAATTGAGAGTATTCACGTGAATTTTTTGGTGGAGCTACATACAAGTGAGAGTATTTGCGTGAATCCCTTCATTTAAAGAGCAAATTACATCTAAGTACCTCGTGGTTCAATAGTCAGAGATTTTCGCTATATTACAAAATAGTCCTTGCTGTTAGTCTTGGTTAATGTTCCGTTTGGGTTAGTAATTAATTTTTTTAAATAAAAATAACCGGAATGGAGAAAACACAGAGGACTTATTTATTGACGTGTCATACCTGAGAGATTGTTTTGTTAATCTCTCTATAGTTTATGGACTAATTTGTCGAAGAATTTTAGTTTTGTAACTATAACAGATGGAAAGTTAGGGGCATTTCATAAAGTTCAACTCGTTATTATCTTTATAAAATTTAGTGTACTTGAGGAACTATTTTGTAATGTATTGAAAATTTCAGACTAAAATATATTTTCAAATTACAAATAGGAACATCCAAAATATGCATGACATAATACTAACCACTGAATGTATCGATAAATTCCAAATTTGAGTGGAAGAGATTCGTTCAGTCTTAATCAAGTGTCGGAGGTTAGAATCTTGATTTTGGGTATGGAGTAGCCTTAAATTTCTTGGTCAGCTATCGCCTATACCACCATTTGAGATACCTATAATTCAGCGAAAAGACTAATCACTGTAGTCGACGGTGGATATTTTGATTAAAAAAAATAGAATGAATTCCAAATTTGGTGTATGTAAAATTTTTGCTATATATTTATTTCTTGTTCTAGGTCTAGAACTGAGATTATTATATTTATTTATTGTTCATGTAATAATACCCTTAGTCCTTTCTATGTAAATTGATCATGAGATATTTGTGATACAATATTTTGTGCGTCGGGTCGTGATTGTAGCAATTAGCATTAAATAACCCTTTTCAGATTTTGCATTCTCGTGAAGAAATTATTGATGATTTAACTGCAGATATAAGATGCATATATTTTATTTTTTTAACTCAGAACCGGCCAACAGACCGTAGGGTTAAGACTTAAGAGGACCCCCCTCTCATATCATTAAGTTCAAAATGGAAAATCCGAAAAGTACATCAAGAAGAGCAAAAAGTTGCCCTTAACGAGCCATAAGATGGATATTTTGTTGGACAAAAATAAAAAATAAAATGTATATTTTTATTCTACGCAAATTTTCCTAAACTAAAGTTCGGAAAAAGTGGAGTGCATATTTATTAAAAAAACTTAGAAGCACTTTTGTTATTCTCAAAGTGTTGGACTTTTTTTCTCTTTCTAAAAAGTGATTTTTTTAAAAAAAGTTTGTAAATACTCTCTTAATTAGGGGATAAATTAAAAGAATATTTAATTTTGTTTTTATTAAGATTTAAGAGCATCTTGGATAATTCGAGGATATTACATAGGAAGGCGAAATTATTTTTGTGTTATTTTTCAATTTTCCATCTCTATGTATGGTCCAAATTCAGATAATACCAAAGTACAGAAAAATATGATTGAAATATAAGAGGCGATTATTTATACGTATCACGTGGGAAGGCCGAAAGGCTGTGGATTTCTATGTGGGACGACTTTACTATATTTCTTCTTGGATTTTGTATTTTCATAAGACTTTGATAGAATAGAAACAGAAAATGGTCTGAATTTCAGTACAGCCTTTATGAGTTGAATATCATGTATATAAAATATTAATTTTTAAATTATTAAAACTACAACATATACTATAATCACTTGTTTCTTTCATGTTATTTTAGAAAATAGAGTAATTTACTGTACTTGAAATTTTAATAACGAAAATTCCAAAAAATAATATATTTATCTAAACATTATCTTTGACTATAACTTAATTAATTGATATTCTATGAGAAAACGTACATAAATCACTTTATCCCATGTACCTCGCTAAGTGCATGATATGTTGGGAAACAAACAGATCTCTCAAAATTCCTTATCAAAAAGTACATAAAAACTTTCAAACTCATACTGAATGTTGAGTTGTATCAATTCAAAGAATTATCATGACTAATGGCAAACAAACAAATCTTTACTTGAGATAAATAGCCACCCCCAGGCCAATAGCCATATTCCAATCAAACACAAGATAAAAGGATTGCCAAAACCAACAAGAATCAAAGTCTTACAAAAAAAAAAAAAAAAAAAAGAGTTTATTAATTCACTGCTAAATCCAAGAATCTTGTCTGAATTCCCTCTTATTATATACACAACCCTTGTTATAGATCCAAAAATATTCAACCACCTTTAAAAAGTTACTTATATTTTAACGAAGGGGTGGGTTCATGTGGGAATAAGTGTTTCTTAACATTGCCAAAAAGAAATATGATCAGAAAGCTCATTTTCTTCCATCTGCTATTTGCATCTGTTCTTGGACAAAACTGCGATAAATCATCTTCTTCATCATCATCATCAGAGTACTTTCTTTGTGATGAAAAACAGAAAATTCAAGAAAAGTGCACAACTTTTGCACTTCTTCGTGCTAATTCTGGCTATTCGTCTCTTTCGAATCTGAGCTCTTATTTGCACATTAGTCCTTCTGATCTTGCAGAAGCTAATGGCGTTTCAGCTGAGGAAGACTTATTCGTAATTACAAATCAGCCCCTCTTGATCCCAATTGAGTGTAAGTGCAATAAAGGTGGATTTTTCGAAGCAGAAGTGAAGAAAACCGCCACTAAAGATGAGAGCTTTAGTAATATTGCTGAATTTTTTGAAGGCTTAACGAATTGCAAGGCAATTCGTGAAGAAAAATTGGATCTCTTAGTTCCATTGAAATGTGCTTGTCCATCTTCATCTGATTCAAGTAAGTTTTTGCTGTCTTATCCTGTTAAAGAAGGCGATACCTTATCCAAACTCGAGTTAAACTTCAATGTTAGTCAAGAAAGCATAGTTTCTACTAATATGAGGTACATAAAATCAGGTTCTTCCAATAGTAATAGCATTGTTCCATTATCAACTCTTCTCATCCCATTACAAAATAAGCCTATTCTCGATATTTCGCAAAAGCCCGAATCGGGAAATCCGTCCTCAAGCATAAAAGTGAGAGGGTCCCACAAGAGGAAAAGGCTTAAGAAGTGGTTGCTTGGAGTTTACATAGCTATTGGCATTATTGGTTTTCTTGCTTGCATAGCTATTTTAGCAGCATTTTTCTTCATTCACCTGAGGAAAAAAAGGGAGATCAATAATAACAATCTCACAAAGAATGGAGATAGTTTAGAGCTGCAGCAGTTGAGCTTAAGCATAAGAACAACTAGTGATAAGAAGGTCTCATTTGAAGGATCTCAATACAATTTTGATGATCTCAACACCACAACAACTCCACACAAGAATATGCCAAGAATCGAAAACTACACACTTGATGAGCTGCAAAAGGCCACGGAGGAATTCAGTGTGAGCAACCTCATCGGGGGCTCGGTGTTCCACGTCCGTCTCAAAGGTAAACGCGTGGTGATCAAACGGGTCCCGTCTGATACAATATCCAAGATCGACTTCCATCTCTTTCAGGGCAATATCAATCACCACCGTCCAAACACGCTCCGGCTCTTAGGGACTTGTTTGATCGACGGTCCTGATTCGTACGTGGTTCTTGAGTATGCGGAAAACGGATCGTTGAAGGATTGGATTCATGGAGGATTAGCAATCAAGAGCCATTTTATAGCTTCTTGTAGCTGTTTTTTAAATTGGAGTCAAAGGGTGAAGATTTGTCTAGATGTGGCCACAGCATTACAACATATGCACCTTATCATGAGCCCTTGTTATGTCCACATGAACATCAGAAGCAAAAACGTGTTTCTGGATGACGACTTTAGTGCAAAACTTGGTAATTTTGGGATGTCCAATTCTTTTGGAGAGAAGAATCAAGAATTGTGGGATAAAGGGTACTTAGCTCCAGAATATATAATATCGGGCACGATTTCGCCTAGTATCGACATTTTTGCTTACGGGGTTGTTTTATTGGAGGTTTTATCGGGAAAACCACCAATAAAACAAGATGATGAGAGAGAGAACGGGGATTTGATTAAGCTTTCAGATGAAATTAAGCGTATTTTAAAGTCAGAAGATGCAGATGAACTGAGGGCGTGGATTGATGGTGCGTTGGGAGAGAGTTATTCGTTTGATGGAGCGGTTGCGCTGGCCAATCTTGCAAGATCGTGCATGGAGGACGATCCAACGGCTAGGCCGAATGCTGGTGAAATTGTTGAGAAGTTGTTGAGATTGGTGGAGGAATTGAATGAAGGGGATCAGTTTGATGTTTGTGAGAGTTCTTGCAAACCACTTGTGAAGGCAGCTGCAAATGATATGTGAATTTGTTTGTTTTTAGATATGGAATATGAAAAGCATAGTTATGATCTTTATGCATAGAAGATATGGCAAACTCTTAGTTTTTTTTTTTTTTTTTTTTTTTTTTTTAATATTATGTTGTGAATTTAGTAGTTAGGTTTTTTGGTATTGTGTTGTGAATTTGATGTATGGTTTGTTGTATTTGTATAGATGATATGGAAAAGAGTTGTTAAGAAAATGATTTTATTGGCAATTTTTAGGGATAACTAATTATTTTTGGTTATGGTATTTTAATTTATTTTTATATTATTGTCTACTGATTTGTAAGTCGGTGTCAGATATGTCATATGTATTTGGATAACATGAAATTTCCCTACTTAAATTATTATTCGATATATAGTATAGATAACATCTAAAATAATATTTCAACTAGGTCAAAAATTATATATTCATCAATACTTTTAATTGAAATGATATTACTTCTTCCAAGTTCCATATTGCACGAGAGATCTTGGGTTTAAACCTAGATTGCATTATATATATAATTTTTTTAAAAAAGAAAAGAAACCAAATTAGTCAAAGTCCCTAGTTATTAATTAGTGATTAAATTATAATATGTACCTAACTAATATCCTAACTTGTCATTTAGGCGTGGGCCTGACAGTTTTTTTTTTCAAGTAGGCCATAAAAAATTAAGGCCTAAAAAGGCTAATTAACTTTTCCAACAAGCTATCGAAACGTTTGTCGGCCCATAGCCATAGGTACGTGGCAATATTGGAGCAACTAAACCACAATTTTTCAGAAATTACTTTTAGGCCCAATAGCCTTATACAATTGTCCTCTTTGTGAGCTTTCATGCATAGATATAATTAAATAAAGTATTTTGCTTTCGTTTTCACTCTTAATACATTCAAAAAATCTCACTCTACATTACAAAATTAGTTTTCTATCCATTGGCTAATAGACAATCTATCTCCTGCTCCAGTCATGTTAATGATAATCTCACTTTACACAGTCAATTAACCGAAAAACTTTTGGGATGTGAATTGAGATTTTTTGCACTTTATGAAATGTAAAGTGAAATTCTCGTAATGTATAGAAGGAAAAACAAAAAATTATTACTTCATGGCAGGTAAATTGAATTTTTCCCTGTAACTAAATTCAATTTGAGCTTTCTCACCAAATCAACTTGAACTAATCCCTCGATTACATATGTAATGACATATAGATTGCATATGACACGTATAGAAAGTTTGACAAAAATATTTTATTTTACGTATATAAGATTTAGGGTTCTAATTTTACCTTGCATAAAGAATAATTAAGTTGGAAGAATCTTCGACTTCATCCAATATTTGAACTTTTGTAGTATCCGAACTTCGAAAAAATAGGGTGCATTGGGAAAAAAAAATACGAAACATGATGAGCATACATTAAGTCATTACTCACATCAGCATGGTTTCGAGTAAAAATCGTGTTTCCTCAGTCCTCATAATTGAAGCATGGGACCAATATAATTAACTTGCGCTTTTAGCACAACAAAGTAATCCATGTCCTCCTCATCCGTCTGCTGGAAACACGTCATTGAGTACCAAAAATGATAGAGATCACTCAAAATCGATCTATACCAATTAAATTAACATATATAATTATTTTATTTGTTAAACCATCATATATCGAATAATAAAAGATGTGGGGTTTACTATATAATAGTCTGACAAATCTCCCCTCTTAAACTAGCTTTTGGGGGTTGAGTTAGGTTAAGATCCATTAATTCAACATTATTTGAATTCAATAATGAGGTTATAATAAGTTGTAGATTCAGCAATATCCGGGAAAAAAGATTAAGTAATTGCTATTGGGGTGAATTATATCTGAATTCTGATATTTGATATAATTATACTTAGATTCAGAAATTACATGATCAAGACCCTTTATATTTTGATTTGATAATATAATTAAACCTCTCCTTCTGTCTGTTTTGATTAGGATTCCTAATGTTTACACGGAGTAAGTTGCTTGAATTACCCCTCCATAAGAATTAAGAAGAAAACATTTTATATATTTCCCAATTTAGTAGATTTTGTGTGACTAAAATATCTTGTAATATTTTATAAAGTTTGAGAGGTTTATTATGTAATATTTCAATCTATCACATATTCTACTAAATTAAAGTATAAACTTTCACACCTATGAATGAGATAACTTGAACAGTTTAATCAATAAATTAATCTGGCATGATAAAAAGATTTACGTGGCGAACTAACAATCAATAACCATAGTACCATACTACAAAACGAATCAAACTGAAATTTTCTTTTGAAAGTTGCAAGAAGTATCATCAACACAATTATATATTAATTATAGAAAATATCTTATGAAAGTTCCAGAAAATTCTTATAACAATATATATTGCAATTTTATTAATCCAAAAGGACTCTAGAAAAAGAAGTGTTTAATTTTCCTTAGACTCTCCATATATATTTTTATTGGCCCCAAAATAAAATAATAATATTTCATTTCTTAATTTACATTATTAATTCTTCTTGCCAAGTCAAATATAAGTACATCTAGCTAGCTATCAACTATTTTTTATGCGTTTCTACACAGTGTGGAATGTGTGGATATACATAAGTCAACCCATATTTCGTCCTTCCATTCAAGGTCGGTTCCGAACTTGAGTTTTAATTCACGTTTCAATATCAATGATGCACCACCGCCACGTCCACCGCCTTTGACGGCGCCGGCGGCATGCAACCCACCGCCCAATAACTAAAACGAGATAATAATAATTAAGGTTTTAAATGTGTAGTTATGGACTAATTAATTAGTTTGAATTTATGCTCTTACCAATGATTAGTACTTTCCCGCAAAATCTTGAGTAATATTTTGTTGAAAATGTTCTCGAGACCAACGTTACGTTAATATTCCTCGACATTTTGTTGGAAAATAAGGACTAGTATTATATGATTATATCCCTCAGGCGATATGGCAGTGTTTCTCGCTGGCAAGTGCCATACGTGTAGGAATTTCGGAATCGAAATTCATTTTGAGGATACAAATTTATCTTAAATTGTCACAAAATCATAATTAATAAATAAAATTGCTATAATATATCCATATGTGCTAAGTTAAAGTCTGATTTTTGCAATTTTACCCTGTTTAATTAAATTGTTGAGTACTATAGGTTAGATGCATGGTTACAAAGATAGGCACCTAATTGCAAAAGGGACCAAGAGTGGGTATATCTATATGCGTTTAAGCCTCAAAAGAATGTTATTCCTAATTTTCCCGATTCCAAACAATTTCTGCTATTTTATATTTGAGACACAAAATTACAAATGTTTGGAGATGATCTTGTACTGATCTTCTGCTTGAATATTGAACCTTATTTAAAAAAGTTAGTATCTAAACTCACTAAATCAACCTATATATCGATCTTTGATAGAGTTATTAGCTATGAAACATAATATGTATACGGCGATACGTATATAACGATATGGATATATTTCGATATTTATATTAGATAAGTGTTTGACATGACACGATAAGTCAGGTAAGATAATCGATCATTTCATTGCAATATCTCGACATTTTCATATATGGAAATTTGTTATAATTTCAATCAAAATGTTAAAAATAAAGAAAACTAAATATATAGATACTGAATTATACGAAGTATACAATAAAGAATCAACTGAACACATCAATGGTGAATTTACACAAGAAATTAAACTGGCCTTGTAAACGTCGCCGTATTAATCAACACGACATCATAACCTTAAACTCGTCGAAATTGAGAACGCCATCGCCATTAAGATCAAAGCGAGCTATCATAGTCTTGCAATCTTCAACACTTCTCCTCTGCCCCAATTTACTGAGCATTCTTCTCAAGCTACTCGGTGTAATGCACCCGCTTCCCTCCAGTTCGTACATTTCGAACGCAGCCTTCAAATCGCTCGCCTTCTCCTCTTCTCCTGCACCTTCAACTATTCTAATAAAATCCTCCAAACACAACAAGCCATCCCCGTCGGAGTCCATAATCGCCACCGCCGCCTCCGCTTGCTCCGCCGTGATCTCGCCGCAGATTGATCCGACGCACTGCTGTAGCTCAGCCGGACATATTTTGCCGTCCTTGTTTGAGTCGAAGTGGTTGAAAACCCTCTCGTATTGCTCGTGTTTCTCCATTAATTACTGATGATGAAGCTTGACAATTTAGGGGTAGTAATAGAAATTTTGAGAGCTGATGTGTGTTAAAACTTAGAAAGGTTTTTGTTGGCTTTTTTGCGTGTGTGTGTGTGTTTTGAAGATCGATATATGGAAGATTGTTGAGGTCTTTATATATATATATATAGTTATTGTGAAGAAGTTGGATCTATATATTGTACTACGGCGAGCGGCGACTTCCAGAATATTAGGAAACAACGGCGAAGGCCACAGTTTTGTTAGTTGTGTTGGATTCGCAAATACGGCTTTCATACGTTTCAGACTTTGAACAAACACAGATTTTCTTAATTTCTCATTATTAATTTTTTCGTGTTCTTTTTTTTTATGGGTGGGGTAGGGTAGGGGTGGGCTTGTAGGGGTTGGGGGAGTTAATTTGTTTGTCAGAATTCATATACGGAAGACTTCCACGGATAAGGACACAGCGACATGAATTATTTTAATATTTACATTAGAAAAGTGTTCGATGCGGTATAAGACACGACACTACACAATATGGTATAATTTTTAGAATTATCTATGTATCATAGGAATTCATCATCCTCTTATAAATTTATGATTTTGCACGAATATAAGCCTGAATTACCAAACTTAATCTAAAAAATTTCGTTGAAAGATTCCGACTTAATCAGAGTCATCGGATTATAATTCTCATTGTCATGAACAAAATCTCCCCATCACTTGAAAAGATAAATTCTTCAAATCATTCAATTTTAAACTGAAGTATAAATATGTTTAATAAAACTTCTCATACAATTATTAAAAATTAAAATAATTATATAGTATATAAATATTAATTTTTGGGAACATAACTGTCATTAATAAGAAGAGTTTTATACTTTAATAATTTAACCCGAATTTTACTTATATAAATGACTTTACCACCAAAAATAAATTTATATTGAAAATTTAAGCTAGCTAGCTACCACCACTAATTTTCTATGTATTAGTTAATCTTGTGTAACTGTCATAATCACTAACAAAAATGAGTTATATGGCTGTCTATAGCCTATCGGTGGTACAACACGGTTGTGGAAATTAATTAAGATATTTAATGTGTGATAGCCCTTTGAGATTTGACTATATATTTAGAACCAAAAGATGAACATGATCCTAAGTGGACATTTTAGGTAGTAGTAGTAGCAGTAGTAAAATACAAAGCGGCCCATAGAAATTATGAATATATTGGTCATCATGAATCGTGATCATAATTCAGAACTCAAAAATCTCCACGTCACTTCATAAGAAACTTCTAGAATTTTACACTTGTATATTTTTAATAAAATCAAATTAATTAGTAGTGGGGGATCATATTTAAATTTAAAATAGTTTAATCATTTAATTTAAAATAAACATCTGCAAAGATTGGTTTTGAAACTTGAACCTCCATCTTGGGAACAGCAAAGATAATATTCATGCCACTTTATAATATTTACTATATTTAATAATTATATGTTTTCTATTGTGTGATATCTGATATTGATCGTGTCGGACATCCCTATCAGGTACTTCTCCAACATATAAAAAATCAAAAAAAATCTGTGTCGTCATGTTCGTATAATAACAAAAAAAATGTGAGGTTTCCAATTTTACGGCTAAACAAAACACATTGTAATACAGTGTTCTCACTTTCCAAATGTGAGGTTCTAATCCTTGTCACACAGACAAAGGAAAAAATGGAATAGACCTTATCACCTTATCCTAAAGAACAGGACTCTGAGCGAGCAATACCATGGGCTTAGTTCTCATTTAGAGTTCTCATTATTATCTTCAAAAGAGGAAAAAGTAAAAACTAAACAAAATCGATAAGAACATTCAAAGTGATTTCCTCAACTAAAGACAACTTTACTTTTTTGATAACCATGCATTTTTCATGAAAATATAGTACTCTAATTTTAGTAATTATAGTCTTATCAATATAATAACACTTGAAAATGAATCTTGTTTCTGGGTTGTTTGAAGAACAAGCGATTAGAACGGAAAATTTTGAAGAAATTATTTTGACTGCTGGTAACTTGAAATCAACACAGCATTAGAGAGCACTTACGGGCTAAAAATTACTGCAGTGTATATCCTCCGATGTCTAAGTAAGACGTCGGAAAATTAGCTAGATGCATTGTTTTGCAATCTTGTCGAGTACAACAAATTTCTTGTCGTTGTCAACGAGGTACTACTAATCCTATAAACAATACGTCACATGCATATCATGTTTGCACACAAAACTATGTATATAAATCCAGTTCAAGGATGCAAGCAGCAAGTAGGCTACAGTATAATTAAAATATATATCCTTTCGTCATCCCCTGACGCATACAAGGACGTCGGTACCAAAAAATTTTACCATTAAAAATGCATGTATATTTCATATTTGCAGTCAACATGCATCAGATATAAGAGGGTATTTTAATTTTGCAGTAATTATATATGCAGAATTCCGTCACAATTTTTTTAATCATAAGAGTTTTAAAGAGATTCTTTAGTAATTAAGGAGTTTTTTATACTGATTAGATATAATACAAGGATCAAGCTAGGATTTAGTAGTGGATTAATCACTGTGTCTAATGGTTGATACCCTAATCTTAATTTTAAAAAAAACAAGGATTATGTGAAATTAACTCCTAAACTAATTGTATATGTTTTTTCACAAAAAAAGAAGAGAAAACGTATAAGTTGCATGATACAAAGATTAGTGATTACTATAAATAATATAATCAACTAACCAAAAGAGTGTGGTTGAACCGAAAAAGATCATAAAATCTCAACCAAGCGTAAGGGATTTAATACCTGGCGTTATATGTGGAGTAATCTTAAATCTCATTTAATCCACTCTTTGAACATACTACAATTCAGCAAGTGGAATAACTTTAAATCTTCTTGCGAGTTGTACATCCTGTGCTTTGTCTATCCTGATTAATTGTCTCACATTTGAAGTACCTATAGTTATGCGATATTAACCAAAAGAAAATATAGAATCATCTGAATCAATAATGGTGAATTTACAAAGAAATCGGGCTTGCGAACACAAACCGAAACTACAATAGAGACGCGTACGTTTATACATCAACACGACATCATAACCCTAAACTCGTCGAAATTGAGAACACCATCGCCATTCAGATCAAAGCGAGCTATCATAGTCTTGCAATCTTCAACACTTCTTGGCTGCCCCAATTTACTGAGCATTCTTCTCAAACTACTAGGTGTAATGCACCCGCTTCCCTCCAGTTCGTACAATTCAAACGCAGCTTTCAGATCGCTCGCTTTTTCCTCTTCTCCGGTACCCTCAACTATACTAATAAAATCTTCCAAACACAGCAAACCATCTCCGTCGGAGTCCATCAGCGCCACGGCCTCCTCCGCTTGCTCCGCTGTGATTTCGCCGCGGATTGATCCGACGCACTGCCGTATCTCAGCCGGAGATATTTTGCCGTCCTTATTTGAGTCGAAGTGGTTGAAAACCCTCTCGTATTGTTCGTGTTTCTCCATTAATTACTAGCTATGAAGCTTGAGAGAATTAAGGGATAATATATAAGTGTGAAAGAATTTCTGAGAGCTGATATATATGTTCAAACTGAAAAGGTTTTTGTTGGTTTAATTATTTTCTGTTGACCAATGATGGAAAGATTGTATATTTATATTGTGAATTAAGAATGCGAGTATTAGCTGACTTATGGTTTGGCGACTTCCATTAAAGGAAAAAACGGCGGGCCAAGACCACAGTTTTGCTACTTTTGTGATATTCTAATTAAACTCAAATGCAACCGAGGTGGATATATTTGATTGGAAGTGACTTATTCATTTTTAATGAAAAGTTAGGATTTTCATCAGAAGTATTTTGGAAATAGAGTAGTCTTAAATTTTTTGTTCAGTTATTTTAGAGTATCTATAATTCATCAAGAGAATTGAAGGTGGATGTATTTTTGTGGGAGGATGTATTTTCTCCCACAATTGGGCCAACTCATTTGTATTTTACCATACTAGTATATTAATATTTCAAGACCGTCAAGGACCCAAGAAGAAATTCAAGACCGTCAAGTACTCGAAAAGAAAAATTAAACAAGATGACAATACTACTGCCGAAAACATTATATATAATACAGTGTTCTCACTTCTCAAATGTAAAATTCTAACTTATAATCCTTCTGACACGGCATACAAAAAATAGAATAGGCGGATTTTAGTTCAGATTTATATGCGTGGAGCAAGGTTGGTAATTAATGTGTAGAGTTTTGTCTACTAATATAATGATAACTAGTTTTTAATCCCGTGCATTGCACCAGGTAATTAATTTAGACATATAAAATTTATCTTAAGTTCAATTATAATATATATCTATAATCTGAATAAATATCACAAATTAACAAAAAATATTTTATATATGAAATATGAGAGAAAAGTTACTCAATCTAGTTCAATTATTTAATTATGAGAACAAAATATTTTTTTGACAATATTTCATAGAAGTATCAAGCGAACAGCATCATGCACTCTTATGATCAAACTATTCTTTTGAAATCTTCATATTTTCCTGCAAAATATATATAATTCAGAAAAAGAAAAGAAAAGAAAAGAAGATCTAGGTTATATCTCTATGCATCTTATAAGTTTAACAATAGATCATGTACCTTGTAGGTTCTTTACTCGTCAATTTCATACTTTTCAATCACTTTTTGATCAATATCCCAGTAAAACTGCATGGAATACATTGCTAATTAAATTTCGAAACAGTTTTAGTTATGTCCAACTTAATTATATTTTATATCGAAAGAAATATATTTAACGAATTTTATTATTAAATAATTAATTAGAATAACATATTGTAATTTGAATCACAAAATGCACGTATAAGTGCTGTATCCACTCCCCAATATTTTAATGATAGAAAAAGCTTTATAGATACAAAATAACCCAAATATTTATATGGTATATATCCTTAAGTCCAATTAAAAGGGTGAAAAAACTAATTACGCTTCACCACTACCTCCCGTTGTGGACATCCCACACCACCACTCCTCATAGTCCCCACTTTCCATCGTCTGGAAACTCACCACCCCCCAACCAAGATGACGAACTTGCTAGAAAACTCCATGTTAAAATTTAATAAAAAATTATACAATACCTATATGAAAAAGATAAAAATAAAAATCTGTTTAAATAAAAAAAAAAATCACATTTCAATTAGAAAAACAATCATCTAATCTAAAGAATATAAGTACATTAAAAAAGAGAAAACTTGATAATCTGGCCAAAGAAATTGCAAAAGCTCTGACATAATGTCTTCATAGAATTTTGGTTATGAACTAAAGCTCAAACTTTGGAATCTTCTACACGGACGGAAATAGCTTGATTAAAAGATTTGATTATAGCATACGCTGGAATTGATTGGAAGCATTTTCCCCATGATTTTAGATGAATTCCTAAATTACTTTGGTTGTACATTAAGAAATATGATTTTTTAAGTTCTTTTATTTAAATTATTTTAGAAATAAAATAACTTTTTAAAAACATCCGTGTTTATTTTGGCATATTATTTTATTAGAGACCTTTAATATTGTACTTTATAAAATAATAGGCCGAATACATTTGTGTTTATTTCTGCTTTTTAGAAAACAAATATTTTTAGAAACAAAATTATTAAACAAAAATATTAAAAAATTTTAGATGTTGTTAAATGGATATTATTAAAAAAAAAAGTAACTATTAAAATTGGTGATAAAATGCAATAATTTAATATAGGATTGTTAAATAAATATTATTAAAAAAATAATTATTAAAATTAGTGATAAAATACAATAATTAATTGAATTGATTTAATATTATTGTAGCAACAAATTAAATGAGTACAAAACAAATTAAATAGGTAAAAGAGTTACAATATTTATATTTATTAGTCAAATTTTCATTTAATTTTATCAACATTAATTGTGACTAAAATCATATAAAGAAATAAGTTGGTATGGACAAAAGAAATAAAAACAACTTATCCATGTCATAGACACATAATCATATTTCCTATAGACTCATTATATATATATATATATATATATATATATATATATATATATATACACTAAAAATTCAAATTCAAGGCCATTAAATAAATTAACTAGCAGCATCGAAACACTAAATTACATACGTACACCCATTACTTTAAAATAATACGTCACATGCATATTATATTTGAACACATATCTATCTATTATATATATATAGTTGTTTCATGATAACCTATGAAACATAGACACGATATGACGATATAATTTTTTTTAGAAATTTTACATTTGAAAAGAATCAGATATAATATCTGATACAATATGATAAATTTTTTAAAAGTATTCGTTCATTATAGATAATAACACAATAATACAACTCGACATGTATATAATCGAACACGTGGAATTTTATTGATGTATTTATGGAGTTGTAATAATGTCAATACAACTATACAATAAAGAATCAATTCCTAAACAATATCAATTCTGAATTTACAGAGCGAGACCGGAATTTCGAACAACAAATGAAACTAAGAAACGACGTCGTCGTCTGAATTCAACACGACATCATACTCCTAAACTCGTCGAAATTGAGAACTCCATCACCATTGATATCAAATCGAGCTATCATACTCTTGCAATCTTCAACGCTCCTCCGCTGCCCCAACCTACTGAGCATTCTCCTCAAGCTTTTCGGCGTAATGCACCCGCTTCCCTCCAGTTCGTACATTTCGAACGCAGCTTTCAAATCGCTCGCCTTCTCCTCTTCTCCTGCACCTTCCACTATTGCAACAAAATCTTCCAGACACAGCCAACCATCTCCGTCGGAGTCCATCAGCGCCACCGCCGCCTCCGCTTGCTCCGCCGTGATCTCACCGCCGATTGATCCCACGCACTGCCTTAGCTCCGCCGGACATATTTTGCCGTCGTTGTTCGAGTCGAAGTGGTTGAAAACTCTCTCGTATTGCTCGTATTTCTCCATTAATTACAACTTATATAGAGTACTCACTGATTAAAACTGAGAATTCAAAAGGCTGATCTGATATGTAATTTCTGATTGCTGGTATATATGATCTTAAAGTTGATTATAACTTAATATCTGTTGAAGATTGAAGATTGTAATTGAGGTATTTATTGAGTACTCGTTATGAGGACTCCGTGTATTGCCTGAGCTGGGAGAAAGGAAACAGCGGCGAAGGTCAGTTTTTTCAGTTAGCAAATACGGCTTTCATACGGTCAAGACTTTGAAGGGACACGTGGATCTTCTCTCTCTCTCATTATTGTTTTGTCTTTTGGTGAGGGGGTGGCGGGGTGGGGTTTGGGGCGGGAATAATAAATTACATTATATTGTCCAATAATTACATTAATTACTATGGTCTAGTATAGTGACTTATCAGATATTATTTTTTTTAGATAGCCGTACCTCAATTTGATCATTCTCATTATAAGAATTTAAACTTCAGATCTTAACATTGAGAGTAATATATGATGTTCATTAGGAAATCACAATGATTATCAGATATTGTATCTAATATATATTTAGTTGTAAATATTATATATATATATATATATATATATATATATATATATCATGATTAATTGGTCAAAAGGCTCAATTATTGAGCATTACGTTTCTAGCCCGTCAACAAAGAAAAGCAAGAAGCCCATTTATCGCAAAAAAAAAAAAATTATAGTCAATATTCTAATTTACCAAATGTAAGCCTCTAATTAATCCTTGTCGCTTAAAAAAAAAAAACTTCTAATTAATTAATCCTTGTCACACGGCATAGAAAAAAAAAGAAGGTATCCTACAGAATCGGATACGACTGGAGCAATATTCCGATGGGCTATGAGCCAAAATCCAAGTTTGAGTTGGCATTTCTGTTGTTGTTGTTGCTGCTGCTGCAACTTATCCACTACACAATACAACTATTTTTTCGTCGTTGTCAACTACTGATAAATATGAAGATTACGTGATCACGAGCATATCAGGTTTGTACACAAAACTATGCACATTGCACCGTGATTATATATCCCAGTTGCTTCATGATAATACAAGAATACAACTAGATAAAATGATCAGTTCAAAAAATAAATAAAATTGGACTACCTATAAGATGTAATAATATTGTCCTTATTTAATAGCTGATAATCGGATATATATACAGTACTTGAATCTAATCTATACCTTGGTTATTTTAGTTCGGAGTCAAATTACTGTAACAAGGAGCTCGTGTACTATTTTATACTTATCGTGTGACCGATGTATGAAAGAGTGATCAATCACATAAAGTAAACTAATAAAAAGAAGTCTTGTTATTTATAATTAGTGCACTTTGGAATTTAGTTATATTTAGGGTGAAGTATATTTGGTACTCTAAAATTTAGTGTATTTATAAATTGATCTATCATGTTTGATGAGAAGTGACTATACAGTCCCACAGGTGTCAATAAGTATGTAAATTTTCGAAAATATCCCCAACAACCCCATGTTGAAACACAAATTGTGGGTATATTCTGATAACACAACTGTTTCTTGAAAAAAAAAAAGGAAGGTTATAAAATATTAATTAAACTAATTTTTCATAATTAACATACCACATATATCATCCACATGTAATTAATATCTTATATCTTGTAAAACTTGTTGTAGAACTTGAATGAAAAATTAATAGAATCATAATAATGTCTTGAACAAACTCTACAAACTGTCTGTTACAAAAATACAATAAAGAATGAATTGAACAAATTAATTGGTGAATTTACAGAGACTGGAACTTGTGACTTGTGAGCACAAAAAAACAAACAAAAAAATGACGCCGTATTAATCAACACGACATCATAACCTTGAACTCATCGAAATTGAGAACACCATCGCCATTGATATCAAATCGAGCTATCATGCCCTTACAATCTTCAACGCTCCTCCGCTGCCCCAACCTACTGAGCATTCTCCTCAAGCTCTTCGGTGTAATGCACCCGCTTCCCTCCAGTTCGTACATTTCGAACGCTGCTTTCAAATCGCTCGCCTTCTCCTCTTCCCCTGCTCCCTCAACTATCCTAATAAAATCCTCCAAACACAACAAACCATCCCCGTCGGAATCCATCAGCGACACCGCCGCCTCCGCTTGCTCAGGCGTGATATCGCCGCCGATTGATCCGACACACTGCCGTAGCTCATCCGGACATATTTTGCCGTCGTTGTTCGCGTCGAAGTGGTTGAAAACTCTCTCGTATTGCTCGTATTTCCCCATTAAATTGAAAAAACCGAAGAAATTAGGAAAAATTAGAAGCAGATTAATTCAGTGATTAACTGAGATTTTGTTTTGAACTTTGAAGCTTGGGAAATTGAAAAAAGATCTGTATTGGATTTTTCTGTTTATGTGAAGACTGAAGATAGATTGAAGATATGGAGGAATATTTATAGCTTTTTTGAAGGACGCGGAATAAGAGTTGAGTGTTGACCATTATATATTGCTGTATTTTGGTATAGTACGGCTGCATTCCAGAATAGCAGGAAACAGGGGCAAAACCGCGAAAGGCCGTTAATTTTTCTCAATAATTAATGTATAATAACAGTATTATACGGTTCGGATACGGTTGGGACTTTGAAATAAACACGTAAAAAATGTTTTCTTTAATTATTTTAATTTTTTATTTCCTAAAAGTTTTCAATGTGGATATTATAATATATAGTTTATACTTCATAAAAATATCTTCAGATGTATATTCGTTTTATCTAATGTAAACTCTTATTCATTTTTATAAGGGATAATTACCATTAGAATCTATAAAATATGAACACGGATACGACATAACACACTTTTTTTTTTTACAATTTATATTTGAGAAGTGTTCGACATGGTGTCGAACACAACATGACACGACATAATAGGATTTTTAGAAGTGTCCGTGCATCATAGATTAATAGAATCTAAATGAGTATTGCTAAACTATAACTCATGATCTTTTTAGTTAAATAATTACAGTTATATTCCAAACGAAATTGGATTATAATTACCAAAAATACTCTAGGGTTAGGGTTCTATATATTTGGGAATATTAGGATTTTGTCCTAATTACAGAATATTCTATTTATGTCGTGAAGAAATAAAAGATTTCATTTAATTTTAATTTTAAAAAATTGCATAAAATCACTAATGATATTTATGATATTACAAACAACACCCAAGTAAAATATGATATAACAAATAACACAGGCAACCTGTGGTATAAAAAGAAGTAAGGGTATTTTCAATATTCAATGTTCATTTTTAATGATATCATCAAATAGATACCGGAACTCTAATAAAACATTAATTCGTTTGTATTTTTTTATAATTATCCGATTTCATGTTGTACAAAATTGTAATCGTTTGTTTAAAAGGGTAATTTAGCAAAAAAAATTTAGACTTCTCATCTAATTAACCCTTTTGATAATTATTAGCCGCGGGTTTTAGTTCACATTATTTGGTCATTGTTACAACTTGTCAAGTATAACAAATATATTTTGTATCGTCATCAACGTATGACTTATATATTCGTGTTTGTACAGATAACTATGAACTATATAATTCGATCAAGTTGCTTAATTCATGATAATAATACAATGATGATACAACTAGAGTACTAAGATTCAACACCGACATAGTCGGACACGTAGAACTCTAATGATGCATTTAAAATACATGTAGGGATATTCTATATCAGGATTCACCATTTGTTATCTTAATCATATCTAGCTGCGGTCTGCGTTAGTTTGGATTTGGTTCCTGATTATGTTTTAAGTTTTATTGCTTTAGACTTTGTTGTTTTGAACTCTGTTTAGTTTAATAATATGCTTTTGATTTTCAAAAAGAATATTTGCTTAGCTTTTTGTTTCTTCAAATGCGTAATTTATAGTTTTTCAAATAAGTAAATAGTTGGAAAATTTTGGTGTGTTCCAACGGAATCTTGGAAATTTTGTTTTTCTTTAGAAAACGAATAAAAAAACAGAGGAATATTGTGAGAATAGTACTTATTTCAACACCGACCTAAAGATTCTGTAACTTGTCCGATTCCACATTTGGCACCTTGATATGGTTGTTCGGCTTATTTAGTAATACCTTGATTCACGTTCTTTCTTTTTTTTTTTTTTTTTATCTTGTAGTTCATAGATCAATCCAGTTTTGAACTATGTGGATCAGATTGCACACGTGGTTCCAATTCTTTGAGATCAGAAAGTTGTTGATAAAAAAAAAAAAAAAATCCACAGTAAAATAACGGGTCTTTGTGAACTTTAGTAATAAAAACAAGAACTACTTAGAACCGTTGAAATATTACTAAATTTATTTTGAGATTTGTAAACATTATGAAATTTATCTTGAAATTTGCACAATATTATGAATAACTCTAAAGTTAACAGAAAATTATCGATTTTCGTTAACTTTGGACTTAATGTTTCAAGAATTCGCTAGTGCTTGCGAAGAATATTTTACAAACCTCACTGTGCTATTAGTAGGATTGCAGGATTTCTATGTTTTTTTTTTTTTTTTTTAGTAAAAAGCACAAATTTCTGGAGTTATTTGTAAATGACCTTAACTGATAACATTTAATTCGAGTCTGGTTGTCAGCTGCATTTCCAATTACTCAAACTAGGAACTAAATATACATATGAACAGTACATAAATTTATTCAGTCTAAGCCAAGTTTTGGGCATCCACTTATACTCACTTTTGCAATAAGACTATTCACCCTGTCAGGAAGAATGTATAAGTTCGGGCAATCCTCAATGTAAAGCCTTTGAAGGGAAATGAAGCTCACAAGCCACTCAGGAACTGCTTCAAAATTAGCACAATTCGCTATTCGCAGAAATTTCAGACTTTTTGCGACATTCTTCGCAAGCCCGTCTGGAAGATGGATCAGCTTGGGAAGCCCCATCAGAAGCAACGATTGAAGGCTCGCCAGGCCTTCCAATCCATCCCCGTCGTATAAATCAAGCTCTTCACAGTTCCAGATCCACAACTTCTCGAGTGTAGTGAGATGTTTAATGCTGTTTGGAAGAGAAGCTAATCGCGTGCACTCGTAGATACGTAATACACGTATACAAGTCAGATGCTTGAATCCTTCGGAGGGTATCTGAACAAAGTCGCAGTTGTATAGCAGCAGGAACTGGAGAGAACTGTAGCTTTCTTGATGGGCTTTCCTCATCAGAGACATCTCTTGGCAAGTCAAGTACAACGTTGCGATGCCGATTAAACTCGAAAAGTTCCTTGGCAAATCTTGAAACTTCTCACAGTTTATGAGGTTCAGTGTCTGTAAATTAACGAGCTTGCAGAGAGAGTCGGGTAGAGACTTGAGATTACTGCTTTGACTCAAGTCAAGAAACTTTAATTGTTTCAAGCGGCCTATAGAATTAGGCAACTCCTCGAGTTCCAGTGAGTTCAATATTAAGACGCGCAGGCGTTTAAAATTCTTCGCAATGCCCTCAATAAATACCTTTTTTAAAGGTGTAATCTTGAATGCATATCTAAAAGTCCTCACTTTTTTCAACCTGAGCAACCCTTTAACCGAATGATCTTCATTGTGCAAATGAACGTGACGTACTTTGTTGTCAGAGATGGTTAATCTATTCTCAGATTTCACGTTTAGGTATTCATGACCGGCTACCGACTGCGCAAGGTCGTGTACGAGATTGTGAATCCTGCAAGCCAATATTTCTCCATCGAAAGCTTCCACAACTTCTTGAAAGCAGAATCTCGATAACAGCTCGTTGAAATACTTATTCCCAATACTTAGCGAATGTACAAAACCTTGAGCCATCCAAAGGTTCACGAACATTTCACGTGGAATTTCAACACCTTTGGGTAACATGGAGCAATAAGCAAAGCATTGCCTCAAGCAAGACGGCAAGTGTTCGTAACTCAGCCTCAGAAGAGGAAGAATGTCAGTCTGCTTTTGGTCGATTTCCCATATATCATTTTCCTTTACACGCAACCATTCTCGTTCATCCGTGTTCATGTACAACAAGCTCCCCAATGTCTTGACAGCAAGTGGAACCCCACCACACTTTTTCACGATTTCCTTCGCGATTGCAACCAAATTAGGAAGCCAATAGTCGGGTCCTCTAAAAGCACACTTAAGAAACAAAGATAAGCAATCGTCTTCTGATAGACCAGTTAGATTATACGGTGACATTGTACTTGTAATCGTAGCGACAACTTTACTTCTTGTGGTGACGATGATTCTACTCCCTGAGCTGCAGTTCATCATCAACAATTCTTTCAAATCCATCCACTTATTACGATCCTCATTCCACACATCATCCAACACAAGTAAATATTTCTTAAGATTCAAAACATCACCCAACCATCTCTGCATTTGGTCCATATCAAGATGACCAAGATTCTCACCTGTTGCGGATTTTAGTATTTTCTCAACAACTTTGCCTATGCTAAAATCCTCGTTAACAGAAACCCACATTCCAAGATCAAAGGTTCGAATCACGCGATCGTCGTTATAAGCCAATTTAACAACTGAGGTTTTCCCAAGTCCACCTATTCCAACTACAGGAATAACAGAAACATTTTCTTCTTCATCTATGGAGCTCAGAAGCAGCTGTACGATGTGTTCTTTATCATTGTCCCTACCTATGATGTCTGATGCTCTTACAAAGGAGTGAGTTTGTTCTCTCACTTTTCTAACACTTTCAACTGAATTAATCAAATGGGCTTGTTCAGTAAAGTGAAATTTTTTCCTATCGTTTGCAACTTCATCTAATTTCATCCTCAGACCTTTAACCCTCCGACCAATCTTGAATCTGCTAACAACAGGATTGGAGCTTGAAAAGAATTTTGTTACCTTTTTTAGGATTAAATTCCCACTTGGAATCCGTGTGTTCCTCTGTGAAAGTGAGAGATCGTCGAAGAGATCATCGATGTCATAGACAGCATCCTTGAGCTTCTCGAGCCAGTCTCCGACTTCATGATTTTTGGTCTGCTGCTCGTCGGCGTCCAAGATTACAGCTTTAATGGTGGATAAAGTGTTCTGGAGTTTAATTATGTCTGATTTAATGTTCCAAGCTGGACTGATTTGTTCTACAGCAAGGGAAGAAACTTTGAACAAAACCTCTTCTATGATGTTAAACAAGAATGTTTCTGCCATGACAAACAAGATCGAAAGCTAGTTCTATCCAACTTTTTCTGAAGAATAAAGAGAGATTGAAGAAAAGGTGATTAACATTTAAGAGTATCTTATTGCTGCAGAATTTGAAGATCAGTGACAGTGATAAAGAGATGAATGGCTGGGAAATGGGTTAACTTAGACCCATATCTCCGTGACTATAATTTCCTTTTTTCCTAAACCCTTTTCTTTTTTCCATTTCGTTATTATAAAACATAAAAAATTAAATTTTTTGTCTGCATAAATTTTAAAAATATATCGTTGTTTTCATAGAAATCATGTGTGCTATAGCGTTTTCTAGAGATAATTCTGAGTAGAGGATTAAGAAATTTTAAAATTATTTTTTTAAAATTATTAATAGGGGTAATATTCAAATATTTAGCGCTAAGGGGTCAAGAATATAAAAGTTTAAATTAAGGGATTAAGAAGCCTTAAAATTTTAGAGATAAAAGGATTATTATACTTATAAATTATTGATAAAATAATTATATTGCAAATGGTCGTATTTTTTATTGGTTACCACTAATTTATTTGTTTTAAAAGAAAACATATTCCTTTGTTAGTGATTTTTGAGTAATACTGAGTTTTTAACATATTATAAAATTATATTAAATGTATATTTTTTTATCTTATCTTACAACAACTCGATACGACAACAATAAAATAAATAAAGAAATGATTCAACATGAGTCATTCCTAGAAGGTCACTGCCCTCGCTCATCCTAATACTAATTTTGCTCAAATACACTTAACTTCAGAATTGTGATATAATCGGTGTATTCGTGCTGGTATGACTACACGATTTCTATAAATGTCCTCAAAGAGTAAATATAAATGTGATCATAAATGTCCTGTAATGAAATATTTGCAATAAGAATTCTTAAAGTTTGAATCTTTATTAATTATGATGAATATTTGACAAATAAGCCCGTCTAGCTCAGTTGGTAGAGCGCAAGGCTCTTAACCTTGTGGTCGTGGGTTCGAGCCCCACGGTGGGCGCTTGTATTTTTTGTAATATCACCCATATTTTGGAGTTTGGACTCTTCATTTTTCACTACCAACCCATTGACTTCTTGGGCCTATAATTGCGTTTTCTTTGTCTTTGTGAAAGCCCAATGCTTGGACTCTTCACTTTTCACTACAAACGGCCAACCCATTTACTTCGTGGGCCTTTGATTTGAGTTTTCTTTGTCTTTGTGAAAGCCCATGTTTTTTTAAAGAGCGATTGATTATTTTTTCATGACCAAACTATTTAGTTAATGATCAATTACATTATTTAAATTTATAGAGAGGGAAGGTCATAATGATCAATATGGAAATGCTTAAATGAGACTAGAACTAGCCCAAGTTGATAACTATAAACTTAGAGCTAATTTACTTACTTAGATCATAAAACATATTTACTTGAATTTACTTAGGGCCATATGCAAGGAAGTAGGCTTAGAGTAATTTGGTTATTATTATGGATAATAATCTAGTGGAAAAGTAGTAGTCATTTTATATATTCCTAAGCAATGTAAATATACGTTAGATTAATCAAATTATAAATTACTAAATAAATTCATAACTAATCTATTAGTATGGAAGTATAAGCAAGTAAACTAGCTCTTATTGCTAATGATATGTTACATTGCTATTCTCTCGTTTCTTAGCCATTCAAAACAGAAATCCTTACAACATATTATTTATCAATCACAGTTCATCCATACGTCTCGAAGAAGCTGATACCTCAAAGCATTTCGACTGTCGTTCTCTTTTGATATCCATCCAGGTTTTAATGAAGAAGGCGATGCTTGGAAACTGTCGAGAATTATAGATTTCAAAGGTGAATCTAATTCATCGAGTTCATCATCGCTTGTTTGTGATTTCCTGAGGACTGAGGATCGACTTCGTATCAGCTGCGAAGGATTGCTGATTTCTCCTAAGATAGAAGCAACTGAAGAAGCTGATGGTGGTTGATATAAAATACGAGCTGCAGCACATGGGAAGTTTGTGATGGAGTCGTCCTCGGATTCGAAAGGATCCTAAGGGGGAAGATTAGTAAAACTTAATTAGAAATTATTTTTAAATTAAAAAAAAAAAAAAGATAACTATGTCGCTTGCATTTGATACTACATAAATGTAGTGTTTACAAACTCTTAAAAGACACTTGAGTGCTTTTTTCTTTTTTTCAGCATTTTGGGAGCGTTCGGAAAAATCAGCTTTTACTTATTTTAAGCAGAATGAAGCGAGAAGGTAGAGGCACCTTTAAGGACATGATTTTTTGCTTCAACTTCTAGCTTCTAGGTTATTTACGTAAATAATTCGAAGATTCTTGAGAGTAGTAAAAGTGCTTCTTAACTTTTTTCCCAAAAGTCAATGACTTTTTTTCGAATACGCCCAACTTTTACAACTCGGACTTTTTACAACTTTTGATTCTACTTTAGCTTCTCCAAAAGTAGTACTGTTTGCAAAAATGCCAAAAACACACAAAATTTGACAAATATCCCAACTTGATTTTAAAATTACATTTACCCCCTTCATAACTTAATAATGAGAAGAAAGTGAAGATGGAGAAACCAACCTCTGAATTTAAGGCTTCAAGTACAACGGCAGGAATCGGGTCAGGGCAAAACTCATCTGGGCTGAAAGAGTTGAGAACCCTTCTTATTATTGGTGGACCAAATGTAGGACATACCTAGAATCAAATTAAAAATAAATAAATAAAACAATATGGGGGTTAAGGGAAACATAATGGGTGTTTGCAAAAGTTATGCTTCTTGAGAAGTTAAAGTCGTAGTAAATTGTTGTAAAAAGCTGGAGTTAAAGCACTTTCAAATAATAGAAAAAAGAACCTAGAAGCTAGAAAAAGCTCTCCAATTTCTGCTTCTACTGGATTTTATATTCATTTAAGCAAAAGCAGCAAAACAAAGAGCTCTACTTATACTTTGAGGGTTTGCAAACTCTAGAAAAAAGTACTTTTTTGCTTTTTGCTTTTTTAAGCACTTTGGCTTTGTTTGGAAACCAGTTTCTGCTTATTTTAAGCAGAAATAAGCTAGAAGCTCCTAAGGACCAACCTCTAGCTTCAGTTTCTAGTCTAACAAAAGTGCTTCTCAGCTTTTTTTTCCAAACCCTCATGACTTTTACTATCACAACTTCTAACAACAACTTCTATTTAAGCTTCTGTGAAAGCAGAAAAGTTTGCAAAAACACCTACTTTCTTTTAAGAGAAAAGGCATTTCTTTTTAGAATTTGCAAACACCCATAGGGTTACTGCTGGAAAAAAAGAGTTCTGCAAGGCTCTAATCAGACCTCTTTTCTAACTGTTCGACTCAATAGCAAGTCCTTTGGAAGCATCATAAGATCACTCAGTGCATTGAGGAGCCGAAAACACTTTGATGATGTATCATGTGATGGTCTCTCATCATCATCATCATCATCACTAGCAGGTTTTTCATCATCATCATCATCATCAATACCGAAAAGATCAGTAAGCCATCGAGACCAATTCCCAATCTGTAGCACCAAATAACACATGTTTTATATTTAATATATGTCTACATAAGAAGCCTGTTTCAGGAATATGAAACTCACTGCATTTTTCAATTGTGCACCAGCTCCAAAACTAGCTTTCCCTGATGGAATGGGGAGAACTTTAGGATCACTAATAGGGTCAGCTACAGGATCTGTTGGAATGTCATCAGCTGATACTCGAAGAATAGCATTGAACATAGCCACATCTAGACGAGCCACCAATTGCTCCATTATCTAGTTATGGAAAAGAATACATGACAACTTATAATGGTTTCTTTCCAAATCTTATAAATCTAATAAGTCAATTCATGCTACTGTATATAGATATCCAATTCAGAGCCATATCTTATGTGCGTACTGCGTATTGTAAAAATTTCGACTCATTCCCAAATTAATGAAACTAGTAAAATGGGCACATTTGAAGCGTGTGTAAAATAAAATATATAGGATATAATTTAATTACATGTTTAAACTAATTTTACTATTATCAGTTTAATATTTATTGTAATTATTTTTAATAAGTTCATTAAATTTAACATATGTTTAAATATCAGGGGCTACTTATCATTTTTATATGACTTTGCATCACAGAAGAACGAGTATGCAGAAACTTACCACTCTAGAGAGCACAGGCAAGCAGCCACATTCGTGTCCTCCAGCTCGAACAGGACATATCCTTTCACATGCGTCTCTAAAAGCCATTTTCCAGTGCTCCAGCGAATAATTTCCCTGCTGTTGATCTATGGAACTAGATTTTCTCTGGAATAACTTGCTTGATTTAGAATCAACACTGCTATGAATTTCTTCGGCGTTACTGGATTGCATGTGTGGAGTAAAAGTCTAAGAGGAAAAAAGAAAAATGAAAGCAACTTAGTTAACTGATTTTAATAATTCAAATTAAACCCAAGAAAATCGCTCATATAAGTATTTGTGTGTGATAGCATTACTACGATAATATGCTATATGCTTATAGATAGATAGGGCTATATAAAAGCCTTCAACTATCAGATGAAGTCTGGCCCTTTTTTGCACTTTACCAAATGAGCTTTATTTTACTCAACTATATGAATTGTTACACGTTACCACCTTATTCAAATTTCTGATGATAATAATCGCCGAGAAAAGGGGCAAAAATTACACTTATTACGTCCCAATCAACAAAACAAACCTAGAAAATGCATATAAATCATCCCATGCGGTTTGCCAGCCAAAATTTTTGATAAAAATTAGTTTCGAGGTGGTAATGTGTGAAAATTATGGAGTTCAAAAGGTGAGAAAAAGAGTACCTGCCACCAAATAGACTCAACGATTCGAGCAAATATCCATGCTTCAACCTTTTCCAATGCAGCCACAAATGTTAGAGGGTTTTCCCAGTTACCAAAACTTTCATCAATAGCATTTCTCATACTCTTACTGGACAAGGACTCCCATTTAAGGGGTGAAGCTTTCTTGTTTCCATTCCCATTTTTTCCAGTGACAGGACCAACAGAAACAGGCAATATATCGTCTCCAAAGGACTTGCTCATAATCACTCTCAGTACAATAGTGTTCGACAGCCAGAAAGTTAACCTGTATCAGAGAAAAGACTATAAAATTGATTGATTGATTTTGCAACCCTTTATTTTATTTTTTGAGTGATTATCTATTTTTATTGTACTTGTATACAAAACTCACAAAATTGACGATTCCCCCCCACCCCACCCCCCTCTCCCCAAGTGCAAAATCCTGGATCCCAATCTAACCCAAAACCCAATTTAAAAGAGAGTATTATTTTCTAGGTTCTTAGGATGTTATTATATGCTTCTTAGCAGTTGCTTATCAAAGACGAAATTCGAGAAACAACTAAGGTAGTGTTTTCAAACTCTAAGAAAAAGGACTTTCATGTTTTTTGCTTTTCTAGGCACTTTGGGAGTGTTTGAAAAACCCAGTTTCTGCTTATTTTAATAAAAAATAAGTTAAAAGCACCTAAAGACATGCCTTTGGCTTCAACTTATGGCTTCTAGGTTATTTTCGAAAATAAATGGAAGTTTATTGAGAGTAGTAAAAGTGTTTCTCAACTTTTTTTCCAAACACTCAACTGCATAATTTTTAACTTTTCACTTTACTTTCCATACACGCCCAACTTTTTAACGTCTCCAAAAGCAGTAGATTTGCAAACACCCACGAAGACAGGATAAATTCTGTTAGAAAGATCAATCGAAATACAATCATACCTAGGAACATCATTTCCACATGCTTTGGAGACTAAAACTAATCCAGATACTATACTTTTGGCAGCAGCTCCTCTCCTCAATTTTGAATTCTGTTTGATGTCATGAAAATAAAGCCTCAAAAGGCGTCGAGCTGGAGCATGGACTTTAGTCATGGAACTTCCATGTTCTGCAACCACAGAGTAAAGGCTAACCTCTATGGCAGCAGATTCCCTCAACTCTCCCTCTAGATTTTTAATCCTACTTTCCAAATGCTGGATTCTACTATCAGAAATAAGGCCTTGAGCATGATTCTTAGCATCAGCCACAAGGAAATGATTGCCTGTGACTGGTCCATTGCTTCTGCTTGAATCCAGTGAACATCGAACAGATTTCCCACGGTTTGATCTGTCAATACTTGAGAAACTACTTTCTGAACATGAGGAATGGAAAGAATCTGATTTCAGTTGGGACTCATTCACTTGCTCCTCGTCTGATTTGGATTCTCCAGCACTACCATTCAGAAAATTTGTCCCAATCTGCAATGAATTAGCCATTGTGGTATCAGATCATCATCCACTGCATTACAAGTCTTATAAAAGTCATTAAATTTAAAATATCTATTTATTCATATAAGCTGATTGAGAATGACCACCTTATCTGAAAGCTTAAGATATTACAAAGAAGAGACATGAAATGTTTAATATGTATAACACCGGGAAATCATCAAAATACATCAAAGGACTATCAAAAGAAGAGAAAAAGGGAAATTTAATGTGGCTCTAGAACAAGCTTCTTACCTCTTTAGTCAGAGGCGATGAACTCCCATTTGATTCTTCAGCTGCTAAAGCAACAGCCTGAGACGAATGCGAGGAAACATCATCATCCGTAACAAACGGATCCATCTCAGCTTCTTCAGCGCATTCTTCACTCAATCCAGAAACTGATTCACAATTACTCCTATCAATTGAAGCTTCACTCCTCAACCTTTGCCGATTCTTCTCAGCCGGTTCAATTCTAAGAAAAAGAATTGGCTGAGCAGTGTTCCCATATGTCCTCTTACAACTAATAGGAACACTCACAGACAAACTTTCCTTAACAACTCCATATTCAGACAAGTCCACAACAGCACTTCCCAGCAGCTGACCTGCCTTGTCCCGTCTCGGTTCATAAAGTGTGAACTCAATACAATTCTTCTGGAAAGTGTTGAAATCCCCATTTTTGACAGATATATCCCGAATAAGCGTCACATTAAGCCTAAACGACTCACTGAACACAATTCTTCCTTCTTCAACTGAAGGCACAATTTGATTGGTTGAACCAGAATTCTTTTCACCGTTTTCCCATTGGATTAAAGCAGCACGAATTGTTTTGAGGGACTGAGATGGAGGCCAGGGTTTGATCTCCTGTATGTGTATAATGTAGTCTAGGTGAACCGAAGGCCCTTTCCTGGTTGCTTTCGACCTAAGACCTTGAACCATCATCAAATTAAATCACGAAAATTCCTGAAGAATATAAAAACATGCAAAACAAGAAAATGTAAGCATAATCTGCAAATATGAATATCTGCTGGGACACTTTCACTGCTTGCAAACAAGCATGACTGAGCAAAAATGGTGTCTTCCCATGGGAATATAATAAAGTATTCTTGAAGACAGTTTTACACAAAAGAACTAACATATTAGCAACAATTAATGAGTGCACATGCTGGTGAGGTCACCCACCAGAAAACAATAAATGTCCCTTCATTGCTGAACCAAACACTTCATTATTCAATCAAACTAAAATGTAACTCACAATTCAGAAGTAAACTCTCAGAAGCAAAAATCTCACAGAAAATTTAAATGGAAAATTTTCGCCCAAATTTGCAAGTGGGCTCGAATTTTCCCCTTAAAAACGTACTAACAATGGAGTAAACAGAGGCCATGAAAACAAAGCATACAACAGAGCTTGCGGTGGGAAAATTAGGCTAGAAAGCTTACTTATAAAGAGCTTAAACACTTGCTAAAACTGTTCAAGTTACAGCTGAGTTCAATTAAGAAACTCTGAAAGATCAATGCAAAAAGCAGATCCAAACTCTGCCCATAAAATTAGTTTAGAATTCACTTAAAACCAGCTCAAATTAAGAAAACCAAAAAGCTAACTAACAATGCAGCATCACATAAAGCTGTTTATAGTCGTATCTATCAGTAGAAAATATTGAGCTAAATTAGGAATATTTCTAAGTAAAGCTAACTAAAGCATCAGCATAAAACATAAGACTTACAGAGGAAATGAAGTCTGTGGAGGATTAGAAGAACGTGGGGAAGAGAAAAGCAAAAAGAGTGCACTTGAAACTGTACTTGCCTTACTCTGCTTAGTGCGAACCGTGAACGTGCGTGCGGGAGTGAGCGAGTGTGTGTGAGAGAGAAAGAATGTCTATGACTTTCTATTCAGCTAAATAATCCTCAAATTATTTTTTCTTTTTTTTTAAATAAAGTTTAACTAAATACTAATTATATTATTATTAACTAAAATATAGATTAACTTCAATAAAAATTTTAGTTTTTTATCGTCTCACTCTCTGCGATCTCTTTTCATGTTTTGAGATTGCTTACCGAGCGATTTCAGACAAGTTTTGAGATCGCTTATTGAATTCTAAATCGCTTTTTTACAGATTTATATATGATGTTTGAGATTGTTTTTAAAAAATAAAATCTAGTCGAATGTCTTCAATTTCCTAGACACTATATTGAAAATATTGAAAAGAATTATGAAAACGAAGCCCATACCAAAAAAAATTAAAGTACATTACAATTGATATTATGCTATTTTCAACATAAAATGATGAAATTCAAGTTAAGGAGCCATTAAATCGCTATTCTTCTCCTTAGAGCGATTTCACATATAAAAACGATTTCTTTTCCTTTTCTTTTCTTAAATAAAAACTTAATCAAATACTAATAAGTCTAATAAGCGATTTCGTTTCTAATAACCGATCTCGTAATGAACGTGAAATCACTTTTACACATTAAATCGCTTTGAGGAATAGAAATCGGCAAAAAGCGATTTCGTGACCTATAATAGATCATACGAAATTACTTTTACACGTGAAATCGCTTTGAGGAGTAGAAATAGGCAAAAATCGATTCCGTGACCTATAATAGATCACGCGAAATTGCTTTTACACGTCAAATCGCTTTGAGAAGTAGAAATAGCGATTTCATGACCTATAATAGATCACGTGAAATCGATTTGAGGAGAAGAAATAGCGATTCATATAATATTAAAATTGTAATTTACAAGTGTAATTATTCATGATTCATCAATTAAAAAATCATTGTAAATAAGCGATTTCGCGTCCAATACGAGATCTCTTATTATAATTTAACTAAATCTAGTTAAATCACTTAATCGAGTCATATCTATCGATCTTATTATAATGTCGATATTCTAAGCTGAAAATGTGAATGAAATGACAAAGGAAATACTCAAAATTATAATTTGGATAGTGTAATTAATCATGATTCATCAATCAAGAAAGTCACTTGTCGAAACAAATAATTTCATGGAACATTATATGAATTATGTTTGTAGAACAAGTCTCGTGAATATCAATTAAACGAAAATGACAATTAAAGTGCTTTAATATTGATCCGATATGATAGCTGATGATTGAAAATGCATTATTAATAAATTGTTACGAATTTGAATTTTAAGTTACTACATAAATTTATATGAAAATATAGTTTACTGGAAAAATTGATTCACACAAGTCTTGTTCTACAAACATAATTCATATAATGTTCCATGAAATCATTAGTTGCAATCTCATATTAAAATGTTTCCCAAGTGTGTTTCACAAAATAAAGAAATTGTTTTAACTATTTACATACTACTTTAGTAAATTTTTACTATTATTATCATAACTATGTGCAGTAGAGTTTTTACCGAAATCTCCACCTCATAATACTTTATTGATTATCTCAAATCATATATATTATAATTTAGATTACTCCAATAAACATGATTCCGTTGAATACTCGTGCACTACTTTGGATTACTATATTTGATGCAATTAAATATCTGCATTAAAAAAAAACCCTCAGTAAATTGCTTAGCAAATTATGAGCTTGAATTTTTAAAACTAGTATAATCTGTAAAAAAGCGATTTGGAGTTCAATAAGCGATCCCAGAATTTGTCTGAAATCGCTTAATAAGTGATCTCAAAACTTATCTGAAATCGCTCACTGAGAAAAGCGATGAAGTGATTTCGCGTCCAATAAGCGATCTCAGACAAGTTCTAAGATCGCTTATTGGACGCGAAATCGCTTGATTGCTTTTCTCAGCGAGCGATTTCAGACAAGTTCTGAGATCGCTTATTGGTTCGAAATCGCTTACGTAGAACAACAGATTTCTTTCTTTGAAAATCATCCAAAACCTATTACCCACCTTCCCAATTAGATATATATTTGATATAAATACAAAATAATTCTTATCTTCAACTTTCTAGTTCAATATTTGTAGAAATCCTTATTGATCTACTCTCCTTTTGCAATAACTGGATTTTATCAAACCCTAGACAAATGGGTTTGTGTGGGAAGAAAATTTTTGGATTTGATTTGTGATATATATAAGTTTTGAGGTTAAAATAGAAATTTTAAAAGTTAGCCCACTATTTTTCATAATTAAATAAGTTATTATTAATAAAATTTATATTAATTATTAAAAAGGGTTATCTATTAAAGAGTTTCAAACTTGAGGGTCATTTAATTAAAAATAAATTTAAAAGGATTATTTAATAAACTATTCCACTCGGATATAGGGATATCAGAACAATACAATACGAATATGATAACATGAATTAATTTCAATATTTTATACAAAATGTTGTGCTTATTTAAACTTGTCTTAATGGCGTATTAGCGGTCTAGCTGAGAAAAATAATGATGTTTGTACTTAAGAATGTTTGGGTTAGAGTGTCGCGAGTGTGAACGTAACCCAGGACCGCAACGCGATTTACAAAAGGTAAAAATATAAACGTAAAACACGTGCTAATAAGCCGGTGCATGAAGAAATCGGTCATGGACTAGTGGCCGCTAAACAGTACAGTGGGATTGGATAATGCACCGACAGAGTGGGGTTATATTACATTTTGTTAGAATTATAATGAAAATATCATGTGGACTGGACAAAAAGGTTTTATCGAACTGGGCCTCATTTGATTGACAATAGTTTGGTCTCCGTATATTTGGGCTTAACTGGGCCCAAACTTAAGCCCAAATATAAGAACTGGCAAGCTTTGTTTATACATTTGGATTCTATAGGCCCAAAATACGGATTTGTATTGCTTATACAAAATATGATTCTAATATTTAAAAAAAAGGGATAATTACACTAAAACTCTTTCAAGCAAATGGAGTCAAAAGAAAATAATATAAGATCCACTTCAAGTATGGGTACAATCACAACTTGGGAAGAGTCGCTTTGCTCAGATTATGAAATGACGATATTATGGATAAGGTAGTTATAGATAGTTAGAAACACACGATTTTAGGTCAATCCCACTCAACAACTAATCATAGCATATTTACCAAAAAAAAAAAAAAAAACTAGTCATAGCGTAATAGTCGCGTAATCGAATGACGGCAACTTGTGTGTGAGTTGTTACACTCAATTTATAGTGGGCCCACACAGTAATTGCCGCTTACCCAATCCAAACTTTCAAAATTATTGGGCCCTTACTCAATCTTTCGCAATTTAAAAGGCAATCATCATTATGATTGAAAACAGCTAAATTCAAATCGATCAAACTTTTCTTGACCTCGAGTATACTTTAACTATTATATATAAAAAAAAAGGTAGTTAAAGTATATTCATTAAAAATAAATATATAGTTAAGTATAAGAATTCAATTTGAATTTCATCAGTTCAAAGAGTTTTGAAATTTAAATTAAGCACTACTCATCACATTGTTTAATAGATTAATGATAAACGAACTTTCAATAAATAGTTCAATAGTAATTTGAGTTAATTCTTTTTTGATCCATGTTCATTTTTAAAATTTTCAATTACCCTGCAAGAATATCAGACTCTTATGAAATTGATTGAAATTTCGTTTAAGAAGGTTAAAAGTCTTAAGACAATCAAGAAGTGTTGAACTATATTATTTTGCGGCACCATACAATTTTTCGTTAGAATATTTCTTCGTCATTTTGTCGGAGATGGCCCCTTGCAAAATTTATCTCATTTCGATGATGAACTATAGAAAAAATAATAAATAAATAATTGTACGACAAAACAAGGAAGAAAACTATAATTCGGATGAATTTTTTTTCTTTCTAAATTTAGATTGTTGTCAATTTTAGAACAAATAGTCTTCATTTTATTTCATTTGAAATATGTAAAAAATGTGTTTTATGTACAAATCACATTCTAAATTAATTAGTAATAAATTTTATTTATCACGTAACTAACATATATTGAATAAGATAAAACTAAAAAACATTAACTCAACCGATTCTTGGGAAAAAAAAAAATAATAATAAAAAATATTAAATATTAGGGAGCACTATTTTAAAAACACTAATTTAAACTTGTACATCTAACATAAGGTTGTAACTCAATTACTGTGATGTACGAATATAAATACGGCTATACGAACACATCAATAAAGACTTCTTTTAATATTCATATGTTTCATATATTTTCACTTGCACGTTAATTTTGTCATTTCCATAGTCAATTTTCTTAACATGCTGTTCATTTTTTTACTTCATGTTTAAATAGGATTCTAAATATACTGGGAGAAGGCGACAAGGTACATAATGGATATGTGAATATAGGATATTATATTATTATATTATAAGAAATAAAATAATAAAAATTGCATAAATATATAATTTTATTTGCAAAAGACACACATGTATGTCTATACATACATATATTGGTAAACTGTCATATTTTGTAAGTTGTAACACAAAATGATGAGAACATGATAGCATGTTGGTGCATTAAATAACATAATTATCCCTTTTTTTTTTTTTTTGTAAATTTTTACGGATAATAAACTTTTGGATGAAAGTTTTAATAATTTTCAAAATAAGAAGAATAGGTTTTAAGGAAAATTTTCACATTTGGTACTCTCATAAAACAAGATTGTTTTCATATTTGATATCATTCTTTACAATTTTCTTATATCGTTTCCCTCAAAGATCGACAAAAGTCATATCATGTCCTAAACTCTATTTTACGACAATTAACTAAAGAATTTGGGCGAATATTTCGTTACTAAGATGAATTTATGAAGAATTTTCTGTTATCAATAGAAATATAAGGATTAATATGAAATTTCGGTAGAAAATATTGAACGGAAAGGATGAGAGATCAAAATTTTAGAACCAAATATGTTAAAACTTGAGGATAAAGTGTGTTAATTAAGGATTAAATGTATTAAAATTATAGGACTAAATTTATCACTCAAATACTCGTATGACTAAAATTAGATTTCACCCATACTTATACATAAGATCAAAATGCAATTTCGCCTTACTTCAAAGATAACTATGTAAAGTCCCCTAACTAAATTAAAATATACATGCCGTTCTGTTAGAAGAAATGGACACGTCAGATATCGTGTCTGAGTTCTTCTTTTTGTGTCTAATAATTGCTAGACACTGTAAATATTGTAAATATGACGTGTAGGAGTCATGCTGCACAGGGTTTTTAGAATATTGAAGATTGATTCACGTGGCACATTCTCATTGGGTGGAGATGCCACCTACCAGGCGTCGTGGTTGGGTGCACTGTAACTGTAGCGCAGAAGATGTCCGTCTCTCATCGTGTTCATGTGTGATGTGCCGTTTTAGGTAAACACAGATCTCTACGATGTGTCTCTGACTCTCTGCCATGTGGAATCAGCAGATACTGTCACGTTGCCTTCTCAAAAAACGAAAAATATATATTGGCATCTCATCTCTATTATTGTTTAAGGGAGTTGTTATTTACACTTCCATTGGAAGTTAATTGCATTTCAAATTTATCATTAAATGATAATAATATCCCTCATTATTTAATGTTAGCTTCTTCTCTTTTTTTTTTAATTTTGTGAACATCCAACTCATTATTATTTCTTATTTTTCACATTTTTATAAACATACTACAATTTTTTCTTTCTCCATAAACTAAAAAATTTTATACTTTTTTTTTATTTAATAAATCATCTCTGAGCTTTTTAACCCATAAAATCAAATTCTTTGTTCTTTCTCTTTAAATTTTATTAAAATTTAGGAGATGAAAAATACTACATGAAAGGGGATGTTATGTTTTAATAATTAACAATGATAAATCTTGGTTAGAGTCCAATTAATTCATGGATACATGAAATCCGATTTTTCTAACAATAAGTATATAAATTTCGAAAAGAAAATCATACCATTTCCTCTAGACATTAATTTTACATATTTTTTATATTAAAAACTAATCTATATTATTTTAGATAGAGTATAAGAGCTTTTAAACACAAAAACAATTCATTGTATTTTTTAAGTTCTAATAAGTTTAGAAAAATGATAAAGAATAAACTGAATTTTGGAAAAATAAAGTAAAATTCACATACAATATATTAAACAAGAAAAGAATATAAAAGAAACAAAACAAATTTAAGAGGAATATAAGATAGAAAGAATAAGCAAGCAAGAAATTAATAAATAGGGATATTTTTATCATTTTTTAATAAATTTAAAGTGCGGTTAACAAATTGGGAGTGTAAATAACAACTCCCTTATTTAAAACGGATTCTCTATTTTCTTCTTCGATTATTAGATCTTCAACTTTATATTAACCTATTTTAAGAAATAAAAATCACAGTTGTAGATTCAGTTTGACTTCCCTAGAAGCAAAGAAAGTAATGTAATTCTTTAACTTGTAAAAACTTCCACAAATTTTGAGCAAAGAATAATTTATGCAGTATATGGATGTGGATACGACAATATAAATATGATACGAGATGCAAATGTGGTACATAATGTGAATTTTTCCTAATGTTTCTCTCTAGAGAGGTATCGGAGTCTAGAACTGCAAACGAACCGAACTAACTCGACAAAGGTTCGACTAGACTCTATGTTTAAAAACCCGGACCGAACCGGTTGAACCGGTGACCGGAGGCCTGTCCGGTCCGAATCAACCCCCAAACCGTCCTCCAATTGAACCAGTGGGAACCGGTGAAAAAACGGTCGAACCACTACAAAACCGGTATTGGTCTAACCACTGAACCGGTGAGAGTACGGCAATCTGTTGGCTGCGCATGCAGGCACGTTCCCTCTCTTCAATTTAGGTTAAAAAATTATTATATCTTTGATTATTAAATATTTTGGGCTTTATATTATTGGGCTTGTGTGGAATTGGGTTTATCTTTTCTTAATCATGTAATTTTTTTTCCCCATATAATCTTAACTAACATGATTTATATTTGTAAGTGCTATTTAATTGTGACTAATTGTAAAAAAAATTGCGTGGTCATTAAGAAGTTTGACAACACATAATTATGTATTGAGAATTTTTAGAAAATAATAATTAATAAAAAAATTGATATATATTCTTATTTATTATTACATATATATTTTTTAATAAATATATAATTGTTACGTAATTATGATGTCATACTGGTCGAACCGGTTGAACCGGTCAAACCAGTAACCAGTAAGGCATCTGGTTCGATGTTCGGTCTGGGTTTCAAAACATAGACTAGACTTAGATTCGGTTCGCATGCTTATCAAACCGAACTCAAATCTTTTATCTCTTTGAGTCGAGGTTCGCGAATTAAAAAAAAATCAGGGTTCGATTCGATTCGTTTGCAGCCTTATATTAGATACGGTGTCTGATACATACAATACGATATTATCTTGTAATTATTTTATAGTGTCCGTGTATTATTATTTTCAATATTTCCTACTAAAAAGTCAAGAGATATGATATTGCATTATAATTTTTTAGAAATATATCCGTTCATGATATAACGCGATTCTTCCGATAAAATACCAGTCAAAAAAGGTTGACTGAGGTCACTGCACCAAATCGGAGACCGAAATGAGGCTTCTCAATTACTCACATTGACTTGAGAAAAGAAAAAACAGGGAGTAACAATACTACAGTAAAACACCAGCTTTCGCAACTGGACAAAGAGGAAACAACATGATGTTTGCTCATTTTGATAATCTGCAGGTAAGATTCTGCCACTACCCAGTCTACCCTAATCTATCAAACTTTATATTATTCATCTATATATTAAATTACGGATTATTATATAAAATTAGACAGTATATAAAATCCTCATATTATCATACAAAATCTAGCAATTTAGGTCAATTGGGTAGATGTAGTCACATGAGATATGGTGACCTAGCTAGAACAAAAACGAATAACCTGAATCAGATTTAGAACTTAGAAGCAAATGAAATATATAAATTAATGAATAAGCCAACAAATAAAGTAGTTGAACAACCAAATATAAGTTCTTTTTTCATACACATTAATCTCATTTCACACAATTGGAATTCGGTAAAGACTTCATATTTGAGGATAATGTGAAAATTTCAAACAAAAACAACAAGAAGTGCTCTCATTTATTGCTCAATAATCTATATTCAACTAAATCTATTTCTATTTTTATCTAATCATATTAAAACTTTCAATTAATTTAAATATGAGTCAATAATTAACACACCTTATCGTCATGGCAATATAATTATCAAAATCATACTTTTAAAAAACTTTGCATAAGATTTTTAACAATTTCATTTTTAAAATCAAGTTCTTATAATCTATACTATTTAATAATACACATTCCTCCTAGGGTAAACTTTTTGTCAAGCTTTTAGTTATCTCTTCAATTCTCATATTTTTCTCTCTCTTATTATTCATATTTTCACTCTTAATTCTATTAATTTATTCTTACAAACATTAAATTTTATTTTTTATATAAATACTAAAATAATATAAATTAAAGATCGTGAAAAAAAGTATTTATAATTTTGAAATATTAAAATTTAACATATTATTAATTACATTTATTTTATTTTGTTCATGTATCGAGTGTGTATCTAATTAAATTATTAATATATATTACTACTCTGATGATTTATCTTTTTATAATGATCAAGAAATGACATATATTGTCTACAATCAGTGCACCTAACGAGCTACTTGAAACAAATGATTGAACATTAATTAGTTTTCCATCAACAATTTGGGCCAAAATATGATGGTAATCAGTAATCACACCATCAACAATGATGAGCCAATCAAGTCAATGCAATTTGGTGCACCTATGTTCATTTACATTTTTTTTAATTAGTACAATTATATTTATATATTTATTAGTACAATTAGTTAAATATATACAAATATTTGTTTTTATGTAAAATGAGCAAAAATAATCAATAACTTTTGTTATTAATTAGGAGTGTTTGACATTTTCTTTTCTTAATTATCGGATTCGAATCCAATGAGCGGCTCCCAGCAGGTGTAGGAAGACCCAAAGCATAGTAGAATATCCTCAGTTTTACTGCTTCAATTTTTAAATTATTAAAAAATAAATCCCTCCCAATAAATAAAGCCTCTTCTTTTTGTCTCTGGCGCTCGCTCATTTTCAATTTTTCTCTCCCCCTCTCGAGTATCGTGCCTCCATTCCTCTCTCGCTATAACTATTACTTTAAAACTTCCACACTGGTCGCACACTCGCACACTAAAGCTACTGCTACTCACGCTTTCTCTGTGGCGGCTGCGCCATTTGCTCCGGCGAAAATGATGATGTTGAGGCACGGAAGCAGCGCCGTTGGCGGCGGTGGATTTCTGACGGTGAAGCAAGTGGTTCCTGTAAACTACGAAGCAGAGGTCTCGCAGCGGCTTTTAGAAGCTTCGTTTTCTAACGATTTGAACTCAGCTCTCGAATGCCTCGTCGATCCGTATGTCGACGTGAACTATGTCGGCGCTATTTGCTTGAAAATTCGGAAGATCGATGTTGTTTTACGAGAGGAATCGCCGAGCGAAGTGCGCGTCGATTACGAGGAGTTACGCACTGATGTTACGGCATTGTTTGTGGCTGTTGCTAATGGAAACCTTGCTCTCGTTAGGAAATTGCTGGTAATTTGAGTTTGAGATATCATATCTCGGTTCTGAATCTATGTTTTTTTCGTTTTCTCTCTTTTGATTCTCTAAAATTGTTTGTCGCCTTCGATAAATAGGATATTTTTCGTTTGCGATAAATTTACTGGTAATTTTAGCTCCAGTTTTTTTTGTTATGGCGTGGCTTGAGCTTATGTTTTTTGAAAATGAAGAGTTATGCCATATTATTTAGTTGTTAATATTTTATTCACCAGATGCATTAAACTCTCAGATTTATTTTGGTTAATTGTGAATCTCGACTTTACTGTTTGTCTATGTTCAAAATTTGAATTTGAAAGTTGTTGCGTTGGTTGTACTCCTTATCTGCAGCTCGTTAATTAGCCTTTACCGCTTCAATTTTGAATAGTTTATTATTTTTATGATTTATTGTAACTTAAGTCATATTCATTTCACACAATTAATGTTTAGCTTATTAACTGCTGAAATCTAGTAGAGAGACCTTCTCTTAGCCTCTTTTCAATTATGATCTGATTTGATATAATTTTCGGAATATTTTCTAAATAGAACATGCCCTGAACATGTACCATTATTATGTAACTATTCAAAACTCCCAAGCTTCTCAAGTACAGTGCTGACCATTATATTCTTGTTTCTTTGCTGCGGACTTCTTGTCATCATTTTTGCCGTTTTTATTATTAATTACCATGAATAATAGCATCTTAGATCTAGATCTTTGGTTTATGTCATTACTCTCATAATCTTGTGAAAAGGACTTCTTGTTTGTTTCATTATGTGTGCAATTGTGTGGGGTTAGTCTGGACTTTTCCAAGTATGGCCACTTATTCAGAAAGAGAGGAGAAAGGATGTGATGTGATATGCCTCTTGGTTGACTGCATTTTTTATTCGTTCTGTCCACTTGATTTCTGCCAGCTCACTGGCCATTGTTCAATGGGCTCGCTTTCCTCTTATTTTCTATTTTATTGTCTCGTGGACAAATATCAGTATTGGTGCTAAGTCAGCACCGTTTCCATGTTTTGGCCTCATCTATTTTGCCTTTTCTGCTTGTATACAATGAATTTTCTGTGAACTGACTCATCAAGGATGTGCTAGAAATCAATTTTATTGGCTCACTGTTTCCTAGAAAATCAATTTTAATTGCTGGATTGAACTTGTGAAGTCTAGACACGTTCTCTGGTCTTTTACCAACACTATGCCTTTCTGTTTTAAAGCTGATTTAACATTCTAAGTGAAGGAAATAATTAACAGGTGTTACTCTTGAGCATTATTTATTAGAACTGCTTATAAACTTACTTCAGTTTCTTAAATGACAGAATGCAGGAGCAGATCCGAACATAAGACTATTTAAGGGCTGTGCGACCACAGCAGCTGTACGGGAGGGCCGTCTTGAGATTCTGGAGATCTTACTCAAGGCTGGGGCATCTCAACCAGCTTGTGAGGAAGCGCTTTTAGAAGCTAGCTTGAATGGGTGTTCACAATCAGTCGAGCTTCTTATGGAATCTGATCTTATTCGACCCCATGTTGCTGTACATGCTCTTGTTAATGCATGTTGTAGAGGCTTTGTCGTGGTGGCTAATGCCCTCATAAAGGTAAATGTGCTGGGAAGATCTTTATCCGTTATTTCTTTAGGGAGCACATACATGCAATATATTAGTTATTTTACTTGATCAGTTATCTAATATAGCTGTTTGTTTGATGGCAGTGTGGAGTGGATGCCAATGCTACTGATCGTGTCTTGCTTCAATCGTATAAGCCTTCTCTGCACGCAAATGCTCACTCTACTGCACTTGCGGCAGCTGTTGTCAATCGCCAAATCTCTGCAGTTCATCTCCTTTTGGAGGTAAACAAATTGATGCTTTATGATATTCTCATTTTTTCACAGCCTTGGCATATTCTCTATAGTTTGTACGCACAGCTCAAAATGCTGGCTTGTCTGATGCATCCAAAAATATCAAGATCCAAAAAAAAAAAAGCAAAAACGCTGATGGCAGCACACATAGTTTTGTAGATTGGCCTACGTTTTTGATATATCTATGCTATCATATAAAGCCTCAAACCTTTTGGTGTCTGTGTTTAGAATGATTTTTACTTCCTCTATTTCTTCTCACTTCAACAATGATACCATTTTCTTTTTTCTCTCACCTCTCTCCTCTCTGCAACAATTTTTTATTCTCTTTTTTATGTATCACTTTACTATTATAATTTTATCTTATTTCAAATTAATATTCTTTATCATAAATTTAATAATTATAATAAAGTAGTTATAGAAGATATATATTCATCTGATGATTTTAATTTAAATATGTAATTAAATAGAGCACACATGGAGAGTTTCTCACTGCTAGTTATTATTATTGCTTATTTTCTTAAACTAGTTATTATCAAAACTAAGCATTATATAAATGATATCCACTTTTCCCCCCTCGTTATTATTATTTTTTTTCCAAAAACAGGCTGGTGTTAGAACCGATGTCCAAGTCCAACTCGGAGCATGGTCATGGGACACAACCACCGGCGAGGAATTCCGAGTGGGCGCAGGCCTCGCAGAGCCCTATCCAATAACTTGTTGTGCTGTCGAATACTTCGAATCAACCGGTTCCATTCTCCAAATGCTCCTCCAACACCTCTCCCCAAACACTCCTCATTCCGGAAGAACTCTTCTCCACCTTGCCATTCTCTGTGGCAACACAGGAGCTGTAAAACTCCTCTTAAAATGTGGAGCCCACATAGAAACCCCAATCAAAACAAAAACCAACTTTCGTCCCATACACATGGCTGCTCGTCTCGGATATCCAACAATTCTCCAAACCTTAATCGACTTCGGCTGCGATATAAACTCCAAATCAGAAGCTGCTGAGACAGCTCTAATGATTGCTATTAGATATAAGCAGGAAGAGTGCCTTCAAGTACTGGCAAAAGCAGGCGTTGACTTTGGATTGGTCAATGCTTCTGGCCAATCAGCATGCTCCATCGCTGTGTCCGTTGGATGGTATCTTGGTTTTCAGCAAGCCATAGTCAGCATAACTCGAACCGGAAATATACCTAATTCCACGAATATGTCTGTTTTCTCACCTTTACTATTTGTAGCTAAATCAGGAGACGTCCTTGCTTTAAAAGCTTTGATGGGAAAAACAAACGTAGACCTCGATAAGCAGGACGAGAGAGGTTTCTCCGCAGTTATGGTTGCTGCAGTGGAGGGCCACGTTGATGCTTTTCGGCTACTTGTTTACGCTGGGGCAGACGTGAAGTTAACAAATAAATCTGGTGAAAATGCTATAACGCTCTATAAACTTAACCGAAACAGAGATCTCTTTGAAAAGGTTATGCTCGAGTTTGCTCTTGAGAAAGATAACCGTAATTCTGGAGGGTTTTACGCTTTACATTGCGCTGCTGAGAGAGGAGACTTGGAGGCAGTAAAGTTATTAACAAGTAAAGGCTATGACGTAAACTCAACCGATGGTGATGGATACACACCGCTCATGTTAGCAGCGAAGGAAGGCAATGCCAAAATGTGCGAGCTCCTAATCTCTAGTGGCGCAGATTGTGAAATAAAAACCGCGAAAGGTGAATCCGCGTTATCATTGGCTAGAAAACAGGGCCCGCTTAATGATGCCGAAAACGTGATACTAAATTCGCTTGCGCGGAAACTAGTATTATCTGGTTCTTGGTTGAAAAAACACACGAAGGGAGGGAAAGGTGCTCCACATGGAAAACATGTTAAGATGGTATCTGGTGGAGTTTTGTCCTGGGGGAAATCCAGGTGTCGGAATGTGATTTGTCGGGAAGTTGAATTAGGACCGAGTTTGAAGTTTCAGAGAGTTAGGCACCGGAAAGGCGATGGTAATGAAGCTGGGATTTTCCGTGTGGTGACGGTTAAGAATAAGGAAGTCCATTTTGTGTGTGACGGAGGGAAAGAAATGGCGGAGCTGTGGGTGCGCGGGATAAGGCTTGTGACGGATGAAGCTAGTTTGGGTAAGTAGTAGAAAGAGAGAGGGGGGTGGAAGGGGTTTAATTTAGGATGTACAGGTATTTCTGCCAGTGCTTTATCTCGAAGCGCTGGAGATATTCTGTTTATGTAAAGTTTTGATTGCGGTAGTAGAACATTCATGATTCGTTTAATTCCTCAGCCGAGTTGGGCTATAAGATCGAATGGGATAATTGATTGCCAAATAACAGAAAAGTTAAATAGATTAAAAGTTATAATTTAACTGCAGAAGAACTGAAGTGTTTTTTGCTATTTACCTAAAAAGAGGAAAGGAAGAAAGTTTTGTTTGGCTATTTTTTTCTTAAAGATCAACACCTATTATAAAATAGGGATAATAACACTTAGACCCCTCAACTTAGAGGTAAATACAACAAGATCCCTATACTATTGGAAATTACAAATAGATCCTCTTACCCTAACGAAAACTTAAAAGAACTTAACGAAAAGTTGTAAAATGATTAAATTATTGATAATATATTTGTTGTAGTGCTTGTTGTATATGAAATGGAGGAAGTGATTAAGTTGTTGTCAAGTCAATTAAACATTAACATCTACTTGGAAATAATAAAATGACTAACGGCAGGACCTAAATGTTAGACAGTGCCATAGTAGAGGATATGTCTCTATAATTTCCAATAGTAGTTGGAATCTTGCTGTATTTTCCCCTAAGTAAAGGGGGTGTAAATATAATTATCCCAAAATATAATTGAAACTTATGAAACGCTAGATCTTACTTGATAATTAAGATATAAGTTGTTGGAATAAAATAAGATCATATGATTCACAAGATGCTAGTATTTTGTACTTTTATGATTAATAGAATCAATATTAAGGAGTTTGTAATCTTGAATCTGTTTTGTAAAAGCATTATAAGTTCATAAGCTTAAAGCTTCTTTAAAAGAAGTTAGAAAATCCCTCCCAAATTATTTTCAAGATTTTACCCCCCAGCTTGTTTTCAATATTTTAACACAATACCTAAATTTTGTTTGTATAAATTACACAGTTGTTATCACGAATATCTTATAATTAACGATTATATTTTTATCCGTACTGTTAAGATCGAAGAACTTATAAGCTCTAAAACCATCACATAAGATGTGACTAACTTATAAGTTACTTTAAAAATAAGCTTAGCCAAACACCATATACTCTATATCCGGGAGTTTATTAGCTTTTTTTATTTATTATTATTTATAAATAATTACCTAAAACTGACATTTTATGAGCTTTAATAGCATTTTACACGATGTCATACAAAACTAATGAACTTACCTGCAAACCTTCTTAATACAGTTCTATGTGAATCCCTGAGTAGCTGAAATATATAGAAGAACTGGCAATCTCTTAAATTAAACTAGACTATAAGCAATCAAGCAAGATTGCTGGTTCCGTTACCAACATCAACCATTGCGACGGAAAATTCTTGTATGCACCTGGATCCCAACTATGCACCGGATGTCAAATTTAAAGTTTCAATATTTTAACTAAAAAGTTGATAATTCATGCGATGAGACACATTATCATTTATTGTGGTGCATAAATAAAGCCCACATCAAGTGCAGCCAAAAAATGATACATTCCGAAGATTAACTGTTCTGGTGATAATTTCCTACAATTTTAGACCACACGTTCTGTACGTAAACCATAACACGGTCAAGTTTTCCAATCCACCGAACATCAGGAATTAAAAGTGAAATAGATGTAAAGAAACGAATAAGTATACCTAAGGCCTGGGTTTGGTTTACCCTCCTTTAATTTCTTTTTCCTTGGCCTTGCACATATCTTCAGCCGATTTGATGAACTTTTTAGTCAACTCATCAATCTGGCATGCACAGAGAGAAATAGGTAAGAGAATCGAATAAATAATAGAGTGTCCTAGTGGGGCTACGCATGCAACTTACTTCTTTCTCCAGTCTTTTTGCATCATCTTCTGATATACTTGAAGGTGCTTTATCTTTATCCTTCTTTTTTGGTGCTGCTTTTTTAATGGTGTCTAATGCCTGCAAATGCAAAGGCTGTCTAGTTAGATATTGAGCTTACTAAAAAATAATTTTAGGAAATAGATTTTCCACTAGAATACACATTCTCACAGTTTTGCCACACAATGAAACCACTCAGAACAGAGCCCTCTGGCAAGATATGATATAGCATAAGATGTATCAGCATTGACCCTTACGAAAAATCTAAAATGCAACTCTTTTAGTGTATTTCACCACACATTGGGCTTGCTTGAAAGAGTTTTAGTGTATTTCACCACACATTGGGCATAAGAGTTTTTTGGTGCTGCTTTTTTAATGGTGTCTAATGCCTGCAAATGCAAAGGCTGTCTAGTTAGATATTGAGCTTACTAAAAAATAATTTTAGGAAATAGATTTTCCACTAGAATACACATTCTCACAGTTTTGCCACACAATGAAACCACTCAGAACAGAGCCCTCTGGCAAGATATGATATAGCATAAGATGTATCAGCATTGACCCTTACGAAAAATCTAAAATGCAACTCTTTTAGTGTATTTCACCACACATTGGGCTTGCTTGAAAGAGTTTTGAAAGTACCATTAATTTAAGATTGAAAATGAAAAGAAAAAGGAAAGGTTGCAACTTTTTATGTCTTGAGTTTTTGCAGAGTAAGAAGTCTATGACATCGTGCCAAAAAAAAAAAAAGAAGTCTGACAAACTACAACTCAAAAGAACCGAAAGTTTTCAGTTTGTTTGATGCAGTGATAAACTTCAAGAAAACACTACATGATGAGTTCCACGAGTACCTTCTGGCGTGCTCTTCTTATACTTTGTTTCACATCTTCTGCTGATTTTGCAACCACTTTACAGACAGCCTGATAGCAACATTTATTGCAAATCATTGAAAAAGGATGATTGATGACGCGGGAAGAAAAATGTAATTCAGATGGATAAGAAAATAATTAAGACTTACTTGCATGTGCTCCTTGGTCAATCTGCCCATTTTAAAGACAAGCAAAACAATCAGTAAAATATAACTCAGGACTCTTTTGGGAGTGTGGGAGTTCACACAATCAAAAAATGTCAGTTCATCCAAAGAGATCAATTTTATATTGTAGTAATGCAAGTTAAAAGCATCCATTGATAAAGAGACTTAATAAATAATTTCTCTAATAATCAAACACAAGTATAAAAACCCCACTTATAGAAGCAAAGAGAAAGCATTCAAATCAAAAGGAAAAAGTACTTACGGGGGAATGGGTGTAATCAATCGTTGATTGTCAGACTTCGGATTTAAGCCGAGAGGAGATGAGATGATAGCTTTCTCTAATTCCTTCAAGGACTGCAAAAGTCGAAACATTTTTCTCAAAACTAGACTCAAATTATCAGCAGAACATGCAACATTACATTAACTATCTAATTATGGCAAACCTTAGTGTAAAACACTTCAAATAAATCATTTGTTTCAAACACAATAACAAATCACGAACATACAAAGCTTAAAAGATTAAATGAGTAAAGTAATTGATCAGAATCAGCATCACATTACATTAGGATCATAAGGAGTAACAGACAAGGTCTTTGGGTCCAATACTGAGACAACTGCCATCCTACTGAGGGGGGTTTTGGCACCATAATGTTCAACCATAATATGGTCAAGCATTCCTGAAAAAGCATTTCAAAGAAAAAAAAAAAGAATTTAATGTAAAATAAAATCAACTAGTCAACAAGAGAATAATACAATGATTATGTAAATTGTAAAATACTTCTCTATGAACCTGCTGACGCTCTTCCAGTACGCAGTTTGGCCAATTCACGAGACAGAGCATCAACTGCTGACTCCATCTGTGAGACTGCAGAAGCCTTAACACTTACCCCTAAATCACCACCTTCCTCGTCCTCATCATCATCGTCTTCTTCGTCCTCCTCATCCTCTTCTTCCTCCTCTAGAAGATAAAAATGACAATAAGGAAAACTAACTTAAGAGTATCACTCTACAATTTTTGGTTGTGCTTGAGAAACAACATTAGGATACATTTTCATTACATATACTTCTATGAGCATGAATTGAAGGTTCCGCTACGAATTTGAGGTATATTTTTCAAATTTACAGTAGGAATATGGTGTGTTACTTAACGCATGGAAAATCTCAGTTTCAGATACATATAATAATCCAACGACTTCAAACCCATGATATTCAGTTCACTACAAGAGTACTGTTTATTCAAAAAATTCATCCCTTCAGAAATCATCGCCTATCAGTAGCTAAATAATTCAAAAGAAAATGCACGTCAGAATTCAGGAGAGAAAGAGAAATTGTACTTATTTGTTGTTGTTGTTTCCTTCCTTTGGCGAATCCTCTCCGAGTAGTAAATTGATAAAAACTCGTCGCTGGAGAACTTAAAATCCTATCAGCAGCGACGCATTCATGGGAATTGACGATATCCGAGGAATTTAAGTAAGAGAAATTTGGGTGAGAGTGGATAGAAGCCGTTCGAAGTGCGTAAAATAGGTTTCTCGAAGAAATTAGGGCTCTTCTCAGGGAGATCGCCATTGAAACAACTGTGCGCGTAATTTTGCTGTAGGGTTTACGAAAGGGTTTAACAACCATTAGATGAAATGAGAAAATTTGTTTGTATGACCCCTTCAAGTTTTTATTTAACCAAATAACCCTCAAATTATTTTTTATTTTTTTTTTTAGATTAATCTTTAAATAATAATAATTATACTATTATTAAATAAAAAAATAGTTAAAAAAGCGTAAACTGCAATTAAGAAAACAAAATCGCGAAGAAAAAGCCCTACCCCCAAACGATCGCTTAGTCGCTTGAGAAACATTTCAAAAAAGAGAGAACTTCTTCTTCTTCATCTCGCTTCCTGCAAGAACAAGTTCTTCTTCTTCTTCGCTTGGCGTCGCTTCCCGTCGCGTGAAATCAACATTTCCTTCTTCTTCCAGTTCTTCGCAACAACTTGGTTTCTTCTCTTAAGTTTCTTTAGAAAAATGACAACTATTACCGAATCTCCAAAGAAGACTACGGAAGAAGCCCAACCATCTCAATATTTTGAAGAAATTATTGGAGAAAAAGCTGTTGTAGAACACCTCCAGGTATTAAATGTTTGATATTTACGATTTTTTTGGAATGTGAAATTTTTTTTTGTTGTTCTGCTTCTTTTTCCAAGCGATTTCGCAACATAAGCGATCTCGGAGATCGCTTAAGCGACGCGAGATCGCTTATTAAAAGTGAGCTTTGAAAAGCGAGATCTCTTCTTTTTCAAAGCTCACTGTTAATAAGCGATCTCCGAGATCGCTTAAGCGACATGAGATCGCTTATTGAAAGTGAGCTTTGAAAAGCGATCTCTTTTCTTTCAAAGCTCACTGTTAATAAGCGATCTCGGAGATCGCTTAAGCGACGCGAGATCGCTTATTAACAGTGAGCTTTGAAAAAGAAGAGATCGAAAGCTCACTTTTAATAAGCGATATCGCGTCGCTTAAGCGATCTCCGAGATCGCTTATTAACAGTGAGCTTTGAAAAAGAAGAGATCGCTTTTTCAAAACTCACTTTTAATAAGCGATCTCGAGATCGCTTATTAAAAGTGAGCTTTGAAAGAGCGATCTCTTCTTTTTCAAAGCTCACTTTTAATAAGCGATCTCGAGATCGCTTATTAAAAGTGAGCTTTGAAAGAGCGATCTCTTCTTTTTCAAAGCTCACTGTTAATAAGCGATCTCGGAGATCGCTTAAGCGACGCGAGATCGCTTATTAACAGTGAGCTTTGAAAAAGCGATCTCTCTTCTCTTTCAAAGCTCACTGTTAATAAGCGATCTTTGAGATCGCTTAAGCGACGGGAGATCGCTTATTAACAGTGAGCTCTGAAAAAGTGATCTCTCTTCTTTTTCAATGCTCACTGTTAATAAGCGATCTTGGGGATCGCTTAAGCGACGCGAGATCGCTTATTAACAGTGAGCTTTGAAAAAGCGATCTCTTCTTTGAATACATACATACATATATACACATTGCATCTTGTAAACGTATATTTAACGGTCTATTAGATCATATATATTTCCATGAATTGAATCTTAGGTATTTGCTTATTTAAACTTCTTTGAAGCAGAAAATTAATATCAATACAATCACTTTATTAATTATTACTTGGATCTTTTGAAACAGAAGATATATAGAATTAATTTGGTTAAATTAGTTATCAGAATTGGAGTAGGTTGAGGGCGACTTGCATCTCGACCAAATTCTATATATTAATCTATTCTTTTTATATATATATATATTTATGAACTACGAAAAGTACTGTTTATTTGTCATAAATATATATAAATTTAATTCGTTTTCATCAATATTATAGCAAAATTTTTATAAATATAAAACATACTATACATACATATATATTATTAATTTGGAGGGAAAATTACATACAACCCTTTAATATTTGTTGAATTTGCATAAGCACGCATTTGTTAGAAGTTTTAGCATATGTCAAAATTAATTCAATTATTTCCATTGAACGTTAGTATAAATTTCAAATTCACTGAATATAATTTGAAATTGAACCTAAATTATTTATTTTCATTTTTTTTTCTTTATACGTAGGAGAATGAGGAGGACGGGGACATGCTTTCCATCCCAGAACAGTCGAGTTCAATCGACCCACGCGACTTTAACCTACGCACGGTGATAGACGAGTCCGGGTATTTTCCAGGAAATTATACCGTGAGATCGTCTTGGTCTAAATTTGTTCAAATAAAAACGTACCTCCGCCAAAATGCAAAGGTTATGGGTTTATTTCGCAAGACTTGTTTGGGTCATTTTCTTGACTTGCCAAATGATTGGATCTTCCCGGGGATGCTTTGTCATTACATGTTGCTCCATTCGGTTCGAAGTAGGAAGGACTTCGAGATGTGGTTTATTGTCGACAATAAACCTTTATGCTTTGGGATGAAAGAATTTGCCCTTCTCACCGGCCTTAATTGCGGACCTACGCCTAGCAAGGATGCCGAAAATAAGGTCGTAGACAACGCAACTGATTTTTTAGAGAAGATTTTAGGAGGCCGAAACGGTGTTAAGGGTAAAGATTTAGAGGACATGCTTCATAATGACAAAGCTTTTGGTACAAGAGATAAGTTGAAGATTTGTCTTGTACTATTCCTACACTATGTCCTTATGGCCAAGGATGGAAGCAAAAACGTTGAACCTCTTTGGATCTCGACTGTGAATGACATTGATTACTTCAACTCCTTTCCGTGGGGTAGGACGTCATTCGAGCTTACGCTCAAGTCACTCCAAACAAGAAATTTGAAGAAAGGATATAAGGAGTGGCAAGTAAATAAAACTTTGCAAAAGTTCAACCTCCAAGGCTTTCCATGGGCATTTATGGTAATAATAATTTCATGTTATTTTTTCATTCCTGATTCGTTTATATGTTATAAATTATAATATAATTTGTCTACATGCATTTAGGTGTGGGCGTATGAAGCTATTCCCCTTTTTGCAAGACTCGGAGATGGGCTTATTCCATTAAAGAAAGATTCATTACGCCCAATTCCGAGGATGTTACAATATCATTTGAGGAGAGTTGCAAAATGGGATTACGACACGCTTGAATCACTCCTAAAATCCAACGAGGTTAGATTTCAACACAATGGTTTTGATACTTTTAATTTTCAATAATATTTTTATGTTATTGCCTAGCTAATATGTCTAAATCTAATTTTAGGTGGTTGTGCATCCGTTTTTAATTCCTTCTAAACGTGAAATGCGAGAACAATATATATTATCATTCGAAGACCTTAAGGATGCTTCGGATGAGAATATTGATCGGTTGAAGAAGACATTGGAAGGTGTCACGAAGCTGACTAATGTAATTGTCTCGCCTGACGCATTTCGAATTAAAAACGCCATAACTCTACTGGCATTGCCTTCTTCTGCGCCAGAACGTAGAGAATAGTTGGAAAGCACACCACCACCATCACCACCATCACCACCATCATCACCACCACCACCACCACCACCACCCTCTTCTGCTCCTGATTCTCAAATGGTGGAATTACTGAACACCATAATCACAGAACAAAGGATGCTCAACCATAAAGTTGATTTCATGGTGGAAGGGTTGGGAGAGTTGAGCAAGAGGGTGGATTTTGCGGTCGTTGAGTTGGGAGAGTTGAGGAAAGATTTTGAGAGTCTTCGACCAAAAGAAGAGTTCGAGATGAAAGATGACTTCGTTCAACAAAATGTTGAAGAACGACCAGAAAGAGAAAGAAAACGAAGTCATTACTTAACATCTCCATACACTGCTGATGGAGCCAAGAAAAAAGCAAAGACTGATGACAAAAAAGTGGAACAACCCCTGAATATTTCAATGCCTATTTCCGAAGAAAAAAAGAAATCATTTTACCATTGGTACGATGGAAAAGACAAGTCAAAGTGGGCGAAATATTTTCATGGGGAGTATTTGCATAACTTTTTTGATCAGATATTGGATGTAGGAGCTTGGTTTGAGGATTCTGTAAGTATATGTATATATTTCAATATATTTATACATTATATAATACTTTTATATATACTTATCAGTAATACTTTTTAATGCAGCATCTGCAGGAAGGTCTAGCTCTCATAAGGTCTAAACAACGTCGTCTTCCTCAACTCTATGATCAACACTGTGCAGTCCTCGACGCTTATTTTGGGCAAGTTCTTGATGGAGAAGTTCAACGCCTTTGGACACTGAAGAAAAGTAATCCGGAAATAAAAGCAAAGAAAAACGTCAAACAACCGCAAACGATGAGTATGGTAGAAGTTGAGAAGCTTCTCCTTGGGTCTCCATATAATGATACATTTGATGAATATTTTGACGGAAGGAGACCATATAACAGACGAAATTGGCTTGAAGTCCGTAACGTTTACGGTATACTAAATATTGCAGATATGCACTGGATTACTATTGTGTGGTTTCTTGACGAGGGTAGAATTGAACTTCTCGATTGCAATAGAACTTGCTATCGAAAAGAGGCATTAGATCGGGTGATGTGGGCACCGTCCGTGCTATTTCCGAAGCTACTAAAGGCTTCCGGCCGGTTTTCTCATTTGAAATCGGAAATATTTGACCGACGGTGGAAATACGATTTCGTTGACAACTTACCCTCAAACTCACATGGGTTAGTACCTTAACCTATCCTTTTGTTTTTTCTAAATTATAGTGTTTAATATTTTTGTTGTTTTTAAATTGCAGTGGAGATTGTGGGATATATGCACTTAAATTCGTGGAGTTCCATATGACTAAGACTCCCATTGATTCACTTAATGACTCCACGATTCCATACTTCAGAGAGGCTCTAGCTATAGAGATCTTTCAAGAAGAAGTGCATGTAAAAAATAAATAGTGTGTTTTTGTATATTTTGTGTATTTTGTATATTTTGTGTTTGAGATCCAAAATAATAAATAATTTCGAATCTGGTAAAATGTACAAAACATTAGTTTGGATGAGAAAAAATTAATATTGCTTCATTTTTTATGCTTATTTGAGTGAAAACCATTTTCTTAACAATTAGAATGGAATGATAAAAAATTAGACACAAATTAAACGTTTCATAACAACCATCACTTTCATAGGCATAAAATTTCAAGTTTTTGGTCATTTTTTAAAATAATAAAGTAATCAATAATATAATAAAGTTATTCTTTAAGAAAATTTAATTTGATTGACAAAAAAACAATCTCAAACCTCATATATAATTTGATTGACAAAAGTCTTGTTCTACAAAATACAATTAATATAATGTTCCATTAAACCATTAGACCATTAGTTGCAATCTCATATTTTGTATATTTTCCAAGTGTGTTTGACAAAATAAAGAAATTGTTCTAACTATTTACACACTACTTTAGTAAATTCATAGACTATAATATAGATTAATACGATAAACTTGATTCAAGCACTATACTCGTCCAATAATTTTGGATTGCCATATTTGAGAGAATTTTTACTAAACTAATCTTTAATTCATCTAATTCGTGCATTTATTTTTTAAATTTTGAGTTTGAGATCCAAATAATCAATAATTTATTCTATTTTAATATTTTAATTTGATTTTTGTAAATAAGCGATTTGGCTTGCCTCAAGCGATCTCATAGATCGCTTAAGGCAAGCGATATCGCTTATTTACAGTTTCGCCCCCCAAACTGTAAATAAGCGATTTGGCTTCCCTCAAGCGATCTATGAGATCGCTTGAGGCAAGCCAAATCGCTTATTTACAAAAATCAAATTAAAATATTAAAATAGAAGAAATTATTGATTATTTGGATCTCAAACTCAAAATTTAAAAAATAAATGCACGAATTAGATGAATTAAAGATGAAATTAGTGGACGAGTATAGTGCATGAATCTCGTTTATCGTATTAATCTATATTATAGTATATGAATTTACTAAAGTAGTGTGTAAATAGTTAGAACAATTTCTTTATTTTGTCAAACACACTTGGAAAATATACAAAATATGAGATTGCAACTAATGGTCTAATGGTTTAATGGAACATTATATTAATTGTATTTTGTAGAACAAGACTTTTGTCAATCAAATTATATATGAGGTTTGAGATTGTTTTTTTGTCAATCAAATTAAATTTTCTTAAAGAATAACTTTATTATATTATTGATTACTTTATTATTTTAAAAAATGACCAAAAACTTGAAATTTTATGCCTATGAAAGTGATGGTTGTTATGAAACGTTTAATTTGTGTCTAATTTTTTATCATTTCATTCTAATTGTTAAGAAAATGGTTTTCACTCAAATAAGCATAAAAAATGAAGCAATATTAATTTTTTCTCATCCAAACTAATGTTTTGTACATTTTACCAGATTCGAAATTATGGGCTTTGAAAAATAAAATTAATAAATTAAAATAGAAGAAATTCGTGAAAAATAATTAAAGTAGATTAGTACAATCGAAAAATATAAATTGTACACCTTTCAAAATTATAAATTGTACACAAATCGAAAATATAAATTTGGTCATTTGGAAAGAGGTGGTTGGTTGCAAGTACGCTTCTTGTGACCCGGTTGCTTACACTTCGAGCACATGTTTTTCTTTTTGTTGCCCTCACCAGCGGAAGGAATCCTCTTAACTCTTTTTCTGCCCCTTGATACCTTTATTTTTGGCGGATAAATGATGATATTTGCCACTGATTCGGGTACCTCCCATTGTTCCTCTGCTGGATTAGGATATATATTTTCTACATAAGCATGCAAGAAACTTTCAGTTTTATAGGTAGAAGAGCAAAATGTGTAGATTCTCCTACCGAAATCCGGTAGTTTTTGATCTCTAATAGCAGCTAATGCATGAGAACATGGAATCTTGTCAACATTAAAAACTCTACAGCTGCATTCCTTCTTATTTAGATCCACAACAACATCCCGACTTCCACCGCGCACAATGAATTCATGCACATTAATTGGACTTGCTACAAGTACATTGGAAAGTTCCAAATTTTTGCGCAATAGGCTTTCTTTGGATGGAACTAATATCGTTGTGCAATCAACCATTTCCATACGACGCTCATAAAACCACGTAGAAAGTATTCTTTGTATTGCATCAAAAAGAGCGGTAATTGGAAATTATCTTTCTATTAAAATCCTTGCATTAATAGACTCAGCTATGTTGGTTGTCATAATGTTAAACCTGTTTGCAGGAGAATGAGCTCTACTCCATCGGTGGAATCCAACATCATGTTCAAGATAGTCGGCCGCTTTGCTTTCGATCCGTCGAATTTCGCGAAAATGCTCATGAAAGTCATCAAGTGTGTAAGCTTGCGCTGCCGAATAATAGGGACGAATAATTTCACCACGCTTGAATTTTATCCTTAAGTTCTCTCCGAGGTGCCTCATGCAATACCCATGATGCGCCATGGGGTAAACTTTTGCAATTGAATTCTTTATAGACTGGTTCCTGTCGGATATTATGCATAGCTCATCACTGTCAGGAACTATATCTTGCAAATGTTTCAAAAACCACCCCCATGATTTGTCATTCTCAGAGTCAACTACTGCCCATGCAATAGGATATATATGGTTCTCACTGTCTTGTGCAGTGGCAACAAACAATGTACCACAAAACTTTCCAGTTAAAAAACAACCATCAAGGGCTAAAATTTTCCTCATTAACACAAACCCCCTTATGCACGGTCCAAAAGCTACAAAAAAATAAAAAAATCTATTTTCTTTATCAACCGCTAAATCTGTCTTGGTTCCTTGATTTGTCAACTCTAAAATATGACGATATGCTTCAAGAACTGCGAACCCATGTCCTGGTGTTCCTCTCACAAAATCTTTTGCATATTGTCTCCCTTTCCAACATTTCCAATAACTAACAGTACATCCCAAGTGTGTTTTCACATAATGCTTCAAATCACTGGATGTAGGACCTTTTCCATTTACAAATAGAGGCTTCACGAACTCTCCAATAACATCAGCCGATGCTTGCCGATGTTCACCTCCAATATGTTCCAAACCACATATGTGCTCACGAATGTATTTTCTAATAACAAATTTACTTGAATCGGGGATCTTAACACATCGAATCCACCACTTGCAATTTGGGGAAGCACATCCAAGAACAATTAGTGATTTTGTAGATTTTTTTGTTACAAACTCAAATTTTCCTTTCACAGCAACAAATTTTATCTTCCTTATCGCGTGCATCTTGTCATTGAACAAATATCCTTCAGACAAATCCGATCTGTCATCAAATGTGTGATATGTAATTTTTCCAACTTCACCTCCTGTTTTTCCCTCTAACATTTCTCGACTCAACATAGTTTCTTCATCGGCATCACCATCCTCTAGAAGTAGATGATCGGTTAGACTATTATCTTTATCCGTAATCTTATTTTGTTCTTCATTAAGTTCTTCCAATTTATTGTTCTCATTTACATCCATAGTCTCATCTTCACCATTGAAATCAAAATCAAATATTGTATTCTCGTTTGGTGAACAAATTTTCGGTAATTCAAATTGATTGTCCTCTCCAACATGAGATATAGAGACTTTTAAAATGGGCCTCCAACCATCACAACCAACATCACTTTTGTACATCATTAGATCTTCATCCGACTTTATTTCAGTAGGATGTACTTTTTCGTTCGGAGGTGCACTTGTTATAATATACTTCACATGTACATCAGTAGGTAAGCAACTCAGCTCGCTCTTTTTGATAATTTCATCAATAAACATCTCATAAGTAGTATCTGTACTCAAAAGAAGTGGTGTAGTTACATTACCTTTTGCATACCACTCCCAACCACTTTCTTTCTCCACCCAATCGCCATATACAACACCTACAATAAATGCTTTCATTGAATGCAATTAAATATCTGCATTATAAAAACAAAAAAAAGAATATCAGTAAATAGCTTAGAAAATTATAAATTTGAATTCAAAAAGATTTATAGTGTAATTTTGTATACAGAAGTGCTTAAATATCCTTGTTAGAAGTGCTTATTGTGATTGCTAAAAGAGAGGTCTTATCGGATGCGAAATCTGTTAAAAAGCGATCTCGCGACCTTAAGCGATCTCTGAGATCGCTTTTTAATTTAGCGCAAAATTAAAAAGCGATCTTGCGACCTTAAGCGATCTCAGAGATCGCTTAAGGGCGCGGCGCGAGATCGCTTTTTAATTTTGCAATCTCGCTAAAGTAAAAAGCGATCTCGCGCCGCGCTCTTAAGCGATCTCTGAGTCGCAAGATTGCTTTTTAATTTGCGAGATCGCTGAATTAAAAAGCGATCTCGCGCCGCGCCCTTAAGCGATCTCTGAGATCGCTTAAGGTCGCGAGATCGCTTTTTAGTTTTGCGCTAAATTAAAAAGCGATCTCGGAGATCACTTAAGGTCGCGAGATCGCTTATTAATTTTGCGCTAAATTAAAAAGCGATCTCGCGACTCTTAAGCGATCTCAGAGATCGCTTATGGGTCGCGAAATCGAGATCGAGCAGAGCAGAAAAAAATTTTCGCCAAAAATCATCAAAATCTCATTACCCATCTTCCCAACTAGATATATATTTGATATGGGTACAAAATAGTTCTTACCTTCAACTTTCTAGTTCAACTTTTGTGGAAATCCTCCTTAAATATATTTTATCTTGGACCACAATACTTCTTTTGATAATATAGGATTTCAATATAAAAGTATTTGGAAGAATGTTTGCAAAAGAGAAGAAGAAGTGCTCAAATACCTTGAGATGATGTCTTCTACGTGGAGAAAATGCAAGAAAAGTGAAGGAAGATGAAGAAGAGAGGATAAAAATTCGTCAAATTGGGATGACAAATTAGGGTTTGTAAATATTTTTTGGGTTTGATTTGTAGTATTTATAAGTTTTGGGGTTACAATTATATTTTTAAAAGTGGGTAAACTATTTTTCTTAATTAGATAAGTTATTAATATTATTATTCATGTTAATTAGTAAAAAGGGTTATTTATTAAAGAGTTCCAAACTTGAGGGTTATTTAACTAAATAGAAACTTAAAAGGGTTATTTAATAAACTTACCCAGATGAAATCGCCATTGATTTTTTCACTCTCTAATTTTTTACTCTCTCTCAACTCTATTGCACAAACTATTATTTTTTGGAAAAATTATATTTGATTTCCTGATGTTTGTGATATTTATATTTAAAATCTATTTAGATGCTTTAATTATATATATGTCCTTAAATTTGTCAATATTTTTACATATATGTCTCTAAATTGGTCAATATTCGCTCCTAAATCAGTGGTGGGATCTAAATGTATATAATTTAAGTTAAACTAAATAATTTTGGGTGTTACTTATATCTAGAAACCAACTTTTACATTAAATTGACTTAATATAGACCAATTCAGAGATCTAAATATAACAAACGTATTTAAGTGAATTTAAATATAAATATACCAATATCAGGAATCTATATGTAATTCGCCCTAATTTTTTAGGCTCCAATCCCCTATTACAAACTGTAACAATCTATATTCTATACTATATTATAAGCCCGTTCAACCTGGTTACAAATTAATTTTAATTTATTATTAATTTAATAAATACATTAAAATAATTACAAAAATTAATAATGTAAAATTAAATATATAGTTTTCTTTTTTCATACATCTCGCGGGTGACTAATCTACTAGTTATTTACAAATAGTGTTGCATATGGGGAAAAAGGGGCGTGCAACTTAGGCACATTGATCCGTCTTGCTCTGTTTGTCAATTTGAGAATGAGGCTATTAGACATGCACTTGTACTGTCTCCGTGCATTCACCATAAAACAATACACTTTTCAATGATGCATTTTTAGTGATGGAGAAAATTTTGTCACAGATTTTTCCGATTTTATATTAAACTATGTATTTGTTGATTTAAGATGATATAAAATCCTTCTAAAAAAGAGAAAGAAAAAAGAAAGTTTTGTTTGCTAATTTTCAATTTCTTACCGATCTTTTGAAGTCCTAATGAATTAATGTTTTTATAAGATTTCAAAGTTAAAATAGTATTTTAGATAACCTCAGTAAATTTTTAGTAATTATCCCATCTTGAAAGGTAAAATTTACCTTTCCTGTTTTTCCCTTTAGGAATAGAGCATTTTATAAGATGTTACCCAAAAACCTTCTCAAGACGGCCCTACCTATATATGTGAACCTTGATTTCAAGTAAAAGTTGATAACTTTATAATAATGAGATGTGGTAAGTGGCATATTATTAATGTTGTGGTACGTAATAACATATTCAGAAGATGAGTGTTTCTAGTTATAATTTCCTACAATTTCAGACCAAAAATTAACTCCATAAGTAAACCATTCATTAATTGTTTCATGCAGCACGTGTATAGTTGTATCCAGAAGAAGTTCTGTTTTTTGTAAAAAAAATAAAATTAACTGGACTTGAGCAATTGAAAGTGGAAGTGATGACAAGAAAAACCACACAATAAATATCCCAAAAGCTTGGGTTTTAGTCCGTATCTTTTTCTCTCTCATAACTAACCATAAATGTTGGGAAGTCCCCGTATAATTTTTCAGCTTCGATGATAGCCCCTTTGAAGCTATTGTCAATCTGGAACATAAACAGTATATTAAGTAAAGAATTGAATAAACAATAGAGTGTTCATCGTGGCTAGCCATGAATGCAACTTACTTCTTTCATCGTTAGTTCTACTAAGAATTTTGACAAGAATGTCTTTTTTGCATCGTATCTGCTGTAGCAAAATTCCTGTAAATGCAAAAGACCGTAATTCTAGAGATTAAACATGCTAAAAGTACTTGTTTTAGTTGTTTATGAAAGTGATGAACTTTATAAATGAATTCATTCCATGAGTACCTACCTGTTCGCGCATTGTTTTTCTTATGCGTTCCTTGGTAAATTCTGTTGATTCTGCAGCCATTTTACTAACAGTCTAACAGAGACATTTTTTGCAAATTATTAATTGGTTGGCTGACATGGGTGAAAAAGAAATTAAGTAATTTGGATGTATAAAAGAATTAATCAAGACTTACTTGCAACTGCTCCTTTGTCCATCAGCCCATTTAAAGCACAGATATAGCCAAAAAAACGTACTTACGGCCAACAGGTAGAATCAAAACCAGCAGTTCCATACTTCCATTCAAAGAGAGAAAACTCAAAACCATCCCATTGATAAAGAGAAAATTAAAGTACTTACGCCCAACAGGTAGAATCAATCGTCCTTCTTCAAGCTTAATTTGGTTTTAAGCCAAGAGGAGATGAGAGGATATTCTTCTCAAGTGTACTCAAGGCCTGGAAAAGCGTCGCTCAAAAGTCAAAACTATAAACATATATACGAAACTTTGCTAAAATTTTGCAAATATCACCTTAAAATATAAAAATATATATATAATACAATGTTGTGGAACTCTCGAGGGTTTTTTGTAACTTGCCCATAAAAATATGATGTAATGATTATGTAGAATACTATTTTGTGGACCTTCTGATGCCGGTTTGGTAAGCAATTTCCTCCATATACCAAATTCATGGCTCAGAATATAAAGTGCGTTCGACATATCTTTGCCTGCTGATAATAAACATACCAACGGATGTAAATTATGACCTATGTTCTCGTGCTCATTCTCACCATCTCTCTCTTCGTCTTCTTCGTCGTCCTTTTTGACTCTTAATCCTATTTTATGGACCTAGTGATAATGATGCCTGCATTCTGGTAAGCAATTTGTCCAATTCAGCCAATTCACGATTCAGCTTAGCAAGTGCTGACCGCATCCGCGCGATATACTTGTACTCCCCTGGAATATTAAAGTGACAAAAAAGAATTAAAGTACTCAATTAAAAATATTACCTTGTGAGTTAAAATTGAAGAGTTATCCGAAGGTTACCTTCCCTCGGCAGTGGCCGTGTCCATGGGTAGCCGGCTTGATGATGGATCTCGTCTGTTATGAATTCCAGATATAAAATATAATTTAATAACACAAAATTATAAAAAAATATTTTTAAATTATAATGAGAGAAGAAAACAGAGGAGAAGGAAGAATCCCGAGGAGAAGAGACAGAAACTTTTAAATTAATATTTTTTAAAAAAGCGTTTATGAAACCAAGGTAAACCTTGAAAGAGAAAGTGAGAAAGTGTACTTAATAAATGCTGTCGTTGACTTCCATTGGCGAATCCTCTCCGAGTATTAAATTGATAAAAACGAGAACTCGACAACCTATCAGGCTCAGCAGCTACACATTCATGGGAACTCTCGATAGACGAGTAATTTGGGTGAGAGTGGATGGAAGCCGTTCGAAGTGTATAAAATAGGTTTCTCGGGGAAATTAGGGCTCGTCTCAGGGAGATTGAGATCGCCATTGTTGAACACTCTGTGTAAAGAGAACTGAGCGTGTAATTTTCAGGTTGGGTTTTGTTTACTTGATCCCCAAGTTGGATTATCATTATATAATGACCGCTTTGCTTTAGCCCACTATTGGGCTGCTTAAGGTGCAAGAAACAAAATTACCCTCAATCAAATTACTTCTAGATTTGCATTCGGATTTTTGTATATAATTAATAATGTGATATTTAAATTTTATATTATACAATTCAGAATTCTTGAGATTATCTACCTGAACGGCTGAACTTTCATATACAAATATTCTCATTATACTCTATTTCGATATATATGAAATTAAATATAAATAATTATTTTAAATATAATCCAAGATAAGATTATTCAAAATAATCTGAATATTTTTTCACCTTTATTGTCATAAACCTAAGATTTTTTAGATAAATTTATTATGAAAATTAATTTGAATTCAAATTTACTCTATCTTTTTCTAATACTAAAATGAATATTGTAACTATTTCATAATTTATACTACCACTTCATTATGATGTAAGAATTAATTTTGTAACTAATTAAATACTTGGTAATTAATTAGTATTTAATGAATTAGTTATAATTTATATTTTTAAATAAATGATAGTTTTAATTATTTTTCTTATTAAAAGAAATTTAAGGAGTCACAAAGTCCTCTAGCTAGAGAACCATTGGGGTTTGGCCAATGGCTAATGGCTACCAGATATTACTTCAGTGTGGAGGTCTGTGTTCGATTCATTGCAATGACAAGGATCGAATTGTGTACGTGTTTTTTTCTTTAAAAAAAAGTCCTCTAGCTAGAGCTCAATTCCTACTAACTCTTCATTTAAATAAGATTCATATTGTGTGTGAATTGGTACTCGATCCATTCTCACTTCACACAATCTCCTTAGAACAACTTAAACCAATTCTTCTTCTGGAATCTCGTTTGAAAAAGAACTTCAAGCAAATCTTCAAAAATACTGGAAGTGCAAGGGCAATTTGTTATGTGCCAATACTATCCCTCATAGTTTAGAAAATTACAAAAAGAGGCAACTGCTATTAATTTTGTTTTTACGTTTTATGTTAGTGAGGAATTATCATATTGCGTTTACGTTTTTAGTTTAGAGATTAGCACTTCTTCTTCTCACTTGTTAGCAATTAGTATATATCAGAAAAAAATGGAGGCATTGTGTATGCTATGTTGATGTTTGGTGAATATATTGAAAGTTTTCACCCCAACTCTCTCTCTACTGATCCTTCTCGATTATTGCTGCGCTAGGTTCAACTCGAGGCCAGTTCTTTCTTCCCCTGGTCTCCTCTCGACTTAGATTTCTATTTTGGTAATTGGTACATATTACACAATTCCACCCGCGGGATTTGCACTTGAGTACCAAAAATGATCATTAATTAAAAGATTGGACACTTATTTGTAAAATATTAAAAGTTAGATACAAAGTGAAAAGATAGCCAAAAATTGGAGTGCGGTTTGACAAAATTATTTTATTTTGATTTTAGGAAAAATTACACTTAAACCCAAAAAAAATTTACTAAATTACAACGTATGACTCTCTTAGTCAAATAATTACAGTTACACCCCACACGAAATTGAAAGATTGCAAAATATACCCAAGCATTAGGGTTTCCGCTATTAATTAATGGAATATTCTCTTTTCAGTTTTAAAAAATTTCACTTAGACCCCAAAAGAGTTTATGATATTACAAATAACATCCAAATACAGTCTAGGAACAACCCATGGTATAAAAAAATAAGGGTGTTTTCGGCATTCACTATTATTTTTGATGACTTCATCAACTATACATAACGGATGCCTAACGAAACCTTAATGTTTGAGTGTATTTTGTAATTATTCAATTTCATGTGAGGTATAACTGTAATTGTTTGACTAAAAGGGGTCTAACTGTAATTTCATGAGTTATAATTTAGCAAACTCCTTTGGGGTCTAAGTGTAATTTTCTCTTAATTTTATTAGGGGTGATCATGGTTCGGTTTCGGTTTTTTTCCAATCAATTTCAAACCGAACCGTTATATGCGGTTTTTGAATGTATAAATTTTAAATTGCGGTTTTGTAAACTAAAACCGACAGTGCGGTTTATTGTAGTTTCGGTGCGGTTTTAAATAATTTAAATTATTAACTATCTAAAACTAAAAATATAATAAATTCAAACATCAATTTGACATTTTGTGTGTTTGTGAATTAAATCTTTTGCAAAGTGTAATTGTTCGTCCCTATATATTAATAGTTTACTTTAATTAGAATTAAAATTTATACTGATATTTTACTTAAAAGTATTAAATTTAGTATATAATAGGGTTACTTCTTTTCTTTTTTACAAATAAGTATTAATATTCTTTTAAAATTTTAAATAAACTAGCTAATAAATATAATTATATATAGTATACAAATATATACGGTTCGGTTCAGTTTGATCTGTGCGGTTTGTGGTCTAAACTATAACCTAACCTATTTTTCGGTGCGGTTTTAATAGAAACAATTAAATTGCGGTTTTTTAAATAAATTGATAAATACGGTTCGATTTGGTACGGTTTGATTCATTTTGCGATTTTTTAAAAAATCTGCTCAGCCATAAATTTTATAACCAAAAGAAGGAAGCGCTTTTGGTGTTGTCTAGTTCTTGAAACGCGACTTTAGTTTACGTTGGAGGAGGATATTTAGTAATACGACAAGCTTACCGATTCTATGGTGCATACCGTCCCAAAACCCCTCGCAGCTAATTCCTTTTAACCCTCACATTTTTCTCATTTCCAGAGACATTGGCATATCAGTTTCTACTTACTGTGAATCCTCTGATCTTCAAATATCTTTTCTACCTAGAAAAAAAATAAATATTAAAATATAATGAGAGCTTCCATACCTTATAGGTCCTCCGGAATTCCTTTTTTCTCAAGAACAACCTTTCTTCAGTCAAGGTAAAACAAGAAGAAAATTGGGTAGTTTTTGCTGTGTTTTTTGTTTGTTTTAATGGGTTTTGTAAAGATTTTGATTCTGGGACGGATAGTTTGTAGCTTTTGCTTGTGAAACTATTATGAATTTTGTTTTTATCTTATTCCTGAATTTTGTAATTTTATGTGAAGTTTGATTTATCCTGTTTTCGAATGTGACGCCATTGCGTTTTTCCTTGGTGGGCTGTGGTTTAAGTTCAAATATTGAATGCCCATTGGGTAATTTAGTGGAGTTTCGGGCTGTTAAAATGAAATGCTGGAAATCATATAGTTTATATGGATATGGTGGGACCTCTGTGTGTGTGAGAGTGAGTGAGTTTTCAAATTCTGTTGGACTATACAATTTTGCTTCTGGATAAAGAGCAGCAGCATAATCTGACTATAAATACAGAAATTAATTGCCAACAGGCATACATACATTCTAACAGCTTTCGTTAAACATCAAGGTTCGTAGCGTGAGTTGTAAATTTTGTTTGTAAATGCCAATTCAGCTATGTAGAAGTATAATCGGTTTTAGTGTTGTTGTGTAGGCACATTTTGATAAGATATCAAGTTATCCTCAATCAAACTGATATAATCAATCTGCAAGATGACTTTAACGAATCTGTTTTAATGTTGGGATTGTTTAAAGTTTTTGAAAATTAATTTTCATGATATGTAATGCTACTAGATAGTCTTATTTCACAATTTATGTATCTTAATGTTCAATTATTTTGATCAGATCCATTTTTTTTCGACTTTTTCCCTCAACAGGACTGATCTTTCTCTTCCTCAGAAGGTTTTCTTTTCTCGAGCCAAGCATGGTAAGATATTAAATACTCTATTATTGTCTACGTGACTACTTAATGGCACATTCTTGTGGAAATTGTTAAAAAATGGATATTTTTCACAAAATAACATTAACATGGTTGGATTCCTTTTGATTGAAAGCTGAATCTGGAATAGAAGGATCGTTTAGCTTAAGGCTAGTGCCTCCGACTTTGTTAGCAGCAGAAAAGGAAGAAGCTAAAGCTGTATTGACATTATTCTTGAAGAAACAAGGTTTAAGCAATGCAGTTGCATCAAGAACTATCAACAAGTCGGATGCTTTTGTGGACCATCTTGTTTCGCGCCTTCACTCTATTCATAAGTCTCGATACTTAGTAGGTTTGATTTCTAAATTCTATAATTCCATCAAAATGCATTTTAAAAGCATATTACCCTTCCATGAATTATTTTTAGTCTATGTTTTAGATTGATGGATTTCAAGTTGAGGATTTCGAACTGTGTTAATAAATCTGTTGAACTTTTTTCGGCAATTTCATGTTTATAATGTATCAACTTCTTGACCTTCCATTTTGGAGTTATATTTTGAGTAATATTTTTGGATTGTGTTTGGATGGAAAGGTTTTAGAAAAAGGATTCAAATGACTGTGGATGTGTGCAAAGCCTTTAGCTTTTGGAGAAGCTAAAGTTGTAAAGGATGGAGTAGTAAAAGTGAGGAGCGTTTGAAAAAGAAAAGTGAAAAGTGAAAAAATAAAGTACTTGAGTGTTTCAAAAATAAGTTGAGAAGCTCTTTTGCTACTCTATACAAACTTCCGTTTGTTTACAAAATTAACCTAAATGTAAGAAATGTTAGTTAAAAGTTGGTGTTCGCGTACTTCCAGTTTGATTTTCCAAACACTTCCACATTGCTGGAAGACAGCAAAAGCACAAAAGTTCCTTTTTCTTGAGTTTGCAAACACTGCTTCAATATTACACGGATTAAAATCCACCTTAATAACTCCGAGAAATAGATATGAATAGAATTTGAAATCCAATATAACATGACATTATCCCAACAAGCTCCTTCAGCTCCAAATCCATCAATCCAAACACAACCTTAAACTATTTTACTCAACAATCTTTGCTTTTCAGGTCGTGAACTCACAACTCTCGAGATTAGAGACGCTCTAATCCCATATCTAGAAACACTCCTCGAAGAATACGGAACAATTTTAGTAGATTTAGTTGAAAACTTTCCAGAGAGCCCACCGGACAAAGACAAACCAGAGGACAACATCCAAAAGCAACCAGTAACAGAAACTTCAGCTTCCACATCAGCTTCTCCCTCTCCTCCCACAATTGACTCCAAAAAGCTAAAAGCCCTTGCGCGTGTCGGTCCGACGGGCAAACTCCCTTCACACATAACCTACCTCATAGACGACCTCGGCATGGAAATCGAATCAATCAGAGAAATAATCCGAAAATTCCCAGCTTTTGCTTACTACAGCTTAGAAGGCAAAATCAAACCCGTAATAGAATTTCTCCTCGATTTAGGAGTCCCAAAATCCGACATTCCCATAATCTTAACCAAAAGGCCTCAATTATGCGGAATCAGTCTACAAGAAAATCTCATCCCGACAATGATGTTTCTAGAAGAGCTAGGCGTGGACAAAAAGCAGTGGGCAAAAGTGATTTATCGTTTTCCTCCGCTTCTCACCTACAGCAAACAAAAGCTGCAATCGACCGTTGATTTTCTCTACGAGATGGGACTTTCATCCGATAACGTGGGTAAAGTGCTGACTCGTTGTCCACACATCATAAGTTACAGCGTGGAGGAAAAACTCCGGCCCACAGCTGACTATTTCTCATCATTGAATGTTGATATTGCATTTCTTCTTTATCGATCTCCTCAAACTTTTGGGTTAAGTATTGAGGGAAATTTGAAGCCGATTACTGAGTTCTTCTTGGGAAAAGGGTATAGTTTGGGGGAAGTTGCAACTATGATCTCGAGGTATGGAGCTTTGTATACTTTTAGTTTGCCCGATAATCTGATGCCGAAATGGGAGTTTTATTTGAGTACGATTTATCCTCAATCGGAATTGGTTAAGTTTCCTCAGTATTTTGGGTATAGTTTGGATGAGAGGATTAAGCCGAGGTATGAGATTATGAGGAATAGTGGAGTGAAGATGTTACTTAACCAGATGTTGTCTCTCTCGGATGAAGATTTCCATAAGCTTTTGAAGAAAAAGATAGAGAAAAAAGCTTAAAAGCTACCTTTTTTTTTGGGTTCTAATTTAGCTTGTATTGTTAGATACTCATAGATAAAACTTTAATTTCTGTGTAGGTGAAGGAATTTGTTGAATATGTGTAATTTTGAAAGGTGAGGGGGAGATTTCTTGAATGTGTAATTGTATTTTAGGTGAAACTTTTTGATGAGGTTATGAAATACTCTGTTTTTGTGTACATATAAGCTAGAAAATTTGAATAGAGTTCAATTGATTCAGCATTTGAATATTTTGTGTATGCTTTCTCTGTTTTTTTATCTGGTTGAAACTTGGTGACTTTGCAGGTATTTCTGGTGATATAGATATATTTGAACATTTTGATTATTAAATGTCTGTTTTACCCTCTATCATAGCTATTTTAGTTTGATATTCTTATTTGACCCTCAAATAGTGGTGTAAATGTGTTCAATTTGGTTTAATTAGTTAAAGGAATGTTGAGTTGAGTACCAAATAGTTTGAAAAAGTAGAGTTCAAATAAATTCAATTTGGATATCTTATACTAATTTTTTTTCTATTTGCAATGATAATAATATGGAGTTATTATTTATGAATCTTATAAATTTCATGGTTTTGGTTATATTCATGCGTTAAATACTTGTCTTGAAAATATTTAATATGAGATAAGTTCTTAAATATTTTATTTTTATATTAAATATACAAGAATTTGTAAAATCTTTTAGATACTTCCACCAATTTCCTCTAAAGCAGCAGAAATATAGAATTCATATAGAAAAAAAAATAAAAATTGGGGCAAAAATTTATATCAATTGCCTTGGGTTTGTTTTAAGTTTTGATTAATTAATAAAAGCCTAATAAATTGTTTATTTTTGTCCTTAAATAACTGGGCTGGATCAAGAAAATTTTGCAGGCCCTAAATGATAAAATTATAAGGCCCATCTGATAGGAAAAATGAAAATAGTCTCTCCCTCTCTCACAGACTCCCTCGAGGGTTTACAAGGCAGAATTAACCGAAATTCTGCAGCTATTCTCGTTTTCCTGCGATTTCCTTATTGAATCATCAGAGAAAAACATTGAGGGAGTGTGATTATGTCGACCCCAGCAGCTCAATCTTTTAGTGGAAATCTGAAGGCAGGTGTTCTTTCACTTTGTAATTTTATCTGAGCTTGGTGAAGAATTAATTTGAATTCTATGATGCGTGGAAGGTGTTTGTGGAATTTACTGAGAAAAATTTTGAATTCAGCAAACATTTCGTATTGAGGGAGAAAATGATTGTGGATTTCTGGGCTAAAATGATGTTATGCGAGGGTTTATGCAAACCTGGCTATTCCATTTAAATGTTGTCGTCTTTTATTTTAGAGGAAACTCTGCCGCACTTTCAGAACACGGATTTGATGTCTCAGTTTTCATTCTAAATGAGCTGTCTATTGTGTTTTCCCTTTGTTAGAGATATTCAGATTCGGAATATTTATGTTAATTTGTTTTAGATTACAGAAATTGTGGCTTTAATTTGTTTTTACAGAAGACCTAGCTCGCAGTAAACCTAAACAAGGTTTATAGTAGGATGTTCTCATGTGGATTCTAAATTGATGTCTTCTTATTGATCTTTATGCTACTCGTCGGATTCGTCTTACTATGATCAATTATCTTGCAGAAAGCACTTGCTGGAATTAGACGCATCGATGTGGAAGGTCTCAGATGGAGGGTTTTTGATGCAAAAGGACAGGTTTTGATATATTTATACTTGGTGGTGTAGCATATATTCCTATTTATGATCTAGGCAATTATTGAATTTCGTGTTTTTTGATGCAGGTCTTGGGAAGGCTGGCATCACATATATCAACTGTGGTTCAAGGCAAAGACAAGCCTACATATACACCGTATCGTGAGGAAGGCGATATGTGCATTGTTATCAATGCAAAGGATGTCTGCGTCACTGGGAGGAAAATGACTGATAAGTTTTACCGTTGGCATACAGGGCAAGTACCACTTCTTTACATCTTTCGGTTGCTTTGGATTGTAGCGTAAATGTAATGGATTGTAATTTATCATGCAGCATGCTGTTGCTTTCTGTTTCGCGGTTCCTTGCAAATTATTTTGTATTTCTTGCATGTTATGATCCTGTCTGGTGATGTGTTTAGACTCTTTGATGCTATAGGTACGTAGGCCACCTTAAGGAAAGGAGTTTGAAAGATCAGATGGCAAAGGACCCAACAGAAGTTATTCGAAAAGCTGTCATGCGCATGCTTCCTAGAAACAAATTACGTGATGTGAGTCTATCTCTATGTTGTTATTACATTTTTTTCTTTGGTAGCAGTTTTCTTTGTCGGTGGGCTTTGAGCATTATGTCAGTCCATTCATCTATTTGAATTGAGGGGCATTGGAATTTTCTGAAATCAATACCTACAAGTAGAAATTTTTTTAAACCACTTTCACTGTAAGTTTTGTCGGGTGCATAGGATTGAATAATCTGATGTTGCGTGTTGAGCTTACTAATGCTGCCTTTCCTAAATCCAGCAAAACGTATTTGCTGTCTACATGAGTGTGATTTCTTCAATGTGGTGACTTACTCATAAGGGGAATTTTTGTGGCACCTCTAAATCTACATGCTGCTTTTTACCTGGGAGCAATTTAGTCAATAAAGACTCCTACTTAAATGGAAACTGCAAGTTTCGAAACCAGATTTTAACTACAGAAATACGTAATTGTTAGGAATTTAATTATTTTTCGACAATACTATTTCAAATCTCGAAGTCCGATTTCAGTAAGCTTCATGTGAGTTGCTCTAGCATTTCAAAAACGTTCTTTGACGCCTAAGAAGGCCTTATATGAGTTGCCCTAGTTGTCTTTCTATGCTAGAGCACAGTTTTTACCCTTTATTGGGATGTTCATCTCAATGCACATAATTTTCTTTGTTGGTTGATTTATTGTATTTGCAAACACTACTATTTTTGGAGAAGTTAAAATAGAAGCAAAAGTTGTAGTAGTAAAAGTTGGGAGTGTTGGAAAAAGGAAGTGAAAAGCAAATAGTTGAGTGTTTGGAAGAAAAAAAAAAAGCTAAGAACCACTTTTACTACTCCCAAGAAACTTCCATTTATTTATGAAAATCATCTAGATGATAGAAGTTGGAAGTCAAAAGCATGTCCTTAGGTGCTTCTAGCTTCTAGCTAATTTCTTCCTAAAATTAGCCGAAGCTGGTTTTTCCCAACACTCTCAAAGTGCTGGAAAAAAAGACAAAAAGCTCAAAAGTGTGTTTATTTTTCAAGTTCGCAATCATTATCTTACCTGACATGGGTCTTTGTTATTCAGGATAGAGACAGAAAATTGAGAATATTTGCCGGCAGCGAGCATCCTTTTGGTGATAGGGCTCTTCTAGAACATTATGAAATGCCTCCAAGACAAGTGCGTGAAATGCGTCCCCGTGCACGACGAGCTATGATTCGAGCTCAAAAGAAAGCTGAAGAACAACAACAGTCTACTCCAAATACAAGGAAAGGGAAAAAGAGAGACAATGTCGATGAAGAACTAAGTGCCTGATTGTAGTTTGTTTTCCAGATTGCCTTAGCCTTCTTTTTCTGCTAGCAATCTTCATTGACTGGAATCAGCATGCAATGAACTCCTAGCTTTTGGTAGTTATTATTGAAGTATTTTCATGGTCATGATAAGGGATTTGACTGGAGATGACTCACATATGAGTCTGGAAATGCTATTTTACTTGGATAAGTTTTCCTTTCTTTTGCCATAATGTTGTAAAATTCAGGTTGAAGATAAGACCCTGTGGCTGTTCATCCTCTAGATTATTTCAGATTCAAAATAAATTGATTGATGGGATTTTAGTTCTCAATGTTGGTTAGCTGAATTTCAAATGATGCCAAACTTTACTACTAATTTTTGGGTGAATTCATCTCGAACCTCTGATATTTGGGTCCAGTTACATTTAGATGCTTTGTACTCTGGAAAATTACACCTAGAGAGAGACTCTCGGTATATTAATTCGTTCTTACAAATTGCTCTTTCTGTCCGGTTTCTTGTTGCTTTTTTCATATCAGATTTATGGAATATACAATACAAAGTGCCCATCATGCCCATCTACAGTCAGGAAATTTTTAATGCACTGATTTATCAGATTTTGTTTTGAAGTGCCCACATGGGAAATTGGCCGGTTCACTCTAAAAATATAACGGGATACATTAGAAATCCTAGACAAAGCAAATGGAAGGATCAATTTGTAAAACCGAATCAAATTACACAGCTCATGCATCTTTACAAACTTGGGATTTATGCCCACTTGTTAATTTTTAGTGCAGTAAAATAAACTAACCTTGAAGACTATTAAAGACTTTTTTCCCATAGAAAAAACTTGTACATTAGAAATCTCGAAATATTGTTAGATCTCGTGAATCAATTAACAATTTAATATAAAATAATCTTATTTCTTAAACTAGTTTATTACCTAATTGAACTGAGATAATTACGAGTTGAGCTAGAGGTACTTTGATGAGTTCTTTTTTAAGCTTATAGCGTTCTAGGTTATTGTTTTGACTTTTGAAAAGTGATTTTGTATTTTTAACTCCAAATTCCCAAATTTTGCTACTCCAAAATTTCACGACTTTTTAAACCTTCTCCCTGTAGTTTCTTGGGCCTGAATTGTGTATTAGAAATATAGAATTATTAGGGCCCAAATCAGAAATAGTCCATTTTCTTTGGCCCAAAACAGTAATAATCCATACTTCGGACGGATTACTTTCTTGTCAAACTACAAAGTACAAACTGCAATACAGATTGCCCACTTTACATCACCGAAGAACCCCAGACCTCGAGAAATCATCTTCAATTTTCCTAAAAATTTTCATATTTGATCAGCTCGAAAATTCTAATAGAGATTTCTACCGGAAAAAAAAAATCTAATAGTGACTGTGTTACGAAAAGGTTGAAGCAATGAATCTGAATATGAGCTCAGCCGAGTCGCTTTTGGCTCAAATCCAAGGGCTATCGAACAGCACCGCCGAGTTAACTCAGCTTCGCAACTACTTGAAGCAGTCCGATCACTTGCTCCACATGGACTCGACTCGGATTGCTCCTCTGCTCAACGAACTCGATCCGTCGGTTCAATCCCTTGGCTACCTCTACATTCTGTAAGTATTTTTGTTACCCTAACACACAACGTAAACTCACGTTGTCGAATTGTTAAGACTTGGATGATTTAGTGTCTCCCGTAGTTTGCTTGTGGAAACTAGGGTTTTGTTTGATAGTGCAGTCCAGAAATTCCTGGTATCTTTTATCTTGTGGTAATTCATAATTGTGTGACTTTAAATTCAAATGCTGGTTTTGATTATTGCCGAGTATTTTCTGTTGTTTCGTATGCACATTGTTCGGGTAGTGATGTTTTCATTTGTTGAAGCTGGTAGCAGGTGATCAAGTGTTTGTATTTGTAAGGGTTTTGTTTCATGATGGAGCGACATTTATTTAGTTTGTGGGTTCTCAGCATGTTTTTCATGTTTTTTTTTCTTGTTTGAATCAGGGATGCATGTATCTCGGCTCCTACTATTTCGAGAGAGCTTGCAAACGAGCTCGTGAATTCTGTAGCCAGGTTTATCAATGTGTGTTCTGCAGAGCAAATTCGTTTGGCGCCTGAAAAATGTAACCACTTCCTCTGTTGAATACTGAATTCAATATTTCGGCTGTTTTCTTACTGATATCAAAATTCTGGTGGCCACTTGACTTGCAGTTGTATCTGTTTGTAGAAGGTTTAAGGACCAAATTTCGTTGCTTGAAGACCCCATGCGTGGTGTGGGCCCAATGTTGACAGCTCTGCGCAAGCTTCAAACATCAACTGAGCAGTTAACAACTTTACATCCTGATTTCCTCCTTCTCTGTTTATTGTCGAAGTGCTACAAACCAGGTCTTTCAATATTGGAGGATGATGTTTTTGAGGTTGATCAGCCTCGTGATCTTTTTCTTTACTGTTATTATGGGTAAGTTGTCTCAGATCTTCTGAAATTGCGCTATGAGCATATGAATTATGATGTGAATCCATATGTTTAGATTGAGATTTTGCATTACATGTGAATATGTGATACCTCTGGTAATGCAGAAGTCACGTTATGAACTTAATTTTGCGCTCGTTTTTTTTTTTTTTAAATTCTTCACAGACCATCTCTGTAATTGTTTTATGTTTGTCATTTTCTGCTATTGTATCGGGTTGCGTTTTACCTGTGTAGTTCTCTTCTTTAAATTATGACACGGTTTCTGCTTCTAGCTTTTCCTGTAAAGGGATTGTATTGGTTAGTTCTGTCTATTCAGGTTATGTTTGTTACTCATAAGTCCTAATCATTTGAAATGATATTGGAATTTGTTTGTAATTATAACTAGTTTGATTGCCTGATGATCACTGTTTAAAATTATCTTCTCATTCTGGAAGTCAACGTGTTCTTAGATACTGCATGATCTTCATGGCAGCCATTTCTGATTAGTGACTTCTGGAAATACCCAGTCTTAGAGTGTCATGCTGTTGAAATGTCAATCTGCTAATGACTTGTAAAAGATTGATCTTTTATGTGAAGCTTGTTAATCTTCTGATTCGATATTTTTCTAACGTGATAATTGATTTTTGACATAACTCTAGGGGTATGATTTGCATAGGACAAAAGCAGTTTCTCAAAGCATTGGAGCTCCTGCACATTGTATGCACTTACTCCGATTATAGTTATCACATAGATTCTTACTTCTGTGATGCATGATGGTGTTGCTTTAACCTAACAGTTCATTTTATAATCTTTCGCACTGCTATGCTTTAGGTTGTAACTGCACCTATGTCCATAATTAGTGCAATAGCGGTTGAAGCATACAAGAAGTACATCCTGGTTTCTCTCATTCACCTTGGACAGGTATGCTTTGGAAAATTGATTTAATTTCACACTTGTCTCATGAATTTGTTGCTTTATTCTGACAATGGTTTTTGTTGTAAGGATGCCTTTAAGAATGATATTGTTTTCTTTTCTCTGCATTCTTACGATTACAAGTATGTTGAAGAATTTTTGTCGCACTAAATTGACAAGCTTCAGCTTTTGGTTTTTGGTCTCTCAGCCTGTCACAGCTGTTTACTTAAAGTTCTTTATTCTGAATGCAGTTCTCTACCAGTTTTGCTAAGTATACATCGTCAGCTGCTCAAAGGAATCTAAAGAACTTCTCCCAGGTATATTTGACGCAACCAGTTTCCATAGAGCTGATGCTCTAAAGCACATTTTTCTGAAAGTCAGGGTCTATTTTGAACTCTCAACAATCAATTACTATTGAGGAAAAAGTCCAGATACTGCTGGAGAAACTTTTTATTTAGTAGCCAATATATTGACTAAGGGCATCTTTTATGCAATAAAGCTATATCGGATTTATATATTTTGCATTCATTTTTTCTCACCTCTGTTATTTATCCTCTCTCTCTTATTTTTTCACACTCTTTTTTCTTTTTTGAGCAGCCCTACATTGAGTTGGTAAATAGTTACAGTACTGGAAAAGTATTAGAGCTTGAAATGTGTGTGCAGACAAACAGGGAGAAGTTTGAAAGTGTTAGTCTTTTTTTCATTTCCTTCAAAAATTGTCGAGCTGCATTTGAGCTCTCATATCTAACAGAAACATTTTTCCACTTTCAGGATAAGAATCTTGGATTGGTCAAACAAGTAGTGGCTTCTATGTATAAACGTAACATCCAGAGGTTGACTCAAACATACCTGACTCTCTCCCTCCAAGACATTGCTAATACTGTCCAACTAAGTAGCCCCAAAGAGGCTGAGATGCATGTACTTCAGATGGTAGGTTCAACATAATGTTCTCACTTTGTCTGGATATGCACTGAACAACTCGTGATCTTGTGAAACTTATGTTTTTCTGTTTGATACGTAGATTCAAGAGGGCGAGATTTATGCTACCATTAACCAGAAGGATGGAATGGTCAGATTCCTTGAGGATCCAGAACAATACAAAACCTGTGGGATGATTGAACACATTGATTCCTCAATCCAGAGGTATGTAGGCTAGCACTGAAACGTAGTATAAGAAGATCTTTTCTCTACTTTCAATTATCATACTTTTCTGGAAAAAATAGGAATTAAAGTAGTATACCTACTAATGTTTTAGTAAATAGTTTAAGGCTTCTTTTCATTCTGCGGACTATTGCTGGAAATATAGCTCTAAAGAAGTTAGACATGCTTCTTTTGAGCTTTTGCAAACACCCTTTGATCAGATAATAGCGTAAGGGCCCATATACATCACATACGACAGCGCACGACGAGTGCGTGAATCACACGTGCCTGCCTTCGTGGCGTGTGCACGAGTGGGTGGACCTGTGTGTGCATGGGGATGTGCCTGGCGTATGCTTACATGGGTACCCCATGTGGGACCAGATTGGCTGTTCTGGGCCTGCTGAAATGCCCAAAATTTCTGAAAATTCCACTCTTGAGGCCTATAAATAGAGGCCTCGGAACCCCATTTGTTCAGACCAACTCAAAAGCTCTTAGCTTTTTATCTAAATCCTCTCTCTCTCTCTCTCTCTCTGTAAGTTTGAAAGATTAGGATACATATTTAATCGTAAAACTAGAAAAAACTCGATATTAGTATATCATGAAAAGTAAATGACAAAATAAACTATGACCATTCTGAGCATATATGAAACCAGAAACCCAACAGAGGTCCACAAAAGAATTTTCAGCCGTTATTGCAGTGTCGTCTAAGTAAACAGTTAGTTCTGCAAGATTAGTATATCATGAAATCCTGGTGTATTTTGACCAATTCACCTCTAATCTGCTGTTTCTAAACTCTGTTTCAGGTTTATGATGCTCTCAAAGAAGTTAACAACCATGAATGATGTGATGTCATGTGATCCTTCTTACCTAGGAAAGGTACAATAATTCTATACAGAATTTTGTATTGCCTAAACTTATTTATTCTGTTTTTTTTTTCTGAAAGCGAATTTACCTACGGCTGTACTCGTTTTTTGTCTATTCAGGTTGGAAGGGAGCGCCAAAGGTTCGATTTTGACGATTTTGATACTGTTCCGACGAAATTCAATATATGAGAAATGTACAATAGAAAGATGTGTTGCCTTTTGATAGTTTGAGTTTTTAGTTAGGAGATTAAACTTGCTAAATTCTTCTCTTCTTTTGATATTATTATTATACATATTTAAGGTTTAATTGTCCATGGATGATAGATACTCTAGTAAACTAGATCTTTTGTTTTTTTGGGAAATTAGTATAACTAGATGAGTTTGTGTCCCTTTTTCCCTTTTCCTGAGTACTGCTTTGGGAAAAGTTATATAAAATTTTTGGGGGAAAAAAAAAGCATTAAAATCAGAACCTTTAGTTATCACCCCTTTTCATAGGGTGAATTCTACGTTCCCATTTCACAATCATGATTTGTCCAATTGTCCTTGTTTCTAGAGGCTTGTTTTTTTGGATAATATGTGTGCTTAATGTTAGGGTGGGGGTGTGCAGTGAGACCCTTATTAAGGTGTATTTGTAAATTCTACTGCTTCTGGATTGTAACAATTCATAGTTATAGTTAAGACTTTTCTAATTATCTATGAAATTGATGAAGAAGCTAGAAATTGAATTCAAAGGCATGTCTAGTTTTTAGTTTATTTATGCTCAAATTGAGCGCAGTGGGGAGTATTTAGTTTTAGGATATGTTTATATAATTTTTCAAAACTCAAAGTATGTTTGCATAATTAGATCAAATTTTGGGTATATGAGTGTAATTATCCCTTAAAACTATTATTCTCACACTTACATTTTCTTTTACAATATCTTTAAAATCTTTCTTAATAGTTTAATTTAAATATTTAATAAATCTAATTGAACGGGTTTAACGGATTCAATTCGCAACAAATTAAACTTTGAATCGAAATAGTAGCTGAAAAGTAGGAAAATTGAATAAAAACCATATCAGCTGCCAACACATTCAAAAGCATCACCTTGCGAAACTCCCGCCAAACCGCCACCGTTGATCGCACACCGCCATCACTCAATTTCGTCGGGAATAATCAACTGCCGGTGTTCGCTCGCCGGCGTTTCCACACTGAAAATATTCGAGTTAAATATGTGAGCTCATAATTCGGTGGTCATTCATCTGCTTTAGATTCGAGCTCTGAATTTCTATTCTGGAGTGAAACAGAATAATCGTAAATGGACATACTCTTTGCTCAAATCCAAGCCGACCTCCGGTCGAACGACGCGCTCCGGCAGTCGAGCGCATTACTCCAAGCGCTGCAACAGTCCGCCGCCGGACGAGACATCTCCATCATTGCGAAATCCGCGGTCGAAGAGATCGTCGCTTCCCCAGCCTCGGCGATCTCCAAAAAGCTCGCGTTCGACGTTATCCGCTCGACTCGCCTCACCGCTGATCTATGGGAAACTGTCTGTTCCGGCATAAGCAACGACCTTGAGTTCCCCGATCCTGAAGTCACCGCCGCGGCCGTCACAATCCTGGCCGCCATACCATCATACCGGCTAGCGAAACTCATTACTGACTGCAATAAAGAGATATCCGCTTGCTTCGATTCTTCCAGTGATTCTCTACGCTTTTCTATAACCGAAACCCTAGGTTGCATTCTCGCACGTGATGATCTCGTCACATTGTGTGAAAACAATATTAAGTTGCTCGATCGTGTCTCCAACTGGTGGAATCGTATTGTTCAGAACACGCTTGACAAATCCGATTCTGTTTCTAAGGTTGCGTTTGAATCCATTGGTAAATTGTTTCAGGAATTCGAAACTAAGAGGATGAGTCGACTCGCTGGAGATAAGTTGGTTGATACTGAAAACTCCGTAGCAATTCGCTCAAATTGGATTTCATCAATGGCTGATTTTATTTGGAAGCAGAGAAATGCATTGATGTCGCGATCATTAATTCTTCCAGTAGAGAGTTTTAGAGCTACTGTATTTCCACTGGTTTATGCAGTGAAGGCAGTGGCTTCAGGTTCAATAGAGGCGATCAAGAAACTCTCGAGATCATCAAACAGTAGGAACAATGATCCGACTTCAGATTCAGAGAATGCAGAGAGGTTTGTGGGAGTGTCTGATGTGGTTTCACATTTGGCGCCATTTTTGGTATCTTCGTTGGATCCTGCTTTGATATTTGAGGTGGGGATTAACATGTTATACCTGGCTGACGTTCCTGGAGGGAAGCCTGAGTGGGCTTCTGCTTCAACTATTGCAATTCTCACACTATGGGACAGACAAGAGTATTCTTCTGCTCGTGAGAGCATAGTTAGAGCTGTCGTTACCAATTTGCATCTGCTAGATCTCAGCATGCAGGTATTCGTTTTCTATTTCCTGCATCATGTTAGTGCATTTTAACCGAATATAAGTACCTGTCCACCAATGTGAATTTAGGGTTCTATATTAAAACATGCAGGCAAGTTTTCTTATTATAACTGATGAAAATGGTATGCTTGTTAATTGATATTACTAACTTAGATATTTCCCCGTGACAACTTGTTATGCCGGATAACAGGATAATCCGACTTCAATAATACCACTTAAATCATCATTCTGTATGGCACCGAAACCTGACTCATGAATTGTAGCTTTACTCGTCATATAGAGAAACACTTTTATTTTGTTAAAAACAAGTACTTCTGATGCTCTTTACAGTTCTGTGTTTTGATATTTTTTTTTACGCGGCACTTCTTTCAGCAGTTGCTGTCTAGGCTTGTTGTAGTCAGATATCCACAATACTCTACTTGTATATCTATGCATGTGTATCAGATGGAACTGATTCTTCCCTTTTAAAGGTGTCATTGTTTAAAAAGCTGCTTCATATGGTGAGAAACTTGAGGGCAGAATCAGACCGAATGCATGCTCTGGCATGCATCTGTCGAACTGCTCTTTGCGTTGATCTTTTCGCAAAGGAGAGTGTTCGTCGAGGTCAAAAACCAGTTGCCGGAACAGATATCACTTCCCTATTTGAAGATGCAAGAATAAAGGATGACCTCAACAGTGTCACTAGTAAGAGCTTGTTTAGAGAAGAATTAGTTGCAATGCTGGTAGAGAGCTGCTTCCAGTTGTCACTTCCATTGCCTGAACAAACGAATTCAGGTATGGAAAGTAGGGTGATTGGAGCCTTAGCCTATGGGACTGGTTATGGTGCATTGAATTGGACAGAACCAGCTTTGGAAGTGGTCGAAGTATGTAGACCATGTGTTAAATGGGATTGTGGTGGTCGGACATATGCTATTGATTGCTATCTAAAGTTGCTTGTGAGGCTTTGCCACATTTTTGACACCAGAGGTGGAGTCAAAAGAGTCAAAGATGGCGCTTCTCAAGATCAGATATTGAATGAAACACGACTACAGAATTTGCAGCGAGAACTTGTTAGAGACCTCAATGAGGTCTGTAATACTTAGTGAAAATAGGTTTTTTCTGAGTTCTCTCTCTTAGAATTGTGCATCCTTAACTGCAGTTTGAAATGTTAATATCTGGTGAAATATTTGCATTTCTAGTTGTTCTAACATTACCATACGGTCATTTCGCACTGCATTCCTCACAATTATTTAAACTTGCTTTGGTATTTTTTGCGAACTCTTAAGAAAAAACACTTCTATGCTTTTGGCTTTCTGTCAACACTTCAAAAGTTTCGGAAAACCAGCTTTTGCTTATTTTAAGCTCCTAAATTAAGCACTTACAGACATACTTTTGGCTTTAACTTCTAGCTTCTAGCTATTTTCTTAAATACTTGGAAGTTTCTTGAGAATAGTAAAAGTGCTTCTTAGCTTTTTTTTCCAAACATTCAACTACTCTTTTTTGTACTTCTCACTTTTTTTTCTCCAAATACTCCTCACGTTACAATTATTTTTTACAACTTTTGCTTCTAATTTAGCTTCTCCAAAAGTAGAAGTGTCTGCAAACACCCAATCTGTAGCTATGTACTACCTATTTTTATTTGTCTAATATTAATTGCATATCATGTATTCCAGCTGCCATGCAGGTTTTTTTATAGATGTTGCTGGAGATGTTTGTCATTATGCTAGTTCTATCCTGTGCCTTATCATAGTTACCATTAGGTATCACTAAACATAATCATCTCTTATTGGCAGGTTAACACCCCAAGAATAAGTGCTCGTCTTCTATGGGCTATTTCAGAGCACATTGATTTGGAGGGGCTGGACCCTCTCCTTGCTGATGACCCTGAAGACCCAGTAAACATAATTGTATCAAGTATCCACAAAATTCTATATAATGTAGAGTCTTCTGAACGTACAACAAATAGGCCTCAAGAAGTTCAGGCAGTTCTTCTATGCTCTCAGCGCCTTGCATCACGTAATGCTAGGGCTGGGCAGTTGCTGATGAAAGAGCTTGAAGAGTTTAGGAATCATTCTGCTGCTGATTCAGTCAACAAGCACCAATGCCGTTTGATACTACAGCGAATTAAATATGTCTCTGATCACCCAGATGACAAGTGAGTATTTTTATCTTAACTGACTTATAAAATAGGGCAATTTACCTCCACTACCCCTGATATTTGGTGCAGTTACAAGCTAGTCCCTCTTGTTTGAAAAATTACAAATTCCTCCTTGAAATTTCAGTACCATGTAAAATTTGTGAAAAACTGAAAATCATGACAAGGGAGGCTTTGACCAGTGCCCACTAGGCTTTAAACTGAAAATCATGTAAGGACTGATTGGCCGATGAACATATCCAAAATCCGAAGAAGGTCCTACATGAATAAAGAAACCTCAGTGATGTTTTTGTAATTTCTGAAGCAAGAAGGACTACTTTTTAATTACACCCAATCTCAGGGGTAGTAAATGTAAATTCCCCTATAAAATGATAAGCAGAATGCACTCTTTGATTAATAGATGAGCTTCACTGAAGACTACTGATATGGAAACAACTGATAAGCTAGGTACATATACATTTACTTGTGCATACTCGGACTGGACCTCCAGACTATATTTGTAACGTGTGTGTGACATTGTAAGCACTGATGCACATGGACAGAGCATCTATCCATATTTATGTACTGTAGTAAAGCTACATAGAGATATTATACAAGTATGTCGAAAATAACAGGCTATATTCAGTTAATACTTCTTTTTCTCATAAATTTCATCTGCAAAATGTGTCTTACAGAGCATGTTGACTTGTGTCTTCTCCTTTCTTTATGGTGTAGTAAAAATGCCCTCTAAGCATTGAGTAATGAAAAGGTAGCATCATTTGATCAAAAAAAAAAAAAAAAAAAAAAAAGAAAGAAAGCAAGAAAGAAAATGATAGGGTCTCATCTTAACATATGGATAATTAGTCATTACATATAGAGTGCAATCTAGTTTGAGAGGCTTATAAAAGCAGTTACCATTAGTGGGTGTTTGCAAAATTTACATTTTTTTTGGTCACAATTTGCAAACTTTACTGCTTCTTGAGAAGCTAAAATAGAAGTTAAACACTCCCAAGATGCGGAAAAAAAACCAAAAAGCACAAACATTCTTTTTATTTAAGAGTTTGTAAACACTACCTTAAAAGCCTTTCCTGAATGGTGTCTAAGAAATGTCTTAAGCTTATAATGTACAACCTATGTCTTGATTTATAGAACTTGGAATTTTATTTGTCTGCTTTGTTTGCCTGATCTTCTTTGCATTTCTGTGTTCAGATGGGCTGGGGTTTGTGAAACCAGAGGAGATTACCCATTTAGCCACCATAAGCTTACCGTCCAGTTTTATGATGCATCTGCAGCTCAGGACCGAAAGCTGGAGGGATTGATTCATAAAGCTTGTTTAGAACTGTGGAGACCAGAACCCAGCGAGTTAACTCAGTTGTTGACAAAAGGGATGAGCTCAAGTTTCATTAAGGCTCCTCCTACTGCATTCACTTTGACTGGTAGTAGTGATCCTTGCTATGTTGAAGGATATCACTTGACAGATCCAACTGATGGAAAGATTACTATGCATTTGAAGGTAAGGCTGCTATCATTAGCTACATTTTTTTTTCCAGCTCTTACTTATTTCTGATACTCAGTTTGCATGTAGCAATTAATTTCTTTAAGCTATTTGCATTGAGAAAAACTAAGTATTTAATATCTGTAACAGCAATAGTGCAAATAATTGCAGGTGCTGAATCTTACAGAGATTGAGCTAAATCGTGTTGATGTAAGGGTCGGACTATCTGGTGGATTATACTTCATGGATGGATCAAATCAAGGTGTGAGACAGTTGCGTGATCTTAGTTCACAGGTAAAGTTGGAGTCTTTATCTTCATCAGTGCATTTGGTTCATTTTAACTTAAAACATATTTTAAGCCTTCGAGGTCAGAGCAATTATATTTATTATGTCTTTACTCTAGAATATAAAAGGAGATGTTAAACATTCACATCTAAATCTGATAGGTAAAACAATGTCTAACCTTTTGTTATTTCTATTTATTAAATTCATGCAAATTTGTTAGAGATGGAAAGACCTTAACCATAATTTAGGGATTAGTAAACGTATATACAGTAAGCAGAAGATTGGTATTTTTTTAAACCATAAGCAATCTACTAGAGAAGCTATAAGATGTGACTAAGGTCGTGTTAAAATACTGCACCACGTCACAGAGGATTGGAATTATTGGCAGCAACTGTCAAGTACTTTAGGAGAAAAAGCTATATAGATTTACACTATGTTTGGTTCCGAGCAAGGGAAAGAAAAGAAAGTAAGAGGAATTCAAAATTTTCAATTTGTTTGGTTGTTAAGGAAAATGAGTTCCTCCAAATTAAAAAAAAAGAAAGAAAGAAAAGATATACAAATCGGTTAATAGGAGTGAATTGTCAGACGGAATAGAGTGAAAATGAAGTAGTAGATATGAAATTATAAACATAGGAATAAGTAACAAGTTTGTTCGTCACGTTTTCTCACCCTTTCCCTACCAATGCATTTTTCTCACAAATAGTGTATTTCCCCTTGAATTTTCCGTTATTTTCTTTCCTCTCCTATTTTCTTTAGTAACCAAACACTAAATACACTTTTATCCTACAATCAAACATAGTACTAATGTTTTGAGGGATCAAAAAATGAAGACAAACTAATAATTTTTTGATCCTGATCAAGTTTGAAACCAGAAGACCTTGTAACATTTTGTGTCTATGTGTGTTTGAATTCCATTTCTATCCATTAACAACTTGTCATACTCACAATCAATTAACACATATTTCTCCAGGAACCAGTTGTATGCAGCGTGACTGTCGGTGTTTCCCAGTTTGAGCGATGTGCCTTTTGGGTCCAAGTTCTGTACTACCCATTTCTTGGTAGTGGCGCTCCATCAGATTACGAAGGGGACTATACAGAGGATGATCAACAGATTATTATGAGACAAAAGAAAAGTCTGAAGCCTGAAATTGGAGATCCTGTAATTTTAAGATGCCAGCCATACAAAATTCCCCTTACTGAACTTCTTTTGCCGCATAAAATTTCACCTGTTGAATATTTCCGTTTATGGCCTAGTTTGCCTGCTATAGTGGAGTGCACGGGAACATATACATATGAAGGAAGTGGTTTTAAGGCTACAGCAGCTCAGCAGTATGGAGAGTCTCCTTTTCTCAGTGGCTTGAAGTCTCTTTCTTCTAAGCCTTTCCATAGAGTCTGCTCGCATATTATTCGGACTGTTGCCGGATTTCAGGTGCGTTTTTCTCTTTTACTATTAGGTACTCTCAGTTTTGGTACCATAACTTAATCACCGTTCAATTTTGCTACCATTCATTACACTTTTTTCAGACAATACTATAAGTTTCAATTTATAGAAATGTTGATAAAGTTGCAAATTTAACTGACTTTGATTTAAACAGAAAAACATGAAAATCTTGTGATTCGTAAATGTATCAATATTGCTACATATAGAAACTTATGACATCAAAATTTGAGATAAGTGAAATGAATGTTATCAAAATTGATAAGGATTAAGTTATGATACCAAATGTAAGATTATACTACCGACTTCGGGTTGCCTATTCCATCTTCGCGTTTTTATGGTCCATAATTCAGTACATACTAATAAAGTTGGCTGAAATTGAAAAAATATATAGATTCTTAAATAAGTCTTAAGATTTGACATTCATGATAATTTCTATTGTTACAAATTTCAATTAACTTTTTCAGTACCAAATATGGATTTTAAACACATAAGATAATCATTCAACTCTAATAAGGATTCCAAGTTCCAACCCATTAAGTACCTCCACGAGTACATTCTTCATTATATACTTTCCAATTCACATAATATTCACCAGGTATGTATAAAAATCCCTTTGGCTGCACTTAAAGGGCTCTATTTGTGCATATGCATAAAGAGCTGTGAAGAGATGTTACATAAATATTAGGGAAAATTACCAAAAACCCCCTGAGGTTACCTGAAAAATCCAAAACACCACTGAAACCTTGAAACATTACAAATACCCCCCTGAAAATGCAAAAAAATCTTGAAACCTTACAAATACCCCCTGAAAAACATTTCATTTACCCCCTGCCCCCTTCACAGGGGTGTAAATGTAAAATTTCAAGGTTTTAGGGTATTTTTCATAAATTTCCTAGACCTTAGGGGGGTTTGGGTAATTCGCCCTAAATATTAATTTGTAATAGTATCATCTGAATTTCCCGGAGTTAAACTATGACATAAGCACAAAATAAGAATACCCAGAGAATAACCATTAACTTTCCAAAAAAACTACCCTCTGTCCCTAACACGGTTTTCTCATCTCAAACAGATGTGCTATGCTGCCAAAACCTGGTATGGCGGCTTTCTAGGCATGATGATATTCGGTTCAAGTGAAGTCAGCAGAAATGTTGACCTCGGAGATGAAACCACCACCATGATATGCAAATTTGTTGTTCGAGCTTCGGATGCATCCATCACAAAGGAGATTGGTTCGGATCTCCAAGGCTGGATGGACGACCTCACTGATGGCAGCATCGAATACATGCCTGAAGATGAAGTCAAAGAAGCTGCTGCTGAGAGACTGAGAATCTCAATGGAAAGAATAGCCTTGTTGAAAGCTGCACGACCTCGTGCTAAGTATCCTAAATCTGCTAAATATCCCAAATCCAATGAAGATGATGATGACGATGATGAAGAAGAAGAATACAAGCGGGAATTTAAGCAGGAAGAAGACTATAAGCAGGAATTTGAGCTGGAAGAAGAAGAGGAGAAGAAAAATGAGGGCGAAGAAAGTGATAAGGGACCTTCGACGTTGTTTGAGTTAACTGCTGAGGAAGTTGAGCATCGTGCCCTTCAAACTGCTGTGCTGCAGGAGTGGCATATTTTGTGTAAAGACAGGAAGAATAAAGTCAATTAGGTGAGTTTTCCGTTTCTGTAGGGATAATTATTTAAATGCTGGTTGAAAAAAGGAAGTACTAATTATGAGCTTAAACATTTACAATGTCCATAACCTCAACAGGAGGCTCATCACTGCTCATGCCAAATAGTACAAAATCTATCAATTTCGTGTCCGGTTTTTGAAAGGTGATTGGCACACGAGTTCCTACATCTGCTAATATGCGATAACTTGATATCTCAAGGAAGTTTAAGCAACTTCCTACAATCCCCGATGATGTTGCCGAGAGGATGAAGCTCAATATCCGCCGCTTCAATTAAATTAACTGCAACTTGCGAGTCGATTTCCTCCTCAAGTCTATATTGCGCAATAGTTAAAGATACAAAACCAAATTCGTCAAGTTGGAGAGATAATTGCCTGTTTTCCCATGAACTCGTTAACTTCGAGGATGTCGACAAAGGCTAAAAGGAACTTGACCAGCTTTTTATTTTCTAAAACTCATTTATATGAGTCGAGTCGGGTTTCACTATTAGGGTAGACTAGCTAGTTGTGTTTTTGCAGCAAACATTACTAGAATGTAATGCTCTTGTTATCTCAGTTATGAAATGAAATGCTTGCAGCCTTGCATAGACGAAACCACGTGTAGTTACAGGGATCATCCTTGAAAGATTAGCATAACTGTATACAGTACGCAGAAGGTCTCTGTTTTTAAGAAGGTTTTCGTTTGTCGTCTACTTTTTTAGTTACATAATTATTTTGAATCACATTCATATTTCCAAAATATATTTATTTAATTAACTAGTAAATATTAATATGTAATACAACTATATTCATAAAGCCAACACATGCATTCAAATAGCGCGGTTCAGATTTATCTTAAATTTGCAAATAATATCTGTTTAAATAAATCACTTAAAGGAAATACAATGCAAAGAAGTATCTAAACTCCAAATATAGGCTGATGACTATTCAACCAAATGGGCAAAGCCACTAATCTCCAAAAGGGGAACGAAATAATGGCCGGTTGACATCCAAGAATAGAATATATCCTTGCTCAGAGACAAAATGATTGGCCAATGATTTTGTGGATTACATCGACTTGATTTTGACCTTCTAGCAACAAGCCAACAATCTACGATATGTTTCGTTTATTTATTCAATATAGAATTATGATACAACCTGCTATGCTATGATATCATGTTAGGATGGTACATATTTAGTCTAATTTACTATAAAATTTAGATAACGAGGTGATGATTATTAAACATTATAAGATAGTATTAAGTTAGTAATTCAATGTGTGACAAATAGAAGATAGCATTAGTAATGATAATATTAATTTATTTCTTTTTATAAGACTACAAGTGGAATGTGGTATATATATTTATGTTATATTTTATAGAAAATTGGAAGAAATAAGACAATGACATTTATTTATTTTTTTGGTGCTAAATAAGACAAGACATGGACATGCAAGTTCAGCCAACGCTCCAAATATCTTCACTGAAATGGAAAAACCGGATCCATCGTCTATCGACCCGAAAACCGGCTTTTGCCCTAATAACGGAATCTTCTACAGCCTCCGCACCGCCGTCCCCCTTCCACCGGAAAACACCCCTATCTCCGCCGCCGCCTACGCTCTATCCCTTCAATCCACCTTCAATCGGCCAGAAACCACAGCGTTAATCAACTCCGCCAGCGGCCACCGCGTTTCTTACTCCCAATTTCGCTGCTACGTCAACGCCTTAGCTAACTCATTACGAACAGAAATTGGTCTCTCCAGAAATGATGTCGCTTTTGTCCTGTCTCCTAACTCCACTCGAGTTCCAATCCTCTACTTCGCCCTCCTATCCATCGGCGTTGCTGTATCTCCCGCCAATCTACTCAGCACCAAATCTGAAATATCTCGCCAAATCAAAATCTCGAAGCCTGTTGTTACTTTCACCACGTCAGCCCTCGCGGTCAAACTGCCGGAGGAGGGGATTAGAACGATTCTGATTGACTCGGCGGAGTTTGAGCACCTGATGACGAGGAGGACTGCCGGCGAACTCGGCGTGGTGGAGGTGAGCCAAAACGATGTAGCGGCGATACTCTTCTCTTCCGGGACGACGGGGCTAGTGAAAGGCGTGGCTTTAACTCACCGGAACTTCATTGCAGTTATCGCCAATCACTATTACGAGCGCCAGGTAAAATTATCTCCGGCGGTGGTTCTGTACACGATTCCGTATTTCCATGTGTTTGGGTTTCACTATTCCTTGAAATCGGTGGCTCTGGCTGAGGCGGTGGTGGTGATGGATAGGTTTGAGTTGGGGAAAATGCTGAGGGCGGTGGAGGAGCACAAGGTGACGAATGTGGCGGTGGCGCCGCCGGTGGTGGTAGCTATGGTTAAGAGTGATTTGACGGAGAAATTCGACCTGGGATCGCTGGAGACTGTAGGCAGCGGTGGAGCTCCTCTCGGCATTGATTTGATTGAAGCATTCACAACGAAATTTCCTAGCGTATATCTTTATCAGGTTAGTCACTTGAATAAATTCCACATAAAAATGTCAATATTCTGATGCAATAATTTCCAAACTCATGTTAGGGTGAATTTGTAATATTTCGACTAAGAGGGGTTTAAATGTAATTAACCCTATATTTTATTAAAAATTGAATACAAAATTTGACATGGATATTCGATAGCAATAGAAGTTCGTAAGTAACTACTAACTCTCTCATCAAAAACAGTAATTTGGAGGCAAAAAGTAAAGGTAATTATATGATTAGTTCTACTTGAGTCATATACCAGAAAATTGTTCAATTAGCTAACTTGATTAGTAAATAAAAGGGTTATGGGCTGACAGAAATAAGCGGCGGAGCATTCAGAGCAGCGAACCCCGATGAATATCGTCGATGGGGTTCAGTTGGAAAGCTTTCAGGAAATATTGAAGCAAAGATTGTTGATCCGGAGACAAATATTGCTCTGCCTCCTGGAAACAGAGGAGAACTGTGGATAAAAGGACCTACTGTGATGAAAGGTAAAAGGATCACAACATATAAAGTGTCTTACGTGTAGTTCAAAGCCTATGGATCTATGGATTAATTCTTGGGCTGATTACCCAAACCCCCCTGAGGTTTACGGTATTTACAAAAAACACCCTGAAACCTTGAACCTTACGTTTACACCCCTGTGGGGTGGGGTGGGGGGGGGGGGGTAAATGTAAGAATTTTCAGGGGGTATTTGTAAGGTTTCAAGATATTTTTGCATTTTCAGGGGGAAAATTTGTAAGGTTTCAAGGTTACAGTGGTGTTTTGGATTTTTTAGGTAACCTCAGGGGGTTTTTAGTAATTTTCTTTTAATTCTTTTCAGAATTATAAGCATTTGCCAACACGTTTGCAGGATATGTGGACAACCCGAAGGCGAATTCCGAAACCTTTGTATCAGGCGAGTGGTTGAGAACAGGTGATATTTGTTACATTGATGATGAAGGTTTCCTCTTTGTAGTTGATAGAGTTAAGGATTTAATCAAATACAAAGGATACCAGGTTATTAATCAATATATCATGTCTTACTCATCTTTTCTATTTAAGCTGTTGCCTATGAAGTTTGCATGAATCTATGCCTTCATTAAAGTTCTATTGTGTTACTGGATTAGGTTCCTCCTGTTGAGCTAGAACAACTGCTCCTCTCCCATCCCGATATTGTTGATGCTGCTGTTATACCGTAAGCTTCATGTATCTTAAGTCGATTTTCTGAAACTTATTATCAGCTGTCTAATTCCAAACTCTATAGATATCCATAATTTTATTTCTAAGTTACATTCTATCTTATCGAAACATAATTATATAATGAAACGAATTTATAAAAGTTCGCATTTTCAATTCAGGGTGAATTACATCTAGACCCTAAGAAATTACACTTAGATCCCTCATATTATGAGAAATTACACTTAGACTCCTCATACTATGAGAAATTACACTTAAACCCCCTATATTTTGGGTCTGTCTTATAAATTTGCCCCTTCTGTCTGTTTCGGATAGAATTCTATCGTTGTCCATCTGATTTATGAAGTAATCTACCAAAATTACTCCTCCATAGGTGGGAATATTTTAATTTAATAGATTTTGTGATTAAAATGTCCTCAGGGTTCTGTGATGTTATATTTTATAAAGTTGGAAATATATTATTTATGTCACAAAATCTACTAAAATAGGGCTCAAAACTTTTCCCATATGGAGGGGTAATTTGGGCAACTTACTCCATAAATCTTACAAAATATCTTAGGAACCTAAGCAAACAAAAGGTGCAATTTGTAAGACGAAGTTAAAGTACAAGGGTTCAGGTGTTATTTCCTTCAGTGCAGGGGGCCTAAGTGTAATTAGACCAGATCTTAAGGGGTCTAGATGTAATTAACCCTATAATTTATAAGCTCTTATATTTTATTCTATCAAAAGATTTTGACAACTCATTTTTAATATAAGATGTAGGAGCTCATTTGTCCCAAAAGCATCTCATAAGCTGCCAAAAATAAGCTTAGCTACCTCTCACATTCCTGGAAAAAAGCAGAAATGGAACTTTATATATATATGTGGCTTTGATTGAGTATATATACATCTAGGTATCCTGATGAAGAAGGTGGTCAAGTCCCATTAGCCTTTGTGGTCCGACATCCCCAAAGCAGCCTTGATGAAGGCAAAGTTATGGATTTCATAGCTAAACAGGTAAATAAATCTATCTCCAATTGCTTTATACCCCTTTCACTTGAAAATTATTCAAGTTTGCAATAATTGAACCAACAAAAAATCATTTGATATTTTTTTACTCTAACTGCGGGAGTGGTTGCAACTCTAAAACAAAGCACTTTTTAGAAAAGTGTTTTTTTTCCAACACTTTGGGTTTCCAAACACTTCCAACTTCTGCTAAATTTAAGCATAAATAAGCTTGAATCTTGAAACACCTAAGGACATGCAAAGCTTCTAGGTTATATTTGTTAATAAATGAAAGTATTTTTATAGTAGTAAAAGTGCTTTGTAGCGTTTTCTTTTTTCCCAAGCACTCGAGTACTTTATTTTGTGCTTCTTCAGTTTTTTCCCAAACATTCCCTGCTTTTACAGGTTGCTCCATACAAGAAAATAAGGCATGTAGTATTCATTGGGTCTATACCAAAGAGTGCTTCTGGGAAGATACTGAAAAAAGAACTGCAGAAGATATCCTTGCCAAAGTCTAAGCTTTAAAATGAGCTGATCTTTTGTTCACTTCAGACAACTTGAAATTTTTTACTTGACCAATATAGGCGAAGGTCAATAGTTCATAGATTGTCATGTCTAAAGTCAACTGCTTGGTGTAAAGTGTATACAACTAAAAATTGTTTAGAATTAATCTATTTATTTAGTTGGCATAAGAGGGTTTAGTTGGTAAATGGTAAAGTTGTTGATGTATTGATGAAACTTATAATTATAACTACTTAAAAATTTACCTCAAGGTTTGTGATTAAAGAAAAAAAGTTAATATCAAATACAAAAATGCCATTACACAGTCGAAAGAAAATGTAATATATAACTAGACAAATACCCAGATCTATGAAATACAAACATGGATATGATAACATGGATTTTTTTTGATATTTTATATTAGAAAAGTATCCGATAGGGTGTTGGACACGACATAACATGGTAAAGTAAAATTTTTAGAAGTTTCAGTGTATCATGGACCCAGATTCACACGAATTTGAATTCACAATCTTCCTGTGACTACTTGAATGAATGATTATAATCTCCTGCAAAGGAAACAGAAGTTTGATTCAAAGTGGGACAGATGCGCATATATATGTGATGTACAAATACAGGGTGATACGAATACATTAATATAAATTTTTTTTAATATTTACTATTAGATAGGTATCATATACAGGATATTTAAGTATTTGACATGACACTGCACTGTAAATTTTTTTAGACAGTATCCAATCAAATTTCAACATAGTTGGGCCAATCAAAACCCTGAAGGCCCATCGCTTTCATAGCCCAACCCAAAAATAGAACCGACATTTTTTCCTTTTGTTTCCAATCGCAGAAAGACCCCACTTTTACTATTTCCCGATTAAAGCTCTTATAGACTGGAGTCGTCCTTCCCATTCATCGGATCTCCCAATACCCGCCGCCGATCAGTTTCAGGTGATTTTCTCTTCCATAAATCCATGATATCCGATTTATCATGGTTTATTTTTTGTGTTTCTGTGTTTTTTCCCCCTTGGATGTTTTGCATTTTCGTATTTTAGTTTGGTTTTGCAGTGTTTCGAATTGAATTCTCCTACACGATGTTATGTTCTTTACGTGGTTTGGGGATGGTGTAGGACTGTAGGAGTGGTTTGGATTGTCTATTTTTTCGACTGTAGCAGTTCGAGCTGATAAATGCTGTTGTCCGAGTTTCGTTTTCGAATATAAAAACGATTATAGTTCTTTGTTTTTTCTTCCAATTTTTAGAGTCGGGGGTGACGGTGGAGAGTAGAGAAAAATTGATATGAGTGCCTATGAACAGAATTTGAATAGATCAAGTGGAATCTCATGATGGCTGATGGTTTCAGTTGCATTAATCTTGTCAATGGAAATATGCTTGGGAAAGGTGTATGGTGAAAGTGCTAATGAGATGTTAATAATCTGTTTAGTTTATAATTCTTTCGCCTTTCTTTCTTTTCATTTTAAAAGAGGCTAAATGACCTAAATCATTTCATGTTAGTATCTTAAATTAGAACTTCCCCTATATTCATTCTGATTACTGGTTGGTTCTGATTAGGTTATGTAGCTACACTCTTTTGAATTTTGTTCACACAAATCCAGTATCTGCCCTTAACTTCTTCTGTCCTGTATGAACAGGGTGCTCAGTTAAGATGTTCAGAGGTAGAGCAATCCATCGGTTGCTGAAAGAGAGGCTTCAGTTGCAAGCCAATGTAAAAATTCCATTACCGGTTTTCTTTTATCATGAATATTCCATGCGATAAGTGTACAATTCATGCATCTATTCATCTCCAAATATTAGAGCCATCAATTTTTACTGGTAGAGTGTAACTGTATTCCAGTTTTAGACAAGGAATCAGAAATCCGTTAACATTTGTTGGGTTATTTGAAACTTGGTGTTATTTTGGTCCATTACAGGCTTAAAAGAAGAATGAAAGACAACTTATTAATTTTTTTTAACTTTCAGGCTTCTCCAGCTTTCTCTTCTCTGATTTCCAAGAAAGAGAGGGAAGGAGTTGGATCTGCCACCACAAAATCGTGGAGAGCATTGGCCCTATTTGGAGCAGGTGTCTCGGGCCTGTTAAGTTTTGCAACAATTGCTTCTTGCGATGAAGCTGAACATGGTTTGGGTGTTCCTGACTATCCCTGGCCACACAGCGGCATCCTTAGTTCATATGACCATGCTTCGTGAGTGCTTTTAGCTCATCTAATAGTATTTTCTGAATTAATTTATCTATTTTTCAAACTCATCTCACGATCTATAGTCTGCTCTTTTTCAATTAATACTTTACTATGACTGGAAACTTGCTCCAGAATTACATGCCATGGGTCCTAAACCCTAAACCATTCTCCTTTCTTATGTATTTGTTTACATATTGTTTCCTGTCAATATTTCCCCTAAGAAATAATAGCAGTTAAACAAATTCCGGGCCGACCTTAATCTGTTTTATTATGTCTCCATTTCTTTAGTATTCCTGTATTCAGATACTTTTTGTTGTCACTTTGTGGCTAACTCTTCTGGTTCAATTTAATTTCTAGAGGCAGATAAGCATTAGATATTTCTGCTTAAAATGAGCCAAAGCTGGTTTTCCAAGCACTCCCAAAGTGCTGAAGAAAGGCATTTAGCACAAAAATGCTTTTTTATAGAGTTTGCGAAAAATTGATGGACTGTTTGTATTGACCCTACCTGGTCATTTTCAAACAGGATTCGTCGTGGTCACCAGGTTTATCAACAAGTATGTGCCTCTTGCCATTCCATGTCCTTAATCTCATATCGTGATTTGGTTGGTGTGGCTTACACAGAGGAGGAAACTAAGGCTATGGCAGCTGAGATTGAGGTTGTTGATGGGCCTAATGATGAGGGAGAAATGTTTACTCGCCCTGGAAAACTGAGTGATCGATTTCCTCAGCCATATGCGAATGAACAAGCAGCTAGGTTTGCTAATGGGGGTGCCTATCCTCCTGATTTAAGTCTTATTACCAAAGTATTTCCTATCTTTACCTTCTAGATGATTTATTTGGAATATATTTCTGTGTTTAGCAGCTAATTAATTTTTGCCTTCTTTCTGTTAGGCTCGCCACAATGGTCAAAATTATGTTTTTGCGCTTCTGACCGGTTACCGCGATCCTCCTGCTGGTGTTTCAGTAAGTTCTTCTGATTGACTTTTCATTGGTCTGACATAGAAAACTACAAAATAAAGAGGATGCTTCATCATGCTTGCATGTGAAATTTCTGTTCCATTAATTCATCATAAAACAGAAAATGCAATTTTCTATCACGTTCGTTGTCTATTTGTGATCTCTCTCTTGGCATTTTCTTCTGTTTTAGGTGTTTCCAAACTCTTAAAAAAGGCTTTTTGATTTTTTTCAGCACTTTGGGAGTTTGCGGAAAACTGTCTTCTGCCTATTTTAAGTAGAAATAAGCTAGAAGCTAGAAGCACCTAAGGACATGGTTTTTTGGCTTCAATTCCTATCTTGTAAGTTATTTTCGTAAATAAACGGAAGCTTATTGAGAGTTCAGAGTAGCAAATGGAAGTTTCCAACTTTCCATACTTCTTTTGTTTTAATTTTCATTTTTTTTTCCTCAACACTGCTCACTTTCACTACTCTAATTACAACTTTAACTTCTACTTTAGCTTCAGCTTTCAGTAGAGTTTACAAACACCCACTTAATGGGTTAGCTGGCAGGGTCTTCTCTTTTATGTGGGGCCCGCTGCACTCCACGACTTCACTGGGACATTTTATTCAAACGGCAGTACTCTTGCCCACAGTCTTAGAAAATGCTTACTTTTATTTCTTTTTTCAAACTAAGGAGGTTCTGTTCTCCTCGATGCTTAGCTATTGCATTTCATGATTGAACTTTTATTCATGTCTCTGATGAAATTCTTGTTATAGTTTGCCTTTTCTTTTAGAAGTAATTTGCTACGTTATATTATTTGCTAACTAGAGAAATTATGGTCCCTTTTTAGATTCGTGAAGGATTGCATTACAACCCTTACTTCCCTGGTGGAGCTATAGCCATGCCCAAAATGCTTAACGATGGTGCTGTCGAGTACGAAGATGGTATTCCTGCAACTGAAGCTCAGGTATATCACTGGTGGATCTATAACCCATCATTACAAAAAAAAAAAAAAAAGAACAAGGAACAAAAAATCCTGAAGAAGAAAAAAAATACTGGTTGATTTTGTTCAAAATGCAACAAATTCATGTTTGTCCTTTTGATTGCGTAAATATCAAAATTAACCTTTCTTTTTCGCGCTTCTTCTTGTTCTTCTAGATGGGGAAAGATGTCGTAACATTCTTGTCCTGGGCTGCAGAGCCCGAAATGGAAGAGAGAAAACTGGTAAGCTTTCGCTAACATTCATAGAGAAAATCATAAACATCGCACAGTTTGATCTTACTTTCATTATTTTACGTCTCTCCTTTTGACATCTTTTGCATGTTTTAAAAAATTAGATGGGATTCAAGTGGATCCTTGTTCTATCACTGGCGCTTCTTCAAGCCGGTTACTACAGACGATTGAAGTGGTCCGTCCTCAAATCCCGTAAACTGGTGCTTGATGTTGTTAACTAGGGTATGTAAGTTCTATCTGCCATTTTAAAAACCAGCTCAGATAATTGTTTTTGGTGAAAGAAAGAAAAAAAATATATATATATTCTTTCATTTTGATGGAGAATAAAGAATTCATACACTAGCAAGATATTTTTTCTCATCAGTTGGAAGGTGATGATGACAACTGTGGAGTGAGAAATCATCATATTATTTAGTTTATTCCTCAGTGCTTTGTATAATACATTTGACGTATATTTCTTGGGAATTCTTTACGAAAATGAATTTTGGTACTGGAAAGAAGTGAAATATTAGTGGAAATATATATTTTTTTTAAGCCTATTTTTGTGAGTCGAGCTGGATCGGACTGCTAAGGTGTAAAAATTTCTCTATTAATAGTAGCTGCATTTCAGGAATTCGAAACCAAAACTTTTGGTTAACATAGGCACTTAATGGTTGTGGAATCATTTGCATATAGAGAAATTCCCTTTTTGGTATTCGTTGACATGTTCACATGAAGGGGTAATATCAATTAATTATTAAATGAATTAATTAATAATAAACATGTTTGATGTGGTGCTAATTTGGTAATGATGATTATGAATTGTTATTCGTAAATAGAAAGCATACAGAAATTGGGATTTCATTTTTCCATATTTGATGCCTTACTGTAGATTTCAACCAAGAATCCACATCTTTATAGGTATTTCTAGATTAGAAATTGTTTGGAAATCTAAAGTGCTACAAAAATACTTTTTTTTTAAAGTGTTCTATTTTAGTATTTGCAAGCACTACCTATATAAAATGATATTTATTAACTTTTTTAAAATTAAAATTTAACTTAAAATTAATATAATATATTCTTATGTTATAAAACTCAATAACATTTTCAAATTCAAAATTCTTGCCCCTTTCTCCTATTTCAATCCTCACTAAAATTTCTATTCAATAAAAAATATGCAAATAATTGATGGTACACACTATTTTATATAAAATTAAAAATCGTATCGTTGTGTTCGTATTCTGTTTCATAGATCATGATTGAACATGATATTATTACGCTGCACTACCACCAAGTGACGTAACTTAACGGTTTAGCACTATACTAGCTTGATCAGAAGTTTTTAAACTTTAGTGGTTCGATACCGACTCGACACATAGATAGACTTTGGAATAAAAAAAATAAAACTATATTATTACACCATAGAGGCATAGACCCAGCCGACCATATTTTTTAGTTCCCGACAAGAGTCATCCAACCATCCACGCGTCGTGGATCCAACACCTCGAACGCCTTTACGAGATTTTCAAACTCCAACAACACTTAATATATTACGCCACGCGTCTAGTTAATCCCCCAAACTGGATCCCACATTATCATCGAGTGCTTAGACATATGTCCACCCTCTCATTGGTCAATCGCCTTTCCACGAATCAAATTGCTCCCTTTCGTAAGATACGCTGCTTTTTCATGGGACCCACCAAAATCTTTAATCCACCAATCACAAATTTAATATTTTTCTTATAGGTCCCCGTCTGCGATGTGACCCTGAAAACATCTGCTGATATAAATTATAATAATACTCTGATGTCTTGAGAGTTAAACACGTATCAGGGGTTTGATTGTAATTATTGAATCGTACGCGGACTGCCGCCCGGGTAAATTTATAGGCTCCGTTTTTGCCTGCAGGTTTGGCCAATCGGAGAGATATGCTAATGGTGGGACTTGGGAGAGAGGAGCACTTGAATATCCACTATCCTTGCTGGATGGTATCCATGCATCACAGCCACTAATATATATGAATAAATAAATAGAAATATATGAGATGATATATCTAGCACCAAGTAATATAACTTAACGGTTCAGTGGTATGTTAGTCTAACCAGATGTCTCAAGTTCAAGTTTTTGAAAACATAATTGTCACTGATAGAAACTTTGTACTTTAATAATTCGACCCGATTTCAGTACTAAATTTTTGTAAGAATTTTGAAGTTTTCTAGTACTACCATTTTAGATCTTGTAAGTGATTATCAAACATGTATATATGTAACTTTCATTTATGGATGAATGTAAACTTATTAAGTCAATAATGAACAAATAGTTAGTCTTATTCTTGCCACATTAGGTGCCTAATTAAAGAAAGAATTAATATATATATATATATATATATATATATAAATTTGTTGGTAGAGCAGACATCTTCATCAACTGACAGATAAGTACTAGAAATGTATCAATGAATGTGATATGCATTTCTTTTATTTTTATTTTTTTTGTTTTGCTATATATATATAAATAAAGGGGCATGCATGATTGGTGGAATTGAAACCAAAATTTTGTTGAAAAACTTTAGTTGGATAACTAAGAAGGACTTTATTCTGTCTACTCCACCAATAAATGAATACTTCCAACAACAACCAATCAAAATCTTCATCTTTGCCCTAAAATTAAACTACCTCATTAGACCTCCACGTATTAGCCCATCCTTTTGTTCGGGAATAAAGCATGTTTCACACTCGCATCCTCAATTCGTCCCCAAACAAATATCTTCCTAGCTATATTTATATGTATATATACATATTTAACTCATAAATAGATAATCTAAAGTAAAATAATATGCATAACATCTAAATTATCGAATATGTATAATAATTGTGACAAGAATTTCTATTATGTAAGAGTATTAAGGAAAACTGAGGCAATATAGCTAGTGCAAATTTGAATAAATACTTGTGTCTTACGTCTAATTTGTATTTAATTCTATGCTAGCTAGCTTAAAGTACACATGCGGCCTGTATCACAAAATTTGAAACTAGTAGTTGGCAGAGAATATAAATAAAACAATTATATATCTGGCGTGTCACATATTCATATCGTATCTTAAAATGCATAGCCTCAGTACTCTTGAAATTACCCAATTACTTGTTGCATGAAGAAGCAAAAAAAATCTCACTTCTTGTGAGTAGCACTAAGAAGTTTCTCATTATCTCAATGACAAACTTGGTTTTATGCCCAAATGTGACAATGGCACATTAAAACTAGTAGATATGTAAAATATCAAATATTAAATTTAAAATTACACGTACCTCCCTCCGTCGATGACACTCCTCCTTGAAAAAACACCTAGCAAATGAGATAAAAACCCTCAATTAGCAAACTTTAACTCTAATGACATTGATATATATATCGCGAGTGAGCTTCACAACGTACACATGTATATAAATACTGATAGATAAACTGTAACTTTCACCATTATCAACGCAAAGCATACACGTGTCCCTCTTTCTGGAACCCTCCTCCGAAAAAAACCATGATTCCTTGAGAATGGCTAGGTTAGGTGTCCCCTCACCCTCTGCACCTCACGACACGTTGCGCGATCTCATTCGTCGTTTCTCAATGGATACCACTGATTTTTTTCAAGATCTTCATTTTTGCCTGTAATGACCTAACATGTGTCTCCATATTGTACTCCACTTTACTTTATTTTTCTCCTTTTCTGTTGATGAATATTTAATCTCATCTTTCTCTCTCTCTCTGTCTGCTTTTCAGATTTGAATCAGTGGATGCCTTGATGATTTTAATGGTTTTGGATTGGTAGATCGGTGCGCAGATCGGAGGATATATAAGGGTGAGTTTGATAATGAATAGGTTGATGCTCAGATTCCGGCCGATAGCGCCGAAGCCTGTCGGAGGAGAAGGTTCCTCCGGGGCGGAGGTGGATAGAGGAAACGTGGTGGTGAGGAGAACGAAGAGGAAGTATGTTAGGGTTCGTGGTCGGCAAAGTAAGCAGCAGTACTGTGAGAGGAAGAAGGGTAAGGAAGGGAAAAAAACGTCGCCGCCGTCAGAGAACTCCGGCATCGAGGTGGAGTCGGAGGCGGCGGGAGGAGTGGTTATGATTCAGTTTCTGCCGGAGAGATCTGAGGGGGACGGCGGCAGGAGCTGCGATAGTAGTGAAGGAAAAGTAGTTGAGGTGAAGAATAGGGTCATGGATCGAGGTTGTGACGTAAATGAAGCAGCCGCCGTCGTCGAGACGGCGGAGGATTTCGGCGGCGGTGCGGCGGATTTGAAAGGCGTCAGATCTGTGAGCGAGAGTTGGGTAATAGTCGAAAGCGTGACGGATAAGTTTGCTGGGGTAGGGTTAGGGTTTTCGGATAGGGAGAAGATCTACGAACTGGAAAGGGACACGTGTCCTGGTCTCATCTCCGACTGGAAGAACAACGTGATTTGGGTCAACGCCGCCTACAAGAAGATGGTGTCGGAGGAGGAGTCGGCGGCGGCGGCAGTGGATAAAGGGTTTCTTGTTCGGTTGGTGATAAAAGAGGAAATTCCCTGTATTTACCCTTCATTTGCATGCAGAGTGAGGGTTGTACAACGCAAGGGGCAGGGGCAAAATTGGAATAAGATTTTGCCATGCGATGTTTGGAGAATGGAATTCGCTGGGTTTGCATGGAAATTGGACGTAAAAACTGCGCTCAGTTTAAGCCTTTAGCTTGCTTACAAGTGTCCATTCCAGGAGATAACTTCACAAACAATATCAGGTGATTATTTAAAAATTAATTATTTATCTCATTTTTATTTAATTAACTGATTTTGGGCTCTCAATTAAAATCAGGTTTTTTGCTAGGGTGCAAATGAGTCGAGTCGAGTCGAATAAACCTCGACTCACTTTATTGAGCTCCCAATCTTTAAATAATTCAATATAAAATAATGAAATAGTAACATATATATTGCAAATAATATGAGAAAACTTAAGATCATGATACCAAAAAAAAAAAAAGAACTAATAATAAAAATATTCAAATAATTAAATTATCTTTTTGTAATTTCTATAAAATGGAACATAAAGCCCTAACTAGCTAAATTGAAACTCTTATTTATTTAATTAAAACTTATATCAAACTCGATTAATTTACAACCACATTCATATTACACCAGATAATTTAAGTGTGTAAAATAAGTTTTGCATGCATATGACCTTCCTTCATACAATAAAACATATTAATTTCTTAACTATATTAAATACATTTTCAATATATAAATATATAATATATATGAAAGATACCAAGAATATTAATACGTGCTCCTCTATGATGCATGTACACTTATAAAAGTCCTATTCTATTGTATCGTGTCATATTTGATGCTTGTATCGGACACTTTTCTAATATAAAATATAAAAAAAAAATCATGTCATCGTATCTGTATTTTATCGTATCTGTACCTTTTTTTAACCTCACAATACATATACATAAAAATAATAAAAACAAAAAAAAGTAATTACCAATGTGAGAATCAAATAACTACCAATTAAGTTTAAGTACGTACACATGAAAAGGAAAATAAAGCAACACTGTGTGGTACGTACGTAGTCTCTATAGTTTCTGACCTCAGTACTGCAACAGTGGCGGAGGGAGGGTGGTGCATGTCATGTCGGGGGCAGCCGTTCCTTCCCCACCTCAACTTTCCCAAATATCACTTGTGCCGCTATATTTTGTTGTAAATTAAAATTTTGCCCCTCCAACTTATACTAAAATAGTTCTCTGTTTTATCCCCGAAAAAATAAATTAAATCTGGCTCTTAGTTTTCTTTATTTCTCTCATTATTCTCTCTTCAAATAAAAACCAGCCTAGAAATTCCTTTAAATTTCAAAATTAAACTTTTCTTCTCAAAAAATAAAGTACAAACGATAATAATTAATATACACCAATCTTTTTGGTTCCATCAAAATCTAGTTTTTCCCGTCTTCTTTTTTGGGGTAATTTAACATTAAATTTTACGTACCTTTGTATTTTATAGTTTTAAAATTCAGATAATGTTTTATAATATTCTTTTACCTTTGATTTATATTATTTTTGTAAACTATTTTTATGATATATATATATGTTTTTTCATGTGAAAATCATTATCGTTTCATAATAATTCTCTTTTAATAACTCCTATTTTTCTTTATGTTGGTTTATTTCATTTTCTTTTTTGTAGTCTTCACCTTTTGAATTTCGTCGTCCAATAGTTAATAAGAATAGACACAATACGTACCATTTTCTTGTACAATATATAAATTTATTTTTATTATCATTGATGTCGATATATATTTTCCCTTTTCTGAACAAAAGAAAATCCTGATCATTTCATTTTTCTTTTTCCGTGTGTATCTGAAACGGAAAAGTCCGTACAGACGTTCATGTAGTAACCACATGCATTACGATAAGTCACTTCGCTATCGCTTATTTAGATGGTCCCATATTTAATAAAATTATAAAATACTATATATTTCTCATTATCACACTTCCTTTTATATATTATGTAATATATAAAAATGTTGAATCGACGTACGATTATTTTCCTCCAATATACATATATTTGACAAGATATTCCTTTTATTATAAATAAAATAATACTTGCTGCAGCCAAAATTTAATTTGAATAATCGGCAAAAAAATATAAGAATTTCTTTCTCTTTATACTAGTTAATTATACTGATGTATATTATAATTTTTTTAACGAGTTATAATTCATGCATATATATTTATTTATCTTAATATTTACATAATTTTTTTTATATATAAAATCTCGTGTCAAAATTAACTAGCTTTTTAATAAATATAACATCAGTTCATGTCATTTTGTGTTCATATATAAACTCTCACGCTAATATTTATTAAGCTTTCGTATTTTCTTATGAATTTTTCGTCGCCTTTTTCATTTCCCTTCTTTCCCATTTATATATTATGATATATAGATACTTTTAAAAGTTTTACCATATTGTGTCTTGTTGGATATCTGACGCTTTTCAAGTACAAAACATTGAAAAAATTTATGTCTCTATATCGATGTCATGCCGGTTCGTATCACCGTTTTTGTGTTGTAATTACTGTGTGAACCCACATATTGAGATCATTTCCGTGTCTATTAACCATAAATTCAAAACTCACAATCCAACCCCTATTATCATGCATCATAATACTTGTGGATCGTGTTGAATAGAGTTAGTCACTTAAGTGTGAAGTTTAATATATTAATGACCGTTGCATTCTTAGGAACACTCAAACTTGAGATTTCTAATTAAACTAGCATAGCGCTGAATGCTAAACTATGCAATTTAATGTTACCATTATCGTACTATCTTATTGTATGGATAATTGCTACGTGCGTACCCCTAATTGTCAGTAGTGGCCTTTAAGATAGCTACATATCAGTAAAAGATTTGTAAGGTATTGACATCAATATTGGCCATTCAATAAAGTCCAAACAATTGGAGACAGACAATTAAAACTTTAGACAATGACAAGGAGATAGACATCACCCAAATACGTCTATAAGAAAAGAACACAAAATTGTAAGGTTTTTACGTAATATCGAAATTGTTGGATTCTTTTTTCCATTTTTTCCTATAACTTTTAAGAATTAATAATTTTGGTTCAATCTTAACTGGAAATGAAGAAATTCATCTGAAAACTACATGTACATCTAAAGTTACCGAAATGTCTAATAGGACGAAATCGAAAACAAAAAACGAAATAAGTCAATAGCATTCATAACCCTGTGATGTTCTTAATTTGCATGAAAAATCTTCTCATTTTAATATTAAATTGAAAATCTTGTGCTTTACAAATTAATTAGCACTGAAACCTGATAGGAAGGTCCTCGTTGTATATTTTTTTGAAAACACGGGGTTCCAGCTACCAATTAAAAATAGGTATAAAGATTTTTTGCCATCCGAATTATGACGATTTTTACACTTTATCATATAAATTTTTTTTTTTTTTTTTTTTTTGCATTTTGCCTCCTGAACTACACAAATTTAGCAATTTGTCATCTCAACCGCCGGAAATTCCGTCGGAAAATTACATTTTGTCATATGAGAAATATAAGTTCACGTTGTATTGTTCCTCTTAACGTCTAAAAAATAAACCCTCAATCAATTTCAGAAAATATGGAATTTTTATCACCCAATTGGAATAACGGCAACTTTGATAATTAATTATATTTAAATATTCAATTGGTTGATAAGAACTCCAAGTTTTCTGAAATTGATTGAGGATTTATTTTCGAGACGTTAAAGAGAGCAATATAACGTAGACCTATGTTTTTCATATGACACGATGTAATTTTTCGATGGAATTTTTTTGTTGGAGATGGCAAATTGCAAAAATTCGTATAGTTCAGAAAACAAACTACAAAAAAAAAAAGTTTAGATAGTAAAGTACAAAAATCACAATAGTTTGGATAAGAAAAAATCATAATACGTTAAAGATATCAAAAAGAGTGTCATGGGTGGAAAAACCCAAGATCAAAGTGTGATCAAAGTTATAAAACCAATAATATTACAATTTTTCCAAGAAATAATAGCTTTAACTTCAAAGTTCAAAAGTCCCAATCACTTGATTAAGCTTTAAGAGTATTTATATCGTAAGTGGTAGATATCTTTGCTTCTGATTAGGTTTCCCTCTTTCATGTATATATATCAAAAGATTTTATATTTTTAGTATCCTCCAATACTTTAATCTGCTCCATATCTATAAATGCTCATTGGTCCTATGTACTTTTAATAATATAAAATAAAATGTTTACTTAAGAATATAATAAAGTTAAGAAACAATAATTCTCTAATACAAATAAGAGTTGTTGCTTTTGGCATAGGATAAAGCCCATGAACGTCTTGTCACCTGAGCTAGATCTAAAGTCAGTTATATTTTATTCAAGATAGCATTAAGAAGATGTTTCCGGAACTTGTATATATATTATTGGGATAATTACACTTACACCTCTTCGACTTAGGGGTAAATACAGCTAGATCCCCTATATTATTGGAAATTACAGATAGATCCTCTAACCCTAACGAAAACTTTAAAAACTTAACGAAAAGTTGTGAAATAACTAAATTATCCATAACATTTTTATTATAGTGTTTGCTATACATGAAATGAGCAAAGTAAATAAGTTTTTGTCGAGTTAATAGGACGTTATAATCTACATGGAAATAAGAAAATGACTAACGGCAGGACCTAAGTGTTGGATAGAGCCATAGTCGAGGGGGTGTCTCTGTAATTTCCAATAGTACAAGGGGTCTAGCTATATTTACCCCTAAGTCGAGGGGGTGTAAGTGTAATTATCCCATTATTATATTACATTAGATCTTACTTTTCAAAAGAGTTTCCTAAAATTTCATAATAATAAGGGATATATCTTTTTCTATTCAAATTATAGTGATTTGTGCATTTTACCATCTAAATTTTTATGTTTTCGTAGGTTATTTCCTAAACTACATGAATTTAGCACTTTACCATCTCAGTTGCCGGAAATTCCACCGGAAAATTGCATCGTTTCACATGAGAAACATAGGTCCATGTTGTATTGCTCCTCTTAATGTTTTGAAAATAAACCATCAATTAATTTCAGAAAACTTGAAGTTTTTATCACTCAATTGGAATAACGGAAAATTTGATAGATTATTTTTAAATATTCAATTGGGTGATAAAAACTCCAAATTTTCTAAAATTGATTGAGGATTTATTTTTCAGATGTTAAGGAGAGCAATACAACGTGAACATATGTTTCTCATATGACACGATACAATTTTTCGGTAAAATAATTCCATCGGAGATGGAAAACTGTAATAAATTGTGTAGTTCAGGAGACAAACTGCAAGAAAAAAAAGTTTAGATGGTAACGTGCAAAAATCAGTATAGTTTAGATGAGAAAAAAAAATCATTATCCCTAATAATAATTATGCAAATATACCGTGAAATTTGAAAAATTATAGAAATATACTTTGACATACTGTCTTTCTATTTAAAAAATAAATATAAAACCGGGCTTTACGAATTGAATGTCCCCAAAATGGATCCAACTACTTAAAAAATGTAATGAAGATTCTTTTACAGAGTATGTTTTTACAACTTTTCAAACCTTCAGATATATTTACGTAATAGTCCAAACTTCGGAAGATTTGTGTGATGACTCTCAAACTCATTTGCATATATGGTCAATTCAAGGATTCTTCATACCCTATAAATCCATTTTTATAAAGAAGTTCTGACAATACTAACATCTTATTTATCAGTTTATAAGCTCATATCCCCATTTTATTTGAAATATATATTTCCTTGAGCTTCTGGTAAGCTTGTCTTCTAAACTTTTTCCATACCCTTTGGATATGATCTTATACGCCATCTTTGAATTAGAGGTTTAGTTGGATATTGATATATCATATATGTCTCTTCGTCTTCTAATTTTAGACCATGAATGCATTGGGCTCTCAACCCTGAGTTTTAAAGTCTGCAGTTTGGATCCTTTGTTATAACTATTATGTTACACTCATCAACACATAGTTATAATAGAAGATGTAACACTATTGTGTAACAAAAGGTTCAAACTGGTTTAAATTTTAATCAATCTATTTAATTGGCTGAAGTATGAACCAATCTAAGGGGATAAATTCTTGTATGTATTTGGTATTTGGGTCCAATTCATATGCCCAACGGTCAGACCTAATCACATGTGTATGCATTAAAAAAGTCTTATATGTAATTTGGGATGTTCTTGCCTATATCGAGTTTGGATTCCACTCATGCACACCCAAGAGTCCAGATTATGCTACATCATTAATACACTCAGAAAAAAAAACTAAAATTACAAAATCTGATTGAATTTGAACTATTGGATTGATCATAAGTAGAGGATCAATCAAACACCAGAATTTTTTCATAATTTTGACCGTTTTCCATTTCAAGACAATGCTCCTTGGACATCTCTACAATCAAGAAAGTGAAAAATGAAAATCTAAAACATAATATGTTTTAATTCAGCTTGGTGATATAACAATAGTTGGGTTCAATAAATACTTGTTGCATAACTATAAAAGCTTTTTTATGCAGCCTGCGGATGCTGTCTTTTAGCTCGTTGTAAGACGATGTGGAAGATGAGCTTTGCAGAATTGTAAGTTGCTAGCCATATTTTAATATGCTGTTAAATATTTGGTGTTAAGACGCCACAAGTAAGATTTACTTTGATGGAAACCTGAAATTTTTCAAAAGAATGTGAAAAAATTTCAGGAATATATTGTGCGAATTAATAATGTACAAATTAGGAGTGATGTTATTCTTATGTCAATCATAACCAAGTCGAAAGTTTGCACCTTATCCCGTCTCTATTTCTTACCAAAGGTCAGTTGATCTATTGTGACGAGGTACTAGATTGTTTGGGCAGAATTTATGATTCAAAATTCAAATCATAGCTTGTGTTGTTATGCATGGAGGCATGGAGCAATTAGATTAGATAAGTTGCTCTCAATTAGACCTCTGCATTACTGGAATCCGGAAAAAAACCGAGTAAGAAAAAAATATCTCTATTTCTTGACAATTACGATCTTAAATACAATACTTCCATAGAAAACCAACAAGACTGGGAAAATTTTATATGCGTTGGATGTTTTGATCCATAGATGAAGAGTTAATTATATTTTTGATCCCATAACTTCACTCCTTTTTTATTTTGGTTTCATTCTTATTAGTTTTTATAATTTATATTCTATAAGTGGATTTTTTTTTTTCAATTTTACGAATCGGGACATTTTCTATTTTTCGTTTACGGGATGTTAGCCATTTACATCACGTAAGTTGAAAAAGTTCTCAAATTGGAAAAAGAAAATCACTTATTTGATGCAAATTACAAAAATCAATTAGTTTGTGACTAATTTTTTTTTTATTTTTGGTCGGGTTTGTGACTAAATTGAAACTTGAGTATAGTTGTGAGTCCAAAAATACAATTAACACCTTTAAAAAAACCGGCCTAATATGAATCATTTGGTATATGTTGCAAATATGAATAATTTGGTATATATTGCAAGGTTCTGAATTCTGATGATAAAATTGTAAAAGGCACAAATTGCAAGGTTTTTGTGTAATTAAACCCTACAAAATAACTACACGTTCATCATCATTTTTTTTACATGAAAATTCAGAAATCTACGGTAAGGGATACATTAAATTCAGTAATAAAAACATCACACAAACTAACATCCATCACAATTCACAAACCAGAAAATTTATTTCACTCAACAGAATAAAGAGCTAATTTTGCCATAACTCTGAAACGGGCTTGCCCTTTTGGCATGTCTGAATGCATTCCGTCACAATTTCTCTGAGTTGTTTCTCAACATCTTCAATTGGAAGAGTTGCATCTATTATCTATAACGAAGAGAACAAAATAAGACCAAATTAATCATCACGCTGTTAAAATCAGACTCAGACTGACAATCATTCTCTTTAAATAGCAAATATATGGAGAACTTTAAGTGGAAATATGAAATGTTGTTTCTCTTTATAGAAAGGGTTAGTTATGAATTATCCCCGAGGTTTAGCCTGATTACAAAAAATACCCTAAATCCTCAGAAATTAAAAATTGCACCAGTGGCTCCTTTGGCAGCCATTAGTTTGGATGGAAAATGTAAGAAGACGGTTCTAGTCCTGATCAAAAACTGTAAAAAAAGCCTGAAAAGAAAGTGTATTATTACAACTACCTCCAAGGGTATTAAATCTACCAAAATTAGTGAAATAGTAGCTCGAGGGTGAAATTGGATTTCAAAGATTTTTTTTTGCTGACGTTATCATTATCCCTCAAACTAACGGATGAATGAATTGTAGCTGAAACGAAAACCTCAAAGAGATATTTGTAATTTCTGAGGTTCCAGGGTGTTTTTGTAAATGGGCTAAACGTTAGGGGGCTTACTTTGTAATTAAACACTCATCAAATAATATAAAGACAATTGGAATATCTCTATATGCATAGAGGCCTGGTTAATTATTCGCTGCTTCTTGTTACTTACATTATTTCAGAGCATCATTCTAGTTTAACTGGTCCCATAAGAAAGAACTTATTATTTACTAATATGATGATAATCAAAAGAATAAGAAAGTCTAAGATCTTACCTTCCACGTGGCATCAGAAAGTGTCTTGTATGATTGAGCAACTCTTTTCTGAAACTCAAGCTGCTCATACCTCTCGCCTCCATAACCTCCTCTTTCAGCAGCTTTCTGAAAGTTCCATTTTTATGAACTTCACAAATCTTAAACAGCAATCTTACAAAGGTCTCATAACAGGAAATGTAATAGATGCACGCAAAAATAAGAAAGCAAGAATCTACACTCTCAAGTTCAAGAACTTTTCCTAAGCAAATGGCATTTGGAAAAAATGCAAGTGCACTAAAAGTGTGTGGACCATATATCAATAAAGGTGTTTTTCTAATTTAGAATCAGGAGAGAAATGAACATCTACCTCTGGTGATATGTCAAGGTATACAACTAAATCTGGAGCTAGCAATCCTGCATCTGGAGCCTATTGAAATAAGAAAGATATAAATCAAGAACAATGAGTTCCACATCATGAATAATCAGTTTATAATGGTTTTACCAACAAAAAATAATATACACACGACATTTCCACCTTGCACCACTCCACATCAAGTCCTTTTGCAGATGAGAAAGCAACACCAGAAAAAGAATAGCGATCGATAATGAGTGTGGTTCCATTCCTCAGCTTAGACTCCATCAATGATCTAAGGCCACATAGTCAGCTTCACATGTGAGTGAAAGCAAATAAAATAATCTTTACAATGACTTTAATAAGGTTAATAATATGATCAGAAAACAAATGATTGACAGTTTGTTGAGTTTTTAATATAAAAATTCTAAGCATCTTGGGAGATGGGTCATGTTTTTGCTTCATCAGATGAACATAAAAATAACCCAGAATCTGCTGCCCAAACCAATTACATTTTGTATCAGTGAGGAAGCAAATTCATCCAGCTTCACTAAGAAGCAATATCCGTTTTAGCTGATTTGCTTATCTTAGGGTTCAACACAAAATGGCATCAGTTCTTGCAAGAGAGGTGTTTCAACATACTCCACAGATTAAATTATAAAAGATAGTTTAGGTTCTGCCCTTCAGTGAAATAACCGGATAGTCAAGATTATGGAATTTTACCACTAATTAGCTCGGCATCTTCATATTTTCCGTGTACATGACATCAATTTTTTTATTCAAATAAATCTAACCTCTTCTCCCAACGATTTGCAGTGAACAGAAGATGGATTGCACGATCATCCAATTGTGATTTGTTGGCGAGATAGGACGAGATCATTTGTCCAACACCTGTATTTCTATCAGGAAATCTCCATGATTCAACTGCATGACCCAATTCTTCTAGGTAAGAGATCAATCTGCCGCACTGAGACGTCTTTCCACAACGATCCAAACCGTCTAGAACAATTAAGGCACCCCTTGAATCACTACTGTTATTACTTTTCATGTGAATTTCTCGTAGCGAGCACTTGGAAAGGTGTCCCAGATTGCTAGGAGACAAGTTGTTTACTTTCCATGTGAATTTGTCTAAGCGAGCACTTGGAAAGGTATCCCAAATTGCTACAAGAGCTTGTCGATTGTCTCACTGCCGCCTTTGTAAAATTTCTGAAGATACATGTTGCATATGAAACAAAAAAATCAGATTACTTGCAAGATGTATTGGAATATAAATCTAATATGTCGAAATTGTAACACTCCCTTTAAATTTTTGAATAGAACTAAACAACGCATGCAAATGAAGAAATGCAACACCTTAAGGCTCGTCTTAGATTGAAGTATTTGAGATTGGAATGATTTCAAATCACATAACTTTCACCAGCTTAAATCCTTTGTTTGGGGGGGAAAATCCCCGAGGATTTAAAATTCTTTTCAGACACTTTGTATTGAAACATCAAGAGTCAGAAATCAATATCTCCAATGCAAACAACCCTCATTAAGTCATTTTATCAAACAATTTACAAGCAAATCAACTACTAATTAAACAATATGGTAGAATAATTATTCAAAATTATGTGTAATTGAACTTACAAAGCTTTAAAAAGGGTGAAATGGCAAGCATATGTCATGTCCTATCGTGCAAACCTACACATAAATCCACACTGATTTAAAAATTACCAAATTACAAAGTTCAATAAAGTCTACGCTTAAAATGTACGAATAACACAAGAATATCAGGATTCAGACACGCAATTGTATGAGAAATAAAAATTACGTATTCAACGAAACTATTGCATATGTTCGCCTGCTTCGTGTAAATTAATAAGGTAAAAAGGGTGAAAAGATTGATTGATCTGAAATCGCAACTTTGACAAACGAAAATTTGATGCTTCTAACTAGATCACTGAATAAAGAAAAATTCCGTTCCCTATTTACCAAAATTTTCTTTTCCGAAATAATTCTGTTACCTATCGAACTAACTAAAAACTTTTCAAAAGAAAATAAAATGATAATTAAGAAAAATATTTATTCTGGGAAAGTGAAGACTCATTGTTTCAGCAGTCACCTCTACCAACCTGAAGAAGGAGAATTAGACAATAAAACAGTTTCTCCAGTGACCGACGATATTGGTTAGTGACTGGGCGTTGGCGGCGCGCGGTGGAGAGAAGAGAGAAGTTTAGGCGAGAGAGGCGGGAGAAATGAAGTTAAGCATTAAAGCGCACCTAACTATTTTAAAGTTGGGCTCGGATTTCTATCGCGAAAAGGCCCAAAAATGGCAATGGGCCGATCCCATCAGGAGCTAGGACACAGACCGATCTGCGAATTAGAGGTGCATAGCGAGCCGAGCTATTATTATTATTTTTTAATTATGCAAAAATGAGCTTGACGAGTCTGAGCTTGGAAATTTTTGGCTCGAATTTCCAAGCTCGACTCGAAATCAAATTAGTTCAAAAATATTCGAGCTTGTATTTTTAGCCAAAATTTCTCTCGTGTGTAATGAGTAATGACAAAATTTCAATAGAAAAGATTATTGGATAATAGCAGCAACAACCTTGTGTTTTTCGAAAATTAGTATAAAAAACCTCGTGAAATATTAATTCTCACGAAAAATTCTATGTTTTTAGAAATTAACACAAAAAAACCTTCTCCATAGCAATTGTACAACACGTGCCGTTTGTGCGAATTTTATTGATTTTTCATTCTCAAAATAAATTTTGAAATAATTTATGACCGTTTGATCACCAAATTTCATTTTATTAAATAATTTTAACAATTTTTTTTCGTAATAAAAATGTGATTAACTAAATAATATATAGTATACATCTCAATATTTCTTGACTATATCAATGGAACCCACAATTATCACTATCACATTTAATATTAATTTGGACACAACCATAACAAGTTAACGCGCTTGTTTAAGAGATATTTTGAAGAGACGTGTCTTTCCGACTCTGAGTTCGAATTGTCTTATAACAATAAGGACCACAAAAATAATAATTCACCCTTTATTAAATATATATATATGTATGTATATGACTCCAATTTCCACATGGCGATCAAAATTAACTCGTCAAATTGACTATTTCAACAAATTTTAGTATCTTTTCCATGAGATGTGACATTAGGGAATCTAATTTAAAAGGGTTCCTTAACCTGGACCCTCCAAAGCACGGATACGATAAATTTTTTTTTGTGGTGTCCGACACGGCTACGTGCAAAAAGTGTTCAAAAATTAAAAAAATAAATAAAAAATTTGGACACACTAAGGACACGGCTGGGACACGCGAAGGACACTGTTGGGACATGAAAATGACACGAAAAAATTAATTTTTTTATTTTTTTTAATTTTAAGAATCTTAAATTAATTTGTTCTATAATTTTTATTTGTTTATCACAATATTATAATTCATAAATAATATTAATTTCTTTTAACATAATAATTAATTTGTACATTTTAATTTTACTAATAATTGTACTACATTGTCATAATTTATTTTCAATTATGAATGTTTGTACAAATATTATATATAAATATTTATATTTTTTATTAAAATTTATGTTACTCAGCCGTGTCGTGTCCTAAAATTTTTAAAAAATTTGTATCGCCATATCCGTATCGTGTCGTATCCGTGTCCGTGCAACATAGTGTGGACCTCTTTTTGTTTCTTGCGAGATGTATAAGTACAACTACTATCCATAAAAAAAAAATTGCGTAAGTGCAAATATTTTTATAAGGGTGCCTTATTCATGCAAAAATCTTAGTTGAATTCCGGTTATATTTATGCTGTCTAAAGAGCTATCGTCTCCTGTTATATATTAATTTTAAAACCTTAATGTGGTTTAAAGTTCTAATTCAAAGTCTCTCTCCCAACAATTTTTTAAATTTTGTGTAGGTAATGAAACATTTGGATATCTTTGTAATTTTTGAAATAAAAAATATATATAAATACATTTATTAGTTAAGAATTTTGACCTGTACTAATTTATAATGATCGGTGACTTTCCTCCTTAACAACCGGTTTTTAAGAGTGTGTTCGATCCCTGTTATAATTGGTATCAAAACTCAGGCACTTGTGCGTTAGGAGAGAATCCATGTGTGTAATGTTTGGAGGGCCTACACTGCAAGTTTGTGAGCTTAATGGTGGATTCATTTTTCCATCACAACTGGTTTTTAAAGGTGTGTTGGCCATTACAAATACGTCGTAGATGTGAATTTTCATTTTCTTAAATGGATGTTAATTAGTTCTTGGAATCTCCCAAGAAAATAGAGGCGACTCAGAAGAATTTCTGGGAAGATTCTTTGCACCCAATTTTCTAACTAATTATATTCAACATCTAAATATTAAACGCTGACAACTTCAATCCTTTTCAAGAGGGTTTACTTCCTTAATTTTATTTGGCATTTCAATTCTTGACTTTTCTTATTCTAATATAAATAGGTTTTTGATATTACAGTTCTTTCAGTATTAATTGTTTCTGCAGCTTCATTTATTTTAGTTTGACATACTTACATTAATATTCTGATCCTTTGATCATTTGCTAATTAAGAGATGATCATAAAAAGTCACCCTTTTTATCACGCGAGCTACCACACCCCTGAAAATGTAAGTCTCTCAGCATCTTGAAAACGGTGAAATTATTAATTTTATGAGTTTTATGTACAAATACAAACAATTATGAAAACAGTCAAAGAAAAAACACAGGGACTGGAAAATTCCTGCAAAAATCCCACTTTTCTTAAGTATGAAATTTATCATTATTATGCAGACATATTATTTTTTTATTTTTTTTGATGTTTGAATGAATGTATAGCTTGAAGAGAAATCTGCAGAAGAAAGAGCAATAGATGATTGGCTTCCGATTACGTCTTCAAGAAATGCAAAATACAAACAATGGTGGGTTTCAACTGTTCACAATGTCACCTCCATGGTTGGAGCTGGAGTCCTCAGTTTCCCTTATGCCATGTCCAAATTAGGATGGTAATTAAAATTCTTATAACTGCCTTGTTGAGGAAAAAAAGCAAATAAAATTAAAAAAAAGGGACATTTTCAGATCTGTTTGGTTCATTCTGTCATCTAAAATCTAAATTTTCTTTTATTACAAATTACAATTCAAACAATACAAAATTCTACAACTCCCTATTTTCGGTGGAATATTCCGTCGGAAGAGAAATACAATTACAAGTTTTGTCTTACTCGCCTCAACCTCCTGAAAGAGCCACCCAATCAATTTCGAAAAATAGGTTTTTCTTGCACCTAATTGGAGATTTAGTTAAGATTTTAACAACGATTTATCACCGTGGCCGCCATTTCAATTCCACCACGGATTATTTCACCGGAAGAATTTACGAAAAACTACTAACAACCACCATGTCCCGTCGGAGTATTCAACCGGAAATGGTGACTTGTAATTGCATTGGATGGTGAATAACAAGAGAGGAAAAAAATGGCAAAGTGCAAAAGAAAATTCATAATTCGAAAAATAAAAAATCTTTGAACTTATACAATATGAAAAGTTGGATCACATATACATGTTTCATCAATATATGACCAAATATAAAGTTACTGATCATTTCTTGTGCTTGTAAATTTCCAGGGGTCCTGGAATAACAGTGCTAGTCCTGGCTTGGATCATAACTCTATACACTTTGTGGCAAATGGTTGAGATGCACGAAATGGTTCCAGGAAAGCGTTTCGACAGATATCACGAGCTCGGACAACACGCTTTTGGTGAAAAGCTCGGCTTATGGATTGTTGTGCCTCAGCAGCTAATTGTAGAAGTTGGAGTGGACATAGTTTACATGATTACTGGAGGAAAATCTCTGGAGCAGTTCCATCATTTGGTTGTTGGCGAAGACAAAGACAGCAAGGATAATTTTAAGCTTACTTATTTCATTATGATTTTCGCCTCAGGCCAGTTTGTACTCGCCCAACTTCCAAATTTCCATTCAATCTACGGTGTTTCTCTTACTGCAGCAATCATGTCCTTATGGTAAGTTTTAGCCTGTACCTTGATTTAACTATGAAAAAGATGAATCAATTACTTCATTAAATATTGGGAAAATTACTAAAACCTCCTGAGGTTGCCTAAAAAATCTAAAACACCACTGTAACTTTGAAATCTTACAAATATCCCCCTAAAAATGCAAATAAATCTTGAAACCTTACAAATATCCCCCTGAAAATATAAGATTTCAAGGTTTCAAGGTATTTTTTTTAAATGTCGTAAACCTAAGGGGGTTTGGGTAATTCTCCCTAAAATATTAAAAATCGCCTTTTCTTTAAATAACAAATTGACCGACCTCAGGGGATGGCAATGAGCAAATACATAAAAACAAGAGGGTTTTGCATAACAGCAAGAAAAATAAATGAAATATATATATATATATATATATATATATATATAATATATATATATAATAAATGAATTATATATATATATATATATATAATATATATATATAATATATATATATATATATATATATATATATATATATATATATATTTGTTATATATATATAAGACAATTAACTAAAAGGAAATTACAAATCATTTAGGGATAATTACACTTACACTCCCCCGACTTTAGGGTAAATACGGCTAGACCCCCTGTACTATTGGAAATTATAGAGACACCCCCTCGACTATGGCTCTATTTAACACTTAGGTCCTGCCGTTAGTCATTTTCTTATTTCCATGTAGATTCTAACATCCTATTAACTCGACAAAAACTTACTTACTTCGCTCATTTCATGTATAGCAAACACTATAACAAAAATATTATGGATAACTTAGTCATTTCACAACTTTTAGTTAAGTTTTAAAGGTTTTCGTTAGGGTTAGAGGATCTATTTGTAATTTCCAATAGTACAGGGGGTCTAGCTGTATTTACCCCTAAGTCGAGGGGGTGTAAGTGTAATTATCCCAATCATTTACTTAATAACAAGGGTACTTGATCCGGTAATTTACATACTTTCTGACTTTCTTATCTTCTCCGGTGTTACCTTTTCAACTTACCTGTAAGTTTCAACTTCCGGTGAAATTTAGACAAAACTTATTGACTATTGAAACTTATAGCACAAAATGGGATATTGATGTCGAAGAGGACGAAAAAGATTTGAAAATGACGAAGTTACGGGATCAATATTGCAATTTTGCCTTATAACAAGTATGTATTGATATATAGACTTGAAGAGTTGGAAAGATATATCATAAAATGAGCTAGCAAAAAGCAAAAATTGAACATAAAATGTTCTAAAGTTTTGGTATGATATTTTCTGTCATGAAGTTACTGTGCCATAGCCTGGGGAGCTACGTTAGACAAAGGCGTGCAACCCGACGCGGAATATGGCTATAAATCGAATAGCTCAGCCGGTACAGTTCTCTCCTTTTTCAGTTCCTTGGGAATAGTCGCATTTGCATATGCAGGTCACAACATCGTGTTGGAGATTCAATCGACTATGCCTTCTACACCACAAAGGCCATCAAAGGGACCAATGTGGAAAGGGGTAGTAGTTGCTTACATAATAGTCGCTCTGTGCTATTTCCCTGTTGCTATTATTGGATACTGGGCTTTCGGGAATGGGGTCGACGACAATATTCTTATTACATTAAAGAAACCTAAATGGCTCATCGCCATGGCTAATATGTTCGTCGTAATTCATCTTTTCGGGAGTTATCAGGTAACTGTGAAATTTTATGAACTACACGTTCTAATTGAATATAAGGTAGTTAACCGTAATATTATGTTTGTGGCGATTGTAGCTCTATGCAATGCCGGTTTTTGACATGATCGAAACTGTGCTTGTAAGGAAACTAAGCTTCAAGCCGACTTGGTATTTGCGCTTTATTGCACGGAATACATATGTGGGTAAGTTCTTCATTCCACTACTGCAAAGGTGATATTACTTATGACATTTTTGATTCTGAGACACTGCTTAAAAATGTGGTGAAAAAGCACATATAATTTGATGATCACTTGCCAAAAAACATGAAACTTTGGTGCTATAATGTCCCCTAACATTTTTCCTCCGGTTTCAGGTTTTACAATGTTTATTGCCATCACATTCCCCTTCTTTGCTGAGCTTCTTGGATTTTTCGGAGGATTCGCATTTGCGCCTACCACATATTTCGTAAGCATCTATCTGTCTTCTCCAGTTTCTGTGTCTATCATTTTGATATCATAACGTAACATAATCAAGTTAAGTTTATGATACCAAAAGTGATATTAATCTTTTTATCAGCTAGCAAGCTCGCCTAAATTTTCTTGTCATTATCAGGCTTAATGATACAACTGTTTTATTCCTCTGTTCAGCTTCCCTGTATCATATGGCTTGCAATCCACAAACCAAGAAGATTCAGCCTATCTTGGTTCACTAACTGGGTATTTTTCGCATTTTGCAGATTTCGTTCACGAATATATATATCCTTAATTAAACTATAAAACTGACTTGTTCTATTATTTACTCTTGTCTTGTGGAATCTCAGGTATGCATAGTGGTTGGTGTTATTTTGATGGTTCTTGCAGCCATTGGAGGGCTAAGAGAGACCATAATTCGGGCAAACAATTACAAGTTTTATTCGTAAGGCAAGCGACGAACTAAAACTGGTTGAGGTTATATGCAACTAAAACATGTATATTTCTATATAGATCTAGTACTATGAGACAAAGATGTATACAGTAAATTAGAATCTATAGTGCACGACAGTCCTAAAAAATCACCGTGCAGTATTCAAGTTGACAATGTGTCGAACATCTCTCTATTGCTAAATGCTGTTAACTTGTTATTGGAGTTTGATTCTCCTCTACTTTTCATTTATTAGCTAGCAAGCTCTAAGTGAAACCGCAGATAAAAATAATCAAGGATCAGAATCAATAACAATATGAATAGGCCGGAAAAACCGTGCGAAGCATTTCATCAAACACTGTGTGAGCAGACCTTGTATTATGCCAAACATAGAAATAATTCCACCCCATTTCAGATATAACGTACTAAATTCCAGGTAAAATTGAGAATTTCTACAACTTAATTGAATGAGAAAGATCAAATTACTTGTTAGAGGCAATATAATTAAGGTGTGTTTGTTCCAAAATTAACTCATCAAATGGACTATTTCTTTCAATAATACTTAGTATTTCTACTAATGGTTTGTGACGACTTTAAAAGATAATGGTTATTTGCACTCCTAAATTATTAATCATTTTTCCAAATTATATTAATATCAAAAAAAATTTCTTATTTCCTGCTAATTTATTCCTTTTCAAAAAAATATCTTTTAACTGATTCTTATTTTGTTTATTTTTACACTTTTTTATCCTGTTTAAGACATCATCTCTTAATTTTCTTTTCACAAACTCAAATTCTTTATCATTTCTATAGGTCGATTTAGGATATAAAAGAAAATTCTATTATAGGGTTGTTTTTGGAATTAATAAAAATGAAATAAGGATTAGTAATTTATGGAATACAAATATAAATTTCCCCAACTTAAGAGGAGACTCTCTCAATTAAATTACTCAATTTACAAAACTAGTTTAGAAGTGCAAATAACAATTCCCTAATTTAATTTAAAAGCGATTGATGCTAAATCTTGGAGTTTTCCAAGAAAACATTGGCAACTCAGAAGCATTTAATTTCCATTTCCAGGAAGTTTTTTCTCCTAACAAATATTCAACATCCGCATATTATATTTTATTCTTATTGATTCCCAATTCAATCTTTTTCAAGAGGGTTAAGTACTTCCTTAATTTAATGTGTTATTTCAACTCCTAACATGCTCTATTCAATTATAAAGATAATAATAATATTATTGTTGAGTTTTTTTTTTTTTTTTAATTACAGTTTCTTGAATGCTAACATGTAAGTCTTCGACATTTTCCGATCAGTTTTCTTGAATTCTTAGTTGAAATTCCAAGACTTCGGTTCCATAACATGTTGCCTCTGTTACAAGTTAATATTATGTTGCCCAACAGTGTAATCATTGGGAAAATTAGAGCTGACTTGCTAATAATAAACAACATCAGAGCTGAATTTATCAGTTAAGATTATGCAACATAACCTGCAGGCAGGCTTTCCTTCGAGCAGTAAAAGTATCCACATTACTAGCTTGTACGTTCTGTGAATCGGTTACAACTTCCTCTTCCGGGCACGCCTTCGGGATTCTCTCAGCATCTCGATCCGACTTGAGTTAACACGCAAAAAAGACAATGAATTTATATATTATTATCTGAGTCATAGGAAAATTTTGCTACGATTTGAGATATTATAACGTATAAGCTAGCTAGCGAACATCACCTCATTCTCCCAAGCCTGATGTCCTCATCATCAACTATCACATAGTTCCAAGCATACTCACCCAATTCTCTAAAATTTGGGATATATAGCAAACATATATATCGATGAGACTCAATTAAATACATTAAACTTGAACAAACAAAAAAAAAAAAGGAAAGCAATTTAAAGGAGAACCACGCAATGATCGATCACCTGTACTCATTATGGATACGAACTTGAAGGATATTGTTTCCTAGTTCCCGTTGTTCTTCTTGAATCCTCAATGCCGATGATCCCAAATCTGAGCTGCAGTATTCTAGCTCAATCAATTCAAGAGTTGGAACTTCTGCAATTGCGTAAGGAATCTCTCGAGACCGACACCATCTGAGTATAATGCGCTCAAGGCAAGGGAAAGACGTATTTTCTCCAGCCGAGAATAAGTGGAAACAATCTATTTCCAGGTATTTCAACTTGGGGAATTCTCCTTCTTTCGTTTCCAACTGAATGTCAGAAATTCTGTTATTGGACGATTTTAGTTTGAGTATTTGTAGATTGGGTAACAAACCCACAACCCTCCACACTTTCAAGTGAAGTTGGCAACCTTTTAGATTCAACTTTTTGAGGCTAAGAGGAAAGGCAAAGTTATCAGGTAAATCAAAGTACTCGCAGGATTTATATTCTCCACTTATATCCTCTTCAAAATCCTTATTAAAAACGATTTCCAATTTTTCAAGTTGACGCAGATGGATAAGATTGATGAGGCCAAATTTCTCCCATGGATTTTTACGATGCTGAAGATATTGCAGACGAATTTTCAGTTTCTTCATATTTGGAATCATTTCAACGGCATCAGGGATGAATGTGAAATTGACCACTGTAGACAGTGTTTGGAGCATTCCTAATAAAGGAACTCTGTCATTTTTCTTGATACCATGATCAGGAATGGGAGGCAATCTTACACGTTCAATCATAACGTGCCTTAAATGTGGCATCTTCCAAATTTCAAAGAATAACACTCGGTACGCTCCCTTAATAACTAATGTTTGAAGATTCTTAAGATTGGATATTGATGAAAGACTGTCTATTGAACTACAGGCAATAAACCTTAAATGTAAATGTTCAACTAAAAATCCAAGTGCAAAATTTGTATATTTTGCATCTAATACTCTCAAGAGTCTGGAATCAAATGGTTGTGACCAATTTGCACCACAAGAGTAACGAGCATTGGAGACACATTTTTTTCCTCCATCCATGGGAAGAAGTGATGACACCTTATGAATATGAAGACGACGGACATTCCTTATGGCCTCTTCATGGAACTCCTCCCCCTACAACTATGTATGGAATGAAACTTTTCATACTGAGCCCTTTCCGAGCACATATCTCTCAGAAGATCATGAATGACACAATATTTGAACTTGCCACTGGAACCCCATTTAGTGATCATAACAAGGTTTCTATTGACAAGTTCTTCAAAGTACTTCTCTGCTGCTTCTTCGAAGCATTTAGACTCAAGTGTTTTTAGAAATCCCTCTGCTACCCATAACTTCATGAGTTTTGAGATACAAATTTCATAATCTTTTGGAAAGCCTCCGAGATATAAAAAGCATGGTTTTAAATGACGAGGCAAGTGGTTATAACTCAAAGATAGTATCTTTGAGAAATGTTTGTCAGTTTTAGCAACCGTTGAACTTAATGACGTGTTAGGTTTGGGGAGGAGTCCTGCAACCACAACAATTGCTAGTGGAAGTCCTCGACAATTTTTTGCTATCAACATTCCAATATCCTCCAATTCAGGGGGACAAGACGCCTTTTCACAAAAAAGATACCAACTTTGATGCTCATTAAGAAGTGAAATATGATTAATAAAGGTAGACGTATTAGCATAAGAAGCCACATCAGATTGCCTAGTGGTTATCATTATCCTGCTTCCATTATGGTCATCTGGAAGTACCTTCTTTATATCATCCCAAACTTTTTATCCCACACATCATCCATTATGATGAGATACCTTCTACCTTTCAAATGTTTGTATATACGGTCTCCTAATACCTCCTCCTTAACTTCAATTTTCAATGAACTTACCATAGCCTGAAGAACGTTTTGTGGATGGTAATCTTGAGAAACAATAACCAAAGCACGATAATCAAAACTATCATCTACAAGTTCATCATCAAAGATATTTTTAGCTAAACTAGTCTTACCAATCCCCCCCATTCCTACAATTGAAATGACCTCACGCTTCAATGATTGTCCACATAGCTGCTCTTTTATTGTTCTCAGGTGCTCATCACATCCCACCATGGTACTTCTACCGCCCGATGCTTGTACTTTTGGCGGTCTTACATAACTACGATCTGCAGAAATATAAGAGTTTAGTTGTTAGTCTTCATTAGTTCATATATATTCAAGGAATCTACCGTTCTGAAAAAGGACACATGGCAAATGATATTCTTGAGATACACCCTAACACGAAAATAATCAAAATGATACACTACATACATATCATAAAAAATATGTATGGCCAAAAGCAGTCTCACCAAAAGTTGGTGCTTGTGTTGTAAGTTGTTCATCAAATCCCACTGTGGTGTTTCTGTCACTATGTGCTTGTCTTGATGGTACAGCAATGTTTGTAGGATCATATGTTGTGCAGCCTTCCATCTTGATCCTTATCATCTCGTCCACAATGGAATCAACTTCAAATTTCAACTTCTCCAAGTCTTCATGAACTTGTAGAGACTTTGTGTTTTCGCAAGCAGAGATCAACTGCCAAAAAGCTCTTTTAACTTTATCAATAATTTCCTCCAAGCAATGATGTTGGCGACTCTGATCTGAAATGTGAGCTTCAATAATATCCTGTACTTGATATTTAACATCTTCAATTCGCCTTTCCAGAAAACCAGCAGCTAATTCTTCTGGATCTAATAATTCTTGCAGAAGTTTGAACCTTTCATGCAGAGATGCAATTTGTGCTTTGTCAAGATGAGAGTTGGGATATCGATTGTGGTGGCTTATCTCTTCCAGTAATTGAACAACTGAAACAAGACCACTATCTGCAAAAATGTAAGAGTTTTGTGCAAATCATCATGACTTTAAAAGAACACACTACAAATAATAATCTTGAGATATAGTGACCCAATCACCAAAACTATGAAAGTCGTCTCACCGACAGTGGCAACGGCCTCCAGTTCGGATGATTCTCCAAAGGGCAATGGCAATGTAGTTCTATCAATTGGTGCTTGTGTTGATGGTCCAGCACTGTTTGCAGAATAAAGGATTACATGAGAATTATCTTCATGTGTTGTGAGGCTCTCCACCTTGATCCTCACCATCTCGTCTACGATAATGGAATTAGCTTCTTTCTTCACCTTCTCTAAGTGTTGATACTCCTTAGCCAAGATACTAAGCTCAACAGCCCCACGTTTCTGATTTGAAATGTGAGTTTTGATAATATCTAGTGTTTGACTTGCTACATCTCTGATTAGCATTTCCAAAAAATCAGCTGATTCTTCTCTATCTAATAATTCTTGCAAACCTTTGAACTTTTCAAGGAGAGGTGCAATTTGCGCTTTGTCAAGACTAGAGTTGGGAAATTGACCGTAGTGGCATATCTCCTCGAGTAATCGAACAGCATGAACAAGAGACGACGCATCTGCAGAAATATCTGACTTCTTTAGTTGCAATTCCTCTTCATCACGAACTGTGGGACTTTCCATCTTGATCCTCATCAACTCTTCCACGATGGAATCAACTTCTTTCTTCACCTTTTCCAATTCCAAAAGAGGCTTCGGAACTTTACTGGTGTAAATTCCCGTTTTCGAAATTTGAGTTTCAATGATATCTTTAGCTTCGCACGCTGCCTCTCTGATTCGAATTTCAAGAACATCGGTTGCTTCTGTGTCTTTTGGCCAATGATCTTCCAGTGATGCTTGCAGAAGGCTGAACTTTTTATGGGCATATACAATTTGTTTTATGTTAAGTTGAAACTTTTTACATTGATCGCGATGAATTATCTCATCTAGTATTTGGACAACTGAAACAAGAGCAGCATAATAGGCCATAGCTGATAAATCTTCTTAGTTCTTACTTCTTACACACAGGTCACAGCCAGAGAGAGATTCAAAATATTGAAGCGTGATGAATGGGTTCGAACTTCGAAGAGATCATTGGTAACAGTAAAAAACTGGTAATGGTTATGGATCAATAATAGGAAACTTACAATATACAAATTGATAGATTCGAACTTAAGTAGCTTTTTTAGTGGGAAAAAGAAAAAGTTGTTGTCAAGCACTCAAGCTAGGTGATTTTGTTGGAAAAGCAAGATTCGACAAGCTTGTTTTTTAAATGGCTTACCTAAAATATAAATTATTTTGGTGATCCAAATCTCTTCAATAAGATTTTGTCTATATATGGTAATTATTGTATACCCACGGCAAAATTACAATTTTGTTTCGTTCCATATGTCTAGTTGCAATTATGGTATCATTATTTCAGAAATTACAAATTTAGTCTCATTATTTATCCAAATATTGTAGATGTCATCAACCGTTAACCTAATTAACGGAAATAACATGTTAGTGACACATATACGTTAAATCTGGACTAAAATAAGGTTTGGCACGTGTGCTATATATAGGGAAAATCCACCCGAGTCAATTCATTTTTAGAGTTGGCATATATTAGTATTAATTAAATGTTGTATAATTGTGTTACAGAATATTTGAATTGGAGAGTAACATGATGCATATACAGTACTCTTGTAGTTATGATCTCTCACATTAAATGAAATTAAATTAAATTCCTTGAAAATATAATTCGTTTTAAGTGCGAAATTCTTTTTATTTTAGGCATAAATTTATTTATTTTTTTATATTTGAATGATGAGTGATTTAATCTCTGAATATTCGTCGTACTCTGTTTTCAATACAACTAGCTTCTTAACCCCTGTTTTGCACGAGGTAATTTACTTATAAAATATATATTATTAAATAAATTATATTATATTTTTATATGATTTTTAACAATACGTCAAAAATTATTAATTCAGAATTTGAAGCAAACCCATCAAAATAATTCATTTTATAAAATAATCAGGAATTATGTCAATAAAAAACTTATTTTAAATGTATAAAAATAGTAATATGATATTTTATAAGAAAGTACTGATTTTATATTTATAATAGAGAGAATATATATTTATACATGTATAGAGAAGGAATATCATGACTATTATAGAAATATTAAAATGACAATTAAAATACTAAAAAAAATATTTAATAATAAACCATATAAATAATGATTGGAATCTCTTTGTCTCTTTGGCTGAAAAAATAGTTGTTTATTATACTTTATATTATTTTTTTATTAAATAATCTATTAATATTTCATTAATGAGTCATAATAAAATTCATTTCATTATTGAAATTTCTTTTATATTATGAGAAATATTAATACTCAATATAATAATTTAAGAAATTTATTTATATTGAAATAAAATATAACATTTCTATCACAAAATGAACAGAAGACATGTGTATTTGAAAATTTTTATTTTTTCAAGAAAATTAATTGTTTATTTATTTTATGTTATTAAAATAATAATATTTATTTAAACTTATATTTAAAAAAAATCCTTATTTAGTTAGATAAATTTTTATTTGAATTTGCTATAACAAAAATATTTGTTAGAAATTAAAATATTAAATATAATTTTTTTAATGGATATATTGAATACATTATTTTGTCTTTATTTTTATTAACGAACCTTCAATACCGTATGGATAACTTTAAAGCTTGTTAAAATTTACTTAAAACCATATTTTGAAAAAAATTAATTAATTTTAATATATAAAGTAGTTATATAGTTCTATAATTAAATAGGAATTACAGATTTTTTGATAATTGATATAAACAAAAGTATGGAAAGTCAATAAATACATATGTAAGTTATAAAAATAATAATTAATTAAATTAAATATAGAAATAATCTACATGGCAAAATGATCTATAATCTACATGGCAAAATGAATCAATTCTAACTTATCCACTTCATTGCCACATAAACATCTTTCCTAAAACATTTCACTCATTCATTTTCATATATATACTAGAAATAACCCCGTGCCAAGGCACGGGATACAACTTCAAAACAGATGATTAAAATTAGTTTCATTTATTTAAAAGTTATAAGTTGATAAAATCCAAATCATAACTAATTCATTATTTATTAATCAACTAACAAATATTTAATTGATTAAAAGATTAATTCTTGTCCCATAATGATAATAGTAGTACAAAATATGAAATAATTATATTATTTTTTTAATATAAATTATAGTTGAATTTATCATAAATAAAATTATAAAATATTTTGCATTTAGTATTAGAAAATGATAAAAATATATTTGAATTCAAATTTTATCAATCACGTATTTATAAGTAGAGATAGATAAATATTTTAAATTATTTTAATTTGAATTTGAAGGATAAAGGATAATAGTTGTTAACAAAGATAATAACGGTAAATATTTGAGTCGTGTAACCATAAATCTCAAAATATCTTTAGATTCTTTTAGATAATATCCATAATAAATGGTATTTTAAAATAGTAAATTAGATTCGTTTAGATAAAAAATAGCGTAAATATTTGAGTCTTGTAACCATAAATCTCTAAATATTTGTGTATTAAAAATATCATATATCTATACATTATCTTTGGATTCTTTTAGATAATATCCATAATAAATGGTATTTTAAAATAGTAAATTAGATTCGTTTAGATAAAAAATAGCGTAAATATTTGAGTCTTGTAACCATAAATCTCTAAATATTTGTGTATTAAAAATATCATATATCTATACATTATCTTTGGATTCTTTTAGATAATATCCATAATAAATGGTATTTTAAAATAGTATTTATCTAAAGGCATAACATTATTTTTGGATTCTTTTAGATAATATCCATAATAAATGATATTTAAAATAGTATTTATCTAATGACATAATAAAATTCATTGAGACTATCCACGTAGACACTTAGGTAGATAGCATCAAGGGTTCTGAATTATTATATATAGATATGATTACACTTACACCCTATCTAAATAAATTACACCCTATCGGTTGCTTCTCCTTCACCTAAATATTATGGAATTTAACGGTTATTGGACTCTTTTTTTTTTTTTTTCTCTTTTCTATTTCTTTTTTCTTTCTTCTAGCCACGTTAAGTTTTTTCCTCTATCATATCTTTTATCTCTCCTTTATCCACGTTAATTTTTTTCTCCTTCCTCTTTTCTGCTCTCTTATTTTTTATTTAACTAATACATATCAAATATGTATAAGAATTTCATAATTTTAAATTGTTATTTGGTACATTTAACTCAACTACCATAAATTAGCCAAATTATAGAATTTCTAAATAGCAAATGTGAATCTATGTATCAAAAGAGCCCTATATTTGTTTATTTTAGAGGGAAAATTTTGATTTCTTGTAGGCACTAGTGGAGCCATGTGGTGGTGAGGGGTATATTTGACCTCCTCAAATTTTATAATCCTTCATATATGAATTGTATATATACATATATTTGTAAAATTTTAATTATATTTTCTTTGATTGACCCTCTCAAAAACTATAAAATATATAGATGAGGGTCAATATAATTAGAATTTTAGAAAATATTAGAGAATTATATTCATTCTCAAATTACAATCTTAAGTTGTGTTTATTCATCAAAATAAAAAGAAGTTTTTCCATATGTATGTATAACTTTAGAGTATTTTTGTAAAAAAAAAAAGGTTTTAATCCGTGTACTTGAAACAATAAATTTGTTTATATTAAATTTTTTCTATTCAACTTGATTTTATCTACAAATTTTTTTTTTAGTATTAAGTCCCGTCTAGCTAACTCCCTTGACGCAAATTTCTGGCTCCGCCACTACTTGTAGGCACCTCAAAATTTAGATATTTGGGAGGGGGTGGTTGCCCCCTCTAGCACTCGATGTGTCTCCATCCCTAATTATAAATCTATTAAAAGAGTACACAATTATATCTTATTTTTCAGAATATTTACATACTATATCTATTTCTTTTAAGAAGTTTCTAGGATTAGTTTTTCTCTTGTTAACCTGCCCGTAGGATATTTTAGCTTAGTCTAACTATGACACGTCTATTCTAACTTTGACTGCTTTAAATAGCAGATGTATTTATCATTTTTTGTATCTTTGTATTCAGTTTTTTGTATATGGATGCTCAAGAAGTGAATGAAAGTGGAGTCTGTAAAACAAAATGTTAAAGCCATGAAGGAAGCTCTTAAGAAATCAAAAACTAAAACTCAACAAAAAAGATGGAATCACTTTGAAAAACTGCGCCGTGAGGACAAACAGATCCGGAAAAGAAGAGTGTTACGTGCATGATAGCTGGAAATCCCATTGGCTCAATACATTGTAATAGGCAGATTAGATTTCAATTTATTTCAACTGATCCTAGGCAAATCCTTCTAGTCTTCTTTCAAGATTTTGAATTTTGAATTTCTATATTTAATTTCAAGAATCAGATGCAATTTCAATTTATTTCAACTGATCCTAGGGATAATCCTTCTGAAGCAATTGATATCACTGCTGCTAATGGGGAGATTAATAACCCAAAGAAGAGAAGAGATTGATACTGATTTTGATGAAGAAAAAGTGGACTTGTCGACGTTAAAACTGGAGGCCAAATGCATGAAAAAGACGCTCAAGAAGTAAAAAAGTGAAACAACAAAAACGATGCAATCACTTCAAAAGCTGTGAGACGAGAGTAACTACGACAAGATCATGAGGAGGAGAGAGATTGCAAAATGGCAACTAGAAATACACTCTCTAGGAAGATCTATACTATGGAGGAAGTGAAGAGATCGCAAACATTCCTTTTAGACATAAAATCTGAAGCAGAGCTTGAGGCGCATACTTATTTGCGAAGATATTCAGATTTCAAGAATGAGGTTGAGAAGATTAATGAATTAAGTTTCTGGATAGGATAGTGAAAGTGTTAGACCCCTGGAATTAATCTGAAATCTCAGGGACTAATTAGTAATTATCTTATCTTATTTTGAATTGTTGACAAAATATTATTAGCTGTATATTTGTTATTTTGACAGGTCTAAGGCTGCATTAATCTAAACATTGGAAACTCAAGAAAGTTCTCATTTAATCTCTAGTGGTGGCTCAAGACTAAAAGAGAAAAATCACTTAATGATTTCCTAACAGTTGGGTTTCACTCTTAAGATCTTTATTTAAGATGTTCTTGCTGCAGCACTTTGACAGATTCTCATAGAGCTAGGGTTCTTATAGTGTTATCTCTCTTTAGCTTTGAATCCAAGAGTTAGATTGATAGGTACTTAGTTTTAGAGTTCATATTTGTACCAGTTATCTCCTGATCTTGTTTTTGTAATTGTCCTTAAGGACTTAATAAAATTCATATTCAAAATCCTAAGTTTATTATACTTAGGTAGTGGATTAATCCATTCTACTCGTGATTTCACAGTGGAGTGAGCCAAACCACCATATATCCTTGTGTCTCATTATTTATTTCTTTACTCAATTTTATTCAGCTGGTATCAACGAAAAATTACAATTCACCCCCCCTCTTGTGTTTCAATTGGTATCAGAGCCTTGTGCTCATAATATTTGGTCTAAACAACCAAGAGAAAGATCCTCATGGCTGCGCAACCTGAGATCTACTCTGAAAGGGTGTCTCACACTCGTCCTCCACTCCTTGACGGATCCAACTATGCTACCTGGAAGAATCGTATTGAAAAATACTTCATCTTTATAGATTACGATCTATGGGAAGTTGTTACCGAAGGAGCAAAGATTCCAATGAAAAGAGAAAATGGAACTGATGTTCCAAAAACAAAAGAGGAGTTCACTGCTGAAGATAAAAAGATGATCTCCATGAACGCCAAAGCAAAGAATATTCTGTCTTGTTCCTTATGCAAGGGAGAATATAACCGAGTCAGCATATGCACCACTGCCAAACAAATGTGGGATATGCTGCAGGTCACTCATGAAGGATCGTCGCAAGTTCGCCAAGAAAGAATAGTCATTCTCACTCAAAAATATGAAATGTTTTCAATGAATGAGAGAGAAACCATCAGCCAAATGTATGCAAACTTTATGGAAATTGTAAATCAACTATTCGCTCTTGGAAAAATCATCTCTGAAGAGGAGCAAGTCAGAAAAATCCTTAGATCCCTTCCCATAGAATGGACACCAAAAGTCACCGCCATCCACGAAGCAAAAGATCTAAGAACAATGAGCATGGGACAACTTATTGGATCTCTTACTTCTCACGAGCTCGCTCTCATGCCTAAAGAAGACGGATCTGAAAGAAGGAAAAACATTGCCTTTAGATCTGATGTTGAAGGACTGAGCGACTACGATGAAAGCAAAATCGACGAAGAAGTTGTTTTTCTCACAATAAGACTGAGGCAGCTCACCTCAGCCAAAAATAAATTCCGTCGGAACCAGTTTGGTAAGAATCCTAACGCAAATATTCAAGTAAATGATGTTATCTATCATAACTGTCAGGAACCAGGTCACAAAAGACCAGAATGTCCGAAGCTCAGAAACAACCACTGGAGGAATAACTGGAAGCACACTTCTTTCAAAGTAACCTGGAGTGGTTCTGAACCTGAGATGTTTGACAATGAAGAAGACTACGTTGAATTCATGGAAAATGAAGAGGTACTAAGTCAATCTCCCTCTCTTGGTACTTATTATAGCGACAGTGAAGAAGAAAATCCAATGAATGAATTTCTAAAACAGTGTAAAGAAAAAATTGAGAAATTGAGTGCAAGAAATAAATTTCTGGAAGGACACATTATGAACATTCTTAAAGAAAAACATGAACTTGAACAAAAGTATTCTGATCTATGCTCTACTTATAAATTTGAAAAAGAAGTTCATGAAAAAGAAATTGAATCTATTGCTAATGAAAATTTCAGTCTTATGTATGATATAAATAGACTAAAAACTCAAAAGCATAGATTCAATCCCAAAAGAAAAAGATGTTACAACTGTAACAAAATGGGACATTGTGCAAATCAATGCTTCTTCAAGAAAACAACTCAATCAAAATGGATCTGGATTCCTAAAAAATCATGTGCTAACAAAGAAGGACCCTCCAAAGATCAGGGTACCTCAAACTAAGACTGGTATTGCAGGTACCACAAAAAATCCATCAAAATACCAGATGGATTCTTGACAGCGGATGCTCACGGCACATGACTAGTAACAAAGCACACTTTCTAAATCTTCAAAACATTGAGGGAGGAAATGTTATCTTCACAGACAACGCAAAAGGTAAAATCATTGGAAAAGGGACAATTGGTCAAAAGACAGGTACATGTATTGATAATGTCTTTCTGGTACAAGGCTTAGAACATAATCTCTTGAGCATTAGCCAACTTTGTGATAGTGAATTTTATGTTAAATTCTATCCTTCTCACTGCTGCATTCTTAAAAACAAGATTATGTTATCAAGAAAAAACCAGACCTGATTTGAAAAAATAATTAATTCATCACTAACTCTCTAAAGTCAAGCATTAATTAATAGGGCTGGTGACGAAAATTTTCCTAAGATTTACGCCGTTTATGAAAAACACTCAGAAATCTTGTAATCTTACACTTATCCCTGAATGGGATATTTGTAAAGTTTTTAGGGGCCGGGGTGTCTTGTATACATTTTTATATTTTGTTGGAGGTAATTATCCCTTAATAATAATAATAATACAGAATAATCTCTACTGATTAAATTATATACTAGATATTCAACATTGTCACAAATAATAATGTTTTTACATGGCCTAATGAATATTATTTAAAAGGAGTTTCTTAACGGGTAGCAGGTGGATGATAGATGTTATGAGGTTCTTGGAATTTTCTAAGGAAGATTACAGTGTAATTTCAGATATAAATACTCGTAGCTCTGAGGTTGAGATATTTCAGTTCTTAAATCTTTTGTGCACCTTTCTTGTTCAATTTTGATCACACTAGCTTCATTTTCTAACGACGAGGATGGGAACTCAAGGCCCTTTGGATGAAGAGAACTGCCACAACTCTGAAAATGTAAGCTGAAAACTTACAAATACCCCCCTTAAAATAAAAATGTATACATAATACCATCTGAAAAGCCTTACAAATACCCCCTCAGGGATTAAGTGTAAGGTTAGAATGTTTTTCGTAAACGGCGTAAATCTCAGGAGAATTTTCCTAACTGACCCTTTTTGTTTTGGGGGGGGGGGGGGGGGGGGGGGATCCATATCCATTTTCAAGTATATGTCAATGGCTTAGGAATTTCTGAATCCATAATTTTGCTTATTCAAATTTCTATTTTTTCTCACTGAAAAACCTCACTAACTTGTCACCTTGCTAGGTGGATGAAGAATCATCAACGGAAGAGATCAGTTCAATAGGTGATTGGATTCCGACCACTTCTCCAAGGAATGCAAAATGGTGGTTCTCAGCTTTTCACAACATTACACACAGTATCGGGGTCGGAATCCTCGGTTTCCCTTATGCCATGTCCCAACTAGGATGGTAAAAGTTTCCCCTGGAACTTAAAAAAAGAAAGGAATAATTAGGAAAAAAACGGCTGAGTTTGCATCGTTGACGGGAAAAACTCTAAGACCTTGAAAATTGCAAGAAACAACACGAGTCAATGAATATTGTCAATAATTTACCAAATGTCAGGGTGTTTTTCGTAACTTTAAAAGTTTCAGGGTGTTTATTGTAATTACACAACGTAAAGCTTAAGGATATCCCCTAATTGATTCAAAAAGAAAAGTAAGAATTTGAGTTGGGAGGATCAAGATTTTCTATTATTGTGCTTTGGAATTTTCAGGGGTCCCGGTATAGCAGTGCTGGTCTTGTCTTGGATCATAACTCTCTACACCATGTGGGAAATGGTTGAGATGAATGAAATTATTCCAGGAAAGCGTTTTGACAGTTATCATGAGCTTGGACAGCACGCTTTCGGTGAATAGCTCGGCTTGTGGATAGTTCTGCCTCAGCAACTAATAGTAGAAGTTGGAGTGGACATAGTTTACATGATTACAGGAGGCCAATGTCTTCGGAAATTCCATGATTTGGTCTGTGAAGATCATTGCAAAGAAATCAAACTTACTTATTTCATCATAATATTTGCCTCTGCTCATTTTGTACTCTCCCAACTTCCCAGCTTCAACTCAATAACCAGTGTGCCTCTGGTTGCGGCAGTCGTGTCCTTAAGGTAACTTCCACCAAGCTACTGCTATGGTTTTACACTTGTAAGATGAACTTATAACTTCATAATGAATGAAATCCAAAAAATATTGCAAAAATCATCCTCTAAATAGATCTATGGTTTTTGTCCATTGTTTATCACATTTTAGTTTAGGTATGTAATGTTCTAAAATTTTGTTGAATATAGTCTTTTATTTAGGGTATGATTACAGCTAGACCCCTAAGGTATGTCATAAATAGACTAAGACCCAAGATATACGAAGAATTACATGTACACCATATCCCTCTACTGGATGTCAATTATTTCTAACGGAACGTGTAAAATGTCCATTTACCCTCACTTTACAAAATTCAGAAAATACCACCTTACCCCTCGGCTGAATACCCATACTAGTCCTCATTTATTGAGTTTCTCCATCAAATTAACCGAATTTGTTGTCCAGATCAATTGTTCCAACAATAAACTTAAGTTTTGTTGAGCAACGAGGGAGAAAAATTCGAGTTGAAACCAAGCCCAAAAATCCATGATGGTTCGGTTCAATTGTAATATAATTATACAATTCAAGGGGTGTGTATGTAATTACCCATACCTCAAGGTTCTTTCTCTATTTTGGTCATACCTCATTAGGACTTGCTATAACTACTAAACCCTTTATTTTAGTCTATTTCTGAAATGCTTATGGAAAATTTTCCTTGGTATAATTAAGTGATTCTCACCCATTTTCAAAATAAAATATTCTATTATCTATAAAGAAATTATTTATTATTATATTTATATATAGATATTATTTATTATTATTATTATCATTATCATCCTTTATAGAAAAGTACAAATAACTTTCGAATTTCTTAAAACTTATTAATAGCTCAAATAACCTTTAAATAATGTTTTAAATACTCTTTATTTAAAGAGTAAAAAACTTCAATATTGCTTGTCAGTTTTCTCTTATTTATGTTCTCTCTAAATAATTAATGATGTCCGACACAGGCATCGGATATAATGTCAGACACGACACGACACAGCAGAATACAAACTCTAAAAATATTTAATTTGTGCATCATAAATGATCTCTGGTTACTCTTTCTATTGCAATATAACTTTTGTTCTTGAATTTTTAATTTGTTCTTCGATCTTAAGCAATGAAGTTAGTTTTTAGGGTATGAGTTCTCAAAATCATCTCATTTTTAATTACTAGCTCCTCTTAATTAATTGAAGTGAGAATCTTTACCTAGAAAATTAAGTAAGGGTTATTGTTATGATATCTGATCACCGATGAACCATTGGGATTTGACCTAGTGGCCACCAGATATTACTCCAGATATGGAGGTCTGGGGTTCAACTCCTTACAATGACAAGGATCGAATTTAAAATATATATATATATATATATATATATATATATATATATATTATGATCGGTATGAAATTTATGAAGAAAAAAATTTCAGGACAAAAATAAAAATTGTTATATTTCAGACCGCACGTACAGTAGCTTGAAGAGGGTGAAGTTACATGATTACACTTGCGATTTAATTAGCCTAAAGAGCAGAATCCTCATTACAAATTAGTTAAAAATTAGATTATAGTTTTACTTAGATATCTTGATAAGTTTGCAAATGGTTAATCTAGTTGAATTTATCTTGCTAGAGAAAATAATTAATGTTAATTTCTTTAAGAGTGTGTGTTGATTTAATTAGAAAATGTTGAAGATTTTCTGTTGAAGGGAGACAAAAAATCTAGATCAATTGGTGGAAAAGTGCATGGGTTGAGAGCCAGAGCCAAGCTGACCTGACCAACGTATAGCGGTATAGGTGGGGACTGTGATATCTTGCCTCATTTTCTCGATTATTACAAAGTTTTGGTCAAATATTTACGCACAAGAGTTTACTTGGCTCATGAGTACTCAACCACCAATTCAAAATACTAGCTCACAACGTTAATTAATATCGACCCATTGGGTAGCTAATTCGAAATAGAATATTTACTAGGATATGCATGGGTCAATTATCTTTATAAACTATACTCACCTGATAAAATATATATATAACAAAATAGTTAAAATGATGGTATTATATTATTCAAACTAATTGTCTAAATCGAATTAAATAAAAATTCATTCGTACTCAACTCCATCGACTTTAACAATAAATTAAAACAAAGTTCAAACGTACAGAATTTTCGATAGAATTTGACAAAAATGTAACATTGGGTCGTCCAGTACTCTCTATTCACTTTGGCTTCTACGTACGTTGATAATTGATTTGAGAGTAGGAGAAATCTACAAATTTCTTTGAATTGTTTGTCAGTTAGACGGACATTAAGTCTTGAACGCATGAATTGGTTTGGAAGGAATTTTGGGGAGAACTTTTTGACTAAAGTTTATTTAAAAAAGAAAAATGAAAGGAATAAATATCTGACATGATAGCATGTATTTCAAATATGAACGCCAATCTGTATATATATTAAAGAATGAAATGTGTTAATCTGGCAATAAATTGCCCGAAAAACTAGTGAGAATTGATTGTGAAAAACCAAAAGTGCAATTTTGCCATATTATTATAATAATATATGAATTAATATTTTCTCAAAGTATGAAAGGCGGGAAGATATATAAATAATTAATTAAAAGGAAGGAAAACAGCATATATGTATGTGGACAAATGTATTAGCCGACCTGTAAATTTCTGGATAGATGAAAGCAATTTATTTAAAATTCGAGCTGCAGGCAACGACATGGATTATTTTATGAAGAAGAAACCAGACCTGATTTGAAAAAAATACGAGGTTTGATTGAGATTTAAATCTTTAATTAATTCACCATTAACTCTCTAATTGATCTAAAGTCAAGCATTAATTATTAATATATAATTTAAGGAATATTAATTACTACTTCCTTATCTTAATGTTTTCATCAATAGGAGGGGCGTCGGCCCCCCTTGACTTCAGGAAAGACTTGTAGTTTTTAATTTTGTTTCTACATAATTATGAATATTTAAAACTTTGCCTCCTCCCACAATCAAAATAAAATAACACAAATTGCAAAATATAATTACACCTAAGTAATTATTAAATTGCAACATGTATATATATACATTAATTTGGTGATACTGGGGAGAATTAAGTCCAAGTTCTTTCTTGAAAGTTTCTTCAGCTCGTCTCGTTCAGCTGTTGAAAATGGCAGCTGAAGGTCCATTGTATGACAAGAGCTACTACTACTTCAAAAATGTAATCTCAATCTCTCTCTCTGATGCATGAAAAAAAAAAGGTAGAATTGCAACATTAATTCTTTAAGTTTACCGTTTTGGAACTTTAGTTTTGTCTAAGTTTACTTTTCATAATTCTATCTTGTAACTCTTGATTCTACATTTTGCGTGAATCCAATTCAATTTTGGCCGATATAGTCGGAAACTTGTCGGAAAAATCAAAAATTCTCCAGTGATAAACTTCATTATAACCATCAGATTCTTCTACTTATTGTCTTGTTCAAGATTGGAAAACACGAATTCTCAAAATCGTTCTCAATTTCCACATATTTATACAAACAATAAGTGAAAATCCTATGATTATGATGAAAATTGTCTGACCTATGAGTTTTGGATATTTCGGACCAAAATCAGACTAAGTCCGCGCGAAATCGAAAGTTACAGGATTAATTATGAAAAGCAAATTAGATAGGACTGGAGTCCGAAAGTGGTGAACTCGAATTTTGCAATTTTGGCCAGGAAAAAAATAATTAATTAAATCGCTTGGTTGGTTTTCAATTTGTATTTTGCCTACACAATTAATCTTGAATCAGTTTATTTCTTTGAATTAAAGATGATTTAATTAACAAAATTATAGGTGGATGAGAGATCTGCAGAAGATAGAGCAATAGATGATTGGCTTCCAATAACATCTTCAAGAACAGCAAAATGGTGGTATTCAGCTTTCCACAATGTCACTGCTATTGTTGGAGCTGGAGTCCTTGGTCTCCCTTATGCCATGTCTCAGTTGGGATGGTAAAATTAACTTCTAAAAATCCTATTAGACCGTGTCGTGCAGTGTGCAACATCGTGTAGGACACTTCTCTAGTGTAAAATGTCAAAAGAATCATTGTCATCGTGTTCTTGTCGGACCGTATCCGTGTTTCATAGATTTCACCCTATGAAATACAGACACGGATACGGCAACATGGACACAGCGATACATATTTTTTTCGATATTTTTTACTAGAGAATTTTCCGATACGAGCGTCTAATACGATATCAGAAACGACAGAATAGAAATTTTAAAAGTGCCAGTGCATTATAGATTTCCCCCCTTCTAAACAATTTCAATATATAGTTTCTCCTATAATAACTTTTAATCACACAAATTCTATGTTTAATTAATTTAAGAGTCCTATCAATATTTAAATAGAAAAGACTAAATATTTCAATTAAGGGTGAATTATATTCAGATACCCTCGGGTTCTTAAGAAATTACAAACTAGTCCCTCTTTCTTTTCGTTTTTTACAATGTAATAAGAAACTATTATTTATCATCAAAACCTCTAGGATGTTTCAGATCATAAAGAAAACGGTCCCTCGGGTTTCTAAATATAACAAAATTGTCTCTGAAGACATATTGATCCAAAAAAAACCCTGGAAATATCGGACGAAGGTATTTCTTGAAACCTCAGGGACTACGTTGTAATAATCAAAAACAGATGGACTAATTTGTCATATTTTGATGAATATTTCATTAATATATCTTCCCTGCAGGGGACCTGGAATCGCGGTTTTGATAATATCATGGATCATCACGCTTTATTCTCTATGGCAAATGGTTCAGATGCACGAAATGGTTCCGGGAAAACGTTTCGACCGATATCACGAGCTCGGACAACACGCTTTTGGTCAAAAGCTCGGCTTATGGATTGTTGTGCCTCAACAGTTGATTGTAGAAGTTGGAGTGGACATAGTTTACATGATTACTGGAGGCCAATCACTTAAGAAATTCCATGATTTGGTCTGCAAAGATTGCAAAGAAATCAAACTTACATATTTTATATTGATCTTTGCTTCTGCTCATTTTGTGCTTTCACAACTTCCCAGCTTCAACTCCATCTCTGGTGTGTCGTTGGCAGCAGCAATCATGTCCTTGAGGTACAAAAAGTTAAAGCAGAAGCTAAAGTTATGAAATGTCAGTAGTAAAAACTGAGAGTATTTGGAGAAAATGTACTCTTTAGTAACCTAGAAGTTGAAATAACCACCCCTCAACCTGCTTCTATCTGCTAAATCATTTTAGCTTATTTTAAGCGAATCAGCAAAGCAAACCACCACTCTCTTTCAGCTCTTTCCAAACTAAAAGCGGCGAAGCACTTTTTTCTAAACTTTACAAACACTAACATTGTCCTTATCCGCAGCTACTCAACGATCGCATGGGGCGCCTCGATCAACAAGGGCGTACAACCCGATGTGCAATACGGCTACAAATCAAAAACTGCCGCGGATACCATTTTCAACTTCTTTAGCGCATTGGGGACGATTGCTTTTGCCTATGGTGGTCACAATGTTGTGATGGAAATCCAAGCTACTATGCCTTCAACACCTGAAAAGCCTTCAAAGGGACCTATGTGGAAAGGGGTGATTGTTGCTTATATAGTCGTGGCTGTTTGCTATCTTCCGGTTGCGCTTATCGGGTTTTGGATGTTTGGTAATTCTGTGGAGGAAAATATTTTGATCACATTGCAGAAACCTACTTGGCTCATTGCTATGGCTAACATGTTTGTTGTTGTTCATCTCATTGGAAGTTATCAGGTGAGCTTTTTCAAGTTTTTATTGTTAGTATACTGTTAATTGTGTTTTACTCTTTTACTCCCTGTGAAATACGAAATGGCAAATTAACCCTTGAAATTTTAGAAAAGGAACTAAAAAACACGCTTCATTCAAGGGGATACTTCTAATTTTTAACTTTTATTTGATCAAAAAGAAAAGGCCAAAATAAGCTAAAATAGGATATCTCAAACACTTTCACCTATTGATTTTAACTAATTATGCAGGTTTACGCGATGCCGGTTTTTGACATGATGGAAACTGTGCTAGTAAAGAAGCTCAAGTTCAGGCCAACTTGGTATTTGCGTTTTATTTCGAGGACCATTTACGTTGGTATGTGGAAAAAAAGCACTTTTCCTCAAACCAAATGCATTTTTTGAGTTTATGTTTCTTTGAAAATTCGTGTGTATTTGTGACTTTTCAGCTTTTACGATGTTTATCGCGATTACCTTCCCATTCTTCAACGCGCTCCTTAGTTTTTTCGGAGGATTTGCTTTCGCCCCAACGACATACTTCGTAAGCAAACTATCTATGTACTGAAAACAATGTTTCTCTTTTACTAGTAGAATTGGTATATAACATAGAAATGTTACGAATTTTTTGCAGCTTCCCTGTGTTATATGGCTTGCCATCTACAATCCAAGGAGATTCAGCTTATCTTGGTTTGCAAACTGGGTAAATAATTCAAAAAATTACAACTTTTTCTGGGATTTTTCAATCATATATGTAGAAACTGAGGGCTAATTTTTGGTTTTGACTGGAATATCAGGTCTGCATAACCTTTGGGTTCGGTTTGACGATTCTTGGACCCATTGGAGGCCTAAGGCAGATTATACTCAACGCTAAAACCTACAAGTTCTATGTATAAGTGCCGTAAATAACTCAGGTGAAAACGCACGTTCACTTAAATATCCCTCGTCTCTAAACAGTTTAAACTTTTGGATGATATGGTTGTTCAATAGTTCTATGTTTTCTTTTTGCTCTTAAGCCATCGAACCACTGAACTATAAAGTTCCTAACGAAAGCAGAAAACTCGAATAGGAGACTTCTGATTCAATAGTTCTATTAAGAAAAACTAAACCCAAGACTAGTCTTGGCTGTAACTTTTTTGATAGAAAAATGCAGATTTTTCTTATTAATTTCCTCTATTTGCATGTGACAGAATTGAACATGGCAAACGCAGCAAACACAAGAACAAATTGATATTGCCTGTTCAGTGGATGTAAATCAGTGTTCTTTTTCTGCTTTTTTTTTTTCTTTTCTTTTCTCTTGTCTTTTTGGGTTGTGTTTTTATTTTTCACTGTATATTTGTTCGATATTACTATGAGATGAAAAGAAAATTGACGAGTGCACTATTATTCAGCTCTTTTAACAGACTTTTAGTATGTTTTAAATATTTTATTAATATGTTCAAGCCCACTACATGATTCATAATCAATGCGTCAATATATCAATATTGAAATACATAAAGAAACTATTATGCGGATGTTTGCAATAGCTTTTGTTTTTGGAGAAGCTAAAGTTGTGAAAAGTAATAGTCAAATGTGAGGAATGTTTGCAAAAAAATGAGAAAAGTTCAAAAAGAACTAGTTGAGTGAGTGCTTAGGGGGAAAAAAGATGAGAAGCTTTTGTTACTCCAAAAAACTTTCAATCATTCACAGAAATAGCCCAAAAGCTAGAGGCTGAAGCTAAAAGATGGTCCATGGGTACTTCCAGCTTCTATCTTATTTCTATTTAAAATAAGCAGAAGTTGATTTGCCAAACACTCCCAAAGTGCTGTAAAAAGTAGAAAGTACAAATTGCTTTTTTATAGAAGTCGCAAACACTACCAATATAAGATATACACAAATATCAATATTCGTAGAACTGGACCATAAAGGCCCCATATAACTCATCTCTTAAATTGCTTTCATATCCAATTAACAAGAGGGAGAATTATCGCTTATGAATTAAAACCAACACCGATGGTATAAAGCTACAAATTAAACCAAGAAAATACAGTTAAGTTAACATCCAACCGATGCTTTACCAAACAACATAGCATCCCATAACAACAAAGAAAATAAGAACGCATACCTCCCTACAAACTTGCTCTTAAGTTTTAGCTTTTAGAGAATTATTCTCCTTGATCCTTGCTCTGTTATCCAGCTTGACAAACCGCTTCAAATCCTCGTACGAAAGTGTTTGTATATCTCTCCTCCTTAGCTCACTAAGAGCAGGGTGCTTATCGAGCAAGTGCCACAACCAATCAGGGTACTCAGAATCGGGCAAGATTTTGGGGTCTTGTCCTTCTTTTAGTATGTTAGCACCAAAAACTGTAGTGGATTTCACTTCTTTGCTAATTAGTGATGCTTTTGGAGCATCTGCAGAAGCACCACCTTTGGAGCCTTTCTTTTTAGCCCCACCAGCAGCAAATGTTCTTTGGCCCAACACTCCGATTACCCCCTTAAGGGGGGTGATTTTTGTTAGTGATTTGCTGAGAGTAATTGGCATTTCTTTGAGGCTGCAGCACGAGCAAGATTAATAAAGATCAACGAATTGTTTCTATACAAACTCAATTAAGTCAAAATTGGACAAATCTTGTTTGGAGCTTTCTGTAATTTAGAAGAAGTAATAGGCTAATAGCAAACGGATTATCCCATCAAACGACGTAAAATCAAGAATGTTATGTTTTCTCTGGGGATCATGGATTTTGGTGAAGAAAGTATATGGTAAATGGAAGGGAAATAATAACAAGTACAATAACTTGAAGTGTGGAAAATAATTTTCCTTTACATTTTTCTTACTAATTGTTCTACTGATGTATAGTCCCTTTTGCTAGCAAATTGTTCATACTATCCCAAACAGGACAATGCTAAATAACTTATTTAAAGAAAATTAAAAAGCTACTTTTTCCATTATTTAAAGCTAAGAGCTTTTATACTAACAAAGTAACAATCTACAAGAAAAATCAGATATCATAAGAAAGCACTTTCAGCAAACTGACAGATTAACACAAAACCTAATATAAACAATTAAATTTCCAATATTAAACCAAAGGATAGCAAACTGAACAAATTAATCTCCAAGAATCAGATATTTTACTCCTCCAGTCTAAAAAAATGCCCTAGAACAACATATCAATCCCACTGAATTTCCATCCTGTAATCAAATAGAAAAACCAATAGAAAAACTAAATTAATCACATCCAGCAGGTTGCAGAAAAGTCACAAAACGGCAATCTTAAGCATACCATTAAGAATTTTAAGAAAAGGGCAGCAACAACCACAGCAGATCGAGTTAGAAATCCATGGAACTGGGAGAGTTCTTTCTACAATTTCGTTAAAATATAGGATTTTCGAACATAAAATAAGAAAAAACTTAGCATCGATTATTAATTAGTGTTTATTACCTTGTATCGCTATGAGCGGAAGCTAGCTCTCGGCAAATGCTCAAAATGGCAATGGCTTTGAGAACTCCCAAAATCCTGCTCAAGGTTTCACATTAGGTTCGCTGAATTTGGGCTGAATACATGGGCCTTGAAGAAAAGCCCAATGTCCGATCCAGGCCCATAACTTCTTCCAGGGGTTAGGTTAGGGTTTAACACAACCCCACCTTTCTCTCTCTAAGTTTCTTGAGCAAAAATCCACCACGTTCTACAAAACCCTGTTTTCTCTCTCTAGATCAGTCAATCTCCATCTCCTAAACCCTTTCATCCAAATCAAAACCAGAGTTCTTGAGAGAGAATGGGTAGTAGCCAAGCAGCCGCGTCATTCCTGACAAACATCGCACGCGCCGCCTTTGGCCTTGGTATCGGCGCCACTGTCGTCAATTCCTCTCTCTACACCGTTGACGGTGGCCAACGGGCCGTTCTCTTCGACCGTTTCCGTGGAGTCATCGAAGACACCGTCGGCGAAGGAACCCATTTTTTGATTCCATGGCTTCAAAAACCCTTCGTCTTTGACATCCGCACTCGCCCTCACACTTTCTCGTCCATCTCAGGTATGAAATCTAGTATTTTACTTATTTTAGGCAGTTTTGGAAATCCTCTCAAAAGTTCAGATAGTTCATAAATGTTGTCCTTTTGCTGGAAATTACTAGTGGATTAGCTTCTTACTTCAGCATTTGTGTGATAAAGCTTGAATAACACACAATTACAATTACTTGAGCTGTTTTTCTGGATTATTAAGGCATAAGCTTAGATTTATACGCACTTTGATAAAATTCTTGAAATTTTTATCGAAAAGTTAACCGACGAAGCTTATTATTATTTTTTTTCAAATAATTAGGCACAAAGGATTTGCAGATGGTGAATCTGACTCTTCGTGTTCTCTCACGCCCCGAGGTCAATCGCCTCCCAGATATTTTCAAAACCCTAGGTCTCGAATACGATGAGAAAGTCCTCCCATCAATTGGTAACGAAGTTCTCAAAGCCGTAGTTGCCCAATTCAATGCTGATCAGCTCCTCACTGAACGTCCCCATGTTTCTGCCCTTGTGAGAGAGAGTTTGATACGTAGAGCAAAGGATTTCAACATTGTTCTTGATGATGTTGCCATTACTCACTTGTCGTATGGTGCTGAGTTTTCAAAAGCTGTGGAGCAGAAGCAGGTGGCACAGCAGGAAGCTGAGAGGTCTAAGTTTGTTGTTGCAAAAGCAGAGCAGGAGAGAAGGGCAGCAATTATCAGGGCAGAAGGAGAAAGTGAGTCAGCCAAGCTTATTTCTGAGGCAACTGAACTTGCAGGTAATGGGTTGATCGAGCTGAGGAAGATTGAGGCAGCTAAGGAAAATGCTTTACATATGTCCAGAAATGGGAATGTTATGTATCTGCCTGGCAACAACAACATGCTTCTCGGTCTCAATCCGGCTCCTGCCGGACGTTGATTATGAGGTACTTTTAGGTAGTGGATGGACCAGTATTGCTTTTGATAGTCATTTGTTTTGTTCATTGTTTTTTAATGAAATGGATTGTTTGTTGAAATCCTTGATTTCCGTGAATGTTGAATCATGCTTAGTATATAGTAATACTTGTGTGCATAAATTTTAATTTTGATGATCTGTGTTTATAATATCTATTATGTTTTTAATTACATTATAACAAATAAAATATGGTAACTTTTGACAAAAAAAAAAGTTAAATAATCAAAAGAGTGAAGAAACTTATATATGGAATATTAGAGTAGAGAGAAGAGAGAGAATAAAGATGTTTGTGAGAAGAGAGGAAAAAGAATAGGGAAGAAAAATACCGAAAGTGACGGACCACATTCCATATGTCGTGTTTCTTATCCACCAGATGTTTGGATTTATGTCTTTGCACAAGTGTATTGGAAAAAAATATGCCTGACTTCGATTCTATCCTGATGATAACATGGTGATGAAGTTTGCTTTCTTTTGAGTGAAAGTTATTCTGTTAAAAGAATTCTTTGGTGTATCTAGGAAGTTCGGGACACACTTGATCTGTTGAGACAAACTTGTTTTGAGTAGATATGTAGAAATTTTATATCCAATTTTCTGGTGCATTATTATTTATTATATATTGTTAATTTTCATGAGGGTTGCTTTATAGGATGGAGATATTAATCCTCTTTGGCTTTCATGATTTGTTTTCTCTTCTCTTACTTAAATTCAACTTTTAGAATCTTTAAGTTTCCAATTCAACTTCTCTGTTTCTCTTTTTCGCAGGGTGTAAGAGATGGTACGGTATCTGGTTCTCTTTTTGGCGGTTGGTTCGGTTCAGTGTCTTTAATCCAGGATATTTGAGTCTTTATTTTTCTGTTCAAAATGGCTTTGATAAATTGTATGAAGAATATCTCTTAGGAACTGAATGACAAGAGCAATTACTTTTGATATGGGTGTGCAAGATTGGTACTTTCTCCATTCGTCCTAAAAAGTTTATAATAATTCACTCCCTATCCTCTGGCTGATCATTTCTCTAGTGTAGGAATTGCAATCTTAGTATTGAGCGTTTTTGCCAAGCTATTCTGTGATATAGTCGTGCTTTGTGCTTGAAAGGCTTGATTTTTTATTTATGTTTTTTTTTCTTTTTGGGATATTCAATCACACACGTTGAAGTTTGGTCTAATTAGTAGTTATGCCAAACGTATCTTGAAATTTGGGAAGTTGTGGAAACATGCTCCGTAAAGAAAAGAATTACATTTAAACATAAAAATTTGGAATTTTGTCTTTTTGTTAAGAGTTCTCTAATAACAGTAGAAGTTTTTGTGGAAGTCTATGGCAGTGAAAGTGTTATGTTAAGGTTTTGTTGAGTTTCTGGTTGTGAACATGGCTGCTGTTATATAGACACATTAGGGTTCTTCAAGTTGACAAAAATTAGATTTCCGCAACTGTTGCTATTTGTTTCTAATGTCTATATACACATAGGGTTCTTCAAGTCTTCAAAAATCAGATATAGGAAGAAATCGTCTTTAATGCCCACCTAATTAGTAGTTGGGGGTTAGAAACTTAGAATTTCTCTCCAAGTATGATATAATAGCGGGCATGTGTATTTAGGGTTTTTCATTTCCCTTCAAGTCTGATACACTATCTGGCGCATATTCTCCGTTAGAATTTGACGGAAAAGAGCTTAGGGGACGAAATCTGAGAAAATATGTACTTCACGCCATAAAAATGAAAATTTTCTCCTTGTTTCAATTTATGATTATTTCACTTTAACCACGTACATTTCATACCTCGTATTAATAATCTTTATAAAACATATACAAATGAGAAATCGGGTTTATGCAATGATCTTTGGAAGGAACGCCTAACTCGTTAGTTACTAATGAATTGACAAAGAAATGGAGAATCTAAGATGCACGGACATTTCTAAATCTTAATTGACAAGAAAATGAAAAAATCTATGATGCACGGACACTTCTAGATACAGACACTTCTAAATCTGAATTGACAAGAAAATGGAGAATCTATGATGTGCGGACACTTCTAGATCCGTATCGCCGTATCTGTGTTTTATTGTGGAGAATGAGTTTTATTACTGAATTTTCATTTGATCATCGCATATTTTGCTATTTTTATGCCTTTTCTTACAAATACTGTTTTAAAAAAATTCTCCCTGGAGTATATAGCTTTTTTTTGTTACTTCGCCTTTGTTCATCTAAAGAAACTTCCAGAAAAGCATAAACGAAAAACAACAAAATTCTATGCAAAGGAAAGTATCAAAAGTAAAAAAGAGAGCTTCATATTCTGTTTACATTGTATCAGACAAATTCTAGTGTAGAAAACATCAGAAAAATCATCAGCTCAGTTATTCCAGAACAATCTCACCAAAGCTGTGAGAAAAGGACTATTAAGTAAAAACAATGTTTTCTCTTTCAAACCAGCTCATGCAACAGTGGACATGTGCCTGATCAAGTCCACGACGCGGTTACTGCAAATAAAAAGAAGTTGCAATTAGTATTGCAGTCTATCTATAGAATCTGAGAGCAAAAGCAGTTCATTTTTTTCAATTGTTAAAAAAGCTCTTACCTGTAACCCCATTCGTTGTCATACCAAGACACGACCTTCACAAAGTTTCCGTTAAGTGCAATTCCGGCCTTGGCATCGAAAATGCTTGACCTGTTGAGAATGTAAATTGGTTGTTTATGGGCGTGATTGTTTTGGGTAAGATTTTGTAAGAAAAATGTGAGGATTTTGTCCACCAATCCTCACCTGCAATCGCCTATAAAGTCGGTTGACACTACATCATCTTCTGTGTATCCTAGGATGCCCTTCATGTTAGTTTCTGACTCCGCCCTATACAATTTATAAACAAGTCAGAGAAACAAAACATAAGATGATTGGTTAGGATGTCTTCATAAGGCATAAAAAAATGTAAAACGAAAAAAGAAAAATATAATTACTTGATAGCAGCTTTGATTTCATCATATGTGGCTGCCTTCTCAAGTCTTGCAGTTAGGTCAACAACTGAAACATCAACAGTTGGGACACGGAAAGCCATCCCGGTGAGCTTTCCATTTAGAGCAGGAAGTACTTTCCCCACAGCCTGTAGAATCATAAATAATATATTCAGTGTTCCTCGTAAGTCTAATTCTAAAAGAAAAATACTTGAAAATCAAGTTTATAGCTAAATTATTTCAACACGTTATTTGAAGAGCTTATAAGTGCCCATGTCTTAGAAGATGTTATTGGAACTTAGAAGATGATAATCTTATTTTTAAAATAAGATCTCAAAGTGTTAGGATAAAAATAAGATTATGAGCTTCTAAGATGTTAATAATGGCAATTGTGTAATTAATATAGTAAAAAATAGGGAATGTGTTAAGAGGTATTCTCAACTTATTTGAAAGGAGCTTATAAGTTCATAACATCTTATAAGCTTATTGAATAGAAAATTTGCTAAACGCTGTTTGGGTTATAAGCTCCTCTACAGCTTATAAGTTCTGCCAAACACTCTGTTAGTCTATAATAGAAGTACGTTTCATTTTTACCTTTGCAGCTCCAGTGCTACTGGGAATAATGTTGAATGATGCAGCTCTTCCACCCCTCCAGTCCTTCATTGATGGACCATCGACGGTCTTTTGGGTTGCTGAGTGACATTTTAAAAGGTCAACCATCATGTAAAGCTATGTTAAAAAGAAATAAAAAATGAGTAAATGGTATACTTACCCGTAATAGAGTGGACAGTTGTCATCAAACCCTCAACAATGCCGAACTTATCATTAATAACCTGTAATAGCATAAAACATTTCGATTATATTCTTTAACCAGTGTACAACTTGCTATTCTGCAGCGTGGCTTAGGAAGAGTATTAGAGTACAGACCTTGGCCAATGGGGCGAGACAGTTGGTAGTGCAACTAGCATTGGAAACAATGTTAATGTCGGACTTGTATTCCTTCTCATTGACACCCACAACAAACATTGGTGCATCCTTACTTGGGGCAGAAATAATAACCTTTTTGGCACCTCCCTGAGAAATCAGACAAAAGGACATAAAAGATGTCATTTAACTACTCTATGACACTAAAAGTTGTTTTATAATACCATATATACGGCAAAAAATGACCATAATGAAATAGTTCTTCAATAAAAAAGATTAGGATTGAAAAATAGTTCTGGCAGCTTAAAAGCAAAGAATTCTATAGATGCAAACCTTCAAATGTGCAGCAGCCTTCTCCTGGTCAGTGAAAACTCCTGTAGACTCCACAACATAATCAGCCCCAACCTCGCCCCATGGGATCTCCTCTGGGTTCCTATTTGATTGAAACAAAATATAAAATATAAAAAACAAATATAAAGAACCATGTATCAAGTTGATAAGGTAGATAAGTACCTCATGCCAAAGACAGCCACTGGCTTGTCGCCGAAGAGAAGGGTTTTTGAATCCTTAACCTTAAGCTCGTGCTTTTTCCATTGCCCGTGAACACTGTCGTATTTGAACATGTAGGTCTGTGGAGTGTGGAACAGAGGATAAAAATCACATTTTTGACTAAGTTAGCAAATAACAACAGTATTTGACAATAGAAACAGAGGAACTCCATCTAGTAGCACATGAGAAAACTAGACTTATAACTAAGAGTCTTAAGATCAGTGACAAAGATAATGAGGCAGAGTGAATATGATTCGATTGAAATCGTCAAAGCTTTACAGACCAAATTTGCATGCATATTTTGGCATGAACTTTGATGAAGCAGCCATGTAAAGAGACTGCTACAGAAGTTCTACATCCATACACGGTTTACAGTTTACAGTACGATATATAGTTGGAAGATCGTCACATTCTCCATTTCAGCCCACTATAAATCAACAACGATATAAAAAACTCACGATCTATTTCGCCACTTTGAATCAGTTCCGATTAAAATCAAACTACTCTACATAACAAAACCACTAAACCAAAAAAAAGAAAAAAGAAAAAAAGTGCACGTCCACACAAACAGCATTACCATGTAATCAGTGGTAATAAATGGATCATTAACTGCGACAAGTTCAACATCATCACTTTGCAGCGCCACTCTAGCCACCAAACGCCCGATCCTTCCAAATCCTGCACATAACCAACAGCAATTTGATCAATGCGTACAATATATATTACCTAAAATACAACTACGAAATTACTAACATTTCACCAAAACAGCATATTACCGTTGATTCCGATCTTGATTTTCCCCATGATGATGAATTTGAAACAGAAAGAAGAATCAAGGAGTGTGAATCAGAGTTGGCGTAGAAAGTAGCTAGCTAGAACAGTGTGTAGGTTTTGATCGAGTGAGTATATATAGAGAGATCTAGGAGAGAGATTACTGGTACTGGAGGAGAAAAGTGAGGCGTTACGATCTAAGAGGGTGAGACGGAATCGTCGAGGCTGAAATGTAGGTATGAACTCCTCCTCTATGTGCTCAGCTGAGCGGTTTTCTCGGAGGATCATATGAATTCAAAATCTGTCCAACTTTTTTAAGTACTATTGTGGTTACTAAATCTCGGAAGTGTGTGAACAATTTTTTTTACCATTTCTAATTGAATAATTAATGATCTTTCGGTCACTTTTTACCATGATTGCAACTGAATATTCTTGATTATCCCCGTAAAGCATGGTAAAAGTCACATTTTGAACATGTTTAATGTTCTTTTTTTTATAGTTTTAAGTACAATTGAGTGTTTGAAAAGAAAGTTTGAGAAGCACTTTTATTATACTAAACAAATTATCAACTACTTGCGAAAATAAGGTAGAAGCTGAAGCGAAAGGTTTGCTTCTGTGCTTCTAACTTGGAGCTTATTTCTAATTACAGCAAGCAGAATCTGGTTTTTGAACGAGATAAAAGAGGAAAAAGCATAAAAGAGCAAATATTTCCTAAACAAACTCCCATACCTACAAACAATAACCTTAAAGCTAAAAGTTAGAAACAAAAACTTGTTTGTTGGATGCTTGTAGCTTTTAGCTTATTCTGCGTATTTAAGTACAAATTGATTTTCCAAACACTCCAACAACGCTGAAGAAAAGCAAATAGAATTTGCAAACACTCCCTGAATAGATGAAAAGCAAAGCATTTTATTTCACAACAGAAATTATTACACATAGAGCTTTCATACACAATTCCTCACATATTTCTCAATCTCAAGTATGTCTAAAGCTCGCCTAAGCCGCAAACACGCAAACGTAAAATCACAAATAATACAATTATAGACATTCATACATAATTTTCAAAACTATGCAGAAAATTCACTGTAAGGTTGGAGGATGCCATATATAGCCATGCGTTTGAACATATCCCGCCTTTTCCAACAGCTCGTCTGCTTCTGCTGGACCCCTGCTTCCGGGCTTGTATGGGAGAGGCTTAAACTCTCCGTTATCTATCTGGTGCAGAAGGGGAGTGAAAATCTCCCAGGCAGCCTACGGTTTAAAAATAGTTTAGATAACATAATTCACTATAAGGGGATATTTGTGTAAATTTATATAATTGCAGGGAGCGGCACTTACAAGTTTTAAATTTTGACAAATTTTTCCTTTATATTTTATTAGAAAGTAAGTTTATGAATCGAGCTCATCTTGTGACAAACATGCATTTACGAATTGAGCTAGATCCAACAATTTACTCATAAACTTGAGCAAGCCAAGCTGGAACATGGACTCGAGCTCAGCCTTATTTTTCTTGGCTTGTGGAACTCGAGCTTGAGCTTGCTCAAGTTTATGAGTAAACTCGGCTCATCTTGTTTACATTCCTATCCATGATGATACTATTTAATTAGTGTTGTTACCTTCAACTCGTCTCTTCGGACAAAGTGCTGCTGATCACCTTTGATTCTGAAAACAGAAACATGATTTTCTATTAGACAAGAACAAAGTATCCCTTTTCTTTCATACAATACATCATTATTTTTTCCTATGTGATGGACATCTTAATTTGATTCTTTGACAGAAGATTTTGCTTGGTCCATGATACAACAAATAAAGGCAATATTTATTGGGGAAGTTGGACAACCAGCAACAATCTTCTTTAAAAAATAAACAAAAAAAAAAAAAAAAAGACAATATTTAAGAAGAATATCACAAAAGATAATATAGTTATGAATTTATGATTATATAGAATTAGAAATATAAGCATACGTGTCAAGAATTAGACGCTCATAGGCTTCAGGAATGACAACATTTTGGTAGCGTTGCTTGTATGACAAGTCTAGTTCACTCTGAGCAGTTGTCATCTCCAAACCTGGCTGCTTCACCTGCAATAGAGTAAAACACTGAGAAAACTCACCCAAAACCGGGATGACTCAACAATTTGCAGATGAATAATTCTACCGAGTCACACTTACCGTTAGCTTCATGTACATGGCCTCTGAAGGTTGCAGACGTATTACAAATTCATTCCGTCCTTGCTTTTGGCCTAGAAAAAACCCTCACATAAGGTTTCGTTTATTCAATCAAAAATGTATTTACATTACAATAATTCGGATACATACATTTAAAAATATCGCCAGGAACACCCTTGAATTGAATACGTATGTCTGCTTTTCTTGAACTCAATGCTTTCCCTGCCTTGAGTATAAATGGCACACCTACAGCAAATAATTTACAGTCGTTTTAGAGTTTATTGAATGAGATAATAAATAAATTTTAATATATAATCTTAATTGATCACATTTTATATATGTAATTATGTTATCTACCTTCCCATCTTTCGTTGTGTATGCGTAGAACCATCGTGGCGAAAGTGGGAGTATTTGAGTTGTCTGGAACCGTTGGATCGTCCTTGTAGCCCTCATACTGTCCAAGGACGACCTCATCATCGCTGATTGGAACAACTGATTGAAGAACCTGCATTACAAGATTCATCCAAGAAAATAAAATTAAAAACTAAAATAAGATTGAAACTGTGTTTGAATAATGGTAAACCCAAAGCAGGGGAAGTTGAAATCCTCTTAAGTACCTTAACTTTCTCGTCTCGAATATGCTCAGGTGAAAGAGATACAGGCTTTTCCATGGCAACAAGGCAAAGAACCTATAATATTTTCAAGATTGTCACCTTGTCAATTCTTGTGTGCAAAAAGGATAAACTGATTCACTACTTCAAATAGTGCAACTTCTGTGAAGAATTATATGCAAGCAAAGAAAACATTATCCATTGAAAAAGCTCACCTGCAATAGGTGATTCTGAATAATATCGCGGATAATTCTGCAAATTTTAAAAAGAAAAGTTCAAATATTTATGCAATTAAAAGTAAAATATCTATTCCTCAAGAACAAGATTTATCACAACATAAGCACTCAAAAGTCCAGGGCTTACCCATATTGATCAAAATATCCACCACGACCCTCAGTTCCAAAATCTTCTCTAAACACAATCTGAGAGCAAAATAAAACTGTTAAATATTGGAAATCATCATAAGCCAAATAATTAAATTTCTTATCATTTAAGCATAAAAAACTCACCTGCACATTGGCAATATTATCGCGATTCCAGAGAGGTAAAAAGAAACGATTGGCAAAACGAAGCACCAACTGCAATTTTATTCGAAATATTGGGATTAATATTTTTATTTCAACCATTGCTTGCTACATGTATAAAATAGAGATAATGAGTATTACCAAGTTCTGCACCAATTCTTTTCCTAAATAGTGATCGATACGATAAATTTGTGGTTCTTCGAATAATTCTCCTATTTGAGAGCTAAGTTCCTCAGCTGAAGCCAAATCCTTCCCAAAGGGTTTCTCCACAACGACACGAGTCCATCCACCAAGATCAGCTGAAAAAAAGTAATATAATTCACAAAAAAACTCATGACATGGAAAGAAGTATTAATGTGAGTATGACAATTGTGTAATTATAATATGATCAAAAATTTATCAAATACTTTGCATCATCTTATAAGCTCTAATACATCTTATTAGTTGTTTTAAAGAGAGCTTATAAGCTCAGCCGTCTCTGTAAGTTGTTTTCTAGTGGCTTAATTTCATTGCGTGCTTAAATTTGATTGTATAAAATTTAAATATTTATCAATTTTTCTTTGTAAAGTATATGTTTTAAACTGTTGTCAATGTATTTACTAAATTTATGATAAGTGAAAACAAAAATAATTTAAAATGAAATGAAATTATATGATTAAAAATAAATAAATAAAAAAGATAAATCAAGTGAAAAAACAATACATACATCTATTCATTGAATAATTTTTTATCATTTTGCAGACTTGTGGATAAACTGATGGAGGAAGTGCAAGATAGAAAAGCCTTCGTGACGATCCTTCTGTACTGTTTTTCGATATTTCGTGCTCATAAATTGCTTTATCTAAGTCTTGGAACCCTTCTGGAGCATCATAAGAGCCGCTTACGTATTTAATCTACATTATTAAGTTTTCCTATGGTAAGCATATAACAAAATTTACAAGTTAAATAAGATAATATAAATAAGCTGAAATCACTGACCAACTGCAGAAAGTTTGAAACAACTTCAGTGTCTTCGTTTCCCTGTGGTAGATACCTATATATAAATGTGCAATAGGTATGAATCGTGTTTGATTGCAAAGGAACAGAAGAAAAAGATTTCAATCAATAAATGTTCAATATTAAGGATTAAAAATGTTACCCTCGGACGCGATCTCTTAATTCATCATCGGTAATCTTGGTCCTTGCATAGCCAAATATATGAACCTCATTCGATTGCAAAAACCCCTGAATTTCCCAATTAATTTACAAAAAATAAAAACCATGAGTTTCCTTTCTTAAGCAGAAGCTAGAAGCATTTCTGGCATGATGCTACTAGCTTCTATCTATTAGCATCTTAAAGCAAAATAATTATAATAGCACAGACTGAAACTCGAAGTTGGCGAGGAAAACACTGGAGGCTGAAGAGTATTTTCAAGAAGCCGTTACTTAGGGAGTGTTTGAACTTTGAAAACTCTACAAAAGAGCACTTTTGCTTCTTTTTCTTTTTTCAGCACTTCGGGAGGATTTGGAAAGCCAACTTCTGCTTGAAATAAGCAGAAATAAGCTAGAAGCCCCTAAGGGCCAACTTTTAGGTTCAGATTCGAGCTTCAAGGTTATTTTTTAAAATAAATGGAAGTTTCTTCAGTCTAATAAAAGTGTTCCTCAACTTCTTTTCCCAAACATTCAACTGCTTATTTTCTTACTTCTCACTTTTTTTTTTATTCCAAACACTCCTCACTTTTACAAATCCAACTTTTTACAGCTTTAAGCAGTAGAGTTGGCAAACACAACTTACTTTCTTTTCTAATGCAATTTTCTCATTCAAAAAATATTGAAGAAATAATCAAATGACAACTCACAGTCACCACTATATGGCATTATTTCATATATTATGAATAACAAATAACAAATAATCATAAATCATAATCATAAGCTGAAGCTGAAGCTAGATTCAAATTAACCTGACGGTAAAGGTTAAAAAGTGCAGGAAATGTCTTCTTTTTAGCAAGATCACCCGAAGCACCAAGAACAATGATAGAAAGGCAACCCGATTCAGTCGCATTCTCATTCCCTGTAAAAGACTCGTTCTTAGAAACCACACTGTTCACTCTTCTCTCACATGTCCATTCACCCATTCTCCAAATTCACAGGAACTAAATTAAAATCCTGATCTGCACTCCAAAAAAAACAAGTTGATTAGATCAATAATCAAAATCCCCCGAAATCAACTGCAAAATAAAACAACAATCATCTGCTTCACAAAACAGTAAAAATTCAGATCATAATCACCATTCTAACAGCTTCATACAACAAATCAATGATGCCAAGATTAATTTAAACTGCGATTAACTGAAATCTCGGAAAAAACCGACCAAGAGCTCGAAACTACCTAGGTACTAGACCCAATCAAGTATTCAGAATTCGCAAAAAATTTAAGGATTATGGAGATTGGAGAAGTTCAGATGAAGGTAGTTAGTTCACCTGCCAAAAACAGCAGAAAATATTTTCCTTCTTTCCCAAGAGATTGCAGACGAGACGAGAATAATTGGGTGAGAGGAAATGAAAGAGTAGTGGTATATAATGTGTGAGTGGAATGTAAAAGCAAACAAGGAAAGGAACCTATGCAGCGTTTGATTTTAAAATTTTAATGATAATTTGCTTTGTTTCGGCAGAGGAGTTCCTGTCCAAAACTCCAAATTGACTAGCTAGTGAGATACAGGATAGATATTATTTTTTTATTACCAGTGTGACAGCGTCTTGTCTAGTTGTCTTACTTGGGGCGTGTTTGGTGTGCGAGTAATTATTTTTGAAGAATTTTCGAGAAAATAGATGAAATTAGTATGTGTTCATTTTTGCTTATGTAATACTGACGTGGACAAGTTAATTTTCATATATTTAGTTTTGTTATTTTTAAATTATTTAAAATTGTAACTCCTAATTATTATATTAAGTAAACTTGGACAATAATATATTTTTTTATAAAATATTTTAATTCTATAGATTTTTTTTAATCCACAGTTTTAAATTGTATTTTTCAATTCTTATATTATTATACTACTACTATTTTAAAATACAATTATTATATTATTATACTACTTCTATTTTATTAATACCCATTTAATTTTTTTAATATATATATTAAGAACTTTGTCATGTAATTATTTCACTTTATTTCTTACAAATGAAAATACTCTTATAAAATAAAATAAGAATATATATAAGAATACAGTACATGGCCAAATAATGTTTTATTCTAATCATTTTGATAAGATTTTGCAGATTTGAATATTTAAAAATCTAAATATGGATATTTTTAAGAAAAAAAATATTCTAAATTGTTATCATGTTATGTTTTTTGTTATATTTTAAGTTGATGATTTTTTACTTTTTTTAGAATAAAACGGTAAATAATCAGAAATTCCCCAAAATTATAATGGGATGGGACAATTTGTAATATTTGAAATTAACTTTGAGATGCAGGGTTTGTAGTTTTTAGTTTTATCACCATTCATTTCGATGCGGTTGGATTCTGTTTAATAGACGCAATTTTAATAACAAAATATTTTATTAGTTCTATATGTTGGAATCGTTTGATTCATGCATGCTTCATTATTATGTCAACAAAAGTTTTTTTTTTAGTTGCCAAACTTGAAAGAATGTGAGAATATTAATACTAAATTTTTTGAAGGCAAAATGACAAATATTTACCTAAACTAAATATTATAGTTGAAATATTGAGTATTTTATGGTTGAAACTTGAGGTACTTTAGGAAATTGTTAGAAATCTGTCAATATAATACATATTAGAAAAAAAAAAATTATTTGTCACCTGAATTTTTCATCTTTTTTGAATTTGCAACATGAACTTTTCAATTTTTTTTGAATTTGCAATCAAAACTATTTCGACTTTTAATCGCAACCTATACTAACATAATTTATCAGCATTTGCAACCTGGTGGACATTGCAACCTATACTAATATAATTTATCAACATTTGCAAACTGGTGGACTTTGAAAATAAATAGTTTTAGGTTGCAAATTCAAAAATTTGAAAAGTTTAGGTTGCAAATTCAAAAAATTTAAAAAATTCAAGTTGCAATTAAATGCCCGAAATAATTTAGATTGCAAAATTAAAAAAAATGAATAATTCAGGTTACAAATAATTTTTTTTCCAACATATTAATACTGAAAATCTATTAATTAACTATATTCAAATAACGAAAAGGGGGCATTGATACAATTTTGAACCAAAATTAGTTTGCTATATTAAATTCACAAAATATTTGACCAATCCCGATGTGAGACCGTCTTATACACTCAATCATTCACATTGTGCCGCATTTTATATTTGTATATTAATAAACACCCGACTCATAGAAAAATCTTCTATTGTGTAGATAAACAAAGTTTTTGTGGCCCCAACTAACATAAGAATTTGTGTCAATGAGTATGCTTTGCAGACATATCAATTAAATAAATCCACTTTAGTCGCTAATCCAAACTCCAAATAATAATTATAATCCCTAATTATGATTTAACAGAATAAAGCATGTTATTGCACCATTTTTTAAAGATAAAATGGAGTGGGTGGTGAGTCATGCAACTCTTGAGGTCAAGTTGTGAGTTGTCTATATAATTGGAAAGTGATGGCGGCTGCGAAAAGGATATAATTGTGTTTTTGTATACATATATTATATTATTATATGTTAATTTTAATTGTCTCATCATTAATTATTCTCATATCAATTACATAATAAATATTAGCTTCATAATAATTTTTTAAAAAATAATAATAAATAATAATAGCCTTCAACACACTCGATTGAGTATCTCTCAACTTATAAAATGGAGATCGAAGATGTGCAAGGTTTTCGATAACATATCCGAATAACAGACGTCTCATTGATACAAAATCAATTCCAATAGACTTAACGTCTTCCCAATTCGAAGTCTTTTCCTAGAAGTTTCAACTTTCAATCTTGTTGATTATGACAAGAGTCGCGAATATAAAGAGACTTGTGACTATGGCAGAGCGTATTGTCCTGCTCTTTCCGAATCCCTACTGTAATCAAAAGAGACTTAAGGCCCCTCTACGATATTATAAACATAAAATGATATAATATCATGTCGCTTCGAGCAAGTTCGGATCACTTATAATACATGGCTCTACGAAGGTGGATTAAGAAAGTTTTTAATATGATTCTTTTCTTCTATTTCTTCATCCTCTAAATCGACCATTTTATCTACTAATGGAGTGCCTTATTATACACGAACATTATTAGATATATCATCATACCGTATCGTTACTGTTGATGAAGAAATTACGGATTTTTAGCATATTATCATGCCATGTCGTGTCGTATTGTAGGTGAATTGGAAACCTTTCTAAAACTCAAAGAAGCTTCAACTTCACCATTAACATGTATAATTTTCACATAGGTAACCCAACATCTATTAGTAAGATATAATGATTTTGTTGTAACCAAATTCAATTTTATAAATCGCGAAAAATAATTTTTAGATTACTAGATATTAATTTCTAGATTAAATAATACCTCTATAAAATAATAAAATCTCATAATCTAGACCACAGTAATTGAAAGAGGTTTAATTACTGTACATCCTCGTTGATTTTCTTTGTAACTAACTACCAACGTTCAGTTAACCAATTTTAACAGTTGAAAGCCACATCATAGAATTAATTTCTATTTCCAATAAGTACAGGGACCTCTGAGCAATTTAAATCACTTTGAAGGGTTCATCATTTAAAAAACAGACGAAAAATTATATAGCAAAACCAGAAACGAAATCTGACCGGAACAACGAAACGGCTCCGAAGATCACACACATTGAGGGTGTGAGTGCGTGTGGAATGACGATGGACAGAGAGAAGGAGCGAGAGATAGAGCTGGAGAGCACAATGTACACCAATTGCTTCTTACTTGGCTTGGATCCGAGCATAATCGGAGTCGGACCGAACAACGGCAATCCACCGGTCGGGTTATTCCGCCATTCGAACCCGAAATTGGGCGAACAGCTTTTGTACTTCATCCTGTCCTCTCTCCGTGGTCCAAATCAGTCAGCCAAGGCAAATTCTATCTCCGATACTCTTAAGAGAATCTGATTTTGTTTTCGTGGTATTGTTCGTGCGATTTTAGAGTTTGGATCTTCTATTTTTCAGGATTTTGATAAGGTGTGGCCGATTTTTGACTCGGCTCAGTCTAGGGATTTTCGGAAGGTAATGTTGGATTCCTATATAGGTTTATGTGTCAATTTAGTTTGGTACAAATGTTTTTTTAATTGGAGGTGGAATGTTAGGTTGTTCAAGGGATTATTAGTGAACTAGAATCACAAGGAGCATTGCCAAGGAGCAATTCGAGGGTTTCGTCGCTGGCTACTTGCTGTGGACCAAGGTTAGTTTAACAGTTTACGTGGATTCAATGTTAGTTTGGTTAAAACTTCTTACATTAAATGTGAGTAAGTTTGTTATGATCGAACAAAGTTTGGATGTGGGGTGTTTTTGTGATGAAGGTTTCATGATCATGGATGTGGTGCTACTGAATTATACCACGTCTAGTACAGCGAGAACTTGATAAAACAGTTAAAAGACAATTAGGACAAATTTGTTTAGAATTTTGAACGGGAAGATGGTGAGACTTTGTTACTGATATGTTTTACGGTTCGCAGACCATAGTTCATCTGCTGAGCACCTATTTTCATTATCTGTTGGACAAAGTAAAATCTATAAAATCTTTTTAAGAGCAAGTTCTCTGTTACTTGGCTATCAAGAGATTGAAAGAATTGATGTGAGTTTGAATATGGAGAGATTAGTTCATACTTGAGTGGGCTCCCAATGTTCATTCAATATCAGTTCAAGTCCAAAATGAGGCCAGTAAATTTTTTTCATTGCAATCCAATGGCAATGTAGGCAGATGAAAAATGAGATTTCTTCGATAATTCTTACAAGAATTAACACTTATGCATTATTGGTCATGGTTTTTCAGCTTTCGACCTGCATTGTGCAAATCTTGATTATAAATTTTTTTCATATGCTAATTCCAGATTTGTTGAACTCTTATGGCAACTTTCCCTACATGCTTTGCGGGAAGTTCACAGGCGAACATTTGCAGCTGATGTAGCTTCAAATCCACTGCCTGCTCCACTGACAGATGTAGCTTTCTCCCATGCAGCCACGTTACTTCCCGTAACAAAGGTAATTCATTTGAAGGAAGAGCAGTTCACTGAGGTTTTCTTCTTCATTAGTCAATTCTGAGATATAGAAATTATTATTGAACTAATGTATGTCCCCAATGTTTGTGTAACAATGGCGAACCAGTTTGGAAGATTACATATGCTTTATTTCTGAGATGTATTTTACATGTCCCTGTAATTGTTGATGAAAATTTACAATATTCTTATGCCTTTTTTTTTTTGGTGCCTCCCTAATCAATCATTTGTATATAAACAGGCTAGAATAGCTCTTGAGAGAAGAAGATTTTTGAAAAATGCAGAAACTGCTGTTCAAAAGCAGGCTTTGTGGTCCAATTTGGCACATGAAATGACAGCAGAGTTTCGTGGTCTGTGTGCTGAAGAGGTATGACATATCTTATTGAGAACGTAACATTGGTTATGTCATATTGTTTCTTGAAAGTGAAATATTTCTTAAACTCTTCTCTTTGGTTTTCTTCTTAGGCTTATCTGCAGCAAGAACTTGAAAAGCTACATGATTTGAGAAACAAAGTGAAATTGGAAGGTGAACTGTGGGATGAGCTTGTATCTAGCTCTAGCCAGAATGCTCATATGGTTCAAAGAGCCACACGCCTGTGGGATTCTTTGTTGTCTCGTAAGAGTGAGTGGAATACTTGTGGTTCTCTCAAGCTGCTCAGGAGTCAATTTCAATATCTTAATATAGTTAAGCTGAACCTTGAAATTTCTTTTATATCCATTCTTCTCTACCAAAAGTTAGGAGCTCATAGCTGATCAATTAGGTTCTGAGAACAAACTCTCTTTTCTTTCTCATTCCCCCTCCCCCTCCCCTCAAATCCCCCAAAAACTAATACTAATAAATTCTGGAAACTCAACAGAATCAGGCACATGTAATTTGCAAGTATTTACTTCTTTTATGTAATGCCACACTGAGAAAGGTCCTTTACATATGTAATTTTTTATAGGTCAACATGAGATTCTTGCTTCTGGGCCAATTGAGGATCTTATAGCTCATCGTGAACATAGGTAATATCCCTAACTCAAGTGCAGATTATACTTGGGGAGTGTTTGAAACTCTAAGAGAAAGCACTTTTTCCCTAAGTGCTTTCTTTCAGCACTTTGGGAGTGTTTGGAAATCCGATGTCTGCTTATTTAAGCAGAAATATGCCAGACGCTAGAAGCTCTAGCTTCTAGGTTATTTTCATAAATAAATGGAACTTCCTTTAGAGTAGTAAGTGCTTCTCAGCTTTTGTTTCCAACACACAACTGCTTTTTCTTCCAAACACTCCTCACTTTTACTAAACTTTTTACAACTTCAACTTCTACTTTAGCTTCTCCAGAAGCAGTAGGTTTGCAAACACTGACTTAATCATCACCTTCGTTCCTATTTATGCTCAACATTATTCTACCCAGGTATCGCATCTCTGGCACATCATTGCTAGCAGCTATGGATCAAAGTTCTGTAGTTCCATCTACTAATTTAAATCCTCAACAATTAGATGATGGGGAAATTGAGGGGTCACAAGCAGATGTAAACAAAGACAGACAAATAAGAAATGAAGAAATGTTTTCTCGAGTAGATGAAAGAAACATAAGAGGACAGCCTACTGTTGATGTAGCAGAAGTCTTGCGACGTTGGACGCATGCCTTGCAGCGTATTCATAAGCAATCTCTCCAACTAGTATGCTCTTTTATGCAGAACCAATTATCTATTTATTTTTATTTTTTCCTTAGTTTGTGGATCTGGTATTTGCGGGGTCATGATAAATGAATATGATTAGCTCCGGATGTGACTCTGTTCCGGACCAGTGATAAACTTCAACAAAAGCATTCATGAAGTTTTCCCTGGAACACAATGTTGAGCAGACTTGTGGAAACTGTTGTCTAAATAAGTTTTAATTGCGTAAATGGTTTTGAGACCTTTCATTATCTAAATGGCGAGCTTTCTGTATATGCGAGTCAGTTCAAGTACCAGAAGATGTGCATACATATCATGTTGGAATTATCAAGTTCCAATTTATTTGCGATTTATATTTCCACAAAGTTCAGTTTACCTTGACTATAGCCCTTCACTAATCAACAACATACTGCTGCTGCATCATACTTGATTTGCAGGAATATTTAGTTTCATGTACTTTTAATACGTATTCTAAACTTTCAGGCATGCTTGAAGTTTATGCCTATAAGAACTTTTTGTATATAGACAGATTTCAAAATAAAATGAAATAACATGAACCAAATTAGAGAGATCGTGTTTTGCTATATCAAATATGATAAAATATACGTGAGACTAAGTGGTTAGGAAATTGGGAAATAGAAGTTTTCTTCAGTTCTCAGTGAAGCCATTAATAATGGAATGGTAATTGTGCCGCTATTTAAGTGTAAAAATGGGAGTTACTGTTATAAGTATATGTTCGTTGCATTTGTATAAAAGGGTGTACGTTGTTTGTACTTTAGCTAAAGGTAAACACGGTTACTTGAAAATTGTGATATGAAGAATTTCTGTGCTGTCAGTGATAGTACTCTATTATTTGCTCAAGTTTCTATATAATATGTTATCACTAATATTGCGGCAACTTCTACATAATTTCCTTGCAGGCAAAAGCAAATGACGGAGAGGGTCCAGATCTCCTTAGAAGTGTGCATGATTGTGGTACAAGCAGCAGTCATGCTGAATCTCTGGCTGAAACACTTGTCGAGCATCGCCAGCACATAGACAGCATACAGGTGATTGATGATATTATTTGGAGAAGCTAAAGTTGTAAAACGTTGGAGTGGTCAAAGTGATGTGTGTTTGGAAAAAAAAAAGTTGAAAAACACTTTTATTAGACTAAAGAAACTTTCATTTATTAAGAAAATAACCTAGAAGCTAGAAGCTGAAGCTAAGAGTTGGTCCTTGGGTGCTTCTAGCCTCAAGCTTATTTCTGCTTAAAATGAGAAGCTGGTGTTCTAAACACTCCCAAAGTGTTTAAAAAGAGAAAAAGCACTAAAGTGCCTTTTTTAGAGTTTGCAAATACTCCCTTAGTATGCTTATACAATCTTGTGCAGGATGTCAGTAGTTATTCCTGGAAACTCACACTTCATGCTGGTTGAACCAAGTTAAATACAGAACCTTTCAGCCTTTGTCATGACTTATATCATTTGACAATGTGGGGTTATGTGCAGGTGCTCATTAATCAACTAAAGGGTGTTGCACCAACTATACAAGCCTCAATCTCAGAGCTTACAGATGAAGTAAATAGCTTATCATCAAATCTCCCTCCTATGAAGCATAGATCCTCTCAGATCCAGGCACAGAGTAGTGGAAGGACATTGGTAATTTTAATCTTCTTTTCACTGGGGAAACTTTATCTGGATATAAAGATCTATTGGTTGGAATGACTGTAAATTCATAATTTTCCAGGAAAATGCTCCTGATGAGATTGCTGAAATGTCTTCAAGAATGTCATCCATTCAACTTGATAAGGTATCTGCTACTTTGAAATTGCCACCGCTTTTTAGTTCAACCCCAAATTCTTCTGGAAAAGGTGGAAACATGCAAAAACGACAGATCACAGCAGAAATAAACCCAATCGAGTCCATTACTGAGAAAAAGTCACAAGAGCTGCCTCCATCAAACAGCTTTATGGATAATCAACATGGTTTGTGATTATTATTTGCTTTCATTTTTGATAAATACATGTCAGTGTTGATGATGCTTAGGCAGTGTTTGAAACTCAAAAAAAGGAAGAAAAAAACCCAGCACTTTTGTGCTTTTTTTGCCTTTTTTCAGCACTTCAGAAATCAGCTTCCGCTAAACAGAAATAAGCAAGAAGCTAGAAGCACCCAAGGACAAGCTTCGCTTCAAATTCTAGCTTCTTGGTTATTTTCAAAAATAAAAGGTTCGCCAAAGAATCGATCGACCCAGTTCTTTCTCTGCTTTTAGAATGATCGCAGACTTGAGTAGGTCTCTAATCTTTACCAGTGGAGAAGGGAACCTAAGAGTAGTAAAAGTGCTTCGCAGCTTTTTATTTCTAAACAGTCAAGACTCAACTGCCATTATTTTTCTAAACCTTTCACCTTTTTTTTCCGAACACTCCTCACCTTTACTACTACAAATTTTACAGCTTTGCTTCTACTTCAGCTTCTCCAGTATTAGTATTGTTTGCTACACCCACTTATTATTGTTCTAATTTCCACTATAAATGCAGATGAAGATATTCACTTTCTGCAAAACTTGAAGAGATCCGTTAGAGAAGCTGCTCTTTCATCTCAATCATGCAACTTAGAATCTTCTCAAGACAGTCATTCTGATGATAGCTCGGAGCATTTCTTCGTGCCGCTTTCTGGAACTGGATTTTCCCGTTTTGGGCAGGATAAGAACCACAGTTCAATGAAAAGTGGGCAATTATTCAGATCTCAAACAGAATCTTTAAATGATTTGTGCTCAGTTGATGAATATGATGGTTTGAACAGTTTTCTCTCTGCCGTGGGTTCAAATTCATCAGTTTCTGATGCATATAGGTCATTTCTGGATATGGATGAAACTCAGGATCAAGTTTTCTCACCACCTTTGCTGATGGATTCAGTGATTTTAGCAGATTCTTATGAGGATTTGCTAGGTATGTTGAAGTTTCCCCTAATAATCTGGTTCTTAATTTTCGAATTTTTGTTTATCATGCTACATCTTATAATGAATAGTTAGGGGTTGAATAGCTTCCAATTCATGGGTATGGTTGATGCACTAATCTTTTTCATTTCCTGGTAATATCTATATATTATGTGGTATTTGCAAACTCTTCTGCTTTTGGAGAAGCTAAAGTAGATGTTAAAGTTATAAATAAGCTGGGGTGGTAAAAGTGACCAATGTTGGGAAAAAATAGTTTAAAGTTAATTAAAGAAAGCAGTTGAGTGTTTGGGAAAAAAGGTTGAGAATTACTTTTATTATACTAAATCAACTTTCATTATTTAAGAAAAATAACTTAGAAGCTATAAGTTGGCCTTTGTGCTTCTACCTTCTACCTTATATCTGCTTAAAGTAAGCAGAAACTGGTTTTCCAAACACTCGAAAACTGCTGAAGGAAAGCAAATAGCACTTTTAGAGTTTGCAAACACTCCCTATACATAAAGCACCAGCACCTTATTATAAGCGTCAAGTTAGTTGCTTTCTATTCTCTGTCCTCTTCCACTACTCAATGTTACCCTGCCCATCACTTTCTCAATCTCTCGCCTCTCTCCTTTCTCTTGTCTCTCTCTCTATCCTTTCTCTTGTCTCTCATGTCCTTTTATTTGACATTTTTTTACTCTTTACTTATTTTTTAATCATATAATTTTATCTTATTTTAAATTATTTTGCTTCACTTATCATAAGTTTCATAAATACTGTAAAAGTTTATGAACATACAGGAAATTTTATAAATATTTATAATTTTGTATATCCATATATAAGCACGCAATTAAGTTATCTCTTTTTTATTTTGCAATCACATTAAGTATGCCCAATTACTAGTGTTTTCTTATTGCTGCTGTGCATGTCAAGTCTCTGTTCAAATAATCTCAAACTGTTGGTGATGCAGAGGGAATTGTATCCAACCTATGCTTTTTTAGTGTATGTATGTTTTACGTGGATGCCAACATTCTTTAATTGTTCTTTTCACTTTTGCTTTCTCTTTCTTTAATATGCAATCCTGATAAATGCATATTTCGCCTTCTCTATATGATGAAAAATTCTCCTTACATTATGTTGCAGCACCATTATCAGACACCGAAACAGCTTTGATGGAGCATTGAACTTTACAGTTTCTGCAGCTATCTTTTGGTGCTTGTACGATTCTGTGTACTCAGCTTGTTTTGCATATATGTACTTAACAATCTTTCTTTTTATCCAACAAGATTGCTGATTTGGCTTCACTTAGACTGGAATTTTAACCATTTATTCAACATAAAGAGGCTTAGAAGATTGAATATTCATTTTCTATTCTCGTGTCCAGAAGGAAAGAAATGGGGTATACCAGCATTACACATGTCGTATTAATCTGAAGCTGTAAGACAGGCAAGATTCTATCTTAATTGGTTGTCTACCTTCTTTAATTGTTAAGATATGAATTCAGATTCATAACAGCTTACCAATTCATGCATTACTCATGTTTTGGAAACTTTGCCTGCCTCGATTTCTTTGAGTGTTCTGCTTCTGTTTAGAACTGTGATGTTCTTTTACTGGATTAGAATTTCGACAGTTTATAGTGTTTGCATTTGGAGTTCTGTAATATATTTAGGGTTAATTATATTTACTCCCCTCGTGAAATTCATTAACTTGTACCCGGTTTTATAAAAATATTACAATGCACCCACTACAAGTTGAAAAATTATCTCCGACCACCCATCTAATCTGACTTCGGAGGTAATATTTTCAAACTCGTGGGGGTGCTTGGAGGTAATATTTCAAACTTCTTGGTGGGTGCATTAATGTTTTTCAAAAAATGGGTACCAGTTGTAATTAATGAATCTCACGAGGGGGCTAGTTGTAATTAACCTAGACGGTCTTCACTGCTGTTCAAGGACTACAGACCTGAAAAACACATTGGGGCATTGTTGCTTTATCACGTTCTAATTTGAAACAATCTGCTGCTGTTGTAAAATTGTGATCCTTTATGTTATAATTTGTAATAGAGTAAACTGAATTGGTGTTCTTTTTTTTGCTGGAGATTATATACTTTAGAATTATTCCCAGGAATTTGTGATTTATGTTTTGGTTTTTACTGTTTAGCATTTTATAAAGGAAAGAGATTTACAACTGCATGAAGAAGCATTTGTATTGGTGTGTAAATAGGAGCCTTTCATATTTTATCTTGAAGAGGTTAGAAAAACAAATCATAAAGTTGATACTGACTCAATTCATATGTGAGAATGTGTGATCAACACTTGTTGACCAAGATCAGTTCAGTAATTAGCTATGATGTACGGACACTTCTAAAAAGTTCATTGTCCAATGTCGTATTATGTTTGATACCTTTCTAGTGGTAAAAGTTAAAATAAATAATTGTGTCCGTATCCATGCATCACAGTTAATTAGATGTGCCATATTGACGAGGACATATGGAGATTTGTACTTGATGAGGGTTCAAATAGTTTAGTTTTGATCACCACCCACATTGCTCCATAAATAGGTTGTGGATTTACTTGCTAATTCAAAAGTGGTTTCACTTTTTGCCTTGGCTAAATTACATCTGGATACCTAGAAATTAGGTAAATTTACAAAATGATCATTCTAGTTGGGAATTACCATATAATTTTAGAGAATTTCAATAAATATGTAAATATTCCGAAAATATCCACTTCGGGTTTTAGTTAGGGGTATTTTTGTAAGATTTACACATTTCTTAAAATATCAGGGACTATTACAGTGATTAGTTAGGGTTTTTTTTAGTGTTTTTCCCTTATTATTATTACTATGAATATATGATGTTTGGATTTTGTTCTTTCCTCTTTTTTATAAATAAAATTTTATGTTTGGTTGTTGACTTGGTGATTTGATTTTTCACTTCAATTGTGAAAAGCCTTTCTGATTTGTTAAGGAAACGAACTTGTTGGTGCCACTACTTGTTCATTTTCTCATGTTGCCAATTGTGCCAATATGACTGCATTTTCAAAGTCTAATGATCTCATTCATCAACTGTAAGTTTTACTCCCAATACAATTATGACAATGGGAAAAAGGTAATTTACTTCTCCTTATTATGAAAAACAGCTATACAAGCACTAGAAAAGGATAATCTCATTACTATCGTAACTATATCCTAATATATAATTTTAGTACCAAAGGTTCTCAATTTTGTTATCATACTTTAAAATCTGTATCTACGATATTGCATCGTGATTTTTAAAATATACATATTAAAATATATAAGTAATTATGAAAGTTAACTTTTGCTTGTGGCCAACCCAAAAAGTTTCACAATTAGGTCTTTGGATAATTCAGTTAAATAACTATTTGGAAGTAGTTTGTGGATTAAGTGATTAACTCGAATCAAGTTGGACAAGTATTTCCATATGAACTTTTACCTATCTATATTGGTTGAAGGAATAATTGTAAGTACTTTCCTTTTTTTTTTTTTTTTAAGTTTTTAATTTTGTTGATTTGAAGAAAAATTATTAGTAAATAAAAATTAAGAATATTAAAAGAAAAGGTGATTAAAATCTATAAAAAAAAATTATCATTTATTTTCTAAATAGAGGCAGAACATGAAACACTTTTTACTTTTTACCTACTAAAAGAAGTGATAGACATTAATATTTTGTTGAAATTTTTGGTAAATATCCAAAATAAGTGATTAAGTGGAATCATGAATTATATTTATGTTCAACTCTTTGTCTATTTCATATTTTATTTATTTTAGTAGATACGCTATCCAAAAAAAAATATATATAATTGAGAAGAAATTAAAATAAGATAAATAGAAAAGAAAAGCTTTGGAAAAAAAAAACAGAAAAAGAAGAAAGCTCTCCCAAAAGCGAGAAAATCAGAAAAACAATAATTCATCAAAACCAAACACACAGAAGTACTAATCCACAACCCATCATCAAGAACAACCACCAAACTATTGCTCTCTCTCTCTCTCTGTTTTGGGGGTCTATTTCCAGATTTCAACTCACAAAGACTCAATCTTTTTTCGGCCCCCCTCTAGTTTTTCTATTGGTTCATTATTTTCCGTCAAAATTGAAAAACTTTAATTAAATTCATCAATGGCTCATAATTCTTCGCTCTCTGTCACACCTAAAGTCCTGAACTTTAGGTTTGTACGTATACTTGTATAGCTATACTGGTTGTGAGTTCTGGGTATTACTGTTTCGGTACTTCTTCATAGATGATTTTTGAATTTGATGGCAAATCTTTAGGTGTTTTTTCTAGATCGCACTCCAGATCTTCAAAACTTCGTGATCTGGTTCATTAGTTGGGTATCTTTCTGAAATAAACGACAAAAGGGTAAAAGTTGAGGTGAGTTCAAAAACACGCATCTTTCTTTCTTTGTTTTAATTTATTTTACTTTATGTTTGTTGGGATAATTATATCATGTACTAGTCCAGTCTTTGGGATCTCCTCTTGATTATTCTAAAACTATTTTAGTCAGAGTTTAATTTGAACTTGATTCCTGCATCTGGGATTTTCATAAACTGTATGACAGTGACATGCAAATTATCCTGGTTAAAAAAAGGGTGATCTTTATTGGTTACAAGTGGTGGGCTCTGTACATTTTTGCCTATATTTAGAAGGGATATACAAGAAGTTTATTCTATTTAGTGAAAGTTGATGAAACTAGAATCTTGCTGAGGTTTGGGCATTTTCTTGTGTTAATTTCTTTTGTGAATGAATCGTTCTTTTTCTGTGTTTGAGCCATGCCGCACCATTTTCTTGTGTAAATTGATTGTATTATTAAAAAAAAAAAATTGATCTTGATTGGTTAGAAGTGGTGGGTTTTGTATATTTGGCCTGTATTTGGAAGGGATGTAAAGTTCTTTATCCTGTTGTGAAAATAGATGCAATACTGAGGGTTGAGCATTTTCTGATGTTAACTTTTTTTTTTTTTTTTTTGCAAATAAATCACGCATTTTCTGTGTCTGAGCAAGGTTGGGCCACTTCTTTTGTAAATTGATTTTATTATTAAAAGCTAAAATTCCCCTTTCTTTTAACAGATGGAAATTGCTTAGCTCTTAACCCAATTTGCACATCAATCATGTGCTTTATGGCATCCCTCTTGTTGTGAAGCATTGTGATTGGTTGTAGAACGAGTCGAATCTTCTTGAAGAAGGGTTGCAATTTGGTGGCTCAGTGATGATAAAAAACATTCTCAATAAGCTCCCACGTAAACAAACCAAGTCAGTGGAAAATCGCGATGGAGGATCCTCTACTTACTCTTCACACACTTCAACCACTTCAAGAACCAACCAAAATCCATCTTCACTTTCAGTCAACTCAAATTCAAATTCAAAGTCAATTCCAAATCACAACCCGTTAAATCTAAAGGCAAACGGGAATAATGGTGGCCCCGTCCCGTACGAGCCTCTTCCTGCCTTCAGAGACGTCCCCAATTCCGAGAAGCAGAATTTATTCATCAAGAAATTGAATATGTGTTGTGTGGTATTCGATTTTACCGAACCCACGAAGAATTTGAAAGAGAAAGACATAAAAAGACAGACCTTGGTTGAACTGGTCGACTATGTCGCCTCAGCAAACGGGAAATTCACGGAAATCGTTATGCAAGAAATGGTGAAGATGATTTCTATAAATCTATTCAGAACTCTCTCGACTCAGCCTCGTGAGAACAAGATTCTAGAAGGGTTTGATTTGGAAGAAGAGGAGCCATTAATGGACCCCGCTTGGCCCCACTTGCAAGTTGTCTATGAATTTCTCCTGAGGTTTGTTGCTTCTCCAGAAACGGATGCAAAACTAGCTAAACGTTATGTGGATCATTCATTTGTGCTAAAATTATTGGATCTTTTCGACTCAGAAGATCCTAGAGAGAGAGACTATTTAAAAACTGTTCTCCACCGTATATATGGAAAATTCATGGTACATCGCCCATATATTAGAAAAGCAATAAATTATATATTTTACCGCTTTATTTTCGAGACGGAGAAGCATAATGGGATTGCTGAGCTTCTAGAAATCTTGGGCAGTATTATCAATGGATTTGCTTTGCCATTAAAAGAAGAGCATAAGCTCTTTCTTGTCAGGGCTTTGATTCCACTTCATAAACCGAAATGCATTCCTTCTTACCATCAGCAGCTATCTTATTGCATTACTCAATTTGTTGAGAAAGATTGTAAACTTGCTGATACTGTTATAAGAGGGTTGTTGAAGTATTGGCCAATCACGAATAGTTCGAAAGAGGTTATGTTTTTAGGTGAATTGGAGGAAGTGTTGGAAGCAACTCAGCCTCCTGAGTTTCAACGGTGTATGGTTCCTTTGTTCAGACAGATCGGTCGTTGTCTAAGCAGTTCACATTTTCAGGTTCTTTTCTTATTTTTTTCTAAATTACTTTCTTGCCTCCGTATAGTCATTTCAGTTATTTCAACTTGTTCTGTGAGTTACTTTTTGTTTCACTTTATTATTATAGTTTATGCAATAATTAGTGGGTGTTTTCATGAACTTTTGCTTTTGGAGAAGCTGAAGTTGTAAAAAGTTGTAGTACTAAAAATCACGAAGTGTTTGGAACAAAAAACGGAAAGATTTTAGAAAATAAGTAGTTGAGTACTTGAGTGTTAGGGAAAAAAGGTGGAAGCACTTTTGTTAGAAAAAGGAAAAATCATATTATTCTCTTTTCACTTTCTTTTTTGGCTTCTGCCTAGCTGGTTTATATTAAGCTAAAATTTATAGTTTGAAGTTTGATGATGCTGAAATTTATAATACGTAGATTGAATTACAATATTACATATATTTCTGATGTTAAAAAGAAATTGGGACTATTATGCAATCGGTAGGGGATACCTCTACCTAACGAAAAATCAAATCTTTACTTGATTTGGCAAGTCTATTAACTCTATTTGCCAACTATAATATCTTTCTAATAAGTGGATGAAGTCTTACTATTCTCAGATGGGAAGGATATTTGGGTAATATGAGAACAAAAATGGTTGATTTCTTCAAATTAACCTTTTCTTTTTTGCTTTAAGCTATTTCTAGTTCTGCAATACCCGAGGCCGGAAAAACTGGGTGAGAAACCAAAAAAGAAAAAGAAACAATTTCGAATTAATAATATGAGTTTTAGTTGTTCCACATTATAAGAATTTCGTATGATACTTTCTTCATCTCTTTGTTATTCAAAAAGCCAATGCATAAACTTATTGATTGTATGTTTAGGCATCAACTTGACTTCAACTTTCGATGAAAAGAATTGCATTACTGAATCAATCTCTCTATATAATATCACTACTTCAAGGAAACATATTTACTTTTTCCAAGGGATTTCTGTTCTAATTGCATGATCACCTACACAGTAAAAATATAGAGATTAACAAATTATATCTTCATTGTTAAATCTAGCATCGAGACACACTTGCTGTATGTGCAAAATGAAAAGGATTTATGTTTTAATTACATGTTTAAAAATTTCGTATTATAAAATTATTTAACATTTGTTAGAATTTTCAATGTCATAATAAACTTTTTTTAGTATTTATTAAATTAATGATAAATGAAAAGCTAAACTGTTTAAATAATAAAGTTGAGGGGTAATTTTCATTCACTAATATGAGGTTTGATGTAATAACAAATTTGCCCCTCTAGTTTCAAAAACATCCCCAGATTTCCTTATTCATTTAAAATTAATGAAAATCGTGGCAAAAAGAGGTTTTGACCGATGGACTGCTGTAAGACTACGATGAAGGTTTAACACGAATAATAAAACCTCAGGGGTGTTTTTGTAAGTTTTGAAGCAGGATGGGCTAATTTGTAATTGTGCCAAACCTTATGGGTAGTAAATGTAAATCTCCCTAGATAATTACAAGATATTGATAAGTAGTATAGATGACAGAGGAGAGAGGAAAGAGATTGTTAAGGTGGAAGAGAACATAAAATAGTGTGAGAAGAGAGAATAGTAGAGTAGTGAAAACTAACTGAGAGGGTCAATTTTGCCAATCTCCTGCTTTATATTATAGTATGGATATTGAACTTATAGTCTTGTTACAGGTGGCGGAACGAGCTCTCTTTCTATGGAACAACGATCACATAGAAAACCTCATCAAACAAAACCGTAAAGTCATATTACCGATCATCTTCCCCTCATTGGAGAAAAATGCAAGAAGCCATTGGAATCAAGCTGTGCAAAGCTTGACACTAAATGTGAGAAAAATATTTTCTGATTCCGACCCAGAATTGTTCGAGGAATGTTTGCTAAAGTTCCAAGAAGATGAAGCTCAAGAAGAAGAAAATAAGATGAAACGGGAAAAAACATGGAAACGTTTGGAAGAAGTAGCTGCAATGAAAGCTTCTAGTAATGAGCCGGTTCTTGTTTAAAAATCGAATCTTTTTTTTTTTTTTTTTTATGGCTCGATTTGATGCTTTCGTTGCTGACCGTTGATTGGGTATCGTAATTTTCTTGTTTTTTTTTTAATTATGTGAAACAGCTGAATGTGTACATATAGAATTGGGGTTGGCCAACTACAGGAAGGGGTTTACATGGAGAAATATTTGTTGGCAAATTGGCCTTTTTTTATTGTTAATCTTTTAGGTTTTAGAATGGTTGTTGAATTAAGCGTTACATTTTCATATTTTGTTTGTTTTTTATTAGGGATTCTTGAATTGGATTTATTTTCATCTGCAATTATATATATGTATGTATCAATATATCATCACAATGTCTGAATATGTATGCCTGTCATGAAATGATTTTCTTTGAAGTTTATTTGAAGCATCTACTTTTTTTTCTTTTCCTTGTGCCAAGAAAATGATTGTGGAAGTTGAAATTATAAGGGGCATATTTGTGATTTTTCATCATGTTTAAGGAACATTGGTGTGTTTGCATTCTGTACTTAGGGCTTTGAAAAATGAATGATTCCTAGCGGTGACGTATGGATACGGATACGGATACGGCGATATGAAATTTTTTTTATGTTTAATACTAGTGTCCGACACGACACGGTACAATAATTTTTTTAGAAGTACATTAGAAGATTCTAGAAATGGAAATATCAAGATTGCCCTTCTAGAGCTGATTTATTACAAATAATACCCCTCATACTGAGGATTGTATATATAGATATACCTAATGATAATAGGTTTCTATTAGTAGAAGCATAAATTTATCTATTTTTTTTAATTTGGGTACTGCAGAGACTCAATTAGGAGCGATCTCTTGTTAGGGACAACCCTTCCCATGTAGAGGCATGAAATGAAACCTTTGCTTATTAAGCTTGATTAAACTATTTTAGACAAGATAAAGAGAAAAAGGGTATTATGTTTTTCTTTGAGAAAACAAAAAAGGAAGTATTCCTTCCATCTCATACAAGTTTGTAATATTATACTAATCTGTTAAGGTGTAAGAAATAAAAATGTTGTTTAGATAATTCAGTGTTGATTACTAGGGCCCAACAATCTTACTTTTATTTCCATAAAAGCCTGTTGATGAGGTCGTTTTTGGTAAGGGATCGGGATCGTCCACGTGTCCAATCTCGTTAGGTAGATTTGTAGAGAAGGAACGACTTTGACCTGAAAACACGAACAAGGGGTTTCTTGGCCGGAGATGGTTGTCTCCGGCGTAGCACCTCCGACGCTCAAGTCAGTATGAATGAACAGAAGGGGGCTCGAATGCGAAAGTGTAAGCTCGGAGCAATAAAGAAGACCTACCAACCACAATAAATGCTCCAGGTACTTATAGGGTGAACTAACACACCCTAAGTACACCTTAGAGTGTGTGCATTTAATGCTTCGATCATGGCGTATTAAATGCCCGATCAGAATGTCTGCGGACATTTCTTAATTAAGGTATATCTGTCAAATCAGTCCTGTCAAATGTACGATTTGCAGATCCCCAGCATTTAATGCCGCCACAGTGGAGACGGCGCTCGTTGGATAGGACATTAAGCCCTCTGAATCGACTCGAGGTCGGACACAAGAGCAGGACTAGCCCATGGGAGCGGACAATAGCTATCTTGGACAGCTCGACACCTGATGTCGAGCCCAAGGGAATGTGAGCTCGAGGTCGACGACCCCGACCGGATCATTTCCAAAGGAGGGTCGAGCCCATGGTCGGAACGTCGAGCTCGAGCACGACCAACACCTCTACATAGTTGACTTTGACCGGTCAACAGTGTTTACTTTGACCAACTCCACGTGGATCTGAGATTGCTGGGATCGTGACACGTGGAGGCTCGTTTTTACCCACTATCACCCATATTCCAGCTGAAAATTACCTAAATAGTCATCATAATTTTGTTTTAATTTTTAAACAGCCATCATAATTGAGCTGTGTAGGAAAATACGAACACGACAATACAATTCATATTTCGAAAATCTTCTAAAAGTTGACGACAATATGAACAATTCATTTGATTAAAATTCGCTTCAGAATATCATTATCAAAATAAAGTATCTGAAATAAAAGTTTCACAATAATCATAAATTATATAAATACACATAATTTTCAAAATTTTCGTCAAATTTTCACAACTTTTTTAAAAATATTATGAACTAGATTGTTATTTCTAAATTTTAGGATACTTAAATGCAAATACCCTTATTTTTAATAATTATCATCATAGGCCCCATTGTGTTTGGTACAGCGATCAAATTGAGACACAATTGAAAAATGGTAAAATATAGAAAAGACAGCGCAAACCTGCATCTCAATCTTTCTCAATTTTGATGATCCAATTACATTATTCTCTCTCTCTTTCTTCAGGTGATTCAAAAAATTTGAAAAAGAAATTTAATTTTTCCGACAGCAAAAACCCTAATTAATTCCAATGTGAAAATCCGGGCGCTTTGATTTTCGAACACCGATTTCAATTAAAGAGGCCTGAATGAGCTGTGGGGACGGAGAGATAAATAAATTTGTGCATATAACAAAGATTCTATAAGTAATTAATCCTTTTTTTCTGGGGAAATGCCAAGCATTGGCGTGAAATTGTACAGCGTGTTCTTCAAATTTATGCTAAAGCATCGGTTACAGAGCCGATTGCAATCGCCGGAAAACGATGATGTCGGCAGTTCCTTCGGAGTGACGTCACGGAGGGAGGAGGAAACAGCGGCAGCCGCGAATCCGACCTTTACAGACGGTGTTGCCACCAAGGATATACATATTGATCCCAAGACATCTCTCTCCGTTCGTGTTTTCCTCCCCGAGACGTGCCTTCATTTCTCCGAAACGGCAGCGAAAACCCGAGCTGGGCTTCCTCATCCTGGATCGGATCAGAATCTAGCTCTAGGTCGCCGCTACAGCTATGGATCGTCGAGTAATGGTGATATTCCGGGCAGCAATGGTGGTGTGGTCGTGAAGCGTGCCCAGAATGTTGATAATCGAAGAAATAGTTACGCGTGTAGTAGCGTTGATGGTGCGAATTTGAAATCCGGAAACGGAACTTACAGCGGGTATAATCCGATGGGGAAAAACTGTCGCAGATTACCAGTGATGTTGCAGTTTCATGGTGGTGGATTTGTTAGTGGGAGCAATGATTCGGTTGCAAACGATTATTTCTGTAGGCGGATTGCAAGATTGTGTGATGTGATTGTGTTGGCAGTGGGGTATAGATTGGCACCTGAGAACAAGTATCCTGCAGCGTTTGAGGATGGGTTGAAGGTGTTGCATTGGCTTGCAAAGCAGGCAAACTTGGCTGAATGTAGCAAGTCGTTGGGGAGTTCGAAGGGATCAGGGGTGGATTTGAGGAAATCCGAGGGTAATTGGCATGTTACAGATGCATTTGGAGCTTCTATGGTGGAGCCTTGGTTGGCTGCTCATGCAGATCCATCCAGGTTAGTTTTGATCTCACCGACTTTGTTGATGCTTGTTGCTTGTTTTCTTGTTATGATTTGTGTAATTGTCTGATATCATATGCATCAACACAATGAATATATTGGTTCGATTGAGATGGATTTAAGGTTACTGCTTTATCTGGATACCTGGTTTCTATTTAATGCAAAGATGATCGATATAGAGCAGAGATAAGCTCTACTTACGAAAAAGATTTCTGCTTTAAAGACATAGGTGTAATGTAGTCAAGTCTGTTACAGCTCAGCAGATTTATCTTCCCTGATCGAACTGGATGAAATATAACTCCTAACTAGCATTGTCTTGGAGTTTGTATTTTCTGTTTCTTTGGCAGCTATCTACATTGGTGCCAACAGAGTTCGCGAAGTTTCATTTTCTGTGATGATTCAATCTCCAATACGAGCTTCTATGAGTATCTATAAGCTGAATCTTTTTCCATTTGTCAAACTCCTGGTGTTATGTGATTTCGGCAAGCAATTAACAAACTTGTTTATTTTACATTTCAGTGTGTCCATTTCAATGAAGGGAAACAGTGAAAGTAGGTATTAATCAGTTAAACAAAGATATATAGCCAGTTCAACAATTTTTAGCTGCAAAGGATGCAGTTTTTGGCCTCTCGTTTGGCGAATTTAGGTTTAGTCAAGCGGATAACGAAAACTGCAAATAAACTGTGCATTGAATTCTGACTTTCCAATATATAGGGTTGCTCTGCCTCTACCTATGGCTCTATTCCTCATGTCCTAGCATTGGTACTTGTTTTAGGTTACTGATTGTTAGCAGCAAAGTGATCCAATTAGCCTTTTACCCTTTTTCCTGAATTTCGTTACTCCATCAGTTGATTTCTTTGCTTTCATGTAGTCTCTTCTTCACTCTATATCCTTTCTCTTTCATGCACCCACACACGGATGCATAGATATCCCAGTTTCAGAGGCTTTTCCCCTTTTTTTTTATACATTGGCGGCTTGGGCTTGCAGGAAATTAGAAAGAGCGCTGGAGTGGTAAGAGAGCTCTCGTGTGGGCTCATTCACAAATGGAGAGAACTGATTTTTCATTCTCTTTCAAATTTGGGAATTGTAGAATTGCTTGTTTGTAGAGAAAATGACTTGATAGTTTTTTCAATCACAAAAAGGAAGACGTGATACTTTCACAATGTAAGCAAAGCTGCAAGACTAGATACCTGCATTACTATGTGAACCTAAGTGACTTCAACACCCCCTTCAGTTACACGATGATAAATTTAGACTTGTATTTTTACTCTGATATTGTTTATATGCTGTTAATCACATAGTTAGTTATATATATATTTTTTTGGGTACAGCATAGTTAGTTATATCGCCTGCTCCTTTTCTCTCAATATGATTAAACTCAACAAAGAACCATGCTGAGTTGATTCCTCATTTGGCCCTTACATGGAATAATCAGATGTGTCCTCCTCGGAGTAAGCTGTGGAGCAAACATAGGCGATTATGTGGCAAGAAAAGCTGTAGAATCCGGAATACTCCTCGACCCTGTAAAAGTAGTCGCCCAAGTTTTAATGTACCCATTTTTCATTGGAAGCATTCCAACAGAGGCAGAGGTAAAACTGTCTAACTCATACTTCTACGACAAGCCTATGTGCATTCTCGCATGGAAGCTTCTATTATCCGAGGAGGAATTCAGCCTCGACCATCCTGTTGCCAACCCACTCATTACCGATCGAGACGGCCCCCCTTTAAAAAAGATGCCTCCAACACTGACTGTCGTGGCGGAACATGATTGGATGAGAGACCGAGCTATTGCTTACTCGGAGGCGCTCAGGAAGGTAAATGTAGATGCACCCGTTCTCGAGTACAAAGATGCTGTTCATGAATTTGCGACTCTGGATATGCTACTCAAGACTCCTCTAGCTCAGGCTTGTGCTGAGGATATTGCTATTTGGGTCAAGAAATATATCTCGCTTCGAGGTCACGAGTTCTCGTATTGATCTTTGAAGATGCTGATATCATAAAATGAAATGCTGACATCATCATATATGGTAATTTGGTATATATATGCGAATAGGTGGTGATGAGCTATGGCTTGGATGTATCTTGGATGATCATGGGAGGGGTAATTTGGTCATTACATTCTGCTTTTTTCCTATTTTTTGTATGATAGCTACTTTTATGATGGACAATGTAGCGACTTGTTACCACTTGCTGGAGATTGGCTTATTTTTGGTGGAGAGTAGGTGTAGAGTTAGTAGAAATTATGAGTTTTTTAGATAGCATGTTGAATGCGATGAAATTGTTGTAACAATCAAAATGTCAGTAAGAAAAAGAAAATCAAAACTATTACAACCTTTGAGGTTGTGTTAATTCTTACGAGTAATATTGCTTATATATATATAGTTTTCTAGTTTTTTAAGGCTATTTGATCAATTTTTGAGGCTGAAAATTGTGGAGAAGTATTTGTTTTATACCTTGGTATGTACCCTTACTAGTTTCTGGTTTGATTGCATGCACCAGATTGTATCTAAATTAAGAATTTAAGATTTACCATATTTTGTATGATTCTGATGTGGCAAAATTTTGACCACTGGCTGAATACGTGGATAACCCAGAGCTGATTAATTCTTAAAACATGATCAGTCATTTTACAGGAAACACGAGTTCATGGAGATGCAAGAACAGGATTTTTCAAGGCCAATAAGTAAACAACTCTAAATGAAGGCATCAAATTCACTTTTCTTTAGCTTTGATCATCCAAATCTACAAAATAATGAATCACGAGTAAGTAGTAACTTATCCCTCTATATCTGTACACATCTATCCATTTATGTACAATAGTAAGTAAAAAAGGCAAAAAAATAAGAGGAAAGAAAACAAAACTCCAATTTCCTCATTCATGTTCCACTCCTCTCTTCAATCTTATCTTCCCATGGCAACCGTCCCGCTTTTGGATCAGCAAAAGTCTCAAGAACCCTATTCCTCAATCCCCTATCCGTAACCTCACAAAACCTAGTCGACCAATCGGAGGGCTCAACTGCTTTCGTCCCCAAACCCGGGGCCCGGTCCTTGGACCCCACGTTCCTCTCCTGTTGCCAATCAGACACGTAAGTAGCCACCCTCCTATAAAACTTCTCCTTGAAAACCTCCCACACTTGGTACTTATAATGATTGATCACCACCTCACTTCTATTCACATTAACATGTCTAAAACCCGATTTCAAATGAAAATGATGGACCAAGTTGATCAAAGAAGAATGCAACGCCTCCGGTTTCACTATACTCTTGTGCCTCTCCGGCGCAGACATCCTGCATGTATACCCAACCATAACCCCTTTCTCCGGGACCCGCTTTAGGCCTGACGGGCCGAAATTATGGCACGAGACACGAAATTCACCTATCACACTAGACTTACTAGATTCAGATATAAGATCATGCAGAGATGAACCTAACGGCAAGTGGAAAAACTCGTCCACGTCGATAAACCCAACCCACTCGCACGAATCGCTGGCCCGCATCGCACAGTGCCCAAATCCCGCCTCTTGCGTTTTGATCCACGGCCACGGATGGCGGGTGATGTTGTAATTGTCACCCATGAGTGACTCTAGCACGTTCTCAATATCGTCGTCGCTATTGTTGTCGTATATGAACCAACGGGTTACGCCGATTCGGGAATGGTACATGATCCATTCTTGCAAGAACCGGGCTTGATTCCTCAGCATTGTGCAAACACACATTGTGTGTTGTTTTTTAACACCAGGAAGCTGTTGTTTAGGATGGGGTTGGTGTTTTAAACGTGCAATGGAGTTTATGGTTCTTGACCCGACAACCCGAACCGAAACCTTAATGGGGTCGTCCGAGGTTGTAATGAATTTTTCAGGGCTGTTTAACAAGCTCAAAGGGGTTTTGCATCTGACGATTTCTTGAGCAACAGAAATGGCGTCGGCCCACAAGACGAACTTTGGGTTGGACAAATCCCAGCCGTACAGACACCTGAACTTTGACGGGTCGGCAGCTTTTCCTGACCGTAGATTGAGCCCCTTCACGAAAAGGACGGTCGTGTTATCGCGATCAATCATGGCGTCGTAAGTCAGAGAATCGAACCTGTAGGTGGGGCCCGGCGTGAGGTTACCGTTGTGCTTAACCGCAAGCGACACGATATCGCCACGTGGAGGAAGTGGGCACCGCACGATCTGGTGATTTTCGTAGTCGTAGCCGACTGATGATGGAGAGAGAGAAAGCTCGAGCTGCGTGGAGTTGGTGGCGTAATATGTACAGTTAATGTCGTTTTTGGTAAATAGAGAGGCTGACGGAGGGTATTTTAGGAAAATCAGGGCCTCGTCGGGGAATATAACCGTCTCGCGGATAGAGACAGCCGGAGTTGCAGGATTTTCGCCGGAAATCGCTTCCATAGCCGGAAAATTCCACTTCGGTATCAGTTTGGGGCGAGAAACTTCTGCTTCAAATTAAAAATAAAAAATAAAAATTCAACCAACGGTTTTACTTCTGTATTATTGAATTGTTATACCACAGATAACACTTAATCTCGATTAAAAAGTTCATCCTTCTTCAAGTTAAAATCGTACAGAAACAGAATAATCAGTAGCGAAACAATGATTTTTGCAGCAACCAAATACAGAAGAACAAACATATAAATGGCAAAACCAACTGAAGCTCTGCAATACTTCAGCATCAAAATTGAAATAACTGCTAAAATTTCTCTCAGAGAAGCTAAAAAAATTCAAATTTTTTTATCTTCCAACTATAATTAGATTAAGTAGTTATAATACTTAATCGCGATTAGAAACTATTCTTTTTTTTAGTTTACAAATAATACACAATAATCAGTAGCGAAAATGATGATTTTACAGCAGCTTTGAAGTAAAAAAAAAAAAAACATATTGAAGTTCTGCAAATTTGAAGTAACTGCTAAACTTAATCTCCAAAAAGCTAAAAGTTTCAAAAATTTTAATCTCCCAACTATAATTAGATTGAGCAATTATTATTACCTCTAAAAAAGAGGCGGACGGCGGAGGAGGTGAAGCCGGCGAAGCAGAGGACAACGATGGCGCACCAGAAGGCTAGTACACCCCATGCCAAAACGCTGCGTTTCTTACGTTGGTCCTTCATATTCCGGCAACGATCAGAAGATCCGACCCGAACTCTGGAACCGCCCGGAATTTGTTTCCTCGTCTTTCATGAGCAGTTAACAGGTATTTGTATCAGTGTTTACAACTTATAATAAAACCTAATTGTTTTAAATAAATAAATGATAAAAAGAAAAAAAAAAAGAAGAATCGTTTGTTTATGGGTCTCTTTCTGGATTTCTAAGAGTGGCGTTAGTAAATTTAATTGCTCATTGTTTTGGTTTGAATTGTTTTATTAATGTAGTTGAAATTTCTAGGTGTTAGTTTTAGAGATAAGTCATAAGCTGTTGATGTTGAATGGATAAAATATACATATGCATAGTATTCATGTGTGTATTATCTATTTTTTTTTAAACTTTTTTTTTGGGTTTAGGTATTATAAAAGTCCAATTCGAAATATTTTTCTCAGTCTCCATGCACGCGTTAAAATTTAAGCCTTAAATCTTATTTAAGAAATGAAATAATTACATTTACATTCCCTCAACTTAGGAGAAAATACAGCAATACTTCCCTTACTATTGAAAATTACAGAAACATCCTCTCGACTATGGCTCTGTCTAACACTATTATTTCCAAGTAGATGCTAACGTTTTATTAACTGGACAAAAACTTAATCACTTTACTCATTTCATGTATAGCAAACACTATAGCAAAAATATTATGGGTAATTTAGTCATTGAATAACTTTTTGTTAAATTTTTTAGGTTTTCGTTAAGGTTAGAGGTTCTATCTATAATTTTTAATAATTGAGAGAGTATTGCTGTATTTACCTCTAAATCAAGAAAGTATATATGTAATAATCTCTTAAAAAGGGATATGTAATATCTCATCTCACTAGTGATATAGTGTGTATTATCTATATATAGGTCATGTTTCATGACATTATTAATACTTTAGTTTATTGTATTTCTATATTAGATAAAGATCACTTTGATGATATATGTATTTTTTTTTTCTGTAAGCAGGCATGGCAAGTTGGGTTTGGCCGATTCTGACTGGACTGGAGGCCGTCCATACGATTTTTTGGGTCCAATATATGCATAGTCAAAGATGTATTGGACTCAAACCCCTTAGAAAATATAATTTTCAAAAACTATAGGATTAATTATACTAAAATATCTAACAGATTTGAATGTTTTTGGTATTTATTTTTTCCTTAAAGAATATTCAATTGTTATCAAACCACTATATCTTAGTCGGCCTTTTCCTCATAAATCTCGATCACCACATAAGTTTCATCTCGATTGGAGTTCATTTCGACCTTCCTCTAATTTTGAAGTTTGAATTTTGAAATTTGATGAAGTTTAAAAAACTTGAAGTTGCAGAGAGACTCAGGCTAGGTTTTCTCTTTCAAACTTTCCCTAGTATTTGTGCAGTCCAAAGTTGGTTTTTAGTTTTGGCTTAACGAATTGTGTAGTTAATTATTAGTGAATTATATATATCATACTAATTATTAGAGATTGGTCAAGATAATTATTATATGGATCGAATACTTTATTATTAATTATTATCATATTATATATAAATACATAAGCCAAGTTATTTATTATACAAAAATTGATTTCTTTTTTATTACATATATGTATATATTTTGGTCGACGATGGAAGGAGACAGCCTTAAATGAATAGAATATGTTTTTGTTTTCATGTAATTTTTCCTCCTTTTTTAATGCACACCGTTTTGTCGGTTTTCTCAAATAATTTCAACTTCCATTGGGTAGGTATTTGTAGTGGAGTTATTGCCTATTGGGGATCATAATTCTTACCCTCTAATAATGTTGAATAAATATGATTAGTCAATGTCACAAAGTCATAATATACAAAAAAAGAAAACTTTTTTAGATAGCGTAATGGGATAATATTGGCATATAAACCTTATATTTTGTCATCAATTTGTTCAAAGCATAAAACCTATAATGCAACATACTTCTAAAAATCTTGTTTTGTTTTGTTTTGTTGTGTTGTGTTATGTTTGATATTCGTGTCAGACACTTTTTTAGTACAAAATATTTAAAAAAATTTGTATTATCATATCCGTATCACTGTGTTTGTATTAGTATATTATTGTTTGTATTAGTATATTAGAGTATAAAACTAATAATTAATTCCACAATAATTGAGATAATGGAATAATATTCAAAGAAGATGGCTACGGCCACAACTCACAAGTGTGACATAAAGTATCACGAATTATAGAGTATAAATAAAGTAGTATATAACCACTTCAAACAGAGGAGAGGGGGTAAATGGTAATTGTTTTCATTTCCTCTTTTTTTTTTTGTTTTTTCCTTAATTATTGTCACATCCTTTTAAATTAATGAAATATATTAACTTTTAAACCAGTGGAGATAAATTACATTTGGCCCCAAACTATATATAGCTCTTTTACTTATCAACTATTTTGTTAATTTCCATTCTCAACTTCAAATTTTATTCCATCTCCGATCACTCTTTCTCGTTAAAATTTTCACGAAAAATCGATCTATACTTAAAATTTTCAAATAAAGAAGAGCAATTAATAATAAGAAAAACCCTTACATCTGCACGGAGATATTAATGATTATTGTTTTGATTAATGGTAATAATGAGTGAATAATTTGATTAATTAGGTGAATGGTCTTTCCAATTGTCTGGTGCAGTTTTGTGTGAAGAACGAATCAATTTGGGCAGCTGCATTAGTTGGGCCCACTTAGGGCGGCGTCCTAAAATAGAATTCCAATTGGGCCCAAATTTGATTGGCCCAAATTCCACAGCCTTGCCACGTGGTAGGCGGCCATTTTATAATTCTTTTGACCTGTTCACTTTATGTTTAGGATAGGGTTATAAACTTTTAATTGTTTTTTCCTGTTATAAAAAAAAAAAAAAAACCCAAGAGTGATATGATAAAAGAACTATTTATTTTGTGAAAATATGTTAATATTCAAAGGGAAATTACCGAGTGTGATTGGCGATACCTAATTTAATGTGTTATATTTGTCGGAAATGGACTTTCCACCGAATCTTGGGTACTCTGTTGGATTTGCTTATATGTGGGAGAAATTATTGATTTCTTGAAACTTGAGCGTAATTGAAGGAGTTTTCGACCGAATCTTGGGGATATTTTGTTGGATTCTCTTACATGGGATGGGAGGGTAAAATTGTACTTTTCTTTATTTAAACTTGAGTGAAATAGAGGGAAATTGGTTGGGGATATATCGTCTATAAACATTCATGCGATAATATGACATATCATTGCAGAAGATACAATTAGGTTTACAACTTTATTCATATTGTTTTCCCACTTTTTTTAATACATAAGAGATAGTAGCAACTAACAAGTCTATCTTGCAGAAACATCATCCAAAAGTAGTTGCTTCAATTTATCATCCGGTAATTTCTAAACCGATAATTCGTCATCATTATGGCCTCTTTTTACAAGTAAATCGGTACATTTATTTCTCTCCTGTCAAACATGGAAAATTCTAGAAATCTAATATAGATTCAAAAATTTCCTACAACCAGCAATAAAATTAGCCAGAGGACAATTATCTAAGTAAAAATCTTACTACGTAATAAGTGAAATAGTGACCAGAGAGTCACTCATAACCCAGATTTTCCCGAATCGTCTTTCCCATATCAGTTTCAACCTCTCCCAAATACCTAAAAGCCCAGTCATATTACTGCGACAAATTAAAATCGTGATTATATCAAATACTAAATATTCATTTTTTAATTTTTATTTTCATTAACGTTGTCCAAATTGAAAGACACACAACTTAAAATAGTATATATACATAAGAGTCTCAAGATTATTACATATAAAACTAGGATCATTTCTAATTACATTACCTAATTTGTCGCGCATCATATATTGGTTAGAGAAAAGCGGGAAAAACACCTAACGACACCGTTTCAATGCTCTCCTTTCCATACTGAGTGTCTTGAACAGTGACAACAAACCCGGATCACTCTTCCCATGCAACAACGAATAAGCCCCAGCTGAGATTTCACTCTGAAAAAGCTACAATTGTAACAGGCCCCTTCATTGAAAATCATTCGAATTGCTTCCCAACATCACAAAATTACCCATAATTTCCTCACGAACTTCATCCTTGATTTATCCACCATGATCAGGGAAGAATGAGCTGAACGCTCTCAATTCGGATCGTCTTTGTAGCAAAAACCCATTTCAGTTCTTTTGGATGTCACAATGGCGATGAAGGGGATTCTGGTTTTAAATGCGGCGCTGGTGCTGGTGGGTCACCTAATGGGCGGCGGGCGAGCCGAGAAAACTGCGCTGGCGGCGGCGCCTTTTAGGATACATACGCTGTTTGCGGCGGAGTGTGGGAATTACTTTGATTGGCAAACGGTGGGGCTAATGCATAGCTACAGGAAAGCCCGACAACCCGGCCCGATTACCCGGGTACTCAGCTGTACGGATGAGGAGAAGAAGAGTTATAAAGGCATGGATTTGGCGCCCACTCTTGAGGTTCCTTCTGTGGGTACACATTTGTGAGTTTTTTCACTTTCTACAGTGTGTTTTGTGTGTGTTTGTGTGCAGTAATTTGGAGTTTGGACTACCGATATCTGAGTTTTGCAAAAAGATTGGATTTTTACTGTTACTAATGATGTTAATACTCATTCGGGGATTCAAATTAGGAATAATTACAAACCTCCCCGGAGGTTTGCACCTGTTTATCAAAATCACTCTGAAACCTTGAAAATTACAAAAAACATCCCGAGTCAACGATTTCCCCTTAGTTTGAGGGTGTTTTTCGTTATGATTTACCAAACCTCAGGGTGTATCCTGTAATTTTAAGGTTCCCCGGTGATTTTCATAAAAACCGAAAGCTTAAGGGGGATTTTCGTAATTGACCTTTCAAATTAATTGAAGTTTTAAGGTATTAAACCGTTGATTTAATTACTGTAAGACAATATTTCTTTTTTTTTTTTTTTTTCCTGTTTTCTGTTTGCACTAACATCAGTAAATGAATCCAGTTGTTCAAACTTAGTTCGGATTCTTTTATCGAGTTCGAAATTTTGCTTGAGTGTTAGATGAGTCGAGTTCGAGTAGTTTGATGTTCTACATAATTAACCATCTTGGGATCACGGAGTTGTTTGACGATAATCGTGGACTGGTTGAAAAAGTAATTTTCATGATCGTATGATATTTGTGGCAGAAAGAAGCCAGCAGGCCTTATGCACTGGCTTAAACATAGCAAAGATGCAGAGAATGTCGATTGGGTGATAATTCTCGATGTTGATGTCATCATCAGACATCAAATCATACCGTGGGAGCTCGGAGCAGAGAAAGGCCGACTAATTGCGGCACATTATGGGTAATCCAAATCATCCTCTAGTGTGCTTTCTAACTTTATATATACGGAAAATTACATTTACTACCAACTAACTTACAAAAAAACTCCCTTGGGTTTCTTTTATAACATAAACATCCCCTTAAAGGCTACATTAGTCATGCAAAATTTGTGAAAATTGTGGCAAAGAGAGGCTTCGACCGTTGTCGATTAGGCTTTAAAGCGCATCGACTCTCACCGATGGAGTATAAAGAACAAGACAAAAAACTAACGAAGGTTTTAGATGAATAAAGAAACCTCAGGGGATTTTATGTGATAAATGGAACTCAAGGGAGTTTTTTGTAATTTATCCAAACCTTGGGGGTAGTAAATGTAATTTTCCCTATAAAAGAATTGTTTATAGGAATAGATTAGAGTGGTGGATCGGGTACATGCCCCTTTACCGTAGGTTCATGCTTCTGTCACTAGGAAATTATATAAAACTTTTCCGACTTTCCTTTTATCACAGTTTCTTTAAGTACACTTTCGAAAAATGGATTCGATTTTCGGGCAGGTACTCTGTTGGATGTGACATTGACTGTGACATGGTTGGTGGGCTTTTAGCCATTCATATAGACGACCTTCGAGCTTTGGCACCCGTTTGGCTTTCAAAAAATGAAGAGATATTGAAAAATAAATCTCATTTGGAAACTAAGTATACTGGTGAAATGTATGGATACTCGCTTGGAGCTCCAGAGGTAACTTCTACATGTACGTATTTATAATTTTGTAAATACCAATATGCATAAATCTATAAATACATTCATAAAACTACGACTTTCTTTGCCAGGTGGGACTCGGCCTCGAGATAAAAGATAACTTGATGATTTACTTAGGCTATATTCCTCAACAGGGCATTGAGCCCATTCTTATACACTATGGCCTGCCAGTTAGTGTTGGAAATTGGTCATTCAGTAAATTAGAGCATAAAGAAGATGATATGGTGTATGATTGTCGGCGACTTTTTCTAGAACCTCCTTATCCAAAAGAGGTATGAATATGAATAAGCTTGCTTCGAAATTTATGCTCTCGCATTACGTAGGTCGTATTTGCAAATTTTACAAAAAGCACTTTTGTGCTTTGTGCTTTTTTTCAGCACTTTGAGAGTGTTTTGGAAAACCAATTTCTGATTATTAAGAAGTAATAAGCTAGTAGATGGAAGCTCCAAAAACCAACTTCTAGCTTCTAGGTTATCATCATAAATAAGTGAAAGTTTATTTAGAGTACCAAAAGTGCTTAACTTTTTCTTCCAAACACTAAACTACTTTTTTCTTTTTCCAAACACTTCTCTCTTTAACTACTCCAACTTCTAACAATTTTAGCTTCTACATTAACTTCTTCAAGAGAAAAAACTTTTGCTTACACACGCGGAGAATATTTACTGAATTTTCTCGTCGCAAATTGCAATTTTATGTCAAGTCATTGATATTTTTATTATTCTTTAACTAATTGATCAAACTCAACGAGTTTAGGATCTTATTGAACGAGAGGAAGTGTTTCAAACTTGTTTCATTATGATTAATTAACAGGAAGTGCCCATACAAACTTTTAGTGATCAGTTTCAAGGGGTAGTTACTAGTTACGTCTTTTAACTCTTTCCTATTCGTTTCTCAACATTTTTATTTTTCGGAGGGGCACCGCTGGAATTCTACGCCAATTTGGGTGGGGTCAGGTTCGATTTGGAGTGTCCTTGTAATTTTACAAACGGGGGGTGGATATTCTGTAAATTTGACAAAAAAGTACGGGTACAAACTGTAGTTTCCCTATTTCAGAGCAGGGTTCAGATGTAAATAACCCTATATTTAATCATTTCTTGCAAGGTGAAAGAAATGGAAGCCAACTCAAACAAAAAGCGGGCATTAGTTCTAATCATGGAATGCATAAATACCCTAAACGAAGCTCTACTATTACAACATGCAGCAAATGGTTGCCCCGAGGCAAAGCATTTAAAATATTCGAGTTTCTTGCCAACATCTGCTGATATAACTCAGCTGACTTGGCAAAGTCGTCACTTAACCGAAGAAGCAAATAATGCACAGAAACAGTATACAAATACAAAAATACATACACTTTTTTCTGCAGATTGCTCCCCTTACTTTGATTGGCAGACTGTGGGACTTGTCCATAGTTTCTATAATAGTGGCCAGCCTGGAGGCATCACGAGGCTTCTAACGTGTACTGATGAGGAATTGAAGAAATATAAAGGGCGAGACCTTGTTCAAACACATTATGTCCCGTCCATGAGTCGACATCCTATTACGGGAGATTGGTAACCTCTTTATTTTTATTATTTGGGATAGTTAACAACTACCCCGAGGTACGGCCTAAATACACAAAACCCCATGAGATTTCAGAAATTACCATCGCCCCCCTGTGGTTTCACTCTCTCTAAAAAATTTCACCAGCCGTTTGTAACAAACATTCATTTAAAATGAAGGGTAGTGTTGGTTTTTCAAATATCAACCTCTTTCTTTTTTCTTTAAGCTCTTTCTGTCAAGGGCAACATGATAATTTTACCCCCGCCGTTAGTTTCTTTGTTGGGCTTAAAACTTCAGGGGGGAGTTGGTAATTTCTGAAACCTCATGGGATTTTTTGTATTTAGGCCATACCCCAGGGGTAGTTGGTAATTATCCCTTATTTTTTTATGACACTTTTAAATGCTGTAATGTTTTACATAAACAGAAAAAAATAAAATTGAAGAATTTCATCAGACATCAGGATTATAAGTGTTTTTATTCTTTAGCAGCTAAATTCCAGTCAATTACATCTATACTTCAAATTTATTTTAAATTACGCAAACCACCCTTGGGAGTTTGGAAAAGTTGCACAAATCACTTATAATTCAGGGCGGTGTTTGTAATTTTCAAACATTTTTAGGGACTGGAGTGGCTTGTAGTTTTGTCAGACTTGCTGGTACCACATAACAGTAAAATGACAATCTTGGAAGGGGTGTAAATGTAATTTAAGGTGTCACATTTTACCATCCATCCGATATGTGTATTTAAATGCCGTAATATACTTTTTTGGGAAGAATATCCCGGCAAGATTCCATCACACAACATTTTATCATATTTATATATTACCCCATCTTCTGATGAGATCTCGTAGTCCATCATCATTAAGGTAAAATGCTATGAAAATAATTTAGATGCCACAGTGTGATGCAATCTTTTTTGCTATACGGGCAACTATATTGAAATGCTATAGAAAAAGATACCTCCTTATTGAATTTAATTGTGAAATGGCTAATGTTGTGACAGGTATCCTGCGATTAATAAACCAGCTGCAATTGTACATTGGATCAACCACGTTAAAACGGATATAGAGTACATAGTAATTCTAGATGCCGACATGATAATGAAAGGACCTATTACTCCATGGGAGTTCAATGCATCTCATGGAAGACCTGTTTCAACTCCCTGCGAGTAAGACTTGAGGATTAATTTCTTATTATTCCTTCTGATTCTGCATGAATGTCTCCTACTATATAGGCTATCCCCAGAGGCTTAGTGTAATTACGAATCAGTCCCTCTTGTGTTTAATAAATTACAACAACATCCTTGATTCCATTAGTCATGTAAAACTTTCGTCAGATTCTAGCTATGTTCACACCACTGGAAAAGCCTTGTCTCCTGCAGCCCATAAGCCTAAGAGTCAATGCGGTTTAAAGCCTATTCAACGCCGGTTAAAAGTCTCAGGGGGTTTTTCATAATTTCTTAAACAAGAGGGAATGATTTGTAATTACACTAAACCTCAGGATAGTGGACATAAATTTCCCCATATACACATCTTGTCATTTGCAGCTGAACCTTATTTATGTGGTGTTGTAGCAACCTGATTGGCTGCGACAATGAGCTCGCTAAGACCCATACACGCAATCCAAACCTTTGCAACAAGGTTGGAGGTGTGATAATAATGCATATAAGGGATGTGAGGAGATTTGCTTTGCTTTGGCTGCATAAAACCGAGCAAGTACGAGCTGATATGGAGAATTGGTCCACAAACATCACTGGAGATACTCATAAAGCTGGTTGGATGAGCCAGATGTATGGTTACGCCTTTGCTGCAGCTGAGGTATGTTCGCTCAACTCTTTACTAATTATGAAGAATGTTAATATGCACTAACTACTACACTATGCAGTTGAGATTTCGGCATGTCATAAGTGACAAGATCTTGATACATCCAGGAAACGTCCCTCAACGTGGAGTCAAATACAGAGTATTTCACTATAGCTCGCCATTCAAAGTTGGTAATTGGACCTTCAACAAATCCAAATGGTCAAGATTAGATATGGTCAACAAATGCTGGTCGAAGTTTCCCAACCCGCCCAATCCATCAACTCTAAATCGTTCTAATGAAACTTCATTACAACGTGACTCAATCATCAGAGCTTGTGTAAAATCCTTGAACGAGGCTCTGCGGGGCCATCACGAGAGAAATAAATGCACAAAAAAAAACCCGAGTAAAAAGACTTCTTTACCCCCACCCAAAAATGGGACGAGTAGTGAAATGAAGGCTTCAAGAAAATTTGAAAAGACCGAAAAGACCCCCCACCGCCCCTCCACGCCGAGTGAAAAAACTTATTTGCCCTCACCAGAACGTGAGAAGGCCGATGAAATCAAGGGTTCAAGAAATTTTGAAAAGACTAGTGAAAAGACATATTGGCCCCCACCGCAACGCGAGAAGGCCGATGAAATCACCGCATCAAGAAAATTTGGGAAGTTTGATGATGAAGTTGATGTAGTTAGACGTGATTCGATGATGAAAAATGAGTCTCAAGAGTTGTCGACCCCATTGTCTAGGAAGGCTAATCAAATGTTCAGTTCTATGAGGATTTGGATAGTTGGGCTTTGGGGGGTTTCGATTTTTGTTTTCGTTGTGGTGGTGGCAATGATTATCTCGAGACATAGAGGATATAAGAGGAGAGGAAAAGCTTTGAAGAACAAGAGAAGAGCTTCTCACTGATTCTCATTATTATGAAACTGTTAACTCATTGGATCTTCAGATCGTCACATATTTTGGATTAGAACGAAGAGGGACGGAGCTAGAATTTTGAACTTTGAATGACAATTTTGTATCTTTGGATATTTTGTCTCTACCAGCTACCTCCTTGCTTTGAAGAACAAAACATACTGTATGAAATTTTTGCATGTTTTTCTTTTTTCCTTTTTTTGTCTTACATGTTTTTCAAAGTTTTATTCTATTAATTTAAAAATACAAGATCCACGGTGTTATGGGTTTAACATGGATTCTATGTACAAAAGTGTATATCCATTTACTTAGTAGTTTTCCTAAGAGCAAACTAATAACGTAATAATTGAATTATTATTTAATAATTGATCCACATTTCCACTATAATTTATCCAAGAGAATTTTTAATTCTTAAAACCAACCGGCAACCACCCTAATAACGTAATAATTGAATTTGCACTTATTATTTCATAATTGGTCCAAACTACATATTTTCAAGAACATTTTTTAATCTGTTAAGTTAAAACCATGAGAAGTTCAAAAAAAATCGAACGTTATATGTCTTAATGACTTTTCAAGAAATGGGACCCATTCTAAGGCTGAAAGAAAGCCTCTAAAGTCTCACGCCTTCAGAAAAACAATTAAAAAGAGACAAATAGTTCGGTCAATTTGTAATTTTGTATTATTACTATTGCACAATCCTCCATGTATGGCCTACACTCCCTACACTTTATCTCTCAAGGCTCAACGTCTGCTTTTTGGCAGTTTGAAATTTCAAATTTAAGCCGTGTAACTAAGACGACAATGATTATACGCAAGAAAAAATAAAACGGAACAAGCACACAAGAACAGCAAAGATTACATTTTTTTCTTATTTTATTCTCAGTAATTCTGTCTTTTACTGTTTTTCTTCTCCACTCTGCGAAGATCTCTGCCAAAGAATAGAATGGGAGATTCAGCTTGTCTAATGCATGGCTTCTCTTATGCCTCCGCCATACCCAATGAAGCTAAGCAGGTAACATGAAAAAACACAGACAACACACAGTAAACTAATTTCCCAGATATTCTTTCCGTTTTTCTTGTTTAACTCATGATTCTTGTGAGAACCCAATTATTCGAATTATTGGAAGGAGTGATTTGCAAACTGTTATGGGAATTTTCTGTTTATAGAACTAATTAAGAAAAAAAACCCATCTCATATTTTGTTCTTGTCCTCAGTAATGTTTCCTGTTTTATTAGCTTACTCTCTTAAAATGGAAAAATCTGCTGCATAAGCACAATTATTGTATACAAATGTGTGAAATTTCTTGCAAAAATTGTGTTTTTAGAGCTTTTGGGATGATATATTCTTGAAAATAAAGCCAGGGTTTGGATTCTCGGAATTTTTTGTCTAAAATTTGGAGTTTTCAATTTTTGGTATTTTTCAGGGGAACCCAATGCATTCCTATTTTATTAGCTAGTCTTACTCTCTATAAATGCAAAAATTTGAACGGCATAACTATTGATTACAAAGCATTTTCTGTCATAGATAGTGTTTTTAGAGCTTTTGGGGTGGTATTCTTGAAAATAAACTCAGGGTTTGAATTCCTGAAGTTTATTGTTTCTGAAATTTGAAACTTTTTCAAATTTTGAATATTTTCAGGGAAATCCAATGCATGTCCTCGGGGAATCAATTTCATTTGGAAGATTTATGACAGAATCCATATCATGGGACAAATGGTCTACAGTTTCATCTCACACGAAATATGTTGAAGAGGCGAAAAGATACGCTCAGCCAGGCTCAGTGGCACAGAAAAAAGCTTTCTTTGAAGCTCATTACAAAAGAATTGCAGAACAAAAGGCTGCAGCTTTACTTGAGCAAGAAAATGCTGCTAAAAATGATGCTAAAATGACAGAATTTGAGGAAGATCTTTATAATAATGGTGATGATGAAGAAATGGAGGAGCCCTTCAAGACTGTTGATGTTGAGGAAGAAAACGGTGATAATAAGAACAGTTTGATTGATGTAGTGGAAATTCGGAAAGAGGAGAGAGAAAACGGAGAGATGATAAGAAATGAGGGTTTAGGAGAGAGAGAGGTGAAAAGGTATTCAGTTGATCAGCTTAATAATCTTGAAAACCTTGATACAGTTTCTGGATCAGATGGTAGTGGGACTCCACAGATGGAGAGGCCTTTACTAAAGGTGATAATTTTGGGGTTATTTGTTATTTTATTTCATTTCTCTTTTGCTTAAGATCAGTGTTTGTTTATTTCTAAATTTTGTGTTGTAAAAAATTAATTGTTTTCTTCGTGTCAATTTTAGCAGAATTCTTCAGCTTGTGAGGAAATACCATCTGTGACAAGCAAGAAAAAATCCAGTCTTTCATCATTAAAGTCTTCAATTCAGAGAAAAACATGGAAAGTTCCATGTACACCAGCCAAGCCAATTACTCCTCATTTCAAGAAAGAAAATAATGTCATCCAAAGCACAACTAGAAAGTCCAGTGCTGAAAACTCCATGGACAAACGGAGAGCTCCTCCAAAATCATTGCACGAATTAATTAATTCAGTTCCGATTAAAGAGCCGATTTCCGAGATCAAGAAAACTACAAGTTCAGGGCTTGTTAAGGACTGCAAAACTCCTTTGAGGACTCCTAATTTGGTAATTCTCTATGTTTTTTTTTTTTTGGTGGCAAGATTGGATTTTTATGAAATGTAGAGAACATTTTAATTAAATTCTGTTTCTTTTGTTATTAATTAATGCAGGCAGCTATGAAGGGTGTGTTCAAGTATCCTGCAGCTACGCCTCAATCAGAAAACAGAAGGTGTGTAATTTCAAACTTATTTAAACATCTTGTGCCTGTTTTAATTAATTAAGAAAAAAAAAACATTGATAATGATTTATTACACAGGATGAAAACTCCGGTTCACCCCTCGGCTTCTGGAAGCAAAACAGCTGGTCCTAAATGGCACATTTTGTCTTCAGTGTAAGTCTATAAATTTTCAGCTCAGTTTCTTTTCGATCTCGATATCAAATTACAGGCACTTCCCTTGTAACTTGTTTCCGTCTAACAGTTACCCCCTTTGGTCGATGATTTCATGCTGTTAAATGATGTTGTAATTCAAATTTTCTTGATTTTATTAAACTATTCTCGCATGTTTGGATGACGCAATCCAAATTTCTTAATAATTTATCTTTCATTTCCAATTAAAATTGTCTGTCAATTCAGTGATTTATAAGATTTCCGACTTTCTGACACGTCACACGTGCTTGTGTTTCAGCTGCAACAAGTCTTTGACTGCCTGTAGGAACAAATTACAATCACCAAGTTTATCATCCACTCCTTTTATTCTGAGAACAGAAGAAAGAGCTGCAAAAAGAAAACAGGCAAGAATCTCTTGAATGCTTACTCATCTTACTCTTGAATTTAGTAATCTCTAATCTCTCTCTACTGTTGTTCAAATCTTTTCAGAAACTTGAGGAAAAATTCAATGCCAACGTGATGCAGAAGGCACAGCACCAAAAGACATTGAAGGTTACACAATTCAGAAGCCAACTTTCTCTGTTTTTTCATTGAAAATATGTGTTTTTAATTAAGGGATGTTTTTATTTTCCAGGAGAAAGCAGGAAATGAATTCAGAAAACTAAGTTGTGGATTTTGCTTCAAAGCTCGTCCCTTGCCCGACTTTTACAAGGAGAGAGAAACCTCTATCAACAAGACAAAGAAGGTAATGATTAATGAATGCCTTCCATTGCTTACATTGTGAACTAGAAGGGAGGTTATGGTAATTTACTAACTTACAGGGGAGGTCTATGTATAAGAAGATACAAAATCCAAAAGGAAGACCGAAAGGGTATAATTGTAATTTCAATTTTTTTTTTTTTCTTAATGCAGGCTCTACCAACGCGACCTCAGACAGCTGTACTAGGAAGAAGCGTTTCGAACAAGAAGCAAGGCAATATCTCAATGCCGCCTCCGCCTCCACCTCCAACAACATCTTTGGCCAAAAATGGTGCTTTGAAGAAGAATGTATCGAAAAAGAATGTTGCCAGCCCAAGAAAGTTTCTTACAACTTCATTACCTCAAAGGATCACACATGAGAACAGATCTCCAAATATCCCACATTAAAAGGAACTGATCATGTGTGTAAATATGCCTTATCTTTGTCACCAAGATGGAAATCTATACTGAATTGGTTTTATTTGTTACAATGGTATTGTTTTGGAGGTCTATCTTATGTAGAATGTAATTCCATAAGTCGTCCCTTTCAATTTGATGTATACAAGGATTCTTTGACCTCATGTTTCTTTGAAAACAATGTTTGATTGTTTTTCAAGTAATATTGGATCGTAATATTACATTTAGATGCCATGGCCCATGTGCAATTCTATTTCACGAAAAGCACTTGTCGAACATTGGATTCGAGTTCTTGGAACGCATAAGTTATTAGTAGGAAGAACATCGGATTCGCGTTCTTGGAACGCATAAGTTATTAGTAGGAAGAGCTTTATATCTTAGTGATCTGACCCATCCATAGTTTTTAGAAAAAAAAGAAAAACATATACACCAAATCATTAATTTATTAGCACTCTGTCACATAAATTTGGCATTTTCACAAACCACCAAATGAATGGAATATTCAATATACACATAAAATACAAGAAATATCAAATTAGTGGAGAGTTGGCACAAGAATAATAATACATCATCTCCAAAAGCAAATCACATTTCTTCCACCAAGAACCAACTCCCATCATCTCCACCGTCAACCTGCTCCAAAACAAATCCCACTTCACAGAAACTCATCCCATCGTCATCCTCATCATCAATTTCTTCAATCTCAACAGCATTAGACGACGAAACTCCATAATCACAACACTCATCAACATCATCTTCATAATCATAATCATAATCATAATCGCGATCCATACAATCCTCCTTCCCCAAATAATCCAACACACCCGTCGCAGAAAACCCAGAAATTTTCAACCCAGGCTCGGTGGGCTCCGCGACCCTCCAAGTAATCAACCTGCAATTCATCACAACATCCTCGGACGAGGATTTAATCTTGTGGGCTCCTTTGATTTTGTCCCTAGACTTACCCGCCGGACGGCAGTGGCAGTCGCGGCACTTGGGGCGTCCGCATTTTCCGGTGAACTTGGAGTGGTTGGTGGGTTTGGTGGAGACTTTGGTGAAGTGGCCGGCGGTCGGCGGCGAGCTGAGCTCGTTGGGGTTCCTCGGACTGGGACGAGGATTGTATGGAGCGGATAGGATTGGGTATGTTCGGACCATGCCGTGCTGGCGACCTTGTCTCTTCATTCTGAGCTTGATTTTGAGGGCTTTGAGGATTAATGGAAGTGGAAATGTTTGGGAAGTTTGATGAGATTATATAGAAAGAAATCTTGGGACGCAAGGGGGATTGTTTGTCAACTGTGTAGGAATATGCTTGTGCGTGTTGGCCAAGCTCATATTATATGTGTTTTATTACAATTTACACCATGTTCTTAATTAAAACGAATTACATTTATGAAGCCGATGGTTTGAGCTAATTACAATTTAGTCCTTTTATTTTAGAAAATTACGAAATTATGGACATCTGATTTTATTTCAAAAAAACACCTTGAGACGGTATAATATGAAACTAAGAAATGCAAAAGTGTACAACATCAAGTGAAAGAATATAAATAATAAAGTGAAATATCAGGGAGTTTTTTGTAATTTTTGGAAAGAGATGAACTAAATTGTAATTTGGACAAACTCAGGGGTAGCAAATATAATTTGTCCTATTAATTGTAGGTGGAGTGAAATGAAATTAGAGTAATTATACAAACATATCTTCTTAATCTTGAGACTAGAAATATGAATTATAATTGGCAAATCGATGGAATTTGTCAAAAGATAGGTACTTTCTAACACCTATCAATCATCGTATAATATGCAATATTTCACCAAAAGCTCACCTTTATGTTCTTCAAATTCTCTCAATCGAATTACAAATTGCTCCTAAAAAAATTATGGCCACGAAAAAGCTGAAAATTTCAAAAAAATTGCAAAATACTCCCAAATTGATATTTTTGTCAACAAAAAAGATATGCTAGAAGCCTAGAACTATTCCAATTATGTCATTCAAATTTCTAATAATATCTAGGGATAATTACAAAAAAAAACCCTTAGGTCCACTTTTAAATCCAAAAGTTCAATTTTAAATCCAAAATACCACTGAAAATTTGAAACGTTACGAGTATCTGCTGAGTTTTTACACTGTTTACATTCTTACGAGTATCTCCTGAGTTTTTACACCGTTTACATTCTTACCTTGAACTTTATGAAACTTATTCTGAGGTTTGAAAATATTATGAATACCCCCTAAAACTAACGGTGTTGACTTTGGGGGTATTTATAATACTTCAAGGTTTTAGTGGTGTTTGCAAATGTTTTGCAAACCTCGTGGGACTACCTATAGGGTTGCAAGGTTTAAGTGATTTTAAGGTAAAAGACGCAAACATAATTGGTTATTCGTAAATGACTCTAATTTCTATAATTCTTTTTGTAGTTATTGCATATTTTAAGGTCATTGTTTAATATGTCTGATTGAGTAGAAAGCATTGAGGTTTCGTGGTAATAACACATACAGGAAACCTGCACGCATCAATGTTTTTCCTCTATAATATTTGAACTTAACTTATAGATAAAATGAGCTGTTTTTGACAATTGGTCAACTCTAAAAGCCTCTCTCAATCTGCCAGAAAACAATTTCCATCTAAATTTCCTTTAAGCTTTTTCCAAACAAACCTACAGCCAAATACAATCAACTGTTCAACTGTCAACATCATTCATCATACAAAACTGTAGAAAAATCATCTTCTAACAATGTATGTAAACAAGGATTTTACATGATTTTGATAACTAAGGTTTATGTCCAGAGTTTACATGATTCGCTACACGTTATCGAGTAGTGGCTCGTTGCTTACCGTACTGGAGTCGGGCTGAACAACAGTCTTCTTGGAGGGATACAGAATGTAATGTTGAACCATGAAAAGTATGTCGAAGAAAACCGACACCTGTACATTTCGAAACATTCATTACTCATCAGGGACGTTACAGGAATTTAATTCTTTGGGGTGGGAAATTAACTATTAATGAACAAAAATTATTGTTGAAAAGGTAAAGCGTCATTCGATACTCTTAGAAAGACAAAAGGTGAATTAATCTTTTTTAGAATTCTATTATGAGGTCAAAAGACTATAATTACAAGTTGTTAGTTAATAATCTATAGTTTAAGATTAGAGTGGGGTCAAATGATGGAAACAACTCAACACCCAAATTTGAAAGAAAATACGATTTAGAGATAATTACACCAACACCCCCTCAGGTTTGTGCTAAACACAGAAAGTTACGCTAAGGTTTCGGTGATTACCCCGTCTCCTTCATATAGCATTTAGTAGAAAGATGCAACGAAAATAAAGAATAGGCAAAATTCGTACCAAAGATATCATAGTCTTCCCTATGTTGCCATAGAAGTTCACCCACGAATCTGTCAAAATAAAGTTAGCATTGAAAAGGAAGAACTTAGCTTCTAGTATCATTTCCCATAACAGCAAAATTCATAATAGTATTTGTGAAGAACTCACTTTGATCTATTGATTGCACCGCCATTTGACCGTAGTTGGTTACTCCTCCAAGGAAATCAAGCAAAATGTTGCCGATGCTAAACCCGATCGTGCTTTTACGTTGGATATTCAGAATAGCCTAAATTTAGTAATAGAATTCAATGTTAGGACATGCAAATTTTGGAAATCCTGATAATATACAATACATATCTTCATACCGACCTGAGGAATGTATTTGATAACCGTCATGACAACCTGAACCGTGCTGAAATAAAAGCAACCAAGAATGAGGAAGCAATATATACGGTCTATTTCTCAGTGTAAGAAAAAAAAATTACTTCATAGGGCGAGCTTGTATTTTTTAATAATTATTTTATACGTAAGAAGACACTACTATCCTTGAGGTTTGCTCAAATCACAATTTACACCCTCTATTTTCAATAATTACAAGAAAAATTATTTTATTACAAGATAAATTATGTTATTACAAAAACTCCCTGAAACTATACAATACAAAGCTGAAAAATGCAAATAATCATCAGGCTATTTGAGGGATTTTTTTTTTTTGGTAATAAAATGAAATATTAAGGAGGTTTCTGTAATTCTGAAAATACAGGGACTAAATTGTAATTAGGAAAAATCTCAGGGATAGTAAATGTAGCTCGCCCTTATACATATCATAATACATAACATATTAATTTTCGGCTTGTTTTGCTAACATCCTAGCTTCAATAGAGAATTAGGAGGCCGGTAAACATGCACCATATTTTCCGTTCGACTCTAGCAAGGCACAAAATTATACAACAAAAAATATGAAACCAAAATACTTTCCTTCTTTCGGAGATATTAGTTTTATCTCATCCTGTTTAATCTCTTTTATCCTCTAATCATTACTCGAAAAGTTCCTCCTAAAGGAACAATGTAGGAAAAATGACATGATCGCAAGGAAACTTACTTGAAGCAGGAGACGAGCCAAAACCAGGAATGTCGAGGTATAGCTACAAACACACAAACTGCAGCAGATAACCAAGCAACAGAAACAATAACCGTTGCAGTTTTCGAGACTTTCTGGCTTCCACGCTGTGAATAAACAATCAAAATTTGTAAGGAGAATGATAAATTTCCAAGACTTTCGACATATTAACATTCTAGAAATCAAACTAAGCCTCTTTAACTCCACGCTTATAAAACCTCTAGAAACTAGAAAGTTGAAAACCAAACTCTCAATCATGCATTTTTTGAATTGTGGCCGATTACATTAGAACAAAGTGGGAGTAAAAGAAGATTACAATAATAATCTGAACTAAACCAATTTCTTAATTATCGAAAAACAGATAAAAAGAACTAAATCGGTATCCTAGAAAGAGTGCTACTTACATCATAAATAGCAATCTGAAACAAAGTAAAAGCAGTCAATAGAACAGCATGTATTGAGAAAGCCACATCATTTGCAGCAACTGGTATCATCTGCAATAATCAACAATAATTACGAACACATTAAGTCCCCACTAAAAACCCACAAAAATTAGCTATCTAAATCATTATTAAACTTCCAAAATAAATCATTGTAACCTCATTAGAACCGAATTTCTCACGGTACTGCCTCTGCACGGCTGAGCTGAAGAAGACGGAAGCATTGTAGATGAGATACGACGAGTGCTTCGTCAAATTCAGCAAAACAAAATCGAAATTCAACCCCACCACACTGCCGAAAAGCCCAAAAAAAGACCATTATAAAACTGAAAAGTTTTAAACAGAATTAAAAGCTGGAAAAAGAAAATTAAAACCCAAACCTCTTTCTTCGGAAATTCAAGACGACTTGAGGGTAGAAACTGATTGACCAAGAGGAAAACGCAACCCATCCCAAAATATTGTACAGAATCTCCAGATGAACTGAATTCCAGGACGCCATGGAATTCTATCTTCGTTTTGCGGGTTTTCTTGGAGATTATGTTCCTTTTATAAATAATTGTATAAATGGAGGGTCCGACATCGCATTTGAAATGGGCTGCTCCGACAAACGAGGGACTGAGATTAGTTTGGTGACGAGAAGATGATGGGGACGAAAGTATGAAACAATTCCCAATGACCAAAGTATGGGCGAACTGGGACGCTTTTGGGATTCCGGGACGTGAACTTGCCCGCTTTGTCGTCTTGATTCGTACAACTGCATTGACGATACTGGTCAGAGATTTTTTTTCACAAATTGCATTTCAGTTCCCATTACTTCTTTCAATTTTAAGACCAGTCCCTATTAAGTATTAACGTACAATACTTATGGATTAATTACATTTATTCCCCAACTTTAATTAGAATATTATACTTATACCAAAAACGATCAATTGTTTGGATTCCGGTAATGAAATTATGCCGTAATATTTTGACTTGAAATGAATATTTTAACTTTGTGTTGTTTAATGTAGCACTTTTTTCTTCCTCGGTTACCCTTTTCTTTCATTTTGGGTGTTAAATGTAAAATCTTGAATATATTAGGTGTTAAAAAATGTATTACCATAGGAAAAACGGCAGTTAACATAAAATATCGATATTCTGTTAAATTCAAGGGAACCCTTATGAGTCTGTCACCGTTGGATTTTTTTCGTAATTATGAAATTTATGTCAGGTATAAACGTAATATTTTAATTAAGAGGGTCATAATTTATAGTTTAGATACAAATATAATTAATCTATACTAATATTATATTATAATTTATCTTCTTCACTCTACTTTACAATGACCGTTTAAACCCTCTCACTCACACACTGACAAGACAAAATGGCCTCATCGGCGGTGAGAAAATCTCTGAAAATCCTCAACCACTCCGCCGTCAGAGCTTTTAACTCTACCATCTGCCACCTCAACGCGTCCGCTTCGGCGGCGCAAATCGTCGAAAATACCGATCATTCGAAACCCGCTGCCACTTCCCATGTCGACGACGACAATATGTACATCGAAGGACCCGCCAAAACGAAGCATTCGTCTTTACGCTCATCGGGAAATTCTGCGACGATGGCGAAATCATCTATGACAGGATCGATCGTGGGCAAGCGGTTCTACAATGAGGTGACCACTCGAGAAGCCGACGATGGCAATGGATGGAACGTGATGCTGGATTACAGGACGCTTCGAACGCCATCGAAGAGGAATCTCAATTGCCCTACTTTAGCGCTTGCTAAAGCAATTGCTGCTGAATGGGAGTACCAGGTTCATTATTGTTTGTACTTTTACGTGGATATGTGCCGAATTTGATTTTCTTTGCAGAAACCAGAGATTCTCTGTTGTTGATCGTGTTTCTGTAATTGTTGCAAGTTGAGCTTGTGATGAAATCTGCGTTTTCTATTGTAGCAAACAGATGGAATCAGGCCGTTTACAATGCCTCTAATGAAGCTTGCATGTACTGCACTGGAAAGAGTACCTCTCACACGGCAAAAAATCATAGAACATTTGATGAAGAAATTCCATCAGGATCTCGTGTTTTGTCTTGCTCCGGGAGATGGTGATCTAACAAGAGATCTTCGAGGTATTTATCCGTCTATGTTACTGATTATTTTTCATCTGTCAATCATCAAAAGCATTATCTTATGGATAGTGTTCTTCAAATCGAGTTCAAACGATTCAGCTCACTTTTGGTTTGATCGAGATAAGTTTGGAATCAATTCCCTGGAATTGTTTCTCTTATGAAGGATAGTCATCCATAAAAGAAAAAGAAAGGATGATGATCAGATCTCCTGCATGTTTAGTTACACTGAGTTATCTTTTTTTCCTTTTGAAATTACAAATACCCCTCTCTAACAGTGGAACGAGACTTGTATAGCTTAGTAACTTTAAATAATTTAGAAACTCTAAATACAATGTTTTCTGAAGTGTTTTGTCTTTCTTCTCCAAATACCCCCAACTTTAACTTCTATTCCAACTTCTCCAAAAAATAGAAGTTTTCGAAAACTCTCTTTAAGAGAGAAAGGTGGCTATAACATGTAAATAAGTAGATAAGCCACAAATGAGATGTACGACATTCTAAATTCAACATGAAAAATTAATATGGTCATAGATGGTTACAAAAGAAAGAGAAAAAATGATGTCATAACTCAATAGTTATGGAATTTGGCTCCTATGGCTTCATAATTTAATAACTTCCAGGGGCTTTTGAGCAAACGTGCCAAACCTTAGGGGGGTATTTGTAATTAACCCTAATATAATGTACAACATTTTGCAGAATGTCAAGTGAAGAAACTCGACCCCTTACTTAATTGGGTGGAATCAGAATTTGGCTTTAAGCCCGTTGTTTACACTAGTTTCTTTGGTGGCAAACAAGAGGATGGTCTAGTTGATGCTATTGAGAACCTTCTTAAAAAGACAGATGACTATGAACTAGCTGCCATTGATGCAATTGCTGCAGCTGCACATTCTTTAGTCATTGCAATTGGAGTTTTTCGCGGTCGATTGGATATTAAAGAGGCGACTGAGTTGATAAGGCTTGAAGAAGATCTACGGGTGAATCGATGGGGTTTGGTTGAAGGTGGACATGATATTGATATTGCTGATTTGAGAGTCCAAGTCTCATCGTTGTGTTTCTTGGACTTTCAAGGAAGAAATAGTTTTTTTCTTTTTTTGCTTTTGGATTTATGTTAGATGATTGGCTAGAGTAAGTGATTTTATTGTTCTTCCATTGGTTTACCCATGTAATAAGTAGGTCTATTATTATTAGATTTAGAATAATCAGAAGTTGGTTTCCCAAACATTCCCAATGTGCTGAAAAATGCATTTAGCACGAAAGTGCTTCTTTAGAGTTTGGGAATAATTGGAATAAAAAATATGTTATTTTATAAGGAAGTAACACCATATATACCTTGCAGATTGTGGGCAACATATATAATATCACATTGCGAAGATAGCTTAGTGATAAAAATCGAATACATGTAAAATAAATTTAAGTCTTAAGAAGTGGCTGAAACATACCTAAAATTGAATAAATTATGCCTCTCATTTCTAACTTTTTTTTTGTTTAAAAATAACAAAAATACACATTGCACACTTTCAAACTGCTAAAAGCGAAGCTCATAAACACAAAAGTACTTTAAGTTTAGCTTCAGCAAACACCTACTAAAGAAGAATTACTAGAATTAAAAAGAACCAAGAAATAAGAAAAGGGAGAGCCTCAGCTGCTCATGTGGTGTATTATTTAAGAACTTTTCTAAGGTAATAAAATCTGATAGAAATTGCAGAAATTACAATCAGTGCTCAAATTATTCTCAAACAGAACCATCATTTTTTTTTAAAACAATTCCTGCTGACAACCAGTTCATGAAATTTAATTACTTGTGAGCTCGAGTTTCTTGATATTCTGGATTTGCATTCCAGGATTGAGTCCCTTGGGGCAAGCTTTAGCACAATTCAAAATGGTATGACAGCGATACAGCTTGAACTCATCGTTTACAGCATCAAGTCGCTCCTTTGTGTATTCATCACGACTGTCCATTATCCATCTGCATTGAGCAATTGAAAACATAGTTTCAGCCTTTGGATAAATTACAGGTTATGTGTTCTGAAATTTAACAAGTACTTTGAAGTTCTAACTTCTAAAAATATCCAAGAACTGCAGAAAATAGATCACCTTTCATAGTCACAAAGTGAAATAGAGCAAAGTTTTCCAGCTAGTACAAAGATGAGAAATATACAGATAACTTTACAACTTTCTAAATCTATATGGAGCTTATCGTTCTAATCAAGAAGAAACCACTAAAATGTTTTTTTCTAACTGTCGCTCACTCCAGAATCATTGGAGTTCTAAATATTTACCATACTATTTTTGCCATTTTTGACAAGCAATAAGACTTCAACTATCTTTATAAGAAAAATCTTTGCTAATGTTTAAGATCTAGAATAAATGAAATAGCAAGTAAAAGTGCTTATTGTACAACCTTAGCCCATGACAAGAAACAATTAGGAGGCAAATGACAATCAAAAGAGCATCAGCTAAAAGATGACTCAACTTGCACGAATATATCTACTCCTACAACCAAATGGGTCTAAAAGAAAGATTAATCATTTAGGCTCAAGTGTTTGTTAATGCTTTTCTTTGATTACCTACTGATCACACATTCACACCACATATTTCACCACAAACTCTGCTGATTCAACTCTTGATTATCAATCTAAGCTTAAGACGGCTAAGAGAGATGACAATTCTTTCTTTAATAACAATGAATTTCTCCAATCGTTGCACCAATTTCAAACACTACATCAATTCATAATTCATGTGCACCCAGGCAAAGAAGGACAAACCTAACCAAGAACAATATGATAAACATTCCCGCACAAAAGTAATAGAGAAAATTATTCCAAATTCAAGATTTTCTGATACTTCACATAAAACCTTTTACCAGAGTTAACAAATCTCACAACAAGAAACAAGATTGAGGAGAAAAAGGAAGTTACCTGTTGGCGTGCAAAAGCGCAGCCGGGCCCAAATAAGATTCCGGGTTCCACCAGTAACTGGGGCAGGATGTGCTACAGCAAGCGCACAGAATACACTCGTACATCCCATCAAGTTTCTTCCTATCATCCTTGCTCTGCAGAATCTCCTTCCCAGCATTCTCCGGCGGGTTCTTCCTCTTCAGCCACGGCTCAATCGACTTATACTGATTGTAAAAGTTCGTCATATCCACCACCAAATCCTTAATCACGAACATATGCGGCAGAGGGGTGATCATCGTGGCCCCACCCGAGGGTATTTTCGTCAGACATGCCAAACCATTCCGCCCGTCGATGTTCATAGCGCACGAACCGCAGATTCCCTCACGGCAGGAGCGGCGGAAGGTCAGTGTCGGGTCGATCTCATTTTTGATCTTGATTAGAGCGTCGAGCACCATAGGACCACACTCCTTCAGATCAATCTCGTAGTCCTGGAGCTCCGGTTTCTGAGCCGAATCCGGGTTCCATCGGTAGATTTGGAAGGTCTTCGGAGTGGAGCTCGATTTCGCCGTTGGCTCCACCTGCTGCACCTCCGCCTCAGACGCGTGCTTCCGCGAGAAGATCGCCCTCGCCGCCGGAGACACGGTCGGAACCCTAGATATCGCTCGTCGGACCAACCCAGTCGCCATTGATCGGGAAGATAAGAGAGAGAGTCTGATAATTTTAAGAGAGAGAAAGGGAGAAAAACAAAATTACATGAACTTGGGGGGCGTGTGTTTTCCTTACTATTGGGTGTAATTGAGAAGGTTAAATGACAGAAATGGGTTTGAGTGGATAAAATAGAAAGGCATGGCGGCGAAGCAGATAGAGGAAGGGTATTTTGGGGATATCGTATCGTGGGTTTAATGATGACGTGGCTGGAAACGACAGGCTGGGAAGGGGAATGTGAACACGTGGTTAGTGCTTGTATCATTTGTTTTTGTTATGGGCTTGTGTTCTAGGATAGTGAAACGTCGCCGTTTGATGCCCAAGTGAATTTTCTGATTTAGACTTTATAGGTATTCAAATCTATTTTGATTTCTCTAAGGACAACTAGAAAGTGTATCTTTCATTTCAAATTGAAATTAGAGATGGAATTAAAGTTTTCTGATAAAATATTTTAGTATTTATCAAATTAATATAAGTGAAACAATTCAAATAAAATAGAATTTAATAGTAAAAAAGAATAAATACTAAAAGTAGTTATTTTGGGATTCACATTTTATTAGTATAGATGTAATATAATTAAAGATTTATCTTATAGTAATTAAGAGTATTTAAATTGTAATAAAAATGTTTATGTAATATGATCGAAATTATCTTAGAAAGTTATTTAACATTAAATCAAGTTTAAATTGTCGACTGATTTGGGACACTCCGCCTGAGGTTTACACTGTTTACCAAAAACACTATGAAATCTTGCAACCCTACACTTATTTCTTAAGGGGTATTTGTAAGGTTTTTAAGAGATATTTTGTATACATTTTTATGTTTCAATGAAGTGTATTTATAAGCTGGTTTGATCTAACATGGAAGTATTTGTAATATTTTGAGGTTTTAAGGATATTTTCAGAAAAAAGATCCAACCAAACTAATTATCGCTAAATTTCCATAGCATCTTGTTACCCACAATTCCTTGGAAGCTTATCTTTAATTTAGGCTACCATTTGAATCCATTGGAACTCGGAAGTCGGAACTCTCGCAACAAAGCTAGTTTCCAGGAGCGAGAGGAATCTCTTGGAGAGGTGAGCATGGCCATCAAATTGTTCGCTTTGGACTTGAATGAAGTCATGGGTTCGGCCAGATCTCATCTTGCTGTCTCACTCTCACAGATTGGTTTAAATTCAATACGTACGGAGGGAAGTGTTCTCCAGGACTCTCTCTTGGCGCGCGGGAGGAGTTGTGCGTGACCAATTTGGACGGTGGGTCGTCTTTGGTTTTTCCCCACAAGTAGGGGAATATTTCCATTAATATAATGGAACTTCTCGGTATTTAATTTTGGGAGGGTCTCCGTTTGTCATGGGTATTAGAAGATTTGAAATTTTTTGAGTGAAAACTGATTTGGGTTTTGCAGTGTCTTTCATATTTAAAAACAAGGATAATATTGATCAACATCCTTTGGGGAGCCTAGCCATCAAGCTGGTTCAAGATTTGCCTGGACCTTCAATTCTGATCTTAGCTGGTAGTCGAAAATCTCCCATACTAATTGGCCTGAAGCCAATAATTATGCTGACTATGTGGCTAGGAGCCAAAATTCGAATCTCTCGCGCTTCATAGAAAATGGATATAAGTCTCAACTACTCGATTACATCCTCCTGATTTGACCACAAATCATTTTTATTGGCTCTACTCAAATTCAATATACAATATAATTCATTCACATTTCTAAGCATGTTGCATCCACAATATTCAATGTGTCACAATCATACTTGTTTCATATTTTTCGGACGATAAGACTTTGACCACAATAAAAAAGGAGAACCATTTATTTTTCACATTAATTGTAATCATCTCGTAATAGGACATCGTACAAATGAAGTATTAAAATCATCAAATGGTACGTGGTTTTTCTCTAATCTAACTATAATTCTTCTCTCCTAAAGACTCGATTTTTAATTTGAATTCTCTGTCTTATTTTCCCCTTCAAGCCCCGAATTCTGCAAATTTTTTTCATGAGTAATTCTGTAAGTTTTTTATTAATTTATTATTTGAATATCGCCATATCGTTTTTCTTTTCAATCAAGATGACTTGTAATTCTTGTATATATGTTTTGGATTGCAGCACGGGAAAGGTACTCGACCATTGCCAAAATTTGGTGAGTGGGACGTGAATAATCCTGCATCGGCCGAGGGTTTTACGGTAATTTTTGCAAAGGCGAGGGATGAAAAGAAAGCCAAGGCCACTGCGCCGGTAACCGCTCCACCACCACCACCGCCGGAGGACTTGCCTACACCGCATAAGGAAGATCGCAAGGTACGTACTTTATTTTGAACCATCCTAAACCACCTATGAATTTTGTGGATCTTGGCAAAATTGTATTTTTGGTCACCAAACTATAAACCTTTCTGAATTTTTGTCTTCTACATCTTCATTTAACATATTTAGTCTTATAAATTTGCCTTTTTTAACATGTTTAGTCTGATTTAACATATTAAGTCCGAAATAAATAGATCATGCGGGGTCCTGGATTTTTACAAATTTAGTTGTGGGATTTAAAACTTATGACCTTTCAAACGGATTCTGGTAAAAGATTTCAAGAATGTCTGATAAGCTTGTCCCTAAGTACTCTTTTTCCTTGAATTTTAAAATCCTAGCATTCTTTTTTCATCGTAGATTCTCAAATCCAAAGCTCTTCTTTTCGAAATTTATTTTGTTGCAAAGCTTATATTCACCTTTTAAATAAAACTTAGGGGGAAAATATCATGAATTAAATAGGTTGTTTTATGAAGCCTTTGTTTGTCAAATTTGTCGGATTTCGTTCAAAAACCAATTTATGTTAAAATTGAAGGACCAAAATTGATAAAATACAGGACAAATGTTTTAAATCAGAGCAAATATGTTGAAAATTGATAAATATTAATTAAAAACTTACAAGACTAAAAATTGAAATCAAAGTATATTTATAGGACAAAAACTACAATTTTTCCATATTATTATTAAAAATTATTTATCCCATTAAAATAGTAAAAAAATGAAAATGAAACAATATTGTCGTTTTAAATTCTTTAATTCCATGAATTTCCATCCTTGAAACCACTTGTTCTAATTTCCTTCTTGTTTTTATTTTTAAATAATTTGTAATGATTTTTGGTTATATGGATGCAGAAAAAATGGCTTTGTTGTTTCTGAAGACTCGATGCAGCTGAGGATATGAAATTAGGAGATACGAATTACAATGAGGGATGGAGCGAGATGTCCTATATTGAAAATGACAAAGTTAATTTTTATATGTTGTCAATAGTCAAATTCTGACCTTCAACGTTAAAATTTCTGACTCCATTCCTAAGTACGTACGCACAAAAATGAGAAATGTACGGAATTCAGCTCCGAGAATTTTATATAGGCAATGTATTGCATGAGTTGTTCAAGATTTCTACATTTGTAAGACAAGATTAATGAGGGAATTGCGCGCATGCGAAAAGGATATATATATTTCTGAGTCGTTGATCTTGTTCATGTCCAACTGCACCATAGATTAGCAGGAATTTGGAGCAGATTTGTGTTGTTTTCTATGTCTGTCCCAGCTGATCATCTTCTGTGTTTTCTATATACTAGTTTATGCATGGTTATCGTTAGGTTTTCTTGCTATCTAATTGGGCCATGCCATGGTGTGAATGGATGATATATGACTTGACGAGTATATATATATGAGATTCAACGGATGCCAAACACTACTAGAAAAAAGGATTTTCGGGATGCTCAAATGAGTCCCAAAAGAAGGCTTTAGGGACGTTTGATTGAAGAGTTTCCTAGATAAGGGTCATATTATGTATAAGCGTCCCTATAATCAATATTGTGACATTTATTAGGGCCCAAAAAATAATCATATTGGGACACTTTAATGTGTCGCGTAATAATTTTAAAAAGAAAAAATTTATCTTATATTATGGGTTCTGCGTCTCTAGTGATTCGAACTTGAGACCTTCAATGAAGGCAATGGTTGTTGACCAACAGATAGCATGGGAGTCAGAAAGATGCACAAAGCTATTACTTGACTTTATTTCTCATCTTTCTTTTCGTCTTTTGAACTCTCGGGATCGGAATTCGTTTTCCTAGTAGGAAGCACCACGACTTCCACTTTGACTCCTGTAAACCCGATTTCAAAATTCAAGCGACCTAATACGGAACCATTAAACTACATTATCAATGCTTTAACAAATCTCTTTTAAACAGTTTATCTTTAATGGTAAATGCAGTTATTGGGACATTTTATGATATTAAAGTGTCCCAAAAAAGAAAATTATGTATTATAAAATATAAAAAAATATGACGTATTAAAGAAGAAGTCTGTCTCGTAAATATTTGTTATTAGGACTCTTTTAGAAAAGCGTCTTAATAAAAATTGTTAAATTTATAATTTGATACATATAGGGACACTTTAAGAAAAATTGTCATGAAAAAACATACTAAAAATTAAATAAATGAGACGCTTTGAAAAAAGAGTCCTTATACATAATATATTAAGACTCTTTTAAACCAGTGTCACATAAAAGTTTAGATCATATTTATTAACGAGACGCTTTTGTGGTAAGAGTCCCAATATGTATTATATTGTGACACAATTCAATAAGAGTCTCTAAATTTGTGTTTCTATAGGCATTTTTTTTAGTAGTGAAACTTAGTGAAAATTTATAAATACGTTCTCTATTTTAGTAGCAAGCTGGGACAGAGTCACGAGTTTGATTAACAGAGGCGAGATCAAAAGAAAAAGGAACCCCTTTTCGTCATAATAGGAGGGAGAAATTACAATTTTTATTGATTAATTCGTTGTGAAATCCTTACTGGAATTCAATTATAAGCTCATGAGTTCATCGCGATCACATCACATTTTTAAGGTAACTAAAAGTATCTAAAATTAAACAACAAACTATTTTAATTTCAAAACAAATTAGCTAGTCCACATGAAAACCAATGAAACAAAGCAATTGCAATCCTAAAACCCTGAAGTCCAAACTAAAAATAACACCAAGCAACAACAAATTAACAAAAGCTAGCACCCTAATTAAAACCCTAGCTAGTAGAGTTAATCACAAAGTGAAAAGCTGCAGCTATAATCACAAGAAATCCATATGATAAGATCATGGCATTATTGTTGGAATAAGCATCAGAGGCTGCATGTTCATCAGAAACATCCTGTCCTATAACCCACACGATCATCCTCTCCCCCCTGTCGCAGTGCCCCGCCGCCCCGCTTATGAAGTAGAAAAAACCGCACCGGTTCAGGGTGAAAACCGTGTTCCCCGTGTTGGAAAAGAAATTAGGACGCGTTGAGTTGCACTCGTTGTAGTCTCTTTTCTCGACCTCCATCACCGAGTCTTTCTTGTACTTGAACCCTAAATCATGACAAAATCGAAATAATAATATACAGGTCCAGGAAAATCATTTTATTACATATGAGTCCCCAACGATTGCCTCATTAAAGTTGATTTAATAGGCTCGATCGAGTTTGAACTTAAAATTAGTTAGATATAATTACTTACGTATGGTGTCTCCAACCTTAAACCTCTTTTGTGAAGCCCATTTGTTGTACATTTCGGTTTCGTTTGCCCGTGGAACTACCCAACCAGTTCTCTCGCCAACTTCGAACTCGGAGCAATAAACGCATTGCAACAACTCAAGGAAACAGAGAATCGTGGTAACTACAAGCAGAAAACGTGTTCCTGAAATCAAGCCCTTGGACAACGCCATTGATATATGGAGAATGAAAAAAGTACTTGTGGTTGATGATTTTGATCTTGAAATTAAGAGAGGATTTACGAAGTAATTAGTAGTGCTTCCTGTGATAATCGCGCGCGGTTATTTATGATCAGTAATTAAGTTGGTACTGCTTTTAAATTGTAATTAAGATGAGAGTATGGAATTGAACGTGGAGGTGATAATGGCTTAGTGGGAAGTAACAGTTGTGAAGCTCAAACTCGTGCTTTATTTTAACTAGTTTAATTTACTTATAAAATACATATTATTAAATAAATTATATTATATTTTTTTATACGATTCTTAAAAATACGTCAAAAATTATTAATTCAGAATTTGAAGTGTACACACCAATATAATTCATTTTATAAAATAATCAGGAATTATGTATATAAAAAACTCATTTTAAATGAATAAAAATAGTAATGTGATATTTTTATAACAAAATACTGATTTTATATTTATAATAGAGAGAATATATATTTATACGTATATAGAGAATGAATATCATGACGGTTATAGAAATATTAAAATGATAATTAAAATACTAAAAAAATATTTAATAATAGACCATATAAATAATGATTGGAATCTTTGTCTCGTTGGTCGAAAAAGTAGTTGTTTATTATACTTTATATTATTTTTTTTATTAGATAATCTGTTATTGTATTGTTATCGAGTCATAATAATATTCATTTCATTATTGAAATTTCTTTTATATTATAAAAAATATTAATACTCAAATATAAATTTTCATTTGAATTTGCTATATCAAAAATATTTGTTAGAAATTAAAATATTAAATATAATTTTTTTTTAATGGATATATTGAATACATTATTTTGTCTTTATTTTTATTAACGAAGATTCAATACCGTATGGATAACTCTAAAGCTCGTTAAAATTTACTTAAAATCATATTTTGGAAAAAAAATCAATTTTAATATTATATAAAGTAGTTATATAGTTCTATAATTAAATAGGAGTTACAATTTTTTTGATAATTGATATAAACAAAAGTATGGAAAGTCAATAAATATATATATAAATTATAAAAATAATAATTAATTAAATTAATTATAGAAACAATATCAATTATAACTTATCCACTTCATTACCACATAAATATTTTTCCTAAAACATTTCACTCGTTTATTTTCATATATATATATATATATATATATATATAAATGATTTCTTTTATCTTGTTATTGTCTCCCCACTATTCTATCCATATTTATTTTTTTATTCTTCTTTTTTTATCTCTCCTATTTTTTTCCTTATTCCTCTTAATCTATTAAAAAATTTATTTTTTTAATATACAAATTAGTTTTAATTTATTGTAAATCTATTAAATATAGTAAAAATAATTATATAAAATAATAATATAAGAATTGATAATATAAAATTAATTTAAATATATAATTTAATTACAGATTTTTTTTCCAAACCCATCGTGTGTGCCCAGCTGTTTACCAATTTCCAGTAACTAACTCTTGGCTAGGGATAGAGATTATGAAATAATTTGTTTCCATTCATCAAGTTTTTGGGCATAGTTTAAACTTTAAAGGATCTTTGTTTGGGATTTGTAAGTTAAGTATCTATATATATAGGACAAAGAATTGAAGATGATGTAGTACCCTCCACCTACTTGAATAAATTAGTATTTAATTGATTCCATAAACTTGTGCAAGTTAATTAGTATATACACTCTTTCTTTGTAACCAAACCTAAGGATTCAAATCCTGATTTTCTTTCTTTGTGACCAAACCTAAGGATTCGAATCCTGATTTTGGATATGAAACAATTTTAAATTTTATAGTAAGTTGTCTCATTTTATGAAGTATCTACAGACTACAATTCAATAAGGAAATTAGTTACTGTAATGGACGGTGAATGTCGTTGTCTATAAGAAAAAAGGTAAAGAGAAAAAGACATTTACACTCTCTAATTAAACTTTAATATTTTAACCATGAATTAGCATTGTTTAATGATTCCACGAGATCGAGTACTAATTCATACATCTTAGTGGGTATAGACCACCGTATTTATGACAATTTAAATATTTTATGTTTTTTCTTATAATTAATTAATATATTATATTCAAAATCATAGCACCAAAGTTATTAATTTTCCTAAAACTCTAGAAATAGTATAGGGAGGATTTGTGGGTTACCTAATGCGAACAACACCTGCCTAATTTCAGCTTATCTGTTTCAAGTTTTCAACCAATTTATTTCCCAACTGTCCCATCTGGATCGCCAATTTATTAAAGTTCTTCAATAAATAAATACAGCTCAACCGTTTTCTCCTCAACCTTCATTATTTACATTTTATGATCCACGCATGTTTCTAAAAGATTTATTTTGCTGTGTCATGTCGTGTTTGATATCCGTATTTAATATTTTTCTAATATAAAATATCAAAAAAAATTTATATTACTGTATTCGTATCGTATCACCGTATTCTTGTCCGTGTTTCATAGTTTACCATTCCTCATACTATATAGTCTATAAATCTAAAAGAATGTAAGTAATATCTCCTATTTAATTTTAATTTTTTGGACAATTACACTCATTTGCCTTAAATTTGACTTAATTAGGTGTAAACACATATCTAATATTTGAAAAATTACATGAAACATATCATAAATTCTAATCAACATTAAAAATCTTAGCGAAAGGAGTACTTTTACATAATATTTCTAATTTTTCTGTTAAAGAATATAAACAAAATTAGATTTTATTAAATGAATACTCTTGAAATCCGTCTAAACCACTTAACTGGGGTAATTGGAATCTTTTTTTTTATTTTAAAAAAAGCTTTTGTCTGGTGGCCATTAAATCAAACCTAATGGCTATGTAATTGGAATCTTTTCACAGAGTGTTTTCAATAATTTTTCAAAATGCCGGATATATTTATATAATTAAGTCAAATATTGTGATTTGTAATTAATTAATATTTTATAATTTTTCACATTTTAGCATTTGTTTTGTAGGATCTTTTTCTTTGTTTTTTCCGCCTTAACTTAACTAGTCGTATCACTATATATATCATCACTCCATTTTAACGCCACAAAACAGAGTATTCGTTTCGCTTCAGCCATGGCGGACTGTATCTTAGAACAGCTCAAATCTCAACCCTCATGGCTTCTCCTCCCCTTCACACTCGGTTTCTTATGCATCCTCAAATTCGCTTTCTCAACTCTCAAATGGGTCTACGTCAATTTCCTCCGACCCGGAAAAAACCTGAAGAAATACGGGTCGTGGGCTTTAATCACGGGTCCGACCGATGGCATCGGCAAAGCCTTCGCTTTTCAGCTGGCGAGGAAAGGGCTAAACTTAGTTCTCGTGGGTCGGAACATTAATAAGCTCAACGAAGTAACCGAATCCATTAAATCAAAATACGGGTCGATCCAGATCAAAAATGTGGTGGTGGATTTTTCCGGCGATTTAAACGAAGGCGTTTCGAGGATAAAGGAGGCAATTCAAGGGCTGGATGTTGGGCTTTTGATTAACAACGTTGGTGTTTCTTATCCTTATGCTAGATTTTTGCATGAAGTGGATGAGAAGCTGTTGAGTGATTTGATTAAGGTTAATGTTGAGGGTACTACAAAAGTTACCCAAGCTGTTTTGCCCGGAATGGTGGACAGGAAAAGAGGAGCGATTGTGAATATTGGGTCTGGTGCTGCTATTGTTATTCCCTCCGATCCACTCTACTCTGTTTATGCTGCAACAAAAGCGTGAGTATAATTTCTTTTTCTTTTTTTTATATGGTGGCTTACTGGAGGAGAATGAAGAAGTGATACATTGATTATTGCTTTTGTGCCCATATTAGAAGATAAAGTTTTAGCTTGACCAAAAAAAAAAAAAGGAAGATGAAGTTTTATGATTAGTTTAATAGAAGTAGAGTTTCAAGATTTGAATTATTCTTGGTGGCGGTGGTGGGGTGTGTGTGTGTGTGTGTGATCTGATTAATACTGTTTCTGTCAATGGTGATTACTGTAAAATTTGAAATTGTGAGGGATTTAAGTATTTCGAATTAAGCTCTGGGAATTTGCTTACTCTATGTGTAGTTTTAAGGTGTATCTCTGTCATTGATTTATAACTAGTTTGATTGAGATTCTTGTTTGTTTTTTGTAGAAACTAGTGCTAAACAAGTTGAATTTATGTTTGTTTCAGATATGTTGATCAGTTCTCAAGATGCCTCTATGTTGAGTACAAAAAGAGTGGAATTGATGTGCAATGCCAGGTACATTTTTCGTAGCAACTTTATGTATGTGTGTTTTCTTGAATTGTATTTTACTTGCATCCTGATTTTTCCTTGAACAGGTTACCTTATTTTCTTACAAATTTTGGCTGATGATATAATATTATAGCAATAATTACAGCAACCTCCCCTGCAACTATATGTAGTTACAAATAGTTACAGTGGAGGTAAGTGTAATAGTCGACCCTACACTTGATTACACTTCTGCTTCAAGTGTGTTAATCTAAACTCTCTTATATATATATATATATATATATAGGTTCCTTTATATGTTGCAACCAAGATGGCATCGATCAAACGGTCCTCGTTCTTCGTCCCATCAACGGATGGCTATGCTCGGTCCGCTCTGCGTTGGATTGGCTACGAACCTCGTTGCACGCCTTACTGGCCTCATTCCCTTCTATGGGCTTTGGCATCTTCTATTCCTGAGAGTGCCATTGATGCTTGGCGTCTCAAATTCTGCCTTGCAATTAGGAAAAGAGGACAGCTTAAGGACTCAAGGAAACAAGAATAGAGAATTCATTTGTCTCCTCTCTTATGTTATCTGAGATTTTAAAATTAATTTGAGGAAATTAAGTGCTTTGAGACTAGCAAATGTTGATTGTTTTAGAATTTTGATTGTCCCTTTTATCATATCTGAATGTATCTTTACATGTAACTTATGCTACATTGTCTATTATTATTATCTTTTTTTTTGGGACATTGATATTGTTGGAGATAAGATTTCTAGGAGATCATTATAAAAATTTCCCATGATGTTTGCTCATTACAAAAACCTTCCTCTATCAGTTGAAATTACAATCGTCCCCCTTAACACTAACAAATAGAGGTGTTCTTTTAGGGCAATTGATAAAATATCAGCTTATCTATACTCTATACTCCAAGTCTCTAAGACTTAAATGTGCCAACTGTTGCATTAATCCAACATTCTTTTCCCCCAAACACAGGTTGTTTACTTCATAGCTTAAGTGAATGCATGCAAATCCTATTGATTCTGGAAAAGCTAAAGCAAAAGTTGAAGTAGGGAAATGTTGGAAGTAATAACAGTGAGTGTTTGGAAAATGAAAAAAAAAAAGGTTGAAAAGCACTTCTATTAGACTAACCAAACTTTCATCTATGTAAAAGTAACATGAAAAACTGAAGTTAAAAGTGGTCCTTCAGTGCTCTAGCCTCTAGCTTATGTGTGTGTGTGTGTGTGTGTGTGTGTGTGTGTGAGAGAGAGAGAGAGAGAGAGAGAGAGAGAGATGTTAAACCAAGTAAAATGGGAGAAGAACAAGGATGATATAATATTGAATCAATAGACATTACAAGTAAAATGATAAGCAGCCATCTTTTCATATCTAAAGCTTAGATTTTACATAGGTGTGACAAAATAAGCTGGCAACTGATACAACAAAACACTGAACTTATATAGCACCTATTTATCTGATCTCAATGTCTGTTTCAGATGTTGCCGGAGGCCCTCGATCCGAACCATTATCGTTTCGTCTGCCTTTGAAAGATTGCTGGTTGAAAATCCTCTCCAACATACTTGAAGTTCTTGGTAAAGGCTGAATACTTCCATTCTTCTTAATAAGCTCTTCAAGAATGTTCTTTATGCTACTATCAAAACGACGTCTAAATGTTGGATATCTTGATATAGATTTCGTAATCCCCTGAAGTCTACATCAAAATGAAAATGCAATAGAGATTGTTTTATCAATATTATTTAGGATGTTTGGTTGAGCTTATAAGCTCTTCTAAACAACTTATAAGCTGTGTAAGAGAGCTTATAAGCAACCAAAAAGTATTTCACAAACTTATTGAAAAAGCTTATAAGATGTTAAAATGAGATGTTAGAGTTTATAAATTCCTTTAAAATAAGTTTGGGAATACCGATTTGTTTTAAGTTCTCAACACATTCCTCTACGTTTTGACTATAGTAATTACATAATTACCATTACTTACAGCTTATAAGCTCATTATCTTACTCTTATAAACTCTAGCATATTATAAGCTCTGAAAACATGTTATAAGATGTGAGAGTTTCTAAGCTCCTTAAAATAAGCTTAGCCAAACACCCTCTTATTGTAGAAGAGCTTACAAGTTTGTAACATCTTATTTTTACTTAAATTGATTCAACATAAAGAGGTAATGGGACTCTCGAATTTTAAGTACCCTTATAATATTTTTCATCTGACAGTTTAGCATTCCAATAAACAATAAAGATCATATTATTAACCAACAAATATGAAAAATGGGAATTGAAAAACTCTTTACCTTCGAGCTAATCCATCTAGTTCGGCTTGTCTAAGTTCGGATTCAGGTGGTGGGCCAATACTAAAGTTCTTCAATTTTGCAGGATTGCCCCTCAATAAAACTAACTTACCAAGGTATTCTTCCTCTGTCTCAGAAAGATTGTCAGCTTTAAGCTGTTCTTTCATGATCAGAAGTGGATTGAGAAACCACTCAAAGAACGTGTCTTTCGGCCTATTTGAGGATGTTATTTCAGTAACATTGTCGCCTGCATCAAGGACAATACGAATCACATAAAATCATTTGCACCACCAAAGAAAAATGATAAATAACAACATCTTTTCTCCTCTGTAACTATGTGTAACTACACAAATACCCTCTTGGTTTCATAATTACAGATACCCCCACCCCCCTGTCACCATCTGTATCAATGAAATTTGACAAGATTTACAGAAAGAGACTTGGAAGACGGCATCGAGTTGAAAGATTTTATTAAGATATCAAAGTTTTGGCATCGATAACATTTGTGTAAGTTCCGATAGAGGGGTGTGAGATAAGTTACAAGGGGAGGTATGTGTAATTAGACATCTATAAGCTTGTCATTATTTCAACGAAAAAAAACATATAGAAAACAATAGAAGAAGAATGAAGATACTTTTGCACTTACTTAGCAATATACCGGCAGAATTAGCTTTTGCTGAACGTAGAAGTGCCTGAAGAAGTGAATAAGCAGGTAAACCGATGCTTATGACTCTACCACTATCTTTGTTATTTTTGGCATCTTCAATATCTTTCAATGTTATTAACCCTTCTGAAGCTAGATCTTCAGCATGTCTCTGACACTCCTTGAATAATGCATCAGCTAACTACAAAATTCGTGTTTTTTCAAAAAGCAGTGTTAGTTTCTGAATAATAATTCTTTACTTTCACAAAATTTATAATAAAGGCATTGGTTAACCAACAATACATGCAATTAGGAAACTAAATAAAGTGTTTCATTTTATTGCTTCTGTTTAATGAAGCTATAAGCCAGAAGCACCTTCGGCAGGGCTGTGCTTTTTAAGCTTCTATGTTATTTTTCTATTATTTAAAAGTATTGTTATATTTCTTTTCCAAACACTCCCAACTCTAACTACTACGATGTTTTACAACTTTAGCTTCTCCAAAAGCAGAAGTATTTACAGTACCTCAAGGGGCTTCAACTCAACCATAGGGGCATTTAGAGAACCTGAACGTGAGGGTGCCTTTTTAAAAGAGCTTGGCCTCGTGAAAGAAGCTGAATTAGAAGTACTTCTTAATGGAGTCTTCTTTTGATAACGTGGTCTGATGGAAAATAAGAAAAGGCCACATTAGTTTCATTATACTTCAATTGATTGTGAAAAAAAAGAATTACAATATTTAAATGTCGAAAACCTAGGAAAGCAAGTTCCTTCCGGCATGTCAAGAATATCGTTGCTGTATTCGTCGTAAATAGACAAAGATGCAACAATATAACATAGTCCAAACCAAAAAGATCTCTCCTGCAATCAGAAAAGCCACCAAGAAGATCTTGTTCGTAATATAGCCATACCAAAATGTAAATTCAACCTGATATACAATAACAGTTGCATAAGCACCCAAGAAACTATTACTGCTGGTACCTGCTAGTGCTACAAACAACTCCCTAGAATTTGTCATAATTCCACGAACCACCCCTAGGAGTTCCGAAAAATTACTCAAGCTAGCATACTTTTTGTATTATTAAAAAACATTGGGAGTGGTTGGTAGATTTCTTCAAACTTGCAGGTACCAACTGTAATATGTCAAACACGAAAGGGATGTATACGTAATTAAGTGTAAAAAATGAAAATTGCGAGGAAATTTAACCTGATATACTATAACGGCTGCATAAGCACCCAAGAAAATACTCGAAACCATCGAGCCCAAAACAGCCCCAGCAACAGCCAATGGCCATAGTAAAATTGCAAGGCCAGCAAATGGGACACAAATAGTTTCCAGAAATGGGCCTTCACGGCCTATGCAATCATGAAACAATCTATGCCAGCCTTTGAAAAGCATATAAGGGCTCTTACAAAGGGCAAGAATCGAGATTACTGGTAAATCGATCATTGCACCAAGTATTCCAGCTATTAGAGCTAAGGGAACATATAGCAATCTGCAATATAGAGCATGAATATTGAGTTCAATAAAAGGCTACATGACGAAAGACGATGTAATATAGGGAATGTTTGGGAATTTTAAACAAATGCTTTTCTGTTTTTAGCTTACATAAAGCATAACATGAGTGTTTTGTTTTGTTGCTTCATCTTAAAATTAGCTAATCAGCTTCTAGATTCATTTTCTATTAATAAAATTTCTTTTGAACTTTCTTCGCCAAACTCTCAACTTTGAACATTCCAACTTTAGTTTCTACTTTAATTTCTCAAAAAGCAGAAGTTGATGCTAAAAACCCCCTTGACATTTACAAAAATAAATTATAGATATAAAATAACCTAAACCCTGAAATGGAAAAAAAATGAGAAGAAAAGAAAGAAAAAGGACTTCTAAATAAGCAGTTTTGCACATTGTCGCAAGCATATAGAGGAACGTTTCCTATTTGACTGAGATTGGGAAAAAGATTTAGTATTCCATGGAGAGCATTTTACACCATCTTGATTTTGGAGAACTGAAAACCAAGTTAATGATACGAGTCACAGGTAGTGTTAGCAAACTGTACAAAATAGCACTGTAAAGCCTTTTTGCTTTTCTCCAGGAATTTAAGAGTGTTCGGAAAATCAACTTCTGATTATTTTAAGTGGAAATAAACTAGAAGCTGGAAGCACTTGAGAAATTTTTTTAGCTTCAGCTTCTACCTTTGAGGTTGTTCTCATAAACAAATGGAAGTTCGTTTAGATTAATAAAAGTTCTTCTCAACTTTCTTTTTTCAAAACACTCCACAACTTTTTTTATCAAATATTCATCACTTCTACTACTCCAATTCTTACCACTTTAGCTGGTACTTTAACTTCTCCAAACGCAACTTTTTTTGGCTAACACCCACTCAATAAAAGAGAGAAGAAAACAGACCTGATCTCGTAATATTTCCCTTCTGATGGCCCTTGACGCCGTAAATCATCCATAATTGAAAAATAAGAGTGATAACAAACATCCGAAAAATCCCTAATTATGGTGAAGCTTCCTTTGACGGCACCCCAAGTTCCATCCTGGTGAAAAAGGAAAAAACTTTTAATACTAAATTCACTTAAACAAAAGAACAGAAGTACAATACGCTTTGTCTTGGCACGAATTACGTACACAAATACAATGATAGAATTTATTTGTCTTCCCTTCTTCAACAGCCTGAAAAGTTGCAAAGATTGGAGCAAGCAAGCCATAAGCAGCCCCACCTAAAACGCTTGAGGCCATTCCGACAGGTGGCCAAGCGATTGCAATGGCTGGAATAGCTATGGAAAGAACGAGCTTCAAACCAGGACCAAATTGTTTTGTGCTGACATGGCAATAAATGGGAAGGTGTATTATTTCAATATTTTTTGCTCTTAATGGGTGTTTGCAAACTCTACTCTTCTGGAGAAGCTAATGAGAAGTTAAAGTTGTAAAAAGTTGTAGTAGTAAAAGTGGGGAGTGTTTAGGGAAAAAAAGGGAAAACTTAAAAACAAAACAGATTGAGTTTTATGGGAAAAAAATCTGAGAAGCACTTTTACTACTCCATTTATCTTCTAGAACAACCTAGAAGCTAGAAGTTGAAGCCAAAAGCATGTTGTTAGATGCTTCTAGCTTCTAGCTTATTTCTGCTCAAAATAACCAGAAGCTAGTTTTCCAACACTCCCAACGAAGTGCTTTTTTTAGAGTTTGCAGACACTACCTCAACCAGGTGAAGAGATTTTACAAGTAAAGCAAAGTTAAGAACATACCTCAAAACACAGTAATAAGTATACAAAAAGTGAACAGGCCAAAGACCAAGAATTATCCCCGAGAGTGCGATTGTCATTATGAGAAATATCACTGGGAACATAATGATACCTGAAATAATGGGAAATAAAAATAATTTTATGAACACTATCCATTAATTAGAAAATATATCTTACATGAATTTTTCAATGAAGTTATAGATAGAACAACATAGTTAAGGCTTTCCTACATTTGAACTTTGAGTGCAAGAATAGAAGTTTCCTGAAATATAAATGTTTTCTAAATTAAACAATAAGCATGACGAAAGTCTGAAAAATGAAAAAACCATGTCAAGAACTCAATATCCATAATTTGAACATCTTGAGTTGGCTCATTACAATCGACATTATCAACAACTCAGGATTATGTCAAACACTTGCGAACATTCGCTATAGAATATTATTAAAACCCTTACGAAAATTATTCCACACTTCGAGTACTAATTGTGCTACAAGGACAAAGAATGACATCTCTGACTGAGGACGTGACAAAACCTGAGAGAAAATGACTACAAAATACCCCCAAAAAAAGTACAAAAACACAGGGAAATTGGACACAAGAAATAAATAGGAAATTAACAAAAGATTAATAATAAAAGACAGACCTTTAATGAAGCCCAGAATCAGAAGGCCAATGAAGAAAGGCAAGAAACAGATGAAGTGCCACAAAGAAGCCCACACACCCCTCGGTGGCTCCATTTTTTCCTCTTCGATCTTTCACTCAAATCACCACAAACCCATCTCAAATTTAATCGAAAATACTCTGAAAATGCTGGAGAACTTTTAATTTCGGAAAGGGTTTTTATTTTTTCAAAAAAAATGTTCTTTTATTTTTCCCAGTTAAGCACACTATTTGAACCAGATACCCTCCCAATACACAGACAGGAGTAGTGGGTTTTCCATCTACAAGATTCCCTTTATGTTTTCGAAGAAAAATTGAGTCTTTATTTATGGAAACTATTCAAAATAAGAGAATCTACATGTATTTATTGTGGGCTTTTCGATATTAGCGAACTAACGGTTGCAATAACTGCTGGAAAGCCAGATAGATTGATTGGGTAGAAACATTTTCCTCCTCGCTAAGCTTTAGAATAGAAGCAAAGAATACTCTTTCATAATCTTTTTCAGTATATTATAATATATATTTCCTTCCAAAATTATTCGATTTTTTAATAATCAAAAGCATGAATGTAAGACTGAAAGCAAGATCGCGTTTTTGTTACTTTATCCATGCTTGTAAATGCCAGCAACTATTCGACAGATAATGAGTAACAATTAATAATTAGTTAATACTTAATAGGTTAAGTTTAATTAAAGACAATATACAATATGTAATTACTTCACGTAATAATTACTTTTGATTTTTCATTTATGCAGTAAACTTTCTTTTCTAAAGTTATATAGTATTTATAAATCGCATTTATTTTTTATATATTAAGGGGGTGTTTGTAATTTAAAAAAAATACTTTTTAGAAAAGTGCAGCATTTTGGGTTTATAAAATACTCTCAATCTCAAACTTATGTTAATTTACGAAGAAAATAACTAGAAGTTTGAAGCAATTAAGAGTATTTTCTGGTTTTAATTTCTAAATTAATGAAAGTTTTTTTAAATTAATAAAACTATTTTTTGGCTTCGTTTTTCCAAATATTGAACTACTTTCTAACACGTGTTTTGTTTTTTTTTCAATCACTCTCTACTTTTACTATATATATATATCTTTAGCTTTTATTTTAAATTCTCCAAAAATAATAGAATTGCACCGTAATTATTAAAAAAAATGTAAAAATATATTTACAATTGAAAAAAAAAATCATTAATCATTTAGGATTTTGAATGGGAAATATCATGATTTATTATATTTATTTCAATTTAAAGTTATTAATGCATTAAATGTAATAATATAACATTGTTTAAAAAGAGAAAGAAGAAATGGAGCTGTCTTAAGATGCTTAATTATGTTAATGTGTTTCATTTAGAATCTTGTTTTATGACATAGCAGTTAACATAGAATTCATATCTGTCAATGTCGAAATGATACAGGTGTTTATGTATAAGTCACAGTTTGGTACTATATTATTTGGTTTTTTTCCCCCTTTAAATATGCGTAGTGATGAGAATATTAGCTTTTAAATTGAAAACATCTTTTGCTATAGAAGAAAACGTAATGTTGTTTTAATCATAAAGTGATAATTTTAAAGAAAGAAACCTCAAAGGGTAAGACAGTTAGACACGAGTTTTAAAGCTACTCGACATCAAAAATCATGATTCAAACTCTTTAATATTTAGTTAAGGATTGATGAATCCCGACGAACACGTGATTTGTAAAGTCCTTTTAAATAAAAAAGAAACAAATAAAGCAGCTGGTCCATGGGCTCCTTCTTTCTTTAGAGCAGATACTTTTCTTGGGCCTTAGTTACAGACATTTCCTCTTGATTTATTGGGCCTTGGCCCATGTGGTCCATTTTGAATGTGCATTAAATGGGCTTTTTTGTTTTGTAAAAGAAGCTTAAGTTGGCTTTTCTGAGCCCATTATTTAGTTAACTAGGCCCAATAAAGTTTACCCTTAAATGGGCTTTCTAAATCCTTTTAAAGCCCAATAGCTTAGGAACAATTCGAGCATGTGATCATTTACCACCAACATCTAAGTAAAAAAAAAATCTCCATTGAACGATGAGCTTGACCACACTATCCAAGTTTGATTCATATGCAATCCAAAATTATTACATTATGATTTTACGATTGAATGTACCTTTCGCCCAATAGAAAGATAAAATATATCAATTAATAACAATTGTTATATTTATAGATAGTTTGATCATTAATAACTATTGAGATAATGGATTTTCGTCCGTTGGTGGGTCGCTAGATCCCTTAAATAATGTCTATATTTCAAATTATAATTTATAAATATAACAATTGGGTTAGAATGGTCGTCCTGATTAGACCTTTATAATTTCCGAACAAAAGTCTATTGTGGGTTTGTTTTTACGTAAAATTAATTCTATTTCTTCTATTTTTCAAAGTCTTAGACTACCAACTTTAATTAGATTATAATTCTATGGGATTTTAAACATGAGATCTCATCCAAAATCAAAGTACAAATAAGAAAGGAAAAAAAGAAAGGGTTGATTCCATAGGATCTCTCACAAAATCTTTAGGATTGCATGCGCCAACGAAATACAAATCTTAGGAAATACGTGAAAGGATCTATCTTGTGCTTAACCCTTTGTTCTAGCAAAGCATGCGTCCTCAAAGCCTGCAAAAGTACCATCATTTCTTTATGACCTCAACTGCATATGATTGAAAATTTAAACTAGGGAAAATTACACCTGGGTCCCCGTCTTTTGGGGTATTTATATTTAGGTCCAGAAGAATCGATTTATTACAAATTAGTTCAAAATTTTGTTAATCGTTAGTCAAACTTAACATTTTCGTTAAAAATTTAAAAAAAAGAAAAAAATTATGAAAGGACTGGATTACCCTTTTGGACTGCATTGTAAAATTATCAAACTATAAGGACCTAAATGTAAAAGTGGTGGCGCACCACTCTTCGGTGACGGACACGGTCGATCCGTACGATATTTTCGATCTACGCATCATGGGTAAGCTGGTGGTGAAGTTGGATCGAAAATCCAACGGTCGGATCTTCGTTAATTTTAGATTTAAGAATTTAGAGTTTAGGTGGATTTTCGAATATTTGAACTGAAATTAAATCCGGTGTGGTTGTCAAATGAGAGAACGGACTTGGGGGATATGACGGGCTCGATGATAGGATCGTCGTGGTATAAGGTGTCGACCACCTGGGTGGTGGCTCCGGCAACGATGGCGGCGGCGAGATATTTTACATTTAGGTCCTTATAGTTTGACAACTTTACAATGCAGTCCAAAGGGTAGTTTAGTCCTTTCATAATATTTTTTCTTTTTAAAATTTTTTTTTAACAGAAATGTTAATTTTGACTAACGATCAACGAAATTTTGGACTAATTTGTAATAAATCGATTCTTCTGAACCTAAACATAAATACCCTAAAAAATGGGGACCCAAGTGTAATTTTCCCTTTAAACTATTGAGTTGTAAAATTAAATTATGCTATATGTAAAATAATTAATTAGTCACATGATTTTCTTAACTAAAAATAAAATATATAAGGAAATGAATTATTTTATGTTCAATATTTTCTCAGCAATTCTTGTTCGTACTTGAATTGATCAAACTACGTTAATCATGTGACGAGTATTGTACACTTGTCATATGATTGATTCTATCTCGTCTAGTTTTATCTAGAATTTCTTGGGATATAGGTTCAAATCTAGCTTATAACAACATGCTTTGTGGATGTGAGATAGATATATACCCAAAAAAAAAAAAAATGAAAATTGAGTGATTAAAAAAAGATGGTAATATAAAATTATAATTAATAATTATTTGGCAATATTGACTTTTATATTGTCACACATCATTTTGAGTCATGCATGATTTTTTTTTATCGCTATATGAATATCTTGATAAACCATATTAATAAAAAAATAAAAAAAATAAACTTAGAGTATATATCATATGTCCATGAATTTAGGTGCATAAATTAAAGTTTGTTTCAGCAATATTGAAAATGACATTCTAATGTCCTAAGTTGTGATGAAATATCTGATCTAACTTAGTTGATCCAATTATTATTGTTAAAGTTAACAATTTAGTTGACCCAACTAACCAAAAAATTTACCCAATTTAATTGTTTTAACTCATTTACCAATTTGAGCATCAACACAACAAAAGAATCAATAGCTTATAAGAAGTCGATAGGATTAATTAAATAATTAGAATTTGATAGAAATCCATCACTTTTATTTGGAAAAATAGTTTTTCCTTATCCAAACTATTACATTTTTCGTATTTTACCTTCTAAACAACTAATCGTGCAAACAATATGAAGTTTTTGCTAATTCTAATAGAAACATTAATTACTCTATTTGGCTGTGACTATTTTCGTAATATTTATTAGTTTTCTATATATTATTTCTTAATTCCTAAATATTTAATAATTATAAAACATATGCAATGTACCATGATGGGAAATAATATCCAAAATAAAAAAAATACAGAGAAAATTATTATATTAATTAATTAGGAATAATTGGCCGACATAATTTGTGTTACAAATAGGGCCATGAGCATAGGTTTGAGCCCGACATAACAAATCCTTTTATGGGACACACAAAGTATGGCTCATTTGGACTTTACTCAAATCCAAAGATATCTTTTCAAATTATTAACTACAAAATTATTAGTTTCTTCACCACTATTCATGTGGGGCTGTCACTTTTAAAACAAAAACTCTAAGAATCTTCTCTTCTTTCTTTTCTTGCATGATTTATGTTTTTCATGATTAGATATTAAAATATTGACATTTAAGGTTTTGGGTCCAAAAGTAATTTTTATTATAATTTATAAATTAACTTCTATTTGGTATAGGTTTGTCTTGCACAAATACTACATAATGTTGAATAAAGAGTTAACCTAAGTCCAAAGTTTTCTTGAAATGCTCCAAAATTCATATGGTGGAGCTAATTATATGTTAAAAAGCGACATATTGGTTCATAAAGAGTTAACTTAGAATTACTATATATATTTTATATGCAAAAGCAACTATAAAGTTTGCTTTTTTTACCAATAATTTCGTCAGGTGTGCGTATTTTATCAAAAAATCACTGAGATCTTGCAACTTTACGGATAACCCATTGAAGTTTGTAATATATTCATAAATACTACTAAAATTTTAAAACGTTACAAATACTCTAAAAGTCAATGAAAATCGACAATTTGTCATTAGTTTTAGGAGGTATTTGTAATGTTTTGCAAACATTACAGTAAATTTCGTAATGTTACAAGGTAAGAATGTCGACCTGATCACTAAGATAAAAATGTTTCAATAATTCTAATTTTTTGATGTGATGTATAACACAAATACAAACATCATGATTTAGACACACCACGATAAATACATCAACCCGATTTTGTTTTTAACATTTATCATTATACAGGTATTCGACACAATATCAGACATCAGATAATATTGCACAATGGTTTTTTAAAAAGTTTCCGTGGATTATATAAGAATTATCTGCCTACACATCATCTTTTTAAGTAATGGAAAAGCTCTAAAAGATGAAAGCTAGTTGTAAACCACTAATTAACTGAGTTTTAAAGCAAAATCAATGTATAAATCTAAGCAAAAGATGATACTTAGTGGGAGTTGGTCGACCACAAATGGAAACGAATTTAAATATCCAAATTTGCTGTTGCTTTAGGGAAAGAGATTGGTTGATTACAATGTCAATGGCCCACCTTGTAACATCAATTTAAAGTGTGAAAAGAAAACATCTAATTAAATGGAAACATATATCAATTTCATTGAATTCAACTTTGTGGCTACAACAAGTAAAATGAGGATAAGTATGACATTGGAATTCAATTTTAATTTCTTGTTGCACATGGTTAGATACCCTTTGGATTAGCCAACCACCCAAAAATAAATACATAAAATAATTAAGCTACTTTTATCATCTATTACTTTTCTTCTTACACTAGTTAAATTATAGGATCAATTGCACAAATTCTGCTAGTTCTTCGTTTTTTATAATTTTACTATCGAAACTTTGCAATCTTATACTTATCTTCCTTAGAGGGATATTTATAAGATTTTTTGTGGATATTATGTATATATATTTATATTTTAAGGAAAGCATTTATAAGATTTCAGTTAATCAGAAATTTATATTTCGGATGTTTTTAGTAAATCTGAAGAATTTGTGTAATTAAGCTAGATTATATACATGAATTATTCCATCAATTAAGTTAACTAATTATTTAATTTAATTAGTATATTTGAAGTCCATAAAGTGATAATGATTGGATCTTCATTGTAAATCAAATGATCGCATTTGCCAATAGGTAAAAGACAAAATCAACCATTATATTTTCGTTGAATAAATAGGATAATAATGAAATTATGAGTAAAATATACTTTTTCTTATAGGTTAGAATGTTACACAATGAGAGGATGCTAAGTCTTACAAAATAAACATAAAATATATATAACTCGTTACTCATATATATTTATAGGACAAATTACATTTGATATCCTGAAATTTTGTTTAATGACAAATTAGTCCTTATTCAAAAACTAGAAAATTCCTCTTAAAATTAATTTCATTATTTATGTAAAGTTTTGAAAATTACGATTATTAAGAAAGGTTTTGACCGATGTCTACTAGGTTTAAACTATATTTCTTTTAATTTAGATTGATTGATTGTAGGAGACAAGACATTTACAATGATATAAATATATCCAAAATGGAACAAAACTTTTACATAAATAATAAGATATAATAGGTATTTTCTTAATTATAAAACAAAAGCAACTAATATGTAATTATACCCAACTTCAGAGACAGTAGATATATATTCCCACATATATATAACAAATATTTTATTTATATTCGACGATTCTTCGTCGAATCATATCCTTTTTATTTTTTTTTTCTAAGAAATTTGATCCTTGTCATTACAAGTAATAAAATCCAAACCTCCATATTGGAAGTAATATCTGTTAGATCTGGTCAAACTCAATGGTTTCTTATCCATTTAATCAAACAAAACATATTACAATACAAAATAAATAAGAATTGCATATAATAATATTAAAATTGTAGATATCAACCGACTATGATGTGATAGTCATACGCACCGTTAATTAAGCAAACCGTGTAACGAACCAAACCCGATCCCATGTGCTTAAGTCCCCACATAATCAGCAGAGCAAATTCCTCCATATTCATCCAATGTGTCACAACATCAAGGCCTATCTGAAATTTTTATTTAGGAATAATTACATTTTAGGTAGATTTAGCCTTATATAATGAGATAAAATTAAGCCAGCAAATTAAGAAGCATAATTTTAATGAAAAAAAGCAGCTTGGTCAATTCTGTGGTCAATTTGAAGTAGAAAATCTATCTACTAGCCAGGATAATAGTAACGCTAAGAAACACATGAAAGATATTACATTTCATGATTTTCCTAAAAGAAAACATAGGAAAAGAAAAGATAAGAGAGAATTTAGAAGAGAAAAAAGGAGAGCGAATGCGCCCCCTATTGTTTACAGAAAATGTGGAAAAATTGGCCATTATGCTAATAAATATTGGGTTAAGAAAAAACTCAGTACTTTAGAAATTGATAATGATCTCAAAACGATACTCTTAGCACACTACTTCTTCATTCTGATTCTGAAGAAGAAGAAGTGCCTGTTGATGGGCTTGAAGCTTTGGATAATAATAACAGTTCTTTTGATAGTGAAAACTGTGAACCTTGTAAAAATTGTTTACCCTGTGATAAGGAAGATAGCTCCTATCAAGAAGAAGGTAATAACCTTTATCAAATTATTTCCCAATTTCAGGAGATTAATGTCCTTAATAATGATAGTATAATAGAAATTTTGAAATCTGTCAAAGATCCTAAAATTCGATCAAAAATTCTTGATCAAATAGGAGAAAAAGATTTTCCAAATAAGCATGATGATTTCATTCCAAAATCTTCTGAACCATATACTATGGCAGAAGTAAAACGAATGTTAAAACAAAAGCAAGTTGGTGAAACCCCAACAAATGCTAATGATTTAGCAATTGAGATTTATAATCTCAAAAATGAGATTAAAAATTTGAAAAGCTTTAATCAAAATCTTGAAGAAAGAGTTTTCAAATTGAAAATTTAGGCCTATCTGAATTTTTTATTTAGGAATAATTACATTTATACTCCTCGATCTAGAGGTAAATATAACAATACCCTATCGATTATTAATAATTAATGAGACACCCTCTCAATTATAGTTCCATCTAATACCTAGCTAGGTTCTGCATTTAGGATAAGGGCTTATGTCTACGTTTTGTTGTATTTACCCCTAAGTCGAGGGAGTTTACGTGTAATTATATATATTTTTTTTAAGTTAAACATTGCTAAGAGAAAAATTGTAATTTCGCAAGTTTTTTAGATTTTTATTAGGTTTAAGGAATCTGTCTGTGATTTTCAATAATTTAAGGGGTTTTATTATATTTTTCTCTAAGTTGAGGGATGTAAGTATAATAATATAATAATATAAGGATTATTAGCAAAGCCAAGGCGGCTTGTATTTTAATGGTGAGAAATTTTGTCTACGCATAAGCTTTTTCTTCCTATATAATTCCCAAGTCCAACCACTCTCTTCTCCCTACTTACTAAGACTTAAAACTTTTAGAGAGAATAAGAGAGAAAAAAAATGATAAAGTTAAGGTCAAAGAGATTCTCCAGAAGCAGCTCTAAGCTAGGTGGTGCCGCCCCCGGCGGTGGTGGTGCCACCGCAAATTGTGTTGGTGAAATTAAGTGGGAATTAAGGCCCGGTGGCATGCTTGTTCAGAGAAGAGAAAATCAAGAAAGCACAGTCGAAGAAGTGATGATCACAATTAGAGTTTCAACAGTCTCACAGTGGCATGACATACAAGTTCAAGCGACCTCCACATTTGGTAACACTCCCTAAATACAATTCTTTTATTTATAATAAAATAAATATATATTTCAAAATTTTCTGAAAAACAAAATAAAAACCAAGAGACAAAAAAACAACATTTGATATATAGTATTACTAGGTTTGCGCCTTTTACAAATTCATTATCGGAATCTTGCAAATTTATGTGTACCCTTGGAGGTATTTGTAAGGTTTTTCAAGAAAGTATTATGTAAACATTTTTGTGTTTCAAGGATGGTATTTGTAAGGTTTCAAGATTTCGATAGTTTTTCAGAGTTTTAAACAAACTTTATGAGTTTGTGTAATTATCCCTATCTGTTATATATATTTTGGAAAACAAAAACAATTTATTCTAATATTGAATATTTGTATTAATTTTTTTTAGGAGAATTAAAGATTCTTTTGTCAATATTGACAAACTTGGAGCCCCAAGAGCAAAGACTATTGTTCAAAGGCAAAGAAAGAGAGGATGATGAACACTTGCACATGGTTGGTGTAAAAGATAAAGACAAAGTCCTCATGTTGGAGGATCCGGCTATAAAGGAGAGGAAGCTACTCGGGTTGACCCGAACCCGAATCCTGGGATCCACTTATCGTACAATTAGTGTGTAATTACATATTAAACATACCACTAATTAAAACCTTAGTGAAGTTAATTAATGCTTCTTGCTAGAGGTTTGTCTTATCTTCCACTAACAACAAAAAAAAAAAAAAAAAAAAAAAGATTATTACAATGATTAGATGTTTGATTATATATTACACTTTGGCTTGGTGAAGGGAGTTAGGGGTTCTTTTTTGTAAGCTGATTCATGTCCAAGTCATTTTGTATTAGTTTATTTAGGGTATGTTTTATATATGAAAAGTGATTATCTTGTTTTGTTTTCTCTTTATTTTGTAAAGAAATTTCCTTTTTTTTTGTGTGTGTCTATTGTTTATGCAGATATTGAGAGTTGAGACATACAGCAATGGAAAAAAATGACGTGTAATTAATATAGTCAGAATTCTGATTTGTTTTCCTCCAAATAAAGCTTTGGAGTCTGACCAACTACAAATTTACATCTAACTATTCTTGAGGTTTCTAGTAATGACAAAAGAGTCCTCAAAGGTATCTTCAAGGTATATGGAAGAGTTTCTTCAATGTAAACAGCAATTTCTTGACTTCAGGAGTGATTTCGTCCTGTATATATCCAATTAAAAAGAGAGCAAAAAAAGTTGGAAAATTTATGAAACAACATAACAAAAAGTAGTTAAAAAGAGGAAAAGGAAAAAGCATAAATTTACAAACCAAGTGATGTTCTTTGAGTGCATCAAGTGAGTTTCTAGAGATTTTGCTGACAAGCTCATCCTCCTCTTCAAAATGCCTGCCAAACATCTTTTGCTGCTCCTCAGAATTACTGCCAATTATCTGTAACAAAAGATTTCAGCATACTACACAAGAGAAATTGTCTTTAAGAAGCCAAAACAAAAGCAGTGATCAATTTATCAATTATCTCTATAAGTACGATTATGAAAGCAAACATATCATGAAAAAATTCAATAGAAAGTATACTAGTGTCATCTCAAGTTCTGGTGCACTAACCAGCAATCCATGGTTCCACACAAACAGGAACAAGGTATTTTGATAGTCAGCTAAGTAGAGTAAATATCTTAATTCTTCAACCTCTAGTCTTAAGACTTTAAAAATTATTTCACAAGTATTCTTTATCGAAAAAGTAATGCATCACATATATCATAATAGGCATCTCTACAAAATTTCACAAAAGAACAGTTTCGTTAACAAATTGAGAATCTCTTACCTTGATGGATACCTTCTGGCCTTTCTTGGCATAATCAACCGGCTTACAATCTTTATCCTTAATCGACGCTATTCGTCCAATATCAATGAACTCCTTTGAGGGAACACATATAGGAGTTCCAACCTGTAAGGCATGGAGATTTTCAGGAAGAATATTAAACATCAAAAGGCAGCAAATTATTAGAATGCAAATTATAAATAAAATTAGCTTAGAATTTTTCAGAAATAGAGATTATCAAATAAATTACCTTTGCAGTGCCTTCAAGGACGTCAACCCCCAAAATAATGGGGTCCTTCTTATTGAAGACACGGTAGGGCATTATCTTGAGGACACAGGGAAAAACTGCTTCCTCAGAAGCTTCTCTCTTCTTTTCCTCCTTAAGATTATCTATGTAAGCCTTAAATTGATCAAATAGATGGTAAATGATGTCGGCACTAAATATTCTGACACCAAGTTCATCGGCCATCTCCCGAGCCTCTGGTGTTACTTTAACATCAAAAGCCAATATTGTCCTGTATTCTTTTTTCTTCTCAAGCATGACACTTGCCTCCATCACATCCTTTTTGTGTACTGGACCAATGCTTATACCACTGACAGGTATTTGAACTGCTGGACTTTTCAAGAACTCGAGCAACGCTTCTAAGGACCCAAGTGTAGATATGTACCACAGAATCCATATAACACATTAATCACTTTTAATCAAACTTAGAGCCTCAAAACTTTTGTAACACAGAAACGAAGTCAAAAAAATTTAATGCGGGCTAAGATTAATACTCTCAAACCTGAAATATTATGAAAAACTACACCCTGAAGTTTGGCTGATGTTAACGGAAAAACACCCTGAAACTAACAGAAAATCATGGATTCAGGGTGTGTTTTGTAAAACACACGACACACAAAATGGAAGTATACTTACTGCAATTACACCAGTATTATCCAAAATCCCAGAACCACCAGAAGCATAGTTAACACCGTGAACTATTCTGCTTCCATTCGTCGAGGGATCATTAAAAGGTGGGATAAATGGAAGCTTGAGCTTTTCTCCAAGAATGTCAATGACATTTTTGCCATTGGTGAATCTTCCTGAAGTTCCAAGAGGAAAATCAATTCCATAAGGAAAGTAATCTGCTTTGGCCCTTGAATTTGAGAGGAAATTGTTGTTGCCATTGTCAACTAAAGAACTCCCAAAAACAAACATTCCTCTGGTTTTGGGATCATTATTCTGTGCTATGAGAGAAAGGGATGGAGCAAATAAAGAAAACAGAAGAATGAGAAGAGTTGGAGACTTTTTTGAAGTTGTTTTTCAGGCATCATGTTTGGTTTTTGCTGTGTATGGAGAGGGTGGTTCGGTGTAATTTATAGAAAAAGTAGAAGGCTGAAAAATTAAATGAAGACATATATATTTTATATTATATTGATTTTCATAATTTGCATTACCTTTAATTGAATTGCTTTAATGACTTGTGCAATTGGCCAAATGCAGAGATGGAAGGAAGGGGCTAGTAGGGACAGCATATATCCCCTTTTGGGCAAATTACACATGGTCCCTAACATTTTTCATATTTACATATAATACGTACCTGCATGCCACAAACAACTATTTGATCTCCTTCATGAAGCACACCATTCACCAGTACCACATCAACAGTTGTCCCATGTCCTTCAATAACTTTAACCTCCAGAACGGTACACTGCAGCAGTGTTGAGGTTGAGGGTAAATAATAAAAAAATTACTGATCAGACAATGTTTCTCACTCGATAAAAGTGAAAGGAAAACCAACCTGCACTTTGTTACTATATGTAAGTCTTTTAACCATTGTTTTCTGAGCCCATTGAATCAGTAGTAACAATAAATCAGGGATGCCTTCGCCACTGTTCGCCAAAATCACCAAACATTATAAGGGGTTATAGTTCTAGAGAGGATGAAACTTAAACAGCAAATTCAGGAACACGGTTAAAGTAGTCAATAAAAACCTTATAGCACTAGTGGGTACAATGCTGAACGTTTCCCCCATTTCTTTGTTTTTGTAATACAACTCCGTATTAAGCCCTTGCTCCTTAAACTGTGTGATAATCTATAACAACAGAACATTTCCATCAGATAAGAAATCCACTGAAATTGTATGGCAAAGAAAGGAAGAGCAATCTTGATCTCAGTACATGGCAATGAAATGCTTGAATTGATCTGATCAGATTCTTTGTTTGAGAACAATGTTGTAAGAATTGAGTGATGGATTGAAAATTTAGTGCATCTTCAAACTTGATTTGAGAGTGAACATTGTATTTAGTAAATAGTTTAGTGATGAGTTCAGTTTCAAAAGAGGTTTATATATTACGTCATCATTAGTCCTTTAAGTTATTGATTCAACGATAAAGTAATCTCACTCAATAAATATTCTAGTTTAATCTTTAGCTTCTTTAAATTCTTTTCAAGATAAAAGTTTTAGTCAGTCGTAGGTTTTAAGTGCCTGCTTTATATATAATACTAGTATTTTACGTGTGCTACGCACTGTTTGTACTAAATAAAACTTAAAATAATATTTGTTTAATCAAATTTTAACATCATTGATCTTTTTTTATCAGCCTTAATTTCGAAGTTGTTTTTGTGAAAAAAGAATCTCCATTCGTATTTTACTTGTGGGCTTCCCTTGTAATTGTGCTTTTAAAGGTCTATTACGAAATTGTTAATGCAAAATTCTACAAATCATATATATATATATATATATATATATATATGAAAATGAATGAGTGAAATGTTTTAGGAAACATATTTATGTGGCAATGAAATGGATAAGTTAGGATTGGTCCATTTTGCCATGTATATTGTTTCTATAATTAATTTAATTAATTATTATTTTTATAACTTACATATGTATTTATTGGCTTTCCATACTTTTGTTTATATCAACTATTAAAAAATTTGTAACTCCTATTTAATTATAGAACTATATAACTACTTTATATAATATTAAAATTAATTTTTTTTTTCAACATATGGTTTTAAGTAAATTTTAATAAGCTTTAGAGTTATCCATATGATATTGAATGTTCGTTAATAAAAATAAAGATAAAATAATGTATTCAATAAATCCATTACAAAATTATATTTAATATTTTAATTTCTAAGAAATATTTTTGATATAGCAAATTCAAATAAAAATTTATCTAACTAAAGTAAGGAATTTTTTTTAAATATAAGTTTAAATAAATTTTATTATTATTTTAATAATATAAAATAAATAAACAATTAATTTTTGTATTTTTTTTTCCAAATACACGTGTCTTTGTTCATTTGTGGTAGAAAGTTATATTTATTTATATGTAAATAAATTTCTTAAATTATTATATTTGAGTATTAATATTTTTCATAATATAAAAGAAATTTCAATGATGAAATGAATATTATTATGACTCAATAACGAAACAATAATAGATTATTTAATAAAAAAATAATATAAAGTATAATAAACAACTATTTTTTTTACCAAAGAGACAAAGAGATTCCAATCATTATTTATATGCATGGTTTATTATTAAATATTTTTTTAGTATTTTAATTATCATTTTAATATTTCTATAACTGTCATGATATTCCTTCTCTATATATATGTATAAATATATATTCGTTCTATTATAAATATAAAATTAGTACTTTGTCATAAAAATATCATATTACTATTTTTATACATTTAAAATGAGTTTTATATACAAAATTCCTGATTATTTTATAAAATGAATTACTTTGGTGTGTACGCTTCAAATTTTGAATTAATAATTTTGGACATATTATTAATAATCATATAAAAAATATAATATAATTTATTTAATAATATATATTTTATAAGTAAATTACCCGTGCAATGCAAGGGTTAAAAAACTAGTATTACTTCTAAAATAACATGTCAATGCATAATTAGCCAAAAAATATAGTGCTCCTTTCAAAGACAAAAACAAAATTTTCCTTCCCTAAACAAATATGTGCACAAAGCCACCAACCTTCTAGTACGAAACTCAAAATAAAAGCAAGTTTTGCATTAACATAAATCAAATTCTAAGTCTTACAACACAACGAAATAAGTGTTTAAACTAAATGAAGTGCTTGATTGCTGAGTTGGATGCAAAGTGTTATCATATCCCTGATGGTTCTTCTAGGTGATTCAGTTCTAAGACACCCCAAGTTCTACCACTAATTAATATATTTTCTGCTATTAAAATAATTCAAAACTCTAAAAAATTAGTATTCGGTCAAAATCAATATAATTGTCGCTGTCAAATATATAATAGTACTAGTATGCAACTCATGCTGCGCACGATTATATCTGAAATATATCATTTTTTATATTATATATATGCCTCCTTATTTAATATATAGTAATTTATATTTTTTTTATGAATAACTTGTATCATTAACAAAAAAAGAATTATTTATAACAATCAAGTATGACATTAAAATAGTAAAATATAATTTTGTGCAGTCATATATTTTTAGAGGCGCTGAGCAGAGCATACCAAAACCAGACCACCCAAGTAATTCCATAACATATAAAATAAATTTTAGAATGTATATACATACATATATTTTACCTCAATTTGTGTTCCTTCAAAATGCAATAATAAAAAAGAATTGAAATCATACAAATAGAGAGCAAAGGTGAATAGTGCAACAATATTTGATATTTAAAAAAAGAGAGAAAAATGCAGGAGACTAAAAAGCAAAAATAAAAAGTTAAAAGTTGTAGCTTGAATTCAAAACATTCTTGATACATTTTCTTGTCAGCATCTACAAAGGCAAAGTCATAGATATGGAGATCAAACTTGAGATAAATAAAAAAATGTATGTGGACTGTTGATTGAATCTAGCCATGTAATAGTGAGAATGTATGTGTACATCACTTTGAAACAATCTCTAGAGTAAGTAAATTTCTCTTTTTTTCCAAAACGAAAAAAGAAACATCATTGAAGAATGCACGTACGTAATATCGAACTATATTTGAATTACTAATTTAGTACATACCTCCTATTGGTATAGCCTTTCCTCATGTGCACCATATAGAAAGATCTTCTTAACAATTCCTTCAAGAAGTATTATAAACAATTTTTCATTTCATCAATACCATATGAATCTATTTCATAAGCTGTATGTTTCCCATTTAATTGTATGTATATTAATCAAAGAATAAATTCATATTAGAAGAACCTTGTCTAACCCCTCAATAACCTGCTATGTTCCTAAAAGAAGGGTCATTTTAGAAACATTCACAAGGATGCTAGGGTAATATTCACAAAGAGAGAATTTTTTTAGTGTGTCTTACCTTCACCTGTTCAGAATTAAAACAAATGTAACTTTGTGCTTCTGCACATCAAATAAACCATGTGGAAGAAATAGTCACAAACTAGATCTATGGTGGAAACTAAATAAATCATAAGCTTATAAATCATTAAATAAAATAATTTTCCCCTTCCCTAGAATATGGGATAAAATAGAGTCGTAAGATTTCGAAGAGAACAAAGAATATAGATCAGAAGCACAAAAGGTGACATGAAAACCGAAAAACTTCAAGAATCAGAGAAACATACTTGCCGAAAATTCAGATGAATTTATTTTCTTAACTCTCCTCTTCCCTCCTTTCACTTGGTTATGTTCAGTCCATCTCTGATTATTCTTTATTTACTAAACATACTACTAATTCTTTTACTGCTCTCCTAGTATACGTCGACGATATTATTCTTACAAATACTTTCTCGGACTTGAGATAGCCCGCTCCCCCGACGGAATCCTTATCTCCCAAAAACAATACGCATTGGATCTTTTGTCCGACACCGGCCTATTGGCTGCAAAACCGGCAAATACACCAATGGATGCACAAATGAAGCTCACTTCCGATGGCATTGCTCATGACGACATCTCCGGTTATCGCCGACTTATAGGGAGACTTCTTTATCTATGTACCTCCCGCCCCGATACTTCCTTTAGTGTTCACCACCTAAGTCAATTTCTTTCTTGTCCAAAGGTACACCACTTCCAAGCGGCACTCTGTATCCTCCGGTATATTAAGAATGCACCCGGCCAAGGCCTCTTCTACCCTTCTGCCGCCAAATGCATTTTAAAATCCTTCTCGGATTCGGATTGGTCCGGCTGCCTCAACACCAGAAAATCTATCACCGGTTTTTGCATTTTCCTCAGCGACTCTCTCATAAGTTGGAAATCAAAGAAGCAAACGACCGTCTCTCGCTCCTCCTCCGAAGCAGAATACAGGGCCCTTGCCGCCATTACATGCGAGATCCAATGGCTTAAATTCTTACTCAAAGACTTGCACATCGATCATCCCGATCCAGCAATTATTTATTGTGACAGTAAATCCGCAATGCAACTTGCTGCCAATTCCACTCATCACTAAAGGTCAAAACACATTGAAATTGATTGCCACATTGTTCGTGAGAAACTACACAACGGCCTCATTCATTTACTTCCCCTCAAGACTACGGATCAAACTACCGATATTTTTACTAAACCTCTTGCCACAAAACTTTTTCATAATCACTTATCCAAACTGGGATTGAAAAACATCCTATCTCCAGTTTGCGGGGCTCTTACCATACACCACACCAACGGCTCCTTCATCCATCAAATCTTCCACAAATCATGCTCCAACGTATCCTTCTGTATAGGATATTGATCAACGGCATCTTGCCTGGTGATGGAGGCAGGGAGGGTTGGGGTAGGGCTTGGCTTTAGTTCACATACGCACTCTCTCTCTTCTGGTTTGTATTGCCGACTGTCTGTATTTCGTAGAATACCTGGTCTCACTTTTGTGTTTTAAATTGAAAAAAGAAAATTGAAGAAGATTACAAATTTTAAATTTTCAAATTATGAGAATCAATGTGAGCAGTCTAAAAGTTTTTAGAAAGTTAAAAAAGTTGATCTTTCCATTTTTTGGACCCATTTCTTGGGTAAAATCTCCCAACTATATTTGAAAATGAATTGGCCGCATGAAGCAAGAGGAAATAGGTATAGGCTGAAATCTGAATCCTTGGGGAGAAGCTTGGCACCGATTTTACTTTAGCATTTATTTTATTTGCAGTGGAGATACTATTAATGATTAATAATTATTCTAATGATTTTACTATTTAAAAATAATTTAAAATTCTAAAAAATTAATATTTAGTCAAAATCAATACAATTTTGATAAAAACCGCTGTGAAATATAATAGTATAGAGTATAGATAGATAGGTCTACATTATTATATTTTCAAACTAGTTTTTGAAAAATACTCAAAATATTTATATTTATACCACGCGCGTGAATCACTTGTTACAGAGAGAAAGAGAGAGAGAGAGCATATTTTGACACAGAGAGAGCATATTTTGATGTCAAAGTTTGTGCAAATAAATAATTATCTTCATTACTCTTCAATCATATTCAAATACCCTACATCAAAATTAAATCCCCCCTAGAGTCAGTCAGTGAGTCAGTCTTAAGTCCCCTTCCACTAACCCCTCCCTAAAAAATTAAGGGCAATTTACATCTAACTATTCTTGAGGTTTCATGTAATTTACATCTAACTGTTCTTGAGGTTTCTTGTAATTTACATCTAACTATTCTTGAGGTTTCTTGTAATTACAAAAGAGTCCTAAAAGCTAGCTATCTTCAAGGTATATGGAAGAGTTTCTTCAATGTAAACAGCAATTTCTTAACTTCAGGAGTGATTTCGTCCTGCATATATCCAATTAAAAAGAGAGCAAAAAAAGTTAGAAAATTTATGAAACAACATACATAACAAAAAGTAGTTACTACAAAGAGGAAAAATAAGGAAAAAGCATAAATTTACAAACCAAGTGATGTTCTTTGAGTGCATCAAGTGAGTTTCTAGAGATTTTGCTGACAAGCTCATCCTCCGTTTCAAAATGCCTGCCAAACATCTTTTGCTGCTCCTCAAAATTACTGCCAATTATCTGTAACAAAAGATTTCAGCATACTACAAGAGAAATTGTCTTGTCTTTAAGAAGCCAAAAGCAGTGATCAATTATCAATTATCTCTATAAGTATGATTATCAAAGCAAACAAACATATCATGAAAAAATTCAATAGAAAGTATAATAGTGTCATCTCAAGATCTGGTGCACTAACCAGCAATCCATGGTTCCACATAAACAGGAACAAGGTATTTAGATAGTCACCTAAGTAGAGTAAATATCTTAATTCTTCAACCTCTAGTCTTAAGACTTTAAAAATTATTTCACAAGTATTCTTTATCGAAAAAGTAATGCATCACATATATCATAATAGGCATCTGTACAAAATTTCACAAAAGAACAGTTTCATCAACAAATTGAGAATCTCTTACCTTGATGGATACCTTCTGGCCTTTCTTGGCATAATCAACCGGCTTACAATCTTTATCCTTAATCGACGCTATTCGTCCAATATCAATGAACTCCTTTGAGGGAACACATATAGGAGTTCCAACCTGTAGGCATGGAGATTTTCAGGAAGAATATTAAACATCAAAAGGCAGCAAATTATTAGAATGCAAATTATAAATAAAATTAGCTTAGAATTTTTCAGAAATAGAGATTATCAAATAAATTACCTTTGCAGTGCCTTCAAGGACGTCAACCCCCAAAATAATGGGGTCCTTCTTATTGAAGACACGGTAGGGCATTATCTTGAGGACACAGGGAAAAACTGCTTCCTCAGAAGCTTCTCTCTTCTTTTCCTCCTTAAGATTATCTATGTAAGCCTTAAATTGATCAAATAGATGGTAAATGATGTCGGCACTAAATATTCTGACACCAAGTTCACCGGCCATCTCCCGAGCCTCTGGTGTTACTTTAACATCAAAAGCCAATATTGTCCCGTATTCTTTTTTCTTCTCAAGCATGACACTTGCCTTCATCACATCCTTTTTGTGTACTGGACCAATGCTTATACCACTGACAGGTATTTGAACTGCTGGACCTTTCAAGAACTCGAGCAATGCTTCTAAGGACCCAAGTGTAGAGGCTTGAACATACACGCCCTCACCACTCTTGTCAATTCTGCCCATCACCGTCTTCAAATCTTCCATTGCAGATTCTTTCATGTCCTCCAATTCATCATCGGGCCCCACCACATACAGACTAGTGCCTGCAATGGTGTGCTCAAGGCCCTACAAAATACAGATGAAGAAAAAAATAGTTAATAATTTTCCAGATACACGCAAGGCCAAAGGATTTAATATATGAGCATGTTTGATTACCTGTGCAGTGATCTTGATACCCTGGGCAGCCTTGATTTCTTTATGGTGCAAATATGCACCCTGCCAAAAAAATGACATAAAAATATATGTAAGAAAAAACATAAAAGCATTATTAAATGAACCCTATTCAACTACTAACATGAAAAAAGTTTCACCTTAACTCGGAGCTCCTTCATTGGATAGGGCGTTAATAATGCCCTAATATTGGTAACAATGGGCCCCTATAAGAAATACACAGGCAATAGTGTGAATGTGTCCTTCAGAAGTAACAAAAGGTTGAACATAAAGCATATAATACGTACCTGCATGCCACAAACAACTATTTGATCTCCTTCATGAAGCACACCATTCACCAGTACCACATCAACAGTTGTCCCATGTCCTTCAATAACTTTAACCTCCAGAACGGTACACTGCAGCAGTGTTGAGGTTGAGGGTAAATAATAAAAAAAATTACTCATCAGACTATGTTTCTCACTCTATAAAAGTAAAAGGAAAACCAACCTGCACTTTGTTACTATATGTAAGTCTTTTAACCATTGTTTTCTGAGCCCATTGAATCAGTAGCAACAATAAATCAGGGATGCCTTCGCCACTGTTCGCCAAAATCACCAACATGGTAAGGGGTTATAGTTCTAGAGAGGATGAAACTTAAACAGCAAATTCAGGAACACAGTTAAAGTAGTCAATAAAAACCTTATAGCACTAGTGGGTACAATGCTGAACGTTTCCCCCATTTCTTTGTTTTTGTAATACAACTCCGTATTAAGCCCTTGCTCCTTAAACTGTGTGATAATCTATAACAACAGAACATTTCCATCAGATATGAAATCCACTGAAATTCTATGGCAAAGAAAGGAAGATCAATATTACCTCAGTGAGCCTCCTTTTAAATTCATTTTGGACATCTTTTTCCTGTTGCTTCATTGCCTTCATTATTGGTGCATTTTTCATTGTTTTCCATTTGTACAGTCTGTCCACCTGCAAGGCCAGAAAGAGTAAACCAAATCAAAAAGAAAAAAGACGTGGGCATGAAGAACTCGATAATGATAAGCTACATAGTGACTTACTTTATTCAAGGCAACAATGAAATCAGTATTTCTCATCTTCAAAAGATTGAGCGACTCAATAGTTTGCGGTTCCAAGCCATGCATAATATCGACAACCAAAATCGCAATATCACATAACCCCGATCCTCGAGATCTCAAATTGGTAAACGACTCATGTCCCGGAGTATCAATCACTAATAAACCTGGAACACTCAGCTTTGCATTAGCTTTCAGTTCCTTAGTTCTCTCACGTATGTTCTCAGCAGGGAAATAGGTTGCCCCGATTTGCTGTGTAATTCCACCAGCCTCACCTTCTTGGACATTTGAGCCTCTTATACAATCGAGCAACTTTGTTTTCCCAGTATCAACATGACCCATAATACAACATATTGGGGATCGGAGACTTTGTTCATCTGATTTTGATGTTTCCTGTTTATCAGCAGCTTTTTGGTTCTTCGGAACCTTGCTATTGACCTCAGATATTTTCTTTTTAATTTCCAGATTCTCCGACTTACTTGCAGTGGCAGGCAGCTCAACATCTTGAGTTGAGGTCCGAGAATCCTTGACCTCCTTCTTATGCAAAGGTTCTGGCTCGGACTCAACTTCTTCATCAGCAAATGCACCTGGTAATTTCAGTTCAGCATCGTCCCAACTTTTAGCATCCCACTCTTCATCGTCATCATCTTCCTCTTCATCAACTACATCGGTAGCCTCAGTTTTATCCTTTCCATTCAACGACTCAAGCTCCTCAACATTGTCAGCTTCAACAGAATCCCGCTCCAACAGTACTTCTTGCTGGATCTCTTTTGTATCTGTGCTCTCAGCACTACCCGTAGTGGTTGCTCCATTAACTTGACCTTGTGGATTTGATTTCTTCTTCTTCTGATACACGGGTTTTTTGGCAGGTGCTCCAGCAGATTCTCCAGTAGGTAACTGCAAGCCATCTTTTTCTAGTATTTGCTTCCTCATTGCCTCCCTTCTACGAGCTTCTTCCTTTTGCTTCCCTGTGAGAAGCTTTCCTTCTTGCTTTTTCTTCAAAAGCTTCTCCTTCTCCCTTTCCTTCTTTAAGCGCTTTTTCTCTTCAGCTATTCTCTCTTCGTCTTCCTTCCGAAGCCTCTCCTCCTCTTCTTTCCTTAAACGTTCCTCTTCTTCCCACTTTGCCTTCTCTTCAGCTTCCTTAATTCTGGCAAGTCTCTCTTGCATTTGCCTGACATGTTTTGGAAAAACCTTTTTCTCATTCTCTTTCTCTTTCTCCTTTTTCTTTTTCTTCTTGGCTGCAGCAGCCTCAGCCTCTTCTATCTCCTGCTGTTCCCCTCCACCAAGTTTGTCCAGAGGTCTGTTCAAAACTTTCTTTCCCTTCTTTATATTGTTCACAGGTGCCTCTTTCTGCCAATTCAATTCTGAAAATGCAGTCGTCCCATCCGAGTACTCAGCATCATCAATCACAAACCCCTTCTTCTTACCTCCAGCAGCAGCCCCGCAAGGGGTGCTCTCCTCATGACAGACAGTTTGCAACTTCTTTCTCCCCATTGAATAATATATCACCAAAATTCCCTGCAAAACCCCAGTTTCAAAAATAACATCAGGCTATAAAAAGATGCAAACAAACTGAACCGAACCATAGGGGACCGAACCCTTGTATTTTTTCAAGGTTGGGGTTCGAGTTAAAACCTAACAAACACATGTAAAAGGAGTTCGAGTTCGGTGAGTTCGGTTAGCCGGCTCGATCAAACAAGTTGGATTCGTTTTGTAGATTACGAGTTCGGGTAGGAAAGGAAAAAATATGAGATTTATGTACTGCCGTCATGTTTACAATTCAATTCTAAAATTGTTTTTCGCTACACTTTGCCACAAATATTATTTGGGAAAACAAGAACATTCATTAAAAAATAACATAATTCAACAGAAGAAAAGGAAAATCAAATGGGAAATAGCATAAATTGAAATTACCAAAGGCTGCGGTGGTCAGTGGTTGATGGGCGGCGGTTGCGTGACTGATGGTGGCGTCGAGACTTGTGTGCGGTGGGGCTGTTGAGTGTGAACTGTGGTGGGCGGCGGGACTTTGTGGTGGTCGTTACTTGTAGTGGGTGGAGGGAGTTGTGGAGTGTGTAATGTGGTGGGCGGCGGGACTTCTGGTGGGCGTCTGCGGCGGCGGCGGAGGGTGGTGTTCGTAGTGATTGATCGGTGAAAATTGAAACAATGAAGTTATTTACTAGATTGAGACTTTCTTTTGATTGGGGTACACATATATATGGCGTTTCCCCCTTTCCTTGTGGGTGTAGAATTTGATTTGTAACAGAACTTGTTTACATGTTAATTAATAATAAATTAAAAAAGTATGAACTCTATCTGTTTACATGTTAATTTAATAATAAATTAAATAAGGAAGGCAATGATATTTTATTATTTTTCAGAAAATATTTTACCAAGGGATTCAATGTGGAATAAGTTATAAATTTTGAGACCAAATATGATAATTTCCAAATAATATTTTACCAAATCGAACTAAAATCAACACAAATCAAAACTTATAGGACTAAATTGACATAACCATATTGAACAAGACCAAAACCCCAAAATAGTAAAAGTTACAGGACTATTTTTGCAATTTTAACTTTTTTTTAGGTGGTGGACTTTCGCTGGTTTTATATGGCCTCATAAATTTGGGCTTTTCTAATGGGCTGATGCAGCTGGACCCGATATCAGCCTCCTTATGGGCTATACGTCTCTATATGTATCTATTTGCACAAAGATGTACACACAAAATAATATACATGCATTAATTACCAGGAACTCAAAAGAATCCGAAAACATCTCCACTTAGCACTTCAAATAGGGTATTTTTTCAGGATATTTTTGAAAATTTACAATTTTTTTACATATTTATTGAAAGTTCATGGATTATGGATCAATTTGAAAATACCCCTAAATGAAAGGTAGTCAAATGTAATTTCGTGATAAAGGGTAAAGTCTTATCCTAGACTTCTAGTCCTCATTTGATCTCAAATCCAATACTACGTGACACTAATCAAGAAATGAAATTAGCATCTATACACAAGATTACCACCCTACCAAACAGAAACTCGAACAACAATTACTTGTGGCTGTACACAGAAAATTCTACAATTAAGCTAAAAAGATTCAGCAGGCTGCAAACAGTCTCCACTCAACTAAGACGTGCAATTTCAAAATCGAAAAAACGATCAGCTGCGGCTAACTTCTTCTCTTCTTCACGTTCAGGTCCTTGTGGGAACATTGATAATTCATCGTCGTTGCTTTCGTAACCAACAGGATGCTCAAAACTCTGTGGTGCATAAGGTGCATTTACGCTTCTTGACAGGCAATGCCTATTTGCAAGAACACTCACTTGGCCATCATGTTCGATTACGACACTGTTCTGGCAATGCCTATTTGCAAGAACACTCCCTTGGCCAAAATGTGAGATTTCGACCACGACAGTGTCGTCATCTGCAGGAAGTGGCTGTTTCCATGGCTCACCATCAATTCTCATGAATGTGTGATCTGCACCACCTTTGTGAAACTCGAATCGGATTTTGTTTGCCTGCAAATAGAAAAAGGCAAATGAATTTGATAAATCTATTCATTTCATGTAATAGGCTTGGTTAAGATATCTCAATGTTCATAAACTTGAAAATGATAAGTTAAGACCAAGTATTTCAAGAAATTAATTTGTTACCTGAGCGAGGCGAACCCCAGGTCCATTTGGAGTGAACAAGATAAAGGCATCATAAGAATCTCGAAAACCAATAACCTCAAAGAACTCATCATCAACATATGGTTTAGTTAAGTCTCTCTGTTGAAAAACAAAGGATCTTCAATATATTCTCGATTTCCAGCTATGTTAAATATATGTTTAGCCTAACCAAATAAATACTCACTGAATGCCGCTTCTTCGTAGCCGGACATCCCCAAGGAGTATGACCCCCTGAGAAACTAAGGCAAGCTGAGGCATACAATGGACCTAATGCTGCAAACAAATAGCAATACGTTGGAAGATCCACCATAAGAAAAAGGGACAAAATTAAGAGACAAAATTAATCATCAAGATTACCTTCTCGCTATGTGAAGATCTATCCATTCGCCTGGTTTTTTCATGATCTTAACCTTTGCCAGCTGAGCTATATTTCTGTAAATACACAAACAGGGTCAATGATATCCCAAAGCAAAATTTTGACGATCTAAATGTAATAAACATAAATCTAAAATTATGGAAAAACTCAGACCAGGTAAAGGTAAGGGTTGGTGATTTTACCTTGAAGATGGAATTATGTGATAAGTGGCACTAAGACTTGCAAAACTAACCTAGAGAAATGAAAAAATAATCAACAATGATATACAGAATGACATGAAAATTATCATAAATCATAAATATAAATTGCAAATATAAGTGTCATCAGCTTGCAACAGATAACCAACAGCAAATCAATTTAACATGAGCCAACAGTTAAATATTTAAAAGGAAGACAAACAGAGACAGTATTTGGAAGGAGAAGCAAATTCCACAACTTGCAAAATTATGACATATTTTGTTTTCGGGTCAATTACACAAAACTCCCTGAGGTTTTACAATTTCACCATCGGAACCTTGCAACCTTACACTTACCCCCCTGAGGGGGGCACTTGTAAGGTTTTTTAGGGGTATTTCGTATACATTTTATGTTTCAAGGGGGGGTATTTGTAAGGTTTCAGTTTAACAGGGGATATATGTAAGGTTTCAAGGTTTTGGTGGTTTTTCGGGTTTGTGTAATTATCCCTTTTTTAAGTATATCAAGATTACAAGCATTTCATGTCACTTTAAGTTTACTCATGCTGCAAATGAAGATGGGCTTGCACCTGCTCAAGTGAGTGATTCTTAAACTTTTCTGGATGCAGCTTTCTCTCTGAGTGAAACCAATAAGAAACCTCGGCATCCATACCTGCAGAGAAAATGAGTTCTGAAAAGCTACCAAATTAACCTAGAAACCAAAAGAAAAGGAAAAGATGGTAGAGTTACTGAAGCTATCCGATCCTTTAGTTTATGATATTGATGTTTACTCGAGTTTTATTGCATTGGTACCCAAACAACTAAATTTACAACCACCCAAAGTCAAAATCTAAGGACTGGAAAATAATTGGACACAAGAACTTACCCATGCTAAAATAATTCCAAAATCTTCCACGAAAAGTGTGGTATCCCTCCTGAAACATGAATATGTATATGATCAAACTTCAGATTACCACATCAAGCAACCAGTGTCAACAGGAATCAAACGTAACCGAAATCAAGGAAGATAATAAATGATGCAGAACATATTATTCAGTTCTTTTTTTCTTGTTCATATTCAATTTTGAATCTGAATTTTAATTTCTTCTGGCATATATGGTGAGAAATCACAAGCGGGAAGCAAATTAATTATACAGATTGCGTAGCATGTGGTAACTGAGCCGATCAGAGTTCAGTTAGGTATAATCGGCACTGAAGATATATGGCAGAAACAATAATTTCAAAGCTAATGAAGCAGTAGGTTTCATGGGAATGACAATGTAAAGTGCCTGACGAGAAATTTGAAATACTGTTTCTTTAAAAAAAAAAAAAAAAAAATTTAACTACTGAGAAATAAGTTTGTCGAATAAATGGCAAAACAGTTCAGTTATGCTATCATTTTAATAATACCTCATGTATATATAACATCTTTCTGAACTGTATCAGGTCCATATACAGGAAAATCATAGATACTGTGAGATATCTAGGAAAAGTAAAAGAAGTACAATGACAATAAGGATTTCAGTACCTCATTCATATCATCTGTTGGGGAGACTCGGTGAAAGGCATGCATTGAGTGAGGCAGGTCAAGAGGTGGAATAGGTTCACATGAACCTTCTTTGGGAGCCTTCATATGCATGAGAATATGCCAGCTAAATATAAATAGAGAAACATAGTTCATAAGGACTTCAGTAAATCGATGTCAATGTGGCCCAAAAAGTGTACATGCAGACATCAAATAGTTTCAGTTACAACAAATGACCAGAAAATTGCTTGTATCTCGAACATATAGCAAATAGACCACTTAAGAATTCAGACACTAAGAATCCACCCCTTTTAGACAAATGTATGATAAAAAAATCAATTTCAGAGAAGCTAGTCCCTAAACTAAACACGGAACTATATATTCACAATCCAAATACACTAACTCACCAAACTTCCAGTTGAATATAAGGTCACACATGTTCATGTGATTCCTTCAATTGTATTTCTAGAACATAAGTTTGGAAGAGATAAAATTGTGTTATAGTCCTAATGTGAGGAGATAAGATTCCTCGTGTAAGCAGTTGAAGAGCCTAATTTCAGTGAAAGATGATCTATTTTGACCTTGTCAAGCAGGAAAAGGTCAAATTTTACTTTTACCTTTTTTTCTTTGGTTTTTTCCCAAATTATCAACAAACATATTCTTAAAATAATCTACGCGCTTTGAGCTTATGCATATTCATACTTCACATAAAGTACTATTTCGGATTTCAATCTTAATGGCTCAGGGGCAACACATGTGTGGATGATGAAAATTGCCTTAGTTTTTAATGGTAAATTGCCATAGTACTGTATACATTGACTTAAAAAATAACTCAATGATCAGAACTCTATCTACCTGTCGGTCTTCATCTCATTTGCATCCTTAACTTCTTCCAAGAATGCTTTGACAGATTGAGAGTTCGTACCAGGATTTCTTCTCCCCTAAAAATTATGAAAGAGAAAGAAAAGTAAGTGCATGACATTGTAAACGAAGGTTAGCTACTGAAATCGGGAAGAGGAAAATGTATCAAGTATAAGGTCATTTATCAAGTATAAAACCTGAATGGCCTCGCAACACAATACTTTATCTAAGCACATATCCATGGCTATTTTGCTGTTAGCAGCGATTACTAGGGTAAATAGCAAGACAAATAAATTTAAGGAGAAAAAGATAAAGCTAGTAAGCTACAAACTAAAGCAACAATTGTACAAGATAACTTGTGCCTGAATAGCGTCTAATTCTAACGAGGCTTTTCTGATCAAATCATGAATTTCATTTTTCCAGAACTGGAATCATATGAACTAAGAAATAACGAGATGCCAGAGGTCTAATCTTACCCAACCAAATGACAACGGAATGTTGTTTGCTGTTCCTAGTGGCATAGTAGCAATTGGAGGTGAATGTGCAAGTTTAAGATCAGAAACCACTCCAAGAAGCCACCCAGCTGTTCCATCCCCACCAGCAACCTACAAATAAATTTAAGTATAAATGAAATTTGCCAAGACTAAATTACCCAGTTTTGTAATAGTTTTCATATAGTACAAACATTTCACCACAATTTTGTGGCACATCTTTACAGAAACTGTACTTTATTAAAAAATGCTTATCTCTGGTCATGAATCAGTTGTCCAACTTACCACGATACGTAATTTTTTCTCAATTTCAGCACACAAGGCATCTCCATTTTGCTTATGCTTCTCCAAATTGAAATAAAGCTGGTGGAGCACCTTGTCAGGTGTCTTCTCTCCAAGATCAAACACCTGAGAAATCAGACTCACAAGCTCAATATGTGCTCCAGCGCAACTGTTGCAGTTTAAACCAAAATTGTGCAGTCAAAAACAAGAAACAAACCTGGTTTTTATTAAGAAGACTACGACATGTTATCAAAAGTTCACCATCCACGTGCCCACCACTTTTTGAATTGATGAAAACGATCAAAGGACATGCAGGAATTTCGCACCCTTCTTTAATTTCTAAATCAAGAAGGAGTATGTAATCGGGGATGTAATACTCCTTCAAAATTTCAACCACTTCTGAATTATCAACGGAAGCTTCTTGACTGAAAAATCATAAGAAAGAGACAAAAAAAACATTAAAAAAGGAGGTCCAGATCACAATTCAATTTGGTTTTCCTCATAATGAATCAGCTCAAGGTCTACATTGATGTCTGCAGCAGTAAAATCATAGAAACGAAAACCATGGCCATAATTGTGAGAGGAACTCAATAGTCAATTCAATCCAAAAATTGTTGTAAATCATCAGAGTTACATGTTTGATCGGTTTTTTAGAATAAATCTTCACAGCTTCAAATATTTTAACACAAAACGGGTATCGCATACGAACCTTGAAATTTTGAACACACCACAAACACGCACACGCACTCGCACACACTTATACATGTACTTTTCACCATCTATCGATTAGAACAGAATTCTTCATATTTAGTCAGGAAAGAGTACTCACTTTTTAGTGGACAAAGTATGACTCTGTGGAATTATGACGCGTTTGGTACAACTCTGTGATCGTCATCTGCGATCGTTCGGGTTCCGCCGAACTCCTGTTCATTGGAATTTCGGAAATATAAATTCGAAGATTCAGAATAAAGCAAAATCAATATAATAATATCTACGAATAGAAGTTTAAACTACTGAAAAAAGGCAGAAATGATTCTTTACCTAACGAACGCGAAAGATCTCAGCCATGGATCCATAGAGTGAGAGAGAGAACAAGAACAAGAAGAATATTTTTTCAATCTGAATAAAATGGCGCTAGAAACTTAATAAGATTGAAAACTGAAGGTCTGTAGTTCGATCCTATATTGTTTCTTAATTTTCTTCTTTCCTTTTTTTTTTGTTTTTTGCCTTTTCCAAAACGCGCTTTTTATTATAATTTTTTACGATCCAACACAAACTAATAAACGTTTTCACATCTCTTCGAAATCGATTGTCGACGGGACTCTGAATCACATTTTCGAAAACCCTCCAGAAATATGACGATTTATTTTTTATTTATTGAAGCTGATCATCTGGGATTACAATATCTAAGTCCATATCTGGATTCAATAGCATCAAATTTTCAGCATGGTGCAAATTTTGCAACGGGAGGTGCAACCGTTCTTCGGCCAAACGAATCTTGGTTTCAGAGTGGTATCAATCAGCCCCTTCAATTTTGAAATCCAAGCTGAGCATTTTACTCAGTTTAAAGAAAGAACAGCTTACTTTTACAATCAAGGTAATTATAAAAAGAAGTTATAATCGCACCAGCACATGAATTTTCATTACATCTGTCAAGTGATTAGACAAATTTCAGGAACATTTATTCGATATAACCTAATTTTTTTTTACGAAACGACTAGAAGCATCGTTTATCTGTGTCGCACATCCGGTTCCAGGATAACCAACTAAAAAGGAACTTAGATGCCAAAATGCCCCAAGTTCTTCCAATCAATCTCCAGGTTGCTAGTGGTCTCGGTTAGATTTGGCCCGAATTGTTTGGTAAATTCCCACGCGTTACGTACCCGTTCGCCACTTTATTCTCAACTCTTCTCACCTCTCCTGGGCGAGACAAGCTACCTTTAACTAGGAGTTGTTTTTCCTTCTGCTTTCTGCTTCCACACGTAAAGCATCTTCTAGATTTAGTTTTTGATTTTTGATGATTCTTGACTTTGAGACAATTCAAGTCATATCTTAAACTAAAATTTTCATTTGAAACAGTTTCAATTTCCTTTCAAGAACTTCTTTTTCAAATTTCAAGCTTGAACAAATTTCAACATATTTATATTCAAGTTCTTGTTTCTCCTTAAGACACTTTAAAATATTTCCTTCAAGAAGTTTGTTCCTGGCACTCAATTTTTAAATTTTTTCTTTTCATTTATCAAGAATGCTTTTGAGTTTATCATCACCTTCTGATGCAGAATGGTAAGAGGAGGTGGTAGAAGAATTTACCTTGCTGCTTGCCAAAAAGCCAACACATTCTTCCTCTTGATCAAATGCTTCTGATTCGGAATCACTCCACATAACCTTGAATGAAGTATGCTTCTTGTTGTCCCTTTTTTGATTTCTTTTCAACTTAGGACTCTTGTGGCAGTTGTGACATATAACCTGATCTTCTTCTTGAACTTCGGTGTTCCTTCTTCCGTAGTTGTTTATTTGGAATCTGTTTTTGGCTGAGGTGAGTTGCTTTAATCTTCTGGTAAGGGATGCTACCTCTTCATCGATTTTGCTTTCATCTTCAATGTCACAAGCTGATTCATTCTCCGATCTGAAGGCGATATTCTTTCTTTTATCTTCTCTATGCATTATTGCTAGCTCATGGGATGTTAAGGATCCAATCAGTTGCCCCATGCTCATTTGTCTTAAGTCCTTGGCTTCATGTATAGCCGTGACTTTTGGAGTCCATTCTCTTGGGAGAGATCTGAGAATTTTTCTTACTTGATCTTCCTCGGAAATGGTATTTCCAAGTGCGAACAATTGGTTGACAATTTCCATAAATTTTGCATACATTTGGCTTATTGATTCTCCATCTCCCATCGTGAACATCTCATACTTTTGAGTAAGAATGGCGATTCTTTCTTGACGAACTTGAGTGGAGCATTCGTGTGTGACTTGTAGCATATCCCACATATCTTTTGCTGTGGCGCATATGCTGACTCGGTTGTATTCTGCCTTGCATAGAGAACATGATAGATTGTTTTTTGCTTTTGCATTCATGGATATCAACTTCTTATCTTCAGCAGAGAATTCATTTTTCACTTTTGGAATCTAGATTCCATTCTCATTTTTCATTGGAATTTTAGATCCTTCAGTAACTATTTCCCACAGATCATAATCTATGGACATGAAATATTCTTCAATTCTGTTTTTTCATGTGGCATAGTTTGTGCCATCAAAGAGAGGAGGACGAGTATGAGACACCCCTTCGGAATAGATCTTAGATTGCGCAGCCATGAGGATCTTTCTCTTGGTTGGTTCGACCAAATATTATGAGCACTAGGCTCTGGTACCAATTGAAACACAAGAGAGGGTGAATTGTATGGAATGGTGTAAACCAGAATAAAAATTTGCGGAAGTAAAAGGATTAGCACAATGATATATAGTGGTTTGGCCCACCACAATTGTATAAACACAATTGGATGGATTAATCAACTACCTAAGTGTATAAACTTAGGATTTTAAAAGATATATTATTAGGTCACTACCGAACTGGTTTACAAAGAGTGTCTGGAAGTATGTCTGGTAGAGTATTATGCTTATCTTACATATGAATCTAAGCAAGACTACTAACCTATAAGACTATCTCCAAAAACACTCTGTAAAAACAATAAAACCCTCACAGAGATATACACAGAGATATAAGCAAAAGAATAATGATTAAAGATACAAGATAACTCTGAATAGAAAAGGTTATACTTCAATTCTTTGAGAGGGTCTTTATATAGCCTTCAACTCAAACGGCTATATCTTTAAAATGGGGACGCAACCTTGGGTTGATGACAACTGCATAATTGATGTCTTGAAACTCTTAAACAGCAGCCCAAGTATAAATCAATATCTTGATCCTGCATAGAGTAATTTCCAAGAGATACAAAATATAATGCACAATAAATACTTTGTCACACATCAAAACCGGAATATAGAATTTCAAATTGGGATACCAGAGGCTAACAGTTCTTCGGCAGCCCGGGTGGTAGTGCATCGAGAGGTGGAGCTGGCGCCGCCTCCGCCTCAAGCTCCTCCTGTTTTTCCTTGGAAATGTGGTAAAAATTGTGTTTGTTGTAACTATGCATACAAGTTTATATATGAAAGTTTGAAAACTTTTATATGGAGTCTTTATGGATTGTGCAAAATTACTAATGATAACTCAAGAAAAAATTAGTTCGTTTGCAGGTAGATTTGACTAATTAACCTCATTCGTATAATTGTGTTTGCAGGTAGATTTGACTAATTAACCTCATTCGTATAATTGTATAAGCATTACGCACATATAATATAAGATAATATACACTTTTTATAACATTTATATAGAAGTATTGATAAGATCATGAACCCAAAGTTTTCAAGAATTCAAGGTTTTAACACTATACCCAATATTGATATTATTGAAACAACAAGAATAGTGAGACATTATCAAAATCAAACTTTATTGCCTACTTTATAGGTTATTTTTCCATACTTGGAAGCTCATAAATCCTTTATTATTTACAGGCCTTTAGGCTTTTACTAGGGAAGTGGGCGGAAGAGGCAGAGCCGCAAAGGAAATGATATTTTGCCAAAGTGCAGTACAGTTTCTTCAACTTCTCTTCACAAATCGACCCTGCACAAAAGTTAAGTAAATACAAGACTACTAGGGATAAATAGGAAGTAAACACTTTCTTAAACTATAAATTTAATATTAGTTGTGGTATTGTAATTTTGCTCTTTTGGTAATATACTAATTACTTAATTTGTGTTCATAATTTATAATTTGTATTAATTATGGTATTTACTAACAGTGGGTCGTTAATATCCCAAGCCAAAAATCAACAGACAAGTGGGATCCGCTATTAGTCGAACAACATTCAAATGTACCAAAATTGATACAAGTTATAAGTTATAACTTACCGTGCCTAGAAAAAAGTGATGGATATAGTATCGAAATTCGAAATTATGATAGCAACAACGATACTAACCTGAAAATATACTAAGAAATAAATATACCTTGAGTCGAGGGCGTTTCTCAGCATTAAGTTTTCTTACTTGATATCTTATTTTCTTGGAGAAAAGCCTATTTTGCCTCTTCTCCTTGTACCTTAAAACACTAGCTTCTCTTTGACCTATCTTCATCATTTCATCTGCATTTTCATTAATATCTCCCACCATTTCTGGAACTGCCCACAATCCCATATGACATGATCCCCAGCTAACTCCCTGCAGCCAAAACATGAAATATAATTAATTTTCAAATGTATATTCTTTAAAATGGAGTTCAAATTATGAAATCATCTCTGATATTGGTTGTAGTATAGCAAAACAACCACTCACTAACTGAGAAAAAAAGAAATGAATTTTTAGTTTTTTCAAATTATAAAAGTCTCGAACTAGGGATGTCAAAACCTCTCCCTCAATGACCCAATTCAACCCACGATAAAATATCTGGTTAGGATTGAGAGTTTTAATGTTCGGGTCAGAGCCTAACCAATCTGAAAATATAAGAATAAAGTTGGGTTGGGTTAGGTTTTGGGTTGACCACTTAACCTTAAAACAAATATTGGGTGACCCATAATTCAAACTTAGCTCAATACAATCCAGCTCACTCGAAAATATATGAGTCACATAAATTAATAAAATACCCCAATCCTAATAAATTCTATGTATTTTTCTAAAATATCTTTGTTTGAAATCTTACATTTTTCTTTATTGTGTCGTTTTGGTTGTTTTTTAGTATTTTTGTTGGTAGTAAATATCTAAAAATTAACAACATTTGACAAAAAGAGGAAATAATGTAGGGTTAGACTGAGTTATTGTATGACCTAATTGGTTATCAGGTCAATCCAAAGCCAACCGAACTCAATCATATAATGTTAGGGTTGAAAGTTTTGAGTTGAATATTGAATTGGGTTGAGTTCAGATTGAGATTTCTTGTGTAACATCCTACTGTGACCCAACTTAAGAGTTGGAACCAACCCGAATTGGCACCCTTAGTCCCGATTGAGATTCTTGTAACAAATTTAATGCCGACCACAAAAATAAAAACATAATATTAAAAATATATATATTTGATGCCGACCACCTTAAGTATTATTCAATGTACTGCTCAAAAAGACCTAAACTGCACTGTTTCGCAACTATGTAACACTTTCGTCTTATTACCATAAATAATTGACGTCTTTTTGACCACAAATAAATAAATAAATAATTGACGTCACGTTCCATTATTTTCCCATGAAAATATTAACCACGTGGGACATTGCCAATAAATTAATCATTCAAACACTTTATTGTTATTCTAAAAATCATATAAAATTAAAATAAAGTATTATCAATCTACATGTGATTATTACTATAGTTGAATTAAAATATTATTAATTAATGATTAGTTAAATTCGAGTGCAAAGATCTTACGTTGTTGGATGTCTCAGAGGGAAAATCGTGGTTTATGTCGGGGACAATTTGCGAGCTCTCTGCGTCAATATAAAGCGGGCCTTTGTTAGACCACGTTTTCATGATCTCTTCATAATCCAACTTCAAACACAGCCCTTGCCTCGCCGCCGCCCGTCGCCGCAGATCCACGGCGGAGCTGGTCACTTCCTCGTCTTTCACTTTCCTTTCGACAACCTCCGAGTAACAAACCCACTTATCCTCGCTCGAATCACGTTCTCTATTCCTCAGCGCCGTCCGTACCAGCGCCGCCCGTTCCTCGCCGTAAGCGTATGACGGCGACGATAAATCGTCCAGCCTAAAGAAATTCAGTACCAAAATCAAATAAACATCCAAAGAAACAAAATTCAGAAACTAATACTATATATAATATTAACGCGGAAATATAAAATTAATGATGTAAAGTTTTTTTAATTACTAGAATAAATGAAAAAGAATTCAGAAATTTATTCCGATGTTATTCATTGATCACCTGGAGCTAATGTTGTTGGTGCGGGAGGAATTGGATTCGGCAGCGGACGTGTCGAGAAGGCCGGTGAGGGTGGTGGCTCCGCCGTCCTCGGCGGAGAAAAAGAAGGCTACATTCTCCGGATCGTTGCTTTCTTTATCCTCCACTTGATTTTCCGGGTGTAGAGGGAACAAGTTGAGCTGATGGGTGTCAGCAGCTTCTCCGCCGACGGTGGCGGGCCGGCACGGTGAAGTGGAGCGTTTCATCTCTTCATTTTCATTGGCCGGAAACTGGAGGCGTAGGCTGAGGAACTTGGGTTTCTTCGCCTTAGCTCTGGATTTCCGAGCTTTGGGTCGTCGTTTTCTGTTAATCATCGTGCCTCGTCGCCGGACATAGCACTAACAACGTTGGTCGGTGAAAATTTCTCGGTGGGAGAAGATTGGGGAAACTATCTGGCCTAAGTGGCGTATAGAGCCAAGAGTAAGTGGAACTTTTTTTGGGAAAAAGAGTGACCTTTTTGATGGGGTGTGGGGGGTGGGGGTCAGTGTCGCCATTGTCACGTACGAAGAAGATGATCAGCTGAGGTGTAGCTTTCTGGCGCCACGTGGAGTGAGGCAATTGGTTGGAATTGAAGATAGGTTTTGCTTTCTGGATTTCGTTCTGAGAGATGGATTGGAGTCTTGATTACGTTCGGCTCCACTCTGATTTTTATTTTTTTTCTACTTTAGAAATTTTATTTGTATTTTATAATTCGTTTGTTTTAGTGCATTTAATGTCGTATGGTATATTTGAATTGAAGTGAAGTAAATGATGGAATATTAATTGGGATAAAAACATCGAGGCTTTAACTCAAAATCTTCGACTTTGACTTAATTACGTGAACATATGTTGATATTAAAAAAGTAATAGAAACATGTTTTATCAAAGAATATTCATTATATTCCTTGAATATTGTATTTCAGCTTCAAGTCATCTGTTCGATAAATGTTGATAATATTTTGGTTTATCAAAAGTTATCTAATTACTAAACTTTAGTAACACTAATACCACGTAATCATTGAGATTTAGACCAATAACCACATCATATTGCTTCAAACTTAAAGATTTGGGGTTAGCTTCTTAAAAAAAAGTAGAAAAAATTGTTGATACCATATTATTTTCTTTACCTATCAAAAACAAGATACGTGTGATTGGCCTTTAGTTGTTTCTTAATGTTGTCTTTCTTTATTCACGTGCAAAAAATTGTAGGAGAAAAACAAAATATGCCCCATTCTCTCTCGTTATTCTTATTTTGCGTTTATTTTATTTAATAAAATGATTTTTTTTATTTGCAGTTTTAGCAGCTCAACAAAATAAGCCTAAAATTAAAATGGGTTTCATAAACTACAAGTTATGACCTTTTTAATTAAATATTATACTTACACCCACAAAAGTTTCATTATTACAAAAAATATCCAATTTTTAGGATTTCGTAAAAAAAATTAACGGAATATTCCTAACGAAACTCTTAAAATTGAGTGTTTTTATAATTATGAAATTTATGTGCGGTGTAAGTTTTGTATTTTGACTAAGAGGGTCACAACTTGTGTTTAATAAACTTTTTTGGAGTCCAAATACAATTAACTCAAATATATAAAATTGAACCAAATGAATTCGGGATTTTTAATAATGTTATAATGAATGGGCTTGAATATGGGCCCAGAGTACAGAGCAACGGAATTTTATAGAGAGATTCTATAAAGCCCACTTTTACATTTTGTGATTTTCCCGTCCAATTGTGAATTGGAATTGGACCAGGCCCAAAAGATCAATCTCATGATTAAACATTTAATTATTTCAAGGTACTTTATTACAATTCTTATTAAAATTTTAATATACTGCTCGTCATTATGAAAAAAGTGCTACACAATGTATATTGCAACCCATGTAATCAACGACAAAAATAGTTAAAAGTACAAAAGATAATGATTTTTTGCCTCTTTATTCTTATTTTCGAAAAAGCATTCTCCCAATTAGTTTTTTATTAAATACTAAAATTCTACTCATATTTTAAATAAAACAAGTTGTAGATCCTAACTATTTATATCTCAAAGTACATTTTGAATAAGAACGTACACTTAATTATGATGCCTATATAAAAAGGAAAAGAAAAAGAAAAAGAAACGAACACTTCTTGAGTTCTTGTTCTTCAGTCCACATTTGGAGCCTAAAATAGTTTAAAACTATAAGTTAGTAATTCTATTAGCCAAAATATCACACTTACACTTCAAACGACTTAAATAACCAATAACCCTAAAAATTAATTGACCGAATTATGAAACTCACAAAGGTATAATTGTAATATTTTAATTAAGATAATCACGACTTATTGTGTAACAAACTTCCCGATTAATTAATTCTTCCTTTTCTTCTTAGAAAAAAAAAAATTCTTCCTCCATACCTCTATTTGTTTTTCTTCCTTCTTTCAGTTCAATCAAAATGATGACTTACACTTAAAAGTCAAAAAGACCACCTTCCGCAGTTAGTGGAGTGGACTTCAGCTTTTCCGCCACCGAATATGTTGAATATCTCACAAAAATACTCCTAAACCCTCTCGAATTCCAGAAACAATATCTAAATACCAATGGGTATTACATAATTTATACAGCAATCCCAATATATTTGCTCAAATTCTTTTAAGGTATAATTATACTTATACCCCAAGTGAAGAGTATATATAGCAACACCCTTCAACTATTGAAAATTATAGATAAATCTTTTAAATCTGACGAAAATCTAAAAATTTTAACGGAAAGTTGTAAAATATTGACTAAGTTACCCATAATATTTTTTGTTATAGTGTTTGCTATACATGAAATGAGCGAAGTGATTAAGTTATTATTCAGTTAATAAAATATTAGCATTTTCATGAAAATAAGAAAAATGACTAACGGCAGGACCTAAAGTGGTAGACAAAGCCATAATTAAGGGCTGAATATCTTTGTAATTTCCAATAATAAAAGGAATTTTGCTATATTTTCACCTAAGTTAGAGGGAGTGTGTGTAAATGTGATTATTATCTCTTCTTTTAATTACTAACATCCAACAACGTGAAAAGTAAACCATCTTTGACCATAAAAACTAACTTAACGAACAACTAATTAGTCCCACACCGTAACAAAAAGTTTGAAAAGAGCCTCAACTTATCCAGTTCGATCGAGTTAATGTGAACTCTTAATTTGTCAGTAAAAAATCAAGCAACGTCGTCCAAACAAAGAAACCCCACATGCTCTTTAGTTTAAATTAATCACGCCATTTATCACGGATTTCTTCCTCTTTATAATCCCACTTACAACATCATTATCTTCCCCACACTCCCAACATTGGAGCCACATTACAAAAACAAAGTAAGAAATGTTGGGTGTCAAATATTTTTCCTCCTTTCTATTGCTAATCTTGTTTGGTCTTGCAATAACTCCAATCCTCGTCTTATCCACACCGGTTCAAGATCCGGATATTGTTGTCCAAGATGTTCATCAGTAAGTACCTTCATAATATGCATTATAACATTTTTCTTCTAAATTCTCTTCAAACATAGTTTAGGCTTTTTGCCTATGTTTAGGGTCAATTACACAAAATCTCAGATGTTTGGCCTCAATTTCACCATCGAAATTTTACAATTACCCCTGAGAAGGGTATTTGTAAGATTTTTTAGGGGTATTATGTATACATTTTTATATTTTATGGATGGTAAGGTTTTAGTATATGATCAGGGAGATATTTATAAAGTTTATGCGTTAAGATTTTGATGGTACTTTTTCAGATTAATTTTAAAACAAATTTCAGAGAGTTGTGTGTAATTATCCCATATTTTACTTCAATATATTAGCCAATAATATACAATGTAGTTTTATATTATTATATACATATATTTAGATGTCATCACATTTTATTGCCAACAATCAACATTGATTATGAAATACATCAGTTAGAGTTTGAGAAGCTTGATATATTTCCATCATAGATATTTCCACATCAAACAAATCAATGCAATAAATCTCTCTACTTCCACAAAAGATTTTTCAATTAAAGTCAAAACTTTAATATTTTCTATGTTTCCATAATAAATAGGAAAATCAATGCATCAAGAAGGAGCTTAGCCTACCTCTCCTGCTCAACCGGCAACCCGATCGACGACTGCTGGCGGTGCGACCCCAAATGGGAGACTCACCGCCAGCGCCTTGCCGACTGCGCTATTGGCTTCGGCAAGAATGCCTTCGGCGGGAGAGACGGACGCATATACGTAGTCACAGACTCAGGCAACGACGACCCAGTCAACCCTAAACCCGGGACCCTCCGCCACGCTGTGATCCAAGACGAACCCCTATGGATTATCTTCAACCGCGACATGGTCATCCGTCTCAACCAAGAACTCATCATGAACTCCCACAAGACCATCGACGGTCGTGGGGCCAGCGTCCATATTGCCGGTGGGCCCTGCATCACGATCCACTATGCGACGAATATCATCATACATGGGATCCACATACATGATTGCAAAAAGGCGGGAAATGCCGTGATTAGGAACTCGCCTAGCCATAAGGGGTGGTGGGACGGGTCGGACGGCGATGGGGTATCAATTTTGGCCGGGAGGGATATTTGGATCGATCATTGCTCGTTGTCGAACTGCGATGACGGGATGATTGATGCGATCCATGGGTCGACGGCGATCACCATATCGAATAATTACTTCACGCATCATGATAAGGTGATGTTGCTAGGGCATAGTGATGGGTACTCGCAGGATAAGAATATGCAGGTCACTATTGCTTTTAATCATTTTGGAGAAGGCTTGGTGCAGAGAATGCCTAGGTATGTTATCTTTTTATTTATTTTGAATTTTGTAATTTAATATACTATTCCTTTAAATTATTGAAATACAATATTGAATTAATGCAGGTGTAGACATGGCTATTTTCATGTGGTGAACAATGACTATACTCATTGGGAAATGTATGCAATTGGTGGAAGTGCTTCACCTACTATATATAGCCAGGGAAATAGGTTTCTTGCACCAAATGTTAGAGACAGGAAACAGGTACGAAGTCAGAAATTTTAGTTTTCGACTTACTAATGGTATACTAACTAACTTTCACACATAATACGAATCAAGAAACTATATAACAAAAAACCCTTTTTGAATTCTTGTAGGTGACAAAGCACGAGGATGCACCGGAAAGTGAGTGGAAAAACTGGAATTGGCGATCGGAAGGTGACCTAATGTTGAACGGCGCCTATTTTCTACAATCGGGAGCCGCGGGTGCGGGGTCCACTTATGCTCGAGCTTCGAGTTTAAGCGCAAGACCATCTTCTCTTGTCGGCTCAATCACCACGGCGGCCGGAGCCCTCAACTGCAGGAGAGGATCACATTGCTAATCGATACAATTAATACTACAACAGTATTTAAGAAAGAAGAAGAGTTTTTTTTTTTTTTTTTTTTTTTTGTTGCTTGAGAAGATTTGAAATTTTAGTTAAATCCCATTTGCTAAAGGGAAGATGTTATTAAGTCCAGCACAATAGTGTTGACTTATTATATACAAAAGTATCTATATGTATTGTAATGTCTTCCCCTTTGGTTCATGCGTGATTGATGTTATAACATGCGTACGTAGTTGAAATTTGACTTTAAGAAAGGACTTATGGGATTCTACATTTTATGTTTTTTTTTTTTTGTTTATTCAACTAGTTTTTCGGGTATTAATACAGAGGTCTAATTGGAGAGCGATCCGCTCACAATCTAATTACTTCATAATCAAGTTAGGACTAAAATAATATCCTAAACTTTGTTTACAGAATTTAATGTGTCATCTCACTATAGCAACTGATACACTGTTTAATTTACTCAAATTCGTATTTATATCCGATGGTTATTTTTTGTGGAATTTGAAACTCCGGTTAAATTATTTTAATTATTTCACCTGAAAACTGTATATACAAGGAACGGGTATGCAGAAAATTAATTTTCAATTAAATAAGTCCTATAAGTAATTTTCAGTTAAATAAATAAAAACTATTTACCCTTGTACTACTAGTTTTTTCTCGTTGATCAGTTTCTAATTATGTAATTCCATAAATTGTAATAAAATGTAGAGATAATTATACTTACACTCCTTCGACTTAGGGATAAATACAGCAACACTCCTCAACTATTGAAAATTACAGATAGATCCTCTAACCCTAACATAAACATAAAAAACTAAACAGGAAATTATAAAATAACTAACTTTCCCATAATATTTTTGATATAATATTTGCTATTATATACATGAAATGAACCAAATTATTAAGTTGTTGTTCAGTTAATAAAACGTTAGCATATCTACTAGAAAACAAGAAAATGACTAATGGCTGGACCTAAGTGTTAGAAAGAGTCATATATAGTCTATGGCGTGTCTCTGTAATTTCTAATAGTAGAGGGGTCTAATTGTTGTATGTTTCCTAAAGTCGAGGGGTGTAAGTGTAATTATTCCTAAAATATATTAACTGTTATGGTCTTGGGCAATTAATCTTCTGACTTCTAACTCATTTGCATTTATATCACATTTTACAACGTATATATACACATATAATTTTGCCAATATAAATGGAATCACCATCTCACAATTTTTATTATACCAACTCACTTGAAAAACAAAATAAAGAGAAAAATTAAAAAAACATGGCACTCAAGAACCGCTCCCTCCTATTTGTGTTCCTCTCAATTTTCTCGTTTTCGATTAACCTCAGTAAAGCTGCTTCCTCGGCCGCCACCGCAGCTCCCTCGTCGGAAAAACTCTTTCTTCTAAGCGGCTGATGGCCACTAAATAACCTGATGGACCCACAGGTGGTGAAGATGGCAACTTTTGCGGTGGAGGAGCACAACAAGCAGGCTCAAACGAACTTGAAGTTTGTAGATGTGGTCGAGGGAGAACGGAAAATGGTCGCCAGCGAAAATTTCCATTTGGTGATCGCCGCCACGGACGGCGCCGGCGCTTCCAAACCCAAAAGTTATAGTGCGTATGTAATTTTCCCGCCATCGTCGAGTGAGAAATCCCCAAAACTAGTTTCCTTCAACAAAGTTTAGTGTAGATTTATATTACATTTTTGTAATGTTTTATTATTAGCTACGTACACTGGTCACGAAATTATCAATATATAAAATAATAATAGATGTGGAGATTTCTATCTCTTGGTGTTACAGATTCTCACTATTTTTTTAGTACAACATTCGCATAAGTCACATAATTAAATAAGGAGAATTATATACGAGTCCCTGACGTTTGATATACTATATTTAGGTTCAATTAGATGCGTTTATTATATTCAGGTTCTTGGGTTGATCTATATACATTGATCGTAATTAACTTGGGTCCCTAGATGTAATTAGCGACACCCATGATTATTTAATGTAACTTATATTGTATATATTTAGGTCACACCACCGATTTAGAAACAAATATTGACAAATTTAGGGATCTATATATAAAAATATTGACCAATTTAAAGACCTATATATAATAAACACATTTAAGTGGAGTTAAATGTAAATATGATAAATATTAGGGATTCAAATGTAATTCTCCTAATTTATTCAACGTAACCCAAATCAAAGTCGAAAATTCTACTGCAAGTAGGGTCTGATAAGCACTCGAGTTCGGTTCGATAAGTACGCCAATCGAACCAAGTTTCGATTCAGATTCAAAATTTTCGAATTCGAGCTCAAACCTTTGTCAAGCCAGCTCAATTCGTTTGCTATCCTAGGCACCACCACCTTCGGCCAGCCACCGTCTTCCGCCGCCACGACACCTCCAGAAGAAGGTGATTACCCCATCTCTAAGATCAGGGTATATCACCGACTCTTCAAAATTTACGGCCATCTACAAGGTCAGGACATACACCAAACCTGACCTTCGGGATTTAGGGATACTCTTTCCGAGGAAAAAAATGGATTTGCTACATGCATATAAATTAATTTCAATGCAAAATCAATTAAATTGTGCGTCCAACCAACAATCTATTGGAGAGATAATAAATTAACTGCAAAAAGATTTTTATTAATTTGGATAATGTATCTATAGACACATAGCTAAGAACTCATTATTACAAAAACATTACTTCAAACAAAATTTGAAGACACAAAACTCTAACGATCTAATTAAGGAAACATTTAGAAGAAAAAGAATCCGGCGACGGCAGCAACACCTGCGACGGCGGAGACCTCAACGGCAGATGCGCCACTCGTGGGTGGTGCGGCAGCATCACTTGGGGGAGTAGTGGAGGCGGGTGTGGCAGCGGTGGGAGTGGCGGCGGTGGAGGTGGTCTGGTCGGTTGTTGGGCTTGGTGGAGATGCTGCAGCTTCCTTGTCGTCCTTATGTGCAGCTGCCTTGGGTGCAGCACCGTTGGTTTCCGGAGCTGAGGCCTTGGGTGCGTGTGTGTTGGTTGCCGGAGCTGCCTTTGGTGCGGTGGAAGTGGTTGCCGGGGTGGGTGGCGCTGATTTGGGTGCGGCAGGGGTGTTGGTGGGCGGCGCCGCTTTGGGTGCGGCGGCGGAACCTTTTCCGGCCGGGGCGGGAGAAGCAGCGGAAGCCACCGCGGCGAAGGCCGCGATGAAGACTAGAGCGAGAGCAACCAACTGACGTGCCATTTTTAATCTTCTTTTTCTTGGTTTTTAGGTTTTTTTAGTTTTTTTGTGTGTTTGTTTTGCAGCAGTACTTCTCTTTTGTTAATCTTTATTCAGAGAAATACTGCAGAACGCAAGAATGTGATGATAGAAATGAGGATCGGCGGAGGGGTTTTATAGGGCGGAGAGCGGCGGAGATGACGGAAAATAGTGGTGGATGTTTGAACAACATTCATGCCACGAATTTGCGTTCCACACAATAGAGTTGTTATGAGTTTTAATTTAACCTAGTTTAAAGCTATCAGGTATTAATTTAGATTTGATATTATTTTTCATTATAAATTTAGACAGAGCATAAGATTACAATTACAATTAAAATTAAAAAGTGTTAATATATTAAATTGTGATTTAATTATTAACAACAATTTGTATAAATATTATAAATACAACACAAGAATTAAGTGGTCACCAGATATTACTCTAGTATGGGGGTTTGGGTTCGATTCCTTACAATAACAAGGGTCGAATTGTGTGCGCGTGTTTAAAAAAATAAAATTAAGTGACCTTAAAAAACTTAATATAAATTTTTTCGAAATTTAGTTCATTAATTAAATAAAGAAGTATAGTAAAATCTCAAAATATTAATTAATTTCTTATGATTGTGGCTTATGCAACATAAATTACTACATTTTATTTTGCAATTTTATCCTAGAAATTTGTCCACTAGGTAAATCAGTACTCATGTCGACATTAATTTTAGTTTGCAATATAATTATGGCATGGGTCGATCTAGAGACTAGACATGGCTTAATTAGCATTGGCGCATGGGGAAAGGTGCAATGATAAGTGATGTGCAGGGGTTCCACGCTCATCGGCCGTAGCGCTCCTATCAAATGAATGATCCCACATAATAAAAAGATAATTAGTTTATAAGTTATAATTCAAGTCTAATTATTAGATATTTATTTGACATGCAGTAGTGTACCCAATTTTAGCTTTATATTCAATGGGTTGAAAGTTATTTTCACGTTTAATGGGTTCTTGAGTTCAGGGCGTGATAGGTGGTATTAGAGCCAAATGTCAGTCACGAAAGTCACCTTTAGAGTCCTCACTGGCGAGTTAATTGGTTATGGGCTATGTCAAAACGCAAGTGATTGTAACGGCTTCGTCAAATGAATTGTACCACATCGACTTTCGAATGAAAAAAAATAGATGCTTTATAAGTTATAATTCAAATGTAACCATTGAATATCTCTTTTAGACAATAATTTAGATTCAATTTCAAATTACACTAAGTGGATTCGAAACGTATTCTCATATTCAATCAGACGTGACATGCATGGGCTAGCTCATGGCTTAGCTTTGCCGCAAGACTTAGGGCAATTGAGAGTGTGAAAATTGAGCGTTTTTTGTCCAAGCCTTTCTTTAATTTGTTTTCGATTCCAACCTCTCTCACATTTATTTAGAGTCATCGAATTTAGGGAATGTTTGCTCATCGTTTGCTAGTTTAACATTTATCTTCCACAAGCTTTATGCAAGAAAACTAAGTTGCTAAAACAAACTTTTAGTCACCAAAACTAGTAAATGAAATATTTCTTTTTAATTAAAATTTTCAAAATGACCAAAAGTTAACATTTGGTCAAAGTTACATAATTGTGTCATAAGACTACCTTAATCTTGCTATATTATATCTAGAGATATACATATAGCTAAGAACACACTATTACAAAAAAGTAAAGCACATTTTTTTGCAAATATTTTATTTATACATTGGGGAATCATATATATATATATATATATATATATATATATATATATATATATATGAAAGTGATTAAGTGAGATATTTTAGGAAACATGCTTATGTGTTAATGAGATGGATTAGTTAGAATTAGTCCATTTTGCCACGTAAAATATTTCTATAATTAAGTTCATTAATTATTATTTTTGTAACTTACATATATATTTAATTGATATTCCATATATCTATTTATATTAAATAATTTGTAACTCCTATTTAATTATAGAATTATATGACTACTTTATATAATATTCATATTGAAAATTTCAATTTTTAATAAGCTTTATTAATCATTATGAACTTTATATTTATGTGCTATATATATATATATATATATATATATATATATATATATATATATATATATATATATATATGATTGAAGAGTAGCTTAAAACTACTTCTATACCATTCAACAAATATTAACAATATTTGAGTAAAAAATTATTTAGTTTTGTAATTAATATTTTTTTATTTTGTATTCTTTTTATCTATCATATAATTATTTTTCCAAAATTTCTTTTAATTTTTTGTGGGGATCACATAATTACATATATTTTTTAAAATGTATGTTTAATTAAATTTTATTATTATCTTAATATTATAAAATTATAAAATAATTGATTTGTTAGAAAAACGTCTAAACACACGTGTTTCATTTTCATTTTGCGGTGGAAAAATTATATTTCATTTCAATGTGAATAAATTTATTAAATTATTATATTTGAATATTAATATTTTCAAAATATAAATGAAATTTCAATGATAAAATGAATATTATTATTAATTAATAACGAAATAATAACAAATTATTTAACAAAAAAATACCAAGTATAATAAATAGCTCTTTTTTCGACCAAAATGATAAAGAAATTCCAATCATTATTTATATGGTCTATTATTAAATATTTTTTTATATTTAAATTATTATTTTAATATTTTTGCAACAGTCATGATATTCTTTCTCTCTCTATGTATGTATAAATATATTCTCTTGATTACAAATATAAAATTAGTAATTCGTCATAAAAATATCATATTATTATTTTTATACATTTAAAATGAGTTTTTTATATACATAATTGATTATTTTATAAAATAAATTACTTTTGTATGTATATTCTAAATTAATAATTTTGGATATATTGTTAATAATCATATAAAAAATATTGTTCAATTTATTTAATAATAATATATATTTTATAAATAAATTTTCTCGTGCAGCGCGCAGGGGATAGAAAGCTAGTTTATATCTGATTATCCTTTAGCTTGTCGTATTTAATTAGAATTTACTAAAATTAATAATGATATAAAAGTCGACCATATAATTGAAAAGATCAACATTCTTTAATAAAATCTTCCTTGAAAATGTAATTCTCAAAGTCATTATCTCAATTAATTAAACACTTCGCAGCGATTATCACTTTCATAACAACTGTGCTAATGTGATAGCCACCGTCAGAAATTCACTTACAGTTCCTATATCCATTTCTCCAACGAACTATTATCATTAAATCTTATTATTATCATAAAGATCACTAGAAATCTATATTTTGCAAGATTGAGGGACCCGGAAAATGAATATGATCAAGATTCGTATATAAAAGTATATATACACCATCACCACTTTCAAAAAGAATTAATCATATGAATAATTTTATTTTGTTTTAATTTAGTTAAAATTTGTATTATCACATTAATTCACTAAATAGTGTTTTGATTCAAGAAGTTAATTTATTTTGTATGCAGCAAAAAGAGTCTAGAATTAAAACATTTTAATCAATCTTGAAGAAAATAAAGTAGGAAGAACCGAAGAACTATCAAACGTTCTACAATGGATAAACTTTTTACAAAATTGAAGATATACTTACTTTATTTTAATTTTTTAAATGTATTGAGTTTGATATAAGATTTGCACATCCAAACTTTAAGGGTTACAGAATTAGATAACTTGAAAGTTACCAAGCTCATAATATATAGAATCTCATGTTTTTATTATATGTTTTTCTTTTACATTAATGTAGAGTTTGGTTAATCTCAACAATCAAATTATATTTAGATGTATTTATATTTAATTTTTTTCATTAATTTATATGTTATTAATAGGTCAATATACATATGTTCATAAAATTTTACAAAATCAGAAAATTTGGGTGTTAAAGGACTAATCCTAAAATACATGTATTAAACTATGGGTAAATATACATATTTATAAGACTATAAGCCTTTCTTTTAAATTTAATTAGTCCTAATAACCTACTTAGTTGGGACACTTTCTCCTAATCTATCATGCTATTCGTGTGGTTAGATATGGACAGTTACAAACAAAACTTACAGATTCTGTAAGAATATATTTTTCCCTTTCATAATTAGGGCATAATTATTTTCATATTTTCCATTATTTTTTCTGGGTGTTTTATAATGTTAGGGATTATATCCTTAGACAATTTTGATATTTAAAAAAGTGAGAAACCTAAATTTTCCTATTCATGAATGTAGACATTCCTAAATAAAATAAGTTTCATAAAACATTTTACAGTATTTTAATTTTATAAAAAATCACAAGCCGGCTGTAATGTATAAAATCATTTTTGCAGCGTTTTAGAGTCCTTTTGGTGAAACTGGTTTGAGTTTAAACCGAAGAAGCAGCCAAGAATCCAAGAGCAGCCCCACAAACACACTCACCCCTAATTATGCCTCTTCTCAAAATCATTCAACGGGGTGCTACATTGATGTTTTCGTTAAGAAACAAACTCCACACCATCAAGAAGATATGCCTCGATCGATATATCGCCTCAGGTTCCATCATAAGCGTGCAATAATATTGATGATTCTGACCCTCAACTACGGACAGGGGGCTGAATGTAATAATGAAATTTCCGAAGGGAGCAACTAGTGTTAACCGTCAAATTCAATGGTATCTTCCAAGTGAGCAGGGGGCTGAATGTAATATTGAAAAGACCAAAGAAAGCAAACGAATAATACATAGACAAATTAGTCGTCGTCCACCCCCAAAGAGATATGTCTCGTCTCAAAAACAACCATCGACGTGCAATATTAATGTTTCTCTTTGCAAAAACCACTCCGCACCATCAAGAAAATAAGCCTCACCTCAAGGATTGTCGTAAGCGTGCAATATTGATGCATGTTTCTTTGAGGTGGGTTTTTTTTTTTCTTCTTAAAAAAAAATTTGATCCTTATAATTGCAAGATGTCGAACTCCAAACCTCCAAATCTAGAATAATATCTTGTGATAGTTAGGTCAAACTCCAATAATTGAGGTGGGGGTTGGAGTATCAATATCATTATTTTTATATATTATGAATTCTACTTCTACTTTATTTTTATTTTTGTCATGTGCATGCCCTAGTTATTTAATTAGTCATCTGATACTCTAGTTATAATTGTTTTCTTAGTCAGTAAATTAAATTTATTTTTCTGGAAGTATTTAGAACTCTAAATTAACTCCTAGCTAATTAATTTAGGGTACTTAAAAATTCCCTAAATTCATAATAAGATTCATTTTGTTTTTTAAATTCTAGTAATAGGAACCAATTAATGAGAATATTTCTTTTCAATTCAAAATTCAAAATCATCAATAAATTTATATTTTGTCAAAACTACATAATCAAACTACCTTGCTCTTGCTATATTATATATATCAAAAAATATATACATATAGCTAAGAACTCACTATTACAAAAAAACAACAGCTCTAAACAAAATCTGAATAGCCAACTAACGATCTAATTAGAGAACGTTTAGAAGAAAAAGAATCCGGCGGCGGCAGCAACCCCGGCGACGGCTGAGAATTCAATGGCAGATGCACCGCTAGGAGCGGGTGCTCCGGTATCGCTTGGTGTAGCACCGGCCGCAGGTGTGGCTGCGGGAGTAGCGGAGGGAGTCATGTTGTCTGTTGGTGGGCTTGGTGGTGAAGCAGCGGATTTGGTTGCTGGAGCGTGAGCGGGTGACGCTGCTTTGGGTGCGGAAGCTCCCGGAGCGTGGGCGGGTGTGGCTACTTTGGGTGCAGCGGCGTTTGGTGCCGGAGAGTGGGGGGGTGTGGGTGTGGCAGCTTTGGGTGCAGCGGCGTTGGGTGCCGGAGAGTGGGCGGGTGTGGGTGTGGCAGCTTTGGGTGCCTGAGCTGGTGTCGCTGCTTTAGGTGCGGCGGCATTGGGTGCCGGAGCGTGGGCGGGTGGCTCTGTTTTAGGTGCGGTTGCAGGACCCTTTGCGGCCGGTGACGGCGCGGGAGCAGCGGCGGAAGCCACCGCGGCAAAGGCGGCGATGAAGACTAGAGCGACAGCAACCAATTGACGAGCCATTTTTGTTATCTCTTAATTTATTTCTTTTTCTTGGCTTTTATTTAATTTATTATTTTCTTTTTTGGGTTTTCTTTTTCTTGGGTAATTTGCAGCACTTCTCTCTTTATTACTTGTCATTCAGAGAAATACTGCAAAACGCAAGAATGTGAAGAATGAATTGGGTGTGGCGGAGTGGTTTTATAGGGTGGAGATGGCCGGAAAATAGTGGTGGACGTTTGGTTTTGAACAAGAATACTCATGCTACGAATTTGCTTTTTTCCACACAATATAATAGAGTTGTTTTGACCTAGTTTCATGCGCATCAGATATTGATTAAAGGCTGTGAATATTTAATTTGTTTCAAACTTTAAACTAATTCAACCATTTAATTTCTTTATATTTACATATATAGTAATTATCAAATTTAATTAGGGAACATATATTATATTCTATAAGAATAATTAAGCCACATATATGATATTGATGAGGGTAAAAAATGGGCTTGAATCCTACCGAGGAGATTCAATCAAAATATCCTCGATCCAATTGAATGTGAGTTCGCAACCTGCTAAGAATAGCCAAACACTCTGCGTTAAGATCAAGCTGGGATTTATGCCAGCGTTGATCCTCTATTGAGTTAAATCAGGAATCGGGAAGCAACGAGAATGTGAAGACACTTGAGAGAATATTTTGGCAGAGTTTTAGTATATTGAAGTGTGCGTACCTTCAGAATGAATGTTCAGAGTATTTATAGAGGTGTGGAGATCGTGGGCCTTTGATCTTGGTCGCTAACTGACTGGAACATCTGATCGTGCATGGGAGGTGGTGCGAATCAGGCCCGTTAAACCGCATAATCAGGATGTCCAGGGCGGTTGGGAAGAACGTGGAGGCTAGCGGTTATGGGTGGTGGGTTGTAGCGGGGCCCTTCAAGATAGAAGGTAAGGAGACTAAGTTCGAGCTGGTGGGCTGACGTCGAAGAGTGTGAGAAGGATGAGAACCCTCGAGGGCGATAATTGGTGAGGACTCTTTGAGGGATATATTTGAGGAGAGTACTTAGTGGCTTCTAGGTATCTTGAGTGCTGCAGTTAGTGAGGCGACGAGTGGAGAGGATCATAACACATGACAGAATGGGATTATGGCACATCGGATAATATATATTAATATAGCCATATAGGGAAAATTGTAAATTCAGGGTCAGTAACTATCCAAGTTTGCATTTTAGGACTTTAATTTCGCAGTTTTGGAATTCAGGACACTAACTTCTAATTTTTTTTTTTGTTTGCAAATTTGGACATCGTCCACTTGAAATCTATTTTGTGCGGAAAAATCCACACATAACTTGCACATGTGGCATGGTTTTAGCATTTAGGTGCATGGGATCGATGATGTAGAAGTTTACAAAAAAAATCCAAATTAATGTCCCGAATTTCAGAACGGCCAAATTAAAGTACTCTTAAAATACAAACTTGGAGAATCGGATCGAGTAGTTACCATTCCAAATTTACAATTTTCCCATTAATATAAATATACTGGATTTAATTAAAGTCATGACACATTCCATGTACGTATCCCTCAATAAAAAGTAATATTAATTTAATAAAAATGTAATAATTATAGTGTTAAAATTATCACCATATATTATGTACTGAGTATATTATCTTTTAATTTTATAATCAAGTAAATTTATAGCTGTGACAACGAATTAAGTTTATTAATTTGTTATATTATGGCTCCACTTTTTTTACTATCCAAGGCTTCGATACATTTTCGCAATCGAGAAATTACTACTGTGCAGAACGGATTAATTAGTATATATATATATATATATATATATATATATATATATATATATATTTAACCGGAATCGATCGTAGAACAGACCGTGAGGTTAACGAGACCTTCCTCATAAATAAAGAAGCTCAAATAGGGAAATTAGTATATATTACTGTGTTTATAGTTTTTGTTAACATTTAATATTTTAATGTCATTCATATAGTTACAAATTTCGTGAGAAGAAACTTGTCAATATGATTTGTGACTAACTTTTTCGGTTCACTAAATTATCAAAACAGTAATTTTACTATTATAATGGGTTAGAATTTAAACATAATTTTGGTAAAAGTGAAAATTCGTCAAGTTCACCATTATATTTTTCGGATTTCAGTATTGTTTAAGTTTGTTTTACATAATTCATCCCGTAATTTTAATTTTTGCACAAATTTAATTTCAATTATATATATCAAAACTGACGTCTGATCATAGAAAAAAACAATTCTTGTTGGTAAGACACATTCCATATATCATAATTAACCAATCATCCAATTCTCTTCATTATCCGTGTAATTTAATGCCCAAATATTATATCTAATGGTGGAAATGTCATATGCACCCTTCAGATGCATGATAAATGTCATATTATATTTGTTTGGATGGGCTAAAACCAAAACCCATAAGCTATAGCAATATAAGGTTAAATGGATTGAGCCGGAGTACTTTAGACGAACCAAAATAAATAATCTTAATTGACACCCTAATAATTAACTAGTCCACCATAATAAGCAGAAGGATGTGGTAATTAAATGGTTGAGACTCATTCATGCTTAGCCAAACGACAAATATTCGAATTTTAGTACAATTTGGAGTACCTATCTACAAGTCAGCTATATATTATTAACTGTGGAGATTCCCGATCTAGAAAATCTAGCTCATTTTTGTGAAGATTGTTTAGTTAATTAATTGGGCACGAACTTGATAGTTCTAGGCCAAAATGCATTTTTAGTTCCGTAATTATGCACTTACCGCATTCTAGGTCCTTAGGTATTTCATTTTGCAATTTAAGTCCCGTATATCGTAAAATATAGCAATTTTAGTCCTCGTTTTGCAATTTAAGTCCCATATATTGTAAATTCCAACGACAATTTAGGGACTTAAATTGCAAAATGATGACTAAAATTGCTATTTTTTATGATATACGGGACTTAAATTACAAAACGAAAAACTTTATGACCTATAATACAATAAATGCATAATTATAGAACTAAAAATGCAATTTGGCCCTAGTTCTACCACCGTTAGGTTTGACTCCCTTAGATAACGGCTCTTGATGTTTTCCACATTGATCGTTCTTGTTAATAAAATCTAGCTCATCTTTTGGGAAAAAAAACACAAAAACACTTGGTATTGGGCCTGGAACCACTCAGACACCATTCTTGATTAGCAATATTTAGATATTAACAATATGTAATTAACGGTTTATTTCTAAATGTACCAAAATTAATACAAAATATAATATATGCAGGTACGAAAAATATTAAGAAAAATGATAAGCTTGCTAAAAAAATAAGTCGATGGTACCAAAACATATATTAACGAAATTTTATATTTAAAACTTTTCATTCTCGTTAATTATTTAACATCAATCTTTAATCCTCAATTAACCTAGCTATAGTTAATTCAACAAATTAAATATATAATTAATCTGATAACGAATGTTCAATTAGGGACCCAAAATCAGTAAAAATAGGAGAAATATGATTCTTTTTCTATCATAATCCATATGAACTGATATCTTACAAGCTAGCAATGACAAAATTGAATCTTACAGATGTAAAACACATTTCAAACCTTTATTCACTACAAATTGTTCATATATATATATACTATTGTATTTGTGCCAAAAACCACATTATTACAAACAAAATGAATCCAAAATTAAAGAAAAAAACAGTGAAAAAAATTGAAAGAATGAAGCAGTACGTGAAACATTTAAAAGAAAAAGAATCCAGCGGCTGCGGCCACTCCGGCGACGGCAGAGACCGTCATTGTGGAGGCACCACTTTTAGCATCAGCGGCCTGGTCACTTGGACCTCCAGAAGCAGGTGCGTCGGCAACGGTGTCGGATGTGGTCGGAGAAGGAGGCGAAGAGGCGGGGCTGTCGCTTGGGGTGGTGGCAGAGGAGGTGGTGCTGTCGCTGGTGGTACTGCTGTCACTGGTGGAGGTTGTGGGTGCGTGTGATGATGATGACGAGGACGAGGACGAGGATGATGATGATGTTGGTGGTGATGATGATGATGAGGTGGTGCTAGTCGTCTCAGAGGACGTGGGGGCGGATGCGGATGCGGAGGAGGACTTCGGAGCCTCGCCGGAGGCGGAGGTGGTGGTGGTAGTGGGGGTGGAGGCTGGCGTAGCGGCGGCTGCGGGTGTCTGAGCCGATGCGGCTTCTTCGCTAGAGGTGGTGGGGGCTTCAGTCGGGGCGGCGGCTTCGTTTGGTGTGGGCTGATCAGCGCCGGAAACCACCACGGCGAAGGCCGCGACAATCACGGCGAGAATAATCACCTGGCGAGCCATTTTTCTAGTATTTCTTTTTCCCTTTTTTAGCTTGGTTTTTGCTTTTTTTTATATTTTTTTGGGTTCTCTTGTCGTAGTATTATTGGGGTTTTATTTGAGTTAAAAAAAAAAAAAGGTACAACAAGAGATATAATAATATGATGGTTTAAACTTTGATGTGACAATGAGAGGTGGCGGACCGCCGATGGGTTTTATACGGCGCAGGGCGGCGGAAATGGCGGGGAAATACTGATCAGACCTGATTTCTTGCATCAATTTCTTATGACATTTTACATTTTGGTTTTTTCAGTTTTTTTAGTTTTTCCTTTTTCCTATTTGTATGTGGTGGGACTAATTCTTTCTCCTACTTATAAGCTATCCTAATAATAGACCGAAAATCCATTTATAGTATTTTGCAATAGAAATCAAACGAATATTCTATCCAAATTTATTTTGCACCGACATATTTACTTCGATTTTAGTCTCAATTTTTTGATTTCATGCAGTCATAAATTAATCATTTTAGATTCTACAAGATTCGTAATATATATGTGCACTGTTCCATTTCATTTTAAAGTAAAATACCAAATTAATCAAATAAAATAAAATAACGCGCACTTAATTATAAGATATATCGAAGGAAAATTTATCATACAAGGAATAAAAACTTTTAAAACTACAAAGAGAGGATAACATAATTGAAATAATTATTATTAAAGGATTAGAGTACTTGTTTTTCAAATTATTAAAAGAATGATTAACTTCTAAATATTTAGAATTTTGGAATTGAGACAATGGAAAGTTATAATTAAGTTCCTGTAACATTAGTTATCACATTTATTTTGGTTACATCTTTTTTACAAATACTTATAATATATAATCCCTTTCTAATTAATAGTTTATTTTAGCATCATGTCAAGTTTAATTAATTACTACATATTATCTTAGATTTTGAATTAAAAACCTCTATATTTGATTTTATGGATTTAAACAATTTTAATTCAAATTTTATATGTTTGGATTAAAAAAAAAATTGACATAGAAATGGAGTTAATTGTATTATTTGTCGCAATTTTACATGCCTTTTATATTGGTTAATTCCATAATTAAATTGACTTTTGCAATTTATTTTATAAGTAGATTCTTTTTACAATTTCATGACCATTAATTTTCAACTTTTAGTTTAATTTTTTTTATTGAGGGCATCCACATCGACGTCGATTATAAATAGTAGTTAGTTTTCTCGTTGAATTGTGGGATATCGAAGATTGGGACATCTCAAAAAAAAAATTAATGTTACTTCATTCACCCAAAATAAGGATTCGAACCCTGACGTTTAATATTTTAGTTTAATTAATTATGAGATGTAAATTACATCAATTGAGGTTGCAATTTACGTACATTCTCTAAATTAAAAAGGTCCGGAAATTGCAACAACTCAACTAAACAAAACTTGCAAAAACTAATCAGTATAAAACCAAAATCAAAATAATTATATGAAGTCATAGGTCCAAAATGGAATTAACTCCCTACAATGGAAGAGTTTTTCTTAATTTTCTTTTTTATTTTATTTTTTTAGATTGGACGAGTTTTTCTATAGGGAGCCGAAATTATGATAATTTAATAATGTTTTTAATTTCCTTTTCAAATTATTGATCTAAGAAACTTGTTTTGTATAAATGATGAAAAATTGTTAGATGAAATATTAGTTTAGAAATTGATAATCTAATGCAATAGTAAGTAATTCAATAAATTATTAAAGTGAATTGCTTAGGTCGAAGAACATAAGATGAACAAAGCACAAAATTAAATAGGAAAATCCAAATAAACTAATTAAAAAATGGGGGAAAAGATTATACTCTCATTCAGTGTCCATATAAACACTTACAAATTAATAATTTAAGGAAAAAATTGTATCTTTTCGCCGCTCTTATTCACAACAAAAACGAATTAAAAGAAAAAACTTAAAAAATAATGAAATAGTTCTCATTAATTAAAAGAAGAAGAATCCGGCGACAACAACGCCGACGGCGGCGGAGACCTTCACAGATGATGCACCACTTTTTGCATCAGCAGCTTCGCTTGGGCCACTGGCTATGGGTCCGTCAACAGCGGTGGGAGCGTCGGGTGCAGATGCAGCGTCGGTAGCGGATGATGATGAGGTAGTGGTCTCCGTCGTGGGGGCGGCGGCGGTGGTGGTGGTGCTGGAGGCTGTGGGTGTGGCAGCTTCGGTGGTTGATGATGAACCTGTCGGGGCACTAGCCGGTGAGGTTTGGGCGGAAACCACCGCGGCGAAGGCGGCGACGAAGATCAAAGCAAGAGCAATCACTTGGCGAGCCATTTTAATGAATTAGTATTTTCTTTTCTTTTTTTTTTGGGTTTGTTTTTGTTTTGTTTATATTTTTTTTGGATTCTCTTGTGTTATGCTGTACTTTATTATTGAAATACTACACAGCAAGAGAATATAATGATTTTGATGAGAAGAATGAGGGTGGTGGAGGGATTTTAATACGGTGGAGGGAGGCGGAAATGGCGGGGAAATACTGGTCCGGCCACATTTCATGCAAATTTTGTTATTCTAATTTTCTGCCCTAAATATAGTAGGTTATACTATAAATCGATCCATATAATTTGAGAATTCAATCTATAATTTTTCCAAAATTAGCCGAGCGGCAAGAAGGAGGCTCTCGAGTCCCACGACTGCGAGCATTAGTCTTTTAATTTTCTGTATAGAAGTGTTGGTATTCGGTGGTAGTTTGGTGGATGGTTTCTTGATATGTGTTTTAGTCTTCTGTATAGAAGTATTGGTATTCGATAATAATTTAATGGATAGTTTCTTGATATGTATTTTTTCATATATGATGAGTTATTTAACATGCTTAACTTTATTTTAGGGGTAGTTTTCCTTCAATTAATACACGTACGTAAACGGGTTTTAACTTTATGCAACAATTTATGTTTATCTTGATACTACAACTGAAAAAAAAAATTAGTACTTTATAACCATCTAATCCGATCCTTTTTCTTTTACAAGTTGTGATCTTAAGTATGTAGTTTTTGCACTTTTTCATATGCGGTCATATTAGCGGAATATTCTATCAGAATTCATTCACACACTCAAAAAGTGACTTTCTTAAAGGTAAAAAAGTAATTTTAAAAAGCTATAAGCAACTAATTAAACCTCAACCCTAAATCAAGTGAAATTCAGACATCTGAGTGAATTAAATTATTAGTGTTGGAAATGCAATTGATATCTGAAACTGCTAAGTAAATTGCAATTCATGTAGGAATCAATTTCTGAAGTAATGAGAGTGCCAGTGATTGTTTTGAGTTTAATTCTCTTCAATACCTGAACCTATAAATAATGGGATTTGCTGATCAAAAAATACAACATCATTCACATGAATTCCTGTGAATTGCTATCACATGAATTCTCTTTCCTCATTTAAGTAGAAGCTTGACATATATCGTGTATTGTCTGTGCTGCAAAACCCGTAAGTGAAGTAGGGACTAGGGACAATAGAAACTTTAAGAACAAAAACTACTCATATATATTAGTATTCAGTAGAGATTTTCTCGCCCAAATAAAAATGTCTTTTCCGATTAAGAGTCCTTAATTCAACATTCGAGGCATCCTAGACAAGCAACTCGTCACAACCATGACCTTTTCCCGCCAGATAATCAGCGTATTTGTTACCTTCTCTCCAAGTATGAAAACTCTAAAAGTTCAAGGCAGATCCAACAAACTCCTATAATCAAGAACCAAGTTTTCCAAGGGGTGTAAAGCCAAATTGGTCTCTCTTTTAATTTGTTAATAGAAGAAACAACAATCTTAAAATCACTTTTCACCTAAACTTTTTCAAAACGTCTATCCCAAACCAATCGAAATCTCTCATGAATGATCATAATTAACATTATTTTTTAGTTAAAAAGAGAGATAAAAAAAGACCAAGAAATTAAATATTATTTTATATATATTATATAATTCCTTTAATTAAATGTGTTTGAGTCAAATATATTTAGATTTACTTTTTTTTCACTTTGTGTTTTGGATTCGAGTAATGCAGAGCTATAATTAGAGACAAACTAATTCCCAATTCAATTATTCCATATATATACGAGCTAACTTCAAATTTAGATTCATGTATAAACTGAAAAATGGAGCCAAACTAATTTCTACACCTTGATCCTCATTTTGCAGTTTGCACATTAGAATTAAAGAGATTGAAATATGAGATGTTTTTTTTTTTTTTTTTTGTTCGGAGAAATATATACGAGATGTTCTTCATTATAAATATTTATTTGCTCATAATATGATTTTGTTATATATATATTTATCTTACCAATTCGCAATTCTTAAGTTATTCAAAATCGCCTATTAAGTCCACGAAATGAAAATGGGAGAAATATTATATTTTTATTCGGTAGCCCAAGTAAATTCTTACAAATAATTTTATAAGAGTTTTGTGTTTCCCCAACTCGTATAATTAGCTACACAATCCCAAAATAAAAAACAGAAGAAAAACAAATCAAAGAATGAAAATAGTGAACATTTAAAAGAAGAAGAATCCGGCGGCGGCAGCGCCGACTACGGCGGAGGCCTTCAAGTATGATGCACCACTCTTTGCATCAGCAGCTTCGCTTGGGCCATCGGCGGCGGGTGAGATGGAGTCAGAGACGGTGGCTGGAGAAGTTGGGGAAGAAGAGGTGGAGGTGCTGTCGGTGGTGGGGGCGGCCGCGGTGGTGGCGCTAGCTTCAGGCACTGGGGCGGAAGTGGGTGTGGCTGCTGATGATGATGAACCGGCGGGGGCACTAGCTGGTGAGGTTTGGGCGGAAACCACCGCAGCAAAGGCGGCGACGAAGATCAAAGCAAGAGCGATCACCTGGCGGGCCATTTTAGTTACTATTTTTTTTGGTTTGATTTTGTTTTTTTGTAATTTTTTGGATTCTCTTGTATTTATTTGCAGTAGTTCTTTAGTGAAATACTGCACAAGAGAATACGATGCTTTGATGATGAGAATGACGGGTGGCGGAGGGGTTTTTATACGGCGGAAGGCGGCGAAAATAGCGGGCAAGTGGTGGCGAACCAGATTTCATGCAGAAAAAAAAGTATAATGTTAATTAAATTAGTTATTACTTTTATTTTTACAAATGGTTGAGACTTGAGACTAATTCTTTTACCTAATTTAAGGGGCAAATCTCCCATTTGTTTCGTTTATAGAGGTCGTGTTTTATTTTTGTGGTGATATTAGGTATTATCAATTATTAAAATTTATTTTTATTTGAAAAAATAAATAAAATAGATGGTAAATTATAGTTATTTTTTATACTTGGCCACTTTTTTTACCTGTTTAATATGGTATTATTCAACTAATTGAATTTTTCGAGAATTTTTTTTTTTTTCCAAACTCGAGTAGGTAATTAACAACTAAATCAACGCTCGTGAAACCCGGGTCAGTCGGTCCTCCATTCATCATGTTGGCGGTTAATGGTGACATTAATTACAAAATACACAACTAGGGATGTATCAGTCGAGTCGAGTCAAGCCAATATTTAGCCTTTTTCTCAAACTCCAGCTCGAATTCTTACCAAATAAATTCAGCTCGGGTCCGCCGAGATAAATATGGCTCCAGCTTTGCTCGAGTCCATGTTTGAACCCAACTCATTTGGCATGATTTTATCAGTAGATTTTTTGCTTGAGCTTGAGTTTGAGCTCAAGATTTTAAATATTTCGTTGAACAAACTCATGCTCAAGAATTAATAAATTATTTATAATTATATATACAATTCTATCTATATAAAAATAATTATTGAAAAATAAAACTTCACAAAGTAGCTTGTGAAACTTTGACCCAAGTAATTTGGCTTGAGTTTGGCTAAAACTCTTAAGTAAGGCTCAAGCTCGAACCTTTATCGAACTGGCTCGTGAGGCTCGTTGACATCCCTGAACCAGAGATATCGGAGAGAGCTTGGGCTTCCAGTTTCATATCAGTATGTACAAAACATTAAGTTTCCATGCACCAAGTTTTCATAACAACACAGAGGACTTCTATGTTTCCATGCACCAAGTTTTTACAGAAATTTCCGGAAGGGTAAAAATTATAAAACCATAAAAATACCATAAACCAGAACAGAAAATCCACCACAACCCTATTTCTAAAAAATTTCTATACCCCTCACCACCATATTCATGCATAAATTTTACAAATAAGGACAAGAAAAGAAATTAATTTGTTTTTTTACCCAGTACGTATTCTATCCAGCCTGTCTACACTCTTCCTCGCTCTTTCGAGTTGATGATCAATATTTTTCCAAGATTTTTCCATGCGATCAACGCTCCTCCTCGATCTTTCCATTTGATCAAATGACATCCTTAACTTATCAACATTTTGTGACTGGTTTTTAGATCTTTCTGGCTTGTCTATGCTGTGCCTGGGTTTTTCTCTCCTGTCTGTGCTTTTTCTTGGAGCATCAAATATATGATCTGTACTCTTCCTAGATGGCTCAAACTGGTCGGCTGTGCTTTTCCTAGTGCTGATTCTGTGTGAAGGAGAGCGTTCTACAGTTGCAACGAATTTCTTGAGATGTCTGATGTATTCTGGGTAGAGTTCTAAATTGCAGTGATTTCCTCCTTTAATCCACAAGGGTTCGTATTTTTCTTTACAGAGTTCCCAGAGCTGCTTACCGTGTGAAAAATCTACCACTTCGTCTGCTGTCCCCTGAGAAAAGTTACAGAAGTTTAAACCATGAAGATGTTCATAGGTTGATCTTATGTTATCATTCTAATAAATGGACAAATTAGGGAATATTCTTGTATTAATGCAATTCTGCAGCCCATATATGCACCAAATGATTGAAATTGTGTCATGTAATTTGGTTATTTACATCCACACCCACTAGGAATATGAACTATTAGAGAATTTGTAGTTGCTTAGATGAACGTACTACAAAATATACCCCTGAAATTTAACATGCATGGAACACCCCTAGAACATGTAAAAGATATAGAAAAATACATTTGACAGGTGTGTCTTGTAATAGTTATACTTCTCAATATATCCATTTAGAGTGGTACGAAAATGTAATATTGCATCTTCTCAGTGGGTGTAGATGTAAATACCCTAATATTATTTTTCAACTGAATTAAGTATGCGGCATTATTTGTGACCATTTGGTTCATATATGAGGCCAAGACTGCGTTCAAAAAAGAGTTGCTCAAGGTTTGAATTTAGTCCTTACATGAATAATGAGGATAGGACAAATAACGAGAGGGATTTTATCGACATTCTGCAGCAAGAACAAGGCAAACATAACATTAAGTAAAACCAATGCATGTAAGAATGCCTTTTACCCCTAAAGATTGTGATTAAGCATTTTCACCTTGTAGATGTCAAACCAATATGTACGTTTAACTGCATACATAACTCTTACACCTGACAGTATAGGACTATGCAAAACGACAGCTCTTAAACGAGGAAGACGAGCTGCTAAATCCAAAGTCGGTCCACTTCCAACAGATTGACCATACAAGATAACATCTTCCTGCTTAGTACCATAATTCTCCTCAAGACACTTAAATGCAGCTTCAATATCAGCATATGTGTTCTGCTCACTGGGCTATATACATATACCACAATTTAAATCATGTTGTCAGCCATTATTGATCAAACTGTATGTTTCTAAAGCAAAAGGCTTAACATAAATGTATTACAATGGGTCAATTACGAATACCCCCTGATGTTTATGCCGTTCACGAAAAATACCGTGAAACCTTGAAACATTACCAAAAAAATATCTTGAGGTTTGCAAAACATAACAATACCCCCTAAAACTAACATACAATCGTGGACTCAGGGGGTATTTGTAATTTTCAAGGTTTGAGTGTGTTTTTTGTAAAATGAACAGATCTCTGGGGTTCTTAATAATTATCTGAAATAAAACAACTCGAAATATCAGATTTAACACACATGACACACCTTCCCAGATGACTGTCCATACCCAGAGTAGTCGTACCTGAATATCATCGAATAATTCAGCTAAACAGCTCACAAGAGATCTAATTTTCAGTGTATTGAATGAATAAGAAAAACATAAAAAGGAGAGAGAGAGAGAGAGATCACAGTCTGCAGAGCATATTCTAGAAACAAAAAGAAGCAGAAAAATCAGTATCAGTACCCGAGGAGATTGACGCGCAAATGTATACTGAGCTCGATGAAAAGCTCGTACATCTGCCCTAGATCAGCAGCGTTGCCATGCGAGTAAAGCAGCGTGGAATTCGCCATGGGGTGGCGAACGTAAACCGCCACAATCTCCGACCCCCGCCGCGTCGGCAGCTTCATAATCTCCACGTTTTCGCGGTGGGGAAACGGGCTCAGCAGCAGCAGCCCCGTTATGTCATCGTGCACCAATTTGTACGACGGAGGATTAGGCGGAAAGAAAGCAAACTTCGCCGCCATGGATGACGTCACCCCACCCATCACTCTTAACTCCCTTCACTTCCCCACCACCTGTTAACGAATACAGTCACAGCCCATTACTCAGAACCGTCAGAAACCCAAAATCACGAGATCCCACAAGTTCAATTATACGAAACACTCAAACTCAGACGAATAAAACTAGTATTATCTCCATACCGTTGCAATAGTATAACTAAAATGCAAAAGGCGAAAGGAAAAAATGAGTGAAAGTGTGGGAGAGAAGCAAAATAAAGTGGGTAGGCGCAAAAAGGGAGAGAGAGAGAGACTGTGCGTTCACTTTGTTGTTTACCCTGGAGTCGTGATGGCGCATGGGAAGTGTTTGCATTATTGCCCCTGTGAAAATAATCGAAAGGGACATAAGTGGACTTGCTCCCGAATTTCTGCTACTAATTCTCTTGTTTCTCTGTCGCTTTTTAGCTTCGATGTAAAGATGGGAATGGTGGCGGATGTTGATGTACCCACATGCCTTGTTTGGTTACTACCTACTAATAATGTTTTTTTCCCATCTTTGTTGGCTTATTTCATTTGCCCACTTATCTCATTCTCATTGGCTTAAATTGTATCCTTGTTTGATAATTTTAAGCTACATTATGTTGAATTATTGATTATCTTATCAAGAATTATGAGAAAATGTGGAACAATTACATGAAATTTCTCCTAATCCTGCAATTGTACATACTTTTAATGAGATAAAAACAATTCTCTCGACCGACTATGACTATTTTATTTTCAAGTTATCATCTGAACTTTATGATTTGTTAACATTTTACCATCTCCGCTCTTTCTTTTTTCTTGAAAGGAGGAGGGTTAAAAATGAAAAAGCTCGTAAAAGTTAAAAACCCAACTTAAAATGAAAAAAAATGTTGTTATCTCTACTTTAATCTTATAACTATCCATATATCTGTCATTGATAATCAATGACATAATTCCGCGGGCTAGTCCCCGAAAATGCCCTGCCCGTAGGTTCCTTTGTGTTGTTGGGGATTGAAATAGGAGGTTTGGAAGGAATCCTGAACCTGTGGTGGGAATATCGTTCTTGTGCTAATCCGTCCGGTCTCTGAAAGAAGCTGAGTTTCTTTGCTTTCTATCGCCCCAAGTCTGGGAAAGAAGCTAACTGTATTCTTACTGCTAGCAATCAATCATTATAGCTTTTTGCATAAGGGGTAGAGGCAATTCTTTCATTCGTTGACCCGGAACTAGTGAGAGCCCCATAATCAGAAGCGCAGGAAGCACAAAGAAGGAAGGTCTAAGTTTAGCTAGAGCGAGAACCAAAGATGCGGAGGCAGGGGCTATGGCCCATGGATTTAAACTGAAATCCCAGACCCTGTTGTCGATTCGCCAGTACCATAAAAAAGGGGGTACCGAGGCATTTGAACCGGAGCTTTCCTTTAATACCTGGGCTTCAGTAGCCGATAGGAGGTGAAGGTGAGTAGAATTTCATGATTCGAATTCTAACTTTGGGTTTGAAATAGCCTTAAATCTCCTGATCAGTTGTCCTACCTTTGAGGTGTCTATAATTCAGTGAAAAGACTAGTTACTGTAGTCGACGGTGGATGTCCTAATCTAGACATAACAAAAATAGAATTTTGGTAGAATATTTAGTTAACAAATATTTAAGTTTGTAGCTTTTTATACTCTTGGCCTTAAAACGATCGCTTGTAAAACATTTTCTTACAACTATTTATTTGCTAGTATCATAATGAACTAGTCAAGAATTTACACGTTCACGGTTCACCAAATTCAAATAATCGAGGCGCAAAAGGTGAGTACCCTAATCTTTAGCTTTTTCTTTAATATCAGCAATCTTTTAGATCATTAGATGGAGAAAAGGGTAGGTGTAGTTGCCCAAACTTCAACAAAAGAATTCAAAAGTAAAAAGAAAGCATGTGCTATAGCCCCAAAGTTCTAATTTTTCATATATATCCCACGAGATATGATGATTTGATCATGGCTCGTGCTATATTGAATTTAGTGGACAAGAAGATAGTTGTTCATGGCAATACAAACACGACACGAACAACTAAGCAACTTTTGCAATTTACATTCAATAAATGGATTCTTTTTGCAATTTCAGAAAATTTTCAACTTATGGGAGGTAAAGTTCAATAGTCAACGTCCCATAATTAGATGAAAATATGAAAAAGTCCTAAATTACACGAAAAAATCCACTTACAAGATGTAAATTGCAAAAATCAATTAGTATGGCACCAAAAAAATGGAATCAACTCACCAGTAGTAAACACATGAGAACAAAGCTCAAACATTTGGTGAATGAATTTATGAGGCTGTAAGTTGTAATAAAAGGCTATAAAGGTGCCAGTGAGGAAGGCAAGAAATTGTGGTCCTCTAAATCAAACTCTTATTATATCCTGTAAATACAGGGGCGAAGATCACAAGAGATTTATAGATAGAAATACTAAATGGCTCTTTAAAGATTTTGCAGAAAAAGAATAACAAAAGTAATAATTTAGCAAATAATTCTAGGTATAGATACATAGTGAGCATGCTATTAACACACAGCGAACACTACTACTTTTGGTGAAGTTAAAGCAGAAGCAAACATTGTAAAAAGTTGGAGCAATTAGAGTTGGGAGTGTTTGGAAAAAAGAAGTGAAAAGTGCAAAACTTAGTTGAGTGTTTGGAGAAAAAAAAGGCTAAGAAGCAGTTTTACTACTTTCAAAAACTTCCATTTACTTAGGAAAATAACTTAGAAGCTCGAAGGTGAAGCCAAAAGAATGTTCTTAGGTGCTTCTGGTGTATTTATACTCAAATAAGTAGAACCTGATTTCCCAAACAGTCCCAAAGTGCTAAGAAAATAGGGCAAAAATAACAAGAGTGTTTTTGTTAAGAGTTTGCAAGAGCTACCTTAGTGGGAATTGGACTAATGATTCGTCATCCACAAGTTCATAAGGATACTTTCACATTCACACTATTCAGTATCAGGTAGGCCGTCTACAAAATACCTAAGAGAAACAATTACTAGTCGAACGAGCCAAAGATGCCAGTATCTTTTGTCAGATAACAATCTTAGAACAACTAAATTGCCTAAGATCAAATACTAAACAGCTCTTGACATACTTCAAATGTAAAATATCAAGTTCTGCATTGCCAGGAACTAGAGCACAAGCAGTAGTGCATTACTATTGTCTCAACACAATTAACAGAAATTTGTGTAGTAGTACTTTTACAACTTAGCATAGCCAGGAACTAGAGCAGAAGCAGTAGTGCATTACTATTGTCTCAACACAATTAACAGAAATTTGTGTAGTAGTACTTTCAAAACTTAGCATAGCCAGGAACTAGAGCACAAGCAGTAGTGCATTACTATTGTCTCAACATAATTAACAGAAATTTGTGTAGTAGTACTTTTACAACTTAGCGCCTGCTACGCGGCCCTAGTCTTATCTATTGCAAAAACTTAGAATCACTCTTCAGAAATACGTGATTACCATAAAAATCAATGCTTCAGAAGTATTCAATGTAAATTACAAATTAACACTACCCATACTGGAAAGTTGAATGAAGCAGAAGCATAAACAAGTGCATGACAGATATAAATAGTCAATATACACAATCAAGCACCTCACATCTGCTCATTACCAATTCTCTCTAGTCTGTTGTCTAAATCCATTGTTAGGACAACTCTTTCTCATAAACCGTTGCCACAGTGGTCATTTAGAATGTTTAAAGAACTTAACCTATATATCTATATCTATTCTAACAATAATGCCAAATCTCCACTAACATTTAAATTATCAAATCTTCAACAATCAGTTTAATTAATCACTCTCTATTAATCTAAATTGCCTACACAAGGCCTTAATTACCAAATACATTATGGCAATCACATCTAATCATCGTGGTAAGCCTTTTCTGAGGCCCGAAAAACTCACACCAATCTACAAAAAACCAGTAAAACCATCAAAATAAATAATTAATCTCCATAAGTTCAACTAATTAGTTCCTAAAAACAGCTAAGTTAAATCCATCCAAATCAATTGCTCAAGAATACATTATTACATTGCTTAGGTTTCGATACATTGTTTAGCATTCGAAAGAGGAACCGAAGATTAAAATTATCCCAAAACTGGCCCACCCATTCTGTCAACGATAATCAGTGAATTCCACCAAAAACAAAATGTAACAATTATTGATAATCTTCAGTATATAACACCTTCAGAGGTGGATCATGCGATAATTTAAGTGAATATAAGTAACTGTCTGAATCTACTGCAGAAAACAAGTAAAAAACAAAAGGGAAAGCTACATTATCTCACCAAAACCGCAAAAATATCAGAGACTACGTTTTCTTCCGCAGACACTTTCTTAGCTTCCTCAACTTGTGCTTGTTCATCTTCTTCTTCCTCTTCTTCTTCACACTATCTGCTCTTATCACATTAGAATCGTCCGGGATCACTTCGTCTTCGGGGTCTGGCCGAACTAATCCGGTTGGAGCAACCGGGTTGAGAAAAAACTCGAAAGAAAAACTCGGGAAAACTTGCCCGTAAAATGAATGATTGGGTTTCAAAGAATCCGTTCTGGGCTGATTCGGAGAAGGCAAAACATCGACGGGGTTGGCGATTTGGGGGATTCTGGACAGCAGAAAAGGGGGTAACGGAGGGTGGGGTTGACGGATGTGGGCAATGATTTTGGAGGCGGATTGAGATTGGGTTCTGATGAGCTTTTGAAGAGTTGAAGACGACATTCTTCCAAATGGAAATTTTTTTCCTCCAGAATCAGTTCAGCTATGGCATTGAAGATGGGGGAAATTGATAGATTTTTAGGGTTTTCTGGAGGGTTTTCGAAACTGTGATTCAGAGTCCCGTCGACGCCAATCGATTTCGAAGAGATGTGAAAACGTTTATTAGTTTGTGTTGGATCGTAAAAAAATTATAATAAAAAGCGCGTTTTTGGAAAGGCAAAAAAACAACAAAAAAAAAAGAAAAATTAAAAGCTATGTAAATGCCCCCATGCAGGATCGAACTACAGACCTTCAGTTTACAAGACTGACGCTCTACCACTGAGCTATAGGGGCACTCAGATAACAAAAGAATAAGCTAAGTATATCATGAAAAAATAAATATTTCTAAATAAAAGATTATTTTCAATGGACTTAGAGAAAGTTTAATAACAAATAGTGTATTTCACTTGATAAGGGCGAGTAAACTAAATATTTTGATATGAATGGAGAGACCGATCGAACCACAAGATTTCTGATAATAAATAATGATTATTTAATCTGTTAGGAACGGCAAACATGTTAAAAGGTCGAGTGAGAGTTTATCCTGACGTAGGTATTCCAACAGTTAAATCAATAAGAGATCATGTAATGGAGTTTGTATGTAAGTGGAGGCTCGACAGTACTAAGTATGCTTATCTATCCAATTTTAGGAGAGTATACCATTTTTAAGGTAACATATGAGGAAAATATACCCATTTTTTATGTCAAGTCGTGATAATTTCATTACTTATTAAGCTGAATTAATGTATCTTTGCATTTAATCCCTACAAACAAGATTTGAGAATGTCTTTGTATCGAACATACCTAAATATAATAAAAGGAGAATATACTGGATTTAATAACGTTTAATATGTGTATAGCCACTAAGAAGTGAGAAATCTTTGTGACAACTAATAAGTGAAGTCCTTGAGTCATTCAAAACTTTAGCTCTCGAGGAAGATGTGAAGCATTGCTTCCTCAATAACGTTAGGTCGATGGGTTTTCAAGAGTGAAAGTTGACTTCCACTCTCATGATAAAGCTGTTGGATTATTGACATGTATCGTAACCAGATTATACTATCAACTCAAAAGGGAGTTGCTAAATAACTCATTGCCACCAACTCTTTTAAGCAATTACTCCCCGGTCTCTATCATTGAGTTTCATTCTTTTTTTTTTTTTGTACAAAAAAGATAGCATCAAGACTATCAAGTAAAAACATCGTCCAAAAACAGCTACTTTAATTCGTCATTCGACAGCTCCCAAACGATCAATTTATCACTACGATGGCTCATTTTGCAAGTAAATCAACGCATCTATTTCCCTTTCGTCAAACTTGAAAAATTCTTGAAACTTAAGGTAGATTCAAAAGTTTTCTACATTCAGCAATAAGGTTACCCGTTACCCAAACAAGTGATTATCCAAGCAAGCACTTGTGTAAAATAAAATTTAATATTATCTTTATTAAAAAGAAATATAAATTGTTAAACTTAGGAGGTCGACCAAAAAAAACCAATGAAGCACGTTTAGACTGTTAGACATGTCAATTGTCAATTGAAATACGAATAAACTATAAATATGTCGGCAGATAATATACTCCGACCATGACACGCTACTTTAAACAAACAAAAATACGATGTATTAAACTAACACTTCTATTATATATTAATTAAGAAACTAAAAACGTATATAATATAGTGTTTTCTTCTATTCTTTCAACTTTTTAAGTTTTTTCTCATTTATTTATCAATAAATCTTTTTGTTTAACATATAAGTAGTAATAATCTCATACCAAGACATGGGATACAATTTTAATAAAAAGAATGAATAAAACTATTCTCATTTATATAAAAAAATAAAAATTTAAATCATAACTAATTTAATAGTTATTAATTAATTATCAAGTATTTAATTAGTTAAAAAATAATTCTTAGCCCATAATAATAGTGGTAGAACAAAATATAAAATGATTTTAATATTCTTTTTTAATGTAAATTACTGTTGTGTGAGTTTAAAAAAAAAATTATTATTTCAAACTTATCTCTAAGAAGCTTAGGTATATTGAATAATGTGAAGATATTCAAATTATTTTAAATATATTATCTTAAATTTGAATTAAAATTATTAGTTATATTTAATTTCATAAATGGCAAAATAGAATATAATAAAGAGGCATAAGTTACTTCTGAATTATATATATTATAAATATATAGATATGTAACTTATTTTATTCTGGTTACTTTATTATTTATGATTAATTTCATAGACAAAACAATTACTAATATACATTTTATTTAACTATTGGGTTTGATCCAATAGTCACCAGACATTATTTTTAATGTGGAGATCGGTTCGATTCCTTGCAATGATCATGATTGAATTTAAAAAAAAAACAAATATACATTTTATTTGACCAAAAAAAAAAAATAATATATTTGATTATTTTCTGTAGAAAATTATCCGACACATCATCCATACATACGGTATACGGTATACGTATACAAATATGTATGTATATATACGCATGCGTGTTATTCTTTCCTTAGCGTATCCACAAAAACAGAGTCATCCAAAAACATTGCTTTTCTTCCTCCTCCGTTCTTCCTCCGCCGTGTCAAACGTCGTCGTACTAGAGAAGAATGTCGTACGAGTATCTGTTCAAGTACATAATCATCGGAGACACGGGTGAGCTAAAAGAAACCCTTTTTAAAATCGCCAGCTTATGCGTGTAATTCTTGTATTGTTTTTAATTTTGTTTCTAATAATCTGTGAAAAATATTGTCTACAGGTGTTGGGAAATCGTGTTTGCTGCTGCAATTCACCGATAAGAGATTTCAGCCCGTGCACGATCTAACCATCGGAGTTGAATTCGGTGCTCGGATGGTTACTATTGATGGCAGGCCGATTAAGCTTCAGATATGGGACACTGTAATTTCTCTGACTCTGATTTTCTATTTGATCAATTGGTTTCAGTTTACTTGTCATGCTTAATCTTGAGTGATTTTGGCCTTTGGGGGGATTGATATGTTGAATTTTGACTAGTTTGATTGTAGAAGAACTGTGTTCAGCAAGTTGATTAAGATTGAGTAGGGTATAGTCAAATCATAGATTTTAATTTCTTATTAAGCTTTGGATTGTGATTGTGATTGTGTTTGGTCTGATTATTCGACGAGTTGAGCTCCAATGAAGTTTAATTGAGTCAAAGATGAGTCTTTGAGTCAATTTTATTAATTTTCAACTGATTGAGTTGAGCTGGAGTTGAGTTTTAAAACTTCAAAACTTATTGAACAGAAAGTATTGAAGAATGACAACTTGTGTTGTTTGTTATTTATACTTGTCAACATAATATAACCATTATTTTTTGTTTTGAGTATCATCTTATCATTAGTATAACTAATATTTCTATTCTTCTTTTTAGGCTGGGCAAGAGTCTTTCAGGTCAATAACTAGATCATATTACAGAGGCGCAGCTGGAGCACTTCTCGTTTATGACATCACCAGGTAGAGGAATAATATTCCTTCATCACATTTCAATTGTTTTTGTTGGAGTATTTCAAATTCAATGTAAGTTAACTTCTTGTTTTCAAATTAAAAGTGATTGGACATTAGTGAAAAAGGGTGTAGATTTCTTGTTTCCAAGAACCAAATTATATATAAGGTTAATATTGAAATATCAACGGAAATATCAAACTATTCTTTTTTGAAAATAATTTTCAGTAACAGGGAAAAACCCTTTGATGACCCCGTTCCGAATTCTAATACTAATACTGTATTTGGCCAAATATTTTCTTCTTATTTTTCTAAGATGAATTAGTGTTATACTTCCAGGAGAGAAACATTCAATCATCTTGCAAGCTGGCTAGAAGATGCTCGTCAGCATGCGAACCCAAATATGACAATCATGCTTGTAGGAAACAAAAGTGATCTTGCACACAGAAGAGCTGTAAGCAAAGAGGAGGGAGAACAGTTTGCAAAAGAAAATGGACTTCTATTCTTGGAAGCATCTGCAAGAACAGGACAAAATGTTGAGGAGGTACCATATTATTGCTTCGATCTGACAAGAGAGCTTATATTTGTCAACATGATTTCTATTATGGTTGGAAGCTATAAATTCTTGTATAATTTTTGTGCAGGCATTCACGAAGACTTCTTCCAAGATACTGCAGAAGATTCAAGAAGGAGTCTTTGATGTATCCAATGAGGTAATGCACTGAACTTTGAATTGATCTTGTGATATTCTGGAATGATACTATCGGGGTTTGCAAACTCTCCTGCTAAAGTAGAAGTTAAAGTTGTAAAAAATTGGAGTATTAAGTGAGGAGTGTTTGGAAAAAGAGCTAAGAAGCACTTTTACTACTTTTAAGAAAATTCCATTTACTTACGAAAATAACCTAGAAGCTTGAAGTTGTAGCCAAAAACATGTCCGTAAATGCTTATAGCTTCTAGATTATTACTGCTTACAATAAGCTGAAGCTGGTTTTCCAAACACTCCCAAATTGCTGAAAAAAGCACTTACATTCTCCAATTTTTTCACATAATAAGAGAGCTATTTTATTAATGTATATGTTTGAAATAATTAAAGATAATTGAAAATCGATTGAAATTTGCAGTCATCGGGAATCAAAGTTGGCCCTGTGCGGAATCTTGGTCCCGGAGGTGGAAGAGATGGAGCAGTTTCCCAAAGAGGAGGATGTTGCAGCTGATCAAAAGCGAGTTTGGTGAATTTCTTTTCTCATCCAACCATGAAAATCGTGAAAGAAAACTCTGTACAGATGATGTTGTTTAAAATCAAATGAATTGAAATATACAGAAATCGCTACCACTTCATGTGCTATACAAACTTGATTGGGATTTCTGTACATTTGTGCGTTTAATTATTTGCAATCGTGTTGATTGCTTTCTTATTCTTAGTTCTTTAGCTACCTTTTTTAGTATATTTTGTTTCTCCTAGCCACTTTGACTGGTTTTCTTTTCCTTAATTATAATGGTTTGTCTACTACCCCTAAGGTTTGAGTTAATTATAATGTAGCCCATCTATTTTTCAAAATTTGCAAAAAACTTAAAAAACACTTCACTTTATAACAAAAAATACTCTAAAATCGGCTTATTAATTGCATTTTCTAGCTTCGAGTTGTATAGAAAAAGGGGATTTTTCGTAATAAAGTATGATATCAGGGAGTTTTCTTGAAAATTCCAAAAACATAGGGATTAAATGTAGTTCGATCAAACTTCAGGGTAGTAGTTATTATTCACCGAAATATTATTTCACATAATTATTAAAAAGTCCATATATAACTTTACAAATACCAACTCTAAAATTAAACACACACATCAAGTATACAACTATAATACTTTTTCTCATGTCAAACAAATTATGAACTTTGCCATCTATCTATTCTTCCATTTTCATTGCGGAACATGCACGTTGGCAATTTTAACTTTTCTTTTTTTTGTTTTCCATCCGGTTTTTTTCCAAGTTCGCATAGGCCCGATTGGAGGCAACCTTCCAACCCAATTGCTCCATGTACAAGCTAGGATTTAAACAATGGACACCTTATCCCAATAGACCAACTGAATTTTAGTACATGTTAGCAATTGACCACGCAAGAATCGTGCACTTTTCAGAAAATAAAGCAGTTGAACTGGAAATTATTCAACTAGGGGATAAATTGTGGAACAAAGACGATAAATATAGCATCAAAACATCGACTCATTTTGGGCAATTCCTAATTCAACAATTTAAATTTTAAAAACTTTTTAATAAAAAAATGTTGCTCTCTATCTTCCACCTCCAGGTCCAAGTCTAAGTCGAAGATTGTGGAGAGTTTTTGAAACTAACATCAGTCTTGGATCATCCTCAGGTATCTCTCTTTCCTGAAATGCAAACACAATTTAAGGAACGATGAAAATCGGGAAGTCACAATCAGAGAAGAAAATATAGGGAGTGTTTGCAAATTCTAAAACAACCCGCTTCTAGCTTATTTATGCTTAAGCTAAGCAGAAGTTGGTTTTCCGACACCCCCTAACTTCTGAAGAAAAATGGAAACACAGAAAATGCTTTTTTGTTGTTTTAGAATTTGCAAACACTCCCTATATGTTCTTCTCTGATTGTGACTTACAATGACCAACTTCTAGCTCCAGTTTCTGAGTTATTTGCATAAATTAAGTGGATGTTTATTAAGAGTAACAAAAGAGCTTCCCGAATTTATTTGTCAAACACTCAACTACAATTTTTTTTCTTTTTTCCTTCACATTTCCAAATCTCAACGTTAGCCTCTTCAAAAGCAAAGGCTCTTGCATTCCATGACGAGTATCTGCAAACCTTAAAAATAGCACTTTTGTGTTTTTTTGCTTTTTTAAAGCTTTAGGAGTGTTTGAAAAATCAACTTCAGCTTGTTTTAAGATGACATAAGCTAGAAGCACCCGAAGAGCAACTTTTAGCTTCAAGATTAGTTTTGTAAATAAATTAAGCTTATTTACTCTGATAAAGTGCTTCTGAACTTTTTCTCCAAACAAAACTGTTTTATTTGTTTTTTTTTTTTTAACTTTTCACTTTTTTATCCAAATACTTTTCAACTTTACTTTTCCAAGGAAAAGTTCTTGCAAACACCCACATCGTTCAAATTAAGATTAAAAACCACCATATCCAACGTTGGTTAAAAAAATAGAAAAGAAAAAAATTACCTTCAAACCGTTGTGATATGCCTCGACAGCAGGGAGTGATGGGGTCATATTACGCGCTTGCATCATATCCCATATTAAGTTTGCAGTTGTATATCCACCAGTCTGAATAGAGAGAAAATTATGAAGATAAATAATATAAGGAGTTGCAAGGAAAGTAAACAGAAAGCGAAAAAATAGTCAAAAATAGCTCACAGATCCTAAATAACTGATTCGTATTAATTGATTTACCTTTTCACCAGCGGCAACAAGGAGGAGGTTGTTTCCCATGTTAAAACTTAGGAAGAAGTTCCTTGAATTCATAGTTATCTGCATTATTAATGACAAAATATTGGAAAACAATCAGAAAAAGGACAAATTTGTCGACAAAAAGTATTTAATATTGGAGAGTTGAACTGAATGGAAGACAATTTATCATATTACCAGAGTCTCTTGAGCAAGTTGCATGCCTCTAGGTGTATATCCAACCATTGCTCCTTCTATTAGTGTCTGCAGACAGGAAAAGTAGTATCATTTACAAAATTTTATCGGTTTTCATGAAAATAGAATGTTTAAACAAAATCATAAATTTGGGAAACACAAGGTGAATTTTTATTTTCTTTTTCTCCATTTATCTTGTTCTCGGTGGCATAATGGAGGTGTTAAACCGACTTAATGTCCATGTAGCCCAAAAGAGATGTATTATTAGTTGCAAGAAAAGTAGGTCTCTTTGAGAACTTACCACATATAATTCTATGATATGAGGTTTGTTTGAATTCATGTAGTCTTCAAATATTTTCAGACCACGATCTATATCTCCAGCATGAAGATAGCACCTGTGTGAAGCAGTCGACATATTAAGCATATCAATTTCAGAAGAATCTAGAATTTCATGAGATAAATGAAAGGTAATAGAAAAAGTATATCTGAACTCTAAGATTCATATTTTGCATGACTTTTCAGTCCTAATTTTTGTTCTTTCAAAAAAAAAAGTCCTAATTTTTGTTAATTAACTTAATTCTTTGAACCAAAAGACCATTAGAGGTGTCTGAACATGCTCAAGATTAATTGGGCCACTAAAGTGATTATGTAAAAGACATAAGTTGCCACAACAAGAGGTCCAAGAATATTACAGAGACATCAAACTAAAACAATATTGGAGTCTACTTCCAATTTACCAACACATTACAATGTAATAGCCAAATGATTATTATATAATCAGCATTTAAATTGAAAGGTAAATTCTCATATATGATAAATGAAATAAAGATTACCTCATGACTTGAATCAAAATAAAAACATCAGGGGTTTTCCCATCCTTCTCGAGCATCTCCAGAAGTTTGTCAGTAGCCTGTCAGAATACAATTAGTCAAAAGTAGATGTTAGACAGTTATGTCAAAAATAACTTTCTCGCATGCTCTGCAGAAACACAAACTTATTTGCCAAGACCAAATCCTTTATATACATGAAAAGTATGTGCTAGCACTAAAGTGGCAGGATTGATATGGTAGTTTTTAAACTAGAGATATCAATTTGTAATTTCACCTAACTTCAGGGGTAGTAGATGTAATTCACCCAAAATAAAAAGCAGAAAACAACAACTTCAGGATGTTCAGTTGTTACCTGGACATCCCTCAAATCAGCACAAGCATGAAAAGCAACATGGTATACGGTTAACTGTCTTGCTATGAATCCACCACGACGATGAATATACTCAGCTGTAGGAAGATGGTATAGTTCTTCTTCAGAAATACCCATCATAACATTTTCAGCTATGTCTTTTGTTTGATCAACCGATGACCATCCTTTTGACTTCTCAACAAGCTCAATAATCTTTTCCAGATAGAAGAGGGAATAATAAGTTTTACGGACATTTTTATTTTTAAGATAAAATAAAATATATTACAAATGTTGTCTAATTACTTTAGAAGCCGTATCTTCTGAGAGAGGTATCTTATTCCTGTGGGCAATTATAATTCCAGAATAGCAAAATTTGTTCAAACCAAGACCTGCAGCAGTCATATCGCGAACTATTGCATTTCTGAAAAATGAAAGGAATGTGTACTAATAAGGGTGTGGTCAGGATTAATTACCAGATTAATAAATCTTACTTCTCGTTAATCACTAAGAATTTCACTAACTATATGTAAAATTTGGAAGCTTTGAACAATAAGCTTACACTCTATCTAATCTGCCAGATGCTGCACATGCATGAAGTAGACATATGTAGGTCTGCCCAGTAGGTTTCACTTCAGATCTCTTCATTTCTTCTAGAAGCTTCAGTTCAATGGATAAAATTTCATTAATTCTTAAAAAGCTATAAATTAAATCTAGCATAGAGAAAGAAAGCGTACAGAAGGCAATTTATGAAAATACCCGAATGGCCTGATCCGAATTCTTGCACTTTCCACAGGTCGATATCAAGTAGTTGTATAAAGCAACCTGAGGAAAAACAAAGAACAGTTTTTGCAGATATGTGAAGTTAATTAGAGATCCAAATTATCCAAAGCAAAGATAAGGACATAATCAAGAAGTATAATAGATATGCTATACATACATCAGGAACCAAACCCATAGACTTCATCTCGTCTCGGAAAAAGAATGCATCTTGCATTCGGCCTCCTTTCATTGTCCCCACGATGAGTGAATGAAACGTGTCTCTCTCTGGCTTCACCCCATCAAGCATCATATCATCATACACATCCCTCAACAGATAATGTCTAAAAATTAAGCCAAATCAATTGAACACAGATATTTTAGAAAGTTATACCGTGTGTGGACATGGTATTTCAAAGATGAAAACACTAAATAAAGCCTATTTCTTCATTCAGAAATAAATGAAAAACACAAACACTGTTATTCTTTTTTTATGATGCTCCAACACATTCAGAAAATACTTGAAAAGTCATCGTTTTCAGCAAAAGGAGATGCGTGATTCGTGAAACTTCAGTTTTTAATGCTCCCCAATTTTCCTCCAATATAAAAAAAAAAAAATTCGAAACCCGAATCCAACACATTGCAATGAGGGAAAAGGAAATAAAATAAAATGATAAAACCTTCTCTGAGATGTGATGGAGCCAATAACAGTATTGTATTCAGCCTCATTACTCGCATAGTTTCTCTTCAGATACTCCTCCGACGGGGCACTGAAATTCCGATGCCCTAGCGCTCGAACTACAGCACGATGATTCCCTGAGTACCCAATAATTCGAGAAACAAAAAAAAAATCAGAACTTTTTCAATGAGCGAACAGTAATTGTGTCTGTAAATATATGTATCTATATGTAGAATTGAGTAGCAATACCTGCAAATGTGCGGAGGAGCTTCATGATTGGAAAACCAGTTGAAATCGGAATTGAATTTTTAGGGTTTTTTTCAGCAGGGTTGAAGGAAAAGCCGAACTGCGCATAAACCCTTGTGGGAAGGTTAAGGGGATGTACACGTGGCTAGCTGACATGGCAGAGGTATGGAAATTACGGTGCACTATCAGCACTGAAGTATTATTCCTTTGAAATCGTTAGTTCATTGATCGCGTTTCTTATATATCTTGGTTTCCCTAAAGTGAAAAATATATACGAACACGACAACATACAGATACGATAATACGGATTTTTTTCTATATTTTGTATTAGAGAAGTATTGACCGACATAAACATCGGATATGAAACAATACGACATGATATGATTTTTAGGAATGCCCGTACATAATAGTTAAAAAAACGAAAAATATTTATTTATTTAATAATAGTTATTGCAGACCACCATAAGAACGAATTAGGAAAATATATTAGGTATAGACTTTTATGAACATATATAATGACACTTTAAGAATATCAAGAAATTAAATGAACATGTGAAGTCCAATTTGCATTGCATTGCAATAACTTGTCTCATCAAAGTTAGAAATTATTGTACCAAAATATTCATAATATTAAATATTCATCATTTTCAGTTTTTCACCATCTTTAATTAACTTTTTAATTTATACATCCACTTATTTCACTTATATAATGGCAGTAGTTGTAAGCCATAAATCCCCCAACTCATCCACACCTACTACCAATATCTTTTTCACTTGATATTATAAAATACAATTTTTATTTTTTTGAGATCTAGTATAATATACAAATTATTTTTTTCTTATTTAAAAATTTATAAAAATATCCATAATGTTTCATTTTCTATATAATTACTTCAGTAAGATTTTAACTATATCCACGCTACTACAAGCATCTAGTCTCCTGAGAACTACAGTCCGTCAATCTAAGATTAGTACTTTAATTTGTAAATGAGTCGATTACGAAAATCTTCCTGAGGTTTACAGCATTTACAAAAAATATCCTGAAACTTTGTAACATTATTAAGGGTATTTGTAAGATTTTTCAAGGAGATTTGTAAGATTTCACTTAAGTTTTTACATTTTTAAGGGTATAAGGTTTTTTTAATTATTCCTTTTTAAATTACATGACATGAAATAAATATATAACGTACAACGCCAATTAGAATAGAAGACCACTTAAAAGAACAAGCATGAATCTTTTCCTCATTTTCTTTTTTTAGATCATCAGAAGAGAAATAAAAAAATAAAAAAAACAGGTAATTAATCTCATAAAATTAAACATTATTACGACAGAAGATCAAGCAATCCTAGACGACTTATCATAATCCTTGACAAAAGATCTACCATATTTATGATCTGCAGCGCCATACTTTAACGACGACGTTGTTGGATTGACCTGCAAGAAGAGATAATTCCCAGCAAAAATCTCATCAAAATGGGCTTGGCTTTCTTTAAATCTCTCGCAAATCTTACTCCATGCACTCTTCAACAGACTTGTTTCAATTCTTCTGAAAAATCTCTTCAATCTCGGGATTTTTACTCTTATTTTACTCTTGATGTGGACTCTTCTTAACCTGGATTTAATCCTGAATCTGCTGATATCATCGATATCGTCGTCTTCGTTTAACAAAATCTCTCTTTCCAATCTCTTGTAGGAGAGTTTGTCCATTGAAGAGCTAGAAATGCTGTAGATATTCAAGAAACATACAAGATGATATATATATATATATATATATATATATATATATATATATGATGAGAGAGAGAGAGAGAGAGAAGTTTCTGGCTTTCTGCATGCACACGTGCAACCTGCTTTAGCTATTATGAGAGGAGATCAGTGGTTATGGGGTTTCTTGTTATTATTGATGGCAACAAAAAGAGTTTGCTCTTTGCTGGTTGAGTTTGTGTCAACTGATATATATGCTATACAAATTGACCTCTCTATTTATTGATATATGTCATTTTTAGGTACAAAAAGGTGAGGGAGGGTGGACTTTGAAATATTAAGGTTTCAAGGGGCTTCGCTCTGCTCGATCTAGCTTGTAGGTTTTATGTCCTAGGTTATATTTATCGTACATATTTATTAGGTTATTTAATTTTATCTATTGTTTAATCTAATTAGTGAAAGAAAAAAATTGGTTTATGCAGACTATACTCGGTTCTTGGGTGTATTTATAATTCGACCCTTTTAATTTGAGAAATTATTATATAGTTTCTGATATTTTAATAAATATGTATATTTTCCTAAAATACATGCAACCAAAGTGGGGGTGTTTTCAATATATAAATAGGAACTATGATATATGTACAGAAACCCCTAACAAACGTTGTACAATATTGTATTTTGTCGGACTCCCGTATCGATCACCTCTATAAAAGTTGAAGAAAATTTGTGTCGCCATTAAACTAGGATAGCTTTGAATCACCAAATAATTATCACTCGATTGTCAATAGGTATATCATCTACTAGACATTAATCACAATAAAAATAGTCTTGAATTACAATCATAGATACTGAACACTTCAAAAAACTTCAAAAAATAAAAATTCTAAAATTCTACCATGTCATGTCGTATTCGATATTGTATTAAAAACTTCTCCATATCGCCGTATTGGTATTTTGTAGAATACAATGTCTTGTAGATACTTTTATGAATGAGTTGAAGTTAGTTATAATGATTGATTGATATTTTTATGAATAAAGTTATAATGATGATAATGATATCAACTGCAACAATAATTGCTATTTACCAAGAAATTAATTAATAGACAGACAAATCTCAATCCGCCAACACATGCAATTAATTTCCATTTACTGTCACCTGTATCAACAAAGAACTCAAAACTGAACTTTTAGCAATGCCACAAAATAAATCATTACATGGATTAAAGGACCTCAATGTAGAATTACCCGAACCGATAATTTACACCAAAAACAAGATAAATCATTACATGGATTAAGGGCCTCAATGTAGGATTACTCGAACCGGTAATTTACACCAAAAACAAGATATATCATTACAAGGCAACCAAATAATGTACAGAAAGCTTAATTCAACTGTACAGTGTCAGTACAACCAAAAAGAAAAGAAAAATTGAAATAACCAAAGTTACAATCTTTCTGCATCAACATCAATGTAAAGAATTTGGAGCTGGAGTTAGTATGGATGAAATGCTTGAGTTGTAATTTACTTAGTAGAGTTTTATTCTTGTCTCAATTGGCTTCCTGCAAATCGGACATAGCTGCAGTTCTCGTCCACACTCGCAACACGTCTAGCAAAAGAAACGAGAACATATTAATTTCCCAGTCTACGGTTATTAACCGCCAGCATTTAACTTAATTACATAATGGGGTGTTTGCAAGAACTTTTGCTTTTGAAGAAGCTGATGTGTGAAAAGCTGGAGATAAAATTTCCAGAGTGTTTGGAGGAAAAACTACAAAAGCACTTTCAAAATAAGGGCAATTATATCTACTACCCTGAGGTTTGAGCTAATTACAATTTAGTCCCTTTATTTTCAGAAGTTAACTTCCTGACATTTCACTTTAATGGAAAAAACTTCCCAACATAAGCTGGTTCTTCGCCTTTTTTTTTCCGCTACATGTTGTATAGTTTTAGGGAGTTTTGTGTTATTAAGGGAAATATCTGAGTTTTTGTATTTTCTGAAAACAGAGGACTAAAATGTAATTTAAGCAGACCTCAGAGGTAGCAGATGTAATTTGCCCTTTAAATAATTTTTAAAAAAAAAAAAACTGGAAGCTGATAAAAAGCATCGCTTCAAGCTTATTTTAAGCAGAAGCAGCAAAACAAAACGCTTTGTTTTTCTAGAGTGTGCAAACAATTCCTAAATCATACTAACTTTACCTGGTGACCGCAACCAAAAGCCATGTCCTTTGGATTAGTCAAGCAAATCGGGCAAATCTGAAACGAAATTCTCGATTTAATTTGTTTTATCAAAATGTACTTCTCGAAAACTATTTTAGAAGACTATGAAATAATACGAGTATAAATACCTGGTGTTCAAAATTAGAGGCTGGAGCAGAAGGAGCTGAGTCAGCAGGAACATTGTGCTCGTAATATGAACTAGAAGAGCTCTGCTGAAAAGTATTTGCAGGTTTTGAATAGCTGCCAAAAGCTTCACCATATACAGGAGGAGGAAGAGCAATCCTCTCAGGAATATTCCCTTTCCGCCTACTACACAGCACAAAATATGAATAAACAAACAGCCAAAAATAAACACAAACAATGAGAGTGAAGCAGAGAGTACATACCCCAACAAATGAAGCTCCATTGTTGCTTTATATTGGGATGGGATTTCCATTAATGCTGAAAGAGCAAATTCCATCTCCTTTCTTGTTTGGTGTGTGTTTTTAGCCATAATCTCCGTGAAATTAACAAACTAGAAAAAAAAAAATGAATTCGTAGTTCAGTCCCTGATTACATAGCATATATGGCGAATTACAACTGACTACCTCATAGCTTTGTGCATCTACAAACCGATCCCTCTTGTTTGAGAAACTACCCATATAGTCACCGAGGTTTCAAATGTGTAAATTTTCCGAAAATACACCCCCCCCCCCCCCCCCCCCCCCCGCGCGAAAAACTATAACTGAAACTCTAAGTGGGAGTAGTTTCGGAATATTTACACAATTTTTGAAAACCTTGAGGACTATATAGTAATATGTCAATGAGAGGGATCAATTTGTAAATACGCCAAACTTCATAATGCCCAAATGTAATTCGCCCTAGCATATATTCAGGAGCAAGACTGACCTGAAAATTATCGAATTCCCTTGCAGGGATATTATCGTCAAATTCCTTCATCATATCCCATGGGCCATCTCCAACCCCAACCAAAATAATGGAAAGTGGCAACTTGCTGTAAATGATATTGAAAGACATTACACCAGTATTATAATGCAAAATTAATTACAACATATGTTTATAAATATTTACCTAGCTTCAACAATTGCTTGAACAGTTTTCTGCTCCTGTGGACTCAACCGACCATTCTCAGTATCAACACTTCTGGTAACCTAATAAGACAAATAAATGACAGTGGACATTATACACAATAACAAAAAGATCTATGCAAATATATTTGTATGCATACATATATATGTATGTATTCGTTATAATCATCAAGAGTCTTCACAATATTTTTATTATACTGATTTATAGTCTTTTTTAATATTCGGATGACAATTTTGTTACTTTTTTATATTGTAACTTTAAAAATAATTTTTTGGTAAGAAATTATATAAAATTGAGAATTGAAGTATGAATTACTCTAATACTTGTTGAACTATATATATACTTACAGAGATATATTTACATCGACTTAAGGATATTTTTTACTTAAGGTAATTTACCTGCCCATCTGCAATAATCAACAAAACATGGTACTGGCCACCACTCTGCTCAACAACAGTCATAGCCATTTCAATTACTGGTGCAAATGATGTGGGTCCTACAGAAAAAAATAGTTATAATCCATAAATTAAATTCTAATACTAAGTCGACCCCAAAAAAAAAAAAAAAAGAAAATCTAATACTAAGCTCCAGAAAATAAATCCAGATAGTTCCACACCAGCCAATTTCAGATTTGGAGCGAGTTCTCTATATCGACTCAAAACTTCCTCAAATCCATTGCAACATCTCTCCTCGGGGTAAAAATTGAATACATCTTGATCATGAGTAGATGCTGCCAAGATAATTTTAAAGAAAGAAACAAATTATATATAATTTTCTAATTTAGTCAATTAAAAAGTTTCAAAAAACAAAAGGTTTGTCATTTTTTACCATCTCCAAATCCAAAACAGGGTATCAAGTTATCCTCATCAAAAGCCGCCAAGGTTTTGCCAATGATTGTTATTGCATGTTCATAGGGATTTTGGCCACTTCCAATGTGATGTAAGCTTCGACCATTAAACGACTTCCTGCCTAAAAATGGAACCACACTTAAGATATTTCCTCAGATATTTTAATACTCAAGCTATTGAAATTCAATAAAAATGAAATAATAATACCTGTCCATTCATTGCTCTTAGTGAAATCAATCCCGATAATTAGGTTGGAAGATTCAAGACCAGCACGTGCAAGAGCTTCAGTCACCTACAGAAATTAGTTGTCAATGATGACTACAATAGCAGCACAGAATTGATAAATAATAGTAGGTGTGGGGCATAAACTTAAATCTATGTAAAACCAAATTGGCTCTTTTTAGTTAAGCTAATTTAATGAAGTTGGAAATCTCCTAAGAATTTTAATTTTAGGAGATGATTGTGAATTTCCTTGAGATATAAAAAGTTAATTTTTGATTGTCGAGAGGGTTGAAACTTCTAAATTTAATACATACACATATTTTATAAGTATGTATAATACAACTTTGTTTCATCCTAATCGACCAAAGAGTGACGAAATTAGAGAGCAACTGCCACCTCAAATTTATATAAATATATATTAACTTATTAGGGTTTAAATGTTACTAATACAAAATCATTCTTAATATTTTATTAAATCCAATACTGATATCTTCTCTTGAAAGATTAATCACCCACAGGCATCCCCAGAAGCAGTACAGAGCCCTCAGCACTTTGTCCAAATTTGAGCTAACAAAGCTAGAAATTCCTAAATATATTTTCCTCATCTAGGAACAAATTTTCTTCAGCCAGAATGGTACAATCTACTAAAAGGATTTCAAACACATGATCTACCAAAATTATAAAATAGAAAGGAGAGGTCGAAGTACTAGGAAAATAGTATTCTTTTTTTCCTTTTTCCATTACTATACATAATCAATGTAAATTCTTTGTTTTGTTATAAATATGAAAATTAGTTGCCACATTTGAATGTTCTTGCAATCATTGTCGCCAAGTTGCCAACTATTCCTCAACTTCAAGTCACATGCAAAAGCCAAGTTGAAACTAAATATGGTCCAAGCAAAATCTTCTCTCCAAATCCAAACTTATCCTTTTAACATCAATATCTCAATCCTTTTTCTTCACAAAGAACAAATTGCATCTCTCTATGAAAAAATTCTCATTACCTCGTCTAACGATTTATAATTGTCTGCAATCCTTGAATATCTCCTGTCGAGCCTTTTCTGTGGTGCATGCATTTGAGGAGGAGGCACGTTGTATTGTGGGGCCGGATACGGTTGTGCTGGAGTTTCATAATCTTGTGGAGGAGCATAATTCGGTGGTGGATATCCTGCTGGTGCAGCATAAGGTTGCTGCACTGGATAATTTCGAGAGTATTGAGAAACGGATGATTGTGGGCCAAGATTATGCTCCCAGCCAGATGATGAAGAACGAGTTCTTGAAGCTTGCCTCCAACTCCCTCCATCCCTACTACTGCTTGAGCCTTTATTTCCCATCAATCAACTTATTAACAAAAAAACTTGAAAATTTCTTCAAATAGCGGAACTCTTCAACTACACCTGACAAAATTAGTAGTTCCAGAAGATTCAATACAAGATAAGGAATCCAGGAAAGTAGGATAGAATCAATTATCTCAAAAAACCAATGTGAAACCCCAATTGCACAGGAAATCAAGTTAAAAACCCTAAAAAATCTGCGCAAGTAAACGCTTAAAATTCTAAATTGATGAATGCAATAAAACGTGAAATCCTGTTTCTAATTTATTGTCGAACATAAGAAAAGTCAAAATAAAGTATGAATTCAACGAGTTATACATAATGAAAGGCGGCGTTAGCAGAGAGCCAGAGACGAAACTTCCTGGTAAACGGTGATGCCGACTTCGATAAGACCCTTTAAAAACCAGATAAATACGTAGCGCAGTTTATCTGTTGCAATCAACTAAACTCCAAAAAACAGTGACATAGGCCCAAAGAAACCATCAAAAACACGCAACACAAGCACACAACAAATCAAAATATAACTTGTAATCTAAGCAAAAAAATATATATATATCGAATTTTTTTTCTCCTTCAAATGAGAATTTGGCGAATCAAGTAAACTTAAATTACTGAAAATAAAACCGCATTTTGTCAAGATCCCATTTCCCAGATTGAATAAATAAACGCAACAGGAGAAGAGAAGGAAATCAAACCTGATGAGCATTTCTCCGTGCGGCGGGGCCGTCGCAGAGTGTCGATAATCCGTTTCAAAAGATGGAATAAAATTGGGAGAAAAAGGGATTTAACTTTTGTTAGGTGCTGATTATTCAATGAATTTTGATTTGTTCTTTCTAGATTATTAGTTTGTTAATGAAAATACTGGAAAATTGGCAGGCACATGGAAGTTTCGTTGTGCTTATCTTTTTTGTTTTTCTAAATGATTGATGATTCAAAAAAGGGGCTTTTCTTTTTTGGAGGAATTTTGGATCAGCCCGACAATCTAATGTAATTAGTTGTTGCGCACACTCAATGTTTATATGAATAAAATAAAAATAATGTGTTTTTAATCATGATTGTTGTAAGTAGGGTTTAAGTTGGGATTATAAAATATTTTTTAGTTCGAATACTGCCGAGATCTAATTGGAGGCAATCTTTTCAAGTTGTAATTTTTGGAGATTCGGATATAAAATTTTTGGTTGAGCTACCGCATAGACCTAATTGGAGGTGATCCTCCCAAGTTCTTGTAGTTTCCAGAAAATCAAATAGAAACTTCTGATTGAGCTACCGCAGAGACCTAATTGAGGACGGTCCTCCCAAATTATAATTTTCAAAGACTCGAACACGAAATTTTTAATTAAATTAGTATAGGTTTGAATCGCTAAAATCATGAGAATTGGTGGGATTTGGTAAGTGGGATTGTGCTTTGATTAGGTCCATTTTCTTTAAATAGGCTAGCAATTGCATGTACAAAACAATGTCCACCTAAATTTACTTGTATTGATGTTATTGCCACCGAACACCTTTAGAAGGCTCTAGTTCATGACTTGGCTCTATTGGACTTTCTAGGACATAAATTAGATTAATTTTCTCAAATTTGGTCGTATAATTATTACGAAATTTCTTATCATAGTTCTTTTAATATTAGAAATCTTATTGACAAAAAAAAAAAAAAAGGTTATAGGATAAGGTCATACGAGAAATTAGTCCTCAAGTTTGAATTTGGGTTACAATTTAGCGGGTTGGCCCAAAACACAACAGGTCCAAAGATAGCTAGTCTGCAATGACTGGCCCAATATAACACCACCTTTTGGATTTAGGATAATATTACTATTTCTTTTACAATTTAGCATTTCGAAATTTGAATATTTGATTTGGGTTATTGATTGATTTGATGGATTGAAAATATTAGATAGTTGAATTAGTCGTGGGATGAGATATTAAGATTAAAATCTTAATTTGTACATAAAATAATTGAATTGAGAAAATACCCCAATTAGGACTCTGTATTAATGACCCAAGCCCAGAAAAAAAAATATATATTAGATAGCTTTTCATAATGTTTTTTTAGAAAAGGAGCTTCGCTACAGTCATATTCATAAAATCTCTTTCTCGTTATTAGGTCAATAAATCTGAAATCCTCAATCCGTATAGTGAAAGTTACCCTCTTTCATGCAGTGATTTCTCCAAACTACTAACAAAATTTGAAATTCAAAGTTCTCTTTTCACAATTAAGATTTAAAACATTCAACTTTGGAGCTAATTAACTGCAACAGAAAAAGAACAAAGCAATGGAGCAAGAATAATGCTTAAAATCAGCTATTAAGAAAAAGCCAAAAACAACAAACACATTATTGGTGTGAGCAGTCCACTTTTTCCCACTACTTAATATTTGTTCAAATTCATTCTTAGTTCATCAATTAATCTCTTCCTAACTTCTTTCATTATTTTCTAATAAGCAATGGACGCTGCAAGAATTCTCTTTTTCACTATTTTACTAAATTTAGCAGTGTCTGAAGTTGTAGGAAAATGGATCCCAACATCACCACCGTGTAATTTCCCAGCAATTTACAACTTTGGTGACTCGAATTCAGATACTGGTGCCATGTCAGCATTATTCGGCCCCATCCCTCACCCATATGGCCAGAGTTTCTTTCGCGGGCCCGCAGGAAGAGAATCTGATGGTCGTCTAATCATAGACTTTGCGGGTACATATAAAAAAAGCGTATCTTTTTTCAACAATAAAACTAGAAGAATCTTTATTTAAATGGGAGTTAAAATTAATTTCTTTTATTGTTGTTGGCACTTGGCATGCCGAAAAATTTTGAATTTTATATTTATAAAATGTAACTTTAAACATATTTAAGGGACGACTGCTCTTATCAGCTCTCTTATGCTATTTTTCAAGACCTTTTTCACACTATCGCATGCTAATGTTTTCTCATTTTTTGCAGCCGAGCACTTAGGGCTACCGTATTTGAGCTCATATCTCGACTCATTAGGCGCGAATTTCCGACACGGTGCAAATTTTGCTGCCGAAGGATCAACAATTCATCGGCACAATGAAACGTTATACGAAAGCGGGATAAGTCCCTTCCCGCTCGACCTCCAGATCAAACAATTTGATCAATTCAAAGCGAGAACGAGAGAACTATATCACAGATCAGGTGATCATCACAATCTCCTTAAGTAAACCTATGATAATTAAACATTCTTGATTGAGATTAATTAATTCTCTTTTTGATTAATTAATTATAATATTAATTTCAGGGAAATTTTGGTTTGGTAGAAGTATAGTTCCAAGACCTAAGGAATTCTCGAGAGCTCTTTACACATTCGATATTGGTCAGAATGATCTTGCTGTTGGTTTCGGAAAGCTAAGTCAGGCACAACTTCGGGCCGCTATCTCGAATATTGTCAATCAGTTTGCTTCAGCAATTATAGTGAGTTTACAATCAGTAGTGGTTTTTTTGGTTTAATTACGTTCGGACTCTAATGAAGTTTGATAAACTATAAGTACTTATGATTCTCACGAGTTTATAATTACAAAAAACATCTAACTTTTAGGATTTTGTTAAGTTTCGTAAAAAAATTAACCGAATATTACTAATAGACCCTAAGAATTAGGATTTTTTTATACTTTCGAAACTCTATTCAGGTACGTGTACATGTAAAAAACTCTAATATTTCACTTTATTATGAAAATAAAAAAACCCTGAAACTATACAACATAAAACCAAAATTGCAAACAATATAATCAACCTATTTCAGGGAGCTTCTTCCGGTCCGTTGTACATGTAATATTTGCAACTGATCTTAACAAAAAAAATATTTTTTTTTGGTTCGAAAACGCTCTCAACTTCTCCTAAAGTTAAGCAGATATATGTTAAATCATCCCGCATCGAATAATCAAAGATGTGGGGTTCACTATATATGCTAATTTACTAATTTATTTTGCAGCATTTATATGAACAAGGAGCTAGGAATTTCTGGATACATAATATCGGGCCGGTTGGATGTTTGCCAGCAGCCAGTTTTCATATCAGAAACCCGAAGCCCGGAAGTGTTGACAAATATGGATGCGTTAAGTATCATAATACGATGGCTAAAGAGTTCAACAGACGTCTTAAAAATAGAGTGATCACATTGCGAGACATGCTCTCTCGGGCTTCTTTGATCTACGTTGATGTCTACTCAGCTAAATATCGATTAATCAGAAATACTAATTTCTATGGTAAGTTTATTAACTTAGTGCAAAACATGATTTTTATGTTCAAGTAATTCAAGATTTTGTGAGGGAGTGGAAGCTATATTTTACTTGCATGTACTTTTCGGCAATTTTATTGATTTCTAGCTAAATCGGAGTATAAAATGGCCAAAATCAGTTGTACCGAACTAAAATTGCTAAAATATAAAATTTACAGGACGAAACTAAAAAATGATATCGATTATTATGTGAAGTATAAAATTTACTGAAAAGTAAAGAATGGCTAAAATAAAATATTAAAAAAATTAGAAATCTATATATGTAATAAACGCTACCTAAATATAAATATCACACCAAATGTAATTCGCCCAAAAAAATTAGGAATTCTTAATTTACTACCTATAAAAAAAATCGTCCTACTACGTTTTACTACATAGAATCCAGCATTTGGCAATCATTAGCACGAGACAAAAGTACAAACTAATTTACAAGAAAAACAGCAATAATTTGCACTTTTTTACAAGGGATAAACTCTTATCTATCTCGTTTTATGCTACTTTCCGCAGGTTTCGTGGATCCCTGGAAGATATGTTGTGGGCGTCATGACAGCAGCATCAACATCTGGTGTGGAAAGAGGAAAATAATCAACGGCTCGGAAATCACTGGCGTGTTGTGTCGTGATCCGACATCGTATATTAGCTGGGATGGAGTGAACTACTCTGAGGCTGCAAACCACTGGATTGCAAATCACATACTCAATGGCTCGTTTTCCGATCCCCCGACGCCCATTGCTCGTGCATGTATTAAGCGTCGAGCATGAAACGGGATTTAATTATAGTAGATTTTTCGAAAAATGTCGTTATTTCTTTGATTTGGTTAGTCTTGGGGAGAACTTGAGCTCGTGTCATTATGCCTATAAGTGAGTATTTATTTGTTGAAATGTTGCGGAGACTGTTAAATCATATATGACAATGTCAAGATTCAAGAATGTTTTGTTTTTGTTGTATAGTATTCTGGTCTCATGGTTTATAACTCACTTGGTTCGGATCGTTGAAATAAATCTAAAATCCAAAGTTTCACCGTACACAGGTAGAAGAAAAAGATCCTTTCACTAAGCTTTTACTTACTTAAAGAGTACTTTCTTTTTTTTTCAAAGCCATTATCCAGCAGCTTTTATATATCCTGGCTCCTTCTCTCTTCGATGCCATCTTAAATTCGTATATTCTACTACTAATCAGACTATAGAGCATTAAAGTCATTCTTCACATGCATGTGAATTCTTTCAAGTCAAGGGGTGACTTAAGCGAATTTGTTTGGTTGTTCAGAAAAAAAATAAAAAAAATCAATCAAAAGAAATGGTTCGATCCTCTTTCTTGATTTCTCGAGAGATCTAAAAATAGGATCACTTGGTGAAATATTAGTAAATTCAAGATTTTAAGGTGCTTATGCATAATTCAATTTTTTTTTTAAAATGAAATTGATTACCTAAATGTGGAGTTTTTGGTGAATTAGTGACTAGTAATTAACAACCATCTTGCTTCTTGGTAGTGGGATTCCGATTTGTTTTAACACTCTTGTTGCTTCATCCACCTAGTTAGGCATATTTGATGGGAATTAATTCTTGTTTTACCCTATTATAAAGTATGAACTAGTGTTATTGGGTATTGTAATATTGGACCACTAACTTTAAATTATATATGTAACGTACATCTCTTATTCCATAGATGTTTTTGTGGCATGAGGTGAAGCATTTTCGGATATATGTTAAGCCACTTATTCTTCTGAATTCGGGTATCCACCGTGGAATGTGGATTACATGATTAATTTTTTTTTTGAATTATAGGCCCCTCAAAGGTGGAACAGCTAGCTAGTTAGAAGATGTTTTCCATACTCACATTAATTGCTGGACAGCTTGCCGAATTTGTGCAAAGTACTTTTATGACAATTCATTGTGTTCATTTGTTGATGGAGTAAGTGTTGTGTTTTGAACACAAGTTTAATTTTATATGAAATCCAATTTGATTTGCTTTTTCCTAGGAGTGTGTTTTTAAAAAAAAAAAATCCAAAATCTCTTCACTTCAGTTTAAATCAAGAAGTAAAGAGTATTAATATTTATTATATTTTTTGATCTATTTCTGTTGTAAGTTTTTTCCTTTTTTTCTTTTGAAAATTGAAACTCAATAGAAGTCAGCTAATCAATAATGCATAGTCAACTTTGGTATCACATTCGCAGAGTATATTTTATGGTTTTAGGTAGTTAATTGAAGAGTTGTCGGTGTCACATCAACTCTGTTCAACTTTTTTTATTATATTAGAAAGAGGCTAGAAAAATAGTGCACTTGAATGACGAAGATATGAATGTATAGGATGAGAATGATTTGGTGTTTGGCTGAGGTTTAAAACATCTTATATGTTAAATTTTAAAAGCTTATAAGATGTTGTTGTAAAATTTTTGATAAATATTTTTTTAAATGAGCTTATAAATTCTTTAAATAAGATGTTATGAGCTTATAAACTCTTTAAAAATAAATTAAGAATCCCAATTATAATTTATTTTAAGATCTTAATATACTCCGGTCCCTACAATATTTTAACCATATTAATTACATAATTGTCATTACTAACATCTCATAAGTTCATGGTTTTATTTTTATCCAAATACTTTCAAATTTTATTCTTAAAATAATCTTATAAACTCTAAAAACATCTTAAAAGATATGAAAGTATATAAACTCTTTAAAATAAGATTAGTCAAATACGTCTAAGTATACTTCAAACATAGTCAACTTTGGAATCACATTCACAGATATTAATTTTTCAACACTTGAAGTAATTGTGAGTAAATTAATCATTCAGATAATAATTAATCTCTATTGTTTGTTGGATGCTACACCAAGAATCGTCATATAAATACTTCCTAAGAATTTGACGCTTGCTTTCTTAGATTAATGTACTGAAATATCAAATTAAAAGACCAATTTTAGAATTTAATTGTCCCTAATCTTTTTTTAACTTCAGATATCAGCTAGAATTCCAAATTTGTTTTCTACCCTATCAATCAAATCCATGAATTGAATAGTCATTTATGGATTTCTAATTGAAATTGTCAAAATTTCTATATATTTTTCCATTCTATAGCTTTCTAAGGAAAATGTGTGCCAACTTCCATCAATTATCAAATGCAATTCTATTTTTTTTAGCTTCAACATATATATATATTTTTTCTGCACTATGAACCCCAACTAACTTTTTCTTAACATGAATTCCAAAATCTTTTCACGGCTTTACTCCCACCATCTCCAATTCACAATAACATTGTTTCTTTTATTCCAAGCCCTGCATGGATCAAGCCAACCAGATGAACTATACCAAGCATGCGGCAACACATTCAGCTGCGGCAAGACAATCACCGAAATTGGGTACCCTTTTCGCGGATTTGACGATCCGCCATACTGCGGCCATCCCGGTTTGGTTCTGACATGCGATGATCAGAGAAATATAACCAACATCAACATCATGAGCATGACGTTTCGTGTTCTTGAAATCCATGAGACTTCTCGAACGATGAAGATTGTAAGAGCAGACTTAATGGATCGGGGAACTAATTATTGTCCAACAGAAATTGCAAACACGACTCTAGACTTCAACCTCTTCGAGTATGCGGCTGCATACAGGAATTATACGTTTCTGTATGGGTGCGCGAGCCTGGGTTGCAAATCCTTGAGTCTTTGCAAACTCCCCGCAGTGGAATATTCAATGATAGTACTGCATTTGTTGTTCCGGGAGAAATTGGTCCTGGAGAAGCATGTAATGAGAGTGTTGTCGTTCCAGGGCCTGCAAAAGCAGAAGAATTAGGAGAATTATTGCAGGAGGGGTTTCTGATTAGGTGGAAGATTGGTAGCAAACAGTGTAGTGATTGTAGGGCGACTGGAGGCAGGTGTGGGTATAATTTAGAGAAAAATCAAACAACTTGCTATCCGGCCTCAATAGGTAATAGTATTGTTACAGCACTCTCCTCAACATTATAATATTATTTCTATCAGGAAATATACGTTTCATACCTATCATATATGTTTTATAGTATCACTGCGATTTATTTAATTTGCTTAATGTGTCATTTACGGTATTTATTACAGGGTCAAATTCAGTGCAGTCAAATGTTTTAGCAGGGAGTATAGTAGGTAAACTGTAGCTTTCTCCTCAATATTATTTTATTTGTTTGGTGTTGAAAACATCCTACATTGGACAAATTCAAAAACGGAAATTAAATACAAAATTAGGATATAAAATTATCCTATATTTACTTTGCAGGATCATTATTTGACACGTTGAAAATTGGCATTTTTGAGAGAACTAAGTTTACCTCAAGGACAAATTTGCAAAATTGGTTCTTTAATTTGGTACAAATTGATATATATTTCAGTATATTAATTTGACAATTAGTATTTTTATCCACATTGTGTGACAATTTAAGATATAAATTTTCCTCCAAATTGAAATCCGATGCCAGAGTTTGCACTTGCTTGGCATGTAATTAACTTGTACGACAACATGTAACATTTTAATGAGTCATATATATTTTAATGTGTCAGCCTGTCAACTGATAACTCAGGCGACAACTTAACATTTCTCGCTGACACATGCTATGCACATCGAAATTCTGACGCTGAATTTCAATTTAGGAAAAAGATTATCTTAAATTATTACAAAATCGTAATTAGTGAATAAAATTGTTAATTGTAAAATTAATATCTGTGTGTCAAGTTAAAGTAGCATTTTTGCAATTTACCAATCTCAAAATCAGAATGCATTCAAGGCATATGAATCCTGCATGGAATTACCTTTAGGGTGCAGGAGTTAGACCCGAATTCACTTTTACTGATCAATCTTGTAACCTATCGTCAATAACTTGAAGTCTTGAAGTTATGTCCAGGGATTTTTTTGGTATAACTGGGACAATCATAGTAACCATTATCATAGTCTACTGCCTCAAAAGACGATGTGTGCCATTGGGCCCTAACCTGCAGCAATCCAACGGAGATGTGGAAAACTTTCTACTCCAACACGGGTCTTTGTCTCTAAAGAGATACAAATATTCGGAGATCAAGAAAATAACCAAATCCTTCAGTGATAAGCTTGGTCGAGGTGGATATGGTAGTGTTTACAAAGGAATACTACCTGATGGCTCCCTCGTTGCTGTCAAGGTTTTGATTGAGACGACGAATAGTACCAATGGGGAAGAATTCATTAACGAAGTTGCCAGCATCAGTAGAACATCCCATGTCAATGTTGTCAATCTCCTGGGATTTTGCTTTGATAAAAACAATAGAGCTTTAGTGTACGAATTTATGTCCAACAAATCATTGGACAAGTTCATAAGCAATAATGATGCAGATTGTGACGATCAGCTGGAATTGAAAACTTTATACGAGATTGCAGTTGGAGTTGCCAAAGGACTAGAATATCTGCATACAGGTTGCAACACTAGGATAATTCATTTTGACATCAAGCCTCAAAACATACTTTTAGACGAAGATTTGCGTCCCAAAATATCTGATTTCAGGCTTGCTAAGTTATGCAAGAAGAAGCAGAGTATATTATCGACGCTTGGAGTTGGGACAAGAGGCACAATTGGCTATATCGCTCCTGAAGTATTCTCCAGAAATTTTGGAAGAGTTTCTCATAAATCTGATGTCTATAGTTACGGAATGATGATTCTTGAAATGGCTGGAGCTAGAGAAGTCGAGGAAATTGATCAAACATTAATAAACCAATCCAGTGAGAATTACTTCCCGGACAAAATCTACGAGCATGTAGTATTAGATGACTTCATGATTGAAGACATAGAAGAAAGAGCGAAGAAGAAGATGTTTTGGGTAGGATTTTGGTGCATTCAAACTAATCCTTCCGATAGACCATCAATGTCTAAGGTTGTGGGAATGTTAGAAGGAAATCTTCAATCCATACCCATTCCACCAAAGCCTTTCTTGTTTTGTCCCGACTTATCGGGGAACGAAATTTCTTCATCATTATCCGAATATGTAGAGACAAAAAATTCAGATGGCTAGGTAACTATGAAACACGTACGGTTACAGACACGGGTGTTCGAGACGGTGTCGGACACGATTCGACACGGCAGGGTATAATTTTTTAGAAGTATCCGCGCATCATAACTAGCAAAATAACTTGATTACTACTATGTATATGTATATTTGTCTGGAATAATTCTATAGGAAACATCTAATTAAGTGTGGCCATTAGATGTTTCAGATGAAGTTGTTGGTTGCTCCATTGCAAGTAGTTTAGGGAGATTTTCAAAACTATGAATCCTTGTAGTTTTTTAATATTTTCAGTTGAATTATATCATGATTTTAAATTTTCATATTACACTTAAACTCTATTGTGCGAAGTTGATCATTTTTATCCGCTTAAAATTTTATTCAATTTTACTACTATTATTTTCTCCTGGTGCTATTTGTAATATTTGAAAACTTTAAAGTGATATTTGTCAAATACTGATTTAATTTACAGTTCCTTTTACTACTTGTAAATTGTAATTATTCAACTCGATTTCTTTTACTATTTATAAATATCGTTCACTATTTTCATGATCAAGTAGGTGTTAGACCTCTAACGACATCAAGCTTAACAGAGTACTGTACAAATTGAATTATAATCCTCCTCCTAAAGATGCCAAGATCTGGTCTTAAATATCATCATATTAGGGTTTCTTACAATTGAAAAAATGGCTCCAGAAAATACTTTGAATTGAAAAGACACTTACCTAAAATGAAAATTCAGAGTCCAAATCGAATTGGGTCAAATCCGTGTCTAATCTCTTTTCCTCCCCTATCTTTCGTCTCGATCATATTATAAGTGTCAGCTCATCGAAGTGTTATTATTGCGGATGTTCTTTCCGATCTTGACGCATTTTAACATGAAATTAATTACTAAGTTTCGATGGTTTTTTGAATTTTTAAGCAAATCTTAGGAACTTTAGTTTGTGTAATTATCCCTATAAATTAACTCCATAATATAGTCATCCCAAATCATTAATGGAAACTTAGTAAAAATCCACTATCAACACATCTAGTTGAAAACTGAAGCATGTCATTGTCCATTTCCCACCATCTTTAAGCCAAATTAGTCAGCCCACAAGATTGTGTATGTATATACACTTTTCTTACCATCAATTATGTGCATCAAGAACCACCTGAGGCTCTCTATATAAAGCACCAAGTATTTCACAAAAGAACATGAATTAAGAATACGAAAACAAAACAAAATTAATGTTGTTAGTTGTGAATTTTGTTTTGTGGGCTTTTTTCTCATCAGCATTAAGAACAAATGCTGGTGAGACAATGATAAATTTACCTCCCTGTGAGTATCCTGCAATATACAACTTTGGCGACTCGAATTCTGATACCGGAGGCATATTCGCAGCATTTTATCCTCCGGCGTCGCCTTCCGGTGAGACCTACTTCCACCGGCCGGCTGGTAGGGCATCTGATGGTCGTCTCATCATAGACTTTATTGGTAAGATAAAAATGATATAACTCTAATAAATAAAAGAAATAATTACGTAGACCTCCCCTGAATATGACGATTTACTTTTTATTTATTGAAGCTGATCATCTGGGAATACCATATCTAAGTCCATATCTGGATTCAGTAGCATCAAATTTTCAGCATGGTGCAAATTTTGCAACAGGAGGTGCAACCATTCTTAGGCCAAACGAATCTTGGTTTCAGAGTGGTATCAGTCCCTTCAATTTTGAAATCCAAGTTGAGCATTTTACTCAGTTTAAAGAAAGAACAGCTTACTTTTACAATCAAGGTAATTATAGAACTAGCACATGAATTTTCATTATATCTGTCAAGTGATTAGACAGATTTCGGGGACATCTATTCGATATAACCTGATTTTTTTCTAATTTTTGTTTTATAAAACAACCGAACACATCGCATGAAAGTGTTATTTTTCTCAAGGGAAAATTACAGTCATATACCCTGAGGTTTGGCCTAATTACTCAAACATACCCCGAAATTTAAAAAATTAGAAAAACGTACCCTTTCAAAGAATTTTCATTATGTCTGTTAAGTGGTTGCAACATCCATTCCGTAAAGTCTAATTTTATTTTTCTTGTTTTAACAAAAAAATCATGATCATGACATGAAAGTGTTATTTTTTGTTAAGGTTTCCTGACAAGTAGTCAGAGTTTATGGTATATTTATGTAATTTATCAAATCTCAGACTATATTTGCATAATTATATCAGACATCAGAAGATGTGAGTGTAATTATCCTTTTCCTTAAAGGTTCTCTAACTCCCGTTCGAGTTGGGGATATGGTTCTGTAATTTTTCAAGTTTCAAGCTATGTATGCGTAATTAGGTCAAATCTCAAGGTATGTGAGTGTAATTATCCCTAAAAATAATCAGTAAAAGAAAGAAAAAATGAAAATGGCTTGAAATTATGTATTCAATTTCTTCTTTTTATTACTTAACTTTGAGGGTGATTCGACTTACAGCTAAGGATGAATGCGTAAGAAAAAGGCTACCAAAACCAGAGGAGTTTTCGAAGGCTCTTTTCACAGTCGATGTAGGACAAAATGATGTTGCCTTAGCTATACGAAGTTTTAGTGATTTTCAACTCCAGAAAGATGCTACAGCTAAAGCACTCACCAAGTATGTGTCACAACTTAGAGTAAGTTCATAATGCTAACTGTGGGAAAATTAGTGACCTTGTAAATTTATTTTTGTGACAATTACATATAATTTATGCCAATTTTTGTATTATCACTTATATATAGGATTTATACGAAAGAGGGGCGAGGACGTTTTGGATACAAAACACGGGGCCGATTGGGTGTTTGCCTGTGTCAACTATCAAAGTTAAAGAACCAGTTGCAGGTTACCTTGATGAGAATGGGTGTATCAAGTACCAAAATGACTTAGCTTGGCATTTCAACAAACACCTTAAGGACGAAATTGTCAAGCTAAGAGCAGAGCTCTCTGAGGCTGCTATAGTATACGTTGACATGTATACTGCCAAGTATGAATTAATCAGCACAGCCAAGACTCAAGGTGATCATTTTTCAGCACAATAGTATCTCACTCTGGTTTAAGTAAAAGATATTGGGGTTAATTACATCTACACATTACAAACCACTAACTGGAAAATTTTAAAAATTACACAAACAACCCTTGGAAGTTTGAAATCATTACAAATAAACTCGTACTAAAGTATAATGTTTTCGAACTTGTGAGGGTGGTTTGTGTAATTTGTAAATTTCATAAGAAGTGGCTTGTAGTGTTTTGAACTGGTATACCAACTGTAATTATCTACTTTTTCAGGGGGTGTAGATGCAATTAACTAAAAAATATGACAACTTGTATGCTCTCCCCGTATGAGACGAAACAAGAATACCATCAATCGGGATGGAGCCAAAAAAATTTACTTGAGCGGGCAAGTTTAAATTTTTTTAAAAATAAAGAGATTTATATTATTTTGAAAAACACTTAAAACTTTTTATAAAAATAAAAATAATCATGTGTAGGGTGATGGATTCCAGTCAAGGACGAGGCCTGCCTACAGTTTGTATGAGCTCAAACTAGTTAAGAAGCTAGTTTTTCCATTGACACTAAAATATCTATGGAAAATCCATTTGGGATGATCTATGCTGTTGATATATTCATTTTTGCAGGATTTGGGGATCCTTTTGAAATCTGTTGCGGTTATCATGGAATCGGGTACGATGTTTGGTGTGGGAACAAAGGAAATGTAAGTGGAAGTGAAGTTTTTGCAGGTTCTTGTGGAAAAGCTTCTAAAATCATAAGCTGGGATGGTGTGCATTATTCTGAAGCAGCAAATCATTGGATTGCTAATCGTATTGAAAATGGTTCTTTGTCTGATCCATCGATCTCAATCACAAGAGCATGTCATAAGCAAACTTGAGAGAGAGAGAGAGAGAGAGAGAGTATTACAACCTGCAAAATCATCTGTACAAACAATAAACTAGTGCTGTTCTGAGCTACAATGGATTTAAACTGGTCTAAAGCTGTTCTGTAACTTATAACATTAAAATACTTACACTAAAGCTCAAATACTTCACCTTTTATTACAAACTATAAACAAAATGTAATTACTGACGATACCCTTCAGGAAGAGGAACAACTCTGTGGAAGGGAACTAACCTCTGAGGCAAAGAGCCATCTTCTTCTTCGTCGTCGTCAAATTCCAAGACATAGCTGTTATCAAATCCATAAAGTCATATTTCAATATTTTGACTAAAAAATGAAAAAATTTAATGAAATTTCGAACAATTTCATGTCACTTTGCAAAACGAAGTAAAGATACTTACTCATCAGTCTTCCTCTGTACATTACATGCAAAACGAAAATAGTTAGTTTTGCTTCATTTTATATAAAATAAAATCCTCAACTTATTTAAAGAGGAGAGCAATTAAATATTTATATCTCTAACATTATAATATGTATTAGTAAATATTTAATAATACCTTGCGAGCTTGGATAACAGTTGCTTTATATAGAGCAGTAGTTTCTGGATACACTGCCAAAACATGTTTTCCAGGAGGGAAATCATGGCCACTAGATGGATCGGTTCGTTTGGGAAAAGGTATAATAGATGGATAAGGCAGCTTGTATTTTCTGCAAACCAACAAGCGAAAAAAAATTATATGAAAAACTGTGGAGTTACTAAGCGAAGATACTAGGACCATAAATTAAAGGGTGAATTACATGTAGACCCCTTAACATTTTGTCTAATTACAGTTATACCCCCTGTAGTATGGGAAATTACACCTAAACCCTGTACTTTTGACTTTGTCTTACAAACAGCCTCTTTCATCTGCTCTGGTTATGTTCTCGACGTTTCTGTCAGATTAGGGAGTAAACTGCTCAAATTACTCCACAGCCTGGAAAAGTTGTGTACCCTAATTTAGTAGATTTTGTGTGACTGAAATGCCTTCAGGCAGGAAATGTTTTGAGCCCCTCCATAGACTTGCTAGGACTCAATTTCAAGCACACATAATCTACTAAAATAAGGAACATAGCTTTTTCCACCTATGGAGGGGTAATTATAGCATTTCACTCCATAGATCTGACGGAAAAGGTTCGAAACCCTAACAAAAACAGAGGAGGGAGGGGCAAATTGTAAGATTGAATTAAAGTATAGGGGGTCTAGGTGTCTCATAGTACAGGGGGACTAAGTGTAATTAGACTAAATGTCAAGGGGTCTCGATGTAATTCACTCTAAATTAAATTACCAAAACGAAAACAAGTCTCGTACGGGTAACTACTTTTCAATTTTAAGTAATTCATGTCTAATCTTTTATAAACTATTTATTATTATGGGACGTACTAGCGTCGTATTAGAAATAAATGAATTACCAATTTAAATTAATCTAGTAATAAGTAAATAAATAAATGTTTGCATTTTGTATGCTTCTTTTGCACCAAAAAATAAATAAAGAAATAAATAAAGGAAGGAAGATACGCACCTCTGCCCACTGCTCTCCTCGTCGTCACCTGGTTCCTCGTCCAGAACTTCGAATCTACATAAACACAATTATGAGATTCGTTAAATTTCAACTTCATAGGGAAATAAATAAAGTGTTATATATATAAACGTCTATAGGGATAAATATATACTTACTCTCTTGTCTCCTTGTCAAAATGTATCACTTTAACCACAACCCATTCGTCCTTTCCAGCATCTTCTGGAGAAACCTTTGCCGCTACCTGCATTATAAGAACATTTACTTTGTCTTTTCACTATTGAAACTTCAAATAAATAAAATGAAGTTTGACATGATCATACTTGTTCGCCCTTTAAATTTGCAAGAGACTCTAGATGACTTCTCATGGAAGGAGACATTCTAGAAACATCCGATTCGGCCTTCATCCTCTTCTTCTTCTGCTCGCCACCTTCTGCAATTCAATGAAATTCTCATGCCTATTTAATTCATTATTAAATATTTAAGGATGATATCTGATTCGAGCTTAATTCAATTTTCAGGACATTAATGTCGGTCCAACGCAAAAATTAATTAGTATATCTTTCTTATACTATTTTCTTGAGTAACTTCACTCTTTTTGGAAAATCATTATACCATTCTCCACATTCACCTATTCCAAAGCACATATTTTTGGAGAAAAATGATATAAGGATGAACAAATTAAAAATAGTTTTATATTTATAGAAGTTCACCAACCTATCCTTCTTCGGTGTTGTCCTGGATTTCCAGAAGGCAATAATGCATCTAGTTGTCCTAACAACTGAGTGGAAACACTGCAATAAAAATTGAAAATAATAATTTTTAAACCATTTTCATCCACATAAAGAGCCGAAAAGGGAACTGAAAATGAAAATCTAGAAAATTAAAAACATCTTAAAAGGGTATAATTCAATCTTACGTCACTTCGCTCTCCGAAAGCTCTTTGGCTTGAATATATAATGCCTTAAGCCTTAAGAGTGAATTATCTCCAGGCTTTTCAACAACTTCTGGAGCTGGATACGGAAAGAAGAAAAGCAAGTAAAACATCATCAAATTCATGGAATTCATTGAATTACTTCAAAACAAATAGCATGAAGAAACAATTTCACTCTAACTGATCCTCTGCATTTGTCTAAGAGACTCCAAATACAGTTAAACAAACGCTTTATTATCACAGACTCATTCCAAACTACAAACAAGAAACCGTAGGCATTGCAAGCACTCTTGATGCAATTCTTACATGTTTCTTGATGAATTCTTTAAATATATTCAGATTAAATGTGAGTAATAATGCTGTTTATCGCGCATTTGTTTTACCATGCTAATTAAATGTGACAAGGGATTTTTTCAAGCTACTAGGTACATCACAATGTGGATTTATGCAATGTAAAACCAGTTTAAACACATTAAACTTCATCCAATACACAAATTCAATAAAGGGCAAGTCAAAAGTAGCAGCATTTAATCCACCAAGCTATGGGAACAATCAGATAACAATCCACATTGATTAAACCCCATGAACAGATTTTCACAAACATAAATTCCAAACATAATCACGAACTAAGCACACATATTTCTTCTTCTGTTTTTTTTTAATCTTAATCCTGATCAATTATGAGTTCACTAAATAATAATCATGCAGCAAATTGAAAGTAATTACGGTGGACCGCGACTCACTGGATTGCAGCTTCTTGTGCATCTTGTTGATCTCGAGTAGAACCTCCTCTTGCTCTTTCCTCAACCGATCGAGCTCCTTCGAGTTGTCGAGTATTCCGGCAATATCCGGCGACGACATCGTTTCGACCTCGTCGGAGAACCCGCCGGCACACTGATCCTTCCCGGGGAGACTAGAAAGTTGTTAGAGATTCTGGGTTTTCGATCATGTGGCTTGAAATTTGAGATTTTCTGAGTTGTCTTAGGAAAAAAATTGAATCTTTTTTTAAGGAGAGTAATGTTCGCGTTATGCCGTTAAGTGAGATTTCTTAGGTTGAAATTTTCGTTTTTTTTTATTTTCTTTTTTTGAAGGAAAAGAAAATTCAATTCGAGTAAAAGTAACGTGCGGCTAGGATCATTTGTGTCTCTGAGAATGTGTCCGATTATCGCCACGTGGAATTCGGCGGAGTTCTGTTTCGTTGACCGACCGGATAAGGTTTCCTTTAACGGGAAATTGAATTTTTTTGGACATAAATTTAAAAAAAGTAATAATCATTCCTAAGTCCTAACTTCAAAAAGAGAAAGTTCGGTTATGTGTTTTCTTCCTTCAGTAATTTTTTTATTTGTTCGATTAAAATTTGAGGTAGATTTTTAGTAATGATAAAGATTGAATTTAAAAAAAAAAAATAAATAAATAAATATATTTTCAATTAGAAAAAGAAATCCGGTTGCATGATCCACAGACCCTCTAAACTATTTATTGTCTTCATTCTCGCATTCATGCAAAAACTCCCTTTTTTGTGGAATTATGACATCATGAAACAAACGACTTTTCAATTTAATCAGTGGCATAATTACAATCTGAATCCACTTCTCTTTCTGGAAACTACATCGTTTGTTCAATCGTCTTCCAATCGTGGAGAGTTGGGTTTGATTTTGTCCCCTTCATTACAACAACATCATCAAACAAATCATGTCGTAAAATGATTCAAGATTCTTAAAAAGGTAAGAGCCCATATTCCACAGTTTCCGGAAAAAAATTCTCTCTTTTCCCCTCCTTTTTTAGTGGGCTGGGATGGGACGATCAGGATTTTGTTTTAGTGTTAGAAAATAATGATCTTGGATTGTATTTTTGCAGTAGAGTATGATCTTTAGTAGTGATTTCTGTTCTACATTTTCAGCAAGTTTTACACATGTATGATGTATCAGTTGTTTTTCTTACATGATTTTGGTATAGGGGTTAAATTTCACCCCTGAGTTTTAATTACATTTGATTATATATCAGCTGAACATTTACTTCAATACTTTCCCAGAAAAATGTGAAATAACTATGTTATGGGCTTTCAGGGTGATCAAATTACTGACAATGTTCATTTGATTATTGAAAATAAAAATTAAAAAATCCAAAATTGTCAGATACTGATATTTAGAGTGAGAACTTAATTTCTAGCTCATCTGGGCTTTCAGAATTACTGAAAATTGTTCTTTCTTGTGATTCTTTAAATAAAAAGATGGAAAATTGACTGATATTGATATGCAGAGCGTGAGGATTGCTTGCTCATTTTGCAGCAGAGTTTGTGATTGATATGGGTTCACCGAGGAGGAGGTCCACTACAATGTAATTTTTTAGCCACATTTTATACTGATTTAATTACTTCTATATATGATCATATTACATTAATGATAATGTAGTTCCATTTCTGAGTGAAGCTTGAATGTAAGAAGAACAAATGAAATGATCAGGATAATTATAACGTCTTTCGTTGGGATCATATTCGGCTTTTATTTGGGAACTTCTTTTCCAATGATCTCATTGACAAAGGCACGCATTACCTTCTCGTGGTTCTCTTAATCTTTCTTAATTTATTTTTTTCATCGTTTTAGTGCATCATTCATTACTATCATGGACTAACAGGTTAGTTTACCGTCAAACATATTTTCATCAATCGATCTTACTTATGTTGAGGACAAATACTCGGGCCTCTCAACACAAGCATTACTACACGTTTGGTCGTCCCTTAGAGGTCGGAGAAGCGCTTCACGCAAGTATAACAATGCTAAGGTGAAAAAACATAGCAAAATACCTTTTTTTATGACTATTTTAAGAAATTGCATCATTTTCTAGCTTAAGTTACACTTAATATGAAATACTTGAAGTATATTGGCTTTTAAAGTTTTATAGCACTAAAGGGTTTTGTATGATGTTGTTGCTTTCATCAAATTAGGTGATCGAGCTGTAAGACTTAGAATTAATTTCCTTACACGTTCTAAATTGGAAATTCTTGCATGGCCTTATTTTCTTCAATTTTCTTACTTCTAAGTGAATTATACACAGATTTGGGTCCCAACCAATCCTCGAGGTGCAGAGAGACTACCACCGGGTATAATTGTTCCTGAGTCGGACATGTTTCCCCGAAGCTTGACTGGTTTTCCCAGTCAAGACGTAACTGTTGAACCGAAATATCTCATCACCTTTACCGTTGGCTTAGAACAGAGAAACAACATTGACGCCGCTGTAAAGAAGGTAAGATATTGGAAATTTCCTTGTTTTCTCACTTTTCATGTGTATTTTTGTGAGTTTTTGTTTTTTTTTGACAAAGTTAGTGCAGTTGACAGGAAACTTCACAGTTATGTTGTTTCACTACGATGGCCAGATTAGTGAATGGGAACAATTTGAGTGGTCGAAACGAGCAATTCATGTCGGTGTACGGAAGCAAACTAAATGGTAAATATAATTAGGTAACTTATTGTAAGGCAATTTACATCAACTACCGTTGACGTTTGGTGTAACTATATCTCTTGCTTCAGAAATTACAGAACCCCCCCCCCCCCCCCCCCCCCAGTTTCTTTATTCATGTAAAATTTGTGAAAATCATGGCAAAGAGAGGCTTTAAATGGTGTGGACTAGACATTAAATGGCATTGAATCTTAGAATGAAGGGTTGCAGGAGACAAGACGTTTTTGGTAGTGTGAACATAGCAAACATCCAACGAAATTTTTCACACATTAATAAATTTTAAGGGTGTTTTTGTAATTTCTAAACTTTGGGGGACTAAGTTGTAATTACATCAAACCTCAGGAATATTAGTTTGAAATTTATGAACAATACATATAAAAAATACAGCTCTGTACAGTGTTTGGGAGGGGACTGCCCTTGCCATCCCTCCTTTAGCTATTTGGGTGTGAGAATTTGAACATTTACTAAATATATGAATGATGTGTATATTAATTTTCAAATTTTGGAATTTTAATAAAAAAAGATCATATTGTATTTGTGATAAACATAAAATCGTATTGCTCGTCTTGGTAGGTGGTATGTGAAGCGTTTTTTGCACCCGGACATAGTTGCTCCATATGACTATATATTTATATGGGATGAAGACTTAGGCGTGGAGAACTTTGATCCTGAGAAGTGAGTAGAAAAACAGCTCATATCCAATCCTGCTTGTGATTTTAAGAAGCTATTAAGGTGATGAAAGCTCTTAACTTAAATTTCTACCTGTTTTTATGACAGATATATAAATTTGGTGAGAAAGCATGATTTAGATATTTCACAGCCGGGTTTATCGGCAAATAGTGGAATGACATGGATGATGACGAGAAAGCGCAATGGCGCAGAAGTTCACATGTATGTGAACAAAGAACAATTCTTTCTTTTTTTTTTTATTTAAATATCCATTTGTGCTATTCTTGCTTAACTGATTACAGATGATTGTGGATTGTTCACTTAGGCGATGTTTGCAAACTCTTAAAAAAGTGGTTTTCTGCTTTTAGCTTGAAAAAGCAAAAATGAAGTGTTTCATTTTACTGCTTCTGCTTAAAATAAACCAGAAGCTAAAGAAGGATGTTTTTTCAACTTTTAGGTTCTTTGTTCTATTATTCAAACGTACTTCTGTACTTTCTAGTCCAAACACTATGAATTTTTACTACTATAACTTGTTATAAAATTAACTTCTCCAAAATATAAGTTTTTGCAAAAAGCCCCTTAATCTGAATTTTTTTCTACTGACAGGAATACTGAGGAGAGGCCAGGCTGGTGTCAAGATCCTAATTTGCCACCATGCGCAGCGTATGTAAATGATTCGAATCATGAAGTGCTTAATTTTAGAGATTTTGCACGAAAAATTTGTTAAAAAGAAACATTGCCTTCTATTTGGAAATAAAAGCTGCGAAGTTGTTAAAAGCTCATAGAAGAATCTAAAAGCTGCTAAAAGTCCGCTATGTGGTGCTTTTCAGCTTTTGGCTTTTCTCCATTTAAAAAAAAGCAAAAGCAGACTTTGCAAACACTCTTTTCGCGCTCAAAGAGAGGAAAGGAAAATCTTCAGTACACTTATCCTAGGATTTTGCAAAATCACTCTGATCTTTCTCTGAATAACTCCAATCCATCAATGTTCTGGATTATATATATATATATATACAGATTCGTCGAGATCATGGCTCCAGTGTTTTCTCGTACTGCATGGCGCTGCGTCTGGCATATGATACAGGTATATGGATGTTTTTGTAATATTTCAATTTAATGGCAATAAATTCTCAATAAACAGTACTCTTAATTCAAAACACAACTCTACGTAGTCTGAAAACATTACTGACATATTGCTATAGAATGACTTGGTCCACGGATGGGGCCTCGATTTCGCTCTTCGGAAATGCGTGGAGGTCGGTTTTCGTCATTCATAAGCATGAAAGTTTTGTTCCTTTCCTCTCATAAATAAACACACCACTTCCTTTACGAGTAATGTGTCTTTTTTCCGTAACCAGCCCGCTCACAAAAAAATAGGCGTCGTCGACGCTCAATGGATAGTACACCAAACGGTTCCTTCACTCGGGAATCAGGTATCTCCCCATCTGTTAGAGATATTAAATATGTAATATTTCCCATCTGCTGAAGCTTGAGACTTTTAAACTTTACAGAATGTATACTGCCAGTTCATGGAATAATTACACAAACCCCTGAGGTTTGCTTAAAAATCCAAAACAACATCCAAACCGAAAAACCTTACAAATATCCCCCTAAAAATGTAAAGGGTAAGTGAAACCTTGCAAATACCCCCTGTTTCAGATTTTTTAGCAAACCTTGGGGGGTTTTATGCAATTGACCTCCAATAATAAATATTTTTCCTTTGTTTTTCTCTCGACAGGGTCAAGCAGAGAACGGGAAGGCGCCATGGGAAGGGGTATGTGACAATTAACTCTTATACTTAATTTCTTTTCTATATCAACACTTAAAAGTTCAAATTTTTTGGTACGTTTTTATGTTTCTTAGGTACGGGAGAGGTGTAGAAACGAGTGGGCGATGTTTCATTATCGGTTGGCGGCGGCCGAGAAAGCATACTTTCATGCTATGGGAATCAATCAGAACAAATCGGCCTAAGGCAAAATTAGTGTTTCAAAAATAAATTTCCTATTTTAATTAGTGCAAAGTGTACATTATTCGTCTATGCTCCTCCTTTTTTTTTTTTTTTCTTTCCCTTCCTCTTATTGTAGTTAGTTTCTCCATTTACTTTAAGGCATTTTGGGGACCTATGATAAAAGTAGAATGTTGCCCTTATTATTACTTCTTTTTTTCCTTTTATCAAGTCGAAATTAGCAAAAATTGTTAATTTTAATTTCTAGAATTTGTGAATAAATGATAGATTGATTATTTGATGAATTAATTTGTTTTTGTCAAAAGATAAAGCTATCATAAATCAATGAGTTTTACAAGCTTTGAAACAAAGCTCTCAATTTCCACAGGCCGAATATCTCAAACAATAAAATCATACAAAATACTATTTCTAAGACTTACTGAATAACTCGTGGCAATCGAGAATAATATAGTCCAAATGATGAGAATACTATTTCGAAGAAATTTTTTGGTTAGTTAGGATTAAGGAATGATAAAACATTATAATTTTTGGACACATGAGTGGTGCAAAACCATAATTTTTCAAAATTTTATTTATAAAAATAGAATTTCCAAAAATTTTAGGAGAGGCGCAGCCTCCCTTGGATCGGATATTGACTCAATTATTTTTATTTATTATTTATCCTTAAAGGCCCAATTTACTCAAATGACCAAGCCTAATAAAAACTTAATAGAGATTATTCCTAATTTAATCTAATATTGACTTATGCCCTAAATATAAATAAAATAACTTAAGTGGTCTATTAAAAATACTGACATTATTTATTATGACCCTATTTTTGGCTGTTTAAAACTAGGGAACTATCATGACCCTATTATTTCCATTTTCAAAATTTTAATTTATTTAAATTCAGGTGCAGAAAACGCACTGTTTTGGAACTGGCTTTGGAGCGCTCAATTAGTTCCCAACATTTTCAAAATTTTCGTGAAAACAATTCTCTGCATCAGTTCTTGTTCGTTTACTGAGATCTTCAGTTTCCGACCGGAGTGGATGTAGCCATGGCCGCTTTTCCCGCCTGGTGTCTAAACCCCGATGACTCGGAAATAGTGAACGTCGACGGACTTGTGCTCAGGCGCGAGAAGCGGCGGCGCCTCGACCCCACCGCAACTTCTTCCGCCGACAATCCTCCGCCGGATCCGGCGTTGGAGAGGAAGCACAGCCGTGAAAGGAAGAAGAGGGCACTCCTAAAGCTCAGAGATAAATATTTACAAGAGATTAGTCGGTGGGAACTTTTGTCGAACACCTTGAAGGAAATGGAGCAGAACGCTCAGGTGCAGTCAATGGAGCTACTGTATCCCACGACATCGTTTCTTGGGGAGTCCACCTCGGAAGAGCAACTTCCGTCTGATACCACTCGCCGGAGAGTCGTCGATGATCTCCTTTCTCAGGTATTTCTTTACCCTATACTTCAGGAGCCTCCAAATGTGCTTGCTAGAAGTTTCTTTCTTTTGAATCATGGTATCAATGTTGTTACAATTTTGGGTTTTCATTCTCGTGTAAGGTTTCAACCGATAAAACTCAGCCAGCTGATATTTGAAGTCTTTTGTTTTCAAATTTCAGGTTGAAGCTCAGGAAGCCATAATTCGGGACGTCTCGAATTTATGTGATGTAGCAGAAGCAGTGTGTAGTGCCCAAGAAGATAGATTGAAGCAGCAGCTCACGAACCTACCTATTTGGGATCCATCGCCCAACGAGCTCATGGCTGCATTAGGTGAACAATAGCCATCCTCTTAGAAATATTTAGGGATGTTCTAATTGATAAAAAAAAAAGGTAGCAAGTAGGAGAAACTGTATAATGCCTGCAGTAGTTCAATTTGTATCTTATGTGTATTCAACTGTAGTTAAACATGATCTGTTGTTTGATAAGATATAGAGAGTAAGGTTTGAAAGCATGCTCGTTGATTATTGGTCTAAGTGTGAGGAAGAATATTTAACTTTCAAGTTCTTGAGAAATGGTGGGTGATTTCTTCTTTTTATGCTTTCAGCTTCTCTGTGTTGTGGAAAGATTTTGTCTGTTCACTGACATCTTGAGGGCTGGCACACCGGTGAAGGATTGGCGAGTTTGTGTGGAGTTTATTGTAATTTTAATGCTAGTTTCATTTCTTGGTATAATTTTACTAAGCAGTGTATAAATACTGGCTAGATGTTATTTCATGTATGAGGAATTAATTATTTTGTATAAAGTTTATTTGCAATCTGTTTTACCTAATGCCCCTTTTTCTGTCCTTGGATTTTTCATGTGATGCTTCTTGGAAATGTTGGTGGAGTTGCTACTTTGTTGTTCAGGTGATTTATTGTTGGTTTATGTTCAAACATGGAAACCTAGTCTGCTCATATACTAATTTTAACTGCAGTGTTCACAAAAACTTCAGCTTTTGGAGAAGCTAAAGTTGGAGTACTGAGTACACATAGGGAGTGTCTGTTCAGTAATAGGAAAAATAACCTAGAATTTGAATAAAGCACCCCAATTATCATTTTGTTGCTTAGGAACTGCTAAATAATACTGATCTGCCCCGAAAGACATGACCTTTCTTGTTGAGTATTTGATTAATATGAATTTTATCTAGTCAAGAATCGTAAGTTTCTCATTTAACTTAATGAACATTTCTTTTTGACTGAAAAAGAAGATCACATTAGATGAGTTACATTATCAGGTAACATAATCCATGCATAAGTGTAGAACATGAGACTTAGACGAAGAGATAGTTCAAAAGCCTTTTCATTTGCAGTCGAAGGCTCATCAGAATGCGCGAAGATAAAAGAATTAAATAAAGTTAATGAACTGAAGTTTTGTGAAGCAAAAAAATCATAAAGTTTTCATCTTGTTGACATAGTTTTGAGATCAACTTCATTCAATCGAGATGGCATAACTTGAACTGGTTGGAAAGCAAAACCGGCCTTTTTGCACGCATCCTCTATAAGTTTTGCTTGTGAATCACCTTCAGGGCAGAATGCAACAACAGCACCACCACTACCCGTAAACTTTGATGCAGCACCAACTCGTCGAGCAATTTCCACCATCTCTATGTTTAGAGCTCCAAGGGCTTCATCACCAAACATTTGCCTGAGTAACACACAATATAGGACTCAACATAATCGTTCATATAATGCTTAAAAATGACTAAATTTAAGCAGCTTCATATCAATTTAGGGGTGTTGGCAAAAGGGTCTGCCAATGGAGAAGTTAAACTTGTAAAACTGTGGAGTCGTCAAAGTTGGGAGTGTTGGGAGAAGAAAGTACAAGTACATTTTCAAATATTACAAAGAATAACCAATAAGCCGAAAAGAGCACCTCCAAAGATGCTTCTAGCTCTGCTTAATCTTATTTTAAGCAGAAACAGTAAAATAAAACACTATTTCCTCTTTTTCTGAGCTAAATGGAGAAAACAATTATTCTTTTGTTGGAGTTTGCAAATACTAGTCTAGTCGAAATATTATAGACAAAGATGAAGCCAGAAATATTTATATATGAGAACGTGATTAATTTCTATAAAAATGCTGAAAGGTACTAGTATTATTTTGGGGAAAATTTTGAATTCTACAAGAATATATGTAAAATATAGGTCTAATAAAATCCACGAAAAGTAACGGACTGTACTCTTAGTGCAAGCCATCGAACATATTATTATGTAAGAATAAAACAATTCCAAAAAATAAAAGCCAAAAGCCTCAAACTCCAACTTTTTGCATAATCTCACCTTCGCAAATCAAAGTTACGGTTCATGAGGCTTGCGAGTTTGGCATAGTCCTTTTCGATCAATGCTGTCCGTCCTTCTAATGGGATATTTGCAACCTCTTCCATTGATGATATAATGAACTTATCACCATTTAACCACCTTTGTCGAACTGTACTATGAACCTGGATCAAATAATTAATTCAAATTTACTGATGAGCAAACTAAATGTAGAAGTTCTTCTCGAGAATGGAATGTGAAATATTCAAAAACATTTGATGGTTAGATCATTACCTTTCCTGAATCACTGGGGTTCTCAGCATAGATAAGATAGAGCGGTGGAAGAGCATCTAGATCCATTGGTGTATATTGTCCACATCCTAGCTCGTCCATGTGTTTCTTGTTAAAATCCTACAATAGAAAAAGAAAAAAGAATAGAGACATAAGAGTTAAAAAGGGGGTGCGATATCCACCAAAAAAAAATAAGAGTTAAAAAGGAGAAGGATAGAGATAATTTCACTTTTAGGAAATGGAAAAACCATTTTCATTTTCACCGGGGCAAAATTGCAAGATTGGACTCGTAACTTCTACAAGTTCGGACTTTCATTCTCTTTGAGGTCACTTTTTCAATTTTGTCCTACAGTTTCAAAATTAGCAATTCTTCCTGGTACGGTTTCACCAGGAGATTGAAAAATCCACCAAAAAGATTCAGTTTTCGGTAATTTTATCAATTCCAGCCAAAATAGGATCAAAATCGCCAAAATATTGAACTTACAGGAAGAATTTGGAAAAGTGACATCTAAGATGATGAAAATCCGAAAGTGTGAAAGTTACGGGACTAGTGTTGCAATTTTACTTTTTCATTGCATACCATATAGACGAGGCCTCCATAGACTTGAGCTACTCTATCTTGAAGACCAGCAACAATACCAAGTTCTTTTTCTGCATTGAGGATAAGGTTTGGCCGAACTTCAACTTTTATCAAGTGCCTTACTTGGTAGAAATCAAGAAGGCAACTTAGAGCAGCACATACAATAGCACTCGAACCAGAAAGCCCAGTCTGATTCAAAAAGGGAAATATATGTATAAAATAAAGATCTGTTGAAAAAGAAAACGAAGGAAGAATAATGGTGTTTCTGAGCATCACTACAAAACTAATGGTCCATTCGTAACTACTGAAGTTAACATAATATAATCAATATTATATTCTTGGGCAATTTACATCCACTACCCCTGAGATTTGGTGTAATTAAAAATTGGTCCCTCTTATTTCAAAATTATAAAAAAACCCTTGAAGTTTCATTATTCATGTAAAATTTGAGTAGATCATGGAAAGAGAGGTTTTGACGGCGTCGAGTCCGATGAACTAAATTTAACATATCCAAAATCTGACGAGTTTTACATGACCGCAAGGGTGTTGTTATAATTTCTGAAACAAGAGAGACTACTTTGTAATTGCACCTAACTTCAAGGTAGTAGATGTAAATTGCGGCACTATAGTATTAGGTTTGGAGAATCCACTTTTGTATATTATATCAAGTTCTTGAAACTTTTTCAATCGACAAATAATACCAAGACTAGGAAATTTATCAATGCATCTACATTATGCAAATTCCTACTCTTTTTGTTTTTCAGCATAAAGTCGAAATCTTTATCGAAATATCTGATCCCAGATGATGTCCTTGCAGATATTTCTTTAGCAAATGCATTAAGACTTATAATTATGCAATCACATTCTCCAAACAATTGGTTGTTTGAATTTTTGGTGAAATGTCCTGACTCCTGAATCACATATGTAGTAAATGTCGTAGGATACTTATTTTTTCTCTTTAAACAATTTGATGAAATCAAAATTTTCTTCTCTGTATCAAACATCGCCGAACAAAAGCAGTACCTGGCGAGGTATGTTTGTTTCATAAGATAGCTTAAAATTCAGTTCATGTAAACTGACGCCATTTTCATTGCAATAACTGTGAAAAATTTTACATATCGCCATGAGTAGACGAACCCCTCCATAGTAACCATCACTCTGCAACCGGTTAACCTACACAACGAGACATATGGTGCACATTAGCAGCAACCCTCTAATATATATGTATGCAATCAGTAAATTTAAGCAATAACAACTACTACATTGGATTATTAGATCATATATATACCATCTAATGATACATATCCAAAGAATAAAATAAGCATTAGATGATCAAATCAATTTGAAAAAAGTCATCACATTGGAATTTGGATCAAGACATACAATTTCAACAATCCCATCATTCAACACAACACTCAGAAGCCAATGTTTTCAAAACAAAACAATAGCAAATCCTTTCAAATTTAAACCACCGATCAGATCTACATAAAAAGATACAAAGAATTCCAATAATTCACCCAAAAAAAATCCAATCTTGCCAGATAAACTAAGCCCATTCACGAAAACTAAACACAAACAAAAAAAGAGAAAAGAAAAATCAAAACTAGAGAGAGAAAGAACCAGATGAGGGAGAGAGTTGAATTCAACAAGATCGTGACTTGGGTGAGGAACAATCAACAAATTTTCAGAGGGTTCCAATTTGACGGAAGCCCAGAAGTTGCCGAGGCTAAATGAAATCGCCCGCCCATTGTAAACATCGCTGGGATTACCCAAAAACCCGACCCGAGCATACGCTTTGTGCTCGATCACGCCATTTTGATCGGTCGCCATTTTCGTGATTCTTGCGCAGCAACTTAATTCTCTGTGTCAGCAGGATTTTGCTGATGATTTTGGATTATAACATACGTTGATTTGAATGAGTTTTTATCGCGCAGTAAATTTCTTACTATATGAGTAGCGGTGACAGATGTGTAAGATTTTTCAATTTAATTTAGTATTGTTTTAAGGTTTTAACTGATGAGGAAAACGTGTCAGGATAAGTCTGCGTTGCATTGGACTTGTGATTCAATCAAACTTCAAAATTCGATTAGAGTGATTATTTTCCTTGATAAATTGTAGATATCTAATTCCAAATTTTAAATTTAAATTTTTAACATTTAATTAAAGATGTATGAGTCTTTTATATTTAGTCATACTCTTGTTAGTTTTTGAAAATATAAATTGATAGGATTTTGTGTTTTTCCTACAATTTTGGTTTAATTCTTTATTGTTTGATAGGCAAGGATTCAAACGATAAGTGCAAAGTGTAATGGGCCATAGGCCCATAACTAGTTGCTTCGCATAATTTATTGGGCTATAAATTTAGATCTTAACATTGTCTATATTTTTCTATATTTTCAGTACTATCATATATTTTTTAAATTTCTTTTCTTAAAAAAAAGGAAAAAATCCCTAACGAAATGAATTGTTAAATTTTAGGAAATGAAAAAAAAGGGAGTTTTTGGAGGGCAAAAAGGTAAAATATGCACGGTTAAATACCATGTGGTCATCCGCACAATTTTCCTCCTCCTACATGAAATATCATCATTTATTATTTGTTGGCTATGAAATACAGCCACGACACGACGATACGTATACGGCGATATATTTTTTTTAATATTTTACATAAGAGAAGTATCTCATACTATATTAGATACGACACGATACAAATGATATAATTATTAGAAATGTCCGTACATTATAGTTAGTTGGTTTCAAAATTAAAAAAAAAAATCATTTCCCTCTGTCTTTCTCTCTTTCCCTCTCTGGCAAATTCATGAGAGAGAAAGAGAAGCAGAAAATCAAGAAGAATTACAGAAGGCTGTTGAAGAGAGGGAAACCTCCAAAAGCCTGCAATCTGTAAGAAATTAAATACAATAATGGATAACAAAACAATCCCATTTTTATTTTGTTGGTAAAAACAGAACTGCATGTTTATTGGAACCAAAAAAAAAAAAAAACATTATCATTGTCCTGATAATTTTTTATTGTTTAGGAGTTTTTGGTGATCATTTTTATTATTTTTTTTCTTATTGGGTTTTTTCCATTGTAGGATATCTTCTTCTCCCACTCCCTCTGCGACGATCAAGATTCTTGATACTCTGTAATCAGAAGAGGGGTTTGGGGGAAATAATTTCCATTTTCCAGCATTTCGCTTGTTTTTAAGAAAGAAATTATATGAGTACGAACGAGAATCTGAAAGGGAACAGGCATTTTGAGGGAAAAGGAGAATTCGGGTCCGGATGATATCTGACAATTATTATCATTCGAAGAAAACCGACGATTTTTGCGAAGATATTTGTGGGCGGGTATGTAATTTCTCTGTTTTTTCTTTTTTCCCTCTGAATCGTCTCATTGCAAATTTTGAAATTCTCATTTTAATTTCATTTTGTTTGTAATTTCTGGCTGCGGTGGAGTAATTTGTTGTGGGATTGTTTGCAAAATGTGTTTTTTTCTTTTTCTGAATACAGAGTTGGTTGTAGCCATAGATTTTCAGCAAACTAAGGATGAGTTTTTTGTCATAAACAACTCATTTGAGAATCGTGAAGTTTAGATTCGTATTATCAGAGTGTTTTTTTCCAATATTTTTTAAGTTCAGAGGATTTTACCGTTGGAGGTTCTGATTATGATTGTTATACATGAGATGTTAAGGTGCTCTGTTAATATCAAACTTGAAAATTGCTACAATACTTGGTACCCTGTTCTCATCAAGAAACTTTTTACTAGAAATGAAATGTTACTCCATAGATTCTAGGAATAATTAAACCCCCGTTTACGAAAATCACCCCGAACCTTGAGAATTACAAAAAATACCCTGAGTCAATGATTTTCAGTTAGCTTGAGGGTGTGTTTCGTTATGATTTGCCAAACCCCTCGGTGTTTTTGGTAACGGCACAAGCCTCAGGGGCTTATTTGTAATTGACCCTAGATTTTATAAAAACAATCTTAAATATCTTTAAAACCAAGTGAAGTGGGATTTTGTTAATTAATTTATCCAATGTCATGATCAAGACTATCGTAATAACCACTCTTTTCTTCCCATGCAGCAACCCTCCGAAGGACTCCTAACCATGTCAAGATTACGTTGCTTGTTCCAAGGCCTCGACTACAAAGCAATTCTCTTCATCTTCATCATCATTCCCACAGGCATATTCACCATATATGCCCATGGCCAAAAGCTCACCTATTTCCTTCGCCCCTTATGGCAATCTCCTCCAAAGCCCTTCAATCGCATGACACATTATTATCACGAAAACATTTCGATGCCGACTCTCTGCAAACTACACAGCTGGGGAATCCGTGAATTCCCAAGACGTGTATACGATGCGGTCCTCTTCAGCAATGAAGTAGACATGCTGACAATAAGATGGAAAGAACTATACCCTTACGTCACACAATTTGTCCTTCTCGAATCCAATTCGACTTTCACCGCTCTACCAAAACCCCTCAATTTCAAAATAAACCGAAAAAGATTCGATTTTGTCGAGCCCCGTTTGACCTACGGTCAAATCGGAGGAAGGTTTAAGAAAGGTGAGAACCCTTTTATCGAGGAAGCTTATCAAAGGTTTGCTTTGGATCACATGCTCAGAGTCGCTGGCATTGAAGATGATGATCTTTTGATAATGTCGGATGTCGATGAAATCCCGAGTGGGCACACTATAAATTTATTGAGATGGTGCGATGATATTCCTCCGATTTTGCATCTTCAGTTGAAGAATTATTTGTATTCATTTGAGTTTAATCACCCTCATGACAGTTGGCGAGCTTCGGTTCATAGGTATCAAAAGGGGAAGACTAAGTATGCTCATTATAGACAAACGGATAATCTTTTGTCCGATTCGGGTTGGCATTGTAGCTTTTGCTTTCGGCATATAAGTGATTTTATATTCAAGATGAAAGCTTATAGCCATACAGATCGGATTAGGTTCTCTCATTTCTTGAGCCCGAAGAGAATTCAGGATATTATATGCAAAGGGGCTGATCTGTTCGATATGTTGCCTGAGGAGTATACGTTTAAGGACATTATCGGGCAAATGGGGCCGATTCCTCATTCGTTCTCAGCCGTTCATCTTCCGTCGTATCTTTTGGAGAACGCCGACAAGTATAAGTACCTTTTGCCAGGAAATTGCCTGAGAGAAAAGGAAATGAGCCAATAGGAGTGCACGACTCTAAGATCTCTTGAGATGTGATTGGTCGGGTTCAATGCACCACGGCCGGGAGGTAATATATGCAAGAAAACGGTGCTATCGATTGTTTTCGATTTGTTCTCCATGCAACAAATGAAACTTTTATTTCATTATTTTGTTTTCAAATATGAAGGATTATCTTGGGAGAATGAATTTGATTGAATGATGGATGATGATCCTGCTGATGAACTTTTGCAACTTTATGGCTCGGGAATGTAGGATGAAACATGTGATTATTACTCCCAAGTCCTAAGGCTTCTCACTTTCCGAAATTTTGTTTTAATTTCTCTCTTTCCTTTCTTTCTTTCTTTCTTTTTTTGTGGGTTTTTGTGTACATGCCTTTTAGTGTTAATAACATACTAATTTATCAGTGTATATTTATATTAGCTTTTTAATTTTTTTTTTTGGTTCAACCAACTTGGTAGGGCTAATGGGATGATCAATATTTTCTTGTTGCAAGTAGGAAAGTTATATGTAGTTTTGTTTCTTTCATTGCATTATGGGATTTCACTCGTTAAGTTTGGTCACATAATAAAAATATTTATATATCACATAATTAATGAGTCAATCCTTAACTGTTTCTGATGGGGATTTGTTTGGCACTTTGCCTATAACTTGGCTACAAAATTCTCACACTTTTTGAATTGATTTTAATGTCAACTTGTTACTTTATTTGTCTTTGAATTGAATATACTTATCCAAAGCATAGACAATTAATTTTTTTTCACCAAAAAATAGAAAGAAAAAAAGAAAATTAAACGTTGACATTGACTTGCAGCAGTAATGGTATGCCAACTGCACATAATTTATGGTGGATATTTTAATTTCAAAGGAATTTTTTTCCGTCAACATTTGGCAAAAATGTGATACACATACACTCCTTAAAAAACTACTGTGCAATGCCGGATACTAGTGTTTAACATTTATCTTGTAGTAAATATTGAAAAATATCTGTGTCGTGTCTATGTTGTATCCGTATTCCCGTGTCTGTATCCGTGCATCATCGACGTATTAATAATCAACACATGTAAAGTAATACAACAGAATTAACAAACAGGATATGATACATACAATCATAAAAGTTACTACGTACCATGCAACAAATTTGCAGTCAATTTAGAAGAAAAACACAGACATAGATAAAAGTTTTCGACCTAATAGTTCCTCACCATTTGACAGAAAGCAAATTACATAATTCTACATAGAAATTACACGTTGAAAATTTGAAACAAGAATGTTTTAACAGTAAATATACATACTTCACAACATCAGAAGAGCTGAGCTTGCCAGATGACAGCATGAGAAGTTTCAACAAAGTCTGATCAGCCACAAAAACGAAAATGTAGTCACATTTTCAATCCTTTGTTGAATTTCCATGCTCTCATCACCTCGATACAATATTAATACTGGATATATATATATTTTTAGATTTTTTTTTAATTTTTGGTGTGTGTAAGAACTCTGATTGACGAAAAGCATACTGCTTTTATCGGCTCGTGTGGTCTATAATCGATCCAACCAATCAAACATGCTGTCTTGAGAGGGGAACTGCAAATCCTGTGCCATGAAACAAAAGAAGAAATTAGAAAAAATATCGATAATTTTCATGATTTTTTAAAAATCTTAAACTCGTGATAATTACTTAAGCGAGATTCAAAAGGGTTCTTACAGAATTGAAATCCGGTGGAGTATCGAGTTCTAAGTTGTCGAGATCACTGATTCCACAAGAAGCATTGCCATGATCTCTTTGGTTAACATCGTTTATATTGTTATCGACTTGAGTGGGAGAGGAATTAATTAGTGCTTCTAAATCAGCAAATGCAGCATAAGAATCGATTTTCTCGTTGCATAAAAGGGAGTCGGCATCACTGTTTTGAGCCAAGTTGGTAGAATATTCCATTTTGATTTTACAACAGGTCGTAGGATGAGATATATCATTGAGGTGCTCCGTTTCCTGATAATCCACAAACACAATAGTTATTGTAACTGTGAGGTAAAACAAGTAAATTAGTAATTCGCTAATATTAGATGAAATCCTCTATTTTTGGTATCACAAGTCAGATCAACAGGTAGATGTTCAAATCTCACAACAATTCTAAAAGGTTAATTACGTGTAGACCTCTTAAAATGTTGTATTACTAGTTGTACCCTTCTAACTATGAAAATAACACTTACACCAACTGGTGAAATGCAGAATAACATATTGACCCCTAACTGCTGGTGTACATGTGATTCTGAAATTAACCAGTCGGTGTAACTGTCATTTTCATAGTTAGAGGGGTATGATTAGTAATATATATAGCATTTTCAAGTGGGGCAGGAAGAGGCATGTTAGATATAGTGTTTATCCATTCCAACAGTTTAGAACTTCATAAAAAATATAAAGATGTATAATTTGAAAGCAAAAAGATTGCAATTTGCAACTAACCTTAGCAAGCGACGGCAAGAAATAGTCATCCGAGCCACATTCTGACAATGGAGTGTTCTCCTGTCGATGAGGATCAGGAGTAATTGTCATAGGAGTTCTTGGAATCACTTGAGCAGTCCCAACATCATGTTTGTAATTTCCCAAAGTATAAGTTTCATTTCTGTCACCCTGATAAAAAACTTTCGAGACCACGTATTCTCCTTCTCTCTCATCTGGATCGGGGCCGAGATGATACTGATGCATAACCCAGTTACATTTACCGGGCTTGGATTCACCCTTGGATGTTGCATACAGAACCATTATCTTCTTGAATCCTTTCGTAACTCCGTTTTCCAAAACGGGTTTGGTTTTCCCCGTTTTGTGCCAACGCACATTCACTTTCCTAGTGTTTTGTTGATCATCTTGGATTCTTCTGCGCTTGCGCTGACCGCTGGTGTATGCATTAGTTATTTTGTAGAAGAAATGGACACTGTTTCCGTCTTTTTTAGCACCTTGAATAAATACACTAGATAAGTTATTAATATTTGACCAGTTTTTTTAATTTACACACACTATACTACCACCTTAATACAGTCATTGTCCAAGAATTGAGTACTAACTCACCAGGAAGATTTTCTGGATGAGTGTAGCATATACCTCCCTCGCCTTCAAGGGTCGGGATGAATTCATCGATAAAAATGTGTGGCTCTGAATCACCCACACTGTTTTTCGCAGCCAAATGTCCTAACAGCTCGACATCAGACGGATCAAATTTTACCCCAGCTGGGAGGCCAGGCCACTCGTGAGAAACCTAATGCAGAAAATACATTAATTTCTCCAAGAACAAACTGTTACTAAAGTATAGCCAAGTTAAAATCCATAAATTTCTCTATGGTTGATTAAGATGGCAACATAGAAACAGAGATAGCTGTTTTTAACAACTTATTGCAGATTTCTAAATCCAACCCCATTCGAATCTGGATACATTTTAGCTACAAAAACGAATTTGATTATAAAAAATTTGAGCTTACATCACTATTATCAATAAGATAGTTGCATTTGGGACATTGTCGCTGCGCTCCACAATCATTGATTTCATGTGCACACGGGAGACCGGCATTTTTCACCTTCTTTGCAAGCCCTCGACTATCAATAAGCCAAGCCCTGCATTTTCTTGAAAAAGTTAGTTAAAGGACGAAGAAAGTAAATTACATTTCAACCCAATGAAGAACTGAGAATACTTATCCAAATGCAAGATAACAACTTTCTCAGCTGTGAAAGAGAAACCTTATTTTCCTCGAACACACATTTTGTAAAATCACGGTTCTCTGTTGCAGTTCACAAACATTTATCCAAAATCAACATATGAATTCTTATCTTTCATAAGCTCAGAAGACCATGATATATATATTTTGGTGTTTATAACGTCAAACTCGTTATTACAAGCATTGATTGTTTCACTTTGATACTTGTTGTACAATTAGTGCTGATAATTTCGTCCATTTCAATTGTCCAACTGAAACCCATCCCAAATAAGGAAGAAAAACACACAGAACACACACACACTGAGACAAAGGAAACATAGCCCGAAAGAAATCATAGCAAAAACGAAGACTGTGATCGAGCCCATGAAGAGATCTCCAACAAATTTCTGTCTCAGACAACTACTGTAGCTCATTGACCACATTTCTCCCTCTCTCTCTCTCTCTCTCTCTCTCACACACACACACATTCTTGGTCGATTCAAATCATTCTGAATCAAACCCAGAAACCCAGACAAAATACACTTAAACTGTTGCTCATTGAAATCTCAGCTAAGAACCCAAAAACCAGAACAAATAATTTCATTCAAAAAAACATATGTTCTTGCTTAAACGCACACATATGCACATTCTTGACCGATTCCGATCACTCTGAATAAGACCCAGAAGAAAAATACAGTTCATCTATATTCAAGACTAGATTTTTACCTATCCATTCTAAATTTGATCCAAGAATAAGAAATTTTCAGAAAACAAGAATCTTTATCCCATATTACCTAGCCATGACTAAGAAGAAATGGGATCAGTTGAAGACTACTACAGCATTCGAAGTTGCGAAGAGAGTGTTAGATAGTTTCCTCCTTTTCTCCACTCGGTTAAGTAAGAAGGTCTCTGTATGAATGAGCGGGAAACCCCATCCGGAGGTCCGGGATATCCGAGCCTGAGCCTCGGACGAGCATCTTATGCGCGTAAAACAGGGTATGGGTGGGTCCCACAGTTGACTGAAGCTGGCTCCGAACCTCGGGCTAGTAATGAACTCAGAAAACGGTAAATTCTGTGGGGACGCAAAGACTTGGCCTCCAAGCTATAATTGGAAGCTGTTTGATTACTGATTTTGCCCTTCTGATTGTCTTGTGTTTTGGGTGTCATGTAAGGGTAGAATCGGGAATTCGCTGAAGCTTCTCATGAAATATTTAAGCAATAGATATGCAAATCCAACAGCCAGATTTTACTACAGATTGGATGTACAAAAGTAAGTCTGTATTTGGTCTATATCCTATTTTATTCTGGTAGATGATGTGATTACTTGAATTATGATTTACTTTATTAAATAGCAATAAATATTCTATTTTTGGTAAAATTATACTTTTGGTATTATAAGTATGACCAAATTTAATTTCAGTCCTACAAATTCTCGTATAAGAGATTCACACCTATATGTTTTTTATTTGGTCGAATTACATTTAGGTATCTCGTGGTTTGGTGTAATTAAGTTTTAGTCCATCACTTTCAATATATTATGAATTAGTCCCTGCTGTTAATCTCTGTTATTTGTCTGTTAGAGTTCTCCGTTTATAATTTTAACACCTAATGTTATCTTTTTAAAGTCTTATATGTACTTGAAAGACTATTTTGTAATATATCAAAAGTCTTGGATAATAATATAATTTTATTGAACCTTGAGGTAGCTCGATGTAATTCGTAGTTTACACCCACGACCATGATCCTTGCTGGAATATTCTGACCAAAGTTTCTTCATCCAATTTACACATTTAGCCCTTTTGATTAATGTCTTGACTCTTGAGGTACTTCTGGTTTGTTTTGGGTAGAATTGGAATTTTACAGAAACTTCTCCTGAAATATTGAGGCAACGGATGAGCAAATGCAGCTAGATTTTACTGCAAGTGCTGCTGACACGGGATGTCCAAAAGTAAATCTAGTCATTTTTCTCTTTTAGGATATGTTTGTGTTTGAATCTAAATCTGATTTATTTTGTTTCTTTTGATTTTCTTTTTTCATAATTGTTTACTATTTTATTTTATCAGATGTGATTGAAATGAGAAGTGACATGCTGATTCAACATCTAATAGGTCACTAGTGTATTAACATAGTAAAAAATGTTTCTTTTTTATCGAATTCATCAATAGTTTCATCCTTAATTTTCCATGTCATTTTGGTAACACAAAATCAAGCATTGCCCCTTTTTTTTGACAAATTATTTTTATCGTTTTACAAAACGTCAAACTGTTCAACCAAATTAACGAATATAGAATAATTAAAATAATAATTTATTTACAATATATATATATATATAAAATTGTTAGAATTAATTCATTAATTCCATTGGTTAAAAGTGGAAATCATGTAGAGTCTCGATTTCTAAGTTGTCGAGCTCATTAGTTCTGCAGGCATCCAGCAATTAAGCTACTCGCATCCTTAATTTCCATCTTCCAAGCAGAAGAATCAGGAAATAGCTCTTTCAGATACTCATCATACTCCTTTTCCTAATCCACAAACACATTACTTACAATAATGAACAAGGTCGACAAAATAAGCCAAGAAATAAAATGGAAGTAAACTATATATTGACGGACTAAATTCATAAGATTGTGTATATGATAACCCTGAAAAACCTTACAAATATCCCTTAGGAGTAAGTGTAAAGTTGCAAGGTTTTGATGGTGAAATTATAAATGGCGTAAATTTCGGAGATTTTGTGAAATTGATCCAAAGGTAAAGATATATAGCAACTTTTCTAGCTAGCCGAATACAGAAACCTTACTTTCATCGAACACATTTATCCAAAATCAAGATATTCTTATAACTCGTAAGCTCACAAGACAATGACGATATATATATTTATTACAAGCATTGATTGTTTTATACTTTGATACATATGTTTGATATCGAGCTTATGAAGAGCTCTCCAACGAATTTCTCGATCAGTCCTCTCTCTCTCTCTCACACACACACGTACACATACACTAAAAGTTATACCAAGTTTGACTGTTTTGAGTAATAAAAGTTAGAAACGGTTTGGGGCAAAAGGTGTTTATATAAATAAAAAAAGAAAAACCTAGAAAATGAAAAAATTAAAACACTCAAAGTATATATTTGTAGCTTCTGACGTTTAACTAGCCTGAATCAACTTATTATTCAAACTTATCTCAGGTATAAATAGCAAATTAAAACACCGGCCTCTTTCAATTTTCTTTAAACTAAAAGCTGAGAAATTAAGCTAGCTCTTGAACATCTTATAAAATATTTGAAAATTAGCTTATTGCTTATAAGCTCATCAACTAGTACCCTCTAGATCCAAAGTTACAGAGACTTTCCCGATATTGCTGTAGCAGCTGCATGCATATAGTAATTTTATATACATTCTATTTTCCAAAACCCATCACAAGTACTTAAAAGAAGCTGGAAAAGGACACGAGCAATGCCAGAAACACACATACACATCAAGACAAAAAAAACTTTCTACTTACCTCGCCATGAATTCGAATAAGCTGGATGAAAAAATGAGTTCAGTTGCGATCGAAGAGACACCTGCATGTAAGGGTAGAAAGGGAATATATAGACATTTGTCAGTGTAATTTCTCTTTTAAAATATATTTTTTTCTGAAAGTTTTGCCATCAGTACTGTAATATTATACATTCTTGGCAGATTCGACAATCAGCAGACTCAAAAAGAAGGTTGAGTTTGAGTTCACAAAATTCCAAAGTCGAACTTTTCTTACCTGTTTAGGGTTTTCGCCGTCCTCGATCTGTTAATGGCGCAGCTCGCTCCAATGGCCAAGAGAGAACCAAGAATGTTGGAATCGTCGAGAAATATGGAACCCGTAAGCAGGTGATCGATCAAGAAAATGGAGATCAGTCACAGCACAGCAAGTACTTCGCTTCTGTGAGTTTTGTGGGAAGTATGGAGTGAAGAGGCAGCTGGTTTGTTGGCGTTTGGGGTTGCAAGGACTGTGGCAAAGTGAAGGCTAAGAGATCTAACCGAGACTTAAATTTAGTGAAATATTTCGTGCATTGTAATACTTTTGAGGTTTTTGTTTTCAATTAATTAAGGTAATGTTCACACTGTGGAAATATTATGATCTTGGTAGCTATTTAATTTCCGGGCTAAAAAAAAAAAAACAAAAAAACAAACTTTTAATTAATTTCTTACCAGTGTATTAAATATTAATTAAGAATCGGTAACAGTTTTGGACACTAATTAAGAATAGTTGTTTTTTACTTATAAGTACGCCCAGCCTTGATGGCAAATAAAAAACTTGTCGTTTACTTTCCAGCAAATAACCAAATTTAGCTGCTAAATTTACCTAACTTGTTAGCTAAGGATTCTTCTTTTTTAGATTTTTGCTTTTTTTTTTTTTGGTTCGACTTATTTTTTAGATAATTTCTTAGTAGCTTATTACTATCTTATTTATTTCATACTATTTTTCTTATTTAACATATCATTTTTTATTTTCTCTTTCCAAATAAAAATCAAGTTTTTTAATTATTTTTTGGTATTTTGTAGAGTTTAATAAGAGATATATATAATGATATATTATCATTTTAATTTTCTATTTAGAGGGTATTTAACTAAACTTATTTTAAAGAGCTTATAAACTCTCACATCTTATAAGATGTTTTTAGAGCTTATAAGACGTTAAATCTTATTTTAAGAATAAAATCTAAAAGTGTTTGGATAAAAAATAAATCTATGTGCTTATAAGATGTTTAGTAATGGCAATTATGTAACTAATATGGTCAATGTAATAAGATCTTAAAATAAATTGGGATTCATAACTTATTTTTTAGGAGCTTATTTATTTTAAGAACTTATAAGCTCCTTTCCAAAAATATTTATCAAACACTTTGCAACATCTTATAAGCTCAGCCAAACACTCTCTTAATTTTAATTTTTTTTGGAAAAAATACATTTTTGAAGTATAAAATATTAAAAGTTAATGAAATTTATTTTGGTGATCGAAGCTAGCGCGTCGTCTCTTTAGTAGGGTTTAAGGTGAAAATTGAAAACTGAGCTCGCCGCGCGCGCGCACTGCAAACTTGGTAGAGGCGGATAATTAAGTACTGCTGAAAGATATGTATTATCTTCATTTTACATCACATCAACGACAATGGTGAGAAGCTGCAGGTCTACACCACAAAGAAAGAAATTAAGATCTGTCACCTGCAGTAGGTTTGGGGAAACCCAATCAGCTCATCCTGCCCGCCCCTTTCTCTATAGTCTATATATGTTAAACGATCGAGTACCAATGAGATCAATTAAGTCTATGTTATTTGTGTAGTTAATTTGCTTGATATATATAGCTAGTACTCATGTAATCTTGCCATTTTAGTTTTAATTAAAACAATATCAAATAAGGAGGTATATTATATATTGTCATTAATGATAAATTTGAAATGCAACTTAATATTTAGGGAGTCTAGAAAACAACTTCCTTTAAATGTAGTGTGCAGCATGTTAACTTAGGATGGTCTAATTAAAAGTAAATTACTTGTTGGAAAATTTGCAGATTTCGTCCCCTAGCTAGGTTTGTTCAATTATGAAATATGGTATATATATGTGTTTGTAAATCTTAGAATTATACGATTCTTGTTTCAATATTTGTAATTAAAATGTGAGACAAATTTTCTCGAAAGTCATATTTCTTTAAAACAAATTAAAACACCCTCTTTCAATTTTCTTTAAACTGAAAGCTGATGAGAAGTTCTTTTAAAAGAAATAATTTTATATACATTACACAAGGTTAAGTAAGAAGATCGTGCTATTATAGCAACCTGCATGTAAGGGTACATTGGGAATTTACAGACATTTGTCAGTGTCAAAAACTTGTAATTTAAATAACATAAAGGGGTCTAAACGAAATTAACTTTTTTTTTTTTTGAAAAGTTTCGTCAGTGTAATGTACCCTTCCAAATTGTCCCTCATTCTTGCTAGTTGCTAACTGGCCTATTATTTTCCTTTTTTCTAAAAATATTTTAGAAAGATATTTAACTCCATAAATCACTCATAAATTTATATTCTTACTGTATTTTATTAATTCTTAAAAAATCAATAACTTATTCCTTATTCTAATAAAATTCAAAAAAGTGATAAAAGTCTAGAATTTATGAAAAAGAAAAAGATTATTAGTTTAACAAGAAAAAAGTGAGGGAAAATATGAGAATATATAAGTTGGAAAAATTCATGACCTAATTATGCTAGTCTGGGCGCCTCTTTTGATATGATTGAAAAAGGAAAATTATAATCTTACAGCTTATGTCAGATTTTGAAGTGTACAGTCCACTTTTTAGCCACAAAAGAATTAAGTGGAGTTGGGCCCACTAATTAAATAATTAAGACTAATTAAAAATTAAAGTTAATACTATATACTTTTAAGTAATAGTTGTTTTGACTCATGATTTAATCCAATTCCTTCTCAATAGTCCTCTTAAACTCAAAATTTATTATTTTGTAAGATATTATTATACATAAATATAGTAATAAAAAATATAATAATTAAAAGAGTACTCAAACTCTCAAGTTCCACCGTGATTAGGATTCTTTGTAAAAGAATCACGTGATCTCCTAAAATATGATCTCCTAATTGCATGTGTTATTACTATAATTACATGATCCTTACATTTATTTTTTAAACCAAATTAACAAGTGTAAATTAAGCTTTTTGATGTCATTTATGGTGTTTTTGTACGTATTTTTCAATTATAAAATTAATGTGTTGGGATGAAAATAAATTAATGGTGTGTTCATGCATTGATCAGTTATTAAGTACTTGAACCTAATTTTATTTTGAGTACGTACCCAACCCACGCGAGGTATGTAAAACTTTCTCATGCAAATTAATTAATTATTTAAAGGTAGATTTATATTTATTTAATTAATGTTGGATAAATGTTATTACGACGCTGATGATCGATCTGAAGATCCATTAATTATTTGACAGATCCAGGGTTTCACAATCCATGCACGTAGCTACTCTAATACACAAATACAGTACTAATTTATAAGCTGGATGATCAAATGAGTACAGTTGCGATCGAAGAGACATGCACCTGCATGTAAGGGTAGAATGGGAATATATAGACATTAATTTGTCAGTGTAATTTATCTTTATTTATTTTTTTGAAAGTTTTGTCAGTGTAATAATGTACATTATATTGTTGGCAGATTCGACTTTCGACAATCAGCTAGACTCAATAAAGAAGCCCTGGTTGAGTTTGAGTACTTGACAAAGTTCCAAAATTGAACTTTTCTTACCTGTTGAGGGTTTTCGCCGTCCTCTGTTAATTAATGGCGCAGCTCCAATGGCCAAGAATGTTGGAATCGTCAAGACCAAATTAAATATGGAACCCGTTACGGTACTGCAGCTAGCTAGTTTGAGCTAGGAATAATTAGCTGCAAATCAAGAATAGTTCTTTTTTACTTACTGCGCTAGCTAGCTAGCTAGCTCTTGATGCATGCATGCATGGCAAATAAAAGACTAGTACTCGTGTACTTTTCAGCAAATAACCAAATTTAGCTGCTAAATTTGCACTTACTGACACTCCTGCTTGCTGCATGAAAAAATTAAACGGCAACCCTCCTAATTAATTTTTACCAACTTGTTAGCTAGCTAAGGTTTCTTCTTTTTTAGATTTAATTCATTCTGTACGTTCTTTTTTTGTTAGTTCCACTTCTTCTTTAGATTTCTAATTTAAAGCAGCTTATTACTATTTTATTTATTTCATATATACTATTTCTCTTATTAAACATATCATTTTTTATTCTCTAGCTAGATCTTTCCAAATAAAATTAAATCAAGTTTTTTATTATTTTTTTGGTATTTTGTAGAGTTTAAGAGATATAATAATGATATATTACAATTTATATATTTATAATTTTTATTCTCTATTTAATTTTTTTTTGGAAAAATAGTTTTTTTTTTTTTAGAAAACCAATATGCTCTTTATTACGAAAAATCGTGAACAGTTTCCTTAGTATATGCCAATTTTATGTCCATCTCAACAACACAAGCAATTAGAATTGAAAAACAGCTAGGAAGACATATATAGCAAGAAGACCAATCTTAATTCAAAGAAATGTACGTATATTTTAATTTTTAAACCTGAACATGCATGATTTGAGCACTACAAGACAATGTACAAAAATAGGTCAAATTAATTCAGGATATGATCAACTGGGCGCATTGGTGGAGCTGAGGTAAGAATACATATATATATATATATATATATATGCTGGCCTGCTCTGATCGAAGAGAAGACGCTGAACTGGATATATATATATATATATATATATATATATCCGCCATCATCATCACTCTGTAAATTAAATTGGCTTGTTACGAGTGACATGATCCCAATCTCGATACCCGCAAACGAACCACCACCACCACTTTCTCTCGGTCTGATGAACTCCTTTTTTTGGAAATATATAGTTTTCCAAATATAATTGAAACATTACAAGTACAATGAGCTAATCTTACAGAAGCTGTAAGTTTTAGGGGTACAGCTAGCTTTTCCAACCGTACGCACAAAGCAGAAAAAAGTAGTCCCACTAATCAGATTAATTAAATTTCAAATTGAGACTTATAATTTTAATTAGTATTTATTTTCACCCATAATTTGATTCAACTCTTTTTTAATAGTTCGCTTACTCTAAATTTTCTGTTTTTCTAAAATATATATTGTGGTACATAAGTATATTACAATATTAACCTATATATTAAAAAAATTAATTAATGAATAAATATAACTAGAATTTGATTGTCGTTGAAATTATTTATTATTCATATAAAGAGAAAAAGTTACATTTTAAAACATCAAAAGCTGTAAGACATATGCATGGTTGGAATCATAAAAAATTATTGAAATTAGTTAATACTATTTAATATATGAAAATATGTACACAAATTTACAAATATATAATTAAGAATTACCTCATTCGACAACCTCAAGGTGTTGCTGAGAATTAAGTAGAAAAATGATGAAAAGAATTGTGAAGTAAAAAAACAATTAATGAATATATAAGTTTTTTCCTATGAAACACGGACACCATACAATTTTTTTTGATATTTTATATTAGAGAAGTGTCCAACACACGATACGACGTGGGGCGTCTGTGCACGCGACTCTGCCAGCAATTGCCTAGCCTGGTTATCCTTCCGGAAAGCTGGGAATCCATCACCAGAGCTTGCAGAAACTTACGCCACAAGAGCTGCTGCCGATCTGATACAGAGACAAGGCTGGGATGCTATATATCATTTTAGAAGGTTACTGCAACTCTGCAAGGAGCTGCTGGAGAAGCTGGATTCTGGGGAGGATGACCTTTCATAGAGTGGCAATTTCGTGCAAGAAATTAAAGAATTGCTAGCTTGTATCTCCCAAGTTCGATTATCGTTTGTTCGTAGGAATGCCAACAATGTGGCACACCTCTTAGCTAGGAGAGGTAAGAATTATCAAGAAGGGGAACTAGATATTCTCGATTTCGTGTATTCAGCTTTTGTATCAGACTCCCTTAATTGATTTGGTATAAAAGCTTTTGATCTTTAAAAAAAAAAGCCTTGATGAAGAAATGCATGGGGTCGCTATCCTCTTTTGTCCAGTCGAATAAGCGAATCACAAGAGACCAGAGTGTTTCCACTGATACCAACTTTATAAAAAGTAACTATTTCACAATTGCACCATTGAAAGAACCAAACTATTTCACAATTGCATTGAATATAAATTGCAGCAGACTTCACAGATTGTCTCACTTTTATTAAATCTATGGAGAAATAGGCCTTTGGATGGGACCTTATTTTACATCTATAACACATCACAGCAACCCAGAACTCCACATTCTAATCTTGCATTAAAGTTAGATGGAAAGAAAAGGACAGCCTTCAGCAGATTCCGATTATTAGTAGCATTGGTTAAAGCAGAAGAAGAACCCTCCTCTCGGCTTATTCTCCAGGGGCGCTTTCGGCGTTTCACAATTGTTGTCGCCTCTTTTGGCCATCAACGAGCTCGTTCCTGGAGATTCCGGTGGGAAAACTGTGTTACGATCGGAAGTGAAAATACGGGCCGGAATAACGGGCGCAGGTGGTGAGATTGTGGATAGATAATGAAGGAGCATTTGTATTATTTGGCTGAAGTTGGGACGGTCGTTGGGATCCTCTTTCCAACATGATGTCACTATTAGAGCTAAGTCTTGTGGAAGATCTTCAGCACTCGGCCTTACATTCTGAGAGAAAAGAAAATGAAGACGATTAGGTTTCGATTATAATGTGTAATATTCTGCGTTCCACATATGAATCAAACAGTTCAGATTATGCCACATTTTGTACATCAATGGTTTTTTTTTCTGAATGAGTTGATGATGTAGCACAATTTAAACCGTTTCGTTCATATGTGGGATTCGTGACGAGGTTTATATAAGAATTTCCCACATAGGATCGGATATAATTAGGATGCCGTCCTAACTGATTTTTCTGCATAAAAGTTGCTAATCGGCAAAATTTTGGGTCCCACATATGCATCAAATAGTCTAGATTGTGCCACATTTTGTAAATCAATATTCTTTTTTCTCAAATGAGTTGATGATGGTAAGCATAATACTCTGGGTTCCACATATGCACCAAACGGACTAAATTATGCCACACTCTGGACTCGATTCATTTACAACGCCCTAGTTGACGACGCACGTGTCAAATTCGAGGAACAAGTTTCCACCCGGACTCAATTTTTCAAGGGAAATATCAAATGTTCAAACTTAGATGATGAAAAAAATTGTTATAGTAAAAAGAGTATGCAATTCGATGGAAGAGTGAAGGGAATTACTTTAAAAGCCGCAGCATAAGCCGCTTGAAGATTCGACATGCCTTCAAATGGTAGCTTATTATGTATGAGCTCCCACAATACAATGGCGAAACTGTAAGCATCCACCTTATGGTTATAATGCTTCTTTTCTCCTTGTCTGAGTGTCACTGTACTATAGAGCTGCAATTAAACACCAAATTATAAATATAAAAAGATTGAGAAGAAATGAAAGAAGTATGGAAAAAATTTTCAACAATTTTGAAAATTTCACAAAAGTACCTCCGGTGCCATCCAACGATAGGTTCCCGTCTCAGCAGTCATCATTTCTGTCAAAGATTCTTCTCTTGCCAAACCGAAATCCGCAAGTTTGATGGTTTTATGGTCGGCTGTCAAGAGCAAGTTTTCTGAAGGAAAAATAAATAACTAATTTTAGAAAATGAGAGGAATCAAATCGATAAAGCTTTTAATGAAGATCTAAACTAATGTAATGAATGTTTTAGACAATAAAATAAGTTGTCAAAATCCACGTGCGATTTGGATAATCATGCATAGTATCATCATAGAACATCATTCTATCGTCAATAAACTTCCAATGTATGAGGAGTAATTAGAATTAAAGGCAACTATCCTAGTTCCTGATGTAATAGAAAAACAAAGGGCAAATTACATCTAAACCCCCTCTGGGTTATTAAATTACGAGTTGTGCCCCTCTTGCTTTCAAAATGACAGGCACCTAGTTTGAGAAATTAAAAAATGACTAGAATAGTCCAACCCGTCGGGCTACGACCAATTTAGCAGTAAAAAAGGACTTACGAACGTCTTGGATGTCTCAGGCTCTTTTTTTCTTACATGCCCTTTTCCTCCTCGCACTTCTACATGCTCATATAACACTATTTTATTTCATATTAATTTTTACTTATTGTAAGTTAATAACTACATTCAGATAATTAAAAAATCCTACAATCATATGATGAATTGATTTCAAAATTTAAGCATGCAATAAACTTATATTTTACTTTTAATTTGCATGCGCATAGGCCATAGAGTGTACCTGGTTGCAAGTTTTAATAAAGAGGGGGTCCAAATGTAATCCAATTCTCCAACAAAATACATCTTAACAACTCAAAAAGAATGACATATAATTACCAGGCTTGAGGTCACGATGAATGATTCCATGTGAATGCAAACATTCCATTCCACGTGCTATGTCAAGGGCAAAACCGACAGCAACCCTCAAGTCCAAGCAACGAGGCCTCAAATTAAGCAAGTATTTCCTCAATGTCCCGCCAAGCAAAAGCTCGGTTACTATGACCATGACGGGTTCCTTGCAAGCTCCAATAAACTGTAGCGAGAGAAAGAGTGTTTTATGACATAAACAACCTCTGGGAAACATCACTTGGAATAGAAGTAGTATTATGTAAAGCATCAGCCTTCTCAAGGGGCAAAATTGAACTTTCACAAAATACAATAGCAACTTTCATTATTACGCTTAGCTCCTCGTGCGACGTTAACAAAGTCAACTAAAACGACCACTAGTGCTCGTATGAATAAACCAAAAGTTCCGATTTTAAGAAATATCGGCCTTTATCATGAATAGACCGGAAATTTGCTTCGGGGCCAAAATTAAACTTTTTCAAAAAATGTAAAAGCAACTACTTGCACTCTTGAATTTTGAATTTTAAGAAATGTTTATTCATGTAAAAATAAGGTGACTCGAAGTGACTTCATCCTTAGCCTTCATCACAAAAAAATGTATTCACACCTAAATGATCTGATACTATAATTTGATATTATAATAGGAGCTCGTTTATCTATTAACGAAATGAACAACCTTAACTAGGTTCTTGTGTTGGACTCTGGATAGCATTGCAACTTCTCTTCCAAATCTACCCTCCCTCTTGGAAATCTCTTCCGGTGTCTCTCCTCTGTGAACAACCTTGATAGCAACATTCTGGTTTTTGTATCTGAAACATGGACAAAACAAATAATTAGTAAAGTAACCATTTTACAACAAGAAATTATTGCATCTAAACTATGTCTCGGCGAAAGACCCTATTCCAAAAAGTCCAACTTTCTCATTAATGTAAAGATGGAAGCTTTCATCATATCGTGAGCAACTTCTATTTCTAAACTAACAGCTTCTGAATTTTATTTTTTTTCAGATGTCTAATCATCAAAGCATTTTTTATTATAATTATTTTAATTATCAGATTCTGCTATTACAGCAACTTGGAGAATGTTTTCAACTTCTGCTTAATTTTTTCGATTTTCGCCTTTTCAAGATGTCAACAGCAAAACTATACAGGAATTTGACAATTGCTCTTCTGGATCAATTTATGAAGCTAAAACTGAAATTTCAACCACATAAGAATCCTGAACTTCTTCTACTCTGATATGAAATTCATTCATATAAACCATTTTCAACTAGATAAATCAAGATTCAGACAAGAAGAATGAAAAAGTCAACTTACTTTCCCTCATACACTTTGGCATGGGCTCCTTCTCCAATCTTCGGCCCGACAAAAAGAAGCTTCGGATCGACCAACCATTTCGGGTCCAAACTAAACTCTTCTTCCGAGTAAAACCCATTCCCAGATCCCATTTCTCCCACAATCTCTCTTTCTCTCTCTCCCCTCTCTCACTAAAAGAGCACCGACATTTATTGAAACAGCGTCAAGATCAGGACTTTATGGCTTGCTCGGACATTTTAAGCAAATCCCACATCAAAAATACCGTTCTAAGATTGAAAATGACAGATTTCGGCACTGTCCACTAGTTCTTACCGGAAACCCATACCCAAAAACTCAATTTACAGAGATCACTTGGAATTGAAGCATATATTTCTCTCTCTGAAGCTTAAAATAGTATCCCACATGCTTTAAGAGATTCCCCACAACCAAAAATCCTTTCTGAACAGAGCAAATCAATGCTTGTCAGAAACAGAACAAGACCCGCTTAAATATTAAATGTAGTCTGAAATTAAAAGAGAAAACTCTTCAAAATTATTCGAGAAATTATTTCTAAGAAAGAAAAGCAGAATCTTTGCTTAAGCTATCTCACCCTTTCCTTGCTTTTTTTTTTTCTGCTGTTCAGTTTTCTTGAGTACTGCTATTTGATCTGCAGAGATAAAGCCGCGGAAGGAATTGAGCCTGTGTCAGAAAACAGTGAGGGGTCCTTTTATTTTATTTTTGTTTGTCTTTTTTAATTATTTTAAGAAGCATAAGGCTACCATATGGGGGAGACAGTGGACGGCAAAATGGGAATTTCAGTGCCAGTTGATTTTTTTTTATATATTTTTATTAATAATCATAGCTTACTTATGATTTAAAAAGAAAAAATTATTAAATTTGCACATGGAAATGGATGCTTATTTAGGGGACAAAGCCACTCAACAAGTCATGGGAATCCCACCAATTTCTGTTCCTGGCTATGTTTTTCTTTTTCTTTAATTTGTGATTTATTTTTTTCCTATTTTTGGGACAAATATCATATTTATGAGATTTCTCATAATCCATTTATCCAATTATTGAGGAGGATTTTTTGTTAAATGTACATAAGATTCACTTCAATGATAGATTAGGAGTCATAACTCATAATGTATTATCGTGTCGTGTCGGTTATCATATTCGACATTCATATCTAACATCTATTAATATTATTGTGTTTATATCGTTGTTTCCGTATCCATACAGATTAAGAGGTTTAATGCACTTAAATATAAATAGTATAAAGCACATGATATATATTGTAATTAAATGATTTTCTTGCTTTCTTTATCAAGAGCCATGTGAAGAGTTGAAAGTACAGATAAGTGTACATTTGTTGCATGTTCAATGGTTAGAAAATTAAATGACTAAAAACCTAGATTTTTTTTTTTGAAGACTAAAAACCTAGATTGCGTGTACCTCTTTTAGTAAAAGTAATAAACAAGTATTCTCTTGGTCAAGATTAAATTTAGAAATACTTTAATCATTTCACACGAACTGTTCACACGTGTGTTTGTGAGCGGACATAGCAAAAATAAATAAAATTTTATATAATAACATTATAGTGTTATTACATAATAAATCCAAGAATGTGCACTCTACTATGTCAATTTTGTCGGAGTACGGTAACGGGGTTACAAAGTTTATAGAATAATTGTCTCACCTAGGTTAAATTGAATTGATAACAATTGGTCAATTTCAGACTTACTAAACAATTTTCTTTTTCAAACTAGTTTTTAACCCCTACGTTGTATCGCAAAATTAATTTATAATTATAAATTTAATATATTAATATTAATTATAGTTTATATATTAATAACTTGAATATATATTACAAATTTAACAGAGTTTTTTTTATGAATTAATATATATATTCTCTACGTTCCACGGGAAAATCTATTTATAAAATATATATTATTAAATACATTGAATCACATTTTCTTATATAATTATTAACAATACATATAAATAATTAACTCATAATTTGAAACACACGCCAAAATAATTCTTTTTATAAAATAATCATACTCTATATATATGAAAAACTCATTTAAACATATAAAAATAGTAATATGATATGATTTTGTATTTGTAATAGAGGGAATATATTTATATATATATATATATATATATATATAATTTTTTTTAAATCACGCACACAATCAATATAAAAATATAAAAATAATAATTAAAATATTTAATAATAGACCATATAAATAATTATTGGAATCTCTTGTATACTTGATATTATTTTCTTGTTGAATAATTTATTATTATTTCATTATTAATTAACAATAATGTTCATTTCATTATTGAAATTTTCTTTATATTATGGCAATATTAATATTTATATGTAATAACTTAATAAATTTATTCACATTGAAATTAAATATAATTTTTCCACCGCAAAATGGAAATAAAACACGTGTATTTAGAGGTTTTTCTAAAAAAATCAACTATTTATTTATTTTATAATATTAAGTTAATAATAAAATTTAATTAAATTTACATTTTAAAAAATATACGTAATTATGTGACCCCACAAATAATTAAAAGAAATTTTGAAAATACAATTACATGATAGATAAAAAGAATACAAAATAAAAAAAAAATATTAATTATAGAACTAAATAATCTTTTACCCAAATATTGTTAATATTTTGTGAATGGTAATTTTTCTATACTATGCTTTTACGTACAAATTGAATATTATATCTAAATTATAAATAGTTTTAAGCTTCCCTTCAATCATATATATATTTTTAGCACTTAAATGTAAAGTTCATAATAATTAGCAAAGCTTATTAAAATTTACTTAAAATTATTTCTTGAATGAAGTTTTCAATATCAATGTTATATAAAGTAGTTATATAATTCTATAATTAAATAGGAGTTACAAATTTTTTAATATAAACCAATATATGGAATGACAATTAAATATATATATGTAAATGTAAGTTACAAAAATCATAATTAATGACTTAATTATAGAAATAATCTACATGAGAAAATGGACTAATTTTAACTAATTCAACTCATTAACACATAAGCATATTTTCTAAAATATTTTACTCATTTATTTTCATATATATATATGATTTGGGTAATACATACCCCACATCTTTTGGGAATTATTTTTTCAATTCAGTCCTTTCATAAATCTATTCACAAATTAGAACAAATTCTTAACTTTGTTCAATGAATCTAATATCTCATTGCTGTAGACCTACTGATATTTGATATTAAACAATATTATAATTAGTTCCGAAATTCCAACTAGGCCTTTTCAGTTATGTTAAAATGCAGGTAAGGTGATAAGACTCAAAACTTGAGTCAAGCAATTAATTACCTCACATCACATGTCCCAAGCAGAGACGGAGGTAGTACCGGGGCCAGGGACGGCCCCCACCCCCACCCCATCCAAAAAAAATGGAAAGTTTATTTATATATACAAAATTTAGAGAAATTATGATTTTGCTTCCTCATTTGTTCAAAAATTATAATTTTACCCCTACTAAACTAATTAAAATATTCCATATTATATACATATTTTAATCTTGTTCCTTGTTCGTAAAATTTTTGGCTTCGTTACTAGTCCTAAGCCATATTTAATCATTATGACTGCATGAGAATTTGATCAAACTCTTCTCGATCCCTACTCCGCTCTTAGAGATTTTTATCTATAGATACCCCTTCATTTATTATAGCAAATATGTCATTTTTCCTTTAAGCTATCATAAGTTTTTCATGTTTTATCTTTTTCTCTCCAAGAGTAAATATGGACTTAGACATCAGACGTATTTCTTGAATAAACTCCCGATCAATTCAGGATTAAACACATTCTTAATCGATCAAGACACATTAGCTATTTTAAATCTTGCAATATCATCTTCAATTAGCTATTAACAACAAGATGAGTTTACTGGTTTAGAAGATTAGTTTTTTTTTGAGAATTTTTTTCTCATTCTCGTGTTTTGAACCCAAAAAAAAAGGCTCGAAATAAAAAACTCAGAACTTTTAACTTTAGCTGAATTCAAATATTAACTCAAACTGAAATTAAGGTCCGGGGTCACACCGGCATCCGGTTTGACGTCGGCCGGCAACTTCAATTAGCTCATTTTTTGGCTATAACACCAACTTTTGCCGCCAAAAATCAGGGCGGCTGTCGTCCCCATTTCCGCCGGAGAACTTTACCCATTCTGGATTTTCCGCGGCAATGATTAAAGCGAGAATCCCATTCAATATTCATTCTCCTTTTAACTCTCCTCTCCACAATCCGTGCTCGCCGTCGCCGATTAGTCGACCCTCATTACAGTTACCTTCGCTGAATCGATTTCATTGCCGTCAAAGAAGAATTCACATCATCCATGGTTCGGAAATATCGTTCAGTTCTCCGCACGAAAATGATTTGTCGCCCAGCAAACTTGCAGTATCCTCCAGTTCGCGTACTTCAACCCTAACTCTTTTTTTGCTTGTTCATTGCCAAACGTGTTCATATTTTTGATAGTAACTTATCACTATCGTACAGGCGGTGAATCTATTAAGGCTGCTACATGGGTTGGCGTGGCTACTCTTACTAGCAAGATTTTGGTATTTCTTAACTAGTATTGTGTGTGTGTGAGCTGCATTCTTATTTTGCTGCCAAAAGGCATGTTAATGTTTCTGTATTCTCAAAAAAATAATCTTGCGTGGATAAATGTAGGGTTTACTTAGGGAGATTACAATGGCTTCAGTTTTTGGTGTTGGTCCAGTTGCCACTGCTTTCAAGTACAGTAATGAATTATCACTATTTAGCTATGTAGATTTGGAAGCATTTTTGTTCTAATTTGTTGGTCATTTCCAGGTATGCTTGGGTTTTGCCTGGTTTCTCAGCATCTCTTCTTGGCGGTTAGTCATCTTTGTTTCATAGTCATAGAGTTCAATGGTCTTGTTGAGTTTCTAGTCTTATATGCCATTTATGCTTGTAGAATTCAAGAATTTATCTTTGTGGCTGGTATTTGTTTTGGGCAGGTGTAAATGGTCCTATTCATGTTATTATGGTTAGCACTTTAAGGTAATACATCTTCCTCGATTTCTTGATCTGTCCAACAATGGCCAGAATTTTGCTCATAATCTTCGAGGGTTACTCAATATTTAGTTCATTTTCTTGGCATTGATGGAACTGAAAAAATTGATCAGTAAACTCCCAAAGGACCGAGGAAAGAAGCTGTTTCAACATATGACCACCATTATGTTTCTGGTATGCTGATTTTCTTGATCCCCTGCCATGTGTTTTAAGGGTGTGTTCTCAAGCTCTTCTGATTCTGGAGAAGTTAAAGTCGTAAAAAGTTGCAATAGTAGAAGTGGGGAGTGTTTGTGGAAAAAAAAGTAAAAAGTTGAAAAAAAAATCAGTGAGTGATTGAAAACAGAAGAAGCTAAGAAGCAGTTTTACTATTCTCAAGAAACTTCAATCTATTACAAAAACAACCTAGAAGCTAGAAGTCAAAGTCAAAAGCATGTCCTTGGAGCTTCAAGCTTCTAGCTTATTTATGCTTAAATTAAGCAGAAGTTGGGAGTGTTTGGAAAGCCAAAATGCAGAAAATAAAGCCAAAAGCAAAAAAGTGTGTGTTTTAGAGTTTGCGAACACTACCTAGTAATCATGTTCCTAATATGGTGTTTCCTGCTATGCAGATAGGAGGTTTTGTGGGTGCTCTTGTATATATTTTTCCCGAATTCGTAATACATATTTATGCTCCTGGGTAAGAATATTATCAATAATGTCTATGAGGAAGAGCTTTGCTAGAGATTTAGTTAATTAATCCACAAGCTGGAAAATGTTAAAAGATACATGTGTCACATTACTTGACTGGTTTCTGTTGTAATGATATCATCGCGCAGTTTGTGGATCTTGACAGAAGGCCGAATCATAAGAGAAATAGCTATAAAGCAGGTAATACAGGGAGCGTTTGCGAAAAGTTTTGTTTCTGAAAAAGTTGTACAAGCTAAACACTTTTTTGGATAATAGAAAAAAGCACCCTCAAGGTGCTTCTAAACTTTCTAGCTATTTCAGCTTATTTTTAAGCAAAAACTAACAAAACAAAACACTCCCTTTCAGCTGTTTTTTTAAAGCTAAAAGCAGAAATCACTTTTTTTTTTTGCAAACACTACCACAATCGTGTTAGTGAAAACATGCTCAACTGAAGTTAAAACTTCCAACTCGGATACAGCTTTAGGTGTGGGTCACACAATTTGACCTATTTCCATGGAAATATTGCTTAGAAATGGTTGGCATCTTTCATCTTTTCCCAATTAATTGTTTTCTTTCGTTTCCTCTTCAGCTGCAAATTATGACACCATGCATAGTTCTTGCGGGTCCTGTTGGTCTTGGCTTTGGATACATAAGGTAAGATATAGTTTCTAAGTAGTTTTGTCTAAAATGTAGGTAGTGTTTGCAAATTCTAAAAAAAAAAATTATGTGCCAAGTGCTTTTTCTTCAGCCCTTTTGGAGTGTTTCAAAAACCAGCTTCTGCTTATTGTAAGCAGAAATAACTTCTACTACTCCAACTTTTGCAATTTGAACTTCTCCAGAAACAGTAGAGTTCGCAAACACCCGCGCATTGTCCACCCTCTAATGCCCATTCTCCCACCCACAGTGCAGAAGGAAATAATGCTCTCCCTTCGATCAGCCCTGCTTTCTCGAGCATGCTCCTGATTGCTAGTGTAAGTTGAATCCTTATTCATTTACTTCATACTTAAATGTTTCTCTCCCTCTACACAATCCATATTACATACACGTTTCAAGATTCTAACAATTTTAGCTAACACTGCAGTGTCTCGTTTACACTTTTACCAGAAGATTAAATGCTTCCTTTACTGGTCAGCAAAAATAATATCACTAGCTCCTTTCCAAATGCAGTGGAATCATGTCTATATATATCTAATTCTTTCTTCAGGTGGAAGCGTGATAGCCATTTCAGTTTCACTTGGGCTACTCCTCCAGTGGATTATCCAGGTCTATTTTTGAACATTTTGTCACTATTTTTCTTTTATGCCAAAATTTATACTAATTCAAATTTCTCCAATCTATCAGGGCATAGTGCTTAGAAGAAGGTGGTCTTATATTATTCCAGATTCATTAGTTGATATCTTAACAAGTGAAGATGTTCATAAGGTAAAGGCATGAGACTGTTTGATAGTGGGGTATATTTATTCTTTGAGAATTACATCTACTACCCCTGAGGTTTGCTCTAATTACAAATGAGTCCCTCTATTTTCAGAAATTAAAAAGAAAATATCCCTGACATTTCACTTTATTACAAAAAGCTCCTTGAAATTATACAAGATGAAGCCAATAACCTATTTCAGAGAGTTTTGGCAATAAAGTGAAATGTCAATGCGTTTTTTGTAATTTCTCCAACAGAGGGACTAAATTGTAATAAGCTCAAACCTCAGGGGTAGTAAATGTTATTTTCCATTATTATTAAAATGATGCACATCAGTGAATGCTGCTGACTCCTAATTCTTTCTTTCTCTTGGGCATTTTGTGCAGTTCTTCTCATTGTTGCTTCCAGCAAGTGTAAGTTCAGGAATGGCACAAATTGCATCTTTTACAGACCTTTCTTTTGCATCTCTCATTCCTGGTGGTGCTGCTGCGCTCTCATGTAAGAGATTTATTCGTTCAATTACTATCTTGGTAAATATGCAGATAAAAGATTAGCTTTCTCTAAGATAATTATCCCTCTTGAGTTCAGATGCTTATCTTATGATCATGGCACCATTGGGTGCTCTCTCAAGCATAATCGTACTGCCTTTTGTGACTACTTTCTCCACAATGGTGAAGGTACTGCATGATTATATTACATTCCTTCTGATTGATAGATATATTCTCGTTAGACGTTTTTTGTTAAATTTTCTTGATTATTTATGGCAGACATCATCGTGGGAAAGGTTAGAGTACAATTTAGAAAGAGCCCTATTTCTTTGCATGGTAAGTCAGTTGTTTAGTCCTTATATTGCGATTTACTTTCTGACTTATTTTCCTTGATCAATCTTTTTGAAGGTGGATGTACTTCCTAATGTTGCTCTTTATACATAATGATGATATAATTGTTTGGATACAAAGTAACATAGTGAAAATAATTATTTCTACTGTATCTGTCTGTAACATATTCAAATCAAGAAATCACTCAACACTGAGAATTTAGACTTCAGAAATTTAATATAACTGTGTTTGTCCTGAAGTGTAGAATTTGCATTTTCATCCAGTGACAGGGTTCTAGCACCATTATTATTTAGGGCGAATTACATCTGCCACCCCTGAGGGTTTAGCTAATTACAATTTAGTCCTTTTTTTAAACTACAAAAACTCCTTGAAATAGGCTGAGTATTTGCATTTTTTTGGCTTCATGTTGTATACTGTCACGGAGTTTATGTAATTTCTGAAAATAGGGGGACTAAATTGTAAATAGGGTAAACCCCAGGGGTGGTAGATGTAATGTACCATTCATTTCAACTATATGTTTCCCTATTTTGCAGGTGATTCTCTTGCCTATTTTTTCTGTTATGTGGATCTTGGCAGAGCCAATCATCCATGTTTTGTTCGAACGTTTTGCATTTGATTCATCAGCTAGTGCTCTAGTATCTAGTTTGTTCCTTGCTTGTAAGTATCAACATAACTCTCTCGCTCTTAATATTCAGGGTTTTTACCAAGTTTTTTTAATCAAAGACTACTTAACATGGCCATTTAGTGCTCTTAATATTCAGGGTTTTTACCAAGTTTTTTTAATCAAAGACTACTTAACATGGCCATTTAGTGCTCATATAGTACCGGCATTGCAACTCAGAAATAGTACCCCTGTTTATTCTCCTTGTCGATTTTCAAAGTTCATCTAAATATCCAGATTCTCTTGGTGCACCTTTCTTGATTGGTAAAGACTTACTGGTCGCAGTATTTTATGCCCTTGGCGATGGAAAGACACCTTTTCTAGTCAGTGTAGGTGCTGTTGCTTTAAATGCCATTTTGGACTGGCTTTCGGTTTCCAAATTTAAACTTGGAGCAAAGGGACTAGTAAGTTACCATTTCTTGTTATCAACAAATGAACTAAAATTGAGGGTTTTAGCTTCTGAATATTTCTCCGGTAATGCATTTATTCAGGCACTTTCAACATCATTCACAGCTGCCACGTCCTTCTTTCTTTTGTTCCATCACCTCAAGAAGAAACTTTCTGGTAAATTTTCCGAGAACCCATGTCCATAAATTTACAGGCACACAACTTAATGGGTGTGAAGCTAAAGTAGAAGCAAAAAGTTGTAAAAGTAGGGAGTGTTGGAAAAGAAAAGAGACTTCCATTTATTTACGAAAATAACTAAAGACTAGAAGCTGAAGCCAAAAGCATGTCCTCTTTTTTCTTTTTGCTTAAAATAAGCAGAAGCTGCTTTTCCAAACACTCCCAACGTACTTCCGCTTTAGAGTTTGCAAGACTACCCTACATATAAATGACTTGTGACAATTTCTCAGGGCTGTGCAATTATGCTGCAATGGTCCACTCCACTATCCTGCTTTTGTTTTGCTGCATTATATCAAGCATCAGCACATCTATGGTTTATAAAATTATATGCAAGTTATTGTCTTCCACACTCTTCTCAAGGTATGCTCCTTTTGTTAAGTATATAGTTCTATAAACCGGAAGCAATCTCTTCTGATCACTTCCGGTTTTGCTTCATAGGTATCGTTTGATGAAATATGTTGTTGCGATATCAATTGCCGGTGCTGTTGGAATTATTGGCTTCTTTCTTCCAATTGCCATCCTACACTTTGCTGGATTTGAGTTGGTACAAGATTTATATAGGATGTTGGCCAAGGAGCAGTCAGATTTCGACCAAAAAAATTGCTGGTAATTAAGTTGTTTAGAAACTTGAAATGTCACAAATAAGTATGTAAACGAGTCAAGTCAAGCCGAGTTTTTGGCATTTTTTTCAGACTCGAGCTTGACGAGCCAAGAGAAATAGAGGCTTGATCTCGGCTCATTTGACTCGAGTTTAGGAGTAAATATGTATAATTATAGTATAATTGACTGTTGATTTGGCTTGAAATCTTTACGTGCTCAGCTCAAGTTCGTTTATTTCAAACTCAGCTCGGACCTTACTTGATTTGCACCGGTGATGCAGTATTTAGAATTCCAATTTGGCAAGAAACAAAGCAAGAGAGAAAAAAGCATTGAAGTTATACTAAAAGAAACAATACTGTCAGTTAAAATTCAAAGAAAATTCTCAACTTTTCTCACTATATGACATATCTAAGGACGAAGTGTAAGAGTGCGTGCAGAGTTCAAAAGGTATTACACGTCCCTGGTCCTTAATTTATATACTAAGTTTAACTAGCATTACATTACACTATACTTCGAGCTCAACAATAAGACAGACAAAATTCCAACTCACTACAATACATTAGAAGCCTAACGGCGCTTGTACAAACAAGGTTTCAACTCAGGCCACTGAATGTCCTTCGGCTTCCGTTTCTCCTGCAATCGAGAAACAAAAGAGCTTTTCATGACATTGGTCAAAAACTATGAAGAACACATTTAAAACACTGTAATTTAGTAATGTCAAACCTTTTTCTGAAAGTAGAACAGCATAAACATTTTATTGGACAAGTCCTGCACAGAACAAACAACTTTTAGCAAGGTCTGCATGTCCTTTGGGAGTGTTGCAACTCTAAACTAAAGCATTGTTGTACTTTTTTCTTTTTTCAGCACTTGAGGAGTGTTTGAAAGCCAGCTTCTGCTTAAAACAAGCAGAGATATGCTAGAAGCACTCAAGTACCAACTATTAGCTTCAACTTCTAGCTTTTAGGTACGTTTGTAAATAAATGAAAGTTTGTTTGATCTAATTAAAGCGTTTCGAAACTTTTTTCCCAATCACTCAACTCTTTTTTTTTATTTTAAATATTCACTTTTTTTCCCCAAGCACTACTCACTTACTACTGCAACTTTTTACACCTTTAACTTCTCTAAAGCAGTAGAGTCTACAAACACCCACTTAAATTAAAGAAGGGGAGTAAAAGTGCAAAATGTAAAACCTTGGATGTTGAGGTAAATCCTAGTTCACATACGGCTTTCACGAACTTTTCCGGGTCGGCTCCTCCAGTATTAGGATCTAATCTGCTTTTCACTTCAGCTATTAAAAGCCACCCACTGCAGAGAATACTTGCATTATGAACTAAAAACCTATCAAAATAAATGTTTCGGAGCTTTAAGAGCTTCAGAGAATATCAAAATGCTTACTGAGGTTTAAGAACCCTGTTTGCTTCCTTAATATAACTGGGGAAGTTTGTTCCCATAAGTGAGAGACAAAACACAGCTATATCCACAGAGGAAGAGTCGAGGGGTGTCTGCAAGTCAAAGTCAGGACATTTTTCAAGAATATTACAAAACAAGGTATTATTCAAAAAATTCCATATTATAGAAGATTAAGGAACAGGTACATACATTGGACATATCACATGCTATTACTGAAGGATCATTTGAGACGAGATCAATGGAGAAAACTTTATTCTTTACACTTTTAGCGAGCCGAGCATCCCCTGAATAAGTTGAAAAACATGAGACTTTTAAGAAGTAAACAGAAAATGAAATTCTTTATCCAGGTAATGCTTAGATACTCACCGCAACCAAAATCTGCAACAACTAAAGAAGGGCTACGTTCCTTTATCCATTTTATGATAATATCATTTGGCTGTTCGGGCCAACGAGACATTTGCTCTTGGTACCCTGAATGATACTGGTAAGGTAAGTAGAACATTAAGTTACAATGTGGAGAGCTGAAGTGCATAATGAGTTTGACATTATAAAAAGCAAATTTTGACAATGAGATGATTGCATTATTAAAGAAAACTTACCACATTGAACAATGTTGGATCCTCTTTAAAGTATTTCAGGGCTTCATCTCCACTGTTTTCAGAAAAATACAAGTAAACTCATGAATATTCTAACAGAGAAAACCATAAAGAGGCAAACTGAAAACAATTTATTTCTTTCTCAGAATATTCAATTGAACTAATTGGTAGCTTAAATATATCTTTTATAATTTCGAAATAGATTTTAAGCTATAATACGATAACTATTCAGTTGATTACAGCATATAATAGATTGAAACAGATAATTTCAAATGAGAATAACAATGTCAACAACGAATAAAAAAATGTAATGGAATATCATACCTGCAAGTGTAGAGCTTCTCATTGATCATGCGGAAATAACCTCCCGATAATTTTGCTTTCATCTGCCAAAACAAGGAACGTCAAAAAAAAAAAAAAAAACGGAGCAATCGATTTTCCGCGCAAATTATCAAAACCATTTGCTCGTACTTTGTCAAGGAAAGAGGACGAGGACTTTGAGCCACTCTTAATTGCAGGAACAGAAGATGCTGCAACAGAAGAAGATTCATTATTATCTTTCACGGAGACTTCACCGGTGACATCCTTCTTTCCCTTGTGGCGGCGGTTCCTCTTTCTCTTCCTGCTCCGCCGTTGCTCCTCCGTCATTATTCAACCAGTTTTCGCAATCGAAAATCAGTAGCAGTAGAAGAGGGCAAACTTCTGGAAAACGGGCCAGCTAGTCTGATGAGCCCAATTCAGAAGTTGGGCTGAGATCAGTTATTGGACCTGGAGTTAAATACTTAAGTTAAAACCCGGCCCGAACCGGGCAATGCATTATTATAAATAGGGGGACTGGAGCCGGCTATTCATAAGATTATAGTATATTCATAAGGCAATATTCTTGTTCTTCCTAGTAGTAACAAGATTGTTGATACGGAGTTCTCTACATCAGACCGGATGGATAAAAGGTGATGATAATCTTCATATTTATGAAAATCAAATTTAATTGATATTAACTTTTATGTGGAAATCACGCCATGTCATGTCGTTTCTGACACCGAAAAATATTCGTATCGTCGTCGTATTTATGTCCGTGTTTTATAGTCCTAGATACATTCCACCTACTATACACTCAATGACGGAGGTAGTAGGGGGCAGCCACCCCCCTAAATTTTTTTTTTCAATGTTTTCTTTTTAGAAAATGGTATAATTTATTAATTTTGTACACAAAATTTAAATAATTTGTAATTTCGCCTCATTTTAGTTAAAATTCTGGCTCCGTCCTATATACACTAAAATAGGCCTATTGGGCCAACCCTAGTGTCTTTGGTTTGGCCCAAGGACTTAGATATATTGTCTAGGTCTCTAACACAGCAACAAAACCGAAGCTTCTTTTTCATCTCATGGTCCAATTTTGTTATCTCCAACAATTCCTCCTTATTTCTCATTTCACTTCCTCGCGAAGATTCCATCTCTGGGGTTTCGTTCCTTCCTCTCCGCGGCTGTAATCGGTAATGAACTCATTCGTTACTTCATCTCTCGTCTTTCGAATCGGTAACTGTTTATAATCTTCAATCGGTTCCAGATGATATCGTCACGTTTCCTAGAGCTAGGTTTTTCTGTTTCTGTAATATGTATTGCGATCGCACTAGTGAGACGACCGCCTGCGATCTCTGTTAAACTGTTTTTATATTTGGAGAACCGTTTAGATTTCGTTTTTCTGATATATTTTGTGTTGATTGTGGCGATCTGGATGGGGATCCGTCGGGGTTTTAGCAGCTTGTTGCACTATATGCTTCCTAGAAAGAGACCAGTGGAAGGCGAGGCTGTTAACAAAGGCGATTCTGAGAGCGTTCTCAAGAGGCATCGCGTCAGTGCTTCCACCGATTGCAAGAATAATCAGGAGACGAACAGCAGCGGGACTGGTAGCCTTGGTGTAGGGAAGAGTGAGAAAAACAGCAGCGAGGAACCGACGATTGCAGAAATGGCGTTTGATGATGGAAATCCTAGAGATATCGATGAGGATCTCCACAGCCGGCAGCTGGCGGTGTATGGACGAGAGACGATGCGTCGGCTTTTTGCATCTAATGTTCTCGTGTCTGGCATGCAGGGTCTTGGAGTTGAGATTGGTATGGATTTTTCCACTTTCAAGTTTCAGCTATACATATATATCCTGTTTGTATATATATTTCACCTAGTGTATGCACTATGCAGAACTGCATGTTTGATTACTAATAAGTTCTTCGTGTTGTGTTAGCTCAAAGTGTTAAATCTAGAATCTCGACTAATGATTAATCTGATCCAAGTCATTTGATGTAACAAGAGAAGTAAAACTTGTTATCGGATATGGTTTGTTTTCCATTCAATTTGGGCCTTTTTGCCTGTGGCTTTGCCATGTTACTTCGGATTATGGGTCGCAACCTTTTTGATTGGATTTATATACTGATTATTTGTATATAGACAATCTGCAGTGACCTTTAATTTCTGGTTTAGTTTCTGTCTGTGCCTGAAGAAGTATATTACGAGTTGATTGTTTGAAGAAACTTAAATGCACTTACTTAGATTATTAATTTATAACATTCTGGTAGTTGAGCTCATCGTTTGAGTTATTCTGCTCCATTTCTTCTCGATGCTTGGTTATACCTTTATGTGTTGGAACTTTGATAAGTGATTCTTTGGCAAAAATCTACTTTATTTACAAGGTTTATTTCCTGCATGAAAGTAGATATGTTTAATAAACTGGGTAGCTAGTTCTGCTTTGGAGCTTATTATTTGTGGATTTTGTTGTACACTTGCAGCTAAGAACCTGATTCTTGCTGGTGTGAAGTCTGTGACATTGCACGATGAAGGGACTGTGGAGTTGTGGGATATGTCCAGTAACTTTGTTTTCTCAGAAAAGGATTTGGGTAAGAACAGGGCACTCGCTTCTATCCAGAAGCTACAAGAGCTGAATAATGCTGTGACTGTCACGACTTTGACTACGAAATTGACTACAGAACAACTTTCTGATTTCCAGGTAATCTTTTGATTTTTTTCTTCTCCTGTAAAAATAACAATAGACTTCTTGTCTTTCAAATCATGCTTCCTTACTTCTCTCTTAGGTTTGCTTTTATAACCTTCTGACAATGCCCCAGTGTCTTAGGTTGCAAGAACCGCATTTGTTTCACTCAATAATCTATTATATTTGTTGCCTATGTGACACCCTACTCGACATATGTTGTTCAATAGCAGTTTGAATAGTTTATATGCCATCTGGGCCCATCTAGTGGTTGCTCAACCATGAGTCCAGAGGCCTTTTCCATGTTCTGACTTCTTGAATGATCAAATTTTCTTCGTATAAACCAAGTCAGGATAGCCACAATGCACATATGCAGCATTTAATGGCTGTTCAACAAATTTGAAATAAGATGCTTGCGTTATTTTCCTGCAATGATTTGAACTCTATTTCTTTTTCATGCTTACCTAATTGAATCCATTATCTAGATACGTTAGTTATAACAAATCAGGATAACTTTGATCAATGCAGGCTGTGGTTTTTACTGACATCAATCTGGAGACTGCGATTGAGTTTAATGAATACTGTCACAACCATCAGTCTCCAATTGCTTTCATTAAGACAGAAGTCAGAGGCCTTTTCGGCAGTGTGTTTACTGATTTCGGACCAGAGTTCACCGTCGTTGATGTCGATGGTGAGGAACCTCACACTGGCATCATTGCATCTATCAGTAATGATAACCCTGCTTTTGTGTCATGTGTGGATGATGAAAGGCTGGAGTTTCAGGATGGAGATCTCGTTGTGTTCTCAGAAGTTCATGGAATGACAGAACTCAATGATGGAAAGCCAAGGAAGGTAAAAAATGCGCGCCCCTACTCTTTCATGCTTGATGAAGATACCACTAATTTTGGTGCATATGAGAGAGGTGGTATTGTAACTCAAGTAAAGCAACCTAAGGTTTTGAACTTCAAGACTCTGAAGGAAGCAATCAAAGATCCTGGGGATTTCCTTCTTTCTGATTTCTCCAAGTTTGACCGCCCTCCTCTCTTACACCTAGCATTCCAGTCTCTAGACAAGTTTGTATCTGAGTTCGGGCGCTTCCCAGTTGCTGGGTCTGAAGAGGATGTTCAAAAGCTGATATCTATAACCACTGACATAAATGAGAGCTTAGGTGATGGAAAGCTGGATGATATAAACCCAAAACTCCTCCAACACTTTGCATATGGTGCCCGAGCTGTACTCAATCCTATGGCTGCCATGTTTGGTGGCATTGTTGGGCAGGAGGTTATGAAGGCTTGCTCTGGGAAGTTTCATCCTCTTTTCCAGGTGATTATTATTTCTCTCATACCAAAGTATTTTTGCATCTTCAGTTTCTTTTCCTTTCTTCTCCTTTTGTTTTTCCCTTTTTTTGGTGAGTGGGGATTATTGGTGGCTATTGGAAATGCTTGAGAGTTTTGTCTCTTAGGTCCATGGGAAAAATGAAAAGACCAACAGTTTTAAAAACAGGTTGCCTGGTGGGCATACCTGATCTATTGGTTTTTGAAAGGCCGAGTGTTTGTGGATATATGTGCTCCTTGATGCTTTGGGGCAATAGTTACGTTCTGATTATCTTCTTTGGGTCCATCTTTTTCTGTTTTTGTTGTACCTTAGGATTAGGATATCCACTATTTTATAGTTCCCTCCTTGGTTAACTACAATTTATACATTATGTGATTTTTTGTGTTTGTACAGCTCCTCATCCTCTTATTCATTTTTTTCTATCCTTTAATCTTTCCTATTTATGCATGTGCAGTTCTTCTATTTTGACTCAGTAGAATCACTTCCAACCGAGCAGTTAGACCCCAGTGATTTTAGGCCTTTAAACAGCCGTTATGATGCCCAAATATCCGTCTTCGGATCTAAACTCCAAAAGAAACTCGAAGATGCAAAAGTTTTTGTTGTTGGATCTGGTGCTCTCGGCTGTGAGTTTCTGAAAAATCTAGCCCTAATGGGAGTTTCATGTGGAAAAGATGGAAAATTAACTGTCACTGATGATGATGTAATCGAGAAGAGTAACCTCAGCCGGCAATTCCTTTTCCGGGATTGGAACATTGGACAGCCGAAATCAACTGTTGCTGCATCTGCTGCTTCATCAATTAATCCGCTTTTCAACATAGAAGCTTTGCAGAACCGTGTTGGGCCTGAAACAGAGAATGTTTTTGATGATTCATACTGGGAAAATCTCAACGTTGTGATTAATGCTCTTGACAATGTCAATGCAAGGCTTTATGTCGACCAGAGATGCTTGTATTTCCAGAAACCTCTTCTCGAGTCGGGAACTTTGGGTGCTAAATGTAATACTCAAATGGTTATTCCTCATCTCACTGAAAATTATGGTGCTTCGCGAGACCCACCAGAGAAACAAGCACCCATGTGTACTGTCCATTCATTCCCACACAATATTGATCATTGCTTGACGTGGGCTCGATCGGAATTCGAGGGCTTGCTCGAGAAAATACCTGCTGAAGTGAATGCCTATTTGATTAATCCTAACGAGTATACATCTGCGATGAGAAATGCTGGAGATGCTCAGGCCAGAGACAATTTGGAACGTGTAATTGAGTGCCTTGATGGAGAACGATGTGAATCTTTCCAAGATTGTATTACATGGGCTCGTCTGAGGTAACTCCTATTTTTGTTCTTCCCTGTGTTTGCTACAAAAGATTAAAAAGGAAAGAATTGATACACCAAAATAGAGGCTAGACCGAAAGGTATTTACTCTGGAGGTCTCATGCTTTATTACATGGTATATATTAAAAATATTTAGAAAAATATATATTTATATGATGTATCTGTTTCAAAATTTAAGCATGCCATTAACTTACATTTAACTTTTAATTTCTACACACATCGAGTATACCTAACCTCTAGTCTTTTATTCATTGTTAGGTTTGAAGATTACTTTGCAAATAGGGTCAAACAGTTGACTTTCACCTTTCCTGAAGATGCTGCCACAAGTACTGGTGCCCCTTTCTGGTCAGCCCCAAAGCGATTTCCTCGTCCCTTGCAGTTTTCTACTTCAGATTCAAGCCATCTTCATTTCATTATGGCAGCATCAATATTGCGTGCTGAGACATTTGGTATCCCGATACCTGATTGGGTGAAGCATCCTAAGGAATTGGCTGAGGCTATTGATAAAATAATTGTTCCTGATTTTCAACCGAAAAAAGATGTTAAGATTGTTACTGATGAGAAAGCTACAAGTCTTGCTACTGCTTCTGTGGACGATGCTGCTGTTATTAATGATTTGATTTTGAAGCTGGAGCAGTGTTGTAAGTCTTTGCCAGCTAACTTCAAGATGAAGCCGATTCAGTTTGAAAAGGTTCGTTTCTTCTTTGAAAACCAATATTGTATGGTAACTTGCTCCTGCTCAGTTGGCTCACTTCTGGGCATGTCATTAATATTGATTAACACTAGAAGTAAATGTGATCCAATTTAAATCTGAAATATATAGGAGCACAAAAATCAATAAAGATAAAAGGGTGTGGGTCATTAAACTTATTAGATTCACATTGACTGTTGCATGATATTTGCATGGTGGTACAAATAAGTGGACTAAAATTTATTTTGATTATCTTATGCAACTGCCTTTCCTCTTGTTTCTAGCAAGTAACTGACCATGAGAAGTACAATTTGTTTGCTTTCTTGATTCTCCTCCTTAAACTGAGTGAGGCTTGAGGAACACTCTGAAACATAAGATTTTTTCTTGAAATTACATGCAAATTTATCTAATGCAGTACTTTGGATCCTCTTAATCTATTTCATTTTTTAGATGCACTCCAAATGTAATTTAAGGACTACTTTTATATACATCACATGATGTATTTTTCATGTACAATGCAGCATAAGGATTGGAAAACAGAATGGAAGAATCAGAATGTGCAGTCTGTTTTTCATAGAAAATATTTTAGTCGGCCAAAAAAAGCCAATACATTACATTTACTTTTTCTTCAATAAATAATATTGCTGCTATTATGCAGGATGACGACACGAACTACCACATGGACCTAATAGCTGCCCTCGCAAACATGCGTGCAAGAAACTACAGCATCCCTGAAGTCGACAAGCTCAAAGCCAAATTCATAGCCGGAAGAATCATCCCAGCCATAGCAACCTCCACAGCAATGGCCACAGGCCTCGTCTGCCTCGAGCTCTACAAAGCCCTTGACGGGGCCCACAAACTCGAAGACTATCGCAACACTTTTGCCAACTTAGCTCTCCCACTATTCTCCATGGCAGAGCCCGTCCCACCAAAAGTCATCAAACACCAAAACATGAGCTGGACGGTGTGGGATCGATGGATCATTAGGAACAATCCCACTTTGAGGGAACTTCTGAAATGGTTCTCGGACAAGGGTTTGAATGCTTATAGTATTTCTCTTGGGAGTTGTTTGTTGTATAACAGCATGTTCCCAAGGCACAAGGAGAGAATGGATAAGAAATTGGTGGATTTGGCAAGGGATGTGGCGAAGGTGGAGCTGCCGGTTTATAGGAAGCATTTCGATATTGTGGTTGCCTGTGAGGATGATGAGGATAACGATATTGATGTGCCTTTGGTGTCGGTTTACTTTCGTTAAGATGTTTGTTGAGTGTTTACTGGATATTTAAGAATTTTATTGCACTTTTAAGGACATCTATGTGGGGTTATGTCTCTGTGGTTATGGTTCTTTTCTGAGAGCGATAATCTGATTGTGTTTTTTACTTTAGATTTGTGTGTACATTGACAAATGAGGGTTTATGAGGTATATCTAGACCTGTTTAGTATTGACAGATACAATATTTGCTATCTGCTGATTATGAACTCGATAGTCAAGATCGAGTTTGCATCGAAGTTCTTACTAGTTTATTTTATCATATTATAATTATTATAAAATATGAACATAGAGGACTCTTTTGATTTTCTATAATATCATACATTAAGCTCTTTTTCTCGAATGTCGGGTTCATATCTATGTTATTTATTATATTAATTTGTATAGGTTTTTGGCGATTACTAATGTATGTGTTTATTATCAAGATTTCTGTTTGATTCTTTAAATAATATGATGTATTAAATAAGTGTTTTATCTAATATAATATTATTTAAAAAAACTTATATTGCATAACAAACTAGAATATTGTGAGAATTTGGCACTTGGCAGTACGCACTATTGTTTAACTGATTGAATTTCTTATAATCTTCTTTTAATTGATCGGGAGAAATATCAGCAGTAGATGATAACTGGTGAACTGCTCATCAAGTTCTTAGAAGCATGTAAAAATGGCGGATGCTTGACCCAACTCCATTCTCTCACCATCAAAAATGGTTTCATACAGGACGCCCCTTTTGCGGCAGAATTGATCAATCTCTATTCGCAATTTACCCCTCTTCGAACAGTTCGCAAGCTGTTCGACGAAACTCCTCACAGGACTCCATACATCTGGAACCGTATGATCAAATGCTACTGCAGAGAAAAACAGTATAAAGAATCGTTGGTACTCTTTTCTCAATTTCTCTCGTCTGAAAAACCGGATCTTTACCCTGTACCCGTTGCCCTTAAGGCTTGTGCTGGTCTAAAAGCACTCCACTTCGGAGAAACGATTCATGGGTTTGTTAAGAAGTTCGGTACAAAATTGTTTGTTGGGTCGGCTTTGATTGAACTTTATTCAAAATGTGGGAAAATGGATGATGCATTGTGCGTTTTTGAGGAGTTTTCCGAGCCCGACACGGTTTTATGGACTACTATGATTACGGGGTATGAGCAGAATCGTCAGCCTGTGCAGGCGCTTGAGTTTTTTGCTCAAATGGTGATGATAAAACAGGTTATACCCGATCCTATTACTCTCGTTAGTCTCTTATCGGCTTGTGCGCAGATTTTAAACTTAAAAGCAGGGAGGAGTACTCATGGCTATATGATCAGGGTGGGATTTGATAGTGACTTATCTTTGTTAAATGCCTTGTTAAACTTGTATGGAAAGACAAGCTCGGTAAATGCCGCAGCTAAACTGTTTGAGGAAATGGCTGAAAAAGATGTGATTTCATGGGGTTCTATGATTTCTTGCTATGCTCATCACGGGCACGCTGAGGAAGCACTTGAGCTATTTGACCAGATGGTAGCTAGAGGAATTGAGCCCAATATAGTTGTTCTGATTAGTGCTTTACAAGCATGTGAAGCTACTTGTGATTTGGAGAAGGGTAAAACAATACATAAACTCGTAGTAAAGATAGGATTAGACTTAAGTATCTTGGTTTCCACAGCTGTAATTGACATGTATATGAACTGTTCTTCCCCAGATGAAGCAATTGAGGTGTTTGACAAAATGCCTGCTAAAGATGCAATTTGCTTTTCAGCTCTGTTGCATGGATCTGTTAACAATGGAAGAACAAAAGAATCCATTGCGATTTTTCGTGATATGTTGGCGAATGATTTTCAACCCAATGTTCTTGATGTGGTAAAGATCTTGATATCTTGTTCAGAATTGGGTGTTCTCCAACAAACGAGCTGCATTCACGGTTTCTTGACTAGAGCTGGCCTACATAATAACTCTTTCATCATCTCTTCACTCATTGAATCTTATGCAAAATGTGGTAGCTTGAATGATTCTATTGAAGTTTTCAGCCATATGATAGACCGAGACGTTGTTATATGGAGTTCTATGCTTGCAGCATACGGCTTTCACGGGAAAGGCCACGAGGCACTAAAATTATTCAATCAGATGATTACAAATAATCATTCCATTAAACCAAACGACGTAACTTTCCTTTCAATTATATCTGCATGCAGCCATGCAGGTCTAGTTGAAGAAGGAATCAAGATTTTCAACATGATGGTAAAAGATTATAAAATCCAACCAAATTCTAAACATTACGGGATTATAGTTGATCTTCTTGGTCGAATTGGAGAGCTTGACAAGGCCATGGAGTTTATAAATCGAATGTCAGAGCCCGTTGAGGCTAATATATGGGGTGCATTGCTTGGTGCATGTAGAATTTATCAAAATATGGAGATGGGAGAAATTGTGGCTGAGAATTTGCTGAAGTTAGATTCTTGTAATGTTGGTAATTATATCTTGTTGTCGAATATGTATTCGGTTGACGAAAAGTGGGAAAATGCAGCTGAAGTTAGAAAGTTGGTTAAAGAGAAGCAACTGAAGAAAGCGTCGGGGCGAAGTGTGATCGAAGTAAGGGATGAGGTTTTTACTTTCATTGCTAATGACAGATCTTGCAGAGATTTTGAGCAGATTTTTGAATTGCTGAATGTATTACAAGGGAAGATGAAAGAAGAGTATAGCGTTGTTAGTTTTGACATATATTAACCTTGGTTTTCAAGAATGTTTGAGGAGTTATGATGTTATCTCCTGCAAATTTACATTTCGTATCATGCCTGGATTTACTTGTGGCAAAGATCAGATTTTTACGGAAAATTCTTGTACAAGCCAGGTGTTAGGTTTATTCCGTCTTTTGTTTTAACTATTTTTTATTAAAATAAATTAAATGGTGAATAAATCAATGTCGTGTGGTGCGTATATGTGGTTCGAACACCCAGTATATTCAAACTGTAGGACAATATATTAAGATTTTAAATATAAGTTTGTATTCTCTAATTTATTGTAAAACTCCTAACATCTTATTATAACATCATTGTTGACATCAAAAATTTAAAATAAAATTATTAATTAATGGTCCAAATAAATTAGCTATTAATTATGAGTCTCATTTACAAGCCCATGCGAAATTTGGACTTTTGTCATGGATTAATCCAAAATAAATTAAGTTAATATTTATATATTTTGGATTAGTTAAGTGGACTAATAACATAGGCCCATGGGAAAATAAATTCACTTAACTATATAATTAAGTAGATTTCATATCCAAATCAAAGCTTATGAAGTTAAAAGAAGCTCAATTTGTGCCTATAATAGAGGCACTTGGGATTCACAAATGACATCAAGAAATTGAGAATTCAAAGATCCAAGCTCACAAGTGTCTGAGCTTTTGCCACGACAAAGTGCTACCGAAACAAATATTCAATGGTCCAACATTTTTCTCGAGGTCCTCGAGGGTCAAATATCCAAATCTTTCAAAGCCAAATTCTTTTCAAGAAAATTCATGATTTCTCCAACAAATCCAAGCCTAAAAAATACATCACACTCGATTCGAGAATAAACTTCAAGCCATTAAATCAAAATCAAAATCTTTATAGAGAAGAATCATATTAGAATATTCACAGATTATAACCCGTTTTATATTCTAAATAAAAATATTATATTTACTTAAATTTTCTTATTTTGTGATTATTTATTGTAGATAATGAAAATTTATATAAACAATCATCTTATAAGTTCCTTTAATAAAATATTTATCAAAATACTTATTGAGTGATCATAAACTCTTGAGACAAATTTAGAAATTGTCTAGGAGAGTTTCACAATCCCAGCCAAACACCCTTTTAAGTCCTTTTCTGTCTTGTTTTTATTCGAGAGCCAAATACATATTTTTCTGACAATAAATACAGATCTAGATCAATTTACTATTTTTGGAGGCCAAGATTTTAATATTCATACAGATTTTATGGGGACACTGTCTGCTTGATATTTTGTATACTACATATGTAACGTAATACTGCAACGGCGCCTACAGTTTTTGACAGGGTGGTATTTGTAATTACCGGTAATGTTCAAAGAACTGATCATGTTGAGATTTTAAGGTTTTTCTTCGGAGCAACTCCCAATGGGATTTGCTTTAAAGATATACTAACGAGCATCGTTTCAAGAGCCGCCGTAGAAAAAAAAAAAAAAAAATGCTGATTACAATTTCCTCTTATTACGTGGATGACGATTTCTTTCCGTTTTATTTACCTACAACTGTATATACTGTTACAAATACGACCAGATACAAATACGATAACACAAAATTATTCACAAAAACGACAAGATACGAAGATGATGATATAATTTGAATAGTTGCTCGATTCACAAAGTTAGAATATTCAATTCTAGCCGTTGATTAATTGATTTTTGGTGCTGATTAAATACATGAGATCTGAACTAATTATAGAAACATAACATGAGATTTTGAAAATTATAAAAATATACCTTCACATCTAACCATCCGTTAGAAAACCCTAATAGAAAGAGTGAGTCCTTCGCTATAAAGGCAAACTACTAACCAATATCTATCAAGGATAAAATTAATAATTCGAAAAGAATGTGATGACATCATTAATTTTTGTTCAACAACTTAACGAGTATAATGAAATTTTTTTGATAGGATATGTTTTGTAGTTTCCTAAATCTTAAGATATTTTTCTGTAATTATATCAAATCTCAGGATAGGTTGCTGTGATTATCTTATTGAAAATTAAGTGATTTAATTTAAACTGAAAAATTTAAGGGATGAGCTGACATATACTCAACTACCGAAAGCTGAGAAGCAGTTACTTCTATATAAGGAAACAGAAAGATTCACTCAAATTCAAACTCACTTAAGTTAGTTTTATCCAAAAACTGTTTAGATGGAATAGTTGCATTGCTTCTTTCTCAAACAAAAGCACTTCAAAAAGCCAAAAAAAAAAAAAGAACAACCTTGCATCCTCTTCAAGCAATCACTCTGCTTATTATTATTATTATTATTATTATTATTATTATTACTATAATTACCTTTTACAAATATATATATTCACAATATTCTTATCCACATATAAAGAAGCTTTCAGGCAAGAATTGATTGAGAGAGAGAGGGAGAGAAGAGAGAGAGAGAGAGGCCAATAGTTAGGGCTGAAGAAAAGCCATGGCAGAGGCCCTTCTATTCGGTGAAAGAGAAGCTCAAATAATGGCTGCCAGAGAGATTGCTCAGCTTAACAGTAAGCAGAAGCAGAAGCTGAGATTGTCTGAAAATGGGGTGATTTCTTCATTGGTTTTGATGCTACATAGCGAAGATTATGAATCTGCTGAAGCTGCTCTGTTTGCTCTGCTCAATCTTGCCTTTGGAAGTGAAAGGTGAGATTCACTAAGGCTCCTTTGGTTTTATTTTCAATTATTTGTTTCAATCGTTATTTTTTAAGATTCAAAGAGAATTTGCGCGAAAATGAAAAAATGTTCCCAATACAAATTTATTAGTATTAGTTTCGTTGGAAAATGAGATATGTTGGATTGTCTTAGTCGAAGTATCGAAATGGAAAAGAAAGGATTATTTGTTCGTAGTTATGATATACGGATACGGCGACGCAGATTTTTTTCCGATTTTTTTCTGGTGTAAAATGTCTCTGTATGTATTTTTAGTGTTTCGTGCATTATAGTTTCAGAACCTTTTGCATGAGAATACGTTAAGAACTCTGAGAGTAACTATCTTTTGATATGTCAAATCATATAAATATATATTTTTTTCTTTTATTTTTGTATCCTCTCTTCTCTTGGCCAACTTTCCTTATTTTCTCTCATGTATAATATTTTCACGTAAAAACTGCGTAAAACGAATAATTTTCTTACGAAAATAGTTGAAAATTTTTCAGGAACAAGCTTAGTATAGCAAAAGCAGGAGCTATCCAAGCTATTTTAAAGATCCTCCAATGGCAGAGTGAATCACTAATGGAACTAGCATTGGCATCTCTCTTTACCCTCTCTTCTTGCTCAGCAAATAAGCCAGAAATCGCTTCTTCTGGGGCTGTTCAGCTTCTCGTGGAGCTTTTGGACTCTGAAAGTCGGAGCATTAGTATTCAGGCCAAGTTTGATAACATAACCACTCTACATAATCTCTCAACTTCACCACAAATTATTCCATTGATTGTGATTTCTGGAGGTTTAATCACTCTGATCCAATTCGTTTATGCGTCTGAGAAATCATCGGACTTGGTGGAGAAGGCGATGGCGTTGTTGGAATCATTGGTTTCTTCATCAGAAATTGCCTTAAATCAGGTATTGAACAAATACATCTTCTAAAGTTTATTAAGAAAAAAATTAATAGTTGAAAGATATTTGGAGCTTTCAAGATGTTTTCGGAGCTGTTAAGTAGATTTAAACAACTTTTAATGAATCAGAAGTTATAAGTACTTAAGTTAGGTTGGAAACTAATATATCACCATTGATATCTTTTTTTGAATAGACATTTCATATGTGACGTTGTCAATATTTAATTAATGATATTTTATATTACATCTATAACCCCTCTAAGATTGCAATATTACAGTGGTATCTACAAGTTTGCAAAACTACAAACATCTCCCTCAAAATTTTAAAAATTACATAAACTGCTTCCTAATACAGGGTGGTTTCAGTAATTTTAAACATTTTAAGGAAGTAGTCTGTAGTTTTCTTAAACTTGCAGATACCAACTGTATTATGACAATACCTGAGGGGTGTAGAAGTAATTAAGTCTAATTCAAAATTAGACAGCTTATAAAACGCGTTCCCAATGGTGAGACATAATATTTGATATCAATATATTCGATGTCAGGTTTGCGAAACCGGAGGCGTGATACGGATGCTGGTGGAGGCGGTGGAGGAGGGCTCTGCCACGTGCCAAGAGCACGCAATCGGAGTTCTATTGATGATATGCCAAAGCTGTAGAGAGAGATACAAAGTAATGATTTTGAAGGAAGGAGCAATGCCGGGGCTCCTACAATTGAGTGTCGATGGCACTTGGCGAGCTAGAGAGAAAGCGAAAGCTTTGCTTTTGTTGCTTAGAGATTGCAAAAATGGCCGATCTTCTTCGTCGTCTCGGCGGGTTGAGAATTTGAAGAATGTAGAGCTGGAGAAGTTTATGAGACAGATTGATAGAGGCGAAAGAGGTGGTGGAACTTCTATCCAGCTTGTGGAGGAGATGATTGCCAAACTTAGAACATGACATTTGTGTAGCATGTCATGGTTATTATTTGGCTTAGTCAAGGATTTCAAGGTGTAGTAGGGCTTTTGTGTTATCTTTTGGCCTTTTGGTGTGGGGTGTGATTTTGTAGTTCACTCTTCTATATCTTCTGTGTACATAAATTAGTTAGTCTGATTGCCAGAAATCTTCTATGCATCAGGTATTAAGAGTTACGTATATTTATATCCAACAATTTCGTAAACATAATTAGTGATTATAAGGGGAAAATACAGCAAGACTCCCTCGACTATTGGAAATTACAAACATACCTTCTAAGTATAACAGAAACATAAAAACTTAACATAAAGTTGCTAAATTACCATTTTATCCTTAACGACCGGTAATTTTAAAAAAATGTATAATTACACTTACATCTCGTCGACTTAGGGGTAACTACAGCAACACGCTCTTGACTTAGGAATATTTTTGCTGACATAAGCCCTAACCCTAACGGCAGAACCTAAGTGTTAGACGAAGCCATAGTTGAGAGGATGTCTTTGTAATTTCCAATAGTCGAGGGGAGTATTATTGTATTTACTCCTTACTCGAGGGGTATAAGTATAATTATCGCTAAAAATTGTTGTAATAACCAAAAGGTAAATAGAAAATCTTGTATATATCAGGTGTTGGTCCTAAATATGCATCCAACGTTAATGACTTATTCAAAATTTAATATACATAATAAAAAGTTATAAACAAATGGTGGATAAATAATAATCATTGGATGCATTTATAGGATCCAATACCTAATGCGATTTTCCATCTAGTTGTTCATTATCTTAAAATCACGACTATGCTATCATTTTATGATTTTTCATTATGTTTTTGCTAAATCGTAGTTTCTTGTATTTGTATAAACAATCATTGTTCAAATCCGGACCAAACGTATGACTTTCCCCACCGTACGCAAAGGATAACACAAAGAGTAGGTGCATGATTGGAAATTAGTTACCTTTTGTTATGGAGGAAAACGGCAAAGTGAAGCTAGGTTTCTATTTTCTAATTGGAGTTAACAAGCTTCTAGATAGACACTTTAATTAAGGTTTAAGGATTTTGTCATAGTAAATGCCACGTTCTGTGATATATAGATACGGACACGACACGATACGAATATAGCAAAAAATTTTTTTTTAATATTTACCACTACAGAGTACAGAGGTGTCTGACACGGCTTGGTGATTTTTTAGAGGGATAGTTACATTTACACTCGCAAGACTCCCTCGATTATTAAAAATTACAGAGACACCCCCTCGACAATGACTTCGTCTAACACTTAGGCTCTATCGTTAGTCATTTCCTTGTTTCCAGTAGACGCTAAGTCGCTAATGTTTTATTAACTGGATAATAGCTAAATCACTTCGCTCATTCCAGGTATAGCAAACACTAACAAAAATGTTATGCGTTATTTAGTTATTTTGCAACTTTCAGTTAAATTTTTTAGGTTTCTATTAGAGTTATAGGGTCTATTTGTAATTTTCAATAGTTAAGGAGGAGGTGTTGTATTTACTCCCAAGTTGAGGGGATAAAAGAGTAATTATCCCTTTTTTAGAAGTATCTGTGGCATTAGAGGGCACGTTTTACTTCACATTTTCTGGGTTGCTAATTCCATAAATATTAGCTTTGTGCATGCTAACTCTCAATCTCTCTTTATTGTGCATGTAGCAGTTCTAATTTTCCATAATACAATCATGTCAAGTATCATATTACACACGTATAGAGAAGTAAACATATAAATTGTCACTTTAATTTCCAGTGTAAATCAACTTTAGTGTTCTATAATTACCATACAAACCCATTCAAATCCCAAACAACTAGACTGTCAAGCTTATACATATTCCTCTTCCTTTGCACCACCACGTGGCAATTCTGAGAGTTATTTATTCATTCATTCGCTTAAGCATCTCAACAAAATTCCAAGGGAACACAACTTTAACTCCCTATTGTAAAACTTAGCAGTAAATCTTTTTTATAACCAAATGCAAAAAAAAAAAAAAAAAAATACTTCACCTTGCCCGACGGTACAAACTGTAAGCAACTGCAACAGTAGCGACTGCACCAACCACAGCAACAGTTGTAAGGACAGGACGCTCCTCCAATTTAGACATCCAGCATGAGAGTTTTCCTGTTTCCTTCTTAACTGGTTTGCTCTCATCTCTGCAGCATGTGAAGCCGTTAGCACCTTGGCAACAGCTCGATGCACTTTCTGCCTTCTCTGCAGGCTGTTTTTGGTTAATGTTCGCATTTGTTCCATTGGCAATAGGATTTGGTTCCTCGACTTTTTCAGCTTCTTTAGCCGGTGCACCCATTTCGCCTCTGTAATAAAGATGATATATTTCAGTTCTCGTGAATGGAAGTAATCAGAAATGATGAAGAGTTTACTCCTCATAATTGTAAACCAAAAATTATACTAAGGTAGTGTTTTTAAACTCCTAAAAAAAGTACTTTTGTGATTTTGCTTTTTTTTCAAGCACTTTAGGAGTGTTTGGAAAACAAGCTTCACTTATTTTAATCAGAAATAAGCTACAACCAAAAGCACTAAAGGACATGTTTTTGGCTTCAACTTCTAGCTTCTATATTATTCTTGTAAATATATGGAAGTTTCTCGGACTAGTAAAGTGCTTCTTAGCTTTTCTTTTCCAAACACTCAATTACTTATTTTTGTACTAATCACTTTTTCTCAAAACACGCCCAGACATTTACTACTACAACTTTTGCTTCTGCTTTGGAGAAGCTAAAGTTGCAAAAGGTTTGGAGTAATTGCTAGTACGTAATAGAAAAAGGAACCTTGGAGTTGAAAAAGAACCCCCAGAGGTGCTTCTAACTTCTAGCCTATTTTAATCAGAAGCAGCAAAAGAAAAACACTCCATTTCCGCTTTTTTAAGCTCAAAGCAGAAAATTTGCAAACACTCCCTAACAATAGTGTGAATAAGAATAACAGCATGAGGTAATCATAGTCCATCGAGAAGAACACACAAACCTCCAAATTCGTTCAATCACTTCTCCCTTCCCAATTTGTTTATCAAGTAATTCAAGAACATCAGTAGGGGTGACATACCCGTACCTGCAAAAAGAAAAAATAACCATTCATTTTCCATCATAATAGAGAGAGTTTTATAGTGAATAATGCACATCTATCTCTATGCAAATGCAAAGCTACAAGTCCAGGACATGTCTTGTAATTATAACTTGACAATAAAAGCATAACTTACCAATTGCCAGCAATTTTTCCATCAGGACCTGCACTGAAAGTTATCACGTTGCCAGCATATTTGTGTCCTCCTACATGTGAGCAAGCAGTCACAGACACCTGGTTCTTCAAATCCTTGGCTCCAATCTCCTCTTTAAACTTTTCAATCAGAACTGGGCCACAAACACCACATCTCTTGTCTCGGTTGTTGTGAGCACAAACAAAAACATATGAACCAGTCAACTCCTCTTGCACTCCAGATGACCAAGGCTTGCCACTGACAAGCACATCCTCAACAAAGCTATCCACATCTGTTTCTTTCAAATTCCTTCAGTAAAAAATGTCAATTCTAAGAATCAGACAATACAAATCCAATTTACTAATGCAATCATATTCATAAGACTTTAATATGAATACAGACCCTATCAACAATGAGGGTCTTCCAACTTTTAAAAGCAGCATTTGCCTAAAGAAATAATTTTAGGCTAAGGCAAAAGTTGTAGTTTCCTGAGAAGTATCAATTACATCCCCATTGTTGAACTAACTGAGGAAACTAAATTTGCAAAGCAAAACATAGGAAATTAAAGATCCCGAGCTGAGTTCAGCTGTTGAGAGTAAACGACGACAAGATACCAACATTATAGGCCATCACAACACCAGCAAACTAAGTTTATTTACACAATAACCACCAAAGAAATTGCAACCGGCTAATTCATACCTGCATATGATCATTTCAGGAAAAATCAGAACGTCTCCATCCGACAGCTTCAAATCATCGCCTCCCTCGCAGATGGTCAAGCGAGTCTGCAGATTCCAAATTCATCACAAATCTAATTACCGATGAGTTCCAATCATTTTTTACAAAAACAAATACACCTGAGATGACCTGTCATATAGCTAAAGGAAATGCAAAAAGAAGATAATACTTCACTAATAACAAACTGTCCATCTCACCTAGTTAAATGTATCAAAAGATTCAAAACCTAAATAAATGTAGACGACATCAGGAGGACTATAATTTAGCTGTATAAGAACACCAAATGTAGACATAGAAAAGCAAATGCACCACGTGAAGTTCATAATGAATAGCACATTAAAAAATGCAGCACACAGAGAACAGATCTCTATAACCAAGGAATCGAACTTGTATTTGTGTAGAGGATAGACAAAAACTTAGCTAGCAAGGCGAGCACACATACTTAAATGAAATGCGATTGTATACTTTCCTCAACTTCTAAAATAATCAAATGTAATAAAACAAAGAAAAAAAATAGCAAAAGCACAACGAAATGAGCATTTTTCTTGTTAGTACGGACCTTGAGATTGATATCGTTTTTACGAGCTTTAAGCGCGGAGGCGAGCAGCTTAGGGAGCGGATCGGCGTCGGAATCCTCGACGCGCGAAGGCCACGTTTCGTGAGACTTGTAGCAGAGGAACAAGTGGCGATCGTAGGGGTCAACGGTTCCGGCGAGGTTGCTTTTGTACATCTCACTTCGCTCGAAGCCGAACTTGGTGCTCTCGTCCACGGTGGTAGAGACGCTCTCCGATTCTCCGGCCATGGTGGAGGTAGAAGACGATCGACGCGTCGAGACAGAGGAGAAGCGGGATTCGTGCGAGATTTTTGGAAGTTTTTTGGTAAGAGTTTTGGGAATGTGGAGCAAGAGATATATTTGTGATGCAGATGATAGAATTCGGGTCGGGTACCAAATCCGCATTGCGTAGGGGGGATTTTGAAAGTAACATCGCGTGATTTATGATAGGGCCATGAGTAACAAAATTCCACGACGTCGTTTTCGGGAGTATGATAATTCCAAGTTATGATGTCAATATGATCACAAAAAACATATTATTGTGATTTTTATAAATAAATTTAAAGAAAAAAAAGAAAAGGTATTGATAGAAGGAGACAAAGTCATCAATAAATTATTAGATTGTGATTGATGTTTGATGTTCAATCACATGAATATTATGTTTCTTTCACCCGAAAAAAACAAGTGAATATTTATGTTTTCCCATATTATTGTATTATTATATGAGAAACTCGAATAAATACTAAAATACTTAATTTTTGTAAAATTTGATCCTTTATGCTTTAATTTAGTGTTACTGTGGTCAAAATGATACAATATTGTATTATTATATGAGAAACTCGAATAAATACTAAAATACTTAATTTTTGTAAAATTTTATCCTTTATGCTTTAATTTAGTGTTACTATGGTCAAAATGATACAATTATTTATTATTAATTCTCACTCCATGTTCTAATCGTGTCGATCTTTATACTAAAGGTAATGTTTACTTTTTCTTTACAAGAAAAAAGGAGGAAACATACCCAATAAAAGAGGAAGTTAAAGAAGTAAAGAACAAAAGACAAAAGTGATCGGCTTTCAGGCCCAATATATCTGAATTGCTGATCCATTATGGTACTCTAATGTTCAGCAAGGTAAGATGGAAAACGCTAACTAGGAGGGTGAGGTTGAGTGGAAGGGACTCATCTATCCTTAACCAAATGTCAGGGATTCGAATCCTGACTTTGGATATGGAGCAGCCTTAAATCTCCTGGTCAGCTGTCCCACCCAATGAGGTGCCTACAAGTCAGCGAGGGGACTAGTCACTGTAGTCGACGGTGGATCCTCTAGAAAAAAAAAGCATGGAAAAAGCTCGAGCTAGCTTGACTTGAACTTAATTGAACTCGATTTGAATTTAAATTCAATCTTGAACCAACTATATTCAAGTTAGCTCGACTTGAACATAATTGAACTCGATTTTGCATTAGATTCAATCTCGAACCAACTACGTTCAAGCTAGCTCAACTTGAACTTAATTGAACTCGATTTTGACTTAAATTCAACCTCGAATCAACTATTATTAAGCTCGAGAATTACTAGCTAGATTAATTTTAATTATTAATATGTGTGAATTATATAAGTGTATACTATTAGTAGAGTATCCTATATTATATTATATCATACAATATTAGGGTTTGTAACCACAAAATTGTCTTTCCTATTCCCTTCCCATGAAACAATAATAAGTCTCCAACTACTACACTTTCCTCAAAGAGAGAACAGCTTTCTCAAAAGAAACGCAAAGAATCACTTCAAAAGAAATCAATCTCCAAATAGTCACCAGTAGACTTCACATCAACACCTCCCCCCCTCATCCCCTCCGCTGCCGATGCCGCTACCGCCGGAGGCGGAGGCACACCACCACCATGCACCACCACAGGCGGCGGCACCTCCGGTGGACTAGCGCAACGTATCAGAGCCCAATTCACACTCTGAAAAAACGGGTGTTGCTTTATCTCTGTGGCACCACGCTTATAACCTAAACGACTTTGTGATTCCTTCATCAACAGCCCTCGGATCAAATCCCGTGCAGCGAAACTAACGGCTGGCGACTCGGGAAACCTAAGAGGCTGGCCCACAACATTGAACAATGTGGCTCTATTGCCTGACCCTTTAAACGGGGTTTTACCAAACAAAAGCTCGTACAGGAAAATCCCGAATGTCCACCAATCCACTGCACTGCCATGGCCCTCGCCTTTTATTATCTCAGGCGCTAAGTACTCGTGGGTCCCAACGAACGACATTGAACGGGCTTCTGTGGGCTCGGCCACGAGTTCCGGGAGAGGGGTGATTTGGTAATTTAGCTTGGGTTTTTGGTTTTTGTCCTTTTTGGGTTTTGATAGGAATTTTGGCCTGAAACATGTTGCTTGGATACAAGAGGGCTGGATAGTGCATGAGGGCTCAATGCAAGATTCTGAGTTTGTGTTGGATGAGTTGACTAGAGTCGGGCTCACGGCACACCTTAACGAGAGGTCGAAATCTGAAAGCATGATGTGTCCATCTTCTCTCACTAGAACGTTTTCGGGTTTGAGATCTCGGTAGATTATCCCGAGCATGTGGAGGTACTCTAATGCAAGGAGAACTTCAGCAACGTAAAACCTGAAAAGGAATTATACTAATATTTAAATAAAATATAACAGAAATTATGATAGATTTATCCCAAAAAACTTCCAATAAAATGAGATGTTTCTTTACTAATTAAATCTCAATAAATCAACAAGGACACTCCATGTACCTCAGATTCAGAGCAGGACAATGCTTAAACTTTAACTGCTGGTTTATTGAAATTAGTAAATGTAAGGCAAATTAGACCTTCAGTAGTTTGAGAAATTACACATAGACCCCCTCGACGTTGCAAACCCTAAAGAATGTAGAAAATTCACTATAATATCTGTAGTTACAATATTAGAAGAAAGAAGGAAAATTACATCTAAACCCCCTGACATTTGGTGTAGTTACACATCAACCCCTATAGATTGAGAAATTACACATAGACCCCCTCAAACTACAGGGTCTATTTTTAAATACACCAAATGTCAGGATGTCCAGATGTGTAATTTGCTCTATAATAAATGGTTTTATAACAAAACTAGCCACACTAAAGGGAAAATCCTTGCATGCACACTTTTCAGTTTTCACATAAATATGTTTTTTCAAATAAACTAAACCAGACAACAAAAAAGAAAAAAAAGCAATGTTCGTCACATCATACCTGGCAGCATGCTCCTTAAAAAACTTGCCAGGTTGTTTCTGCCTAAGCGCATGCAGATCTCCACCAGAGCAAAACTCCATCACCAAGAACGATAATTTCTCAGTCTCAAAATGTGTATACAAAGTTGGCAGAAACGGATGATCAAGACTTTGCAAAATCTCCCTTTCTGTCTGAGCTCTAAGAAGCTTCTTCCTGCTCACTAAAGCTTCTTTATCCATAACTTTTACAGCAAACCAAGCTTGTGTCCCAATCAGCTCAGCCAAATGAACACTTCCTATGTCACCACTTCCCAATCTCTTAAAAAGCCTAAAATTCTTCAACTCTAAGACCCCATTATTTTTCTTTCTCACAGCTCTTATTGCCTCCCACATCGAATCGTTCGCTTTGTGGGGTTTGTATATAGCACTTACAAAACAAGTGCCGATGTCATCGCTGATGTCACTTTCCGTGCTGGTTCTGTGTATGCCACTGGCCTTCCTACTATCAATGGAATCACAAGAAGTGGTGGAGCGAAGGGCATTTCCGTCATTCTTGAAATGATCGACGGGCTCCTTTCCTTTGTTGGAAATGTTGTTATGACTCCCGTTTTCGTTTGTAGTAAAACGGGATTCCTTATTGGTGCGTTTTGAAGCAACGGTCGATGTGCTGGCTTCATTTTTATGGTTTCCGGTAGATGTATAGAGTTTTGCACCGAGAGTCCCGGGGGCAAAAGAGGAATATATATGATCATCATTAGTGATTGAATCGTTGGAAGGCATTTGTGAAGAACGGATTTCCTCAATGAATGATTCTATAACATCGTACGCCATATTCACTGAACATTATATCAGCAACAAAGGGAACATAATTTAAGTTACATTAAACATATTATTGGATTCTGAGGCAAGTATCAAGTATTCATGGAAGCATACAACGAAAATGAAACTCTTAAAACTTATGAAAAACAGAACAAAAATGAAAATGGTTCGTTTTTGTCCATATTCGCATAAAACATTCAACGAACACTGTAAAATTTCCACAAAATCAGTAAAATCACATTAATCAGTACTAAAGAAAGAACCGAAGAACTCCCTTAAGAATGAGTATTAGTTTCTTTCTCAGCCGTAAAATGATTCAATTCGTGTCCCATTACATTCGAGATTCTAGCTTCGGGCTTATACAGAACAGAAACCAAAATCGAGTAATCAATAAGCAAAACCCACAAAGCAAGCAATAAAATAACCTCTAATTTACCTTATCACAGAATTGCCAATGCTGAGCAGTCATTCATCACTGTTTTGAAGAACCCTTATGAACCTGACACCGCGGAACTGCTTTTCAGATCCGATTAAAGCAAGGCAGATGAATAAATCAACATAAACCCAGAAAGGAAATGGTTTGGAAAGAAAAAAAAATTATGTTGATAAATCCACTGAAATATTGATCTTTTCTGTACGTCGCTTATGAGCGAAAATTTCGGGAGAAGAGTACGAGAGTAACAGAGAAAGAAAGTTTGGCATGAAATTGAAAAGCCGCCTTTAATCTAATCAAGAATAATATATGGTAAATGCTTCTTGTTTTCTTCACTCATACTGTACTCTCAACTCTGTTCTACGCAGTACATAGTGTTGGTGTATGTAGAGCAACTGCAGTGACTACTGACTACTGTATATCATTAAGGGCACCAACAAGTACTGCATTTTATTTATTTAATTTAATATATGATCTTGACGAATTCAAATCATTGAAAACTATATCTAAAAGTAAAATATAAAATAGTTTTTTTTTTGTTTTGCAAAAATATAAATTCTTATAAAACATAAATTATAATTTAAATTTTATAAAATTATATAATGTAATCTTTGCCACCTTTGACTCACAAATCCAGTAAAATATTCCACTAGAAAAATATGTAGTATCGTTATAGAATTGTTTCTCATTATTGTCTCGCTCGACTCAACCTCCCATAAAGTAGCCACAAATTAATTTCACAAAAAATAGTCTATTTACTCGACAATTGAATCTCGAATTATAGATATGCAATTACCGTCATCGCGATTATCACTTATTATTTCACCAAATTGAAATTACTAAAATATACCCAACAAAAATATTCCTGCATACTCAAAACCTAGATTTGTTTTTTCTCCCTAAAATAATGATTATTACTACCAACTTCCTCCAATATTTTTGTCCATTTTGTTATAATTACAATGACTAAGTAAGAGGGTGGTTGACTACTTGACTAAGCTAATTTTTAAAAGTTTAGAATTGATTAGACATTGAATTTTATTTTAAAAGTGAAATTTCCAAATGACTAGATAAAAATAAAATTATATACCCATAAGATATTGTTAATGACAATTATATAGTTAATATGGTGAAAAAATACAGAATATATCGAAACCTTAAAACAAATTGGTATTTACCAACTTCTTGTAAAGTTACTTACAAGCTACAAATATTTTATTTTAACATTTCAAAATTTTTTAAACTTATAAAGTTTAACAAATACATTTTTGAGAGCTTATAAACTGTCTAGAAATTTTATAAGCCTACTATGAGAGTGTTTGCAAGCTTTTTTAAAAAAGTACTTCTCATATAAATGATTTTTTTTTTTAGTATTTTGAGTTTTCAAACACTTCCAACTTCTACTAAATTTAAATAGAAATAAGTTAGAATTTTTGAAGCACCTAAAAGTATTCTTTTGGATTCTGCTTATAGATTATAAGTATTTTTGTAATTAAAATATAACTTTAATTAATAACTTTATTATAATTATTAATTAGAAGTGATTTTCAGCTTTTTTCCTAAACAGTCAACTACTTTTTTTTATATGCTTTTAGTCTTTTTTTTTCTTCCAAATACTCCATGTTTTTACGATTGCATTTTTTTTAACTTTTAACTTTTCCAAAAACAGTAGAATTGAATTTACAAACAACCCACATAAAAAAAGTACTTACATATGTTTCGTTTTCAATTAATACAAGTTGAATTTAATATAACTACAATTAGGATACATAGGAGACAGAGAGAGATTTGTAATAAATTTCCTGATAATGATGCCTGCTTTTTTCAAGCATGGGAGCTAAACATAACCTATTAAATTCTGCTGTCTGTGATGAATCATCATGATACAAAGCATGCTTTTTACTTTTTTCCTACTATCAACTCTTTATTGTCTCAACTTTCAATCTTCATTATTTAGCTCATGACAAGCAACAGTTATTTTGGCCCAAAAATTCTAAAAAATAGTTACATAATCTTCGTGCAGTGTCCTGTTGTGTCTGATATATTTCTAATAATCATAAATGTTGAGAAAGATCCATGTTACCATACTCATATTTTCCGGCGTTCGTATTATCGTGTTCAGCAAATCATGTCTAACACTTAAAGGGGGCAAAAATGTAATTCTAACTTCTAAAATTTCATTATGGGCTTCCATAACGGGCCTCGAAAGCCCAACTTAGCCCACTATTTCCCTAAATGGGCCGATTCATTTTCTCATTTTTTATTGAGGCCCATTTCCGGTACCGGATCTCTTTTCTTTGCTTGTACCTCTTTCGACTGAGAAGCTCAATTCAGACAACTCCTTAGCTGCGAGAGGCGAAAAGCTCGACGCCGATAGGCGAGCGACGATGGCGGAAACGGAACAGGCCGTCAAACCAAAGCCTCGGCCGATTATTCGAATTGGCCTATTTCTCGTTGCGCACAGTCTCTTAGTCAGGTATGTATAATCAGTCCTTTGTTGATCTCGAATTGATATCTAACTTGAAAACAATGCGACCTAATTTTTGAATGGATACAGTGTGGTGTGCTGCTTTGCAGGAGTAGTAGCTCTACTGGTTTTGCCTGCTCTTGCCAAGAACACCTACATCTCAGAAAATGCCCTGATGCCCGGTGCGTTTTACTAGTCCGCAGCCCACCCCATTCTCTATTGTTTTTTGGTGTATTATTCGCTTATGATGTATTGATTTATCCAGAAAAGTTTTAGAATTATCTTCTTTTGGCGAATTCGAACTCTAGTGAAAATTAGAGCATAATATGCTCTAGGTGGAATTTAGTTGTGATCCATGTAGTTGAAGCTCTTATTATTGGTGTACGTTGTTTATCTACAGAACCAAGTGTTAGATATTTTATGTTTCTTCCAATTGATGAAACAACCTTCATTGGATGGAACTAATCTGTTAGTTAAACTTTCATAATGGTGATGGCAATCTTAGTTTAGTGAAATTGTTTTAGTTTATGCATGAAATGGAACACACTTAAATATTGGACCGCATTTGGAAGCCAATTGAGGCTATTGATCCGTCACGTCTAATAAGAAAAGAATGGTTTTGGATTCATTTATGGCTGGTGATATTATTCCTCCATGATGCTGAACTGTCATTTTGCAGGTTCTGCAAGTCCTATGCTCTCCAATGATGATGCTTCAGATGGGAACAAATTTTTGAACAGGATACTGAATCTGGATTCAAAGACTACCAGCACTGGCATGTAGGTATTTCTACATACCTATATTTCTGTATGGAATTTATATTTCTCGCCTATATATTGAGTGCTGCCTGAGGCTGTCTATGTCATGACATCCTCTTCTGCTGGTCACCATTCATTCCGCTCTTATCTCCACATTTTCCCTTCCCATTATAAACTCACTTCCATGGCCATGAAAATGAGGTCAATTTTATCTCCTAGGGCTTTAATCAAGGCTGAAGTCCTTCCTTAGCTTATAACTACAAACTGAATTACATGAAAAAGAGGTCAGTTTTATCTCATCAAATGCAGAATCTTGCAACCTGGGGGCAATCTTCTAATTCTGGGTAAATCCATTTTTCTTTTTAGTCCCTTAACAATGGGTAATTTTGGCTGACATCAGTGGAATCTACGTAATGGGGAGGCAGCATAAATTATAAAACATGGCAACAATGTAGATTTGTTTTGATCAAATCTGAGAGAGGCAGGAGGCTGTCCAATTGAGCTTAAAAGCTCAAGGCATTTAAATGTTATTTTATCATAGATCAAGGACAGAAACTATTTAAGTAGTTTATCATTGATTGGCAATTTATCTGGGCCATTCTTTCTCTGTACATCTGTTTCAACTTTGTTCCTATTTTGAATTATGCTATAATATGTGCATGCAGTGAAATCCCAGAAGTGATTGCAGAAACCATGTTGAAGTTGGGTGGTGAAGTTAATTATCACAAGTTCCAACCAGTATCTAACAAGTTCCATCCTCTGCACTTTTTCTTGGGTCCTGATTCTGGAATATCCCAAGAGAACTACAGTTGTTCATCTTATGGGGTTAACACAGTTGGAATTATAAGAGCTCCTCGTGGTGATGGGAAAGAAGCAATTGTAATGGTCACACCATATAATTCAGTCAAGATCACTACGGGCGAGGCTTTATCTCTTGGAGTTGCATACTCAGTCTTTTCTCTGCTTTCTCGAGTTACTTGGCTTGCTAAAGATATTATATGGCTTGCTGCTGATTCAAAACATGGGGAATATGATGCGGTTGCTGCATGGCTGAGAGATTACAATACACTCTCTCTTGGAGACTTAAATTTGCAACCCGAAATGTGTGGATCAAGTAATCGACCTCTGCATAAAACAGATCAAGGAATGGAAGATACAGTATCTAATGGCTTTCGACGTGCTGGCACAATGGCAGCGGCACTTGTCATTAAGGTTAATGATAACAGCAGAGAGTTTGAGAAGGATGTTCTTAACATATATGCTGAAGCATCTAATGGACAGATGCCAAATCTAGACCTTATAAACATCGTTAATTATTTGGCTGTACATGGCCAAGGTTTACAAGTGAGGGTGGAGAGAGTTTGGTCATTGCTTGATTCTTGGTGGCTCAAAAGTGTGGGTGAGCTACTTGAGTTTCTTGGGTTGGTGGCTAAAAGCTTCAATCCACAATGGAAATTTGGCATCCCTGTTCAAGATTATGTCGAAGGCTCAGCCACTCTTGCTAGTTCTCTATATAAACAGGTAATATCTCTCATTTTCATGGCTAACCATATTCTTGAGTGTCAATCCATCACTTTTGGATTAGTTACATTAGTATTACCCCATTTTTTGCATTTCCCTTCTTATAGAGGATTGGATCCCACCTTTTAGTTCCTCTTTTCTCCTTTCACTTTTGATCAAACAATTTTTACCATGGCTTATTAAAATTTTCATTTTTTTTCTAATGTCAGGCATTAGGTGTTCCAACTGGGCCACACGGTGCCTTCCGTGATTATCAAGTTGACTCGATCACTATGGAAATCTCATCAAGGTTCTCTTCAAGTCAGAGAGTTCAATTCGTTCTACGAGTAGGCAGGTCAGTTTGAATTAGACTCTCCTTTTCTTTTCTTCCCCATATGTTAAACCACGCAATGCAGAGTTGTTCATTTTCATAATTACTGTTTTGGCGGATTACATCTGCTATCCTGACGATTGGCCTAATTACAATTTAGTTCCTCTGTTTCTGAAAATTACGAAAAGCTCCCAGACAATGCACTTTATTACCAAAAAAAAACTCCTTGAAAGTATCCTACATGAAGCCTAATTTCAGGCAAGTTTTTTCATTAAAGTGAAATGTCAGGGAGTTTTTTGTAATTTCAGATAATAGATGGACTAATTTGTAATTAGGGAAAATCTCAGGGGTAGTAGATGTAATTCACCCTTATTTCTTTTGGCATGTTTTTGTGATAACTTTTTGATGATACTTTGTACTATTTATATTCGATAGAGCTGCATTTTTCTATCTTCCTCCAATTGAGATGAGTTCCCATTACTTTACAGGTTGGTTGAAGGAGTCATTCGCTCCGTGAATAATCTCCTCGAGAAATTTCATCAGTCCTTTTTCCTCTATCTCTTGATATCTCCAAGTAGATTTGTTTCAGTTGGAGTCTACATGATAGCATTTGTATTGCTCGTTGCCCCTCTCCCACTCGTTGCTGCTGCTCTTTTTTCTGAAACTAGTAAATCAAATTCCTCAAAAGGAGAAATCCCATCAAAACCTGCTTTTACATCATGGAAGTGGCTTTACGCTGCAAAAACAGTTCTTTTTGTCCACTTATGGGGCGTGATTGTAACATTACTTCCTTATTTCATCTGCCAAGTTCCAAATTCCTCCCCTTCAACAAACCTTCTAATTTGGATCACACTTTCTTTTCTCAGCCTCATTTTCATATATTCGCTTTCCGGCTCGTTTTCATTTTTAAGTACAAATCAGCTACAAAGAAACGAATGGGCCCACCTTAAGTCAGTAACCGTTGCAGCAGCTTTCATAGGGCTTTGTCTCATGTCCGTGATAAACTTTGCAACTGCCGAAATCGGTGCGTTGCTTTTGGTTCCTATGTGTTTGGCTGCTGTACCTTTGAGGCATAATCCTAAAGAGAAAACTATGCGGGGTCTCGTTCGTGGAGTGTTTAATTTGGTATTGGTGTTTTTAGCGTTTCCTCCGACTGTGTTTCTTTTGTTGAGAGGCGGATTAGATGGTCTTGAGAGCATTAGATTTGGTGATTTCTGGATTTGGGCTGAGACCCTTTGGTCGTGGAATAGTGCCACTTATGTCTACATTTCTATGGTTCATCTCCCCTGCTGGGTTCTTTGTATTCACACTTTATTACATCATTGTTAATGTTTGTTTTGAGACTTTTAGGGTTGTCTCTTGTAGTTGTATCAGTTAATCAGATATCAAGACTTATTTTGCCTGTTCAATTATTTTCACTCGTGTTGTACAAATTCTCCATATCATTTTTCAATTCCATCTATGTATTTCTTTAGTAGTGAATGCATGACACGTGTTGAAAATGGAATATGATGTCATGTATTCGATTTAGTGGTTGTATACGTGTCATGCATCTAACTAGCGCAATAGTTGATACATGGGAAATTCTTGTATACACCGGGTGTGGGCCTCGGTGTATACAACCACCCTAATAAGTGAATAAAATATTATAATACATACTGTGAAATAGGATTTTTTCTCAACATTTACCACTATAGATGTATGTGTCCCACACTAGAGGAGGCACAATAATTGTAACAGCACCCCTTTATAGAAAAGATTTTGTTCTCCTTCATAATCGATGTGGGACACTACAGTCCTCCTACCTTAAGGAGACCAACATCACTGGCTCAGGCCGCGGCTCTGATATCATCTGTAACAGCTCGAAAACCTGCTTGTAGATACTGTCTTTTTTGTGAGAATCCTCAAGGAATGTACCTCACAGTTTTAAAACGTGTTCACAAGGTAAAGATATCCGACCCTTATAAAAAAGATTTCGTTTTCATTCACCATCGATGTGAGATACTACAATAATTTTTTAGATGTGCCCGTATATTAGAGATTATTACTATATAGTATATAAATAATATGACGTAGAGTAGATGGTGTACTGTATATGGCTCGTATATCCAGTTGGGCGAATTACACGTGTTACCGCTGAAGTTTATTTTAATTATAATTTTATCCCTCTTATCTTTAGAAATTAGTGAAAGTTCCATAACATTTTACTTTATTATCAAAAAAATCCTTAACTGTAACATGGTTCTATTGAGTTTATTGAAATTCAAATCCTTAAGCAAACACAAGCCGGGGTGAGTTGCAGGCGGCTTAAGTCAGTGACCGCTTCACTCCAGCTCCATTGTGTGCGTGGTTTTTAAGTGAAACTTATTATTTTTGTGTGGTTTTCCTCCACAGAATCTTAATTTGTAAACATAGTGGAGAATCGTTAAAAGAATTGTACAAGCACCTAATGTAATCTAATTTAGTGATTTAAAAGAAGTTTGATTTTAAAAATACAGTTATCATTTAGGACAATTCTAGCTTGAAACCAACTAGATAAATCATAAAACTACTGGATAATTACATTACGTACCTCTACTTGGGATAAATACAACAAGATCCCCTAAACTATTAGAAATTACAGAGACATCCCTTCGACTATAGTTTCTTCTAAACACTTCGGTACTGCTGTAAGTCATTTTCTTATTTTCAAGTAGACGCTGACGTTTTATTAACTGGACAATAACTCAATTGCTTCGCTCATTCCACGTACAGTAAATACTATAACAAAAATATTGTGGGTAATTTAGTTATTTTGTAATTTTTCGTTAAGTTCTTTAGGTTTTACTAAGATTAGAGAATCTATTTGTAATTTCTAATAATTGGGGGGTCTTGCTGAATTAGAATTACGGATTACCTTGTTACTATGATGCACGGACACTCCTAAAATCCTATATTGCCGTGTCGTGTCCGATACCGTGTGGGACACTCGTGACGGATACTTCTCTAGTATACAATATTATAAAAAATCCGTATCGCCGTATCTGTATCATATCGTGTCATTGTCCGTGTTTCATAGCATTGTTACCATTATTTGGAAGAGCTTTACACTACTCTAATGACTTGTACGTATTTGATAGAAAAAATTCAACTTAATTTTGAGAAAGATTATTAGAATAAGTATAAATTCAAAAAATGAGGTATTTAATCTTCAAAACTATTACAAAAATCCTTTTCAAAATACAATTATAAATAATTGACACTTCTCCATCAATGAAACTTAACTCAACTAACGAAGTTGACATTCCAAGATCATGAGATTTTTTAATTCACATCTTGAGTGTGATCTTTTATTTGTTCTTTTCATTATGATTAATTATAAATCATTGTTTATTTATTGAAATATATTAATTATTACTTAAAACTAAATTAATTGACTTAAAATTTATAAAATACGGACACAACATGTTGACACAATATTTTCTTTTTATGTTATACAATAAAGAAATATTCAACATAACAAATACGATCCTACAGTCACTGCATGATAAAATTTGTAAAAGAAAGAAGTAAAATTCCTTGAGAAAGAAAACAGGGTGGTAGGTAAATACACACGTCATATGGTTATCACAATCATATCATCAATCATCACCCAAGAATTACATAAAAAGAGGACCAAATGAATTGACAAGGAAAAAAAAAAAAAAAAAAACTCAAAGCAAAATGGACACGTTTCTCTGCGATGACATTCTCCAAGAAATCTTCCACCGCCTTCCTCCGCCGTCTTCCGCCGCCGTCTCCCTGGTCTCCAAGCGGTGGCGTCGCCTCCTCCGCTCCTCCACCACCTCTCTTTCTCTTTACTTCCCCACCCCCTACAGCCCCACGGCCATAACTTCCTTTTCCACCTTTCTTTCCCGCCACCCCTCTCTCTCGTCTCTCTCCCTCGCCGCCGCCGCCGCCGGGGAATCCGGCGATCCTCTCCTCCTCGCCGTCGCCTCTTCCTGCCCCAACCTCCATCACCTCCGCTACTTGAGCTCCCCGGTTTCTGCTTTCTCTCTCTACACACTCTCAACTTCTTGTATTCATCTCTCCTCAATTGCTGTCACAATCTCAAGGCCTCTCTGTTTCCGGTGGCTGGCATGTTTTAATTCCTTAAAATCCCTCTCCCTTTTTTTCGCAAACCCATTAACAGAATTTAATAATTTCGACATCAGAGAAGTGAAAGATTCGGTCTTTGATTTGGAGTTGAATTTAGAAGCTCTTTCTCTCTCTGGAATCGTGGCTGGCGATTATAGCCTCAGCTCTCTATGGAGAAACTGTAAGAATGTAAAGAAACTCCAGCTGAAAAGCTGTGAGAGCCTTGGAGATTATTCTTCATTTTCAATTTTCTTAAATTTCTTCATTAATGGTCTTCAAGAGCTTGAATTACGAACCTGTAGAAAAATTGTTGATGGGGTTTTGCGAAAATTAGCTGAAAATTGTATTTCACTTGATTCTTTATTGATTCACGATGGTGGCAGCAAAGAGGGCTTGCTTCAGTTCATCAATCATAGCAATTGTAGCTTAAAAAAGCTGAATTTGCGATTACCCCTCGATCTCGAAAACTCCCATTTGATTGCTTTATCTGAGAATTTGAACTTCAGGGGTTTGATTAGTTTAAGGTTGGAAAGTTGCTGTCTTGTTACTGGAGATGGTTTGAAGATTCTTTCTAGAGCTATAGGAAACGGGCTCGAAGAGCTTGCTTTGATTAACTGCGATGTGGTCGAGAGAGAATCAGGTTTGTTAGCCACTTTAGGACAGGATTTGAAGAAGTTGAGGAAATTGGATTTATCGTATAATGATATGTTGCTTGATAAGGAGCTTGTTTCCATGCTCGTTTCGTGTGGTTTGTTGAATGAGTTGAAGTTGAGGAGTTGTAGTAGATTGAGTAATGCAGCTGTTGATTCGATTACGAGAAGCTGTAAAAAGCTGGAGATTGTTGATTTAACTTATTGTTGTGGGATTGAAGGGAAAGGCGTTGAATTGCTTGTGATGAATTCGGATCGATTGACAAGGGTTGAGGTTGAGCAAAGCAAGATTTCTGAAGTTGCTAAAACGTGGGCATTTGAGAAATTTGTGGAGATTGTTTCTTGATTGATGGTTTTGGATATCAAGAACAGGATCGATCGAAGAGCATTTGATCAAAGTACTTTCCATAGAGAAGCTTAAGAAGAAGTTAAAGTTGGTAAAAAATGGAATATTAATAGCAGGGACGGAAAAAACTGTGAATCACAAAAAAAAAAAGATAGTCGAATGTTTGGAAGAAAAAATTGAGAATCATTTTCATTACTCTCAATAAACTTTCATTTATTTACAAAAGTAATTCGAAAGCTAGAAGCTGAAGCCAAAAGGAGGTCTGTAGGTACTTCAAGTTTCTAGCTCATTTATGCTTAAATTAAGCAAAAGTGTGGAGTGTTTGAATAACTAAATTGTTGAACAAAAGCCAAAAGCAGAAAAGTGCTTTTTTAGAGTTTGCATAGTGTAATTTCTTTAGGCTAATTGTATGTTGTGAAATATAATAAGGAAAGTCCTTTTCCCTTACTAAAAATCTATGTCTTGAGATCTTGTTCTGTAATCTTAATGCAAAATGTGTACTAGAACAAGTATGTATGTCTTGACAACTTATTATATATTTGAGGGTGAAAGTTTATTGTAAAGTGCTGTATTTAATTTATTTATTTTTATGGGTTATTTTTTCAAGTTTTTGCATTGATGCTTTATGTTTAATTTATTTTGTTTTTTGGTCTAATTTTGACATTTTATTTGTGCTATAAAAATAAAATTGAATGATTAAGCTCTAAATAATTAAGTTCCATAGTAATAGGACAAAAAATTACACTAGCCATGTAAGAAATATGAAAACATGATATGATTTCGGTCTTGCAATATTGTGGAAGAAGGAATGAATGGGAAGATAAAAAGTCATATGTAGAATAAACTTTTTTTTCTCACCAAAAAACAAAAAAAAAAAGAATAAACTTTTTATGATAAAAACAAATACTCAGTTGCAAAAAGAGAATGTGCCTTCTTTGAAGGTGTGACTGATCTTGACCTACCAAGATCTTCTCAGAAAAAACCTACAATCCTCAATAATTGATCCGAGAGGATGGATGATAGGTATGGCCCCCCTCGACAAGATCAATGAAGACTTGGAAATCGACTTCAAAAATAATTTTCTGCATTCGGCACTCCCAAGCTATCTTCATAGCTTCCCTGGGGCCCAAGAGTTCAATTACCGTAATAGTGCATGTATCAAGGTTCATCGAGAATCCAATAATCCAGATTCTATTGGAGTCTCAAAAAATCCCCCAGCTGCCGCACTACTACCATCTAATCTAACGCTATTGTTGTGTTCATCTTGTACTAAAGTCGGGCTCGACTTGATCCATGATATGCCTCCTAAGTCCTATCCGGCTTAGCTTCCCCGTCTTGATACTGAAGTTATGCATGAAATTCTCGATCAATGCGTTCAAAGTGACCCTAAAAGATTATATTCCCCGTCCTTCCAAGTTCCAAAGATAAAATGGTTCCTAGCTTTTCCACCAGCACTATGAAAAAGAAAATGAGAAGAGATGTCAATGAATAGATTTTTTAAAATGTGATAATATTGCTAAAAATCTAGCAGAAGTCGAAAAAGTTGTTGAAACCCAAGAGTCGGCCCAATACAATTTCATTTTTATGGGCCAACACTCGGATCTTAAGAAAAGACCCAAAACTGCTGAGTTACGTAAATGTGTTCTTAACTCCAACTTCTATTACAAATTATTTTTAACTCCAACTTCTATAAAATTAATATATTATTAATAATAATATTAAAATTTTATAATACTAATTAAAATTTTATTTATAATTATATTGATTATTTTAAATATATTTAAAAAATTTATAACATATTAAAAAGTAATTTTTAAAATTAAAAAAATTTAAGATGAGAGAGAAAAAAAAGAAAAAAAAATGAGAACGTAACTGCAAATATTTGACATTTAAGTTAAATAAAAAGTATGTTAAACCATTAAATGTCCCAAAAAAAATAGTATTTAATATCTAATAACTTGACAAACTTGCTTCTTAAATTCGAGACAAGTTCAATAAATTCGAATTTTTTGATTGTGTATCCCAAGAAATACAGAACATTTATCTTATTCAAGAGTCCAGTAAAACATTTAAAATATATCATAAGATATTTTTATTAATAATAATTTAATAAATATTCTCTCATAAGGATATACTTTAAAATATTCTTTTGAAGAGATAATCACACTGGAGGGACGGTTTAGTCTGATACGACAAAAACAAAGGATTGATTGGATCCATAAATCAACGGTCACGATCGCACATTGGAGAAAGAGACCGATCATACAGAATCACCGCTTTCCGCGGGCTACATTCTTTCATCGCGCCAATTCTAACTACCTTTCCCGCCAAAATAATTTGCGGGCAGTACGGGCAGAAATTGAAATGGGCCTGAACCATGAAATGAAACCGCATTGTGGGCCGGGATAATTGGGCCCATCTAACGACAATATTGAAGGCCTCTTTATTTTATTATTATATTAAAGGCTCTGCTAGGCATTAGTGTTAGCTAGCTCTAAGGAGGGGTGGATTTTTTATTTTAGTTATTTATTCTACTGAATTTTGTAATAGTTTCTAATTAATTATATTCGAATGATGATCTTGTAATTAAGTTGTGAAAATTTTTCTCAAATAAAGAAACTAATACACAATAAATTCACTCATTGGAAGTCCTCTTTGATGTGATGTCTCTAATAGGTTTCGAGCACAAATCTGTCTCTTGAAGTCACAAGCCACTTACTATTTTCCTCATCCATCTTGGATTTTTTGAATAGTTTTAATAAAATTGTCTGCTATGTAAAATTAGAGCTTGAATTATATTCATCAATACAAAAATGATCAATATTTGAATTAAAAATTTTACAATGATCATTACATTCATACTTAGACATAAATTTCAACTTTTTCTTCAATTCTTATAAATTTTTTAAAACATTATGAATTTATATCATTATTTTTCAAACTAAAAAAAATAAATCATAAATATCTCAAATTTGAGATAGTAAACATTATTAATATTCCCAATTTTGGAATCTTTATCTATCTCCATAGGATTCCTGAAAATTAAAGCACTCGGCCATGTGTGCATGTCTTATAATGTATCAACTTCTCTCATCTCTCTATAATTCAATTCCTTTTTTCACATTTGCTAACTTAATTATTATCTCCATTGCATTGGATTCCTATTCATTAATACCAACTCAATTATGAGATATGTGATTATGGAGACCATTACTATGATATATCAAGAAAAATTCCATCTTAATTTTTCTAGCTTCTCTACTTATACCATGCATCTTATCTTAATGGGCTCAGCTCGAACTCAAACTTTTATTGATTCGACTCGTCCGACTCATAAATGAAATGAAATCGTTTAGCCAGTGATAATGTCAATTGAATGGCTGCAATATTAATTAACTAAGTTCTTTCACGTTTTGTCTATTCAATTCGTTAAAGTATATATCGATCTAATCAAATCAATCCCAAAGAGTATCAATTTTTCTCATGGCCTTTTTTACCAAGTTAATTAAAATAATAATCCACTGATAAGTCAAGGGATTTGACTAATTGATGGCCGTGGACTTTTTATCCCAAAGCAAATTAACACAATAATGTTGGTATTTTTTCCTAATTAGTTAGTTTTTCCTCTCGAGTCAAAAGAAAAGAGTTTGAAAATTTTCCCATGACATTTATTTATCTCATTGACTCATTTATTCAATTTAATATTAGATACAAAAAACCAAAAATCGAGCAGAAATCGATTGAAACAACTTGAATCACACCGAACCGGATGGACGAAAATTTCGATTAACTGAACCGATGCACACCCATATTCAAGCGCATGTACAACAATATTTCAATCCAACTTCTTAGGGAAAATTGGAGAAAATTTTAAATGTTTGGATTCTTTTAATGCATTACAATATTTGACTACTCTTAAGTTTGGGGATTACAATTTAGTTCATCTACTTTGAGAATTAAATAACAATATAAATCCAAACAATATTTGAAAAACCTCATAAAAGTTGAAGGAACTTTGAAAAGAGCATGATGATTTATTAAAATCTTTCTTGAAATTTTTTCTAATTTGATATTATTACTTGTAATTCGTATCAGTTTTGGTATTACTAGAACTAGGCCGTAATTATCAACGATGGGTCTGTTGTTAGTAATACGTTTAAGGTGATATATATATATATATATATATATATATATATATATATATATATATATATATATATATATATATATATATATAAAATGTGGTGAAAATTTTAAATCTACAACTCTATCTAATTATAATTAAGTCCCTTTCTTTTTAGAAATTACAAAAAAGACTCACTCATGACTTTTTAATTTATACAATAAACTCCGTGAAACTATATAAAATTAAGCCAAATAATGCAAACATTCTTCCTATTTAAGGGGCTGATTGGTAATTAAGAAAATTCTCCATGACTGAAGCGGTAAGCTTCCTTCTGGTGGATGAAATGCTTATATATCTATAACCCTAAACTTCACAATATTATATATATAGAACCCCATGAGGTTTGCTAAAAAATTCGAAACACTACCAAAACCTGAAAATCTTACAAATATCTCCTTGAGATGGAATATTTGTAAGATTTCACTTACATTTTAGGGATAAAGATTTTTTTCCATCTGAACTATGACGATTTTTGCACTTTACCATCTAAACTTTTTTTTCTTACAGTTTGCCTTCTGAACTACATAATTTTTTGCAATTTGCCATCTCTGATGGAAATATTCCACCAAAAAATTACATCGTGTCATATGAGAAACATAGGTCCATGTTGTATTACTCCTCTTAATGTGTCGAAAATAAACCCTCAATCAATTTCAGAAAATTTGGAGTTTTTATCACCCAATTAGAATAACGGCAAATTTGATAGATTAATTTTAAATATTTAATTGGGTGATAAAAACTCTAAGTTTTCTAAAATTGATTGAGGGTTTATTTTCGAGATGTTGAGAAGAGCAATATAACGTGAAAATATATTTCTTATATGACACGATGCAATTTTTCGGTGGAATATTTCCATCGGAGATAGCAAATTGCAAAAAATTAAATAGTTCAGGAGGCAAACTGTAAGAAAGAAAAGTTTAGATGGTAAAGTGCAAAAACCATTATAATTCGGATGAGAAAAAATTATTATCCCTACATTTTATAAGATTTTCAGATTTGGATGGTGTTTCGGATTTTTATGCAAACTCCCAGGGGATTTGAGTAATTATCAATCCCTATTGTTATATATCTGTACTCAATTTATTACCCTCTTAACTGATACAATCATTTAGCCAAATAAAGAGACTGTGTTTGGCAGCAAAGTTGCTTCCAAGAACGTAACAACAGTGAGAAAAAATTGATAGTTATCCTTAATATCTGTAAAGGGAATCCTAAGAAAACAATGGCATTTAATACATGTAATATTATTATTAATTAACTATGCATTTACATGAAAATTGATGGCTAAAATATTAATGGAGATCTATCGAGGAATCTGACAAAGGTAATAAGATCAGTAACTCTTACCTAAGCTTATGCTACTATTGCAAATTAGCTTTATTTCTCAGTGATGATCCCAAGACAAGTTCATATCTTTGTAATTGTAATAAAGGAGCCCTAACATCTGTCATCAGATTTCTCATCTTTGAGTTGTCTACAATTCAGTGAGAGAACTAGTCACTGTAGTCGAGACAAAAAGAACAAAATAAAGGAGCTAGGAGTCTATATCAAAGTTCAGTTGGTCTGATGGAATGAGACACTAGATTCCTTAAGTTTTAGGGTTCAAATTCTAGCTTATACATAAAGCAATTGGGTTAGTAGGATCGCTTTCAATTAGACCTCTGCAATAATCAAACCCACGAAACAACTGGGCGGGAACCAAAAAATAACATAAAGGAGCCCTAGCTAGGTTTAAAATTTCCTCCACATTATATGTATATTACACCTTTAAACAAATCACTTTGTTTGATGTGTTTGTTGATGTTCCACAGTTTTAAGATTCTTTTTAGAGTCTTTATCCTTAAACGTGTTTGACTTGTAACATGAATTGACACTTGGTAATGGGATGTTCTTGTTTTGTCCCTCGGTTGTTCAACTTTTGTGTTTAGCTCATGAAAATAATTAGTAATATTATTGGATACTTAGTTTAATTTGCATGAAATATTATAAGAACAAGCATGACTTCCCATTATATAGCAACGCAATGGCCCTTGTGATGCATGCATATATCATATATAGATATAGTATTACAGATTTTTTCAATATATTTATTACTAAATATATATCTAACACGATATCTGATATCATATAAAATATGATACTTCATCGTATACGTTAAATGTGTCCGTAAATTATATAATGTGTTTTGTACCAACACATTAAGGTATGTTTGTTCATAAAGATATATAGTTGAATTATTTCCAATAATTCTTCTTCTCTCTTTAAGTTATAAAATAATTGAAGAAAATGTCACTCCATTCTTATCCATATAACAAACACTGTACTGATAATCTCTCTGCGCACTAACTAAATTATATATAAAATTTCGTAGTTTACGATATTTCCAAATGTCTTAATCATCAAGTATGATGTGGGCCAATCAAATTTGACTGCAAAAACCAGTGCCTTGAAGTCATAAAAAAACCCCACATAGGATTCTCATTTTAAGAGCTTCAATTATGTAACTTGCCTTTAATTTGTCCTCTATTTTTTAAAAACTAATTTGTCCTTTTTATTACCATCAATAAAGCATATTACAATCTGAGCTTAACCTTAGGAAGGAACTCATTCATAATTCATTCTTAATTAAATTAAATGTTAGGGGAGGAACTCATTAAACGTTAGGATTCATTACGAAGAAGTTTCTAAATCTTTTAATCAGCTATTCCACCCCCAAGAAATCTTGATTTAGTAGTTTGTAGGTATACATTCTCGTACAAGATAAGTTAATTTGTATTTTATGTATTCTTCGTCTAGAATAAGTTACTTTGCGTCATTTCTTCGCCTATAATGATTTAATTTGTGCTTTATTTTTTTTTATTTAAATCAAAACATTCACCTTCAACTACAATGACTAGTCAAATTCAAACTCCTGATTTGTGCTTCATTTAGTTGGTCTCTAAATATATATATAATTTAAAAAGGCAAATACAGTTCTTTCTAAAGATGGTGTTGCTCAAAGCCTCAAATACTAATTTGGTATTTGTTGTATTTGAAAAATACTTAAATTGATATAAAAAGAAACACAAATTGGTTGTAAGAACTAAGTGTGTTTCAAAATGAAAATTACAAAAAGGTACTAAATTTTTTATAAGCGAAAATTTTAGTTCTTTTAGAAAAGGATTTTATATCTACGATTCCTAACATCTTAATTTTCTAAAAAAAACTTTAAGAATTTAAGAATCATGACAATGAGATAAAATTTGAAATTTGCATAATAATTGTTGTACAGATTTGAATTTAATTCACAGTTAAAATAACAAGCAAAATTTTGTATCTAAGCACCAATATGAATATCTAATTCAAGCTCAAATTTCTAGTAATAATAAAAGATTAAAAAAAAAGAACTCACATCTTGAAAAATAATTCAAAGAACTAAACTTTGATTTAAGCAAATTAAAAAAAAAGTGACGAAATACAAGATTGAGACTACTAATAACCCTATTGTTGTATTTATACATTCATAAACTATCAGAAAAGCCTAAAAGCTACAACTAAACCACTAATTAACTAGTTTAAAAAGGGTATTAACTCTTAATTAACTATCTTAACCCTAAATAAAACCTAAAAGCTCTCAAGCTCTCTCAGCATGGCGAATAAATACCGATTCCAAGTCCGGCGGATTAAAGAACTCTCTAACTCCTCCGTCACGGTGGCAAGTTGAAGTGGGTCTGCGCTTCCTCGGCGGCGGCGGACAGGGTAGTCTCTCCGGTATCCTCGAGTCACGCGCCGTCGGGGTCGTGGAGCTCGCGCCGCCTTCGTTTTCGTCGTACACCTCTCTCGCCGAGGTAGATATCGGCTTCAACGGCGCCCTTATCGCGATTCCGGCGATTACCCACGTTTTGGGTTCTGATTCCTTGCTTATTCCGACTTGATGATGCTTCTTCGAGAAACCCATTTAGAAAACTCTGGAAAAAAAGATCGAAATTTTTTAGGATTTTGGTTGAGAAAGTATGAAGGAAAAAGGGCTGCTTCTTTGCTGCAATGAACGGAAAAGAGGAAAAAGTTTCGTGTTAAAAATCAGAAAGGGAATTTTGAAGGTTTGAATCAGAGAGAGAGAGAAAGAAGCAATGGCGGCAAAATGAGAGGGGAAATTTCGGGAGTTTTATATGAGAGAGAGTGAGAAAAAATAAAGAAGAAAAATTTCTGACCTAATAAGCGAGGATTTTAAAGGGCTATAATGGGTGTGGAAGTAGCAATTTTTTTTTTTTGGGGGGGGGTGAGCTGCCCGTAGGAATATTCGGGCAGCTGAAATTTTGCGATTGAGGATTTTCGCGCCATTTTTTTGGGTGCTTTTCGTATCAACGGCTATTATTCCCGCTCGTGGAATACTTTGTTTACCAATTTTACCCTTGTTGAGGTTCGGTATTTACGGATTGTGGCACGGTCTCCAAATGAATGTTTTGGCGGCGGGAAACGACGGCGTTGGGGGAAAAGTTATGGCGCTTTTTGCCAAATAAACCATTGGGCTTTTCATAATTTTACATAATTGTGTTTAGGCTTTTAATGGGCTGGATACTATGAACAAAATGGGCTTATTTCTTACATGGGCTTTTCTTGATATCCTTGACGAATGCCAGTTGGGGGTTTCTGAATAGGACTGTTAATTGCTCAAATTTTAATTAGAATCCGGTCCAAGTTTGATTATTTTTAAAGTATTTTTGATCCAATTGAATCAGATCTGATAATAGATATTGCAGCCGGTGCGATCACACCAGCACTTGTGCACCGAATCCCATTGAAACTTCCAAGTTAAGTGTGATTATAGGATAGGTGATCCCCCAGAAGTTCTTGTATTACACGGATTGGATTGAATCTCTACACGATTTCGGATATTGAAATTTGAAATTTGGATTACTCTAATTTGACCCGAATTCCATCCGTTGACGGTCCTATTTCACTATTGACTTGGGATGTTTTTACCATGGGCATAACTTTGACTACAGTTTTGGGCTGATAAATGGGCCGTAGAGTTGTGGGCTTGGATCAGTTTCTATCTTGTCATTTGGTGGACCTATGTTGTCATTGTTGGGCTTTTAAAGTTTACTATTTTTAGAAAAATTAAAGTTAAAACAACTGAGTAGTAAATACATGACGTGTTTGAAAAATAAGAAGTGAAAAACACACACACAAAAAATATTAGTTGATTGCTTGAAATAAAAACTAAGAAATACTTTTAATCCTCAAATAAAACTTCGTTTACTTATAAAAATAATTTAAAAGCTAGTAGCGGAAGTCAAAAACACTTTTATTTTATTCCCTGTTTTATTTCAAAGTTAAAACGAAAAATAAAATAAACAAAACAATTAGAACAAAATAATCTTTCTTTGTTGGGAACTTTATACTTTAATATTGATTGACACAATTAAAATGCAAATTTAATGCATTTTAAGACCCAAAAAAAATCTAAAATTGAAGAATAAGAGTAAGTTGGAAAGAGCTAATTAAGGGCTAAATTACTAATTGTAGGCTTTTTTGGAACTAAACTAATTAAGTGCATGGACTTGTGAAGCTTCTTCACATGTAGTTATCATAATTAATTCCACTCGATCCACAATTCTCCAAATTTAATTTTGACCTAAATTTGTGCTGATTATGAAAAAATTGCGCCTATGATTTTCTTGGTTTTGTTTCTAAGTCATTTGGAGATTCTCTATTCAAAATTATTGGGACAATAGTTTAATCTCTTGAAAAAATAAAGTAATCTGCATAATGATCTGCAAAAGAAATGAAAAAGAAATAGAGTTGCAGACGAGGACTGATCGATCGGCTGACTAATCATTAGCACCACATGACTTGATTGGACATCATTTATAATTGTTTCATCATATATATACTTTGCCAAATATGTAGTGGAAATCTAACTATATATATATGTATATATAATAGAAAGTATAAAGAATTTGGCAAAGTAAATAAAAAAATAAAAAAAGTATCATTAGTAGCCCAAACGAACGTGCTGTAAAAGGTTGAGAACATTAATTTATACACCAACTAATCCATAATAAAGTATATATTTACTAGTAGAAAAATGAAGGGTAACACGGATACGGCGATTAAGATTTTTTTTTATATTTATTACTACAAAAGTGTAAGATATGGATATCTAATACGTTGTTTGATACGACATGACATGATACAGTATAATAATTTTTTTAAAAGCGTTCGTACATTAGATGTAAAGTATTACTCAAAATTTTAGTTTATATCCATCTCTTAGAGTGAATTAAGCACAGACACAAATACGACTATTCAGATACGATACGACACTGATATAACGATATGGTATTTACAACTAAATAAGTGTCTGATACCGATACAAATATCTAACACGAAATAATATTACACGATACTTTTTTAGGAATATACGTGTATCATAGATCTTCTGAAATATTTTCGATTAGGATAGAGGTAATTGTATTGCAAAATTCGAGAAGCCGGTGTCTTATAATTTTAATATAACCAATTATGGAACTAAACTCCTTTCTTAATTAAGTAATAAATATATATTTGACATGTGTAGAGAATCAAACCTAGGCCGGTCAACACATATTTCTATTTATTATTAAATTCAAAAGAATTAATTAATGTAAATCTAGCATGGACCATAATATATAGTTGTGATTTATGAGTTGATTAATTGTATTAAAAAGTAAGCTAGCTAAATGATTGAATTATATCTTACTATATGTACAAAATGGGTACGCATGATTGCATATATATATATATATATATGTGATAAGATTTCAAAAGGTTGCTAGGTACATGTATATATGTATGATGAATGATCGATCTCTCTATCACCAGAGCTGACAAATCCTGAGGATCTTCATATATATTATGTACACACACCTTTCTATTAAATATGTAGAAATAGGGCAACAAGTTTGCGCAGTCGGTAATGAGCGGGTTCGTACTTGTTAAGCGCGAATTTGACTTTTTTTTGTTGACATGAAACCTTGTTGGTGTTTTGTAAGTGCTCTTTAGCTAGCTTGGAGCATGTCTTTACCTGGTGGTGACTGATGTCGAACCCACCTAAACTTTTGTCGACATAAAAAAAAATATAGAAATAAGGTATTTCTAAAGCCATTATTTTCCTTAATTAACTAGAAATATATTTGGGTTGTAATAGGATGATCATACTAAATGCATGTTGTTTGTGATATTTGAAAGTAAATTATATATATATATTTGTTGTGACCAATTAAATAAAATAAAATTGTATGGGACCGGTGGATCGAGAAAAAGGAATAGGAATAGGAAGAAAAGAAAGAAAATGAAATTGGTAGAACTTTTTATATAACCTCCGACAAAATGTTCGTTCGTTCAATATTTGTGTCAACCCATTAAGTAAAGAATCTTGACCTGCGATTACATCCATCCCAAGTATTGACAATAACCAATTTATACCAGCTTTACCGACAAAATCTTTTTCAGAGCTATAAATAATGTTAGTTTGTCAAATTCTTAATTGGATCATATCTATCTATATCTATATATATATATCACTCTTTTCTGATCATTAATACTGAATTATTTATTTATAAATATGTAACTTTTTCAAAAATACTCCCAAAACAACCCTATGTTGAAACCCTAATTTGAGAAGGAGAAGTTCGAGGGTCTTTTCGAAAAATTTATATATTTATTGAAACAACAGGGCCCGGACTATATGGTAATTTTCTTAAACAAGGAGAGTGCATGAGCTCGATTTGTGATTCCAAATATTTAATCTGAATTGAAAAACTTAGCAATTGTACTGCATTGAACAAGCGATTTATAAATTATTCATTCATCAAATTTCCGTTTACATAAGACTAGAAAAAGAGAAGTTCCTATTTACAGCCAAACAAAACATGCACATTCTTTATCCAGTTTTCTTTCAGTCCTCTCCTTTTTTTTTTTTCTTTTTTTCTCTCTTTTCTTTCTGTTCCTGTGTACCATTAACACTATTTCTATACAGTAGTCCATGTCCTTAAATTGCAATTTTTCCTGACAAAATACTCATTACATGCAACTTGTCGAACCTGTCGGCGACGAACACGAGACTAAAAGTAAATAAATTAAAGAGCAGTAAAGTGAAAACGATATATATATATATATATATATATATATATATATATATATATAGAATTGTAGATACTGCAACTATGAACTATATATATGTTTTTCTGATGAAATATTTGATTACATGCATGGAAGAAAATGATATAAATGATACACTGATACTTTTATAAATTTTATCCTATTATGTCGTGTCCGAGAAGAACACTGTCAAGTGTCATCTCGTGTCTATGTCTGTATTTGATAAGTTGTGATGATTGTCTGTATATGATCAATAATACATGAAGTAAACAGTACTGTAAAGACAATTGAAATTAAATGTGGGATCTTCTTCGATATATTCATAGTGCAAAATTCAATTATGAAGATTGATCGACTGACTCACTGACTGACACAATAGGACTTGCAAAGGAATATATGAATGTCTATTCAAAACACACATCAATTTTACGTATGGGGTCGATGACTTTTTGTCTCCGATCCTACATTTTGTAATTTTTTATTTACTGGCTTATAAATTATGATCTCAAATGGGTTTAATTCTAGTTAAGAATAGTTGTTATATATCTTGAAACATTTGAAATTGAAAAATGTAGTATTGCGATTAATAAATTTGTGAGGAAGTTATTAATTTTGTATGGGATTAACGAAACAATAGAATCAAGGAGTTGATTATTGTGTGTTATAAGTTATTTTTTTAAAGTCGAAGGTTAGGTAGACGTTGCTGGGTTAATACTCCACTTAATTTCAAGACTTGGGCGACATTGATCAATCGCATACGAAAAGCTATCCCTGCTTTGCCACGACTAGACTAGACTAGACTCACAAAAAAACAAAAACATGGAAAAAACAATTAAATATCATTAGTTGAAATTTGAAAAGAAATGATTAATACAATAATTATTTGTCCGTACCCGTCACTTAAATAATTTAATGTCAAATTTACAAACAAAGAGAGGGTAAAGAAGAGTTTTTTTTTTTAAAAAAAAAACAAAACAGAAAATACATTTTTTTTGGTAATTTTTAAGAGAAAATATTTTTTTTGTCCTATAAAGTACCTAGTACCTACTTAATTTTTATATTTAATCTCATTCATTACAGATTTCTTATCTGATTAATTTTACATAAAGTTTGAAAAATCTTACATAATATTTCAAATCCTATATTATTTTCAGTTAACTGACTAATAAAAAATTCTCCCATTATACACCATTATAAATCAGATATATCTTTTAATTAGCTTTTTATTCAACTCTTCAATTTTAATTTCTTTTTTCAATATATTTCCCCTGATCTCTTTACGAAAAGAGGGTCACAACTCACAATCACACATTGTTAAAACTATTTTTTTTTATGGCTATATTAATTATGGTTCGTTGCACCAATATTTATTCCATCTCTTACTCTCTCTCTCTCTCTCATCATAATCTTTCCGGCCCTTTAGATATTGCAGATTTACGATCTCTCTCTCCTGTCTCCCTGGCTTCTAGGGTTTTCTTTTCTTTTTTCTACTCTTTTCTCACCTTATATATATATGATGATCAACTGATCAAGAAACTAAGTGAGTACAATATCATACTATAATCATGGATCAAGCTTAGACGAATCATGGGACGACAGCTCGAAAAACAAGAAAGAAACCCTTGTTTTCTCTCAGAATCAGATCAGTTTCAGACAATATCTTAAGTTCTTCGAGTTGCTGAGCTAGTAAGATAATTCCAGTTAAGGAGGTATGTGTTTTCTTTGATCCAAATATAGTTTTTCTATTTTATAATTTGACCACTTTTTTGTAGGATAATTTAGTTTCAGTCAACCTGATGAGAAGGATTTTGAATAAAATTCACCAATATTCAAGTTAATTTGTTATTTTGTGCAGATACTTAGCTTGGTTAGTGGTCGAATTTCCCGAGCTTTAATTATTACTCGAATTTACAAAATCTTAATTTATTTCATTGGGTTTGCTTAATTTAAAGCCGTCACAAAATTTCCTATTACTTGAAAAAGTCAGTTATGAACTTATACAATATGGTATCAGATCATGTAGACAAGATGTGAGCTTGCAATTTCTTTCTTTTTTTTTATAATTTTTTTACTAAATGTTCCAACTTTTTTCAAACTGGTTCAGATAAGAATTTTCCGTTGATCTTGAGGAAAGGTGATTCATGTAGTTAATTTGTTTAACTTGCTTTTTTGCTATCTTGATTTTGCGTTTCTCATTTTCAATCTGATAGCAAAAATTGCGAGGATATTAAATATATCCTGTTTTTAGTTGGAACTTTGAAATACGATATTCAAATTTCACGGCTATCCAAAAAAGACTTTCCCGTGCTTATCTATTCAAAATATTTGATCAATTTCTTGATAAAACTTCTCGTACATGTCCAAATTATATAAGTATTATATACTGCCACACTTCCTATGACGCAAAAATCTTACTCTCAGTCGTGTCCGATATCTATGTCGAACACTTATCTAATACAAAATAATAAAATAAAATCGTGTTGCTATATCCGTGTATCACTAACACTTGATGTAGTATTACATTTTTCTTTCCATGACTACAAATAAACCAATGTCAATTTTCATGTATATATTTTAAAAAACAAGGTTTGGTTTCATCACCTTACATTCTTGTGACTTGGTCATGCATGCGCAAACCCAATTTATTTTGAGTGAATTACCATAAACTATTTAACTACACTAGTGTTGCAAATTTCCCAATTATTAATGCATCTCCATATTAATCTTAGGGTGAATTACGTATGGGTACCCTGCAGGTGTATTTTTAAATTGATATCTACTATTTGAAAAATTACTATATATTTCTCTAAATTCTAAATAAATGTGTAAATATTTTGAAATGCCATCATTTAGGGTCTTAGCTAGGGGCGGTTCAAGGAATTTTTGTAATATTTACATTTATTAAAATCACAAGGATTTATGGTAAATTATTAAATACAAGGGACCTATTTTAAATACACCAAACATTAAGATAACCAAAAATTATTTACTCTTAATTTATAATATACAAACACTCCACAAAAAATCACCATGTAGTATAGTGCAGTTATGTCGGACACATGATATGTAGTGGTTAATGTTGACAAAGATCGTGTCATGACCATATTCATATCATGTTGTAGCGGTATTACTTTGTCTATTTCCATGCATCACAAAACTTAAAACCTATATAATTATTTTCTTGAAACATCTAATAAAGACGTCAATTTTTGCAGTAATTCAATATCAAGAATGGCTTCATCAAGCAGCTATTCAAACCCTCCCTGCGCCGCATGCAAGTTCCTGCGAAGAAAATGCCTGCCGGGCTGCGTATTCGCCCCATATTTCCCACCCGAAGAGCCTACGAAATTCGCCAACGTCCACAAAATCTTCGGAGCCAGCAACGTCAGCAAGCTGCTAAACGAGATCCTCCCATATCAGAGAGAAGATGCTGTCAATTCTCTTGCATACGAGGCCGAAGCCCGTCTCAAAGATCCCGTCTACGGCTGCGTTGGCGCCATTTCCGTTCTTCAGAGGCAAGTTCTTCAGCTGCAGAAAGAATTGGAAGCCACAAATGCTGATTTGATGCGTTATACAAGCAATAGCAATAATGATCAGATCATGCCTGCAAATGCTTATGGTGGAGGTATGAATGTTGTTATGCAACAAAGGAATGAGGGTGGTTATAGTGGGAGGAGTAGGGTGGGTGGGTATGGAGGGGGAGGGGGAGGGGGGTCGTGGGTCGACCCGCATTCGGGTTTTTCGTTCGCGCATCCGTGGGGCCCATCTGGAGGAAACCCTGAAACGGGAGGAGATGGAAGCAGTTAAATATTTATTTTAAAATGCTGATATCATCATGTATATATATATATATAATGTATGATGTGTCATGCCGGTATACCTTATACGTATCTATGTTTAAGCATGGATTATTGGGGGAATGTTTGTGATTTTATGACATGCTTGTTAAAATATTTTTCAATTCTTGGTTGGGTATATGTTGAATTTTGTGAAAAATAAAGTGGTACTAAAGTCACATTGTGATTGGTTGGGTTATATATATATGTACTAAATGATGTATGTACTTGTTATATAAATTATTATATATTTTACAATAAAAGTTTGGTGATTATATATGTATGATGGGTTGATTAGTTCTCATATATATGTAAAGTTGTACATACAGTCGATCCTCTATCTAATCTAACGAAAACTTGGAAAATTTAATGAGAATTTGTAAAATGACTAAGATATGCTTATAGCATTATTGTTATAGTGTTTGCTATGTGTGGAACTAATGAGTAAAGTGATTGACCTATTGTCTACTTAATAAAACATTAGCGTCTACTTAAAATAAGAAAATGACTACATACCAGTAGAACCAAAGTATTAGACAGAGCCATAGTTGAGGGAGTATTTCCGTAATTTTCAATAGTCGAGAAGATCTTTCAATATTTTCCTCTAAGTCGAGGGATGTAAATGAAATTATTCCTAAAATAAAACCATTTCGTTAAAGTTAAATTTTTTTATTTATTATAAGAGAAAATAAATGATATATTTGAAAATAAATTTATTTATGATTGTCATTGTCTACGAAACAGTAAAAATATCGAGAAAAGATTTTTTTTCATGTGAACCAACGTGAAACTACAGAAGTTGCACTCAGTAATTATACTCCAAACTTTGTTTGTTTCTTCTTTTTCGGTTTGTTTTTCTTTGGTTTCGATTTCGGAAAGCTCAAATATGTATATAGAGAAGGCAAAAATTAATAATACTAGTAAATTCACTATCAAGTAAAATAATGGTAACTAAATAGTTTTTTCAATAGATCAAGGCACCTACTATCGACTACAGTGATTAATTCCTAGTCTCCTCAACAAATTATAGACACCTCAAAATATAACAACTGACTAAAAAATTTAATCGTAGTCTCTAATTTCCTCACCGAATTGTAGTCTCCATGTCCAAAGTCAAAATTCGAGCCTGACATATGTTTCTAACCCAGGTAAGTAAATAGATAATTAAGGCAACAATAAATTTTCTTGAAATGTAGAAAATTCAATTTCCATGAATGGATAAAGATAACAAAGAGATGCACACGAAAAAATTCAGAGTCCCATACCAAAGAGTCCCATTGTTTCAAAAATATTACAAAAATTACCCATGAGGGTTTTATCCTTGTAAGTTTTATCGGATTTTGGCTATGTTTATACTATTAGAACTATCTTGCATGTTTCATGCAATCCATTAATCTAAGAATTTATGCAGTTTAAAATATCGGTCAAAGTCTTTATTTATCACATTTCACAAAATATACATGAATATTGAAATGATCTCAAGTTTCTTTTTTTTTTTGTAATTTATAAAACAAGAGAAACTAATTTGTAATTAAACCAAAGGAAAAAATGCAAAAAAAAAAAAAAAAAAAAAAAAGATACCAACTAGACTCAATTAGTATTTTTGGGGCACCAACTTTTTCATTGGCAAATTAGTTCGATAGCTCAAAAAAATTATCATTTTTGGGATTTTTGACGTCGGAATACCGCAAACCACCCTCAAAACCGTGCGTGTCACGCACATGACACCTAAAAACCCAATAGTTTTTAGAGTGGTTTCTGGTATTCCGACGTCAAAAATCCCGAAAATGATAATTTTTTTGAGATATCAGACTAATTTGCCAGTGAAAAAGTTATTATTCCAAAAACACTAAATGGGTCGAGTTGGTATCTTTTTTTTTTTTTCATTTTCCCCTTAAACCAAACCCCAAGGATAGTATACGTTACCTTAAAATAAAAAAAAGATAGTATACGTAAATTGCCTTTAATTTAATTGATTTAATTGGGCACAAAATGAGTGATTAATATTCAAAAGTACCATATCAAAAAGACCATATATCTTCCCTATAAAAGAGGGGGGCCAAGTTATGACCCCCACTGCTATGAACAAAAAAAGCGCATTTCGAAATGACAGTTTTGCTTGAAAATTTCTATACGGATAAAACAAAGTATGTCGATTAGAATTGGGCCCCTTTATGTGAGAGGCTAGTGGAAGGGGACTTGAGTCTTAGACTAAAGGGTTTTTTTTTTTTTTTGAATATGATTGAAAAGTGATGTTTCAAGTTGGAAAATAATTATTTGCACAAACTTTTCCATCAAAATATGCTCTGTGTCTCTCTTTCTATCTCTCTCACGCACACACACAACTAATTCACGCGTAGTATAAATATAAATATTTTTAATATTATAATATCGTATATCATATAATAAGGATAAATATTGATATAAGAAGGATTTTGGCTGAGTTTATTAGCATTTTTAAACAACTTATAAGCTTAGAAGCTTATAAGATCTTTTATACAGTGTATAAGCTTGCACTGTTTAATAGTCTAAATAAGACCCCATAAATTTCGAAAGATCGGCAATATACTCTGATCTCAGAGATGTGGTAGCAACTCCTGTTCCTAAATTAGTAAATTTTATCATACAAAATAATAAATTAGAAAAAAAAAAAAAAGGCAAGAAGAAGAAGAATCATGTGACAAGCTCATTGCCATGAATTTAGGTACAAAAATTACAATTAATAAGTCCCATCAATCACTCTCAATGATGGGCCATACTAACCGTCCAGAATAAATAAAGTGGCCCAATAAAAGTTATCCTCCAGCCCAAGTCCAAAGCTTTGCAATCTCAATGAACAGTGACTGATTGATTTGATGGGCCAAAACGCCTTTTCAACAGTTGCAAATAGCATATTTTTGCTGTGCTCCAACAGCAGTCATACATGGGATTGTTCTACTTCTTGTCAAAATGTTTCCTACATAACTTTAAAGAGCATAATTGAAGTTAATTCTCAACCTATGCCGTGGTTCACATACCGATCCGAGGTTAAACGGATAAATTTAAAAGTTAGGTAGCGAAATGCGAATCACATCATAGCTTAGGAAAGGTTTTAATGAGATTCTTAAATACATCAATCACATAATGTTTGAAAATTACGCAGTCACATAATTTGTTTGATTCGATCAGATTTGATCCATAATTTTCACTTTTTACTTTTTATATGTATCTTCATTTTTGATCTATTGTCTTTGTCGGATGGTGGGGCCATTGTGAATTTGGCACATTTTCCATTCTTGTCTAAATTTTAAGTTTTTTTTTTTTTTATCTTTTATCACGTGAATTTACAGTTGGTAATTTGATTGTATCTTAGAATAATAATTATGAATTTAGAACTCATCGAAAATAAAATAATCTGGATACCTTCACAACAACCAAATCGAAAAATGCATATAAAAGTTTTTCTTTGTGGGCCACTTGGGTTTCAAATCTTCCAAATATGCCTTATTGGGCCGGCCCACTTTAAATAGCCACTATTGGGCCGTCATAAGGGACTATTTGTTTTTCATAGAACTTCTTTTACATATCCCTAACTCGACAATCGACATTGGATTACATTGGATATCTCATTCTAATATATCTACTACAGTCCATCAAATTAGGGCTGGAAAAGGAAAACAAATAAGACCAAAAACCGAGTCGAATGTCATTTTTGGTTTTCATTAGGATAGCAATTTTCAACCCAACACACGATAACTCAATACAATATTATTAAGTTTGAGTTAAAGTTTATTGAATCGGGCCGATAATAGGTCAACACTATAAGAAACACGAGAATAGATCAACACTACAATAAATATGATAATTTTATTAAATAACTCATAACATGATTCAACACGAACTCATATATTTTTTATTTAAAAATATATAATTATAACAAATTTATTCCTTACAAAACTATAACAAAGTCCACTACCAGTTTTATTTAAGGCGGTTATATTAATTTAATGTATTTGGATAATATTACGTTTTATATTTTGGATACTTAGATTTTAAACAACATTATTACTCTGTCTCAATCTAATTATTGAGACATAATAAATTTTGAATTGAGTTTGAATTTACTACTTTTCAACACCAATATACCCCATTCAAACTCAATTTCCATCCACATGCTACGAAAATCGAAACCCCATAGCCCATTGGTCATATGAATATATGATCCCATATCCAAACGAATTAAATCGCTTAAATCTTAGCAAATACAACAAAAATTTGAGCATACTTCACCTGCGAAAAAATAAATAATAATAATAATATAATTTAAATGTGGCATCTGAAAATGCAAGATGTAGCTCATGCAAGGCCACACCTCATAACGTCACGCATGCACTTCAACACGTTGCACTTTCATTCCTCTTTTTAACCATCTTACATTCCTATTATCCCCTTCATTAAACCCTCAAAAGTCGAAAACTATTTCTCAAGAAATCTCCGACATTCAGTCACGCGCCGCCCTCGTATTTATCACGCGCCACTTTCGACAATGGCAGACGTTTACCGTCCACAGTCGCACCAGGTCCAAGTCCACACTCAAACCCAGCACGGCCGCCACGAAGGCGCCATGAAAAGCCTCCTCCCTCAAAAGGGACCCTCAGCCGGCCAAGTGCTGGCCATAGTCGCGCTCCTCCCCGTCGGCGGATCTCTCCTCGGCCTCGCCGGAGTCGTGCTCGTCGGAACCTTGATTGGGCTCGCTGTCGCCACTCCGCTATTCGTCATTTGCAGCCCTGTTTTGGTACCCGCGGCGATATTATTAGCAGGCGCCGTCACCGGATTTCTGACGTCGGGGGCTTTTGGGCTCACCGGACTCTCGTCTCTTTCGTGGGTTTTGAATTCTTTCAGGCGGGCGACGGGGCAGGAGCCGCTGGAGTATGCTAAGCGGCGGATGCAGGAGGCGACGATTCAGGTGGGCGAGAAGACGAAGCAGGCAGGTGAATATGTGGGTGATAAGACGAAGCAAGTGGGTGAGACGATCAAGTCCAAGGCGCAGGAAGGTGGCGGAGGCACCACCACCGGTGCCGCGGCTGCAGGTGGGCGAGATGTTCCTGTACGGTCTTCTTGAAGATGCATGATGATCGAAGGTGAAAGTAAATGCAAACATGGGCCGGGGTTGAATTTTGAAAATAATCATATTAAAATGAGCAGGAGTTTTTCTTTTATTTATCTACTTCTGTAATTCCAGTTTTGTATGTGTGTATGTGCTTGTGTTTCCATGTGGTTCTTTTGATCTGTTGTAGAATTTAAATTTCAATCAGCTTTTCAAGAATTTTTGTAGAAAAACTGTGTAATGTTCACATTAATTTGTGTTTCTTATTTACATGACGTACTTCTACTATATATTATTGATGAGTTGACCAATTCCTCTACCTGCTTCAGAAAGTACCTCAACTTCTACTATGCATCCATTTTTATTAAAAGTGGTGTAGTTTGGATATTGCAGATACCTGATACAATTGGGTCGACTCGACTCTACTCTAAATTGGGTAATACCAATTCAGTGGTTTATCAGAAGTGTTGAAATCTTTTAGGTTGGATTTGGTTGCCGCAAACTGCGTTACTCCTATATGAAGCCCGTTAATCCTATGTTAAAGTCTGTTATAGGCACTTACTATTGGTCAAGCGTATAATGGTTGTCTTGTAATTGAGAGTTTTAAAACAGACATATTCGGTAATTTCAAATTTGATATTTATACTAAAGTGCAACGTATATAGTCGCCATTTGTATTAATAACACACGAACAATAATTTTGAACTACACAATTGGTTGCAGACTTGCATTGCAGAAAATCACGAAATCTATTTAGACAATTTCCCAAGGATGAGAAATATGAGTCCCAAGTATTGCTTTGTTATATGAGCAATTACAGAGAGTATAGCGAGCATGTTCGAACTCAACCCATTCGTACATATCGGGTCTACCTGAAATAATGTCCAAATTTCAGGTCCCAACACTTAACGGGAAAACACCTGAAATAATGTCCCAATTTCAGGTCCCAACACTTAACGGGAAAACAAATTAAGAAAAGAAAAAGGACAACAAGAAGCAAGCGCGAGATATGTATTTTGATATTTAGATTACAAAGAGACTGAGGTACTCTGCATTCGTCCAGGAAGACACCCAGAGAGAGGGGGACACAGTTTTACAATTAGCTTTGAGGGGCTGGTGGTTCTGGTGCAGAGTTGGAGTCATTAGGAATCCAGAATGTGAGAGCTGAAGAAGCTGCTGCCGCAAACATCGCTCTGCGCGGGGCCCATTTTAGGCACGACGTAACTCCGATGTAGCTATCCAAAGACGCCACCTGTCCACATATAACAGACACCAATTCTTAACTTTACCGGATATTCTTCTGTTTTCTCTTTATCTTCAAGGAGGGTATATTAGTACCTTATTTGGCTCATTACTGATGTTCCATGCATGTATATTTCCATCCCCTGAACCTGCAACCACGTTTCACCAACAATGTCAGTAACGAATTTTACAGAGATGAACTCGGCCAACACAAATCCACTAACATAGAGTAAATTTAAGGACAAAGTACATGTGACTATTGAGTTACGTGTATTTACAGATCGATCCCTCTAGTCTTAGAAATTACCGTATACTCCCTGAGTATCAATAAATGCACAAATTATACAAAAATACCCCCAGCAGAAACCCACTTGGGAGTATTTTAGCAATATTTACGCATTTATTACAAACCTTAGGGAGTATGTGGTAATTTTCTCAAACTATGAGGGATCAATTTGTAAATACATCAAGTTTCGAGGTGTTGAAATGTAATTCACCCCATAGAAATTTAGAGATGCTGTACCAGAGAGCACATATTGCCCATCAGGGGTGAAAGTTGCTTCAATAATTGTATTTGGGGAAGAATCCATACTAAATCCACATTTCTGCAACAGAGTTAAAAGTTCACACCTTTTAACAATTTAGCTCAACATTGCCAATATCATAAAACACAGAAAACTGACCTTCTCTCCATGATAAGCATCGAGGAGATAAACATGGTTGTTTGTTGTTGTCAAAAGCATTGATTTCCCATCATTGCTGAACTTGATATCACACACCTCAGCTTTGTCCCCACCAACTAGAAAAGTATCAAAGGGACCCTAAACATGAAGAAAAGCAGAAGTAAGTATTTCGAGAAAAATATATTAAGAATTATAATAAGGTTGTAATTTAAAGTGAAAACCTTGTCATATGATCTGGAATCAAATAACTTGATTGCACCACCTTCCATCGCCACCGCAAAGACGAGACCTTGTTGATCATAAGCAACAGTTGGCCTACCTCGCAGATGTAAGATTCCCTGAAAGCTACATTAGTGAGCTCAAATCAGATTCGACTTGCTCTTTTGAAGCAAAACAATCTTTTCAAGAACTTTGGAACTCTAAGTGGGTGTTCGCAAACACTAGTACTTTTGAAGAGTAAAAAGAAGAAAAAAACGAAGTTGAGTGTTCGGAAAAAAAAAAAAAACAAGAAGCACTTTTGCTACTAAGAAACTTCCATTTATTTACAAAAATAACCTAGAAGCTCGAAGTTGAAGCCAAAAGCATGTTAGGTGCTTCTAGCTTCTAGCTTATTTCTGCTTAAATTTAAGCAGAATTTGGGAGTGATTGGAAAACCAAACTGCTGAAAATAAGCCAAAAGGAGAAAAGTGCTTTCTTTTTAAGGTTTGGAAATGCTACTTATAGCCTGTTCTCTAATTCTTATATTTAATCAGAGTTGTTAGTGCAATTACTATTGAGAACAACCAACGAGGAAAGTGGACTCTTGTTAAGTCAATGCAAACATATCGACCAAGCCATGTACTTAAGCAATAAATCGCCTTATAAAAAAAATAAAAATGAAGCAACAAATCAAAATTGTACAAGGAATGGGAAATCAACCTGACAGGTATTAACACGAAGATCCCACATGCGGACAGTGTGATCTAGAGAACCAGACATGAAGCCATCATTGACTGGAGACATGCACAGAGATACCACCCTATAATAAGAAGCAAATCCTAAGAATGATCAGCACAACAAAATCAGGTTTAAAGTCGATATGGAACATGATATTCAGAGCAAGCACATTAAATAGCTGAACTGATGTTATGTCCTTAAGTAATAAGTTTAAAGTTAAAGGCAGAAACATCATTCAAGATCAGGTTATTGTTTCGTCTCTGTCAAGTCTTTTAGGCAGGCTCACCTCTCCTTGTGTCCCTTAAAGTATCGAAGACACCTATTATCGTACAAAGACAGATACCTCAAAGATTCTGCCAACAACATCAAGAAGAATATATTAGAAATTCTTATCATGTAATCAGAAAAGCTAATAAAACAGAAGGAATGAGCAACATCATTCACCTCCATTAGCATCCAAATTGTGTTTCGATGAGCATATAACAGAACTCGGGTGGTGAGTGAAGCATATCCTGTCAGCCCCATGTTTCTTATGATATGTCGTCTTCAGCAATCTGAATTTAAACAAAACACATCAAAACAAAATCAAGGAGAAGAAAGGGAATGAGGTCTCTTTGCTAGTTCCGGAAAGGGTCTTACTTAGCACTAGTAATGTCATAGAATCGGACAGAATCATCATCACTCGACGTTACCAACAAATCAGCTGTGCGATGGAAATCAATCGCATTAATTTTCCCACCCTGAAAAGGCATTAAAGTCCATGGACGAGAGTTAAAAAGCCCAACTATTCAACAAATTGTAAGCAGTCATAATTCCACAACAAAGCTCTTCGTTAGAGAACTCTACTGCATTAGATTCGTTTATTATATACCAACAATCGCAATTGCAGACAAAACCAAATTTTAGAACAGAATTTCTTTTGTTCAATAATAATCCAACTGAAAAGGCAAAAAAGGAGGATAAAGAACAGACAAAATCTGAGAAGACAGCTCCGACGGACATGCTGCGAATGATGTCGTCATTGAGTTCGGAGAGTGTCGTCATCTCAGGTTGGCGATTAGTTCTCGAAGAAGGAGAATTGAAAGGATCACCGGGTTAGGAGAATAACTGCCGCGATTCAGAAAACGTTAACAAATTGTACAGGAATTTCGTGTTGCGGGAATTTGATTAGGGTTTATGTGAGGTATTTAGGATTCCTAGATTTTTGCTCGTCTTTCCCCTCTATTATTCGTTTATATATATTCATTTTGTCTTTATTTATTATTTATTGGGAATTAAATTATGAATGAATATAAGGTTTTGGGCTTAACTAACTAAAAAAGTATCAGGGCTCATATGAGTTAGGGAGAGCACTCCACATATTTCTTAAAATTTCACACAAATGTTATTAAATAAAACCATTTTTATAATAAGATATAATTTTCTTTTGGTACCTTTGTTTTTTTTGGCTCGAGTTCGAACTAAATTAGTTAAATTTGAGTTCCGCTCAACTTGAATCCCAATTCGGTTCTTTTGAGTCGAGTTTATGAATAAATATAGGCTAAGTTGAAATCCAAGCATGGATTTTATAAATTTCAATAATTTAAGCAAAAAGCTAAAAATCAAACTCAATAATTAATATGTAAGTTATAACTATATATAATTAAAAAAAGATATATATGAATAGTGATTAAAATAATTGAACTCACAAGTCTACGTATAAGAATAAGTTAAGAGTTGAGTTCGAGTCAAAATTTGCCGGAACTTGTTAGTGTTTCTTTTATAATTTTTTGGGTTATTCATGGACTAGATTGATACATCCAATTTATTAATTGAAATATTACAATCATTTCTCGTAAAAAACAATTTAATTTGTCTAATAATTTCAATTCTTCGTTATCTCCCGTTCAAGCTAATGTTCAATAATTACACTTCGATAGAGAAGTGATGCAACATTTTGGACCAATTATTTTTGCGTTGTTGAATCAAGTAGCAACATTGTCGTAACCATTTGAAAATCCTTGAAAATCCGTGATGCAAGGGCACTACAAGGTAATAAAAACATGATACTAGACGGATACAACGATACAATGTTTTTGTTTAAACTTTTAGACAGAAATACATAACTCAAAATCTCCAACCTCGTGGAGCTTGGACATCACCATCATTCATCAACTTATCCAACACCACATTCAAATCAACCGCTTGCCCGTTCTCTGTCAGCCTCTGCACAGCTGCCCTAACTTGCTCTCTCGAAAATCCCATATTAGTAACATTATCAACAACATCATCAACGGGAATCCTATTCCCGGATCCGGACCCAGACCCGCCACCTATCCCAGAAGCTGTAGGCAATGCCTGAGGTAATATTCTAGCAGTGGGTAGCTGAGGATAACCACTTCCACCACTTTGCTGCGGTTTCCTAGGGGAGCCCCCACCGTAAGGTAATGTAGAGCTGCTGCTATAATTAGGGTATGATTCTCCGTGACCTGATGTTGGAGCAAAAGGAGGAGAATATCCCGGATTTGTGGGTCCATAAAATTGTTGAGGGGGAGGGGGTTGGTAGGTCTGGGGGGTGGTGTATGGTGGATCTTTTGGAAGATGACCTGTTTGCGGCTGTGGTTGAGAAAGTGGAGGTGTTGGAGAGTACTGTGGCTGATATTGGTGTTGTTGTGGTGGGGGTGGGGGAGGAGGCTGGTGGTGTTGTGGCGGGGGTGGTGGTGGAAGAGGCTGGTGGTGCTGTGACGGAAGTATTTGATATTGTCCTGGAGTTTGGTCGGGTGGGGGAAAGTAAGATTGTGGCTGAGGGGCAGAAGGAATTTGGCTTTGAGTGAACTGGTTAGGAGGCTGGAAATTCTGCTGTGGAGGAGGGGCGTTAGGTGGAGGCTGGGAAGTAACCTGTGGTGTGTTTCGGGTTTCAACTTCTTGATCCACTTTCCGGATCAGTTTCGAAATATCGAATTGACTTTCGACTGCTTCTTGCTTGTCTTTAATAAATTGTACACCGGTTTGCACCTGCAGATGAATTTGTGATGAACATGAAAAGTACACGAAGATTGATTAGGCATTTTGAACATGTTATATTCAATTAGCTAATCCTTTTATTTCATGAAGATCTTTCTTATTATTGTAAAGATGAAGAACAATTAAGCAGGACTAAGAATTATCCAACTAATCTACTGCCTCCAATCTGAAATCTAAAGGGAATTAGTTGGGTTATGAAAAATCCATACAAAACAAGTAATGCTTCCACTTAAGGCACTATACAAGCGAGTATTGAATCATGGCTGAGGCTGACTTATCTCTTTTGTCAATTTCAAACAGTTTTCACCCATACTCTGTATTCATAATTTGAGGAAACATGATTACTAAGCAAAGTAGAACTGAGCACAATCCCTTCTGAACTTAATAATCGCGCATTTCTCATAAAGCCAAGCCATAAAATAAACATGTGAAGAATCAGAATTTACCTCTCTAAGAACATTTGCCATTTGTCTAATTTTGCCATCCGTGCTCCCATGGTTGTTCCCAAGAGACACCTTCAATTCGTCCATGGAACCTTCAAGGTTGAGTGTCTTTGTTTCCAACTGTGATAATCGTGCACTTAAAGCATCCATGGCATGCATCAGATCATCCACATATCTCTTCATTGTCCTATCAATCTCTTGAACCAATGACAGATCCGAAGAGACATTGACAGGTTTGTGGCTCTTCCCCAAATCGAATTTAGTCGGTTCACGCGTATCAAGAGAACTGTAATTCTGAATAAGAATAACACAAGAAGAAAGTGGTCAAAGAATTGTAGCTAAACTGCAAATTAGCAAAAGCTCATAACAACAATAAAATACAATTTACTTCAACAAGAAACAAATCATGCTACAACAAAAAATAAAGTATAATATTTCAACACCAATAGTAACTCTACTTCAAAACAGCTCCGGAACAAATAACTCAAAAGTCCAAACCATCCAGAAACCCCTGACAGGAATTCCACATGAACCATACCGAACTGGCAACCTTTATTGATCAAATCACAATTATTAACCATCCATGCCAAAATCCATAAAATAAAACACACCAATCAGACCACAGATAATCCAAGCATACACTAAAATTGTAAAAAAGCACAGAGATAGTGAGTATTAACAGTTTAGGGAGGATACTCTGATTGGAGAGACATTCTTTTTGGAATCGACGGAATTCCACGCCCTGGCCGGCGCATCATCCTCTCCTGAATCGAAATTCAGCGACTGACCTGCCGAAGGCGATGAGGAACCGACGGCGGGACCAATCCCCCTGAAATCATAGCTCCGAGCGACATCCTCTTTCTTCTCACTCCTCAAGAAATCGATGAAGTCGGTGCTATTAGTAGCAGTACTGTTGTGAGAATTGGATAGATCCATGATCTGCTTGTCCATGAATTGCGATGCGGTACTGATATACATCTGAATACAAGCAAAGCCAAAGGCTTGTACGTATATATGCGTGTTTGTATCGATCGAGAGAATATAAAATTCTCCTGCTTATGGATATTTCATATTTGTTGACTGTCGATAACTTAGCGTCAGCTGAAAGCCTGAACTGGAGAAAATTGGAGCAGAAGAAACTGGAGAGGAGTTGGTACGCTGTAAGAGGCCGATGCCCGTTAAATATTGGGTTTCGATTTAAAATTCGATTTTAGTCTTTTTGTAATGGGCCGGCTGTCAATGGATCCGGATCCGGATACATCAATACCAAATCTGGATAGGTCAAAATCCGATAACCCACAAACAATAACAATGAAATATAGTTCATATAATAAAAAATTAACAAAATAAAACGTGAACACAAATAAAAGATATTTGCAAATAATTACTAGTTGAAAAAAATATCATTAAAAAATCAGATTTGGATCTTCAATTGATAGGACTTCTTAATTCAATATTCATCAATTTATTTCAGATTATAAATATTTATATTAAAAAACATAATAATACATTTTTGGAAGTACATTATTTTTGCTTTTAAATTTGAAAATTGCTCAAGAGTTTGATATCATAATTTATCTTGAAAAAAATAGAGATATAGGAAGAGAAAGGAGCATAGGTCATATAAAAGAGTTATTTAATTATGCTTCATTACTTGGCAAATTGTCTTGCCTAAAGACGTACAATTGTTTCATCAAGAGGAAATACTATTTTACCCCTGATCTTATCACACAAACACACATACTTCAAAAATTATTATTATTATCAAAACAAATACTCAATCATAGAAATCCCAGAAGAGTTGGGCCATGGCACTTCTGTAATAACCATATAATCCTCATACCCAAATGTGACACTTTCACCATTAACTCTAACAGCCAATGGCCTTTCAGAAGCATAGACCCTCATCTCTCCAGTTCCCTTCACTCCAATTCGTACAGTACTCTTAGTAAACGCTAGTGACTGAATCGCGCCACCCGTGTTGAGCATGTTCACTAGACCAATTGGAGCGAATTGGATGGAATCTTTGTCCAAGATTGTGACAGGAGAGACTGTGATGAGCTCGAATTCGAAGGGTTCGAGTGATAAATCGATCATATCTGAGGATTTCGCGAGCACCAATTCCTTCTCATGAAACAAATACATGGCAAATATTTCAACTCCTTCAATAGGGATCGATTTCGTGCCTTGCTTCCACTCTATGTCGGTCGGGCCGGTCACGGCTGAGACGACGTGTGAGTATTCGGAGGCGCATTTGTTGCGTCGGGTTTCTCGGCACCACCCGCCACCTTGGCAGTTGAAGGCTCCCAACACACCAATGAACTAAGCAAACATATACAAAAGTTGTATTAGTTACCAAGATCAAGACTCTTAACTTGCAACATAATTTCGAACTATAATTCTTGGTCTAAGGTTATAATTTACAATTCAATCTCACCTTATTTAAGTTCCAAATTTTCAACATAGTCTTGCCATTATGAAGTGGATCCTCAAAGAGGCAATCTCTAGTGGGCAGAGCATAGTAGTCGCACCGCAGGATCGAGCCATCGGGCAAGACGAGGCTTTTGAGCAGCTCAAAGTTGTGTTTTCCGACAGAGTCACTGACGTAAATGGGTCCACCAGAGATGGCGCGTGAGGCAGCGTGGAACTCGGCGCAAGGATGCGTGGACTGGAACATGTCCCAGTCGGGATGGATAAAATTGCCCATCCATAAGCTGTTGTAGGCGCAGTGCACCATGTGGCAACCCTGCAACCAGAACGTGCCGTTTGGATCGCCCGATGGATCAGTGCACCAAAAATCATCCCCTGTTCAATATCAACAATTTTTTCTAAAATAGTGTTTGTAACTCTGATGCACCGACACGAAAATATGAATTTTTTTCAATTTTTACTATTAAATAGGTGTTCGAAATGGGACGACACATACCTACGCGGCCGAGGGAAATGGCCTCAGTACCGAGGAACATGAAGTCATTGCAATGCTCCATGCTTGCAATAACACCATTCCCTTTGAAATGGTTGTTTACAGAAGATGTCAACGCCTTGTAATAAGCTTTTGCTAGCTCTACTCTCCCGCCGTGCTCCTCGCACAGCATTTCCAACAACTGTATATATTACAATTAGACCCCCTATTAGTCAGAATATTACAAATACATCTATTGAGAAGTTTGAAGATTACATTTAAAAAAGTTACCAACATATATACTGAGAAAGACCTTTTCTTTTATAGAAAAGAAGATAAGATATGTACCAAAAAAAAGATATTTATTTTTGGCGAATGAAATCTCAGGAACAGTAGAAAGTGGTAAACAAGTATATTGAAGAAGTAGCCTCTCGTAGCTTCCTTTTAGTAACATTTGCATCTTTTTAAACATTTTATCTTGAAACATTCTAAACTTTTACTTTATTTTTTTAAAATCAGAGTTTCAAAAAAATTAAAGCCCTTGTTTTCCATAACTTATGGCAAAGTTAACCCTTTATTTTGAGTTTTCAAACCCTTTTAATTTTAGTTAAATTTAAGTAAAAATAAATTAAAAGTTTTAAGTATCTAAAACAAAATTTTTTTTGAAGTACTTAAAACATGTTTGTAACTTCAGCCTCTAGCTTCTAAATTAATTATTTTTATAAATAAATAATTTTTTTTAAAAAATAATAAAAGTGGTTTCTTCATATTTTTTCCGAACACTTAACTAATTTGTGTGTGTTTTTCATTTTTTTTCCCACACAATCTCTTCTTTTGTTATTATATTTTTTTCAAAACTATCAATATCCTTATGTAGATCATCAATTTAAATAGCTATTCTTTAATAGAAAAAATAGAATTTATTGTATATTAAATTGTATATATCTCTTTGAAAATAATAGTTTTTTCTTTATTAAAAAACACTAAAAGTCACTTCCTAGAAATTAATATTTTTTTTCTAAAAGTCGCTTCCTAGAAATTAATATTTTTTTTAAATCATAACGAATAATAGAAATTAAACTTACATGGATAACATCAACTTTAACTCCATCAATCCCAACTTTCTCAAGATGAGAGTGCAGTCCTTCATACAACTCCTCCGCCATCTCCGGCGGCACCAACCCAACTCCATTATTCACAATCTTATCCACCGCCAAGTCCTCCATCGTCGTCTCCAACCCCGGCGTCAGCTTCGGCGCCACCACCTCCGCCGCCGGCAACCCTTTCACCCCGGGCCGCAGCCCGCCCCAATAGCCACACAGCGCGTGCCATACGTAAACATAATCCACCGTCCTAAAATTCTCCTTTAAATCCCTAATAAACGCTTCCATACCCTTTTTTGAACCGGGTCGGATTTTATTCGGACTCTCATACTCCCTGAATTTGTAATTCTCCTCGAATTTTATCAGCCGGCACGGCATTTGCTCGCCGGCGGAGGTCCGGTTGATCCCCTCGGAGGTGATTGGGTCGTCGTCGTGGCAGATGGACTGCCAGCCGTCGTCGATGAGCACCAGCCCTGGCGGACACCCGCCGTCGACCAAACCCTGGACGCCGTCCCAGACGCCCTGAGGGTGTACGGTGAGGTAGAACGCGTCCCACGTGCACCACCCGAATTTGTCAACTATTCCCGGCGGGGTTTTCTCCTCGAGCAATTTGAAGGTTCCTAAATGGTTACGGGCGACCTTTATTGCGTCCTTGACGAGGGTAAACGGGTCGTCGCCGGCGTGCATGTATAGCGCGGACCGGAATGAGGATCCCGTGACTCGGGTCGACCCGCTTTCGACGCAGATGTCGATGAAGTCGTCTGAACCGGGTTGGAGCGAGGCCCGAAACGGACCCTCGATGAGCGGGAGGAGCAAAATGTAGGGACGTTTGCCATCGTCGGATTTGTTGAGGATAACGATCTGGGTTTCGCGTTCGAGATCTGACCCGTTTGAACCGGTCCAGTGCGTTGTCCACCAGACTTTGAACCGGAAAATGGACATGAATTTAATGTTTTTGAGTTTGCCGATGGGGACGACGTGGTGGCTGCTGGGTTCTTTCGTGTCGAAACCCACGAAGCATCCTGGGGAGGTAGCAGACGGTGGCACCGTCGCCGACGCCTTGTCTCCGGCCGTATCAGCGGTGATGTTGATTGGTACTTGGGAGAGGAAGATTTGATCATTGACAGTGAAGTTATTTGATTCGTCTAGTTTTATTAGTGAGTTTGCTAGGGGATCAACTAAAACTGTGGCGTTTGAGCCACCTTTGCTCAAGCTTGGAGCCATTGTTAATGGCGGAGTATAACAAGAAAATGAAGACTGAAATTTGTTAAAATGGCAGGAAGGAGAAAGAGTAGTGAGGTTTTGGTGGGGAAGAAGAGCCCAAATGGGAGGGTTTATATAGATGATTTTGAAGGCCAAAAAGTGGAGGGAATTTGGAATATTGGAATCTGTAAATTAAGAATAAAGATTAAGGGCTATTAATCTAACTTGTCTTTTCTCATTCGACTAACTAATCTTCGGTCTAATAGTGAATTTATTTGAAATCTATTTATATAAGTCGAGTCAAATCTGAATTAGTTAAGCCATAAACTTTCCCTAAAAATAACACTTATGGTCCCAAGAAAATTCGAATTAAAAATTTCTAATTAATCTAACATATTATCAAACTGCTAAATTACGCGATTAAATGGTGGCAACGGGCAGATAGATTGAGTAATGTGCTCCCTATTATCTAAATAATAAGAAATTAGGGTGAAGTTTTTAAGAAAAATAATATACGTGGCTAGCTAGGTCATGTTATCCCAAACTAAAATGTCATTTTCATCCCGAAGATTTCTTTTGCTATTCTTTTTAGGTGATGTTTTAGCAAAGATTATAGTTTGACTAATTAGTATATAGTACAGACCCCTACAAATTAAAGATTATCTTTAGTTAATTAATAATTAGGGTAGCTATAAATTGAATGAACTCTTCACTTATATCGTAATCTGAACCAATATGTACCAACCATATTCTTAACTATGTGGCACGATTTTGTTAATCAATTTCCATGTTATGGTTGTTACATTAATTTCATTCTTTAATTATGCTTAAATTAATATAAACAAGAAATTATTGCGTGGTTTGTTGCAGCAAAATACCTAATTCAGTAATTTCATGATGTATGGATACGACCACATTATGACACTATTTTTTCTTGAATATTTAGTGTAGAAACAATGATTGAGAATAAATTGAGTGTAATTTTATTCTTCTCCAAAGAGGTATATATATATATATATATACAAAGCTACAAGGTAAAAAGAGATAAAGAAGGAAAGAATCATATTCTAAGGAAATTACATAATCCTAGGAGAATAAGAGATCAGTCAACTATACAAATCTCTTGATCAATAATCTATATGATAATATATATTATACAAAAAATATATATATATATACATATGTCGGCGCTCCCCTCAAGTTGGTGTGTAGATGTCTATCATGCCCAACTTGTCAATTATATCATGAAAGGCCCTTCCTGAAATTGCTTTCTTGAGCATATCTGCTAGTTGATTTTCTGACTTAACAAATGGGAATTGTATAATTGGTCTAACTTTTCTTTGATGAAATGTCAATCAATCTCCACATGTTTAGTGCGGTCGTGCTATACAGGATTTTCTGAAATCTCAATCGCAGCTTTATTGTCACAATAAAGATTCATAGGTTCTTCACACTCAATTCTCAATTCCTTTAGAACCCTCCTAATCCACAGTAATTCACATACACCATGAGCCATTCCTCGAAATTCAGCTTCTGCACTTGATCGTGCTACAACCTTTTGCCTCTTGCTTTTCCAAGTAACAAGATTAACTTCTACAAAGGTAAAGTAGCCAGCAGTAGATCGTCTAGTCGTTTGATCACCTGCCCAATCCGAGTCTGTGTATCCTTCGACCTTAGAGACGCCATTCTTCGAGAATAGTAAGCCTTTTCCAGGGGAACTCTTCAAATACCTCAAAATTCGATATACTGCATCCATATGATCTTCACTTGGTGCATGCATAAATTGACTCACAACACTGACAGCATAGGCTATATTGGGTCTCGTGTGTGACAGATAAATTAGTTTTCCGACTAATCGCTGATAACGCCCCTTGTCTGTTGGAACTTGATTTGGAGAGATTTCAAGTCTGTGATTCATCTCTATGGGTGTCTAAACAGGTTTTGCAGTCAAGCATTCCAATTTCAGCTAACAAATCTAGCACATATTTTCGCTGTGAAAGGGAGATCCCTTGCTTAGATCTTGCAACTTCAATTCCTAGGAAATATTTCAACTGCCCCAAATCCTTCATTTCAAATTTAGTTGCTAGGTGTTCCTGAAGCAATTTCATTTCGTCGGTGTCATCCCCAGTCACAACCATATCATCCACATACACAATCAAGATGGTTATCTTTCCTTCTCTATGTTTTATAAACAATGTGTGGTCTGAATTACTCTGAGTATAACCAAATTCCTTCATTGTAGATGAGAACCTTCCAAACCACGCTCTTGGTGATTGTTTTAGTCCATATAAAGACTTTTTCAACTTGCAAACTATGCTTCCATGTGTGCACCCTTGACTCCAGGAGGAACTTCTATGTAGACCTCTTCTTCTAAATTTCCATTAAGGAAGGCATTTTCAACATCAAACTGTCTTAATGGCCATTCTCTATTCGCAACTATGGATATAAGAATCCGAATTGTATTCAACTTAGCTACAGGAGCAAAAGTCTCTTCGTAATCTATCCCATAGTTCTGTGCATACCCTTTTGCTACAATTCGAGCCTTGTAGCGCTCAATATGTCCATCCGCATTGAGTTTCACCGTGAAAACCCATCGACATCCAATTGTCTTCTTGCCCTTAGGTAACGGGACAAGTTCCCAAGTATCATTTTTTTTTGCAAAGCATTCATCTCCTCGTTCATGGCATTCTTCCAACTTGGGTCTGATAATGCATCCTGTACACAACTAGGGATAGATACACTGGATAGTTGATCAATAACGAGTGCATAAGACTTAGACAATCTGTGAGTGGAAACATAATTACCGATGGGATATTTAACATTGCTTTTAATATCCGGTTCATATTGCTTCCTCGGGACACCCTTCGTGGATCTTTTTGGGTATCTTTGAGTTGAATTATCATTCTTTTCAACAGATTCATTATTCGAAGGATTCAGAAGTACCTCAGAAAGAGTATGTTGGACATTCTGGGCAGATTCTTCAGTTGCTGGTGTAGACATGGGCAAGTATTGAGCAAGGTCTTCCAATTCGTGTACATGATCACTAGCCATGATCATGTCTTGAGTCAGGTCTTCCAATTCGTGTGCATGATCATTAGCCATGATCATGTCTTGAGTCAGGTCAGAATTGTTCGTATTTAGAGAGACTGACAATCCTTCTTCAATTTCTTCCAACTCATAAAACTCGTGCCCAATACCACTTTTTTGTCTCACATCTTGTTCGCTCTCCCCCTGACAAAAAGGACCAGATACTCCCCCTGAGTAATAAGGTTCAGATTCTCGAAAGGAAACATCCAACGTCACTTGTAATTTTCGAGTTTGGGGATCATAGCATCTATATCCCTTCTGAAATTCAGAATAACCGATAAATACACACCTTTTCGCACATGGATCTAGTTTACCTCGCAGAGTTTTAGGAATGTGGACATAAGCTATACATCCAAACACCCTAGGTTCAAGATTTGGGAGGTGTGGAACTGAAAGTTGTGATTCCATCTTCTGTTATGGGGTTTGAAATTCTATCACTCGAGAAGGTATCTGATTAATAAGATACGCAGCGGATTTCACAGCTTCTCCCCAATAGAACCGTGGCATGTTCATGCCAAAGAGTGATGCACGAACTACCTCCATTAATTGCCTGTTCTTTCTCTCCGCCAACCCGTTTTGTTGTGGGGTATACGGACAAGATGTTTGATGGCGAATCCCATGTTGATTCAAGAACTTTCCAAATAATGCATCTACAAATTCCGTTTCATTATCCGATTGTAAGACACGAATTTGTTTTTGATATTGTGTAGTCACCATCTTATGAAATTCTTGAAATGCCATACAAACATCATTTTTCTTATGCAACAAGGATACCCAAGTCATTCGAGTGCATTCATCAATAAACGTAACAAACTAACGAGCTTTGGACAAAGAAGGGACTTTTGTAGGACCCCAAACATCAGAGTGTATCACCATAAAAGGTTCTAAACTTTTATTATTCAGATTTGGTAAATAAGAAACACGATGACTTTTCGCTAATTCACAAATATCACAATCAAAATCCAAATTATTCAAAGTAGAAAATAAATTCGGCTTTAGTTTCCTGAGATACCCAAACGAAAGGTGTCCTAATCTTCGGTGCCACAACTATATGGTCTCTCGAGCCTTGTCTTCTCCATTGGTGGGGTATGCATGACTGAATCTTTGTCCTCCACTTTGGGTTAAATCCAAGTAATAAAGTTTGCCCCGTCTAACACCATAACTAAGAATCTTCTGAGTTAGAATGTCCTGAAACACACAAAACAGGGGCCAAAACGTTACAGTGCACGCAAAAGTCGATGTAATTTGACTCACTGATAATAGATTATATTCGAGGGAGGGGACAACAAGAACAGTATCCAGAGTAAGAGTATTCGATAAAACCACTGATCCTTCTCCCGTAATGGGAGAGGTACTCTCGTTTGCAGTAGATATCACCGATTGCAATGACGAGTGGACACGTTGTAACTGGCTAGGATCACTAGTCATGTGATCAGACGCACCTGTATCAATAATCCAAGTATTGTTCTTCGAAGTTGCAGAAAAAACATTAGTCTTACCGACTACACCAGGATGAGCAATATTAGTTGTAGGAGAGTTAACCATGGTCATGACTTGCACGCCTTCTGCCTTCTGCCACCGAAGTCGTCATAGTTTTTCCTGTAATCTTCTTTCTTCGTTTTTTTGTGAAGTCCCACCATCCTGGATAACCAATAAGTTCATAGCACCTCTACTTTGAATGACCATTTTCACTACAGTATTCACATACTAGGTTATTAGGCCTTCCCGTCGATAGATTATTACAATTCTTCGATGCACCAGATTGTGGTCCTTTGTGATTTTGATTAGCCACCATTGTTGTACTTTCAGAGATTGGGCGGGATCCTCCCATCTTTTGCCTTTGGTTATATTCTCTACGAACATATGCATACGTACTCTCCCGATCTAGTTTAGGGTCCTTTCGCAGAATTTCCCCATGAACTTGATCGAATTCGGGATCAAGCCCACTCAAAAATATATGAACTCGAAGCTTTGCCATGGCCGAGTGCAATTTGACCACTCCTTCAACTGTTCCTTCCTGTGACGTGGTTCTGTGGTCAATTTCCTGAAAAATAGCAATGAGTTCATTATAGTATATCGATAATGGGCGACCATTCTGAGTGGTCGAGAATGATCTTTGATTTAATTCGAAGAGGCATGTTTCGTCAGATCCATCATAGATGGTCTTAGCTACAGCCTCCCAAATCTCCTTCGCTGTAGCTAATCGGATAAATCGCTGCATCAATGATGGGCTCATTAACTCAATCAACCAACTCTTTCCTTTGTGGTTTTCTGTAATCCATGTCCCGTAGTTGGGATCTTCAGGTGCTGGTTTCTTCGTTTCTCCGATGAGGTACCCTACTTTATTGCAGGCACCAATACGCATCTCCATGAGTTGAGACCATATAGGATCATTATTCTCATCTAATATGATATTGGTAGGAAACGCCGAATTGTCTTGGTGGATGACAATTGGGGCTGGCGTTGCTGTGGCTGAAATAATAGAGTTTTTTTCTTCCATCGATTTGCAAGAATTCGAAAAAATACGAGGTTCGAAAAAATACGATATTCAATATACGAGTACAGTTCGTTTTGGTTCAGAATTGCTCTGACACCATGTAGAAACGATGATTGAGAATAAATTGAGCGTAATTTTATTCTTCTCCAAAGATATATATATATATATATATATATATATATATATATATATATATATATATATATATATATATATACAAAGCTACAAGGTAAAAAGAGATAAGAAGGAAAGAATCCTATTCTAAGGAAATTACATAATCCTAGGAGAATAAGAGATTGGTCAACTATACAAATCTCTCAATCAATAATCTATATGATAATATATATTATACAAAATATATATATATATAAATATTGCGACATTTAGTTTCGGACAAGTTTCCGATAGAGTGACGGACACGACACGACACAACACAATATTGAAAGATAAATGTTTAATAGTGTATGTGCATTATAATTACAAAACTTTAACAACGGAGACTTTGGGCGTTTATAAATAAGGGAAAATTATTATATAAAAAATAGTAACTTTCGATTTTTTTAAAAGCCAAAATCTTATATAATGTCGTAAAAAGTATTTGAAACTGAGGAAAAACTTGTGAATAATAACTAAGAAAATAGGAATCGTTGGCTGTCATTGTAATGGGAGGAGGATCTTGCAGGAGTTCTAAATTTTAGAAAGTTTTCTCTGCAGAAAGCCAACTTTTTCTTCTTTTTTTTTTTTCACGCATATTCTTTGCAGAAAGCCAGATTTTTTTTTTTTTCAAAATACTATTGTATTTTACGAAATCTTAAGAAAAATATGCAATATTTTGGAAAATTTTGAGACTGATCAATGAAGGCTTTTTGGTAGACTGATCAATGAAAGCTAGCAGTGAAAACCTGTATATTTTCTGATAATTTATTTCAATTTGAGCTACATTAGGTTACATTATTTTTATTAAGAAAAGTATCGTCGACCGTGCAGTGTTCAGAAAAAGATAATAATTAATTAAGAAGCACTTTTACCACTTTTAAAAAACTTTTATTTATTTATAAAAATAATCAAAAAAATTATAGAAGCTAGCTAAAGTTAGGAGCGGTACTATAAATTTTTTCTTGGGAGGCAAAACATTACAGTTTATTATAGATAAAATTTGCTATTTTTTTAATATGAATATATATTATTAATTATTTTAGTATAATATTAGTTACTGGGTTAAAAATCTAAATTTATTTTTATTATTTGGGTATAAAAACACCTAAAAATAGGGTAAAAACTTACAAAATCTAATTTTTAGGGGATCCAAAAAGCTATTTTATTATATAAATAAGGTTTTAATATATATAAAAAGAAATTTGTCTTTATTTAAATTTAACAGTATGAGGGAAGGAGTATTTTGAAATTCAAAATACTGAGAAAAAAATATAAAAAAATTACTATTTTTTTAAATTTGCAAACATTTCCACACTAATCCTCTTTATTTTTCCCTACCTATTAAAAGCGTGTGAGCTTTACGACCGGCAAGGGCCCAAAGTTCTTAAAAGCGCGCTGGCCAGGTGTTAATGGGCCCCCGCTTTTGAAACCGACCAATTAGCGGGCCCTATGCTTCTCCCACAAGGAAAGAATAACGTGACACGTGTCAAATTTCAGAATTAAATGCAAATTTCTCAAATTAATTACCAACTAATTACCTCCTATTAGGGTCGGTTGACCGTTGGGATTTGCAACTACCACATTTGTTTCTCTACTTCGCAGTCCACATGGACCAATGAAGGGTCTCGCACGTGATATGCACGTGATTTATCAAATAAAATTTTTGGATTTTGAATTATGCATGACTAATATTGATTATGGGAGACAATTGGTTTGGTGGAAAACACATGAGTAGTTGGAAAATGGTGTGTAATATGTGGATAATTTAATGATCTACTTTTTTTTTAAAGGAAAAAAAGACAAAATAAATTAATTATACTAATAAGTAATAACTATGGATGAAGTAATTAAACAAATTATTTTCTTGTAGGGTTGTGTTATTTTTGTAGGAAAAGTTTTAAAATATATGATTGTGTCGGAATTTGGTTAGTTGATCTAACGGTCGACGATGGCTCGAACAATCACTCAAGTATTTGTAGAATCGGATATGTCTTCGACCTGAAATACTCTGACTTGATCGATAGAGGATCAACTTTGAGGTCGTCTTCATTGTGTCCACTGACGTGGTTCGTTTAGACAAGTCATATACCAGATAATTAAAAGAACGTGGGAAGTCCTAGAAGCAGGGTTCACATCATATCAATTGTCTCTACTTTGAGACCGGACAATTTTGTCCTATAAATTTAACAATTTTATTGCAAGTCAAAAGGATCTCTGGTATAAATATTTCGACGCTCAAGTAAGTGATAGGACTTAAAAGACAAATATTCAAATTAGCGTGGGAAGTTAGTATTGATTCTTTTCATTAGTATTTCATATTTAATACGAGATAATGTTTAAGATATATTTCAAGAAATAAAATAAGCTAGTAATTAGATTCAATCATACAAAAATGATATGGATATGGGATATATAATGCATGGAGGACAAGAAACTAGAGTGAAACATACATGAAGGGGATGTCATACAAATGGCTGATTCTACAGTCATGCATGTTGGGATTAAGGGAACCAATATCAAATCAAAATAGACTTCAGAGGATGACCCAATTTTGGCATTTTTTGGGGATAGAAATGAAATAAGGGAATTATTTAGGAGATCACCCCTCCTCATCCTAATACTATTCTCGTCTTAACTTCAAAGTTTTAATAGGATCCGACGTATTAGTGCTGATTGCACCCTTCAATTTTGGCATTTGATTATATAGCATATGCAAATTATGAAATAAATTAATTTTATTATACCTTCTCTTATATTAGTGGAAATTAAGAGAACTAATTGGGCTTGAATTCAAGATCCCTTTTACATGTATTCCACTTTGATATAAACATTGAGAAAAACTTATTGAACTAATTGGGATTAATTCGAAATTTCAAAAATATTTTGAATCACAACTTCACTCATATCAGGCGATAAAAGGTTTTCAAAATGGAAGTTCAAAGATTAGATAACCATAAGTACAAGATCTTACTCTTTATTAAAAATTAATACTTATAAGTTTATAATTATTATTACGTCTAAATTCATTAAATTTTATTTAAAATGAGTTGATGGGACCAACGGTCCAGTGTCGTGTCCGTATCGCCGTTGTGTTACATAACTCCTGCTTTTACATAGGATAAGTAGACGCATCACATTATACGGTTGCATGATATTGATACTAGAATTAGAACGGCTGCCAAGCAGCACCTGCTACGTGCCTAAAATAAGAGAAGTTGCTAAAATAAGAAAAATAGATTTCTTATTATTTATTCTTCCTACCCGATTCAGGTACTGCAAAAACCCAATTAAAAAAAATTCTATAGAATTTGAATCCTAAAATTTACTTAACGGATCTAGTGCCTGATCTCACTAGACCAACTAAGGTAGGATCACTGAGATTGTTATATATGAGATCACTTTCAAATGTTTGGTTATTTTAATGAGTTCAAGATCTTGGAATTAAATATCTTTGTCACAAATATTTGCCAATTGAAAGTTTTTGGCCTTGGGCTTGGATCATTATCAGTTTTTATGTATTGTATTCTACAATTAGTAAGCAAGGATAGGGTTCAAACCTTAGCTTATATATGGAGAAACTGAATTAGAAGGATCGCCCCGAATTAGGTATCTGCAGTACTAGAGATCGGAAAAAGATCGGAAAAAGAGGGGTGGGAAACCAAAATAAAAACTAAAATGATATTGACCTAACTACTCCCAATTTGGGCATAAATATGTACTTTACATGAAATATTTTGATAAAAAAAAACCCACACTCACACAACAGAAACTAAAAAAAAATAAAAAAAAAAGAAATCAAAATGACTACTCTCATCGCATGATATTACAACAACATAGCTAATATACATAAATCCTTAATTGACAGTGTCAACAAAATTTCGTTGCTATTTTACCTTCTATTTCTTCTCCATCAGGGCTTCATTGGAAACTACCAGAGCAGACTGCAGATAAAAGAACAACACTTTTACTGAGGAAATTGAAGCTTTAGTTTTACATTTTTTCCCAATAATTGTTACTTTTTTTGGGCAAATTACATCTGCTATCCTTTAAATTGAGTGAAATTACAAACTGATCCCTCTAGTTTGAAAATTTACCGTATAGTTCCTGAGGTTGTCAATAAATCTGTAGATCTTTCTAAAATACTCCCACTTAGGGTTTCAACTCGGGATATTTTCGTGGGTATTTTTGGAAGACGTACACATATATTGAAACTTCAAGGACTATAAGGTATTTACTCAAACTACACGGATGGATTTGTAAATACACCAAACTTTGTGGCAGTCAGATGTAATTTGGCCTGCTTTTTATTTCCCGTAAATGCATCCAGTAAATCTCGTGATGACTCACCGTATTAAGAAGTCTAAGGGCAGCCGGACGTGTAAATTTCCTTGCGAAAAGGAAGCATTTTGAGGGTTTCCCTTTGCTTGTGCACCATTCTCTTCTATATTCAGTCTCGTAATAGATGTTATCTACATCCTGGAAATGCAGTACAATTGGCATGAAACATTTATTTTGTGTATTAACTGTATATGGCATCAATTTTGTGAGACATCCAAAATAGGGACAGTATACTATTCACATTTATTTAGAGGGTGATTGGCTAAGCCATTTTAAAGAGCTTATAAGATGGTCGATCTTATTTTAATAAGATCTCTAAGTGTTTAGATAAAAACCAGATTATGAGCTTATAAGAAGTTAGTAATGACAATTGTGTAATTAATATAGTCCAAAACTAAAAGATAAGTTAGTATTCCCCAACTTACTTGGAAGGTGCTTATAGGCTCTTTTCGTCTTATTTTAATATCGTATAAGCTCTTTTAATAGAAAATATGCCAAACACTGTGCTTATAAGCTCCTAGACAGCTAGCTTATTAGCTATTTGGAAGAGCTTGTAAGCTCAGCCAATCACCCTCTAAGTTTTGAATAACAATACACTTGCTATAAATATCTAATATATACACAGATTTTTCAATAAGATTGATCAGAGAATTCATACAAATTTCATCAAATTATACATACACATGTTTATATTTATACGTATTCATGGCATCTGATATACATATATATACAGTATAAAATTGTGATAAAGTAGTTTAGGCCGGTGTAAATTCAAATATATAATAAGAATTTGTAACAAGACTCGTCACAAAATTAATACACATGAAATTTACCAAATTATTATTATTTTTTTGGTCGTAAAATTTACCAAATTATACTTGCATGTCTTTATGTTTATAAAACAAACTCAGTGTGTCTTGATATCTATTCTTCTCACCATTAAACATCACAAAATCGGAACGGTAAAATCGTAAATTCATAATAAACACACCTTGATGGATTGGATAAGGGTGGGAGTAGCATCAGCCAGCTTATAAGTAACAGGATGCCACCCTTTCCTTTTAGGGTCTCTAGAAGATGAAAGATCCCAAGAACTATGAGTCAAGGACCTTCTTGTAGTTTCTCCTTCAAGCCCTTTTTGCTGATCATTTGACAAAGAATAGGCAAAGAATCAATGCAAACTGACCATATTACAATTTTTTTTTTTTTTGTATTTTGGTCACAGACCATATTACAAGTAATATAGCTCAATGTATGTTTTGTGTCTATGAAAGAAGATCAACTTACAGCAACCAAGGTTTGAACATAATGCTCATCTGGTATGCAGTTATGCTCCTTAGATCCATCAGCAGGCTGTACAAGGCAGAAATTAATGGAGAAACAAATTAAAAAAATTGTGCCTATACTCTGCTCGTTATTTTGTGAAGATTACACAATATTAAGATGTAATTTCAGCAACTTATATATGTAAAATAAAGCAACAGAGAAACTCACTTACAAGGGGATGTTCTCGCCAAAATTCTGGTAAAGACTTCTTCTGCTTAGTGGAAAGAAATGAAAAAGAAGTTACCAAAATTGTTCAAGATAAAATTGCATGCATGAGTGGTAACTGGTACGTGAAGATATTTGATGCGAATATAGTTCTAATAGAGTCAAGAGAGACATGAGACTCATGACTCATGCAAGATTCGGATCTGGAGATATTGTCCTCAGATTCAAATCTGTATCAAATATCTTCATGGACTAGCTTCTGAGATGAAGAAAGTATTGGGTAATATAAGTGCAAATTGGAATATAGAACAATTAATGAATTATATGTTATTACTTTAATGCTTCTCGGATCATGTAATGTCATCATGACGTATACTCAGTATCATAACGTGTATATCATCAAGTGGTTATGACTATTAATGAGGCTTGTAAAAGACAGAAAAGGAAACATTCAAACTTGTACACATTTATAATGAGGATACTTGCCTTGCAATGCTGCTCAAACATAGGGTATACAGTATCATCTTGAACTACAATTTCAGCATGCTTTCTGGTCAGGACAACCCACTGCAAGAACCAAAACAATGATAGTGGGAAATGAGACACAATTTTCTTTTGGTCTTTTTCATGCCCATTTTACTTCCTGCGAGCCATGAGGGTATTTTCTAAACTAGTTTTGCTCTGGGAAGCATGAAATGAAACAAAAATAATGTTACCTGAGATCCTTTCCTCCAGTTTTCAGCTGGAATCACTGGATGCATATTTGGATTGTACCGTTCTTCTTTTTTATCAGCAAAGCTGCATCCACGATTACAATAACATCAAAATATCATAAAGTGTATCCTTTACTTCTCTTATATTGCTAGTAATCTCGACATATTTTTCAGAAGAAATTTTTTTTTACCAGAAGAAAAGTTGTGGAACGAAACTCAAAGATAAAAACTGATTTCTTCATAAACAGATCTCAAAAGCTCCGTAATCAGATATCAGAAACTTGTGCGAATCTTGCCTAGGAAACAATGAGTAAGAATCACACTAACCTGTCAACAAAGCTAGTTGAGGTAGACATTACATAGTCGTATATGTAGCTGAAATTGTACAGCGGTATGCAGCTGTAACAAAATTAACATATATCAGTTACACAGTTTGATGAGAACTTTAATGAGAAACTTAGAACATATAGAAGGAATATTAAAAGTATTATCATGGATCAAACTTTCACCTGTCTGAGAGGAAAAGAAATCGTTCATTATACTGATCTTTTAGTGCATTTTCAAGCAAAATACGCTCAGCCTGGATCATGCTGGCTTCTCCCCAATCTACCTGGAAATGAAGCATCACTTGCTAAGTATCAATTGCATCACAACAAAGAAACCGACTCCAAGTTTCAAACTTAAAATTAAGATACATGCAGCACTAATATGCTAAAAATCATCACAAGGGGCATAAACTGCCATATTTTTCACTAGAAACAATAACATTGCTAAGAGAAATATGCCATAAACAGGACGTCTCAGTAGATATAGATATGTATATGTTTGTAACAGCTGATCGGAAGTATATTACACGAAGCTCAAATCTTTAACTGGAATTAAACCTGTATGCTCTCATTAATCTGACGATTTAAGAAGTATTTCGATCTTGTAGTTGCCGTGTTCAACAAGAAACCGGGTCTTGAATGAACGTAGACTGAAAATCTATTCTCTGCATCACCCTGCAAAACGACAGAAGCATTTCATTTGCAAAAATCACATATGACTTATTCATAGAGATTATGAAATGTTAATTTTAGATTACAATTTCATGAGAATGACACTAGTATTAAATCGTCTAAGTCCTTATATAGAAGTTGCTAGCAATTTGCCAACAATACTAAGAATCACCAAATACAGACAGATAAACTACTATTTACAGGAATTAACACAATCCGTGTTAGTATATATAAATTCGGAACTTGCTCGTATCCAAGACCCACCAATGCTGTCATTCTTTTATAACAAAAAATGGAACCCAATCAGAATGCCGATTGTCATGATGCTAAAAATAGAATAAAAGAAAAAATCAAAGATAGAAGATTAAAAATAACAGAAAAAGCAATAAATGACTTGCAAATACTTCAGAATAATTTGACACAAAATATGAAAACAATCTGAAACATTACCCCGAAAAACACATCCCAAACTACATCAAGCGGAATCCGATTCCTCGCAATAAAAAGGAAAGCAATCTTCGGCTTCTGAATCGAAGGCGGAGATATCAACGACAGCATCTTGATTGTGCTGTATTCCCATTCCATCCACACAAAAGTCGCCAAAAAAAACACTAGAAAAAGCATCACGAACAGCTTCCACCTCCATCTGTGATGAAATTTCTGCGAATTCGACTTCCGCATCATCGATTCTGCACTTCTTCCCTTCACTTCCCAACCCTCTGGATATAGCACAAGCAAACAAGCTCCAAATATACACAAACTCCAATCGTTGCTTCCATTTTTTGACTAACAGATCCACATAGAACGATTCAAAGCTCAGTATTCAGCATTAATTAACTATGTAGCGCCTGGAACATTAGACGGCGAAGAAATCGGACAAAATATTTGAAGTGGGACAAGAAAAAATGGAAGAAAACGGAGAGAAAGAAGTTGTGAGAGTGACGAAGACTTGGAATGGTTGGAAAGTGAGATCAGATTATTATACGAGTAATTTGTAGCACTCCAATCTCAGTCATATGCAGATCGCAGCTGCCTTATGTTTTTCGCTGGAAATTGTATCTTACTATTTGAGTTTTCATATTTCCTTTTTCAAGAGAAATGTTTATCTATCTTAAATACTTTAGTTTATTTTTTAGAATTTTGTCTTAATTTGGAGGAATAATTTATTTATTTACTTTTTTATGGATCAGTGTTAACTCCTTCGCCGAGCAACAAGGAGTATGCCCCATGACTTCGAGTATATTGTTTCTTGACATATATTACCCTCTGTTTTTACTACTTTACTTTTTTTTAACTTTAGTTTATATTTTAACTTTTCTAGAAACAGTAGAGTTTACAAGCACCCCCTAAATCATAGGTTACACAATCAAAATCAACATGTGGTACAAAATCCAACCCAACAATGCTAGCTGATACTGCATTATGACTAAAACATGAATTACTCTCTTAGTACACGACGAATAAAAAAGAAATCACAAGAAACAAAACATACAGAAACATTCCTAATATTATTAATAATCGGCACTTAGAAACTACAATTTTAAAGCTTATCAATAAAATTTCAACAATCATCTTCAAAAATTACCTTTTGCCACTCAAAATGACGGGCTAACTTAATTGATATGTTTCCTAACTATGATAGCAATTGGATAACTAATCCGAATTGATTTTGTCCCAAAAATTTAAAATGTGTACCTAATAAGTAGTTAATGCCATGATTATTGCTGCCCCCATCGAAAGAAGGTGAAGAGTTATATGATTATCATTTGGTTTTAAAGTTAACATAAAAAACGATTTCTCTATGTACTATGATAGAATGTTTGTGTTGAGTTATTAATATTGTGCAGATAATAAATGTGAATTATTTTTGCATAATCTCACTGAATAATTTTATCCAAAATTTTTAATTTAAATCCCTTCTAGTGGATGTACTATTAGTTAAAATTATTATTTTTTGATGAATTACTTTAGTTGACTTTATACAATTATAGGCACACAAAAATAATATCTGAATTAACATTACCACCAATAGTTGACTTTTATTAGTTTGACCTAATTGCATGTGGCAAGAGGCCCTAATTTCTGGTCTAGTCACAGTACAGCTTCTTTTATGTTTAGTTGGAATTTTTATCTAAATCAGGTTAAAAATATATCATATTAAAAAAATATTATATCTATTAAGTGGTTTCACAGATTTTGAGAATATCGTTCCATAAATTTTGATTTTATTTTTAATAGAAAAATTAAAAAAATAATATGAAAGTGCTCATTTTTATTAAGGTTTTCTAATGATAGTAAGAGTTAATGGTAAATTTATGTAATTTTTAAATATCAAAGCATGTGTATATAATTAGACCAAACCTCCAGTGTAATTAGTCCTATATATTTCATTGACATTATTTACACTATATTTCTAGTCGTCGAATTTGGACGGCTATCGTTTCTTCAATAGAAGATTCTAGAAAGTTAGAATCACTCACACCTTTAGAGAGGATAACACATGGGTTGATTTCCTAACAAAGAAAAGTCGCAATAAAATGAATCGGATTGTTCTCCTGGACAGTCCGTGTACCCGCTCCTTCAGTAGCTCCTTGACATCGCTAGGGCTGATTTTCGTTGTTTTTCTGGGCCAAATATACATGGGCCAGCTTAGTTCTATTGTTGGGCCCATTGTCATATTTACTGAAGCCCATTAGTTTTCGCTGCAAATTTTCGGGCCCAGTAAGATATAAATCGTACGAAGACGCTAGCTGAAAAGAAAGCAAAAAAAAATGGAAGCATCATCTTCTACACTCTCTTTCGTAAGGTACTTTCTATCTCAACATTCGAAGCTCTGCGGATGATACTTTCTCATACTTCACTTTAATGATAGGCAATTTATCAGGGTTGATAGATAAACCATGTGAAGTACCATTTTTTTTTCCTTCTAATTTGATATTTTTTGATTCATGGAAAATCTGAAAGCCCCACCGGTAGAGAAATTGGGAGAAGCTCGAGTTGGGCGGTTCCTGATTTTGTGAAATTACAACGAAACCCCTCGAAACGCAGGTATTTACCGTCGGGGCTGTGTTTAGCTGCCGCAAATGGTGGACTATCGAGGACGCTGAAAGGGGTTGGGGCAGGCGATGGCATCATCATCGTTGACCATGGTTCTCGTCGAAAGGAATCCAATCTTATGCTGAGTAAGCTCTTTTCTTTTGCTAGTTGTAATTAATAATAGAAAGAAATTATTCTGATTTTGGTTAACTGTAAAAATGCTAAAATTAGTTAATTATTTAATCAGGGATGGAGACATAATTTGTTTTTGTGATTATTGTTCAGACGAGTTTGTGGATATGTTCAGAGAGAAAACAAAGTATCCAATCGTAGAGCCTGCTCACATGGTAAAGACTATAAATTAGATGTTCATCAATAGCATTTGCGTTTGGTTGAGTGAAAGCTTTCCGTATTCTTTGTTGACAATTAGGAACTTGCTGAACCATCTATTAAGGATGCTTTCACTTTATGTGTTCGTCAAGGAGCTCAACGTGTTGTCGTGAGCCCATTTTTCTTGTTTCCAGGAAGACATTGGAACCAGGTAACTTGATACATGGTCTTGAAATAACTTTTACGAAGTTTGTGTATTGATTCAATGAAAAGGGTGATTATTTCAAACCACCCCTTCTCTCATATGTCAACTTCCAGAAACCTTTCCTTTGACATAATAAATGAGTAATTACATCTACATCCCTTTGGATATTGGCAATTACAGCTGGTACCTGCAAGTTTGGAAAAGCTACAATCACTCTGTACAAATATTTAAAGTTACAAACACCACCGTATACTAGGGAGTGGTTTTTTGTAATTCTTCAAAAGTCCCAAGGGTGGTTTGTGTAATTTTTAAAGATTTTAGGGAGTGGTTGTAGATTTGTCAAACTTAATGGTACCACCTGTAGTATTACAATCTCGGAGGAGTATAAATGTAATTAACCGTAAAGTATTCAAACACGACATATAATTCCAAGATATATGTATTTTCCATGCAGAAAAAACATAACAGACCACATACATTTTCAATAGTACCTAAAAAAAAATTCAAACTTCACCAGAATAATTCAAGCATATTTTCAGTCTCACACGCTTGCCGAATACAACAGTCTTGAACTTTGACAATTGTTGCAAATTGGAAAAAGTTGTTCGAAAATAAATCAAACAAGCCCTTTTAGAGCTTATTACTGGATCTTGAAGATTAATTAAAAATGACCTTTTGTCATTTGCATTGAACAGGATATTCCTTCTTTAGCAGCTGAAGCTGCAAAGGAGCATCCAGGGATCTCATATCTCGTTACTGCTCCACTCGGTCTTCATGAACTGCTTGTGGTATGAGTTTATGTTTTTTCTTGACCTCAATTTCTATAATCAGAAAATGTCTGCTGAAGATATAAATCAGGGCGAGTTACATCTACTACCCTTGAGGTTTGTGGAAATTACAAAATAGTACCCTAGGTATCATAAATAATGATTAGGTCCCTGACATATCACTTTTTCTTTTTTTTGTAATACTAAACGGAAATTTGGAAATGTCATGGATGCCCCTGACAATATTTAGAAAAAGATTATAAATTTACAAAAAAAGTCCCTCATCGTTTTGCTTAATACAAAACAATCCTACTAGTTGACTAAAATAACAAAATAAATGGTGTTTTGCTCTCATAAAACTGAAATATAGGCAAGGAATAAGTGAGTGTATTTTAGTAAAATTGATTTCTTTGTAACGGAAATAGTAATGGAACCCTAACGGATGGGGAAAGTCACAAACGGAATTAATTGTTAGGGACCTCATCACTATTTTATGATGCCTGAGGAACTATTTTGTAATTTCCACAAACCTCAAGAGTACTAAATGTAATTTGCCCTATAAATTATAAGCTTATATGGTGATTTTGTATTGCAGGATGTAGTGAATGACAGAATCGGTCATTGTTTGAGCCATGTTGCTGGTGATGAAGATGAGTGTTCTGTTTGTGCTGGAACTGGAAAATGTAAGGTCTATAATCAGTCTAGTTGATAGGTGATAACTGATAACCATATTACATTTTCGACGTGATTGATCACTTTCTCGAAGAATATACATTAATTATTAAAAAAAATAATGAGAAATTACATTCTTACCCCTCCCCAGAAAGAACAAATTGTCTTTCACAATACAATTTATGCAAGCAGGTAATAATCTTTTTGTTGAGTAGGATGATGATGAGGTTGTGTTGAAGGGCCACAGAACATTCCACCAGATTGAGGGAAGTAAATTAGGGCAACTGGGAGAGTAGAAAGAAGCATCATAAGTCCCATGATAGAGATGCTTGTTTGAGTCGACATATTATTTGTGCCTGAAAAAAGCAGAAGCTGTGTCACCACAGCACCTATTGTACCACCACTTCCTGCCATTCCTGACACCACGCCCAATGACCTACAGCCACATGTACCCAGAGTTAATACGAATGTAGTGTCGTGTTTGCAAACTCTACTACTTTTAAATGGAGAAGCTAAAGTTGACAAACAGTAAATGATAAAAACACACACTAAAAAAAAAAAGTTGAATATTTGAACTCTTAATATTTTAGGATACTCCATTGCAATGGACTCTTAATAATAGGGTCACAAAATAATAATGTGACACCACCTTAATACATGTTTGAAGTTTTATAATAAGTTGAATTTATATGCGAATTTTTTAAATATAAAAAATCGATTTGTTAGTAAATCAAACTTTAAAATATTCAGATTTAATTTATCCTTTATAATAATATTGCCAAATAATAATAGATTAATAATAATGTGACTCAAGTAAATAGTATAATATTTTGTTAAAATTATATGAAATGCAACCCAAAGCTCCACATACGTACCTCTTAGAAAGAAAAGGAACAACACCAAATGTAAGGCCTGAAGCAGCTTGCACGAACAACGAGAAACAACACATCACCAAAACAGAGCCCCACAGCGAGTTAATCCGTCCAAGCGTAAAGCACAGCAATCCCGCCACCATCTCCGCCACCCACAAGCTCCACAACCGCCCTCTCATCCCGAATTTCCGCCCCATCGCGTCGGAAACCACTCCTCCCGCTGGCCGCGACACTATATTTGCCAACCCAAAACTGGCGGCGATCGCCCCCGCCGTCGTCATGTCCAGACCGAACCTGTCGTAGAAGTACTGCGCGATTATGTTGTCAGTCGTTAATTCGACGCCGAAGCAGAACGCGTATGTCAGTCCCAAGATCCACGCTCTGTAATTCGTGACCCCGTTGAGGAGGATTGTTAGAGCGTTCTCGCCGCCGGGTTTGGGGGGTCGTTTGTATTTTCCGTCGGGTAAGTCTTGCCCCGCGCAGAGGACTAGTAGTGCGGTAACTGTTTGGAGAAATGCCGGAATGAAGAACGCGGTCCGCCATGCAGTGGAAGATGGGAATTTCACTGTATCGACGAGGAAAGAGTATATAAGCGGCATGACGAGCTGGGTGACGCCGGAGCCGACGTTTGCCCAGCCGGCGGCGACGCCGTTCGCCACCGCGACGACGTTGCCGGAGAACATGGAGCTCATCCAGAACTGGCAGGCGACGAAGTTCGCGAGAGAGAAGCCGATTAAGAATCGGACTATAACGAAAGACGTGGCGTTCGAAATGAAAGATACAGAAAGGACGACGGGGGCGGTGAGGAGGGAGAACGCCGCGGAGGCGGCGCGGGGACCGACGAGGTCGCAGATGGGTCCCATGACGAAGCGGGATAAGATGGCGCCAGCGAATGAGGCGACTCCGGCGCGGCCGACATCGGCGGGAGTGAGATTGAGGTCGCGGCGGATGGCGGGGAGCAAAGGGGGGATGGAGAAGGTTGAGAAGAAGCAGGAGAAGAGTGAAATCCAGGCGAGGTGGAAGGCGCGCATGTGCGGCTGAGATATCGAGAGTGGGCGGAACACGGTGGCTTTGTGATCGGAATCTACTGGTATATCCATGACCGAGTTTTTAGCTATTTTTGGTTAAAGAATGCGTAATTTTCTGAGGGGCTTTTGTTTTTTTGGGCTGTTTCAGCTTTTTGGTGACTTGAAATACTAAAACGCAAAATTCTAGTTGAATTTTATTGCATGTTATAAAGATTTTTGTATGTATTATGTAGTTTAATTAGTAGATTAAATTAAGAATTGTTAGAAATATTTTTTTTAATTAACTTGCGTAAAAGTATAAAAAATTAACGAATATGGTGAAAGATTAAATGTTAATTAAACTTCCTTTATTTGTTTTTCATAAGAATTCTAATGTGGTTGATCAAATATAAAATACTTGTTTATTTCTATCAATTTAAAACATATCAATTTTTTTCCTTTTTCTTCACAAAATCAATGATTTACGGGTACAAGTTAAATACCAAAGTTTTTAATTATTGGGATAATCACATTTACGTTCCCAATTTAGGAGAAAATATAGCTATGATCATTAGACTATTGACTCTGTATAACCTTTGGGTCATGTTGGTAGTCATTTTCTTGTTTCTAATTAGACGCTAATTTTTATTAATCGGACAACAGTTTAATCATTTCGCCCAAACATTATATAAAAATGTTATGTGTAATTTAGTTATTTTGCAGCTTTTCGTTAAATTTTTTTTGGTAGACGTTAGAAGATCTGTCTGTAATTTCTAATAGTTGAAGGGGCTATCGATTATCGTCGTATTTACCCTTGGATAAGTCCAGGGGTGTTAGTGTAATTATCCTTAATTATATATCACATTATTGATCATTAATAACACCTGCAGTCCTGCACATTTATATTGAATTTTGTTCACTGATCAAATCTGATACTTATACGCTCACAATTAACTTTATAAACTTTTATGCTATATTAAATCTTTTTTTTATATATGTATAATTTTGTGAAGTGAGAAAGATAAATCTTATTACCATGGACCCAAAGTACAACGTATGATGTGTTTTAAGTTGAACCCACTAAAACATCTGCTGCAAAAAACATGGCCATCGTTAGAGATCAAATTGAGTTTGACAACTTTTTGGAATAAAGACGAAAACTACCGATGGAGATATTAGGATTTATGAACAATACAATCGGGTTTTTCCTACACCAATCTAAAGAGATAAAAACTATGAAACACGAATACGACACATACATGACATGATAAAATTAAAGAAATAAAATTAACGAATTTCTGACATTCCTCAAGCATGTGCATATCGCTTGTAAAGTTTTTGGCCAAGAAATTAAACTGAAAGTCCGTCAATTTGGAGATGTTTGATAAATCTAATTAGTTTAAATTACAGTTAGATGCACGATTATAAATCGAGAAATATTGAAAAATCCTGCAAATAAATTTTTTCCCATATATAAAACCTAAAACTGAAGAGGGGGAGAATTAACAGTGGTTTCTCATTTAATAGTCCACTTCTCATAAAATTCTGGGTAAGTTTATTAAATAACCCTTTTAAGTTTCTATTTAATTAAATAACCCTCAAGTTTGGAACTCTTTAATAAATAACCCTTTTTACTAATTAACATGAATAATAATATTAATAACTTATCTAATTAAGAAAAATAGTTTACCCACTTTTAAAAATATAATTTTAACCCCAAAACTTAGAAATACTACAAATCAAACCCAAAAAATATTTACAAACCCTAATTTGTCATCCCAATTTGATGAATTTTTATCCTCTCTTCTTCATCTTCCTTCATTTTTCTTGCATTTTCTCCACGTAGAAGACATCATCTCAAGGTATTTGATCACTTCTTCTTCTCTTTTGCAAACATTCTTCCAAATACTTTTATATTGAAATCCTATATTATCAAAAGAAGTATTGTGGTCCAAGATAAAATATATTTAAGGAGGATTTCCACAAAAGTTGAACTAGAAAGTTGAAGGTAAGAACTATTTTGTACCCATATCAAATATATATCTAGTTGGGAAGATGGGTAATGAGATTTTGATGATTTTTGGCGAAATTTTTTTCTGCTCTGCTCGATCTCGATTTCGCGACCCATAAGCGATCTCTGAGATCGCTTAAGAGTCGCGAGATCGCTTTTTAATTTAGCGCAAAACTAAAAAGCGATCTCGCGACCTTAAGCGATCTCAGAGATCGCTTAAGGGCGCGGCGCGAGATCGCTTTTTAATTCAGCGATCTCGCAAATTAAAAAGCAATCTTGCGACCTTAAGCGATCTCAGAGATCGCTTAAGAGCGCGGCGCGAGATCGCTTTTTACTTTAGCGAGATCGCAAAATTAAAAAGCGATCTCGCGCCGCGCCCTTAAGCGATCTCTGAGATCGCTTAAGGTCGCGAGATCGCTTTTTAATTTTGCGCTAAATTAAAAAGCGATCTCAGAGATCGCTTAAGGTCGCGAGATCGCTTTTTAACAGATTTCGCATCCAATAAGACCTCTCTTTTAGCAATCACAATAAGCACTTCTAACAAGGATATTTAAGCACTTCTGTATACAAAATTACACTATAATTCTTTTTGAATTCAAATTTATAATTTTCTAAGCTATTTACTGATATTCTTTTTTTTGTTTTTATAATGCAGATATTTAATTGCATTCAATGAAAGCATTTATTGTAGGTGTTGTATATGGCGATTGGGTGGAGAAAGAAAGTGGTTGGGAGTGGTATGCAAAAGGTAATGTAACTACACCACTTCTTTTGAGTACAGATACTACTTATGAGATGTTTATTGATGAAATTATCAAAAAGAGCGAGCTGAGTTGCTTACCTACTGATGTACATGTGAAGTATATTATAACAAGTGCACATCCGAACGAAAAAGTACATCCTACTGAAATAAAGTCGGATGAAGATCTAATGATGTACAAAAGTGATGTTGGTTGTGATGGTTGGAGGCCCATTTTAAAAGTCTCTATATCTCATGTTGGAGAGGACAATCAATTTGAATTACCGAAAATTTGTTCACCAAACGAGAATACAATATTTGATTTTGATTTCAATGGTGAAGATGAGACTATGGATGTAAATGAGAACAATAAATTGGAAGAACTTAATGAAGAACAAAATAAGATTACGGATAAAGATAATAGTCTAACCGATCATCTACTTCTAGAGGATGGTGATGCCGATGAAGAAACTATGTTGAGTCGAGAAATGTTAGAGGGAAAAACAGGAGGTGAAGTTGGAAAAATTACATATCACACATTTGATGACGGATCGGATTTGTCTGAAGGATATTTGTTCAATGATAAGATGCACGCGATAAGGAAGATAAAATTTGTTGCTGTGAAAGGAAAATTTGAGTTTGTAACAAAAAAATCTACAAAATCACTAATTGTTCTTGGATGTGCTTCCCCAAATTGCAAGTGGTGGATTCGATGTGTTAAGATCCCCGATTCAAGTAAATTTGTTATTAGAAAATACATTCGTGAGCACATATGTGGTTTGGAACATATTGGAGGTGAACATCGGCAAGCATCGGCTGATGTTATTGGAGAGTTCGTGAAGCCTCTATTTGTAAATGGAAAAGGTCCTACATCCAGTGATTTGAAGCATTATGTGAAAACACACTTGGGATGTACTGTTAGTTATTGGAAATGTTGGAAAGGGAGACAATTTGCAAAAGATTTTGTGAGAGGAACACCAGAACATGGGTTCGCAGTTCTTGAAGCATATCGTCATATTTTAGAGTTGACAAATCAAGGAACCAAGACAGATTTAGCGGTTGATAAAGAAAATAGATTTCTTTATTTTTTCGTATCTTTTGGACCGTGCATAAGGGGGTTTGTGTTAATGAGGAAAATTTTAGCCCTTGATGGTTGTTTTTTAACTGGAAAGTTTGGTGGTACATTGTTTGTTGCCACTGCACAAGACGGTGAGAACCATATATATCCTATTGCATGGGCAGTAGTTGACTCTGAGAATGACAAATCATGGGGGTGGTTTTTGAAACATTTGCAAGATATAGTTCCTGACAGTGATGAACTATGCATAATATCCGACAGGAACCAGTCTATAAAGAATTCAATTGCAAAAGTTTACCCCATGGCGCATCATGGGTATTGCATGAGGCACCTCGGAGAGAACTTAAGGATAAAATTCAAGCGTGGTGAAATTATTCGTCCCTATTATTCGGCAGCGCAAGCTTACACACTTGATGACTTTCATGAGCATTTTCGCGAAATTCGACGGATCGAAAGCAAAGCGGCCGACTATCTTGAACATGTGTTGGATTCCACCGATGGAGTAGAGCTCATTCTCCTGCAAACAGGTTTAACATTATGACAACCAACATAGCTGAGTCTATTAATGCAAGGATTTTAATAGAAAGAGAATTTCCAATTACCGCTCTTTTTGATGCAATACAAAGAATACTTTCTACGTGGTTTTATGAGCGTCGTATGGAAATGGTTGATTGCACAACGATATTAGTTCCATCCAAAGAAAGCCTATTGCGCAAAAATTTGGAACTTTCCAATGTACTTGTAGCAAGTCCAATTAATGTGCATGAATTCATTGTGCGCGGTGGAAGTCGGGATGTTGTTGTGGATCTAAATAAAAAGGAATGCAGCTGTAGAGTTTTTAATGTTGACAAGATTCCATGTTCTCATGCATTAGCTGTTATTAGAGATCAAAAACTACCGGATTTCGGTAGGAGAATCTACACATTTTGCTCTCCTACCTATAAAACTGAAAGTTTCTTGCATGCTTATGTAGAAAATATATATCCTAATCCAGCAGAGGAACAATGGGAGGTACCCGAATCAGTGGCAAATATCATCATTTATCCGCCAAAAATAAAGGTATCAAGGGGCAGAAAAAGAGTTAAGAGGATTCCTTCCGCTGGTGAGGGCAACAAAAAGAAAAACATGTGCTCGAAGTGTAAGCAACCGGGTCACAAGAAGCGTACTTGCAACCAACCACCTCTTTCCAAATGACCAAATTTATATTTTCGATTTGTGTACAATTTATAATTTTGAAACGGTGTACAATTTATATTTTTCGATTGTACTAATCTACTTTAATTATTTTTCACGAATTTCTTCTATTTTAATTTATTAATTTTATTTTTCAAAGCCCATAATTTCGAATCTGGTAAAATGTACAAAACATTAGTTTGGATGAGAAAAAATTAATATTGCTTCATTTTTTATGCTTATTTGAGTGAAAACCATTTTCTTAACAATTAGAATGAAATGATAAAAAATTAGACACAAATTAGACCATTAGTTGCAATCTCATATTTTGTATATTTTCCAAGTGTGTTTGACAAAATAAAGAAATTGTTCTAACTATTTACACACTACTTTAGTAAATTCATATACTATAATATAGATTAATACGATAAACGAGATTCATAGAGGCAAGCCAAATCGCTTATTTACAAAAATCAAATTAAAATATTAAAATAGAAGAAATTATTGATTATTTGGATCTCAAACTCAAAATTTAAAAAATAAATGCACGAATTAGATGAATTAAAGATTAGTTTAGTAAAAATTCTCTCAAATATGGCAATCCAAAATTATTGGACGAGTATAGTGCTTGAATCAAGTTTATCGGATTAATCTATATTATAGTCTATGAATTTACTAAAGTAGTGTGTAAATAGTTAGAACAATTTCTTTATTTTGTCAAACACACTTGGAAAATATACAAAATATGAGATTGCAACTAATGGTCTAATGGTTTAATGGAACATTATATTAATTGTATTTTGTAGAACAAGACTTTTGTTAATCAAATTATATATGAGGTTTGAGATTGTTTTAAAAAATAGAAGAAATTATTTATTATTTTGGATTTCAAACACAAAATATACAAAATACACAAAATATACAAAAACACACTATTTATTTTTTACATGCACTTCTTCTTGAAAGATCTCTATAGCTAGAGCCTCTCTGAAGTATGGAATCGTGGAGTCATTAAGTGAATCAATGGGAGTCTTAGTCATATGGAACTCCACGAATTTAAGTGCATACATCCCACAATCTCCACTGCAATTTAAAAACAACAAAAATATTAAACACTATAATTTAGAAAAAACAAAAGGATAGGTTAAGATACTAACCCATTTGAGTTTGAGGGTAAGTTGTCAACGAAATCGTATTTCCACCGTCGGTCAAATATTTCCGATTTCAAATGAGAAAACCGGCCGGAAGCCTTTAGTAGCTTCGGAAATAGCACGGACGGTGCCCACATCACCCGATCTAATGCCTCTTTTCGATAGCAAGTTCTATTGCAATCGAGAAGTTCAATTCTACCCTCGTCAAGAAACCACACAATAGTAATCCAGTGCATATCTGCAATATTTAGTATACCGTAAACGTTACGGACTTCAAGCCAATTTCGTCCGTTATATGGTCTCCTTCCGTCAAAATATTCATCAAATGTATCATTATATGGAGACCCAAGGAGAAGCTTCTCAACTTCTACCATACTCATCGTTTGCGGTTGTTTGACGTTTTTCTTTGCTTTTATTTCCGGATTACTTTTCTTCAGTGTCCAAAGGCGTTGAACTTCTCCATCAAGAACTTGCCCAAAATAAGCGTCGGGGACTGCACAGTGTTGATCATAGAGTTGAGGAAGACGACGTTGTTTAGACCTTATGAGAGCTAGACCTTCCTGCAGATGCTGCATTAAAAAGTATTACTGATAAGTATATATAAAAGTATTATATAATGTATAAATATATTGAAATATATACATATACTTACAGAATCCTCAAACCAAGCTCCTACATCCAATATCTGATCAAAAAAGTGATGCAAATACTCCCCATGAAAACATTTCGCCCACTTTGACTTGTCTTTTCCATCGTACCAATGGTAAAATGATTTCTTTTTTTCTTCGGAAATAGGCATTGAAATATTCAGGGGTTGTTCCACTTTTTTGTCATCAGTCTTTGCTTTTTTCTTGGCTCCATCTGCAGTGTATGGAGATGTTAAGTAATGACTTCGTTTTCTTTCTCTTTCTAGTCGTTCTTCAACATTTTGTTGAACGAAGTCATCTTTCATCTCGAACTCTTCTTTTGGTCGAAGACTCTCAAAATCTTTCCTCAACTCTCCCAACTCAACGACCGCAAAATCCACCCTCTTGCTCAACTCTCCCAACCCTTCCACCATGAAATCAACTTTATGGTTGAGCATCCTTTGTTCTGTGATTATGGTGTTCAGTAATTCCACCATTTGAGAATCAGGAGCAGAAGAGGGTGGTGGTGGTGGTGGTGGTGGTGATGGTGGTGGTGATGGTGGTGATGGTGGTGGTGTGCTTTCCAACTCTTCTCTACGTTCTGGCGCAGAAGAAGGCAATGCCAGTAGAGTTATGACGTTTTTAATTCGAAATGCGTCAGGCGAGACAATTACATTAGTCAGCTTCGTGACACCTTCCAATGTCTTCTTCAACCGATCAATATTCTCATCCGAAGCATCCTTAAGGTCTTCGAATGATAATATATATTGTTCTCGCATTTCACGTTTAGAAGAAATTAAAAACGGATGCACAACCACCTAAAATTAGATTTAGACATATTAGCTAGGCAATAACATAAAAATATTATTGAAAATTAAAAGTATCAAAACCATTGTGTTGAAATCTAACCTCGTTGGATTTTAGGAGTGATTCAAGCGTGTCGTAATCCCATTTTGCAACTCTCCTCAAATGATATTGTAACATCCTCGGAATTGGGCGTAATGAATCTTTCTTTAATGGAATAAGCCCATCTCCGAGTCTTGCAAAAAGGGGAATAGCTTCATACGCCCACACTTAAATGCATGTAAACAAATTATATTATAATTTATAACATATAAACGAACCAGGAATGAAAAAATAACATGAAATTATTATTACCATAAATGCCCATGGAAAGCCTTGGAGGTTGAACTTTTGCAAAGTTTTATTTCCTTGCCACTCCTTATATCCTTTCTTCAAATTTCTTGTTTGGAGTGACTTGAGCGTAAGCTCGAATGACGTCCTACCCCACGGAAAGGAGTTGAAGTAATCAATGTCATTCACAGTTGAGATCCAAAGAGGTTCAACGTTTTTGCTTCCATCCTTGGCCATAAGGACATAGTGTAGGAATAGTACAAGACAAATCTTCAACTTATCTCTTGTACCAAAAGCTTTGTCATTATGAAGCATGTCCTCTAAATCTTTACCCTTAACACCGTTTCGGCCTCCTAAAATCTTCTCTAAAAAATCAGTTGCGTTGTCTACGACCTTATTTTCGGCATCCTTGCTAGGCGTAGGTCCGCAATTAAGGCCGGTGAGAAGGGCAAATTCTTTCATCCCAAAGCATAAAGGTTTATTGTCGACAATAAACCACATCTCGAAGTCCTTCCTACTTCGAACCGAATGGAGCAACATGTAATGACAAAGCATCCCCGGGAAGATCCAATCATTTGGCAAGTCAAGAAAATGACCCAAACAAGTCTTGCGAAATAAACCCATAACCTTTGCATTTTGGCGGAGGTACGTTTTTATTTGAACAAATTTAGACCAAGACGATCTCACGGTATAATTTCCCGGAAAATACCCGGACTCGTCTATCACCGTGCGTAGGTTAAAGTCGCGTGGGTCGATTGAACTCGGCTGTTCTGGGATGGAAAGCATGTCCCCGTCCTCCTCATTCTCCTACGTATAAAGAAGAAAAAAAATGAAAATAAATAATTTAGGTTCAATTTCAAATTATATTCAGTGAATTTGAAATTTATACTAACGTTCAATGGAAATAATTGAATTAATTTTGACATATGCTAAAACTTCTAACAAATGCGTGCTTATGCAAATTCAACAAATATTAAAGGGTTGTATGTAATTTTCCCTCCAAATTAATAATATATATGTATGTATGTATGTTTTATATTTATAAAAATTTTGCTATAATATTGACGAAAACAAATTAAATTTATATATATTTATGACAAATAAACAGTACTTTTCGTAGTTCATAAATATATATATATATATATAAAAAGAATAGATTAATATATAGAATTTGGTCGAGATGCAAGTCGCCCTCAACCTGCTCCAATTCTGATAACTAATTTAACCAAATTAATTCTATATATCTTCTGTTTCAAAAGATCCAAGTAATAATTAATAAAGTGATTGTATTGATATTAATTTTCTGCTTCAAAGAAGTTTAAATAAGCAAATACCTAAGATTCAATTCATGGAAATATATATGATCTAATAGACCGTTAAATATACGTTTACAAGATGCAATGTGTATATATGTATGTATGTATGTATGTTTTAAGTTTATATGTATGTATTCAAAGAAGAGATCGCTTTTTCAAAGCTCACTGTTAATAAGCGATCTCGCGTCGCTTAAGCGATCCCCAAGATCGCTTATTAACAGTGAGCATTGAAAAAGAAGAGAGATCGCTTTTTCAGAGCTCACTGTTAATAAGCGATCTCCCGTCGCTTAAGCGATCTCAAAGATCGCTTATTAACAGTGAGCTTTGAAAGAGAAGAGAGATCGCTTTTTCAAAGCTCACTGTTAATAAGCGATCTCGCGTCGCTTAAGCGATCTCCGAGATCGCTTATTAACAGTGAGCTTTGAAATAGAAAAGAGATCGCTTTTCAAAGCTCACTTTTAATAAGCGATCTCGCGTCGCTTAAGCGATCTCCGAGATCGCTTATTAACAGTGAGCTTTGAAAAAGAAGAGAGATCGTTTTTCAAAGCTCACTTTTAATAAGCGATCTCGCGTCGCTTAAGCGATCTCCGAGATCGCTTATGTTGCGAAATCGCTTGGAAAAAGAAGCAGAACAACAAAAAAAATTTTGGCATTCCAAAAAAATCGTAAATATCAAACATTTAATACCTGGAGGTGTTCTACAACAGCTTTTTCTCCAATAATTTCTTCAAAATATTGAGATGGTTGGACTTCTTTCGTAGTCTTCTTTGGAGATTCGATAATAGTTGTCATTTTTCTAAAGAAACTTAAGAGAAGAAATCAAGTTGTTGCGAAGAACTGGAAGAAGAAGGAAATGTTGATTTCGCGCGACGGGAAGCGACGGCAAGCGAAGAAGAAGAAGAACTTATTCTTGCAGGAAGCGAGATGAAGAAGAAGAAGTTCTCTCTTTTTTTGAAATGTTTCTCAAGCGACTAAGCGATCGCTTGGGTAGGGCTTTTTCTTCGCGGTTTTGTTTTCTTAATTGCAGTTTACGCATTTTTAACTATTTTTTTATTTAATAATAGTATAATTATTATTATTTAAAAATTAATCTAAAAATAAAAAATAAAAAATAATTTGAGGATTATTTGGTTAAATAAAAACTTGAAGGGGTCATGCAAACAAATTTTCTCTAAAATTCTGAACAACTAGCATAACGACCTCTCTTTCACAATGAGAAATATGTTCAACGCTCTCTTTTCCATAGACTCAAGAAAAACCCTGAAGGCCTTCATCAAGCAAAGCGTTGATCTGCTTCAGAATTACACAAACCAGAGGTTAATCAATCATGGAAAAGCCCTCCACTGCCATTTCATCAAAATGGGTGTCTCATCCCAGAAATACATAGCCGGTAAATTACTCATCATGTATTTAGACTCGAGGAAATCTTTCGAAATTGACCAGATGTTGAAGGAGTTTAATGGGTTCAATTTAGTTGTTCATAACTGCTTGATTACTGCGAATCTTCAGTGGGGAAATGTCATCCACGCGTGCCGGCTGTTCGATGAAATGTCTGAGAGAAATGAGGTTTCTTGGACTGCACTGACTTCTGGTTTACTGCGACATGGATATGTCGACGAAGCATTGTTTTATTTTGAGAGGAACCCGTTTTTGGATGTTATCTCGTGGACTGCGATGATTAGTGGGCTTGTACAAAATAAACTGAGTTTTCAAGCCATGAGGCTATATAAGAAAATGCTTCTATCCGGGGTTTTGCCAAATGGGATTACGTTTACTTCTATAATTAAAGCTTCTGTGGAGTTGGGTGATCTTGGATTAGGAAAGAGTGTCTTGGGTTTGATAACTAAGCTCGGTTTTGAGGATGATTTATATGTTACAAATTCTTTGGTTATGTTTTTTCTTAGATTGGGTGAAATCGATTCTGCCAGGAGGACATTTGATAGAATGGAGGAAAAGGATGTAGTTTCGTGGACCACAATCCTAGACATGTATGTTAAGATGGGCAACTTAAAAGAAGCTCGTCGCGTGTTTGATGAAATGCCGGAAAGAAACGAAGTCAGTTGGAGTGCAATGATAGCAAGGTTTAGTCAGAGTGGCAAAGCAGAAGAGGCAGCACGGTTGTTTCAACAGATGATCCACCAGAATTTTCAACCGAACATATCGTGCTATTCGAGCTCAATTAGTGCATTAGCCAGTCTGCAGGCTTTGCATGCTGGAAAGAATGTTCATGCTCATGCTTTGAAAACCGGTGTGGAGATGAATGAATTCATCAGTTGCTCGCTTGTCGATTTGTACTGCAAATGTGGAGACACTAACAATGCACGTTTGTTGTTTGATTTAATTCCCCAAAAGAACGTTGCTTGTTGGAATTCAATGGTTTCAGGTTATAGTTTGAGCGGCTACCTCGTGGAAGCTACAGAGCTCTTCAACCAGATACCTCAAAAGAACACCATTTCATGGAACTCGTTGATTTCCGGCCATTCAGGTGTCGAGAATTTCAATGAAGCATTCGAACTCTTCAACACGATGATTCTATCGGGTGACCGTCCAAATAAATCCACTTTTTCAATCATCTTAAGCACCTGCGCAAACTTAGCTTCACTCGAAAAAGGCAAATACGCGCATGCGAAAGCTCTGAAGCTCGGTTTCCAACACGACGTCTTCGTGGGCACCGCACTCGTGGACATGTACGCGAAATCCGGAAGCATAGAAAGTTCTAGAAAGATCTTCAACCGGATGCCCGAAAAGAACGAGATTGTCTGGAAGGCCATGATTCAGGGGCTTGCAGAAAATGGATTCGCAGAAGAATCACTCCGTCTGTTCGAACAAATGGGAGCATGTACACGAACAACATGTAACGAGCTCATTCTACTATCAGTTCTATTCGCTTGTTCCCATTGCGGTCTGGTCGACAGAGGGCTCAACTATTTCCACTCAATGGAGAAGGTATATGGTATAAAGCCAAACGAGAGACACTATAATACCGTTGTCGACATGTTGGCTCGTTCGGGTCGTCTTAAAGAGGCAGAAAAGTTCATCTCGACTATGCCACACGAGCCTGAGGCAAGTGTTTGGGCTGCTTTGTTAAGCGGTTGTAAAACCTATGGGGACGAGAGACTAGCTGAGAGGGCGACGGAAAAGCTGGCTGGGCTCGCAGAGACGAAGCCGGGTGGTTACGTTCTTCTGTCGAATATTTATGCTTCAGGAGGAAGATGGATTGATGTTATGAATACTAGAAATTTGATGAGTGAAAAAGGAATCAAGAAAAGTGGAGGTTGTAGTTGGATTGAGATGAGAGATAGAGTGCATTTGTTTTACTCTCAAGATGAGAGTCATTCTTTGTCTGCAGAAATTTATTGGGTTTTGCAGCTACTCACTTCTGAGATACAATCTCAATTTACTTAGAAAAACACCATTTTGTTTTATCAAAATATTCTTTTTTGTAAATATATTTAATTTTGGTAAATATCTACCGGAAATTCTTATATGAGTCAATAAAATAGCATATTGTTTTAAAAAGAAGTCTTTTTTTATTTATTTATTAAGATTTTAAAAAGAAGTCAAATGTTAGATAAAGTTACATAAATTTTATTATTATTTTTTTTTTATCCTTATCATTGCAAATAGTCGAACCCCAGACCTCCACATTTGAAGTAATATCTGGTGGCCACTGGGTCAAAATGTTACATAAATTTTATTATGTATTGTATAATATTTTGTAATTGCATTTCATTTTTTAATTTTTTACTCATAAAAGAAAAATATAATAGTATTTAATTTTGCTATTTTAATATTGTCGCACGCTCCTCGTGCACCCAAACGCTAGTGACATTTTTGGCAGATGATATGGGGTTCTAATGTCGTCTTCTCGCGCCAAAATTTTGCTACTGCGACTCTCCTAGTCCTCCTTAATCCTTTTTCTCATTCATCTTCCTTAGATGCGTCCAATCATGATCTCTCGAACTCATTAGTGATTGTTTGTTTAGTATACGTTAATCGTGTCTGAGTTTAGAATCACATTGGTCGAATCGATGGGTGTTTTTCAAATTCAACGGCCGTAGTGGTGGTTTTGGATTTCCACGGTTCTCCTCTGAATGCAGATTACCTGTTTGAGAAATTGCCTTGAATGGGGACTTAAGGGGAGCTTTTCATGCTGCTTTTTGAGCGTTCAGATTGAGTTGGAAGTAGATGAAGATATCAGGAATTAAGGGGCGTTGTGAGAAATGCATGAATTTATTGAAGACAAGCCAAATGTGTAATTCGTGGTGATGGCGGATTGTTAATGCTGGTGAATCTTTATAATAGAATACTTTATTTTGTAATATTACCTTTGGGAAGATTCAGAACCTTTGATCTGTACGATTCTGCTTTCTGCTGCAAAAATGTTGAAGCAAAATGAGATCTTCGACTCATTTTTCCAGTGCATATCGAGCTTGTTCAGAGATCTTGTGGAAACGCCGAGATTGAAGTTAATTACTGGTATGCTTTTTCTTGTAAGAGTTTGACGAGTTCATTGTGTTGTATAATGAAGTGGCCATTTTTCCATGGTTGAGCTATTTTATGTTATTTTTTGGTGTTTATGTTTTGGTAATTTCATTCTATGGATTCATGGGCCCTTATGCTTGAGATTAAGAAGAATCTGTTTGATGGATCGAGATTTGAAGATTCTTTTGCATGCAAACCAAAAGCCTCATATACTGCAGGCAGGGGAAAAAGCCATTTTGCCAAAAGAAATAAATAATTATTTCTATCAAAGAATTTTCATTATATCCATTAAGTGGTTAGATGGATTTTTGAGACATCCATTTGATAAAACTTGATTTTATTTATATTTTCTTAAGAGAAAAACCAGTAACATTATGTAAAAGTGTTATTTTTCGTTAAGATTTTCTAATAGCAGTTAGAGTTCAAGATATATTTTGTAATTTTCCAAATTCTCTAGGTATTTTCTCCTTCTGCGGATAATTGCTTCAATTAGACCGATTGAGAATCATGCAAAATTATGATACCATATGCTTTTATCCTATATTGGGACTAGTCAAAGGTTAGGTTCATTATATAATCTTCTCTGGTCATCATCAAATCAATTTAAAAGTGTTTTTTTGAGTTTTGATTTTATTTTAGGGTTAAATACCGAAACCCCAAAAGTTAATCCTGTTTTGGGTTTTCATTTTGTACGTATTTGCAAATTTTTAAATGTTTTCAAAAAGGGGTTTAAGCGTATTTTCACTTTATCCTCCACCAGGGGTACAAATTGTAATTTTTGAAACGTCAGGATACTTTTGAAAACGGGTTTAACTTTAGCAGTTCGGGTAATTAAACCCCCTTTTTTTTTTTTCCTCCCTTTTTTGTGCGTTTGCTTTGGAGAGCTTTCTTGATAGGTCATTTGTACTTCTGGTCAAGAAAATGGTGCAAATATTTGCTCCCCCACGCCCACAATAAGGTTGGCAGCTACCGCAGGAGCTTTTCTTGCCACAATTTTCTTTTTTATTTTACTTATATGTTCTATTTTTCCGTTTTTTGTTTTGATTGAGAAAATTGACAACGCATTGGTTGTCGAATGCTAAAGCCCCTCCGTCCTTACATTCCCAAATACCTCGCGATTCATCACCACCACACAATACAAAACCCCAAATTTACCAAAGCTCTCATTTTAGGACTTTTCTTTTGAAAATGATAATCTTGCTAGCCCCACTAAGATTTTAAACAACAACTTGAAATTAAATACTTGAATTATTTTGTAGTGGACAAAAAACCCTTTCGCAATTAGTTTCATACTTTCATATTATCATTATTTATATAAAAACCTCAAATTCTTGAATTAGTAGTTTTATCCTTTACAACGGAAAAATAGAACCAATATGGAGACTATCGAATTTGTATTCAACTATTGCTTGCGTATGACTTAATCCTCCGTTTTTCTTGAGTTTTTGAACAATAGATTTCCCATAACTACATGACAAAATCTTTTTTTTTTCTCTCTTAAAACTCAAACTATACGTGTAAAATGCACAAAAATTTTAGCCAATGATAATTTTCTATCATGGGCTATAAACCACAATTATTTTCTTGATTATTTTTCTAGCAAGGCCATACTAAAAAATAATATTTCTTAAAAAAATGTATTTTCTTGCCCACCTAATTAATTATGTACCCTTAAAACCCCATTTGAGAACATTGACCTATGAGCAAAATATCAAGAAATGGGAATGTATGCATTGGCTCTCTCCCCTTCCAAACCATTTTTCAATCCTCTAAAACAGAGGTCCAATACCAAATTCTATGACAATATCAAACTGTGTCGTTTCAAGACATCTTGTGATCAATCATCTCGAAGCTATGGCATTTCAAGTTCTAACAGCAAAAGCAGTTTACATAAGCTGACCAGCAAGGGACCATGTGGCTTCAAAGTCAGATCAGCAGCTTTTCCGGAAAGCAGAAATGAGAGAGCAGATATTGATGGAAAGTTGAGGGTTTTGCAGCTTGGAGCCATGTTTGCAGTTTGGTATATGTTGAACATTTACTTCAACATCTTCAACAAACAGGTCCCTTTCGCCTTCTTTTGTAATTTATGTTTTAAATTCATCTCTTCATGTTATTTTTTGTTGGAAAGGCTCAAGATTCAAGAACTTGTCTGGTTGCATTTTAGTTGCTTCTGTTTTCTGTTTTCCTTTTTCATTTTCAAATATATTTTCAGCATTTAAAAGTTTTAGAATTGGTTTAATAGCGAGAGTGTGAGACGGTGTTTGCAAAATCCTGAAGTAGAAGTTAAAGTTATAAAAAGTTATGAGTATTTGGAAAAAACATACAAAAACACTTTTAAATAATAGAAAAAGAACCCAGATGGCCAGAAGTTGGAAAAAAAAAAAAAAAAAAAAACACCCGGAGAGGAGCTTCTAGCTTGTAGTTTATTTCAACTTATTTTTAGCAAAAGCAGCAAACTAAAACACCCCGATCAAAAAAAAAAAGTTAACTAAAACACTCAATTTCAACTTCTTTCTTTTTAAGCTAGAAACTAAAAAAATTAGAGTTTGAAAACATTCTTGAGAACGAAAATACGTCGGGATTACCTGGCACTGAAAATATTGACTTTTAGATTTAGAAATAATCAAATAAAGAAATAATTCTTTTTTCCTCAAATATTATGTATGTTTTAATTGCTTTGATGTGATTAGGTAGATATTATAATAGGCTGTTAGTAGGATAGGTGTAGGAAAAGTTGAAAATGAAATTAAAGGCATTTTCATGTAGAAAAAGAGGTCAAACTTGGTTAATTTTCTGCTAGTGAATAGTAAGGAATATTTCAAAGAGGAAAAAGCCCTCTTTATGCACAACCAAACAAGCCCTTAAACTTCTGCATGTGACCTAGTGAACTTGTAATGACATTAGCTTCTTGGATTCTCATGACAGGTTTTGAAGGTTTATCCATTTCCTGCAACGGTGACCGCTTTTCAGTTTGGTTGTGGGACAGTTTCAATACTTTTAATGTGGGCTCTAAATCTGCATCCAAAACCTAAAATTAGTAGGTCTCAGGTAATTAGGGAGTGTTTGTAAACTCTTAAAAAAAGTATTTTTAGCTTTTAGCTCTTTAAGGGAGTGTGATGATTTAGGGAGATTCACATATACTTCCTCCGAGATATGGTGTATTTACAAATTTGTCCCTCTCGTTAAGAATTTACAGAAACATCTTTAAGATTTCATTATTCATATAAAACCTTCATCGAATTTTGGCTATGTCCATACCACCGGAAGTGCCTTGTCTCGTGTAGGGTGTAAGAGTCAATGCAGTTTAAAGCTTAGTTAGCCACGATTTTACAAATTTTACATGAATAAAGAAACCTTATGAGGGTTTGTAAGTTCTGAAACAAGAGGGACTAATTTGTAATTACTCTAAACGTCATGAGGTAGTGGATGTAATTGCCCTATGTTTTATTGCTTCTGCTTAGAAGTTAGAAGCAGCTTCACAGGTGCTTTTTCAGAAAGTGTTTTTATACTTTTCTCACGACACTTTTACTACTCCAATTTTATTACAAATTTAACGTCTACTTTAGCTTTTCAAAAAGCAGAAGTTTTTGCAAACCCCCTTAATATTATTTCCTTTTTATTCACTTGTTTGAGTCACTCTTCATATTTTCAGCTTATATGTTTATTTTTTGGCCTTTTTTTTTCAGTTTACAGCAATCTTTCTACTTGCTCTTGGGCACACAATGGGAAACCTTTTAACAAACATCAGTCTTGGTAAAGTTGCTGTTTCATTCACACACACAATCAAGGCTATGGAACCTTTCTTCACAGTATTGCTTTCTGCCCTCTTCTTCAGAGAGGTATATTTATAAGCTTTACCATCTTATTTAGCTGAATTATTCAATTTACTTTGATAGCAATTTGAAGAAGGGACGAAGTCAAAAAATGTTTTTCTTAGCACTCTGGGTTTCCAAACACTCCCACTTCTAAAAATATAAGTAGAAATAAGCAAGAAGCACCTAAGGATAGTCTTTTAGCATCAGCTTCTAGCTTCTAGGTTATTTTTGTGTTTTTTACTTTTTTTTTTTCCAAACACTTCATGTTTTTACCACTCCACTTATTTGTTAACTTTAGCTTCTCCAAAAGCAATAGAGTTTGCAAACACTGCCTTACTGTGTTTTCACGAAAGGCCAAAACGCTGTTAAAGTTTAGGTGGCCAATGCTTCTTGCAATTTTAGCTTTTTCGAGCTTAAAGTACAAAAGCTATTATTTCAAAACTCTTAAATAAATGAACAACAATTCAAAGAAACATTTAAATTTAGCTTTTGGAAATACATTCTTAATGGAGTTGAAATATTTGGAAGATTTATTATTTGAAGTTATTTGACTTTCAGTTTGATGACACAGAGGCCCTCGTTATGGGTTGTTTCTTCTCTTATGCCTATTGTTGGTGGAGTTGCACTGGCATCATTCACTGAGGTCTCGTTCAACTGGTATGAAATCATTGCCAGTTACGAAAATTCTCCTGAGGTTTATACCGTTTACGAAGAACACCCTGAAATCTTACGAATACCCCCCTAAAACAAAATGGTGACAATCGTTGACTCAGGGGGGTATTCGTAATGTTCCAAGGTTTCAGAGTGTTCTCCGAAAAGACCTAACTTCAGGGGTTTTTTCGTAATTATCCCATCAATATATTTTTTTTTAATCTCAAGTATTATTTTATACTGATACTTGATTTTTCTTTTTATGAAACAGGATAGGTTTTGGTAGTGCAATGGCTTCTAATCTCACCAACCAAACACGAAACGTGTTCAGTAAAAAGCTCATGGCTAAAAAGGAGGTATAGTTATAATAATTTTTTGTAATCACTACAGGTAGATCCCTGAATTTAGGCCAATACTTTCAGATCCCTTGTGATTTTAATAATTACTTAGACCCCTTGAATGTGTAATAATACGTGCAAGAGTATTTTAGGCTGAAGAACAATTGTCAAACCAGTAGTTAGTACAATACTATGATACTATTAGTGACAATCGAAACAGTTACTAATGAATCATATCCTTTTCTTCCCTTTTCGTGTAATGAACCAAAACGAAAATTCTAAACCTATATTTTCTTGTCTTAATTGACAGGAAAGTTTGGATAATATCAATCTCTTCTCGATTATAACAATCATATCATTTCTGCTTCTGGCACCTGCTGCAATTCTCTTGGAAGGATTCAAATTTAGTCCTTCATACTTGCAATATGCTGTGAGTACCAAGTTCAGAAAGCATAATTTTTATTTTGGGATAATTACACAAACCCCCGCTGAGGTATGCTTACAAATCTGAAAAGCCATCGAAACCTTGAAACCTTACAAATACCCCATTGGTAAACTTAAACATTACAAATACCCCCCTCGGGGGGGATAAGTGTAAGGTGTTGCAAGGTTCCGGTGGTTAAATTGTAAGAGGCACAAACATCAGGGGGAATTTGTGTAATTGAACGGTTAATTCAAAATGATTCAATTCCCTTTTGTTATTTGGGTGTTAGATTTGTTATGATTGTAAATTTCATTGATTCAGGCAAGCCAAGGTTTGGATATCAAAGAGCTGTGTACAAGAGCTCTTTTATCTGGTCTCTGCTTTCATTCCTATCAACAGGTCAGTTCCATTACAAATTTATCCTATTAAAGGGATTTGAGCATCAAAGCTTAATCAACAATGCTAATTTCATATGTTAATCATAAACAGATTTCATACATGATATTACAAATGGTATCACCGGTGACACACGCCGTAGGGAACAGTGTGAAGAGAGTGGTGGTCATTGTATCCTCAGTAATCTTCTTTCAAACGCCAGTTTCACCCATAAATTCTCTAGGTAAACTCTCTCTCTCTCACTCTCAATCCGAGTTTCATTTAAAGTTTTCTATATCTACACTCTCTGAGAGATTGCGAAATTACCAACTCCCACCTGCTTACATGGAGAAAATTACAAAACCTACCTACCCCTCTGAGTTCTGAAAATTACAAATTACCCCATTCCAGCTGATTTATGTTATGAGCCAAACTGGCTTAGATGGATTTGAGCTGTGGATTTGAAAACCATAGACCCCAAATCCATCCATCAAAATGCAGCCTAATGGAACAGGGGTAATTTGTAATTTCCAAAACTCAGAGGGGTCGAGTGTGTAGTTTTTATATCTATGCGGATCCTAGTTGTTAGAATGCAATCTCCCAAAGGGTGTAGATGTAAAAATACCTTTGTCTATTTTTTGTTCATTTTTTCATGTGCTTATAATGTATCAATATCAGGAACTGCTTTGGCTCTAGCTGGGGTTTTCTTGTATTCAAGAGCTAAGAGGATCAAAGCAAAGGCTTCTTGAGTTATGGAGACATAATTGCATTGTTTTTTGAAGAAAATGCAAATGTAGTTTTAAGGATTAATTACATTTCGACCCATATTTACTTGTGGTAGTGAACAGGGATACTTCAACTAAGCTTCACAATTAGATAGGCACAATTTTAAGCACATGTGACTTTTTTTCTTTTTAAGCACATATGACTTTATTTTATACAGGTGTAACCTTTTGATTTTTATGTGTACAATGAAAGACGGAAATTATGAGATTTTGCAAGTATTATCGAGCTTCAAGTTACCTATTTTATTACTTTATTTTTGATACCGTAACTATAGCCTAGTTCAGGTGTTGTACCATACAAATTAGTTTCGGGCCCAACAGAGTGAAACACATTATCTCATAAACATACCATTTACCCATACTTGGTATTGTACCCAGATTTCGTTCTTTCACTACCGGTTGAAAAGGTCGTCTAATATATACAGAGAGAGAGAGAGAGGGACTGAGGGAGAGAGAATTAAATTACCAAGTTAAAACATATAATGATGATCAACAGAGGGTAAATTAATACTGGCCATAGCATTCATATACCAACAACCATAGATATACATTTACAACAAAAAAGGAACTGTCCCTAAAAAAGTATCTATGGCTTCACCATTTCAGTCTATAATAACCCTGCAAGCTTGTTGACATCCACATCAAAAATTGGCCAACCTTACGAAAGTTTTCACTAGACATCAGTGATCGGCTTTTCAGGGTTCAAAAATTCAACCAAAAAGTATCCTAAGTCTTACTTACACGAGATTCGTTCACCCATAAGCAGCTACAACACTAAATTCGGAACTAATTAGATTATGTCCAAAAGCATGGGGAACAAATGCACCATCAAAAAGTAGGTCGGATGAAATTAAGGGCAAAATGGTCATTTTACCCAATTTACCACTGTGAAGGTGAGGCTCGCTCATTCGTGGGAGGTGTTGGTCGAGCTTGCTGCATCATCATTTCATGGAAACTGAGTTTTACAGGGGCAGATCCGTCGTTTCCTCCAGAGCTAGGATTGTAGGTGCCACCATTGTTGCCACCCCAGCCTGAATTTCTTGGCGGGCTTCTGCTGCGACTGCGATTTGTGTCATTTCCAAAAGATCCATAACCATACCTGTCAGCATTAAAAAGAAAAGGGTCAATTACATCTATACCCCTTTCCAAGATTTTGCTATAATACAGTTGGTACTGCAATTTTGGAAAAACTACAAATTACTCCCTAAAAACTTCTAAAATTACAAGCCACCCCTTTGTAAAACTTGCACATGTACACCCCTAAATTAAGGTGCCCATCTATACCCCTTCCGAGATTGCAATGTTATAGTTGGTACCCGTAATTTTCAAAAAATTACAACTTACTCCCTAGAATAAATTTACATAAAGAGTTTGTAAGAAATTACACATGCACACCCCTAAATTAAGGTGTACATCTATACCCCTTCAGAGATGACAATATTACAGATGGTAACCTCAATTTTGAAGAAAGATTACAAATTAAAAACTTTTAAAATTACATTAACCACCCTAAAGAGTTTGTAAAAATTACACATATACACCCTAATATAAGGTGGTTCATGTAATTTTCATCATTATTAGGGAGTGCTTTTGTACTTTTTCCAAACTTGCAGGTACCAACTGTAATACGGCAATCTCTAAAAGGGGTGTCAAATTGCAATTAAAAAACCATAGTCATGTTGTAGATAACCCAATTCAGAAGAGAGTTGGGACGGGGTTTGGGTCGGGGGCATACCTATCATTTTGCTCCCGGTTATAACTGCTGCCACCGCCGTAGGAAGAATCAAAGCGTCCACCACCACGGCCAGAGGGGCCAGAGCCCCATTGAGACCTTGAGTTTCCCATTCCCCCACCACGTGAAGCCATATCACGAATTTCATCAGGAACTTTTTGATTTGCTCCTTCTAGAAGCTTGACAAGATCTGGCGCGTGCCTTGCGTTCAGGTCCGAGAAAAAGGTATAAGCCTCTCCAGTGGCACCGGCACGTCCAGTTCTTCCTATTCTGTGAACATAATCCTCTATTCCTGTTGGGAAGTCATAATTTACGACAACCCTGCAACAGAATGGCAACATTATTTAATGGAATATAGAACAAGTAAATAATAATATTCCATTAGTAGCAAGAAGAAAAGAGAAAATAAATACATTCAGTGGCACAGCCAGAAAAAGTTGAGGGGGGTCAATTCCATCCCCTCAACACCACCTGGCTCCGCCAGTGAATACATTAGAAACATAAATAAATAGATTGCCAAGAAAAACATATTGAACATGCTCTTTCTTCGTGCCTGAGATGTAGTTTAATCAGACAATTGAACTTATTTCTATTATACAATACCAAAAAAAATGAAATTAACAGAGCCACAAACCTGATATCCTTAACATCCAGACCACGAGCTGCAACATCAGTGGCTACAAGAATAGGGGATTTTCCTGAGCGAAATTGATTCAACACATGATCCCTTTCACCCTGAGATTTGTCTCCATGAATAGCAGCAGCTCCAAATGGATGAGCTAAATTACCCGCAAGTTGATCACACATTTTCTTTGTAGAGCAGAAAATAATAATCTTCGATCCTCGTTCTTGTGATCTCAAGATCTGTTCTAAGCGACGCCGTTTATCCATTTGTGACAAAACTTCAACATACTGTGATATAAGCATAGAACTACTAAGTTGATCTACAAAATGGAGGCAAATTAAGGTCGTGTTTGCAAACTCATAAAATAAGCACAACTGTGTTAATTGCTCTTTTTCTGCGCTTTAAGAGTGTTTGCAAAACCAGCTTCTGTTTATTTTAAGCAGAAATAAGTTTGACGCTAGAAGCATCTAAGGACATGCTTTTGAGTTCAGCCTCAAGCTTCTAGGTTATTTTTTTTAAATAAATGGAAGTTTCTTGAGAGTAGTAAAATTGCTTCTCAGCTTTTCTTTTGCAAACACTCAACTGCCTTTTTTTTTTTTTTGAAAAAAAAACATTGTCACTGGTTTTTCCAAACACTCACCACTTTTACTACTCGACTTCTTACAACTTTAACATCTATTTTAGCTTCTCTAGAAACAGTAGAGTCTGTAAAGACCCATGAAAACCAAGATGAGAAATTATTCAAGAACAAACCTGGGTTATTGACTTGTTAGCAGCAAGCTCATCCACATTTCCAATGTTGACCTGAACAGGGTTGACCAGTAAATCAGCAGCAATTCTGCGCACCTGATTTGGCCATGTTGCTGTGTACATTAGGGTTTGTCTTCGAGAAGGCATCTCGTTAACAATTTTTCTTATCTGAGGTTCAAAACCCATGTCCAGCATTCTATCTGCCTCATCTAACACTAGATATGATATTTGGTGGAGGCTAATTCTCTTCATCTCAAGAATATCATTCAACCGTCCAGGAGTAGCCACCACAATATCCACACCTCTGTCTAGATCTTTCAGCTGAGGACCTTTTGGAGCACCTCCATATAAACACTTCATCAGACAAAGATCATAGTGAATGTCAGCAAGAAATTCAGGGAAACATATGTTTATGGCCACGTGAACATGTGTTTACAGTGCCAGCCATGTTAAATCCACACTGGAAACAAAATAAAAATGTTCAGATCAACTCCAAAGAAATACAGACCTTTCTCGATCCCGAAAGAATTATAGTGAGCGTATGCAAACATTACTACTTTTGAAGCTAAAGTAGAGGCAAAAGTTGTCAAAAATTGTAGTAAAAATTGCAAGTGTTTGGAGAAAGAAGGGTGTTGAGTATTTGGAAAATAAACCTTCCATTTATTTCCGAAAATAACCTAGAAGCTAGAAGTAGAAGCCAAAAAAAAACCTTAAGTACTTCTTAAAATAAACAGAAGCTGGTTTTCTGAACCCTCCTAAAGTGCTGGTAAGAAAAAGAGCAAAATGCAGAAAAGTGCTTTTTATGAGTTTTCAAACACTACCATAAACAGAGACGATCAAATGTGCTGAATACTATGAGGAAGGCACTGTTGAAAACATACCGTACAAGATATCCTAGATGATTTTCCAAACTTCACAGCTTCATCTTGTATCTGAGTTGCCAACTCTCTTGTTGGTGAGAGCACCAAAACTGTAGGACCTATTCTAGGGTTATTACCCTTTTGTTTCAGATGAATAAATCCAGGAATCAAGTAACCCAAAGTCTTTCCAGATCCTGTCTTGGCGATGGCTACTATATCACGGCCCTGAAGAGCAACTGGCCATGATTGTGCCTGGATAGGAGTAGGAGCAGAAAAACCAGCATTTCTTGCCTAGAAAATGCGAAGGGGTAAAAAAGAAGCAGCATAAGTAGAGACAGCAATTCTAATCTCCAACTGATTTTTTTTGAGCTTGCTTATGCATGTTGCCAAGGAAAGAAGAAGCATCATCCTCAAATGAATTCTGCTTGCTGATGCAAACAAATAGTAGGAAGATGCTCTTCTTGGCATTGATGATTTCGTAAGATCCTCATAAATTATCCACCTATAGGAGGCTCCAATTAAATGAAAACCCCAAAGCAGGTGGCACAGTGTACGACATTTGGCTCCTCCTGGAGCAAATATCGCACCTGCTACAGAAAGTACCAATCGAAAAAATCAATTGGAGAAAATGTGGTTGATCCACAAATCAGACTTATATATGGATCTAAATTCAAGAAATTATAAAGACACAAATCCCATCCATACCTCCCTTAAGAGCTCTGAAGGAAAACCAGTGGCTTCAAATGAGGTGAAAGGTTTGGGGACATTATCTCCCTATCAAAATGAATACAAGATTTAACTAATAGCAGTTCACGTGGAATTGTGTGTGTTTGTGTGTTTTCCCGGTGTAATATAGATGCTTACAGTTACAGTAATTTCATGACGAATACAATAATCCTCGGCAGACAATCCAGTTTCTGCACCTTTAGATGTGAGTTGTCCATGAGCAGCACAGGTTTTCACATCTGGACCATTCAAGGAATAATCTGATTCTCCTCCAGCAGTCTACAAAATGCACACAAAAGGTAAAATAAACCTTGTGATTTTTCTTTGCAAATTCACACAGTACACAGACATCAAAGATAGAAAATAGGTCAAACAACTACGTCTCAAGCTCCCTCTTAAAATCAGCAAATCAATAACTTAAGAGAATCAGAATTTCATCAAAACGCATAAATTTATTCAGAACCTCTTGAGACACCTGATGATTCGTCCCTGCTTCAGAAGCAACATTTGCTGAACCCCCATTGCTGCCTTTGTCACATCTATCTTCAACAGCTTTTTCACTACCATTTTCTGGGGACTTTTGCAGAGACGAACTCAAAGGCTCTTGAGGAGGAACAGAGCTTGTATCAGTTGTATGTGTGGAGGCAACAGGCTTCTCATATTGAGTGACATTGGTCTCTGGATTCCAGAAGTAAAGATATCCAGTATTACCATCAACCAGTCCTCTCCATGGCTTCGGCAGGGTGGGATCCTCTGGCGCATACTTTACAGCTCCCATATCAGAGCTTTCCTCCCAAGTATCCTGAAGCATGAAAAAAAATTGCAAATAACGAAGATCAGAAACACACATAAAAATCACCATACCGTCAAATCACATTGGACAACAGGTATTACCAAAATGACGAAGAAAAAAAAACACTGCAAAACAGGCATGAGTAATAGGTAAACCGTAAATACAAATTGACAATTAACGTCTTAAACCCTAAAAAAATTAGTATCATGAAATGAGCTACCGAGCGAAACATGCATATATCAAGCATTACATTAGGTTCCACAAGAAGTTGAAAATAATAACTAGAAATGTGCAGCAAGGAGCGGCAACTGCACCGTACCGATCGGAGACAAAATGAAACGGAACAGAAATATTCCTCTTCCCGGGCTCTTTCCCAAAAGCTGCTTCTCTCTCTAGAAAACGTGGTGAAAACTGAGCTTATTATGCACAAATGTACTTAAATTTTTATATATATTTTTTCCAGAACGACAGAGGAAGGTGGAGAGAGAAAGCAACGCCCCCGAGAAACCAGAAGCGTGAGTAAGTGAAGAGGTAACTTGAGTATTAATAGCAGAAAATTAGAAGTTAACCCATCTATGATTAATTTTTTTAACCATGGTTAAAATTAGTACAATTTTATTCAAAAATTAAAATAACATCATCATACAAAATACAAATTAATATTAACATTGATCAAAGGGCGAATTACTATGGGATCCTTGATGTTTGTCATATTTACATTTAGGTCTTTCTAATTTATTTTTTATATTCTAGTCCCTTAACTGATCAATCATTAGTCAATTCCATTAATTAAAATTTGTATTTTACATACAATTGAAGAAAAATTTCTTAAGTTGTAATTGTCTCATTTTTTCACCGAATCAAACAAATTTATATTCCAAATTTATTGTCTCGATGAGACGAACACAACGGTACCAGAAAATTAACAGAACTGACTAATGGTTGACCGGTCAATGGACTATGATGTAAAAAATAAAACTAGAGGAATTTAGATATAAATATGGCAAATATTAGGGACCCCAATGTAATTCGCACTTGATCAAATTCTCTATCTTGATTGGAACTTTATAACTTGGTGTTGAGATTGGAACTTTTACATATTAGAATGTGCTTATTTTTCTTTGATGCACATATATTTCAAAAAACTTGTACTTTCTTGCTTGTGTTCTTAGTTTGTTATTATTTACATTAAGATTTCATGATATTTTATCTAATTACACTTCGACCCCCTGTGCTATGGAAAATTACACCCAATATTTAACTTTGTTTTACAGCTTGTCCCTTTTTCCGTCGTTTTACAGAAGGAAGGAAGCAAGCAAACCAAACTTATCCATAACTTTGAAACCCAAATGGATGTGCAGCAGTACGAACTATTGCTTCTTTGTTATTCTTGAACTGATCGATCAGCTCGGAATTGGTCTTAGTTCGTAGAGACTCGATATACATCGTTCCATGGTAGCATCCTTAGACCGAAAGGTGCAGTCTTTGCTGAGATGGAAGACACCAAACATGGCTATGATGTTCATCGATGGTAAATGGACTGAATAATCTTCCACTTGCTGTGCAAACTGTACAAGCTGCTGTATGGCAGTAAAACTAGGCATAGATGTCGTAAACGATTACTCAACAACGGAAGCACTATTCGTGCTATGCAAACAACCAGCAGCTATTCCATACACTCTCGTCCAAGCAGCCATCGGTACACTATCACATGCAGTTAAGTTCAATGCAGCAATAGAACGTACTGTCCATGGATGTAGCTTTACTTCCAACCAAGTTCTGTCGACATCATCCACATTTCGCCACGCACTATCCGTAAGTACTGCCATGTCGGCATCATTCAGACGACCGAAATCCTTGACATCGCAATTCGCTTGAATTGCTTTACTGACATTTGCGAACACATTAAAGATATAATGAGCACTATCTACACCAGTATCATCGAGGGTTCCACCGCCATTAATGTGTTCCTGATATTCTGGTAGCTAGCTCCCATTGGCTCCTGTTACAGCATTCTTCAGATCCATGTTTGTATGATTGGCTAATCGCCAGTAGCGGTCCCTTAAAGTCTCTTGTCTTGGAGCACGTCCCTACAGATCGATTTCCCAACAACGTCATTCCAAGAGCTAAGATCGATTTCCCAACAACATCATTCCAAGAGCTATCGGGATCATTAATCTCTGATCTTGCCTAAGATGTTCAACTCGTACTTTCTGCTCTGGTAGTCCTAAATTGGCATTAGGCGCCGCAGTGAGACAATAGGATGCCACTATGCCAGTGTAGGATAGTCGAGTTCTGTACGACATCGGCTGTTTGGACACTAAATTTACACTGCTAAGCAATTCGCTTCTCGAGCGCTAGAGAAAGGATTTGCTTGATATCATAGTATAGATTAGAACTTGGAAGATATCTATAAATTGTTAATTAAAATATATCAGCTACTACTTTGTTAGTAATAGAGGGTGATTGCAAATATAAATAAAAGTTTCTGTAATAAGAATTGGAAGTATGTGGGAGAAAAAGTGACAAGTATACAAAATAACCTAGAAACTAGAAGTTTACGCCAAAAGCATGTGTGCTTCTAGCTTAAAATAAGCAAAAGCTGGAAAAAAGGAAATACTGAAGAAAAAGCAAATAGCACTTGTATGCTTGTTTTTAGGGTGTGCAAACACTAACATAATCTCATCATTCAACTTTGTCATCAAAACCAAAACATACACAATATCATAATCACATCATTCAACTTTTTCATCATAACAATAACATATCCAGAAAAATGAATATGGAGTCACTCTCCATCTAACCAATTATTAACAGAAAAATAATTAACATGCACCAGAAAAAGAGGTCTAAATCACCAGCATTTTCAGTTCAAAAAACTACAATTTCCTAGAATTCGTCAGATCCCTAACAACTTCCAAAATCCGAACATACTCAAAAAATAGAGACGACTCTGTCCCTTCCAACCCATCTCTACTCACCCTATTGCTCCCGGCAAGATTATTACATGGACTGCCACCAACTATCAAATCAAAGCCTCCAATCATATCCATAAGATCCTCCAATCTCTGAGCATCCATTGCCTTAACATCATCAAAGTCATAAAGCGAGCCCGTTTGGTTCGTCTGCTCCCACCAGCTTCTAACAATGTCTCTGTTCCCTTTCGACTTCTCGACAGAAACTACATTTTTCAGCTTGACACCGAGTCGGTGGAGAGCGACTTCTGCCCCGCCTATGCCGGAGAACAGAGAGAGCATGTTTATGCCGTTGGGGAACAGGTCCTTTAGGACGGAGAGATGGTAGGCCACCGTGTCAACCTATGCCAAGAAAATTATGAAAATGTATCAGAATCAAATAAGATTCTGCAGAGAAGCCCAAGTTGTAAAAAATTGGTGGAAGTGCTTGGAGAACAAAGTACAAAAGCACTTGTAAATTATAGGAAAAGAACTTATAGAGCGTTTGCAAACTCTGAAAAGATGTAAAAGTTTTAATATAATAACCTGCAATTAGGCCCAATTACGAAAAACACGCTGCAGTTCAAAATTTTACCAGCCTTTTTCGCAGTCAAGCCTAACCTCAGCGGGGTTTTCGTAATTAACCCTAATATTATTACTTTATTATTGTTATAATATTAAAAGAGACGGGAGAAAAACTAACCTGAAAAGAATTACCGAGAGATTTATATCTATCGGTCCTACTAATACCGCCTCCTCTGGTATGATTTTTCGGAAAACCCAATAACATTTCGACCTCATCCGGCTCCAAGGGAGCAACCTTATTTCTCCCGACCCATACCAAATTCCACTTCCTGCACTGATCCATAACATATTTCTGCACATGCTCAGGTGGGTCCCTCCCCTCATACGGTTCAAGAGCCATTCTTATTCTCTCGGTCAACCTGGCACTTCCAATTGCAGTTTGGATGCAGTTCATTTTATCCCTTGTATCCCACGAAGGCCACCACCTTTTTGATAAAGGAAATGCTTGAGAGATTGTGAGAGGCGGGAGGGGTATAAGTGGGAACCGGTTTTCTATTGGAAGATTGTGGATGTACCCTCGTTTTCGAGCAGTGGCAGAGAAGTATTTGGAGTCTACAAATTCTGGCTCGATCTCCAAGAGGTGCCGAGAGATGGTGTCCCATACACCTTTAGGGGCAAGGGCAACATTCTCATAGTAGAAATATGGTGGCCCTCTTGCAGTTTCCGGTAAAGAGCGATGAATACGTTCGGGTTGCTGTGAGGGTACACCATAACCTATCATGGGAATGGGTAGACGAATCATTGGCCCTTCAGCAGTGTCATCTTGTTTTTTGTTTAATTTTCTCTTCTTGGAGCTGCTTCCAAAAGAAATACGCTTTGGCTGTACGGATAATGTGCAAAATAGTCTGTTAAAACAGTCTGAATATTTGAATTGTGCTGAAATATTAGATTATAGTGTGTGCATGTGTGTGTATAAAGGCAGTGTCTACAAACTCTAAGAATGAGCACTTTTTGCATGTTTTTTTGCAGCACTTTGGGAGTGTGGAAAACCCAATGCTTAACATAAGCAGAAAAAACTAGAAGCTAGAAGCACCCAAGGACCAACTTTTAGCTTAACTTCTAGCTTCTAGGTTATTTTTGTAAATAAATGGAAGTTATTTTCATCTAATAGAAGTGTTTCTCAACTTTTTTTCCAAACACTCAATAACTTTTCACTTTTTTTCCCAAACACTAGGCACTTTCACAACAAATTTTTATAACTTTTCCAACAGCTGAAGACTTTGCAAACCCAAACTAAATGAAACAGGAGAAAGTTAACCTTGGGATCTTCTGCGGGTAAATAACAATCTAATTCTCTTGCCATTTGAGCAACACCTATGAACTCGGTTAATTCAGCAACTGACGAATCTGGGCCTGCAACAATGACAAAGAAAGGGAATGATTTTTATGATTGTAAAGCATACAAATTTCAGCAAAAAAGAAACTGCACTAGGGAACACGAAAGATAAATCATGTGCTAACAAATAAAACAATAGAAAAGTATGTAAAATTGACATGAACATGAGTTTTGTTTGCAAATACATTTCAACAATAAATTGTTGTGCTAAACTACATAGGTAAAAAAAGGAACAAAGAAAGTCAAATAAGCACTGGGTATGGAAACTGAGCTTGGTTAGCACAGCTCCAAAAGGTGCAGCGAAAGAAAATATTCATAAAAAATAAGAAACATTATAGCATTATGTGTACATACTTCTTTCGATAGCTATTTCAGCTTCATCCAGATTATATCCCATATTTGCCAAGGCCAGCAGCTTTTCATCTTTCTCAGTCAAAGATCCCGTCCTTTCCATGGACAACAACATCTTATGTTTCTCAGACAAAGAATCAGTATTGTCCTGCAGAAGAATTTCTTATTGAAACAAACATGCAAAGAGTAGTAGAAAATACACAAAATCATGTTCAACGAATTACGAATCTAGATCACCAAACGCCAATTGTTTATGTCAAACATAAAGTAACCAATTCAATGAACATGTTGATATTCCGGTTTTGGACTACAATTTGTACCGTATATTCAGTTCCAATATTACCGGGAAACATTATGTGAGATTACCTAAATATTTTTGAAAACTTATCCATTTCTCTTTCCACAGTGGATATAAGTATAGTTTTCTTCAAGCAATAAAGAGTAGACAGCAGACGAAAAATATTTATTAAAACACTTAACTAATCATAATCATGATATAAGCAAAACCAAAAAGATTGAATGAATTTGCTTCTATGATTACCGACCATAGCCTAGAACATAAGAAAATATTGTGCGAAATTAAGGGAGGATTAGTAAAAGCATCACATACTTCTGGTTCATATTCAGACAAACTGTCCATGTCTGAAAGTTCATCCGGAAATGCCTCATTATAACCTGAAGAAGAGCTTGGATCAGAATTTGTGCTCAATTGTTCTTGAGGTTGAGGAGAGTCTTCAAGCGTCTGCAAAACAAAATGTAGACTTTTAAGAAGGCAATTTAAAAGAGTTCAAGAAGAATACATTTGTGGGGTTAAGTATTGTTTTACTCACTGTGTATGTTAAACAGGTGTTAAGTATATTTTCAAAACGGTCTTCTTCTCCTGCATGGTAATCTCATAATTAGATAACAGTTTTATCTCAGACAAGTCATTCTTCTAAGACACCATCTTTACCATTTTCCTCGATGGCCTTTAAGACTAGCTTTTCTGAAAACCCCATCCCAACTAAATCATTGATTAGATTGACACGGGAGGCCCCTGCAGATGTGCTTGCCTTCATACAAAATGAGTTAATTATTTTAATATCCAAGAAACTATGCAATAAGGCTAAAAGAAACATCGGTACTAGCTTTACCTCCCCGTTGCCTGTCGGAGTTGTACGAATAGGCTGAGAAGGTGCCGCTGTTACTGAAAGAATTTCAAGTTCATCATCTGTTGTCCAATCAACATTTACACCTTCCCCTTCGGAAGCATTTCCATCCTGCACATACAACAGAATAAAACATAACTAAAACTGATTGACAAATCCTGTAATATAATTCATATGACAAGAAGATTAAGAGGATTCTATATAAAACTCCACGTTCTGCGAATAAAAACATTGGAAAATAAAGAAAAGGGAAGAGAAGTACCATGTTTTCCAGAAGTTTTCACACAACAATCTCAACCTGTTAAACATAGCATTTAATTAAGTAAGAATTCAATCAACAGGCAAAATATCTTAATCTTTACTGATATTTAAAAAAATGATAATTCTCACACAACCGAGTCAAAAAGGAAGGACTGGTGTTGGCACAAACTGTGAAAACTCTCTAATCCTTAATTACCAAATTTCGACTTCACATTGATACGGAACTCATGCAACAGTAACTAACTAAATGTTATATTATGATTATGCAATGAAAGAAAAAAATTACACATATAAACAAAATAAAGGATCAGAAAGTTTAGTCCACGTACCTGTTAAAGCACCTGATCATAATATTAAACTAATGAAAGAAAGCACCACAGTAGAAGAACTGATGCTAACAAGAAGGTATAGAACACATTTATACAGCAAAATTGAGCAATTTAGTATGCATTTGATATAAGTTCTGCACAGCAGCAGGTAGCAAGAAAGCAGGAAATCACAAGAACCATTTTCTTTGGACTATCATAAAGAATTCTTTCTTCAACAGAATCACACGTATTAACACTGGATTACGGAAGAACAACTGAATAATCTTATCGTCCATCGGATCAAAAGATAACAGCATAAATTTTTTAGATACAGTTCGATCCATTTTAGAAGATTCAGAAGCTTGTCAGTTTGTAACAGTTAGTTTGATTTTGTAAAATCATCTTCACTCCACAAACTCATCGAAAATCCCCAGTTACCCACCTTAACTAAAGCATAAACCCTAACTCTTACCCCCAGGGATTCAACCCAGCCCTCAGAATTAAGTTCTAAAAATCAAATTTAATACATTCACCCTGTGCATGGTCATAAATGTGTTTCAATTATCAATTAAAATGTGTCAGAAAAAATACAAAAAAGATTAGCACTTTCGTGGAGAAAAAAAACAAACAAACGCGAGAAAACACAGAGAAAGTAAAGACGATCCTTACAGAAATCACCACACGTACTGCTTCCAACAGCCAATCCAAAGCGTCTTCAATCAAAAACAGAAATGCACTATGTTTCCTGCAAAATGTAGAAACAAAATTAACGAAAGAAGAACAGCAACAGATGAATCGAGATACACGGAAACACCTGAAAATCTATCGGGGACGACACGAAAAATCGAAAAAAATAATAATAATAAAATAACGATTAAATAACAACAACAACAAAAATTCACGCAATTAACCGGACACATGAAGAAGAGAGGCAAGCAGCACTTACCCACGAAACCCAAATTGGAGAAAAGAGTGAAAACTGAGTGCAGAGATTTTGCGGAAGAATTCGAGTAATTAGAGAGAGAAAGGAATCCCGAATCCTCTTTATATTCATTCCATTAACACTATCAGTGAAAAAACAAAAATAAATAATAATTACTGTGATTATATTACCCGACGCGCCAAGCGCCCAAAAGGGGAAATCAAATATTTGTTAGGTTTCATAATTTTATTTTAATTTAATAATATATGTATAAGTATTATTAATAATTTAAAATTGTTTTTTTTTTTTTTTTTTGGTGAATAAAATTGTTTATTGAGTTTGACTTAGGTAGACCATAAAGAAATTTTGGTGTGGTTAAGATGATTGTGGAAATATTGAGAAGCGAGTAGCATGAATTCTATATTCTTGGGAGTGTGTATAAGTTATTTTTCTCAATTCCAATGCAAAAAAGAAAAGAAGACTGGTGTTTTGTCTGTCATGGACTTTTACATTTATGGGACCTACGTTTTGGTTGTTTGCAAAAACTTTTATTTTTTGAAAAAGTTAAAATAAAAATTAAAGGACGATATGTCTATTATTTTTCGGATTTGAGTTAATTATAATTTAATTATTTTTATTTTTAGAAATTATAAAAAATAAATTCTAATATTCGTTCCATTACAAAAAAATTCTATGAAATAGATTGATTATTTATATTTATTTTTTTTACTTTATATCATATAACTCCAAAGAGTTTTTATGAGTATTTTTTTTATTTAAAAAAAATAATTAAATTATAATTAGGTCAAATCTATAGTAAATATAATTAGCCCAAACTTAAATTATGGAAAACTAAAAGTAATTAGAAGTCGAGAAGGCACAACACGAAGTGTTTCTAACTTATTTTAAGTAAAATAACATAATTTTTTGAGTTTTAAAAAATCTAAAATTTAAACTAAAGGTTTATAGTATTTATTTAAACTAAAAAAAGAAACAAAAAAACTTTAGGTTAACATAAGCAGTCAATATAAAATATAGATGAGAATATGAGATTGAGATGTTATTGAGAACAATGGAAAGCGAGTAGCATGAATTATATACACTTGAGTGTAAATAAATTATTTCTTGATATTGATGTAACTACTGACATTTTTTATCCTCCAATATTAATATTTGGACCCTATAATCTACTCTAGACTTAACTTTTTATGATAACTTTTTCTTATTTATAATATTTACTAGCTAGCTATTGAATATATCTTCATAGCCTTCAATCAGCTATAATATTTAGTATAGTATCAAAGCCGACTGTTAGTCACAAAAATTAAGTGTTATTCTATCGAGCTCGTATTATCACAAGATTGCTAATGTTGTAAGCGCAAAGATTAAGATTCTACACATAGATACATTGATAGAGGATAACAATACAACCTTGGTTAGGCTTTAACATATTAAAAACTGAAAATTGCCGGGACAAAAAGCTAAATTCTATTTCAAATTTCGATATACTTACAAGTTACAAATCAATCCCTCTAGTTTAAAAAGTTATCCCAAAAAATATGCTCCCCAAACCTTGAGTGAGGGTACTTTCAAAATATCTACAGATTTGCTGCAAACGTTTGAGTAATTTCTCAGACTAGAGCGATTGATGCCAAACTTTAGGATTCACAGATGTACTTTGCCCTAAATACAAACACAATCATAACGGGAAAGGGATGAATATGAATCGAAATGCCGGAATTCATTTTCTCATAATTCGGTACAAAGTAAAAGCATAATTAGGAACTAGAATACTAAGAGTTACAATACATATAGATGAACAATACAAGTTAGCGAAGAAGATCGGTCTCGGTTGTGTCTGTCAAGATAAGAATCTAACAAATGGTACAACATTCAGCATTTCCAGCAAACCTTATGAACCAAGGAATGGAAACTGCTTCCTACCATGCTCTGGTATCAGTTTGGAAAGAAGCTCCAAAGATGCTCCTTTCAGCTCTGAAAATAAAGAATCCAAATGAGAGAGAGAGAGTACAGATGATAAGAGGTGAGAAAAATAAGGGCAAATGACATCTACTACCCCTGAGGTTTTTCCAAATTACAATTAGTTGTCCCTCTGTTCTCAAAAATCACAAAAAAAAAACCCGACATTTCACTTTATTACACAAAACTCTATACGACATTAAGCCAAAAAATGCAAATAATCAGCCAAATTAGGGCCTTTTCCAATAAAGTGAAATGTTACGGAGTTCTTTGTATTTTCTTAAAGATGTAAGAAAGACCTGTGTGTGTGTGTGTGTGAGAGAGAGAGAGAGAGAGACCTTGAGGTTTGAAGTTGAAAAGAGGTGGCAATGGCCGACCATTAGGGAGCTTGGTATTAGGATCACGAAGTTCATTGAAGAACGGGTGTATACAAGCTTCCAACTGAAAATTACATTAAAGAAATTGCTATAAGTTATTAATATGCAACTAAAACAAAAGGCAGATGCTTAAAGAGTATTGGGTAGATTTAACATTAGGTTCAACATCAGCTAAGTATCACATGGTAAAAGTGATAAACTTGTGAAAATCATCCTCCAAGTATATCCATACGTGTTTTTTATCCTTTATTTTATGGCGTACCAATTTTAGTCTGTTATGTTTCAAACATTAACACCTTCAGTCCTCTATTTTGTCATGTTACAGTTTTAGTCTGTTATGTTTCATTAATCGGCACATTTTGGTTGTCATATATAAAAGATTGGCACATTTAGTCCTTTTCTTTTCTGGCCAAAAAGGACTAGATGTGCCAATTTTTGAAACATGACAGACTAAAAATGAAACATGACAAAATAAAGGACAGAGATAGTGTAGCCAGAAATGGCAAATCAAGCAGTTGAAATACTTACAGCAGAGTATCTTAAGTTTGGAGAGTACTGAAGAAGTCTCGACACAAGATCTACAGCTTCAGGAGGTGTACGCTTGTGGAAAATCTGTAAGAAGATAACCAAAAATATAATTAGAAAAAACTGTAATAATAAGGGAACAGGATATAAACTGGGTATGTCAAAGGGGAGATAGATACCAACCTTGTGCCATGGATGGGCCTTGATTTGAGGGAACTTGAATTCTGTGTAATTTGGATTCATACATTTTATTTCCTCACGAGTTGGTGTTCCCAATACCTAGATAAACAAGAAGTAGATCAATCTCTCCATTAAGTCATTTAGAGATCACTATATGATCAAAATACTTTTCTAAAGTAACTAGGCATAAGCTACCTTGATAATTTCGACAAGTTGATCAACTCCACTCTCCCCGGGAAAGAGAGGCTACAAGACCAAACAATAAATGGTCAAAAGAGAGAAACCAAAAAAAAAAATGACAATTTTGTTTAAAATTTTTCTTTCATAATACTCAGATAGGAGTTTTAAGGATGTTAAGAACCTGTCCAAGAAGAAGTTCAGCAAGAACACAACCCACGGACCAGATGTCAATTGCACTAGTGTATTCAGTTGCACCAAATATCAGCTCTGGTGCACGATAATACCTAGAACAGATGTAAGATATATTTGGTTCGCCTTTCACCTGTTACATGTAAAAGAACATTTTAAAATATTCATCAACAAAAATGGGCAATCTCTATAAACAACTGGATTTAGGTCTTAAATTAAATGTACAAGAATAAAATAAAGTGATTACCAGAACTTTTGCACTTCCAAAATCACAGAGTTTGAGCTGATGAATGTGGGGATTGACCTGCAAAAGAATACATTCTGTTGGCTAAATTGTTTGTAATTCAAAATGTGGTCAACTAATTGCGCATAAGAGCATACCAAAAGGTTTTGAGGTTTGATATCCCTGTGGCAGACGCCTATGCCATGAATATATGCCAAAGCTCTAAAAATCTGTATACAGCCAATCAGACATGTCAGAGACTGCAATTAATCTTATAAATTATTCAACTCATGGCAACAAATACATAATATGGAAGTTGAGACAAGTGTATTTGCCAAAGTGATGAGATATTGAATACAAAGGGTGAGTGCTAATACATAATATGGAAGTTGAGACAAGTGTATCATGAGACTGCAATTAATCTTATAAATTATTCAACTCATACCAACAAATACATAATATGGAAGTTGAGACAAGTGTATTTGCATAAGTGATGAGATATTGAATACAAAGGGTCAGTGCTAATACCAATGGCTCAAGATAAATAAATTACTTCGCAGAGTTGAAATCCATAAAAGAGCAAAATGAAGTGGGTGTTTAGCAAACTCTACTGCTTCTGGAGAAGCTAAAGTAGAAGTTAAAGTTGTAATAGTAAAAGTTGGGGGTGTTTGGGAAGAAAAGTGAAAAGTACAAAAAAAAAATGAAAAGAAAAGCAGTTGAGTGTTCGGAAAAAAAGGCTGAGAAGCACTTTTACTACTCTGAACTCTTTTTTTTCTTTTAACGAAAATAACCTAAAAGCTAGAAACTGAAGCCAAAAGCATGGTCCTCAAATGCTTCTAGATTCAAGCTCATTTCTGTTTAAAATAAGCATAAGCTGGTTTTGCAGTTGGCACAAAAGTGGTTTTTCTCAGAGTTTGCAAACACTACCAAAAAATATGTAAAACTAATACTATATACAAAACAAATTCAAATTTTATCAAGGTATTGCCACATATTATTTCGAATTTAAACCCAATTTAGAATTTCAAACTAATAAAAGTTGGCTGACCTGATATGTGTAAAGCTTGACATATATCATAGGCATTCTCTGGTTAGCTTTGGTATAGTGCCTAGTCACACGGTAGGCTGTTTCAGGCAAAAATTCAAGAACTAAATTGAGGTAAAGCTCGTCCTTCTCAGTGGTTGAGAAGAAGCAGTGCTTAAGAGAAACAACATTGGGGTGATCAAGAAGACGCATTGTTTGCAATTCACGGTTTTTATATCTCTTATCCTGCAAAACTTTTTTGATAGCAACCGTTTCACCAGTTTCAAGACACTTGGCCTGCAAAACAAGAATCACAGCTTTGAAGATTTTTATTTTATAAGAATTACAAATGTGATAAAAATGTGTAAATAATAGCTAACTCACCTGAAAGACGATCCCGAAAGATCCCTGCCCTACAATTCGCTCCGCCATATAACTTATAGTCTGACAGAGAAGAAACGAAAACAAAATAAGTCACACAAAACTAACCAGCAATATATTAGATACAGAATCAACATCAGTTTAATCGCGATGATTATCAAACAGATGAGTTCTACCTACATACATACACAAAATTTACTTCCTTGACTGCTTGAATCAAATTATCAAGACACATTCCTACCTCCAACTGGAAATCTAAGTCATACGAAAACACCAAATCCTTGCGAAATACTTGTTTAGTTGTTTATATCTCAATTAAGTTAAAAATTTCTTCACTCTTACGAAGTTCCACGGACAAAAAATTTACCTGCTTAGGTTGGCCATTTTTGCCACCAATAGTGGTCACAATTATGTGCCCTGTTTCAGTCCCGTTTCCATCAACTACAGCCGCATCCATTTCCTGAACAACAAAACCAAAAATACAAAGATTAAATATCAGTAACTATCCTTTGTACCTGAATCTTCAAGTAGAACACACAAAATAGACAAAATCTACAACACAATTTGTAGAAATTAAAAAAAGACCAACCTTTTCCACTTTCTCATCCTTGATTTTCATCTCATTAATTTCATCTGGAAGTCTATCGACAAGCATCGCATCACATTTCGGATTCTCAGCCGCAACACAACCCGAAGCCATACTCCAAAATGCCGAAAATAAACACCGATAATTGAGCTTAATAGACAACACTTCGCAGCTTTCAAACCCTACCACAACCAAAAAGAGAAAATCAAAAACAAAACCACGTAGATTAATCCACTAAAAACTATGGAGTATGGAGCAAATACCTGCATCTACGGATCAGCCATCTTCGCGAACGCCGAAGCATACTCCGCAAATGTATGCCGCCTCCGAATTTTGAAAAAAGAAAAATGTGTAAATTGGGGAGCTGAGCTTTCCTTTTCCACTAAAGCGCTTTGACCAGTGGAGAGACTACTCTAGACTGTACGTCGCTGTCTACCTGTGCTTGATGTGAAAGTGAAATTATCTGGCGGACCCCAAAGGTATTGATTAAATTCAGTTCAGGGGGAGTTTCCAAGTTCGGGAAGCTGGAAATAGTGACACGTGTCGAGTCGTAATTGGGAAGTCATCCAACGTACACTATGGTGTTGACTCGAATGGGAATCTGATTTGATGTTGATATCTGGGCCAACATTTGAATAGGTGTTCGGGTTTTGTGAGATGGCCCAATATTGGGCCTACGATGGATAATTAAACTGTCCCAATATACTGCAAAGATCCAATTGAACGAGTCCCAATACAGTTGCCCAATATTAATTGAGTACAGAAAAACATAATGGAATATGTGAATTCGAGATAAAATTTATCAAATAGTATTATGGCATTTCGAACAATTAATTGAATAATATACTAATTAGTAGGTATTTGGAAGATTTAGAAAAAGTTAGTTTTTTGAGTAGCTAAAAAGTGTATACAATGTTTTGACAGTTTTGCTGATATTTTTAAAGTAGAAAAGAAGAAAAGATTAAAAGTATGCTAAAAGCACCAGACTACTTCTAGGTACCTTTGGTATGTTTTCTCCCAAAAACAAAAGAAAATTTAACAACTTATAAGATATTTTTAATGTTCTATATTAATATCTTCTTATGTTGCACCGACACGGACATGCTGATATAAATATGATACGAAACTTTTTCAATATTTACTACTAGACAAATATTCAACATGATGTCCAATCCGATATAACAGTACAATGCGACTGTTTTAGGAATGTCCGTGGATTATATCTTATCATTTACTTGGTACAGAAAACCTGAATTATCTGCAGCTTTTTCAGTGAGAATTTGGGTTTCCACTCTAAAGCTTTGTATTCCCAGAAAAACATGTAAAACATATATGAAAACCATAATATTCTACATAAATTTATGATTTTAACATAGACCTAAACCACCAAAAAAAAATCATGAAATAACAAATAAGTGAATAACCAATCCAATTACTCTCTTTAGCAAGTGTACAAGGAGCACTTCAATATGGTTATCATGATTTCCCAAAGCCAGCAGCTTTTTTCTTTCTTCTCCGAGTATCTATCCTTTCAGGACTTGGCAATCCAGTCCTCTCTTCATATTTTTTTTCTAAGGCCTGCGAGAAATGCAAGAGCATCAAAGAGTATACTAAAGTAAGCATTTTTATGCAAATAGAAAATCCTCAATGGCTCGATCACCGTGATTTTACACAGAACTAGCAGAGAAATGAGAATATGCTTGCCTGTAAATCTTCACGAATACTCTCAAGAACTTCATCACTCATCCGATCAAAGAAAAGGATTCCCTGTATTGTCATTTATATAAATTAGAACAATGAGAATTTCCTAAGAGAAAGCACTTTTGTGCTTTCCGCTTTATTTCAGCAAATTGGGAGTGTTGGGAAATTCAACTTCTGCTTATTTTAAGAAGAAATAAGCTTGAATCACCCAAGGACAAACTTTTACTTCAGCTTCTAGCTTCTAGGTTATTTTCGTGAATAAGTGGATGTTTTTTAGAGTATAAGCATTATTCAACTTATTTTTTCGGACACTCAGTTTTACTACTCCACCTTTTTACAATTTTAGCTTCTACATTAACTTCTTCACAATTAAAGCCCTTGCAAACAACACTCACTAAGTCCATTTTGTTTGAATAAGTTACATGCAAAAGCGATCTAGATTACATTCTGGAAAAAAATCAGTTAGTACGCTGTTACCACCTAAATTTGGCTTCATAATATTCAAAGAAACAAATAATAACCTGCAGATGATCAAATTCATGCTGGAAAACCCGTGCAGGAAGTTCTGTCAAGTTGACTTCAAATCTTGCACCAGTGATATCCTGTGCATCAACCTTCAATGAATCTGGCCTCTGCACAGTAAGAGGAAAAGGTAGGCCTAAATTATATAATATAGACAAGGGCAAATTATATTTACTACCCATGAGGTCTTGGAAAAATTGCAAATTACTCCCTTGGTTTTCATTCTTTTACCAAAAAAACCCTGATGTTTCATTATTATGTAAAATCTTTGTCGCTCGACGCCGGTCAAAGCCTCTTTGCCACAATATTTAGAAATTAACACGAATAATGATACCTGAGGTTTTTTTTGGTAATAAATGAAAACTCAGGGAGGTTTTTTCTAAATTCACCAAACCTGAGAGGTAGTAAATGTAATTCGCCCGATAGATAAAACAACAGTGGATGGTAATCTAAGTTGGAGACAACAAAATACTGTTAGTTTAGTAGTATGAATATCCGAGAAGTGAATCTGTGGCCCAAATAATTTTTATTTTAGAACCATTCAAATTATGAAATGAGCCAAAAAATGTTTATCAAACTAATTGGCCTTGCAATGCCGTTGAAAGAAGTGATCAGAATTAAGGATTTCAATCCAATTTTTTTTTTTTTTGGGATAATTTCAATCCAAATTGAACAATTAGCTATTAAGATATTATAGGAAATCTAATTCATCAATGAGTTCATGGTGAAGCAGAAATAAATATCATGGATAAATTAACCAGGGGCATAAAACTAAGCTGGCATGAAGAAAAAAGTGAAAAATAATGACAAAAGGGCATGGTAAGTAAGCATATAAGATTTTTATACCATAACGTCGCCATAAATCTCAGGGAATGATAAACAACCCTCATCAAAAAGCACCATCTTTTTCGAATATCTGCTGACACGTGGATTTACAAGAACGATCTCCTCTCCTTCACCTCGTTCACCAACCGGATTAAACACCATAAGCTGAACATTAATCCCAACTTGAGGTGCAGAAAGCCCAATGCCATCAGTTCTGTGGAAAGGAAAGCCAACAAGTATTGTTCATATTCCTGTAATTACCATGAATGCAAAATAAGATCAAACAAGAAAAGAATAACAAGTCAGCAATTGCAATACTGCATGCTGAAAATTACATGATTTTGATGGATCTCGCGAAAGTGATCCCAGATAAAGACATTAAATTAAAATATCTTCTTGGTGTAAGGATTTGCAAATGTCATGTATAGTTTATAATTCCGCAAATTAAAGAAAAGGGGAGTCAAAGCAAAAAATAACAACACTCAAATTCTAATACAAATACAGATGCTAAACAATATTGCGGCATCACTGTACCTAAAAATTTGATTTTCGATACTCAAATTCGAAAATTCATTATGTAAATACAAAATATCATGTGATAATTTACCTTAAAAATGCATACAACTTCTGGAATCTATTCTGAAAGCAATGCAGAGTAAGATAAACTCACTTGTACATTACATCAAACATCTCGTCGACAAGCTTTTTCAAGCTCTCATCAAACGTGTTAACTCGCTTGTTCTTGGCTCTCAATATTGGGTCTGGGTACTCAACTATTTTAAGCGGCCCGTCATATTGCAAATCAGCCGCTATTCAGAAAGCATAAAAACCACCAAAAAGAACAGGTTTACAATCTCACTGGGCATAATTCTGAAGATAACTCATCGGAAATGATAATAAAGACAAAGGAGCGATATTTGTTTCAATTATTTTCGAGTGGTACTGTACTTACGAGAGGCCACAGCTTCTTCTTTAGCTATGGAAGAGAAACCTCGGCGAGCTAGAGCCAAAACCGGCTGAACCAGATGTTTGTGGCGGTTGGAGGATAAATTAAACAAACCGGCGGAAGTTAAGCGGTGGAGACGGCGGAAGCTAGACGGCGTTCCGCGGCGGAGACAGGGGAGGAGTGTGTGAGTGAGGGCGGTGGTATGGAAGCAAGTTGCATAAGCCATTACCACATACGGAGCTCAGGCTAAGAAGCCACAATTGAGTGTGCTTTTGATATTTGTTCGGAAGACAAAAAAATAAAAAAAAATTAAGAAAATAGCATTTCTAGTTTTGATATTATTTTTACCCTTCTTGATTTGCTTTTCTTTTTTGTTTGGTACATATAATTTAGGAGTAGGGGAGGATACTTGTCACAGTTAAGTCGAGACATAAGATTTTACACACTATACAATAGGATTTTTCCACAAAATATTCCAGTCTTATTTCAAAATTTACCGACACTCATGTTTTCTAAGAATTTCATCCAACACTTATATTTCTCAAGTTTTCGAGAGTTTGAGTTCCCACAAGTCAAGTCCCAACATACATATTTGCAGGCTTACGTCGGACCTTAGTAAACTATTCCTCAGTTTCATATATAAAAAGTATACTATTGCCTTCCACCTTTCCAAATTTACGAAATTCTATTTAGATTAATAATCAGTACAAGTTTTTTGAAATTTACGGATAATGAGATAAACTATCGAGAATATTAACGTAGTCCATTGGCCACGAGATGTGTGCAATTTAAAAATAGAATTATGGTATTGATTTGAAATAGTGTTGATTAAGTATTTATTATTATTTTTAAATCAATTTCTTTGATTTTTTCTAATATGTATTTAAGCCCACTGGACAAGATGGGCTTAACAGCTTTTAGAATATCAGAAAACCATTCTTGGTCTCCAACTAGGCCTGGCTGTATCTACGGGCCGGCCCAATTTTCTAAATAATTTGGAGCCGAAAATTAGAGATTCGTTTTTTTTTTTAATGTTTATATATATATATATATATATATATATATATATATATATATTTTTTTTATTTTATTTTAATTTTAAATGTTTTTATACTGATTATAGAATTTTATTTTATCAATGTAGATTTTATTTTCAATTTTAAGTGAATCTTCTCCGATTGAAGTTTTCTTTTACGTAGTAGATATGTTTTTTTTTCCCTTTGGATTTTAATTTTCCTTGTATGATTCTAAACTTGTTTTTTCTAATTCTCAATAAAACTATAGAATGAATAAATGTCCGATATGGGTATCTGACACGGTACGACACGACATGATAGAATTTTTAAAAGTGTCCGAACATTATAACTAATCAAATTTTTGACATAGTAACCCACAAACACGATATTGTATAGTTTTTTTTTTATTTTAAAGTATCCATACATTTTAGTTGATAATATACTCTCTCATTGCATATGATTATTCTTAAAAAAAAAGTTGTCACTTGGAGATCACATGCAATCTCTTTTCATAGAATTTAAAGAAGACTTCTTTAATTAGGAAGAAATACATCAAACATTGTATACAACTTACTAAATTAGTGACTTATAATTAATCATCCCAACAACTCTAAAAACATCCCATAAAATTAGGCTTGCTAAAATTTGTGGCTGAAATTCAAAATGCATGGTGAAAGCCCACACAATCCACTTTTTAGCCACACAAAAAAATAAATTAAAGAAAAAAAAAAGCCTTTGTGGTGACCGATGATCAACTAGCATTTACAAGGGAATGGGAGGGCTTTCCCTTTTCTATTCACTAATTAAAGTTGATAATCTAAGTCCAATTTTTGTCCATTTATGGGAAAAGATTAAACCAATTAGACATGTAAAATTAAAGTGGTATCTCAGTTGAAAACTCTTGCATACTAAAAATAGTATCTTGATTATGTGCATAAGACAATGTACTCTTAATTTCTTGGCTACATTGCATGTGCCAAACACTTAAGAAGGGTTAAACAAGATGGGATTGTTAATACTTAATAGTCCTTCCACTTTAATGGAAGCTTTTCTATTTTTTGATTTAATTTAATTTTTTCATGAAAAATAAAGTATGTATTACACGCGCGATCCCTGTAATTAGGCGAGTTTACAAATCCGTCCCTTTAGTTTCATAAATTATAACATTAGGGTCCTGATATAGGGACTCTGCTGTAATTATTTAGTAATTAATTGAAACTATAGGGATTCACAATGTAATTTCTGAGAATATATGAATGAATTTGTAAATTCACCAAACTAAGATAAGTGGTATTGATATTTTGCCCTCAAGAAATAAGATATTCATAACTTTGACTGAAATATAGAGTTAATTGTACTTTTATCCCATAATTTGACATGGCTTTACTTCGGTCACATATTAATTGATTTTTGCAATTTTAGTTGTTAGTAATTTTTTTTTACAATTTTGGTCCCACAACTTGACCTGTTTTTGTCCATGATTTTTGCAATTTTGATTCCATCAGTGAATTTTTCCAGCAATTTTGGTCTCATTTTCATTTTCCATCTATATTAAATAGACTAGGTTATGCGACCAAAATTACAAAAAAAAAATAAAAAATTCACTAATTATGCGACCAAATTAAAACTCTAAAACTCAATTATATAGTATAAGTCCAAAATAAAAGGCATATCAAGTTATAGGACCAAATCATAAGAATCAATTAGTATGAGACTAAAATGAAAGTAATTATTAAGTGAATTAAGTTATGGGGAGAAATGCAATCAGCTCTTAAATTTTAATTACTTTTATTTTATAAAAAAAATAATATGGGTTCAATACTGGTAACTAACAAGCTAAGGTCAGAACATACTCGAGGCTCTCAAGAATATTATATTTACAAATATACTTATAAATTTACCATCTATAAGACTTTCACGTCAAAAGAGGAATTCATGTAATTTTCAGTATTTCTGTATTTCAATATGATCCAATTAAATGCACTATATATTCGGAAAAAATCGAGTGAAAAACCTGAAAAATTTCTACAAGCTAGGGACATGTTTGGCATCGGTCATTTAGCAGTAGTTTGATTTATTCTTAAATTACAGAAGTCTGGACAATATATCCTAATCGAATACAATTGATTTTGTCCCTTCTATTTCCTTGTTAAGAATTTTTGAGTGGATAACAACTATTCAAAACCTAATTCAATCGACATGCTATCATTTCATCCTATCACTTGTCTACTTCTTTCTTCAAACCTAATTAATCATTAGTTTTTATTTTTTAAATATCACTTATCTCAACTTCTCAACCACATATTTTCTAGCTAGTAGACTAATAATGAAAATAATTAATAAGTTAATATATGAATTGTTGGAGACATAGAAAATATAAAAAAGTAAATTACCAAAATGCCCGTAATATACGATATATAGAGACTGAGATATATAGGGGGTTGGTAGCTAGCGGCCAGTCCCCTCAAATTTAAGTGGTTAAGGTTGAGATCATAAGATTTTGTAAATATAGATAGTTTTGGGTTCGATTACTACCAGATGTGTGAGTATTTTATTTTTGTACTATAATATTAATAAGAAATAATTACATCTGAGTAGCTATAATTATTCAGAAGACTTGTATTTCTATCCAAGATTCTATAGAGAGCCGAAGTTTGGCAGAGGATAAGATGTCTCAACTTTTGAGCGGAACTCAAAGTCTCAAACATGGAGTTGCCCGTACTATAATTATTTAATTGTTATGCTGGTCGTACTCATATCCGTACTATATATCTATATATTTTGATCTAAATTCATTTTGTCACAACATGAAAATATGTTGGTAGTGTTATGTCAATCTCAAAAGCACTTATGTGCTTTTGTATGATTACGTCTGATTTTCGGTGCGCGCTTCTAATAAAATCAAACTAAAATTTCTAGTTGTGAAACTTATAAGCTAAAATTGGAAAAAAAAAATGATATCAAAAATGACAAAAGTTCAAAAATATCAAAATTACAAGACCAATCTTGAAATATTATAACAATTATAATTTATATAATATATATATATATATATATAATCTGCAGCCATGCATGCATGCTCCCATGATCCTTCGATCACATGCATATGCATGCATCGATCTAAATACACAATTTAGAATTAATATCTTAATTAAAAAATAATTAAAGCAAAGTTAGGCCTAAAGCTCTTTGTTGTGACGTCAACTAATTGCTCATTTAACTAGCAACGAGATTATCTTTAGCACCTCTATAAATTCATTACCATCTCCATTATCTTTCTTCAAATATATATACCTATCATCTCTCTAGATCTCTCTCTCTCTCTAAAAAAATAAAAATAAAAATGGATAAGAAACCAAGTAATTCTCAAGATGCTGAAGTGAGGAAAGGGCCATGGACGATGGAAGAAGATCTCATTCTCATCAACTACATTGCTAATCACGGCGAAGGCGTTTGGAACTCTCTTGCGCGATCTGCTGGTAACTCATCAACTACCCTTTTCTCGTTTCTTCGTACGCACATTCGTGCGCACACATAGAGATCGAATAATTAAACCCTAGTCACATGTCGTCCAATTCTTTCTCGTATAGAGTGAAAACCCTAATGAGAAATATTCTTTTGCTCCTTCTCGATACATATACATAGTGAGAGGACGAGATGGAGTAACCCTAGCTAGCTAGCTAGTCACATGCCCTTTTTTCCGTTTTGTACTGTCTTCATTTTCTTTAATCTTGTTTAAATTGAAAACCCTAATGAAAAATATTTGTTTGCTTCTTATATATGTCCATTTTTTTCTTTCGATCTATTCGTCATTTTTGTTCTCGTATATATAGTGTAAAACCCTAATGAAATTTCTTTTGATCCTTTTTGATACATATATATATAAAGAGAGCGAAAGAGATTGAGCAACTCGATCCAAACAAATGGCATCTCTATTTTTTTTTTCTTTTCTTATGAAACCCTAATTGTAACTACTTTTTATTTACTATGTTGTAGGGCTAAAGCGCACCGGAAAAAGCTGCCGACTACGGTGGCTAAATTATCTCCGGCCGGACGTTAGAAGAGGAAACATCACACCGGAAGAGCAGCTTTTAATTATGGAGCTGCATGCTAAGTGGGGAAATAGGTAATTTTTTATTTTTTTAAACACACGGACACAATTTGAGGAAACAAGTAATTAAGTTTATTCAACATTTTTGTGGGGCTTTCTAAGCATAAAATAATTAAGTTTAAATTGAAAGGCAAACTATAATGAACAATTTATTTAAAAATTAAAAAATCATTATAACATATGTAAATCTTTGATAGGTATAAAGTATTAAAGTACTTAAAATGGAATATAACAATAAAAAAAGAGCATGGCACAAAAACATTGTAAACAAGCACCAAAATGAACTTTCCATTTTGAGAAAAACCCTTTTGAATAAGGCACAAGTTACGAACTTCTTTCATTTGAAAAGGGCAATTCTCAATTGCTGGCTATTTATTTTGATATAGGCATATACCATATTGTTTTGGCTGTTTTAGGACAAAAGGAACCTTCGCACATTTGATATATACCTGCATGAAAAGAAAAAAAATATCACAAATATTTTTAGGGTGAATTGCATCTTCTACCGTTGAGGTTTTTCCAAAGTACATATTTTACTCCATCGATTGTGATCAAAAATCACAAAAATAAACTCTCTGAAACTATACAACATGAAGCGAAAAACTACAAATAAACAACCTATTTCAGATAGTATATTGCATTAAAGTTAAATGTCAGGGGCGGTAGATGTAATTTTGTGTATTTTTTTCATCCAAACCTAACCTTAGATCAAAACTTATATTTTGTTAAGACTCGTGATTAATCAAAACAAATAACAAATGAAACACTTATGGAATCCATTTTAAATTGGAGCTTTTAATTTGTGACAAAATGCAAAAAGTACTTAATTACCAAACCTCTTTTTGTTGATATCCATTGAAATATTGCAATCTTTGGCTCCTTTTTTCTTCAATAATCAAGAGAATTATCCAAAATGGAGAAATTAATAAATAGAATATTGTGTTTCGAAGATGAAGGTGTTATGGTAGTGAGAGGGTTAAATTCATGTAGTTCTATGCTAAAATTAAATGAATAGATTGAGTACTTCCGCTTAAATAATAATGGGGAATGGCAACAACTTTGAATTTGAACCACAGAACATGCAAAGCTATGAGTTTCAACCACAATTTAATATAAAACGTGTTTTTAAAAAATATTAATGTAGTGAATAGCTAGGAAGGCACATTGTGTTTTTAGGGCCATAAAAATACATTGAAATCTTGAAATATTACGAAAACTATATTGGTGTTTTTCCCCACAAAAAGATCCAACCTCAGAGGTTTCCGTAAATTATATGTGCACCTGAATAACCTTGAAGTTTGGTATATTTAAAAATAGACCCCTTTATCTTGAGAAATTACCAATTAGTCCCTAAAGTTTCAATAAAAGTGTAAAATTTTCAAATTAAAATACTCCCGAAAGTGAGTAATTGGTAGTTTTTCAAATTAGAGGGATTGATTTGTAATAAAAATCTGCAGGGTATACACATATGTAATTTCTCTTTTTTTTTTTGGATATACATATATACCTACAAAAGTTGTTAATTACTTTTAACTCCCCGCATGCAGGTGGTCCAAAATTGCAAAACATTTGCCTGGAAGAACAGACAATGAGATAAAAAACTATTGGAGGACTCGAATCCAAAAGCATATAAAGCAAACTGATCAGAATTTCACAGGCCAAAATTCTGAGCACAGCCACGATCAAGCAAGCTGTTCGAACCACCAGCACCTCTCCAGTTGCAACCCTGCGGATCATGCAGTTGAACTATACTCTCCCAGCACTTCTTTTAATGGAAATATGGAAACCACTTTTCAAGGCCCTTTTCCCACTGACAACATTTGGAGCATGGAGGATCTCTGGTCCATGCAGTTACTTAATGGAGACTAAATATATTATTAATTAATTAATTAATCCCTCTAAATATATCCTTAATTATTATTATTATTATTAATTACAATTATATTTTCTAGTTAATTTTTTTAGTTAATTAAGTGATATTATATATACATATATGAATTACCTATAGGTATGTTTATATACTAAATATTTGAATGAACTTTGTAAGACTAGTGAATAGAAAAATTGATGTTATTTTGATTTGGCAAAATAATGCGTTGTTTTCTCTTTTGATCTTCTGTTTAATTCATTTTTTGAGTTAATTATATACATTTGGATCCTCAAATTTGATGTATTTATAAACTAATTGATTCCTCATGTTCGAGAAATTAACATATAGTCCTTGAGATTTTCAATTTACACATTTATTGAAACATTAAGATCAATAATTTCTCACAAAAAATATCAATTTGTAAATACACCAAACTTTGGGTACCCAAGTGTAATTCACTCTTTCATTTTTATTTTAATTTCCGTAATTACTAGAGGACAGTTTGAAAATATTGATTTGGGACATAATGAACAATAAATTATTTCGTCGGGGATCCTTTTATATTTCACACAAACCTTTTAGGTTTGCTTAAAATCCGAAAGACCATCAAAACCTCACAAATATCCCCTTGAGAAACTAAAATCTTACAAATACCTTCTTGCAATATAAAAATGTATACATAATATTCCGTGAAAATTTTTATAAATACCCCTTCAAAGGAATAAATGTAATACTAATACAAGGTTCGATGATAAAATTGTAAAAAGACCGGAAGTCATGTTGAAGCTGGATAATAGTTTTGTCTTAATCTAATGATTAAAAGTACCTAATCATATGATTTTGTTGTGAGATCTGATCAGCAGAAATTACTTTATTTGACAGTTATATTTGTACTCATATATTGGAAGTTGAAAATTTCATTCAATTGAAAGAGACGTCACTTAGTTAAGTTATGTCATAATCAACTTTAGAGGTGCCTTTTGGCTGCTGTTCTTATCTATGATCTATCGATATGTATGTGAATTCTTTAATTTGGGAAACTGAAGAACAAATTTACTGTATCTGCACGTCTTCTAGATTTTTTTTTTCTTTCTTATTTCCTTTGCATTCAATGAGTGTTAGTTTGGGAGCTTGCGGGCGTGGAAAATTCTAGCCCTAACGGTCGAATTCAATTAATTATACATGAATAAGTTGTAATATATTTGTTATTTAATTGATCATTGTTTCTAAAATTCATAATAATTACACAATTATTTAAAACAAGTGGTATCAAATTATCAAATAACATAGATAATCATATTTGCAATATATATATAATGAAAATGATTCTGATTTCTGATTGTTGGTACTAGCAACATATATATTCAGGCAGAACCACATATAGATACCAGCATCAAGCAGAACTGTACCAAAATGTAAAACCAGAACAAAAACCAAAAAAGATACGTTAGTAAACTTGTCAAACATGATTGACTGAATCACTGGTATAGGTGATTTGCCTTGAAAAATCTTCGCCCCATTACCCGATGCGCTGGGACAACGAAACTCCTTCCAGGATAAGATAGTCCAGAGATTCTCTACTTCCAATCGCACAATCACAAGAAAATCTCACTTCGACAACTAAATCAGACTCTTATATGAGAGTGGTTTCTGAGTGGGTTTTCACAAATACAAGTTCATTATATTTTCAAAACATATGAGCTTGTGAAATTCGTGTATTAAGAGTTTCATAAAAGGTTTATCCACTCAGAATTCGTTGCTTCTAGTGCTACTTTCATTCTAATGGACCAAACTATATATAGGGAAGGGAAGAGCCAAGGCATTAAATTTAAAGGTATTTTATTGTCATGTTTGTAATGGACAATAAATTCAGCTATTTATGTCAGAAATAAACACACCAATGAGTGTTCCAGCTCATGTTCAAAGCAATAAATCATATCATAAGTGATTTATAATTGTCTTTGACTCCTGGTTTTACTTTATTTCTTTATAGCAATAAACTTCCAGAAATAATAAGACCAAATCAATGTGGGATAAATCACCACATAACTCTTATTTAATACTTCCCGTTATAAGCCAATTTATGAACTTTATTCTATGGATTCCTACTATAAAATGACATCCCTCCAAGAATTATAAATCCATAAATACATATATTATATGACTAATTTCTAACAACAATAAATATAAAATACTCGTCATATTACACTACATGCATCTTACTATTTAGGTAGGTCTATATGTATTATGTATTTTTAATACATGTTTAAAGTCTAAACATAAAATTCTAGTTTAGATTTAATTCGACCAGCAACCATCAATTATATGACAATGTGTTATACTTGTTAGCTAATTGGTTACTCACTTATCCTAAAATATATACCAATTACACATTTGTTCGTAACACTCTTCCCTTTTTACACTCATTTCACATAATCAAGTATGAACTAGAATTCCCCGAATAAACTTATTATAATGCATGTGCATATATAGAGGTTTTATGTATGTATGGTGCAAATATATGGATACAATACAGATCCCGCAAAGTAGATTGTTGTCAATATTTACTATTAAATATGTATTTGTCACGAATGTCCGATACAACACGATATTGCATAATTATTTTTATAGAAATATTTGTACTATCATATCATATATGCATGTATGTGAATTATGATGATTACATGAGGACCATCATCACAAAGCATCACATGCATGCAAAATGGGATATTAATGATATTGATTTTGTAATCTTTTATTTGTTTTTCCATGAGTCAAGTGGGATGCTGCTACAAGATAGATTCATGCGGGAAACAAATACCGAACTGAAGTTGGGATAAATAGCCACGTGGAAAGTTAATTAGCCAATCTATTTATTTTTGGAAAATCTCAATATTTGCTTTCCATATTTTGGACTATTTTTGTGAATGGCATTGCGAAATTGAAGTTTGATGGATGCCTAACTCTTTAAGTGCTCAATTGGAAATCTTCACGTGCCCCAACCCGACATATATTCACAAGTTGTTTATTTGAATATATACGAATACCCCTAAAAATTCTAGTCTAGTTTCTAATATATTTATTTAGTTTAAAATATTAAAAAAAATATATCGTATCATATCCGTTACATTTGTGTCTGTGCATCACAATTTATATATTATTACTATTTGTGTGTTTTTACTTCTTTTTCTTTTTTGTGTTTTATATTATAGGAAAATGAGATACTAAAGAGAACCCGAGAAATAATTTTTTTATATCGAAAAAACCCCCCACAAAATAATTTATCAATCTATAAAACCAATTCCACCAATTTCTTGTTTTGAAAAACTCAATCACTGACTTGGGCCATTTTCTTGATAAAATTAATCTTGATTTCTTACATTAACTTTTTGATATCTAATTATATATTAATTTATTTACATGTGGTAATCTACAGATAAAAAAAGTATTTTTTATTAAAATTACTTAAGAAGATTTAATTTTTGAAATTTATTTAATTTATAAAAATTTAACATATCTCAATTGTAATTTGTAAAATTAAAAGTTCAAGAAATTTCATCCGAGGCATTTAGCATTTAGTGTATTCTCCGAAATCGTTAGAGCAGCAAAGTAGAAATTTCGTTATGGGCTTTCGTAATACCAAAGTCCTACGAAAGAAACTCCCTCAAGTTTGGGCCACTTATTTTTTCATTTATTATTCTATTTCTAATTTTAGCTCTTTTTTTTTTAAATATAATTTCTGAAACACATGTTTTAAACTATTAGGATTTGATCTAATAGCCACAAAATATTACTCTAGTGTGGAGGTATGAGTTCGATTTGTAATGGTCAAATAATGAAATATAATGGTTAGCTGAACTCTATCTTTGAATGGAAAAAAGAAAAGCCCAATTACAGAACTGGCCCGCTGGAAATAGTTCGAGATTTACTCGTCCACTACTTAATCACGGTATAACTTAAATACAAAATTTTTAAGCGATTTTAGAAATTACAAACTCTTCCCTTAAAATATTATACCTAATAGAAAACTAACGAATAATGATAAATTATCATATTGATTTTGATAGAAAGAAATGAAATAAAAATAAAGGTTTGATTTTTTAAAAAATCAACACTACCTTCGTTATAAAATGGATAATATCCAAATGAAGTGGAGAACTATGGGTGGTAGAGGAGCAAAGCCTCATCTAGAATTAAGCTTTTACGAAATGCCACTTGTACAAATGCATGATGTTTCTTATAAAAAAGGACAAAGTTCCAATTTAATCACAAAATTTGACCTATTATATATCTCTTTTTGTCTCAATCACATCTTATGATCCTATCTTGTCTACCTTGATTATTATTAGGATAAATAATAATTATACTTACCTCTCTTAATTTAGGAATAAATACAACTACACTTTTTCACTATTGAAAATTACAAACAAATCATTTAATCTTAATAAAATCTAAAAAATTTAACGCAAAATTATAAAATAACTAAATTACTCATAATATTTTTGTTATATTATTTGATGTAGGTGGAATGACCGGAGTGAATGAGATGTTGTCCAATCAATAAAATATTAGAGTTTATTTGAAAATAAGAAAATAACTCGTGATAGAATCTAAGTATTAGAAGGAACTATAATCGAAAGGGTGTGTCTGTAATTTTTAATAATTAAAAAGGCCTTCTTGTATTTTTTTTTTCATACTTTTTTTTATGAAATAATCATCAATACATAATTTAAAGACTCTAATTGTTATAGTAATCGGAGAAGTCAGTGGCTCAAGCCTCAAGTCAGAGAAGGTGGCGCGAAGGGAACGGGATGAAATTGTAGTCTTGCATACAATATTGATATTTTGTGCGTAGAGACAGAGAGGAATTGGTTGCAGCAGCTGATGGGAAGAGCTTTTGTGTACGTAATAGTTGGGGGAGGAGTGGCAGCTGGCTACGCCGCCCATGAATTTGTTAAGAGAGGCGTCCCTCATGGCGAACTCTGCATCGTCTCCGAAGAGCCTGTAAATCTCTCTCTCTCTCTGTATATATTTGTGTGTTCTATTACATTCATTTATCGAATTATAGTGCTTAGTAATCAAAGATTGCTACTGGAATTTGGACGATATGATGAAATTGAGTGTAGTGTTATTAAATTCATGTTTTGGGGGAAGTGCGGAAAAGCTGAGAATTGTGCCTTCCAACAGTAATCTGTTATTTCACAGGAAACTAATGAAAACGCTTTTTGAAATTCACTGGGGATTGAATTCGATATTAAAGTTAAACAGAGTAGTATGAAAAGCAGACCGCTGGCAGGGTAAAAAAACTATTGGATACTTGCTCATGTTTCATGGTTTACAGCATTGTCGTATTGTTTTTGAATAATTATTTAGCTTTTTTACTTGGCAAAACTAAGGTGGGCTAATGATATATTATTTGTAATTATGCATGCATTTTTTATATGGTGTTTTTTGATTCAAGTATACTTTGCAGGTTGCTCCTTATGAAAGGCCTGCATTGAGCAAAGGTTACTTACTTCCAGAAGGTATTTGATCTCTTCATATTGTAATTGTACCCTACAAGGCACTTCTTAACACATTTGCTGGGAAAATGCAAATTATATTTATTTTTTTGGTGTGAACCAAATGCAAATCATATGCATCTGCAATTAAGAGAAAAAGGATGTTTAGTGGTTTGAATAGAAGAATCTTCTGTGTGTTTGGATCATAATCACATTTGTTCGAAAATGTCAAATCGTTATCCTTCAGTGGTATTAATTTGTTAGAGAATTAGGTTTTGATGGTTTTAATTTGCTATCACATGCAGATCCTGCGCGTCTCCCTTCATTTCACTGTTGCGTAGGTACCAATGAGGAAAGATTGACCCCAAAATGGTACAATGAAAATGGTAAATTCCTGCTACTGATAGAGCAACTGTTTCTGCACTTTTAATGTGGTTAAGTTACTAAGTAGGCAGTCAGTTTCAGTAAACTTGAAGTGGTAAAATTTCAAGATTATCTTCAATGATACTAAAATCTTATGTTGCTTTTGGCTTCTGTAGACATTGTTTTAGTAGGCCTGTATATCAAATTTATTACTGACTTTCTCCTAATGTGATGCTTCAGGTATTGACTTGATTCTTGGAACTCAAGTTAAGTCTGCTGATGTTAGACGAAAGACCCTGCTAACTGCAACCGGAGAAACCATAAGCTACAAATATCTCATTGTTGCAACAGGTGCTCGGGTACTAAGGCTAATCTTTTTGCCTATTCTGTAGGTAGAAACTAAAAAAAGGGGGAAAAAAATACTTTTTTTAGCACTTTGAGAGAGTTTGGAAAACCAGCTTCTTCTTCTTTTATCCAGAAATAAGATAGAAGCTAGAAGCATCCATGGACATGCTTTTGGCTTCATCTTTAGCTTTTAGGTTATTTTCATAAATAAAGGAAGTTCCTTGAGAGTAGTAAAAGTGCTTCTCAACTATTCTTTTTTCCGAACACTCAACTATGTTTTGTAACTTTTCACTTTTTTTTTCCACACTCCCCAATTGTACTACTCTTTAACTTTTTGCAACTTTAACTTCTATTCTAGCTCTCCATAAACAGGCACGTAGGTGAAATAACGAATAATATGCCTTTGATTTGGTGTGTCATCGTTATAGGCTTTGAAGCTTGAAGAGTTTGGAGTAAATGCATTAGATGCAGCTAATGTGTGTTATTTAAGACACTTGGCTGATGCAGACAGACTTGTGGATGTGATGCAATATTGTAGTGGTGGAAATGCTGTTGTCATTGGTGGCGGCTACATAGGAATGGAATGTGCGGCATCTTTGGTCATTAACAAAATAAATGTAACCATGGTTTTTCCAGAGGCCCAATGCAGTGAGTAGTAGACTTGGAAATAATTAGTAAATAATTTTTGTCTTTTATTATGATCAGTAGAGTCAGCATAATCTTTTCAAGTTGGAGAACGTTTCTTGGGTTTTTGCTTATTATAGTTCAATAATTTGGACATTTTGGTTTCTACAGTGCCCCGCTTATTTACGCCCAAGATTGCTAGTTATTATGAAGACTTTTATCAGTCCAAGGGAGTCAAGTTCATCAAAGGAACTGTGTTAACATCATTTGATTTTAACTCAGATGGGAAGGTAAATTTTTTTTTTATCCATGCTGCATAGCCATTTTAAGTAAAACAAAATAAACCAGAAAATAAAATTAGGTATAATTACATCTACACCTCCTTGGAGTGTTTACTATTACAGTTGGTACACCGAACTACTACAAGTTACTCCCTGGAAAATTTAAAAACTATACAAACCACCCTTGGAAGTTTGAAAACAATACAGATAAACCCGTCATAAAGTGTAATGTTTTCAAACTTACAAGGGTGGTTTGTGTAATTTTAAGTTTCATGGGGAGTGTACGTTTTTCGTGTTTTCATGTAAGGTGTACCAACTGCAATTACCCAATTTTCAAGGAGGTGTAGATGTAATTAACCCAATAAAATCAATCCAATGCCACATTTATCTTCATTACAACCACCTTTTCCCCACAGGTCACAGCTGTCAATCTTCGAGATGGCACCAAACTCCCAGCCGACATTGTCGTAATCGGCATTGGAATCCGTCCCAACACATCTCTCTTCGAAGGCCAGCTCACCCTCGAAAAGGGGGGCATAAAAGTAAATTCCAAACTCCAATCGAGCAAGCCCTCAATCTATGCAGTAGGCGACGTTGCCGCTTTCCCACTCAAAACAATTGGAGAAACACGACGACTCGAGCATGTCGACTCAGCCAGAAAATCAGCACGACACGCAGTTTCCGCCATCATGGAACCCGAAAACACCCCCGACTTCGACTATCTCCCATTCTTCTACTCTAGAATCTTCACATTATCCTGGCAGTTTTACGGGGATAATATTGGCGAAGTCGTCCATTTCGGGGATTTTAGTGGAAATAATTCATTCGGGGCATATTGGGTCAATAAGGGGTGTATTGTGGGTTCGTTCTTGGAAGGTGGGAATAAAGAAGCGTACGAGGCGATTGCTGAGGTGGCGAGGGTTAGGCCGAGGATTGGGGATTTGGATGAGCTTGAGAGTTTGGGTGTGGGATTTGCCTTGTCTGTGAAAGAGAAATGTTTGTCTTTGGAGGGAAGTGATGTTAGTGTTGTGAGTCAGAAGCCGTTATATGGTTGGCATGCTAGTGCTGGAGTTGTTCTGGCTGCGTCTATAGCTGGATTTGCCTATTGGTATGGGAGACGGCGGAGAAGGTGGTAAGGTTTTGTTTTTATATTTTGGTTCTAAAACGCTTTTATATGCATCGAGCCGGGTCAGACACTAAGATGCAAAGCTCTCGAACTCGAGAGCTCTGATTAAATTAGCATGGTGTCAAATCGCTAAACTAGGCCACTGGATGGTGGTGAGATTTTAGTTTGGCATATTGTTGTATATTTTATAGAAAAACTCTTCGGTTTTTTACTTTTATACATGTAATTTATTTTGAGGAGGGAGTGTTGTTCTACTGGGTTAATATTTATTAAGTTAAAAATGCTTGAACTTGAACATCCATGAAAACACCCCTAAAAAATACCCTTTCTTCCTCTCTCAATTGAACCGACTGGAGTCTTAACAAAATGAGGTATAGTTCGACTGTTCGAGTTTAATTTGATTATTAAAAGAACCGCGCTCTGATTGCGTCGGGCTCGATTACTTTTTTTTTTTTTTTTTCCCCACTCGATTAATTAGCTTGATATATTACACAAACTTTACTATATTTTAACAAATTGGGCCTAACTATAAATCATATAAAACGACAAAAAATGTATTCAAATTTGATTTGTTAGGCTGTTGAATACTAATTGAACTTAATTTAGATTTCAGACAAGCTTTTTCAACCAGTATTCGTAACTGTTACATTGAGATAAACTTGACATACTTAGGCAAATTCTAGCCCAAACCCGTTTTGATCGCACTCTATCAATTATATGTCAAATGTATTATCCTTACTATTTGATTGAGCACTATCACGACATGTATAAAACACTCAGCCCTTTTATTAAATTGGTTTGATCTCGTTATGTCCGGGTTAGAATTATAGATAGTATATATACCATCAAACATTAAATAACAATGAGGGCATTTGGTCTAGTGGTATGATTCTCGCTTTGGGTGCGAGAGGTCCCGAGTTCGATTCTCGGAATGCCCCCTTTTTGACATTTTGTTTTATTCACTTTGGGCTCACTGTATTAATTATTATCTTGGGCTTTTTCGTTGCCCAACAAATGGGCCTCATAAAACAACCCAGCCCAACAACATTCAAATTTTCCCAAGGGTATTTATGTCATTACATCACACTCCGTCAAAGATTCATCTCATCTACCAGACTCCACCCTTATCCTATCTTCATTCCTTTCTTCCACCATTTTCATTTTCCCACGCACTCAAAATCACTTGCTCATCTCTGCAATTCGCAATGGCTTCGACTTTCTCCACCGTCCCCCTCCGCTCTCCCTCTTATTCTCCACCCTCCGCCGCTTACCGTTCGCTCCCCACCGCCACATTCCCCAAACAACCCGTCGAATTCCCCTTCAAATCCTCCCCCAAACTCCTCACCCGACGCGCTCCCGCCCTCCGCCCACTCGCCGCCGTCGATGCCCCCGAAAAAGTCGTCCAACTCGGCGACGAGATCTCAAACCTAACACTCGCCGACGCACAGAAGCTCGTGGAGTACCTCCAGGACAAGCTCGGCGTCTCCGCCGCGTCATTCGCCCCTGTAGCCGCCGTAGCCGCACCAGGCGCCGGTGCCGAAGCTGCCGCCGTAGTGGAGGAGAAGACGGAGTTCGATGTCGTCATCGAGGATGTGCCGAGTAACGCCAGAATCGCCACCATTAAGGTTGTTAGGGCTCTGACTAGCTTAGCGTTGAAGGAGGCGAAGGAATTGATTGAAGGTTTGCCGAAGAAATTCAAGGAAGCTGTGTCCAAGGACGAAGCCGAGGAAGCGAAGAAGCAGCTGGAAGAGGCGGGCGCGAAGGTCGCCATTGTTTAAAATACTGCAGCTTAATTTCAACATTTTCGCGGTAAAATATTTTTTGTTCTGATAAAAATCTGTGTATTTTTCTTTGTTTGCTTGTCATATTTGGTAGATGTAGATGCAAATGCAATCATAATGTTGGTTTTTATTCCATCTAGACCTTAAATTCTTTTATGTTCCAAATTAATTTTGATCTTGTTTCCTAATCGTCTCATATTCATTGAATAATAATCGTCGGATTTTAAACGTAAATATAGATATAATAACAATCGCATTTTATGCTTGTCTATGTTCACTTTTAAAAAAATACAAAAAATTTAAGCTATATCATAAAGTCTTTCGTGCGCTACTTAGTTCTAAAATGGGTGTGATCATTGCAAAAATCCCCTATTTAAAGTGAGAAATTATATATTGACTTTTATAAAAAAATATGTCCATAGAAAATAATTTTGGATGCTAACTATTACAGTCACATTGTATTTGATATACAACATTTTTATGCTCATGGATGCTTTGATTGGATATAGACTCAATTCCATTGATATCTCAAGTAAATTTTCCACCAAAAAAAAAAGATATCTCAAGTAAAATACGGACAATTTGTCAAAATTCAAAGATCTCGGATTTGAATTTCTAAAAATACAACTATCACTAATAGAGAAAACTTTATAACTTAAAAAAAAAGATCTCTTTGTGGTGGTAAAAAGTACAACCATTATCCTCTCATCCCCATTATCTTTTACACTTGTTCTTCCTTAGATTTCTTGCAATTTCTTAATATTTTCACTTAATCCACGCATTCAAAGTGAAGAGGTTTGCAGATGATCATTTCCCTTAGTTTTCTCAATGTAAGATTACCTGAACTGAACTGATGGTTCACACAAATTTTTTTTATTTATTCTATTTTAACAAAACAATAAATTTAAGTTAAATAGATTTTAAAAAAAAGTTAAATAGATTTAAAATTTTCAAAATGTTGAGGAAATAAAACCAAACAGGCCTTGCTTAGTTGCTTACTACCTAGGAATTTCAAAAAAAAAATTACTTCCTAACCTAGGGAGCCAGCTACATTAACCGACACCTGCCGGTCATTTCCTGCAAATGTTACTTTCACCTGCGGTATTATTTGAGTTAACACTACGCGCCCCACTACACCTGCCACGGCGTACCCCACACAATGCCCTAATGTTGCAAAGTACTTAAAATACAGCGAGTAAACAACAATTCTATACTCTCGAGAATGTCTAAAGTTTTTCAATTGAGAGATTCGAATTCCACCGCTTACTAAAGGAGAGTATTTTTACAAAGCTAATCGATTGCAAATACAGAGTAACTAACCACCGTAAGATTTAATTAAAATTTTGGTTTCTACCACACTCTACTTAATCCGACGGTAATGATGGACTTGGTGTATTGCACGTGTTCCATAAAAGTATAATCCACGTTGCTGCGCTGCATTTATTTTCCGTAATAATTACTTATTTTTTGGGGGAGAAAAAAGTACTCACTTAGTTCAATTGTCCGATTTCATTTTTCTCAAAACCCTAAATTTTGTTGGTCACGCACAGAGAAATTCTTCAGTTTTTTGAATTTTCAGCTGATAAAATTTGAAGAAGATGACTCTGCAAGAAACATTCGGCGTAAATTATTAGTGGAGAGACGTTTGCTTTTGTTGTTGCGGTAAGTTTCTTTTGCTGTAACTTCGTATCTTTTGTCTTAAACTCGTATTTATTTTGGTATCGTTGTTATTGATTGTTTGTATCTCCTGCTTTGGTGTCTGTTATGTCTCGCGTATTTTGTAGTTGATGTTTTTTTTTTTTTTTCTTTTGCTATTGATTGCTCCTACTGTTTATATATCTGAGTTTTAACTTTTTATTTTTGTCATTTTTTTTTCATTTTGTGTGTGTTTTGCAGCATTAAATATCCGAAAGGTTTGGAGATATATTTAAGGAAAAGGAATTTTGAGGATTTTGTTTTTGTGTTCTTTCCTATTTATAAATGGCGAGTCTGGAAGATATTGTAGCAGCGACCAAAATTCTTTCTGAGGATTCCGAAACCGCAATGGGCGGTTCGGGTTCTAAACCGAAAGAAAATGGAGCCAGTGATTCTGACGTGATGAAAGATGATGGAGGTTCTGCTGCTGTCCTTGGTGAAAAAGTTGTTGTGACCAGAACTGTTGTTGAGACTAAAACTGTTGTAGAGAGTAAAACTGAGTCTATTGTTGATGATGAAAGCGACTTAGATAATGATTTGGTTGTTGAGGAGAAAGGGAAAACTAGCACTGAAAATTTGAGCACTGTTGAAGAACCAACTGTTAATGGTTCTTCTGACAAAAAATTTGCATATAATGAGGAGCATAAAGATTTTGATGATTCTTCAGCTAATAGCGGGCAAATGAATGGAAATGAGAGAGATACTATGGATCTGGATATGGATGGAGGAATAAATGGTGAGGAATTTAAGAATGATGATAATGGGTTTCGTGTTGGAGATTTTGTTTGGGGTAAAATAAAAAGTCATCCATGGTGGCCAGGACAGATTTATGATCCAAAAGATGCTTCGGAGTTTGCTATGAAACATAAAATCGAGGGTCGTTATTTGGTGGCGTTTTTCGGTGATGGTTCTTGTTCTTGGTGTTCGCCATCGCAGCTAAAACCCTTTGTTGAGAATTTTATCGAGATGTCAAGAAATAGTAGTTCAAAGAGCTTTCTTAATGCTGTGGAGAAAGCCGTTGATGAGATTGGTAGGGTTTTGGAGTCAGATATGGGTTGTAAAGATAGTCTTGTGAAGCCGGTGGTCACAAATGCTGGCATTAAAGGAGGAGTTTTAGTGCCTGAGGTAGATGTTAGCCGCCTTTCTGTACCCAAATATGAACCTAAAGAGTTAATTGAGAAAGTGAGGAAATTAGCAAAGGAAGTCTCTGTTGGCAGCGCTCTTGAGCTTGCAATCTTGAGAAGTTGGCTTTCAGCTTTTTATTATTTCAGAGGTGGTTATCAGTTGGCTGTGTATCATGAACCGCTTTATATTGAGGGTTTGGAGGACAAGAATAAAACCAGGAATGAATTTGGAGATGATTTCAGTGTTCCAATTGAAGTCCCTATTTTGCGCCCACATGATGAAGACTCGATGAACCCATCAGACGATAAGGTTTTTCATAAAAGGAAGCAGAAAAGTGTTGCTGAACTTATGGGAGAAAGCAAGAGTATCAAGAATGTGAGTGGGAAGAGAGCTAAAGTCAAAGAGGCGAATGATTCTGAGAAGTCAAAGAAAAGAAAGAAGAATAGTGATGGAGAAATGAAGGAAGCTGAAATTCTCGAGTCTTCTTCAGCACGTAAGAAAAGGAAAACCGAGGCTTCTGAATCCACCCCTAAAATTACAAGAAAAGAAAAGATTTCGAAGGATGAAGATGCTGTAAAAGGAGCCTCTTCATTAAAAAATATTAAAAAACCGGAGGTAATTGAAGTTGCTGCTGATGCCGAAGAAGATACTTCTGGAGAAACCAAAGAGGAGTTAGAAATATTGTCATCTCCACGAGAAAGGAAGCTAAGTAAATACTTATCTCCTCCTTACACAAATCTAGCATGGAGAATTGGAAATTCGAGCTTTAAGACAGCTCAAGTCATTGAGCACCAAACTGAGGAGAAACTATCTGACGACCAGGTGGAAGATCTCGACATTTCTGACGATACAAATCGTCAGACAGTCAAGAACGGTAAGAAATTGACTATTCCCATTTCTGATGTTGATGTTCCTGTGAATGAATTGTTGTCAGAGTTACGTTTCACAGCTGTTGATCCTTTTTACTTGAGCAATAAGGGTTCGATCGATACTGTCTTTGCATTTGTTTCTGCACTCAGAAGCTCGACTTATTTGCATGGGCCCAACTATAAGATTTATCACAAAAGCAAAAAAGATGGGAAGAGGTTAGATTCACCCCAACCCCATCTCGGAAATGACGAAACAACCACTAAAGAGAAATCTGCCGAGACTTCTGGTGCAAAAAGTAATGCAGAGATGAAAAATGAAGGAAAAAAAGTTTTGCCTTGTCTTGTTCTTGAATTCACACCTGGATTTCCTTTGCCTTCAAAGAAACATATTCTAAAGCTGTTTGGTAAATTCGGGAGCTTAAATGCAATGGAAACGAAAGTGATGACTGATTCTCATTCTGTCAAGATTGTCTATTTAAAGGACTCTTGTGCAGAAGCAGCCTTCAGAGCATCAGTAACCAAGAACCCGTTTGGTTCCGAGAATGTCAGTTACAAATTGCAGCGTTCGAAAAAAGCTTCTTCATCTCCCAAATGGGATGCCGACGAACGGTACCCAATAGATGATGTGGTTTCAGATGGCCGAGTTGTTAAACAAAAGTTTGAAATAATGGCGGCAATTCTTGAAAATTATCACTCCAAGTTTTCGACTGAGGATAAGTCGAGCTTGAAGGATGAAATGCAACGTCTTATGGAGAAAGTCGATGCAATAAGTGAGAAGGTAAGAATTATGGCTGAGAACACCTCATCTTGAAAGTGTGAGTTAAGTTGAGTTGATCTACTTTTGTGGCATTTGTTGAAGTAGCGTTTTAAGTACTAATGTCTGATTCGCTTTTTTAGAACTGATGTATATGCATATTAGTATTAGGATAAGTTGTGGTGTACAATTTGCAGATTTGGCCTTGCTTAAATGTTAGGTGTTATTTATGTTATATTAGGATTCTCGGAATTGTTGGTTAATTGTCTGCTGAAATTGGAATATGCTTTAGTCTTACCTCATCTCATGAATTCTCAAATTTTCAACTTCTATCTCGTTTCAACTCTAACTAGGCAGAAATTGATTTCCAGGCACTCTAGAAAAGAAAGCACAAAGTGCCAAAGTTCTCGTTTCTAGAGTTCGTAAACACTACCTAAACTTGACCATTGGCTGTTGTCATGTTTGTAACATCGGCAGGAGTTAAAATTTGTCAGTACAAATTTATAATTGCAAGCTCCAAAATATTGTATAATCTCTAAACTTCTCAAGAAACAAATGTAGCTACAGCCTAAATGCTTGAATACAAGAAGAATGCTGTCCGCTCTGTTACTAAAATCTGATACTATAAACTTTACAATGAAATCGCACTCTGAATCCGATGGTTGGCTTAAATAGTTAATAACATGGAAATACATTAAATACAAAAATTCACTCTACACATGAGGATTTCAGACAAACATGTAAACAGAAAAATCTTGATCCACATAAAAAGAAACCATTCACAATAAACAGGTCGCAGCATCAATCAATCATCAACAGGATCTTGTGGAGTTTGAGCGGCACTGCGTTTTATTGCAATCACGGGGCAATCGGCATGCTTTACACAGAATTCACTCACAGTTCCCACAAAAACCCTACAGAAAAAAAATCAGAAACATCAGTGCTACAATGATCGAAATATTAAGGCAGTTAGCAATTGAGCCAATAAATTACTTAGATGATTTAGAGGGTGCTCAGCTAAGAGCTTATAAGCTCTTTAAAACAACTTATAAGTTGTTTATGTCTAGGAGTTTATAAGCACTCAAAAAGTGTTTGATAAATTTTTTATGAGAAGAGCTTATTCGATTAAATAAGATTTATGGAGAGACGCCTTTAAAAGTAAGTTGGGCAAAACCAAGTTATTTAGGGAGAATTGCATCTACAACCCCTGAAGCTTGAGCTAATTACAATTTTGTCTCTGTGTTTCAGAAATTATAAAAGAAATTCTCAAATTTTTCACTTTAATGGATTTGTATGCAAGAAAATAGCTGAAATAAATTAATCGTATTTTTTTGGCTTCATGTTGTACCATTTATAATTCGCTCACACTTCAGAGGTGTTCGATGTAATTCACTCTTATCTTGAATATCTTAAGAAACTCCCTACCTTTTAAGCTCATGATCTTATTTCATCCGAACGCTTCGAGATCTAATTTTTAAAATAAGATCTTATCATCATATAAGATCCGAAAATATCTTATCGGATGCAAGAGCTTCTAAGCTCTTTAAAAACAAGCTTAGCCAATAGACAAACACCCTCTTACTCTTTTTGTGTCCAAGCATGGGAAAGTCGAGAGGGTCAATTTCAAATTTAAAATTCAAAAACGAATATATTAATCTAAGGAACATTATAAAGAATGAGTAAAAGCAGACATACTTCTGAAAAGGCCCAAGACCCCTGCTTCCAACAACGAGAAAATCTGCCTGGACTCGTTTTGCCTCATAACAGATGATTTCTTTAGGATCACCTCTCTTAACCCATGCTTCACAAGCAACCTACAAAACATATTAGTATACTCAGAAAATGAAACTTGTGACATCTATGGAATTGCAAGAACTTATGCTTGACTCTTCTTTATACCCCAATTTCATGACAATGCCTCACAAAGTACTCCAAAAGATGAAGTCCTCTTATCTTCTCTCTGTGCTTCATATTCTTGAAATCTTCAGGAGAGGCGAATATACTGTCCGTATCATCGAAACCTAAACAAGTTGGGTAAATTTAGCATTTCCCACCAATAGGCATTGAAATCAAAGACTGAGCATCTAAACATGAAAAAAAAAAAACCCTTTGATGGCATGCATGATTGAGAGCATTCAGCAAACATCCAATTCAGACGAGCAGAGCAAGTATATGAAGATTAATAGGCAATCCAATAATCTCAAAGCTGAATTGACACAAAACCAATTACTACAAGGATCAAAGAGTAAAGGTAAACCGTAAACCTCCAAAAATTATAAATTCAATCACTCCGAAAAGTTCTTGCAAGTTGCAACAAATTCAGGTACTCAAATTCCAGTAGAACAAACATCCACACAAAACAAACATTTGATGAATCCCACCATTTCCAGTAAACTTAACTGAAAGATGAAACCGAAAGTAGGAACAAAAATCAAGCAAAGAGAACCCTAAATAAAAACTGCAAAGAACCTGAAATAAGCAAATATTGCATAATCACAGCATCTACAAGGACGATCACACAAAAATAATCAAATAAACACAATTTGAAAGCATTTACGCATAATTAGAAGTGTTCGTACCATCTTCATCGGGCACTTGAACATGAAGCAAGAAGAGCTTGAAACCAGAAGTATTAGACCGAACGATTTTCTTCAAAGTCCAATCAAATGCTCCTCTACTGCTTATCGACGCGTGTGGATAGCCCTTGATGGTAGACTCGTTCACCGCCAACATTATGCGAGTCGGCTCGCTCCCCTCCGCCGCTGCCATCTCCACAACTCACTGAGTCAAACGCCGAGTTAGTCTTCTCTCTTACAAACTTCTCGAAGACTCTAAACCAGACTACCTAGAGACTAGAGTGCATCAGGTAGACCTGGATTTTTCATTTTTCTTTTAATGAATAATAAATAATTTATAATTACATCATTAAGGACGTGTTTGGATTTGCATATTTGGTTGAAGAATCTAGAAATAAAGCCCATTGCAATGATGTAATCACAATGGGCCTACCTAAACTGCTGGGTTGGGCCCATTTCTTTTCCATGTACATACAAGCCTCCAAGAAGTGTACTTTCTTTTTTTTTCTTTCTTTTGTATTAATTTTAATGCTTATGAATTTTAAAATCTAAATAAATTCTTATTTATCTTTTTTTTTTCCAGATCAGGCACCTACCGACTACAATAACTAGTCCCCTCGCTAAATTATTGGCACCTCAAAAAGTGGGACAACTAACTAGAAAACTTAAAACTACTACATAACTAAAATCAGGATTCGAACACTTTACTACTTGGATAGTCAGTTTTCACCATTTCAACTAGATCTTTATAAGAACTATAAGAATAGTCTTTAAATATTGATGAACTTTATTCACTCTTTTCTTTTTATCCAATTTTTTCCTAATTCAGATATTATATATATATATATATATATATATATAATTCTCAAAATTTAGTATCTCGTCCCGCTATAAGTATTTGTTCACTCAAAATTATAAATAGCAATTCCAATATATAAAATAACCGACCAAATAAACAAAATCTAATCGGCATCTACTAAACAAGTATATCCATTTCATGATTGGCCGACATAAACATGAAGAATTCATACGTGACAGCTATGCAGTATGGATAATACAAATGACTAGTATACACATATTATTACAATTACTTTTTTTCTAAACCCCATTTATTTATATGTAAAATTTTCCCTATCAATATATGTTATTGAATTAAGCTAGCATAGTGTTAAATTCCAACGTTTTTAAGCTAGTAATACAAAAATACTTGAACAAATATTGGACCATATTATATACAAATAACAAGAAATAAGAATTATAAAAGAAAGAGGGATATTTAATTTCAAATGTTTGTAATTAATACATCTTTCATGAATCAAAGTACTAGCTCCACAAGCCAAGAGGGCAGAATGGACATTTACACTCACCCTCTCAAGCCCAAAAAGCCAAAAAAAATCATAAAGAAGTTTTTTGATTTCAAAGAAGGAATGGAACAAAAAATAGAAAATAATGAATTTCCTCAATCGGCCTTGTTATGAAAAGGAGTAATCCCAGTGAAAGAAACCCTACCAAAACCCAAATGTCCAACTTCTAACCAAACATCTTCCGCCTTAAACTCAGCCCCAAAATGGTCATTTAACTCATCCAAAGACAATACAATTTCCGACGTTCCCTCTTCTACCCTTCTCTTTCCCGATGACGACGATATTCCATCCTCCAGCATCATCCTCCGCCGTCGCCTCTTCCTCTTCCGGCGACGGATGCACCTACGCGCCACAGCCCACGGCAACTTCACGAACGCCAGCGTGAAGAAGTTCACCACCGCGCACGGGCAGCAGCAGACGGCCACGCAATCCGCGATCACCCCCGCTGTGCACGACTGGCACCTCTTCCCCGCGCACGCCGACGGATCTCCGCCGTCCTCCTCCTCCTCATCCGAGTGCTGCCGGAAGTGGCGGCGCCGGCAGGGCTGACCCACGGCGGAGCTCGTCGTCGACGAGGAAGAAGCTGGAGATGCGTTCCGATCGACGTCCATCTCTTATGTATATATATCCTGTTGTCTCGAAATGGAAGACAAATGCCTGCAACAAATAATACATACACATTATTTATGCCATCCCATCTTTCCTTTTTTCTCTCTGTAAATACAGTTTCTGTAGTGGTTGAGATCCAAACAAGAATTTTTGCTGGCGAAATGATGGATGATATGACATAAAAACTTTAGCTCATCACTGATTTATCAAATGTGAAAAATATTAGCTCCATCTATGGACGTAAATCTATATATACATATAGATATACATATATATATATATATATATATATACATATATATATATATATATATATATGAGAGAGAGAGTCAGAGTCTCAGAGAGAGAGAGAGAGATCTGTAAAACGTAAAAATCACGAGGGTGAGAGCTACGGCCAGTTCCACGCCTGGTTTAGTAAAATAATATTTCATTTTTTCTTGGTAAGGAAAATAATATTTCTTGTAATTAGAGAAATTGGAAGGACAAGGATAATTGCAGAGTTAGAACCCTAAGGAGACTAAGGTGAGGGGTGTGTCTGACTTAAAGAATAAATTCAGGGGTCACTGAATAAAAAATAAACTACATATTATGAAATAATTTTTGAAATTACACTATATATATATATATATAGAATAAATTTAAAATTGTGGGATGCACGCGCACACTCTCACTTGAATATAGCTGCCACTAGCCAAGGATGACATATGATCACATTTTTTAGGAATTTTTCTTGTCACTATGAGAAGAAGTATCTATTCGGAAAGACTCAGCTTTTTCTTATTGAACTAAGTTTGTTAGAACCTTGTGGTATTTTATTGCTAGTAATAATGTGTCATGCCCTCTGTATTTCACGAATGATCATGACTTATTGTTAGTCATGTTCATATCGTCGTGCTTTTTTGTTTAGACTATTGGATCGTATTAATAATATATAAATTGGGGGTCTCGCTAAAAATTCTACGTGACTTGTATAGAAATAGAAAAAGTTAAAAGACCACCTAATTTAATAATAATAATAAGTATTATATTTTAGTAAGTTATGGTGACATTATTTATCAAATCAAAAGTTATTGTCACGTTAATTAGCACACACATTAATATAAAGTATGAATTTGCTTTTTACCGTACAAGAAATGGACTGGTGTGTGTTTTTTTCATGCATTAATTTTTTTGTTGTAATTCCAAAGAGGTGCAGAAGTTCATGTATTTAGTCTTGGGAGAGTCCAATTTCTTTGCTGAAAAAGGAAATGAGGACGACAGGGGAATCTCCCCACGCGCTTCGTACCGCGTGGGAACCACTACCACAACAAAATTTTGGTACTGCGAGTCTGCATTACTAGACTATCAGACAAAACTAGTTAGCCTCACCTGAGAAATATGAGGCTGATGTAGCTTTGGTAAAATAATCAAATCTTTTTGGTTAATTTGGTCTATATATTTTATAGAAAAAAGAATTTTATAAGTTATTTCATCTTATTTTAAGCTGAAACATTAAAAGTAAACAATTTATAAGTTCGAGTTAAATTTTTACATAGAAATGTTTAAACTACCCGTTTAAAACTGACATGATTAAGGATTAAGGGTTCGTACTAACCAATCGGGTCAGTTTGACCGACTGACCCAATTCACTTTATCAGCTTAAGGGCAAGCCAATTCACACACTTTGCGTGAGAGATGTGAGATTTTTTTATAAAGACCTAATTTTTTTCTAATTTGCCAAATAAATTATGTTTTTAGGGTTTCACTCTCAATTTCAAAATGATGTTAACATTTCTTTTGGGTCATACATTGCTCTTATATATGTTTTTTCCTACTCATGACACCTGTAATTTTGGAGATTCGAAATCGAAACTTCTAATTAATGTTTTCTCGGTAGACAATTAGTATAGTAACTAATCACTCATGTTTTGTTTTGACAGTTAGAAGGGGTTAAAAGGAAATCAAGATGAGTGGGGAAAAAAGTGTTAAAAAAGGTAATTGAAAATTTTGGAGGGTGGTGATTGCTAAATATGATATGGTTCAGGGTTAGTTCAGAAAATGGAGTTATTATTATATGAACTAAAAATATGAAAGATGAGCTTTAAGAGGAATGTGAAGGACAGAGACAGAACAGACAGAAACCCTAAATTGTGAAAAAAAAACATTGATCCATTTATAAGAATGTTGTAAAACTAATGCCATCACTACACAAAACTCTTTCTACTTTGTCTTAGGCAAAAGAAATGACTTTTTACCATCTATTGCATTTATGGATTGTACTCATCTACCAATCATATTATGTTGTTATTCTTGTAAAAGTAACTTTGATTTTAATTTTTTTTTTTTTGTTGAGACTTTGAGTTGTTTTACATAGCTATCAAGATTTTTATTGTATTTGTAATGATCAGCTTTTAGTTTCTTGTTAGCTGTAATTAATTAAGAAGGGCGCTTGCAAACACTAAAAATAAAGTAGTTTTTGGAAAAGTGCTTTTTTAAAACACTTAAAAAAAATACTTATGATATAAGTGATTTTTTTTAGTACTTTGATCTTTGGATTTCCAAAGACTCCTAACTTCTGCTAAATTTAAACAGAAATAAGCTAGAATCTTGAAGTTCCTAAAAACATGCTTTTGGAATCTGCTTTTAGATTCTAGGTATGTTTGTAATTAGTAATTTTATTAAAATTAAAAGTGATTCTAGTTTTTTTTTCCAAACGTTCAACTAATTTTTCTCTATGCTTTTAGCTTTTTTTTTTTTCAAACACTAACTCCCTGCTTTTGCGATTGCACATTTTTTTTTAACTTTAGCTTCTACTTTAACTTTTTTAGAAGCAGTAGAGATTGCAAACACCTCATAAGTATACATACATTTCAAACTTTTGTGTATTTAAGCAGAAACATGCTAGAAGTTTGAAGCACTTAAAGGATATATATACTTGTGGCTTTAACTTCTAGTTTTTAGGTTATTTTTATAAATAAATAAAAATTTCTTGAAAGCAGTAAAAATATTTCTTTCCAAACACTCTATTTTCAGTACTCTACATTTTCTTCCAATTTTTAAAATTTTCTAAAAATAGTAGAGTTTGCAAACACCCCAACATTTACTACTTTCTATTATAGAAAATGGTTGATCAATATATTTCAATTATTACATTAATACTTTTATTAATAAATATTTTAGTATTTTCTTTATTAGATAGTTTAATTATCGTATTCTTTTCCTAGTAAAATTATAAACTACTAATGGCACAGATGTTTTCGAAAAACACAAAGAATAATTAATTGCTTAAAACCTAGACAAAGTATCTTTTACCAACACAACCCCATATGGAATTTGATAAATTATTAGTAAATATATGGAAATTTTGGTGCTAAAAATTGATTTTTTCTCTTTCCAAGGTAGAAGTACACATATACTTGTTAAAAATGTCACAGAAACCCATAAGATCCAAGTTAATCAAATATCTTATTCTACTATTTTTTCTTTATTATCAAACATTAAATTCTCTAAATATTTTTTTTATATGGTAATTAAGTTATGTGGGAAAACCCATAAGATTAGTACATAAAATAAATAAATAAGATACAATTAAATTAAAAAATAATAATAAAACAAGTTCCAAGAAAAATGATGGAGATTCCACATGGGATGTTTACCTTATAAGAGTTAATCTTGGGTTATTGTGCTATGCTCGTTTTTTATTTTTCCCTCAGCTGACCAAAATCTGACATCAGAAAAAAGATTACAAAATTAATAAAATATAATAAATAAATTAAATAAAATTAGTTTCTTTTATTAATATTTTTAAAAGTTTAATTCTTGACTTAAATATGTTTGTACTTTTCTTTCTGTCTATAGGCCGAAAGTAGAATGATGACACTGATTCTCGTAATCATATTATTCTTGTTTGACAATATTGCTGATGTTCAGGTGACCCAATTTCGGACTGATTGATTTCAAAGTCAAAATTCAAAAAGTAATTTTTCAATTAATGAAACCTGTAAAATTTATTTTTTATAACCTAGGCAATTGTTTGCAACTCTAGTGATTTTGAGAAAGGCAACTAAAATTGAAAAAAAGTGAAATAATAAAAGAAAAGAAAAGTGAAAATCACATAAAAGAGTAGTCGAGTATTTTTTAAAAAAATATTAAAAGATCCTTTTAATACTTTTAAGAAAGTTCTATTTATTTATTTTAAATATCTAGCTTACTTATGCATAAATTTGGGTGAAACGAGAAGTGTTTGGAAACCAAAATAATAGTGGAAAAATTACTTTTCTATAAAGTACTTTTTTGGAGTTTGCATCAAATTATCTCCCAAAATAGATATATATAGAAAACCCTATTTTGTAAAAATAATAATATAAAAAAAATCTCTACATTTTTTCTTCTGTAATTCCAAAAACAAAAACAATAGTCCTTTTTAAAAAAGAATGAAATTAAATAAATTGATCATAGTCAATTAAGTGACATTCCTAAATGCAGCTTATGGGCATTGATTGTCTGAACTGAAAGTGACTGTACTCATTGCACAAACTCTTCAAACTTCAAAAAACTATCATGTTTTTCATCAAACTGAAAGTGATGGAAAATGGGTTCATCACTTTCAACTCTGTCTCTCTCTCACACACACATACACAAACAAAAATCTAAAGTAATTAAAGACAGATTAACTATAAAATAAACAGAAGAAGCTGAACAAGTTTGATCATTCACACTAACCTCAGATAATGTAGCAGCAGAAGATCGCAGGTTTAATTTTGTTCCAGAAAATGCCTTCAAAAGCTCTTGATTTTACCCTTTAATTGCATATGTGAACATCAAAGTTTTCAAATATTTGTAACTGTGCAATTAAAAAAACAAAAAAATTGTCTGTAACTGTTTCTCTTTTTTTTTCCTCGTTTGGACAGAGATAATTTTGATCTCACGTAAGAAGAAGATGCTTATAGTTTGAAAACCCACGAACTCTGGTCTTTGTAAGATCTCTGTATATATATATATAATGTGTGTGGGAGTGTGTGTGTGTTTCATCTGCTTTTGTCTGTGTTGAAATCATATTATAATGATTCTGTAAATCTTGACCACAGCAATGCTTTTTTTTTTTTTCCCTGAAGTAATTTATTATTTGGGTGAATTACACCCACTACCCCAATAGTTAGGTAAATTTACAAATTTATACTTGTTTTTTCAGAAATTACAATATAGTCCTTGTAGTTTTAATTAATTGCTAAATAATAAAATATATAGTGATTCTGTACAAGGACTATGTCGTAATTCTACATGGACTATGATTTACCAATTAATTGAAACTACAGGGACTATATTGTAATTTGTAAGTTTTGATGCTATGAGGATGGATTTTGTAAATTCGGTCGACTACATGGATTGTGATTGTAATTCACCCTTAATATTATAGGTATATGATATATTATCTAGAGAGAGAGAGGAGTGAAATGTATGTTATTGTATGTTGTAATTCTTTCTTTTTGGTACCAAAAATGGCGGACAAATGTGAGAAGGGCAACAAGTAAAACTCTTCCCAAGAATCTTTTTGGATCTTTTCTAATAAGTAGTACTTCTCACTTCTTCGTGAATCAGGTCAAGTCTCTTCCTTGTGATCTAGTCAGTTACCACTAGATCAAGTCTCATTGAGTATATGTATGTTGTAATTCTACCATGACTACAGTAATTCTTTATTAATTAATTGAAATCAAAGAGATTATACTGTAATTTCTACTAAAGTCCAGTCGCTCTAATGAAATGAGATATTAGATCCTTAAGTGAGGGCGAGGTCTAGAGTTTACATCTTAGTTTATGCATGAAATAACTGAACTTAGAGGATTATTTTCAATTAAGTTTCTTAGTATCCGAAACCGGAAAAAATGGGTTGGAAAACTCTCTAATAGTAATTGTAATTCACACTTGATATTATATGTTATATTATTGTAAACCATAACTCGAGGCTATTTAATTTAACTCCGTGGTAGAATAATATCAATTTATTGAATTACACGTTTCATGTGTCAGCCGAAACAAGAAAAAATGTCTGTTTCTTTTTTCCTTTTCTTTGTGATGGGGGTGGGGGGCCCTTTTCTTTTCTAAAGTTTGTTTGGGCATAATTTAAGTTTGGTTATAAATCGGTCACTACCAACCTATAATTGATTGGTTAAATGTGTATACTATGTATATGATATGTCAAGTCTATTCATGTTTGCATTTATTTTTTTTATAGGACTGTTCAAACTTTGAAGGGCTTCAGATTTTCTTCTCATAATATTTGGACGAAACGAACACAATGACACAACTTTTTTTCAATATTTATTAGTAGAAAAGTATCTGTTAGGTATCTGACATGACAAGATACTAAACGATAAATTTTTTAGGACTTTCTGTGCATAATAAGTTAATAGTTAATAGTAATCGAAAATGTTGGTTTGAATTCCATAAATGCACCAAATAAACCAGATAATGTAACATGCATCTTCAATAGTTTTCTATATTCATATATGTTGACATACAAACAGTTTGGCTCATTTGATTCACGATACATAGACACAAATACAGCCATACAGATACAACACAATATAAATATTGTGATACATAATCTTTTTCGATATTTATCACTAAACAGATATTCAATACAGTTGTCCGACACGACATGACATTATACGGTTGGTTTTCGAGAAGTGTTTGGTGCATTATGTATTCACCCCTAATACAACTGATTCTTGAATTGATTCACATTCTGATGAATCAAAAAACCACAATAAAACATCGTCTCAAGGATTACAATCGAACAGCACGAACAAAAAACTTTAAATTTGATCATAGATTTAAAAATACAGAGTACAGGCCATTGGTAACTAAGAGTCCAACTCCAGAATGACCACATTGTCTAAATTCACACTATGCTACACAAAAAAAGGCTCGAACTATATGCTGAAAGCCAGATTGCAGGAAAACAGGCTCCAAAGAATAAACGAATAAGAAAACGATGAAGCGCGAGGATTATACCGTGCGCCAAATTCGTTTCCTTTCATTCTGCTACGAACTTATTATTCTCGGCTTTTCTCGTCTTGCTTCTGTACTGAATTTAGTTTCTTCTCCAACTGTAAAACAATCGGGATGGATTATTTTGATATATATATTTATAGTTGGGATAATTAAGTTCACATACCTGAGGTTTGGGAAATTATAGAAACATATCTTGTCAAATGATTTTTTATTATATCCATTAAGTGGTTGGATGTATTTAAGGGAAATCCATTACGGAAACCCTGATTTTCTTTTTACTTTTCCATAGGAAAACTAGGAACATAACAAGAAAGTGCTCGTTTTTGTTAAGCTTTTCTAACACGTAACGGCAGGTTAGAGTTAAAGGTATATTTCTGTAATTTTTCAAATCTCTGGGTATGTTTGCGTACTTAGGCAAAACCTCAGGGTAATGTGAGTGTAATTATCCCTATATTGTAATATAAATAGTTGGACCATGAGGAATTCAGGTGGAGCAATTTGAAATTCTTTCAGAATATTCGTAATGATATCATGATTGGTAGAGAAGACAAGATTATGAGGGTGTTTGGCTGAGCTCTTATACACAACTTATAAGCTGTCTAGGAGCTTATAAGCACCCAAAAAGTGTGACAATTTTTTTATTAAAAGCACTTATAAGATGTTAGCTCATAAGCTCCTTTAAAATATCAAATGATGTTTAAATCTTAATACATCCCCTGCTTTTGGGCTATAAAAATTGCACAATTGACGTTAATAACATCTTATAACGTCATGATCTTATTTTTATTCAAATACTTCGACATCTTCATTTTAGAGTAAGATTTACCGTCTTAGAATATGTGATAGCTTATAAGCTCTTTAAAACAACCTTCGCCAAACACACTCTCACATTAACGAGCTCCATTAGTTTATAAACGACACTAATTCAGCATTGCCGTTACTGACATCTGACAATTCATATAATCTTCTTTTAACAAAATATATTAAAACTTATCATCTTATAAGCTCCCAAATCATTCTCGGAGCTTATAAGATCCTTTGTAAGCTTAGTATCTATTTGTCTATTAAAGAGTATCTTGGAGATAGGATTATTAAGTTGAATTACTTAGTTAGCTAACCTGAGAATTTTTGGTCTTGACTCTCTGAAGTTCGTCAACCAGACTCGTGATGCTGAAATTTTGAATCCAATTTTAGCACACTATGAAATTATTAACACGATCTCAGCCAATGCAAGGGTTTCGTTTTCGGTACCTTTGTTGCATTTGGATAGCCTGAGCTTGCAACTCGCGTTCCCTGGCAGCAGGGTTCGTCTGCAATAAGTAAATAATAGAAATAATTAACATATTTCCTCCCCCTGGAACCTGAACATAGTAACTACTGTCTATATTAAAGCATCAAAATCAGTAATAGGTTAAGAAAAAGGATCTATACCTGCGAAAGGTCATTCGTTCCCGACTCTGGTAACTCATTGACAACTCCTGTGTACAGGGAAAAAAATATGGGTCAATTACGAACACCTCCTGAAATAATAAACCGGGAGTACGAGCAAAGAAAGGTATGTACTAAGGAAATTAGCTAGCTAAACGTTAACACGTAAATAGAAGGTATAAATGACATTACCATAGTTTTGTTCAAGAAATTTGATCATTTTAAGTATCTCTTCCTGACAAAATCAATAGGCACAGATCAGCAACTAATAATCAAGAAATATGCAATTGATTTGAGCACTGCTTACTTTTTTTGCACTGTGATGTTGCACCATAGCATGCAATGATGGGATAACAGAAGCAGCCAAAATGCTTGGCGTTGTTGGGCTTGCCGAACCCGTAGAAATTGGGCTGAGTAAGTTCGTCGGGCCCTGAATAAGAGATAGCTAAGCTTAGTAAAAACGTTATTTAAAGGGATAATTAGAGCTAGACCCCCTAAGATGAGGTCTATATACAGTCAAATCCCCTGTGGGTTGGATAATTACAATGACATCACCTGAGGGTTTGATTTTTCTTCCACTTAGAACCACCCTTTGACTTTGTTATTGACTTTTGCCGACGTAAGCTCCAAATTGTAATGAAAATCCTATTTTGCCCTCATCTTCAGACTAAAATATCCTCACACTTAGTACACATTCAAGGGGTCTAAGTCTAATTATTCAAACCAGAGGGGGTCTAGATGTAGTTACTGCTTACTTAGAGAGAGAGAGAGAGAGAGAGAGAGAGAGAGTTTAAATAACCTTTGCACTCAGATCAGCTGAAGTGACTTTAAAACGTCCTCTCCGTTCAATGACAGCACCTTCTGATGCATCTTCCCCTACAATGCAAGTATTTAGATATCTACATCAAATCCATATAGTTAAAAAAAAACTAGAAGAAGAGCAATATTCTACTCTAAAGGTAAATACATGCATAAGACTTACCAGAATCTTTCTTCTGACGATACTGCAATGGACCGCTATAATTCCGTTCCGGCATATATCTTGGCGAGAGATTATCCCTTTATTTAAAAATAAATAAAAATTACTCCAACTGATTTGCTAACTTTTACGGAATAAATCAGAAAGAAATATGGAAGCAAATGCAATGCTTGTTCCATTCTGCCATTTAACTGAGTGGGTGTCTGCAAGAGTTTTTGCATGTGGAGAAGTAGAATAAAAAGTTGTTGTAGTAAAAGTAGTAGTTAAATAACAAAGAATCTGAATCTAAAAATTGGTCCTTGGGTACTTCCAACTTCTAGCTTATTTCTCCTTAAAATAAGCAGAAGTTGATTTTCCAAACACTCCCGAAGGGCTGGAGAAAAGTTTCGTGCTTTTGTTTACTGTTTGCAAATTCTACCCGAGAAGTGAAGTGAACCCCTCCGACATTAAGTCGGAACTCGTCTGCTCGCTAAGCCAAAGCCAGACATGCACATTCCATTCAGGTAATAGTCAGATGCCGAATCTCGTCTGAATCATCATTTGTCAGGACTCTTCAGTGTAAGTTCCTTGGACAGGACATTTTTTTCTTTTTTATTCTCGATAGCCATATGCAATATAAACCTTAAAGAAGAAAACTCTACCTATCTCCATCACCAGGAAACTTTCTAGGAGAGAGGATACTATCCTGCAGTAACGAGCTACTCGAAAATTTTCGACGCCCTGCAAGAGAAGAATGTGAGAGTGTCCCAATTTGACTAGAATCCCGACCATCTTCCTTTCCCGCTTCTCTATCCAAAGCATTCGAAGATGTTTGTTGTTGACTTTGCTGTTCATAATGGACTGAATCTCTTGAACATGGAGTACTTGCAGCAGTATCGTCCTCAATTACATCAAAACAACCCCTGCATTAGTACAAGTTATAATTAAGTAGTGATATAAATTTATTATTAGCATCTCTTATCTATCTTGATAAATACTAAAAAAAAGTTATATTCATATTTAAAAATCTAATTAAGACATGATAGCATACTTGAGACCCTGAAGAGGTTTGATGGGAAAATCAGCAAACGGTTGCTCCAAATCATTGAGCTCATCCTAAGAAAATAAGAAAGAACGTATTAAGAGAAAACAAGAAACGAGGTCAATGAAATAAAAACGAGCTATAGAATACGAAAAAAATAGAAATTCTTACATCCACTAGCGATGCAGATTTAGAATGATTACCCCTCTCGGAGCACACACTCTCCTGTCCATCCATATGTTTTCCATTCACACTTGAAGTTTCTGAATTCGAAGTAAGATCATCTTGAATCTGCAAGTAAGAAAAAGTCTCTTGTTAGCTGGTTTTAAATAAGAATTGATGATATTTACATATTGACCATCAGAATATGGCATATACATACAAGTGCAGCTTGGTTCTTCAAATCCTCTAAATTGAAATTCCAGGCACTGATTCCTCGAATGTACTCTTGCTGCACATAGCAACAGCTCAGGCTAATGAAAATTAATATGAGATCTTTAATCAGTTACGAAAACAGAGACGAAGCAAACATAGATAATAAGACCATAAAGTATCATAGGTGTTGTTTTTAAGGGGGCCTTTGCAAATTCTATTGGTTTTGGAGAAGCGAAAGCTGTGAAAAAAAGTGGAGCAGTTAAAGCACAGAAGAAAAAGCTAAGAAGCACTTTTACTACTATCAAGAAACTTTTATGTATTTCAAAAAATATAACCTAGAAGGTAAAAGATGAAGCCAAAAGCATGTCCTTAGGTGCTTCAACTTCTAGCTTACTTTAAGTAAAAGTTTGTAGTTTCTGGAAAACCAAAGTGCTGGAAGAAAAGCCAAAACCGCAACTTTTCTTAGAGTTTGCAAACACTACCTAAATGAAGTACTGTCTATATGTATATTTCTTCTTTTCAGGTTTGACTTCTCACCTGGGATAAATGTTCCTTGTCCTCATACAATGCCTTATCTCGGACAAGCATGTCAGCTTCATTTCTCTGAAATGGCAATTCGATTTTAGAGAGATTGGAGTAGAAAGGTAATCAAACAAATAATTTCTATAAGCAAACAAGAGAATGGAACGAGCACGAGACCTTAAGTGTCCTAAAACGTTCACCTAGAGTGTTCAGGCCTTCTACAATACTTCGTGCCAAATATTCATTTGACCGTGCCTGTTTGAAGAAAGGGTGCTTCAAAAGCTTCTCTGAGGTGGGACGTTTTTTCGGATCCTTCACCAAGCAAGCAGCAACCATTGCTTTGAAAGACTGCAAAAAGGTTGTGTTTTCAAGCAAAATTGCACAAGATTTAGAGTGTGCTTAGCTAAGCTTATTTTAGAATAACTTATTAGTTTCTAGAGCTTAAAAGATGTTTTTGGAGCTTCATATTCTAAAACTAAGTATTGCAAGTGTTTAGATAAAATTAGATCTAATAGCTTCTAGGATGTTTTGGTAGCTTTTAGACAGCATATTTCTTTTCTTTAAGAGCTTATAAGCTCTATACAACTTATATGTTGTTTCAAGGAGCCAATGATCTCCCCCGGCCAATATCCTCTTAGTACCAAAACTCTCGTAAAACAAGGCAAACCTTAGAGAATCTTTTATCTCTTTCATAGTCCAACCCTGGTGGAGCATTTTGTAGCGTCATTAGTAGAACCTGCATCATTTAATATACGCACATTGTTTAAGACCAATTACTTCAGCATATTTATGTACAAACAAAAATTAGTAGAAATGAAATATTATCAACCTTCATTGGTGGATACTTGGAGAAAGGTGCATGTCCATGGGCAAGTTCAAGTGCTGTGATTCCGAATGACCAGATGTCTGCTCTGTAAATGTAAAGTATATTATAAATTTATTGATTAAAGGAAATAGCTAAAATAAAATTTCTTGATAAGATACTCACTTAAAATCATATCCATGTGTTTGTTGCATGACTTCCGGAGCCATCCTATTGTGATATATAATTACACTTGAGTTAAAAATCAACTTGGAAAGACCTAAATGATAAAACAATCATTCATGCAAGAAATTTACCAGCATGGGGTTCCAACAAAAGTATTTCTTGAACGTTGACGATCGCCTGTATCATACATGCACGCAGCGACTCCAAAGTCCGCTAATTTAATAGAACCATTAGTATCAATCAGTATGTTCCCAGCCTGTGAAATCATGCACCGAGAGAGAAGTTAATAGTAGTTAACAACAATACATGGTCTCAACTCAAATTGAGAAAAGACAAATAGGGGCGAATACTAGAAAAAGGCAAGAGTATCGATTAAGTAAACCATATTAAGCGGACATACCTTCACATCTCTATGGATATGACCATGGGAGTGAAGATACACAAGAGCTTTAAGGACCTCACATAATAATGTAGCAATGATATTCTCCTCAAAACCATCCGGATAAGCTGATTTCATGATATGTAGGCAAGATCCACCAGCCATGAAAGGCATTACAACCCATAGATTATGACCGGTGGTGAAGGAACAATGTGCCCGTAGGAGATTTGGATGGCCAATCAAAATCATTGTTTGCACCTCTCGCCTAATGCCATCCTATTCATGTGACAACCCATAAACAAAATTATAAGAGCAGGCAGAAAGATTAATTAATTCTTCATTAATTACTAAATATCTAAGCATATTGAATGTATATTTCATTACTAAGAGTTATGTAGTTGTTGTCTCTTTAGTTAATTAATTTCATGATCCAAAATCCAAATTTATCCAAAAACATAACTCCATTACCTACCTATATTTTAATAAGTTCCATTGCTCTTTATTAACATTTGGTCAAAATGCATTTTTAGTCTCGTAATTATGCACTTATCGCATTCTAGGTCCTAAGATATTTTGTTTTGCAAGTTAAGTCCTGTATATCATAAAACGTAGCAATTTTAGTTCTCATTTTGCAATTTTAGTCCCTAAGTTGTCACTGGAATTTACGATATAGGGACTTAAATTGCAAAACAAGAACTAAAATTGCTATAGTTTACGATATATGGGACTTAAATTGCAAAATGAAATACCTTAGGACCTAAAATGCGATAATTGCATTGTTATAGAACTAAAAATGCAATTTGGCCTTAACATTTTTCTCACCAATCAAATTTATATGTATGGCCCAACTAATTGGAGAAGAAAATAACCATGAATGTTAATCTACAGAAAACCTAGAGCAGTTCTAAAATGTATGCTCTAATTAAGCATTTTTGCATCTAATTTCAAAAAGATAAAAATGTATTACTAAATTTCTGATTTTTACATTCAAATATAAATAGACTTGATAGATTTAAGAGAATTAATATATTAAATTTTAAACTAATATAACATAAGAAAACAAATTCTAATAGTTTCTTTAGAGTATATCTATATACAAAAGTCATATTTTAAGAAGAAGAAAAATATAAAAAGTATTTTAGCTGAGTTTATAAAATATAAAAGAATATAATAAGACTGAGGATCCTTCACATAATCAAATAGTATAAGTTTTGTCTAATAGAATTTAGTAGATAATTTGGGAACTCTTGTACATCTACTAGAATATATTAAAATATTTTTGGAGTTTAGTGAAAAGCAGAAAAGTCGAAATATATAAAAACCAACTCTAGTTCAAGTTCAAATGGTGATGGACTATGGTACAAAGAAGAACATAAATTTAGATTGTTATTTTAAATTCTAGGCTTGAATCGCTAGGGCAGGTGTATATAAAAAATGGTGTATGGTATAAAGAAGAACTTGTTATCCAATTTCAAGCTTTAAATTCTAGGCCTGAATCGCTAGGGCAGGTGGCGGCAGAGGACCGATAGTCACCGCCGACGCGGACTTGGATGATTATTTCGGAAATGGAGAAAAAGGAAAGATAAAAAGAACAAAAAGAAACCAAATTCAGTGAAACAAATTATGGAACTTATATCCATAAATGATTAAACCTGTAATGTTTTAAGAAAAACAAAATATAAAAAGCATTTTAGCAGAGTTTATATAATATAGTAGAATATATTTAGATTGCAACGAATACATAAAATATATATTTCAATTTCAAGTAACATAAATGTAAAAATTTACGTTAATATACAACTTTCATGAATAAATTAAGATAGCATTGTTTATAGTAAATTAGATAACTTACCAAGTCATTATTGCACTTCTCAAGATCAAGAACCTTAATCGCCACAACCTCATTAAGCGGAAGGCAGAGAGCTCGATAAACTGTAGCACTGACACCTTCTCCAACTTCCTCATACAACTTGTAATGTTTACCATCAAGGGGGAACTTTTTCTCCTGTTCTTGTTCCATGATTTCCTTAATGTATAATGTACACCCACCCCGCCCGCTCTATATATAGATGTCCAAGTAAATATCCACCGGGTGTGTGTCGAAGTAATGCGGTCTTCTAGTCCAATAATTTTACATTTTGCTTTTGCTACTAAGTATTACCGATTACAGATCTTGTTTTATGTTCTTGTAGAATCAACGGAGAACAAAAAAGCTGAAACGAAGCCCCCACTTCGATTTAGATCCTCTACATCCTGCAGTTCAGTCTCCCAGATATCTATCTGTAGTAACAACACTGTGTATCAATACCTACATGAGTTAAGGTAAAAGTGTTCACAAATATTAAGTGACTAAAAACACATATTAAGTGTGCTAATCACCTGCTAATCAAATTAATAAAGCTCGAACGAAATTATGTCCAGGAAGCACCAAATCACAATGCCGAAACTAATACATATATGAATCACAAATTTCACTTCAATTTCTGCAGTTGAATCAATCAAACATTCAATGACAAAATATTATCAATTAAATATTATCAATTGTTTGCGTAATGATCCCATTCAATGAATTATGGTTTACGTACGTACCTAGATTTTTCCTGAAGAAAATTTGAAAGAGAAAGAGAGGAAGGAAGCGTGGAACGGCGTCGTCTCCGTCGTTACGATAACTCCGCCATGGAATCACGTCAGATACGAACTCTTCTGTTCTGCGGGGAATGTTTTGCTGTTTTGTTTTTACGGTTGGAAATTTTTTTGAAATAGAATTTGTTTCTTATGAATTTAAAACCTAAATATCTTCTTTTTGTTCTTTTCCAATAATGTATTGTTAGTTTTGTTTTATCTCTCTTTTCGCAGAATATAATTAAAAATTAAAATAAATAGAATTTTATTTTATTTATGTGGTTTTTTTACGTGCGATTTACAAATCGTCGTTTTTTACATGCGCATAAGAAATTCGGGTTGTTTTGTAAATTGAAAATTTTTCAATTTTCATGGGATTTTTTGATAAGTTAACTAAAGGAATGTGATATTTTGTGTATCAATGTCACATCCCTATTCGATATTTTCACATGTGATACGTCTAAAAAGTTTTCAAGTAATACACATTTCTCATTTAATTTTCTTCAGTATACTAAATTAATTATGAGTAAAAGAAAGATAAATTTATATGATTAAAAAAATAAATACATAAAGAATAAAAATGTTTAAAGGGTACAAAAAAAGAGAAGAATTGAGAGTAATTAAAACATTACAAATACCTTCTAAGTTAACGATTTTTCGTTAGTTTTAGGGATATTTGTAATATTTTGCAAACCTCGAAATAAGTTTCATAATATTTCAAGATTTCGATGTAAAAATTTAAATAATATAAAAACTCAAGTGCTACTCATTATGTTTCAAAATTGAAAAAGTCTTTTAGATTTTAAAGTGGAACTCACGATATTTTTCTTAATTATCCCCATTTAAATGTACAAGATTACAATATTGTTCTATATGCTTTTTAAGAGAGTTTTAAGTGTTCTTTTCTTTTTTGAGGTTGGAATTAATATTTATACTTTGTGTGAATAGATGGATGGAGCTGAAAATTAAATTATCAATTCTTTATAAGGCTAAATTGGGAAATATGAATTGAACCAAAGTAACAAACCAAGACGACTGACTTTGGGCCACAGTGACCCAATTATATGGGCTCAACTATAATTATTAGCATTAGAAGAAAATCATCTTGGCCCAATATGCCAGAACCATTGTTACTTGTTAGAACTTAGAAGTATGAGATCTTCAACTTTTAAAAAAAAGTTAAAAGTTGCATCAAAGTTATATAAAATTAGAGTAGCAAATGTGGAGAGTTTTTGTAGGAGAAAGTAAAAAAATATTTTTTAAATAATTTCAGAAAAACTTTAGATTTTCTATTTATTTTGTGTAATTTAATTACTTGCATGTCAAACAAAGGAAAATTAAATTATACTTTATTTTGCATGTCAATCAAGGAAAGTGAGTCCTATTTCCCTTCCATTTGCCTTTTTATAATGCATCCAAAAATTATAAAAATATTAAAGACACGTGATGTTAAGTCTACGACAAAGCAAGTTGTGTATTAATATTAATTTTAATAATAATAATAATAATTAATTAGTTTCTCTAAAGCCATCAACGTCAATTGTGGCATGTTTAGTCTTCTAGAAAGTCTACAATTTCATTTATGTAGAATTAAATAATGCTGCAATTAAATTCTGTAGCATTATTAAGTGTCAATTTCAATATCTGCCCAACTTAATTTCATGTTGTCTTAGGCTGGTCATAAGGGGAAGCCTCTAAAAGGCGGCTATTTATACGGTATACAACGGAAAATCGACTTGGAATCTTAAATAAACTGATCCCACCCTAAACTAGTTTAGGTTAAAAAAATAATACAAGTCCTATATCTAATTATGTAATACTCTTACATTTATAAAGGATGAAATGATCTTTAATTTTGAGTAATCTAGTTCATGCAAGAATTTTCCATCACATTGGTCACCACAGGGATCGAGATAAGCATATGTTTTTCAAATAGCTCACCAAAATTGAACTCATTTTTTTAAATTGTATTTCAAACTCGTCAGGGCCTAGGCATGCTCCATTTCTCCAAGGTTGAAGAGGACATAAAGAGGTTGAGTAGGGCATGACCCCAAGGCTCGAGCGAGCGAAGGTTCTTACAAATAGGACCACGGCATGCTTTGAAAGAGCGTAGAGATTCTTACAGATTGCCAATCAAAATCGAACTCAAGCAGTCACGCCCTCTAGCATTACATATGTTAGCCGAGAACATGCCATTGATAACTAGTATAGGAATTAACATACGAAATCAAACCTAGGGGTGTCAATTGCGGGTTTGACCTGCCCACCCGACCCACCCAAAAAAATACCGGGTTAGGGTTGGGGGTTTTCGGGTTCGGGTCAGAGCGGATCGGACCCGACAACGACCGAAAAATATTGGGTTGGGTCGGGTGAACCCGCGGGTTACCCGACCCAACCCGAAAAATATGAATAGTATAAATTTAAAAAAAAAAACCCTAACCTAATTCCAATTCTTTCATTTGGGACTGCCGTCATTCTCAATTTCTCATTCTCCCTCTCTCACTCTCACTCTCGCCTGCACTGCCCCCGCCGCCCCTCCGCCGACATCCACCAGTGGCACCCTACCCTCAGCCAAGGAGTAACCTGTTGCCCTCCACCAGCACTCCACCACCAAGCCGCGTGGCCACAACTCAGCACCACCACCAGACGCTACAGTTCACCACCACCACCTATCGCCACTTCCCGCCACCACTATCAGTCTTCACCGCCTAGCACCACCAATAACGCCGCCTCCCGTAGACAAATTTAAGCTAAGCCCCAAGTTGATGTAGCTGCAATTTTAATTTCGTTTTGTGTCTGATTTCAACATATTTTGATTTTAGAATATATTGTTTTTGGAATTCTTGCCTTGATATTATGATCAAACGATTTAATATTTATCATGGGAGGATGGTGTTTTAAAGATGGGATTTTTCGTGTTCTTGAATGCTCTCTTGTTTTGTTATTAAGAACTGTGTTGGATAATGATGTCCACCCCTGTGTTTGCCTTGGTTCCTATAAGAATTGAAAATTCTGATCAACCCGAATCCACACAGTTCGGGTTCGGGTTTAGGGGTATCAGGTTGATAGTCGGGTCGGGTTCGGGTTGAGAGTAAAAAAGCCTCAACCCGACCAACCCGAACCCGAACCCACCCAACCCACCCGAATTGACACCCCTAATCAAACCCACTTAAATCTGATGATAATAAAACTCTCGTATCTGTAAAAAATATCAAACTCACGTCTTCTCCAGATACAAGAACGATTCTCACCAACTGCAACATCAACTATTGGCGATGATATAAATAAGTGAAGTCCAATAATGAATGAATGTAAATTGAGTTGGGACACTTGGACTTTTAATTTAAAATTGACTGACATCTAATCTGTTGGTTAGTGAAAAAAAATAAGGTAAATGTAATAATCATAAACGCGGGGCCTTAAATGAGTTGCGGAAGCCCACGTGTGCGATCACCGCATAAGTCGTATAACCCAAGTAAACCAACCATTTCCATCTAGAAAGAAGCCCATTTAGCCCACGTATATAACACATTCGCCCCCAACCAAAAATCTCATCTCTCTCTCTCTCTGAGATTCTCTTTATCTTTATACTTTCTCTCTCAATCTATACGTACAGATTTTTCTATATCTTGAGACCTCCATAAATTGAAGCTGATTTGAGGTTGAATGATGAATAACAGCAGGGAAGATGGTGATAATTATGTTTGCCCAAGCTTCAATAGTTATTCAGCCAATGGATTGGCTGAAATCGCGGTCAGAGTCGCCGTGGAGGAGTCGAAAGCCGCCTCCTCCTCCTCCTCCGCCGCCGCCGGGAGTGGAGGGAAGTATTCCGGCGATGAGGATTTTGAGTTCGCTTTAGTTCGCGAGGATGAGGAGGTTTCGGCGGAGGAATTTATGCACGGAGGACATTTCGGAACGATTTTCCCTGTTTTCAACCGCGATCTTTTGCGAAGCGACGGCGGTGAGGTGAGCATGAGCGGCGGAGATAATAACGAAGCGGAGTCGAGTATTGCGGTTCCGTTGAGTAAGCTTTTCATCGAGGAGGATCACGAGCGAGATATTGATCCTCCGTCGTGCTCGTCGTCGGAAGCGGATGAGCTGGAGAATATTCCGTCGGGTACGTACTGCGTGTGGCGGCCGAAGATGTCCGAGTCGCCGCTGCATCCGAACCAGTGTAAGAAGAGCAAGTCGACTGGATCGGTTTCGAAGCGGTGGAAGTTCCGGGATTTGATGCGGCGGAGCAACAGCGACGGGAAGGACAGTTTCGTCTTTTTAACTCCGAAGCACCGCGAGGAAAGACCGTCGGAGAAAACTACAACCAAGCCTTCGGAAAAGACGGTTGCCAAAGGCCGCCGATCAATCTCCGACGGAGCGCCGGGATCTCCGTCGCCGCACGAGGCTTTCTATGTACAGAACAGAGCGATGAAGGCGGAGGATAAGAAGAAATCGTATCTACCGTACAGGCAAGACCTCGTAGGGCTCTTCGCTAACGTCAACGGTTTGCGCAGGAGTTTCCCGCACTTCTAGAAAAACCCGGATACAATACATTGTTGTACCGCCTGCTGATAGGGTGGTACGCGCCAATCGGGAATTAAACTCTTAATTTTTATTATCATTATTTTTATATTTATTTAATCGGAGTTTTGTTTTTTTCTAAAGAAGAAATCATTGTATAGATTTGGTGCTTAATTATTACCGCACTTTCTTCGAAATCTTCAAACAATATCTCGATGGATCAATACACGGTTTTTATTTATGGAGTAAATTTATAGCAAAATAATGTGAGGAATCATGTGCAATGATGGGATTTGAGGAGCTGTGTTCTCAAGGGGGTCGGTGGTAATTAAATGAACTGTAAATGCAAGCATTTTTCAAGCAACACTTAGAATTTATTTATTTGTTGACAAACTCTCCAGCTCAGGTTCATCCAATCCATGCACCTGAATGAGTGGTGTATTTATTGGACCGAATTTATAAATGATAGCTGGGAAAACGGATGTGTTTATTTAAAGCTTGAGCTTCCCTTTTTCATTATTATTTTTTTACTATTCCAATTGAAAAATATTGATTTTTGCTATGTAAGTAATTGTGACTTGATCTCCTACATTCATAATTTCATATTCCAATCGAAAAAGTGTAGAATGCAAGAGATTTATCCATTGAATCTTTAATTTATTCCAATTTCCCAACAATCGGGACAAAATTTTCATTATAAGTCTCGAGTTTGAGTCTCATAGCTCTCATAATTAGTAGAGCCGAATTTCTTATAATCTTGTGTTAAATGTAACTTAAACTTTAACACATTACAAAACTAGAGGAACAAATAAAAAATGAAACCGAAATAAGTCGAAATATTATTTGGATTATTTTTTGGGTAAATTACAGTCAGGTATCTCGAGGTTCGGTAAAATTATATTTTAGTCTGAAACTTTTGATATATTATAAAATAGTACCTCAGGTATGTATGCATTGGATATTTGGATTTCATAATAATAACAAGTCTCAAACTTGAGGAATTATTTCTTAATATATCGAAAGTCTCAAATTAAAATATAATTTCACCAAACCTGGAGACAACGGGTCTAATTTGCCCTTTTTTTTTCCCATAGAAAGCAATTTATATCATCTTTCTAGTTCTAGCAGGTTAAAATGAAAGCACATCTGCCACCTGAAAATCGAATTTAAAATGCACACACATTTTAAGGTAAAACATAAAAAGGCAGCTGGTAGGTCACCATTTTAATGTCTGGAATTAGTAATTACTACTCATTCTAAGGTGGTCTGAGGTATATTCAAACAAAAAGAAAAAAAAAGGTGGTCTGAGGTCATACATATCACTTACTCTCTGATTACAAATCGTACCTGAAACATAACATTTATAATTTTGAATTTTAGATTCATATATATAAGGGCGAAATTATATTTAAGTATCTTGAATTTATGCGAATTTAAAAATTCATCTCTTTATTTCTCAGTAAAATTTTAAAGTTTTTCTATAAATGTGAAAAAAAAAAGCTAATTACATATAGGTTTCTAATGTTTGTTATATTTATATTTAAATCCACTTAGATGCGTTTATTATATTTAGGTCTCTAAACTGGTTTATATTTAGTCAAATTTAACATAACATGTGGGTCCCTAGATGTATGTGACACCCAAGATCATTTAGTTTAATTTATATTATATACATTTAGGTCTTGCCACCGATTTAGAAGTAAATGTTGACCAATTTAGGGACTTGTATATAATAAACACATCTTATTGGACCTAAATATAAATATAGCAAACATCAGGGATTCATATGTAATTAGCCCTAAAAATTTCAAAAATATCTACGCTTAGATTTCAGTTGGAATATTTGCAGAAAATCTGCATATTTATTGAAATCTAATAAACTATACGATAATTTTCAAATATGAGAGACTGAGAACTTGGAAAAGTTCAAGATATGACGTATGAAGATGCTTATGCGTTATTTTTAATTAATTAAACACTTCTAATCTTGTTAAAATTTAATTGATTATTCAGAAAACATATTTAATTGATCAAAATTTATGATTTGAGAAGAACTGGTTAACTGTGACTAAGACATTTGTTTTAAGAAAGTGCTTCTAAATTTAGTATTGTAGTTAGGTGATGTGAACTAGCTAACTATATCATGAAGTTTATTTCAAGACCACAATACTTGAGAAAATTAATAGTTAGGATACTAACATTTTATTTCGTTTAAACGAGGCATTTTATGTCACGCCTTGGACTTAGGACTCGTTGGATATGGACATAAGTTTTGAACCCACTAAGTGTAACATGAAATTGGGTTTAAACTACTGTCCAAAAGGGATATCCATTGGTTACACTTAAATTCCAACTTAGAAACCCATTTGCAACCTGAGAGTGGTTGCAACCTGAAATTGAGTCTAGACCAATGCCTAAAAGGGATATTCATTGGTTACATTTGAATTCTAACTTAGAAACCCATTTTCTTTTTATTGAATTCTAACGTAGAAACTCACACAATGGGGCGCTACAATCACCCCTCCTTTAGAAACGCGACGAGGAAATGGGGCGCTACAATCACCCCCTTTTAGAAACGCGACGTCCTCATCGGGGGATAACATAGCCCATGACCGCCCCACAGTGGGGACTCTAGAGATGGCTCCCGTGCATGTAGCACTTTGCCCCGTAGGCTCAAGAGGTGGCTCCCACACGCGTAGTACTTAGCTCCCGTTACTGACGATCGGCTCTGATACCATTTGTCATTCCCCCGGACCTTCGGATACGTTGAACATGAGCATAAGTTTCGAACCCAATGAGTGCAACCTGAACTTGGGCCAAACCACTGCCCAAAAACGATATATATTCATTAGTTACACTTGAATTCTAACTTAGAAACCCAGTTTCTTTCTATTACTTTTTCAATGTGGGACAACCACACCTCACACAATGGGATGCTACATTTTAATTTTAAAGAATTTGTTTAAATTCGAAAAAATATTTTTTTGTTATTCGGACTATACGTTTTTTTCACATTATCTATTTTATCTAAAGTTCAAATAGTGTACGTATAGTTCAACTTAGGATGCAAATGCATGATGGTTAATTGGTCAAAAGAAAAAAATTCAAATGACAAATTGTAAAAATGCGAATAGTTCGGATGATTGAAAATTATTATATTTTTATTTAAATTCAAAAATGAATTGCATTCACCATTCATGAAGCTAAGTAAAATCACAAATCGCTAATTATTCTAATATGAAAAATTATCATTAAATCCCTGATGTTTTTAATAGGTGTATATATCTTCCAAAAAATGCTCCAGAAAATACTTCAAAAGTAGAGTTTTTTCCCAAAAAATTACACATTTATTGAAATTATTGTTAATTGTCTCATATTGAATAATTACTAAACTATTATCTATTTTATAATTCTTGGACAATCCTTACCTAATTAGATATCTTTTGTAGTGAGTTAGGCCAAAATATCCATACCTTAACGATTATCCTTAAAACCCTGAAACACGTTTGAATTCTCCTTAAAAGCAGGCAGAGTAATATACATATTTTCGTAGTTGCTTGCAGCTGTGTTCGTAGACTACTTCCATAATGTCTTCTTATGCAACAACGAAGGCCGGTTTTTAATTTTCAAAAATAGAGTTACATTTGTAAGAATAATAATGCGTTAACTGTAGCAAACAAACAGCCCGAGTCTTTTCATTAGCAATAATGAGACTTATAACATAATTAATATTCAAATTTTATGATGCACGGAGATTCACCGTGCACATTGTTTGTATCGTATCGGCTATTTATCTAGTACTAGTTAAATATTAAAAAAAATTGTGTTTTTATATTGTGTTCGTATCGTCATATCCGTGTAAATTATTTAATGAACTCACCTCTCATATATATTGTCTCAGGCTTTTAATTCTAAGTTTTAAAAACACATTTTTTACGGTTAAGGTAGAGCATTCATGAAAACAAAATCATGAAAGAGCCATGAAATCACTCGACATGTTTAGAGTTTACGGTACACTTTTTATTTTAGAAAATTGGGGTTTAAAAGAGAATCAGAAAAGTTGACACGGACAATTATTTTACTTAAAATTTATATTGCCCCTACTTCTCTACAAATTTGCTATAGGTAGGAAATACACTCCCAAAATATATGTCAAGTTTCTTTAGAAATTGAAAAAGGAGTTCGTGTGGTAGCAATTCACAGGAATTTAGTTGAATATAATGTGTGTTGTGTCATTATTATCAACAAAGTTATGTTATTTATAGAAATCAGGTGTTGGATATATGCTTTTAAAAACGAAATTGAAAGTTGGAAATGAATAGTTTGATGTGTTTCTCTTTGCTACCGGAATCCGTTATTATGAGAAATATGTTAGATTTTGCAGAGTATGAGGTAGACAATAATGAATGACTATAATGAATTAGAAAACAAAAAATAGAAATATCGACAATTAAAGAAATAAGTTGATACAAAAATAATATAAACAAAATTTTCTTCTAGATTCCATTTATCGGACTTAAGTTCAGAGGGTTAAGTACAACAATTTGCAATAATTGTGGAGGTTATTACACACAAAAAAAGAGGTTGGCGGAAAACTACAACTGCGTCAAAATTTTGGTACAAGAGTGCAATTATCCCTAATTTTCTCAAACAAAATGGAATGATTTGTAAATACACTCACAAAAATTCATATGTAATTACCCAATATGTATATATATATATATATATATATATATATATTCTTGCAATATTTTAGAGGATATGAAGTCTTAAAAGGTCAATTTTAAGCATAATAGTAGTTTTCAATTATGGGCAATTGAAGTGTCGATTAAGGAGAGGAGAATGGAGAAGAAGATGTGGGATCCTTTTCTTTTGTATTTTCAAGAGTGTTGAAAAATCCTTGTCAAGTGGGATTCACTGTTTTGGTCATAATTATTGCATAATTAGTGCATAAGAAGAAGAAGATAATATTGCTGTCGATGAATCACCCAAGTATTTCATGATTTTAAGGAAGCTGTTTCTTCTGTACTTGTCTCATTTATGACCTCTTGTCTGGAGAATTAATGGAGATGATCTCCCACCAATTTCCTTACAATAAAATATTATTTTCTTCTTTTTTTTGCAGAATAATTAATTAAAACTTAGGATTAATGGGATTTTATTATCTTTTTTTAATAGAATAAATTCAATTATTTAGATAAGTATAGTCAAACAGAGAACAAACAATGACAAAAAACTATTAACTCGGACCCAAAACGTATTTGCTGGTAAAGTTTTAGAGTTTTAGCCTTCAACACTAGACTTAAAGAGTATCGTTTATAAAAAAGTGCATATCTTGAATACCTACAAGCAATAGTATACTTAGGGTATATATATAGATTACTTATCATTTAGATCAATAAATATGCTTTAATTTTCTAGTCAATGGGAAATTATTAGGGCAAAACTGGATACCTATTTGACCCAAAATTATCTGAATTATAGTATTGTAGTAATACACTTATGCACAACATAGTATGAATTAACAAAATTACGTGAACATAATGAAAACATCAGTACTCTTACCACATCATTTTGACTACACTCAGGTCTTTCTTATAATGTTATTGGTTACACTAGCAAGAAAGAAATACCTACAAGCAACGAGAAGGCGGCTATTACTCCATGATAAGGATCGGCTAGGAGAAATAGGAATACTGTGCCTTGGGGTGTGGATGAGAGAGCCACATACTAGCTAGGCTTATCGTGGAGTCTCTTTCTAGTATCGGTGGGTTGGGTCAGATATAAGAGATACTATTTCAAACCGCCAAGTTCGGTAGGGAAGTTGGTAGTTCCTCTCTTAAAGTTGGAAGTAGGAGATGCAATGATTGAAATAATGGCTCAACACGGTATCAAATACCCCCTTTGGTTGTTCTTTGAGAGTAATTGTTGATCGACCGAGTGCTTGTAAACTCTAAAAAATGTACAAGTTTAAAAGAAAAGTGTTTTTTTCCCAACATTTTGGTTTTTCATACGCCCTCAACATCTGCTAAATTTAAGTGGAAATAAACTATAAATTTAAAGCACCAAAAGGACTTGCTTCTAGCTTCAACTTTCAAGTTATTTTTGTAAATAAAAAAAAAAACTTTATTGTGAGTAGTAAAGTATTTCTTAGCTTTTCTTCCGAACATTCTTTACTTTTCTCTTTATGTTTTGCACTTTTTTTTTCCCAAACACTACCTGCTTTGACTATTCTACTTTTTTCAGCTTTAGCTTCTCCAAAAGCAATAGAATTGGCAAACACCCCTTCTTAATATTGGATGTACCAAACGTGAGAACTTAAAGTATAACTTTTCATTTTTTTAAATATTCAATAGACTGAAATTATTACATCGCATACTTGTATCAAAATAAAACATCAACCAACTTAAATGCTAAAAATCCAACATTGAGCAATTTATGGATCAAAACTAATACTACAAGAAAAGCCAAGCAAAAACCTAACCAGCAATAGATAGGTGAATAACTGTACATTACTATACGGGTAAGTGCTTCATGACACAGATAGCTTCATTCCTGGTCTATTTACAATGTTCAATGCTATTAAGCAAATAATAGATATTTCCGTGAAATTTAAATATAAATTACAACTTACAACAATTCTTACATTAGGATTCGTCTGGCTTCGGTTCGAGGATTACTGGTATTTTTTCCAGTTTATCGCCTCGCAGTACTTCCACAGTAACCTGCAAATCAGAAACATTTGAAAAATCAATGAGTCTGTCTTCTCTTTCTTTTTATTGGGTTGAGTTACATCTACCCCTACAATTTGGTTTAATTACACTTAGATCCCTGTATTATGAGAAATTACACCTAGACCCTCTGTACTTTGATTCTATCTTACAAATTACCCTTTATGTCTGCTTTGGCCAGGGTTCCAAATGATTTCGATCAGAATTATGGAGTAGACTGTCCAGAATACTCCTCCATAGGTGGAAAAAGTTTTGTGCGTTAATTTAGTTGATTTTGTCCTACATAAATATTACATAATAGACCAAACCCCCTTGAGGGCATTTTGTCATACAAAATCTACTAAATTAGACGGACGAGGCAATTTGTAAGACAGAATCAAAGTACAAGGGTCTAGGTGTATTTTCCATAGTACAGGCGGTGGAAGTGTAATTAGACCAAATGTCAGAGAGGTCTAGATGTAATTCACCCTTTTTTCAATTGAAATAAACTGGCAAGCTGTCATTGCTTATTATTTTTTTCATTTTGCCCAGTGTAACAGGTAAAAAAGTATGATATATCTTCTTCTCAGACATGATATATCTTTGAAAAACGGGGTTAAGAAATTGATAGTAGAGCTTACCTTATCGCCTACTTTGCATTGGTCAAGGATTCTGTACAAATCACTTCCATTTGAGACCTTTGTCCCATTAACAGATGTAATTATATCACCCAAAATAAGTCTTCCATAGGCATCACGTTTGGTGGATTGAAGACCCTGCATGACCAAGATTATAGTAAGTAATTTCAGAAATATTAAAAAGGGCAATTTACATCTTCTACCCCTAAGATTTGTTTAATTACAAATTAGCCCCTTCTTTTCAATAATTCCAAGAACCCCTTGAGGTTTCATTATTCATGTAAACTTTGTGAAAACCATGGCATGAGAGGCTTTGACTAGCATCAAGTAGGCTATTAAGATGGAATGCGGGAGACAAGATGCTTCCAATGGTGTGAATGTATCCAAATTCCAAAGGAAGTTTTACATGGTTAATGAAACCTCAGATATGTTTTTGTAATTTCTGAAACAAAAAGGACTAATTTGTAATTATATCCAACCTCAAGAGTCATGGATGTAAATCGACCTATTAAAAATGCTTTAAGCAAAATGCAAAACTTCGAATAGCTGAGTTATTAACACATTAAACCAAAGCTAGTAAATGATACAACAATATACATACAGCTTTGCCTGCCGGCCCATTTGGAGGAGCATCTAAGACGAGGACCCCACTAACTCCCAGTTGCTCAACTGACTGATCAGGTGCAAATTTGATCCCCAAAATAGGTCTCGTGACTTTACCAAATTTCACCAACTGGTCAACAATGCCACTTACCTGGATATGAAGGAAAACTGTTAAGAAAACTCTAAAAAGAAAAAAGGTCGGCTATAATTATTAGTTTATCAGAAAAAAAGAATGAAATCCAGATACTAAGATAGTGTCTGCAAACTCGAAAAAAATGCAGTTTTGTGTTAAGTGCTTTTTTTCAGCACTTTGGGAGTGTTTGGCTTCAGCTTCTAGCTTCTAGGTTATTTTCGTAAATAAAAGGAAATTTCTTGCAAACACCCAGTAATTATTTCTGCAGCATACTCACAGTGTCAACTGGAATAGAAAAGCCAACACCAGATGAAGCACCAGAAGGAGAGTATATGGCTGTGTTTATCCCAATAAGGTTTCCAGAACTATCAAGAAGAGGTCCTCCACTATTGCCTGGATTTATTGCAGCATCAGTCTGGATGACGTCCTGGATTGGACGGCCGGTTGCAGCGGAACTGATTTCCCTCCTAAGCCCACTACAACAAGAAAAGAAATATGCCACATAGTTATACATGTCACCCTGTTACAGGCATACAGATATGGTACCCTGCCTGTGTTACTGATCCTACTTATCTTTACGCTTTGACATTCCAATAATCAGTAGTATTCATGAAGAGAGATTTTGAGTGCTAAGTTTGGGAAAATAATCAATTATTGCAGCTAGTGATGATCAAAATATGTTTTTATAATGAATAAGCATGACAAAACAAAAAAGTTGATGTGGGTAAGGGCCTTGAACTTTCTAGATTGTGTTGCGTTGTTCAATTTCCTTCTAAACCAGAAAAGTTCTTCACTAGAACATACCAAAGATTTCCAACAATATAATACCCAGATATGTCAACTAGGAGAATTAAAAGATAATGATTGGTACCTGATGACACCAGTTGTAAGTGTATGGTCAAGTCCAAACTGTAGAGGAGAATAAATGAAACACAAAGATATTGTCAAACAAATGTAAATGATATCATCTAAACAAATGAAGCTTATCTATTTGATCCCACAAATACCATATTAATCTCCCATTTCCTGGGACATGATAATCAAAGTTTAGAGACACGTGCAGTTAAAAAAAGATTCGAGAGTATCACTGCCAACCTTTGCAAGAGATATCGCCTTGTTATCATGAGAATTTCTTATTATGAGATTTGAACAGAAGATCCCAAACAAAAATGTACTGGCTGGATCGGAGTTGGTTTTGGAAGGCCATTGAATAGAAGACTTGGTTTAGACTCTACATACCATGGGCACTTGTAATAGACAAGACTATTTAGTGTAGTTTAGCAAGCAGCTGATAGCATCTTTAATATGAATGATGAAGTTTTGTCCAATATTTTCAATAGGTTTAGAACACCCATGATGCCACAGTTGGATCACACGGGAATAAGAAATGGTGATAAAAAATCTTCATAGGGGAGATCAGGAATGAGCCTAGAGGGTGGAAAGCCAGATGTATCCAATTTACACAACCAAAAGCCGCAAAACAAGAAAGAGCCTGCAAAAAGGATGACTGATATTTAGGAGAAGAAAGAAAATGAGATTTCTGCACTTACAGGATTTCCAATAGCAAATACTTTTTGACCAACAAGCAAGTCTGCAGATACACCAATTGGTATTGGTTTCAACTTGTCTTTTGGCGCATCAATACGCAGAACAGCTACATCTTTGTCCTGATCAAATCCAACCACTTTTGCATCATATGTGCTCTGGTCGGCAAGAGTGACCCTGAACACAGCCAATATTGAATTTATCAGAAAAATTTTGACTAGCTCATTCTAAAAGAAATTCCATAACTCAGGGTACAGATATATGAACAAATTGGTACAATGAATTACTGATCATCGACATGGCCTAGGTACTCATGCCTCAAACTCTGACCTAAGTCCGCTCAAAGTGAGCAATCTTTTACTTAGAGATTGCACACTGAGGATGGATTATCAAATTATAAGTCAACAAGGGATTCTTGTAATTATTTCCAAAACAATGGGGCGATGTATGAACATTAACCCTTTGAGCAGACATGGGGAGTATCTAGCGCATATCTTCAAGAGATTTTCCAAGTGATAAAACAATGATATTGTTCTTGTCACCAACAGGTGAAAATCTGGTAACACTTCCAAGAAAGGAACAAGATAACTAAAATCACACATCTGCTGAACTCTATCAACACAAGTACCAAAAACCATTCAACAAAAAAAGGCCATCAAACAATGCAACTCCGGCACAGGACGAGAGTCTGACAGAAGAAAACTAACTAATAACTGCACTGAAGCAACATAGGACAAGATTAAAAGTACTTGAGATCAGATGCACCCCGAATCACATGATAATTTGTAACAATGTGGCCCTGTGTATCCCATACAAATCCAGATCCTGATCCTTGTGGCACCTCCAGCACATCCAACGTGAACGCATCCTGCCTAAAACAAAACATGCCATACTGAATTAAAATTTCAATATAACAGACTACATTAAAACTTATTAGCAACTCCATCACAAAGGAATGCATGCAATGCAATCCATCAGTCACCTCAACCATGATACGAACTGCCATAATTAGCAATTTAGCTATTTAATTTAAACCATAAGATAACAGAAGCAGCTTAACAAATACATCTGTTTCTTATAGTATCAAAAGTTTTCCGACATAACAGTTTAATAAGCTAGTTAAAATCAAGCAGTTCCCAAATATATACTAAAGTCAACACCAGCTAAACTAACTTATCAACACACACACACACACACACACACTAGCTAAACTTCACTAGAAAACAAAACACAAAAATGGAGAACAATCAGTACCTAGAAGCTAGATTAGTAATGTAGACAACAGACGGAGTGTTCTCCTGAAAAAGACGAACAGTAGCAAGCTCATCGGACTGCAATCTCTTCGACGGAGTAACTACAAACGCCGACGCTGAATCAACATCAGCAACAAACAACGACGCGGCCAGCGCGACCGAAGCGCAGAGCACGAACAATGAGTCCACAAGCTTCTTCAATCCATTGCGCGAATCGAGCTCGGAATCGAAATCGTTCCGACCAAACTTGCCGCGAATAGCGGAGGCGACGATCGGAGCGATCGTGTTAGTGCGATTAAATTGGTACAGAGATTTTGAAAACGATAATTTGGGGATTGAATTGGCAGTGAAAGAGTGCGGGAGTTTTGGAGTGGAGGAGAAGAATGTAGAAGGAAGTGCAGCCATTGCTCAGCTGAGGAACAGAGTTTGATGTTCTCTAACTGGTCTATTTCTCGAGTTTTTCGTTTATATTTTAATTTTTAATTTTTGTTTATTTTTTTATGTGGATATGTTTTTTTCGAGGTGCAAAGGGTCTGCAATTGAATGCGGGCGGGTGCATGCATTTAGGTGCGGTGGGTCCGTGCCAATTTATTTTAAAGCACTTAAAAGACATGTTTATTATCTTAACTTCTAGCTCGAGCTTTTAGCTTATTTTTGTTAAAGGGATAATTATTTATACCCGCTTGAATTTGGAAAATATACAACAAGACAAATCCCCTAGAACCTAATCCAAATAACAGACAAATCCCCTAATCCTAATAAAAACCTAAAACTTAATATAAAGTTGATAAATTATCATTTTACCATTAACGGCCGCATCATATTATAGTCTACCCTTTCTCTAATAAAAGAACCACCCACATGAACGAAATAGTAGATTGCAAAAACGCAAAAATGTGATTTAGTAGATGAGCAAAGAGTTTCTCATATCTATACTGGTATAATCAATGATACACGGATGTTCCTAAAAAAACTACCATACGATGTCGTATAGTATCAGATACCTATCTACTGATAAATGTAGAAAAAAAAAATTGCGCCATGTTTGTATAACCATATCCGTACATCACAGGTATAACTTTCAAAAAAGAACATTAAAAAAGGACACTAATAAGTTCTTTCAGCATTGCATGGGTATTTTATCCCATAGAACCAAGAAAAGGGAGTGAAATAAGTAAAACATTACAAAATTTTATGCAAGGGTCTAAGTTCCTTAGGCATGCCATCAAAATTTCCAGATTTTACATCAGATTGTAGCACAGGTATGCTTCCTATTTTCCAGTGTATGCCTTCTGCTAGATGCTCCTTGTTTGGCGTCAGCATCACATAATTCGGATCGGCCCTTTGGTAACTGCAAATTGTAAAAATTCATAGGTAAAGAATGATCGAACTTTGTAAAGCGAGCATAAATCAGACAACCCGAAGAGAAGGAATGATCTAACCTTGCTTCCCTAATATTGTCAACACGAAGACCAAATCCGTAGCCTGTCTCTTGCCTCATGCGATCTCTAACAACTGAAACAAACTCTTTGTCATGCCCATACGCACAGAATTGTGTAGATACATCTCTGAAGAAAGAAGTTAAATTGCCCCAAATTCCTTCTCTATAATGGCTATAATGAGCATAAAAAAGTTTTGTGAAAAAAATAGAAAAAGAAACACTCACAGAAGACCGTGTAAAATTTAAAATTCGTTTACGACCCTTATTTAAAGTAAAAAGTGCATGTATTTTGCTGTTAACGCGCCTGAGAACGTAGTGGTTTTCTATGCAATTTTAAAATTCGTAAGTTCTTTTGTGAAAGAATATATATCTCAGGGTTCTTATCGTTATGCTAATTAACCAATATCTTGGGAAGAAAAATATCAGTATATGTACCTGACATGCTGAAAGTGAAAGAAGGTTTCCACCATGATTTGAAAGCTAAAGCTATTGATGAGCTGAGAGGGCCCAACTTTCCCTGAAGAAATGCCATACGTCTGAGAAAACTTCTTGAGCATAGCTACAAAGTTAGCATAATTTTTTTAAGGACAAACCTTAAGTAAGAAGTTTTTGTTGGCTTGCCAGGACGCAGCAACTTGAAAAGTGGAATCATGAATATTGTTTGGTGACTTTCCATCATCGACCCTTTAATTAAAAGTGCATAGGGAGTTAAAAACATGATTTTACTGAGATGGATCAATTGGATAGTGTTCAGCTGATACATGAAAAATACCTTGTCTGTAACTCAAAACCAAAGTCAATGTAATTCGTGATTCCAACTATTTCATTTTCCTCTAGAGGATTTTTCACCTGTTTTCATTCCAGATATTGGTTCTTGTCAGCACTATCTTCTATAATTTCCCTTAAAAAGGTATTGAGAGAGCGACAGACAGACTTACCCGTCTTTGGACCACCACATGTTGATAGAAAGAAGCAGTAAACTACATCAAATATGTAAATAGTAAGATGTAAGTCAGACACATAGAGGCATAAATTGCAATTTGCAACATCGAAACTGTTTAAGGGAGCTTATATAGGCTAGGAAATAGTGGTTTCTGATAAATAATCAGATTCTTTTCTTTCTTGGGGATAATAATCAATAACGAGAAATTTCGACAATTTTACGACCTTGCTAAGTCACCTTAGCTTCTTTTGGGCTAGATATCTGGAATTTCTCACTCTCAGAATTATATTCATGGTATGTGCCAGTTTTTTAAGATGTAATACACATGACTTATTTCATCAACTATGGCCACCCTTAATTTTCATTTCTTTCATAAGGTAGTCTAGAAAGCATTCCAAGCCGATAAATAATTACATCATGTTTTGAGACAGTGAAATAAAAGAGGTTGATTGCAAGTGGAAAATGATAAAGAGTAAATGGGCAGAAACTTCGAAACATATGAACCTGTGAGTTTCTAGAGAGTTCAAGCCCGAAATTGAATGATGGACTCAATGGACTGCCAGATCCTAATCCATAACCGATAGCACAGCTCCAATTTTGTAAGTTTTTGTATTTTCGTCCATCTTTGCATCCAACTACATAGCAGCGGTAAAATATTTCTGAGCACATTATTTGTTGCTAATTATCCACTTAAGGCAGAGTGAAGTGCGTATTATTATTTACATAAGTCTTTTATTACCTCATGGATGCAAATAAAGTGTTGCAAAATACAAAAAGAAAAAAGAAATTGCATCAAACTGCATTCTAAATTGACAGGACAAAGCAGGTGAAAAGAAGGGAATAAATACTTCTGAAAAAACATACATTTTGGTTCATATTGCACACCAGCAGTTAACCTTCCCATCTTGCTCACCAACCATGCATTTTTTGGTAATTCATCTCCTGCTGTAAGAGAAAAGGCAGAATTGTCTCATTCATGAAACTGAGGTATCCCTATGGCTACATATATGCATGAACAGGTAACAACCCGAAGGAACTTTTATGGTTAGATAGTTAAGGATGATTATTGGAAATCTGCCAGGTAACTGTATGAACATATCACAATTAACAAGCTACACAAAATTGCTACAATAAATTAAGAAGACTAGAAAAAGAAAACGATATTCAATCATGTTCAAAAGCTGAAAGAGATATACTATAACACAAGAGACATACAAGAGAAAGGAATAATTGTAGCTCCAACTGACAGATTTGAAGAGCCATATCTCAAACCCATAACTCCATGATCTTCAGGAAGTAATCTGGATGATCAAAGATGTTATAAATTTAGGACAATCTACAACTCGAGGTAAAAGGTTTGAAGTAAAACCTTTGTCTCAAAAGCACAGGGAAGATTCCAAACGCCCCAATGCCAAACTTGGTGCAGTATGCAGAGGATCTCAACAGTAAAGTCCTAGATACGCCACAACCACAAAATAGTTAGAAACATAATTTGTTACATTCATTGCAGACTACAAAAATTGATAAAAATAATTGATTCTTACGGTTCAGTGTTTGATACAAAAAGGTCGACAAATGTGTGCGGATCAACGACATCCCTGCCGTGCAACAACATATATTATTCAAATATCATGGAGACAGAATTCAAACCGAATGAAATGAAATGCAAGACATGTGTATAAATGGATCAAAACCTTTGCCAGCGAAACTGTGCATTTCCAACAATTTTCTCCTCAGGCTTGTGATTAAATGGCCCTGCAACCTGAACATGCTAAGGAACCCGTGTAACTAACATCCACCAAGTCATTTGTAGATTGAAATCTATTACATCAAAATTCGAAAATTATAAAAGAACAGAATCACTGAAATCAAAATTCTAATTATTCAGTAAATGTAACAGATACAGTGGCAATCAAATCAACATGCGGATCATCGATCGGCTTAAGCATAATCCTAGTGCTGAAATGCTTTCCCTCTTCAAAATAGTCATCGAAGAGGCATTTCAAAGCCAGTTTCCCAAACAGATAGTTGTACGACGGTTCCAGCATTCTGCATCGCCATTAAACAACCTACTCAATCACCTCATTTCCGAGAAAACAAATTAAGAATTAGAAGAAAATTGAGCTCGTAAAGACGAAAAACAGTTTCAACAACCTTGTACGAGCGCCGAGAGGAGGGAAGTCGAAGAGCGGCGGCACCAGCACCATTGGCGGCGGCTGTTGGGCGGAGGACCACAAGTTTCCCATCTCCGTTTCAGTGCAGAATTCCGGTCAAATCAAATCCAATCAAGCAAAAATTAATGAATTATTTGGAATGAACAAGTGTGGAGAGAAAGGGCGGGGGTTTGTTAGTTTGGAAGCGGAAATTTCTGAAGCACAACCACGAGCGTTTCTGCACAAGGTACAACTTCAGTGACGTGCCGGTCAAAGAAAGTAGAAATGCATGACGTGGCGTATGTGGACTACCCACACAGGAACAGATCTATCGCGCAAACATGATCAACGGCTGAGATTCCTTGAAGAAAATGTGGAAGATCAACGTCAAAAACTGGACGAACTACCATTCAAAGGCGAATTCGACGGTCGCCTCACCGCCCGCAAACCACTCGTCGAATAAATAAATTGGAAAAAGCGCCCTCAAATTCACAATTTCCTGTGTGTTCTTCTTTTCTGTTCACTTTCCCAAAGGTAATTCAAATTCTACGGTTATCAGATCCGTTTTTCACTCTATATTGTTGTATTAGTATATTTTGAAACCTAATCCATCTCGCCTGGATTCCATCTGATTAGGGTTCCGAAATTTTGTTGCTAGGATCTGCTATCGCTAGTTTATTGTGGAACGAAAGGTGGATAATTGTTCATTCATGTATTTGCATTTAATAGATTCATTTGGTGAATGTCTGTGTGATCTTGATGAGTTTTACATCTCTGTGTGTGATGGGTCGGTTGAATTTCACCGAATTTCAGCTTCTAAAACCTTTTTCGTTGGTGTTGGTGTTGCGGATTGATTATGTAATTTGTAGGAAAATTTATGAATTTCTGAAGGTCTAAAATATCTATGCTAGTGTTTCTAACTGATACTATATGCATTTTCTAGGTTTTGTTTAAATGGCTGAGGCAAAATCAGCTAAGAGAAAGCCAGTTTTCACCAAAGTTGATCAGCTGCGTCCTGGCACAAATGGGCACAATCTTGTAGTCAAGGTTCTGACATCCAAGATGGTATTGCGTAAGGGAAGGCCAGATGGACCGCAAGTTCGTCAAATGAAAATTGCAGAGTGCCTCGTTGGAGATGAAACCGGGACAATTCTGTTTACTGCAAGAAATGACCAAGGTCTCTCTCTCTCTCTCTCTCTCTCTCTCTCTCTCTCTCTCTCTCTCTCTCTCTCTCTCTCTCTCTCTGTTGTGGTTAAATCATCAGTTTATAAGCATGCGATTTTATGGCAAATTTTTCTCATACTTTGTTGGATGTCTATCCTCATTTGACGTAGTAAGTTTGTTTTTCATACTCTTTACTTTTGTAAGAAATGAGATAGGAAAGGGACATTAAGACTGATCCCAGACTAGTTTCAACTAATTTATTGATTTTAGCTTTGTCGTCAAGGTTTGGTGCAGTTTGACCTCACTGCCAGAAAAAATCAGGTTTTATTATCCCATAGAGCACTCAACTATTTATTAGAAATTCATATGATTTTGAGTTTTTCTTTGTTCTACTTTCGAATGTGCAGTGGAAATGATGAAGGCTGATGCGACTGTGATTCTGAGAAATGCCAAAATTGACATGTTCAAAGGATCGATGAGGCTTGCTGTGGATAAATGGGGTCGTGTGGAAGTGACTGATCCTGCTACTTTCACTGTCAGAGAAGATAATAATCTCTCTCTCGTTGAATATGAATTAGTGAATGTTGTTGATGAATGAAGCTCGAAAGTTTTCCTCTGATCTGACAGCGGATATAAATTGGTTGAAAGAAAAAGCAAAAAAGTGGATTTTTTGTTTAGGAGATTTCAACGGTGATAATTTCTTTGGTTCTTGTTTGTGTGATTCACAGAAATATTCAGAAAAAAAAAAGAAGTTTTCGATTAGGAAGAAGCATCTTGAAGTTGTTTTTCATGGAAAGGAGCTTATATTACTATTTGGTGGTAAGAAATGCAGCTGGAGGATAAAATTAAAGATCAAGAAATCTGGTTTGAACAGCAGAAACAAATTTAGTCAGACCTGCTTTGGTTTTTGTTTTGGTTTGTCTCTGTTAAGACATAATGGGTATATTTATACATTAAAAGATTTAGCAATGTTTTTAATTTGGATGTTCTTTGTGCTTCTGTATGAATCAATTGGAAATAACTTGGTATTTATTTATAAAAATCGACCTCCTATTGTTGCCTACCTGCTTATTCTAGATTGTGTTTAAAGAAGTATGGCGTTTTAGATTGAGTGCATCTCCTTTTGCACATATTTCTTATGTTCTTATTATGGTAGTAGCTAACTTTAGGAAAAACACTTTTGTGTTTTCTGCATTTGTTCAACACTTAGGACGTGTTTAGAAACCAACTTCTACTTATTTTAAGCCGAAATAAGCAAAGATCTTGAAGTATCCAAGAAATCAATTTTTGTTTTTAGGTCATTTTCATAATAAGTGGAAGTTTATTTAATGTGTACTAGTAATTTTGGCACACTCGATGCGTGTGCAAATATAAATAAGTATAATTAATAATATATTAAATTTTAATATATTTTTATTAATTTTTTTCATAATTTTTAATTTAAGTTATTTTAGTATTTATATAAAATAAAATTTAGTAGTTATAAGATAACTAAATAGAAAGAAATAAAAAGTAGGTGGAGAGAGATGGAGAGAGAGAAAAAAAAATTAATAATAAAAAAAATTAAAAATTGATACACCAAAATAAGAGTTTGACCAAAGATAGTTACTTTAGGGAAAATGGGCTTTATATAATAGTATAAATTTGCAAACAATATTGCATCTTGAGAAGTTAAAAAATCAATTTTAACTTTTAGGTCATTTTAAAAATAAGTGGAAGTTTATTTAATGTGTATTTGCAAAACCCTATTGCATCTTGAGAAGTTAAGTGTAAAAAATTGGCATAGTACAAGTGGGAAGTGTGAAAAATAGAAGTGAAAATTTGAAAAAAAAAAGTTGATGGTTGGAAAAATAAGTTACTCTCAAGAAATGTTTCCTCAAATGCTTTTAGTTTATATCTTAAAGAAAAACAGAAATTGATTTTCCAAACAATCACAAAAGTGTTGAAATAAGCACTTAGTATAAAAGTCCAACACTTTTTTAGCATTTTACTTTTTCTTTTTTCAAATATTCCCCATTTTTAGCATTTCCAACTCTTTAAGGCTTTAGCTTCTCTAAAAGCAAAAGCTCTTACAAACACCCACTATAAAACATGCATTTTCTACCCCCTCTCTGTCAAGCACACACATCTTTGTTTGCATGCCATTACATTGCCCTTTTGCCCATAACATTATCAATATTTCACTTTGTTACATATTACACACTCCTTTCTATGCAGACATTCTACATCTCAACTGTTTATCCTTCAAATTTTCCCCATTTCTTCAATTCTCACTTTAAAAGTGCCTAAAACAGAACTATAAACATTAAACACTGAATCAAAAAATGGCTCAAGGTGTGTCGCCCCCATCTCTGAGAAACTGTAAATCTTTCATTTGTAGCTGCACAGCTTCTTTGGGTAAGGGCTTTGGCTCTGGAATCTTGATTTCATCAGTTCCATCTGCTACTCTCTTTGCTTTCTCTTTCACTATTCTTTCTATCTCCGCTCGTCCCACGGTGGGGAAGACAGCATTTAGGATTGTCATTAGCAATTCTACGTCTTCTTCTTCTATAAGATCCCTACCAAAGCAACACACATATATAGCTTCAAGGGCTTTCTCGGCCCGAATTGCCATTGGGATTTTGGGTGCCTGCACATTCAATCTTGCTCGTCTCTGCAAGTGTATAGCACCAACTTTCATGAGTAATCAAGTGTGAAGAATTAAAAGAAAAAATGGAAAGGGGCTTTTGTGATCTATTTTAATGTCGCGAGTATTGAGTAACTCGATTTATTTTTCGCAACCTAATTATCAAAAAGTGAGCAAATTCAAATAGAAAGAAACATAATAGACCAATTATAAACTAACCTCTATTGATTCCTTCATCATAGCAATGAAATTTTCCTCCTCAAACTCAATGTCATTTGAAATACTTAGCCTTGCCACTCCTTCCAATATCTCCTCAGTCTTGAGCAAACCAGCACCAACTGCAGCTAGCCAACAACATAGCAGAACGTACAGAGGATCTCCTGGCTAAATCCACATACAAACAAATCCCATTTCACAACCCTATATTCCAATCATTTTTAAAAGAGCAAAAGTAATTCATCATGCATATTAGACAATACAACAAACACTTAAGGGGCTATTTAGTTATATTTCAAGCCTCAAATTTCAAATTGCCAACCTCCCAACCATTTAGATCATAGATATCATTTGTTTTACTCATTTTCATGTAAACCTACACCGACGATTTTTCATTTTTCTCTGTTTACACCTATCATACTACCTAAAAACACCAACATAGAAATAAACATATATTTTCTAAAAACATCATTTACGCCAAAAATGATTCGATCACCCATTTTCATAATTTCATCATCGCTTCATCCCAACTGTTCCAATACAAAGCACCGAATAAAAGTTTACCTTGCCACGCCGCTCTTGGAACTCAAACAAAGCCCTGGAATCATTGACGGAGCATTTGTTCCCCACTCTTCTCCTGAACTCTGCGAAATCGATAGTATCTCCTCCAACGCCGCCTTCGTCTCTCACAATCCTTGCGACGAGCCCAATCACGGGTAGCGAGCCGATTACTTTATTCACAAAACCGGCAATGGAGTTGGATTCCTCCATGTAAGCTCTGACGACAAGATATCCTCCGCCGCCGCCGCCATTGGGCTTCCGCCGGCTCCGCGGAGCTCTGTAGAGGCGCCGCAAACACGGTAGTGATGGCGAGCTGGGTTTGCAAGTGATGGAGTAGAATTGGGAGGAACAAGGATTTGTTTGGAGGGAGGAGATTACCGCCATTATTGGATTGTTGGAGCTCGAAGATGGGCGGGTGAATTCTAACCTCTCGTTCGGAGTAGTGGGAATATGGTGAGATTTTCTACTTATTTATTTTTTTTCATTTTTTTTTTACCTTTTTTCTTTGATGCAGATAAGATCATAAGAATAGTAGAAAAAAGAATATATGTATTAAAATAATAAGATTAATATTATTTTTACTATCGTAACTATACTTTAGTATAATTTTAGTATCAAATTAATCCTTATTCTTAATATTGGTACCATAACTTATACATTTATATTAACTTTAATACATTCGGGCCTGAATCATTAATTACTAATGAAGGAATTTTAATGTCCAAAATCTGAATATACAAAAATTGTCACAAATTATAAGTTATAATACCAAAATTGAGAAATAATTAACGTTTTAGACCCGAATGTGTTAAGATTTATACAAATTATAAGGTATGATACCAAAATTGAGAACAATGATTAATTTGGTACTAAAATTATATTAGGATATACTTATGGTACAAAAATGAGAATACATCATATTATAAAAAGGTAATATTCACAATATAATTAAGTATGTAGATATGTGTTAATATTTCTATTTATTTACTTTATTGAATTCCTACCAAATTAAGTAAGTATTTTTTAATTTGGAATTCTAATTCATGAGTGTAATTTTGTAATTATTCAATTTTGTATGAAGTATAACTGCAATTATTTGACTACGAGGATCATAAATTGTAATTTAACAAACTTTTTAGATATAAGTGTAATTTTCTTCCCAAAGTTTAGATATGTTTTAATCATTTTCAATTCCACCCAAAAGTAATTTAAAGGAAAATTAGAAAGAAGGTTCTTGGAGAAGTGTACCATGCATTTGAAGACAAAGGGACATGATAAGCTGTCCCCTTGATTCCATTAAGCCCTAATCAAAGGACAAATGATATCGCTTAATTTATAGACATATATTAGGAGGATAACGTTGAGCGAAAGACGCTCATTCATCCTTAATTAAATGTTAGAGGTTGATCCCTAATTCTGGATATAAAGCAGCTTTAAATTTATTGGTCAGTTATCTCACCATTCAAAATACCTACAATTTAGCGAGAAAACTAATCACTATAACCATATCCATATAGTTGTACTGTAGCCATATATGTATTGCTATATCCACATCTGTGTATCAAATATTTTAAAGATTCTTAACTTTGGGTAGGAAGCAGCCTTAAATCTCCTGACCAACTATCCTATCATTTAAATTACATATAATTTAACGAGATAACTAATCACTATAACTATATCCGTATCGCTGGATTCATATTCATCAAACAAATATTTTAAGTTAGTTATAAGATTGCCAAATAATATTATTCCTACACATATGGAGACAACTAGCCAACACATGGAAAGGTGTTAATGATAACTAATTTCCTTGTAAGTGCTAGATTTTCTATTTACTCAACTAAAGAAAGAAATTTATTCCTTCTTGAAATGATATATATTGTTGTTACTGCTACTAGAATTTCATGTGCTAGTCACTTGTTTACACATGTCCTACACATGCCATGCTTCTTGGATCAGACCCTACAAGTTGTATTGCAAATTAAGTATCATATAGTTTGTAGCGCCCCCTGAAGGAGGACCGCCACATCCGCACCGAAACGGATTCCCGAGCTTCAGCGAGGGGCCTCAACTCAAAAACCCACTCCGGCGAACGGCACTCAAGCAAACACTACTGGCAACAGCAACGACATCCCAACAACAACCACAATAAACAGAGGAATGCGGAAGCGATAAAGTAAACAATTAGATTTCATAAAAGCCTACAAGGCTATCATAATATCAAGAAACATTTATAAATCAGAATACAATAAAATAACAATACGTAATGCCATCCATGGCTCAACTAGTCTATCCTATACAATCCTAGATATCGTCAACTATCCCACAACAGGGGCACATAAGATACATGAATTAAATAAAGCAGTAAAAGGTTCGAAAGCAAATAAAGACAGTAAACAGGACTCGACGGTTGTTGGGACCACTGACAAGACAAACCAGAAAGACTGAGCCTATCTAGACCTGCTGATGCCGACTGACAAGATAGGTGACGTCGCCACCTGTCTACCTGAAGCAAGAACCAAAAATAGCAGGGGGTGAGTATAAAGGATACTCAGTAAGGGGGTTTGATCACTGTTCGTCATTTATCTTTTTAAAACCAAAAGTGGTGAGTGTTGCCCGTTTTGAGAAAGAAAATAAATACGAAATATAAGTTGTAAAATGACACAAAGCAACACTCGGGTTCGGCTTATTTGAAAATACAAATGGTTGACGAACCGGATCTTTCAAAATATTTGCACGTAATATCAAGCCGATTGAAAGAATATTAGTTGAGTAATAAAGAAGGCTTAGGGTAGCAAGTACGGGTCACATTTCTGGGTTTTATATATATATATAGGGAAATACATATGATTATTGAAGAAAACCGGAATGTGCTTCGACTTGTCACGGAAGCCATAAAACAATTAGACAAGCAATAAATGCAGTAAATCATGCCATAATGTGTCCCGGCGAGAGCGGACCCTCTCCTTATATCTCCCCATTGAAAAACATGCAAGCAAGTACTCAATCTCCAAGGTTCATGGACCACTCAGAATTTATGGAAACGCGTGTTAACAACGTCACCCTTAACAGAATTTTCTAGGAAGCGCGTAGCCTACAACGCCACCCTCGCACTAACTCAGGTTAGTCAACCTCCTGGCTGACCTAAGCAGATACGGATTGGAATATCCATCGGGATCTGCCCTGGACGCACGTCCCCAGGCTCACCTCCTGAATACTCCGGGCCCAACACGATACACAGTTCATAGCTCGCATTTGAAAACGATGACAGTTAGGTGGCCAAAAGGGCCATTCACAATTGGGGAATCGGGATGTGGAAGGCCAAAGGGACCATTCGAGACAAGGTTATATTTGCGAGGCCGAGAGACCAAAATTCGCATTAAAAACAAAAGGGTTTTCCTTGTCTCTAGTTGAAAGCATTTCAAATCATTTTGGTTTTGCTATTAAAAGGTTGACTAAGCACATAAGGAATAGTAAAGGCAGTACGACAAGTAATAAGAAAAAGCGGGGTAATCATTTATTTTGCAACCTATAATAGTCTATGTCCTTGCCCCAGTTAAAAATAAGTTAAACCCTTACCTGGCTCGACAAGGCAGTATGAAAGCAAGCGGTAGTCAGGTTTCTCCCTCGTTGGACCCACCTGTAATACACAGGGCCTAGAGGATGAAAACAAGACCAACAATACTAAAAGCAAGACACAAGACAACAGACGACGCACGACAATTCAAATAGAATCCAATCATGCAATAAACGAAATATGGGAAGTAAATCAATTAAACATGTAAATTACGGTACGACAATTAAAGAATATTAATGAAATGTTAAATAACGAAAGAACGTAAATAATAAATATTAAAGGCATGCTTAAACGCAATTAGGGTACGTAGACATGCTTAAATAATATAAAGACGTTCTCTCGCGAATACAGGATTAAACGGATAAGAAACGGGAAAGGTGGAATAAATCCCTAAACGAGCAAGGTGTCAATTGACGGTCAATTAGGGTCGGGTAAATTGTAAATTATGAAGAATATCAAATCCCAAGGCTCGAGGAAGCTATAGGTGAAATCGGATTGATATTCGGAGGTCGTATGAGAAAAGTCAACATTTAAATGAGTGGGGTTGACCAATTCCCGAAGTGCAAGAAAGGAAAAGGCTGGAAAATACACTAAGTATGTTGCACCGGCCAACGCACGGGCTTGGCAAGCCGGTGCAAGCACAAAAGGGGTTGCACGGCCTCCCGCACGGTCTTGAGCACGGTGTCAAGACCGTGCAGGTGCAAACGGCCATGCGCACGGGCCTGTGCACGGGCTCAAGCCCGTGCAGGCAGAAAAGAGAAGCGCATGGGCTCTTGCACGGTCTTGCTCAAGACCGTGCGTTCGCCCGTGTGGATCTACTGAGCAGCAGACTCAGCAGATCGCGAACCTCATACGCGAAAATCAAAATATAAATTCATATATCTCCTAATCTACACCATAAAACATCCTAAATTTCACATATAATCATATATATCATATAAGCTACACATAGACACAAGAATCACGTAAAATGGTCAAGTAATTCTTCCTAAACACGAAAATCCTAATATATATAATTCTATATATAAATCACGAAAAATCGCAAGAAATAACGAACGGAATGAAATGGGGTAAAAGGATTACCGGTAGATAATGTAGTGAGGGTCGTTCGGGTTTTCACGGCTCGTCGATCGGGCGAGAAATGAGCTCGGTAGGGCGTCGGGAAGATCTTTCTCTTTTCTTCTCCTTCTTTCTCCTTTCTTTCTTCTTTCTTTCTTTCTTTCTATGTAATGAGAAAATGAGAGAGATGGGTAGATATTTAAGAAAATATCTCGGGAGGGTAAAATGGTCATTTAGGTTTTAAGGGCATTTATGTAATTTAAGTAGTTAAGGGTATTTAAAAGATAGGTTAAATCAATCTTTTCCACAAGATTGATTAATCCAATTGGATAGATCGAGAAATTAGGCAAGAAAGAATTCGCGTAAATATTAATAATATAATACAAATATTCGGGTCGTTACATAGTTAATTTAAATTTAAATTGTTCATTTAACTCTTAGAGATTTGATAGGTAAATTAACTTAAAAGTGAAATTTAAACTTAAAAGGATTACAAAATTATGATTTGAAGAATAGGAACTAAGAAATTTTAAATGTAATTTTCAGGAATAGTTAGTATAATTTGAAGTTTAACTTATATTTATCCCTTTTATATATATCATAAATTTAGTAATACATAATTAATTATAAGCAAAAACATTTCAATATTTATTTTTTATTTACACTTGCAAAAATGTACCCTACTGCTAGCAGCCTAGCATAAATAAATGATTCAAGAATCTCTTACAAACTTGAGCTGGCCACACCAAAAGCAGCTTGCAATGCAGCCGCATCCGACAATTCCCCGACCACAGAAAATGGCCAAAATTTTCCTCTCTCTTCATCGTGACTGTTCCTTAACTGTCCGCGCTGGCTCCAACGGCCAAGATCAACACATACCCCCCCCGGCGCAAGTTAGTCGCCTGCTATTACATCATCCCACGTTCACTCTTTAAAATTCCCAAACTATCCTCACCCAATCATATCGCACCACCTCCAATATTCCAAAGTCCACTTATCTAATATCGTAATTTTGACCCCACACAAACTAGTATAAAAATACACTGCCCCGCTTAGATCAACTTTAGTTGCACAAAAACACTCTGAAATTACCAAACGGCCATCGCCGGCAGCCGTCCTCCGCGTACCAGAGGACTTCACCAAAAGTCAACGGTAACCGGGAAATCAGTTTCCGGATCTGGAACGGCAGTGGTTTCAATGATGGTATTTTGCATCTGCCAGTTGGAATCTCCGGCGAGGTTGATCTGGAGCACCAGTTTCTTCCGCCACAAGCTAATGCTGTTCTAATATATACTTCTTTCTTCGTAATTTGATCAGTTAATTATTCAATAATTAAAAAATCATATTATAGTGCGTAGAAAATCGTAAATATATACATACATCTTCTGCGTGTATATATATTGGATTGATCGCCGGAGATCGGAGAAAACAGATGGAATCTAGAAGTATTTTCTTCAACCCCTCCGGCCATGGCAACTCGACGTTGTTTATTGGCACCGGCGGCGACTCTGTTTTTGGAGGTAATTTATAAAAACTTTTTTGCTTGCTTTTAATTTTTCATATATATTTCCGAGATTAAGCTTAATTCCTTTTTTCTTAATCATTTAATTAAAAATATAACTATGTAGGTGGACGAACCGTGATGAACATGGAGGAATCCTCGAAGAGGCGACCTTTTTTCACCACGGCGGAGGAATTGTATGATGAGGAATTTTACGACGAGCAGTTGCCGGAGAAGAAACGCCGTCTCACTTCTGAGCAGGTCTGTTAATCATTTTTCCTTTTCCGTTTCTTTTTCTTTTACTTTTTTTTTATTATTCGTCCAAACGAGAATCCGGAATCCTCCATAAAAAATTCATTTCAGAAAAGATAAGGAAAATCAATTAATCTGCATATATGTAAATTGAGCGATTATTTGATTTATTTCGATATAGTAATATTTATATTAGATTGATTTTTCATAATTATAACCTTTTTTTTTTTTGAAAGTTTCATAATTATAACCCTAAAAGGGTCCAAATGCCGAAAAAAGAAGCGTTAATTAAATTTTGACCCCAAAGAAATTTATTAAATTATAAATTATAATTCTTATAGTTAAATTATTATACTTATATCCACATGAATTGAATTTTATAGTTATAAAAAATACCAAATTTCTAAAATTTTGTTAGGGTTAACAGTCAACTTTAAAATATTCTAAAATTTTTTAACGGAAATCTAAAAATTAAGTTTTTTTTAGTAATTATAAAAATTATATGGAGTATAAATAATGTAATATTTTGATTAAGACTCTAATAACTTATAATTTAGTAAATTCATTTGAGTTCTAAACATAATTAATCTTGGTGCTTTCAACTTTTAATTTATTTCAGTTTAACTAAAAAACCACTTGAAGCCAATAATTGAAGTATTTAAAAAAAGCAAAAAAGTAGAAAAAGAAATTAGAGTTTACAAACACACTGATGTGGTGGCATATATATAATTATAGGTGCACTTGCTGGAGGAGAGCTTTGAGACGGAGAACAAGCTGGAGCCGGAGCGCAAGAGTCAGCTGGCTAAGAAGCTGGGCTTGCAGCCGCGCCAGGTTGCGGTTTGGTTCCAGAACCGCCGCGCACGGTGGAAGACAAAGCAGCTCGAGAGGGATTACGATCAGCTTAAATCCTCTTATGACTCGTTAGCCGCCAACTACGACTCCATTCTCAAGGAAAATTATACGCTCAAAGCTCAGGTAAAAATACACATTTTATTTTCCGTAAAAATTTCAATATTTCATGTGCATATTGAACTTTATAAATTTATTCGTTACTATTTTGATTTATGGAAAATGATAAATAATTGTTTCAAATATAGTTTTTTTTTTAATATAGCATAGCTAGGTCATGGGTGATGAAATATTATTCGTCAATAGCTACAATTAGTCAAATTTTGATTTAAATAAAGTAAAATAAAACGATTGAAAACATCAAATATTATTTAAAACATATTGGGAAATGATTCCATTTGCCCCACACGTATTTGTTCTTACCTGTAAAATATATTATCTGTCGAGCTCAACATATATTTATTATTCAATAAGTCAAAAACACTATATGTAATAGCTAAACCTAATTAAACAATACTTATGAACTTTTCAATTCTATATAAAGATGTTATAGTTTACCATTTCCCAATCGGAAAAAGATTTATGTACAGAATTTCTATTTAGTTAGGCACGGAGCCAAGAATTTTTTAGAGGGAGGACAAGATTAAATTATATATAGGATGAAATTTTTTCTTTAGTTAGGAGAGCGAAATTATAATTTTTAAATAAGTACAAGGGGAAAAATTATAATTTTTCTAAATTTTGTATATAAAAATCCAGCCCAGGTACTGGCTCCGTCATTGTATTTAGTATTAGTTGAATTTTATGTACAAAATTTTAAAATTTGCACTATCGAACCTATTTTTGGCTGAAATTTCATAATCTTGCCAGAATTTTAAGTAATCGCATGCTAGTTGCATGACCATTTTTGATGAAATTATCTTAATTCTGAAAAAAAAAGGCACTAATATTATAAATTTCTTAAGGAAAAATATCACTTTTAGTCCCAAGTTTTAATAATTTTTCCACATTGAGTCCCATACTTTACAGGTCTGACACATTGAGGACAAACATTTGCAAAAAAATTACAATGTTGGGACTTTGGCCCCCCTGTACAATAAAAATGTGTTGTTTTGGGGAGGAATTTTTGACGCCATTTCTCCGATTTGGAGGAAATTAATGGCGCCATTTTCTAGTTAGGGAATACAGATTCAAGTGCAGGCATCAAAATAACAAAATTGCAATACTACAATAAAGTCCAACTAGGAAATGACGCCATTAATTCCCTCCAAATCAGAGAAATTGCGCCAAAAATTCCCCCCTAAACAACACATTTTTATTATAACAGTATAATTTTGACTGATTCCGTTATTTTTTTACAGCAGGGGGGCCAAAGTCCCAACATTGTAATTTTTTTGCAAATGTTTGTCCTCGATGTGTCAGACCCATAAAGTATAAAACTCAATGTGGAAAACTTATTAAAACTTGGGACCAAAGTGATATTTTTCCATTTCTTAAATAAACAGTACTACTAATTGCAAATCACAATTATGATACAAGTTGCCAAAATAATAATAACTAATAAATAAGGGACACTTAATGCGTGTGCGATATAAATTAAAATATTATTTATGATATATAAATTTAGATAGCATGAATTTATAAATATAGATAAAATTTTATTTATAATAATATTAATTATTTTTAATATAATTACAAAATTTATAACATGTTAAAATATAATTTTTATAGCTAAATAAGTGAAAAAAATTAAATTATTGAGAAATGTAATTAGGAAGAGAGAGAAAAATGGGAGAAAAAAAGAAAAAAGGAAGGAAAAAGAAGGAGAGAGACAAAAATATTTAAATTAAGTAATTATTAAATAACAGTCCAAATTAAATGAGAGAGTAAAAAGGTAGTTATTGTAAGGAGGATGTAGTTTATATAATAGTATAAATTAAAGAGACCAATTTTGCATTTTTACCAACTAAATTTAACATTTTAGCATAAAAAGTTAATATTTAAGTTTTACTTTAGTTACGCTGCGCATGCATGCATGCAGAACACCATACATATTGGAAATTCCTAATCCATTTTTCATGTTATGGCTATGGCATTTATGTAATCCATTAACGGGCGTTAAATAAAGCAGCTCCTTTCCTTGACGGAGAAATCGCAACCCAAAGAACCGTTAGAAGAACCGGAAGAGCGTCAGGAACACGGCCCACTTCCGGTGGATGTTCCGCCGTGTCTTGACCTCACTGTGAAGGTGGAGGACCGCCTCAGCACCGGCAGCGATGGCAGCGCCGTCATGGATAACGACAGCCCTCAGCAGCTTCTCGACAGTTGTGACTCCTATTTTCCTGCCACCAGCGCATTTGTGGCGCCGGAGGAAGACGATGGCAGTGATGACGGCGGAAACTACTTTTCCGATGTGTTCGCTGCTGCGGGGCCGCCGGAGCAGGTCGGATGGTTTATCTGGTCTTAATTAATTAAGATTTGTGTATTTAATACTTTTCCGTTGAAAAAACAGAAAAGGATTCGGCTTTATTGATGTATTTCGTAAAGTTATTTCTTGTCCTTAATAATATGTGTGTTTTATTATTTGGCCTTTAATTTAGATTTGTGTATTTAATATTTATTCCAAACAAATTTCAAAGGAGTATTTAATAAAATAAGTAATTTCGAGATTTAATTATATATGTCGAGTGTTTTGTATTCTCTTTTGTAAGATACTGGTAATTTGAAAATTGAAATAAATATAATTGCATTGAGGAATATAACAGCAGTGATACAATAATTGCAGTGATTTAAATATTATAATGATAATAATTGAATTATATTTGAAAAAAAAAAAACATAATTGGAAGTATTTGTGGAACCTATGAAAATCGAGATTGCATTCTTAGCAAGAAAATAAATTATACAATTAGTCTCCGATCCCGTGAACAAAAGCAATTCCATTAAAAGACAATTAAATCTGAATTATTGCAAGCTTCATCCGTAATTTTGATTTTCTTGGATTTTAGTTTCTTTTTATTTTATCCTGTAATTTTTAATTTTTTGCAATCTGGGCTGCAATTTTCTTTTAAATATATACAAGCGGTTAGAAATTAAAGGGAACTAAAGTAAAATTGTATTTAAATTCATAAATTGGTTCATAGTAAAAGAAAAATGATATTTCTTCATGAAAAACATATGATAACATTAATTTGGGATGCATAATTCTAAGTATTAACTTAATTTTGGTAGTAGACATTTTTCATGTGATGATGTTCATATCCATGTGGTGCAGCTATGACCATTTTATTAATTCAACACGACAACTTTACATGACTTGCATTTCCAACTGCAGATCTAACTTATTTTTGAATCACATTGATGGAGAAAAATCCAAATAGATAAAAAATTTAAATATATATTTATATTTATATTATATAGCCGATCGAGAGCCGAATAGTTACGACTTGGAGCATAAAATTTTAAGTACAGATACAACCTGATTCGATATCATATAAAATTAGTGAATTAATTACCATTTTATTATTAGGTAATATTAACGTCTGATTTAACGTTTGCCAAAAAATTAACATAGATTAATAATGTTCGATAATAACGAAGATGATAACAGAATATTCGATTAAACAATGAATATATATATATATATATATATATATATATATATATATATATATTTGTTGGACAATGATTCTTCAACAGGCTTTAATTACTAATCTAAACAGTACAACAGAACAAATAATGATCGATGCAACATCAATTCAAAGTCTCCTTTGCTGCGTTGAAGCGTCAAATCAAATTAATTATAGGTGATTTAAATCGACTACTCTTAATATATTAGGTTATTTATACTGATATCCAATATATATGACACTTTTTTAGTGTTAAATATCAAGATATATTCGTATATAAACCAAATATCAGGACTAACCAGCTTTGGATACGAAGCAGCAGCAGATTTGACCAGAGTCAAAACCCCAGGGGCAATTCCGTCATTTAAAAGTCTCGGCCCAGCGGTCACGTGTTATATATTTACCCCGAGGGAGCCGGCCTAGCTTCGGGCAATAAAATAAGCCGACACTTTTTAGTTTTTACCGTCCATTTCGCCGGTTTACCTAAAATATATTTTCTCTATCTCTTTCTATTTTTTATTTTTATTTATTTTTTTCAATGATTATTATACATATATAATGTCGTAAAATCTCTCATTCATCGGCACATAATTACATTGAGAAGGTCTGCAACAATCAAATATTCTCATTGTTGAGGCGGACATTACATTCCGATTCTTTGATTCGTGGTAATTTTCTTTCTCTGCCAACGCATTTGAATTTTTCAAATGAAATTTCGTGGCGTGGAACTCTGAATCTGATTGGTTATGGAATGATAATTTGACGGTTTGAAGTTAATGTCAGTGAATTAGTGTGATCCTTCCTAGTGCAATTTTACTTGCATCTTGTTTAATTTCGAATGCATTCATGCTGTAGTACCTGATTTTTTAAAAAAAAATTATGTAGTGTCCGGTGATTTTCATTATTGACTTGGTAAGTTTGGCATCATATTTTGAGTTCAGTTTGAGTGATCTGGAAATGTTCATTGATTTTGTTGTGAGGTTAGTGGATTTTGATTATAGAAGTCCTTTGTTTTGGTGGGTTTCAGCATAAAACTGGCTGAGAATTAGGGTTTGATTTAGGATTTTTAATGTTTTTTCCACATTATGTTCATCGTCGATTTATGCTGATCTAGTGCATTGGCTTCCAATAGCAAGTTTCCGGTCACTGGGTGAACATTACCAAAGAGGAAGCAGAGAACATAATTCAGGGTTTTTACCTTTTATTTATGAGAAAAGTATCCGCAACAGATATAGAGTGAGAGATGACTCGGTGATTTTAGTGTTTACTCTGTCTCTCGAATTGAATAACTTTGTCTTTCTGATACAGCATTGCTAGGTCAAGAAATGACCTGTTCCAATAGCAATGAGCATAAGCATAGTTCACAAAGAATTAAAGAAATGAGGAATCCAATGAAGTTCTTGAGCTTCTAGAAATTTGTAGCAAACTTGTTTAGTAAATGTATCCCAGGGTGGCCCGAGGACCTTTTTTAAGTCTTGTGTCATTTTTATTATTGGAAACATTTGATGTTCAAGTTGTTTTTAAAAAGAATTGCCTGAAAATCTGTCTCAGTGGGTTTCAGTTTCGCCTGTTAAATATGTAGAAACATAGCTTGAATTGAATTAGACGTGGATGATGTTGCCACATAATCTTAAAAGTAGGAAGCCTTTTTTCGTCAATCTTCCTTTTGTCCTCAGTATGTTACACGCCCACTGGAAGAGTGACATTTACTTTCATTTATGATATCTGCAAGAGGAAAGCTTTAACAGATCATTCTTTGGAAACTTCAATTACTCATAAACTTTGCTATTCAGGTTACCATGATGTCAGAGATTGCTATCAGAGATATCAGCAAACTACCTGAATCTGAGAGGGTGAATGGAAACTCAAACAATGGAAACTTTATAAAACCTCAGATTGGAAGCATGGATGAAAATGCTGATGGAAGGGAAAAGAAAGAAATGGCCCCATTGGTCAACACAGCCTTTAAAACAGCAGATGGAGCAGAAAATTCTGTAGCTATCTTGCCAACTTCAGAAGTAGAGTACGTCGAATCTGACGAACTGAAGGATGTCGAGGATGTTCAGATTTGTTTGAAGGTAGAATTGCTCTCTCTCTATATTCAATATATTTTTAGCCAACCTATACTTATATTCTTGATGGGAGCTTCTGAAAACGTCTCTATGTGGGTGCTTGCAAAACTTTTGATTTTGGAGAAGTTAAAGCGGTAGCTAAAGTTGTAAAAAGTTGGACTAGTAAAAATGAGGGGTTGTTTGGAAAGTTGGTATCTTATTGAACAAAAAGGGTGTTCCTCCGAAAAAGAGTTCAAAGTTCAATAAATAGTAGCTAGTGTTTGGAAAAAAAAGTTGAGAAGTACTTTTACAATAAAAAAACTTCCACTTATTTACGAAAACAACCTAAAAGCTGGAAGCTGAAGCCAAAAGTGGTTTGATGGTGCTTCCAGCTTCTAGCTTTTTCCTGCTTAAATTAAGCAGAAGTTGGTTTTCCAAACACTCCCAAAGTGCTGAAAAAAAGCAGAAAGCAGGGAAGTTATTTAGAGTTTGCAAACACTACTTATATAGTGATAACATCTTTGAAAATTTTCTAGACACTCTTATCGGAGCTCGGCTCGAAAGACTGGGTTCAAGTGTGTGATGCGCTCAACAACTTGCGTAGATTGTGCATCTTTCACAAGGAAGCCATTATTACCATGTTGTAAGTATCAAATTTTATTTCGTTTTGATTTTAAACTGCATTTAATGAATTTTCTACCTTACGAATCTTATCCTCACGAACAGGAATGATGTGATCGCCTTAGTTGTGAAATCTCTAAAGAATCCAAGAAGTGCTGTTATTAAAACTGCAATTATGGCTTCTGCTGACATTTTCAAAGCGTATAATGATGACATCATTGATTCATTGGATCCACTGGTAATATTATCAAGAATTCTTTTACTTTCCACTTACTCATTTACGCAGTTTTCTCTTTTTTGATATGATCTGTTCTGTTCAGCTTGTGCAACTTCTCCTGAAATCTTCACAAGACAAGAGATTTGTATGCGAGGCAGCTGAAAGTGCATTAATAGCCCTGACGAGCTCGGTTTCTCCTCTTCTATTGTTGCCAAAGTTGCAACCTTATATTAAGAACAGAAATCCAAGAATTCGAGCCAAGGCGTCCATGTTAATTTCTCGAAGTGTGCCAAGGCTGGTAAGGACTTTTCCACATCTCTCTCTCTCTCTCTTTCTCTCTCTCTCTCTCTCTCTCACTCTCTCATACACACACACACACACACACACACAAAAACATAATTACATGTGCACCCCGTAAGAGATTGCAATATTACAGTTGGTACCTGCAAGTTTGGAAAAACTAAAAACTACTCCTAAAATTGTTTACAACTACAAAATCCACCCTATATTATGGGGTCATTTGTGTAATTTTAACCAAAATCAGGTACCAACTATAGTATTGCTATCCCCGAAGCTAGTGGATGTATATATAAACTTAATATTTTATATATTATATTGGCATCCTTGCAGGGAATTGAAGGAATTGAAGAATTTGGTATAGACAAACTAATCCAAATAGGTGCATCCCAACTCAACGATCAGCTTCCCGAGTCGAGAGATGCAGCTCGTTCTTTATTGTTGGAGTTGCAATCAGGATATGGAAAATCTCACATCCCAGAAAATAATACTGACGTGTCATCAGAGGAACCTGTTATAGGTTCTTGGGAACATTTCTGCCAATCAAATCTTTCACCATTGAGTGCTCAAGCAGTTCTTCGTGTCACCAATATTGCACGAGAGGGACTTGTTTTGGGCTCGTAGCGTAAATCAAGTGCCTCAACTCGGGATTATATGGTAATATTTTGTGATTTTCTTTTTATTTCCCGTTTCTTGATCTGAATTTGGAAGTCTATACTTGTATATACTGAAGTTGTTGGGAGATGCGGTTAAAGAAGGTATTGAAGCTTATAGATTCTATGGTGTATTGGATTAATAGATGATCGTTTACAGCTAGTTTTCGCTTTCTGCATTTTCCTTTTCGAGGCTTGTAAATTATTCTTGCTCTGCTTTTTGGTTGTGACGTTTTATTTGTCATTAGTTTCTTATATACTATGCTGACAAATAACCCATTTGTGACAATTTAGAAAACATGTTATTAAAGGGGAATAATATTATATAAAACCATTTGTGATGTGTACATGCTGAATTACCATTTTCACCTCTATGTTGTTACTATTCCATTCAAATTTAGACTGCCAAAACTACTGACGCAACTTTTAGAAACAATGCCACTTAAGACAAGGAAAATAGAGAGTTGAAAAGTTTCTAATCTTTACTTTGTAGTAGTTATAAAATCTTGTTCCCATTTCCACCACTTTTAGAAACAATGCCACTTAAAACAAGAAAAATAGAGAGTTAAAAAGTTTCTAATCTTTACTTTGTAGTAGTTATAAAATCTTGTTCCCATTTCCACCCACTCCATCAAAAGCAAATCCAATTATTAGTTAAATTCCAAAATTAATGTCCTCATTAACACACCTACTTCTTTTGAATTAATTTCTTTATAGAATAAAAACACTCACTTAGCCAGAGGTTTAAACTTTGATCTAATTTTAATTACGGAAACATATTCCAAGTTTGCAAAATTACAAAAAGATACCCTAACAAATGATTTTCATTTCGTTTGTGAAGTGGTTAGATCCATCATGAGGATATCCATTTCATGACACCTGATTTTATTTTTATTTTTCAACATAAAAATAACAGGAAAGAGTAGTGAAAGTATTTTGTTTTTTTAAAAGATTTTTTGACGGTAGTTAATGTTCAGGGTATGTTTCAGTAATTTTTCAAATTCAAGATATATTTATGTAATTAGATCCAATTTCCGAGTATTTGAGTTTCTTTATCCTCTTTATAAAACCTCACAAGAAAACATTCTTCTCAGTTTTACATCAAAACCAGGAAAAACCATTATCCCAAGAAGGCAAAAAGGGTTTCAAATGATACCTAATCTCTTCCCAGATCAGTTGCACATACTCTAATCATCAACAAATTTGATCATCATCATCATCATCATCCTAAATTACAAATGGGAATAGCACTTTCACTAATCTTACTCTTCATCGGGATCGGAATTCTACTCATAATCCACACTTGCATTGTCCGAAAGGCCCTCGGGAGAGGCCTGAGCCAAAACAACTTCAACACAATCGACAGGGGCAGTTTCGGAAGTACGAGTATGTCTCAGGACGACATCGAAAAGCTGCCCTGTTTCAATTTCCAGGGAAAACCCAATCCAGGGACGAGCCCACCTGGAGATTGCGCTGTTTGCCTGGAAAATTTCAGGGCCGGAGAAAAATGCAGGCTTTTGCCTTTATGCAATCACAGTTTTCACGCTCAGTGTGTGGATTTGTGGCTTTTGAGAATGGCGGTTTGCCCGATTTGCCGAGCTGGTGCTGATGGAGAAAGTGGTCGATTTGGTGGAGAATTAGGGATTGAGTTGAGTGAAGAAATAGAAAATCAGGATGGAATTGTTGATAGTTTTCCAGGAGGGCAAAATGGGAATATGAGTGATGGGGGAGTTGATGTTGAGAGTAGAGGAAATGATGAAATCAGGGATAGGGAAGGGAGGATTACTTTGTGAATTATCTTTTCTTTTTTTGCTTCTGTTTTTCTTGTGAATCATCAAATTTAGTAATTGCGTTTGTGCATAAGTCTTAATAATTTTGATAATCACTCTCTATGAAGTGATTATTTTGGATTGTCGTCTAGATGTCATGGGAAGTGACATTTTGCTCACGTTAGGAGATATATATATACACGAATAAGGAGGCGGATAAGCTTGTTCGATTGGGAGAAATCTTGAATTGTTACAATATAAAGAAGGTTAGTGGTATTTTACAGCGTTGACTGGTTCTAATAGAAAAAAAAATAACATAGTAGAAAAACTTAAAAGAGAAAGAAAGCTTAGAATAATAAGATTGAGGTGGTTACCATGTTAAAATGGAGTATTTGGTAATTTATAATTTGTGAAAATATGGTGATGCCACATAACACAATTTTATTTATGTACTAGTAATCTTAAATATCCATTTTGGTTATGAGGTCATGAATCATGATCCTTATGTACTTCATTATTAAATGTGGTACTTTTAATGGTCCCCATATGGGCTTGACCTTATATCTTATTAACGGGCTATGGTCTGTGCTTGACATTATAATTCTTGACCCATTTGGGCCAGACTACAAAATCATATCATCTGGAACATAATTGAATTCATTTTTTTCCCTACCATTTTAAACTCATTTCAATAAGCGATAATAGTTTTTTTCCATTCAATTTATAATATTTTTTGTACTTTATCCCTTGAATTATGTGGATTTAACATTTTGTTATCTTAATCGCTGGAAATTCCATCGAAAAATTGCACCGTATCCTTGTCATATAGGTCCACATTGTATTGCTCTCCTCAACGGCTCGAAAATAAACTCTCAATCAATTTTAATATACTTGGAATTCTTATCACCAATTGAATATTTAAAAATAATCTATCAAAGTCCTGTTATTTCAATTGGATTCTTGTGTAGATTGAAACGAATCAAGTTTGAATATAAAACAGTTATTGTACTAAAACATATACTTATTTTAAGTGTTAATAAATAGGGATATTTATACTTATACCCCTCAATTTAGGATAAAATACAACAAGATCCTTTGTACTATTAAAAATTACAAATAAATCCTCTTACTCTAACGGAAACCTAAAAAACTTAAAGAAAAGTTATAAAATGATTAAATTAACCATAATATATTTGTTATAGTGTTTGTTATACATGAAATAAGCGAAGTAATTAAGTTTTTGTCCAGTTAATAAAACGTTAATAACTTGGAAATAAGAAAATAACTAAAGACAGGACCTAAGTGTTAGATAGAGCTATAATCGAAGGGTCTATGTAATTTCCAATAATAGAGGGGGTCTTGCTGTATTTTTTCCTAAGTCGAATGGATGTCAATGTAATTATCCCTAATAAATATTTTCAATTACTATCTATGGACTTTTCACAATTCCAAAACAATAATGTCTGAAAACCACAACAACGACTAGACGTGTATAAATGCATGAATTAAATTTCCAACTAACTTCTAGTACTTTTTTTTTTTTTTGGTTACAACTTATAGTACTTATATATAATCAATCATGTGCGACCATTGACCAATACTACTTATAAGTTGCCATGAATTGGTAACTTTAATTATTTTTTAAACAAAATAAAAATCGGTAAATTAGTCTTCGATGGGATTCCTAAGTCCGAAATGTTGCATCGTACGAGATGAAAATTACATATGCGTGAATTCTTGTGCACTAAACTTGCCTGCCCATGATCAATCCATCAATACTATTCCTTACTAATATTTCGTTAAAATTTTGAAGAAACCTTAATAAAATAAAAAAAAGTTGGATAGTTTTTGTGATTAATAAAATTCGTTAGGGTATAAGTATAATATTTTTAATTTTTAGAGTGAGTATCACTCGTAATTTAACAAACTCTCTTGAAATCCAAATATAATCATGCTTAAAATTAAAATAAGGTTGGTGTCTCAAGCCTACTCTAGCTCATGCCAAACTCAATTAAATTGTTAATTAGTTTAAGTTGGTCTAGAAAATGATTTTTTTACGAGCTTTGAAATTGTGGAAGCTCAACTGGGGGAGACTTTCTTAACCCAATCGTTTCATGGACAAGTTATAATTTGAATCCTAAATCTCAGTTAAGAAATCTAGTTAATTATCTCATTAGACCAACTCAACTTTAGTCTCATTAATTATACTTGATTAGCATTTAATATCTTAAAGAAAAGAAAAGGAAATAATTTTTTTAATATTAATTTTGAATTATGGGATATATATACTTGAGAAGGTAGAATTTGAATTTCAAAGATCTTTGTGAATGAGGACAAGCAACTCAATATCAACCATATTAGTGTAAAGTAATATAAGTCCCACACACAAAAAGAAAAGCAAGAATTGTGGATGGATTATTACATGTCACCAACACGCTACCTTTGATATTTGATCATAGAAATTTCTAGCAGTGGGACACATGTTTACTTCAATCACTATGCTGTCAACTTTTTTATATATATATTTTTTAAAAAAAACTTTTAATTTTATTTTTTTTATTTCTTTATTCTTTTTTTTCTCACTTGAGGACAATATTTGATAAATAATTCATTAAAAAAAAATGGGAAATATATATAAGCAGATATTCTGATCTCATCTATAGATCCTCCTATTTCTCTTTTTCCTCCATTTGGCATTGTTACGTATTTGTCTTTTATTTATGTGTTAGGAGTTGATTCATTATTGCTCATTTGCTCAACTGTTCTATTCATTTTAGATTAATAAATTAAACTTATACCATTAGATGTGTTGGTTGAGTGGTTACAAATTCATTCCAAAATAGTATAGTAAATTCAAAATCTTGCATTTGAATTTAATTCGAGTTAAGAGGGTATTTTATAAGTTATTTAACCGCTTATAAGATTTTACAAAGAATTTATAAATATTTTTGGAAATGAACTATAAGATGAAATTGAAACTAAAACTTGTAGGCCCGACGATTGGATTCAAGAACACTTTAAAAAAAATTTGAGGTTAAGTCTTTTTTTCTGAAAATATTTTGAAATATTACAAATATTCCTGATCCGCTGAAACCTTACAAATTAATACTAACTTTGATTAAACTTAAAATATATACTTAATACCCTTAAAAAAATTTACAAATACCCCTCAAAAGATACATGTAAAGTTACAATGTTTTAACTTTTAAGATATTTTTTTTTAAACTCCATAAATCCGAGAGTTTCCGTAACTGACCCATAAAATAAATAATTAGAGTAATGAATTAGAAGCATAGCTTCATCAACTTATCATTGAATATAAGGACCCCTTTGCAGGCCACCCCAGCCCGACTTTAACTTTAGGTCATAACAAAGTAGAAGATAAGACGTGTTAGTGATATTGCTGAAGAGGAAAACTACGAAAAAATGTTCCCACCACCTAAAAATGTAATGTCCAAACTTTAAAAAGAAAGATAAAGAAACTTTTGGATATATTATACACATTACACTATAAAAAAATCTAAAACTTTTCTTAAGAAATTACGTAGATTGAAAAATACAAGACAAACAATCCCTTAATTCCAAGGGTTGTTAGAAGTTTTAATATCCACAAAACTCTGATACAACGGATACGAACACAATATGATATAAACCGATAAGGCGACACGAATTTTATTCTTTTAATTACCATTAGAGAGTTGTTCTGACACAACATTGCACGATAATTTTTTTAGGAATATCGGTACATCATACGTAGCCACAAAACTATTTTTTTGGAAAATTTTTAAGACATGATTTATTTTGGGCCCTATTTGTTCTTATCCTTAAATGTAATTTGGAAGGACATTCTTATACTGTTTAAACAGAAAATCTTGGGGCATATATAATTGTGCTCCCTGTTTGGGAGTCAATAAAACGGCAAAAATAAATCTCACGTGTGCATGATAAATTGGGCTCAGTTTCTTAAAGACGCCAAACGTGGTGTTACCTATGAAATATGGATATAAATACGGTAACAAGGATTTTTATTTTTTTTAATATTTTAATACTAGAGAAGTATCTGACACGAGTATCTAATATGATATCAAATACGACACGATACGACATGACAGAAGTGTCACGTGCATTGTAGGGTGTTACGAACTCGTTCAAAATAATTATATGTTGGTCCAGATTTTTCTAAATTATAAATCGATAATTATATCTTTACATTCTATCATTTACCTAACCAAGAGGATCTTTTTATGTTTGTATTTAAAAAAATAAAAAACACGATCTAGTCAATGTAAATTTAAGGCTTATTAAACTCTGCCCATGTTGATCCACGTGCGTCGCTAGAATATTATCAAAATTTTAGTTTTTTTTTAAAGAAACAAGTCTATTTCGTTAAATCGTCAAAATATCCGACAACAAAATAGATTCAGCAACAACATGGATATTAAAGTCCCCATAAATAACACTAGAAAGAACACCTAGCTAAGCAATAGACAATTTGGTTACTCAAAAGTTTATGAAAGAATATGTGTTAGAACATTCTGACAATCCCCTTCAAAGACCACCCCTCCCAACCTTACCGAACCTTGAGAAACACTGTTTCGCGAGCAGCAACCACCTCGGTTTCATAACCACCTAACGAGCCCCTCAACTTGCCCGACGTCCAGGCCAAGCAACCCCCAACACATCTCGCAGACTCGAGCCACAATCCCAAACCCATGAGCTGACTCCTCCTTAAACGTTGCCCCATCGAAATTAACCTTAACAACTCCCCAGTCCGTCGGTCTCCAATTCGATGCGTGCGTTTCACTTGTCGACTGCAACACCGGGTCGGGCAATGCAAACAAATTTTGATAATTTTAGTATTTACTACTTTTAATTTGATCGCTCAAATACTTCCGTCTGAATTTAATGTACAAAATTATAATTTAGTTCTCTTCGATCAGTAGCATGTGAACAACCATGTTAGGTTTTAGTGAATGTATAAATTTTCATAAACAATGTAAAAGTTAAGAACTCGATGAGAAACATGATTAATATTTAATATGAATGAATTTCCCATTATTCCCATTAATTTGAATAGATTTTAAGAGATTCTAAGATCAAACTTTCCAATTTTTACTCATATCCGTGTCGACTGTCGTGTCATGTCCTGTCCGTATCGCCATATAAATATCCGTGTTTCATAAATAGTAACTTTAGTTCGAATCCTCAGACGGACCAGGTTGACACCACCACTATCGTATTCCAATAAAAGAATCAAAATTGTCGTTCTCAAAAAGTTTTTATCTCATAACCGGAAAGATTTTTAATTCGAGTCTCAATTAACTTATTTCTTCAATATATAATTTTGTATTTGATTTATCAATGTATATGATATTAAAAATAATTTTTTCATATGTGGATGGTCCAATAATAAATTAAAGAAAAAGGGAAAGAAGAAAAGGAAATCTTCATACAAGTAGCAAATGGCAAACCAACTAATTAATTAAAAGAAATAAATGCCCATTAATAATAGTCTAGAGTTAGAGTTTATTTTCCGTTACAAGTTCCTTATCCATATTAATGTTAATGAAACACACTTTCGAGCCAAATAATGCATGTAAAAATTTAAGGAAAAATTGCACTTTTCACTCCAGACAAGTTTTCTAAATTATAATTTATGACCCTTGTATTCAAATAATTACAGTTATACTCTAATTTATGGGTGTAATTTATAATTATTCAACTTTGTGAGGAATATAACTGTAATTATTTAACTAAAAAAATCATTAATTATAACTTAACAAATTTCTTTTGGATCTAAATATAATTTTTCTAAAATTTAATTATATGAAAAATGTGTACATGATAAATATTAAAAAATAAATTTCGTATTTATATGGTGTATTTGGCTCATTATCCGTTAATCGTGCATCACATGTAAAATATATTTTCAACCAAACCACCCCTACTCCCCTCGCGATCCACCCACCCCACCCCACCCCTACCCACGCTATATATAACACACAATTATTTTCGGTCTTGTTCATAAAAGAAAAAGATGAAATGTGGTCACAGAGATGATACACGCACAGACTCCACTTCTACCCACTGTGGATATTCTATTACGGACAACCTAAAGAAAATTTTATTACAAAAGCTAAAAGTGAGAAGCAGATTACAGAACTGAAACTTCAGGCCCCCCTTTCCCTGCTTTTTTTCTGAATATTTCTTTATTTCGACAGCTTTTCTTTTGTCACGTTATGTTGATTTGTTTATTTCTAGATTTCTTGATCTTATGGAACTATAATTTTATTTACAGATAACCCCAGTTACTCATCTGACGGGTCAGAATATTCTTATTAAAATATTTACATTATATATATATAAATATGTAGCAAACAATATGCTCTACGCAATATTCCATAGCACAATTTCCCACCAGCTTTTCTCTTCATAGTGGGTATTCCCATCACTATTTTCTTGGTAGATTTGCGTTTTTTTGCTCCTAAAACAGCTTCTAACTTGTGGGCTCAAAAGGTTTATCTGTAATTTTGCTTTAAATGTTTGGCAAGATTTGATTTTTCTCATGATTTTGAGAAGGCCCGTCATGGATATTGAAGGCTTGAGCCCTGGTAATCAAATAAAGGTTAGAACTTGAGCTCCCCACCAAACCCCACCAAAAAAAAATTGAATCTTTTTAATTTTTTTTAAAACTAATTTTTGTAATTTGTTTTGCAGAAAGATTCATGGAGGACTGTATTGGCATTGGCTTATCAGAGTTTAGGAGTTGTATATGGGGATTTAAGCACTTCCCCTTTGTATGTCTACAAGAGTACTTTTGCAGAGGACATTCATCATTCAGAATCTAATGAAGAAATATTTGGGGTTTTATCTTTTGTTTTCTGGACATTAACTCTAATCCCACTTATTAAATACGTTTTCATAGTGCTTAGAGCTGATGATAATGGCGAAGGAGGGACTTTTGCTTTGTATTCGTTGCTCTGCCGTCATGCCCGTGTCAGCATTTTGCCTAATGGGCAGCTTGCTGATGAAGATTTGTATGAATACAAGAAAGAAGGAAACAAATCTAATAATAATAGAGGCCTTGCTTTGAAATTGAGGTCAATTTTGGAAAAATATAGGTTTTTGCAGAAGATATTGCTCACTTTGGCTTTGATTGGGACTTGTATGGTGATTGGTGATGGTGTTCTTACTCCTGCAATTTCCGGTATTAGTCGAAAAAATCTGATTTTATTCTCATTTTCTGCAAGAATTTGGGAAATTTCAAATGATTAGAAATGGGAATTTGATTTTATTTTTGATTTTTGTATGTGCAGTGTTTTCTGCAGTTTCTGGATTGGAGCTTGTTGTTTCAAAGCATCATCACCATTGTAAGTGATTTTTTATTGTGTTATTGTGTACTTAATTGTTATAAGTCGAAAAAGACCGATTATCTTAAAAGGGTGTCAATTGGTTAAGTTCTTGAATTTGATTCTTACATTTCCTGCAATGTTCATGTTGCTGTGAATATGAAGCAAATCATTGAAAATACAATCCACACTGTTTTTTCTATAGACATGTGGTTCATGTAGAAGAAATTGCACCTAATTGTAATTAAAATACAATTATTGTGGGGCCTTTTCTTAATATTAAGACAATTTTTCATCTTTAATCAAAGCTAAATCACAATAATCTATGTAAAGCAAAGTTAGGTCACCGTCTTTTATACCATATTGTTATCATATGAAGGTGGAGATGCAACTTGGGGTAAATAAAACACTTTTAAATAAGTTTCTTGGATAACGTTGTACCCGTGGAAAGTTGTTCACGAATAAAAAAATTGCACAAAAAGATACTTTAATGTAGCATAATAAGCATATTCTATATCTTGAATTTAAAATTTTAGGACCCCCCGTCGAATTTGGATATAAACTTTAGCGTAACTTTTTATTTAAACGTTATTATTTAGTAAATTTTTTATGAAATGTTTTATGATAATGTTTCTTGATTTTTTTGCAGATATAGAACTCCCGGTTACGTGTATGATACTAGTGTTCTTATTTTATCTACAACATTACGGGACCCACCGTATTGGATTTCTTTTTGCTCCAATTGTGATAACTTGGCTATTTTGCATAAGTGCCATTGGAGTGTACAATATTTTCCATTGGAACCCTCATGTTTATCAGGCACTGTCTCCTTATTACATGTATAAATTCTTGAGGAAGACGCAAAAACGAGGATGGATGTCGTTGGGCGGGATTTTGTTATGTATAACAGGTAATAAGAGCTTACAGTTTATGGTATTTAACAAAGATAGTATAATGCTACACTGCATATATTTGAATGAAATGAATTTATGATTTCAGGTTCGGAGGCCATGTTTGCTGATCTTGGACATTTTTCGCAGTTGTCCATCAAGGTATAATGAAAATTGCAACTTGTTTTTGTTGCAATTTATTTGCATTTTTATATAGGGATAATTACAGGCAATACCCCTTAATATAGGGGTAATTCTGCATTTTTCCTAATGTCAGGGATACTGACTGTATTTAGGCCATACATCAGGGGTACGGCTGTAATTATCCTTTTTATATATTCGAGGTTCAGTTACACCGTTCGCTATGACTGTGTAATTATCAAAATGGAATTATCATCTATTTATGCAACAGAAAATTGGGAAGTTTATTAGGATTTGAAGTTAAGGCCTCCTATTTCTGTAAGTAATAAGTGTAATGACCAATAAAAGGGAGGTATATGTAATTTTCAACCAAGAAAGGGAGGTTTCTGTAATTGCGACATATAGACAAGGGAGGTTGCTGTAATTACCTTTCCGATATTTTATTGGTTGCTTCATGTAATAATAAATTAGTATATGCAACAACTAACTCAAAGTTGCCTCACTGCAGGTAGCTTTTACCTGTGCAGTATATCCTTCCTTAATCCTGGCTTATATGGGACAAGCTGCTTATCTTTCCAAGCACCACATAATCGAAAGTGATTACCAGATTGGGTTTTACGTATCAGTACCAGGTAACGTAAAATTCAATTTCAAATATCATTTTGCATTTTGTTTTTTGAATCACAACCATGATTTTTGGGTCTTGCTTTATTGTACAGAAAATCTACGGTGGCCGGTTCTTGCAATTGCTATTCTTGCTGCAGTAGTCGGAAGCCAAGCCATAATCACAGGGACATTTTCCATCATTAAACAATGTTGTGCTTTGGGTTGCTTTCCAAGAGTCAAAATAATACACACGTCGTCTAAAATATGCGGACAAATTTACATCCCGGAAATCAACTGGACTTTGATGCTTCTCTGTTTGGCTGTGACGATTGGGTTCAGGAACACAAAACACATTAGCAATGCATCAGGTAATATTTAAAACTAAAGTGTGTCCATTTTACTATTATCAAGATTTTTTTTTTCCTTTTTCTCTTCTTCTAATGCGTGTGTGTTTCCAGGTTTGGCAGTTATAACTGTTATGTTGGTCACTACATGCCTCATGTCTCTCGTCATCATCCTATGCTGGAACAAAAGTGTCCTTTTTGCTATTTGTTTCATACTATTCTTCGGCTCCGTCGAACTACTCTACTTCTCGGCCTCCTTGATCAAGTTCCTCGAGGGGGCATGGGTTCCGCTCGCCCTCTCTTTCATTTTCCTAGTAATAATGTTCGTCTGGCATTACGGAACCTTAAAAAAGTACGAGTTCGACGTCCAAAACAAAGTCCCCCTCAACTGGCTCCTCAGCCTGGGCCCCACCCTCGGCATCGTGCGGGTCCGCGGCATCGGTCTCATCCATACCCAGCTTGTCTCTGGAATCCCTGCCATCTTTTCACATTTTGTTACCAATCTCCCGGCCTTCCACCAAGTTCTTGTCTTGTTCTGTATCAAATACGTCCCGGTCCCACATGTTAGGCCCGAGGAGAGATTCCTAGTCGGACGAGTTGGGCCGAAAGAATACAGGGTTTATCGGGTCATAGCCCGTTATGGATACCACGATGTAATCTTGGATGATGTGGAGTTCGAGAGGGATCTCATTTGTAGCATAGCCGAATTCATCCGGTCTGACGGGCCCGACCCCAGAACTTCCCCCTCCGACGGACCCAACTCAAAATATAACAGTTCTATCATGATAGACGGGGCCAGCCCGGAATTTTCCCCGCTTGACAGGCCTGGCCTGGAATTTTCCCTGATACGTGGGTCCCCCCCACAATATAACAATCTTACCTGGTCAGACGGGCTTAGCGTGGAATCTTCGCACCTAGAACGTAATGGGTCTATTTGGTCAGGTCAGCCCAGTCCAAAACTTTCCCCATCAGGCGAGACAGGCACGGACCATAACGGTATTATCCGATCAGACGGGCTCTGCTCTGAATTTTCCCCAACTGACGGGCCCCACCCGAAATTCAACGGGGATGATGAGAAGATGGCCGTTATAGGGACGCCATCAACAGTAACGAAAGGCATGATCGAGACATGGGACAATGACGACGAAGATGAAAAAAGCCCCTTTCGTGAAACGGGCCCCACTGAGATGGGGAAAGTTGATGACAAGAGGAAGAGGGTGAGGTTTAGGGTACCGGAAGGACGGGAAATGGATAGGGGGACTCGGGCAGAGATGCAGGAGCTGATGGAGGCGAGGGAGGCAGGGATGGCGTTCATATTAGGGCATAGTTATGTAAGGGCGAAGTCGGGATCGGGTTTCATAAAAAGGATTGCTATTAATGTATTGTATGATTTCTTGAGGAGGAATTCGACGTCGCCGACATATGCAGCGAGCTTTCCTCGGGCGTCGACTTTAGAGGTAGGAATGATCTATCATGTATGATAATAGTGTGTGATGTCAGCTTCTACATGTGTGTAGTTAGCTGAGTGCAACTGAACATACTGTGTAAATGTTCATATCTTTTATACCAGGGAAATCAAAGAAAATTTTCCGTTGGCTCTGTCCCCCTGTGCCTCTCACACACACACAGATGTCAACAAATTATAAAAATTACAGATAACTCCCTTATCAAGAGGTTCTGTAGAAATGTAATCTGTTTAAAAATTTTATTACGCGCCTTAAGTGGTTGGATATATTTTATGGGATATTTTGTACATTGGGCTTCCATTGTTGTGGGCTTGTGATGTAAATCTGGGCCTTCTTTGAAATCAGCCTTTTTTTTATCAAAAAAACATAGGTCGTTTCTCAACTTGCTAGTTGCTACACAACTCAACCATCGAGCATTAAGAATTTTATAAAATAAAAATTTCTCTAAATTAATTAGTACAATTATAATTACAAGAGAGACCCTTTTTTATTTTTTAGTTTTCCTATACCAATTGGACCCATAAGTTGTGACAATCATACAATTTTATTTTCTTTTTCTTATTCTTTTGGTACTATGGAATACATTATTGAGTAACTCATTTTATTAATTTGTAATAAATACAACAGATAGATCTCAAACAAACTATACAGCATAGATTAATGTAAAAAGCCAAAACAAAATTGAAAGGAATAAGTAGGTGGATGTAGACAAGAAAATAGACTAAAAAGGCCCAATGGACAATGCAGCCCTAACCTTTCCCGGATAGGACCATTTCTACTCCTATAAATTGAGGGCTCCCCTCATTCTTTCCACTCGCACATTCACTCTCAACTCTCTCCCCTCGTTTCTTGTAGATAAATATATACTTGGTAATTATTTTGCTAAATAGTTGATTAATTTTTATTATCAAAATATAAAAATGAAATTGATAAAAGGAAAAAAGAAAGTGCACAAATAAAAGGAAAAGAACAAAAGTAGAGGAAGGGTTTTTGGAATTTGGAAATGATTAAGAAGGAAAAGGTAAAGAATATTATTTTGAAAAAAAATAATAATAATAAGTTTGGTATGGTTTGTTGCATATTCCTAAAGTAATATGACTTAACCTACAACTAAATAAACCCTAGCAACACCTAATAACAACAAAAAGATGTCAATCTCCGGCTTCCAAATTATTTTGTGCTTCACATAGATCATAGATGGCATCAAACATACCCTACTTAGTTGTCAATTGTCAACACATAAAAGATTTGTCTGGTGCAGTATCGAATATATATATATATATACTAACGTGTAAAGTAGTTCCTACAAATGGCAACTGCATTTTCAAAAACTCGAACCCGAGACCTCTAATTAAGCTAGCATAGAATCGAACCTCTAAACTACACCCTTGATTTGTATCGGATATAAATCCAGTGCTTAATATTGAAAAAATATCGTTATATCTGTGTCATGTCTATATCCCTATATGAGTATTTGTATTAGAGTCTAGTGTAAAATTGAATATACAAAATAAAAGGCTAAATGTGATTAATATATTTGTTTAGTGATAATTGATCATTAATTATTTGCCATGTAGCAAACCTAATGAGACCGTTAACAATTAGAATCCGTCTGGCCCACGGACTACTTAGGTTGCACGGCTCCACCAATAACCTCCCTAGCTGTAAAACAGCAGCCTAGTTTACCGGCATCTCCCGGTATCCCTTCCCCAACGTCCACCAATACTCCCGTTATATATATATTACCCAATCGCCCCTAGAGAGAGAAATCGAAGAGAGATACCGTCTACTTCTCCTTCTCTCCTCACTTTGTTCTCTCTCTAGCCATGGCCGTCGAGCTCCAACAAACAGCCGGGGACTCCTGCCGGAGAGAGGAGGATTCGAACGAAGATTTCAACGAAACCTCGTCCTTCAGCCGCGGATGCTGGTGTAATTTCTGTAGTTATCCCTGCTACGGCTCGCGAAAACCAACTAGTTGGGAGCGGATTTCTACGCCGGAGAGGGAATCGCAGCTGGAGAACAGCATCGGAAACTGGTGGGGAAAGGGGATAAAAGCGTTCAAAAAGGCGAGGGAGTGGTCGGAGCTCGCTGCCGGTCCGAAGTGGAAAACGTTCATCCGCCGGTTCAATAGGACCTCCGGCCGGCAGAAACCGGGGAAATTCCAGTATGATCCGATGAGCTACGCTTTGAATTTCGACGAGGGTCCGGCGAAGATTAACGGCCAGTTCGAGGACGACGACAGAGTATTCCGGGACTTTTCGTCGCGGTTTGCGGCGATCCCGGTTCAGAACAGTCAGGTAAAGGACGTGCCGGCGTTCACGTGACCGGCGGGTTTCCTCTAACGTGGTTTGATTGATTTATGATCGACAGTGGCCGGTCGATGATTCCATTCTTTGGCAATAATTTATTATTCTCTTGAACAAGAAAAAAGATTCGGTTGGGAGAAATTCTTTTGTAGTTTAATTATCTTGAAATTTCAATTTGTTAATAACTTTCTCTTAGGAAAAATCCATTTATTTTAAATAATATTTTGTTATGTTTTTACTTTATATGGCAATTTCCGGTCAATTTAAAAAAGTCCAAAAGAGCAAGAACTAAGATTACTTAATATAAACATTGGAGTTTGCCCCAATAGCCACCAGATATTGCTCCAATGTGGAGATCTGGGTTCGATTCTTTAGAATGACAAGGGTCGAATTGTGGAGATCTGGGTTCGATTCTTTAGAATGACAAGGGTCGAATTGTGGAGATCTGGGTTCGATTCTTTAGAATGACAAAGGTCGAATTGTATACATGTGTTTAAAAAAAAAAACTAAGATTAATGTTTTTACGGGACTTGATTGAGAAATTGAAAAAAATTAGAACTCAAAATTAATTCTATACTCGAATTCGAACAAAATCTCTATTTGAATAGGACTCCTAATGGCAAATTAGAGTGATAAAGAAAAGAGTTTTAGTCCGAACAGAACAAAACTAGGATTAATATTTCATCTATAAATATGGATCCATTATCCCCATAAAGGGAAGCTCCCGAACTCCATGACTTAAATATACAGCTTTCGAGCTACGAATGAGTTTTAAGATTTCAAAAATTCATTCTCCGTGCTAAGAAGCTATGAATATTATGTATGCGTAATTTTAGTACATATCAGTGTAATAGGGACTAATATTACATAATATTTATAAAAATTGGATTTGATTGAGAAATTGAAAAAGATTAAAACTCGAATTGCTATTGGCCAAAATTATAGGACAAAAAATTAAAAATACTTCGGAAAGTGAGTAGACCGAAAATATAGTAATCCGTTGACGCGCTTCCATGTTGGTTGGGGTGAACTTTTATAGAAGACAAAAGTTGGTGATAGATTCTGTTGGTAATGATGAGAAAGTCGGTTGAGTTGTCAGTGATGTGGATGTCTGTGCTCTTTCACTTTTGGCCCCCAAACAATTCGGTAATTCATATTCAATCCCCATTATGGATAAAATATTCATCCTGACTCCCATTTCAGTACTCTTGAGATTTTTATGATATATTTTTTACGAATTCAAATAATTAAAATCTTATTTGACTGAAACGGAAAAGTTATCATCACAAGAAAGAAAAGTTGTCAAACAGCTTTCATGAATCCCACTTTCCCACCAAAAATGTTCCACAATCTATAAGAAACAACATAGAAAAGCATTCTGCTCACACCATCCAAAAAGGTTACAAGGAAAATATAGGAAAGTGATTATTTTATTTATTTTTGGAATAATTACGAAAAAAGCCCCTGAGATTTGGCCATTTTATGAAAAATACCCTCAAACTTTGAAAAGTAAAAAACCACCCCGAGTCAACGATTTTCCGGTTTGAGGGGGTTATTCGATATGGTTGGTAAACCTTAAGGTGTTTTTCGTAATGTTTTAAGGTTTCAGGATGTTTTTCTGTAAACAGCCTAAAACCCTCCTTGTATGATGCCATGATGACTTGTGTGAAGGCCACAAAATGACGAAATTTGCAAATTAAGCAAATTCAATCAACTGTTCTCACTTGACAACATACATACATACATACAAAGCCAAAGCAAGTAAAAAACACCCATAAAGCAAAACAAGATTGAAAAGAAAATCTACCAATTTCTGCATAAATCACATAAACCATCTCCAAATTCTTTAGCATCAAGCCAAATGAGATTCCATACCAAAAGAAAGCCAAAAAATGAGAGCTAAAACTAAATTATCATACCTTTTAAGTACCTTGTGTTCTATGCATCCGAGTTAAATCCAACTTAGGAGACGATCGAATATTCTCCAATCGATCTTCATAAGAACTAGCAAATTTCCCCTTCTTAGACCACAACCAAACCTTGGAGACCGAATAGCTATCAATCTTTGCACCATTACATATCTTCTTCCCTTCTACACTCCCACCATCAGAATTACTGTCGCCACCATCCCCATCTCGTTTCAACGCCACTCTAAGATTACTATCACCAACAACATATTGATACGAACCCATTGAATAACACCTCCTCGCATCAATTTTACTACTTCCACTCTCGTTCTCCTCCTTCCACTCCGCATTGTTCAATTTCCGGAATTTACCAAGCCTAACTTGAAAAACACCCTTTTTGGCTAAACCCTCCTCAATTTCCACATTCTTTTCCTCCTCTTCTTCCTCCTTAAAATCATCAAAGTCAAAAACGGGGTTGTCGTTCAAGAATTCCAAAAGGGTCCTCCTACAAATAGGACATGTCGAATTTGAAAGTAGCCAAGTATCAATGCAGTTCTTATGGAAGGCATAACTACAAGGCGGGAGTAATCTCAATTTGTCCATTTGAGAAAATTCGCATAAACAAACGGCACAATCGAAGGGCTGTTTAGGACCACGAATCTCCCTGTAAGAAAAAAGTGGCAATAATTCGATACAAGCTTGATCGAGGCCGGAGTCATTTAAATGGAAGAGCTGTTGCAGCTGTCTTTGAAGGATATCATTGGAATGATCAGAAGAATCATCCAAAGTAGTTCTATTGGATTGGGAATGTGATGGGCTTTTTGTCAAGAATCTAACAAGTAAGTGGAGGATACCAGATATGAAGAAGAGAACAGATAAAATTACAATGATGAAAAGAAGGGCAGGGCTTATTTTTGTCCCAGATGAAGAAGGGGGGCTTGATTCTTTGGAGAAATTACTATTAACTCCACATGAAGAAGGCCGTGAGTAATTCAAAAAGCCATCTTTTTGGTTGATTTGATGATGAATCCAAGAAATTTTCAAATGGGCATGCTTGGAAAATCCTTCTTGTCCTTGCATTTCTGTAATAAAATAAACCATCTCATGTAACTGGCTAAAATCAACCAAGCCCCCTCATTTTCTGAACAATTTCTCCTCTAAAAAGGACTAATAATGCTTCAACCACTTGAACATATAAACCCCACACCGGAAAAAATCAAATCATTTGCCCTCGGAAACTATAATGGCCATTACCAAAACAAATTTAAATAAACAAACTATAAAGGCCGAGCCTTTTTAATTACCTGCTTTGCTACTGAAGAAGCCTGCAACCTATTATTATGTATATTTACTGTCTTCTTGCAGCTGCGGAAAACCCTAAAAAACGCAGCTTTTTTGCTGAAATTTTGAAAACTTTTTATATAATCAAGCTCAAGCATAAGAGAAATGCAATAGAAAAAATTCAACTTAGAAATCCTACCTATAAAACATATACATACAGCACCATAAATCTCAAGATATACAGTTAATATCAACAAGATCTCAGTTTCACACACACTGAATATCTATCTTTTTCTTTTTGAAACTACTGAATATCTATTTATCTATCTATCTATCTATTATATATATTTATATTTAATGCATATTGCTTATCATAGTGGAAGAGATATGTCTGTTTTCCACACTCTGTAAGTCAAAAAGACGCCACTTACTTTTATTTCGGTGACCAACGGACCAAAGGTAGAAGATTCATTTTTACCTGGAATACACGCGCCATTTAAGCGAGTGGTGTGTTGTGGTTAGGAGGCGCTCATTGAGACTGTAAGGTAGGGATAGTCAAATCATATTAGAGATTTGTTATATTTATATTTAAATTCACTTAAATATATTTATTATATTTAATTTTTTGAATTAATCTATTTTTGATTGAATTTAATATAAAATGTAGATTTTAGATATAATTGACACCTAAAATCATTTAATTTAACCTATATTTTATATATTTAGGTCATACTACCAATTTATAAGAGAATATTGACCAATTTATAGATCTATATGTAAAAATATTGATTAATATAGGGATCTATGTGTAATAAATGCATTAAAATAGACCTAAATATAAATATAAAAAATATCAGGGATCCAAATATAATTTGTCCTTTAATTTAATTGACATACGGAGTTCTAATTTAGGAACCACTGAATTTTCATAAAAATATAAAAATAAAAAAAATCTCACTTTACATCTCATAAAATATCATCATTTCGTTATTAGTTCTATATATTAGTAGAATCTCATTTTATGTATCATAAAATGCAAAAAATCTCATCTAACGTCCAAAGTTAGTTCTTCATCAATTGACTACCAGTCAATTCAATTACTGTTACAATCACACATTCACACTAACAAAAACCTCACTCCACAACCCACAAAGTGCAAAATCCTCAATTTATGTTCCAAATTTAGTTTTTTCGTTAATTGACCTACGTTGGAGACAACTCCAACCTTTGCTCTAACACTGTATTTTTTATTTCAGGTCAAATTGTTTTCACGCAATGCATGCAATAATAATACCATGAAAACTGTTAGATGATGCAAGAAACATGTCGTTAAGGAAAATATATGGATGAAATTAAAAGCAATTTCCTTGTCTTGATTTGATTTGATTTAAGCCATACTTTCTTATGCTTACAAGCAACACTTTGAATGCTTGTATATGAAACATTGCTTGTCTTATAGAGTTGCAGTTCATTGTTATGTGGCTTACAAAGATTAAAAGCAAAATTAATTAAGAAATCCTCTTCCTAATAATCATTAATATGAAGACAATTAGGTGTAAATACAGGTCACAAGTGCAACTAGCCACTTTTAATAAAATTGTTTGTTAAAAAAGAAATATTGCTTAGTGCTTGTTGGAGTGAACTTAACTCATGTTAGGGATAATAATAATAAGAATAACAATTTATTTTTTCTTTGACCAAGCCTATGTTGTGATGATGAAGCTCTTTAATAACCAAACAACTTGTAAGAAAATGAGCCATTTTTCTTCTTTGTGATCAATTTTGTTTAGGGAAAAATGATATTTTCCCATCTGAACTATGGCTACTTTTGCATTTTATTATCTAAATTTTTTTTCTTTACAGTTTGTCTCCTGAACTATAAATTTTTTTACAATTTGCCATTTCCGACGAAAATATTCTACCAGAAAATTGCATCGTGTCATATGAGTAACATAGGTCCACGTTGTATTACTCTTCTTAATGTATCGAAAATAAACTCTCAATCAATTTCAGAAAACTTTGAATTCTTATTATCCAATTGAATATTTAAAAATAATTTATCAAAGTCGCCGTTATTCTAATTGGGTAATAAAAACTCCATATTTTCTGAAATTGGTGGAAGGTTTATTTTTGAGATACTAAGGGGAGCAATACAACATAAAACTATGTTTCTCATATAACACGATGCAACTTTTCGGTGGAATATTTTCGTCCGAGATGGCAAATTACAAAAATTCTTATAGTTCAAGAGGCAAATTGCAAAGAAAAAAAGTTTAGATGATAAAGTGCAAAACTCGTCATAATTCAGATGAGAAAAGATCTTTATCCCTTTTTTTTATTGGAAGTTTCTTGATATTCAACTGATGCACCATCACAAACATAGGAATACGATCAGGACATGATATAGATACGCCAATGTGATTTTTTTTCTTTTCAATATTTAACACTAGACAAGTGTCTAGTAGACGGGGTCCAACAAGACACACGATACTGTACGATGGATTATTCAATAACGTTTGTGCATCATAGTCAGACACTTAATTTAAGCAGTAGTTATGTTCTCCATAAAATTTCAAGAGAATCAACAAATCATCAACATAACCCAAGTTGATAGAGAAAAACTTACAATTTCAGCTGTAATTTTCTACTACATAATGTCCAGTAAAATGGAAAATGCACCCACTACACATGGATTTGATCAAATAACCTAAGTCCCTAAAGTTGATTTTAACTTATAGTCCTAATTTACATGGAGGTAACAAATTACTTGTACACATAACAAAATAACAATACAATTCACCTACGGATCTGCATGCCCGGCAATCTCATCGTCACTCAAACTCCGTCCGTCACTAAAAGACTCGTCACCACTCACTTCATCTTCGCTCTCATCTGTTACAGTATTAACAATATGCTCCTTCTTTGCATAGCGTTCACAATACTCTGGGCCCCACACGAAAACGAGTAAGAAAAATGCTTTCCACGTATGTTATAGAATTAACTTAATTAATATGAAGATTCTATTAATTGTAATGGAATTTTTAACAAAAATTTACGAGACCCTCTTTGATAACTACGTGAAATTACACAAACCTCCCAGCTCTGTTACAAAATTACAAATACTACCCTCGCAATGCTGTTATTTAGATTTGAATGAACTTTTCAAATTTCTCTTGTATGTAATCAAAACATCCAACCAATTTCAACGCTCAGGAAAGAGGGGGGTGGTGGGGGTGGGGGTGTATTTGTAATTCTAAAGTAAGAACGCAGGTTTGTGTAATTACTTAACTAACCTTTCACTTTTTGTTCGTATAGTGCCTTGTCTTTAATCATCAGAGATGCTGCATCACCATTCAGTGGGTCTGATGGGTTTGGATATAGTAGGAGTTGTGGTAGGAAAACCTCAAACACATTCAAGAGATCTGCATATGAATGTAAAAGTTGTATTTCAAAAAATTCATACTTAAATTCTAAAATCAATAGTAAAAGCTTTAAGCTTGCTCAACTTACCATACATAGGACTCCATGACTGGTTGATGACATCCAAGCACACAGAACCAGAACTGTCACCAAAACAATAAAAATGCTGAAATTCATATGCACCAGAGACAAAATTATAGAGAAATTATTTAGATTAATTTTTTTTTTTTTTTTAGATCTTACAGCTCATCAACATTTGGGTGGAAAATTTTGTTGAGAAATCCAATAGAAGGAGACTTGTAAGGATAAGCATCAGGTAATTCTACATGAACTTTCCACACTCCGCCTTCATAAGGACCTAAAGGAATTCATTTGAGGATTTATAAGCAATTCATGTAGCCGTCTATTAAATGAAATTAAGCTAAGTAAAATTAGCATCCTAAGAAAACTATAGAAGTTTCTAGCATTTTCTTGATGACAAAGAAATGAGGCAAGAAGCACTCAAGATTTTTACATAGAGAGAAGAAACAAGTCCATATTACCGTTTATATGAAATGGAACAGCAAAATACTAATATTGAATGAACACTTCATCTAAAATCTTAAGTTGTCAGATGGAGAAATGTTAAATATTAAATATTTTTTTTTGTTGTCAAACTTTGCACGAGAAACCCTTCTTTCATAAACATTTTGGTCAGACTGTGATACCATATTGAATGATTGTCTCATCTAAAAGCTTAAGCTGTTCGAGATGAATTCTTAATGTCTCTAACAATTAATAACGGACTCAAATTTCACATTAATACATTAACTTGGCAAGAATTGAGATAAGAAAGTTGTGGTGAATTACTTCCTTTTGGACCGTGAAATTCCACATTGAACTCGTTGATTGCATCATTTATAGGCTCCACAGTGTAGTCACTCATCATTCTACAACAAAAACGCCAACAAATTATGTAGAATAAATACAAATGCACAAAGCAACGAACGGATAGGAATGTAAGAAAAATAGAGCCTTACAATTTCATTACATCCATATCTCGCCTCTTGCTTGGAGAAGACATTTTGTCAATAAATCACTTGTCCACAGCCTGACTGCCTAAAAACGGAGAAAAACAAAATCAAATCGAAGGCAAAAATGTTTATTTACTAATGTGATTCAAAAAAAAAAATACAGGAATTGCATATCCAAGAACATTGATGCAAAATATATATGTATTAACACAGTGAAACCTCGAATTCCGACTTACCAAGAATAAGTCTACATTTTGATATTTAACAATTACATGTATAAAAATCCACAATTACATTACTTGTATATTGCATATTGCTGTCACAAAGCATTGATTCTTAACTTTGGAAATTTGCTATATGACATAAAAATAAATCAAAAGACACACTTCTCTTTCTTCTTCTGTTCTTCACTTTCCTCAAATGAACAATTCTTATATCTGCATTTCCTAACTAGATGAAAATATATTACATCAACATCCAAAAATGAACTAGTTATATAAGTGCCCATATATTCTGCAAACAGAAACCTCAAAACCAACTCCAGAAACAGAAAAGAAATCAGCCCAACAAACATAGAAATTGGAAAAACAGAGGCAAACACAATCAAACTCTAAAATCTGAATAACCCACAAACAAAAAGTAATTCTCTTTACAAGAACAGAAAAAATCAGAAAAAATGAATGGAATTAACAAATCAAAAGATCAGAGGATACCAGGAATATGATGAGTGGATCAAGTCTGCGATTGCACAGTATACAAATAAGGATGAAAAATGAAAGTCTAAAATGCTTGTGGAAAAAGGAAAGAAGATAAATAGGAAAGATAATGGACAAAGAAAGAAATAAATAGAGAATGAATCGAAAAGGGTGTCGACATTTTATGCAAAAATCAATTCTTTTTTCCTTTTTGCTGTTTCAGAGATTTTTGGTTTTCAGGGCGCACGTGCCCAGTCGGTGAGATTAAGACTGTGAGAGAATGAATTAAACATAAATGTGATTAATTTGTAGAAAATTATAAAATTATATCAATGTTTTACCTTTTCTATTTATATTTTCAATTCAATTTTTTAACTTTTTAAAGGAGAATTTTGCCCGTATTTGCCTCTTCTCCACCAAGTTTATTTTTCCTAAAAAATAATTGAGGAAAACAATATTGGTCATCCGAAATATATACGTTTTTTGACAAACTATTATTCTAACTATGTATTTTTTATACTTTGTCATCTACAATCATTTTAAGGTGGCTTGATCTACTGAAAAACTGCTCATATAAATAATTTTAAGAGCAATTTTATGCAATTCAAAATATATATAGTTCATATTCTGCACTTATAGAGATTTTATGTGTTAAATTGTATAAAATTGCTCATAAATTATTCACATAACTTGCACATAAGCGATTTTTCGATAACCAAACTCACTCGAAAATAGTTTCCAGATGGTTAAGTGTAAAAATACATAGCCTGGAGTCTGAAAGAGTGTTCCGATATACACAATAGATTTTATGGCGAATTCAAACATATAAGAAAAATGCTAAATATGAATAATTAAATAATTTTAAAATAGATAATTATGAATTAGTAATATTCTAATTTAATGGCATTCGCATTTCCCAATAAATTAATTTTTATATAGCTTTTAGAAAAAATAATTTCAAAACCATCTAAAGAAGCCAAGATAAAAAATCATAAAATTGCTAAAAAGAAAAGCTTATTTTCTCTTAAACTTGATCAACACATTTATGGCCTTTAAACCATAATTGACTACCTAACTAGCCTAAAAAAGCACCTACTAAACTTTTGGGGTGTATAATTGGCTTGAAGTGCACAATTTTTTTTTTCTTTTTTTTTATGGTAATTGCATAAATGTGATTTTCAAGTTAAGCAATTAAAAGATAGTCTACATGACAAATGATTGACAAGTAATATATGTAGCCTTTAATAATTAAAATTAATTCCACATCAAATTCATATGTCATCTATTTGATCAATTGCAATTTTATTTTATTAAAATATTAATTATTTTTTTTGGCTTAGCACCTGATGGTGGGCAATTCAGATTGTCCACGTGTCGCAATGTCGTTGGTTCATACGGACATGTAGACCCCGCCGACTAGTCAACAGTCGAATGATAATCCGACCACGGTTAGGCCTAGATGGTCGTCCCCCACAAAATCACCAGGGATCGGGGTCGGCTTCGACCACGATCGTATCTCACTTTGAATGATGGAGGATCGAAGGTGTCCTCTAAGGGTCGGGGCGATCCGATCTCCAACCCAAAGTACAGCTGCTATACAAAAGCGCATTAATTGCGGTATCCTGACATCTGTACCTCGAACTAAACATCCCTGACACCAAATCCCTTATGTCAGGGGATGTCGCAGATGCTCTGCGATCCTGCAGTCGGGCATTAAATGCCCGCCGGTCGGTGTATTAAATATACACCTCCACTAGGTGTCCTAAGTGTGTGCTCAATTGCTCTATAAGTACCCTAGCATAAATTACGGTGGGTAAGTATTCATTAATTTCTCCCACCGTCTCTCTCCCTAGTCGAATATCCTATTCCGAGTACTGACTTAATTAAGTGGAGGGGCTACGCCGGAGACAATCCCCTCCGGCCAAGTAACCCAGTATTCCGTATTTTCAGGTCGAAGTCGGATCCCCTCTACAAATTAAACTGACGAGCAGGACACGTGGTCGATCCACAACCCCCGACCAAAAACCAACCTCATCAGTTTGGCGCCGTCTGTGGAAAACCACTTTCGACCTCTAAGTTTTCAGGTCGGGGACTTGGTCCTAAAGAAGGTGGAAGTCTCCAAGAAAGTCAAGAAGCTCGAAGAGAAGTGGGATAGGCCATACCGTGTCGCACAGATCGCCAAAAACAACGCCTGCCGACTAGAAACCCTCGGCTCCGAGCCTCAAGAGCTCCCCCGACCGTGGAACGCTTTCAATTTAAAATTATATTATCCTTAAATCAACCCCTCGGGGGTCAAACCATGTAATTCCCTTCAAGGGCACCTTTTGTAAGCTAATTAGATCAATGAAGAATTTCATGTTTGTCACTATTTTGCGCTTTTCATTTCTAAGGATTGATTTGATTCACCGTAGCATTCGATGTACCATCATGCTCGAAGAGGGAGGGGAAGAGGTACCCCCGCTCAGTTTGAAAACTCCTAAGTCAGAAGCTTCAAGCTTCGACTAGGACTGGGGACTCGAGCGTAAAGCTCGAGCCCGCTCAGTTTAAAAACTCCTAAGTCAGAAGCTTCAAGCTTCGACTAGGACTGGGGACTCCAGCGTAAAGCTCGAGCCCGCTTAGTTTAAAAACTCCTAAGTCAGAAGCTTCAACCTTCGACTAGGACTGGGGACTCGAGCGTAAAGCTCGAGCTTGCTCAGTTTAAAAACTCCTAAGTCAGAAGCTTCAAGCTTCGACTAGGACTGGGGACTCGAGCGTAAAGCTCGAGCTTGCTCAGTTTAAAAACTCCTAAGTCAGAAGCTTCAAGCTTCGACTAGGACTGGGGACTCGAGCGTAAAGCTCGAGCCCACTCAGTTTAAAAACTCCTAAGTCAGAAGCTTCAAGCTTCGACTAGGACTAGGGACTCGAGCGTAAAGCTCGAGCCCGCTCAGTTTAAAAACTCCTAAGTCAGAAGCTTCAAGCTTCGACTAGGACTGGGGACTCGAGCGTAAAGCTCGAGCCCCCTCTTCGACTAGGACTGGGGGCTCGAGCGTAAAGCTCGAGCTTGCTCAGTTTAAAAACTCCTAAGTCAGAAGCTTCAAGCTTCGACTAGGACTAGGGACTCGAGCGTAAAGCTCGAGCCCGCTCAGTTTAAAAACTCCTAAGTCAGAAGCTTCAAGCTTCGACTAGGACTAGGGACTCGAGCGTAAAGCTCGAGCCCGCTCTTCGACTAGGACTAGGGACTCGAGCGTAAAGCTCGAGCCCGCCCAGTTTAAAAACTCCTAAGTCAGAAGCTGCAAGCTTCGACTAGGACTGGGGACTCGAGCGTAAAGCTCGAGCCCGCCCAGTTTAAAAACTCCTAAGTCAGAAGCTTCAAGCTTCGACTAGGACTGGGGACCCCAGTTTAAAAACTCCTAAGTTAGAAGCTTCAAGCTTCGACTAGGACTGGGGACTCGAACGTAAAGCTCGAGCCCGCTCAGTTTAAAAACTCCTAAGTCAGAAGCTTCAAGCTTCATCTAGGACTAGGGACTCGAGTGTAAAGCTCGAGCCCACTCAGTTTAAAAACTCCCAAGTCAGAAGCTTCAAGCTTCGGCTAGGACTGGGGACTCGAGCGTAGAGCTCGATCCCGCTCAGTTTAAAATCGAGAACTTCACACCTCGACTAGAACATAGCTCGAATTGAATAGTGAAGAGTATGTAAAATGAGAAGTACTTCATTAATAAAGATTCGAATAGCGCGACCCGACGCTTACAAACTTGAATTACAAATAAAGGGGTCGGCTAATCCGATCGCAAAAGAAAAGAAAAGAAAAAGAAAGGAGGTAGCGTAGGCCCTAATCTTGCGCCGTATTTGGTCGGTCAGGCTCACCGGTCGGAGTTTGCTCGGCCGTCGTCGACGGTCTGGTCTGGTTGGGACCCGCGCCGGCTATAGAAGGCTCGGTGTACTTGGAATCGGCCGGGAACCCAAATACAATGTCGACTGGCCAATCGTTGCCATCATAAGGCTCAGCACCGGGTCGGAGGGAGGCCAACTTCTTGACAACGAACCCATAAGGGTGCGACTGGGGCTCGACCTCGACAGCGGACATATCTACCTTGGATGGGCCCCGCGGGTCGGGGTGATCAGGCCCGACCTGGCTCAGGTCGGAGTCCGGAACCAGGAGGCCTTGCTGCCGAAGTTGGGCGAGGAACATGTCAAAGGCGTTGCGGATCTCACTCTCGACCTTATAAGCGCACGCCTGCTCGAACATGGGCCTCTCGAAGAACTCCTTCACGGCCCACTTTTCGATCTTGGGCCGTTTCTCCTGAATCAGCCTTTGAGCTCGCTAGATGTACTCGCGTTCGAGCTCCTTCACAGTCTCCTCCCCACCGGCCTTCTTGCCCCGATGGTACTCCCTTACCTCCGCCCGTTTCGCCGCCTCCACTTGGGGCTCAAGCTCGGAGACCCTTTTGGTCTGAGCCTCGACCTCATTGCTCAGACGGTCAACCTCGGTGGTCAGTTTCTTCTTCTCCTCCTCGAGCTCGTCGGCCGACCGTTTGTAGGCCTCGGCCAGGCTCTTCAGGTCGGAGGGATCCCCGAGCTCAGCCAGTTCCTTTTTCTTAGCGGAGTATTTCCGCTTGTACAACTCCTTCCGAGCGTGCAAGATCCTCGCTCGTTAAGCCAGCCCAGCTAGTGGGCAGTTCAAGCTCTGTAATACACAAAAAAGTACGATCAGGAATATCGACCAGAAATAAAAAGCAATTAATCATTTGCATTAAAGACACGAGGATCGGAACCTACCCTGGTCACAGCCCGAACGCACATCCACTCGAGCGTATCAATTGAGTAACGGGTCATTCCCCCTCATATCATTGGGGAGGACCCCGACGCGCCAAGTCGAATAAACCTGCTCTGCGATCCTGCAGTCGGGCATTAAATGCCCGCCGGTCTGTGTATTAAATGCCCACCTCCACTAAGTGTCCTTAGTGTGTGCTCAATTGCTCTATAAATACCCCAGCATTCATTACGGTGGGTAAGTATTCATTAATTGCTCCGACCGTCTCTCTCCCTAGTCGAATATCCTATTTCGAGTACTGACTTAATTCAGTGGAGGGGCTACGCCGGAGACAATCCCCTCCGGCCAAGTAACCCAGTGTTCCGTGTTTTCAGGTCGAAGTCGGATCCCCTCTACAAATTAAACTGACGAGCAAGACACGTGGTCGATCCACAACCCCCGACCAAAAACCAACCTCATCAGAACCGGTGAATGGGGTAAAAGGAGACCCCCACCTTATATATAAATTCAAATAGGGAAGTTAGAGAAATACATTAGTAAGGTAATATGACTACCTACTGTCAACGCCAAAAATACAAAAATTTGAAGAGCAATCATAAAAAAAAGAGAAATAATGGATCGTACTAAAATTAGACACAAATTACGCACTCGTCAGACGGTCCTTTCTTCTTTATTAAGCTTGTATAGTTGTATACTTTGACTTTGACTTGACTTTTAAATTTATAAATCTAACAACCTCCACACTACTTGTGAAACATAAATATCTCTTAGAATTTTACTTTAAATCTTATTAAAATTAAAAAAAAATTGTGTTTAATTAAGTTAGATTAATAAATGAATTTAGGGTTTAGGTTAAGTATTAAGCTATGCATTTGAAACAAAAATAAAAATTATAATCAAGAAATAGTTTTGCTCTCTCTTTAAAGATATCACTTTCCTTGAGAAGAGTCATCTTTTCTCCAACTCTTTATTCCCTCTTTACCTTTCTGATATGAAGCTTTAACATCTCTCTAACCGAGTGTTCACATGTCCTCTCTTCAATACCCATCTCGAATTTTCAGTTTTAGTTCTCTGTGGTAGTTCCTGTTTAGCGATTCATTTATTCGGAATCCTAGAAATCGGTAATTTTTGCTGGTTTTTCTACCTCAGTCGTCTCTAATTTCAATTGGGTATGTGCAAAATTTGCTTCTTTTAGTGAAATTAGTTCCCTACCGGATGTAATTAAGCTCAGTTTATTGAGATTATTGTGTTCCTGGGGTTATTCTGTTTTGGATTGTGGGTTTTCTTTAACTGAAGTCTTGCAAGCTCCAGATCTTAATTATTGCTTATTTTCTCGTTATTCTTGGCTGCATTTCTTGAATTTCATTGTGGTATTTCTATATCATTGATTTTTCTTTACTGTAATATTGTTATACTGCAATTATTTACATTTGTAGCTCAATTTGTAAGTATCTTGATTCATTTTTGTGTTATACCGCAGTAGTTTTAATCTTTCTGTAATTTTTCTCGATTCGCTTTTGTGTTATATTGCAATATTTATGCATTTACAGTCCATTTTTTCTAATTTTTTTCACTATTTTCTGAAAATTTAGTTTAGAGACAATGTCCCAAGGCTATGCAATTGAGCTTTACTTTGATCCTGCACTTGAGAATCAAGTTCTAAAGGCCTGGAATGTTCTTGCTCGCCGCCAAATCAGCACTCAGCTGATCGAGATTGAATCGAGGCCTCATCTCACCTTATTTTCGACCCCTTTTCTCGACATAGCTAAAATGGAGAACATCTTAAGAAATTTTGCCTCAAAGCAAGAATCTTTATCCGTAACCTTCTCTTCAATAGGAAGCCTCCCAAATGAAAACAATGTCCTCTTTCTTGGCCCGACTCCGACTTTCTCTCTCCTACAATTTCAGTCTCAATTATGTGACGCTATGAAGAAAGAAGGAATTGAGATTGGGGATGATTATCGCCCTGATAAATGGATTCCTTATTGCCCTGTGGCTGAAGAAGTGGCAAGGGCGCGCTTGGCTGAGGCTTTTACTGTTTTGCGTGATTTGAAGATGCCCGTTAGTGGATATGGAATGGAGCTTTCGTTGGTTGAGTATTCACCCGTTCGTGAAATTTTCTCTTTCACTTTGGGTACTCATTATATCAGTGAGGTTTAGTTTGATGATTTGTGATGATGTCATGGTATGTTTGTGTTAGGTTGTCATGTTGGATCGTTATTTATCTATGGTTGTGGACTGATTGTAGATTGTAAGCTTTCTGCTTCTGTTGTCAAATTAGTGTTTATTGAAGTTCAAGTTATATAAGTCTCATCCTTGGTTTCAATTGTGTCTTTGTTCAATTAAAAGTTGCTTGATGAGTGTCATGATATGCTTGTAGATAGAATTATGCATTATTTTGAAGTTGTGCGAATTACATCTACTATCCCTGAGATTTGCTCTAATTACAATTTAGTCCTTCTATTTCCAGAAATTACAAAAAAACTCCCTGATATTTGACTTTATTACAACAAAATTCCCTGAAACTATACATGAAGCCAAACAATACAAGTAATCAGCCTATTTCATAAGCTTCTTGCATTAAAGTGAAGTGATAGGGAGTTTTCTGTAATTTCTGAAAATAGAGGGACTAAATTGTAATTAGCTCAAACCTCAGGGATAGTAGTTTCTTGGCTTATTATGCAAGATTGAGGGTGGTAATCATTGAATTGCTAGATTGATATGCTTGATGTAGTGTTGATTTTGTTATTGTTTCAATATTTAGCCGGACAAATTACACTTTTGGCCCTGTACTTCCAACCATAATTCGATTTTGTCCTCAAACAATCTGACATGACGAAATAGGGCTCACCAAAACTGATTTAAACTTGAGATCAATATGTTTGCATGATCAACGTTTAGTAGTAACTACTAATTACACTTTAAACCTTCCATCATTCTGACAAAATTGTGTTGGTTTTCAACTGATTCAAACTTGAGTCATCTGATATTCGGACACAGAAATACGAACATACTGACACGACAAGTGTCTAACACCACACGACATTAAACAATATTTTTTTCAAGAATGTTCGTACATTATAGCTTGAGACTAATGCACACCGGTTAGTAATAACGTACTTGTTTCACTTTTTAATTTTCTATCATATCGTTAAATTGTGTCAAATTATGTTGGTTTTTCAACTACTCACTTTGATACACATTCAAACTCAAGGCCAATAGTTTAACAGTTAATTACACTTTAAACCCGTGATGCATAGACAAGGATTTTACAACATGAACTTGACATGACAGGAACACGGCAACACAATTTTTTTTCCAACATTTACCAATATAGAGTTGTCCGATATAGGTATTCGACATAACACGATACCGCACTGTTCCGTGGATCATAACTTCAAACCTTCTATCAGAAAACATGTCTCTTGATCAACTCCAACAAAATCTGGTTCCAAGTATCAATAGGTCCCGGCAAGCACCAATGTATACAATCACTATAACCTTTCATCCATTCATTCCCCGAGTCCACACCAGGATGCCCATCAGGCCTCATTATCATCATCTCCGTAACATCAAGAACTTCAAAAATATTTCCACTTTTCCCCCCAACATTTCTCGCATTCTCAATTTCCTCCACCTGAAGTTTCCTAAACTCCCAATCAGGTCCATCTCTATTCACCTCATCCCTCCCCACTGGTCGGGTCCTATTGCACGTGCCGCCCGTATTCCACGCGCCGTTCTCAAACTGCGAAGGAGAATACGTCCTCAACACTGTGAAAATCTTGCTGCAGTTCTTACAGTTATTGATCTCCCCAAACGCGGCCTTAAATGCCCGTCGCATCGCCCAAACCGGCCCGTGATCAGTGACGTTTGATGTCTGACAGTAAATGCAGCCGATGAAATCGCCGCCGACGAACAGATTGTGCTGCCGGAAAAACCACTGGGCGTCGGAGAAGATTGCGTAGTCGATTGAGGTTAGTTTTTCAGACCAGTTGGTGTCGATTCGGTCGAGGTGTATGTCGAAGCTGCCGGTGGCGGAGCCGTTTATTACTTGTTCGGCGGCGGAGACGAGGAATTGGGACCAGATCGCCATTAGCGTGAAGTTGTGGTTGGGGAATTTCCATGTTGTGAATTTGTCGGAGGTGTCTTTGTATATTGATTTTGGAGTTTCTACCTGTGGAAGATTACACATACCGGCATATATGTGATTTTCTACATTGATATAGATTTTTAAATATAATTTAAATAAGTGAAACAAATTTAAAACAAACTAAAATGATATAATTTACAAAATGAATAGGAATAAATATTATATTAATATATAGGATTTGGGAGAGAGAAAAAAGAAAAATTAAATATTATTTATATATATATTACTTGTTTAAAAAACTTTTTTTTTCCTTCACAAATCAATACATAAAATAGATGTATATATTATATAAAAATAACATATAAAATATAAAAAAATGAGAATGAAAACATAATAATTCCTGCATAACAAAGGAAAATCATGTTATTTCAAGAATCGTTTTATATGTATTACATTGCTTATTCTCATTTTATGATCAAATACGTATAGAGAAGGGAAAATATATACACAAAACATCCATACATAGAATTATTAGTGAGGGAGAAAGATTTATCACGAATTTATAAATTTGTGATGGAATGGTAATGAATTAGAAAATAGAAAGATAATAAACTTAATTTTTAAATAATTTTAAAGTAATTTGTAATTAATTTTATATTTGTCACAAAACAAATTATTGAGAAGGTATATAGTAATAATTTGTGAGGGCAAAAATATGTAGAAATAAGCCAGAATTTTGTAAGTACCTAAAAATATATTTTTGGATTCTATATATATATCTAGATTTAAGGTATTTTTGTAATTAAATACAATTTTAAAATAAGTTTATTAAAATTAAAAGTGATTCTCATTTATTTTTTCAAATTAAATACCAACTATTTTTTCCATCTGTTTTTAGTTTTTTTTCCCTAACATTCCCTATTTTTACTATTGTATTTTTTTGTCAACTTAAACTTCTATTTTAAGTTTTTAATTTATTCAAAAGTAGTAGAGTTTGCAAAACACACGTATTCCAATCTGTAGACGAAATCAAAATTTGGTTCTTACAAGAATTTGCTGGTTAATCAACACCATTGTGAAGATTGATTTTACTAACCGTTGAGAGGAGACAGAGAAGAGATTCCATTTGATTCCGAGCGAGAGAATCTCCTATGAATGCCATTGTCTTGCCCTCGACAGCGACGAGAAATGTCTCTGGGTCGAATCGAGGGAGTTGGCATTTCTCAGGTTTCCATCTCAAATAAAGAAAATCTTTATCTTTTCTTCCATGAAGAAAACAGTTTCTTTGTGAAGGAATTGTTTTGCAGCTTGAATTTGTGTATAAAGGGCCAATTGGATCTGGAATCCAATTCCCCCTGAATAAGTCGCACTCTAATTTGCTACCTTCAAACCAACCAAACTCAATTATTTAAAAACTTATAAAACCAGACCAAACTTGAAAATTATATCAAATTATGAAAGTGATGATAAATGTAAAACTTTTTAATTAAGATAGATACTTTGATAATGATGTTTTTAAGGGAGATTTAATTTTAATAAAGCACAATAGGGTTTAATTTTCCGTCAATTTTCATTAGTTTTTTAAAATGTTAGGGATTATATCGATATTTATCAAAATCAGAGGATAGTCAGACATAAATTTCCCTAAAATATATATTACATGCATCTAATATTATAACATTGCTAGCTCCAAGATTATTTCAAAAAATAAAATAAAAACATTTACTCCAAAGTTTTCAATACTCACATATGTTTTTTTTATAAAAAAAGATCCCCATACAAACCTTATATATGTTTGTTCTTAAATGCAAGCATATTATCATCATTATTATTATTATTATTATTATTATTATTATTATTATTATTATTATTATCATCATATATAGTATGCCCACTTTGAAACTTGAAAATTGCTAAATAAAAAAAATATATGAAGCTAGAAATATATAAAATTACCAGATTGGCCCTATTCGAAGTTATAAAGAAATAATTAATTAGAGAGAATATATGATGAATATTATGCATACCTTTTTGGAGTTGAATGGAGGTGTTTGTTCGATTTTCTCCCTGCAGATTTGTTGGTACTGTAAATATGGTGCTTCTTTGAGGGTAAAGGACATAAAGACTGAGAAGAATAGTAAAACATGCAATGTAGAACAAGAATGAAACAGTACTATTTGCTAAATTTTTCTGAAAATTTTCTCTCCTGATGCTGATCATCTCTGCAATCTACTGATGCTGATTTCATGTTCTTCTCAGAGAGAGAAGAGAGAGAGAGAGAGAGAGAGGGGCTTTATATATAATTATTTGAGCACATGAATATAATTTAGGGAGATTTATATATACATTTTAACTACAAATTAGTCTGATAGATCTCTTGTCTTAAAATTAAATTACAAAAGCACCCCTAAAGTTTAATTATTCTTGTAAGAAGTTTATCGAATTTCGACTATGTTCACACCACCGGAAGTGACTTGTCTTGTGCATTCCATTGGTCTAAAAGTCAATGCAGTTTAAAGCTTAGTCATCATCAAAGACTCAATTTGCCACATTTCCATAAATTTTACATGCGAATAATGGAATTAACCTCATGGTGTTCAATTTCTGCAATTTATAAAACAAGACGGACTAGTTTGTAATTACACGAAAACTTAGGGGTAGTGGATGTAAAATCGTCCCACAACTTTGATCTTTTCGGGCTTCAATTCTGTCGTTTACCCAATTCGCCAGAAATGTTAGGACGGACAAGAACATTAATATAATTAAGTGAAACATATATTTTAAACTATTCTAATGATCGTGAGTTGTTCATGTATTAGGTAGAGATCTATCTAACATGTTTACTTAATTACTCTAAAGATCTGAATAATTTGCTCATATTTAATGGCTGTTAACTCTCTCGATCTGTGCAGAAATAACATGTGAATATTAGCTGCATGTATGTATAGCGTGATATAATTTTAATCTATACTTATATTATTGTTTTAAAACCATGTTAATTAATTAATCAACTTTTATGAATAATTGTTCACTCTAAAGTTAGACCCCCCATTATAAGGAGACAGCTTTAATTTTTGGCTATAATACGAAATTCTTTAGAAATAAATGGCTCGACTTTTCTTTAATTTCCCAGTGTTTTTCAAGCTTTATTAATTCTACTGTATTCTGACTATTGAGCTAGCTCTCAGAAATATAACTTCTATAATTATATATGCAGTATTTTTAAGCTTAAGCTTTTGGATGTACTGTGTTGCTGTTTTTCTGATTATTTCCTCTGCATTTCCTTATTTTCAGAGTTAGCTTGTATATTCTTGATTCACTCGTGTTATACTGCAGTTTTACATCTTTGTAATTTTCTTAATTTTCACAAGAAGTGTTTGCAAAGCTTCTGCTTTTCAATAAGTTAAAGTTGTGAGAAATTGGAGTAGTAGACGCTGGGAGTATTTTGAAAAGAAAAAAAATGGACAGTCACTTTTAGATAATAGAAAAAGAAAAAGGATCATAAAAGCTAAAAAGCACCTCTCAAGGCACGTCTAACTTCCAGATTATTTCAGCTTACTTTAAGCCGAAGCAGTATGACAAAACAACCCCTTTCAACTTTTTTAAGCTAAAAGCAGAACATAACCTTTTCCTTACAGTTTGCAAACACTTAACAGAGTTATATCTTATATCCTTGAGTCACTATGAGTTTCTTCATTTCATAGTTTTTTCTTATATTCTTGGTTTAAAAAGACTATGCAATTCAGCTCTACTTTGATCCTGCACTAGAAAATCAAGTGTTAAAAGGCAATGGAACATATTGGCTCGTCGCCAAATCAGCACTCAGCTGATTGAGATCGAATCACGACCTCATCTCACCTTATTTTCGACCCCTTTCCTCGACATAGCTAAAATGCCCGTTAATGGATATGCGATGGAGATTTCGTTGGTTGAGTATTCTCCTGTTCGTGAAATTTCTCTTTTACTTTGGGTATGCATTTTGTTAATGAACTTTGATGCAATGGTAACTTGTGTTGTGTTGAGTTGGGTCTTAGATTTCGACCATTTTTATCTTTCCATATGATTGTAAAAAGAGATAATTACACTTACACCCCCTCGAATTAGGAGAAAATACAGCAAGACCCCCTCTACTATTGGAAATTATAGAGACACCCCCTCGACTATGACTCTGTCTAACACTTAGGTCCTGCCGTTAGTCATTTTCTTGTTTCTAAGTGACGCCAACGTTTTATTAACTGGACAACAACTTAATCACTTCGCTCATTTCATGTATAGCAAAACATTATAACAAAAATTTATGGGTAATTTAGTCAATTTATAACTTTCTGTTAAGTTTTTTAGATTTCTGTTAGAGTTAGAGGATCTATCTGTAATTTCTAATAGTTGAGGGGGTGTAAGTGTAATTATTCCTTGTAAAAACTTACTGTAGTTATACAAATCTCGTAGATTATGTTAAATTATGTTGTGTTCTTAAATGAAATTGTGGGATTTGAATCTGTGCAAGTAGAATTATGCCTTCGAAGTTTGTATTTGTGGTATGAAGAATTACTCTATGATTATGAGTTTGTGCTTTTGATGGAACGTGGGATTTGGACAGGCATTTGTTAACGTTTGAAGGTAATTATATTTACACCCATCGACTTAGGCATAAATACAATAAGACCTCCTCGTGTTTTGATAATTACTGCTACAACCCTTCAACTATTGTGGAGGGGTGAACTTAAAGACACTTTTAGGTTACCTAGCATCCCACACTCTTGAATCTTGCACGCTTAAACTGTAGTTAATATGGCACTTTGCAGAGTTTGCACCATAAATTTATGAAAATAGTTGAATGATCTTTCCAATTCTAATCTCCCTAAACCATAAGTAACGTTACTAGATTTTTATTTATTTTTAATTAAATTCTAAATTCAAGCTCAATCAGACATGAAAAGATTCGTGTTATTAAAAATTGGAGCTTAATCAAACCCAATCAAATCGAACTCGAACTCAAAAATTCAAGCTTATATCGCTGAGTCTTACTATGGAGCTCGAACCTGGAAATTTAGCCCAAATGCAGCTCACTTGTCACGTTACTTATAAGGTGTTTGAAGAATGTCCCAAGAGAGTTATTAAGATACTGTGGCTGATACAACAGATTGCTATTAGTCCAAGTTGTGGCTCCGACATATTGATGCTGGTTTCTTCTCTCTGATAGAAAAAGACGAGACGAATTTAAGTACAAGTTCCAAAAAAAGGAAGTAAGAACAAAACAAGGCGCTGTAGTCGTAGACCTTATTTATTGATTTTACTTTAGCATATCAGACAATATGTTGGTTAGATAATTGCTCGAATTTTAATCCCTGTTGCATCTGTCAGAATTTATTAGGGATCGAAACGAATCGAGCCTATTGTTCGAGGCTAAATTCATTCTTGCTCTAGTCCGGCTTGAAACGTATATGATTCAAGCTACAATTTGTAACTTTTTGTCGAGTCAGCTCGTTCAACCACGAACCAGCTCGATTCATTTACATTCCTAATTTGAAAAGAACCAGCTTAATAACATATGCTTGATCATATCCATACACCTAGCTACTTGATAGCAGGTCTTGTATGCATTTGGGGACAAATTGTACTGCAATTGAGGCATTTTCTTGGCTGCCAAATGTTTTCACATAAATTTGGTGAAACTTTATTCAAGCTCCATGCATCGATCTATCAGCGTCAGTTATCTGATTCTCATGTTTGTTCGGTGTCGGTACAATTAATTTGTTCCCATAAATGTTCCATCATTATCCTAACTACAGTAGTTCCTCATTCTGTCACCAATTTTCATGCATGTGCAAATGTTGCTAATCATTTGCTTTGGTTACTGTCCTAACTATATTTCAAAGTTTACCATTTTATTTTTCTTGTGCTAGCTTCCCATTTGCAGCTCTTGTGAGCAACTATTTTGATCATTGTTTTCCTATTAATACCGACTTATGATACACAAACACTTTAAAAAACCCGTATCGTCGTGTGTATCCATATTATATCATGTCTATTTCTGTATAATTGTTTTCTTGTCTGTACATAACAGACAATATATAGTTACATAATCCATTCAATCCTCGACGCTAACCCTATAATGACTAGACAATTTACCTCATTTGTTTTATATTTGGGTCGAATCCGGTCAAAAATATATAAAAGTAATCATACTGATTGATATCGTCATATACATTTTTTGAAATTCAGATTTTTTATTTTTAATTAAATTAGTATAGTATCCCTGAATCGAAATTATATATTATACATGAGTATTTGCATCTTGAGTGTGATTAATTTTGGTTTAGCTCAAATGCTTTTATTAATTACATTTCATTAAGTAAAAGCATCTGCATGTGGAGGTTGTTATGATGAGAAGCTGATCCCACTAATCAACATAGCAACGTGGTTATTAATGCCTTCATAAAAAAAATTAATAGCAAATGTTAGTTAGATATATATGTGCGATTTGGAATAAAAAATAAAATACTTATTATTAAAAGATTTTATTAAACAATTTTGCGTAGATTTTATATTTTTTCTATTTAATGGGAGTGAAAGATTTTATTAGAATTATTTAATTTGTACAGCCACGAATATCACATGGGACAACATATGAGGTAGCTAATTAGGCTGTGGGCTCTCGACCCTCTTGGTTCCAAATGTTGGTGGATGGGGTGCACCATCTTGTCTCCATAACTATGCCCAACCCCATCTGTTTTATATATACATGTATTTTTACGAGCTTGGGTAGAATAGATTCATTTATCTTTAACCAAATGTCAGCGATTCGATTTTTGATTTTGACTTTTGAGTATGAAACATTCTTAAATCTCTTGGTTAGCTCAATCACCCGTTGAAGTGTCTGCAATTCAACGAGAGAACTAGTCATTAAACTCGATAGTAATGCTCGCAAGGTGAAAAAGAATTACGGCTATTCAGATTTACTATCCATGAGACTATAGGTATAACTACTAACTAGTTTCTATTTTTTAAGAGATTATTACAGAATCATCCTGAAGATTCATTATTAGTGTAAAACCTTCTTCTCATGTTTGATTTTGAATAAATTGTGTAAAGATTGGATTCAATCATGGCGTGAAGAATGCAAAGCGGTCAACATTGGCATCTTTAGTTAATATATAAATTACAATCATGTGTTACAACTTTAATTACAACACGCTAAACAAATGACAAAAATATTACAACTTTACATATGTCTCGTGTGGCGAACAACTTATGATTTGATTTCCTTCACATCATAATTATGAGGATTTTTTTCATGGAGTTGCTCGGAAATGTTTCAAATGAATTGAGTTTCAAAATATAATAAATAATTAGAATTAAGTTGTTTCATTATGAAGTAGTTTTAAATCCCTTAATCAAATGTCTCGTTCACTATTTGAGGTGTTTATAATTCAGCAAAGAGACTAGCTATGGTAGTGGATTATGGATACCTCATCTAGACAAAAAATATATTGTATTATTAACATAATTTAGTTCTTAGTCGAAATTCTCTAAATAAAAAGCAACCCTCTATGTAAAAATAAACAAACAAATCATTAAAAAAATACATATATATATATTCTTGCAAAGAGAAAACTAGACAAAGCAAGAAGCTTCTCAACTGGCGCGTCTTAGGAAGATAACATAAGCAATTTGGCTGTAATTAGTTGTCATTAAGCTCACTGTTAATCTACACCGACACTGTGTGCAACGGTGGGCTTTTCTTTTTAGCAGCAGCCGTATGAAAAGGAGACGACATTGGTTGTTAGAAAAGGTTAAAAATTGAAGAGTAAAACGAAAACACAACAAAACAAGAACTTTTCAGTTTGACCATAGCATGATCTCATCCAGAGTTAAAACCTTTTGCTACGCGTTAAAAGAGTTCGATTCGACATTATATAGAAGTGTGCTATCTTGCCAAATTATATTTTAAATTAAGAATCTAACACTAATCTGCAATTTCCCTCTCTCCCCTTACTGTGTGTTCTTGGTGTTTGGGTTTTCTGGATACTTGAGCCATTCTTTCTCAGTTTGAGATCCGAGTGTTAAAGTTTACATTTTTATAATAATAATGCCATTATGTACCACTTTCTTTCTATTTCCATATCCATACCAACAAAACAATGGCGAAATTCCAGAAATAGTATAAATCTCGAAGCTGAAAACATATTCTGAGATAAACCCATTTTTTCTTTCCCCAAGATTTCCATTCGGGCTGCTCTGGATTTAAATTTTCTGTTTCAGTAATAATCCATCAATGCCGCCAAACACTGTAGTGGTCACACTCGAAAGACCCGAAAACATTTCTTTGATAGAGATGAACGATTCGGGTTCGGGTTTAGGTCCCGGATTAACAATCCAGGAGAAGAAGCAGAAGTCCACTAGTACAAAGCAGTTCACTTGGATTCTATTCCTGAAAGCAAACAGGATTATATCCTTCATTCCATGGTTAGCTTCTGGCTTACGGGCTTTATTCGGGTCGATCAGAAAAAGGGCCGCTTCTTCGGATCCTCAGGAAGACGGGCCGGGTCGCAGAGGTAGTAGATTGTACAGGTTTATAAAAGCATTTCTCGCGATTTCAGTTTTAGCTTTGGTGATTGAAATATTTGCTTATTTCAAGAAATGGGATTTGAGTATGGTGAATGATTGGGAGGTTCAGAATTTGGTGCAGTGGTGTTATGTAACTTGGTTGAATTTTAGAGTGGATTATATTGCTCCTTTGATTGCTAGTCTTTCGAAGTTTTGCATTGTTCTTTTCATGATTCAGTCGATGGATAGATTAATCCAGTGTTTGGGTTGGTTTTGGATTAAGTTCAAGAATTTGAGGCCCGTGATAGAGGAGGAGACACGTGATGTGGAGGATGGATCGAGTTTTCCGATGGTTCTTGTTCAGATTCCTATGTGCAATGAGAAAGAGGTAATAAAAGAAAACTATTTGTTTATGTTTGATTCTTGTTTTTATGTCCGAGATTCTTGAGATGAGATTCGTTTCATTTGTTTGCTTGAAGATGGGATTGGGCAGTATAGGATATGGTTGTAAACGAGCCAAGCCTAGTTGACCGGAGCTGAGCTTTCAAATTTCTAATAATGGCAACTTTGCTTTGCATTGCAATTTATCAAATATGTACTAAGTTATGCATTTTAATGGAATTGAAGGTATACGAGCAATCAATTGGTGCAGCTTGCCAACTAGATTGGCCCAAGGACCGGTTTCTAATTCAAGTCTTGGATGATTCGGATGACAAACTATCGCAGCGTTTGATAAGGGAAGAAGTGATGTCTTGGAGGGATAAAGGCGTGAATATAATCTATAGGCATCGGTTTATCAGAACTGGTTACAAAGCCGGTAACCTTAAATCAGCCATGGCTTGTGACTATGTCAAAGACTATGAATTCGTTGCAATCTTTGATGCCGACTTCCAACCCAACCCCGATTTCCTCAAACTAACGGTACCTCATTTCAAGGTAATGATCTAAATCAAATGCACTTTTTATGATTTGGGGGCAGAAATTTGAATTGCATCCCTCACATTTTAATTTTGGGCCCCCTATCAAAAATCCTAGCTTTGTCACTGATTGTACAGAGTCTTATATATGGAACTTGTGCCTCTTTTTCAGGGAAAGCCCGATGTAGGACTTGTTCAAGCCCGCTGGGTATTTGTCAACAAGGACGAAAACCTACTCACTAGACTCCAAAACATCAATTTATGCTTCCATTTTGAGGTGGAGCAACAAGTGAACGGTGTTTTCCTCAATTTCTTTGGGTTCAATGGGACGGCCGGTGTGTGGAGGATCAAGGCTTTAGAGGATTCTGGCGGCTGGCTCGAACGGACAACAGTTGAAGACATGGATATAGCCGTGCGGGCCCACTTAAACGGGTGGAAATTCATCTATGTCAATGATGTTAAGGTTCTCTGCGAGCTGCCTGAGTCGTATGAAGCATACAAGAAGCAACAACACCGTTGGCATTCGGGCCCCATGCAGCTATTCCGGCTATGCCTACCCACTATCTTGACTTCTAAGGTAAAAACTGAAAATAGCTTGAATTAAATACTTAGCAAGCTCTTTTTTCAGTAGCTGAAATGGTTTAAGTCTGTTTTTTCACTAGCGGCCGGACACACTTCGATGCATATGCAAAATAAAAATAATAATTTGGTTGATATGGTTACTCCACAGGTCTCGTGCGTATAGATACATAGCTGAAGAAATTTGGTTGATATGGTTAATATTGCGCTAATAATTTCCAAATATTTCCTGCAGATATCATCGTGGAAGAAGGCGAACTTAATATTCCTATTCTTCCTCCTCCGAAAACTCATCCTCCCATTCTACTCATTCACTCTATTCTGCATCATTCTTCCATTAACAATGTTCATTCCCGAAGCCGAACTCCCAGCATGGGTCATATGCTACGTTCCCATCACCATGTCCATCCTCAACATTCTCCCAGCTCCAAAATCCTTCCCATTTCTCATGCCGTATCTCCTCTTCGAAAACACAATGTCCGTCACAAAATTCAATGCAATGGTTTCAGGCCTATTCCAGCTTGGCAGCGCTTACGAATGGGTTGTAACCAAGAAAACGGGCCGAGCTTCGGAGTCCGACTTGCTAACCCTTGCTGAGAGAGAATCGAAGAATCTCAATGAGGAGAAGATTCAGAGACGGGGTTCGGAATCTGGGCTTGAATTGCTTGGGAAATTAAACGAACAGGTGGCTGGCGTGGGGAAGAAGACAAAGAAGAAGAACAAGATTTATAAGAAGGAGCTTACGCTTGCGTTTCTGTTGCTTACTGCTGCTGCGAGAAGCTTGCTTTCGGCTCATGGGATTCATTTCTATTACTTGCTGTTTCAAGGATTGTCATTCTTGATTGTTGGATTGGATTTGATTGGGGAGCAGGTGAGCTGAGATTGGGAATGGTTTTGATGATGATTGTGTTGTGTTTGAGAATATGTTTTTATGGAAAGTGTAGTGAAAGTACTAAAATGATGGAGATATGAGTTGAGAGATAGAAAGTTAAAGTAGAGTTGATTCTTTAATTGTATAATTTACAAAGGCAGAGGGGGGTGTTTGTAATAATTTGATGTATAACTATTGAATATAAATGACATTTCTTAAGTGGTATCTTGTGTTTTTTTTTTCCTGTTTGAGTGTTTTCTCCTTGTGTACATTTTGATAATCAACATATAAGTTCAAAAGCTATCCTATGCCTATGCTATAAACTAAAAGACTTTCTTGATCCATGTAGCTTTTCAGCTTCTGCTTGAAAAAGAGAAAGGGAAACCTATTTCGACATATAAAATAAAGAGGTTTTTTAATCTAAATTTATTTGAAAGAACTTATAAACTCATATTTATAAATATCTATTTGATTGTAAATTTATACTTAATATCATCACTAAAATTAAAATAAAATAGATAATTTTATGTGCCTACTCATTCCTATCGTTATTCTAATTTAAATTAAAATATTATTAGTTCCTTCGTTTTCTTTCTCAAAAGAAAAGGAAAACTGGAAAAGCATCGCCCGACCCGCTAGATATTTGACCCATTGGATATAAAAGGACACGGGCTCAATACATCCTACCTACGGGAAATTGCATTTGCAGCTAATGTAACTGGCTACATTCGTATCTTAATCCTTGCCCAGAAACAGTTCGACGAAATGCTGCAGTAGCTTGACTTCAATTTATACCTTTCAAGACCTTTTTTCGGCAGTTGAAGATTAAGCAGGGAGTAAAACAATGATAGTTTCTTTGAGCAATACAGTCCTTTGTCCTAAGCAACAATTGGGAATTGTAGCCTCAGCTGCATGTCCGTGTTTCTGCAGCCGCTTCAATTATGGTAAAGAAGTTAGATTCTTGAATAGATGGAACCATTTTTCTGTTCGATTTCGAAGTGGGTGGTCCAAAAAAAGGGTTACTCCTGTGGCAAATAATGAAGATTTTTGGGAGGACCCTGATGATGGAAGTGATGATAGCGACTATGAGGATGAAGAGGAAGGAGAGGAAGAAAATGACTTAGATTACGAAAGCGATTGGGAAGATAATGGAAATGTTAAAGCTGTTGTTGGTAATAGTGAGGATTTATCCATGAGAAAGTATGAGGAGGACCTTGTTAAAGGTCTGTGTTAATGGGCTTTATTTAATGCTTGAAATTTAAATTGAAATTGAGAAAACTAAAGTATCTTTATACTTAGATTATGTTTTCTCGGAATGATAAATATTGGTTTCCTGCAGAGGTTGAAGAGCTGTTGACACCAGAAGAAAGAGCAATTTTGGAACAGAACGAAACTCCTAACCTGGAGAAATTATCAACTGTAAGTTGGAAAAATATAAAAAGATAAACCCTTTTTTGCAGCAACCTTCTTCTTTCTGACTAAGGTGGTGTTTGCAAACTTTTAAAAAAAAGCACTATTATGTTTAAGTGTTTCTCTCAGCATTTTAGGAGTGTTTCGGGAACCAGCTTGTGCTTATTTTAAGCAGAAATAAGCTAGAAGCTAGAAGCACCTAAAGACATGTCTTTGGCTTCAGTTTCTGGCTTCTAGGTTATCTTCGTAAATAAATTGAAGTTTCTTGAAATTAATGAAAGTGCTTCTCAGCTTTTCTCAATACACTCGACTACTTTTTAAAGTTTTTCACTTTTTCTTTCCCAAACGCTCCCTATTTCTATTACTCTAAATTTTGACAACTTTTAAGTTTTCTGTAAGGAGTAGAGTTTTCAAACACCCACCATGAACTCGATAGTGCAATCCGTGTAATGGTTTGTATAGAGGTCTCTGATTAAGTTGTTCTAATTTTATCTGTTTCAGGCAAAATGGAAGCCTCTCCATACTTATGCAATGGCAGGACAGATAAAATTCATGGATGTGCTACTTGAGAAAGGGTATAATATTGAGCTTGTTGATAAGGTGTGATTATATTTGTAAAGATTTGATGTTTTTTGCTTGATTCATGTATGGGAAAGAATTAATCCAAGTAAATTTGGTGGAGCAGGATGGATTGACTGCCCTGCATTGGGCTGTAATTGGAAAAAGAGAGGCTGTTATTAGTCATCTCTTAAGAAAAGGAGCAAATCCCGAAGCAAAAGATCAGGTATGGTAGATATATGTTTTTATTCCACTAAACACATTTGTTGGGAGGGGTGAAGAGCTTTAACTGTGACTAAACCCGGAACTGGATTAAGGCCCTCAATATAGGATTACCCGAACCGGTAAATCGCACCAAAAAAATAAAAAAAAAAGATATATGTTTTATACACATAAATACACCCACACACACAACACGCAATTAATTGCATCCACACCCCTTCAGAGATTGTCATATTACAGTTGATCCGCACAAGCCTGAAAAAACTATAAACCACTCCCTGATTTTTTAAAATTACACAAACCGCCCCTGTGAAAATGAAAACATTACAGGTAAAGTGTAATGTTTTCAAACTCCTAGTGGTGATTTGTGTAATTTAAAAAAATTTGAAGGAGTGGTTTGTAGGTTTTTCCAACTTGTGAGGACCAACAGTAATATCACAATCTCTGAAGGGGTGTAGATGTAAATGATCACTCTAACTTATACAAGATATGAAAATGGTATCGGAACCATGTTTACATAGAAGGATTCATATGGCTGCAATTTCCATATCTTGTGCAGCACAAATTTGTAAAGATCGTCCTCAAATAATGATTTTTATTATGTTGCAATTTTAGTCTATTATGTTTAAATAATCGGCACATCTGGTCCTTTATTATGTCACGTTGCAATTCTTGTCCGTTAAAGTTTAAAAAGTTGGCACATTTAGTCCTTTTTTGGGAAAGATAGGCCAAAAAAATGACTAAATGTGCTAACACAGAACGGACTAAAATTGTGATGTGACAGAATAAAGGACCAAATGTGCTGACATGCACAACAGAATAAAATTGAAATGTAACAAAATAAATGACAAAAACCATATATGAGTATACTTGCAGAATGATTTCGACAATTTTGCCTCTTGTATAAACACACACACACATGTGTGTGTGTTTATAATACGTATATACACAAATATCAAACCATTTTCCATTGATTTTGAGGATTATAATATGCACATTTCTGATTTACTGATTACAGGATGGTGCTACACCCCTTCATTATGCTGCTCAAGTAGGGGCAAAGCAAACAGTCAAATTGTTGATAAAATATAATGTTGATGTCAATATTCAAGATAATGTAAGCACCTATATATTTTACTTGAATAATTAAATTCTCAAACTCTGCGCCATCTGTGAATTTTATTTCAATCAACTTTGATTCATTTATTTTTTTAAATTTTATTTTGTTGTATTTGTTGGTGTAGGATGGATGGATGCCGTTGCATGTGGCCATGCAAACACGAAACAGAGATATAGTTAAGATTTTGTTAGTCAATGGTGCTGATGGAACAAGGAGAAATAAGGTAACTCTTTTAAAAGGAAAGAGCTCCCACGGGTATTTTGCAAAAACTTTTGCTTCTCGAAAAAAATTGAAACTCTCTTGTAAAAAGTTTGAAAAAGAAAAAGGAGTATATTACAAAAGAACTTAATAGAATAAAGGAACCTAGAAACTGAAAGATGTAGCCGTCATGCGTCAAGGTGCTTTTAGCTTATAGCTCATTTCAACTTATTTTAAGTAAAAGCGGCAAAACAAACACTCCCGTTTAGCTTTTCTTAAGCTAAAAGCAGGAAAACACTTCATTTCAGAGTTTGCAAACACTCTCTTGCTAATTTTAATGATGATTTACACTTGCTAAGATTTGACGGGTCAATTTCTCGAAAATATAAATGGGACAATTTTGATGACGATTTCTGACAAATTCTAACATTTTGGTGCAGGATGGGTATACACCACTTGATCTTAGCATGTGTTATGGCAAAGATTTCAACTCGTATGAACTTGCCAAGTTAGTGAAACAAGTTCCAGCTAGAAGCTTTTGAAATGCTACTGCAGATGTTGTATATGCTTTTCTTTCCCTTAATATTTTGCTATTATCGAATTCATAAGCATTAAATGCATTAAAATGAGAATTTTACATAGAAATAAATCTTCATTTATGGTAGAACGAAGAACGATAAACATAACGAGATCACGTTAGACTGAAGAATTAAGACGTTCTACATAAGTACAAGCATATGATTTCGTCAAAGCTTGACTCTAGAGTAGTCTTTGTTAGGGAACTTTTTCTTATATTTTTAGAGTATATCTTATTTAAATTTACGTACATGATATATTTCTTTGTATTGTAATGTCGTGCCAGATATTCAAAATTTGTGTGAACAACATGCATCTGAAGTTGCCCCAATCGAATATAGTACTCTATCTATACGCGCACTGCACTGACTCTTTCCCTCATAAATCTTGAACAGGCTAAAATCTCAACATGTCGAAACAAATTCATATTTTCGTATTCATATCGTGTCGTATCCGTGTACATGTTTCATAGTGTATCACACACCGTTACGACTTAAGACTCACCTGACAAAAACATACATCCGAGTCTTTGTTTGTATTGCATATAATTTTCCAAGGTGACTTATATTTAGGGTTGGGTTTTCTTGCTCGTAGACCACGTCATATATAGACTCTTTGGATTAAACTATAAAATAAAAAATTACTTTATCAATAAATTAACACACATACCTTGACATGGAATTTTAACTAATAAAATTAATTAATTCAAGAATAAAAAGAAAAAACAGAAAATCTCTTTAATAAATCCATTTATTAAAAGAGATGATCGATTATCATGTCATTTTATTTGATAATTTAATTCTTTTTTCATAAGTATAAGAGATAATTATCAAGGATACTTGCTGAAAGTGGAAGTACTCTCCAACAAAACAATAATATAAAGGAGACATGAATAGTTTGTTCAACACATAACGAGATCATCACGATAGGATGAAGAATTAAGACGTTCTACGTAAGTGCAAGCATATGACTTCGTCAAAGCTTGACTCTAGAGTAGTCTTTGTTAGGGAACTTTTTCTTATATTTTTAGAGTATATCTTATTTAAATTTACGTACATGACATATTTCTTTGTATTGTAATGTAGTACCAGATATTCAAATTTTGTGTGAACGACATGCATCTGAATACTGATCTTGATCTCCTCAAAAATTATATCTTGAACGTACAGCTTAAAATATGACAGATTGAATCGGCCAAAGCCGTGGGCCTAGCTAGGCAAAGTAATTGACTCGGCATTTTAGATAAGGTGGACTCTTAATTGGTCGCCTAGCTAGCTCCAGGACGTCGTCCGTCCCTCTATTACAATCTGATTTAATTTCGTCTATAAATACCAATGCTAAATGCTCCAACATTAATCTCATCTCGAAACACAATATATATATGATCATCACATTAGTACTTCTGAAATAATTAGTTCAATTGTTTGATGAGAAAATTAATTAAAATGGGTTCGAAATCAATTATTGTTTTTGTTGGCCTTCTCTTAGCTATGGTTCTCATGATTTCATCAGAAGTGGCAGCTGCTCGAGATCTTGCTGAGACTTCCAATACTGTTGGAACTAATTGTAAGCCATGCATTTTAATTCCACTACAAGAAAATTTAATAAGAGTGACAAAAAAAAATTTAAGTGGCAACTTTAAAAGTTGTCACCAATAATAACATTTAGTGACAATACCTTTTATTTTGTCACTAACTAAATCCATTTGGTGACAACAATTTTTATATTGTCATAATATGCATGTATAGTGCCAAGAGTTTGTGATTATATTGTCACAATTGACAATTAGTGACATAGTTATGGTGACAACTTTGTGACAAAAAAAGTTATCACTATGATTTTGTGATAAAAAATTACTTGTCACAAAGTTGTCACCATAGCTATGTCATTAATTGTCAATAATGACAACTTAAACATTATTTTATCACTATTATGCATCATGAAAATTGATTTTGTGACAAAAATAAAACTTTTGTCACTAAATGAATATAATTAGTAACAACTTTTACATTGTCACAACGCATTTTGTCACTCATTCTAATTTTTTTGTAATGTTCCTAGACCGATATATAGTAATGATATATATATATATATATATTCTCACGATCGAGTCGATCCTAATCAATCAAGTACTCCAATGTTTTGTTAACTAAATAGTTCAGCTATATATATAATAAATTTGTTTAACTATATATATATATATAACTTGTTTGCATTGCGTAGCTCATGTTTCAGCTAAGGAAGCTGATCAGGGGACAAATGGACCTTGGGGCTATGGAACGGACGATCCACCCAAAATTCCAAGCCAAAACTATCCACCTAGTGGCTTTAGTCCTGTCTATGGTCTACCTCGCCATCGTCCACCTGTCTATGGTCTACCTCGCCATCGTCCACCTGTCTATGGTCTACCTCGCCATCGTCCACCTGTCTATGGTCTACCTCGCCATCGTCCACCTGTCTATGGTCTACCTCGCCATCGTCCACCTGTCTATGGTCTACCTCGCCATCGTTCACCTGTCTATGGTCTACCTGAGAAGGTGGATGATGCTGGATTTGATCAAGCCAAACCCTAAAACCTTAAAATTATAATCTATTTTCTACATCCATGTAATCATCAATAATGTGCATGAACGATATATCTACGTACAGTCGTTCAATGTGCTCCCTGCTTGTACGTACGTGGTTAATTTCAGTGTGTAAAAGCTTTGTTGTTATAATATATATCAATGCATATTATATTAAAGTTTAATTGGTCGTACCTCCACCATATATTATTTACATACATTTAATTTGGAAAAACTCTCAACTCAATTTTAGAAAGGAAATATAAGTACTAAAACAACAATATATCGGAGTGAAAATTTTGGGTGCACAATCGCACGGGATTGATTCTATTAGTGGTGGAGCGAGGATCCAAAACTTAGAGTTGGATGTCACTTGTAATATCAATACAAAATATTTAGGGGCACACTCATGAAATATATATATATATATATAAAAGTTGCGTTTGGGGATGCACGTGCATATGCACCCTTACTTATATGTAGTTCTTTTGACTAATTCTCCCATGTTATTATTTTTTTTTCAATTTTGGCCTATTAAGTTCTAAAATTATATATATATGGCATCTCATGTGCGGTGTATTTTTTCCTAGGTGGTCTTATTAATTTCCGGTTAAAATAGCTAGGAGAAAAATTGTTGAAATATCAAACTTATAAAAGACAAAACTTCGAAGGTGTAAGTTATATATATATGCAATTAATGTTAGGAGAATTAGTTGCAATTTTTTACCTAAATTATATACATGCAAACATAAGCAGATAAGCTATAAACGAGTTCGGCTTCAGTACTCGTGGTGTTGTGATAACTTTTAAAATGGTAACTAGGCTTGAGTGAGTTTCCGTTTTGAACAAGCAAAATTGGGAAATTAAATTAAAAACAGGGTAAGAAATTTTTTGCACCTTGAACTTTGAGCACTTTGACGGTTTGGTGCCCAAACTTTAAAATTTGACCGATTTGTATTTAACCTTTGCATTTCTTTATAAGTTGGGTGTCTAATATAAATTCCAGCAAAATCAAAAAGAATATTATTGTTCCACAAATGCCGAGTTGTACCAAAGGGATGTGAAGGTTGTTGGAAAATTTGAAAAGGGAAGTCGAAAAAAAAATCAGAAAATCTGATCAATTCGGGCTGTTACAGTCAGTATGCAGTCGAGGAAGTAAAAAAAAAAAGGAAAAGAAAAGAAAAAAAAAAGAAAGTGAAAAGAAAAGAACGCACGAAAGGGAAGGAAAAACGAGAAAGCAATGTTTTGTGATGACTCAATGTGGAGAATTGTGAATAAAGGCAAAAGGATGAACTTGTACACAAGTAAGGGAGAAGAGGAGCTATTTAACCATATCTTACCCACCCTTACCCAAACCTACATTACAAGTTTAGGAAGATCTTTTGATTCTTAGCCGAGTATAGTTTACATTAGTGGAGATAGGAGCGAAAAACGAACATATGAGCACTAGCGAAAACTTTTGAGGACCACATAAACGAATCGGAGTTAGTATTCCATACATTCTTTGATTGCACACACGAACACGGGATGGAGTATTTGCCTAAGTTTTACTTTTGAACTTGTTTGTTATGTGATGATTATCAATGGCTGGTTTTGAACACGAGCATGAAATGAGTACTCTTGATTTTTGTTGAGTTTAAGAATTGTTGGTAATTGTTTCATTCTTTTAACATTGAATTCAAGTTACTTGTTCTTATTGTTGGGAGTTGTTTGATGAATTGATCCTTGTTAACTCACATATTTGCCAAGTTGTTGATAATAGTTCTTATTTCCTAAATTTACATGCTTAGGGACAAGCATTGTTTAAGTGGGGGATTTGATCACTCGTTTATTCCTGCTATTTTTATAATCGAATAATTACCCTTGTTTTCCCTTTGTGCATGTGTAATTCTTGGAATTTGAATTGATGTTGTTGGTTTGATGTAAGAATTATAGAATTACTGAGAAGTTGGTCTAAAAACGTGAGTTTAGCACCAAAGTTGAAGGAAGAGTTTGGATGTGCACACGCTTGAGCCAATGGAGACTGGACAAGATTTTCTCAATTATTTGAAATATGGTGATGCACGTGATTTGTTGAAGAAGATCAGAATGGCATGAGTTGCATGGAATTGCATGGATCGGACCTTGGACTTTACACCTTAAAGTTGTACAACAGGTTTTATGCCATCGTGGGCCCAATTTGGAATGCTTAAGTGCAACATAGATTTAACTAATTGGGCCCAATTTGAAGAAGTCATGAGAAGGCCCACAGTGCCAATTAATTAGAAGACCAATTAGATGTGGAAAAGGATTGAAAAACCTAGGCATTACATCTCAACTCATTAGACATCATCTTGGAGATTTTTCGGCAACATAGGGGCGTGATTGGAGATTTCGGCAGGCAGCAGCTGGAGCAATTCTGGAGAAGAAAACTCACACAACATCATCTATCTTCTCTTCTTCACGCTAGAGTCGACTTTCTTCCATCTCCCATGAATTCTCTACTTTTGAAGTTCTTATTATTCGAGTTATTGTGATTAGTTTAGCTTTTCGATTTCGCGAGTTGAATTGTTGAGTGAATTGCATAAAGTCAATTGCATGTGTTGAAGGGGTTACTTGATATATGTGATATTTGTGACAATTAGCACCAGGAGTTTTGTGAAATTATTATCCGATAGGGAACTTTGTAGTATGGTTTAAATTAGTGTGGATGAATGTTTAATTGACCTGAATTTATGTTTCTTAATGTTGTTGATAAGTTAAACCATAGAGGTGTTATCGAAGGGTTATGTCAATTAGGGATTAATTGTAAGGTGTAGCCCTGATTAATCTAAACTTAAGAAGAAACGAGGTTGTGAAAGGTAGTTGATAATTATAGTCAGCTTATCGAGAGTAGATTGATTATCTTTGCATCTGTGATCGAGTCATTGAACTTAGATAGAGAATACCCAGTTAGATACTTTACTCATATATTTTTAATCCTTGTTTTTAATTGCTTACTTTGTTTCTTAGTTGATAAACCGAAAAGAACAAAAAGATATTTGATAGTTTGTAGTAATTGTTTATTTAGTTTATTGGTTGTTTAGAAATTCTTTCAAAACTCCATTTTACTGCTTTTACTAATATTTTTAATTTTCAAAATATATTATTTCCAACTAATCTCAGTATTCGAATCTTTTTACCATTATATATAAATTTGTATTATTTAATAGATCAAAATTAAAAATGTATTATATTTGATGGATTCGACACCCATTAAATATCCTTAAATAGGCATGGCCCACTCTTATGCCAAAGCTTAGCAAGAGGGCCAGCAGCTGCACGGGAACAAACGATAATGCTGGAGTACTCTTTGTTTGTATTGCATATAATTTTCCAAGGTGACTTATACTTAGGGTTGGGTTTTCTTGCTCGTAGACCACGTCATATATAGACTCTTTGGATTAAACTATAAAATAAAAAATTACTTTATTAATAAATTAACACACATACCTTGGCATGGAATTTTAACTAATAAAATTAATTAATTCAAGAATAAAAAGAAAAAACAGAAAATCTCTTTAATAAATCCATTTATTAAAAGAGATGATCGATTATCATGTCATGTTATTTGATAATTTAATTCTTTTTTCATAAGTATAAGAGATAATTATCAAGGATACTTGCTGAAAGTGGAAGTACTCTCCAACAAAACAATAATATAAAGGAGACATGAATAGTTTGTTCAACACATAACGAGATCATCTAGATAGAATGAAGAATTAAGACGTTCTACATAAGTGCAGGCATATGACTTCGTCAAAGCTTGACTCTAGAGTAGTCTTTGTTAGGGAACTTTTTCTTATATTTTTAGAGTATATCTTATTTAAATTTACGTACATGATATATTTCTTTGTATTGTAATGTCGTGCCAGATATTCAAAATTTGTGTGAACAACATGCATCTGAAGTTGCCCCAATCGAATATAGTACTCTATCTATACGCGCACTGCACTGACTCTTTCCCTCATAAATCTTGAACAGGCTAAAGTCTCAACATATCGAAACAAATTCATATTTCCGTGTTCATATCGTGTCGTATCCGTGTACATGTTTGTTTCATAGTGTATCACACACCGTTAAGACTTAAGACTCACCTGACAAAAACATACATCCGAGTCTTTGTTTGTATTGCATATAATTTTCCAAGGTGACTTATACTTGGGGTTGGGTTTTCTTGCTCGTAGACCACGTCATATATAGACTCTTTGGATTAAATTTGTGTGATTTCACTTTTGGGACTAGTCACTTTTAGATATGAGAGACGACTAAAGTTTGTTGAAAAGAATAAATTTTGTCTTTATGTTATTAATATTTGGGCCTAATTGCATTTTTGGTTCTGTAACTATCCAAAAATAGCATTATTAGTCCTAAAAATTTTATTTTGTAATTTTAGTCCTGTAATTTTCAAACTATTATAATTTTAGTCCTATAATGTTCAAAATATTGCAATTTTAGTCCTGCAATTTCCAAAATATTATAATTTTAATCCTACATTATCCAGCAAGGGAATTGAGAATCCAGCGAGCACAGGACTAAAATTGCAACATTTTGGAAATTACAGGACTAAAATTGCAAAATGAAAAACCTTAGGACTAATAATGCTATTTTTGGATAGTTACATGATCAAAATGCAATTTGGCCTTAATATTTCTAAGGATACATAGCAGTATTAAGTAGTTAGTCATATTATACAATTGCTTTAATTGAGAGAAAGAGCTTTAATTGGGAGATGAAGTGATTGTTTTAGAAAATGAATTTTTATTATATGGTGCACGTCTAGGAAAAATGGCATGATCCATAAATTTGGGATGTTTAATAGAGGTTTCAATTATGATTTTTCGGCTTCTTACATTTAGTAACTTTTTTAAATATAAGAAAGAAAAATATTGCTGCAATGACATATTCTTACAATTAAGTTTAATTGGATGGTGAGGACTGTTTTAAGTAATTGATAAAAAAAATAAAAAAATAAAGAGGACTATTATAAGTACTAGCTCGGCTCATAAATATTGACAATCAATACATGTTTTTCTTAATAATAATTTAGTAGTAATTAATTAATGTTTATATTTTGTTAAATTAGTATATATGTACATCGTAGTCTTAAAATCTTAGTAAAATGAGCATGCCTCTAGCTAATTATAGTATAATTATTTTCTATATATGTAACGAGAGATCGAAAATGTATAATTAAAACATTAATTATTGGAGAGTTAAGGGAGAAAAGGATGATATAAACAACTGTTTTGGCATTTATTTTGGGGACTCTATCACTCTATATGATACATATATAATTAATTGGCTTTAATTAGTAATCCTTTCCTCCTGCACCTAAATTCATAACTTTTCATAAAATTAGAATCTAGTTTACATTCATCTGTAAACTTATTTTCTTAGGTTAACCAAATCAAGTGAATGGCTTACAAATTAAAGACTACGTCAATAAAATCTGAGCAAATACTTTTAAGTTTTAGGAATAACTAGTTTTTTATCCCTGCGTAGCAGTTTATAATTATAAACTATATATTATTAAATAAATTATATTATATCTTTTTATATGATTATTAATAATACATTGAAAATTATTAATTCAGAATTTGAAGTGCGCACATCCACGTAATTTATTTTATAAAATAATCAGAATTATATATATAAAAAACTCATTGTAAATGTATAAAAATAGTAATATGATATTTGGGATAATGATTTTTTCCCATCTGAACTATAGCGATTTTTGCACTTTACCATCTAAATTTTTTTTCTCACCGTTTACCTCTTGAACTACATAAATTTTTGCAATTTGTCATCTCCGACGGAAATATATTGCATCGTGTCATTTAAGAAATATAGGTTCACGTTGTATTGCTCTCCTCAACATATCGAAAATAAACCCTCAATCAATTTTAGAAAACTTGGAGTTTTTATCACCCAATTGAATATTTAAAAATAATCTATCAAATTCGCCGTTATTCCAATTGGGTGATAAAAACTCCAAGTTTTCTGAAATTGATTGAGGGTTTATTTTTAAGACATTAAGGGGAGTAATACAACATCGACTTATGTTTCTTATATGACGCGATGCAATTTTCCGGTGGAATATTTCCATCGGAGATGGCAAATTGTAAAAAAATATTTAATTTAGGAGGCAAACTGTAAGAAAAAAAAGTTTAGATGGTAAAGTACAAAAATCGCCATAGTTCGGATGGAAAACAATCTTTTTCCCATGATATTTTTACGACAAAGTACTGATTTTATATTTATAATAGAGAGAATATATATTTATACATATATAGAGAAGCAATATCATGATGGTTATAAAAATATTAAAATGATAATTAAAAAATAAAAAAAATATTTAATAATAGACCATATAAATAATGATTGGAATCTCTTTGTCTCCTTGGTCGAAAAAATAGTTGTTTATTATACTTTATATTATTTTTTTATTAAATAATCTGCTATTATTTCGTTATTGAGTCATAATAATATTTATTTCATTATTGAAATTTCTTTTATATTATGAAAAATATTAATACTCAAATATAATAATTTAAAAAATTTATTTACATTGAAATAAAATATAACTTTTCTACCACAAAATGAACATGAGACACGTGTATTGAAAAAGTTTCTTTTTTCAAGAAAATTAATTATTTATTTATTTTATATTATTAAAATAATAATAAAATTTATTTAAACTTATATTTAGAAAAAATTCTTACTTTAGTTAGATAAATTTTCATTTGAATATGCTATATCAAAAATATTTGATATAAATTAAAATATTAAATATAATTTTTTTAATGCATATATTGAATATATTATTTTATTTTTATTTTTATTAATGAATATTCAATACCGTATGGATAACTCTAAAGCTTGTTAAAATTTACTTAAAATCATATTTTGAAAAAAAAATTAATCAATTTTAATATTATGTAAAGTAGTTATATAGTTCTATAATTAAGTAGGAGTTACAAATTTTTTGATAATTGATATAAACAAAAGTATGGAAAGTCAATACGTACATATTTAAGTTATAAAAATAATAATTAATTAAATAATTATAGAAACAATCTACATGGCAAAATGGATCAATTCTAACTTATCTACTCCATTACCACATAAACATCTTTGCTAAAACATTTCACTCATTCATTTTCATATATATATATATATATATATATATATATATGATTACATCTGAGTACTTCGTAGTTTAGTAAAGTTATATTTTAGTCCAAGACTTTCGATATATTAAAAAGGAAAAATTGAATTATACATCCAACAACTTTCAGCAGCTTGGGTTTTAGGGACACCGCTTACAAAATTTGGAGATTACATCCGATAATTTAAAAAATCTGGTACTTTTCATCCACTTTTCGCCGAAATTTCAATTTTTCGATTTAAATTCAGCACATGTTTAATTTTTCGGCCAAGTTAAAGTGCTGGCTGCTACGTAATACGCACAGTACCTTATGTTGCACGGAGACGGACACGGGGACACGGACACGACACGACACGGACACTAATATAAATTTTAATAAAAATATAAATGTTCATATATAATATATGTACAAATATTAATTAAAAAATAAATTTATCACAATATAATATAATTATTAGTAAAATTTAAATATACGAATTGATTATTATGTTAAAAGAATATTATAATTTGTATATTATAATATTGTGAGAATCAATTAAAAATGATGAAAAAATAAATTTAAATTAATTTAATACACCGATTCATTCATTTATAATTTTTTATTTTTTTTCAAATAAATTTTGACCCTTTTAAATAAAAAATAAAAAATAAAAAAAAATTGAGTTTGCCGTGTCCTAGCCGTGTCGGACACTCTCCCAGCCGTGTCCGACACCGTGTCCTAAATTTTTTATTTTTTTTTTTCGGACACTTTTTGCCGTGTCTGACATGTGTTGGAGCCGTGTCGGACCCGTGTCCGTGCTTTGCAGACAGTACCCTTAATTATATGATCTATTTCTCCACAACAACCACAATGATTTTTTTGTGCTTGTCTACCCATAATATGCACAGTTTCCTTTCTTGCCCAGAAAATTAAACCTGTGCGAGTCACGTGCTGAATTTAAGTTGGAAAGTTGAAATTCCAACGAAAAGTAGATGGAAATTATCAGATTTTTTAAATTAGCAAATGTAATCTCCTGATTTTGTAAGTGATGTCCCTAAAACCTAAACGCGCGTCTAAAAGTTGGTGGATGTATAATTCAATTTTCTCTATTAAAAAATAGTCCTTTTATTTCTTGTTATACATGTATAGATCACAAAAGCACCATTAAGCTAACTGACAAAAACATACGATGACATCGGAGTCTTCTTAATTTGTTTGTATTGCATATAATTTTCCAAGGGTTGGAATGGGTTTTCTTTCCCCGAGACGACCTCGTCGTAGACGTAGACTTCTTTGGGCTAAATATCTTCTTTTAAGGTTCCATAATATATATATTGATATGTCTAGGAGTACCTCAATAGCATGCATTTAATATAATGGAGAATCCTTGCTTTTCCTTTGCTCTTGCTCTGTTGTTATTAAACTGCAGCATCACACTAGTTTGCTCAGGCAAAGCGATTTTCAATTCTACCACAGATGAACATGCATTACTTGCCTTTAAAAATGCTATTACTTCAGACCCTGAAGGTATTTTGGAGAACTGGTCCACCAACACATCATTTTGTTACTGGATTGGTGTCTCTTGTGGTCGCAAACATCGTCTAAGGGTTACATCTTTAAATCTTTCTTATTTCAAACTCGGAGGAACTATTGCTCCTGATCTTGGAAATTTAACATTTCTTCGATCATTAGACATTAGTTACAACTATTTCAGACGATACATTCCTCATGAGCTCTCTAATTTGCGCCGTCTGAATGAGATTAATTTGGAGTCCAACAACTTGAGAGGTTCCATACCGCATGGCATCTTCAACATGTCTTCAATGAGAAGCATTAATCTCAGATTTAATGAACTATCAGGTAGCTAGCACTCTCCCAACTGCAGTTCATACTATATATACTCTATATATACTTGGGTGAATCAACATTTGGGCCGGGCAAATACCACGTACAAGTACTGCAAGGAGCTCCAAGAGCTGCAATTATATATATACATATATTATATATATTCCACAACCGTACGTAATTAATTCGTAAAATTCAATATATCTTTTTAATATTGTATCGATGTTCACACGTACTTCTGTTGCAGGTGAATTACCCCATCATGAGCTTGCTAATATTTCTTATCTCCAAGTATTATATGTGGGCAACAATGCATTATCGGGTTCCATAACATCCTCGCTATGCAATATATCAACCTTGAAGAAGATAGATCTTTCTGAGAATGAATTTTCTGGTATTCTTTCTTCTCAGAATTACTTCAACTTGTTCAAAATACTTCGTATAATCCTATTACTAGCTAGTTCATTTTTACATCATTTGCACTGTGGTTGGCATGCAGGTGAATTACCACAAGAGCTTGCTAATCTCGTGTATCTCGAGGAATTTGATGTGAGTGACAATGCCTTATGTGGCTCAATTCCATCTTCCATTTTCCGCATATCAGGCTTAAGGGTTATAGATCTATCCGTTAACCACTTTACAGGTAATTTTTAATTCTTCAATTACCATTATAGGGCTTTCACTTTTCTCTAGATTATATGCTTGTGAATCGAAATTAACTGCAGTATAGAACCCCCAAGGAATTCAGTTCATCTCTTGAAAAATCTCAAATTCTATATTTTTGGGCATGCGTAGGATGTTATATCTAGGAATGTAATAGTCTCTTCGCAGGTAAGCTACCAAGTGAAATTGGAAATTTGGGCATGCTAAGGAAGTTATATCTAGGAACAAACAACTTCACAGGTATAAGGTCTTCCTACTTTTCTGAATAATTTGATAACATCCGCAAAAGATGATAAACTTATAAAGGGTTAATTACACTCATACCCACTCGACTTAGGGGTAAATACAACAACGCCACCTAAACTATTGAAATTATAGATAGATCCTCAATTCTAACGGAAACCTAAAAAACTTAACGGAAATTTGTAAAATGACTAAATCACCCATAACATTTTTGTTATAGTATTTGTCCAATTAATTAAACGTTAGTATCTACTTGGAAGCAAGAAAATAACTAACGATAGGACTTAAGTATTAGATAGAACCATAGTTGAGGGGGTGTCTCTGTAATATCTAATAGTAGAAGGGTTCTTGCTGTATATTCTCCTAAGTCAAGGGGGGTGTAAATGTAATTATCCCTAAAACTAAATCTGCTGTTTCATTCAACAAAAATCTCAATAGAGAAAGAAAATCAATCAACACTTAAATTTTGCTTATTATAACAGTACCAACTTGCACTCATGATAGTCTTGGGAATTAACTAGAAAATGAGAATCAGCCTAGCAAGCCGATATTAATACCCAAAAAGGAAATGAAAAACATGCATTAACTTCTCTTAATAAGGTAAACGTGTTTGTTTTTCTTTCTTACTTTCAATCAAACTCTTATCAGTTGAAACTTGAAAGTTGTACAAAAACTCAAAAATATGTACAAACCTTGGAAGCAAATTAAAGCTAGAAATAAAAAGCAGAAGTAGAAATATTTATCCAATACAGATCTTGCAAATACAAACCAATTTATTATATATAAATATATATATAGTGAATATTGAATATTTTTCTTTTTCTGAATTATATTTCTTACCATTCCAGGAGGACTTCCGGTGGAGATTGGAAAACTTTCAATGTTAGCGATATTAAGCATCCCAAGAGCCTTTCTAACAGGGAACATTCCATCTTTTCTCTTCAACATCTCGTCATTGGTAGAAATCAACCTAAGTAACAATTCGCTGACAGGTATGCATGCATGTTTAACAACTTCTATGCAACTTTCCTAAATACTACTACTACTTCTAGATATATACCATGTGTTTGATCAAAATTACGTACTTTGACTAATTTAAGATACTTCAGGTGTAGCCAGAAAAATAAGTCTATATATATATATTGTGGTTTATATATAATGTGTAATATTCTCTTTAATTTGCAGGTAAGCTCCCAAGTGATCTGTGCAACAACATGCCAAAACTCAAGTCACTGTGCCTCTCCGAAAATCAATTTTACGGGCAAATTCCTATAAATATAGATAAGTGCAGAGAGATCGACACCCTGGTGTTATCCCACAACCAATTCAATGGCATCATCCCAGCTGAAATTGGAAATTTGAGCATGCTCAGGGTATTAGATCTAGGGTACAACAACTTCATGGGAGGTACGTACGCATGATAGATCTCGTACGTCGTCCTACTTTGAATAAATTTAAAAAACATTATTTGATCGTTATAAACTATACTCAAATTCGTTTTCATCTAACTGAAATCTCTATAGAGAAAGAAATCATGAATTGACAAAAGAAACTTTGCTTAATTATAAGCAACACATCTTTGACTCATGATAGTATGTGAATTAACTACCAAATGAGAATCTGCAGAGCTAGATCTAGTACTAAAAATAGTGCATATTCATGAATTGTTCGATCCCGGCCCTTAATTTCTTTTAGCATTTTCAGGAGAATTTCGTGTAGAATTTGGAAAACTATCCAGGTTAGAGACATTGAGCATCGAAAGTGCCTCTCTGAGGGGGAATATTCCAGCTTCAATCTTCAACATTTCTTCATTGATACTGATGGACCTCATGCATAACAGCTTGACCGGTATGTTTAACAACTTCTACATCATTTCTTTATGACATGAAAAGATATTAATTCATTCTTTAATTTTGTCTTCTCTTCCAAAACTGCAAATAGTACTGGAGAATCCACTCAATGGTATTCTTCCAATTACTTCAATTGGGAATCTATTAATCTCTCTTTACAGTAATTAAATTATTGAAATATTTTGTCTGAAAAATTTAACATTATATATTGATTGACTAATAATTTAAGATACTTCAGTTCAATATCCTACAATTATAAGTAATTAACACCGTAAAGTTCATCCACCAAATTGTTGTTTTTGTCAATATAATGTAGTAGGAAATGAAAGCCAACTTGAGAAAGAAAAGAAAATGAAAGCAATAATACGTCTCTGACCAACACCAGGACCTAAGTGTTAGACAGAGCCATAGTCGAGGGGGTGTTTCTGTAATTTTTAATAGTAGAGGGGGTCTTGTTGTATTTTCCCGTAAGTTGAGGGGTGTAAATGTAATTATCCCATTAAACTAAAATTGAGAAATAGTCCTAATTAAAACAGAGTGATAAATTCTTGTCCACTCCCAAATAAGGATTGTGGTTTATATGAAATATTCTCTTTAATTTGCAGGTAAGCTCCCAAATGATTTGTGCAACAACATGCCAAAACTCAAGTCATTGTACCTCTATGAAAATCAGTTTTACGGGCAAATTCCTTCAAATATAGACAAGTGCAGAGAGCTCGAGCTGGTGCAATTATCCGCCAACCATTTCAATGGCATCATCCCATCTGAAATTGGAAATTTGAGCATGCTCAGGGAATTACATCTAGGGTATAACAACTTCATGGGAGGTACGTATGATCTATTGTATGTCCTACTTTGAATAATTTAATATCATTATGTTATTTGATCGTTTTCATCTAACTGAAATATTCTCTTATAGAGTTTCTTTCACCATTTTCAGGAGAACTTCCCGTAGAATTTGGAAAACTTTCTAGGTTAGAGATATTAAGCATCAGAACTTCCTCTCTGACGGGGAATATTCCAACTTCGATCTACAACATTTCATCATTGATAGAGATGGACCTCTGCAATAACAGCTTGACAGGTATGTTACGTTTAACAACTTCCGTACGTTAGTCATACATGTCAAAACAACTTCCGTTACTCAACTGATAGATTGACTAACGGAAGAACAGACATTAATAAAATTTACAAAATCAGGAACACAATATGATAGTTTTGATTTTGTAGAGACAAAATCTCATAATAACATTCATTTTTTATAGCACTTGGTTTGACGACATAGATTTATCCAAACCCACATTAAATCTCGCTATCTATGATTTGAAAAATAGCAATGCGCCATTGCGACATGTGTTGAAGCTGATTTCTGAAAATTCTCAAATTCTACATTGCGTGATCTAAGTTCTGATCAATTTTCTTTTTGCATGCACATGATCTATCACTGATCATTTCCCTGAAATAAACATTAATATGTACACCAACACATGTAGCATCTCAATTCTCAAATCTTCTATTGTTGGAACTCAATTTCAATATTTTCGGAAAACCAAGACTACAATTTGACATGCATGAAAAGTCATCCCAATTATATATCTCGAACGAAAAATAAAGGAAAAAGAAAATGACAGATTATATAAATAAATAATAGAAGAGTTCTTGGAATAAATGCAACACAATTTAATTTCTCTCTGGAACATCCAGTTCTACAAACTGCTTATCATGCATGACTTCAAACAAAATCATTCTGTCAAAAACTGTTGCATTTCACTTTTCAATCTTGAATTGTACGTCTTCATTTTATAGCAGTGGATCTGGCATTTGGAAGACAAATATGAATTCATCATATCTATGAAAGTAGTTGATATTAATGTATACTTAACTGTCTATCTATCAGGTAAGCTCCCAAGCGAACTCATGTGCAGTAAGACACGACTCAAAAGCCTCTATCTCGGCCACAATCAACTTTCCGGGCAAATTCTTTCTAATATATACAAGTGCAGTGACCTTGAAATCCTTTCATTATCCCACAACCATTTCGATGGAAACATCCCAACTGAAATTGGAAGTTTGAGCATGCTTACGAAAATATATTTAACTGGAAATGATTTTAGAGGTAAGATAGATCTTTTCTTGTTAGTGCAAACTGATTTGATCGAATTAAAAAATTATTGATTATACTAATTAATAACTGTTTGATCGATCATGTCATGGATGGGAATTTGATCAATTTCAGGAGTAATTCCTGTGGGAATGGGAAACCTTTCAAAGTTGGAGTATTTAATCATTGATGAAAACTCTCTAACAGGTACATACAATAGTTATGTGCATATATATCATGTTCTATCTTCGACATTGCTTCTTTTGAAAATCATGCGTGCAGGATCTCTCCAAATAATACTCTCTGTAAAAATCTTCAAATAATTTCTAGCATTTCTTTACCTGCAGAATGAATAAGACTTTCCGTTCATCTGATCATAATTGCTTATATAATAACAAACTTACAGGTGACATACCAAAGCAACTTGGAAACCTCACTTCTTTGAGACATCTATACCTTAGTAACAACAAGTTAACAGGTATGTCAACAACTAGTAAATCACAATTTGTTTGTGAGATGACAAATTCATTCTTGGATTTTAATTCATGTTATCAAACAATTATATATTATTTTCTTAATGTCTAAATATTGTCATCGGACAATATAATCAAAGTATATATTAAGCCACTAAAGTTTATTTTTAAATTTTTTGGTATACATTTTTCTGTTTGTCTTAGATTCTCTTTTTTCTTCTTTTTCTAATTTCCCTTCATTACTCTTGTCTTCTTCTGTCCTTCTGTCCTGCTTTTTCAGTTTAAACTATTCTGGTTTCTTTTTTTCCTTCTTGTTATATATGTATGTTTTTCCCCCTATTTTACGTGCTTTTATTTTCTGATTTCCCTTCAGTAATTTTGTGCAAATCATTGCAGGTGCAATCCCTTATGAGATTGGAAACTTGAGCAATTTGTTGGACTTATACGTTAATGGAAACGAACTGATAGGACAAATCCCAACAACAATTGGGAAATTAAAGCATCTTCAAAAAATATATCTTAATAGGAATCAGCTGTATGGTTATATACCTCCTGATATTTGCCAGATGAGCAGGTTGGGGAACTTGTACTTGGATAACAATATGCTCACAGGTCCGATACCTAATTGCTTGGGCGAGCTTAAATCCCTAAGAGATGTCTATTTAAACTCAAACAAACTCAATTCCACTATACCTTCCCATTTCTGGGATCTTCGAGATTTAGTCGCTCTAGATTTGTCCTCAAACAATTTGAGTGGTCATTTGTCATCTGAAATTGGAAGGTTGAAAATGATCACTAAAATGAATTTGTCCTTTAATCAGTTCGTCGGTGACATTCCAATCTCACTTGATGGTTGTCAGTCAATAGAAATTCTATCTTTGGCGAATAACATGCTGGAAGGATCTATCCCTGCAACCTTCGGAAAAGCCAAAGGTTTAATATTATTAGATTTATCTAATAATAATCTTTCTGGTTGTATCCCAAAGTCCTTGGAAGATCTCTGCGATCTTCAATATTTTGATGTGTCTTACAACCGATTGGAAGGAGAGATTCTAACTAAAGGACCTTTTAATAACTTCACTGCTCAATCTTTCGATCACAACTTTGGTCATTGCGGTGCGGCAAAATTTCAAGTTCCTCCTTGTCCTAAAAACAAAAAAAATTCAAGGCAAAAGGTTATAATAATAAAGTACATGCTGCCCTCAATCATTTCAGCTATCATTCTAGTGATTATCATACTTATGCTCATAAGGAGACGAAAGCAAAGCAAAATACTAGGCCCGACTGTTATACCACTACTAGATCGTATTTCTTGGATGAGGATTTCACATATAGAACTTGTACGGGGAACAAATGCCTTCAATGAAACTAATCTACTTGGAAAAGGAAGTTTTGGTTCAGTATTCAGAGGAAGACTTTCTAATGGATTAAGTGTGGCAGTAAAAGTTTTCAACTTGCAATTGGAAGGAGCTGCTAAGAGCTTTGATACTGAAAGTGAGATATTGAGCAGCATTCGACATAGAAACTTAGTTGGAATACTTGGTTGTTGCAGTAACATGGAATTCAAAGCATTGGTTCTTGCGTACATGTCAAATGGGAGTGTCGAGAAATGGCTATATTCTGAGAACTATTGTTTGGATTTGCTACAAAGGCTTAATATAGCTATTGATGTTGCATTGGCCTTGGAATATCTTCATCATGGTCATACATTCCCTGTTGTCCATTGTGATATAAAGCCAAGTAATGTGTTGCTTGATGAAGATATGATAGCTCGTGTTGCTGATTTCGGCATTTCCAAGCTCTTTGATGAAGGGGAAACTGTTATTCACACAAAAACATTGGCCACAATTGGATATGCAGCACCAGGTGACATTTAGTGACTTTAATTTTACTATTTTTCCATGTTAGATTTGTTTAATTTTATGATTTTATCTAGCTAGCTAATTTGCATAGTTGAATTAAATGAACTAATCCTATGATGATGAAAATCAAATATAATCAGAGTATGGATCAGAAGGGATAGTGTCGACAAATGGGGATGTTTACAGCTACGGCATATTATTGTTGGAAATATTTACAAATAAAAAGCCAACAAATGATATGTTTGGTCAAGGAATGAGCTTAAAAGACTGGGTGAGCGAAGCATTACAAAAGAATACAGTAACTGAAGTTCTAGCTCCTGCTTTGCTAGAAATAGAAGATCCAAAGTACTTCTCCATCAAGGAGGAATCTGTCGCGACGATTTTTATGTTGGCATTACAATGCTTAGCCATTTCACCAGACGAAAGAATTAACATGATAGAAACTGTGGCTGCTCTGCAAAAGATCAAAGTCAAAATTGTAGCTGCAGCCACCAAAAGCAATCGACAAACTAGAGGTAACAGTGTTTTGATATTAATATACTTTTGGAAATGATTTATAACTTTAACATGATTACGGTGTCTAATAACCACGTCCATATTTTGTAGGAGTTTGAAGACTACTTGTCGTGCAGAATGTGGAGAATAGAAGAAGCTTCAACTTGGCCAAGGATCTATAACCTTATACTCGTTACGATGTAATTTCTGTAACGGGTTTTTGCACTGGTGTCTTAATAAAGTGAGCATAGAAACCCTGCATCCAATATTTCTGGACCACGCGCTGTTTTTGCGGCTGGAACTAATTTTTTTGCCACTTGTCATTGTAAAATATCCAAAATGCCCTTCAATAAGACTAATAAGTTTGTTTGAGTCCCGCCACTCATTTTCTAAACCCTAGTCGTTATAATACTACAAATATTGTAATAATATTCCAAAAAACAATGTACGCTTAATATATAGATTTCTGATATTATTAAAAATATATATTTAGGTGATAATTAAATAATGATATTAAGAAAAAGAAAACAAAAATCTAAAAAAAAAAGAGAAAATTTTTGGTGTCTCTGCCGCCCCACACCGCAATGCCCCCAATATCTTCACTGGTTTGTGTGAGGTGGCGGCATGGAGCTGGAGGTGGTAGTCTTTTAAATTTAATTTGTCAAAGGTTTTTAAAAAATTATAAAATTAATTTACTGTCTATGTATTAATATATTACTAATTTATTAATTAAAATTGAAGAATCTGTATTTTGTTCTAATATATAAAATTAAATTTCCATAAAAAATTCAATTACGATTAATAATTATAAGCAATTCTATATGATCAGTTTAAAAGTAACTAATTATAAATAGAGATTAACTAGAAATATAATTTAATTTCTAATTGATCAAATGGTAATTTTTTGGAAATACAAAATAATAAGGGTGAAATGGGTATATTAGGTCCAAAACTAAGCAAATTCGGGTCAGGGGTGGTGAGCAAATTATTAGGAACACAAGGTTTTTTGACTATTTTTTTTAATATAGAGTTCAAAATGCTACTTTTACATATCATTGGATTTTTGGTGCAATTAACTCTTTCTGTAACATTAACATTCCCTATTTTTTTGTTGAAACTTGGGAATTTAATATTATATTTAGAAAATATTTAATTATATATACTACACAAAAAAACTTAATTTGATGCCATGTCCGATTTAAATAACAAATATAATAATATAAAATATTCTGATATAAATAATAGTGGATTCTTGAAAATTCAAAAAAGATATGGTTAATTGTTGAAAATTCAAAAAAAAATTTAGTCGTGATAATAGTGGATATATAGAATAATATATTAGATGTAGAAATTAATTAGAAGAAGATGATCATTTACAAAAATGAAAGTTTTTAGTATTTTTTGGTAGTTTTGTATGTTATACTCATATTTTGATCCGACCCGCACAAATTAACATCCCTCTGTAAATATACTAAATTCATACTTTTAGTTGAGCTTAAATATTAATTTTTTTAAAATTTATTTTTAATACTAATGTACTTTAGTTGATCCCTGATTAGAATTTTTGGTGAGTGGCGGAATAAAGCACCAAATGTGCTGACTTCAAATGCACAACGGACTAATGAAACGTGACATACGTATCGGTTAAAATCCAAAATCCCATTTCGAGAACAAAATTGCAAAAGAAATAACCTTGGGGATACGATGTAGTGAACTATTAAAAATTGGGACCAAAATAAAGTAACTCTGTACTTTTGGAGCCACAAATGCAATAATTATTACAACAATGGCGAAATCTCCTCGTGGTCTCTTTTCTTTCTTCCTTGTATACGCAACACTTCACTCTCTTGACTTGAAACCCAGCTGAATCCCGAGGATCTAAAGGTGATAAATTTCTCTAAATTTCAACTGTGTACTTTACGCTTTTTTGTTTCTTTTGCTCATTTATCTTTTACAGGTTAGATTTTTGTGCCAAATTGTAACCCGTTTTCGAATTATAGGGAGTTTTAATCTTACCCTTTTCTCAGATGATGTTAGTTAGGGTTTACTTCCACTTTTACTTCTTTAAGGATAATGCAATGTTTTCGGAATGATTGAAGTAAGATTAGAATCGTTAATTACTTTTAGTTTCAGAAATTTTGCTCATTTTTCGAACTTAATTTGTTGCTGCTGCTGAGGTTGTTTCAGAAAAATATGGAGGAGGAAAGGGATGCTTATTATGTTGTAAGAAAGGGTGATAATGTTGGAGTATATAAAAGCATAAGTGATCTCCAATCTCTTCTTCGATCTTCTGTAAGTTTATTTCTTGGCCTTTTGAGCCCATCTTTACTTCAAATTCTTTCAGTTTTTAGTAATTTCATGGGGTTGTGACGTTGTGTTCTTTACCCTCAGTCACATGTAGGTAATGTTACAAAGTGCAAACGCTTACCAACTTGTGCTTATTTTAAACCGAAATGAGCTAGAAGCTACAAGCGCCTAAGGAAGTGCTTTTGGCGTCAACTTCTAGCTTCTGGGTTATTTCGGTACATAGATGGGAAGTTTCTTGTGAGTAGTAAAAGTGCTCATTGGTTTTTCTTTTTTCCAAACATTCAACTATTCTCTTTGTAATTTTCATTTTTTTTCGAAACACTCCCAACTTTGACTACTTTAACTTTATACAAACTTTTGCTTCTACTTAAGCTTCTCCAAAACTAGTAGTGTTTGCAAACCCAGGTATTTGTACTCATTGCTCACATGAATAGTGCATTAATAAGTGGATGCTTGAAAGATGTTTCATATATGGTTAAGGAAGAAATGCTTATATCATGACGTACAATTAGTATTTGTTCTTACGGTAAAATTTCTCGAGAAATTCTTGTTGATTTTGTGGATTATTATGTTTGTGGATTTTGTAGGTAAATGATAATTCAGTAAGGGTATTTAAAGGCTATGGTTTGTCTAAAGAATCTGAGGAATATCTCTCGTCTCACGGACTTAAGAATGCTATTTATTCTATTGATGCCAACAGAGTGCAAGATGATCTCTTTGGCCAACTTATCATGTGCCCTTTTCGGGTTAGGTTCTAAATCTTGTCCGAATATTGAACTATTTTTCAATTTATTTTCTTTTGTTATCAGAAAGAAAAAGAAATTTATTTTCTCAAATTTGTTTTCTGCAGGAACCAAATTCGTCCAACAGTAAATCATCCAGCAAAAGTAATTTAGAGAAGAGGCCGCAGGTAATTTTGATGGCATTCAAGATAATACATAATTATGTGTGATTATTTTTTCAAATTATATCTTTATATCGTAGCAGGATCTTGTTGGATCAGGCTCGTTTGCTGCAAATTCTGAGATAAAGCATGCCAAATTGGATAATTTCTTTGAAGGTCTACCTGGTTCTTCTTACTGTGTAAGTTTTTGTCATATGCTGTCCAATTATGTGATTTTTAACCCAATCTGGTCAATTTTATATTATATGAAGTGGTAGTTAAATTTTGTGGAGAGTGGGATCTAAAACCACACCCTTTTGGACCAGAACCTTAATCGAGCACCTTGGATCAACTCGTCCATCTCCACTTTTGGCAAATTTATATATTGGGATCATAGCTTCATTTATTTATTATTTTAATTTCTTTATTTATTTCTTGATTTTTATGATGTTGCATGTTATAGCTCTATTTCCCATACAGAGTTCGTGTATTGTTGAATTTGATGGAGCTTCAAAGGGAAATCCTGGACCAGCTGCTGCCGGGGCTGTGCTAAGAGCAGCTGATGGAAACATGGTAAATTTATCTTGCTCTGTTTGCAATATCTGTGTTTTTATTTTAATGATTTTTGCTATATTTTTATTTAGTTATTTATTTACTTTTGAGCTTGAATTTGGTAGGTGTATCGATTGCGTGAAGGTGTAGGAATTGCAACTAATAATGTTGCGGAATATCGAGGTTGCATCTTAGGATTAAAATATGCTCTTTCAAAAGGATTCAAGCGTATACGTATTCAAGGAGACTCTAAACTTGTGTGCATGCAGGTAAATTACTTATTTCCTGTCTCACACACGTTTTCCTGTTATTTATCCGCAAAGAGAGGAAGAATAATGTGAAAAGTACGGTCGACTCTTATGTTGATTACCAGTATTGTACTTCGTGCTATGCACGATTTCATCTCATGAACAGGTTCAGGGTTTATGGAGAACCAAAAATCAGAATATGGCTGAATTATGTAAGGTTGCTAAAGAGCTCAAAGATCAGTTTGTGTACTTTGAAATCTGTCACATCGAAAGAGTAAGTCAAAAAAATGGTATTTATAGCTGTGTTTACCCTTACTTGAAGAAATTGTTAAAAAAAAAAAAAAAGCATTCTTTATTTATTCTTTTTCTTCGTTTGAATTCGTGTAAATTATTACAAAACCCGTATTTTAATGTTACCAGGAGTACAATACTGACGCCGATGCCCAAGCAAACCTAGGAATACATCTAAAGAGTAACTAATAATCCCTTTCGATCTTTTCTTGATTTTAGTACTCTTTTTTCTTTTTTGTGTTTGCTTTTATGAACTTCGCGATCACGACATTTTTGCAGATGGTGAAATTCAAGTGGATTGTGACGCGAAATGAGATAACTGCTTCTTTTGTGGGTGTTTGGCAGGAGAATTGGTGTTGGATACATTTGGTTCCTGCTTTTGTGTTGTAAAAACTTGTTAAAAAGTTTAGATATATTATCCCAAAAAGTGTTTGTGAAAGTTGAAACTTGTATTGTGAAAATTCTGAAGCTTTTTTGAAGTTATGCTAAGTGGCTGAAGATGCAGATTTTCTATATTGCTCGAGTTCATTATTATTTGAGCTAATCCCATAATAGGGGCTCTGGTGAATATCTCCTTGGAAAGAAGTGGGTGTCTACGAAACTATTGCTTTTGGAGAAGCTAAAATAGAAGTACAAGTTTTAAAAAATTGGACTAGCTAGTAAGTTATATTCGTCGTATTATTAAAATTCCAAAATATTCCTACAAATAACACGCCTAAAGCACATGATTAAGTCTAGGCAGAATATTCGGGAATATTTATTTGAGAATTAGCTCAAATGGGTAAAAGGGTGTAAGTGTAAAAGTCTAGACGGAATATTTAGGAATATTCAATCGAATATTAGTTCAAGAGGGTAAATGCAAAAGATAACTATAGTTGGAGGATTGAAGACACGATTCTAAAGGTCATCGGACAATGTGCAAATTGTGCTATATATCGAGGGTATCTGTAACTACCTCTAATTATTACATGAATTCGATATTTGATAACATGAGCAATTTATTTGGACAGAACCACAAACACACTTAAAAAAATCACGGTGTAATATCGTATTATAATGGATACATGTGTTGGAGAACTATGTAGATAAGATATCACATCACATTTTAAATATTGGCACTTTTTTTTTCCTAAATAAATTAAAAATACAACAAATTATGAAAAAGTTAATGTGTATTTAGTATTTAAGTTGGGTATATTAGTATTTTTCCTTTTAAGTAACGAATTTAAATTATGTCACTACTCACTAACTAAAATTGAGTGTGCACAGGAATTTTTCAGACTTTTTTTTTTGTGTAAATTACCTGTTCGGGTAATTTTACATTGAGGGCCCTTAATCCAGTTCAGAGCTTAGTCACAGTTAAGACTCTTCACCCCTTAATCCAGTTCGGGGCTTAGTCACAGTTAAGACTCTTCACCCCTCAGTTAAGGCTCTTCAACCCCTCCTAACAAATGTGTTTAGTGGGGATCAAACCTGAGACTCTTCCCACAAACTCAGCATGTGTTGCCAACTTAGCCACACCATGTTAGTAGACTTTTTTTTTTAACATAAAATTATGTTTCTTTATTTTTTTTAGCTATAAAATTATTCTTTTAAAATAAATTCAATTACTTATTCCCCTCCTCTTTTCACACAGAAAACATTAAAAACTAAAATAAAATAAAAAATTAACCAATTAATTCTACTGATGAAATAATCCTATCCCTTTCAGTTGTGGATAGGGTCATAGCATACGAGAAAACCATAGCTCCACTAACGAAACGAGCTCACTGAGACACAGCAATGGCTTCCCTATCTGCATGCTCAGTTTCCATACCCAATTATCATTCTCTTCCATCTTATGATCCTTCATCTACACTAGGCCCACTTCAATTCCAAATTTCTTGCACTAAATTCCAAAGCCAGTTGAAGAATTCCGCCATTTCCTGCACTTCATCATGGGCGAAGTTCAACAAGAGTAGTTTCTCTAGGCCCTGGAAAGTGAGAGCTATGGAAGCGGCCGCCGCCGATCATACTGTTTCTGTTGCTGTCTCTCCTGCTGATATGCTCACCATGTTTTTTCAGGTGGTTGTTTTAGCCTTTCGTGGTTTCTTTTTTATGGGCGTTGCGTTTCAACTGTTCGATGAATTGTCCGTGTGAGTACTTGGTTTCGAAAATGTGTAGGCAGAAGGAACAATGAGCGACTCAGCTGTGCCTGCTGTTACCAAGGCTTTGGAGGTATTACAAATGCTGCAATTCAAATTAGTTGAGAATATTCATCAAATCTTTTGGCTCATGTTTTGTGATCCCTGTGCATGTCTCTGCTCATATGTTTGCAGGAAGTAGAAGGCATTACAGATCTCAAAGTACAAGTTCTTGAGGGCATTGCAAGTGTGGAGGTTGTTTTCAATACTTTTAAGATGCCTAATTGCCTACAATTTACCAATGAACCACATAAGAAACCCATAATTATAGCACCATCCCGATAACTATACACAATTACACATATGTTCATAGTTAGATAACCTTACATTCAAATCTTAGTAAAAGTTTCAAATTTTCTCTTGCATGTATTTATGACTTTATCCAAGTCCCTGGATATTATTTTCTTGTCAATTTCACTTAAATTTCGATGACAAAGAGGGGGTATTTGTAAGTTTGAAACTAAGAGGTGAAGTTTGTGTAATTACACATAGTTACAGGGAAGGTTAGTGTAATATTATCTAGTTTAAAGGTTAGAAATCTCTTTTTTTATTCCTAATTCATGATTAATGCAGACCTATTAGTTGACATCTTACTTCTTTTTGTAGTTAACAAAGCAAACAACCGTGCAAGCTACTGGAGTGGCTTCAAATCTCATCGAGACGATACAAAACTCAGGCTTTAAGTTGCAGAATTTGAATTTGAGCTTCCAAGATGAAGATGATTCCAGCTAAATCTTTAACTCTTAGGCTTCTGAGATGCAATTAATTTGCATATTTAAGTTTTTCCCCTAAAATTTTGAGAAATTGCAGCATGGGGTCGAGATTTATCCATCACTAGTAATTTATATGCTGTTCATCACTGCTGATTATTGTAAAATCTGTTGTATTTATTGAAAATCTTTGGTTCATAATTGTGGGAGTATGACAGTTGTTTATTTATTTTATTTTAGTAGTTGTAAATGATGTATTCGTGTGAAAGTGAATTTTGTTTAAAGTTTTACGGATACGAATACGAATTTGATGTTTCGTATTGAAATATCATGTACTAAAAATTATTATTATGAATGTTCAAATGAGGTACTACTAGAAAACTGTAAAATAGCAACGGATTTATCTACGAATATGGTAATCGGCTTAGTAATGGGTAAGAGAATGAAGGAGAAAAAATTCAACTTAGTTACTAAAATACCTGAACTTGCTAAAAGCACTTTTATTGATTGCTCTAGTTTTTTGGGCTATTTTAGCTTCTTCTAACACAAGCAGAAGTTGAAGAAGTTCGACGTGATTAAATTCATGGAAAATACTTGGTATCCAACATTTACAGAACCACCCATTACTAGAGATCTTACAATCTATTTGTTCCACTTATCTCAGATTTTGCTATCATAATTTCAATTTATTTTAAATTATGCAAATTTAAATGTCGAGATTTAGATACAAAATATGCAAATCTTATGATTCCAGCTGTTAAATGGGATCTTATAATTTGAACGTTTATATTAAAGGTAAATTACACAAAATCCCCCTAGGTTTGTACCTTTTACAATTTCACCATCGAAACCTCATAAGTTACAACATTACACTTACCCCTGAGGGGGTATTTGTAAGGTTTTAGTTTACCATTTTACGTATACATTTTTTGACACAATCGCAAATTTAACAGTCTAATTTAATATAAGGGTTAGTTAAACAAACACCCTAAAGTTTGTTTAAACATCAGAAAAACCATCGAAACCTTCAAATTTCAGATCAGTGATACCAAAATCAAATAAAGGTTAATGATATTCAAAATAATTACAGAAAAACCCCAGAAAAGAAAATCATTGTTTGGATAAAATCAACAAAATTACTAAGATTCTCGTAAGTCAATACAGGCTCATGCAATGTCCCCTTATAAGGATGCATCTTCTCTGATAGCAGCTTACACAGTTTTTTTTTTCCCCCAATTTTTCTCTAATAATCAAATTCGTTTTTAAATTATTTAAATTGGGTTGAATAATGCGGAATGTCTCAAGATATGCAGAATTAGGGTTGAATAGTGATATGAACTTGTGGAGAATATTGTTACTTGCTTGGTTTATATTCAGCAATTTGTTGAAAAGTTTGTGAAATTACAAATTAAGCGTGAACTTTAGCTGAAATTAATTATGAGTACTCACCCAAGGTTTATGTACATAATGAATAGTAATTAGGGCGAATTACATCTACTGTTTTGGAAGGTTGAGCTAATTACAATTTAGTCTCTATGTTTTCAGAAATTATAAAGTAACTCCCTAACATTTTATTTTATTACAAAAAACTCCCAAAAATAGGTTAATTATTTGTATTTTTTGGCTTCATGTTGTACAGTTTCAGAATGTTTTTTGTAATAAGGTGAAATGTCAGATATACAATTAGTTATGATTTCTGAAAATAAAGGAACTAAATTATAATTACTAAAAATCTTAGGGATAGTGAATGTAATTTGCCCTACTAATTGATGAGACAATTTCCATTGAGCCCAATGATCAATAATTACTTAGTTTTTATAATACAAATTTATAACCAGAAGTTCAGTTGGTCTAATGAGATGAGGCACTAGATCTTTTAAATAAGTTGTGGAGTTCAAATTACCGAGCAAGTTCTAGATCCCTCAATTGAATCTCTTCAGTACCCGAGCTCGGAGAAAGCCTAGCAAAGTCGTGCATAAGGCAAAGCACAACTTTTCATACACACTTTTTACCTTTTTTTCTCTATATATACGTCAGCCAATTCACCATTATCAGTAAAGATTTGCACTCTTCTCTGTTGCAAAACTTAGAAAACTTAATTCCTTATCTTCTGTTGATCCACTTTCAAAATGGCTTACAAACCAACACTCTATCTGTTATCCATTGTTGTACTCTTGATTACACGAATGGTACGTTGAATTAGACCAAAAAATTTCAGTAATTACTTCATCACCTTGTACATTTTCTCTATTAATTTGATTATAAAATGAAGATTTTTTGGTGTTGTAGGGCTCATGTGTTGAAGAGAACTTATATAACATGACAATGACGACTAAGGTGATATTATTCTTGATTCTTGTTATTCTTTTGCTCTGCATAGTAATTAGTTCCAAACTTCCAATAGTATTAAAGCCATGCACAAGATAAATATTGCTAGACATAATTGAAGGGAAAATATTTTGCTTCAATTACACAAAATCCCTAAAATTTGTGATTTTTATAATTTTTTCATCGGAACATTGCAATCTTACACTTAGACCTGAGAGAGTATTATTTATATATTTTTATGTTTTCAACGGAAGTATCAAAATATATAGATCTAATTATCATGTATGCAATGATTTCAGCTAAATCATTCCTATCGTCTTGCCAACGTATCTGCTTGTACACCGGTCCAAAACCCATCAGCATCCCCGGTCCAACCCCCATCGGCAGCCCCGGTCCTACCCCCATCAGCGGCCCCGGCTCATGCTCCAAGCTCTGCTCCGATCGCTAGCCCGACTCATGCACCATCGAATTCCCCGAGTCCATCCCCAACAAAAGCTACAATCATGGCTCCGGCCACCGTGCCAGCTCCGGCTCAGGCACCATCAAATTCTCCGCCATATTCTTACCCTAGAAACCCGCCCGTATATCAACGTGCCGCTCCTCCACGCGGTACCAGATAAAAAAAAAAACACACTATCATTCAATTTACTTGTCTAATTTGCATCAATTTTGATCCAGCGATTTGTAAATGTCTTGAAATAAATACAAATCGAGTTTACAGTATCAAATCTAAGACATGTGAAATGATATTGAATTGAACAAAATCTACATTATGATACCAAAACTGAGATTAATCCTAATTAAAAAAATCCAAGAATTCCTCATATATATGTTCAAGGTAATTAACTAACTTTTTATTTTTAATTTTTCCTTTTTGCAGCTTGTGTATCAATGTGTGCATCATATTGCAAGCCAACGAGTCCGAAGAGACCATGTATGGGGATTTGCACTGCATGCTGTGGCAAGGTGAAATGTGTGCCTGGATTCAACAACTGCACCAATTGGGATACAATCATATTCAAGTGTCCATGAAATATTATATAAATTTATTAAATATTTTAATTAATATTTAAGTGATTTATGCTTTGTGTGAGTTTAATTAAGCAGGGAAAACCCTATTATATGGGTACTAATTATTAATTATCGTATGTCATTACTAGTTTGAAATAACTATTGTTTGTTAGAGTACTTTATGTTCATCATTTTATAATTGAATGATAAATATTATTATTACTTGTTCTAATTAGTTCTCTTTTGTTATATTAGCCTTTGCTATAACTTATTATAATGAACAATTTGTAACACAAAATAATCTGGCGAATTTCACAAGCCCGTTAATTAACTTTTGACTTTGTATATAATTAACGACTCAAATCCAAACATATATAATAAAATTGGTCTAAATTATAAGTTAGAGTTAGTTTCAACTAAACTGAATTCCTCTAAAAATACGTATAAACTACAAGCTAGTTCTAACCCTCTTCCTTTCAAAACTGCTGAGATATCGATGAACTATAAAAATTGATGGATTAATCCGACCTGCCCAATACACATGAGTTGCCTATTTTACCCTTGACTTGGATAATCCAATCTTTTCTTAATTTACTATGGATCCCCCAAGTTGTATGTTGTAATTTTTCATTAAAATAAAAAAAAGAAATTAAAATTTGGATGCATTTGCAATACTCGGATAAATTAAAAGAATCGTACTTCATAGTGGCAGACACGATTTTCAAAAAAGTGACAGATGCAGACAACTTTAACCTTTAAACAGTATGACCACTTCTTACAAAAATGACGGTCCAGTGTAACATCGTGTCTCTCCTATCGGTGTCCGACGTCTCAATAATAATAGGAAAACAAAAAAAATAAAGGAATCCCATCACATCTTTATATCATGTCCCATCTGTATCCACTTATTATAGTGTCGAACAAATAGATGCTATAGAAGAAAATAAGTAGGGATAATGATTTTTTCCCATTTAAATTATATTAATTTTTGTATTTTATTATCTAAATTATAAAAAATAAAAATTTAAATAATAAAGTGCAAAAGAGACAATAATTCGATGAATAAATATCAGTATTCCTATTTACAGCTCCGCTCCAGTGAAGCCTTTTGATTTGTTTATTTTATTTTTGTAACAAGTTGGGACGAAACAGCTCATCATATATATTCCACTGTAGTTTTCAACAGATTATAATAAAATCTAATATCACTGACCACCTTGACTATTGCCAAATAACATGTGATATCACATGGGACTTCATCAGAGTACTATATCTCTTTTTCTCTTCTATATTTTGTTATCTTTTTATGGGTAAATTGAGAGAATATCTCAGTTTCAAATCTTATTTTATATACTCTTGGAAGTGTCTAGGTTGTTAGCTATAACTTATAATACATCACTGAGATTTTTGCTAAATTAATTAAAAAAACCATTTGACTAGCGGCGACTGGCGAAGCGAGAAGAATTCTTAATTACAGAATACATGAGTTTGAGTTCCACGAATACCGTAATTAATTTTTTTTGGAAGATCCCACCTTGCATTTGGTCAAATGAAATGCAGTGTCTATCTATATTACATAGTAAAGGTGCAGTGTAACCTAATCTAACGCAATCTTTAATTTGTCCAGCACATATATATATATACGTACAGACACAATAATATATACAAACAAGAATATTGTACGTTCTGCAGAGTACACAAACTGATAAAATTTAGCAATAATTGAAGCATTCAAGGAATGTATACAAATTTCAAAAAGAGAATTATACGAATTTCAAAAAATTTGGGGCTAATTATATGAATATTTAGAATAGGATAGATGAAAATTGGACATTAATTTACTACAACCAATGCTTGTTCCATGTGAGGTTGGACACAACTAGATCAAGTAGAGGAACCCATAACCTTTGAATTGCGGTTACAAATATAGTGAATAGCGATATCTCAAGATATAACACTACACAAATATAAGGATATAATTACGTAAATAATAAAATCTTATGAAAGATTTTGTAATTTTTGAAATAAAATAAATTAATTTACTATAATTAGACTAAATATAAGAGATAATATTGGTTTAATTTAGTGGGACGAGACACTAAATTTATTAAAAAAAATTAGAATTTAAACTCTAACTTGTACTTGGAATAAGTAACTAGGTCGAAAGAATTATTATCAATTGAATCTCTACAATAACCGAGTTCGGAAAAAAGGAGAAATATTTTTGCCAGTACTCTATAAATACCAAGAGGCTTTACAGCTTGAACCATATGAAGCTGAGATAGTGGCATTTTCTTGTCTTCTTCTCTTAAATTTGGTAGGAAAAATGGCTTCAAAAGCTGTGCTTCTTGTACTGGCTTGCTTTCTTCTAATCAATGCAGAGGTACGGCCTTTTTTTTTTTTTTTCCCCCTTTATTATTTGCTTATTTTTTGAATGGATATATGTTGCAAAGATGCTTAGATTAAAGTGATTATTTCCTTGTTTGAGTACCTTTAAATTTGTATTCTTTGGTTTTGCAGGTTTCATCACAGTCGGAAGAGCAACTCTTTGCAGCTGAGGTAATGTTCTTCATACATTTGAACAGCAGCTATAGTAAATAAACAAACTACATTTTATATTTTGCTTATTTTTTTTTTGTATATAGGTCCCCAAACTTGCCCCCAAACCCACTCCAACGTACAAGAGCTCACCGCCGCCACCACCTCCGGCAGTGAAATCATCTCCGCCACCTCCTCCACCAGCGCCCAAGGCATCACCGCCACCACCAACCACCGCTCCGGCCCCTGCTCCGGTGAAACCACCAAGAAACCGACAAGGTAAAAATTAATATTATATCTTACCATTAATGAAAATTTTCTAATTAGAGGAATTGATTTATAATTTCAAGAATGTCAGATAAATAAAATCTTATTTAATTTCCTCGATCCTATTTAATTTAATTTAATTAATGTTGTTTTAGAGTGCACTCCACTATGCTTGGTGAGGTGCAGAGACCATCATAGGCAGAATGTGTGCATGAGGGCTTGTTTGGCTTGCTGCGAGAGATGCAAATGTGTTCCACCAGGACAATATGGTAACAAAGAAAAATGTGGGAAATGCTATACTGAAATGAAAACACATAATGGCGAGCTCAAGTGCCCTTAATTCAGATCAGTTGGAATAATTCTATATATATATTTGAGTTATTCAAACCTAGCTTGTTTAATTACTTTTCATAATTAAATTAGTGTTGTTTTGATATGAATGTGTGGTTTTTGGGGTACTGAAAAAAGAAGAGAAATATAATATTAAGTTTATTTTATGTACTAATGTGGGAAATTTAATTTCTTTAATTTATTCATTTGGATGGTTTAGTTAATTTTCCATCCTATCTTGAAAATCCTCATATTAATGCTATGTTCTTTTGTTGGATTATGTTGAGGAAAAGTTGAAGGGAAATAATAAAAGGAATAAATAAATATATAGAGTACCATTAGTTACTACTAAATAGGTATTTGACACAATATTCGATATATACAATATGATGCTATATGATTTGGGTTTTTTGGGAAATATATGTGAATCATGGAAAAAAATTACTGTATTTTAGTATACTATCCCTTATAAACTAAGGAAAAATTTTATTTCACGTCTCATAAATATATACATTTCGTTTTTGGTTTCATACATTACGGGAATTTTATTTTATGTCTCATAAAGTGCAAAAAAACTCAATGCAAAGCTAATTTTGGGACGTAAAGTGGGGTATAATGTATGAGATAAAAAACGAAATAAGAGTACTTTATGGGATGTAAAGTGAGATTTTCTATCACGCTCGAACTCAGGGACTCATTGGACGCGATCATAAACTTTGAATCCATTGAGCCCAATTTAAAATTGGGCTTAAAAGAAGCTTCCTAGTTCCAAATGGCCGATTTATATGATATAATCACATAATCAATTGGCAAACTGCGGAATCCACAAGTGATCGATGTAGTAGCCCATAAATATAAACAATACGTAGATTAAAATCAAATGGAAACTTTAAACTAAAACAAACATAAAACGTTAATTAACATAAACCTAATTAAATTATTTGCAAACACTTTCATTGTTATTACCACCTGCAGTCCAGCTATCAACATAGTTAATTAGGACTACTCATCAGTACTTCCTAATTAATTTCTTGCCATCTATCTTCTTGGACATCAACATGACTTATAATTTATGATCATTCGCTTCAAAACCATCGAAACATCCAAGAATAAAAACATAGAAATCATCTTTTTATATAACAATTTAATCTTTTTTCCAATAATTAATTCTCTAACCTTACAGTATATATAGTCTCTTGAGCATGGCAGATTATAAGCCATAACTATAACTAAAGCATTTCAAAAGAAAATTAGAAATGGATTCCCAAAAAATTGCCATTTTGGTTGCGATTTGCATTGCGATGATAGCTGCGACGGCAAACGCGGATGGGTACTGGGCTCCGGCGCCGACCCCGGATGTCCCGAAGGATGCTGCGCTTGGTGGAATGGCTTCATTTCAGACAGTTTTTGTTGGATTTATTGCTGCAGCTATGTCGTTTTTAACTTTGAAGGAGATGATTTAAGGTTCATGTTTGTGATACTAGTACTATAATATTTTGATTGTATGTGCTTTTAAAATGTTTGAGTGATTATTGTGTTTGTCATGTAATTTGTTTGTAGAACTGTTAGAATTGATGTTCTTGATATAATTTTATACCTTTGTAATAAAACCAGATTAGCACTTGATTTGGTCTTTCAATATATATATACATTTTCTTGAGTAATTTTTTTTTTTTTTACAAACAGAAGCAAAGGTAAACAAAGCCTATCACAGACCTCTACAATTTTCAATCGGCTCTTCCCAAATCTTGAGATGATCACACAAATTATGTCCAAGTCTCGCCAGAGCATCGGCACATTTATAATTTTTTTGCTTGAATACTTCAGAGACTTAATTATGTGCAACTATGATCATCCCAATCCAGTTACCGTATATACAAACTCGAGTTTGAACTTTATACTTGGTTAAGGGATCATGCGAGTCATGATTTCACTAAACGAATTGAATTTGTTTACTACTTAGATTTTTATTGTATTTGAAAGTTGTGAATAAGAATTCCTTAAGAAATTGTTTACATATCAATTTAATGGTATTTATCAGTTCAAAATAACCGAAATAATCCGTTTATGTTGTTTGGCCCATTCCCACGGGTTATGAGTCAATCACATCCTTAAAATGGACTATAAACTTGTTAATTAGTTGCTCATTTATGGTCATATTTATATAACTCATCAACAGTTTACCTTTTATGTCCAGTATTCAGTTATTGGGGACATTTATCCGTTTATAAAAGACCTAAACCAAAGTCTAAAAATTAGTTATTTAAACAATGAAATAATATTAAAATAAAAAAATTGGAAAAAGATATCACTTTATCATTCTATTAGCGAAACCACATAGAATTGCATTCTAAAAATATAAACTAATTTAAAATATATATGTCTCGAGAAACGCCTATTTTATAGGTCTAATATTTATTTTTTAATTACTTTCAAATTTGACCAAAATGAATATGGGCACAAAATTTTGAGACTATAAATCCACCGACTAGGCGTGTGTCTTGACCCATATTGGACCATACTTCCAGCACATATGTGCTCCATAGCTACCTTGATTGGTGGAAGAGGAGTGGCGCGTCTCCTCACGCGCAGACAGATTTACCCTAGTGCATTAAAGTATTATATTTATTTTCAATAAACTTCCCACATGATGTTAAGTAATGATATGTCATATAATACTCTTATATTAATTATTAAAACATAAAAATAATAATACATATATCATTTTAGGACAAAACTCTTAGTAAATTTAATAATGAATAATTATAAATAAATAATAAATCTAATTAATTATAACATTGTAATGTAGAGTTGTATGGTCAGAGACATTTGATTTTATTTTTATTTTATAACAAAAAATTAGAAATATTACCTTTTTTTTTCTGTTAGAATTAGAGTTCAAAATATGTTTCTATAATTCTAGAACTTCAAAATATATTTGTGTAATTAAATCAAATCTCAAGATCCGCAATGGTAATTATCTCATATATTTATACTCATTTATAAATCATCAAAGCCCTTTATTAACTCTCCTTTTCTTTTTGATTCATTATTTTGATTACATAACTATTAATTATGACACCTTTAACAAGTCCTTTAAAAAAATAAAAAAAATAAATGTTCATAAAAGATACTTTTTTTAAAATCTTAAGTATACCTTTAAATAATTAATATTACAAATAAATAATGATTTCAAACTCTATTGACCAAATTCTCTCTCCTCTCAAGAATTCTTAAGCTGATTTGCAGAAGAGAGAGAGAGAAGTAGTTTACAGAGATTAGAACACAATGGCTTCGCCACTGCCGCCGCCTTTTGTACTGCTCATCCTCGCCGCACTCTTCCTCAGCGCCACCGCGAGCTCCCAGCGGCAGCCACTCCTCACCACCAAGTATTACACCAAAACATGCCCTCAGTTCGAAAAGATTGTACAGGACACTACCATCAACAAGCAAATTTCCTCCCCCACCACCGCCGCCGCCACCCTCCGTCTCTTCTTCCACGACTGCTTCGTCGGAGGCTGCGACGCCTCAGTCCTCGTCTCCTCCACCCGTTTCAACAAAGCCGAGCGCGACGCCGACATTAACCTCTCCCTCCCCGGCGACGGCTTCGATGTTGTCGTACGCGCTAAAACCGCCCTCGAGCTCACCTGCCCTGGCGTCGTCTCCTGCTCAGACATCCTCGCCGTCGCCGCCCGCAACCTCGTCGTCATGACCGGCGGCCCGTATTACACCGTTCAACTCGGCCGGAAAGACGCGTTAACATCACGCGCCGCCGATGTCGAGGGAAACCTCCCACGCCCGACAATGCCCATGGATCAAATCGCCCAGATCTTCAAATCCAAAGGATTTTCCGTCGAAGAAATGGCGGCATTATCCGGCGCCCACACAATCGGATTCTCACACTGCAAGGAATTCAGCTCGAATATATTCAATTACAGCAAAACATCACAATCCGATCCCTCATACTACGCCGAATTCGCTAAGTCATTAAGATCCGCCTGCGCAGATTACCAGAAAAACCCAACATTATCCGTGTTCAACGATGTTATAACTCCGAACAAATTCGACAATGTTTATTACGATAATGTGCAAAAGGGATTGGGTCTTTTGTCGTCGGATCACGCTTTGAGCTCCGATCTGAGAACGAGAGGCTTCGTGGAGATGTATGCGAAGAATGAAACTGCGTTTTTTGAGGCGTTTGCGAGAGCGATGGAGAAGCTGAGTGTTTTTGGTGTGAAGACTGGAAATGGCGGCGAGGTTAGGCGGAGATGTGATGCTTTCAACAATTAAAAATTTAACTTTTCTTTTGTTTTTTTTTTACCCTAATTTATAATTGATATATTTGCGTTTTTTTTGTATTAATTAATTGTATTTGTTGTGTGTGTAATATATATTTATATGTATTTAATTAGTTGAAAATAATTGAATTTGATTTAAACGAAATTTTCCCAAAAATGATTTATTTATTTATTTTCACAATTACCTTTTGTGGTTTCATCTAGGAATGTAAATAAATCGAGTCGATTGGATAGTCTAATAAGCCGAAGCGATACATTTGCATTTATAATGTTTTACAGAGCTTTACCAATAGAATTAGAGTATGAGGTTTAACAGTGCTTTCATATATTCTTACAACATGATATGAATTTACTTTAATATTTACCAATAAATAAATATTTAACATGACACCACATTAAATTATGGTTTTTTTTAAGAGTGTTTGTAAAAATCCATACATCTTAAAAAATTCTTTCTTCACAACATAATAAGATTATTTTTTTTAACAAAAGACTAATTGGATTTCCTTTTTTACCAAATGATTATAATTTATTATTTAAAATTAATTTTAGATAAATCATAATCATTAGAAACATGAAGAAATTTTTGCACCTTCACAAAATCAATTCTTTTTTTTCTTAACATAAAATCTTGAAAATATAAAATCGCAACCAATGTAAAAAATAAGCATCAGAAGCCATGTGAAATTTACACCCCAAAAAACAAAAGGAAATTAAATTAGCTCATAGAAAAACCTCCATAACTCTCTCAACACGAGTTAGACCCAGTTCTCCGGCTACCCGGTCGACTCTGAGTCCGACTCAGATCATCCTCCGAGTTGAGAAGCTCCTCCCAATCAATTTCATCCTCCTCCTCGTCTTTCTCTCTCATCACCTCCAGGATCCTCCTCACTTTCATTTTTGTCCGCTCACTTACCGTTTCCTCCGCCTTCATCAACACGTCCTCCGCCCCAGCTTCTTTCACCAGCCCCTTAAACCTCAACCCACCACAACTGAGTCCATAAATCGCCGCCACGCAGCTCTCCCGTGTCGCCGCCGAGTCAAACTCGTCCTGTCTTAGGAAACTTACGAGACATTCCACCCCACCGCCGTCCAGCATCGCTGCCCGTCCCTCAACGCTGGCGGCTAAATTACACAAGACCAACATTGCGCGACCCGGCATGTGTCCGGATTTCACCATGCCCAACAAAATCTGGATGCATCCGAGTTTGATCATCTTAACCCGATTGCTCTGTACTAAGGAAAGGTGGTACAAAGCCAGAGATGAGTCGTGACGAGTCCTCTCCGATTCGGACCTGAGAGCGTGGAGAAGCGGCGGCAACGCGCCTAAAACCCCGATAGCTGTCTTGTTCTGATCGTCGAGGGATAAACTGAAAAGTGCACCGGCTGCGTGTTCCTGCGACTCAGCGGATCCGCCCCGGAGAACGTCGATCAGAGGCGGAACAATCCCTGACCGTACGATTTTAACCTTGTTTTGCTTCTCCAGAGACAGGTTCACCAACGTCGCGGCGGCATTCACTTGCAGAGTTGAATATCTGGAGCAGATTAAGGATTTCAAGGCGGAGAGAAGCCGCGGAGTGCAGAGCCCGACTCGGATATCTTCCCGGGTACGGGTCAGTTTCCGGAGGGAAAGCAACGCCTCCTCTTGTTCATAGATTTGAGAGCTTTTCAGCTTGGCTACGAGTTCTTCTTCTTCCAGTAAATTCGAGTTTGAGATTTCGATATCACAAGACGAAGAGGAAGAATAACACGAAGGTCCATTTGTGAATGAGAGAGGAGTTGCGAGCCGATTCGACGGCGTCATGGATTCTTCTGAACTCGTGACGGAGATCTCACTCGGAGTCCGAGTCAACTCAGTCGCTGAGATTTGGGGAATTAATTTGAGGACGATTTTTTCAGCGGAGTAAAAATCGATTGGTTTCGGCGGGTCGATGAGATGGTCTCGGCACCAGTTGAGTATGGTGGATTTGAGGGCGAGGTTGGGGATGACAGTGGAGAAATCCGCGGCGGCGCCGCCGGGAAGAGTGGGCTTGAACGATAGCGAAACGCAGGCGTTTACACAGTTCCGCTCGAATGTGTGGCCGGATGAAACTATCACTGGGTCCGCCATGATTAAGCCTGAAAGTGGACACAGAAACTCGACTGGAATCGAACTGGGTTGCTGCGTCTGAGTCTGATTTTGCCTCTTGAGATGAAGTGGGAAGGATTGAGATTTGTGGAAGGAAATCTTCCATCTCTGCTTATTCCCACTTCCCATTGAGGAGAAATCTAGGTAAAAATGGTGGAATTATTGACGAGGAGGAACAGCCAATAAATGGCGGATTACGGGAAAATCCATTGTTAAAGCGAGGAATGAGCAGTAATAACACGTTGAAAGAGATGGATTTAAGGTGATAATCTTCATACGAAGCAAAAAAGTGAGATATTTTTTTCTTTTTTTTTAGTTGATTGATTTTGAGAAGACGACTTTTTGGTCTGATGCAGAATTTTGGAGCTGATTAGATGGATGATTTACGTAATTTCTGGATATCTGTTGTCATGATTTTTAATCTTTTTATGATACTCTTGCGCTTTTTGAAGTCCTAGAAAAAATAATAATATTTTTGATGACTAATAGGTTTGATTTTTCTCACATATTGACTTTGGTGGAGAAGGATTGGAAAAATTTTCATGGAAAAATTTATAAATTCATCCGTCAACTATTAAAAATTAGAAATTTTAGGACACGATTTTAAAATATTTTGAAATTTCATCCATAAATTTACAAATTTACGGAAATTGCAGACAATTTTCATCAGAAAAATAATTTCTCGCTCGAAAAAGTTACATGACGAGCACGTAGCTTTTTCAAATGATTTTTTTTTTCTGCGAATTTTGTCCGTAGTTTTAACTATTTCAAAAATCATAGAATATGTTTTTAATGTTTTCAAACTTATGTCCTGAAAATCCTAATTTTCGATGCTTGACGGATGAATGCAAATGTTCCCTTTTTTCATAAGGTTTAAAACAAATTAGAGCTCTTCATGGTACTTGATGTGTAATAAAAAGAAAAATATATGAAAAGGTTGAGGACAGTGTTTAGGCAAAAAGGTAAATAGTAGAAGAGATGCAAGTCAACTTAAATGACAAAAGATTAGTGCTCATGCAGCTCTAATTAGTTTTTTCTTTGGTGGAATCAGCTATAATTAGTAATTGTTATTGACTTTCAACTTAATTGCTAAGTTTCTTTCTAGAAATAAAAAGAATTGTAAATTTATAAAACAAGTATATAATAATGTAACATATAAAACTCAATTAAATTAACTCATATTTGTATAAATCTGAGATGAATGCACGATACGATATGAATGCGATAATATATTTTTCTTTTCAATATCACTACTAAACATATTTCTGAGTTTCTGACACGACAAGATACTATACAGTAAATTCTTATATAAGAAGATCTCTACATCATATCTATATAATCTTAGTTTCTTAATGAAATTATATCTCAGAATGATTGTCAAGAAACGTAAAGATTACCCAATTAATTATTGAATGCAAATCGCGAATAATAATCATAGTTTTAACTTTTTGAACAGAACAAAAGTTGAAAATGAAAAGCTGAGATTATTAGGGTAATGCATAACTGGCTCGCACCATACACACACGGGTTCGATATTTTGGGAGGTTTTGAAATAGTAACATTAGTCTTTTTCATGCAAGAAGGGCCCTATCAGAACAGCTTTTCTCAATCCTCATTTCACATTTTGGACATTAATTAAGTGCAAAAGGAATTAGCATCTCCAAGGATCTTGCTTTTAGCTTTTAGCTTTTCTTCATCACACGCATATTTAATAGGGGTTTGATTATTTCATCGCCCGCTTAAGCACCCAGTACTTTAAAATTTTTGATGGTTTTTTTAATTTACTTAAAGAAAATTTACAAATTATAAAATAGGATTTAATAAATCCGATTCATAAGAAGATGCATAGGTCAAACATTATGTACACATAAAGCTAGCTCGATAAAAACCGTGAGTCAGATACACCTCCTGACCATTGAATCCTAGTTCCCCGCTGATTTGATGTATTCGAGCTCGAGTCAACCATTTAAAGAATTTGAACAAAATCAATCTTCTTCTGAATTCACCAGCCTTCTCACGAGCTTTTATCGTTAAATAATTATAAATTATATATTAATTTTCAAGCTCAAACTTGTGACTAAAATGTCGATATTTATCAAATTCAAGCTCAAGGCTGAAAACATACCAAAACTCAACTCTGACTCGTTTACATCTCTAAGAATATCTATATTATGTAATAATAAAATTTGTAGTTCTTGGGATGCAGATGGCCGGGCCATGACAACAAAGAAAGAACAGAATAAACATTTATGCTTCAACACTTTTACAAAAGGAAAAAGAGTATTTTCCTCTTTACAAATTGGCATATACCTTATGTTTCTTTCCTGTTGATAGAATATTGACCAATAGGCAATAGTCTTGTGAGTGATTGTGGTCCAAACCCAATCATATGGGGTGGCTGAGGCTCAAATCCAATTATTTAAAGTTTAAAACAGATCAATAATGCACAATTTTAGCTGTAACTGACGTCTACAGATCTCACTTGATTAAAGAAGATATTTAAACTATAAACAGGATAAATAATTGTCACATGCTTCTATGTTATCCACAAAAATTAAATTTTAATTAATTAGAAATAAGTGAAGGTTATTGCTGAGATGGTATTTGGGGCAACAACATTATATTTTCTTCATCACCGTACAAATTTACATAGATTGGGCATAGAATTACATGTTTGCCGTTGTTTCTTTGATCTCTTCCAATGAAATGGTCTGCAGAGCAGAAGGAAACACACTGTGAGAGCCTCTAATTCTAACGAAAACCTAAAAAACTTAACGAAAAGTTGTAAAATGACTAAATTACTCATAACATTTTTGTTATAGTATTTGCTATGCATGAAATGAGCGAAGTGATTAAGTTGTTGTCTAGTTAATAAAATGTTAGCATCTACTTGGAAATAAGAAAATGACTAATGACAGGACCTAAGTGTTAAGACAGAGCCATAATCAAGAGGGCGTCTCTGTAATTTTGAATAGTAGAGGGGGTCTTGCTGTATTTTTTCCTAAGTCGAGGGGGTGTAAATGTAATTATCCCAAGTTTTAAAGATTTTTTTAGGCTCAAACTCATCTAAAAAAACTTGAGCTGAAGTCAAGCTCATGTAAAACTCTAGAGCTCAAGCTCTGCTCATCTACAATGAAGCCTATTCGAGTTTATTGAGAAACCAAAAGTGCTACACTTTTGAGGTATAGAACTTCCAACTCCACAAATGTCCAATTTAAGAATAGGACCCGTCTCAAAGGTATAGAACTTCCAACTCCACAGATGTCCAATTTAAGAATAAGACCCATTAAGTGAAACGAGAAAAACATCTAGGAAATAGTCATACCTGATCCTCGCCGGCAAAATCATTATCAGGGGTTAGAAAAAGCATGCAATGGCACTCCTTTCTACAAAGGCAACAACAAAAATAAGTTAGCAAGATAATCGAAGCAACAACATTCTGGGCAAAATAAATCAATGATTAAACATTCATTCTACCCCAATCATATTTTAACATTGCATGGAACGGAATCTGGAGGAAACTACATAACAATTTACAAGGAAATTGCAACTAGGAACAATTCAGCTCATTATATTCCCGAAAAGACTATCTTAGGGCACATTGCGAAGTCTGTAAGCAACCAATGTTATTAACACTTGATGCTAGCTAAACCTACTTACGTTGGGTTTATCTCTACTTGTCAATTTCCATAAAAAGTGCATATTTATCGGAACAAGCCCAACAGTATTGACCCTCCTGGAGAACTACGGAGGAAGGCGAAAGCCCTACCGGTTGCTGCTCACCTGAAATGAAGGCCCACTCAGAAAACCTGGAGACTTATCTAAATCCTAGCCAATCTTTCCTGAATCCCTCTCCACCACATCTCCCCCGAACTTCTCTGCAACCCTAACTAACTGACCAAAATTTGATTTGGGTTGACTTCCTTGGTCGATGAATAGGTTAGCCCGGAGGTTGACAAAAGAATAGCTACTTTCACTACTCAAACTCTTTATACACGAACTTTATAGAATTGGACTAGTAAATATACCCAAAATAGTAATTTTAACTAGCATCATCAATACTAAAGACAATATTTCGAACTTCACGAAAAAAGAAGTGTAGTCACACTACAAATCTATGATATATTAAAAAAACAAGCTGGAAGAATGGCAACTTAAAAGATGAGGGCGGAAATATTTTCTTTTGTGTTTCGGGGAAGGGCATTGATGACTAGTGCTTGAATTATTTTGGTAGAAATTCTACCAAAGTCTATGTCAAGATCGCAATAAGAAATGGAAAATAGTACACAAAATCTTCAAGGCAACAAATTGTCAAGTTCTTGATTAGTATTAATCATTCCCTTTGTTTGACAAACTGAAATCATGAGCTAATAACAATAAACTTGTGTAAAGAGTTGGAGAATAAAAATACTAATAACTTTCCACCTCACGTTTGTTACAGAGCTGCTATTTGTAGTAATACAACTAACAATACAGAAAAGACATTAAGCATATGTACACTATTCAATAGTTAGATCTCAATCAAAATTATAACAAGTTCCATCACACATCCAAATGATTAAAAACCCAGGTTCCTAGGTCATTACCCACTCACTGGAATACCATATGCATACTTCATCAGACTCGAATTCCATCCTCAAACATAATATTGGTGTATATATAAAATTCAAAGAACACCACGAACTAAAGCATGCTTTATGAAGTTTGAACTCCAGATACACTTACAAGCTGGCAACAACATTTGAGATTGAACATTACCTTTCTCTCATAGGAACACAAGGGCAGTTCCAAAAGCCCTGTTGCGCCTCGGCAGGTTTATCGTCGTAGTGCCTGTAACCAAAACAATATGTAAGCATAACTAATGCAGATTGGATTATAGAAATTTGACATTTGAAATGAAACATAAAATGGAGAACACATGATTTCATCACAAACATTTTCCAGATATGAGTTATTACCTACAAGGGCAGAGAGGTGCACCCAGCGAATCCTTGTGGTCTGCCAATCCCTGTAAGCATAATTGAGACAGCACAATTATTCAGTGAAAGTAATTACTAATCTAAATTCAAACATTTGCTTTTCCTATAATCTACATTCAAACATTTGCTTTTCCTCATACTATCATGGATTAATTAAGATATCATATCTAGGCAAGAAATCTTTTAGAAACCTCAATAATTAGGAGTAAGAAGAGATCAGGCTGGAATACTAATCTTTTTCAATTCCAACAAAATTTATTCCGAAAACTTAAATGCAATTTCCACTAGATTCAGGATCTAGGTAGGCTGAAACTCTTTGTTAACACATTATCATGTCATAACAAGCCCTAAACTGTGGCCACCGTCATTAATTCCAGTTCTGCAAATACTATCACATTCTAATGAACTTTTTAGAGAAACGCTAATATCAGGAATCCATAATTTTAGATTAACCAGCACCAACTATCAGCTTTGACTAGTGAAATTCACTAGTATATCAGCTAAAATTTTCAATTTCTATCTATGCTCAAATCATTTCTAAATTACTTCTAATTTCGTTAAAAAATTACAAAAAAAGAAGTAAAAGAGTAGTCGAAATGAACACCTTGATGACAACAGAGGTAACACTTTTATCCGAGCAGAAATACGTGCCGGACTTCCTCGCATACTGCTCCGAGAATTTCCTCATTATTTCTACCGATTTCTCCGTCGGCTCAACTGAAAAATCGCGCAAAATCAGCTCAGCATCTTCATTTCCAACTATTTAAGAAAAAATCATCCAAACAAAAAAAGGAAAGATATATTTAGATGATTACCTTGAGCCAGGACGACGTGGCGGAGACGCGAAGACGGCCGCCGCGGGGAAGCGACGGACGAAACGGCGAAGCCAACGCTGTAAGAGGTGGAAGCTTGTAGAGCTCTCATGGCTGATATTTTTTAATTTGTTAAATAATTATTTTTTCTGTATTTTGAAGTTTTCTAGTCGCCACTTAGATTTTGATATCTATCTACGAAATTTTGGTGAGATATTTTTAGAGGAAAATCGATCCGTGTGTGCACCACACGTTGGCGAAATATATCGAGGATGAAATTACTGTGTTACCCTCACTCCTACACCAGGGGAAACGTATTCGGGTTTGGGCTAAATCTGCGAATATATATAATTATGTAAATTGCATTTGAGTATTCTTAAATTTTGTTTATTTATAAATAAATCTCCATTATTTAAGAAATTATTATTTAGTTCCTAAGATTTCAATATATGTAGAAAACACCCATACTTCATTTTACATGCAATATTAATTAGTTCTCTCCTATGATGCATGACACTCCTAAAAATCATAACCTGCCGTGTCGTGTTGCGTCTGACAACGTGTCGGACACCAGTATCGGACACTTCTCTAGTGTAAAAAATAAAAAAAAATTCGTGTCGCCGTATCTGTGACGTATCGTATCCATATACGTATTTCATAAGTTTTTATAGATATAAGCAACACCCAAAATCATTTATTTTAACTTATATTGTATACATTTAAATTTCACCACCGATTTAAAAGCAAATGTTGACCAATTTAGGAACTTATTTGTAAAAATATTAACCAATTAAGAGACTTATATGTAATAAATGTACTTAAATGGACCTGAATGTAAATATAATAAACGTCAAAGACTCAAATATAATTCTTCATTTAAGGTTTGATTTGAGAGCTGGTTAGGCACTGATAACCTAATTATGTCGCAAGTCATAATTAGAAGTATTATCATAATTGTACTAATTAATCTCATGATTAAGGGTAGATATAAGTAAGCAAAGAATGATCATCCTATTTCAATTAATCACTTCTAATTGTAGTATTTTTATAGTTAATTTTTGTTTTCCTTTAATTAACTAATTAACAGCGATCGATCAACAACCATGATTAACAATTATTCTAGCAATTAAAACTAACAAACAATCATTACGAAATTTAGGGAAATTACTGAGTGAAGCACGGATACAAATACGGACGACACAACAACACAATACAGATGCAACGATACGAATTTTTTTTTGTTATTTTATACTAGAAAAGTGTCGGACACAATACGATAAGGCATAGTAGCATAGTAGAATTTTTAGTATTTCTATGTTAGTATTATAAGTAAAATATAACCCCTTATTCTAATTTAACCAGACATCTGAAGATGCAGTTATATATATATCATTGCTAAAATGAGTTTTTACAATTGTTCTTTCTGACTGAGAACGTTGGATAGATGCAGTTTAAGAACAAAAACAAATTCATAAAATAGAGAAAACTTAAAGCCTTTACCAAGAATAAAAGGCAATATCTTAGAATCTTAAATCTTGATTTCACTACTTATATTAGGCCCACAGGTTGGATCATATAATTAATTAATGTGTAGATCAAAAGAATTCTACAAAAAACATATACTTTCTGGAAAAAAACAAAAAAAAACATACACAAGAACTGCCCACAGATTATCATATTTATTATTGCAAGAACAAAGAAATTCAGATACTTGAAGAGTTTTTACTGAGGCCTCGATCTCATATAGCTATTAATAATTGTAGAGCTGATGAAGAAATAATCTCAAGTACTGAAAGTGTGTAATATTCATCATATATGATAACTGAAAACATAAAGATATGCAGATGAAATTTAAGAAATACAGACATACAAACACCAAGTAAGATCAATCAAACCCTAAAATCAAGCTCTTCAAACCCTAATCTCCACCAACACAAAAATGGCTTATTTTTGGCTGAAGCACACTGTGTCTGTGCTTCTATTTCTTAAAATTCTTTTGAACTAAAATTTCATAATCATTAATACAAGATCTGAAAATAAGTACCTTTCATCACAGAGAAAAAAGAAAAAAAAAAGACAACCTTTTAATAAGCTCCCGCATAGCGAAGAAATTAAACCAGTCACATTAATCTTGATCTAGCTAGCACAAGTAAAATCGGACCATGATGCTTGATTCCCCCTTCAAGACAAAGCATTATAACTAAACATCGAAAAGTAGATGATTTTGAGGATTTCTTGGTAAGAAAAAAGTGAAGCCAGCTAGCCTTATCTTTTTCTCACACAAAAAACCCCAACTTCATCATTATCTGCTGACAAAATGATGCCTGTATTTCTGAGTACTGACCCATAAATTGTTCTCTTTTATCTGCACAGAAATGATGAGGGTTTTGACCCAACCTGCAGAATAATTGTGGGTGTAATGATGGCGGCGGAGCTGCTGGTGGCGGTGGAGCTGGTGGCGATAACATCATGATCGTGATTGGGTTTTGGAATTCTTCGAAAAAATGAAGCGCAGTTTATATAGAAGGAAAAAAATCGGCCTCGCAATGTTTTGCGTGCCGTCTGTTTCTTTCCTTCTTTTCGATCTATATATATGTAAAGGATTAATTGTTATATTTTTTTCTTTCTAATTTATTTTTTTCTAAATCTTTATTTCGTATAAGGATGGAGACATTATGTGGGGGTAATATTGTTGGCATTAATGGAACTCAATTTAGGAAATCTGTTTTTGTTTTCCTAAGAGAGAGGCCAGTAATATCATTTCAATTAAAAACGTTTGAAAATTGTTGAAACTTGTATTTGTATTATTCTACATATAATAATGGGTATGTGGACGTCAATTCAGGTCAATTCCCATTTTCTTTTTTAATTATAAGTTTCAATTTTTTTACAATTTCGTTTTTTTCCATAGTAATCTTCAATGTTTACTGGAAAAATAGTCAGCATTGTCAGTAATACTCCATTACAACCATCGCGTATTGAATAATATATTTTGAGTATGAGATTTCTTAATCAGACCAAAAAGACTAATTTGTCATTTTTTATAACATGTGTAACTCATTTATTTTGTTACTCAGACATAATATTCTCTTAGATTCCATCGAAAATTATATTAGATACTAACTTATAAAGAAAAATAAAAGTTAGACACTAATTTCTCAAATTTTGAAGTCTATATACCAAAACGTAAAAAGGCTCCAAGTTCAGGGTACAAAAAATATTTAACCCTAAATAAATTGATGTAAACATATATATACTCAATTTCTTGAGATGTTGTTGTACACATTTGGAGTATTAAAAATATCAGTATTTAATAATGCGTTAGAATTTATTATTCACTGTCATATATCGATCCGAAAGGTAGCTTATAAAGTTGGAGTTTTATATATGAACCATACAAACGTCATTTTTAATGTTCATACATTCAATGTTGGATAAATGCTATAATTTCGGCGTCACTGCTCGCGCTGCACGATTGCAACTGAGAGGGCACTAGTTTAATTAGCTTTGTGCTTGCTTAATCTAACGCGGACGAACACTGCAACTGCCGCACCGCCACTTGAGCCACGCGATTGCAACTAAGAGAACAATGATATACTCTGATATAATAATTTATATACCAACTTGTATTTGACCTACATAAGAGTCACACCTCTAAAAAATAATTTATTATGTTAGAGAACTCATGGCTAATAATCCCTACATTTAATACCTATACACTCTCGGACAAATTCTCACTAAACTTTCATAATTTTAGTGAGAACTGAGAACCAAAACCATAACAGTAACCCAAGAAAAATGCATATTACAATGCTACTTTATGATTATATGTGCTGACCAAAAACAATAAAAAATTTATGATTATATGTAATTTATTTTACACCATTTGATAGTTTAACATGTGATGTATTTAAAAAATTTCCCCAATTTTATATGATCTTATCCTAATTGGGTTGAGAAGATTGGATAGTTCTCTATTTGATCAAGCATCAAACAAGTTATATGAAATGACTTGTAATAAACGGACATGACTATACAACTCTCCCATCGCCGTAAAATGTGGAAAAAAATGTACCATAATTATTGTTCACACATGGTTTCTTGAATTGTAGTAAAGAGTATAAGCTAAAAATGCACTCAAAATAGCCCCCACGAAGCTGCAAAATAAGGCAAGTTCCTTCACAACACATGGATAAGTTCACTTTTCGACAATTATTGAACTCTTTCCTTGTAACTCATTTATGATAATTTGAATATATAAGTTCATAAGTAATGATTGCACTCATATATATATGCTGCATAATTCTATATAGTCCAAATGTGGTCCATATTTCCTACTAGTTATAACGTGGGCATGTGTTTTCTAGTTGGGGTTATTTCTCCTCTATAAGCATACAAGAAATGAAAGGGAAAACTTTTTGGGGGTCCAAGATTAGCTGTTGTTGGCCACCTATGAAACACAGACACAAATACTACATGACATAGTAGAATTTTTAAAAGTGTCCGTGCATTATAATTGGCTACCCTGTACAATTTGTTGCAAATGGGAAGTTTTCTTTATGAATAAAAGGATCTATGGTGAAAGAATGAAGATTCTTTCATGGTGGTAGATCAATTGGTCTAGACATTGATTTTGTAGGGAATGATACAAAATCGATTCTTGGATGAAATATAATGTACCAAAATTTGCCTAAATGCATGCCCTACAATCCTACATGTACCCTCAAGAACTTTTGTGATAAATTCTTGGTTGGACGGTTCCTAGGTCCTGTCCTTGCATCGAACAGTCAAGATTTCGTAAAATATTTGATTTATTTGATAAAAAAAATACTAATATATGATGTCATTTGGACTTTTGTTATTTGGTGCATGATCAAACCCCCATGCTCGATCTATGCATAAATTCCTAATTCAACCCGTTTTTTTGAGAATTCATACATACACTCGATTTGAACCCCACATATGCATCAAATGATTCAGATTGCAGCACATATATCTTTCATTATCTGAACCCTTTGGTCCATAAGTCGAGCTGAACACCTGGCTCGTACAAAAACTTCTCCTTCATATGAAAATTGACATTGCTTGTGAGCAAGTTATAGAAAGTGTAATAGCTCTCCAAAATTCAATTCTAAAGCATAAAAGCAGCCTCAAGAAGCAGTTCGACTGTTCGACAGTAATATTTGCAGTAAGGTTCAAGAATGTTATTATCATAATTATCCTTGAATGATATGTAATCATCCTCACATTAATTCAAAAGCAGTACCTCAACAAACAACATTAAGGGATGGACATGAATATCCAAGACGACCGAAGGATTACAACACTAAATAACATAAGAAACTGAGAAGATTAAACGTACCTCTACAAAATAACTATCAAAATGTGTGTCAAATAGCTAAGTCTTTTCCAGCGTGGAAGCATTGAGAAAAACTGAGAAGTAAGAGCCTATTTACTGAATAAAACTATAGAACGAACATGCATGCCTAAAGCATTACGGTGACAATCTCTTAAGCAAGTGCAAGAATACGCCAAGATATGTGCGGTAAATTGAGCTATACTGATACAAATGCTATATATAAACCACAGATTTCAAGACAAAGAAATGCATTAATGCTCTTATTAGGTATCTACATGATCTTGAGAGCATATCAGTCTCACATAATTATAAAAGTGATCGGAAGAAATAAACCACGTTTGAGAGAGAGAGAGTCTATAACTTGTAATCAATCCATTCCCTCACGTCCATCTCTGTCATTCTGGCAACACAGATAGCTCAACACCTCAATTGAGCCCATTTCGTACGGAAAGAAATTTCTTATTAGAAAAGATCATTGAACAGATTTAATCCCTTAGATACCAAAGGGTTCATCAGCCAGAACACAAAAGCTACTTTAGTACAACATGAAGAAAGCACTATCATTACTTCATTAGCTTGAAACAAATGAAGTCATTCCACAAACTCATTCACACTGCACCAAATGATCATGTGCTACAGAGCTCAATATTGCATACTTGTAAAACAAATGTATCATAGTTGGACAGCTCTAAGTAGAAAATTCAAAATTCAACCATCTACCAGCGAGAGGAAGAAGACATCAAAATGCCATATATCAAGAACGAGTAAACAATTCAGGAAAACTCATGAGATAGTAAATATTACATCAACAAGAGGACCATACATTCATTAATGTTGTACTGTGGACCAAATAATATAACATTGCCTACATAATAAAGAATCAAGTAAAACTCAATCACTACAAAAACATTCTCTAATTTACCTCAAGGATGAGAACCATGACCATTAACTGTCGATTCTGTTGACTCGGGATCCACCACAATTGCCTTTTGCATTTCCACGCTTCTCATTTCTTTAATCCTATCTTCATCATCTTCATCATCAGATTCCAAAGTGAACTGAGAATGATTTCCTTGGTGCATTTCTCCAAGAGGCTTATACCTCATAACCTCCCGATTAATCCCATACATTTTGCAGAAAACAGAGTACAAACAAACAGCTATAGTAACAAGAAGAGCTAAATGACAGTTAAATTGCAGAGTTGCAATGGCGCGCCCACGATGATAATCCATATGTCCTTTGCATTTAATGGTGTAATTTCCCCTGCTTTTTTCTTGCAAAGTACATCCATTCGCTATCAAATTGGAGTGAAATGAAAATCCCATTTGCAGAGTCCACATTCCATGTAGAATTAACCCAATCCCACGCCCCAATTTAGGGTAATTCGATTTGGGACTTTTTAATTCAAAAATAGTGGAGAATAGGCATATAGCAATCGGCACTAAGATGAGATCATAGTAACGATTCTCAATTCCACTCGGATCTTTTTTCTGTGCGTAAAACAACAAGAATTCCTCTCCGAAAGCAAACGCACCGATCAGATTGAGGAGCTTCATAGGGAATCGGAAAGAGTGTTTGGTGTTTCGCAGAAAGCCTAGAACGGAATACAGGAGAAATAGAAATGCGATTGTGATTACCTCCAACTGTAAGGCGAAACCCGTGTTGTCTTTTGAGTTAACGGCGTCGGATAAGGAGATGAAAGAGTTGATAATGATGAGGAGGGAGAGGACGGCGATCATAAAAAAAGTTACCGTCGAGGAAAACGATGTCGTCTTGAGCTTGGGTCTGCTAATCTTTTGCGGCGGAGAGCCTGGCATTTCTGAGGATGAATACGACGACGGTATTTCTCTAAGAGATTCGGCGGCGGAGACGAGTGATTCCCACCCACCGATTAGAATCAACGCGCCGCCGGCGACTGTGTAGGTGAACAATCCCATTTGTTGACTTATCGGGATGAACGCCCCGTAGATTGATCTTGATTGAGAAGAGTTGGAGTAATTATATGGAAAAAGGGAAGAAAATAAGCTCAAATCTGTTTATATATTGGGTCAACGATTCGGATCGAGGTTCTAACACGGCGGAGCACGGCTGAGCTACAACGTTCGGTGCCGCTAAAAATGGTAAAAATGAAAAGTTAATAGCTGAAGATAAAGATTTGACTATTACATAGTACCAACTGATTGGTAAAAATGTATTTATCTTTCTTATTTTATTCAAAGTTTTGAATTATACAAAAATTATTCGGATTCACATTATCTAAGTTATAAATCATATTTTATTTAATTACTATAAAATTTTAATTTATATAACAATGTACACTTTTTTTTTTTTTGAGAATTTCTTGAGAGTTTTTGGGTTTTTAAAAATTCAGATATAAAATATTTGACCCAAATTTTACATTTATCCTAAATATATTTTAATCTTATATTTATGTTTAAAGGATATTCTTGGAAAATGCTCAATGTGTTGAGGGGTGAAAATTGTCATTTTCATCTAATAAAATATTCTATTTTTAATTTTCGTTCCATATATTTCAAGATTTTCAATTTTAGTCCTGTAATGTACGAATATTCTTCAATTTTGTTCTGAAGCCTCTTTTTCGTCAAATCTTAACAAAGAATGCACGTGAAATATTCTTCAATTTCGTTCCAAAATCTTTTTTCTGTCAAATCTTAACATAAAATGCACGTGAAATACAAGATATTCGTACATTATGGAACTAAAATTGAAAATTCCGAAATATATGGAGTTAAAATTAAAAACGAAGTAGTTTATGAGATGAAAATGACAATTTTCTCATTTTAAGGGCATCATAGTGAAATTATATTAAAAGTAAGGCAAAATATCACTTTTGGGCTCTAAAAGTTCACATTTGTGTCATAGTATAGTCCATAATATTCTAAAAGTGATACACATTAGTTCCATCATTTACAAAAAATAAGTTTATCATCTTTTTTTTTAAGAGAGTGTATCATTATTTTTGTCAGCCTGATCTAATACCATGTTAAGTAGGATGGTTGAACCTAACTCATCACAAAAACTAGCTAATGAGGTAAGAGTTACCCAAACTTATAAGGTATGTAAAAATTTAGTATTAATCAATGTGGAATAGCCAACAATTTTATTTATCTAAACCAGAACGAATTAAATAGAAGAAACACCAAAATCCTAAAATCCAAGTTGCCTCCTAAATGCTTCCCTAACTAAATATTAATGAGCAACTCTATTACCTGTTCTACGAATTGAACCACACTCCGTCGATGATCAGTAGGTATAATAATGCAGATACATTCTCATTTTATATCATCTCCTAATACCAATCTATAAATTCTGAATTTATCCATTCAAAGTTACAAGTTGGCAAATTTTTTAGGCAAGTGGTATCAATTTATAAACATTATTAATTAATTCTAATATAGATTAGAATTAACATGAAAATTAACTGTAACACGGACATGCTACGACCGCGCTACTTATAGTCTTCTCTTCTAAATGCCAGAGCCTTGAAACTAAGAAAATCACATCTCATTCAACTATCTTAGGATTAATTATACTATACTATACTATACTATACTTTTTTTGATATACTATTTTTTTTGGTCAGATATACTATACAATACTATACTAATATATAGTTCCATAATTTTTCTCCCTTTTTGATGGAGAAAACATGTAATAAATTTTCTTGAATTTCTTTGCAAATTGCCAAATTGTAATGTAGACCACTACTAATAAAAATGTATATAAATAGACATATACACTATAAGCAAGAACATACATTGCAATATTCTAAGACTTTCAAATTTCTTTCTTGATACTAATTCATCATGGAATTCAAAGTTTTTAAGCTTTTATCCTTCATTTTCCTACTTCTCCAACTCCACTTTGTTATTGGCCTTGCCAAGAGAGATATCCTAAGTCATGACCAAAACTCATCACCTTTTGATTTCATCAAACAATTAAATGGAGCTCACAAGGGTATGAAAGCCAAAGGAGTTCACCAACTCAAACACTACCTCAAACAATTTGGTTATCTTGAGAATCCAAACCAAGACGATGATTTCGACGAATCCTTAGAATCTGCTATAAAAACCTACCAACAAAATTACCATATTAACCCAACGGGGCAAATAGACGATGCAACAATCTCAAAAATGACCACCCCTCGATGCGGGATTCCTGATATCGTTAACGGTACTAACACGATGGTTGACAAAAAGCACGCCTCTAGTTCGAGCCCAATTCATATAGTGTCACACTACAGTTTCTTTCCTGGAAGTCCCAAATGGCCAGCTACTAAAACACTTTTAACCTATCAATTTTTGTCGAATATGCCTCAAAACGCTAGAGACGCTACAAGACGTGCCCTTCAGAAATGGGATTCTGCTACACGCTTCTCATTTGCGCTGGTTGCAAGTGGTCAAAGACCTGATCTCGCGATCGGGTTTTTTCGGGGAGACCACGGAGACGGAGCCCCGTTCGATGGCCGTTACGGAGTTCTGGCCCACGCTTTCGCTCCAACCAATGGGAGGTTTCATTTTGATGCTGACGAGCTATGGGTCGACGGATCGGTTCCAAATTCGGTCGACTTGGAAAGTGTTGCTATTCACGAAATCGGACATCTTCTTGGGCTAGGACATAGCTCTGTTGAGGCAGCAGTCATGTTTTCTGGTCTTCGAGGTGGACAGGTCAAAACTACTCTGCAACCAGATGATATTGATGGAATTAGAGCTTTATATGCCTAGTGTCCGAAATAAATTACGACATATCATGATCGATGGAATAAAATAAAACATGATATGTGATAAGAAGTTTTCTTGTTTGAAAGATCTAATAATAAAGTGGTTTCTCTTTGATTTCCGTTTTGTAAGGTCACTTTATATATGAAATAAACTTTTGTTGTTCATATTTAAAGCCTTCTTTACATTTTAAATACATGACGAAACAATCAGAAAAGCAGCTCTAGAGCAAATTGCACAACAAATAAATCCATAATAATAAACAAAGACAAATCTTCCCTCATATTCTATGATATTACGTTTTACTCATATCAAGTTTTATCGTTAAAAAAAGCAATATTTACTTATATTTTTTGGTTTAATAAAAGTATTTAGCTCTAAAGTATTAAAAATGTTATCGGTGATTAATCCATTAAAAGTAAAGGCTGATCATTGACTATTTGACACAAATTGATCAAGAAGCTAAGCGGTTTAATATATAAGAATAGCCAAAACGTGAGAAGCCATTTTATAAATGATATTATATGGATTCAACATTTTTTACAAACATTATATTCTTTTAATTCTTTTCAAAATAAAATTAATTATAGAAAATAAATTCAATTGGTTCGCAGAACGATATCTCTGAAAATAGGAACAATGATAAAAATTCAGAAATTGTGAGTTGTGACCTATTATTTCATAACTTACATAATCTGATAAACTATTTACCATAATTAAGCCAATTAAATTCTATTTATTCAAATACTCACTTGAGAAACTATCGAAGGAATATTACACCTAATTAAGCATGATATTAATTAATTCTTGGTCTCTTGGAAAACTCGCTATATTATATAAAAAATTATTACAATCTAGCTACTTTTGTATACACTGGTGGAGCCATATGTTAATGAGGGGTACATTTGACCCCTCAAATTCTATAAGCCTTTATATATGAATTGTATATATAGATATATTTTTAAAATTTTAATTCTATTTTATTTGATTGACCCCTCTAAAAACACTATAATATACAAAGATGAGGGTCAATATAATTAGAATTTTAGGAAATATTAGAGAATTATATTCATTCTCAAATTATACGCTTAAGTTCGGTTTATTTATCAAGATAAAATGAAGTTCTTCCATATGTATGTATAACTTAGAGTATTTTTGTAACAAAAAAGTTTTAACCCGTGCACTTGAAACAATAAATTTGTTAATATTAAGTTTTTCCTATTCAACTTGACTTCATCTACAAAAAAATTTTTAGTATTAAGTCTCATCTGATCCTCCCTGAAGCAAATTTCTGGTTCCGCCACAGTAAACATTAGAACGTACGAAACGATATATTATTTTAGCTAAACTTCATGAAATGATCAAACATTGGCTAATCTAGAAAAACTGAAATCAGACTGAATTATTGTTTTAGCTAAAGTTAGATCACGAAATCAAACATTGACTAATCTAGAAAAACTGAAATCAGACAAAAATCTAAGCCATCATGAAAACGTTGACCAAGGAAAGTAATAATTAACCATACAAAAATAAAAAATTAAATTAAAAGAAAAGTGACTCGATCCCCTCCAGTTTGGGTTCGAGCACATCCCAGTAGCTAGAAATGTTGATGACCCAGCAGAAATATGCAATTAATTTCCTTGAATTTATTTACAAATTTTCCAACTGCAAAGAGCTCGGCTGTGATGTATGAATACAGACACAATACGGACACGACGACAAGAATTTTTTGTTGACATTTACCACTAAACACGGCACAGTATACAATAGTTTTTTAAAATATCCGTGCATTAGAGATGATCGTCGACTAATAATAGAAGGAATGGATATATATGTAGTCCAAGCCGCCTCTCCACGTACATAAGAATGTATATAAATAGAGACACAGCTAGCAAGACTACATACATTGCAATCTAAGACCAATTTCTTTCTTGTTAATTATAATTAATCATGGAATCCAAAGTTTTTAAACTTTTATCCTTCATTTTCATACTTATCCAACTCCTCTTTGTTGCTGGCCTTGCCAAGAGAGATATCCCAAGTGTCCAAAACTCATCACCTTTTGATGTCATCAAACAATTAAATGGCTGTCACAAGGGCATGAAGGTTAAAGGAGTCCACCAACTCAAAAACTACCTCAAACAATTTGGTTATCTCGAGAATCCTAATCAAGACGATGATTTCGATGATGCTTTAGAATCTGCCATCAAAACCTACCAACAAAATTACCATATCAACCCAACAGGACAGATAGACGATGCAATAATCTCAAAGATGACCACCCCTCGATGCGGGGTTCCTGATATCGTTAACGGTACAAACACGATGGTTAACAAAAATCACGTCTCTGTCTCTAGTCCGGGCTCGAATATTCATACTGTTTCTCACTATAGTTTCTTTTCTGGAAATCCCAAATGGCCAGCAACTAAAACAGTATTAACATATCTGTTTTTATCCAACACTTCCCAAATTGCTAGAGATGCTACAATCCGTGCCTTTCAAAAATGGGATTCTGCTACACGATTCTCATTTTCGCCAGCTCCACGTGGTCAATTACCTGATCTCGATATTGGGTTTTACGGCCGTGGCAACCACGGAGATGGATTCCCGTTCGACGGCCGCTTCGGAGTCCTGGCCCATGCTTTCGCTCCAACCAGGGGGAAGTTTCATTTTGATGCTGACGAGCAATGGGTCGTTGGATCGGTTCCGGATTCGATCGACTTGGAAAGTATTGCTCTTCATGAAATCGGACATCTTCTTGGGCTAGGACATAGCTCAGTTGAGACAGCAGTCATGTTTTCTGGTCTTGCTGGTGGACAGGTCAAAACTACTTTGCAGCAAGATGATATTGATGGAATTAGAGCTTTATATGCATAGTATATATCTGAAATAAATTACGACATGCATGATGCAATTAAATAAAACATGAGATGTGATAAGATAGAGGATCCAGGTCCTCGCTAAATACCGCTAAATCACTTTTATTTTTTATATTGAATCTCTAATTGTGTTATTAGAGACCTTATTGTTACAATATTCTAGCAAAATAACTATTAATTATTATAAATGTATTAATTCTAATAATTTTATTGAATTACTTTATCGTCTTTTCACATAATTTTACTACAATTTTTTATTTGTAGAATTTTATTATATAATTAAATTATTATTATTTTATATACATCTGTTTGTATTGTTTATTAGATCTTTTATTAATTATTAAATTGTATTTTTTTAGTTTATAGAATAATAATTACTATTATTTTATTTTTTTAGATGTAATAAAATATTTCAGTTGTATACATTTTTTTAAAGACTGAATATACATAAAATCAATATAAATAAATATAATAAGTACTATAACAATATTAAATTAAAAGAATCCTTATTATAAAAGACTTCGGTATGTCTTTTATGTCTTTTAGATATAGTATTAGATATGTTATGACATTATTTCTAATTTAAAAAAGAATTTTATTTTTACTTAACTAAAATTTTTTCAAAATTAATACAGAATTACCTAATTATTCTTTAGATGATGATTATTGAAAATATTATTTCAAGGTTTATCTTAGACGATTAATAAGTTTCAAGCTGAAATTCGAAAACTATACATACTTTTATAATAAAAAAATAAATAATAAATATAGATATATAATATGTGTTATTATGGTTTTATATTAATCAAATTAGATTAGAATTTAATTAAAAAATTTATTTACTTTTATCTCCTTTATATATATCAACTTATTTATTTGTTCGTTTTTTTTATAGAATATCATGTTTTTATCTTTTTGCCCTAGGTACTATATGATATATAACAGTAAATGACTGGAAAAGAAAATAATGGGAATAATTTCTAATGCTATTTACCATTTATTACTTTAAAGGTCGGCAAGATTTTTCCAAATCATTTTAAATAACAAATTCAATGCTATTATTTTATTAGTCTACATAATAGCATTATTTTTAGGAAACTTTGATAATTGATATATATATGATAAGAATTCTTTTTTTTAAATTTCTAGAATCCTATCCCTATTAGAATTCTAGTATTATTAATTAATTTATTATTATTATTTAGTTTATTATTATTATTTATTAAAATTTCTATAATCCTATTCCTATTAGAATTCTAGTATTATTAATTAATTTATTATTATTATTTATATAATTATAGATTTACCTATTTGTACGTTTTTTTAATAAGAATATGTGTTATTAAAGAGGTATTTTAGTCCTCACAAAAAAGTGACAAACTACTCATACTTTTATAATATACATAGATAAAGGCACAAATCCTTCATTTTATACATGTTCAATTCACAATTCACCAAGGTCTTCCACTGATTTGAGTGTTGATTTAGGAATTTGGTGCAACTAAGATTCATAACAACGAGAGGAAAAAGGAATTAGAAATTTAGGTTTCACCATAGTAAATTTACAATGTAGAGTCTGGTTTTAATTTGTAATCCAATTGATTAGAATAAACAACAAATTAAACAGGTTGTCAAAGTTACCTGTAGCTAATTAATAATGACCAACAACCAAGAGGGTGTGATTAAGTGAAAGTGACTCATCCATCCTTAAGGTAAATGTCAGAGGTTCGAATCCTAACTTTGGGTATGAAACAGTCTTAAATCTCCTAGTCAACTGTCTCACCATTTGAGATGACTATAATTCAGCAAGAGGACTAATCACTGTAGTCGACGGTGAAAGCCCTGAATTATAATTCAAATAGAGGGTGTATTTTTAACGAGGGGAAGGCTTTTTAGGTGGTGCTATAACTCGGAAAACCTGATGCCAATAGCTAATTAGAAAATCTACGGACCATCGATGAGTAGGTAAATCCGTTTAAAGTTAATTTCAAGTTGGCTAAGTGCATGGTATCCATTCTTATCTATTATTATTCTAATTAATATATATATATAGATCTGAAAATGAAAATTAAATCCGTTTAAAGTTCAAGCTGCAACATGGACATGCTACCGCGGCGCTACTTAAAAGATAACGCTACTGATCATAAGCTTTTTACTCTAAACGGCATAGCCTTGAAAGTTGAAACTAAGAAATTAAGGAAAGCACATTTCATTCAACTATCTTAGGCATAATTATACTATACTATAACCATTATCATATAATTATATTGTCAATTCAACCAAATCATTCAATTTCCGGAAAGAACATGTAATAAATTTCCTTGAATTTCTCTGCAAATTGCCAAATTGTAAAGTAGACCACTACTAATAGAGGGCATGAATATTCAGATAAGAATGTATATAAATAGACATATACACTAGCAAAGGACATACATTGCATTCCAAGACAAATTTCTTTCTTGATACTAGCTAAAATTACTCATGGAATTCAAAGTTTTTAAGCTTTTATCCTTCATTTTCATACTATTTCATGCCCTCCACTTTGTTATTGGCCATGCCAAGAGAGATATCCTAAGTCATGACCAAACCTCATCACCTTTTGATTTCATCAAACAATTAAATGGAGCTCGCAAGGGTATGAAAGCAAAAGGAGTTCACCAACTCAAAAACTACCTCAAACAATTTGGTTATCTTGAGAATCCAAACCAAGACGATAATTTCGACGAATCCTTAGAATCTGCTATCAAAATCTACCAACAAAATTACCTTATCAACCCAACAGGACAGATAGATGATGCAACCATATCAAAAATGACTACCCCTCGATGCGGGGTCCCTGATATCATCAACGGTACAAACACGATGCTTGACAAAAAGCATGTCTCCAGTTCGGGCTCGATTCATACGGTGTCTCACTACAGTTTCTTTTCTGGAAATCCCAAATGGCCAGCCAATAAAACACTTTTAACCTATCTATTTTTATCCAATACTTCCCAAAATGCTAGAGACGCTACAATAAGAGCCTTTCAAAAATGGGATTCTGCTACACGCTTCTCATTTGCGCCCACTCCATTTGGTCAAAGACCTGATCTTTCGATCGGGTTTTACGGCCGAGGCAACCACGGAGATGGATACCCGTTCGACGGCCCTTACGGAGTCTTGGCCCACGCTTTTGCTCCAACCAGTGGGAAGTTTCATTTTGATGCTGACGAGGCATGGGTCGTTGGATCGGTTCCAAATTCGGTCGACTTGGAAAGTGTTGCTATTCATGAAATAGGACATCTTCTTGGGCTAGGACATAGCTCAGTTCAGGCAGCAGTCATGTATTCTGGTATTGCTGGTGGACAGGTCAAAACTACTTTGCAGCAAGATGATATTGACGGAATTAGTGCGTTATATGCCTGAAATCAATTGTTGCATGATTTAATTAAATAAAACCAGGGATATGAATGTTATAATAAGTTTTCTTGCTTTGAATTAATGATCTAAATAAGAAGGTTTCTCTTTGCGTTTCGTGTTTTATAAGGTGAATGTAGCTTACAGAAATTATGAAATAGACTTTGTTATTTATCATCTGTTTTTTAATTTAGCCCTCTAATCTTTACATTTTTTTTTTTTTGGTCGATCTCTAATCTTTACATTTGAAATACATGACAAAACAATCATGAAGCAGGATATATGGGGCAAGAAATCTAATAAAGGGGATTTTCTTTTCCCCTAGAGATGATTGGCCACTAAAAGAATTTATAACCCCGAATTATGGTTTAAATACAGATTACCCCTGAAAATTTATAAATTATAAAAAAAATCACTATGACTTCAATTCAACGTAAGTTAGTTTTAAAAGGAAAATGGTAAAATTTACCATATTACCCCTAATGGAACTCTGATTAGAAAAAATAAAAAAATTATATAATTATGGACCAACCATTTCGCCCCGCTCTATTATAGGGGGCTATATGTAATATTTTTTAAAATTTTGGAGTAAAAATAAAATATTTTGTATTTTACATTTTTAAAGTGTTTTTTGAATTTTTTTAATAATTTTCTTCATGGTTTTGATTAATGCTATTACAAATATTATTCATTTTTGTAAGGTTTATATGTATTTTACATTACATACTTAGCCCTCTAAATTCTTCCATAATCTTTCAATAAATATTTGTACTTGTATCATTTTGGTTCTTTTTGATGTATGGCTAGACAACTTATCCTTATATTAAGATCAACATTTCTTGCAACTTTTCAATATTTTTCTCTATGTTATTAATTTGCTTTTAACCTTTTCACATGTAATGTTTTAAACTGATAACGTTAATTTTGAAATAAATATATTACTTTTAGCCCTGTAAAAACTCCAATACACAAGGGTGGCACCAGAAAAAAATTCTTAAGGGGCCAAAAGATTAAAAAAAAAATTCTTGAGGAAGCCAAAATTTATTTTTCATGGGAATAAAAGTTTTTTATGTGTAAATAATTTTATATATAAATAATTATTACATATATATATAATATATATATTTTACAGCTCCACATAGTATGATAGTACACATAACTATTATAATTTGTGAATTTAATTCCTAAGAGGGTTAAAGTAATATATTTATTTCAGTTGCATAAAAACATATGGTGGTTGAAGATGAGGCGCTAGAGTGGAAATTAAAAGAAAAAAAAGTAGTATAATTGGGTGATTTCTTAGGGTGGGATCGAATTGTAATTCTAGAAAAAGTAAAAAAGAACTGTGAAACTGTATTTAGGCCGTTCTTTGGAGATTATATGTAACTAATCCAATATAATAATATATAGTAAACTTGTAAATTTCTCATTTTTTTATTAAATCAGACAAATTTATAGTCTCGATGAGAAGAAAACAACAGTATCATAAAATTAACAGAAGTAACGGTTGACCGGTTGAGGGACTAGAATGTAAAAAGAAACTAGAAGGACCTAAATATAAATATGACAAACGTCAAGAACCCCCAATATAATTTATCCTTTTTATTATTGAACTGTAAAATCATCTACAAATGTTGAAAAGAGTTAGATATTATTGATTTATTTTTACGATGTATACATACTAAGAATTTGTTTGCTGTGGCCCAAAAAGTTTGTTAACTTTTAGAAATAGCCGAAGCCGACTCCAGTTGTTTACTTCACCCGCCTAGTTACCCGATTTAATTTTAACTCATCATGCCTGGGAAATTTTGCATTTGATTTACAATTTCTGCTAATTTCTAGCCCCCCAAATAATTTCGTCCAATTTTTTTCATTTGTAACCCAACTTTGAGTTCTTTTATGTGCAATGCGCTAAAGTAAACAAATCTCATCACATAGCTTATGTAACCCAACTTATAATGGCGAATGGCCCAAAGTAACCTACAATCTATTATTTATCAGCCATTATCTATGATATACAGAAACTTCTAAAAATCCTATCTTACCGTGTCGTGTCGTGTCCGACATTGTGTCTGACACTTCTCTAATGTAAAATATCGAAGAAAATTTATATCGCCGTATCCGTATCGTGTCGTGTACATTTCACGGTGTCCGTGTTTGTGTTTTATATATCATTATATAACCAATTTTGTGTACCATGGGCCGAAGTAAGCAATTTTTAATCGTATCCACATTTATTTTTTAGAAAACTGCCCCTGAATATGGGTAAGTACTGCCCTGATCTGTCCCCAACTCTCAAAGTTAGTTGCTAAATTCCTCTCTCATAAATGTAAATTAAAGAAACAAAATAACTAATTCCCTTCTTTTGATTAGTTACTCAAGAAAAAAGGCTAGTAGAGGCTGACGTCCAAGTCGAAGGACAACGACGAGGCCCGACCATATATGATGCATGTTTTTCATGTTCATAGCAGAAATTTAATTATAAGGTGAATTGCATATGCTTTTCTAACATTTTTCATATTTATATTTAATTCTATTTAAATGTGTTTATTATATATAAAAATATTGATCAATTTAAGATTTTATATATAATAAATGCATCTAAATGAACCTAAATATAAATATGACAAATATTAGGAATTCAGATATAATAAACGAATTGGAATAAATCATACATATTCCGCTATTACTTATGCGAATTCGAAATATAAGGATAAAATTGTGGATTTCAGTTATTCGATTTCAGTTTTGATGAGTTATCTCAAAGTACCTTTCAAAGCACTTTCTTTTCATGTTTATAACAAAATACTATATAAATATATTATTTATGTTTGTATTTCACTAAGTAATTATTTATAATCACGATTTAGTGAAATTGAATGAAATATAATGTTAAAAAAAAGTCATTAATATTCATTTTCATTCAAAATACATTCGTAAGCTATATATAAATCATACATGCATGTTCTTTATTTAAGGACAATTTCAGAATTCTCTATTTACAGAATTTGTGTTGAAAGATATCAAAAAATAAAATGTATATCTCCATTGTTATTTTATCGATTTTTATCTCTTAAATAATTCTAACCGCTTAAAAGGTAGAATCGAATGGTACGTTAGAGTACCTAGAAATTTGGCTGTTTAATAGGTGTTAAGAAAAAAACAGGATTAGGTGTTAAAAGTTGAGTGCTAATTGCTATGTTATTGAGTACGAGAAATTTGGCAAATATGCCTATCAAATATACCGTAGGTACGAGTTGGTTGAATTTATGATATAGTTTTATTAATTATATCACGGATATGCCTACCTAGTTTTATGACATAGTACTCAATTTAATTTTTATTGTTATGATTTTTTTTTTGGGTCACGAAAATTTAAGAGTAAGGGTAGCTATTCCATCTTAAAAGTCAGGACATGCTACCGATCCTTCGAAATTTACGGAACCCTGTTTAAACTATGAGCCAGTCCGGGCTTTCTGAAATTTACATAACCGAACTCAAATTACTAAACAGATATGGAGAAAATATTATAGTTTGTACCAAATATTTGGAGTCTGGAGAGTGGCTGGCTCTCTTCCCTTAAGTCGTCCATGGTCTAGGCTGTACTTTGATGATTACTCAGTCGTGGGCATTTCTCTGCCTGAAGTCACAACTGGCCAATTCGATGCTATATATAATAATTTTGAATTCTTGAGGCTATCCACTTAAGTATCAACGTGAATAATCTCAATAAATTATATTCTACCATTAGATAAATACTACTTTAAAATACAATTTATTATGGATATTATCTAAAAGAATCTAATTTACTATTTTAAAATACCATTTATTATGAATATTATCTAAAAGAATCTAAAGATAATATATAGATATATATGATAGTTTAAATACTATATATATATATATATATATATATATATAAAATAATAATATAACAAATATTTTGAGATTTATGGTTATAAGACTCAAATATTTACGGTTATTTTTTTTTCTAAAAGAATCTAATTTTTCACGCCTGGATGGATATGCATGGAATTTTTAATTTTTGCATTCTACTTTTTGTCAAGATAATATTTAATAAAATTAATTATGATAAGGTCATTATTTGTTTTAACAACTTATTATCCTTCAAATTCAAATTAAAATGATTTAAAATATTCATCTACCTCTACTTATAAATACGTGATTGGTAAAATTTGAATTCAAATTTATTTTTATCATTTTCTAATACTAAATGCAAAATATTTTACAAATTTATTTATGATAAATTTAACTATAATTTATATTAAAAAAATAATATAATTATTTCATATTTTGTAATACTGTTATCATTATGGGACAAGAATTAATCTTTTAATTAATTAAATAATTAATTAGTTATGATTTGGATTTTATCAATGAAAATAATTTTAATCATCTGTTTTGAAGTTGTATCCCGTGCCAAGAGGCACGGGTTATTTCTAGTTATTTTATTATTTTATAGATTTTTCCCTTATTTCAAAGATCTCGATAAGCGTGTACTTAATTATTTTTTCTATCATTCATTTTTAATTTGTTTTCTCTCATTCATTTTTTTTTATTATTTTATTTAATTCTCTCATTCATTTTTAATTACACGAGTTTTATTCATATATAAAAAAAGACATGATTTTTTTTTAATTTACTATAAGCAAAATAAGTATACATTATTCTTATTTTATAACAACATAAACATTATTTATCAAAAAAAAAAAACATAAAAGCTATTAAATAAATCTTATAAAATCAAACCTTTATTTCAAAAATATAATATTCAAGAAATAATTATTGGTTTAATTAGTACAAAACTTTATCACATCAAATATTATTTTTTAATTTTTTTAATTTAATTTTTTAAAAAAAAATAATAAAGTTATTAGAGTTAAACTTTATATTAATTAATTCTTGAAAGAATGTATTAATGAGTAGTATAATTAATATACCAAAAAATGTATAAATGAGTAAACTTTTATTGAATTCATTGAGTACAAAATTGGTGGAAGATATTTAATAGTATAAATGAGATACAAAATTTGTACTGGAAGCTTGAAACAAATTAAAAATACATGAAAGAGTAAATAAACATATACGCACTTACCGAGACTTTTTGTTAGAAAACTTGTAAAAAAAAAAAAAGAATAAATAAGTGAAAAACATAAAATAATAAAATAATAATATGGGCCACTTGTCAATCGTTGGGCACCTGGTGCAAATCATCCAATTGGCCAGTCGTGCCTTCCTTTGGAAACTGATGGGATGGCTTGATATTATGAGGCTTTTTCATTTTTTGCTCACTTTGGATTAATCCTCAAAATTACACGTCCCTCATTCAAACTAATACATTCTGAAAAATCTTACATTTACCCCACGAAAGTATAAATATAATTAGGTTTTAAGATTTTAGAGTATTTTTCATAAATGCTATTAACTTCGGGAGAGTCTAGATAATTCATCCTTGTACATATAAGTGGTTTTGGGAATGCGTGTGGATATTTGTTTTCACACATGTGATCAATTTAATTGAATTTTGTAATTTGTTGGTTGTAATTGGAGTTTACAATGATATATTGAATATTGTTGAATTGCAAATTGTAAAAGAAAATTTGCATGACATGATTATCCAAAAAAATCCGAATTTCTGAGTTCATAGATAAATCACAAGTTGGCAAAATCTTATCTTTTAATTTGAAAGTCTCCCGCCAAGTGGTATCACTTTATAAATTCAATTAAATTCAAATCATATATATATATATATATATATATATATATATGAAAATGAGTGAGTGGAATGTTTTAGGAAATATATTTATGCGGCATTGAAGTGGATTAGTTAGAATTGATCCATTTTGCCATGTAGATTATTTCTATAATTAATTTTTTTAATTATTATTTTTATAACTTAAAATGTATTTATTGATATTCCATATTTTTGTTTATATTAAAATTTTGTAACTCCCACTTAATTATAGAATTATATAACTAATTTATAAAATATTAAAATTTATTTTTTAAAAAATAATTTTAAATAAATTTTAATAAGCTTTAGAGTTATCTATATTGCATTGAATATTCGTTAATAAAAATAAAGATAAAATAATGCATTTCATAAATCTATTAAAAAAAATTATATTTAATATTTTAATTCCTATCAAATATTTTTGACAAAGTGGATTCAATTATATTTTTTTTGGGTGCATACATAGTGGATTTAAATAAAATTTATCTAACTAAAATAAGGAAGAAAATTTTATTATATAAGTTTTATTAAGTTTCACATGTTCATTTGTGGTGGCAAAGTTATATTTTGTTTCAATTTAAATAGATTTATTAAATTATTATATTCAAAATATTAATATTTTCATATTATAAAAGAAATTTCAATAATAAAAAGAATATTACCATTAATTAATAATGAAATGATAACAAATTATTTAACAAAAAATATAATACCAAGTATAATAATTAACTCTTTTTTCGACCAAAAAGATAAAGAGATTCCAATCAATATTTATATGGTCTATTATTAAATATTTTTTGTATTATAATTGTTATTTTAATATATATATAAAGTTCAAGATATTCCTTCTATATATATATATATATATATATATATATATATATAAATATAGATTCTCTCTATTACAAATATAAAATCAGTACTTTGTCATAAAAAAATCATATTACTATTTTTATACATTTAAAATGAGTTTTTTATATACATTATTCCTAATTATTTTATAAAATGAATTACTTTAGTGTATGTGCTTCAAATTTTGAATTAATAATTTTGAATTTATTGTTAATAATCATATAAAAAAAATATGGTTCGATTTATTTAATAATTTATATTTTATAATTAAATTTTCCCGTGCAACACAGGGAATAAGAAGCTAGTTTACATTTGAAAATGAAATTTAACTGAAAAAAAGGATAATGTCATCCTTGAAAATTAAAATAAGAAAACTAGTTTTCATTCAACTATCTTAGGCTTTAATTACAGCACCATTGAAAAAAGAAGAGCTAGACTAGATTATTAGGAATAAAAAGGTGAAGATTAGTATTACGTACTACTAAATCCTTTATTAACTTTTTTAATTAATATTTGTCTATAAATAGACATGTATACAAGCAAGCATAGACATTGTATCACATTATCCCATAGCCAATTTCTATACTAATATTAATCATGGAATACAAAGTTTTTAAGCTTTTATCCTTCATTTTCATACTATTTCACCTCCTCTTTGTGATTGGCCATGCCAAGAGAGATTTCCCAAGTGACCAAAACTCATCACCTTTTGATTTCATCAAACAGTTAAATGGAGCTCACAAGGGTATGAAGGACAAAGGAGTCCACCAACTCAAAACCTACCTCAAAGAATTTGGTTATCTTGAAAACACAAACCAAGAGGAAGATTTCGACGATGCCTTAGAATCTGCTATCAAAACTTACCAACAAAACTACCACATTAACCCTACCGGAATAGTAGATAGTGCAACAATTTCAAAAATGACTGTCCCTCGATGTGGGATTCCTGATATTGTCAACGGTACTAACACGATGCTTGAGAAAAAGCATTCCGCTTCGACGTTTCATATAGTGTCTCATTACAGCTTCTTTCCGGGAAATCCCAAATGGTCTAAAACACGTTTAACTTACGGATTTTTATCCAACACCCCCCAAAACGCCATAGGCGCTGTAACAAGGGCCTTCCAGAAATGGGATTCTGCAACGCACTTCTCATTTTCGCCCGTTGCAAGTGGTCAGAGGCCTGATCTCACGATTGGGTTTTTTCGTGGCGATCACGGAGATGGAGCCCCGTTCGATGGCCGTTATGGAGTTTTAGCCCACGCTTTCGCTCCAACCAATGGGAGGTTTCATTATGATGGGGACGAGCTATGGGTTGTTGGGTCGGCTCCAAATTCGTTCGACTTGGAATCTGTTGCGGTGCATGAAATCGGACATCTTCTTGGGTTAGGGCATAGCTCAGTTCAGGCAGCAATCATGTTTCCTAGCATTGGAGCTGGACAGATCAAAACTACCTTGCAGCAAGATGATATTAATGGAATTAGAGCTTTATATAATGTCTGAAATCAATTCGACATGACTGAATATTGGAAAGCATCAATATATGTAATAATAAGTTTTCCTGGTTGGAATTATATATTAAGTGATAATAAATGACATTTCTCTTTGATTTCCATGTTGTAAGGTCAATTGGAATGCTGTTTACACAAAAATTATCAAATGAACTTTATTGTTCATATAGTGTTTTTTCAAGGCCTTTTATACATTAACAAAATTGTGTATGATGTTTTATTAGAGCATGAGCGGATAATTAATTATGGGTGCATAGTAAATGGATTAGATGAAATATTTCTTTAAGTTCGCGAAAAATAGGGTTGCAGAGCACAAAATTATAACGGTTGAAACCAAAACTGCACAAAATGAAAAATTGTGGCTATATGCCCATTGAATCAAACCTTGGGGCGTCTAGAACTGTTTGAACGAGAAATTAGTTTTGATGATTGACTAATCAAAGATATCTTTATTGCTTCAGTTATTCTTTCCTAATACTGCAGTCTCACTTATGGTAAGTTACTGTTTGAGTTAAAGAAAATCAAGTTGATTAGTGGCAATAAGGAATGTTACCGTTAAGCTTTGCAAAAGGGAGAAGAATGGAACTTTGCCTATAAATTGACATCAGTACATCACTGATCGAAGGAAATGAAGCCAAGCCATTTAGGATTTTATCATACAATCATTTGTTGTCTATCTCTTTTCTAATTAGTGTTGTCAGGAAAATAGTTTAGTAGGTGAAGTCTTGCTAACTACATATGTTAGGTAGACAATATTGTCTGATGCCTGATATACTTCCTATCACTTGTACTTGTAATTTGTTCTAATGACATTAATAATATTTCCCATTCAAAATCCTAATTAAGTATATATATACTTAGGTAGTGAATTAACTCATCTGATTTGTGTTTTTCACAATCAGAGTTAGCCAACCACTATACATCTTTTTTTAAAACTAACTCACTATACATCTCGTATTCCATAATTTGTTATTAAATTTTATATATTTCCGGTATTACACATACACTGTAACCAATCCACCTCTTCAATTTTTTAGTAACTAACCCATATAATTGTATATTGTCAACTCAATCTAATATAAACCATCCAATTTGCGATGGGAAACATGAAATGTACGATTTATTTAATTTGGAAAAATCTTGGTCCCAAAAATTATATGGTTATAAACTAATTTACGATAAGTCCCCCCCCCCCCCCCCCCCCCCCCCCCCCCCCCCCCCCCCCCAAAAAAAAAATAAAAATAAAAAAAGTCATGAAATGTACGATTTAATTGCGATTGGAAACATGAAATGTACGATTTATTATTAATTTTGGTAATATTTTATTCTAACTTTTTTATGATATAATATAATATAATGTAACATAGAATAAGCTAAGTTATGAAGTGAATGAGGCACATGTTGTTCAGTGCATTCGAAAATCATTTTCCAGGCAATATTCTACTTTTCGGTCTAATGCTCATAAATATTTTCGGAAAATAAAAGTTGAAATAAAAATAAATAAATAGAATTAAAAGTGAAAAAATTCTATTGGGGTTTCTGAAATTTTCCATATTTATATCTAGGTTCTTATAATTTTATTTTTTACATTTTAGTCCCTTAACCCGTCAATTGTTAGTTTGTTCCGTTAATTTCCTTGTACCATTGTGTTCGTCTCATCGAGACGATGAATTTGGAATATAAGTTTGTATGATTCGGTGAAGAAACGGAAAATTTGAACTATACACACAATTGAAAGAAAATTTCTTAAGCTTGTAACTTTATGGCTTCTTCACTAAATAAGATAAATTTATAGTTCAAATCCATCGTCTCAATGAGACGAACAAAATGATACAAAAAAATTAACGGAACTGACTAACAGTTGACCGGTCAAGGGACTAGAATATAAAAAACGAAACTAGAGGAATTTAGATGTAAATATAGCAAATGTTAGGATCCCAATATAATTTGCCCAAGATTTAAATAATAAGAAAGAGAAAGAGTGGAGAATGGAATAGAGAAATAAAAGGAATGTAGAAAGAAGGTGGAGAAAAAAAGAGTAGTATTAAATAATTAAAAAAATAGAAAAGTGATACACTAAAACCGATCAAATTAGACCGTAGGATTAGAAGAGGACCCCACCTCATATATAAAATTCTTAAATAGGGAAGTTCAAACAATACATGCATAACATGATCCTAGCAACATCATTCTTCCTAACCAAATACAAAAAGAAATTACAAATATAGCACTTGAAGGTAACATAATTCTTCAGAATCATCCGAACTACAGAAAAATTAGGAGTGCGTACTTTGTACGATTTGGGCCGTTCATCACTATGAGGTGATACGTACTCATCAGAACCAACCTTAGCTATCCACTCAAAGAACACGTGTTCAGTAGAGATAACTCTGGACCGTTCATTCCTTAAGCACGTACTCATCAGATTGGGTCCTTCTTTGTGTAAATAAGTTCGTCCGGATTAGAGCCATCGTTCTTCCCATTCTTCGGTTTGGATTTGTTGTGATCAATCCAATTATCCTTCAAATTCCACAAGTTATATCTAGTCGAAACAATAACCATTTGTCCAATGTTATCCGTCAATTTCCAAAATTGAAAACTAGCTGAAGCAATGACCTTTTGTACCATAATTTCCGTCAATTTCATCAACTTAGAGCTCGCCAAAACTTGACATTAAAACCCATTTGATAACAAACAGTAGTGGAGATCAAGATTTTCTGATTAAACACCTCAGCATATGCCTCGTGATCATTTTTAAAAGCATGAATAAGTAGATTAACATTATTTTGAAAATTACATCTGCTCCCGAAAGAATTGATGTAATTTCCGAAATTTATGTTACTCCACTTCATGACATTATTTGAAACTTCTAACCTGCATATGGAAGCTTTCCTCTTTCGGCATTTGTTCTGATCTGTAATCCAATTCCCCATCATGCATATGCAGAGGAAAACAAATATTAGCCAATATTAAGTGGTTAATATAATTCTTATCAGGCCAATACATGTTTAAATCTAAAATAAGGAAGCCTCATTGCATCAACTGTGATAATCCCCTTCAATTTCTTTGGACATTCTTGTGCTTCAAAAATTCCTGAATATTGATTATCACAAGCAAAATTGGCCAGAAAGTCAGCAGCTTGATTCGCCTCTCTATAAATATGTGTTATCTTGAGCTCAATATCCTCCGAGAGAATGTGAATCTTGCTAAGGAGGTGTTGCTTGTCCCAAGAGGTATTCCGCTTGTTTGCTATGAGATCAACCGTAATTTTAGAATCTGACTCAATCCAAATGCTTCTAAAAAAAACAAAAAAAAAAGTGAGACACTACAATAAAAATTGGACCAAAATTAGCTTCTTTTTTTTTAATTTTTTTAAAAAATATTCGATCCTTGTCATTGTAAAGAATCAAAACCCAGACTTGCACATTTGGAGTAATATCTTATTGACACTGGATCAAACCCTAATAGTTTAATTGGACCAAAATTAGTTACTTGAGGAGAAGACTTTTATATAATATAATACTACATGGGCTTCTACATATATAAAGGCCCAACTCAAAATATATAAATTTTTATGAGCCCATTCAACTCAAATTACATAATGTAGATCATCACAGAATCAGGCTTTTTAATGAGATAGGTGATCCATGTATAATTAATAATACGTGAGACCACCAAAACGAGGAAATTACTAGTAACAAGTAACAACATGTCCATTGACCTTGCTGGAGGACATAAAGGAAAATCAAGGAGAAATATACATTGCAGATAATATTTCTAGCCAGGAATCCTTAATTTTCACATCTAGGATGTAAAGGTGATAATAGGCCTTTAAATATACTTGTGTCGTGTGGACTTGGCTTTGACTCCCTCGATTATCATCTGGTTGCAAGATGTTCTTGACTACTCCGGCTGATCCAACACCAGGGTACATGACCGCTACCTCAACTGAGCTATGCCCAAGACCAAGAAGGTGCCCTATTTCGTGCAACCGGCCAACGCTTTCTAAATCGAATGCATTTTTAATTGGTACAGTGGACCATTCATGCCTCGTCGTCTGCATCAAAATGTAATCTCCCATCAGTTGGAGCGAATGAATGAGCTAGAACTCCGCCAGGGCCATCATACGGGGATCCATCTCCATGCTCACCCGCCTATAACTAGATCAGACGTTTGAAAATTGGGAAAACGTGAATTGCGTAACAGAAGCCCATTTCTGAAAGGCACCTACCGTAGGAAGAATGATATCTCCGTTGTGCCAATATAAAAGTTGTCACTAATTGTATTCGTTTAGTGACAAAAGTTTTATTTTTGTCACAAATTTAATTTTCATAATGCTTAATAGTGACAAAAGTTTTCACAATAAACATTTAGTGACATAGTTATGGTGACAACTTTGTGACAAATAATTTTTATCACAAAATTATAGTGACAACTTTTTTTGTCACTAAGTTATCACCATAGTTATGTCACTGATTGTCAATTGTGACAATATAATCACAAACTCTTGTCACTATAGAAGCATACTGTGACGATATAAAAATTATTGTTACCAAATGAATTTAGTTAGTGACAAAATAAAAAGGTATTGTCACTAAATTTTCTTGTTGTGTTAGAAGATGGCCTTCTTGGCTGTCCGGTAAAGAAACTAAAGTGAGATACTGTATGGATGGTTTTCGAACTCGAGCCCCAGTATTTGGGTAGCATTAATTTTGTTATATAGTACGGTTAATGATATAAGGCATCCACATCAAGGGCAATCATTTTTGATACAGTTGTCGCATCTAATGTTCCTGTGGGATACTGGGGTTAATATGGTAGTTTTCTTGGTAGATTTTAATTTGATGATAGATTCTAAGGCATCGTTGAAAAAGTACTCGTCATGATCAGTGTCTTGTGCTTGATTAGGGATTCAATATAACCAAATTTTAGAGATAGCTTTTGAGTTGGTGGATCCCTTTTGTTTTGATATATACCCTTGTTAATTACATCCTTCTAATTATATATTATACCTTGAAGAACTCAAAGGTGATTAATGCAATTTCTTGATCTCCCTTGGTATATCGCTCTTGGCATGGCCAATTGAAAAGAGGACTTGGAAAAGTAGGAAGATGAAGAATAAGACTTGGGAAACTTTGAGTGCCATGGATGGGTATCAGGAAACAGTATACGAATTTGAAATAGACGGCTTCGTAATGCACATGATATGCTTCCCAGTATGGCTATTTGTAGGCAGTAGTTTTGAAATATAACATTACATTAATTCTTGAGGTTTTGAAATATAACATAACAGTCCTTGATGGCGTTTTTATATCTAAAAATATATCCCAACAGGTTTCCGTATGAGCCTAACGGAACACTAAAGATTGACAATTTTAATTTAGCAACTAAAATATAATAAATCAAACTAAAGGGACTAAAAATATGACAAACCTTATGGAATTAATTCAGATGTAGCTCGATCGCACTTAAAAATATGATCAGTACAGTTCCCTGAAAAATTATTAATCGTGACATCAAATTCAGGACAAGATTATAGAACAACAATTCAAATTCCAAGTTGACCATCGTAATCAAATAAAGTTATAGTCAATACCGCGTTCGATTGGTCCTGCAGTCTGATCATAATTAAAATTATCTTGTTCTCGAAAATCAAATAAAGTTATATATAGTCAATACCGCGTTGAATTGGTGACCACGAGGAGAAACTTATCTTGTACTCAAAAAAATTTCCAGGCTACGAGAACATGATGCCGTGGAATTTTCTGGAGAATATAATATATGCCTGGCCAAATTAAGTCTCTCCAATAAAAATAAAGGGTTAATTTGATCTGTACCCAGCTCTGAGCTAGCTATATATGTTAACTAGCTGAAGGGCAAAATTGTCTGTTCAGTCTTGCATGTTTTTTTCTTTTTGAGTTTTTTTAAAGACAGACGGAAGGGCAATTTAGTAACTATGAAGCTAAATCTGTCGGGTTGGGTTTAAATTGAAATACATGAAGCTCTAATATTATTGTTACTAATATGTAAGTATTAATTATTTGCCTAATAAATTATTGAACAAATTAAATAATTGAGTACTGTAAATTAGCATTTCGTAAAATCAAAAGAAATCACTTGTCTACTGTTAACTGCATCCTATCGGGATTTTTTTATTTTGTGTGTATTGCGGAAAGGACATACAAGTAACTTTATTATTGAAATACAATAAATTTGACTGAAGGGATGGGATTTTTTAATTAAGTGGTTTTTTTCAAAGAAATTTTCTTACATTATTTAAAAAATACATGTTTTTTTTTCCAGCTAATTCTTTTCTTCATAGAAGGGCAAAATTGTTAGTTCGGAAAAAGTATGTTAAAAAAAAATTATATATTAGATATTCAAATTGGGCGTGAGTTACAAACTACAACCTCAGAGCATTTTTTTCTTTTTTTCTTTTTTTTTTGCTTTCTTTATTTTTTTCACAAGTTTTTTAAGTGATTTTTTATAATACGGATCCCATAACACGAGTAGGAGAACAATCATTCAATTTACCCAATTTACCCAATTTACCCAATTTACATAGTCTTTAGTCAAAGTGCGTAACTACCTAAAGGCTAACATTTTAAGGGATCTTTTAAGGGACATTATCAAGATTTATCGAGCAACCCGTGTGAGACAATTTCCCAGAGTCATACGAGTCAAGAAATGACAACTAAACGTGAATTTACATTTCTACTACTCTTCCACATGACCCTCCTCGAGATCACCTCCGCCGGTGAAAGCATCGGCGTCTACTGGGGCCAGGACGGGAAGGAGGCCACCCTCGCCGAAGTATGCACGACAGGCAATTACTCGTACGTCAACATCGGCTTTCTCACCAGATTCGGTGGGGGCAGAACCCCGAAACTCAACTGCCGCCCCGTCAATGACGGAATCCACGCTTGCCAGAATCGCAGCATCAAAGTCATGCTTTCCATTGGAGGCCCGGACGGAAATTACTCTCTCTCTTCCAGAGAGGACGCCCGGAATTTATCCGTTTATTTATGGAACAATTTTCTCGGCGGCGGCAGCGGTAGCGGCATTATCAGGCCGCTAGGAGACGCTGTTTTGGACGGCATAGACTTGAATATCTTATTCTCTGCAGATGATAACGAAGCAGAATACTACGCAGATCTGGTGAGATTTTTGAAGTCCTACAGCAATATAAATGGGACAAAAGTGTATATATCAGGTGCTCCGCGGTGCATGTTTCCCGATTTCCATTTGATGGCAGCGCTTAATACGAGTCTTTTTGATTATGTATGGGTACGGTTCTTCGACGATGGTGGGTGCATGTACACATTAAATAATACAGATAATTTGCTGGACTCGTGGATGCTTTGGACGACTTCATTTAATGCAGCTGGGAAGATATTTCTGGGTCTGCCGGCTGTTTCGGAAGTTTCCCTGGGTGGGTTCATTCCGCCGAAGGTGCTAACGGAGGACATTCTTCCAAAGATTCAGAGGTCGGATAAGTATGGTGGGCTCATGCTGTGGACAGCTAGTTATACCGCACTCACCAATATATCATCAAGTATGAAATACTAATTTGCCATGGTTAATTTAATTTAACATTTTTTACATTATATCCAACAATCTTATGGTACATTTCTAGTGATGAAAACTCTCATAAATCTTTGGGCGAATTATTCAAACTCCTTGAAGTTTACGACATTTATAAAAAATATCCTAAAATATTGAAACTTTACATTTACTGAGAGTATTTGAAATGTTTCAAGATTTTTTGTATTTTCAAAGAAATATTTATTAGGTTTCAAGGATACAGTAGTAGTGTTTTAGTAATTTTCCCTAAACCTTTTAATTGACAGCAAAAATACTGTTATTTCAAAAAATTTACAACAAGAACTTCTCCAGGAAATAGTTAGCTAATTTTCGAAAAATACAGAATTTTCAATACTAATATTATAGCTATAAGAAATTAGATGATTTTAAACACACCAGATTCTTAATTTTATCTGAATTAAAGCTATCAGACAGTTTGTAGTTCGGTCTCTAGTCTGGACTCTCTAATGTGTTTCAAGTTTAAAGTACAATTAAATAAGCGGATTTATTTTTGACCTTTTATTTTCTAATTAACAAGGGACTCTGCCAGTGCCAAAAACTAACGGCAGGCGCGGCAACTATCAGCCACCTGGATATTATGGTTTGCACAGCTGAAACATTCTTTGGCAATTCATTTTTTTCTTTGATTTTTTCTTCAGGGAGTTAACTTATTCCTGATATAATAATTAAGAAAAAATATTAAAACATCCCTAAAATCAACTCTTACATATATTCATAAACCTATGAATATATTTGTTAATCTTTTTTTTTTTTCAATCCTTGTCATTGTAAGGAGTCAAAACCCAGACTTGGTGGCCATTGAATCAAATTCAATGGTTATATATAATCTAAAATACCCATTCTATCAAATTTTAATTTTTAGACTAAATTACTCTTAAGTATATTTTAGACTTAAAAATATAATGATTAATTTTTGTAATATCTTTTTTTTCTTATGTTATTTAAATATTTTTTATATAAATAATGACTTTAATATATTGATATTTTTCTAGTCAAATAAATATATATGTGTGTAAGTATGTGAAAATATTTACTTAAATTGTTATTTACAAAGTATACATGATATAATTTAATTTTCAAGAATTAAATAAAAGAACAAAAATTAAAATCTTGATAATTTTATTTTATGAATTAATATATATAAATCGCATGAATTTATAATTAAATATAAAAAATTATTTAAGAAATTTAAGGATAAATTTATCCCTAATAATTTAACAAAAATATTCATGAGTACTCTTTCGGATATAAAAGTTTATTTTAAGGATTTGTTAATATTTTTTTTCTAATAATACGTATACTGATCACCCGAAATCACTCTTTTAAGTCAATTTACTATTTAGTGTGAAAGTTACTTTGTTTTATTTTATTTACCAGGTACGGCCCCAGTTGAAAGTCCTTGGTATCCGCCCTCTGAATATGATGGTAAGCACAGCTAACATTATTTGACAATTCACTGTTTTAATATTTTTTCTTTGATCTCTTTAATTAATTTGGAGAATTAATGGTTTCATTTGTTCCAGGATCAAATCCAAGGAGCTCATCTTCTCCAATGTGGATTACAGTAGGTATTTATAAATCATATGTAGTAGAAGGATATGTAATTAGTTTTTACTTAAAAAGCTTTTTTTTTTTTTTTTTGGTCTCGAATCGGTCATAAAATATTAATCTTATTTTACAATAAGATTTTTAAAGTATTTGTATAAAATAAGATTGTGAAGCTAATAAGGTATTAGAATTGACAATTGTTTGCTTAAAATCTAAAAAAACAGGTGAAGTTATTGTAATAACTTGAGTTCCTCACATGAGAATTTTAAAAAGCTTATTATAAACCAATTTATGTTGTATTTGACTGAGATTATAATAAGCAATTTTGAAATTAGATGGTATAAGATGTTTCCAAACTTATTCAGAGTAATTGTAATTAATTTTTCATGAAATGAACTTTTAAAATAAAGTATTTGGAGATTTCAAGTTCTTCTAAAATAAGTTGGGAAATATCTAACTTATTTTTTTATATCTCAACATTTTTTCTTACTGATTTTCCGTTATATTAATTACACAATTACCTCTTAATATCTTCGACTACTATATTTTTATTCTGGATCAAATAACCTATCTGCGTTATCCTGTCTGAAAATATCTCCAGGGGTCGTACTTGGTATAACTAGTTTGGTATACACTACCATACATTGTTTCCTCAAGAGTCGATCTTTGCCAATTGTCCGTTACAAGGAAACCAACCAAGATGTGGAAAATTTTCTACTCCAACAAGGATCTCTGGTTCCAAAGAGGTACAAATATTCTGAAATCAAGAAAATAACAAAATCCTTTAGTGATAAGCTTGGTCATGGAGGATATGGTAGTGTATACAAAGGAATCCTACCGGACGGTTGCCTCGTTGCTGTCAAGGTTTTGGTTGAGATGAATAGCAATGGAGAAGATTTCATCAATGAAGTCGCTAGCATCAGTAGAACATCCCATGTTAATATTGTCAATCTCTTGGGATTTTGCTTTGATAGAAACAAGAGAGCTCTAGTCTACGAATTTATGCCGAATAAATCCTTGGACAAGTTCATAAGCAAGAATAATTCAGATTGTCAAGTACTGGATCAGGAAAAAATGTACGAGATTGCAGTTGGAGTAGCCAAAGGATTAGAATATCTGCATTCGGGCTGCAACACTAGGATTGTTCATTTCGACATTAAGCCTCAGAATATTCTTTTAGATCAAGACTTTCATCCCAAAATCTCGGATTTTGGGCTTGCTAAACTGTGCAAGAAAAAGCAGAGTATATTATCAATGCTTGGGACAAGAGGCACCATTGGTTATATTGCTCCCGAAGTATTCTCCAGAAATTTTGGGCAAGTTTCTCATAAATCTGATGTCTATAGCTTCGGAATGATGATTCTTGAAATGGCTGGAGCACGAAATATAGAGGAAGATCAGACAGCCGATTCAAGTGAGAATTATTTTCCAGACAAAATCTACGAGCAAGTGGTACTAAATCCGATTGAGAGTTTAGACGATCCCATAGTCGAAGAAAAAGCTAGGAAAATGTTTTTAGTAGGATTTTGGTGCATTCAAACAACTCCTTCGGATAGACCACCGATGTCTAAGGTTGTCGACATGTTAGAAGGAAGTATTCCATCCATACAAATTCCTCCGAAGCCGGTACTGTTTTGTCATAATACTCTGTCACTGCAAGAAAATTCACCATCATTGTCAGAATATGTAGAGACAGAAAACACCTCTGAGGACATTGTTGAGGCATAGTTTAAAAATTATGAGCTCATGTAAACTGCATTCTTCCATTCCATGTTTATGAGAAAGTGAATTGTCTCAAATATTTTATTCAATAATTTGATCCAGACCAAAAAGGGGCAAATTTTACTTTATTAGCAGCATATATATATATTGGTCAAATGAAAGATTGTACTATACAAAAGTTTCACAATCATCTAATTAAATCCTGTCCACCGGAAGTTTAGTTCCATCGGAAACGGAAAATTCATGGACGACAAACCCGGCTCAATCGTGTTAGGATCTGACACCACTCTTGAACTGATGGAAGAAGAGAATGAATAACAGAAAGAGAAAATTACACAGGCTAGGGTTTCGTTTTTCTACTTAGTCAAACTTGACTAAAACTTTTACACTATATTAATAATAAAGGAATTAACAGTACATTAAATATTACAATTAGGCTCCACAACCTAACAAATCGAACCAACCAATTAAATTGTGACGCATGGAAAATTTAAATTTAAAACTTGGGGTGGAAGTGGTGGTGGTATATTCGATTAACTCCACATTGAGTAAATTAAAATGATGACAAAACAAAGTGAAAAACTGAAGGCATGCATGTATGGTACTTAGATTCTTGATGCTTTGGTTTGTTTGAAGCTTTTTTGTTCCTTGTTTCACCCAAAAAAAAAGTTCGTAATTAAGAGTCATTTATGAGGAAGAAAAGCTACCAGGTTGGGTTGGATTCAATTGGGTTGTTGGGTGATCCGATAAGAAATCAAGTCCACCCGAACCGAATAAAAATAGGCTAGGGTTGGGGATGGTAGGTCGAAACTCGGGTTGGGTTGGGACAAAAAAATCTCAACCCGAATGGCCAAATTCACCCGACCCACCTGAATTTACATGCCTACCCAAACCCTTATTTGTTAAAAACTCCCAAATGAGACTAATTTCAGCTCCATTTGCTAGCTTGGAGGTGGGAATTTTTCCCTAGTTTTGAAAAACTAACGGGCCCGGATGCACATAACTCGTGGACTTTTCTGTTAGTTAGTTACGGAGGTTGGATGCGGGACGGGACTTTGAAGAAATCCGTGATGATTGGAATAAAAAATGAAAAATAAAATAATTTATGGAATTAAATTTACAATTAATACTAAATGTTTCAATAACACATATCTTTCGAGAAGGAAATAGTGTGGGTGACTTACTAGCTAGCAATGGTTGTTTGCTTCCACAGTTTGCTCTTTTTTTAGATCTGCTCTAAAGGAAACCATTTTTGGGTTGGTTAAAATGGATAAATTGGGTTTTCTCAATATTAGGAATTGGCTAACACATATTTTGTTTTTTTTTTTATTTCCGTAAAAACTTTCTCTCCAATTTGTTATAATTATGTGTTTTTTTTTTTGCAGAAATTACACGTGATGCTGATATGGCTATGAGTCAGTGCCACGTGTTCACCGAACCAGAGTCAAAGTCAGCTCCGATGAAAATTGACCTACATTTACAAAAATTGAAACTATATATACTACTTCCAACAACTACTATATTCAGCTGGAAGAGAATTTCAATTTTCCCTATAACTATTGTCATTTGTCAAACTCCAAGTCAAGTATTCAAATCTATGTGACAAACATTGAATATGTCTTCCCTGCGCAATTAATGGAATTAATTTCAAATGGAAACATATTAACACAATTAGTTTTGATTCCAGTCCAAAAAAGGTCCCGGTCGTGACCCCCTTCTGCCGTTCATTTTGGTATCAGTTTACTCAGTCTCAAGTCCTTAGTGTGTGGCCCCTATTTACTTGTTTTCTACACCAGCTATTCCTTGACTAGAGAGAATGGAAGCTGCTTGGATGTTGTTTACGTTTTCATATACTAGTATACAAAATAGCCCAAAAAAGTTATTTATACTTGTTAGGTTACTCCTACAAGTTATTAGCCCAGCCAATGGTTAATATGGTATAACACTCTGCGTTGTTGTGGACAATTATCTATTTGAAAAAATCCCATTGTAAACCAAAATCCACAAATTAGCTATTTAAATAATTAAATAATGAAATAATGTAAACATAAAAACCAGTAGAAGACCCACCATTTATCAGTCCATTAACAAAATCACTCTAAATCACATTCTAAAAATGTAAATGAGTTGTTATTTGTTTCTAATTCTAACGGAAGGTTGGATGGATAAAGAGTCTATTCCCACCGGAGAGGAACATTCCCCTTAAAAATAATTATAGTATTATTACAAACAAGAAATTTGTATTAAACTAAAATAAGTCTCAAATTGAGGAGAATTCTTAGCCAAAAATACGATAATGATTTTTTTTTTAAAAAAAAGCAAATTTAACAAGCCCCACCCCGAAGAAAAGAAATATCTTCTATTAGCCCTCAAAATTAATCTGAGGGAAAGACTCGGCCGGTCGACACGTACCCTACAAATTAAAGTATTAAGCTCATCACTTTATATCACACAACACCAAACCTCAAAGAAAAGAAATTAATCAACACGATGAGCTCCTTAAAATCTCTCCCCTCCTCCATAATATTTCTCCTCGTTGCCCTTTTCTCAACCCATTCCAACGCCGCCATAATCACCGTCCGAAACAACTGCCCCTTCACCGTATGGGGTGGCGCCGTCCCTGGCGGCGGCCGCCGTCTCGACTCCGGCCAAGATTGGGTCATCCACGTGCCGGCCGGCACACAAGGCCGCGTATGGCCCCGAACCGGATGCTCCTTTGATGGGTCGGGTCGGGGCCGCTGCGTAACGGGGGACTGCAATGGGCAGCTACAATGCCAAGTCTACGGTGTAGCGCCAAATACATTAGCCGAATACGCACTTAGCCAATTCAATAATATAGATTACTTCGACATCTCTCTTGTTGATGGGTTTAATGTGCCAATGGAATTCAGTCCGAATCCTGCAGGAAATTGTGGAGCCATTAGATGTACGGCGGATATTAACGGAGAGTGTCCGGAAGTGCTGCGGGCTCCAGGGAGTTGTAACAATCCTTGCACGGTGTTTAAAACCGCTGAATACTGTTGCGATTCTGGGAATTGTGGGCCGACTGATTTATCTAGGTTTTTCAAGACTAGGTGTCCGGATGCTTATAGCTATCCGAAGGATGATCCGACAAGCACTTTTACTTGCCCTGCAGGGAAGAATTATACAGTGTTGTTTTGTCCTAACAAACTAGAAGAAATCTTATTTTGAGTGGCAATGTTAATTGTCATTAAATATCATAATATTGTCGCCAATTATTTACTGACAACATACTTTTGTCATAAGGTATGCCACCAATTATCTTTGTTGACAATAAAAGAACATTGTTGTCACTATAACTTTTAATATTAGTGGCAATATCACTATTGTCACCAATTCACTCCAAATGGTGACAATATAATTTATCACCAAAAGATAAGATTCTTGTCACCAAAACACAATTTCTTGTCACCTAAAGCATTGTATTTGGTGACAAGAATTCTTCTTGCCATCTTTTCTTTGTTATTCTCACTATTACATTCTTATCGATTCATGTACCTAATCAATCCAATATTTTTATAAATTTCACAGATACCCTATATTTTTAACAATCACACAATTACCCCATACTTTTATCATTCTCACATTTCATTTACAAAAACATATATTACTAAGTATGAGTATCATACAATACTAAACTATTCTTGATTTTTCTACAAAATATATTAAATAAATTATTGTTTGTTATCATCTGTCTAGCTAATCTCCGGCTCACCAGTGTAGACTGTGTAGTTCTAAAATGACATAATGCCAAATCAATTAAAAGAAAGTAATAGATTCTTAAATAATATTAAAATTGCAGAATTTATTAGAAAATGAAGCTCACCCTGAGAAGTTCCATTTCTTCATTTTGTAGATAAAACTTTAAAAGATTTTCTACTTGACCAGCATCTAAAGTTGAATCATCCATACCAAATGCAGCCTGTCAAATTAAAGCATCAATGCCGATTATGGAAAAGAAACTAATACCCAGATAACAACCAAACACACTTGGGAAACATGCCACCTCCAGCTATACAATATTCAAAGGACAAGTCATATTAAGATTCATAGGGGAAAAAGAGAGATTAAGAGGACAAGAAGCCACCTAAATACATGAATATACACTTTATTTGCTTAACATCATGTCAGGATTCAGGAAGTGGCAAGCTGGTATCCAATATAAGTTGAATGTAAAAGTTGTTCTTTACCAGACTAGGTTTCATTTTTGAAGTGCATGATTGAGGCAAGTTCTTTGCTGATCCCTGCAACCAGAAGACTACTTAAAATTTATTACAAAGAAAGATCTTTTAAATCTCTAGGAAAATGAAAAATCTTACAATGATAGATTTTGAGCAGTCTTCATTCCTTTCCAACAGCAACAAAAACTCATGCTCCTCTAAAGTAAAATTTGTTAAACTTATGAAAATTGACAGATAAAAGGTTGTACAAGTATAAATAACATTACACTAAGAAACAAAATTTCATACTCGAAAGATAAACTTACATGATACTGCTTTTATATCACCCGTAAATGATCCCCCATCACAGAATCTAATCTTGACATGGTTCCAGTTAAAGAAATCTGAAACTTTCTCAATTAGTTGTGAAGGAAAAAAATAACTGCATGAAATCAAAAAACAGGATAATTCATATATACTAGGCCTAACCTGAGGCCTGTTGTTAAAAATCCCAAAATAGCAATTTGTTTAACCTAATCGAGTCTTCGTTAGTGCTAAGCAAGTCTCACATTATTGCACCATCCTCCTCCCTAACTCCATAAACGACATTCAGAAAAATTCAATTATTTCACTTTGTCCATAAGCAACATTATGGCAACTAGATTCAAAATTTAGATCTAAGAACCTGATTTGACAAATTGGGGGTCACGAGGAAATCGACAAAAGTGGATCTAGACGCAGGAACCACAGGAGCATGATTCCGGCCAGACGAACGCGCAGCACTTGAGTCCGCCGCCGAAGAAGGCGGCGGAGCCTTCTCCATTGCAAGGCGGAGCGGTTACGAGCACACACTGAAATGTGTAACTGTGTGTACTATGTGAAATGAAAAGGAAATTTTCACACAGTAAACGTGTAAACAAAAACGCTAATTCAGGAGAAAAATTAGAGAGAGAATTTTCGTTGGGCTATATTTAGATTTATGGGGTTTAGTAATTTTTAGCAGTAAAGTATGAAGTATTCCTTTTGTATTTTCTATGCTAACAATGCAGGACAACTTAAATTGTTGTCACTGAATGAAAGGTTTAAAAGGGGAGGAAATCAGAGTAAGAGAATTCTAATTGGTGACAAGAATAATTATCTTAAGTTGTCACTTTTTTCATAATTAAAATTATGGGTAGCAAGTGATTTGTCAAATTCCTAATATTTAATTAGTGACAACATATTCTTGTTCTTTTCGTAACCAATTCATATAACACCTAGAATATAACTATTATTTTACAAGCCTTTATTAGTGACAAGCATTTTAATTTTTCTTTTTTCACTTTATTCATTGACAATGTAAATATTGAGAAGTTTAATTTAGAGGAAAGAAGCCACTATATAATTAGTGACAAAACATAGATAGTCACTTAATATATATATTTAATAACAATATTTATATATTGTCACTTAAAATAATATTTGCTGTAGTGATAGTCTTAACCTACATATATAAGATAGCAACTTGAGAATGAAGGAGGCAACATCATCATAATTCGGCGCAAGACAGAAGGCATCTTTAGATGACTTTGGCACTTTTCGGCACAACATAGAGAGTTACAGACGCACCCTTGGAACAGAGAGGCGCAATTCGGGAGAAGAGGACTCACGGCATCATCATCCACCCTCTCTTCACACTATATTACTCATCATTTCACCTCCTATCAATTCTTCAATTTTAATGGGAAATTCATGGAATTCTTAATAGCTACTTTCTACGGGGATTTTCTATTTGAGTTCATGAAGACTTGTGAGATCTAATTAGTTTTATTATTTCTACTTTTGATATCTATGAAATTCAATTCCTATTATCTGAATTATTGTGATTAATTAAATTGTTCCATTTAGCTAACTGAATTGTTAAGACTAATTGCACAGTGTCTTTCACATGTATTGAAGGGATTAAGATAAAACGGCACACTTTTACTAGCTACGATGGGTGTAGTTAATTTATTGCCCGAAAGTTAATTTAATTTGCTAATTTAACCACATCTCAAATTTTGATATATATTTAAGAATAAATTAAGTTATCAATCAATAGGGATAGTTTATTTACTTTAATGGCTCGTCTAGAATATAAACAAAATGTAGTTAAAAAAAGAAAAAAAAAAAAAAGAAGAAATTGTTGACTACTGTGACAGGTCTTCAAGAGGTGCTCCACAGCTCTACTTCACTCTTAATTTCCACATCAATATATATATATATATATATGCCTATAAATAGCCTCACTAGCTAGCTAATGTTGTATCCCAAGCTAGCCAATTTCAAATTCCTAGTGTTTCTTGATACTCATTCATGGCTCCCAAAGTTTCCCAACTCTTATCTTTCATCCTCCTCCTTTTCCTTGGTCTTTTTTCAATTGGCTATGCCAAGAGAGAGATGCCAAGTGAGATCAAGAAACCGTCATCGTCCTTTGAATTCATCAAAGAATTAAAAGGATGTCACAAGGGTATAAAAACAAAAGGGATCCAACAACTCAAAGACTACCTCCAAAAAGTTTGGCTATCTTGAATCCCTAAATCTAGCATAAGAAACTAACGACGATTTGTTCGACGAAACCCTTGAATCCACCATCAAAACCTACCAACAAAATTACCACATTCAACCCACAGGAAAATTAGATGCTACAACGGTGTCAAAAATGATCATCCCTCGATGCTGAGTGCCCGACATCATTAATGGCACTAACACCATGCAAGGTAGAAAGTCGACGAAAAGGCACGACTCAAGCTCGAAATCCATCCACACAGTGTCTAACCATGGTTTCTTTCCTAGAGAGCCAAAATGGCCACCTTCTAAAACGGAATTAGCCTACGGATTTTTACCCAATATTCTACCGGAAGCCGTTGGCCCCGTGGCGAGTGCCTTTCAGAAATGGGCTTCTGTTACGCAATTCACATTTTCACAGACAGAAAACTATCAGAATGCCGACATAGTTATCGGGTTTATGCAGCGCGACCATGGAGATGGAGCCCCGTTTGATGGCCCTCTTGGAATCCTAGCCCATGCATTCACTCCAACCGATGGGAAGCTTCATTTTGATGCAGACGAAAATTGGTCAGTCGGGTCAGCTCAGAATGCATTTGATCTAGAAAGCGTTGCGTTGCACGAAATAGGGCACATTCTTGGCCTCGGACATAGCTTAGATGAGACAGCGGTCATGCACTCTGGTATTGGCCTTGGAGAAATCAGGAATGTCTTGCAACCAGATGATATCCAGGGAATCCAGGCCTTATACGAGCCCTAAAAATCCCTAGCTAAGAAATAACTATATTGAAATTAAGGCCTAGTATTAATATATATACATGCATGTGACAATCAGCTTGGCTAGCTGGCTGGAATTATCTACTAGGACTGCTTGATTTCAATTTTATTATGTTCCCTTACAAGTTCAATATATATTGTACGTCGTTTATAATAATTAATGGTCAATAAATTTTGCATTCAGCTTAATTTGCAGTCACATTACGCTACAAGAAAGAAAAAAAATATTAGTGATAATATAATTAATTACAATATTGAAATTGTCACTTGCCAAATTTTTTTGTGTTGTCACTAAAATGAAATTTTAGGCAAAATTAGTGACAAAATAATTATTGAGTAAATTACGTTAAGATATATTCATCCTCAAATAACTTTAAAAATGTCTTTTTTTCTAATAAACTAGTTTTTAGAATGGAAAAATCTCACTTCTAGTTCCATAAATTATATTGTCGTTTTTATATTTGATCTCATTCATTACGAGTTTAGGGTCCATGAAGTCCAAATTAAATATCTCAAGTTATGCATGATAACTAATTAATTTTATTGAATTCGGCGTTCGAATATTTCTCCTTGATTTTCGACGTTTCTAAGAATTCATGGCAAATAAAGTGTAGCAATTAATGCTAATAATAAACATAAAATTTGTGGAAAAATCATTTTTGTACTCATAAACTTTTATATATATTTTCGTTTTTGGTATGTTATATTTCTTAAACAAATTTCATTTTCGACTAATTTTATCTCTTCAATTTGATATTTCCAAAAATAAACGAAAATAAGTATTAGTGTGTTATAATTTATAGAAAGTTGTGTTACTCATCCCAACGAAAATAACAAACATAAGTCATTTTGCCATTAGATATCGATGCTTTTGTAATTTACTTAGATTTAATCCTGTAATTTTCACTTTTTTGGATGTGCCCGTCCAAAAAAGGGCTGCGCCAAGAAGGTCGCCAACAATTTCCTGCTATCCGACGAGGTGTTTTTTGTCCATGGCCGAGGATTAATTTCCCTGGTCGAAGTTATTACTAATAATAATAGGGATATTTCTCCTTAATTTCCATTTTGTGCTTATTAGAAGAAGTTTGACGGATATATATATTCTTTTTGGGTTGTATGTCCCATTTATATGAGGTGAGTCGGGTAGAATCACTTAAATATAAAGTTTTTCCTACTAATGATATTTGTGTTCCTAAAGAAACTCGAATTCAAGACTTCTGGTTTACCTAATATAATCCGATAAATTATGCTATTTGATTGTAGTTTGACAGACATATAAATTATTATTTATGCCATGAAAAATATGTACACTATCCATCCTTAGCTTTTTAATTGAACAGTCCCACTTGTTGAATAAGGATATGTACTAGCTACTATGTTGAATCTTCTAAATAGTGCTAATTATATTGTATATCAGAAATATTTGACAAAGCAATTATAAAGTAATGAAACCTTACTATAAAATACTATTAAGAAAATCCGCTTTTTGAAGATGCCTGTGTACTCAACCTTACTAAAAGTACTGTCACTACACATGTAATTTTTCCTTTTTAAAATATATTTTGAAATATCGTGAAAAAGAAAAATTATTCAGAAACCTCAAAACCTGATAGTTTTAGCTAGTGTTCAAAATTAAAATGCCATAATAATATTTTACTTTTGATGTCATTTTCCAATGTCTCCATATCTCTTATTTCTAGTAATTATGAAAACACTATAAAGTATGGATTATAAGACCTCATGGGGAATTTTTATAATTTTCAAAAATACAGAGGGTATTATCTATATATTTATGAAAAAACTTAAGTGTACCGTGTATAATTCGTCCAATTATCGTTTCCCATAAACAAATCAATCTGTTTCACTTTTTCATCACATTTTTACTTTTTCTTGGGGAGACGTTGGAGGGGTCCTGCAATTTGCTATATTTACATTTAGATCCCTCTATTTTTATTTATTATATCTAAGTCTTTTATATGTGTCGTATTAGTCCAAATTCAGGAACTAATATGACACATCTAGAGACTTAGATGTAATAAATAAAACTAGAGGGATCTAAATATAAATACAGCAAATTGAAGGATACTCAAATGTAATTAATTCTATATATTTTCTCCACAAAAATCCAACACCATCACAAATATCATGTTCGAAGTCATTATATTGCTAGCAAGACATTTGTGACTACCTGGAGTCGTGGACCACTAAAGATGAGGGAATCTTCCTTTGGCTGGAAAAATATATCATTTTCACTAGAGATTGGACACCTTTAATTATCTTATATTTTATATTTTTTTTCACCTGATTTTTTTAGGTTCATGTACTGGAGAGACTCGATAGAGGATGATCCTTCCAACCCAATTGCTTGATGCACAAATTAGAATTTGAACTTTGGATATTGTTTAAGGGATTTAGTGACTCGTTTCACTAGACTAACTGAACTTTAGTACCACTACAAGACAATAACCCTTCACTAACAGAAAGATTCATCACAAACTTAATCAAATCCGTCACAAAATGCATTCTGTGACGGTGATCCTCACAAATCTGTCACTATATGCCTTGTAATACACTGTCCCACATCGGACAAGTACAAGAAATATGTTAAGTATATAAGTTATAATTCAAGTGTAATCAATGGATATCTCTTTTGGGTAGTGGTTTAGGTCCAATTTTTTGTTGCACTCAGTGGATTTGAAGCTTATACTCGCGTCCAACGGGCCCGCAGGCCCGATGGCATAATAAAATGGTATCAGAGCCGACCGTCAATCGCGGGAGCTAAGTGCTATATACGGGGCAAAGTGCTACGTGCGTGTGAGCCACCTATTGAGCCCATAGGAGCCACTGGCGGGCCGGTCATAGGCTATTTCATGCCGCGACAAGGACGTCGCATTCTAAAAGGAGACGTGATTGTAATACCCTGTCCCACATTAGACAAGTCAAGAAATATGTTAAGTATATAAGTTAAAATTAGACAAGTCAAAAAATATGTTAAGTATATAAGTTAAAATTCAAGTGTAACCAATAGATATCCCTTTTGAACAGTGGTTTAGGTCCAATTTCAATTCAGATTGCACTCAGTGGATTCGAAGCTTATACTCACGTCCAACAGGCCCACAAGCTGGGAGCGAGACATATCTTGTCACTAATTTTTTTTCTCATGGATATATAATCTATCACTAATTACTTTAAAATTTATAAAATATTGTGCTTAATTTTCCTCTATTTTCTAATCTAATATTATTGCGTCACAAGCAAATCCATCACATGCAAATTTTAAAATCTGTGATGGAACTTTCTCCACGGCTAAAAGGTATGTTGCTTTGTAGCGGGTGACACCTTTAATTCGATGCCGTATTGACTATAAGCTCTAATTGATTATGATGGTCAATTGCAATAACTTAAAAGAATTTCTCAAGGTACATATATATAACAATATTATAATTATATCGTCAACTCAAGTCAAGTCAGGCAACCGAAGACAAAACATTTAGTTTGTCCTCATTGAATTCTTGAGAAAATGCAGCTGTCAACATAAGATAGTTTACAATTTTATTGTTTGTCCCAACTTGATCAATGTATATTGAGCACAGTTAAAACCAAAATGGAAAAAGAAAAAAAATAAAAGAAATGGTTAATTGAGTACTACTATAGAGGTCTTCAAGAGGTGCCCACTGCAACTCGTTCCTCTTAATTTCCTATCAAAATATGTCCATAAATAGCCACACTAGGTACCATTTGTTGTATCACAAGCAAAATTCAAATTCATTTTTAGTGTTTCTTGATATTGATACTCATTAATGGCAGTACTCAAAGTTTCCCAACTCTTACTCTTTATCTCCCTACTTTCCATACTCCTCTTTTCAATTGGCCATGCCAAGAGAGATATTCCAAGAGAGAAGATCAAGAAACTATCACCGTTTGAGTTCATCAAAGAATTAAAAGGCTGCCACAAGGGTACCAAAACAAAAGGGATCCACAAACTCAAAGACTACCTCCAAAAATTTGGTTATCTCGAATCCCAAAATCAAGAACAAGACAGTACTAACGATGATTTTTTCGACGATGCCTTGGAATCTGCCATCAAAACCTACCAACAAAATTACCATATCCACCCCACGGGGAGCTTAGATGATACAACAGTGTCGAAAATGATCACCCCACGATGCGGTGTGCCGGACATAGTTAACGGCACTAACACAATGCAAGCTAGAAAGACTAAAAGGCACGAGTCGAGCTCGAAATCCATCCATACAGTGTCTAACTACGCTTTCTTTCGCGGCGCGCCCAGATGGCCACCTTCTAAATCGGACTTAACTTATAGGCTTTTGCCCAATCTTCCATGGGAAGCTGTGGGCCCCGTGAAGAACGCCTTTCAGAAATGGGCTTCAGCCACCCAGTTCACATTTTCGCAGGTGGAGTACTACCAGAATGCTGACATAGTCGTAGGGTTTATGAGCGGCGACCATGGAGATGGATTCCCGTTCGACGGCCCCGGCGGAATACTAGCCCATGCATTCCCTCCAACTAATGGGAGGCTTCATTTCGATGCAGACGACAGATGGTCCGTTGGATCAGTTGCGGATAAATTCGACTTAGAAAGTGTCGCTTTGCACGAAATCGGGCACATTCTTGGACTTGGACATAGCGCAGATGATACAGCGGTCATGCGCTCCGGAATTGGTTATGGCGAAATTAGGAATGTCTTGCAACCGGATGATATCGAGGGGATCAGAGCCTTGTATGGGGCCTGAAGTCCAGGCTAAATAACTAAACTCAAAAGCCTATTATTGCATTTACATCCCTTATGTGTTGATAAGTTTTCGTTGATATATACCTGGAAATATCTTGATCAAGTACTTATTCAAGATTTCCAGTTTATTTTGTTGCGTACAAGGGTCAATGGTTTACGTCGTTAATAAAAATTAAGAATTAAATTTTGAATTCAGATTTTCTCGTTTTAATTTAGCATATATGCTAGAAGATAGTGGTGCAAATCACCCAAGTCGATTCACGATTTGGGCATTTTCTAAGGATCCGAAGCTCAATGTTGTTGATTACTCTAATACAATAGCCTTTTCGATAGTGATATATAGTGTGGGTGTGCCAGTGCAAAGGTTGTACAACGTGAATAAATAAATAATACTCAAGGGAATTACTATATTAAACTTAGAGGTAATTATACAAAATCTAGTTTTGCTTAAAAATGCGAAAAATTATTGAAATCTTACCAATACCCTCTTGAAACATAAATTGAAATTAACTGAAGTTTCTATCGAATGAGTACAAGAGTACTGAGCAAACTCACAGTCTCTTAGAATTGAACTTGCTTAGAAAAACTCGGGTCTTTAAAAAATTAGAACTCTAATAATCGATGTGACAAAAATTGTCTCAAGTCGCCATATTGATTTCCAATGTTGTACAAAATATATATGTAAACAAAGCCCACTCAAATCGAAGTAAACGATCTCTAACTCTTTCAACTGCCTGTCATGCATCGGCCAAAGTTATTTTATTTTCGCAGCTCTTCAGATTAATTAATTCTGGCTCTTAATTCCAAAAGCCGAATAATCTTATCCTTGGGATTCTGACATTTCGTAAACCAGTTTAGCCCAAATACATCTCAATTCTCAAGTCAATTTATGAGGAAATTTCGAATTGATTTTTGTTATTGAACTGTAAAATCATCTACAAATGTTGAAAAGAGTTAGATATCATTGATTTATTTTTACGATATATACATATTAAGGATTTGTTTGCTCTGGCCCAAAAATTGTTTGTTAACTTTTAGAAATAGCCGAAGCCGACTCCAGTTGTTTACTTCACCCACCTAGTTACCCGATTTAACCCATCATGCTGGGAAATTCTGTGTGCAATGCGCTTTATAAGTAAACAAATCTCATTCACATAGCTTATGCATGTAACCCAACTTATAATGGCCCAAAGTAACTTATAAATTTATAATCTGTTATTTATCAGTTATTATATAATCAACTTTGCATACCATGGGCCGAAGTAAACAATTTTTAATCGTATACGCGTTTGTCATATTTATATCTAGGTAAAAATATTGATCAATTTAGAATTTTATATGTAATAAACGCATTTAAGTGGACTTAAATGTAAATATCATGACAAACGTGAGGATCCAAATATTATAAACGAATTGAAATAAATCATACATATTCCGTTATTAGTTACGCGAATTGTACAGAAGTATAAAATTGTGCATTTTCAGCTATTCGGTTTCAGTTTTGAGTTATTTCAAAGTACCTTTCAAAACCACTTTGTTTTTATGTTTATGACAAAATACTATGTAAATATATTATTTATGTTTGTATTTCACTAAATAATTATTTATAATCACGATTTAGTGAAATTGAACGAAATATTATGTCAAAATAAAGTCATTAATTTCATTTTCATTCAAAATACATTCGTAAGCTATATATAAATCATACATGCATGTTCTTTATTTAAGGACAATTTCAGAATTCTCTATTTACAGAATTTGTGTTGAAAGATATCAAAAAATAAAATGTATATCTCCATTGTTATTTTATCGATTTTTATCTCTTAAATAATTCTAACCGCTTAAAAGGTAGAATCGAATGGTACGTTAGAGTACCTAGAAATTTGGCTGTTTAATAGGTGTTAAGAAAAAAACAGGATTAGGTGTTAAAAGTTGAGTGCTAATTGCTATGTTATTGAGTACGAGAAATTTGGCAAATATGCCTAACAAAATATACCGTAGGTACGAGTTGGTTTAATTTATGACTTATGATGCACGGACAGTTTTAAAAATTTTATCTTGTCGTATTGTGTTATGTTGGACACCCGTAGCAGACATTTCTCTAGTATAAAATACCAAAAAAATATGTTACCTTATCGATCCGTGTCGTGTTGTGTCCGTATTTTATAGTTTATGACATAGTTTTATTATATCATGGATATGCGTACCTAGTTTTATGACTTAGTACTCACTTTAATTTTTATTTTTATGATTTTTTTTTTTGGTCATGAAAATTTAGGAGCAAGGGTAGCTACTCCATCTCTAAGGTCAGGACACACCATTGACCCTTCGAAATTTACTGGACCCTGTTTGGACTATGAGCCGTGCGGTCTTTCTGGAATTTACAGAACCCAACTCAAATTAGATTTTAAATTATAATAATCATCTCCGTTATTAAATATATTTTTTACATATGTAACAAGTTTCATGATAAATAATATTTTAATAAAATAAAATAAAATAAATATTATTATGATTTTTCATGAGTATAACTTGGTTTTTCTAGTAAGTATGATTCCTCCAATAAGTTGATTAATAATAACAATAGTAAGGAGCTATGCTTAAATTTCCACAAACGTACATTTCCTGTTTAATCGCAGTACCACATTTTCCCTCAACTTTAAGCTAATACAATTTATTACAAATTATATAGTTTTTCAAATGTTTTTTTATAAGAAATAATTATTTTCTAGCATTACTTTCCTACTTTATCACTATTCACTACTATATTTTTATTAAGATCTATATATCGAATATGGACATAGAATTTTATATATCGTGGACTGAAATCCAACAAGTCTATGTAATTAAAACAAATATTCCTTGTTAAATTTCCTGCCACCATCGTAAATAAATTTAAAAGAAATAAAAAATAGAGTGGTATTGTAGTCCGTAAATATTGGAAAAAAAATGCCGATTGCGTTTCATAAAGTGGTACATTTATCAATTTCATCTTAATATGTTCACAATTCGTCAATTTCGTCCCATAAAGTATTTTTTTTTTTTCGAATTTTATCTCAAATGCCGATTTCTGTTAGTTTTGAATGAAAATGCCAATTTTCGTTGGTTTTCTTGTCAATTTGTTTACAACAAGTTTAAATATCCATTTTATACATATTTCATTTCAATTTTTCTCCATATATAATTGTCTCATGATCTCTATTTTCATGTCAATTTTATTTCAACATATATAAGGTCAGTTTTGCAACAAAAAACATTAAAAGACATACAACCGAATTACAGAGAATTGTATGTTTCAGACATACATAATACATACATACTAAAACGTCTTAAAATACCAACATAATAATCTACCGCAGCAACATAGTGGACACCAACACTTTCACTCTACAATACAACTTTAAGATTTCAGCAACATACCAAATATCCTCACGAACAGAATATATCATTGTTGGTTGCTATTACTGGAAGTAGTCAATATTTTCAAATATTTGAGGAAATTTGGATATAGTGGGTATAAGAACACTAATCATATATATATATATATATATATATATATATATATATATATATATATATATATATATATATGGCATTAATATGAACGAGTTAATATTTCATCAAATTGCTACATAACATATTAAATATTTAGTTTTGTAACTCATAAATCATTTAATATTGCAACTCCTATCACATATTAAGTAAATATAGTGCATAATATTTTATGCACTATAAAAAGAAATATTTTATTTACAAAATATTTTTACTCTATACTTTTTTTAATCCGTGTCTTTTAAATTGTATTTTATAATATACTATTTCATATTTTATTAATACTTATTTAATTTAATTATTAAAAAATATATACATATATCAAACACTTTTGTCATTGCATTTATGTCCCTTCATTTTTAAGAAATGAAAATACTTTTACAAAATCAATGAAGGAAATTTATTTATTTTAATTTATTTAAATAGTATTGTTGATAAAAATATTATTAACATAATTGAAAATATTTTTAAAAAATAAAATGAGATAAATTATTTTTGAATTTATTCAGATACTATTGTTATTGTTGAAAAAAAATAAGGTTCAAGAATATATGCCAAGTTAATGACATAAATTTCAATATAATTTATCATTACAGTAAAAAAAAAAAAGGTAAAGTAATATTTTAATTAATCATCTTGATAAAGATATTGTGAATTGAGTTTTTCAAATTGATTTTAGTTTAAACCTTAATTTTTAGATAAAAATAGACTAATATTTTAATTTATTATAAATCAATCAAATACATAATTTTAGAATGATCAAATCAAAATAAATTATTACATTATAAATATACAACTCTTGGGCCACGCACGGGTTAAAAACTGTTGAGTTTTAATATGTGTGGAATCCCAATATAAATCCAATTTTCCCTCTAAATCTTATTCCTATGTCGAAATTTTCCCCAAATTTGAAAAACTAACGGAAATTAGCATTTTCCATCCAAAACTAACGAAATTGGCAAACAAAAATACTTTATGGAATGAAATCGGTGAATTGTGAATATGTTAGAACGAAATTGACAAATACGTCACTTTATGAGAGGAATTTGACATTTTTCTCCCAAGTATTGAATATGTCTTCCTCTCCCCCCTTAATTTCCAAATGAACACTGTCTATAAATAGCCATACTAGTCATCATATTAATCACTACAAAGCTAATCAGCTAATCTCCTTCAGCTAGCATATCTTATCCTTCATTGATCATGGCACTCAAACCTTTGCAGCTCTTATCCTTCGTCTTCCTAATATTCCTAGCTTTTTCTACCATAAGCCATGCCAAGAGAGGTATTCCAAGTGGCAAAAAAAGTACCCTCACCCTTCGATTTCATCAAAAAATTAGAAGGCTGTCACAAGAGATCAAACCATACAAAAGGCATCCACCACCTCAAAAACTACCTCAAAGTATTAGGTTATCTTAATTACCTAAATCAAACCCACGCTAACAACGACGATTACGATGATGTTTTAGAATCTGCAATCAAAACCTACCAACAAAATTACCATCTTAACCCCACAAGAACATTAGATGCTACAACAGTTTCAAAAATGATCACCCCTCGATGTGGGATACCGGACGTCATTAACGGTACTAACACAATGCTACCTAAAAAACACGACTCAAGCTCGAGCTCGAAATCCATCCGTATTGTATCTAACTACAGTTTCTTTGGGGGAAGCCCAAGATGGCCATCTTATAAAACACATTTAACTTATAGGTTTATACCAAACACTCCCCAAGCTGTCATAGCCCCCATAGCCCGTGCCTTTCAGAAATGGGCTTCCGCTACGCAATTCACGTTTTCGCAGGTTGCAAACAATGCTAATTCTGATTTAGTCATAGGGTTCTATCGTGGTAACCATGGAGATGGATACCCCTTCGATGGCCATGGGGGAACCTTAGCCCATGCATTTGCTCCGACCAATGGAAGGTTTCATTACGATGCAGACGAGCAATGGTCCATTGGGGCGGTTGCAAATGCATTCGACCTAGAAACCATTGCGATTCATGAAATTGGACACCTTCTTGGTCTTGGGCATAGTTCAGTTGAGGATGCCATAATGTACCCCACCGTTTCAGCTGGAACCATCAAGAATAATTTGCATGAAGATGATATTGAAGGAATTAGAGCTTTATATGGGTTCTAAAATCATCAAACACATGATCAGTATCTATATATGTATATATCGCTATATCAATAAGTGTGAGGATATGCTTTTCTTTCCACCTTATGTCCTTCCTACAAGGTCATTGAAGAAGTTTCTTATAGTATCATGAAACAAACTTTACTGTCATTGAATAAGTTACTTATAGTATCATGAAACAATCTTTACTGTTCATCTTTTGTTTTCGCATTTGAAATATATATCTTTCTCATGATCAGCAGTAAGATTATATATGGTTTTTTTTTTATTATTATTGAATGCATTATATTGCATTCAAGTAGTACATCAATAATAATCCTCATTCACCACAAAATTAATGACAACACGAAAGTTCTCACTAAATCTATGTGTTTAGTGACAACAAAAAGTTTTTATCACTAAATAAATGTAACTAGTGACAACATATATAAAAGATGTTGTCACTTAATCTCTATGTATAATTTGTTATATTAATATTCATATTTTCATTTTAATTTTTATCAGTAAGGCCAAATTGCATTTTTCGTCCTATAACTATGCACTTATCGCATTTTAGGTTCTAAAGTGTTTTGTTTTGCAATTTAAGTCCCGTATATCATAAAATGTAGCAATTTTAGTCCTTGTTTTGCAATTTAAGTCCCTAAGTTGTTGTCGGAATTTACGATATACGGGACTAATTAAATTACAAACAAGAACTAAAATTGCTACATTTTACGATATACGGGATTTAAATTGCAAAACGAAATACCTTAAAACCTAAGATGCAATAAGTGCATAGTTATGGGACTAAAAATATATTTTGGCCTTATCGGTAATATTATTTTTTCTCTTAGTGATTATTAATGGTTATGGGAATTGAAAATCAGCCCAAACATCAAACTCTCAAATGTATCTTGTGTTCTTCACATTAAGAAACAATGACCATTATATAGAATATAATAGGGAAAATTACACCTGGTTTCCCATTTTTGGGGTATTTACATTTAGGTCCAAAAGAATCGATTTCTTACAAATTAGTCCAAAATTTTGTTGACCTTTAGTCAAAGTTAACATTTCTATTAAAAAAATTAAAAAAGAAGAAACAATATTATGAAAGGACTGGATTAATTATCCTTTTGGACTGCATCGTAAAATTATCAAACTATAAGGACCTAAATGTAAAAGTAGTGACGCGCCACTCTCTGGTGACGGACGCGGTCGAGCTGTACGATATTTCCAATCTACGCGTCATGGTAAGTTGGTGGTGAAGTTGGATCGAAAATTCAACGGTTGGATTTTCGTTAATTTCAGATCTAAGAATTTAGAGTTTAGGTTGATTTTTGAACATTTGAACTGAAATTAAATCTGATGTGGTTGTCGAATGGGAAAATGGACTAGGGGGATATGACGGGCTCAACGAGAGGATCGTTGTGGTATAAGGTGTTGATCACCTGGGTGGTGGCTCCGGCAATGATAGCGGCGGCTGGATATTTTACATTTAGGTCCTTCTAGTTTGACAACTTTACAATGCAATCCAAATGGTAATTTATTCATTTCATAATTTTTTTTTAAAAAAAATTAACGGAAATGTTAAGTTTGACTAACGATCAATGAAATTTTGGACTAATTTGTAAAAAATTAATTCTTCTGAACCTAAATATAAATACCCCAAAAGACGGGGACCCAGGTGTAATTTTTCCAATATAATATTGCCTTAGTCCTGCTCGGATTAAGACTGTAACGAGCCCAATTGAAAGAGCAATTGCATGTTCACGGTAAGCTGGATGGGAAGCAACATACCGTGAGGGTGCATCTCACGGTAAGTTGCTTCTCGTGAGTAGCTTATCGTGCGTGATACATCTTACCATGAAATGACATGAAATTATCCCACATCGGAAATGCAGTGAATGATTGAACGCTATATAATCTAACTTCCATGTACAGTTATCAGTGGTTATAACCCTTTTCGGCAGTTGCATCCCAGGCCAAACTTTAGGATTGTACACGGTGGAGACGAAAGTTATATGCGTGCGTCCAACAGGCGCCGTCATGAGGGTTCTCCTCTCCACGCCCGGGGTCGCGACAAAGACCTATATAAAAAACAATAAAAAGTTATATTCCTACAATATATTATCAGAATAGGATTTTATCCTAAGTAAACCTCCAAGAGATTACGCTTTGATCTAATTTGAAATAATCATTTTAGCTTGGAAGGAATCGAATAAAATTTAAACTTCTCCATTATAAAAGTCATGTATTGATTATCCAAATTAAAGTCAACCTTAACCCAGAGAAATCTGAAATTCTTGCTCGGTTGGAATCCTATCAATTTTAAACATGAAAGATTGAGCTTTATTGGATCAGGCTCAATCATATTTGTAATGTTCATTTATATATCCAAGATCAATCAATGTCCCCAGAATGACACGCATGAGATTTTTCTCAATTTACATACCTTAATTTTATATTTGTATCGATTTACAAACTAATAGGCTTTTATTGGGATATCTAAATATTGGACTACTCTATATTATAATATAATTCAGAAGTAAGGCTATCCACCTAAATGTACATGTGGATAGATAGTTTCATTAAATTTTATTTTGACATGTCAATAAATATGAAAAATATTATTTATTATTCATCCTTATCCAAAAAGATTAAAGATATTTTATAGATATACTAATTATAAATGAATTTAAATTGAAACCATCTTTATGACATCATTATACATATAAGAAATAAAAACGATAAAATTTTCAATAAAAAAATATATTAAAAATATCATTTAAACCCGAAATAAATATTTTTAAAATTAAAACAAACCAAAATTGATTCTCTAAATTTTATATAAAAAAATAATTAAATAAACTATATAAAAGTTATATAGTAATTAAATATAAATTTAAAATAATTAATTTACTTTATTATATAAACTGGCTCCCGAGTCACGTGCCTTGGCACGGGATTTTAACTAGTAAATCTAAGAATTCATATTTAATCAGTACTATTATTAAAAATGAATAAAACTGAATTTTGAAACTAACAATGAGATTAATTATCTGATTCAACTACAATGAATTAATAAAGTGAAACTTCAACAAAAAATTAAAGGTGTTATCTAGGTGCCAAAATTTTCAATCTTTAAACTGGAGACTCTAATTTGGTGCTCAACATATGCCCCTAAGAACTGCAGATTGATCACGGATTTAAACAAACAAAATACATCTCCTTTTTTTGACTCGTTAATTAAACCCTCTGAAACAGGGCCCAGGGGTATCAATAGAAAAGACTACGAGATGCTGACATCCAAGTGGAAGGGCAACGACAAGGCGCGAACAATTTATCACTTTATAAATTTATAATTTATATCTATTAGGCATACGTATCGAATCTGTCATATTTGCTAGTATATATAACAAGTCCCACAAATTAACAGTTTAGATTTCACCAAAAAAAAAAAAAAAGTTTCGACGCTATGTTAACTTAGTTAAAGGTCTCAAGTTCGAATTTCTCTGAGAATTAAATTATCATTAGTAAGGAGAATTGTATACTTAATTAATGATCCGACCCATCGGACTGGACCATATAAATAGACTTAAAACAAGAAAACAAATTAACAGTTTATCTCAAAGGGTAAGGAAAATTGAATAACTAGGAAACAAGGAATTGGCAAATACTCGATAACTATCGAAACCCAACACACACACAAACTGCAACTCTTTACTAATTAAAATGCAATATTATCTTCAATGTGTATGCAAGATGATTACGAAAAAGGTAAAATGGACCACATTCTTTTTTTTTAAAAAAATCTCACACGGTTTATTCTAAGCTCGGGTACTATAGAGATTGAATTGGAGGACGATCTTGCTTAAGGGATCTAGTGTTTCATTCCACTAAAACAACTGAACTTTGATAGAAGGACTAAATTCTCAACAGTCTTAACATTATCACAAGAATACGACTACTAGGTGCAATACATGAACCATTGCTAGTAAACAGAAAAAAAAAAAAAAAAAAAAGTTCCATCTAATTCCTTGTCTTGCCTCTTTATACATAGCTTTACCAATAGAACAAGGGGTACCTATGAAACATGAATACAGATATGGCGATATAGACACGACACAACATGACAGAGATATATGCAGCAATACAAATTTATTTCGATATTTTATACTAGAAAAATGTCCGACACAGCAGAATAGAATTTTTAGAAATATCCGTACATTACAAAGTGGTACCTACTTTTCTTTTTATTAGGAGTTTTTGGTAATATATTAAGTTCACCATTAAAAATTCCTGCACCATCTTGTTTTGGCTCTGACGACCAAGACCACCAAAGACGGAGTCTACTTAGTAATCTTGGAAAATTAGAACATGATATATATTTCCAGTTTCCACATTAGGAGAATAGGTCCAATTCGATGCCGGCTTAACTATATTTCATTAATATGATATTTGGTCAATCTGAAATTTTGTTATTTTGTAATTATGTAGTACTGAATTTAACTGGCATCATTTACCAATTTTTCATTAGTTTACTGCTGAAGAACCAAACTCAAATTAGATAATAATCATATCTATTTATAATGTATTTTTTACATATATATATAACAAGGTCATAACAAATAATATTTTAATAAACTAAATGTTATTATTATGATCATTCATGCGTATAACAATAGCAAGAGCTAGCTTGTAATAATCTCCAGAAACAAATACCTGTTTTTATCGCAGTACAACATTTTCCCCGATCAACTTTAAGCTAATACAATTTCAAAAAGCTTAAATAGTTTTTCAAATGTTTATAAATCGAATATGGACATATATGTGTGTGTGTGCATGTGTGGCAAATTAAATATAGATCCATGAGGTTTGGCATATTTATAACGAGGTTCCACTAGTTTCATTTTTCACTTCTTAGTCCCTGAATTGGTCAATAGTTAGGGTTCTGTCAGGGAACCTGTTGAAATTTCTTTTAGTACAAAAATACCCTCAGGAACTGTATGTAATATTTAAAATCCTAAAAATCATTTCGTTAGGGCTTGAAAAATCCCCAGAAAATTAATTTAACCAGCGTTGGCCACCGCCACATCGATAGTCGACTGATGCTCATCGTCTCTTCAAAACAGACATTTTCCCTCAACCCATTTTGACTAATAGAACCCTAACTATTCACCAATTCAAGAATTAACATGTAAAAACTAAAACTAGAGGGATCTACATGTAAATATGTGAAACATTTTACATATATAGTCATATAGTAATTATATGGTCAACTGAAATGATCCACCAAGTCTATGTAACAAATGTTCCTTGTTATTTCCTGCCACCATCGTATATATATAAATTATATAATTATATGGGATCTTCCTCTTCGTTTCGTAATTTCCAAATGAAAACTGTCTATAAATAGCCATATATTCTAGCCATCATATCAATCATCACTACAAAGCTAATCTCCTTCATCATATCCTATTCTTGGGTGTTAATTGAGATACTCATTGATCATGGCACCCAAATTTTTGCAGCTCTTATCCTTCATCTTCCTAATTTTCCTAGTTTTTTCTACTATAAGCCATGCCAAGAGAGGTATGCCAAGTGACAAAAAAGTAACCTCATCCGTCGATTTCATCAAACAATTGGAAGGCTGTCACAAGGGAAACCATACAAAAGGTATCCACCACCTCAAAAACTACCTCAAACTTTTCGGTTATCTCAAATACCTAAATCAAACCCATGCTAACAACGACGATTTTGATGATGTTTTAGAATCTGCAGTCAAAACCTACCAACGAAATTACCATATTAACCCCACAGGAACATTAGATGCTACAACGGTTTCAAAAATGATAACCCCTCGATGTGGGGTACCGGACATCATTAACGGTACTAACACAATGCTACCTAAAAAACACAGCTCGAAATCCATCCATACAGTGTCTCACTACAGTTTTTTTCCGGGAAGCCCGAGATGGCCATCTTCCAAAACACATTTAACTTATAGGTTTTTACTAAACACTCCCCAAAATACCATAGCCCCCGTAGCCCGTGCCTTTCAGAAATGGGCTTCCGCTACGCATTTCACGTTTTCACAGGTTGCAAACAATGCTAATTCTGATTTAGTCATAGGGTTCCATCGTGGTGACCATGGAGATGGATACCCCTTCGATGGCCGTGGGAGAACCTTAGCCCATGCATTTGCACCGACTGGCGGAAGGTTTCAAGGAAGATTTCATTACGATGCAGACGAGCAATGGTCCATTGGGGCGGTTGCAAATGCATTCGACCTAGAAACCATTGCGATTCATGAAATTGGACACCTTCTTGGTCTTGAGCATAGTTCAGTTGAGGGTGCCATAATGTACCCCACCGTTTCAGCCGGAACCATCAAGAATAATTTGCATCAAGATGATATTGCAGGAATTAGAGCTTTATATGGGGTCTAAAATCATCAAATGGCTGAATCTAACACCTGATCACTATCCCTATATGCGCCATTAACTATAAGTGTGTGTGACAATATGATTTGCTTTCCACTTTATGTTCCTCTACAAGCCACAAGGTCTTTGAATAAGTTTCTTATGGTACCTTCACTGTTCATCTTTTGTTTTCACATTTGAATTATATATATATGTCCTTGTTTGTCTGCGGTAAGATTATGGTTATTCTATTGAAAGCAATATATTACATTCAAGTAGCGCATCAATAATCCTCATTCACCACAAAAAATTAATGACAATATATAATCAATGAAAAATGACAACACAAAAGTTCTCACTAAACATATATATGCATTTAGTGACAATAAAAAAAAAATTATCACTAACTAAATGTAACAATTGTTTTTAATATTTGTCAGAAATATTAATTTTTCTCGTAGTGATTATTAATGGTTATAGGAATTGAAAATCAGCCCAAATTAAACATCAAAACTCTCAAATGTATGTTGTGTTCTTCACATTAAGAAACAATATTGACCATTATATAGAATATCTAGATGTAGCGCCCCAAAAAGGAACACCATATCCCCCACTGCTGAACACCCCGAGAGCTCATCGTCGGCTTACAATCGAAGGCCCAACAGCGAACGGCAAAACAAACAAACACATAAGACAAAGCGAAAGCAACAATAATAAAAATAAATATACTAGACATAAGGATAGGGCCGACAAGACCGATGACAAATTATTCCCCAATTCCCAAAATAAAAATGAATCTAAATACAACTCCTGAATAACCTGTCTAGACAACAACATACGACCTAGACCGACGCGCCACCTGGCCACACCTACCTGAAGCCAAAACCAAAAAGAAACGAGGAGTGAGTTTAAAGGAAACTCAGTGAGGGGTTTACATATATATATATATATATATATATATATATATATATATATATATATATATATATATATATTAAAGCATTATTGGTTCACTTATTTTATCTTTTCAAAGAAAAGAAAGCAAAAGAAACGGATAAACGTAACTTACTTTTCAAATTGCAAAACAAAGGATTAGTGAACCAATATAATATAAAGCAATCAAATAACAAATAAATAGCCAGCGAGAACGGCAATTCTCCAACCTTAACACCCATAAGCAATCAGAAAACAGAAACCAACCTTATCCCTCCAAACGATAGCCGAGGAGCGACCCCGAACTAACCAAACAGACATAGGGGTTACACTGCTAATGTCATCACCCAACTCATGTGCTCGCGTTATCGACAACTCCGACGATCGCACGAACAACACTTCACAAAAGGAGTACGTGCGGGGATCATCCTTTGGCGCACACCTCTAGGCTTCACCTTCCAGTTACCCCGGGCTCATACCCCCCAAGGGCGTCCCCAAGGGTCTAAGAACATATTTTCGCATTTCAGAAGACAGACTTTTCTTTTACAAGCCAAAGTGTGGCTTATCTTTCGAAAACAAACAGATTTTTCATAACTACAGGTACAAAAGGATTTTTCGTATATTAAATTATTTTTTTTTAAATTAAACAAGATAATAGTTCAACTATCTACTAATTATAATATTAACCGGAGAAAACAATTAAACTCATAAAGATAGTTCAGGAGTAGAGGATTATATTTACATATATAGGTTTTAGGCCCAGTTGAAAACGTTTTAAACCCTCACCTGGATATCCAAAAAGACTATAAAATGACCACCCAACACGATCAGGGCTCCTCCGTAGGATCACTTGCTATACAAATGACTGAAGGGTAAAACTCGACTCGACAAACCAAATAAGACATGACTGACATGTAGGGGTGGGCGTTACGGGTCGGGTTTCGGGTTTTCTACCCGAACCGATCGGGTAAAACCCGATCGGGTCGGGTTTTTTTTTTTTCGGTTTTCGGGTCGGGTACCCGATACCCGATAGTAATATCGGGTAGGAAAAATCCTACCCGATCGGGTACCCAAAACACGAAATTTAAATTATTTTTTTTTTTTAATTTCTAAACCTATAAATGTATATATTAAAAAAAATAATAATAAAAAAAAAAATTGGGTACCCGATACCCGACCCCAGAATTTCGGGTACCCGAAATTACATCGGGTCGGGGTCGGGTAGCAAAATTGCTACCCGAAAATTTCGGGTACCCGACCCGAACTACCCGAAACCCGAATAACCGACCCGACGCCCACCCCTACTGACATGTAGGGCTATAATGAAAATCACTAACCACATCTCAAATAAACAATTAACAAGCAATTAGGCGTATGAGAAGTAACGAAATAATTTAAATAAGGTAATTTTCCAAATTTACAATTACCAATTAATCAGGTTCTTATTTAAAAGAACATTTAAATCTAACCGGTTCTGTAAAGTAATCGAGAATTACTAAATGGATTTATTAGAGACTCTATCTAAATACAGTAGGTTGATTAATTGATTTAAATTATAAAAGTCTAAACTTCATATAATAATTTCTAGTAACCAGACTAAGTGTTAATTATTATCTAAGCTAAAATTATCTAGTAAACAAAGAAACATGATGGCGAGAATGAAAAGTTGATTCAATCATCATTCTGATTCTAATTTAATAAAGTTCATTTACGAAACCAATGATCTAACCCAATTAAACATAATCCTCAGATTAATAGGTAGTTTCTTGGTAACTAATTATTCTTCAAGTAATTAACTTAAATAAGCAAATGAAATTACAGAAGAAATCATGTAGAGAAGAAGCAATATACCTGTTAACCGAGTGCTTCGCGTAGTTCGTAGAAGAAAAGATAGACGGATATATGAGAAACTTATTTCAAGGACTAATATATACAATACTATTTTCTATATAAGTATATCGTAAGCTATTAGAAGATTGTAGAAGTTGGTTTAAAAATGAAGGCGTGGCTTATCATCCGATCATTCATCACCCCTTTCTCAACATTCGTCTTTTTCCTCTTACGTTTCTTTTTAATCTAATTTCTCTTTTCTTTTATTTATACTTTAAACAATTTATAAATTAATCCCAACACAATTTTTCTTTTAAAAATTGAAAGTTAAATTTAGCAATATATTTTATTGGAAGATTTTCATTTTAAGTGATTAAAGAATTTCATTCTCGCTAATATTTAGAGATTGGGATATACATATCAAAATATAATTAAATAATTAGTCGGTTAAAAGAAATTACGGAACGTTACACTAGAGGTCTAAAAAACAACCATAAAGAGTTATATTCCTACAATAATTAGTACTTCTGTTAACTATCCTAATCATAATAGAATTTTATCCTTATAAGTAAACCTCCAAGAGATTACGCTTTGATCTAATCATATATATATATATGAAAATGAATGAGTGAAATATTTTAGGAAATAATATATATGAAAATGAATGAGTGAAATATTTTAGGAAATATGTTTATGTGGCAATGAAGTGGATAAGTTAGAATTGATTCATTTTGTCATGTAGATTGTTTCTATAATTAATTTAATTAATTATTATTTTTATAACTTATATATGTATTTATTGACTTTCCATACATTTGTTTATATCAATTATCAAAAAATTTGTAACTCCTATTTAATTATAGAACTATATAACTACTTTATATAATATTAAAATTAATTTTTTTTTCAAAATATGGTTTTAAGTAAAGTTTAACAAGCTTTAGAGTTATCCATACGGTATTGAATGTTCGTTAATAAAAATAAAGATAAAATAATATATTCAATATATCCATTAAAAAATTACATTTAATATTTTAATTTCTAACAAATATTTTTGATATAGCAAATTCAAATGAAAATTTATCTAATTAAAGTAAGGAAATTTTTTTTAAATATATTATAGCAAATATTTTTTAAAAAATTATATTTAATATTTTAATTTCTAACAAATATTTTTGATATAGCAAATTCAAATGAAAATTTATCTAACTAAAGTAAGGAAAAAAATTTTAAATATAAGTTTAAATAAATTTTATTATTATTTTAATAATATAAAATAAATAAACAATTAATTTTCTTGAATTTTTTATTCCAAATACATGTGTCTCATGTTTATTTTATGGTAGAAAAGTTATATGTATTTCAATGTAAATAATTTTTTAAATTGTTATATTTGAGTATTAATATTTTTCATAATATAAAAGAAATTTTAATAATCAAAATGAATATTATTATGACTCAATAACGAAACAATAATAGATTATTTAATAAAAAAATAATATAAAGTATAATAAGCAACTATTTTTTCGACCAAAGAGACAAAGAGATTTCAATTATTGTTTATATGCATGATCTATTATTAAATATTTTTTTAGTATTTTACTTATAATTTTAATATTTCTATAACCATCATTATATTTTTTCTCTATATATGTATAAATATATATTCTCTCTATTATAAATATAAAATCAATACTTTGTTATAAAATATCATATTACTATTTTTATACATTTAAAATGAGTTTTTTATATACACAATTCCTGATTATTTTATAAAATGAATTACTTTGGTGTGTACGCCTCAAATTCTGAATTAATAATTTTTGACATATTGTTAATAATCATATAAAAATATAATATAATTTATTTAATAATATATATTTTATAAATAAATTACCCCGTGCAACGTAGGTGTTAAAAAGCTAGTAGATATGAAGATCACTAGAGTATTCCAACATGAGACCTCAAAAATTACATAAAATATATAACTCCCGAATGTTATGCCAACATTTGCTAATCATATATATATATATATGAAAATGAATAAGTAGGATGTTTTAGGAAACATGCTTATGTGTTAGTGAGATGGATTAGTTAGAATTAGTCCATTTTGCCATGTAGATTATTTCTATAAATATGTTCATTAATTATTATTTTTGTAACTTACATATATATTTAATTGACATTCCATATATTTGTTTATATTAAAGAATTTGTAACTCCTATTTAATTATAGAATTATATAACTACTTTATATAATATTGATATTAAAAATTTCATTCAAGAAATAATTTTAAGTAAATTTTAATCAGTTTTGCTAATTATTATGAACTTTATGTTTATGTATATATATAGAGGATTAAAGAGGAGCTTAAAAGTATTTATAATTTAAATATAATATTCAATTTGTACATAAAAGCATAGTATGGAAGAACTACCATTCACAAAATATTAACACTATTTGGGTCAAAGATTATTTAGTTCTATAATTAATATTTTTTTATTTTGTATTCTTATTATCTATCATGTAATTATTTTTTCAATTTTTTTTAATTATTTGTGGGGGTCACATAATTATGTACATTTTTTCAAATGTATGTTTAATTAAATTTTATTATTATCTTAATATTATAAAATAATAAAATAGTTGATTTTTTTAGAAAAACCACTTGTTTTATTTTTATTTTATGGTGGAAAAATTATATTTCATTTCAATGTCAATAAATTGATTAAGTTATTATATTTAAAAATTAATATTTTCATAATATAAAGAAAATTTTAATAAAATAAATATTATTATAATTAAAAATAAAATAATAAGAAATTATTCAATAAAAAATAATATCAACTATACAAGAGATTCCAATCGTTATTTATATGGTATATTATTGAATATATTTTTATACAAATCCCTCGAAAAACAGTTTACTCAAAAACATTTTATATTATATATATATATATATATATATATATATATATATATATATATATATATATAATTAGAAACAAACTAAAATAATGGAGTGAAACGTTTATTCATGTGAAAAAAATAATTCATAATAATATTAATATTACAAAATAATATTTATTCATAATTTTAAAATTCTTTAGGTAAGTTAAATATATTTTCATATAAATATCTTTCAAAATATATTATTTCAATTATAATAATAATAATAATAATAATAATAATAATACCTATTAAAATAGTCTTACATATCATTGGTATATTTCCTTATGTACAACCATATTAATTTAGGAATTTTTCTATAATCAATATTACAAATCATTACCAACTTATCATTAGCGAAATGGGGGGAAATGTTGCAAATCATTACCAACTTATGACCTAAATGCTAGATTTTGTTTTTTTTCTTTTTTTATTTTTCTAAATTGTATATATTTTTGTAGGAAAATATGAAGATTTATTTTAAAAAAATGGTATAATTATAAGAGTGCATGATATTGTTCCCTTGATACTTTTATGAAATATTTTCAAAAATTATTTTGTTCTCTTAATTAAATAATTGCACTAAGTTGAGTAACTTTTCTGTGATATTTCATATATAAAATATTTTTTTGTTATTTTGTGATTTTTATTCAAATTTTCAGTATCTATATCATAATTAAAATTAAAATTAATTCAATAATTCTAAATTAACTATCCGGTGCAAAGCACGGGTTAAAAACTAGTTTGAAATAAAATTACTTCTCCATTATAAAAGTCATGTATATTATCCAAAGTCAACCTTATGTAACCCAGAGAATCTGAAATTATATTCTTGCTTGGTGGGAATCCTATTAATTTTAAACATGAAAGATTGAGCTTAACTTATTAATGGATCAGGCTCAACCACATCTGTAATGTTCATATCTATACTATATTATATTTGAGAGTGGTCTCATGGCTCAATTGTGCGATTTTGATCTCAATACTATTTTGTGATTTTTTTGAGATTTTTAATTAAAAAGAAAAAATTCTATTGGTTGTATGGTTATTAATCTACAATTTTTCTAATTAAATAGTTACCAAAAATCTCTATATTAATTGACATCATAAATTTAGGAAATGTTTCAAATTTTAATTGGATCAGAAAAGCAATTTTCTATATTAATATTATGATACTAAATAGTAATTAGTATATTGACTAATTATTAAATGAATGAATTAATTTTGAAATCATTAATACATTAAACATTGCCAAACTTTTTGAATGAAATAAGGAAACGGTAGAAATTAACTCTCAGATAATATAACTAATGATTCCATATTATTAATGAATCAATACTATTTTCTGATTTTTTTGAACTTTTTAATTAAATACAAAATATCTCATTGGTTGGATGATTATTAAATTATTTTTTTATCACATAAAACGTATAAACATTTTGACTCAATACTTTTTTTTCTTTTTTTTTAATTTTTTAATTAAATGAAAAAAAATTCAATGGTTGATATTTCCTACAAATTAATTTTTAAGAAAACAATTATCTTTAATTATCTATAAATGGATATAATTGACTTTAATTATGAGATGAATATTTTCCTCAATTTATTTCCTGAATTAAAGGTACAATATGCGCAGTCATAGAATTAACTTTAATTATATAAGAAAATTAGCATTAATTAATACATTTTGCCTATAGAAGTTAATTGTTATATATAATGTCAAACATTAACTCTAACAAACTAATATTGAATAGAGTTCTCATCTCTTTGGCAGCCCTCCCTCATGTCCTCTCCGATCCGTTCCGTCCCTGTTTCTTTTTCTTCCATTATTTTGTTGTTTCACCTCTTATCTTTTATAATATATTGATTTTTGTTGTTCATTTTTTGTTATTAATATTCATATTTTGTTAGTGTTATTATTATTTTCTATATGTTGTTACTCCAACAAATTGTTGGGTTTAGATGTATATACATTTTAATATTTTGCTTTTCAAAATATTTATATATTTTTTCAATTTAAAATAATGTTTATTTTATATTTTGAAAGACATATAATTTAATTTCTTGAAATGAAAGAATTCATATTTGAAAGATGGGAATATGGGAGGCACTATAAATAAATTCGATAAAAATACGTGATTTTTACATTATTATTTTGGAGTATTTATCTTACCAATGACTTGATTATAGGTAAATATCCAACCATCAAGTAAGTTATGTTTATAATTTTTAGTGTAAGTTTATTCGATAAAAGCTAATATTTTGACATTTTCATCATTTCTTCCAATCTTTTTGTTATTATAGATTATTATTTCTCTTAGAAGTCACTCTAATTTTTTATTATATTGATATTCATCATTTTCTTTTAATATTCATTTATTAATTCTTAATTTTTTCTTGGATTTTATTATTTTTTTTATTTTAGTTGTTGAAATTTTGTTTGTGATAATTTATCCTTAATTTTTCTTATTTATAATATATTTTCACCTATATAGTTTTACTTTTCTATTGTTGTTTCTTTTTCTTTTTTAAAAACATATGTAATAATATAAATGACTTTTTGGGAAGGTTCAGTTTGATACTTAGGAGAATATCATGAGAAGAGAGATTGAGAACCCGGGGAGACATGACGGAGTAAAAAACGAGAGAATCGATTCACTTAGCCCCACTTTTATATTTAGAGCATTAGATCTTAGAGTATATTCAACTGTTGCGGGTCTACTAACATTATTTTTATGCAGGTTTCTTAATAATAAGAGGTATTTATATAATTATTGGAGGATGCAACATATAGATTATAGAGACACTGAAAACTAAACTGAACTTTGTTACTGTTTTTGCTGAAATTACTTAATTGGATGATTCGTCTAATTGTCATCAAATGGAGCCCTGTCATGGTGCAATATAAAGTTTGCTCTCAAATTGTGAATGCTAGAATGATTATAAGTGATGCAAAGAACAGACCAAATTTCATTTCCGAGGATGGGAAAGATGATCACAATTGGAATTGGCACTATATGGATTTATTTGCCAATGGACAGAAGATTAAGCACTTTGTTGATAGGCTGTTAGAATGCACTTTTAATTGCAATAGCTCTGTTATACTTTTTAATACTTTGATTCATAGGATGTAGCTCTTAGATAGATTTGTAGAGCTTAGGATTTTTTCATTAATTCTCCATTATAATTTTTTCGATTCATTATATAAAAGAGGGTCCCTGCGAAAATCTCACGAGAGTCGCTTCTAATTTCGGTTAAAATAAATAAATAAATAAAAACATATGTATAACCTTTTATTTTTCTCCATATTTTATAATTATTTGTCTATTATCGTTTCTCAAATCTTATTGATTATCTGCATTTTGGTTATTTCAACTTATGTGTTTTACATTTTTGTCTTTTCTTCTGTCTATATCTAATTGAAGGAATTAGTTAGTTTGTATGTAATATTATTGTGACTAAGCCCCGAGTTTGATTAAGGGGCCTCAATATAGGATTACCCGAACTGATAATTTACACCAAAAAAAAAACAATAATATTTTTTTTGGTGGCATATAAATATCTTTAATATTTTTTTTATTTTTTTTTGGATATCTCTTTATATATATATGTATATTGATATATGAAAAACACGAAAAATTTCGGGTTTAAGTTCCTGGGAACGTAACTTTTATTCGTAGGGAGTGCTTTACATCTTAATTTATACTATATATGCAATTTATTTTTTGAGGTATAATATCAACTATTCAAATTAATATTTGCTATATTATATTACAATATTTTTAGTTCATTACGTAGCATTTAGATGTATGTAGTAATATGCAATAAGAAAGTGTTTTAGATGTTTTAAAATATAAAATAAGCAAATTAACTTAGCTCAATATATACCTATCTATGATTATCATTTCCATCTTAATTATTAAACTGAAATTCATATTATTTTTAGATAATATTTTTTTTGAGTTCCGTGGATAGCACGGGTTTACGCTAGTATATATATATATATATATCCAACATCAATGATGATCCCGAACTTCATTAGACATTAATCCATCTCATCACTCAACAAAAATAAAGATTAACCGGCCTCGTTCGGCTTCTGTCCGCGCCTCTATTCTCTTTGTTCTCAATCAGTGTGTCACACCCCAGACCCGCGGGTCCCTTAGAAGGGGTATAAGTTTCGAACTCATTGAGTGCAACCTGAAATTGGGCTAAAATTATGACTCAAAAGGGAAATTCATTGATTATACTTGAATTCTAACTTATAAACTCATTCAATCAATTACACATATTCGATATGGAACAAAGCCCAATATTAGGGCGCTACAAGTGACTCTCATTTTGCTCATCCGCCCGCATATTTAATTCTTCACCTCATCCCTCTCATTTCCTTGGGATTAATATCGATTAATCAGCGAATTTTTCATTTGAAATACCATGTTTTAGCAGCATTCTTCATTTTTTCTTGTAATTTTTATTGTCAATTAATTAGCTGGGCCCCTGTCCACCTTCTTCTTCTTTTCTCAAATTTAGTCTTTAATTTTCCACATTTATTCTAGAGCAGACAGCAAAATCATATATCACACACATGGGCGATATATGTTGCGAGATTTCTCTTCCAAGAATTCATAATCAGTATTATTAAAAATGAACGAAACTGAATTGTGAAACTAACAATGAGATTAATTATCCGATCCATTCAACTACAATGAATTAATAAAGTGAAACTTCAACAAATTAAAAATTAAAGGTGTCAGGTGCCAAAATTTCCAATCTTCAAATTGGAGACTCTAATTTGGTGCTCAACATATGCCCCTAAGAACTGCAGATTGATCACGGATTTAAACAAACAAAATAATAAGTCCCCTTTTTTTGACTCGCTAATAAACCCTCTGAAACAGGGGCATCAAGAGAAAACACTACGAGATGCTGACGGAAGGGCAACGACAAGGCCCGTAGATTCCTGTGACCATGATGCATGTTTTCATGTTCATAGCAGAAAAATAATGATGTTTCTCCTTAATTTCTATTTTGTTCTTGTAGAAATAGGTATTAAACTAGAGGTTTATTAACAATAGAATAGATAAGTCGCTATTCTCATTTACGCTTTTATCTCACGCTATTAGTCAGGCTTGTTGACTAAATATAAAGAGTTGTGTACTCTGTTTACATATCTATATATAATAATTCAGAACTCTTAAGTTTATCCACCTAAGTGTACACATGGATAGCCTCAATAAATTTTATTTTGCCATGTAATTAAACCTATTAATTATTTTCATATTTATCCAAAAGAATTAAATATTTTGTATATATATGTTAGTTACAGATCTAATTCAAATTAAATTATTATTTATATTTTCATTATTTATATATAAGAGTCCTGCAATATCTTTATAAATAAATTAATTTTAAATTATATTAAATAAATTTTAAAAATAATTAAGTATAAAAATAAAATTATCAAAGATAAATATAAAATAAACACGATAATATTATTCAAATTAAAATAAATAATTTAAAATTTTACAGCAAACTAATTTCTTAAAATAAAAAATTAATTTAATAAATTAACACTCGTGCATTGGCACGGGATTTTAACTAGTTAGATGATTAATATCAGAAAGCTTTCTAGGGTTTTTCTACCCTCTTTCTCTCTAAATCAATTCGTGATTCTCTACATGGCATCATGAGCAGTATCGATCCGTGAAAAATCTTTGAAATCTTTACACAAAAATCGATTTATACTCATAGATTCTTCTCTCTATCAAACAGATCTGAAGAATTTCTGGAAAAATATATCCTTAATTGCGAAGAAATGTCTTCGTCCGGGAAGAAGAAAGCTAAAGCACCAATCTATGAAAATGCCAATCCGCTATATTTGCAGGCGTCAGACTCTCTTGGAACCGTGATGGTCTGTAGTCTACTGAACGGAAACAATTAGATGCCCTGGAGCACGGTGATGCTTGTTGCGCTGGGAGCGAAGCACAAATTAGGGTTTATAAACGGCAAGATCCCTACAGCTGAAGAAGAATCTGAGCACTATGAGCAGTGGAATCGCGTCGACTGTATGGTGAGATCGTGGCTAACCAATTCTATGACGAAAGAACTCTCAAAAAATTTCCTCTATGTCAAGAGCGCAAGACAGCTCTGGAAAGTATTGGGAACACGCTTTGGAGCATCAAATGGACCACTGATCTATGAAAATCAAAGGGAAACGGCTTCGATTTCTCAGGGAAATCTGACGGTGGTGCAATATTACATGAAATTAAACAAACTCTAGGACGAAGCTCAGGTAATTCTCCTTGCACCTATCTGTACTTGCGACGTTGCGCCAATTACTTGTAAGAACAATGAAAGAATTAGGCTAAATCAGTTTTTTATGGGTTGAATCAAATATACGATCGATCCTCTGAGGGATCATTTGCTGTGTATGGACCCGATGCCGGATGTGGATAGGGCTTAAAATTAGATAATGGTGATACAAAGAGACTATCTGATCCAGAGAAGTATAGAAAAGTTGTTGGAAAACTGTTGTACTTAAATATGACAAGGCCTGATATCACTTATGTTGTGCAACAAATGAGTCAATTTGTTAATCAGCCTTGTCAGTCTCATTGGGATGCCCTCTTACACATTTTGAGATCTCTCAAAGCTTCTCCTTCACTTGGCTTATACTTTTCTGTTTCATCTTCTTTGCAGGTGACTGCCTACTGTGATGCAGATTGGGTCACCTACCCGGATACAAGGAGATCAGTGACAAGCTATTGTGTGTTCCTAGGTGGTTCACTTATATCATGGAAGTCAAAGAAACAAGTTACAGTGTCTTCTTCAAGTACTGAGGCAGAATATCGAAGCATGGGATCCACAGTCAGAGAATTAAAGTGGATTTCCTATACCCTACAAGATTTTTGGGTTCCTGCTCCCCTTCCTATTGATATGCACAGTGATAGTCAAGCGGCCCAATACATCGCATCTAACCCAGTGTACCACGAGCGTACCAAACATTTGGAGATAGACTGCCACGTGGTGCGCAATGAATTCAAAGTTGGCTTCACCAACATCTTACACCGAAATACTAATGATCAGTTGGCTGATTTGTTCATGAAGATCCTAGCTGGACCACGGTTTAAATTTTTAGTGTCCAAGTTGGGTTTGTTGGATCCTCACCAAACTCCCGCTTGAGGAGGGGTGTAGAAATATGTATTAAACTAGAGATTTATTAACAATAGAATAGATAAGTTGCTAATCTCATTTTACGCTTTTATCTCACGCTATTAGTCAGGCTTGTTGACTAAATATAAATAGCTGTGTACTCTGTTTACACATTAGATGATTAATATCAGAAAGCTTTCTAGGGTTTTTCTACCCTCTTTCTCTCTAAATCAATTCGTGATTCTCTACTGTTCTTATTATAATTAACGTTGATGGATTTATAGTTTATTATTTACATCCTCAAAAATCTTTATTATGTAGCTGATATATAGGTAACTCAAAGGGTATATATATAACAAGTCCCACAAATTAACAGTATAGAGGTTATACTAGCTTAAGTGCTTAACCAGAGGTCTTGATAAGTTAATTCGAGTCTCCCCAAGAACGCAACTGTCATTGATATGGAGGTAACTGTCGTTGATATGGAGGTTTTTACACCTAAATCACTAAATGATCCGCCGACCGGACCATATAAAAAAAAACACACACACACAAACTGCAACTCTTTACTAATATTAAAATGCAATATTTATATCTTCAATATGTATGCAAGATGATTACGTAAAAGATAAAATGGACTACATATATCCTTTTTTTTTTTAAAAAAAATCTCACACAATTTATTCCAAGCTCGAGTACTACGAAAAAGATGATTTAATGTTTCATTCCACTAAAGCAACTGAAATTTAAATGAAAGACTCAATTCTCAACAGTCAACATTACCAAAAGAATACGACAATTAACTACGTGTAATACATGCATGTACCATTGCTAGTAAACAGAAAAAAAAATCCATCTAATTAATTTCTTGTCTTGCCTCTCTATATACGTACATAGATTTACCAATAAAACAAAGTGGTATACCTACTTTTGTTTTTCTTATAGAGTTTTTGGTCATATATTAAGTTCACCACTAAAAATTTCTACACCATCATGCATACACGTTACGTTGTTTTGGCACTGATCGACGACATAGATCACCAAAGACGCATGCAGGAGTCTTCCCGGTAATTAATTTGGAAAATTAGAAAATGATATATATATATGGTCACAGGAGAATATAGCTCCACAGGAGAATAGGTCCAATTCGATGCCGTCTTGACTACAATATTATATGGTCAATCTGGCCGGAATTTTGTTATTTTGTAATGCATTACTGAATTTAATATTTTACCAATTTTAAGGAGAATACTATACCTTAGTTTTCTGATGAAGAACCGAACTCAAATTAGATTTTGAAATATAATTTTTTTTTTTTTGGTAACAATTTTGAAATATAATAATCATCTCCATTATTAATTAGAATTTATTTTTTACATATATATATATATATATAACAAAAGTTCATAATAAATAATATTTTAATAAAATAAAAGAAACTAAATAGAGGAGCTTTGTATTAATCTCCAGAAACAAAATCCCTATTTTTATCGCACCATTTTTCCCTCAACTTTAAGCTAATACAATTTATAGAAAAAATTAAATAGTTTTTCAAATGTTTTCTTATTAGAAATAATTATTTTCTAGCATTACTTTCCTACTTTAATTATCACTAATATAATAATTTCCTACTTCGAGATATATACATATAAAATAATATATAATTATATCGTCAACTGAAATCCACCCAATTAGTCTATGTAACAAAATATTCCTTGTTAAATTTCCTGCCACCACATGGAATATAGGATCTTCCTATTCCCTCTTAATTTCCAAATGAAAACTGTCTATAAATAGCCATACTGGTTATCATATTAATCACTACAGAGCTATAATTGATACTCATTATATTGATCAATATGGCACTCAAACAGCTTTTGCAGCTCTTATCCTTCATCTTCCTAATTTTCCTAGCTTTTTCTACCATAAGCCATGCCAAGAGAGGTATTCCAAGTGACAAAAAAGTAACCTCACCCTTCGATTTTATCAAAAAATTAGAAGGTTGTCACAAGGGAAACCATACAAAAGGCATCCACCACCTCAAAAACTACCTCAAACTATTCGGTTATCTCAAATACCTAAATCAAACCCACGCCAATGACGATGATTACGATGATGTTTTAGAATCTGCAGTCAAAACCTACCAACAAAATTTCCATATTAAGCCCACAGGAACATTAGATGCTACAACGGTTTCAAAAATGATCACCCCTCGATGCGGGGTATCAGACATCATTAACGGTACTAACACAATGCTACCTAAAAAACACAGCTCGAAATCCATCCATACAGTGTCTCACTACAGTTTCTTTCCGGGACGCCTAAGATGGCCTTCTTCCAAAACACGTCTAACTTATAGATTTTCACCAAACACTCCCCAAAATATCATAGCCCCCGTAGCCCGTGCCTTTCAGAAATGGGCTTCCGCTACGCATTTCACGTTTTCGCAAGTTTCAAACGATGCGAATGCTGATTTAGTCATAGGGTACCATAGAGGTAACCATGGAGATGGACACCCCTTCGATGGCCGTGGGGGAACCTTAGCCCATGCATTTGCTCCGACCGATGGAAGGTTTCATTACGATGCAGACGAGCAATGGTCCGTTGGCGCGGTTGCAAATTCATTCGACTTAGAAACCGTTGCGGTTCATGAAATTGGACACCTTCTTGGTCTTCATCATAGTTCAGTTGAGGGTGCCATAATGTACCCGAGAATTCCATCTGGAACGATCAAGAATTTGCATCAAGATGATATTGCAGGAATTAGAGCTTTATATGGGGTCTAAAATCATCAAATGGTTTAATTTAACACCTGATCACTATCCCTATATGCCCTATTATCTATAAGTGTGTGTGGCAATATGATTTGCTTTCCTCTTTATGTTCTTCCTACAAGGTCTTTGAATAAGTTTCTTATAGTATCATGAAACAAACTTCATTGTTCATCTTTTGTTTTCACATTTGAATTATATATATATCCTTGTTTGTCTGCAGTAAGATTATGATTTTTCTATTGAAAGCAATATATTACATTCAAGTAGCACATCAATAATCCTCATTCACCACAAAATTATAATCAATGAGAACACGAAATTGTTGTCACTAAACATATACATTAATTTGGTGACAACAAAAGAGTTTGTGTCAATACTACACATAAATGTAACCAGTGACAATATAAAAGATATTGTCACTTAATCTATATAATTTGTTACAATATTCACGTTGTCATTTTAATTTTTCTCGTAGTTATTATTACTGGTTACATGAAAATCAGCCCAAAACGTCAAAACTCTCAAGTGTATGTTGTGTTCCTCACATTAAGAAACATTTATTTGGTCATTAATTCTCTCCTAAATGAAATATATTAATCACATGACAAGTATAAAACAATCTGCACTTGATTACACTGATTTGACTGAATCAAGTCCGAGTAAAAACTACTCGTAAATCTAAGTATAAAGTTCGGTTTTTGGTTATTTCAGTTTTTTAACCTCGGCTAGTGTAGATCGAGTTGATTTATGAATTGGTCTTGATTTCTGTATGATTCACATGAAATGAAATTAAAACAAGTAATCTACATGTAAGTCTAATTTCTATTGACATTAATCGAGCAAGTAAAGTTAGCACATCAGATATTACACAATTAAGCACAATAGAACTCAGAATTTACTATTTTCCTGTCATGGGACATCAACAGATTCCTTCTAGTCACGTATATAAATAAAGTCTCAATTTTTTTCAAGCTACATGCATTATCAATCATCCCAATACCCCATAAACAGAGCAACCAACTTCCCCAAATCAATCATTTCAGTCATACAAAAACCTCAGACTATATCAGCCCTTAATTTCACAATTCACTTTAAAAAATGGATCTAAGACTACTTCACAAATCCCACCAATTACTACGGGCCGGGAAACCAACAAAGCCAATAAAAATTTAACAAAAATAGAGGATTTTGAGGGATTAAAATATACTTCACCTGAATGAAACGAAAACAGATCCTATCGGGTTGAATCGAGGAAACGGAGAAGCTGAGAAGACGGGAAACACCCCACCTGAATGCTGGAGGGAAATGCAGTTAGTTATACAACGACATGTTAATTAAGATCTGTTTGGACACTTGAATAGTCTTGTCCCGATTAATGGGAATTTTTTGGTTCACATTCAATCGTAGTATAGTGTATATTTTCAAGTATCTATTTGATTCTGTTTACACTAATTTCCTTCAACTCTATTATCATATAATTTTAGATTTATAAATAGCATAGACTCATATAATTTTAGATTTATCAATAGCATAGATTGAGTTGGAGAGTCCAGTCAATGTGTGGCTGCAATTACTGATAATTGTATAAAGAAATAATTTTTTAAAAAATAACTTACAATTAAGTCTATTTTGGTAACAAAAGTAATGTAACTTAACAATTCAACATCATGTTAATTTAACCAAAAATTCTAACATGACCAGAAGTCTCAATCGCGACATAGCTTAACCAGAAGTCCCAATGATCACTCATACTTCATTTTAGAAGCACTTTAAACACTAAATTTATGATGCATTGTCAAAATTTAATCATAGAGACAACTATAGCTATCATCTCATCCTACACATTCTCAGGCAAAATAGCACCAATTTAAAAATACAGGGATAGATATAGAGGAGAGCTTCCAATACATATGATGAAACAAGAAAACAAAAGCAAAATCTTCCCAGTTGACTGAGAAAAATCTTACAACACATCAGAAAAATCAAGACATCCAAGAACTGCTCTTCAATGATTTGTCTCAACAAATGGATTATTCGATACAATTATTCAAACTCAATGTGAGTCCAATCAGTAAGTGTTTTTAACTGCATTATCAATCAGTAATACTCTGTTTGGACAATTGTAATCACTAGTAAATCATCAATATTTTGGATCAGTGAAGAAGTTGTTAATGGACGGCATAATTTCTGGGGACCTGTTGCGGACGAACTTCCTAAGAGCATGCTCAGCATATTTCTCCCCTTCTACGAAGTTATCCAACACGCCAGCAGCTCTGTTTTCCTTAGTCACCCTACAATTTGGCAAAATATAGCCTTATAGTTAATTATTAAGACTTAAATTCACTAGCAAAAGGGAATGTGATAATCACTTCGGTTCAAGATTTATAGGGACTTAAAGATCATGTTAAAATTGAATGAATGAAGATACTTATTTACCCTTTTTTCCTCCATTTCTAAGTATCAACCACAAAAAGAAGAGAAGATAAACTAAGCTAGTGTTTGCAAACTCTTACAAAAAAGGAGCACTTCGGGAGTGTTTGGAAATCCAGCTCCTACTTATTTAAAGCAGAAATAAGCTAGAATCTAAGACATGCTTTCGGCTCCAACTTCCAGCTTCTAGTTTATTTTCATAAATAAATGGAAATATCTTCAAAGTAGTAAATGTGTTTTTTTAGCTTTTTTCTTGTTTTTCCAAACACCACTTCTTATTTTTGTACTTTTCACTTATATTTCAAACACTGCCAACTTCTAACACTCCAACTTTCTACAGCTTTTGTTTCTATTTAAACTCCACCAACCATAGAAGTATTTGCAAAAACGCAACAAGAAGGAACGAGGTATTCACAAATCATAACTGAGGGTAAATTTCATACAAGATTCTTTTTTTTTTTTCCAAAAAGCAATTTAGCTCATTAAAAGACAATGTTTTTGTAGAATTCGAAAATTTTCCCATAAATTACCCCATAAGTGCAATTCTTTTTTCCTAGAAACAGAAAAAGCTAAATATTTATAGGTTATGAATTACATGCATATGGCGCAATGAAATGGTAAAAAAAAAAATTATAAGCAATTTTATCACGCCAAAAATTGATAATATGTGTCAACATATAGAAAAACAAAAACAACAAACATGAAAAATAAATTAGATAGCCGATATCCAAACTCCTTTCGCTCTTTTTTAAAAATCTGATTTCATAGACAGAAAAACATGCCTAGATCTGATATTTCAGCCCCGGGAAATTGAAATTAAACTTTCTGTAAAAGCGAACAACAATGAAGGGCAGAGCTAAAGCGTGAAAACGAAATCAATTACCTAACTTCGGGGTTAATGCAAATATTACGGACCAACTGCATCCCACAAATCCCGACAGCCACTCCGACGGCGGCGAACAATGGATACACCTAACAATACGTGGAAAACATCATCAGATCTGAATCGACTCGTCGAGAAAAAATCGGAAAGAAAAAGTGATACTGTCCTAAAGAGAGATAGAGTACCTCGGGCCGGAGCCATCGCTTGAGAGTGGAGGATGAAGCCATTGAATCGCTGTTGATGCGGAACGAGATTCGGGGAAGAAAATGGCCGCCGCGTTTTTCAGAGCTCTAACACGAGAAAAGGAGAAGTAATGGAATTTCCCACCCTATTTAAATTAGAAGTTTTGTATTTTACGTTAAAGATTTATTTTCTTTTTCTTGATAATTCAATCATATATGGTAAGTAATAATATTAAAATTTAGAAATTATTTTAAATAAATTATAAAGTCTTGGTAGTCAATAATTTTGTACTTTTTTTTAAAAGAAAAAGGCCTATTTTATTAAATTGTCAAAGCAATCGACAATAAAACAGACCAAGCAACATTGAGATATCAAAGTCCCAGACATGAATCTAGAAGAATTTCTAGCAAGAATATGGGCAACACCGTTACCGGACCTACGAACAAATGAGAAAGAGTATGATGAAATCAAAGATAACGTTTCTCTAATATCCATAATGATATTCCCCACACTAAACAAGTCACAATCCAAGGAAGAAATACGAGTGAGAATATCTTGGCAATCACCCTCGAACACAACACGTTACCAACCCTTTTGCACCGCCAAAGAAACTGCCTCAGTGCTGCCTTTGCTTCGGCTTCTACCCCATCAAGCAATCCACGACCCTTCCCCGAGCTCCATGCCATGCATCCGCCCTTCTCATCCCGAGCCACAACACCGAATCCATAAGCCCTCTCCTCGGTAAAAGTCGCACCATCAAAATTCACCTTGATACACCCTCTTTCCGGCGGCCTCCAACCAGTCGAAGATGAACGAGCTGTTTGAAGGACGACCGGATCCGGCGGTGGAAGTGTAGCAAGGTAATTCCGGACAAACGTGATCACCTCCGGTGGTTTTATCGACTCCTTTTCCATCAATAATTTTGTACTTTGGTATTTATTCATGTTGAATTTTCACATTTCGATCAACAATTACATTTTATATCTTTGTTATTTTATTCATTACTGATGACTATTTAGTGTAATTTGATTGAAAGAATAAAAATAGTAGTAAAGTATATATATATTAATATTCTTGGCGGCTAAATAATGGAGATGGCACATGGAATCGAAGCCCCCCACAGTTTTTGAGTTTTTGATTGATTGTGTAACAAATACTTTTAAAATTTTCAATATCATGAAATTAGTTTGTGCGTCTTTCTAGGTATAAAATTGGTTAGACTTGGAAAACGACTTTTTTTTTTTTTTTAAAACGACTTATTTTAGCTATTCTACGATACATTTGATATAAATTACTCAATTTCATTAATTGTTGATTATAAGAAGTTGACCTTTGTTTACCAAAAAAAAAAAAGAAGTTGACCTTTTGTCCAATATTCCATAAGCAAAAAAATTGTACTCCTTTGTTTACTATGATGTACGGACACGGCGTCACAATTTTTTTTAATATTTATAGTAGAGAATTATTCGACACTTGATTGGACACGACAAGACAAGTTATGAATTTTAGAAGTATTTGTACATCATTGATATTATAATTATTAAAAACTACACTCAAATCAATCAAAAAAAAAACATTCCAAGTGCCAGTGTACCATTGTCATGGTAATTTTGTATTCGATGCTAAACTGTCATTTTGATTTAAGTAAAGAGTACAATCTGTAATTTCCTTTTTCCGGATCTAAATGTAATTAACCCTAAATAAAATAGAATATAATGGATACTTTAAAACACCCGTCAGTTGCCCGAGTAAAAACACCCGTCAGTGCACGGATACACCTATCCAATATTAATGTTAGAAAAAATAAATATGGTTACATCCATATCGTATTCGTATTTCGTATCTATGCATCGCACACCGAGTTGTTGTAAAAACAGTCCATAAATTGATTTGCCTGCTCAATGTATGGTTTCCTAGCAAAGAACAAAAAATAAACATGTGGGGAAAATTAATTTTACATTCAACTACAGTTACATACACATTGATGTTTCCATGAGGAGCAAAAAAACTCTATACACAAAATCAAGAAAACATGCTGAAAAAGTGAAATTCTGCTATACTATTACACCCTTATCCCATCCATATCTCCTTTTTCATCATCCAATCTTTAGCAGTAAAACATTGCTGCACAAGAAACCTATTGCAGGAAGCAATTGGGGCAGGAAGGAGACAGCTACAATAGAATGAACAAACACGAGACTCTACAATTAACGTTACGGCCCGGAAGAAGCTGCTTATATACAGATCAATGCCGTTGAATTAATTATTGGGTCCCGCTCGTTGCTCCCGTGTGGTTATTCGATTTGTTCGGTGGACATTACACAAACTTGAGATAATTCTTGAACGGACCAAGGGTTGAAGAAGCTGTCAAAAAGGAAATGGGTGTAAGGATGAGTATACGTATGAAGAGAGAGAGAGAGAGAGGGGAGTTTTAACTCCACACCATATTTTATTTTAAAACACATTCAAAAACGAAAAAGAAAACACAAACATCTGTGTGTATATAGAGAGAGAGGGAGTTTTGTGTGTGTGTGTATGTGTGTGTGTGTGGAAAAAGGGGAGAGAGGAAGTTTTGGGGGTGTGGGTGTGGGTGTGCGTGTGTGTGTGTTTTAGCTCGTTCTACTTAGGTAGTGTTTGCAAAACTTCTGGTTTTGAAAAAATCTAAATTAGAAGCTAAAATTTTAGAAAGTTGGAGTAGTAACAGTCAGGAGTGTCCGAGGGAGAAACTACAAAAGCACTTCTATTAAAAGCATGAAGTTGAAAAAAGAAACCCCTACCCGGACATGCTTCAAGCTTCTAAAGTAAGTAGAAGCAGCAAAACACTCCATTTTCACATTTTTGTAAGCTTAAACCATAAAGTCGCAAACATACCTCACAGCATCACAAAAAAGGAGCGCCATATCATAGAGAAGCTGCTAAAAACTGATGGAAGCGTTGCAGCCTCAATTGACCCTTGGACGAATATGTTCCAGGAGATTTGTTTTCTCTTCTTCGTCCCAAACGAATAAAGTAGTCCTCTGTGTCTAGAACATACGAGATCTGTAACAAATTTCAAGATCAGATGAATGATACAATTAAGTCAACACATGATATTACGCTCGATTTCACACAATATTAGATACTTATATGTTTTTGTTAGAAACAACATTATACAAGAACGAGGATTTGACTACATTTAAGCTCTATACAAAAAATTACAAAAGAAATACTGAATAATACCTTAAATGTGGCGGCTGCCATCTTGCATTCCAACCCATTCATTACGAGAACCTTTTTCATAGCCATACTTAGTGCAGTAGATTCATCAACATTAGAATATTTCTGCAAATTCCTGCATGTATTATAAAAGAATTGGATAAATAGAAGAGCTTTCAAAAAAAATATTAGAAGAACGGGATAAAATACCAATTTTAGTAACTATATCTTGGCCTCATTTAAATTTTAGTACCATACTATCCCCTTGCCTCAGATGTGATACCATAAGTTTCGATTTGTATCATGTACATTTGAAATTTATGGTATCAAATCTGAGGCGGCGAGTGCAAATTGCATGAAAACTTTTTAACTGCTGGGATTACATGATTTGTACGTTTGTTTTAAATCTCTAACTGTTAAATTTGCAAATATATTATCAAATTCGAGACAAGTTTATATGGTACCAAAAATGATATGAACTCTACAAAAATGGGGAAAACTACCAATTTTTGTACTATAGTATTAATCTTAATACTATACTATGGCGCTTGCCTCAGATGTGATACCATAAGTTTCAGTTTATATAATTTTTAGTACATTTAAAACTTATGGCATCAAATCTGAGTCAACTGCAAATTGCAGGAAAGTTTTTAAGACCTAGGATCTCATGAATTGCACGTTAAATTTGCAAATATATTATCAAATTCGAGACAAGTGTTCGGTACTAAAATTGAAATTGGTTAAGTTATGGTACCAAAAATGATATGAACCCTAAGAAAATACCTCTTGAGCATTAATGCCGACGACTCCTTTTTCCCATTTACAACAGAAAGATAGTCATTGTGGAGATATGATGCAAAATTAGGATCTATCGAAACAGCAATAACTTCAGACTTCTCGCTCCCATCATCCATTAATTGGAAACATAAACGGTTAGGCGAAGATGTCTGAAACAAACATGAAAAATTACTAAGCATAGTAAAATAAAAAAGTGTTAATTATATTAATAAATGGAATTTACTTAAAGTAAAACCTACACATTCAAGGCGGTATATATTCTCATCATGCAGAAGGACATGGGCATTTTCGTAATAAACTGAATCAATGTACTTATCTCTCTTCCTGGAGCTTTCATATTCATACAATTGGAGAAGCTTACAGTCCAATTCGTCACTCGAAACAGTTTGGAGCTGCAGAGGAAACCAATTAGGGTCAATCACAGAAACATCCCTTAAGTATGTTAAATTACACAAACTTCCCCTCTTAGTTCCGGATTAAAAATAAACCCTTTTTCATCGTCGGAATTTCATGAAAGCTGGAAAATTATAAAGAAACTTGGACATCATCATCCATACATGTGACAACAATTTGAGAAATTACTAAATTTTGAATTGTAACATCATCTAACTATGAGTGAGAGTCCAAAGGTGTTAGCACACACTATATGTGTACTTCAATTTTATAGTTATTAAAAAAATTCGATGTGCGTATTATTTTATTATTTTTAATGTATTTATCAAAAATAATTAATATGTGAACAAATAATTTAAATTAATAATAAAATTTAATAAAGGAGAGAAGATAAAAGTAAATAGAAAGTTACACATCCGATAAAGGAGAGAGAAGATAGAAGAGTGGATAAAAAAGTGAAAACTAACTTTATGCTTAATTTAGTAAATCCTCTAACAAATACCAAAGTAGTTATTATAAGGTTGTGATGCTCATCTGTCGAATAGATAATCAATAGAATGGGATAACTGTGTATATGTGGGTGCATGTGGAATATAGGGACTAGATCCCTTTGGCTTCGTGCCGGAAGGAGCCGGCTGCCTAGTATCCCAAGAAACTTGGGAATCAGAGCCATCGTAGTTCATACCCCCGAACTTCTGAGAGTGGGGTATGCAATAGACATGTGAGGTTCCTCACGCCTCATTTTTGTAGAGTTTTGTGTTGTTTTTTTGATTAAAAGGGAAAGTTCTCTTGTGGAAAGAGTTGCCTTTTTGGGTACTTACGGGTAGAGGGGGAGTAAAGCTCGAAGCTTCAGACCCTCGTGCCGGATTAACCATAAAAGGGGGTTCTTTCGTAGAGAGAAGGCTTTCGTATTGATTTTTGGAAAGTTTCCTTGATAAAAAGGAAATGTTTTGGAAAAAGATTCGTGTTTTTGACGAGACCTTGGGTTTAGTTCCTCGCTGTGAAGCCGTCCGGCCTTCATTAAACCTATCGAGGGATTATAAGCCCTGCGCAAGGTATCCGGCGAATCGGAAAAGGAACTAAACTTAGGTATGTCTATCCTATACCCTATGCTCGGGAAGTTCAGGGTTAGCACAGACATGCGAGATGAGGAGTTTCATGCAGGAAAACAGTAAATAAATTACAGGGGATATTTGTGTAATTATATATAGGCATAGGAGAAGGCCATTGTAAGTATCGTTTGAAAAAATATTACGAAGTTTTTTTTACCTGTTTGACCAACTTATATATCAACTTGTCCAAAGTAAATAGCACATAGGATTGGTTTCCGATGAGCGATCTACAATCATCTTCAAATTTTGAATTATCACAAGATCCATCAAGTAAGCCAAAGAGTGAACTCATGAACCTGTAGTTTGATCATGTTAATGCAAAATTAATACAGAGCAATATGGACTTTCAAGATGCTTAGGAACTAAAGTAAGGCAATTGTAAACAACCTTTCATAGGCATCCGAACTAGCGTCCTTAGTTGTTCTCCATTTGTTTTCACCAGATACTGAATTCACCTTAGCCGATAATATTCTCTCATACAGTGTCTGAAAAGCAAGTAAAAAAAAAACAGTTAGTTAGCATCAAAAGAAAATAAGGAAAAGCTTAACCACTGAAACGTCTTTGTTTGCATTTAAGTCTATATAGTATAAGTATTTCCAATTTATTTATGTTTAATCTCCCTCTCTCTCTCTCTCTCTCTCTCTCTCTCTCCATTTTCTTTATTTTCCCTCTCTCTCTCTAAGTAGTTCCATTTTTACTGTTTTTACACTCTCACACACATACAAAAAAGAAGCTCTCTCTCTCTCCCTCACAAACACACACACGCACAAAATAAACCCCTTTCACACACACAAACGAAAAACATCACCACCACATTACCTGATGCAGTCTAAAAACCACATAAAAAGTATCATTCCCATAAAAAATCCTTCGATCCAAATCCTTCTTCTCATCCAAATCCACACGCTTCAATAACGGCTTACAGCTCATCACAAGCCGTTCCGACTGGGTCACCACCGGAACACCATCACTAGCATCATTATCCGCCTCTCCTTCACTCTCACCTTTCCCATCAACTTCCTCATGCTCTTCTCCATCTTCTTCCTCTTCCCGTGAGCACTCATCCGCTGCAGACTCGCTCACCGAAACATCTCCTGCACCCTCAGAAACATTCTCACTGTCCTCATCATCAGCATCTTCATGGCTCGCTGTTTCAAACTGGGCCCCACGGTTTTTCTCTTCAAAATTGTCTTCAAAATCACCATTTGGGGAAAGCTCGCCTTCTTCTTTCTCGTTCTTAGAATGGTCGATGGAGTCCTTTTTGTGGGACAGAAGTCTACCTTCCGGAAGCTCCCCATTTGTTGATTGGTTCACTCTTGCTGTCTCCTATTGGGCATGAGAAAATTGATTGATTAAATTACAGAAATGTCCCCTCTTGGTTTTGGAATTACATATACCTCCGTTGTGAGTTATCTCAACCTTATGGTTAGTGGTTACCCATTCTGCCAATTATTATGCCTAGTTAAGTGGGTGCTTGAAAACACTTTTGCTTTTGGTGAGCTGAAGTAGAAGTTAAACAGAGGAGTATTTGGAAGAATAAAAAAGTAGTTGAGTGTTTGGGAGAAAAAAATTTGAGAAGCACTTATATTAGACTAAATAAGATTTCATTTATTGACCAAAAAAACTAGAGTCAAGATGCTGAAGCTAAAAGTAGGTCCTTGGGTGCTTCTAGCTTATTTCTACTTAAATAAGCAACAGCTGATTTCCCAAGCAATTCCAAAGTGCTGTAAAAAATAAGAAAAAAATGCACAAAAGTGGTTTTTTTAGCGTTTGTAAGCTCTCCCTAAAAGTATCATCATTCAAAGTTCAGTTAACTTTGCAAAACTTTCCGTTGCTCTTGCATATAGGGGTTATTAAATTTCTTTATAAATTTTGACAGTTATCGAATTTCAATTGTCAAAATGGTTCGAATTTTAATTGTCAAAACAGTGTGTATCTGTAAATTTTAAAACGAAAAGGGGAAGTTTGTGTGATTATACAATTTCAGGGGAAGACTTAAGTAATTGACCTTTAAAATGCTCACACGCAAAGCAAAAGGATGAATAAAATCATATGTAAATCTACAATTAAAGACAAAAAGCATAGATTCATACCTCTGAAGAGTGCATAACTTCAGTAATAGGTTTTGCTCCATTAACTTCGTCAACATGACCATTATTCACTCGCAACGAATTCGCATTACGCCATTGAACTTTCGGGAAAAAATCCGCATCATAAAAAATAGTAAAATTAATCAAAGCAAACATCAATACCATGTAACTCAAATAAACACACTCTACAAAAAAAAAAAAAGGTGTATTTATTCAGCTAAAAGAAAATAACATCAAAATTCTAACTGTTACACAAATCATTCATACCAACTTTAATTTATTACTAGCGTAACAGGAAGCTCGATATTATGCAAAATAATAATGAGAAAAATTAACCATGTATTGTAGCAATATAAATTACATATTTACTAAATTTTCAAGAGAGGGAGAAGATAGAGAAGACATTAACTTGGTGGGTATTTGCAAACACTACTACTTTTGGAGAAGCAAAAGTTGGAAAAGGTTGGAAAAGTAAACATGGAGAGTGCTTGGAAAAAAAGTGAAAGTAGTTGGCTGTTTGGAGAAAAAGGCTAAAAAGCAGTTTTACTACTCTCAAGAAACTTCCGTTTATTTACGAATATAACCTAGAAGTTGGAAGTTGATGCCAAAAGCATGTCCTTAGGTGCTTCAGCTTCTAGCTTATTATAAGCAGAAGTTGGTTTTCCAAACACTCAAAAGTGCCGGAGAAAAAAATCTAAAAGCTCAAAAGTGCTTGTTTTTAGAGTTAATTTGAGGCTAATTTAGTGAACTCACTTAGAAGAACCAAAAGTAGTTAATCTTTCATAAGGCATACAACCTTCATAAAACTCATAAGATTCATACCATGATTAGCATCAGATCCTGAAGGGCCTGCTATTTGAGCATTGGTTAATCTTTCACCAGAAGCCACAGAAACAACTTCTTTAGTAGAATCACCATTGCAGTTAGATTTTAGCTGCTTTGAGCTTGTGGCATTAGCTTCAGCTTCAGGACTTCCTTCAGTTTCTGGTACAGTATTTTTCACTATTCTATACTTAACACCCAAAACCGGCTCGAGAAAAGTCGTCCAAAATCTCAATACTTTATTCAATTGTTCTTTTGTTGAGCAAACCTCTTCACATGAGTACTTGATAATCTTATAGACATCTTCATGAATTTCAGCATCATTATATTCAAATTCAAGGTCTGGAACGATAGAGCATCTATTTCCAGCAGCAATACTAAGGAGAACATCATCCTCTTTTTGTCTTTTTTCCTTAATTTCTTTGATCTCTGTTACTAAAGCTGTTCATAAAGAAATGAAAATAGTAAGAAAGATGATAAATGGAAAGAAAACCATTTACTAGCATGCTATACTAAAATCAAGAGGCTGTTTATACTAAAATGAGATGTTATAAGTTATTTTTAGTGAAAGTAAGATGAAGGATGATATACTAACCAATATCATGCAAATAAATATTTCTTGAGACAGTGAAATGAAATATTGAAAAGAACATATTTAGGATTTTTATGTCGTTTTATTGTTTAAAATTATACAACTTATTGAATTACTGCTCAACTTACATTTCGTGCTCAGGTTCTTTGAATCCTGCTGTTTGAAGTAGAAGCTCCGATGGTCAAGAGACTTGTAATGATTCTTGGAATATATTTCAGCCCAAACTTTGTTAAAATCTGAACGACACTTGGTCCATTCCTCCTGCTTCTGCTTAAGGCGAGTTAGAACAACAGGCAAAGCAAGAGCTGGATTTTTACGCAATATGTCCATCACATCAAGACCATGGTCACCATATAACCGCTCCATACATCTTAAATTGAGAGCTACATGAAATAAGAGAATGCATTTTATTGGTAAAGAAATGAAAGTTGAAAGCTGAATATTTCAGTCACGAGAAGTTAGGGTTACTTACACTGACCTCCCCTCCAACTATGTGGAATTACACAAACCTCCCTCTTTGTTTCAGAATTACAAAACGCCCTTTTTGAAATTTAATCAAAACTGAAAATTTTTGCTCAGAAAGTTGGATTTGGATATTCGTCCAAATGCAATACGAGTATGTACAAAGTTCAGTAAGTTTGAATGGGGTAATAATCAATTAACTGAAAGATGAAAAAAAAGTTACGAGGGAGGAGTGTGTACTTTTGAATCTTAGGGAAATCTGTGTAATTGTATATAATTGCAGGGCAAGCGAACAATTGTTATGAAGAATTTATTCAAGATTCTACATCAACAAACCTGTGAAATGATCATCAACTAGAATCGGACCATCTGAGCCAATTGAATTGTTATTAATACTATTCAAAAGTTCCTCTGCTCTTTTGGCGGTCGAACTCACAGACTCCAACAACATGTCCAGCTCAAATCTACAGCATAAATCAAAACCACAAAGAAATTGTGAACCGTTCAGATTATATACGATGGTGAAAGCCCTTCACTTTATTATATCAACATATTTTCTAGGGCAAAGTACATCTAATATGCTTGAGGTTTTCCTTAATTACAATTTAGTCCCACAGTTTTCAGAAATTATAAAAAAACTCCCAGACAGATCCCTTTATTAAAAACCAACCCAAAACCATACAACATGAAGCCAAAAATGCAAAAAATGAGTATTTCGGGGAAATTTTGTAATAAAGTGAAATTTCAAGGAGTTCTTTGTAATTTCTATTTTCGATTTGTGATCCATTAGATTAATTACAATGATGTCAGTATTTTGCTTTATTACGTACCTATCATCTTCACATCTAAATAGGCTTTCTTCATATTGATTTCTCCTCATGTGTTTAAAAGAGTAATCTTCACTGCCAGATGTCACAGAAACCCAATGATCATTTAGAACTTGAGCGCCAAGCTCTGACCTTTGGCTAGCTATTTGTATTGGATACTGCAAGGGCAAATTTGTCAAAAACATAAAATAATAAGATGATATATAAAAATGCTTGTGAATAATGGTTTCTTGAAAATAGGCACCAGGATTTCTTACATCATCGGGAAGAAGGCGATAACTCGGAGAGCAGCTTTTGCAATTAGAAAGGTCGAGTTCTTGAATGGATTTTCCCCAATATTTCAAATTGTATCTATCCTTTTCTTTCCCTCCTTCCACTTCACGTTTTGGTTCCTTGTCCTTTTCGTCTATTGTCAAAGGTTTTGAAGAATTTCCTTCGAAACCTAAAGTTTCTGTTATTTAGAGAAAGATAAGTTTCTTTGGTCAGAAATTGAGAAAGATTTTACTTTTAGCGATTTACATCTACTACCCCTCAAATTAGGTGAAACTACAAATTGATCCCCTCTAGGTTAAGCAATTACCATATAGTCCCTAAGGTTTCAATAAATGTGTAAATTTCCCGAAAATACCCCCTCGAAATATTTACAGATTAAAAACCTCAGGGACTATATGGTAATTTCTTAAACAGAGGGATCCATTTGCAAATACACAAACATCAAGGTACCCAGATGTAATTCGCCCTTTATTTTTTTCATGCACCAAATAATAATCAATAATGGGAGAAATTTTACATACTTTTTCCCATAACACCAGCTAGAAATCCATCTGAAAAATAGGAAAATTGATTAAAAGTGAATGTAACTTAATCAAAAATATAACTTTACGAAACTGAATAACAAGTACCAATTCGCTCACACCGCTCCAAAAACTCATTGAAGCCATCCATAAGATCAGGATATTTTCCGAGTAAATCAGCAACCTGAAAAAGCACTTTCCATTAGAGCTGGAATAAGAAAAAACAAACATTTTTCCTCAAAAAGGTTTATATGTAAATCAAATTATTAAATAATGATAATACATGGCACAAGGTTGCATACCAAACTTTGCAATTCCTTTCTTGTAATGATTTCAGTACTGTAAATGTGAAGGCATTTCAAAAATGCTTGATAATCATCTGCACTTCGTAACCTCTCTTTGACTTTTTCGCAGAAAGTGAATTCTTGACTGTACATACCTGGCAAGATCAAACATAAAAAAAATATAAGAAATACAATTTTAATTTCTCATGAAAATTTTTAAAAAATGCAGTTTTAATTTCTTATTTAGAAATTAAAAAAGAAATACATAGATATATACATGTAAAACCTAGACAACAGAATTCTCTTTTTTTTTAAGTGGTAACAAGTTGAAATTACTGAATAAATCATATATATTCTAAAAAAATATATTAGATAAACAAATATGCTCAATCAATGTTAGCATTTAATTTTAAAAATATATAACTTAAACAGATTTCAAATAATATCACTTTACAACCATCTATGATTTAAGTAAAAAAGGAGGGGGGAAAAAGGGAGGGATTTATATACCAGAAAAAAGCTTCTCTTTAAGGTTCATTACATATTTCAAAATGAAATATATAAATATAATTGTGAAAGAAACAAAGATAAAATGGTGGTAATATTTCAAACCCACGATGAGTGAGTTGTAAAAATTTCTGAATATGGGGTACGACGAGTAGTAATTACTGAATCTCACGAGGGGGCAGGATGTAATTAGCCCTAGATATATAGATATAAAATATGTAGATAATGCTAACTCACTTTTCGATGCATCTTTGTCATCATAAGAAGCCAAATTCGAGTTCCCACCAAATTCTTCAACTTTTCTAGCAGATTTCTTTTTGTCTGAATGTCGGTTCATGATAATATCTCCATTATTCTCAATTTCAGGTTCTCTCTCATCCTGATCACGATTTCTTCTCTCCCTACTCTCCTTTTCAGTGTGCTTCTTCTGCTCCCTTTGTAATTTTACAACTGTTTTATCATCATCCATATCAGGACGTTCAACACTGAGATCTCGTTCTCCATGGGGGCCCACACTCTTGTCCCTCTTCAAGCGTTGCTAAACGAAATTGTGGAAAAAATACAGCTTTCAGTTCAAAAGCTATAAATCAGATATGGCTCTAATTAAGAATAAATAGGGATGCAAATAAACTTGAGCTCGGTTCTTCTATCTATAAGAGCATTGGCAAACTATAAAAAAGGCATTTTGTGCTGTTAGATTTTTTCAGCACTTTGGGAGTGTTTGGAAAACCAACTTGTGCTTATTTCTAGGTTATTTCCGTAAATGAATGAAATTTTGTTTAGTCTAATAAAAGTACTTTTCAATTTTTTTCCCCCCAACACTCCCCACTTTTTTACAACATCAACTTCTACTTTAGCTTCTTCAAAAGCAACAGAGTTTGCAAACACCCACTATGTTCGGTACAAGGAATTTGGTGAGGAAAAGAAAAGAAAAGAAAATGCTAAGGAGAAAAAGTTTAACTGTTTGGTTATCAAGGGAAATTACTAAGGAAAGGAAAATGGGAAGGAAAAAACTCATTCATCACAAAAAGGCGAGGAAAATGAAGAAAAGCTTGTTTTGCATCATCCCTTTCACTAAAGTATCAATAATCTTCTGTTTCTCGAGTCCTTTCATTATCAATTTCCTTAAACAATCAAACAAACTCGAGATTTCATATTTCCTTCCTCTGATTTCACTTTCCCTTGTCATTTTCCTTTCGTCATCCAAATCTCTAAACCAAACATAGAAACAGTTACTCATTTGCATCCCTAAGAATAAATATAGAAAGAACCTTATCTATTGACTGCTTTACTGTGGGCCCAGAGCTTCTCTCATCATAACGAGGAAAAGCAGGCCGTTGGGCGATAGAAGCATTTGGAGCAGATGCAGAAGCTGAAGTATCTGGAAGAAATCTAGTGAACTCATCAAGAAGATCTGGATGATCATCAAAAAGCGCTTGAACCTGTGAATGAATAAAAACATTCAAAAAACCAAATATTTCTACAAAAATCAAAAAATAAATAATAGAAGTTCATTGATTCCACAAGACATGCATGATCATACGTACCTCTTGATAGACTTCTGATATACTCTTGCTTTCCTTCCGATACATATTCAAGATGTCTAGGAAAGATTTATAAACATGGTCGTCATTTTGAAAACGTTTCTGTACATTCAACAATAAATAGATAAATAAATCCATAACCTGTTACTATCATACAAGTGATAAAAAATAATAAAAAGGGCAAATTACATCTACTTCCCTTGAAGTTCGTGAAACTACAAATCAATTCCTCTAGTTGAAAATTACTGTATAGTCCCTGATGTTTTCAATAAATGTGTAAATCTTCTGAAAATAACCCCACTTAGGGTTTCAGCAGGTGTATTTTCAGAACATTTACAAATTACTTAAAACAACAGGGACTATACAGTAATTTCTCAAACCAGAGGGATCGATCTGTAATTTTGCCTAACTTTCAAGGGTAGTAGGTGTAAATCTCCCAAAATATTAATAAAAATTCAACCTTTATCTTATTGACGAAACTAATAGCTTCTTCAAACTCGACCGTTCTTTTTGGTGGAGCTTCTTCTTCTTCGGTGAGGGTAATTTCATATCCCTTAGGCAAGAATGTGTTAAAGCCAAGAATTAGATTAGGATGCCCTTTAAACAACTCTTTCACCCTACCTATGACACCAGCAGTATCAATTCTGCCACAAAAAAGATAATTAAGAAAGAGTTATTTTCATAATAGTTCCATTTTTTAATTCTTACCAAAAATATATTGAATTAATTTAGTTTATTACCTCTGAGCCTTGAAATCTTTCATGACATCAAGAAAACGATCGTATTTTTCCCTTTGATCTTGGAACATGTCCTTAACTTCCTTCAAATAAGACAATGCATCATTTGTGGTGAGTTTTTGTGGGGCAATTGTACCACCGCCACTAACTCCACCGCCGCCGCCACCAGCAGTACCATTGCTGCCACCACCACCACCGCTGCCTCCTCCTCCACCACCTCCACTGCCTGCAGGTGGATTTGGCAGGCCAAACCTTAAGAGAGAACATAAAAACTTAAGTTACAGGTATAGTTAATTCATGGTTTTCTACCTCAAATTCTTGAGAAGATTTTATTTCTTTTTTACATAAACCATCTATTTCACATTACTCATAGTAAAGAAACTTGGTTTAAAGGACGCTGCCTCAAACAAATGCAACCAAAAAAAATAACTATAGGCCATGTTATCAGAGTCAGACACGAAGCCAAAAATTTATATGTTAAGGAAATTGAACTTTTACAAAATATGAAAGGCATTTTTATTGTTTAAGGAATAGAATTTTTCGAACCTTCAGAATCATGACATGAAATACATCTCTATAAAATCCTGGGGGTCGGTGATGAGGCCCCAACCCCCACCCACTCCAAAACCCCCCATGATTTCACACTCACACACACAAAAGAAAGCATAGCCATGGCATAAAGATCCAAGATTTGGTCCAATTACTCCACCAAGAACAATCTTAGCAACCCTAATTAGCATAATAAATTAAACCTAATTTTACAATTCTTAAAACTGCCATCAACAAAGCGACCCACAATCAGACTCCTGACACAAGAGATGAATCGGTGCCAAACAATTCTGATCGAGAAAACTGACTAAATCCAGTTCATTAACTTACCCAAAACCACACTCTTTTCAGAAAAGGAAATGCAAAACCACAAAAAAAAAACGCAGATAAGATTCAGACAATATCAGATAGAACAAACACACAAGTAAATCACTAATATAAGAAAGCAATTCATTTTGCGTATAAACTGAAAAAATTAGAAAAAAAAAAAAGAAAAGAAAAAGAGCTCACGATTCTGCACGAGAAGAAGGTCCAAATGGCCTCTTAAATTGAGGGTTTACATACGCATCATCCCGCAAACGCTTCATCCCTCTGCGAAAAATCAACTTCAAGCGTTAACAAGAACAATAAATAATACAATAGCCGAGAAAAACCAGCAACAATAGAGATAATTTCGAGTAACCCAAACATAAAGGAAACTGAAAAAAAAAAACCCATTCCACTTCCATTATTGGAAGAAAAACTAACCTGATGAATCTTCTCCCTTCGGGAAAAAGGGAAAAGCGAACAGATCTAAACCAAGCAGGCAAATAGATGGAAAAATCAGTTTATAGTTTAAATTTCTGTCTATTTCTTCTCCCTATAAATATTTCTAACGTCGGAGGCGCAACAAAAACCAAGTACGAGAGACCAAACGAAGAGGTGAAGGAGAAAATAAGGAGGCCGGGAAGAATTTTGTGAAGTTTTATGCGACAGATGTAGAGAAAATAGGTAATCTTTTTACGTGAGTTTGAGTTTCTATGTAGATTGAAAAAATTTCGAACATGGCTTATGTTTGGATTCATTCGCCAAAATTATTTTTATTTTCATTTTAATCTTTTTTACTTAGATCATAGATAGATAGATGAACCCAAACTTTATGTTCATTAGATATTACTTTCAATATAAAAATTTAAAGTTCGATTTCTTATAATGATAAGAATGGTGTTGTATGCGTGAATTAAAAAAAAAAAAATATCATATATAGATAGATGGTAGAAAACTAGGTGTTGTTAATGAAATTTCTTTAATATATCAAAATTGTAATGAGCCTATATGTTTATCTAGTGCTTTTTTTTCCATTATCTATATGAGTTATTATTCATTTTGAACTTGTAAAACCTAAAAAATGGAAGTTATTTTATATACATACCCATATGAATTCCACTTATGCATTAAATAACTATAATTTATATTATATTTAATTATTTATTAAAAAAATAAAGAAAATATAAAATAAACTATAAATATTTAGAGATTGTTTGCAAATTCTAATTTTGTTGGAAAATTTAAAATAGAAGAAAAAATGAGAGGAAAGAACGTGAAGTAGTAAAAGTTTGAGATATTTGGAAGAAAAAGTAAAAACACAAACAAAACTAAAAAGTACTTTTACTACTCTCAATAAATTTCATTTATTTACAAAAGCAACTTAAAAGTTATAAGTTGTAGGCAAAAGTATTTTTCAAGTGCTTCAGGCTTCTAATCTATTTCTGTTTAAATTTAACATAAATTTAGATATTTTGAAAACATAAATACCAAAAAATTACTTTTTCGACAAAAAAGTACTTTTTTAGAATTTATAAATATGACGTAGAATAAAAAGAAAATTAAAAAATCCCCATTTCCTTTTTCTTGTGTGTGAATCAATCCTTCTTTCCTCCGACCTAAATAATAGGTCTTCCTTATCTGATCTAAAAGTGGGTTGGTGCCATAACTTATTATTTTAAATTACCTTTTCCAAAGAAGAAAACAAACTTGCGCAAATTTTAACCGATGTAACAATTTCTAATTTGATATTTTCAAAAAAAAAAACAATTTCTAATTTGATAATTAGATTTTGTGAGGAATTATTTTCTTAATTCCCTATAGAATTATAGATTCATTACCAAATTTAGGTTGAAATAATATCTAAAACTCTATAAAAAAATTCCAACCCAATCAAAAAACTGTATTGAAAAAATAAAATAATCAAATAAATAATTACGTGTTGTGATCTTTGACAAAAAGTATGATTATATTATAATTTATTGAAGGCCCCATCCATTTGGGGTTTAGGTACTCTAATATATAGGACATTGTTATAAAGTTTTGGCTTTGTTTGGTGACAAGTGATGAGCGCTTCGACGACTTTTAAGAAGCACTTGTATTACCAATGATTCAGGGACATTTCTAAAAATAAAATCATATTGTATTGTGTTGTATCCGATACCGTATTGAATACTTTTTTTTTTTTGGTACCCATGTATTAAATACTTTTTTAGTGTAAAATATTAAAAAAAAATAAGTATCATTGTGTCTACGTTTCATAATATACTACTCGCAAGGAATTTTTATTTATGTACAAAATAGACCTAGAAACTAAACATTTAGTTCTCATCTCATCACTTTTATAGAGTATTCGAACTCATAATTATGTCATGTAAATATATGCATATACATTTTACTTTTCATGCTAATTTTAGTACAAATATAACAACATAAGAATCAACATCTAATAATATTGTGGAAATAATTTCAATGTAAATTCTATAACATGGAAAATATTAACTAATTTCTATAATTCACATATACTCCTAAAAAGAGAATATCTTACGCTCCTAAAAATGTCGTATTGTATCAGACATCTGTCTAATACTAAATATTAAAAAAAATATGTTTCGTATCGTGTTTGTATCGTTGTATCTAGGTCCATCGCATTTTAATAACAAAAAGTGACTTGTATTATTTGAGGTAAGTAGGTAACTAACCCTTTTCATCCCAACAAACATTAGCATGGCTTTTGGTACAAAATAAATATAGATTTGGTAAAAACACTTGAGTATGAACTTGCATTTATGCTGACTAAACTAATATTGACAAATAGTGAGAACCAATCAACCAAATGTTGGGCCTCATGATTTAGGCCTTGTTACATCAGACTGATTTGGCCCATTAAAGTGATGAAAGGAAAAAATTAGGCCCAATATAAAATTATCTCTGGAGCCCAAAGATTTGTTTAGGGAAATCCAAATTTTGAATTTGAATCGGCCCAATCATTATCCATTATGTAATTAATATTTAATATCTGTCTATGTAATTGTGACTCAATACTAGGAGTGTAAGATGACTTGAGCCAATTCACGAGCTCGGTGAGCTGCTCGAGTAATTCTCAATGAACTTGAGCTCGTCGAGTTTGAATTTTTTCACGAGCTTGTGACTCGGTTCATGAACTTTTTTTTTGATATTTTATAATTTAGAATATAATGCAAATAATAATAAGTGTCTCTAATGATATTATTAGTACTTTTCTAGTGTCAATATAGCAAAAAAAATATATATATATATGATCACTTATTTTACATTATATTAGCTTTTTATTCCCTGCATTGCACGGAAAAATTTATTTACAAAATATATATTATTAAATAAATTGAATAATATTTTTTTATATAATTATTAACAATACATAAAAAATTATTAATTTAGAATTTGAAGCACACATACAAAAGTAATTCATTTTATAAAATAATCAGAAATTATGTATATAAAAAAACTCATTTTAAATGTATAAAAATAGTAATATAGTATTTTTGTAACAAAATATTAATTTTATATTTGTAATAGAGAGAATATATATTTATACATATATATAAATAAAAAGAATATCATGATTCTTACAGAAATATTAAAATGATAAATATTTAATAATAGACCACACAAATAATTATTGGAATCTCTTTATCTTTTTGATTGAAAAAGGAGCTATATATTATACTTGGTATTTTTTTATTAAATAATTTGTTATTTTATATTTGGTATTTTTTTATCAAATAATTTGTTATTGTTTCGTTATTAATTAATAATATTATTCATTTCATTTTTAAAATTTCCTTTATATTTTGAAAATATTAATATTAAAATATAATAATGTAATAAATTTATTTACATTGAAATGAAATACAACTTTTCTATTACAAAATGAACATGAGACATGTGTATTTAGAAAAGTTTTTTTTTTTCCCAAAAAAATCAATTATTCATTTATTATTATTAAAATAATAATAAAATTTAATTAAACTTATATTCTAAAATTTTCTTCCTTATTTTAATCAGACAAATTTTTATTTGAATTAATTGTGTCAAATATATCTTATAGAAATTAAAATATTAAATATAATATTTTTAATAGATTTATTGAATTCATTATTTTGTCTTTATTTAATTAACGAACATTTAATGCAGTATGTATAACTCTAAAACTTATTAAAATTTAGTTAAAATTATTTTTTTTTTAAAAATTAATTTTAATATTTTATAAAGTAGTTATATAATTCTATTATTATATAAGTAGGAGTTATAAATTTTTTAATATACAATAAAGTATGAAGTGTCAATAAATACATATGTAAGTTACAAAATAATAATTAATAAAATTAATTATAGAAACAATTGACATGGCAAAATGAATCAATTATAACTAATCCACTTCATTGCCACATAAACATCTTTCCTAAAACATTCCACTCATTCATTTACATATATATATATGATTTGAAATAAGGTTTAACAATTAAAATTAATATTTTTATATGCGAGATCATAATCAATCTCAAGCTTGAATATATTCAAGTCGAAATGAGCCCGCCTTGAGCTGAAGATTATTAGATGAGTTTGAGCTTGAGATTTATAAGTTCGACAAATTTCAGTTTGAGCTCGAATTCATATTTTTCGAGATAAAGTATGAGTTTGAGACTAAAAGTTTCTAAAACTCAATCCATTTACGACCTTATCAGTCGTTACATGACAAATGTAATATACTTAGCTATTGATTTGATTGTAATTGTTTGAGTAAAATGAAGAACAATTATAGGTTTTATACTTACAATAATAAAATTAAAAAAAAAGGAAAATCAACAAGCTAATTCATTTAAAAACTAGAAAAATGGAGAAATTAAAATATAAATAATTACTTTCATATCCAATCAAATACATTAATTATTACGTGAGAAAAAATAAACATCGAAAATAACTCACTTCACCTATCTAAAAAAAGTAAAAAAAAAATGAAAATGTTAATTATAAACTCATCATATATCTCTCACTTCACGCAGTAATACACACATTACTTTGTGAAAAAGAACCTTCAAAACTCTTACCTTTTGCATCAGAAACCAAATATTGTTGCCTAAACATAGTTATGAAAGCCTCAACTCTCTGGTTCAATTCCTCCTTCGAAATCTCATCGTGGCAGTCCAATTGCTTCTCATCCACCTCTTCTAGATCTTCTGCACTGATAGTTTCATTTTTCATGGATTGTTCACGCTTATCACCTGCAGCACAAACCGGCAACGGCTGGATCGATTTTGCAATCGTCGTCCTTCTCTTTTTCCTGTTGATTGATTCCGACCGGCGAAGATTTTCTCCGTCTTCTGTTTGATTTGGGGGTTGGATTTGGGGTTTTGAGGTGAAGAGAATGGCTAGAAGCAAGAGGTTGAGGGCTAGGAAAGCCCACACGCGCCAGTGAGCAAAGAGGGAGACCACGACGGCGCGTTGGACGCACGCCATAAACGCCGCCGTGCCCGCGGCGAACCACACGGCTTGCAGCTGTAGTTGTAGTTGTAGTTGGTCTTCTCTCAAGACCTTGTCCCCCGCCATTAACACACGCTAGGGAGAGAGAGAGAGAGAGCTCGTAGTTGTAAATTAAAATTATATTGGGCTTGACAAAATTTGTTGATGGTAGGAAAGCATGCTGATAATGAGGCGTTTTTATAGAGGGTGAAATCATGTGAAATGATTAATCATGCTAAATAGCTGATGAGTATCTATTAATGGACTACATTTAAAAAAGAAATCATAGGTATAAAGTTATGAAACACAGACACGGATACATATATAGCAATACGATTTTTTTTTTTGTCATTTTATAAACTAGAGAAGTGTCTGACACAATTGCCGATACGGTATTGGACACGACACAATACAGCATGATTGAATTTCTAAAAGTGTTCGTACATTATAGGTATAAAGTTATGAAACACAGACACGGATACATATATAGCAATACGATTTTTTTTTTTGTCATTTTATAAACTAGAGAAGTGTCTGACACAATTGCCGATACGGTATTGGACACGACACAATACAACATGATTGAATTTCTAAAAGTGTTCGTACATTATAGGTATAAAGGTAATAATCAAAATTATTATAAATTAAGTACTATTATAATTTCAAATTTTCACAAATTTATATATTCACTAATTAATATCGTATACAACTCTTATATATAGTGGCGGAGCCAGAACTATAAGATTAGGGGTTCAACTGACTCACAAAATACATTACAAAATATTATGTTAGTGCACTTAGTAGAAAATACGATACATATTATGAGATTATAATTTTAGGAAATACGCTATATATATATGACATAATTTTAAATTATAGAATATACCTGCATACCTTCGTTTATATGTAGTTCTGCTACTACTCATAAGTAACCATGATCAATACGGATATACTATATATATGCATTAATATATGCTAATTATCAATAATTAATAAATTATTAAGATATGACTATTTTTACTACCATTATTCTGAAAAATTATGAACATTGTTATCACTTATCATTTAATGCATAATTTTCATATGATTACATATATAATATTTTATTATATGATGAAAAAACATAATATATATTCATAGGTAGTATTAATATTATTTTTACAGTGGGATAAAAGAAAATGGGGCTGCAGCCTGCAGGGCTTGTAATGATCATAAGATGTGAGGAGTGAGAGAGACAAGAAAACATTCTTGTTGTGCAATGACAGTGAAACAACCTTATCATTGTTTCCCAACTTACTATAATTTATTTTTTAAGTTTTGTGGGTTAAAGCAAGCACACTATTTTTAGCATGCCAAGAGATATTATACTATTCATTGGGACAAATAAATAATATTGTGTTTAAAGTTAACGGTTTTGCGTTATGTTAGTTTAACAAAAATGATTGAGTTCAAATTTCTGAAATTACATCTTATTGCAGTGGGACCTTACATTTTAATGGTCTCATCTAATATTTTAAAATGAAGAAAAATCTTGTAGAAATCTTTTTTTTCTTTTTTCTCTATTCTTATTGGTATATTTTTCTCTTGTTTTGACTTGAAAATTATGGATTTGAAGAGGAAAAAAAAAAAAAAGAAGGGAGAATTTGGATATTGGCAGACAAATGAAGACTGCAAATGCTTTTTGCCGGACTTAACACAGAGACGGTGTTGGTCCTTTTTGGCCCAAAGCACGCCAATGCTAATGCATTGTCTTGTCTCGGACAATGGCTCCACATATTAAGAGAAAATTTCATATTTAATCCCATAATTTTTTTGCAAATACGAATCTAGTCCAATATTTTTTTTTGTTGTTATAAAGTTGGTTCCATTAGATTTTAAAATTTTAAACAAACATCCCCAAAGAAATATACTATATAGCATAATTCATCCCAATTTAGTTAACTTTTCCATCGGTGAATCCTAAAATCCTAGAGGTTTGTATATTTACAAATTGAGTCATACAGTTTGAAAACTTACTATTTAGTAGATGAACTTTTCAATAAATGTATAAATATTTCGAATATATCCCTATTAGAGTAACAATTTGAAGGTACTTTCATGAGTATTTTCAAATGATGTATTTACTATCGATTAAATGGTAACTTTTAAAATTAAAAATAAATCGATTTGTAAGTATATTAAATTTGGACATTTGGTCATATTCGGAAGTAGTTGATCACCCTAATATCAAAATAACTATTGTCAATTCTTTTTATCTTTCTCAAATTTTCTTGTCTTTCCTCAAACTTGAAATTAATTGTAAATTGCAAATCTTCTTGCCAATTATTTTAGGTATTATTTTTTGATAATGGTATGTTCATAATGCCTTTTTTTTTTTTTTTTTTTTTAAGGGAAAGATGCAATGATTGAGTTTGGATTCTTCTTTACGACGTCGTCTACACTGGTTGACTTGGCGCGCGAAGGGTTGTGAAGGTCCTGATTTTGAAATATTTCAAGTTTAAATTGGGCCCAAGTTTCAATTACTGCGATCACAAATTTGGGCTTCAGCCCAAAGTTTATTGGGCTGAATCGAGCTGCCAAATGATCAAAGAACAAATATGGCAACCCAAATGGCTCGAAAAGTGAAATATTCAAATTTCATTTTTCAAATAGTAATTTCTTTCCTATGTAATATAACTGGATTTTGGCTTACCAAAAGAAAATATATCTGGATTTTGATACAAGGCAAGGAAATATGAAATAATTTCAACACTGTTGCATGGACACAAATATGGGAACTCCGACATGATACGATGCGGACACAGGGACACGGAATTTTCAAAAATTATAAGACACAACACGGCTTGATGAGGTTGATTTTTGGTCTAGGGTCGTGGATCGTCCACGTGTCCTGCTCTTCAGTAGAATTTGTAGAGGGGATCCGACTTCGACCTGAAAACACTGAACACTGGGTTACTTGGCCAGAGGGGGTTGTCTCCGGCGTAGCCCCTCCACTGAGTTAAGTCAGTACTCGGAATAGGATATTCGACTAGGGAGAGTGCGCTAGGAGCAATTAATGAATACTTATCCACTGTAATGAATGCCGGGGTATTTATAGTGCGATGGGACACGCACTAAGGACACATAGTGGAGGTGTGCATTTAATGCACCGACTGGCGGGCTTTTAATGCCCGATTACAAAATTGCAAAATACCTGCGATATCCTCTGATATAAGGGATTTGGTGTCAGGGATGTTAAGTGCGAGGTACGGATGTCTGGATATCGTAATTAATGCACTTCCGTATAGCAGCCGTACTTCAGATTGGAGATCGGATCGAAGCCGACGTTCGGAGGTGACTTTCGATCACCCGTCATCCAAAAAGGGCTATGGTCGTGATCGAAGCCGACCCCGATCCTTGATAATTTCGTGGATGAGGACCATATAGGCCTGATCACGGTCGGGTTATCATTCGACCGTTGACTAGTCAGCTGGGTCCACATGTCCAGATGGACTCACGACATTGCAACACTTGGGTAGTCTGAATTGCCGACCATCACGGCTGATTAATATAAATTTTAATAAAAAATATAAATATTCATACATAATACTTGTACAAATATTTATAATTAAAAAATAAATGATCGGAGTGTGTTATAATTATTAGTAAAATTAAAATGTCCCAATTAATAATTATATTTGACGATCGTTAATATAATTAGAGGATTATGATGTTGTGAGAAAAAATTCAAAATAAGAAAGAAATGAATTTAAATTAATTTAAACACCTTTTCATTAATTTATATTTTTTTTCAAATAAATAATGACTCTTAAATTTTATTTTTTTTTAAAAAAAGGATTTTCCGTATCATTTTCGTGTCGGTCAAGTCCCTCGCGTGTTTCCACCATATCAGATTTTCTTATTTTATTTTTTGCCGTGTCAAATCGTATCCGTATCCGACACTACACAACCAAAATATGTCCGGGAATTACTAATTTTCATACAGTTGGTAACTTTCACGAATATATCTAATTTTGTAAGTTGGGGAAGAATAAGATGCTTTCTTTAGCAGCAAAAAAACAAAAAAACAGAGAGTATATTCAAATCTACTTTTTCATGAGTAAGACCAAGAGAATCCAGTCATAACTTTATTTGATTATTCAAAATCAAAGTTCTCATGAAAGGACTCAAATGGATAATACGTCCAACTAATATTTCTGACCAAATCATTTAAATAATTCGGAAAAAGGGAGATAGATATTTCAACTAATTAAACATATAATTATCGTTACTTTAAACTGATATTGATAAAAAATTAAAACATTAAACTTAATATAGGTAATGTATAATTGTAGCGCCCCATAAGTTGGTTTGTCCCCTATCAATAGTTTATGGAAAAAAATATGACATAATTTAAATATAATCAATAAATATTTATTATGGATAATAATTTAATCCCAATTTCAAATTCCTCCAAATAAATTCAAAGTTTATGATCTTGTCCAGCGAATCTGAATCCAAAGCGTAGTCTACCCAAAAATAGTGTATGAAGTATTTGCTTCATGATAAATGCTCATTAGTGGTGATCAAACTCCCACAATAGAAGCAACCAAGAAAAAAGGGAAAATAATATCTCAACCAAAGTCCAAATTTCATTATTTTGGAGTAACAAGTGTAAGTGTGTAACATCTAAGAAGCCAAATTAGGAAATTCTATTTTAGACCTAATTTGATCAAGATTCCATTAATTATATGATAAATATATTATATTTATTATTTAATTAGTAAAATTTTAAATTTTATAAATACTGATTTGATTGAACCAAATTCGAACTAAAATTACCCCAAATTTAATTGCAAGTGTAATATCTAATAAGCCATTCTTTGTGGACCAAATCCAAAATTTATCTCTCGTCAAACATGGAATTTCTTTTTTTTTTTTTTTTCCAATAGTCAAACACTCAAACTCCGAAATTCCACCCATTTTCCATTAGCAAAAAAAACTCACAAAATGCTTCTCCATTATTAACACAACACAAGTCTTCATCTTCATTTCTACATCAAACCCTACCCAATCTCCACAAACTACCCAATGATGAATCATCTTCTTCAACGAAGTGGATCCATATTCGTCTCTCTACTGTTGCTTCACCTGCTTTTCTCCACTTCGTTTGCTGAGGATGACGTCAGGTGCCTGCGGGAAGTGAAGAGCTCATTCTCCGACGCCCAAGGTAAGCTCAATTCGTGGATTTTCTCCAATACTACGGTCGGTTTCATCTGCAGATTCGTCGGAGTATCGTGCTGGAACGACGCGGAGAATAGGCTCATCGGACTTGAGCTCCGTGATTTCAGCCTCACCGGAGATATCCCCGATTCTCTGCAGTTGTGCCACAGCCTCCAGACGCTCGATCTCTCCGGTAACTCACTGTCCGGTTCGATTCCGCCTCAAATCTGCACTTGGCTGCCCTTTTTGGTCACTCTTGACTTGTCGCGGAATAGCTTGAACGGTCCGATACCGGAGGATCTCGCGAAGTGTTCGTATTTGAATAATTTGATTTTGGATGATAACAAGCTGTCGGGGAGTATTCCGCTCCAGTTTTCTAATCTGGGGAGGTTGAAGAAGTTCTCCGTTGCGAATAATGATTTGTCAGGTAGAGTGCCGTCGTTTAACGATAATTCTTTACAGCTTAATTATGATGGAAATAATGGCCTCTGTGGCGGTCCGTTGGGAAAATGTGGTGGATTGAGTAAGAAGAATTTGGCCATCATTATTGCAGCAGGGGTATTTGGTGCAGCTGGTTCGTTATTGTTAGGGTTTGGTTTGTGGTGGTGGTATTTCACAAGATCAAGCAAGAAAAAGAGAGGTTATGGGATTGGAGGAAGAGATGATGGAGGCAGTTGGGCTGAGAGATTAAGAGCTCACAAGCTCACACAAGTTATGCTGTTCCAAAAGCCGCTTGTAAAAGTTAAGTTGGCAGATTTGCTAGCTGCAACAAATAATTTCGGCTCTGAAAATGTCATTGTCTCGAGCAGAACAGGAACAACTTACAAGGCGGTTTTACCAGATGGATCAGCCCTTGCTATTAAGAGGCTCAACGCGTGCAAAATTGGGGAGAAGCAATTTAGAATGGAAATGAATCGATTAGGCCAATTAAGGCATCCTAATTTAGTTCCCCTGTTAGGGTTTTGCTTGGTTGAGGAGGAAAAGCTCTTGGTTTACAAGCATTTATCAAACGGGACACTTGGTTCTATGTTATGTAGCAATTCTGGTGATTTGGATTGGCAAACTAGGTTTAAAATAGCATTGGGAGCCTGTAGAGGTCTTGCTTGGCTCCACCATGGTTGCCACCCTCCAATCTTGCATCAAAACATTAGCTCCAATGTCGTTCTTCTTGATGAGGATTATGATGCTAGGATAATGGATTTTGGTTTGGCTAGGCTAATGACTTCTTCAGAATCGAATGAGAGTAGTTTCGTTTATGGTGATTTGGGTGAAATTGGATATGTTGCTCCTGAGTATTCGAGCACGATGGTTGCTTCTTTAAAAGGGGATGTTTTCAGTCTCGGCGTGGTGCTTATGGAATTAGCAACCGGATTAAAACCTCTTGATGTGAGTTCTGTTGACGAATTATTTAAGGGTAATTTAGTGGATTGGGTGAGCCAGCTGGTGGGCTCGGGTCGAATTAAGGATACTATTGATAAACGGCTATGTGGGAAGGGCAACGATGAGGATATTGTTCGTTTCTTGAAAATTGCTTGTAATTGTGTGGTTTCAAGGCCGAAGGATAGGTTGTCTATGTATCAGGTTTATGAAGGGTTGAAGGGCATGGCTGAGGAGCATGGTTTTTCGGAACATTATGATGAATTTCCACTTTTGTTTGGAAAACAAGAGTTGACGTGAAAACATGGATTTCTGCAGTATGTGGTGAGTTCTAGCTAAGCAAATTGTGTTATATGTATTTTGATTTGCTTTCTTTAGTGCATGCCACATTTGGTGTTCGAGTATAGGTGTATAATAGCTCACTTTGCATAAAATTGTTCTGTTTGTTTGGAATTTGTTGTAAGAAAAGTTGTTTCCTACGGGTGTTTAGTACTTCTTGGATGGTGTTTAATTGGTAGCATTCTGACTTTTACATTCAAGAATTGAATGAAGCTTATTTATTTCCTACGGTTTTATCAATTCTACGTATACCCTTAGTTCCTTGAATGTGAAAGGGTTTTGTCACCTTATATTCTTATAATAACAAGATTGATCTATATATGGTAAATTTTTTATGTTTTCTCTCCAAATTAAAGTTTATGGTGCCGTCCTATTGCTTTGCTTGAACAGACTAGATATAGGGTATTAATTTGCAAACGCTTCTGCTTTTGAGAAAATTAACTTGGAAACTAAAGTTGTAAAGAGTAGTATAAAATGATAGTGTTTCGGAAAAAAAAAAGGTTCAAAACAAGCAGTTGAGTGTCTTGAAAAAAAAAGTTGAAAATCACTTTTATTAGACTAAATAAACTTTTATTTATTTACGAAAATAACCTAGAAGTTAGAAGTTGAAGTTAAAAGTCGATCTTTGGGTGCTTCTAGCCTTTTATGCTTAAAATGAGCAGAAGCTGGATTTCAGAACGCTCCCAAAAGTGCTGAAAATAAGCAAAAAGCACAAAAAATGTTTTTCTTTAGAGTTTCTTGACTCTGTTTGCTATTGTTTCTCTGAAATGAAACCACGTTGCTTATGAATTAGGCTATAGGCTACTTTTTCTCGAATATAGCCAATCCTCTTTGAGAAAATCCGTGGTGAAAGTGACTTTTCTTTCTTGGCATGCGATATTTGCTGATTTTGTGCATTATATTGACATAAAGATTGACTATAAGCATTAACTCCGTGTTTATTTGTTTCATTGCGTATATTGAAGGTTTCAACTACTTGTCTGCCGAAGACTTTGAATTTATACAATATTTTGAATTAATTATTTTCCATCAAATAAACTAAATTTCACACTAATTTTGATGTATCAAGACCGGGCATAGAGAAATTTTGATATTAACTACATATATTTTGACGTATATTTTGCTGATTTTTCACTTTTTAATTAAAATCTGATTCCCTCAACCTCTACTAAATCCCAGAATTGCAGAAATGTATTTTTATATTTGACTAGTCCTATTTTTTACAAATAAAAGAAATACATTTTGAAGGAAGCAATATAATAAAATAAAAAAGAAAAAGGGACCCACACCCCACCCCCCTGACTTGTTGCCTGAGAAAGAAGGAAACAAAAAGAAAATGAGAAAGAAGGAAACGAAAAGAAAAAGCATATCCATTTTTCACCTGATAAAAGAGAATATGCTCATAGAAGAACGAAACAAAGAAAAAGAAGAAAGAAAACCCAAGGAGAGGATACTTCAAATCCATTTATTATTATTATTTTTACAATTCGACCCTGATCATTAAATGGAGTCTAACCCGAAACCTCAAGGTTGGGAGTAATAGCTGGTTATTGGTTGCATTTTGGTTGAGCACTCGTAACCAAGACGTTTGTTTTTTACTTTTTTTTAGGGAAAAAAACGTTATACTTTCATTGCTCATGAAATATAGCAACAAGACATTAGTACAAATAGAAATTATTGTTCAAGTAGATTAATCAACGGGAATAATGGTTGTCCACTTTGAAAATTAATAAGTATAACCACCTACAATTTAGGCTCTGTCGGCCTGCACTGCACCAATTTTGAGGTAAAATTGCTTTTAATACTTAAAACTGTGGAAAGAAGAGACCCTTTTAAGGCTTTAACCCATGAAATGCGCTTTACTAGCGAAATTGAGAGGCCATTTTGAGACAAATCCATAGATAATTTTAATTTGGATTTGGCTTGGCCACAACAGTGTAATGAGAAGGCAAGTGTTTTACCTTAATTGATGTAAATTTTAAGAAGAGTGACCGACGGACGACACACTTGTCATATAATTAATGGAAATCTGAGATAATTAGGTGTGGGCTAGAATTTTCTCAAATCCAACTAAAGAAAACCCACACCAAAACCTAATACTACTCCACACGTTAATTTGTACAGTAGATATTCTAAATCAGATCAGATTAGGCTGCATTAATATTTAGGGCGAATTACAAATAGTACCCTTATGTTTTTCACAATTACAAAATACTCCCTCTATTTTCAAATATTACAGAAACCTCCTGAGGTTTTGTATAAAGTACATAGGGATATCTTGCTAGATTCTTGTAATTCTTTGAAACTTCTGAGGGTTTTCTGTAATTTCTGAAAATAGGGGTGGGGGAGGGGTATTCTGTAATTATGGCAAACCTTAGAGGTACTGTATGTAATTTGCCCTAACATTTATCATGAATCATGTGATCTTCACTACTTGTGTAATCAGTGTGTATTTTAAGAAAAATAACAGAACTTTTAACTAGTGCAATAACGCTATTTGCAGTGTGTCTCTTACATACAAAACGAACAACAATTCTTGAATGTTTTTTCTTTGATCCAAAGGAAAAAGAAGCAGATATACCAACAGAGCACCTGCGAAAAAAGTTTCATCCTCTCCTACATGGATATTATTTGCTTGCCAACGAGGGCTAGTTGAGTTGGGTAGCAGAATTGAAGTCGCTCGTTCAATGCAGTACGTGCTGGAAAGATTCTTGTATAAACCAGATGTTGAACTCGCCATACAAATATTTTCTAGTAAACACATATAAGATAGACATAATTCGAACTGTTGGTTACATGAGTATAGTCAACACCCGATTCATATAAAAATTTAACTTCCAGGCGGTCTGTGAATCCATATAAGACCCCGTAGGTTGGTAAGTTTCGTTTGCAAGTTCCTCGAAATCACCTGGGGCATCTCCAGAACTATCTTGGAGGTAATTTAGAAATTGTTGCTTTCCTGGAGAATAAAACAAACACCACTTTTTGAAACTTATGAAATTACCCCAATCGAGTGTGAGATTATCATAGTTCGTGTGTGTGTGTGCACGTGTTCCCTCTGACTCTGACTTTAACGAAGCGAATACAAGCGGATTAATGTTTGTTACCTGTTGTGAATAGGATCAGGTCCACTCGGTACTCTTCGTTTGCTGACATGATTGAGATTGAAGTTGTGATGAAGGCCACTAATCCTGGTTGATGAGACAATCATTACAGGCTTAGTATTTCTGCTCCTCCAGTTGGCTAAAATCAGCAAAAAACAGATAAAACTAACTGAAACAGAAGCCCTCAGCAAATTTCTTCTATTTCCCATTGAAATTGGAACTTGGAAGATAGGATTGAGAGTTTGGAGAAGCTTATATATAGCATAAGAGATTGTCTTGTTAAAGACAGAATTTACTAGGAATTTGTGAAGTTTGTTTGTCGAAAAAGATCAAGATTAGTACTGTGAAAATTGGGCCCCCTCATAGTTAGCTTTCCATTGATTTGTTCACCCAAGAAGTTCACTTTTTACTAGGGCGTGTCCTTCTTTACGGGACCTCACTATCTTTCTAATTCTCAAGAATCAAGATCAGTCTAAAAAAGAAGGGACTTTGATTTTTGTGCCACATTCTGTTTTTATTGGAGGGCCTGATGTGGTATATATAATTTTTAGTTATTTTCGGATGAGAGGTGGTCTTTCGATATGGTATTAGTAGATAGGCTTAGTAAGAGCTTTCGTGTTACGACTTTCAGTGTCGCATACAATGCTTGAAACAAAGAAGTTTGCTTATACGGGAGGAGGTCGCCTTAATTTTTTGGATAAAATAGTTCATCAAGAGAGCGCAAAGTGTAAGTCACCCTAAAAACGAGGGCAAATTCATCCCAAAAATACTAGACTTCGAGATATCTCATTAATTTACGGTAGCGCCAAACCAACAGGATACTCCACTCAATGTCACCTCTTGGTTCTTAATCTTAATATATTTGTTTGCAAGGTTGATAGAAACAGCCCAAGAGACAAAACTCATAGTCTCATTCAAACTATCTCCAAACCATCTCCTCAAAAATGGGCTAAAGAAATGTAGATAGCTAAAGATCAGCACACTCTGCAGCTCTTCCTACAATAACCCCCACCCGACTTCGACCCGATCATATACTTGGGATTCTTCTCACATTCACCTAGTAGAGCCCAAGCTTCACAATGTGGGTTCTCATCAACACATTCGTCCGAATGCGTAGCCGGAGAATCGACCGACCTCACATGAATCCACTTCGTTGCAGACCATTTTTCGCCTTCAATGACGGGACAACTCCCGTGCAAACTCGATGGATCGGTAGTTGCATTAGGATGAAGGCTGAAAAACAGCAATGCGTAGCCTTTCTTTGGTTTCACTGCCCAAAAAATTCTAAATAAAATAAGAATAAATAGGGTGAATTATATCTACCAACTCTGAGGTTTGTCTTAATTACAATTTAATCCCTCCATTCTTAGAAACTACAAAATAAAATCTTGACATTTCACTACCAAAAATACAAATAATCAGCCTATTTCAGGCAGTTTTTTGCATTAAAGTGAAATTTCAAGAAGTTTTTTGTAATTTAAGAAAACAGATTGAGTAAATTGCAGAGATGGTATAAGTTATCTCCCAAATAAATAATCGGTAGATGTAAGATGATAAATCACAGATTTAGCAAACTTTAAACTGTTTGGATAAACAGTAAGAACACGAGCTTATAAAGTATTACTTAACAGTATTTTATAAGCTCTCAAACAACTTATAAGCTGAGTGAAACACCCTCTAAATCTGCAACACAGAAGAAAACTGTATCAGCATGTTTACCTGCATAGCCTTGTCTAGCACAATCAGACCAGTCTTCTCCCTTAAGCTGTCTATATCTTGCCTGCATGTTTAATCAAACAATACAAGAACCAAATACATTCATATCTCACAGGGAAAAAAATATGAAAAATATAACCATATTACTTACCTCTGAGAGAGGAAAAACTGTCTCTCCACCCTTTTCGACGTTCGACAAATACATAAGAACCGTAGCCACTCGATGACCGCCGAATTTTTGGTTGACCTTATCGCGAAAAAAATCGAAATGTGGCTCGTATTTTTGGCCGTGCTCATAATGCAAAATTTGCATTGACTCCGCATTCTCTAGATAACATATTATAGAAACAATAAGATGTTTTGATCAGGGACAGAGTCAAGAATATTCTTGCTATTAGGGGATAAGAATGCAAATTTTACAAAATATAAACAATTCTTTCCCTTCATTTCTTGTAATTTGATAAAAGTACATATATTAATATGATTTTATTTAAAATTTAGGGAGACGACTGCTACTATCAACATCGAATAACTCAAACGCAATAGATACATGAAACATCAATGTACTTATCCCAAAATTTGGATCTTGTTTTGGCTTGTGAATTGGAAAGCGGCGTTTCACAATTTATTACCCTTCAGTGTTAGATAAGTATCCTACACGGTACTCGAAACAACAATGACACTATGTGTTTCAGAAGTATTCGTGCATTATAGTCTGAAACCAACCAAATGAAGCACAAAGAAATTATACCACATTACCTGGCGGGAGGAAAGACCACGCCGCAACCCTTGCCTCAATGTTGGAAATAATTTCATCCTACAATTAAGAGAAAAATGAAAAATTTATCTTTGATTATAGTAATAATTAGTAAGATAGTAAAATATTGGAAAATACATAGCTATAGAACTTTTAATTTTGAAAGAAAAGAATTGAATTTTTCATAAAATATAAAAGAGAATTTTGTTTCATCACTAACCTGACTCTTGGGAAGAAACATGCCAGAACTAGTGCGGACTTCACTCTCTACACTCTTTCCAGTCTCTGAGTCAACAACCATAGATTTCTCCATCTTATCTTTAGCCTAAAAAAACAAATCCAATCAAACATATAGCACATTCATTAATTCTTTTGTTTTTTTATTAGGGATAATTACCCATTAATCCTGAAGTATATACAACATAATTACAAAAAACTCCGTAATGTTTTAGAAATTATCAAAGACCTATAATGTAGCCGTACTTAAAACTTTAGGAGGGAAGTTGGTAATTTTTAAGATTTCATAGGTTTTTGGTATTTAGGTATGGGTAATTATCCCTTTTTATTATAAAACATAAAACTAGTAAAGAATTTGATAACAAAATAAAAACAAATAAGTCCACAAGCACATCATCTTTTCCTCAAAATGTTAGTAGAAAATTCTATTTATTACATGTATATTTATATCTTATAATTACATTTTGTATCTTTAGCCCCTAAATACACAAATTCTTTGAAACATATATACAAGTGCAACGCATTAACTAATATGTTTCTTTTTCATTATCTCAACATAGAAAAAGAGTCAAAAATAAATTCTTTTCCAAAATGCATATTCTTTAGCTCAAACTATTGTTAATTTCAAAATCAATTTGAATCAGTATTCTCAATAAACTATAAATATTTTTATATCTTTTATGTGATTATTATAATATTTTTTTCATTATTAAAAAAATACAAAAAATGTGGCTAACCAGAGAAATGAGGTGATCACACTCCTTTTCACTCAAAAATCCTCTGTACAAGAAAGCCCTGCAGTAAAATTCAACTTATTACCAAAAAGCCTCAAATAAGAGAGAGAGAGAGAGAGAGAGAGAGACCTGGGACTCCACGAGATTTGGGTGACTCGGGTCGGGTCAAACGTAGCCGAAGAAAACCCACTTCTCAATCCATTTCTACTTTAAACCCCAAAAAGAAAAACCCGACAAAAGCAAAGCATAAATATGATGTAATGATATTCTTCTTTTGTAATGAAATACACATTAAACATAAACAGAGACATACATACCCATGAGAATATTGAATAAAACACACCATAAACAAAAGGAAAAACCTTATATCCATCAAAATAAAATTCTTAAAAAAAGATGTTTTCTTCATTTGTTTTCACAAAGTTTTTTTTTTTTTTTTTTTTTTTTCTTTTTTAGGGACGGTGAAGCAATCTTGATGGGGGTTTTCATACTGTGAAAATTCATTGAAACGGACTTGGATTTTCTGATTTTCTCCTACACGCGGCAGTGTTGATGAATGGAATTTGCAAGGAAATATTATTACAACTTATAAAGGAGATTGCCCGTACCGCATGCACCATTTATGGCATTTGGATTTTTTTTTTTAATTATCATTGGTATTTTCCGATCATTTTGGGTATATTTATATAGTATTATTTATTTATTTGTAATTCTTGATAAAAACCTGACCAAAAAAGTAAAAAATAAAAAATTCTTGATATTGTATTTTAAATATATGTTGATCATCATAATATTTAAAACGTGAGATTTTTTATTTATTAAATTTCATTTTGAAAAACCATTGATTTTCCTAATTTTCAACCAACGGAGTAGGGAAAAAATCATAAATTGATCAATTTTAATTTCAGCAATAGGGTTTTAAAATCATAAAACCCTAATTGGATTTTTTGCTATTTAAATGGATAACCTCACAATTCTCAGTAGTCAGCTGGCCATTTCTTCTTCCCAGGTAAGGCGTTCTTTAATTTGTTCTCATCTTGCGTTTTTCTATATTTTTGTGCAAGGAAATCATGTGATGAGAAAGAAAACTGCTACAATATGATCGTTAAATTGTTCATGATTCTATGAATTTAAGTCTCTAATGATTTCTCCTTACCAAAAAAAAAAAAAAAAGTCTCACAATGATCTTGACCTATGCACTGCATTTGGACCCACAAAGCCTTCTCACTTGTGTTACATAATTAACACCACTAATCCACATTAACTAATATAGTGGAATATAATTAATGGTTTAATCAATGTGAGACAAGTTTTTCAAACAGTGTCTTCTCACATCCCAATTAATACACACTAACCAATGTGGGGTTACACTTAAACACACATTATTTCCAACATATAATGGTGGGCTAACTTCCCCCTTAACAACCAGTTTTTAAGGGAGTATTGAACCCCTATTACAGTTTGTCAATAGAAACTTTGGAAATGTTCAAAATTAATTACCCAAAAAAGAAAAGTGTGAGTCACCCTAAAACGAGCGCAAATTCTTACACGAAAACTCATATTTGAAAAATCTAATTAGTATGGCAAGTCTGCGTTCGAGTCAGATCAGACTAATGAGATACTCCAGTACTCAATGTTACCCTCTTGATTCTTAATCTTAATACTTTTGTTTACAAGGTTGATAGAAACATCCCACGAGACAAAATTCATGATCTCATTCAACATTCATGCCCATTTAACCTCCTTGTTTTACAACATTATACTATCTCCAAACCATTCTCCTGGAAAAATGGCCTAAAGAAATGTAGCCTAGCTAAAGATCAGCACACGCTGCAGCTCTTCCTACAATGACCCCCACCCGACTTCGACCCGATCATATACTTGGGATTCTTCTCACATTCACCTAGTCGAGCCCAAACTTCACAAATATATGGGTTCTCATCAACACATTCGTCCGAATGCCTAGCCGGAGAATCGACGGACCTCACATGAATCCACTTCGTTGCAGACCATTTTTCGCCTTCAATGACAGGACAACTCCCATGCAAACTCGATGGGTCGGTAGTTGCATTAGGATGAAGGCTGAAAAACAGCAATGCGTTGCCCTTCTTTGGTTTGACTGTCCAAAAAAATCGAAATAAAATAAGAATAAACAGGGCGAATTGTATCTACTAACTCTGAGGTTTGTCTTAATTACAATTTAATCCCTCCATATTTAGAAATTACAAAAAAATTGACATTTTCACTACCAAAAAAGCAAATAATCGGCCTATTTCTAGAAGTCTTTTTTGGATTAAAGTGAAATTTCAAGAAGTATATTGTAATTTAAACAAACATATTTGATTAAATTGCAATTAGCTAAAATCTCAGAGATGGTATATGTAATTCTCCCAAATAAATAATCGGTAGATGTAAGATGATAAATCATAGGTTTTAGCAAATTTTAAACTGTTTGGATAAACACTAAGAACACCAGCTTATGGGATATCAGTTAACAATATTTTATAAGCCCTCAAACAACTTGTAAGCTATTTTGAAAAGCTTATAAGCTCAGCCAAACGCGCTTCTAAATCTGCAACACTGAAGAAAATTGTATCAGCATGTTTACCTGCATAGCCTTGTCTAGCACAATCAGACCAGTCGTCTCCCTTAAGCTGTCCATATCTTGCCTGCATGTTTAATCAAACAATACAAGCACCAAACATATTCATATCTTAACTTAAGCAGGAGATAACAAATACAAAATAAGAAAAATATAACCATGTTACATACCTCTGAAAGAGGAAAAAATGTCTCTCCACCCTTTTCGACATTCGACAGATACATAAGAACCGTAGCCACTCGATGACCACCCAATTTTTGGTGGACCTTATCGTGAAAAAAATCGAAATGTGGCTCGTATTTTTGGCCGTGCTCGTAATGCAAAATTTGCATCGACTCCGCATTCTCTAGATAATATATTGTAGAAACAATAAGATGTTTCGATCAGGGACAGAGTCAAGAATCTTGTTACTAGCTGATAAGAATGCAAATAATACAGTGCTCGAAACGACAAGACATTATATGTTGATCTTTTTAGAAGTGTCTGTATGTCGTAGTTTGAAACAAAATGAAGCACAAAGAAATTATACCACATTACCTGGCGGGAGGAGAGACCATGCCGCAACCCTTGCCTCAATGTTGGAAACAATTTCATCCTACAATAAAGAGAAAAATGAAGAATTTAACTTTGATTATAGTAATAAGTAAGATAGTAAAATATTGGGAAATATATAACTAGAAGTTTTTTATTTTGAAAGAAAAAATTGAATTTTCAAAAAATATAAAAGAAAATTTTGTTTCACGAACCTGACTCTTGGGAAGAAACATGCCAGAACTAGTGCGGACTTTACTCTCTACACTCTTGCTAGTCTTTGAGTCAACAACCATAGCTTTCTCCAGCTTATCTTTAGCCTAAACAAACAAATCCAATCAAGCATATAGCACATTCATTAATTCTTTTGTTTTTTATTAGGGATAATTACCAACTACCTGGACATGATCTACATACAAAAAACTCCGTAATGTTTCAGAAATTACCATTATGCCCTGAGATTTTACTCTTTCTCACGTTCTTCATCAAACATTCGTTAAAATAATTTTTCAAAAATCAACATTTATCCTTTTTCTTTCATCAGCTTTTTCTATCAAGGGCAATATGATAACTTACCATGGTTGTTATTTTTTCTTTAGACTTAAAATTTTAAGAAAAATTGGTAATTTTTAAAACCTCATCGATTTTTTTCTGTAAACTACAAATATATATTTATAACTTTATTTAATTATTATAACACCATAATAATACATCTACCATAAGTTTTCCAAGAATATTAGTAAAACATTATTTTTTTCATTATCCTTTTGTCCAAATTAAGATACCTTTGGTCCAAAAATTTTTCATTATTCAAAAATACACAAAATGGAAAATCCAAGAAAATGTGGCTAACCAGAGAAATGAGATGATCACATTCCGTATCACTCAAAAATCCTCTGTACAAGAAAGCCCTGCAGTAAAATTCAACTTATTACCAAAAGCCTCAAATAACAGAGATAGAGAATGAGAGAGAGAAACCTGGGACTCCACGAGATTTGGGTGACTCGGGTAGGGTCAAACGTAGCCGAAGAAAATCCACTTCTCGATCCATTTCTACTTCAAACCCAAAAAAGAAAAACCCGACAAAAACAAAGCATAGATATGATGTAATGATATTCTTCTTTGTAATAAAATACACATTAAACATAAACAGAGACATACCCATCAGAATATTGAAGAAAACACAGCATAAACAAAAGGAAAAATCTTATATCCATAACAAAAAAAAATTCGTTTTTTTGTTTTTGTTTTGTTTTGTTTTTTGGGCCGATGAAGAAATCTTGGATGGGTATTTACTTTTTATGCTGTGAAAATTCAATGAAACGGACTTGGATTTTCTCCTACACGCGCCGTGGCAGTGTTGATGAATGTAATTTGCAAGGAAATATTATTACAACTTAAAAAGGAGATTGCCCGTAGGCCCCTACCTGATGCATATTAATTCTATTTAGCAGGAATTCATAAAATTATATATATTTAAATTCAATAAGATGAATTCTAAAGTGTCTATAAGTGGCAGAGCCAAAAATTTATTTAGGGGTCATCCATATAAATTTTTAGCATCTTATTTTATAAGGATAATTATAAAAATCCCTAAAATTAGATATTTTTTTTGAAAACACCTTGAAAACCTCAAAACGTTACAAATGTTCCTGGGCGGCTAAAATCTTGTAAATAACCATTTGAAATATAAAAATATATACATAATACCCCTAAAAAACCTTACAAACATTCTTCGGGTTATGTGTAAGATTACAAAGTTTTAGAGGTGTTCTTCATAAACGACGTAAATTTTAAAGAAATTTTCATAACTGACCCTATTTTATAATGACTCCATTACTCAATCGATATTTAATTTAATATTAAATCAAAATCTTTGATTTTGTAACATATTTTTTAATATACATGACCCCATTTAATATAAATTTATGACTTTGTGAGGGGGGTCAATTGAGCAATTATCACATTAAAATCAAACACAATACCTAATTAATATATTTTATATACATATATATGTGAAATTCTTAAGAGTTGAGGGGGTCAATTGTACCCCCTCGAGGCAATGTGGCTCCGCCACTTGTGTTTATATCTATATTATATAATTTAGAAATCTTGAAACTATTTACTTAAGCGTATAAGTGGATAATCTTAGTGAAGTTTATTTTGCCATCTAAATAAAATTATAAATTATTTTCATATTTATTTAAAAGAATTACACCAAAAAAAATATTTATTCAAAAAAATGAAAGATTTTGTATAGATAGGTTAGTTACAAATCTAATTCAAATTAAAATATTATTTACATTATCGTTGTTTACATATAGGAGTCGTACAATATCGTTATAAATAATTTAGACAAACTTAATCACCGGAACAAACTTGTACTTTTATAATATACAAAAAAAGTACATAATTGATACGTTAAATAGTTGGCTAGAAATTTCTTTTTATGAAATCGGCTTATTTTTTTATTTATTTATGAAAAATTAAAATTATTAGATAAATAAACTTATAGATAAATACAGGCTTTAACTAAGTAGAACTCTAAAATAAATTTTATAGAGTGAACCTATTCCTATTAAATTACTCAACTATCTAATCCTAGTATCATTAAATCTTCATAAAATCAATTTATAATATATATTTATGTTAAACTTATAGATAAATATAGGTTTTAAGTACATGATTGATATGTTAAATAGTTGGCTAGAATTCTTTTTATGATATCGGCTCGATTTTTTTATTTTTTATGAAAAAAAATAAAATTATTGGATGAATAAACTTATAGATAAATACAGGCTTTAACTAAGTTGGACTCTAAAATAAATCTTATAGAGTGAATCCTATTCATATAAATTACTCAACTATAGAGTCCTAGTATCATTAAACCTTCATTAAATTAATTTATTATTTATATAATTATATATTTACATTAAATTTATAGATAAAAATAGGTTTTAAATAAGTAGGACTCTAAAATAAATCTTATAGAGTGAATCATATTGCTATTAAATCACTCAATTAAAGAATCCTAGCATATTATTAAATATTCATTAAATCAATTTATTAATTATATATTTATATTTTTGTACGGCTACTTAATAGAAATACGTATTATTAAAAGAGTAATTTAATCATCATAAAAAAAGTGCCAAACTTAAATTACTGGTAGAAATCGGTGCTTTTATAATATACATAAATTAAAGTGCCAAACTTAAATTACTGGTAGAAACCGGTGCTTTTATAATATACATAAATTAAAGTGCCATTATATATAAAGGTTCCGTTTACAATTTTTAAAAGTAATCAAGTTCTAACTTCTCACAATATAGTCTATGAGTTTTGAAATGAATTACCAAAAATAGAATTCATTATTGATGAAATATTATGCAAAATAATCCAGATAGTTTTTTTTTTTTTTTTGAAAGGGTATTTGTATGATAATATGATTGTATGTGTCCTAAAATTAGGAAATAGTTCACTTCAAATATCTTACTATATTCAAGTCTAATTTGTATTTCAACTCTAATTGTGTTTCAACTCTAATTTGTGTGTGGAGAAACTGGATTGAAATATTCGTTTTCAATTGAGCCTTTTCAGCATCAAAGGCCAGAAAAAATCAAATGAAAAACTAAAGAAAAAACTCATGATTATATTAATTTTTGACCATGAAGAATACAATTTATATTATTTTAAAAAATAATTCCACAACAATGAAAAGGGAAGAAAAATATTAAAAGTTTAGCGGAAAAAAACAATAAATAATTGGAGAAAAAGACAATAAAGTGATCAACCAAATATAATAATATTAAAAAGGGAAGCCAAAAATATGATAAACATTGTTTTGGCATCTAATTTTTACTTTGGGCCTGTGCCTCTGAAACGGTCCACTAAGAAAAGGCCCAACAGATTGAAGCCCATATGAAATACTATTTTCAGCAATAGGGTTTTAAAATCCATAAAACCCTAATTGGGTTTTTTTGCTATTTAAATGGATAACCTCACATTTCACAGTAGTCAGCTCAGCTGGCCATTTCTTCTTCCCAGGTAAGGCGTTCTTTAATCTGTTCTACTCTTTCGTTTTTATGTATTTTTGTGTAAAGAAATCACGTGATGAGAAAAAAACTGCAACAATATGATCGTTAAATTGTTCATGATTTTATGTATTTAAGTCTCTGATGATTTCTTATCACAATTTCTTTCCTCAAATATATAGATGAATTGTTCGCATTTTTTTCAGTTTTTTGTCTGGAGATCTGATGAGTAACCTAATTGGTCCGTGTTTCTGATTAACCGTGACCTGAAAAACTCTTACCAACCTCTGATCTCATCTTATTTCTAAATTCTAAGCATAGATGCTTAATTGCAGTTCCATTATTGATTATATTACATTTACTGTTTTATTTTTCAGCTGTATTTTGCATAAATCTGGTAAATTTTGTATGTATTTTCAGTTACATTGGATTATCTGAGATTTTTTTTCACTATGGAAGATCTGATGAGTATTCTTATTGGTCCGTGTTTCTGATTCAACCGTGACGTGATAAACTCTAACCAAACTCTGATCTCCTCTTATTATTCTGCAAATTGCTAATTTGGAGACATTTTCGATATCATTATACTTGGTGGTTTTAAAAAGGTTTGTTTTATTTGAAAATAAATGCAGTGGCTCTATGATTACCTGCCTAATCAAATATTAGGCGATATACGCTATGCCGATTTCCAGCATGAGTAGACAAACTTTTTTGAGTCTGAGAGCTGCTTCAAATCTTTACAGATATTTATTTTGTTAATTTCTTTTATTTTATTTAGTTTTGCTGAATGTGTATTTCATTTTTCAGATATTAGTTTGTTAATCTCTTCGCATATATGTTTCTGGGTTTTGCTGAAAGAGTTTTATTTCAGTCCACTACTGCTTTGATGATCTATGAAAGAAATTCACATGTCAGACTTCAGAGATTTGTTTACAAATCTATGAGAAGACAATTTCAATGTTTCTGAGCAGAGTTTCCGTAATTTTTTTTTTATTTCGGTTTGCATCAAATTAATTTTAATCGAACAATTAGAAATGATATTTTCCTTGAATTTTTCAATATAAATAATAATTTTGGACAAATTTTTATGGATTCCGTCTGTTGAAAAATTCCCTTATAAAAATAAGACTATACATTTTCAAAAAAATAAATAAGACTATTTTTTGTTAAAATAAAGCACCGAGTGTTTGTTTAGAGGACTAAACATGAGAATCGGAAATTATATGAACTGTTTAACGTGACCGAATACCAGAATAGATATGTACAAGGACTTGAAATGGCATTATTTGATGATCAGAAAACTGGAATTGCTTGCTTTTACAACCCTTACCAATGTTTCTACTGCACTTCCTGCTTTTACGAGTACCTAAAACACTGGCCAATGACTTCTCGGGCTCGAGGGAAGGGACTGTAAGGCATTTTGCGTCTCTTGGGCTGATCTTGGAACGGAACTAACTAACCCAAAGTTGGGTCAAGCTCAATACGGATGGAAGCTTCTATGGTGACATGGGACAAGCAGCAGGCGGGCTTGTAGGAGATGCTAATGGTATTTGGCAATGGGGCTTCTCAAGGAAACTCGGGCTGGAATCTATTGTGATTGCTGAACTATTGGGACTTCGGGAGGGGCTAACGCCTGGAGAAGAGGTTTCATTTTATTGATCTTGGATAATCACCCGTTGGAACACATCATTCTTGATTGTGGAATGATATCCCCAGTCATATAAAGTTGTGATTGCAACATGATGGCTGATACTCTTGCTCATCTAGGTCATGAGATTGTGGAAGTTATACGTGTCTGGGAAGCTTTTTTTTTTAAAAAAAAAAGGGAAGATCCACCCCAAAGATAGAAAAAAAGTACCTAAAATATTTACATAGTATGGAATCTTATTTATTATTTCTGGACTAAAAAATCCAGTAGAATCATGATTTTTCTAAATTTTCTATATAAAAGTAGAATATCCAACACTCAGTAGAATCATAATTCATTGGCCGGCCCGTTATTGGCCAGTTAGGGATCAAGTAGCAATTCAGTATAGAACAATATCATTTATTTGTCAGTCAAAGCACGACTTGGCAAATTGTTTACTTTTCTCTCCAATTTCCCTGGACAACATACATTATGTATTTAAACAACTTTCAAATGATACTAATCAAGAAAATTCCCCGAACTAACTATGTGAAACTGAAATGCCCCTTTTCAATCTTGCTTCCGTTCCTTCGGAGAAACAGCTTTTTTCACATAGCCGACTTTTCTATTTCATCCTTATTGTTTGTATTTTCATTTTGTCAAATCATTTTTTTTTCCATGCCAGTGAATTAATAAATTATTTATTAATCGTGGAAAACTAGAAACATTCTCACTTGGGTTTCTAGATAATGAAGTGATTCCAACTAAGAGTAGCATTACATGTCTGAAACTTTTTCGGAAACAGAAAAGAAAGTACGAGGAAACTTCAACCAATCTATGACTTATATAAATAGATTGAGCTTATGGTAAAATAAATAGATGTGATCTATCGGAAGGAAATGACAAATATATTAAATTTCCTTTTTTGTTTCAAATAAATGTTTCTATTTGACAAGAAATTGAGGGAATGGCGTCGCAGGAGGAATGACACGTGTAATTCTTGAGCAATCATTAGGTTCCACGTGGCATTCCACTGTTACGTCGTTACCATTAAATTTCTAAAGTATGAAATAGAAAAATAAGCGAAAGTATGTTAATTTTAGTATTTTTAGTTTTATCTTTTTTTCTTGGGGGCAAGTCATCATGAATGAATTCCAATCAAGTGCAAGGTAAGGCATCTCATCATATCTATGAATGATTATTTATATTTTGTTGGTTTATTCTGAGACTCGAGGCTTGAATCCTAGACTTTGTTTTAGGTATCTAGTGACTTATTCCTCCCTACCAACTTTCATGTCAAAAGACTTTATAAGTCAAAATCAAAAGCTTCCTAATTATAGAAGGAAAAAAGGGGAAGAAAAATTTTAGGCTTTCTATGTCAAATTAAGTTGGTTAAGGGGAAGCACTGGGCTCAACTTTTGGGCTGAAAAAAATAAATTCAGATTTTATCATTTGGGCTTTGTTTATCAAATCTCTCTATTTCCAGCTAAGGCCCAAATCGGGTGAAAATTCTTAATAAACAAAAGAAAAGTCCTTATTCAAGCAATAAAGTAAGAGTAAAAGTAAAAACAACACAAAAGCAAGTCCAGTATTGCTAGAATAAGCATATACACTTTGATATTACTACTCATGTGGCAAAACTTCATACAAATTACAAGAAACAACATAATAACTGCTAGAATCAACCCATAACAGCTAAAATTCTCATTCTTTTATGTTAAGTTTTACCTCATCTTGTAATTTATTTCCCACCGATCTCGAACTCACGACGATTCCCACGACTCCTATTCCTGTTCGCCACCAGCTCGGCCCCCCCACAACGATGCAGCAAACTCACAAAAATGACTATATCCAGAGCAAGAATTGCTATCTACACTGCCTGGGCTGAAAATTCTTACTAGACAGGAGATAAGTCATTAGTTTCTCCAATCTCTTTGCACCCTTACTAGGTTTCAAAACCGAAGTATTACCCACAACCGAACACGGATCCGACCCGTTTGCCCGGTTTCCCACGCACCACCCCCCCGGGATGAGCCTGCCCCCTTCCTTGAAAAGAAGTTCTTTATCAATTTTATCCAAAACTGGATCATCCCGGTGGAATTTTCTTGCAAATGGAGCGTTGCTCTCGATCATTCTCCTCATGTCTTTGAGGTGGAGGAAAAGAGGATGTTGTTTCGGAGGATTGTCCCATGTTATGAAGTGGAGATCGGTGTTGACTGCTGTATGGTTGAATTCCTGGGCGTTGCAGATAACGGTGTGGAAATACCCTTCCGGAGAAGAAAGGAAGTTTGCGTAGTACATTAGGACGTTTCGCGGGAGGTTGTCCCATCCCCATACGCAGTAGTCGATGAAGGAACGAGAGAGGGCCATCCAAGCAGAACCTGCATGATATTAATGTTAATTTTAGGAGAATTAATTGAAGGTAGAAATGTTTATATATAAAGTTAGGTACTGGTATTGTCAAAGAGATGTGAGAAGTTGAGAACAATTTGAAAAGTTTGGTAATATTTGAGTTGTAGTGTTAAGTATGTGTAGTATTAATACAAGGAGGTAAATGTAAGGTGAGAATAAGTTATAAGGGAGGTATGTGTAATTCTGTGACTAAGGAGGTTGGTTTTGTAATTGTGTATAGTTGTCGGGGAGGATGTCGAAATATTTTCCTGCGTTTGAGTCGGGTTGGACTACAAAAGTTATCTGTATTGACAACTTACCGGTAAAAAGTTTAAATGCAGTTGGCACACTTCTTCTCTGTGTAATCCAGAACACATCAGATTTTTGTCTCATATACAACCCTGGATCAATAATAACAGGCTTCGCCCTCTGGACCCTGAACATAAAACCAATTTAATTGTCATCATTAATCACTAATCATCATGTATTAAGTGAATCAGAAAATTTGTTTTTCCATAATAGAGATTTATTTAAATAAAATTAGTAATAAAAATTATAATTAGTTTGTCAATAAATAGATGATCACTTACTCTTTCCAGCCAATATCACTTGTATGATCAATAAAATTCAGATCCCTTGCCAAGTATGAAAATGTGTGCAGCAGATCTGAACATCAAAAAGTAGCCAAAATTCAGAAAAATGCAAAATATTTCATCAAAATCCCATCACAAAATAATACCAAAAAATGTCAAAAAGTTCAATCTTGATTATTTATTTTGTGGATAAATTATATATGGTACCCAGAAAGTTGATGTATTTACAAATTAATTCATTTTTTTTGGGAAATTACTAGATAGTCCTTAAGGATTCAATAAATGTGCAATTTTTCCAAAATACCCCCGAGTTGAAACTTGAATTTGGGATATTTTTGTAATATTTATACATTTATGGGAAACTTAATAAAATTTCATAATAATTTAATTACCGTCTTGGGTGACCAGCGGATAATCAGATGCACTGAGATTAATAAACCAATCCCATTGCCCGCCTTCCTTCAACAAAATCGCCGCCGCGTGCAGCGTATTCGCCACCATCGTCGGTCCACGATAAGTGACCAAATTAGCCTTCGTGATCATCCGCACATTCTTGAATCTCCCAAAAATGGGATGGGTATCTACGTAATTAAACAGATCAATCCGCTCTTTCGCGGAGGATTCGGCGTCGAGATGCAGAACATACTGATTATTCGGGTGGTACAAAGCCTCCAGCGTGCGGCGGAGCCTCGGCCCGTCCCCGGCGGAGCCGGAGACCAAGTAGGCCAAGCGTGGCTGCGGAGGGACGGCTGGAACTGCGAGTGGTCTCAGCCTCTCCTCGACGAAAAGGGCGGCCGTGGCTGCGGGGGAGAAGGAGAACGGGTAGAACCGGCGTAGGGGGAGGAGCGGTGGCCCATCGGCCGAGGTTAGGGTCATCAAGAAAAGAATGAAAAGTGAGCCCACGGCGGCGACGGCGACGAGGAAGATCCATTTTCTCTCCATTGGATGGGTGTGTTTCAAATGCAAATAGTTCGTCATCTCACCAAGAATTTTTCCAAAACAATTAAATTTTTGAAAATTAAAGAAATTCTCGAAGAAGAAGAAATTGCAAAGAGAAATTAAACAAAAAAAAAAATCAGATTTATTTATTTAATTAATATGCAAATTAAAATGAGCAATATTTACAGGTTGAGAAATTTTGAGGCTATGAATGTGATCACCACAGTTGTGTTTTTTCCCTACCCAATGGAGAGAAAATCTGTGAAGAAGTCACATGTCTTGCTTCACAGTTGAGATCTCTCTCTGTGATTATGAGGAATTAATTGTTTGATATATATAGTTTTGGAAAAGAAATGAAACTATTTAAAGAAAATTCAGACAGAATTTGTAGTTTATGATGAGAAGATGCAATCTTTTAGCTTTTGACTGATCATCACTAATTATTATTGGTTTGTATGTATGCTAAAGGTTGAATTACATTTGGTACCTGATTTTTGTTGTATTTATAAATTAATATCTCTTGTTTTGATAAATTGAAATAAAATTCTTGAAATTTACAATAAGTGTGTAAATATTTTAAAAATACCCACTTACCCCGGACAACTTCCAATTGAAACTCTAAATGGGAGTATTTGTAGAATATTTACACATTTATTATAAATTTTAAGAGATTTTATGGTAATTTCTCATGTAAGATGAATTACACCAAATTAAGGTAACCAAATGTAATTCTTTCTATTTTTCTATATATAGGGAGTCCCTGCGAACACCTCCTGAGGCTTCTCGGTTAAAAAAAAAAAAAAAAAAAAGTAACCAAATGTAATGCACCGCATGATAAATGCCTCAATCATTTGTACTTGTAAGTTTGTGAGATGGGCTTCTTGTATTATTATTATTATGAATATTTTGAGAATCATCAACCATTGGTAGAGAGAGTTTTACACCTAAGTTGTTCGACTTGGCTCGACCGAGTTTGCTTTCCTCGGCAACAAGAATCATCAAACTCCTGGATTGCTGAATGAACAAGGTCAAGAACCGCTGCTGATTGCTGAATCGAGCTCAACTTCTAGCTTCTGGGGTCTTCATTCCCAAGCTTGCTTGAGTCTCTCCCCAAGTCCCAAAAGTTCAGCTTCCGTGATAGTTTTCTCCCCCAAATTCATGGAGTATCCGGTGATCCGCTGCCCCCATTCATCTCTGATAATGCCCCCTTACAGCCCTGCTGCAGCAATCTTCTTATCACTTAAGAAGCTGCCATCACTGTTAAGTTTCCACCTGCAGCCCGCTTTCGGCTTCTTCCAATTGACAACTTCATGGATTTTCCCAAGCTTCCCAGGAAACGCTTGCTGCATTTCATCAGAAAGAGTCTTGATAAGTTGGATAGTTTGCTAAAAGTGCTCTTCCTCATTCTGAAACACTTTCTTATTTCTTGCTTTCCAAATTCCCCAAATTGTGGCCATGAAAATAAAACTTAATTCAGCTACATTAATCTGGCAGGATAATATTTCGAAAGTTGCTCTTGAAATTCATATATCATAAGCCAATTATCTCTATCAATTCTCATAAATTGGCTAAATTCTGTGGCTTAAATTTCCAGATTTTCATAACCTTAGGACACAATAACAGAGTGTGCAGCACATTACATTCCTAACAAACTTCTAACGTACAAGATCATAATTAATTCGATTATATATATGGTCATATACTCATATATATATAGTATCAGAACCCGGATAATGAAGAGTCCGTAACGAAAAGTGAAGTTTTAATCCTCAAAACAACTTCTTTATTTATGATATGATTACAGATCTGTATACAAATACTTTGAATCAAAATTCGGGAGTGAAAAACAATGGAAAATTGAATCTGTGGTCTAGCTGAATTACTAAGCAAGCCCATCAAAATTGTTTCTACTGTTCATGATTCTATATATTAATGGACAGTAGTTAGAGTGAAGCCAGCAGCAGCAGTCTTCAGTTCTCTCTGGCAAATTTGCTCCACTGCAGGTTGTATTGTGGCTTTCAACGATGATTCCGGGCTGCTGCTCATAAAACAAATAAATCATCATCAATATTACTAGCTTTTTAACCCCTGCGTTGCAGGGGGTAATTTACCTATAAAATATATATTATTAAATAAATTATATTATATTTTTTATATGATTATTAACAATATGTCAAAAATTATTACTTCAGAATTTGAAGCATACACACCAAAATAATTCATTTTATAAAATAATCAGGAATTTTGTATATAAAAAATTCATTTTAAATGTATAAAAATAGTAATATGATATTTTTATGACAAAGTACTGATTTTATATTTATAATAGAGAGATTATATATTTATACATATATAGAGAAGAAATACCATAACAGTTATAGAAATATTAAAATAATAATTAAAATACTAAAAAAAGTTTAATAATAGACCATGCATATAAATAATGATTGGAATCTTTTTGTCTCTTTGGTCGAAAATATAATTATTTATTATACTTTATATTATTTTTTATTAAATAATCTGTTATTATTTTGTTATTGAGTCATAATAATATTCATTTCATTATTGAAATGTCTTTTATATTATGAAAAATATTAATACTCAAATATAATAATTTAAGAAATTTATTTACATTGAAATAAATATAACTTTTCTACCACAAAATGAACATGAGACACGTGTATTTGAAAAAAGAAATTCAAGAAAATTATTTATTTATTTATTTTATATTATTAAAATAATAATAAAATTTATTTAAACTTATATTTAAAAATAAATTCTTACTTTAGTTAGATAAATTTTCATTTAAATTTGCTATATCAAAAATATTTGTTAGAAATTAAAATATTAAATATAATTTTTTAATGGGTATATTGAATACATTATTTTATCTTTATTTTTATTAACGAACATTTAATACCATATGGATAACTCTAAAGCTTGTTCAAATTTACTTAAAATCATATTTTGAAAAAAAAAATCAATTTTAATATTATATAAAGTAGTTATATATAGTTCTATAATTAAATAGGAGTTATAAATTTTTTAATAATTGATATAAACAAAAGTGTGGAAAGTCAATAAATATATATGTAAGTTATAAAAATAATAATTAATTAAATTAATTATAGAAACAATCTATTTGGCAAAATGAATCAATTCTAGCTTATCCACTTCATTGCCACATAAACATATTTCCTAAAACATTTCACTTATTCATTTTCAACGGATTAACAGCCAAAAATAGTCAGTAAATTTGAATGACATTATCCATGTATATATATATAGGAATTTTGTGTTTTGGTATTCAAACGTTACGGCCGAGGGGACGATCTTTGTTTCGATGACATATTAGGAAATATTTCGGTGATCCGGAGCAAACTATATCCCGTGATATATATGTCACGTTGTCACGAACCCAACCACACAAATTTCATACCATTTAAAGCTTTTAATTCGACCTCCTACTCATGATTTTCAAATTCCAAAATCCTAGCTTTGAAATTGGGGAAAAAACAGGAATGGGATACCAGAATGAGCTCCAATCAGGATAAATTTGTGTGCTTGGGTTCGTGAGGACTAAGCTATTCCGGAGTTATGGCTAGATCTGGTCGTCGCCGCTGTTATGAGGATTCACAACAATAAATCAACAAGATTAAGATCTAATTAGATTCCATCTGAAAAAAATAAATATGTTGCCCCATCACAATAATTCCAAAGTCCGGAATATCTCAAGTATTAAGTACTTTAATATAATTAACCTTAATATATAATATATGCTAGTATATATAACGTGCTATATATTATATATATACAAAAATATACCTAATTTACGGAATCATTAATAATTAGTAATTGATCCAATAATGGTATCCTCCTTTTTTTTTGGGTTAAAATTCAATAATGGTATGATTTTTGATATATATATATATATATGTCAAAAGGAATTTGAAATGTTAAGGGGATACCTCGATTCAATTGGTTCTTTAGCCTCTTCAATATAGGACTGTCTATCATCAATCATCGTACTATTAAACTGCACCCCTTCAAAATCCTCCGATAATAAATTATTCCTCTCTTGTTGTATACCGAAAGCATCCATTTGCGCTTGAATTGCAGCCAAACTATTATTATTATTATTATTAAACTCGGAACAATGATCCAAACCCAAAAACGGCCTACCCATATTATTATTATTATCATCATCATCACGGCCAACACAAAAATCTTGATTCTCATTCAACGACAGATGATTGAACGCGTAGCTCACATCACTCCCAACCCCGACCGGCGGCGGCTTGTGGAACACGACGTCGTTATTATTAATCAGACCCGACTCGAACGGCTGTTCCGTCGTCTGCGCGGCTCCCCCCACCAGATGATAATCGTACGGCTCGCCTTTATGCTTTTTCTCCGTGCACGCGGAGAGATGGGCTTTTACGTAGTTTAGCTCTTCCTGAGCGTACTGCATCTGCATACGCAGCTGGCATATGATGACGGAGCAGCCGTATACGGGGAACCGCTCGCGCATCTCGGCTTCGTATATGATCGATTTCATCGCATCCTCCTTCTGATCCTTGGTCTTGAGGTTGTTTAGGGTTTTGGTTACGTTGGAGACGCCGAATAACCGGTGCACGTTTTGGAACATTTTAGGCTGATTGGCTGGGAAATACGGGGCGAGAGGGCAAGTGGGGCTACAACGACGTCGTTGGTACTTGCATGCAGCACAGGCGGGGGTGGTGCCACCCTTCACTGTCATGTTATGTGAATAGGGTTTTGCATTTATGCAGAGAAAGTTAAAGAGAAATTACAGTGAAAGTGTATTCGAAATCTACGCAATCCGATTCTTGCTCGAGAAATGATGAAGGTCTATTTAAATATATGCAAAGATTAAGGTAAATGGTCTTATCTTATGCCCCCAACTGTTAAGATTTTCTCGTATTTTGTAAATATATATTGATTTTTATACAAAATGTGGCTTAATATTAGTCTTATTTCCCGTGTGAATACGTAGAAAAAAGAGTTTTTTTGAATTTAAAGTGTGACCACCGCGTGTGGGTTTGTTGTGATAAAGAGTAGAGACTTGGTAAAATTAGATATGTGTTTTGTTGAATTCCGATATTGGAGGAGAGTTTGGTTTGAACTAGGGAACGTTTAGACTTTGAGAGTCGTACGTTTTAAAGTGTGTTGTTTGTTTCAGCTTAGTAAATTAATCAGTCCAACGTACTTCTTTTTTGGGATAGTGTAGTTAATATTAGTAAATTAATATTTGGTGTGGTTGTAATGATTTTTGTAAATTTTATTGTTTTTTTTAGACCAAAATTGTGATGATATTTAGGGTAAAAATTAGTATATCCACTTGTTTAGTGGAAAAGTGGAATATTTGTAAAGAATTTGCTAGAGTTTGTTTCGTATAAAACGGAATTTTACATTTTACGGACTTTTTGTTAGTCCGTTTGCGCTTAAATAGATTTATAGTGATTTTGTTTATGATTTTAAACGTGTAGAGATTTAAAAAAAAAAAAACACTTGTGTTATTGGACTAATTTTTAATTATATCATAACTATTTAATATCCCGTTTCAAGGAACAGATGCTAAATTTATAGTAATACTTTGTAAATTATAAATAATAATTTGTTTTATAAAATAAATTAGGTGAAAGCGTAAATATGGATAGTGTTAATAAATTTTGTTTTTTCATTTAAGTAAAACTATTAATCATTATTTATATTTACCTAAAAAATTAAAGATTTTGTATAAATATGTTAGTTGCAAATCAAATTCAAATTAAAATATTATTATAATATCATTATCCACGTATAGAAGTTAAGTTCCACAATATTTTTAAAAATAAATTAATTTTTTACATTAAAAAAATGAAAAAAGTTAATTATACAAAATAAAATCATCAATAGGAAAATATAAAAAAAACATCATAATATTGTTCACATTAAAATAAATAATCTTAAAAATTTAACAAATTGAAATTTGTTTTTGTTTTATTTTGTCAAAGTAAAAGTTGAATTGAATAAACTATAAAAAATTCATACACTAATAATCTTAGTAAACTATAAAATAATAATGTATTTTATTAAAAAATTAGCACCTGTGCCATGACACGTAGCTAGAATTAATTTTCCTTACCTCTCTATTTATTGTTAACTTTAATTATTTAAGATATTATCTGCTAAGAGAAATTCTGTTCAAACACGAATCATGTAGTACTTATTAGTACTTATAATTTAAGAATCCTATTGAGAATTGAATTATAATCAGTTTTAAAAGCCAGGTACATGGGCTTTACAACAAAAAAAATATATATATATTAGTTTCAAATGGAGTCATTCAAAAATATATAATTGAGTTTTTCTACTAGCTAATGGAAAATGAAAAACCCAATTAAGGTGGATGGTTTCTTGATATGTGAATTCTGGTAACTTTATATTTCAAAGAATTATAATTATATTTCTATATTAGCAAAAAAAATATATTAAAATTTTAAAATTATAGAGATCGAAAAGACTGAAAAAGTAGAACAAAAGGTAAGTAAGAGCTTGTTTTTGGAGGTTTTTGTTTGCGTTGTCCGTTTAATTTGAAATTCAAAATGTCATTTGAAATAAAAAATTATATTTAAAAGGGAAAAGATTTTTTTACACTTTATCTCCTTTTTTTTTTTTCCAAATTACTTCCTTATATTTACGAGATTAATAAATTGTCTTCTTATGTTTGCGAGTTTTATAAATCGCTTCATCCGACTACTTTCCAACAAAATATTCCGTTTTAATGCTCGCACATGTTATGTACATAAGTTTTTAAGGGTTTTTGTTGTTTTAAATTACTTTCTTACGTTCACAAGTTTTACAAAATGTCTCTTTAAGTTCATAGATTTTATAAATTACCTTCTTAAAAACTCACGTGCACAATACATACGAGCATCAAAATAGAATATTTCGCTGAAAAGTAATCGGAGGAGACAATTTGTAAAACCCGTGATTGTAAGGACACAATTAAGAAACAAAAAAAAAATTAGAAGTCAAAGTATAAAAAAACGTGATAGTATAAGAGGCAAAAACTATTTTTTCCTATTTAAAATAAAAAAGTAAAAAGATCCAGTCCATTATGCTTCATCTGGATTGGGTTCTAGGGCTTGAATTCGTTGACAGAGACGATGGTTCAACCAAACGAAATGAAGATTATGCATATCGTAATTAAGTGTACTAAATTCGGTAAACTTTCTTTTGAGGAATATCCAAAAAAAAACCCTAAAACGAATAGACACTATTAATTTCAGAATGGGGATAAAAGCAAAACGCACCTATGGATGCAAGTAGAATCACAGTGAGATATATCATATATGCTGCCAACAAAGATAACAAATCCAATATATCCTGCAGAAGACCAATAAAAATTAGGGTTCTTCATCTGAAATCAGATTTACATTATAGAAAACAAAGAAATTGAAGAAATTTACTAAACGCTGATGATATGCGAACGACTGTAAAGAAAGATGTAAGAGATTTTTGGCCTTCCATTTCGTCTATATTGGAATTGCTAAGAAATTTCATTGAAATGATTTGCGAGCCAAGAAGAGTGCATTTAATGTAAATAAAATGAAATTTTGGGCGGGAAAGTTACCTCATTTTATCGATAAAAACCACCAGCTATGTAAGCGGTCGGACTCGGGTCAATTAAGATAGATAAATCTTTCGGGTCAAGACGTTTAAAGCAGGTCAAGACGTATACCTCTTCATTGATTCTCAAAATTGAGTATTTTTATTAGAGGTGGAAATTTTAATCATTTAGGGAAGGCAAAATTATGAATTTTATAAATTTTATACACAAACATTATGAATTTCAAAATTAACTATGGGAAAAATACACTGCCATGAAAATTGGGGGGGGGGGGGGGGGGGGGGGGGGGGAGGGGGGATAACCGGTCCCCTTGGCTCCCATGTAGCTCCGTCAATGGACACGGATTTATTTCATTATTTACCATTATACAAGTGTCCGATACTACACGTTAAATATTTAGAAATATTCGTTCATTATAATTGATTGATTTTACTAATCTGTCGGTTTGGAGAAAGTCCAGAGTCTAAAAGCTAATGTTCTTTTATATTAATTGTCGGTCGACTCCTTGCAGAAAATGCATATTCTAGTCAGCTTGGACCTCAGATTAGAAGGTATATGCATCTCACTTTTTCACCTGTCTTTAAAGTTCTTACAGTTAAATCATTTTATTTCCTCCCACAAGTTTGTCTTTTGACATATTTAGGACAGAGAATAAAGAGGTAATCGATGAATCCCCCCTTTTCAAATCTCAAGGTGTCATTGAAGAAGTTGAAACCTTTGTTGGAAGTTGTTAACTCTCTTAGAACTGGTATCATTAGATAAGCTGGTATAAAAAGATACTCTGTTATCAAACAAAGCATGATATCTTCGGTACTTGGTATTTTGGAATAATTGATAAAATGATTATTTTCCTTATGTACAGGTATGCGATTTTTTCTATGCCAACTATTGATTTGCAGGTCCAAAAAATCAGGGATTATAGAGCCGTTACATCAAGAAAGGCAAGTTATCTTTGAAGACAAAGAGAGGGTCAAGACTTGTCTTTGAATAGCTATATATATGGGACGAAATTAAGAGATGAAGTATCAAGCTTTGAGCTTGCTTTCTTATTGTTTCTGCACACATAGAGGTGTTATCCACATAGTGTGTTGTTGATTTCTTACAGAGTTTGTTAGAAAGATAGTCGTATAGGATTATAACTAATTCCTTGAATCTAGTTATTCAAGTATGTGGTACTTATCCTAGACATACTTTCTACTCTTTGTAATTGTACTTTATTATATATTTATTAATAAAGTGTTTATTCAAAATCCTAAATATAAGACACTTAGGTAATTGATTAATCCGCCTGATTTGTGTTTTTCACAATCGGAGTGGGTCAAACCACTATATATCGTTTGTCTCTTTATATTTGTTGTCTTTTACTTTCTGGAACTTGTCTTAGTTCCAGTCAACATTGTAATAGGCCATCTCTTGTAATAAACAATCTTTGAATTATAATAAACAAGATATTTATTTATATCTTATGGCAAGATTCTTTATTTCATATGCATTTGCATTCCACTTTTACATTTATCTTTAATGTTCTTACAGTTAAATAATTTTTATTTCTTCGACAGGTTTGTCTTTGACACATTTAGAACAGAGATTAAAGAGTTAATCAATGAAATCGAAATCCCCCTTTTAATTCTTAAGGTGCCCCCGAAGGAGTTGAAGCCTTTGTTGGAAGTCTTGTTCAATGAAAGATGCTCTGAAAGGCCTAAAGGTGATTATTTTAGGATCCCTTCTAAGTATGAAAATTACATTGAGACCCCCTATTGTGCTGACTATAATCTGGAAGGATACATTAGACTCCCTTCTAGGTATGGAAATTACATTGGAACCCGTGGGTGTGTGGCGGCGGTAGTTTTTCAGCGATAATGTCCGACTGACCTCGAGTGATTTTTAATGTAATAATTGTGGGTGAGCTAATTACAAATTCAATTTCTAAAAATAATGGACGGATTTTGAGTAATTCAGATTTAAGAATTTTAGGAGTTTGGGATAAAATTAGATTTTAAACGTGAAATTAAATCCGATTTGGTGGTCAATTTGACGAAAGGGATAGAAGAAAAAATGACGGGCTCGACGAGAGTATCATAATGGTGTAATTGGTCGATTACCCAAGTGGTGGCTCCAGCAACATGCTATTTTGCGGTGACCAATTATAAACTTGTAAAGTTCTCCGGCCCAAAAAAATAAACTGAAAGTCCTCCAAATTTCAAAAGTTAATAAATTCGATTAGAAAGTTCAAAACTAAAAGTCCAAAATAATTTAGGTTATAAATTCAAGATAATTAAAAAATTCAAATTGAAAGTAATTTTCCCTCTAAATAGCATAGCATGTTATAATCTCTCAAATAGGAATAAAATCTTATCACTAACCACAAACATTTAAATAAACGTGATTCCAATATTTTTTTTTCTTTTTGGATTAGACAATCCACCATCGACTAGAATGACTAATTTACTTGTTAAATTTTAGGCAACTTAAACGATGAAATAGTTGGTCAGGAACATTCAAAGTCTTTCCATCTCAATAAAACTCATTTTAGAGATCACCCGCTCGAAAACATCATTAGTGATATTAGAGCTCATCTTAGAAAGTCTTGGCCAATTCTTGAGCTGATTTCCTGGCAAAATTGACCATAACTCGGATAGTGACGTATTTCTGGACGGACCCGCCTGAAGACATTAGCTTGCTGGTGCCTGGTGGAGGATGATGGCATTTAATTTTACTTAGCTTTCTTTGTAGACAAAACTCATTTTCATGTAAGAATATCATCGCTGGTTAGTAATTCAAGGGATAATCACACTTTCGCCCTTCAGTTTTTTCAGATTTCACACTTTAACACTTAATTTTTCTTTTTTCACAGTAAATTCTCCAACGTTTCCGAAACGTTCCACTTTCACACCTAAAGTTAGCATCCGTCTATTTTTCTGTCAAAATTTCACAATAAACTTCCAAACGTTTCCGAAATGTCGCACTTTCACACCTAAAGTTAATGTCTGTTTATTTTTCTGTCAAAATTAAATTATGTGCTCATAGCGTGCCTCCTTCAGAGTTATTATTTGTATTTTACAATATGTGTAGAATACTTGTAACTTTTCAACTTTGATACTAAATTTTTACAAAAATATATTATTTAATTGGATTTATATCTTCCAAAAAGTTTCTTTTTCCCCTCTTAGCTCTAGAAGAAGTAACCAAGTCAGCAAGTGTATTGTAATTTGACATGTAAATTCTTGAAAGAAAACATGAAAGATTTTTTTGGCGTTGATTTTTATCATCTAGCCGTGTCCCAAAGAAGAGAAAATTGCCATATTTGTCCCATAGAATACCGTGGATTTAGTTTTTGTCTCATGCATTTCAGTATTCTCAATTTTAGTCCCATAAAATACCAATATTCTTCAATTTCGTCACAAAACTTAGTTTCCATTAAATCTTAATGGAGAATGCATATAAAATATACGTGTCCATTAATATATTAGACTTGGAAAAAAATTCTAACCCTCAACTACCAATTGGAAGAGAAATAGTTTATTAAAAATGACCAAAGTAGTTGGGTTTAGAATTTTTCTCAAAATCAGATATACTAACGTGTACGTGTATTCTCTATTAAAATTTGAGTTAAAAGAGACTTTTGAAATAAAATTAGAAAATATTCATATTTTATATAACTAGAATTGAAAATCCTAAAATATAGGAGACAAAAATTAAAAATAAAATACTTTATGAGATGAGCAATTTTTCTCAATTAATCTCAAGTCCCTTTCAACTTGCAACGTAACAAGTCAACATTTACAGCTTACAATCCCAGGAAATGAAAGCATCTCAGAAACTTCCCCTCTTCTCCTCTCATCTAAATCTAGCTCATCTTCTTACATAAAAATCAGACAACAACACAAGAACTAAAAAACACACACTACACGTACAAATTTTACTTTCTAAAAGTGCAAGTTTTTATTTTTTATTTGTTTTTGAAAAATAGAATCTTGTTGATGGAGTTCTTCAACAAGGCCAAAGCCGTCAGACTAAAGAGCCACCTGGGCAAGTATCTCGTCGCCGACGACGACGAGCAAACTGTCCGGCAAAGCCGCAACGGCGGTGCATCAAGAAAAGCGCGGTGGAGCGTGGAACTCATAGGCGGCAACCACCACGCCATTCGCCTGAAAAGCTGCCACGGTCGCTACCTCACCGCCTCCGACGAGGCGCACATGCTCGGAATGACCGGAAAAAAGGTACTACAAACAATTCCCAATTCGAAAAAAGACGTTTCGATCGAGTGGGAGCCCATCAAAGATGGTTACAATGTGAAATTAAGGACTAAAGGGGGGAAATTCTTGAGGGCGAATGGGGCGACGCCGCCGTGGAGAAACTCGATCACTCATGATCTGCCGCATCGGACGGCGACCCAGAATTGGGTTTTGTGGGAAGTTGATGTGGTGGATGTTTCTGCGCTTGATAATGATCAGTACTTGTTGAGTAGTGAGTCGAGTTTAGATTCTTCTGTTGGGGATGATTTGTCCTGCCCGAATTCACCGGCAGTTGGGTCGGAAAGAGGTGGATCTATGGCGGCGGCTGTGGCGCAAAGGCTTTTAAGGCCATCGTTGACGTCTGAAAAACGGAGGCCGTCTATTTTGTCTGATAGGTCGTCTTCACACAATTGCAGCCCAAGACAGGTAATTTATGAATAAGATTTTCTTAATTTTAGTTCACACACAACCAATTAACTGTTTCCTTTACTTAGAATTCATCATATTTGAGAACTTTTTAACAGGATGGAATGGAGTTCTTCAACAATGCCAAAGCCGTCCGCCTCCAAAGCCACCTCGGAAAATACTTAGTCGCCGACGAAGACGAACTAACGGTTCGCCAGAGCCGTAACGGTTCTTCACACAGGGCCCGCTGGACCGTCGAACCCGTTGACAAAAAACCCGACAGGATCCGGCTCAAGAGCTGCCACGGACTGTACCTAACCGCATCGGACGAACCGTTCCTCCTCGGCATGACGGGAAAAAAGGTTCTCCAAACCCTACATGAGAACAAAAACAACATTAATGTCGAAATCGAGTGGAAGCCCATAAAGGAAGGGCAAAATGTGAAGCTAATGACGAGTGAGGAGAAGTTCTTGAGAGCTAACGGCGGGGCGCCGCCGTGGAGGAACTCTGTTACTCACGATGTGCCGCATAGAACGGCGACTCAAAGCTGGGTTTTGTGGGGAGTGGAGATAGTGGATATTACGTTGTCGGATCCGGATCCGGGTTTTGAATCGGGATGGATATCACCCGCTTCTAGTTTTAATTCGTTGGCGGATGATTATTCGGGTTCGCCTGATACTGGGTCGCCTATGGCTCGATATTCAGTTCAAAGCGCGAATGTATCTATGAAACAGGTATTTAAAACTCTGTTATATCACATTTTTGTAGCTTTCTAAATTTACATAATATTTATAAAATTTGACAAGTTTCGCTTCATTTCAAATGAGAAAATAACACTCCTTATGTAGAACTTTGACTTCATTTATGCAGTTATCCCCCTTAAGTGATTACTCGAATTCACCGGATACTGAATCGCCCGTTGTTCGATATTCAGATCATAGTGCGAATATATCAATGAAACAGGTATTCAAAACTCTATCATGGTAACCTCAAATTTTTATGGCCTTCTAATTTTAATTTTAGTTTCTTTTATAATTGAATTAAATGCTCCAAAAACCCTGTGTTAATCAAAAGTAGCCAAAACAACCCGTCATATAAAAAGTAGCTAAAAAAACCTTATGTTTGACAAATATTTGCTCACTACCCCCTATGATAATCTAGTCAACAAAAGCATTTGAAATGACCATTATACCCCTACTTTTATGCATTTTTGTACAAATTCTCTCTCCATTTATTTTTTTAACTTTATAAAAAAATTAGGCAATTCACATAATATATTGTAAACCTCTATTTAAATAATTTAATGCATAAAAAAAATTATAGGCCCAATATAATAGTTTCTAGCCATAATTTTGGGCAAAAATTGAGGTTGGAATGAAAAATAATGCATGCCAGCGTTTTTTTAGCCAATTAAGGACATTTTAGACATTTAACAACTAAATTCACTATCTTATTCTCAGTCAATGCGCGTGTAGTTACAACAAAATTCGTAGGGTTTTTTCAGCAAATTATTTCAAAACACAAGGTTTTTATAGCTACTTTGTATATGAAAGGGTTTTTTTAGCTCATTTCTTATAACACAGGGACTTTTATAGCAAATTTCCCTTTTATAATTCTTTGTTTTCTTACACAAAATATGGAATTTTGCTGATAAAATCTTATCATTTTTAATCTTGCCACTCCTTTATATAAAATTTCAATTCAATCTCTCTAGATATCCATCTCAAATGATAACTCAAGTTCGCCGGATACTGGGTCGCCCGTTGTTCGGTATTCGGGTCGGAGCGGAAGTATATCCGTAAAACAGGTAATCCTCTCTCTCTCTTAGATTATTTTTAAAAAAATACAGAAGAATAATTTGAGTGTGATTTGTTTTTTTCCTCCCTCAATAATGTCTCTCTTTCTTTTAAGCTCGCCCACTATTGTACTGAAAGGAGACAAATAACCAAATCAAAGTAAAACTATGGATTTTCTAAATCAAGACATAAGAAATAATTAATTTATTAACCGAAAAAATGGCAAGTGGTCTAATGGCATTTTAATAACTTTAAATGATGAGCATTATTATATTATGTATTTATATTGGTACACAGGTTAATTTTTTAAATCATAGGTTTTAAGTTCAAGAATAGACTTTGCTCCTACTTTTATTTTTCGGCAAATACTTAACAAACTATATTATGGGATAAAAATTACAAAAATCAATTGTAAGGGACTAAATTTAAAAACAAGTTAAGTTATGGGGTCGAAATTATAAAAATAAATTAATATAGATTATACAAAATCAAAATGGGGATTGTTATTTACACTCCTAGATTGTTATCCACACTCCAAATTTATTATTAAATGACAAAAATATCACTTATTAATTTCTTTTTTAAAAAAAAAGACTTCCTGCTAATGTATTACTATTTTATTTCTTTTCTACTTTTTTTTATGTAATAGATCATTTATGAAATTATTATTTTTTTCAAAAACTTTAGTTCGTTATAATTTTTTTATATTTTGTAGAGTTTGAGAGCTACAATGGAAAATATTTTACATATCTTTAATACTTTATTCTCTATTTAATTTTCATAAATTGTTTTTTATGAATAAAGTATTAAAAGTTAATTAGCTAGTTGGAAATTTGATTTGTTTGTGATTTTCTTAAATCATATACCTAATTAATGTGCTAGGCGAATTATATTCCATAATTACTAATCGTGTTATATTCTTATTGTTATTTTATTAGTTTTACAAAAGAACCAGTAACTTGTTTCTTATTTCTTAAATCCTAACGAAATTTCAATTGACAAAAGATAAAAGTTTTGAGTTTATAAAAAAAGAATTAAATAAGACATAAAAATAAGTAAGAAAAGTTGGCAAAATAAAAGAAGAATAAGTTAACATATACAAATGGGGATAAAATTGTCATTTAATGATAAATTTGGAGTGTATTTAATAATGTAGGAGTGTAAATAACAACTCCCAATCAAAATTTAGGATTAAAAATACAAGTAACTCTGGATATCGTGCATATGATATTCCACGATGGTTCAAAGAAGTCTTTGGAGTTTGGATCAAGTATAAATGGGGTGGGGACCGTCTAAAAGTCCAAGGATTCATCGGGTTTTAATTTAAAAAAAAAAAAAAGTCTTTGGATCAAGTTTCTCATACCTTGAATTTTCCATGTCTTTTGCCTTAAATTTATTTTAAATGGTCCACTTGATACAAATCCGAAAGTCAAAACTCAAGTTGAATCATAAATAAATACGAGTAAATATGGCACACTCCATGCATGTGCGATATAAAATTAAAATATTATTAATAATATATAAATATATTTAGATAACATGAATTTATAAATATTAATTAAAAATATTATTTATAATAATATTAATTATTTTTAATATATTTACAAAACTTATAATATATTAAAAAGTAATTTTTATAATTAAATAAATAAATAATTTAAATTATTAAGAAATTTAAATAGAAAGAGAGTCACAAAAAAAAAAAGAAGAGAAAAAGAATATAGGATGGGATAAATGCATTTTATATAATAGTATAGATATCGAGCCCAGCTGCCCATGTGCAACGGGTGTTGCTACATTTTTGGGTTGGATTAGTTCGGACTCTGTCCGGGGTCATTTAGGCCGACTCTAGAGAGAGACCTTGTTAATCCAACGGTTCACCTGATTTAGTTACCAGTTTCATGGTGTTAATCAATAAATTAAACTATAGGATTCTCTTGCTAATTGGACAAATTACAAAGATGTTTTACGTATTTAATTATAATATGATGAAAGCAATATTGGTAAAATTTAAATTATAGTATGAAAAATTACAAAAGTTTTATTCGTTATTTTACATAAATTCTAGGGTTGTCATTATTAATTAAAACACTACATAATTTAGGTATTAATTAGTCAAATGGGTGTATTTTATACATTATTGAATTCGATTTCTATTCGATCATAATCTAGAAATTGAACCCTATTTCTCTTAACTTAAATGCATCTTAACTACATTAATATCTTACAACTCATCAAGAAAATAGTTATAAATCAATCAATACTATAATTATAATATAAGTAGATAAATTTACCAAAATATACATCTATATAAGTAATTAAATATGCATGACAAGACTTCTCCTTATCATTATGAACTTGTGATAAGACTTTATTAATAAGAATAATATGATGCTTTATTACACCTTAACGGTCTATCCAGATCAACACGATCAATCATATTTATCACTCTAGTTAATCTTTAACTGTTTTTTTAATTTCTTTAATTAGAAAGTCAATTAGGTAGGATGCAGTAACAATTCATATCCAATCATAATACTTGTCAAAAACTCATGATTTTCTTTTAAATTTTTATTACATCAAAAAACTCATGAATGATGAACTTCAAACATGTCAACCAAACAATCAACTAATTTACCATTTAAACCAAAATTTAGTTTATATATCTATTACACAAAACTCTAAAATTCTGAAAACTCTATAGATATGAAGTCTTTATTTCAATTCTCATATTCAAAGGGTAATCCAAAAGTTACTCAAGACCCATTCCCAGGAAACATATTGGTATGTGCTCACTGCTCACTCGTGCAATTTCCATATCATTTTCTTCATAACCTTTTAACATTTTCAAAGAAAGATAATAAACATCCTCAATCATTTTGTCAGAAAATTTTCAACTGTAATTCTATGCACCCCATCCACAGAAGGTGAAATTTTCATCCAACAATCAAGAAAACTATATGCCAATTCGTATCCGAAATCCCATTTCAGATCCCAATTGATCTTTTACGTAAAAAAATCCATAATTGTTTGCTATTTTTTCCCGAATTAAAATGTCCTGATTTTGTCTGAATGCAACACAATTACAGGGCTCCGGCATGGAATTCTTCAGAAAAGCCAAATCCGTGCGCCTCAAGAGCCACCACGATAAATACCTAAAAGCCGATTCCGACGAGGAAACAGTATGCCAGGATCGCTCAGTAGGATCCTCCAGATCCGCCAGATGGGAAGTAGAATTCGTGGAAGACGTCGAGAATGTCATACGTTTGAGGAGCTGTTACGGCAAATACCTTAAAGCCTCCGACCAGGAGTTCCTCCTCGGCGTGACGGGGCGGCGAGTTGTCCAAAGCCGGCCGCCGAAGAAATTGGACTCGTCGTTTGAGTGGGAGCCGATTAGAGACGGAATGCAAGTGAAATTGAAAACGAGGTACGGGAATTTTTTGCGGGCTAACGGAGGATTGCCGCCGTGGAGGAATTCGATTACGCATGATATCCCGCACAGACATCATGGGTGGATATTGTGGGAGGTTGATATTATTGAGATTTTGCCGGAATCGCCGAGTAAGGGTTTGGAAGTGGAGGAGCTTGAGGAGGAGGAGGAGGAGGAGGAAGAGGAGGAGGATTTGAATGCTCCGGCTATTAATTTTCGGTTTCGAAGTTATGCGGTTAGTTTTCTCTATTGTTTGATGATCTTAGCTCTGTTTTATGTTTCACGTTGTTGCATACTTGCATGTAAATTCTTTTGTCTGCAACTTTATGTAAAAGTGCTTTTCTACTTTTAATTATAAAGTAGGTGAAAGAAAGTGATCGTTTTGGTGCTTTTGCTTATTAAAAGAATAAGCCTGAAGGATGATCATGGGTGTTGTTTCATATTATTTAAAAGTGCTTTTGTATTTTCCCTCCAAACATTTCCAACTGTTACTACAAGTTTCTAACTTTTTACAACTTTAGCTTTTACGTTCAACTTATCCAAAAGCAAAAGCTTTTGCAAATACCCCATAGTCCCTGTCTCATACTAATCATTGCATGGCGTCAATGGCGCCGGCTCTTTTACTACAAAAGGGAAAAATTGTGTTAATTATACATTTATACTATGCACTTGGTGTGGACTCAATCCATATATTGAAATGCCACTTATTCAAAATATCATGCATTTTGGATTCTACATATTAAAGTTTTTATATATTGACTGTGTCTATGAATATAGCGTAAGTTGATGCTCGAGTCTAGTTTTCGTATATACTTCTGGTTAGGGACGAACAAGAAATTTTGACTTGGAAACTCGAATTTATTTTATTTTTAGGCATGGGGATTTCAAACTTTAATGAAAATAAATGTAAAATATGGCTTTATGTAGACTTGTAGGGGGCGATTCAACTTATGATCATTATTTATAAAGTAGCTAACAGTTTTTTTTTTTTTTTTTCCTCTCAATGATCAGTCAAGTCCTTCACTTTCACTTGAAGATTCGACAAAGAAAGCATCCGAAGGCCGGCTAATATATTACTATGTCGCCGATGATAATGGCGATGTCAACGATGCAATTGAAGAAGCATCTTTTCAATTTAAAGGTCATTGTTTGGAGCAATTGAGCCAGAAGTTGGAAGAAGAAACAGGGCTTGAGGATGTTATTGTGTGTTCAAGGAACATAGTAAATGGAAAGCTTTATCCACTAAGGTTGTCTTTACCTCCCAACAATGCAACTATGCATGTCGTCGTTGTGCCACCAACATCTAGAGGTTTGTATACATCGAGCTTCTTAAGAATGTTTTGATTTTATGTTGCGAGATGCATTACTATTTTTCGACTTGATTTTGTTAGATGAAATGCCTATAAATTGTATATAAGCGGGTAGATAAATAGGGAGGAAATTCTTACCCGAACCTGGCTTGGTCAACTATATGGCAAGTGTATTACACTTGTTATTTAATTGTTCACTCTCCTTAAAATTTACTCTTAAGTGTAAAACATTCTGCATGTGATTACACTTGCTTGGTCGAGCCAGGTCCGGGTAGAATTACCTGGATTTTGAGTAATTACGCTAAACTTGATGGAGGCTTCCATACTTAACCCCGTTTATAAAATGTAAAACCAATGTATCTCTACTTTACACATAATCCTTAATGTCTCTCCTAAAGGTATTTGGTTGAGTATATAAGCTCTTCTGAACAACTTATAAGCTATTTTGAAGCTTATAAGCACTCAAAAAGTGTTTGACAGACCTTTTATTAAAGAGCTTATTAGATGTCAAACTATAAGCTTATTAACTTCGATAAGCAATATCAACTTTTCTCGAGATCCTGCAACACTGTCTCCTTTCCTGTACTAACATCTTATAAGCTCGTGAATTTATTTTTATCCAAACACTGCTTGAAATCTTACTTTCTAAATATGATCTAATATAAGTTCTGAAAGCATCTTACAAGATGTGGGAGCTTATAGCTTGTGCTAAATCATTCCACAGTTGTTTTAACAACATTCTTTATCATTCTTTCTTGCAGTGGCGAACGAATTCCTGCCACCGGCTCCAGCTTCTACATGACATGTTCGTCGGCTCCAGCTTCTACATGACATGTTCATCTTCCGTAAGTGTACAAATTAGTTATGAGCTGAAGGAAAAAAAAAAAAACTGTGCTCAGATAAACAGAATTTTTGGTTCTCGTGTTATTTTCATCATGTATTGAGAGTATTTGGTGATTTCAGTTATCCAGTATAATAATACCTGAAAGGCTGAAAGTTTGGATGAACTGTACTCGAATGCATGAGGAAGTTGAGAGATGTAATTTTAATTCTTAATTCTTTCTTTCTTTTGTTTTTTTCCAATTTTTTGGTGTAAAAAAGTTTCATGCATGATGCCTGACTCTCGATTATTACAATTTGGAAGTAATTATTGAACCCGATTGTCATCTAAGGTTGTATACATGATTGTTCGAATATTGTTGTTTATGCTTCAGAAAAAGTGATTCTCCCTCAAGAACTAAGAGAGTCTTTGCAAACTTTAAAAAAAATCACTTCTAACAGAAGTGATTTTTTTCAGCACTTTGGGTTCCAAACACTCTCAACTTCTGCTAAATTTAAGCAGAAATAAGCCAGAATCCAGAAGCACGTAAAGACATGTTTTTGGATTCTGATTCTATATTTTAGGTATTTTCATAATTAAATTAAAATATTAATTTGTAGCTTTATTAAAAATAGAAGTGATTCTTAGCTTTTTTTCCAAATATTCAACTACTTTTTGTCCCACCGTTTAGCTTTTTTTTTCCAAACGTTACTACTGTATTTTTTTTCAACTTTAACTTTTTCAGAAGCAGTAGAGTTTGCAAATACCCCTAAATACAGGATGGGGACATTTAAGTGCTTTTATTTAGCTTTCACTAAATACATGCTTTATTTGTCCTGAGGTAATAAATAAACGCTTTTAATATTTTATGTTCTTTGGTGGAATAAACGCTTTTTAATAGGATTTACTATGAGGAGTTTTTACGAACTCTAAAAAGAAAATTTTCAGGAAAGTGTTTAAACACTTCCAACTTCTACTAAAGTTAAGCTTGAAGCTTGAAATATCTAATGAAATGTTTTTGGCTTCAGCTTCTAATTTTTAAATTATTTTTTGTAAATAAATAAAAGTTCTTTTAGAATAGTAAAAGTATTTTTTAGCTATTTTTTCCAACCCTCAATTTTTGTGTGTGTGTTTCACTTTTCCCCCTATACTTCTTGCTATTGCTCTTTCATTTTTTTCCACTTTAGCTTCTTGCTTTTCAAACTGTAGAGTTTGCAAATACATTAGTAAAACAAAAAGGGCAAATGATGCTAATTGTCCTTAAACTGTCAGTATAGTGTCTTACCTTCAATCAATGAGAAAAAATAAATTTTGAATTTTGAGGAACCAAACTGCAAATATAGTAAATTTTTACTATATTATCAAAAAATATGACACGCATAAACGAATAGAACATACATTGTTTTTTGGTTGATTTTCTGTTGAATTGTGCATTAGGAATTAAAACAAAACAAAACAAAAATTTGTTTGTTGGGCAAAGTTATTTAAAATGGTTAATTGATTACCAAATATTAAATAATAGTACTGTTCCTTAAGATTTTTAAATTCAGTAATTCAAATCTCAATATTATGAAAAAAAGTGGCTATATAAGACATTCAAATTAATATTATTAGTGTAAAATACTCTTAAAATTTGATAATAAATCAAATTCAAACACAACTTGTTCCATTTAAATTCAGAAATCGCATATTGTATTAACCCGGCAAGGTATTATGTGTCATAACATTCGGTCAAACGACGACAAACTGGAGAGAACTGCACCAAAAGATACAGGAGAAACCTCCATTAAACCCCAGGCCACTTTATCGCACTTTCAGCAAAACCCAGCTACACAATGAACGCCTTCCCGCGGTTCGTCCTCCACACCGAATTCCTTTCAAAATTCTCAAGACCTTCGAGAGATTATTCTTATTTCCTTTTCTCGAATCACAAAAGAAGATATTGCGCAGCTTCACTCTCCTTATCCACCAAGGTAAACGCATTTATTTTGCGAAAATACTATGGAAATGACAGTTTTTGCTTTGATTATGACACTGTTGAATTCCATGAGTAGCCAGCTGAAGAAACGCTGGTGGTAGTTGGTGGCGGAGCTGCCGGAATTTATGGAGCGATTAGGGCTAAAACTATTGCCCCTGATCTTAACGTTCTTGTTATTGAGAAAGGGAAGCCATTGTCGAAGGTTTGTAATTGTTGTGCTAGTTATTTGGAGAAGTTAATTTTGATTGCTAATCGTTTATGAGAAGTTACATTTCTCCAGATACTATACACACTTATCTCGTTGAACTCTCACCTTTTGACAGGTTAAGATTTCTGGTGGCGGTCGATGTAATGTGACTAATGGCCACTGTGTTGATAAAATGGTAAGGATGTTGTTTGGTTTATTACGTTTAGCTTTGATTGGATAGAAATATATTATAAGTCATACCTGTATTTTGTATGATAAACCTGTAGTCGCTCTGTGGGTTTTACTTAATTTAATTATGAGTAATGCGGAAGCTTCTTTTGATGTATGCTTGAACAATTTCGAATGGTAATGCTTACAACTGGCATAGATTTTGGCAGGAAATTACCCGAGAGGTAATAAAGAACTACGAGGATCATTTTTCGATATGCATGGCCCAACTGATACCATGTCATGGTTTTCTGATCTTGGAGTGGAACTAAAGGTAATTTCATTTCTCATAACTGAATATGTTTGTTTTTCAATTTTCTGTCGTATAATGGCATTTTTTGATTGTATTATCACCTTCTTACTCAGACTGAAAATGATGGAAGAGTATTTCCGGTCAGTAACAGTTCATCTACTATTATAGATTGCCTTATATCCGAAGCAGGGAAGAGAGGCGGTAGGTACCAATGCTCACTAATCTTTCTGGGATCTTTTTATGTCATAATTTAAGAACGTTCCATTCATGTAACATCCAAATTCCAATATCATTATTTAGGAAAAAGAGCTAAATGAGGTTACACGTTTTTTACAGGAGAATGGTCATATCATAGCTCATTTTTTATTTCATGCCCACAATACATCTGCAAGCAGTTAATGTTGGCTTCTTGTTTCTCTAACAGTTGTATTGCAGACTGGCAAAACTGTTTCAAGTGTGTCAACAACTACTGACGGCAAATTCTCCATCAAAAGTGAAAAACGTTCACTTGATTATGTTGAGTTTATTGAAGCTGATTACTTACTGATTGCTAGTGGTAGTAGTGAGCAGGGATATAAACTTGCTACTCGTCTTGGTCATACTATTGTGAAACCTGTACCGAGTTTGTTCACTTTCAAGATTGATGATTTTCAGTTAGTAGAATTATCTGGGGTAATTATCTTACCAATATTTTGGGGTTTTCTCTCTGCTTAAATTGCTTAGTTAGAAACATCTTCCTTCCCTCAACTGCAGTGTTATTCACATATATTTCTATCCCTTTTTAGATACAATAGGCTCAAATGCCACCCTTTCATGTAATATTTTAAACTTATGATATACAATATACATCAATCTTTTTTCAGTGCTCATTAAATTATTCACATATATTTTCTATCCTTTATTTCATATATATTGAAAGGATATTTCATATAATAGGTTCAATAGCACATTTTCTTTTAATCTTTTAAATTTGTTAATTAAGTTAATCTTCAATGCTCAGGTTACATTCCCAAAGGTGAAAGCAAAATTGAAGTTAGAAGGTATTCGGAAGAGCATACCAGAGCATACACAGGCAAGATTTATTATTGGCAGACATTTAGCATTTTAAGTGGGGCTAGGGGTCTTATCATAATTTTTGATACAAGGTTGGGCCACTGTTGGTAACGCATTGGGGATTTAGTGGGCCAGTGGTTCTCCGCCTATCTGCTTGGGGAGCACGAGATCTCTCAAATTCTGATTATAAAGGCTCACTTCTTGTGGATTTTGTTCCTGATCTTAATATGGATGATGTGAAGTCACTTCTTATTCAGCATAAGAATAAATTTGCGGTAATTATTGTTATGTTTGAATATATTCTCTTTTACAGAATTGCATAGTGGGTGTTTGCAAACTCTATTGTTTCTGGAGAAGCTAAAGCTGTAAAAAATTGGAGTAGTAAAAGTGGGGAGTGTTAGGGGAAAAAAAGGGAAAAGCTATTTTAAAAAAAGAAGAAACAGTTGAGTGTTTCCCTTTTGGCCAAAAAAAAAGCTGAGAAACACTTCTACTACTATCAAGAAACTTACATTTGTTTGCGAAAATAACCTAGAAGCTAGAAGGTGAAACCAAAAGCATGTCCTCAGGTGCTTCTAGCTTCTACCTTATTTCTGCCTAAATCCTAATAGAAGCAGAAGTTGGTTTTCCAAACACTCTGAAAGTGCCGAAAAAAGCACTTAGCAAAAAAGTGCTTTTTTTTTAAGAGTTTGCAAACACTACCTCGATTTCCTTTACTAGATTTGTGCTTAATTAGCTATTGAAGTGTTATCCTGATGGAGAAAATGAGGAAAGTGTAATCTCATTTGATCACCTCAATCTGAAAGCAAACTGAAAACAAATATTTTAAATGTGTTCTACGGCTGTTGGTTGATTTCCTGTATCAATAATTTATTTTCTCTCTTCCCATTGCAGAAGCAAAAGGTCAGCAATTCATTTCCTTCAGAATTTGGACTTGTTAAGAGATTCTGGAGGTTCATTTTAGAGCGTGAGGTTGAGCCATTTCACTTAATCATGATATGTTAGGAATTTATTATTTTTGTTATTGTTATTATTATTATTATTATTATTATTACTATTATTATTTTGAGTTGATTTGGGTTTGCTTTACAGGATATGGTTGAAGATCTTTTGTGGGCATCTGTATCGAACAACCTATTAATGTCAGTTGCTTCTCATCTGAAAAATTGTTCCTTCCATGTGAAAGGGAAGGTATAATCATGAATATTGCCTTCATCATTAATCACATCTTTTTTTTTTTTGTAATGACTTGGCACTTGCATTAAAATGAAGGGCCAATTCAAGGATGAATTTGTCACTGCTGGAGGTGTTCCATTGTCTGAGGTGCTCTCTCTCTCTCTCTCTCTCTCTCCCTCTCTCTCTGTCTGTGTGTGTGTGTGTGATTTCTTCTTTGCTGACGCCTGTTTACATTTGCAGATATCCCTAAATACCATGGAGAGCCGAATCCGCCCGCGCCTATTCTTTGCTGGGGAGGTATTATCTCGTCAGTGCTATTCTTTTTTGGGCAAATTACATTATTACCCCTAAGGTTTGAGATAATTACTATTTAGTCTCTGTTTCTAGAAATTAGAAAAAACTCCTTGAAATAGGCTGATTATTTGCATTTTTTGTGATAAATTGAAATGCCCGGCTGTTTATTAGTAATTCCTGAAAACAGAGGGACTAAATTATAATTAGGCAAAACCTCTAGGAATAGTAGATATAATTCCCCCTTGTTTTTTGGTACGTTTTCTAATTCTGTGTAAGCTTAGATCATCATCATCTTATTATGGCAAGCTGATATTCTGTAGGTATTGAATGTCGATGGTGTAACTGGAGGCTTCAATTTCCAGGTAATGTTCCAATTTATGTTCCACTAAGTTATTTTCGTTTACGGTATTCGAAAATGATTTTTTTTGGTGCAAATTTATTTTGCATTTGATAAAAAGGAACATGATTCATATCAGAGAGGATCATGATTAGATTCTGAAAATCTATGTTGTAAACATTTCTTGACTTCTTTCCACTTGGTAATAATGTATATATGTTAAAACGTGGAGTGACAATGGTGTAAATGATTGCAAATCTTGAGTTCTCCAGTTATTATATGTAGTGTATGTAGCATTAAGAAAGTAATTATTAGTCCACAAATTGCATTCATCACTAAATTAGTTTTAATATTATCTGTGGCAGAATGCTTGGTCTGGTGGGTATATAGCTGGAACAAGCATTGGTAACATGGCAACAGCTGCAAATTTGGAGGAAGCAGTGTGAAAAAAAGATGCCTTGTCTCTAGCTAATTATTGTGTATTTTTATCTTTTTTCTCCTAGTTTTTGCAATCTATTTAATTATTAGCTTAACTTCTTGGTTAATTTATTGGATTTATTCAAGTTATATGTTTATTCTGGTGCTTCTGAATTTACTAATTATCCATTGCTCTTGTTGCAGAAAATTATGGTTTCCAATTTACTAACAGGTGAGATTCTGAAACATTACTTTTTTCTTTTTTGTAAAGTTTCTGGGATTGTGGAAAATTTTGAATTATTCAGTATTATTTCGAATACTTTTTGATATAATTTGTGATGCACGGATACAGACACGACACCAATGACCAAACGGATAAGGCGACATTAATTTTTTCCAACATTTTCCACTAGACAGGTGTTTGATACTAACGAATGATATTTTTTTGGGAGTGTGCCTGCATCATATGAAATATAACTAATGGATTTTTGTCATTTGATTAATTGTTTTACTTATTTGTATCATTATTAAGTCAACAACTTCTGTCGTTTTAATATGTCTGTCTTTATGTTTTATTACTCTTTCTATTAAATTTATAATTTCAAATGTTTCCGATGTAGAGCCGACTTTAAAGAAGTTATAACATTCAAATTAAACCAACAACTACACGTGCATGTGGTTGAACTTGAAGTGATAATACTCTAGTCAAAGAACCATTCTGCATTATGCAATCTGACCCACCGTACCACAATATTGACCGCATAACGACTTCTGGATTTCGTTAAATGATAAATAAATAAAATAAAGTGCTAGATATTTTGCAGGCATTACACAAAGTGAAATTGAAACCTGGCAAAAGAGGGGGAAAATTACCCGAAAAGTAGGACAACTGGAAAATAATAATATTTTTCCAAACAAGGCCATAAATAAATAAAATACTCTTTCTGATATGAATATCCCACCTAATATTAAAGTACCTAGCTGAGATACCAATTTCATCATCTTCAATAAGTTGGATAAAAAATGTTAAAGGATAAATACACTTAGATTCCATATGAATTTGCTAAATTATAATTAATAACCTTTTAATTAAATAATTATAGCTATACTTCATAAAAAATTAGATAATTATAAAAAGTATTCACGGATTAAAATTTCATAGGAAATATTAATATTTTGTCCGTAATTAATTATATATTATATTTTTAACTGTAAAATAAAATTTTTTATTTCAATTTAAATTTTAAAAAAAATTACATATAACTACCAAAAATATTTATGATACTAAAACCAAACAAACCTTGATTACCACTAAAGATTAAAATAAAAAAAAATCATAACCACTAAAGTAACAAGATAAGTAAAATATTGTATTTAATATATCCCATAAAAAGGAGAATGACATTACCTTTCTGGCTTTCTATAACGTTTGAACCCAAATAAAAAACATCGAAAAGACACGAAACTTTGTGAAGATGGACAGTGACAAGGACTCGCACTATAAAGCCACCTCAATCGATGATCCCAGTCCTTTTCCATTCTCCCAAACGCTCCCCATCTCCTCATTTTGCATATCCCCAGAATCCTCTACGTTTTGTATTTCCCCATACACCACACACACAGAGTTCCCGTTTTTCAGCTGTTCAAAAAAAAAGTCGCAACTTTTTCCTTATCTTTCCACCGCTCTTTCTCGTGATTGCTAACTGCTAGCTGGACGGCGCCGCCTCCAAATTCGTGTTCGCAAGTTCATTTCCATTCCGAAGCTCTGCATCTCAGGTAACGAACTTATGTGCGTCTCTCTCTCTCTCTCTCTCTCTAAATCTGTGTTGCTTTGTGTTTTTCGTTTTTTTGTTTTTTTTCTCAGTGGATAAGGATGAATGAATGTTGGTGAGCTGTATTTATTGTTGTTGTTTTGTTTTGGTTGAGTTTGTGCAGTGAAGGAGGCGGAAGAAGTATTTTCGGATTTTAGTAGTGTTCAGCTAGAGATGGAGAATGAAGATGATCGTCTGCAGGAGAGGTTAACTATAGGAGTATGTGTAATGGAAAAGAAGGTGAAGTGCGGCTCCGAGGTTCTGTTCCGTTTTTCTTCAAGTTCTCACTCACCATGCACTATTAGTTCGGTTGATATTGATGAGTACTGATTTCCATCTCCCGCTCTCTCTCTCCCCATTGTCTGCTGTGTTTTGGCTTTCAATTGTTTCAGGCGTTCTCCGGGCCGATGTTGCAAATTTTGGAGAGACTGCAGTCATTTGGAGAATTTGAGGTAATCATTTGATCGTCAATTTTGGTTTTACTTTAGCCAATAGAATTGATTTAAACGATGGCATAAAATGAAGTCGTTGCAATGGTGACAAGTGAACGTTTGATTCTGATTGTTATAGATAGTACATTTTGGGGACAAGGTGATCCTTGAAGAGCCTATTGAGAGGTGAAATTTCTCCTTCTGGAATTAATTTTGATGCAATGATGATAATATATAGTGCAAGTGTATCTAGTAGTTCTTCTAACTATAGCAACATGTTGAGCATTTTATGAATTGTGTGACTTTAAGCTTTGTACTGATCGGGTTGATAATATGTTGGTCTTAAATTGTAGCTGGCCTATATGTGATTGCCTAATTGCCTTCCATTCCACTGGCTATCCTCTACAGAAGGCTGAGGCATATGCTGCATTAAGAAAGTAAGTTTACATCCGGTTATTCTTTTTATTTGCTGTGGACATTCCTGCGATCTCACACTTCCCAAGCATTGGCTGGGTTTACCAGTTACCTTGTGCCTTTTGTTATAGAAGCATCAGCTCATCCCCAGAGTGTGGTACATCATAAATCACACTACCATCACAATCATTATATTGTAATTTATCTACGATAGTAATCTTGATGTCGCTTTAGAGGGTGGTAATTTTGAGAGTAAGTCTCATTTTTAGAGAACAGACAAAGACGATGGGTCTATCTAACCTGTAAGATACGTTCATGGATATCTGAGGTTGCTCTGACTTTACTATTTATTTTGGGTAACAGACGAAGATAATTTATGGGAGAGAGAAAGATAGAAAGGATCGAGGCGTTTGTAATATTGTGCCGGAATAAGTGAAAATGTAGGTGGAAGTGGAACCATGGAAGGAGAGTGGGCATCAGCCAGGGGTTGCTAGGTATGGTGGTATGTGGAAGTCGAAAGTGTGATAACGTTTCAACTTTGTTTTCTTTGTCTGGTATTAACTGGATCCAACTCCGAGTTAACGAGAAAATATTTGATAGCTACTTGCTGTTTAAATATCTAGGTCTATCTTTGCATGTTTTACTGGAAGATCATTCTTCTTGGAGGAAAGTGCATCATGTTATTTGGCAGCAGCCATTTCCTCTGACGATGACCTCCTTTCTGATTTTAAACAAGATCAAATTATTCGGACATATGATCTTGCTTTGTCAGTTCTCAAAGAAAACCATTACTTATTCAGCTTCTCAACTTTGTTTATTCTAGGCCTTTCGTCGTCAATGAGTTGGGACAACAGCGTCTTCTTCATGATCGAAGGAAAGTCTACGAGGTTAGCTTCTTCAAGTCATGTAAAGAAACATGCATATGCAGTCTCAATTTTCACCATCTGTTGCCTTTTGACTTCTTCAACTATATGTGATTGCCAAGACAGATATTTCAAATGACTAAATGAATAAACCCTACTTATGTTGCATATTACAAACTATGGTAATTTTGTCACAGCAATACTTTCTATTAATGGTCTAATTCCCTCTTACAAACTATAATTTAGTATAATTCCTTGATTTCCTGCTATACATCCTATATGTTTCCTCTTAATGGTTCTTGGCTTTGGTTTCTCAGTTAACCATCTTGAAAAATGTGTTATTGATGTTGTTTCCACATTGATCAATAAAGTGTACATGTGTTAAAACGAGGCATCTGTTAAATTTATTTTTCTGTTGGGAATGTACATATTTGACCTTTTGTTGTTTCTTGGAATTTACTACTTAGTTACATGTTTGGATTCAACTTTTCTTAACATCGGTTAAAAGAAATGAATGTCGATTTTATTATTACTTTTTTTTTCAAGAAACTGTGCAATTTTCTTAGATACTGCCTTTACTTGTGGTGATGGTGGGGTGGTTTATTTGATGGCTGTTTCAGCGGCTTGAAATGTATGGAATTCCTGTTCCAAGATATGCCCTTGTTAACAGGGAATTTCCGAATCAAGAGCTGGATTACTTTATTGAGCAGGAAGATTTTGTTGAGGTACACGGGAGTCGATTCTGGAAGCCTTTTGTGGAAAAGCCCGTTCATGGTAAGATGTCGGAATACAATTCAAATTTTGGTTCTTGTTTTGGAGCCTTTTTAGTTTTTATCGTTCTATTTCTTTTCCTCCTAAAGTATTTTAAACATGAATTTGTCATCTAAGTGCCTAAGTCGCAACATGTTTTACTGCTCCTCTTATATTTTATTCTAGAATGCGTGCCAACTTTCATCTTCTGTTTTGCGAAGGTGATGATCACCGTATAATGATATATTACCCTAGTTCAGCTGGTGGGGGAATGAAGGAGTTATTTCGAAAGGTGAGAGCTCTGATATGCAAATTCATTTCACTTTAAATGTCTAGATTTATTTTGTTTTAGATTTTATGTATTGTGCTGCATCTTTACATCTTTGAATTTGTGGTATCATGTCAATGCAAGACAGTTAGGGAACTTAAGTTTAGTAATGCTTTATGAAGAATAATTGCGAAGCACGAAAGCAGACCGCGCGCTGCAAGCTTTTATATGCAAGTGAAGTTCTTACAGCCTTGCATTTATCAGCATTTTGAGTACAGCTGTTTATTGTGGCAGGCAACTACTCGTCTTGGTTGTAAAAGTTACTGGCCTTGTCTTCTGCTGGATTGGTGATTAGGAATTAATGTGTATAAATAAGCACTATATTTGCGATCTTTAGTTCCATTTACGGATTGTTCTCCTTTCTACTTAATAACTCTCCACTTTCTTCTGATAAAATAATAATGGATAACTTGTTCAATTGCCAGGTTGGTAATCGCTCAAGTGAATTCCATCCTGAGGTCAGAAGAGTGAGGCGTGAAGGGTCTTATATATATGAGGAATTTATGCCCACTGGGGGTACAGATGTGAAGGTAGTTTGATTTGTGATTACTCAACGAATAAATCTTCTGAAATTTTAACTCTTAGTATATGATTACTTAGAAATTCCTGATATACCCAAAGATATGGGACTTTTGTTAGATCTTTCTGTTCTTGAAAATCTATGTTCTTCGCTAATTTTAGCTGGCCATTTCCCCTCCCCATGCACATGCTTCCCTTCTTTTTCTACCCAAGGAAAGAAATAATAATGATAACAAAAAGAAAGGGTGAAAAAAAATCCTTAAGACTTTTTATACGTTGGATATTGCGTGTTTGAACCTTGGCACGATAGTCTCGGATACTTTGATTGACAAACAATTGTAACTTGTTGTATCTTAGGTGTACACAGTGGGCCCAGAGTATGCTCATGCAGAGGCCAGGAAATCACCTGTGGTTGATGGGGTTGTTATGAGAAATCCTGATGGTAAAGAAGTAAGTAATTCAGATACATGTGCAGTAGCAACCTTGACATGTTTCATCTCTTGGGTTTCATTCCAAAGGAAATAAGAAAACAAGTGATGGGCCTTTCATGCTGTTGTGTTAAGGTCGTAAATGATTGTGTATAAAGTGCAATAATCTGTGGAAATTGAGTATAGGCAAAGGTGATGGTTTCTGCATGTCTATTACGAATGACCATTGCTTAGTTATCCTGTCACTTGGTTTCCCACACTTGTTGAAGCAAAAAATGAAGTTTACATATTAAGATCAATATCTCATTTTCTCTACTCTGTTTGTTTCGGGATTCCACATATTACATTGGGCAATGACTTTTTACTCCATGTTTTCCTGCTGTACTCTCTCATGTGTAAGTATCTATTACTGATTCTGCTCTAATTCATGCCTTTCCCCCTTCTCTAGTTGTGTGTATAATAGTCATCAGATTCTTAAATTTTGTATACTCTGTGGTTTACATTATGTTACAACTAAATAAAGTCGCTGTATACTGTTATCTCTTACTCCGTACACCCCATGCCACATCAAAGTTCTAATTGGTGAACATCTTTGATTTAATTCTTCAATTTCACTACCTTTGATTTGAAATGCTTCATAGCTCTAATCCTTTGCAGGTTAGGTATCCCGTTCTACTTACACCCACTGAGAAACAAATGTCAAGAGAGGTCTGCATTGCATTTGGGCAAGCTGTAAGTCAATTTGAATCTTTAAATATGGTTATGCACTGACTCAGATTTTGCTGACGGTCCAGCTGAATATTCCATTAACTCACACTGGTCGGTTCACTGTGCTAACTTTGCTTTGGAGGATATATACTTTTGATACTGTCATGCATTCTTAAGGGACAATATTCATATCTACCAAAAAAAAAAGGACAATGTTCATGAGTAACTTATTTTTGGGGATGCTGTCCAGGTTTGTGGATTTGATCTTTTACGTTGTGAAGGACGATCCTATGTTTGTGATGTCAATGGATGGAGCTTTGTGAAGAATTCTTACAAGTAAGATTTTCTTGATGTTTGATCTCATAATGAGTTAATAAACGCATGTTAATTAGGAAGTATACTAAATTGTGTTACCTCTTCCATGCGTAAAGCTTAAATCTATCTTTTTTGGGCTTATGGACTGTAACTTCTTTCCTCTGGGTATCCCTTACATAGTCAACGCAGACGTTCCCCAAATGTTCTTAATACCTTCTTCCTGATACTTCTCTTCAATGTTCTTTTCTTAGCTATTTCATTTTATTTGTCTTGCTTTGTCAACCTGAATGTTGGTTTTTCCTTACAAATGCAGATATTACGATGACGCAGCTTGCGTACTGAGGAAAATGTTTCTTGATGCAAAAGCCCCACACCTTTCTTCAACAATTCCTCCAACTCTGCCATGGAAGGTTAATGAGCAAGTTCAGCCTACTGAAGGACTAACACGGCAAGGAAGTGGGATAATTGGGACTTTTGGGCAATCTGAAGAGCTACGTTGTGTGATTGCCATTATTCGTCAGTAAGATTAGCTACTGTCTCTGTTTTATTTTGCATGTGTTCGTCTCCCTTGATGAATCATTCTTTGCTTGACAGTGGCGACAGAACTCCAAAGCAGAAAGTGAAGTTGAAAGTTACTGAAGAAAAGCTTTTAAATTTGATGTTAAAATACAATGGGGGAAGACCTAGAGCAGAGGTACTAACTAGTTCCTAATTCTCCTCTTTCTATCAATCGTATTCCCAGCATCATTTACAATAGTGCAGTTTTATGTTTACCTCGATTATATGCTTCTGCAGACAAAACTGAAAAGTGCTGTTCAGCTGCAAGATCTTTTGGATGCGACGCGGATCTTGGTACCTCGAATTAGGTGCGTTAACAGTGTTTTTTGAAATTCATCGACTTGTCAATATCTTTCATTCTCAGCCAATTTTGACTTACCTCTATGTTTATGTTCTAGTAATAGAAAAGTAATGATGACATGATTTCAGATATGCTGTTCTAGTTACATAAGTTCCACATGCCAATTGAGCTCTGTAGTGTCACTTTGTACTGATGATAAAACTCTCATGCAGACATGGTCGTGAAAGTGATAGTGAAGCTGAAGATATTGAGCATGCTGAAAAGCTTCGCCAAGTGAAAGCTGTGCTTGAGGAGGTTGATTTAGATGACATGTTTACATTTTGGATACAAAATTCTCTTTCTTCAGTGTTTGGAACTCTGAATCTAATAAGCTCTTTTCCTTCTATAATTAGACAAAACTTAGGAACATAGTGTTGATCCACCAAACCTTTTTCTTTTGATCTGTTTTATGTGATGCCTCATGATTAATTTTTCTCCAATCAATAAGATTTCACTTGAAAGGAAGATGCTCAATGTTTTATTATTAATACATTATGTGAAACAAGGGAGGTTCATATATCGTATCTGCCTTTGAGTTCTCTAAATTTCTTAGTCAGATACCTTGAAACCTGAATAAAATCATGTTCTTTTTTGCCTATGGCCAAGTAATTAATGCTTTTACATGCTCAAAACTGAAAGCTTTTAGTTTCTTTTCTTTTATCTTGTGCTGTTCTTTATTTTCTCTGAGAATGTTACATTCTTTTGCATTTTTGGTTGCTCTGATTTCAAGGGATTTCTTGACAATGATTGTAATAGTTATTGTTTATGATTTTTGTATCCAGGGGGGGCATTTCTCTGGCATATATAGAAAGGTCCAACTAAAGCCATTAAAGTGGGTTAAGGTTCCGAAAATGAATGGTGAAGGAGAAGAAGAACGGCCTACTGAGGCCCTAATGGTTCTTAAATATGGTGGTGTTCTTACTCATGCTGGCAGAAAGCAGGTAATTTTGGTCTCAGAATGAGAAACATATCTGTAGTTTTGATACTTGTGAGAAAATACAGAGTTCTGTGTGATTAGCTTAAGCTATCTAAACATTTATACATCTTCACTGTGCTCATCGTTTTCTTGGCAGGCTGAGGAACTGGGGAGGTATTTTCGAAATAATATGTATCCAGGTTAGTAGTTACTTGTCAAGATCTCCAATTGTGTGCTTGTTGCCTGCTTATGCAGAATGAATTATAATCATTTCTCTAAATTTTGTGCATGTCATCTTTACTGATGAATTTCATGTACTTGATATTCCTTTCGAGTTGACTTTATGAGCACGTCTCGGTGAATCCTAGTGTGACTAGCTTGAAGCTTTACTGTTTTCCTTTGTTTACTTAAGTGAAGTATCACGCATGTCGAATGAATATTTGCTCTTCATGGTGTTTATTTGTCTGTTTATTCTAGAATAGTACAGTGGGAACAATGGAATTCTTGAATAGAACTATTTTAGTAAATTCACTTATAGAGATCAAAGAGGGTTTCTTGCTTTATATAATGTTACAGATGATCACATTATATCTTTCCTATAAATATCTTTTGCAATCTTATGTTCTACAGTTGCAGAGATTTCACGTTTGAACTTTTGCAGCATGATCATCACTCTTTCATGGATTTTCGAGCTATTTCTCTTTGTGCTATTTCATTTAACTGAGTTTTTTCTTTTTTTTGTAAATGTCCATCTCAGGTGAAGGTACTGGTCTGCTTCGTCTCCACAGTACATATCGTCATGACCTAAAGATATACAGCTCGGATGAAGGCCGTGTACAGGTGATGCTTCTTAATACAATTGAAATATTCATTGCATTCACCAACTTCTATTCAGTTATGCATGTAATTTTGTCTTTGGGCATATCCAGAAATTTAATGTTGTCAGAGTAAAAAGGTCCTATTCTATCACTTCTCATTGAATTTTAACATACTCATCACTACTTCATGATGGCTCAAATTAGTTATTTGTTTACTATGGCAGATGTCAGCAGCTGCTTTTGCCAAAGGTCTCCTTGACTTGGAAGGACAATTGACACCTATTTTGGTTGGTAAACTTAACATCTCTTATTGTTCACTTCTTTTTGTCGGGTTATTAATTCTTTCATTTCTTTTATTTTTTTTAAGGTTTCACTCGTCAGCAAGGACTCCTCAATGTTGGATGGACTTGACAATGCTAGTATTGAGATAAAAGAAGCTAAGGTTAGTTTCTCAAGCCAAGTTTTGCTTCTCTTTTACACTATGGTTTTATCATTCTTATGATTTCTCTTTGAAGTATATATGCTTTCACATATGAGATAGTTTTGGAACATCAATTTGTTAGAAATTGGATTATCTTGAAAATTTTAATTTCAATATTAATTATGTTTTCGGGTTTTCTGTTGTCTTTGTCCCAGGCCAGATTAAATGAGATTATAACTTCTAGAACTAAAGCTGTTCACAGCTGTAGCTCGCCAGACAAACCTTGGATGGTTGATGGAGCTGGACTTCCTCCAAGTGCATATGAACTTTTACCCAAATTGGTAAATTGCCGCTAAAAATTTGTACTATTTCTAAATCATGAGACCCCCCCCCCCCCCCCCCCCCCCCCTAGAGTACTAACAATTGGTGGATGAGTGGATCTAGTAATTATTTTGGTGTATCAATTTTGCTTTTCTTTAATCCTTAATTTTTTCTAGTTTTTCTCTCTCTCCTCTGATCCTCTCTCCTTTTCCATGTCTTTTTCTTTTTCTCTCGAGTCTCGCCACTCTTCTCTTAAACGTTTTCTCTATTTTACATTATCAATCTCTCTTTTCTACTACTCTCTCTCTTATTGTTTAAAACTTATTACTCTTAAGTCTTAATTCTATTTATTTATTTTTTTAACCATTAAATTTCATTTTATTTGAATGTTCTCAAGATTAATTTAGTAAATACTAGAATAATTTAAGTTCACTAAAAAGAATTTTATAAAAGTATTTATATTTTAGAATATTAATTTTTTATTTCTCACACGCATCGAGTGTGTAAGATTGCTAGTCTTATATAAACCATTAGTGGCATCTCCCATACTAAATGTTTTTAATTCAGTGTTTATTATTTTCCTTTAGATTACGTTTACACAAATGTATTACACCACTTTTATTATTATCTATGTGTTTTAATGTGTGATTTGTGAACCGTTAGGTGAGTTTAACAAAGAAGGTTACCGAACAAGTGAGACTTCTAGCCATGGACGAAGATGAGGAGCTTGCTGAGACAAGTGCATATGATATAATTCCTCCATATGATCAAGCTAAGGCTCTTGGTAAGACAAACATAGATGTTGACCGCATTGCTGCAGGGTTACCTTGTGGTAGTGAGGGATTTCTTCTCATGTTTGCTCGCTGGAGAAAGCTCGAGAGAGATTTGTATAACGAACGCAAACTGTAAGTCTTTTCTGATCATTTTTTCTCTCGTACTTCTCTATTTTAATTAAGGTAGTGTTTGTAAACCTACAAAAAAGCAGTTTTGTTCTTTCTGTTTTTTTGGGAACATTTGGAAAATCGACCGCTGCTTATTTTAAGCAGAAATAAGGTAGAAGAACATGAGGACCAACATTTAGCATCAGGTTCTAGGTTATTTTCGTAAATATGTGGAAGTTTATTTAGAGTAACCAAATTGCTTCTCAACTTTTATTACAAACACTCGAGTACGATTTTTTTTAAAACTTTTCACTTTTGTTTCCAAATACTCATCACTGTTACTGCTTCAACTGTTAGGAACTTTAGCTTCTTCAAAAGTAAAAGCTCTTGCAAACACTCACTAAGACATAGAACTGCTGCAACTTGTACTTATATACAAGTTTTGGCTGACTCCATCTGTAGAAAAAGGTTAACTAACTCATTAATTGCAAATAATTGCAGGCGGTTTGATATCACCCAGATTCCAGATGTCTATGACTCTTGCAAGTGAGGAATTTTATTTCAATTTTTGTAATATCATACTTAATATTTTTCACGAGTAAACTGTTGTTTATTCTCACCCATTTCCCCTTGATGTGTTTCTGATTTTTCCATGTTCTTCCTTTCTTTATGACAGATATGATCTCTTGCACAACGCACATTTAAATCTAGAAGGCCTAAGTGAACTCTTCAAAGTTGCTCAGGTATGAAATTGCCAGTTGTTATCATGTGCGCTTTATCAACTCCACTAATGTTAGTACAGTAGTAGGGAATTGTACACCGAAAGAACTTAGGTGATGTTTGGATTTGCCAAAAGGAGTTGGGGGATAGATTTCAAATGATTACATAATTGAGTGGAATCAAATCCACCACACTGATTTCAAAATTAGGTTTAAGTAGGAGTTGAAGGCTTTGAAGTCCTTTATAATAGAAATTTATTAAAACAAGCTCAATGGATTTGCTATTATGGATTCGAAATTCTGTGCTCCAAATCCATCCATCCATCCAAACCCTAACTGTATTTGGATCTTCGAGGTTACTGATGCTCTCTCCTCTTGTCTTCAGTTATTGGCAGATGGTGTTATTCCAAACGAGTATGGAATCAATCCAAAGCAAAAACTAAAAATTGGATCAAAGGTATAGTTATATCTATTATTTGGAAGTTTCAGTACATTTTCTCTCCTTTCTGTACATCAAGGCCTTGTAAAATTTTATAGCAGTTGCCTCAAAACCTTCTTTGATGGAATTTCAGATTGCTCGCCGCTTGTTGGGAAAGATCTTGATTGATCTGAGAAATACACGTGAAGAAGCAATCAGTGTTGCAGAACTGAAGGGTAATCAAGACCATAATACACCAAATCCTACCTCTGGAAAAGAAGATACAGATTACCATTCTAAGTCGCATAGTAAGGTTGAGGTCTCAAGAAGAGCTAGCTTTACCAGTGATATGTCAATGGATCAAGACGACGACGATGAGAAAGAAACTAAATACCGTTTGGACCCAAAGTAATATTTCCATATTTCTTTCCCACCAAGCACCCATTATCCATAATGTTCACAAATTATTATTGACCATCGTGATTAACTCTTTGCTAACCCAATAATCTTTTACAAATTTGAAAACCAGATATAAGGAGTGTTTGCAAACTGTAAAGCAAAGTGCTTTCCTACTTTCAGCTTAAAATCCATTTCTGTTTTGCTGCTTGTGCTTAAAATAAGCTGAAATAAGTTTGAAGCTTTGTGTGTGCTTTCTTCAGCTTCTTAGTTCTTTTTTCTATTATTCAAAAGTGTTATATTTTTCTCTCCTAAAACTCCCAACTTTTTGTAACTTTAGCTTTTACTAAAGCATAAGTGTTTGTAATCACCCCTATATAGAGGGAGCGTTTGCAAACTAAATAAAGAAAGTAGTTTCTTTATTCAGCTGCTTCTGCTTAATCTGAAATAAACTAGAATCTAGAAGCACCTTTCTGGGTGCTTTATTCTATTATTTGGAAGTGCTTTTGTACTTTTTTCTCCAAACACGTTCAACTTTTACTTCTACAATATCTTGCAACTTTGGCATTTTTCTCCAAGAGCAGATGTTTTTGCAAACACCCACTTAATTACTTTCTATTTAATACGTGTTTCACTTCTTCCTCCAGATATGCAAACGTGAAAACACCAGATCGTCACGTGCGAACACGGCTGTACTTCACTTCGGTGAGGAAACAATATTTTGCATTATTTTAAGTTTTATATTTTTTCTCAACTCTGTTTCCTGCAGTTTCCCGTAAAATAAGTCATTGTCTCATTGTCTGTAACTTATCTAGACATTAATACTCACAAGTCGCAACTGTAGCAGCAGAAAAATTACATGGCTTTTAATTTAGTCTGAAATTATTCTTGCTTTTATTTTCGCTTGTCCAAATTAAACTTTTTTTTTTTTGATAAATTGTCCAAATTAAACTGACCTATCTATTATGAATCAACAGGAATCCCATATCCATTCATTGATGAATGTTCTTCGCTATTGCAACCTGGATGAATCTCTTCAGGGAGAACCTAGCCTTGTTTCTGATAACGGCTTGGACCGCTTGTACAATACAAAGGAGCTTGATTACATGAGTTACATAGTACTGAGGTTGTTTGAGAACACAGAGGTTGGTATTTTCAATCTACAATTTCCTCTTTCTCATGTAAATTAATTTTTTATAAAAATTTGTTCTCTCTTCTTTATTTTCTTTTTATGAGATGTTTTTTTTCGAAAAATCCACCTACCATGACCAAATCCAAAGAAATAAAGCGGGGATACTTTTGCTATTGCAACAAATTATGATGCATTCTTGATTATTGATGCTTAATTGTTGAATGTCACATATTTATAACAGTTTGCTATTTGAAATCTGAACGCAGGTGGCTTTAGAAGATCCAAAGAGGTTCCGCGTAGAGATGACTTTTAGCCGAGGTGCGGATTTGTCACCTTTGGAGGTAAACTTCTAACTGATACTTTACTTTTTATTTTTTTTATTTTTCTACATGGTTAAGTTATATTGGTTCCTAAATCCTAATCAATGGTGCCTCATGTTTTGTGCTATAAATTGTAATCAGGTTAGGACTTTGCTTCATTCTGTTGTTACTTAGCCAACTGCATGAACTCGTAACCATTCATTTCAACTTTCAAGCATTCGTAATTAGCCATCAAGTTGGGGCTAATCACATCTTACTACCTCGAAGTTTGGTGTATTTATCCCTCTAGTTTGAGAAACTACCATTTAGTCCCTGGTGTCTCAATAAATGCATGAATATTCTGAAAATATGCTCTAGGGAAACCTTAAGCGGGGTTATTTTCGGAATATTTACACATTTACCGAAAACTTGGAATATATGGTAATTTCTCAAATTAGAGGGATTGCTTTGTATCATTTTGCACCAACATAATAAAACAAAAGTTGCATTTGGATGGAAGAACTTGGATTTCGGCTCGATAAATTGAAGAAATATCTCAAAAACCTGCTCAAAGATCTGATATCCATTAAAACATAAAATCCATCTATGCCAAGTTACATGGATCCAAAAATATGAATTCAAAATCCTGAAGATCAGAACTCATCAAACAAAAGTCTGTTTAATACAAGACATCCAAAGTTGATTTTCTAGGAGTTGCTGATATAATTTTTCCGCTTTTTGCCAGAGAAATGACAGCGAGGCTGCATCCTTACATCAGGAGCACACATTGCCGATAATGGGTCCCGAGAGGCTGCAGGAAATAGGATCATATTTAACATTAGAAATGATGGATAAAATGGTCCGTCCGTTTGCTATGCCGGCTGAAGATTTTCCTCCACCTTCAATACCTCAAGGATTCTCAGGCTACTTCTCTAAAAGTGCTGCTGTACTGGAACGCCTCGTCAATCTCTGGCCTTTTCACAAACATGGGCACACTAATGGTAAGTCGTAGTTTGACTTCTTTTCCATCTTGGTACCTTTGGATGGTTTAAGGAAATCAGCCTGAAAAAGTTTTCGAGCGTTGCTGAAGTTGTGGGAAATTTCACCAAAAAGAGCTGAGCTGCGTTTTCTTTCCCCCTTTTTTCATCTTCTGTTGGTTCGTCATGTATATATTAGTTGGACTTTTGAGACAACTAATACACAGTAAGTGCCAAGGGAAGTGGACTTCACTTCGAATTTTATGTACTTCACTTCGAATTTTATGTACTTCACTTCGAATTTTATGTATATGCAGTTGTCTCTTCCCTTCTTTCTTGGGTCAATTACAAATAACCACCTAGGTTTGCGCTTTTTACCAAAAAACCACTGAAATTTGCATCCCCACGGATAGTCCCCCGAGGTTTGCAAAAATATTTGCTGACACCATCTTAACATCAAAAGGATGAAATACTGAATAATGCGTACTTCCATTTATTTTGGCCTCTATTTTGGAGAGAGCAGCATGTTAGAACAACTAATACACAGTAAGTGCCAAGGGAAGTGGACTTCACTTCGAATTTTATGTACTTCACTTCGAATTTTATGTACTTCACTTCGAATTTTATGTATATGCAGTTGTCTCTTCCCTTCTTTCTTGGGTCAATTACAAATAACCACCTAGGTTTGCGCTTTTTACCAAAAAACCACTGAAATTTGCATCCCCACGGATAGTCCCCCGAGGTTTGCAAAAATATTTGCTGACACCATCTTAACATCAAAAGGATGAAATACTGAATAATGCGTACTTCCATTTATTTTGGCCTCTATTTTGGAGAGAGCAGCATGTTAGAACAACTAATACACAGTAAGTGCCAAGGGAAGTGGACTTCACTTCGAATTTTATGTACTTCACTTCGAATTTTATGTATATGCAGTTGTCTCTTCCCTTCTTTCTTGGGTCAATTACAAATAACCACCTAGGTTTGCGCTTTTTACCAAAAAACCACTGAAATTTGCATCCCCACGGATAGTCCCCCGAGGTTTGCAAAAATATTTGCTGACACCATCTTAACATCAAAAGGATGAAATACTGAATAATGCGTACTTCCATTTATTTTGGCCTCTATTTTGGAGAGAGCAGCATGTTAGAATCCAAAGGATGAAATACTGAATAATGCATACTTCCATTTATACCCCTAGCACCTCCCCACTGGGAATTAATAGAAATTCGGCCTCACGTTGTTTCGTTAATTGGTTCTGGCGATGAAGAAACGTTTGGGTTACTTAGTATTCTGCTTGGTAAATGAAGTGTCGACTGACGAAACTCGAGAAATACTGTCTTTCAATATTTTGAATCTCATTATATATTAAAATTGACATTGTGGCTACTTGTACAATGCAAAATTGAAATCTTAATTACGAGAAGTTGAAATCTAAATCTCAGAAATATACGACATCAGAAGTGTTGCAGATCCGACCAAAAAAAAAAGAAGTGTTGCAGATGAGGAGAGTTCAGTCATTTCGTTTGCTAGTTTCCCTCATGTACCAAAAAGAATTAAGGGAAAATAATTTTTCAAAAAATGTAAAATTTATTAAAAATTCGCCCACCGTGGGGCTCGAACCCACGACCACAAGGTTAAGAGCCTTGCGCTCTACCAACTGAGCTAGACGGGCTTCTTATTAAATTACAACCTCTTGCATTAAAACAAAATCTACCGAGCTAGGATGATTAATTTCTATGTTTTGAAAAATGTGATGATTATTTTCTCTGAGCATTATATATTTTCTACCAAAATTAATTGTCTGCTTATATGAGGTATTTATGCTCACCTATTTTTGTTATATCTACATGTACTACTTTTCCTGGGCAGTTCAAGAAAATCCTCTGATCGAGGATAAGCCTAGTAGTAAAGAATATTGTTCTATACTAGATTTCTTTTTAAACTATTGCTCAATCAATTCTGTTTCTATTTTTCTTGGGTAGTTGCATAGCAAGTAAATCCAGTGATCGCGGATAAACTGTACTATTGTTCAAACAGTAATTTTCAACTCCCGACCAAAAAAAAAAAGTAATTTTCAACGTCAAGCTCATCCTATCGCTCAGTCGATTTATTTGCGCACCTGGCGCCTTCATCCCCATTGTGTACCACCAATATTGCAACTACCCCACCCATGGGCCATGTCTAGAACTAACTCACATAAGAACACTCCGTTCTAAACATTTGTAAAGCCCTGCATCCTCACAGCTAGTTAAAAGGGAAAGAATGTAGTATCTAATAAGGTTTCGCAAACCGTACTACTTCTGTATAAGCTAAGGTAGAAACAAAAGTTACAATAGGTGGAATAGTAAATGTAGGGAGTATTGGGAAGAAAATAATGAATAGTACAAAAAAGGATGTGTTCACATAAAAATAGTGAAAAGTACAAAAAGGAAACAGTCAAGTTTTCGGGGGAAAAAGATTGAGGCATACTTGGCTGTACTATTTTGAAGAAACTCCTTTATAAAAACGAAAATGACCTAAAGGCTAACCAAAAACATGTCTTCAAGTACTTCTAGCTTATTTTGGCTTAAAATTAGAGAAAGCTAGTTTTCCAAACACTTTCGAAGTGCAGAAGAAAAGCACAAAGGTACTTTTCTTTAGAATTTGCAAACACTACCCAATTCAGATCTGTCTGCATCCAGGTTGAACCACAATCATCAGGTTAATTGTGACGGAACAAGAAGTCTAAACCTACAACTTTGTGGTGAAATCTCCAAGAAAATCTTTAATTTCTTCAACTAAGCTTAGCATTTTTGACACTTGGATATCAAATCAAAATCCTCAAAGGGCGATATGATTTCAGTTTCTATCATTGCTTTTTTTCTCCCATCCACAAACTCCTGATTCTGTAGAATAGTTTTGTCTTGCACGAAAGCATCTCATAATCAAAGATCACCAAAAAACAGATAGGAGTGTGCTGTTCAGGTATTTTGCAGGATTCAGTTTGAGCATAAAGTGGAATTAGGCAACAGAAAGTTCTGACTGTCGGCAAAGGAAGGTACTTATGACATACCATAGAAAAGTTCCTAAAGATCGCTTTTGCTTGACATCAGGAATTTATACCATTCATTGAATGGTTTTACTCACAAATGTAGCATTATCAAGTCATCCTTCATTCATCAACATTAACCATCACTTAAAATTATGTAACACGGAGCTCGAATTTATGAGGGAGAAAAACAATCTGCAATTATTTTGATCTTAGATGAAGCATAGTTCAAATTACAGTAGAAAGATATTTTCAGGTAAGATTTTAAGCAGCAAATTTAGGAGCTTCCCTGTGGCTGAGGATTTTCTTCTCAAGCTCATCTTTCTTGGCTCCAACAACCCTCTCCACTTCTTTGCCTTGCTTCAGCAACACAAATGTTGGCATTGCCTGCACTGCAAACTCGCGCGAAACATCCTTCACAAAGTCCAAAATTCAATAATTAATACTCGGAGGAAAAGATACACAAAAAATGAAGAAAAATTAAATCTACACACGAAACATCATAATTCTGTCGAATTGAAAGATAGACGAAAAACAACGTACAGAGAGCTCATCGACATCGATTTTGACGAAGTCAACATCAGGATATTTGGCGGACATTTCATTGAAGACCGGCTCCATGAACTTGCACGGCCCGCACCATGTAGCCGAGAAATCTATCACCATCTGATCAAACAAAACTTAAATTAAACAGAAGAACTATCAGATCGGAAAACCTAAACACGAAGATTAGGACGAATAGATCCGATCATATTCAATTTAGTTTTCGATAGACCAATTTTAGGCGATCTTCAATTTGGAATAAAAATTCAGAAGGAAAACAACACAATTGCGCTTTTCCAATAACGATCTGAACAGCGTTTAGAATTCGCAAAAAAATGTGTAGAGACCGGTACCAGTTTATTTAATTGCTTGCAGGAGTTGAAGTGGAGTTGCCAGCGCTGCGACGAATGGAAGGCGGTGACGCGCGACGGTCCAGATGACTCGCCGACGGATGATTCAGCGGCCGCCGCCGCTTCTCCTCCGCCAACAAGGTTCGATACGATGCCGCCCATGGATGTTTTGTTTGGAGTTTTACTGTTGCCGTGACTCGTAAGCGTCTTCTGATAGTCAATACGGAAGAATCGAATCGATAGAGAGACATGAGAACTGTCCTTTTTAATTTATAGCGGCTTAAAATTAGAATCTCGGGTCGGGTTTTAAGGGTCCGGATTTGGTTATCATGGGCGCGGAGAAGATAAATAGAAATCCAGATTTTTGTTTTTTGGTGCAAAATCCAAATTTTTGTGGAAATTAGGAAATATTATCTCTTTTTTCTAAAAAACAAATTGACTGCAAATATGATAATTTAAGTATCTATAGACTATGAGGGTGTTTGCAAACTCTAAAATATAAGCACTTCTGTTAGAAGTAATTTTTTTCAGTACTTTGGATTCCAAACATTCCTAAATTCTACTAAATTTAAGCAGAAATAAATCAAAATCCAGAAGCACGTAAAAATATGTTTTTGGATTGTGATTCTAGATTTTAGATATTTTCATAATTAAAATAAAACTTCAATTAGTAATTTTATTAAAATTAGAAGTGATTCTCAACTTTTTTTCCAAATACTTAACTACTTTTTCTTCCTATTTTTAGCTTCTTTTTCCAAACACTCACAGCTTTCACAGCTTTCACAGCTTTTACTATTATATTTTTTTCAACTTTATTTTCTACTTTAACTTTTCTAAAAGCAGTTGAGTTTGGAATATTACCTCGAATTACCTACAGTCACAAGCTTGAAAAATATTACAACTCTAACCCCTTCGAGTTTGAAATATTACGCCCAAAAGCAGGTTGGATGAGACACCCAGGTAATATTTCCAATAGTGGGGGGTGAGTTGTAATACTTATTGAAAATGGAATACTGAGTTGTAATAATTGAATGGGGCTGGATGTAATTAATCTAATTCTACACTCACAATTAGTATAATAACACAAATAAAAGACCAACAATTTCTCATGATATCCATGCTGAAACACTAGAGCTCATTAAGAGATGCTCCTTTATAAATTAAACAAGATTTATTTTAGAAAAATAAAGAAATACAGCAACATGGCTTATGACTGACCTCACAAAAAGAGATAAAAGACATGGCTTATAACATTATCCAAAATCCATAACTCCAGGATTAAAAGGATCAACACAAAAAAGCAGCATTGGTAATTTACTTGATACTTTTTACTGGAAAGGAATTGGAGCACCTTGCTTCCTGTTCACAATAGCCATGGCTAAATACCGAGTTCCCATCCCGATAGGTGCCAGCTCATCAGGTCCTTCCCAAAACGGGGCCTCACCATCGCCAACCAGACGCCAATATCCTGTTCTCAAAGATTCAGCTTGTTCATCACTACAATTTTCTAACAGAGATTCGACCCTAAAATTGATTCCGAGGGAACCGAGAAACTGTGATTGAGTCATTGGACCGTGGACCGATACATCCTCTGCAAGAAATTCAATTTTCGATATTACACAAGCTTCCCCTGTAAGTTTGAATATGTGTAATTACATGAACTCCCCCTCGTGGATTGAATTCTCAACTATGCCGTTCTGAATTTTGATAATAAGTTTGATGGGAACTGACAATATCAAGAAATTTGGATAACATCATCCCTGATGTGAGAGCAATTTTGGGAAGTTAAATAAAATTTGAATGATGACATTATTTAACTATTTAGCGAAGGTTACTGTAGGGTGAAGATAAGGTAACCATAGTTTTGAAACCAAGAGGAGAAAAGCGTAATCGCACATAGTTTCAGAGAGGACTCTGTAATAACAGTTATTAGTGACTGAAGGTGCACTTGATGTGTGTGCAGCATAACAGAAATTAGATTTTGATTGCACAAAAATTATAAATGTTTATTAGATTTATAAATGAATCTAGCATTTTAATACCTATGAAATTGATGATAAATAGAAGGAAAGTAAGTTTAAATAAAATGAGATTTTATGATAAAGGAAATACATAAATAAAGAGAGTGGAGGAAACAAAATGTCTTAGAGGGCAGAAAATAGAAGAAAAGAACATGGGTGAAAAGATATATGAATATTTTGACAAAAATAGAAATGAAATTGTCAGTTCAAAATGCATGAGACGAAAAGTTGTTCATAGGTAGGTCTCTCGTTTTATTAAATAGTATATTAAGTTGTATAGATAACAACACGAGAGGCAAGACTTCAGCAAACCTGAAACTTCTTCAGCAGAATGCCTAATTGCATCAAAATCAACATACGCACTAAGATCAGCAGATCCAGGATCATCAAGTATGTCAACAAATTTATGCTTCCGAATTGCCTGCCATTGAATTATATAAACTCATCCATGAAAACAGAATTAAAGCAATACGGCTTAAACAGAAAATAGCATTGCCTTCTAAATGATAATAACAATGTCACTAGTAAATATTTTAGTTGTCTTGGTTGATTTAGTCGAACTTTTTATCAATTTCATAAAGATTATTTGGTTTACCAGTAACTCAAAAATATTATATTACTCTAGTTAAGTAATGAATTTCTATAATGCTAAAGGTGTAAACTTAGAATAAGCAAACCTGTAGACTGTCAGAAACTATTCCATTAAGTCCATAATCAATTATGAGAGCTCCACCACCATCAACGCCTATTCTATTCGCGATTTCTTGAGTTAAATCAATTGCTTTTGGGCAAATTTCAATATGATTGATGTTAGTAATTTCTTCAGCCTCAGCCCATTTGCAGCGTTTCATGAGATAGAGAGTTGCTGGTGTGGGCTGTGGAGAGAGAACAAACCGAAACCTACCCAATGATTTTAAAAAGAATATATTAACCCAAAATCAGTTCATCTAGAAGGCTAAATAGCAGCCAATCAGAAAAAAAATATAAGAGAGGATTCAGAAGCTTACGGTGAAATTTCGTCAACATCAATCATCTTTTCAGACCAACCACGAGCAGCTTTCTGCAAGAAAATCATGAATAAGTAATAAGTTTACAGTAATACTAACTTCTGGATTAAAAACAGCTCAAACGTTGTATGGGTCAGCGGTGTTTGGCTAAGCTTATTGTGGACTGTGGAGCTTATAAGATGTTAGATCTTATTTCAAAATAAGTTCTCAAAGAGTTCAGACAAAAATAAGATAATGAGCTTATAAGATGTTAGTATGCAATTGAGTAATTAGTATGATCAAAAGTAAGGGAGTCTTTAAGATCTTAAAATTAAGTTGTGATTCCACAACTTACAAAGTGATAGGATAAAAATAAGATCATGAGCTTATAAGATATTCAAAATGCAATTGTGTAATTAATATGGTCGAATAAGTAAGGGAATATGTATAAGATTTTTAAAAAAAAGTTGGTATTCCCCAACTTATTTGAAAGGAACTTATAAGGTCCTACCATCTAACTTTAACATATGTAGCCAACAAAAGAAAAAAAAGAAGGAAAAAAAAGTTATTTTTAACATATTATGAGCTCTTTCAATAGAAAAATTTCCAAACACCTTTAAGAATTTTAGATGAGCTTACAATCTTTGAATTATGCATTCTTATAAATGTATCAATACATCATAACATTTTCTACCCTTCAAAAAAGTATTTCCATTCAAGCTACTCAGATAAAAACTCTTAATTTCATCCTTTAACAAGCATACAAATTAAATTGATTGATCATAGATAACCACATCCAAAGGTCAAACAAACCTGAAATTGGTGCACGGGCAATGCATCATAGAACTCGTGGGCAATGACAATCGTAGGCGCTAAAAGAACAGAAAATGTAAGTCTTTTGCTAGATAAACCCCAGAAAAAATTGCCAACTCAAGAACATGACAACAGAAAATAATATCTTACTCGAAAAAAAAGTATAAAGTCTGTAAAGTAAAAAAACATTCCTTACATCCAGTTGGAACTTGTTCAAGCGTAGCATGCCATGATACAGGTGCCCCAGCTAATGTGGTAAAAGTTTTTTTCTCATCCTTTTCATCTGAACAATCTTCAGTCGTGCATTTCAGGTTTTGATATTGGAGTTCCTGTAACGCTGGGCTGCATTCAACCAAATGTATTTGCAAAGCTTCTGTGAAATTCTTGAACTTTGATAAACCCTACATGAGAACACAAGCAAACAATTAAGATTTGAAGTACCATGAGATTTTTTTTACTCACAAACACACACTGAGGGTGGAATGGACGAATAAATACTGAAGTCATACACGCAGAAGATCGGCCAAGAGAGTTCCTCGACCAGGTCCGAGCTCAACTAAGTTAACTCTATTTGGTCTTCCCATCTGTTCCCAAAGGCACATTGCCCAAACTCCAATCATCTAAAGCAAGAAAAGGTCTATTAATTACAGAAAAGATTCATATTATACTAATTATGGATAATCACGCATATAAAATACTTAATCAAACAAACAAACTTGCCTCTCCGAACATCTGGCTCACTTCTGGGGAGGTGATGAAGTCGCCCCCAGCTCCAAAGACATCGCGATTGATATAAAAACCAGCTTTCGGATTCGTTAAGACTTCTTCCATGTACTCAGCAACTGTAATTGGACCACCTCTGAACTAATGATACCAAACAATTTCAAAACTCCCATTGCACAAAAAATGAAGCCAATTCGTAAGTTATAGAAATCAAAAAGCACGAAAGAGGCATTATATTGAGTACCTTGATTATGTTCTTCAGGTGCTTAACGAGCTCAGAGTCAGTCGACGGTTCGTGGGAATGCTCTGCATATAAGCGAGACTGACTTAACTCCTATTTTAAAATAATTTTCCTTAATTAAGCTCTGGGATAATAATCCTTACCCGGAGGATGGTACAAGGAGGAGCGATCGACAGAGATGGTGGCGGAGGGCGGCGGTTGAGGTGTGTCCTCCGGGTGTTCGACGAATTGATCGTTTGGAATTTGAGAAGATGAGGAGGAAGAAGAAGAAGAAGAAAAGCATTTTTGCAAGGAAGCTAGCGATACAGAAGACGACGACGAGAAGATTCGACGGTTGGAAGCTTGGAGTAACGCCCTTCTCAACATTTCTATTTAAAGTTTAAACTGTGCGAGAGGAAGAGAGACGAGAGACACAAAGAAAGAGTGGGATTTTCTATTTTTCTTCAACCACGTTATAGTTTACTTTATGACATCACCGATCTAATTGCCAATAATACTTTGGGATAATTACACTTACACCCCCTCGATTTAGTGGTAAAATACAACACCATCCCAGTGAATTGAAAATTACAGAAAAATTAAACAAAAACCTCCTCAGCTATGCCTCCATCTAACACTTTTCCTAAGTCGGGGACATGTTATATTTACACTCAAGTCGACAGGTTATAAATGTAATTATCCATTTTTTAAGTTAATGGTTGTTACAGTAAAATGATAATTTCCAATAATCGAGGAGGTATATTTTCCTCCGAGTCAAGAGGTATAACTGTAATTAGCCCTAATACTTTCAAGGGTAAGAATATATAAATCTTTATTTTGTTTTGGTCGTTCAGTTATTATTTGCTATGTATAAGTAATTAACCTATCTTTCTGAAAAATGCAACGAGAATTATAACAAAAGGGAACGGTGAAAGCGCTTTTGGAGAAACTACCATAGAAGTTAACTAGTTAAGTGATAGCAAAATATAATAGTAAAAGTTCAGGGATGTAAGCTGACGAGCATTTGTAATAGAAAAAAAGTTGTGCATCATTTTAAGAAATGATTGATAATTCAAGAAAAAAGAGAAGCAATTTCATTGGACTAAAACATACCTCCATTTATTTACTAGAATAATCCAAAAGCTAAGAAGCTAGTCATTTGCGCTTTTGTCTGAGCTTATTTGTACTTAAAAGTTTAAATAAGCAGAAGCTTATTTTCCAAAACACTCAAAAATGGCTTTTGGAAAGCAGCAAGCATAAAAGTGCTAGTAATGTGCTACTTTCAGAATTTGTAAACACCCTATTAAGAGTATTAAATTGCTAAAATGTAAACATCCAATCAAATTCAATTTATTCCAATGATCCACCTCTTGTCATATACCAAAATAGTTTTACGATATGACATTTTCCCAACAAGTTTTCACCTTCCAAAAACACATTAATGAACAAATGAGAGTAAGCACCGAAAATTCTCAGGCACAGAGTTTCAACATCCGATGATGAAATTGAGAAAAGAAACTAGGAAACCAAGTTCAAGCCTAATAACTTCTACAATCACCAAGAGAGTTAAACCGCCAAGACAAACTCCTCAAGACTCATGGCTTAAGTGCCAAAGCCAGGCCGAATTTGGCACTCTTGTCAATAGACTTGGTGTCCACTTCAGTCGAAAGAGTGACAAGAGACTTTGGACGCCATTCATGCTGGATGAGGGCATTTGCCTTGCCAAAATTGTTGAGACGAGCTTTGACTGTGGTCAATGGGTCCAATGAATGCTGAGTGCCGACAGTGATGGTGTTCTCGTTGCTCGAGAAGCTATGGGTGACTTCTGCACCGACAGCTGTGTTGGTCAATGGGCTGACTATGTGGTAGTATGACGCGCTCAACGTGTCACCCTTGTCGTTCCTAAAGGGAAGAAAATGAAATTGTTAAGAGACTTTTTATTTAATTTCCTGCTCATGTAAATAAAATTTGATATTTTCATGTTTCATTTGTTAATAAATTAGTGTCAACAAAACACAGATTTATCTAATGGAGTGTTTGGAAACTTGAAAAAACAAGGTGTTTCTCTACTTTTAAGATTTAGTGGGTGTTTGCAAACACTACTAATTTTGGAGAAGCTAAAGTAGAAGAAATATTGTAGAAGTTATAGTAGAAGTTGGGAATGTTGGGAAAGAAAAGCTAAGAAATATTTTTACTACTCTCAATAAGCTTCCATTTGTTTAAGAAAAATACTCTAGAAGCTAGATGTTGAAGCTAAAAGCATGTGGTTAGGTGATTCTAGCTTCTAGCTTCTAGCTTATTTGTGCTTAAGTGCTGAAAAAAGCAAAAAAAGGACAAAAGGTACATATTTTTGAGTTCGCAAAAACACTACCTTAAAATAGCATGAGTGTTCTATTTTGCTGGTTGTGCTTAAAATATGCAAAAGATTAGCTAGAAGCACATTTTGGGGTTTCTTTTTAAGCTTCTAGGATTCTTTTTCTGTTATTTAAAAGTATTTAACAACATTCTTCTCCAAACACACCCTACTTTTTACAAATTTAGTTCTCTAAAAGTAAATCGTTTGCTAACTTCAAAAAAAGAAAAAGCAAATTGTTTGTCAAAACCCTAAAAAGAGAAAATACCTCATGTTCAAAAGTTTTATTAAGCATAGAGGGCAGAAGGGCGCAATTCGAGTAACCTCAAAAAAAAAATTATATATGTGAAGCAATAGAAACTACTTACAAGGTCAAAGCAGCAATAAGATCAGTATTTGTGAAGCTAGCGCCGAAGTTGCATTTGGTGACGGCTCCTACCTTGGTGTCAAACGACACATCACCTCCCAAAGCAAGCTTGTTATTACCCAAAACACCAGAAAAGTTGACAATGGGGTTAGCTGTCAACCCAACGCTAGAGCATATGCCAGCATAGTCGTGCAAGTATTGAAGTTCCAACTGCAATTGTCAATGGAAAAAAGAATTAGATAGGAGGCCTGAATAGTGATAAAGAGTAATGAGATGGAAATTTAGCTTACCTTTCCAGACCTTTGATCGGGAACTTTGAAGCTCAATATTGCCTTCAATCCAGGAGTAGGCTCATCAATTGTGACAGTGGTCAAGAGCTGGAATTAGATCCATAAGTCAGTTAAATAGTTTCATAGTATCACTCAGAAATTTGCAAGAGAAATTACTAAAGAGTATATATATGATTGCTCCAAAGTTCTTCCCGGATACAAGAGGAAAATAAAAATTGGAGAGTCGGAAACATAAACCAAGGAGAGGAAGTAGCAGGGCATACATTTGAGCTTGTGTCCACTTTAATATCAGTGGTGATATTCTTGTGCTTCAACTGAGTGTTAACATCAGCCAAAAAAAGTTCACCTTTCTTTGTCCCCGATGAAGTGAGAGTCTGTGACAAGAAAATAAACAATAAAAACAATAATTATACATTAGACACAGAAGTTCAAATCCAGTTACACTTTGAGAGAGAGAGAAACCATAATAAACCTCATAATACACCATCATGATGCATAAAAGTAACAAAACAATTGTCTTCACCACTTCAGAAACGATGCAGAGAAAGTGAAAGAGAGCAAAATATGATCGAGAATAACTTCATTGCGCTTTCCTACCAGATATTTCTAATCTAAAAGAATTCATAATATGTTCAGTGCCATGAGAAATGAGATGAACGAATTAATAAGCAATATGCAATTTTCTCCCCAACCGATCAATGTCCAACATCTAGGTTTTCAATTCAATAACAGTCCGTCCACAAGAACATAGGTTTTTAACCCCAAAAATTATCCAAACCAAAGACACACACAAACACAAACACATTGCTACCTCCCAGAGAAAGGCGTTAAGTACAAGCCTGCATAATTCAATCTTAGAATTCACGACCAACACAAACAAACGCCTACTTCAACAAACAGCATAATCAAATGCGCAAAGGAATACACAATCCACAACTCTCAGATGTATTACATACAAAACTCAAAACAACATACTGAAACTGAAAATCAGTAAATACTCAAGATATAACCAAAGCTCCAGCAACAATAAACAAATAAATAATTAACAGAAACAGATCCGTAATAATAACAACAAAAATTCCAAAAAAAAATCGAAAACGAGCTTACCACTCCAGTTGGAGAGTAGGTGGTGAGTGTAAACTTCTGGTCGCTGTTGTAATCTTTGTTCAAAAGATCTATTTCCATCCAAAAACAAGAAGAAATATCAAACTTAATTACACAAAAACTAAACTAGATATTGAAATAAATTAAATAAAATCCATAATTATTCATCACTTAAGCAGTAACGAGAAATGAAGAAAAAAACCTCGAGCTCTTTTGCCGATATCAGAGTAGAGACCTGGACCCTTCCCCATGATTTCTTAACTGAGATTGAAAATGAAGGAATTTTTTGCAGAGAATTTTGAGAGGAAACAATGAATATTGTGAGGTATGAATAGAGGCACAAGGCGACTTATATTATGTTCTGGTGTTATTTTATTTATTTATTTTTTTTTGAAGGGCGTGTTTATCAGGGAATCACACCCGTCCGATTTGTTCCGGGTTGAGCAGCGGTTGGGCCAGAACCGTAGATTCATTTCTTGGAGAATGCGGAACCACGAAGGGGTATTTTCGGGAATTTGCTATGCGAGTGAGGTGTATTGTTCCTCAAGAAAGTGACGTGTTTGGCACTCCGAAAATTCTAAAACGTGGAAATGAATATTAGTTTTTTTATTAGCATACTAATACTTATATTATGAGTAATAAGAAATGATTGTAATTCAATTAAATATGTTTTCAATATATTTTTTAAATTCACAATATAAGAAAGTTAATTTAGATGAGTAAATAAAAACTGAATTAACATAAATAGAAGAGAAAACAGAGAGACATAACTTAAATTACGTTCTGATACTTAATTACGTTCTGATAAATTAACTTAAAGAAAGTTAATTTTGATGAGTAAATAAAAACGCAATTAACATAAATAGAAGAGAAAACAGAGAAACATAACTTAAATTACGTTCTGATACTTAATTCTAATTTTAGGATTAAAATAAGTAGAATCATTTTATAAACTCACTTATATGGAAACAAACAAAACCTCTCACTTTATCAAATAATATAAATAAGCTCTTAGGATGTCTATAATATGAGTTAAAAAATTTTAAATGATAATCTAATCTTCGGAAAATATAACATTTTTTGAAATGTTGATATCATGTTATTAACTCTAACCTTTTAATAGTTGCAAAAAAGATAATAAATAGTGTGATTGTATGATTAAAAAAATGATTATAAAGAAATTAATGTTTGAAAAATGTTGTAATGCGTACTACTTATTTTTTTCCAAAGGCTTTGAACATGGTTTCCTATGTGGCTCAACTCAATTACTAGGCAAGTTAGGGATGTAAACAAGTCGAGCCAGTTCATGATCTTGACAAGCCGAAGGGTTCGACCTCAACTCCAAATATTCAAGCTTGAGCTGAGCTCGTAAAGGTTTCGAGTCTAACTCGAGTCAAACTATTCTTCTTCGTCTGCTCGCAAGCTTTTTAATAATTACACTTTCCTCCCTAAGGAGGTATTTATAAGTTTTTTCAGAAGTGTTATGTATATATTTGTATGTTTTAGGGGGTTATTTGTAAGGTCTCGATTTACCAGTGTGACATTTGTAAAATTTCAATATTTTTAATAGTTTTTTTGATTTTTAAGCAAAGGGTCTTGTGTAATTATCCCTTATGAAAATACATAATGATATAAAACATTATAAAACGGGGCATTTGACAATTGACACCATATTTCATTGGTTCAAGCTGAATACCAATGCTAATTATACCAAAGATTTAAGGATATAATTTAAATAACAGAAAGCTTCATCTTAACCGCATTTGAAGCTCCAAAAAAGTTGGCAAGAAACACTCAATATATGAGAATCAGTGGAAAGCATTGAATATCTCTTATCCAAACAATTCTTCTATTTAAATAAATTCTTGTAAACATAAAAATGAAACCTTCTGTTTCATTAATTACCACCAAAGGGCCCTCAGCATTTTGTGTGGGTAATTCGGTTCTGTTCTTTAGGGTCCGAACTCTGAAGCATTCGAGGGTTCGTGGACCCTGGACATTGCCATTTTGAAAAAGGAAAAACAAAAAAAAAAAAGAAAAAAAATTAAAGATGAAATTAACTAACTCTTTAATCGTTTTATTTCTCGCTTTTGCTTCCATTCTTCCTAGCCTCAATGGTCACATTGTCGAGTACGACGAGGTATGGCGCAGGCGAGCTGCTGAAGCTTGGAACCGGACTCTCGAGTCCTACGAGCCATACCCCGAGAAGATAGTCAATCACTTGAATATGCATGTCCATAGGACGTTGAAGGAAGTGGGAGCTGGTTTGAATGGTACGAGGAGAGAATTAGGGAAACTCGACGGTCCATGTATGGTCACCAACCCTATCGATAGTTGTTGGAGATGCAATCCCAATTGGGCAGTTAACAGGCAGAGCTTGGCAAACTGTGTCTTAGGGTTCGGGTACAAGACCACGGGCGGAAAAGGGGGCAAGTATTATGTCGTAACCGACCCGTCGGACGATGACATGGTGAACCCAAGGCCCGGGACCCTACGCCATGCTGTGATACAAAAGGAACCGTTGTGGATCATATTCCAACGCGATATGATCATCACACTTCAACAGGAATTGATCATGCAGGGCGACAAGACCATCGACGCTCGTGGGTTTAGGGTCCACATCGGGTATGGTGCCGGCATAACCATCCAGTTCGTACGGAATGTGATCATCCACGGGTTGAGGATCCACGACATCATAAAGATGAGTGGTGGCATGATTAGGGACTCAGTTGATCACTTTGGGCAACGAGGCGTGAGTGATGGGGACGGGATATCCATCTTCGGGTCCCAAGACATTTGGATCGATCATGTCTCCATGACAAATTGTACCGATGGACTCATCGACGCCATCGAAGCATCCACTGGCATCACCATCTCTAACAGTCATTTCACCGATCACAACGAGGTGAGCCTTTTCTTTCACATGTAACTAATTTGATACAACTAGTTAAATCACCACCGGACAATTACAAATGCCCCCTTGAGGTTTCCTCTATTTACAATAAACACCCTCAAACTAACGGAAAATTACTGATTCAGGGTATTTTCGCAATTATTTATTACAAAAGGTTGATAAGAAAATGATGTTTGCATATATATATATATGCAGGCAATGCTTTTCGGTGCAAACGACGTGTCCCCGAAAGACAAGAAAATGCAAATCACAGTTGCTTTCAACCATTTCGGCAAGAGAATGGTGCAGAGGATGCCGAGGTGTCGGTACGGTTATTTCCATGTTGTTAACAATGACTACACCCATTGGAAGATGTATGCCGTTGGAGGAAGCAGTGCCCCTACTATTATTAGCCAGGGCAACAGATACATTGCTGATCAACCTCATGCCAAGCAGGTAAATATAGTACACATTTCTGAATATTTTGTAGGGATAATTATGAAAAAAAATCTAAGATTATGTCTTTTCTCTGAAAACACCCCGAAACATTACAAATACCCCCTTGGTCAGCTGAAACCTTACAAATATCCCCTTGAAACATAAAAATTTATACATAATACCCCTTAAAAAACCTTACAAATACCCCCTTGAAACATAAAAATTTATACATAATACCCCTTAAAAAACCTTACAAATACCCCCCTAGGAGATAAGTATAAGGTTACAAGGTTTTTGTAACTGACCCTATTTTATGATACACATTCTGAGATAGATGATCTGAGTCCTGACTCCAGCACTGAAAATTAATCGTTTCTTCCAGGTGACTAAGAGGGAGAAAGCTTCGGAATCGGAATGGAAGCAGTGGACATGGGTAACTGAGGGAGATCTCTTCTTGAGAGGAGCATTCTTTATTCCATCAGGAGATCAGAATTGGTACAACAAACACCCTGAGGTTTACGACAAGATCAAAGCCGGATCTGCAACGAATGTTGGAGAGATGACCCGATTTGCAGGTGCTTTACTGGGTTGCAAGGAAGGACAACCCTGTTAGAAGAAGGATAATCATAATCAACTTTCACCTAATCAATTTTCAAATAAATACGAGAATTACCACATGAATGAATATAAACTACGAGAAATATGAGGACTCTGGAGGTGGTTTGGAACAGCGTTGATTAGGGGGAAAATATATATATATATATTTTTTTTTTGTGGGGGGTGGGGTGGGGGGGGGGGGGGGGGATTATATAATTATTTATTTTGATAGGAACTTTTTTGTAAATGTTTTTTGTTTCATCTCGGTCCATTCTAATCTTAAAGAAATTTGACACTCATGTTTCCCTTTTTTTTCTTTTTCTTTTTTGTATTTTTAGATAAGAATGTACAGTTTGGTTTTCGTTTAATATTTATACGTCCCTTGCCTGCTTTTTTTTTTCCCTTTTTTTTCCTCTTATCTGTTAATTCTCTATCTTTTATTGTTCCCTATACTATTTATTTTTCTTCATTAACTCACTTTGTTTCCACATAACCACCCACGTACCTAATTGTGAACTATCAATTTTTACACATTTAAATAAAAGAAGATAAAATCAACACACTTTTTGCATTGCTAGCCTTATCTATATATAATAATTCAGAATGAAAATTGGTATGCAAACAGAGTAGATATTTAAAGAATTGGATGTTTGATTACCATACTTTTATCTGTTTATAATTCGAATGTCTATAATCGGATATGGATAATATCCACTTTAAATGGATGCGCATAATATAAACTAGACCATAAATTGTAGTCATGAATATTCTTTTAAAAACTTCTTCTGTTTTAAAGTTTTCCGTACATAGCACATACTATAGTATATTAACCAGAGTCCAAAATTTCTGTCACATTTTTAATTCACATAAGAAAGAAAAACAACTAAATACATAATTAACATGATAAAATTTGGATTATTTGACTCATATATATACGGTCTAAACATCATATATACTCATGTAAGAATTATTCGTTTTTTATTAATTCATAAAAATAAAGTAAAAGTTTCTTGAGGAAAACCACACCTCTATCTATCTGTAGATTCTGCATTCGTGGTCTGTGTGATCTTGTAGTCACTTATCTCTTCACTGTAACGTTTCTTGTCTGCTTGCGCTTTTGCTTCGTATGGAGATTTTTCTTCAGCTGCAGAATGAATTAATATGACCAGCATATTATATTGGGGCAGTTACGAAATTTTTTTTTTTTTTAACCGGCGAACGCTGCAGAGTTTTTAACGAGGACCCCACCTCATTTCATAAAACCAACCAGAGGAGAAAACAAGCCCAAAAGATCAGTCAAAAAAATTCAAGGCCATATTGGGACAGTTACGATTTACGAATAACCCTTGAGGTTTACGCTATTTACGAAAAAAGCACGCTCAAACCTTGAAACATTACGAAAATTACTCTGAGGTTTGTAGAACATTATGAATACCTCCTAAAATTAATGGAAAATCGTTGACTCAAGAGGTATTATATTTCAGGGTATTTTTCGAAAAAGACCAAACCACAGGGTGGTTTTCGTAATTATCCCTATTATATTATAAGGTACGAAGTTGTCATATTTCTACGGATTAGTAAATAATACCTGTCATCTTATTCCATCTATCGCCAAGCACTTTTCCCACATCTGTAAATGCAATTCCAGGATTACTCTTCTTCACATTCTGCATCAGAAAAAACACCAAAACATGATAATATTATATTCAGGTTTAACTATAGTGTCGTCTTATATGACTTAAGTAAAATTTCCTCTACTGACTGTTCATTGTTAAAATTTAGGGCGAATTATATCTGCTACCCTTGAGGTTTGTGGAAATTACAAAATAGTCTTTCAGGTATCTTAAATAACAGTGAGGTCCCTGACATTTCATTCCATTTGGATTCCCTAACTATTTCCATTAGAAAAGAACTGATTTCACTAAAATACCCTCACTTATTTTGTTATTTTAGTCAAACTGTAGGGATCGTTTTGTAATTATACAAGACACAAGGAACGTTTTCGTATGTTTATTATCTTTTTTATTATCTTTTTCTAAATATCATCAGGGGAATCCATACGACATTTTTCAAATTTCCGTAAATTCTTATAAAAGAAAATGAAATGTCGGGACTCGGGACCTCATCGTTATTTATGATACATAGGGACTATTTTGTAATTTCCACAAACCTCAAGGATAGTAGATGTAACTCTCTCTCGATGCATGTGCAACAGGGGAAAATATATAATTTAATCACATGTTAAATTTTATTAATGAATATATATATTTAGATTTTACAACGAGAGGGCAATAGAATTTTCTTTTTTAAATTATTTTTTGATATCAATTCAAGAATATGTGATATGATAGATAACTTGGCACGAGATGTACTAATATTAACAAATTTATATGAATTTCAAGAAACAAACCTCTCTTTCCATCTGGGAGAAGAACATAAAGGCAGTGATTGCCCTCTTTGGAGCGTTTGGATCCTTTTTCTTCTTCGGTTTCTTCTTCTTTAACCCATCATCATCACCACCAGCTTCTTTAGCTTTCTTCTTACTTGATGATGATGATGGCTTAGGAGGAGAAGGCTCCTTTTTGGATTTCTTTTTTATCGGTGCCTAAATGAATATATATTTTTGTTATTTTAGACGGCTCAATTTATAATATTGAACATGAAATGATGAAAATGAGTAATTGCAATAGAAAGTTTACCTCTTTCTCCTCTCCACTATCACTTGCATCGGATTCTCCTTCCCCAGAATCATCAGTTGGAGAGCCTCCATCGTCTTTGTCAGCAACAAAATCTTCGTCCTGTGAAATAATCCAGCATGTAAGAACAAAAAAAACTCAATTAATAAAGTTAATATAGGGTACTCAAAAAACTCTATCCAGCATGCATAGAAGTGTATAGATATCTTCGACCAAAAAAAAAAAAGTGTACAGATATCAAGAATTAAAAGCACAAGGTAAAATACTGTCTGCAGAGAAATATGGGAGAATTACGTCTACTACCCCTTATTTTTTCCTAATTACAATTTAGTTCCTCTGTTTCTAAATAACAAAAAAAGTATCTGATTCATTTTATGACAAACAATTAACCGAAATTGTGAAAAGCCTGTTTTGCCCATAACATTTTTCCTTTAAAATTGAAAAAAGAAAAAAGAAAAATACTAGATTTATGGAATGTCTGAAAAAAATAACAATATGATCCCTCAACTTTTCATAAAAATATGGAACATATGGTACAAGGGCATTTTTGGAAAAGAAAATTTGACTGAACCCTAATGGACATTAATTTTTTGTAATAAAGTGAATTGTCAGAGAGTTTTTTGTAACTTTTGAAAACAGGCTGACTAAATTGTAATTAGGACTAACTTCAGGGATAGTGGATATAGTTCGCCAAAATTTGAAATGTGCATTACAGAGAAAAGACAAACATTACCTCCTCATCACTATCATCTCCAATAGCTTCATTCTTGATTCCCTCAAGATGTGCATTGAGACTATCCCTTAGAACAGAGGGAACCTCCTTAGGTGTCTTACCAGCCCCCAAATTCATGATCTTCAGACCTTTAAGACTGCAAAATATGCCAAAAGTAATATAGAACTTAAGTAAAAGTACGAAAAAAAGTAAAAGTGATAGGCAAGAGAGAGTACTGACTCGATGAAACTATAGAGCTTATGATACTCATTTCTCTGAATGTTTCTGAAAAGGTGCTCGTGCTCGGACTTAAGTTTTATGAGAAGATCAAAGTAATGCATATTCGAACCTCCAGCAGTATGCCTCTCAAACTCCACAAAGTCGATCTAAAGTAAATGAAATAATTCTTAGGTTACATTGCAGAAAACAATAATTATATGTACCGTTATGTATATATCAGATTTATATGTTTGACTTAATTGCACCAAACACCCTGTTATGTTTAATTTGTATTAAAAGAAAACCTGATAAAGAATATCTCATAAAATATTAAAAATTTGATCAGAGAATTTGACTCTTAACAAAAATTATAAAATTACAATCCTTGTTCAAAGAAGAAAGAAATATTGAACAAAAATAAAACTTAAGATCAAAAAGGTAAAATGCATGTATCTTTGTGATCGGGTGGTGTATGATACAGTGGTTTTCTATGTAAAGTTAAATTTTGCAGGGTTTAACATGCTCATTTATCTATAATAGAGGAGGTTGGGTGCAATTAACTCCTGCATATTTTGCCTCCCAAAAATGAAATTTTTCGTTAGATACTTCAGAAAAAATTGAAAATTGTACCTCATCATGGAGAATTAGAGTGGGTGGTTTGGGCAAAAAGAAAAAGCCCTTTTCAAGAGGATAAAGAACTCCATCTTCGGCTTTAAGTGATGATTTTACAGCATAACCATCTTGCTCGCTGCGGAACTTTCCAGGTTTAGTGATTTTGGCTCCAGATAAACCACGAAGAATTGTGGTAAACACCTCATGTATAAGTCCCTGATATTCAATTAATAATAAATGTGAATAATGATCAAGATTTTTTTTATTTTATTTTTTATGACAATAATGATCAAGATTTACTGCACTTGAAATGATCAATAATGGTAACTTGTTTCTTGTTTATTAAGACTATACTTGGATGAAATAGTCAAGAAATCGAGATTCAATTAGTATTCCAGTACAACATATTATATACCTTATGCTCTAGCTTAAGCTTGTCTTTATACTTGGCATTGTAAAGTTCTTCATTCATCGAGAAGGTTGTTTCCATTACAGCATCTGTCTCAAACTGCACAAAAGAAATGGATAATGTCCACAAGAAGGTCACATTTTGGCCTCATATTTTTAGTGTTAGGAACCTTAGAGCAAATTGACACCTGCATGACAATGTGCGGATATAACGTTTGGCCTTTCCGAATTGGTGGGTCAAGAGTAACAACGACGAATGTATGTGGTTGGTTAGACTGCAGAAATAAAGATGATTAAGTATTAAGGACCATAATTATTTTATAAGAAGTAAAGAAGAATAGATAGCAAAGGTTTCCAAGATTTACATGCATGCACACTTATCATCCATTCAGACATAAAGAAAGAGCAAAAAGTTGAGAACCTTAGGCAACCAAAAAACACGAACAACGCTGCTGTACTGAATTTTGAAGTCGTTTGCTTGCCCTTGGAGGCGCAAAAATGAGATATAAAGTTCAACATTGTATCGTCCCCTATATTAGAAGAAAATCTATGTCAAGTATCTTGTAGTAGGAAAAAGTAAGATACACTTGAAATGGAATATTAATAAGTAGTTCTCAATCACTAGTCACTACCTTGGAGTGAGAATGGCAATTCCGTCGAAAGTAACAACAGCTTCTTCACCTCCTGCTCCAACATCTGCCATTGAGACAATCTTGTCTCGGAACACCTAAAAGAAAGTATCTTTCATAATGATTGAAAGTTCTTTGAGACAAAATCCTGCCAAGTTTCAGTTGAAACTGTTACCTGGGCGGAAGGGGAATTTTCATCCCCAATAAATTGGGTATTTGAATTTGGGACGTGGAAACTTATTTCCATTAATGAGTCTTTCTGCAAAACAAGTAAGAGTCTGGCAAATTTCATAGCCAGCAATAAAACAAGAAAGCAACTCGTGGTTGACTAGCACACATTCAAAATAGACGCATGTAAGTTCAAATATTACAATCAATCAATGATATGAGAAGCTTAAACAGGATACCTCACTGGCCCCAGTTGTGTCATCTACATGGAACTCCAACATGACATCATTTTTCCCTTGCAGCTGGGTCTGTGCAACATCGGCTAGAGATAACTCGAATGCTTGTTTACCACCCACAAGAAAAGTAAGGAAATTGCCTGAGAAACAAAAAATAGATGGGCATTAATATGAATAGTTGCATCTTTACCAAAACATATGGAGGTGAACACTTGGTTCAATATTGAATTTCAAAACAGAATTAGCCAAGAGTGCATGCATGAATAAGAGAGAGTAAGTTCCTCTCTCTTGGTTTCTAATTAAATGAATATTCACTGCCGATGTAAAATCGGTTTTTTTATGGGAGAAAAGCTATATGTGCATGATTCAATGAAGTCAATAGGTACATAAGTATATCAACTACATTGCTAATGTATGACTCAGTTCTTATCTTCAAAGTGAAATATACTAAAATAATATACATCAATTTTGTCTGATGTTATAGTCAAGGAGGACATGAATGATATTTAGGGCAAGGGTTGTCAGTATGGAAGCTAAATAAGCACAAAGAGTCAAAGATACAGAGCTCAATAAGGAACTGATTGAAAAAAGTAAAATACTGCAGATAAGATATTAACAAACCATCTAAATCAACTTCTCCCCAGTTTTTCCCACTAATGGAGAGCTGCTTCTCCTCTGGTGTTTTCTCAAAATTGGATTGGAAAAATGTAGTCAGACTGGCAACATCCTAATGACAAGCATCCATAAAAAGTATAAGATAGACTATATCAAATTAAAGACTAGAGTACATAAAAGGAGCTGATAAGCGAGGAGAATATTTTAGATATATGTACTTCAACCAACTTTTGCCCAAAGTAGGTTACATCATTTGGTTGCACGATGAAGAGATGATGCAAATTGATGAGGAGGGTAAATCAATTGAGACGTAATTATCCATCTATCTTCTATCTAATGAATGACTTGGAGTTATAATCCAAATTAGCTTCTAAACCAAAGTAGGTTTTTGAAAGGAGAATAAATAAAAGCAGAAGAAAGAATGCATTAAATACAAGAAAATTTTTACAGTGAGATGATCGGATAAGTTACCTGATCTTTAAACCCAGTGAACTTATAATGGCGGCCATCTTTAGTCCGAACTCCAAGTTGATTAGATCTAGGAACTTTCATCCAAGTAAGGCCGAGCAAATCATCTTTATCAATTTCAACAGCCCTGCCACCTTCCTTTTTCTTCCATTCTACTCCACCTGAATGAACTTTCAGTTGCCCAGGCTTCTGCAGTTTGTAACAGCAAGTTCAAATTGTTTAAATCAGAAATTAAAAAGGGAAGCAAAGAAAAACTCAATTCACGAACATATATTCTCAGGTGGCATCCAGTACGATTCAATAGCTATCGCATGGAAAGAAACAGCATAAATCAGCTAGAAAGGCCTAATTAGTTTCTCTTATTCCAATGCCTTTATTTAATTTCTTGTTTTAATAAGAGCAAAAGTTTGCAGCCCCCATTAAGATTTAAGCCACTCAAAATCATAGTAATGTATGTTACACATATCATTGCTCTACACAAGTAAAGATGCACAGTTGAGATATGTAGAGACAAAATCTAGTCAAATTTAGAAATAAAAGTAGAAATTCTCTTTCCATACCAGAACAAACCATTCAAACTCATCTCGCGTTTTGCTGAGCTCAACAGAGGTATATTAAAACTCGGAAGAGAGTCTGGAGGAATGACAGCTATTTCAGAATATACATTCTTCATTTGCTTAAAGTCTCTATTTCTCGTACATCCATATCAATTATCAATCTACGGGAAATGCTGATTTTGGAATAAACGCCAAATTTTTCATATACGAACTCGAACACTATATACTCTTCTTCAAAGAGGGAAGGAAAAAACGACGGAATTCCAACCTTATCACAAATTACATAGTTAAATCCACATAAATTAAAACCTCTAGAATAATGCGGAAACCAACTCGATCATAAGATTGTAAAAAAAAAAAAAAAAAAAAAAAAAAAGATATATTCCAAATGCAGAGCATCGAAATACACATTGCTAAACAGGCTTAGTTTACAAACCAAAAGGCTGCGACCGAAGCGAAGACGTTAACAAATCGCCGAAACAAAAAGCTCTTGAGAATCGAGATAAACAGGTAGAGTCGTAGAGATAAAAGAATACTTACGGTTCCTCCACGGCCGCCGAGAAATATATTGTTGAACAAATGCTCCGTCATTGCTAGAAGGGACAGCCGAAACTGTGATGCGGAGGTGGCGATCGGATTATATAGGTTGTGCAGGGTGCGCACTGCGCCAATGTGGCGCGAAAAAAGGGGGATCGACTGTGATTCGGTTCGTGATCAAGTAAAAACACCTGCTAAAGAGAGTGCACGCGGCAGGCACGTGGTTATGCAAATTTTATTGCTTTCAAACGCTTATTGGATCAAGTTATCGACTATAAATATTATTTAATTCAAAATAAATAAACTTAAGTAGTTTATTTTTTTTTGAAATGTGTACCATTCAATCATATTACATATTACAATCTAATGAAGTTCATGTACAATTCAATCAATTACAACCATGTTAAACAACTCATCCTAAATGGAGAAATACATGCCAAGAAACTATACACTAAACTACCAACCAATAAGCATGTTAAACAACTCATCCTAAACGCAGAAATATATGTCAAGAAACTATACACTAAACTACCAACCAATAAGCATGTTAAACAACTCATCATAAATGAATAAATATATGCCAAGAAACTATACACTAAACTACCAACCAATACTTCTATACAGAAGACAAATACCCACAGTTGTGGAACTCGAACCCATGACCTCGAAGTCATGGGGCCTCCTCCTTGCCACTCGGCCGAGGACTCCTCGACAACTAAGTAGTTTATCTGCTAAATATCTTAGTATGAAATTTAATTTAAAAAATTTAAAAAATTAATAGCTTCATATATTTTGAACCAAAAAAAAAACATACACAATATTTTCATAAAGTCTTTTAAATATAATGTAATAAATTGAGACTATATAGTATATATATCTAATAATATACTTATCATTATATATATTCCATATATATATACCATTATAACATATATTTTCTATAATTTTAAATAATCATACTTCGATTCGAATGTAACTAGATAAATATATTGCATAATGATTTATTAAAATGTAACTTTTTAATTATTATTATAAAGTTATGTTTATTTTCCGTGTTTCTTATATAATATTTATTTTAAGCTGGTTGAATTGTTTATCACATTTTTTATTTTTTATGGGGTATTTAGATATAGATCCTATATATTTTCGATTAAATTTAGAAATTTACTTACTAGCATATATATTGTGCTATGCATGGAAATTATAAAAAATAGATTAATTATATTCCAATATGTAATCTATATTATATAATTCTTAAGCTTTAAGGCTATCCACCTAAATGCCTAATCGTACATGTGGATAGTTTTTTTTTAATTCTATTTTGCATGTAAACAAAACTATAGATTATTTTCATATAATCCAACAAAATTAAAGATTTTATAAAGATATGTTAGTTGATTACAATTCTAATTCAAAATTTAAATATTATTTATAACTTCATTATCTGCATATGTGTATACCAGTTCTATAATATTTTTATAAATAATTTGATATTTAATTATATTAAAACTTTTAATAAAAAGGTTAATTATAAAAAATAAATTATCAATAGAATAATATAAAATAAACGTGATAATATCGCCGAGATTAAAATAAATAATTTCAATAATAAACTGGATTGTATCTGTATTTGTCAAAGTAAAAAATTAATTAAATGAGTGATAAGAAATCCATATAATAATAACCTTTTTTTTGGTCAATTATAATTGATGGGGAATATTTCAGAGAATACACGTGGCGCACTCTTAAAGAGTCAATCCCCACGTTTATCTAGTCAAAAGCCAACCCACACGTGGCCCAAGAACAAGCTCGGCGATCGACCACATGGCTCGGCCTGATAGCTCGACTGTCATAATGGATCGGAAGTCTCCAAGGTCCCTAGCTCGACCGTACCACGCTCGAGAATCGATACTCGACTCGCTATTTCTCCCCAAGAGCGTGCCTTGAGGGTCGAGGTCAGTGGGCTCGAACCTGTCCCATCTCCACACAGTCGACCACACTGTAGCTGCATTAATTGCGCCGTATTCGTTCTGACTGCCTTCCGTACTCTATACTGCCTGAAGTGACAGACAATCCCTCCTATTAAGGAATGAATCTGACTCGAGGCACAGGCATTAAATGCCCCACAGTCGAGGCCATTAATGCACATACAAACAGTGTGTCAGTGTGTGGAGATGCCACCCTATAAATATCCCCTCATTTATTATGGAGGGTAAGTTCTAATTAATTGCTCCAACCTCCCTTTGCGAATATTATATTCAAAGACTGACTTAATTCAGTGGAGGGTCTACGCCAGAGACAATCCCCTCCGGCCAAGTTACCCAGTGCTAGTGCTTTTCAGGTTGAAGTCGGACTCCCCTCTACAAATTCAACTGACAGATCGAGGCCACGTGGTTGACTCTGATCATTTACCAAAAACCGACCCTGAGGAGCCCTGTTGGCTCGACGAAGTCGTGCTATATCTAAGGGACGGGGTGCTACGACAAGATCGAAACGCCGCTCGACGACTACGCCATCGAGCCTCAAGATACACCCTCGATCCCGAAGGTCGATACAAGCGCGGTAACCGTCGACCCCCAATGAGGTGTCTCCGACTCTCGCAAATTGAAGAAGATCTCTACGAGATCCATGCAGGAAGTTGCGGCAACCATGCGGGAGGTCGATCTCTGGCCAGGAAGGTAACGCGAGCCGGCTATTTCTGGCCGACCCTCGAGCGAGACGCTGAAAAATATTCCAAGCGCTGCGTCAAGTGCCAAAAGACGGGAAATTATTCCCACAAGCATGCCGCTGAAATGATAGCGGTCGATGTTTCATGGCCGTTTGATCAATGGGGGATCGACATTGTGGGACCACTTCCAACGTCCACCTTGCGATAGGCCGAATATTGCATCGTGGCCTGTGAATACTTTTCCAAGTGGGTCGAGGCAATAGCCGTTAGGAAGACTACCTCTAAGGTCATCCAAAACTTCATATGGAGGAACTTAGTATGTCGGTTCGGAGTGCCCCGCATCCTAATTTGCGACAATGGACCTCAATTCCGAGCCGATGAGATGAAAGAATGGTGCAGGGATCACGGGATCGATCAGCGCTTTGCTTCAGTTGGATATCCACAAGCAAATGGGCAAGCGGAAGTGACCAACCGCACCATCCTCCGAAGTCTCAGCGCTCGACTTGACGCTAAAAAGAAGGCATAGGCAGACGAGCTCGATGAAGTTTTATGGGCCTATAGGACCACCCCGCAAACCGCCACAGGCGAGACTCCCTTTGCTCTAGTCTATGGGTCGGAAGCCATGATTCCTACGGAGTTGGTCCACGAAACCGCTCGAGTCTCACACTTCCAGTTGGCCCAAAACAACGAAGGACGGGCGCTCGAGCTAGATCTCATTGAGAAGAAGCCTCATCGTGCGTTAGGACGAATGCAGCAACACAAGGCGGCTGCCGCTCGAAGCTACAACAAAAACGTTCGACCATTAAGCTTTCAAGTGGGAGATCTAGTCCTGAAAAAGGTGGAGGTGTCTAGGAAAGTTAAGAAGCTCGAGGAGAAATGGGATGGACCGTACAGTGTTGCACGAATCGCCAAAAACAACGCATATAGGCTGGAAACCTTAGGCTCGGAATCTGAGGAGTTGCCTCGACCGTGGAATGCCTACAATTTAAAATTGTATTATCCTTAGAACCGATCCTTACAGGATTTGGATATGTAACTCCCCTCGAAGGGCCCTATTTGTAACAGCTATGCTGGTGTTGAATACATCATAAGAATTCTTATTTGAGTAACAACTGTTACGTTAATCAACTCTTTGATTGAAGCTACGCTTCGGGGACTCGAGCGTAAAGCTCGAACCCCTAAGTAAAAACAACTCTTTGCTCGAAGCTACGCTTCAGCAAAGGAACGGGGGACTCGAGCGCAAAGCTCGATCCCGCAAAGTTGAATCAACTCTTTGTTGAAGTTACGCTTCAGCAAAGGAGCGGAGGGCTCGAGCGTAAAGCTCGATCCCAAAAAGTTAAATCAACTCTTTGTTGAAGTTACGCTTCAGCAAAGGAGCGGAGGACTCGAGCGTAAAGCTCGATCCCGCAAAGTTAAATCAACTCTTTGTTGAAGTTACGCTTCAGCAAAGGAGCCGGGGACTCGAGCGTAAAACTCGAGCCCACAAAGTTCAAGGCAGCTCCTTGTTGAAGCTACGCTTCAGCAAAGGAGCCGGGAACTCGAGCGTGAAGCTCGAGCCCGCCATTCAAATCAACCCATGGTTGGAGCTAAGTTTCAACGAGGAAATGGAGGATTCGAGTAAAAGATAAAAAGCAAGTGAATAGACAATAAAAAAACTAAATTTCATTAAGTCAATATGAATTTACAACAAGACTCGAGCCTATCGCTCGAGGAAAGAATCTTATTACAAATCAAAATAGGAAAAAGTTCAAGGATCGGCAGGGGCCGCCGACTCGCTCGGGCCAGCCTCGAGCGCCAGAGAGCTCAACCACTCGAGCTCCGCCGCAGACCACTCAGGATCGGCTTCGTTCGGATCGACAGAGGGGAATAGGCGATCCATAGTGGGCTCCAGCGGTTCGTCCTTCCCGTCGTACGGCTTCTTCATGAGCTCGGCCAGGAGCCTTTGGACCACGAAACCATACGGATGCTGATCAGGCTCGGAGGTTTCGACGGTAGTCTTTGTCACTATCGCTTGAGCCTCGGCGTTGGGGGCGGCTTGCTTCTGAGGGCGAGGGTTGGCTGCGGCTATCCCGACCTTGGAGAGATCAGCCCCTGGGACGATCTGATTTTGGGCCTGTAATTGTGCCAGGCAGAGCGCATGGCCATCCTTGAAATCATCAAACGCCTTAATGGCGCTGGCCTTCTCGAACATGGGCCCTTCCACAAACTTCTTCACGGCCCATTGCCCCATCGCCATCTGGGCTTTTTGAAGGAAGCCCCGATCCTTGCGGCAATACCTGGCCTCCATTTCGCGATTGGCCGCCGCTCGACCAGCCGCCTGCCCCTTTACAAAACCCTCTTGGGCCCCGAGCCTGAGGGATCGGGCCTCACCCTCGAGCCTTGAGACTTCAAGGGTTCGCTCCTCAACAGCCCTCGAAAGCTCAACCTCCTTCGCCTTGAGCTCCTTGTTCTCCTCCTCGAGCAGTTGAGCCGACTGTTGAAATCCTTGGGCTTGTCGTTTCCAATCGCCGCCCTCCTTCTGCTCCTCGATTTCTTTCTTAAGCTCGATGCACTTGCTCTTGTAAAAGTGCTTCCTCGAGCGGAGGGCCTTTGCATATTGCACCAATCCATGAGCGATCGGGGCTGTGCGCTGCAAAGTCGACCAAAAGAAAGAAATTTAGTTCGAAGCCGAGTGAAGTCACTTGGGATTAATAAACAAAATATAAGAATCACTTACAGACATAAAGGCGGTGGAAAGGTTACGCTCGAAGATCTCTAACGACCATTCTGCCATACGCTTGTGGTCGGGCTCAGTTGCTACTGACCGCCAGATGGCCTTCACGGCCTCATAGTCCGACCCCGCGCTGAGTAGAGATCGGGGTTGTCCCCCGACCAGCTCGGGGACCCCTCTAGGGAAGTGTGGCTCGGCCACTGGAAGATAATCCTTGATGCGACGAGCCAGGAACTCGGCGCTCGTCTCAGAGCCCGAGTCTTCCACTGGGAGGGCCTCGCTAGTCGACCCTTTGCCCTTCAACTTTTTGGATGGAGGGGCAGGTTTGCGGGCGGGCTTGGGAGCAGCTCTTTTGCGAGTTAGAGGCTCGGCCTCCTCCCCCTCCTCCTCTTCTAGATCGACCGTGGTGGGGCCGACCGCCCGGCTAGATTCTGCCGCGGGCCTCTTGAATAGCCCCTTGCCGAGCCCAGGGCCTTGTCTGGGGGACTGCAGCCCCGCCCCTGTGTCGGCGCCAAGGATTGGGGGCTCGGCTGCAGGAAGATCAGGCCGACTTTGAACGGCCTCGTTGAGTTCCGCCAACTTCTCCGCGGTCACCAGCTCGTGCTCGGGCAAAAGAGCTTTGCCCAAGCTCTGAAGGAATGAGGTCCTGGATGCCATTAGGATGCTGGTATCTGCACAAAAAGCAAGTCGATTAGAAGCAGTTAAGAAAAGTGTGCTCAGCATAAATAAAAGCAAAAATGATCTATACCCAAAACAAATCCCTCCCACACTCGTCCGCGACCGATCCCCGCGGCCGCTAGGTTTTCCTCGCTGCAGAAAGTCCTACAGTCGAGCAAGACTTGGTCGGAGCACACTTCCCGACCCAAAAACCCCATAATCAGTTCGAGTGACTCCTCAAGGTCCTCATCATTTGAGGGTCGAAGGGTCGGGGGCCGATTTTCTTCCCATTGGGTCGGGATGAGAAACCCATCAGGATGCTGGACGATCACGAACTCCGTCTTCCAGTGATCGCCATGGGATGAGGTCGGGATGGTGAATATTTTCTTGCCCCTTTTCTGAGACAAGCTGTAAAATCCCTCGCCCGAGGAGGAAGAGGCGGAGAGTGTGAACATCTGGAAGAATCGAGCCAACGTCGGCTCGAGTCTCAAGATCCTCATCAGTATGAAGAAGCAGGAGATAAGGGAGAAGCAATTAGCGGTCATCTGGCTGGGGCAAACTCGCAAAGCCCGGAACAAGCTGGTACATTAGGTGTTCCCTACCAGACGGAAACCGTTCATCACCGCATTATAGTTGACGGCAATCTCCCCACGAGCTTGTCGACCCAGGATGTCGTCCTTAGTCGCCGCTCGGATAGCATAGGGCTCGGGCAGATTCAGTCGATCGGCAATCCTTTCGAATTGCTCCTCTGAAACTCCTCCGACTATGCTATCATGAGGAGCAGGTACTCCCCTTTCCAACTGATGGGGCTCGACCCCAGCATCTCTCGATCCTCCCACCTTGGATTTTCCCTTGGCAGTGGCGGGAGCCTTGCTACGATACACGCGCTGGGGCAGAAATGCAGCCCGACCGCGTGACTGGTCGAGGGTCATTTCTTCACGACCACTAGTGGATGCGGTTTTGTCCCCACTTAAACCCGCGACCCTTCGGGACGAGACCTCGGCCTCCGACTCTGACTCGGTGTCAAACCCTAAGTCGACTACGTCGAAGCCTGCTGCGTAGTCCCTCACCCCCTCACTAGATCCCTCTGACGCTCCAGACATTTTATAAATTGTAAAAAAGTGTAGAGTTGAGGGTCGAGGGTTACCTAGAAAGTGGACGATTTGTGTTTACGCTCGAATCAAGTTCCTTCGCTTGAATGATTTTCTCGCTAAAAAGTGCTTCCGCTCGGAGTGAATATTCAGAAAATGTAAGAAATGTGAATAGGGTTAGGCCCTTATTTATAATATTCTTGCCTCGGAATGCGAAAAGGCGCCATAATTGCTCTTCATAGCGCTGACGAAACAAGCGCGCTTTTTGAGAACAAGCCGAGGGTCGACCTACTTTATTGTCGGTTGCGTATAACGGTAATACCGGGTTGCGTGGCCCAACCTAAAATGGCCACGTGTATCGAGCTTCAAAATGGCGATCAATTTCAAATCCCGGTCGAATATATTCGACCGGAACTTGGGGGACCCGTGATGGGGAATATTCCGGAGAATACACGTGGCGCACTCTTAAAGAGTCAATCCCCACGTCTATCTAGTCAAAAGCCAACCCACACGTGGCCCAAGAACAAGCTCGGCGATCGACCACATGGCTCGGCCTGATAGCTCGACTGTCATAATGGCTCGGAAGTCTCCAAGGTCCCTAGCTCGACCGTACCACGCTCGAGAATCGATACTCGACTCGCTATTTCTCCCCAAGAGCGTGCCTTGAGGGTCGAGGTCAGTGGGCTCGAACCTGTCCCATCTCCACACAGTCGACCACACTGTAGCTGCATTAATTGCGCCGTATTCGTTCTGACTGCCTTCCGTACTCTATACTGCCTGAAGTGACAGACAATCCCTCCTATTAAGGAATGAATCTGACTCGAGGCACAGGCATTAAATGCCCCACAGTCGAGGCCATTAATGCACATACAAACAATGTGCCAGTGTGTGGAGATGCCACCCTATAAATACCCCCTCATTTATTATGGAGGGTAAGTTCTAATTAATTGCTCCAACCTCCCTTTGCGAATATTATATTCAAAGACTGACTTAATTCAGTAGAGGGTCTACGCCGGAGACAATCCCCTCCGGCCAAGTTACCCAGTGCTAGTGCTTTTCAGGTCGAAGTCGGACTCCCCTCTACAAATTCAACTAACAGATCGAGGCCACGTGGTTGACTCTGATCATTTACCAAAAACCGACATCATCAATAATAATAACCTTAGTAAACTATAAAATATAAATTTGCTTTATAAAATAAATTAGCACGCACGAAATTTTGACAAGTATACATTATTTTTTATATATTTTTTGCACTATAAATTTATTCATCAACCAATCAACATATATATTTTTTTTTAAATAAGCAATTTAGATTCTTTCTAGGTCCACTGGTTCAAGCCATGGAAAACATGATGAAATTTTTTGGGCTTTTAAAAATTAAGGTCTATGAACAATCAAACAATAAAAGCAAATTCCATGTTGTTGGGAAATTAAAAAGTAGTTGAATATTCGAAAATAAAAAAACTAATTAAAAACACTTTTACGATCCAGAAACTTTCATTTAATTACAAAAATATAATATCTAAGAAGCTAGAAGTTCGAAGTGAGAAATAATGTTGTTAGCAAACAACAATGTTGTTGATAGTCTTCTGTCATCTGTTAATGAAAGATATTAGTCCACGAACAATGTTTGTGCATGAAATTCATGGAAGAATATTACACGAATTGATTCCATAGATAACATCGGCGAAAATGGAAATTAGTTCCCACATTAAAGGCAAAAACCGAATCAGCATATATATATATGGACGATGAATGCAAGAAAATGCTTATGTATGTCTGTATGCAAAAGCCCTGTCAATTTTCTTCTCTTTATTTATGCTATTTATATTTTGAGGCGGCTTAAATAATAATTTTCAATGGGAGAAAGAATTAAGTCAATTTCAGACTAAATCAAATGCATTTGTCATAGTCAAGAATAGAGTACAAACGAAGATCAAGACTTTAATAAACTAAATTGAACTTTACAAAATATTAAGGATAATTCCACTAACATAACTTGACATTTGACCTAGTTACGCAAACATAAATCGAGGTCCAGTTGGGGGCTAGTGGCGACTCTTCCAATCCATTGCTCCATGTAAAAATTACGATTTGAACCATAAACCTTGATTAAGGGATCTAATACCTCATTCACTAGACCAACTGAGCTTTGGTGTAATGTGGTTATTGCCTGAACTAAGTTTAGGCTAGAATTTTATGATTAATATAGGACAAAAACTCTTTTATCTTTTTGTGGGGCATAGCAGTTCTGAGATGCATCATAGATACGGATGTTTGACACAATATTCAATACGATACTAATTAACATTAACTGTTTTAGAAGTGTTCGTGCATCATAGCATAATACTGTAATAGTAGTCTTTTGTGGGGCATAGCAATTCTGAGATGCATCATAGATATGGATGTCCGACACAATATCCAGTACGATACTAATTAACATTAACTGTTTTAGAAATGTTCGTGCATCATAGCATAATATTGTAATAGTAGTCAGTTGACCCCTCAACTGTCTTTCATTGGTAGTTAGAATTACATGAAACAGCCTGTATTGAAGCCCCTAAGTCAAAATCTTTGGCTCTTTGCTCCTCTAGCTGTGACAAACTACAAAAATATCACTAATAATATCTTTTCTTACAATATTAATTCTTTTCATATTTCAAGTAGGCATGCAGTACAAGAATAGACAAATTTGTCCTAAAATCCACAAAAATTCCATAGCCCTCATCGCCATTCATGTCATTTTCCAAATTCCAGTTGTAACAACTAAAAAACAACACACATTATGCCCAAAAGTAGCAAGAAAACTATTAGTCTATAATCCTATATATAAACAATAATCAAGACCAAGTTCAGATATTAAAGATCAAGAAAATGTTTGAGGAAGAGAAAATGAAAATAGCTGGTACAGTAAAGAGGGAAAAAGTATGCGTTAAACGACAGCGAAGAGATCATAAGGGTTCGTCTTTGCTAGGTTGTGACGATGAACAAGCTGCAGAGAGTGAGAAAGCTTCATCTACACCGAAAAGAAGCTCGAAATATCGCGGTGTGAGCAAGCATAGATGGACGGGGAGATATGAGGCACATCTGTGGGATAAATTGTCTTGGAATGTAACTCAGAAGAAAAAAGGAAAACAAGGTATGTATATATATATGTCACAGTCTTCTCAGTTTATCTTTTGCCTTAATTCTTTCTTTCTTTTTCATAGTAAAAAAAGATTTGCTATGTGAATTATAAGAAAATATATTTTTCCCTCTAAACTTTACATGTTTTTGCACTTTTTGCTGGGTAATTTTATTAATGGAAATTTAACAAGTTGAAATAATTTATTGGCAGAATTACATACAGCACCCCTAAGGTTTTCCATAATTACAAATTACCCCCTCTATTTTCAAAAATTACAAAAAACCTCCTGAGGTTTCAAACAATTACAAAAATCTAACAAAATACACCCCCACCCCCCACCCCCACTTTATAAAAATCTTACAAAAGAACCCCTCTAGTTTGTAATTACTTGAAACCTCAGGGAGTTTTCTGTAACTTTTGAAAATAGAGGTAGTATTTTAATTTGTAATTATGTCAAACCTTAGGGGCACTGCATGTATGTAATTCGCCCTTTATAATTATTTTTCCAGCAGATTATATCTTGTAACACTCAAATTATACTTGTTTTTCTATCATGTGTAATTAACATGTAGTCCCGATGTTAAAACATTACGAAAAATAATCTAATTGAAAAGTATAAAAATATTGTATGTTTTAGCAAAGAGTTTTCTAGTGTAATGATTTTGTAGCAAGATTAACGTTCAGTTGCCTGACATAAAATCTTGTCTTTTCTTTCATGGTCTGATTTTTGGCCCGGGATTGAAAATGGACAGTGTATCTTGGTAAGTACAATTAATTCTGCCATATATTTGTTAATTTTTCCTAAGATTTTAGTGTTAATTACACAAACCCACCTTGAGGTTTGCTTGAAAATTCAAAAAATCATCGGAACTTTGAAACCTTACAAATACCCCCCTCAGGGGGGTAAGTGTAAGGTTACAAGGTTTGCGATGGTGAAATTGTAAAAGGCGCAAACCTCAGGGGTTTGTGTAACTGACCCAAGATTCTGTTTTTAGGAATTACATGATAAAATATACATTAACTGATCATCCAGCCTTTATTTTGCAATATTCTTTCAGGTGCTTATGATGATGAGGAAGCTGCAGCAAGAGCATATGATTTAGCTGCAATTAAATATTGGGGAACATCAACTTTCACAAATTTTCCTGTAATACAATTATCAAAAAACTATGCTTAATTGTGACATAATTTAATTTTTACTTGGTGTAAATAAGCCTCAGATTCTTACAACTTCTTCCACTTGATATTTCTGCAGATCTCTGATTATGAGGGAGAGATTGAAATCATGCAGACTGTTACTAAAGAAGAGTATCTAGCTTCACTAAGAAGGTATGGATACGAATTTTCGTGTAATCGAACTTTAGTTATTATGAGTGAATTAAATTAATACTCAACTGATTTTATGGTAATGCAGAAAAAGCAGTGGATTCTCAAGAGGGGTATCAAAATACAGAGGAGTTGCAAGGTATTCATCCAATAAAAGATAAAAGAATAATCTATCATTTCATAGCGAATACATCCTAAAATGTCATAGAAAAAGAATAGGTCAGTAGACAGTAATCCAAGAAAACCTGAGTAATGACATATTTACAAAAGAAAACACTTTCTAATTATCAAAAGTACAGAAACCACCTTAGTAAGACTACTGCTAATTCTAACAACCCTTTTTATACGTTGTTCATCATGAATTACTTTAGCAAATAATCTGACACATTCTTTGACAAATATGCAGACACCATCATAACGGACGGTGGGAAGCAAGGATCGGAAGGGTATTCGGAAATAAGTACCTCTATCTCGGCACTTACAGTAAGTTATCAACAAAATAATTTATACATCTTCTAATATACAAGAAAGCACGTCTGCAATATATTTATTCAAATTTAAAAATCTTTTATAGGTACACAAGAAGAGGCAGCTCGTGCATACGATATTGCAGCAATAGAATACAGAGGAATCAACGCAGTCACAAACTTCGACTTGAGTTCATACATAAGATGGTTGAAGCCAGAAGCGAACAACACTTCAGTTCCCACTCTACAAACAAAACCTAGTATAGAATATTCCCCAGCCCCACCAACCCCATTTCATGCAGGCGAAGAATATTCTCTTTCCCCGTGTTTAAAAAGAAGAGCTTTTAGTGAAGCGGACATATTTAAGCCACAAAAAGTTGCAAGACTAGAACCGATTAGTCCGTGTAGCAAATCTTCTCCAACGGCCCTCGGTATACTTCTCAGGTCTTCGATATTTAAAGAGCTCGTTGAGAAGAACTCAAATGTCACTGAATCAGAAATTGATTATGAAAACATGAAGAACTTGAGACCGGACGAGGAATATGGAGGAATCTTTTCTAGTGGGAGTGAAGATATCCCGTTTGTGGTATCTTCTAATAATGATCATTGTCTTGAGTTGCAACGAGATGTTCGTTTCAACTATGAATGTATGTACATGTGAAGTACAATAAGGGTTCTTTTTGTAATTACGGTAGATCCCAGGGGCTGTAGCTGTAATTCACCTGAATGTCTTAAGGAACTTGTTGGATGAGAAACAAAATAATATGAATCTGTTACATAAATTTTTGCATGAAAAGTTTGGATACAAAATAAGTAATAGGGATAGTTACAAAAAAAAAAAAAACTCAAGTTAGGTTTTTTTCTGAAAACACTCTGAAACCTTGAAACATTACAAACAACCCCCTGGACAGCTGAAACCTTACAAATACGTCCCTGAAAACATAAAAATATATACATAATACCTCCTGAAAAACCTTACAAATACCCCCTCAGGTAGATAAGTGTATGGTTACAAGGTTCCAGGATGTTTGCCATAAAGGACTTAAACCTCGGGGCGAGGGGGGTTGTAACTGGCCCTAATAATATAGACACACATGCCTGTCATTTATTCTTATCATGAATTTTCAATAGCACGAATCAAATGCATAGACTTCTTAGAATCTTGAATTCCTTAAAATAGGCATAAAAAGCAATAGGAAATAACATATGGATCAGTGCTTAGAAATCTTTGTAGCTAGCAAGGATAATAGAATTCATTTTTAACAAACATGAGATAAAATATTTGAAAATTCTTGAAAATTTGTCATGTAACCTTGGCTATAAGTTTTATATTTAGCAAATTACTATAAGTGGCGCGAGATTGAATTTGTTACAACATTTGAAAGGTAATAATATGTTTTTGGGACCAGTGTGGTTGAGTGGAAAGTACTCATTCATCCTTAGGTGCCTACAATTCATCGAGGGGACTAATCACTGTAGTCGAAGGTGAATACTCTGGTCAAGACGAAAAAAAAACTTGCAGAAAAAGCACAATTTTGTTAAACTAAGCGCAACAAGAAATTTCCAAAGTTCACACACATAAAGAACTAATAAGAATCTTTTCCAACAATGTCTACCATGCTAAAACTAAGTATAGTTTACTACTTTATTGCAAGCTCCGATGTCTCCCATGCTGCAAACCGCAAGTGGACAAGTAAACCGAAGATACCTCTACCAAATAAAACAACATAAAACATAAGGTATCAAAATAATTGACTAAATCAAGGCAAATCTAATTTGGCTTAATTACATTAAAGACCCGTGGAAGTTTTCAAAGTTACTATTTGTTGTCACTTCTTGAGAATATTACACATATACATATGATGAGTTTCAATATTACAGAAAACCCCCAAATGCAAGGATTCTGTCAAAACATAAATGACGTCGTCAGCAGAATTTTATCTTAATTTGCCGATTTTATCCCTAAGATTATTATAGCAGATTTTAAATCCTTAATTTGATCCCTTAGGGGTGCTGTATGTAATTTAATAAATGTTGGAATATATTTGGGGTTTTCTATAATATCGAAACTCATCATGTGTGTATGTGTAATATCTGAAAAAGGTGGGGATAAATTGTAATTTTTGAAACTCTCACCGGATCTTTACCTCGAAAGTTTTAGTACAGCATAAGAACCGTACGCATACAAATTAGATTCCTCTCAGCTCATTGAGAACATCGTTCGTCCTGTTTTTATACCAGAAAAAGTTATAACAACGTAAAACAAACACAGTAAAAACCAAAACAAGAACAAATTCTATAAAAACGCGCGAAATATTTGTTCCTCAACTGTCAGAAAAAAGAAACGTGAGAAAAAAAGGTATCAAATTGTAGAAAACACTGAAAAATGTCGATGAACATGATTAAAACTGAGGAGAATATTCTTCCGGTGAGGCGCCGGAGATGTCTGCCATGTGGCGGTTCTCCTGAGGCGACACGTATCAAGCGTAGGAGAAGAGATACAGTGGCTGCTGTTGTAACGGGGAATGATAAACGGGAAAATGGTAACGGGGCGACAACTGTGAAGAGAAGTTCAAGGTTTCGGGGTGTTAGTAGGCATAGATGGACGGGTAGATATGAAGCACATTTGTGGGATAAGTTGTCGTGGAATGTTACTCAGAAGAAGAAGGGCAAGCAAGGTAATTTAATTTTGTCATGAATTAATGATCTGCAGCTTTTCTTTGGTGGGGGCGTTTGTAATAGCTTTTGAAAAGTTAAAAGTTGTTTTCGGACTTGCTTCCAGCTTTTTGTAGTATCAAACACTGCTATGTTTTGAGAAGTTAATTAAAAGTTGCAGATGAGAGAATTACATGACGTAGTTGATTGTTTTGGGAAAAAAAAGCTAAGAATCACTTTTACTCCTATGAAGAAACTTCCATATATTTACAAAAATAACCTAGAAGCTACCTTCTAGCATATTTCCATTAAAAATAAACAGAAGCTGGTTTTGCCAAACAGTCCCAAAGTGCTGAAAAAAACACAAAAATCTCAAAAGTACTTTTTTTTTTTGAGTTTGCAAACACTACCTAAGAAATGAAAGGGTTGTTTTGCAGATTCCAGAAAAGGCACTTTTATTCTTTTAGCTTGAAGAAAAAAAAAACTGATGTTCTGCTTTTCAATTTTTACTTAGAAAAAGCTAAGAAAGTAATTGCAGCAGAAGCTGAATAATCAGAAGTTGATTTATATTTTTATGAGAAATTATTGCAAACATTCCATATTATCTTGCTATGTATTTTCATTACCTGACATGAAATCTTGTGTTCTATTTCATGGTCAAATTTTTGGGTTCTGTTACAATGGACGAAATCAAAATCGACAGTCTATCTTGGTAAGTATTTAACTACGCGAAAAATTCAATATTTTCATATGTTTTAAGAAATAAAAGCGACGGCTCTAAACTCTTAACTTCCAAACACTTCAGGAGCATATGATGATGAGGAAGCTGCAGCAAGAGCTTATGATTTAGCTGCACTGAAATATTGGGGCACATCAACTGTTACCAATTTTCTGGTAAATAAACATCCGTCGTTGAGAGTAACTATTTTATTCATTTTCTCGTATTTATTTATAAATTCGGTCGATTTTTTCTGCAGATATCCGACTATGAGCAAGAAATTCAAATCATGCAGACCGTCACGAAAGAAGAGTACTTAGCCTCATTAAGAAGGTATTTAATTTCAACTTTTTCACCTTATGTGATTAAAGAAAAAAAAAGATGGCTGAGATTATGAAATGTTTTTTTACTTAGCAAAATGTTCCTATTTAGCAGAAAAAGCAGTGGCTTTTCAAGAGGGCTGTCAAAATACAGAGGAGTTGCAAGGTATGTAATAACATAAAGGGTTAATTACACAAACCCCCTTGAGGTGTGCGCCGTTAGTAATTTCACTATCAGAACCTTGCAACCTTACACTTAAGGGGGTTATTTGCAAGGTTTCCACATACCAAGGGATATTTGTAACGTTTCAAGGTTTCGATGGTTTTTCGATTTTTTAAGCAAACCTCAGGAGAGTTTGTGTAATTATACCTAAAATAAATAATATCAGATTTTCTTTTTCTTATTTAATGGTAATTTTATTTCAACAAATTGCAGACACCATCATAATGGAAGATGGGAAGCAAGGATTGGGAGAGTTTTCGGAAATAAGTACCTCTACCTTGGAACTTACAGTAAGTAAAATAAACTACTTTCTGTTCTATTAAAACAATCAATCACAGCAGAAAAGGAAAGAAATAAATGGGAGCCATTATTTTTGTGATGAAATAATTACATTAATACCCCCTCTCTGTTTTAAAATTACACAACGTATAGTTTTTTTTTTTTTAACCATATGGAATATTGTAAAGCAATAGCATCCAACATTTTAACCATATTCATGTTTAGGTACACAAGAAGAGGCAGCTCGTGCATATGACATAGCAGCAATAGAATACAGAGGAATCAACGCAGTAACAAACTTCGACCTGAGCAACTACATCACATGGTTAAAGCCAGAAGCGAAAAATTCAAATCCTCATCAAGAAACAAAACCATCAACAAATACGTTACAATCTCATCTCCATGCTATAAAAAATTTGCAAGTACCCTCTACAAGACAAGCTTATGATACAAAAATCCCATTTAATTCATACAAAAAGCCTTCATCTCCAACGGCGCTGGACCTACTCCTGAGATCGTCAGTGTTCAAAGAACTCGTCGAGAAGAACTCGAATTTGTCCGAAGAAGAGAGTAGTGATGATGAGAACACTAAGAGCATGCAAGCTAGTTATAGTGAAGAATTTGGAGGTTTGTTCTATGATATGCCATTTATGTTATCTTCTAATAGTGGGATTGAGTTGCCTTTAGGACAACTACATTGGCACTACGGTTGTTAATTAGGACAATGGCCTCTATGTGCTAAATAAGTAGGGCACACTTCCTAGTTGAAGTTATTGTAGTTGTTGATATATGTAAATATGAAGAGGCACTTGTGTATATATTTGCTCACTCTATTTTTTATTTTTGTACAAATATATGATTCGAGGTTGGAAGTAGGGTCGTCGCTCTCATGTGGGTCCCGCATGATCCCGTAGGGTGATGAATTGATGTAATAGCTTGTTTTTATAAGGAAATTGTTGCAACCAATTGAATATAATGAGTTGGGCCAGTTACAAAAATCCCCTGAGGTTTATGCCGTTTACCAAAATTATTCTGAAATTTTGTAACCTTATACTTTTATGTGTAAAGTGAAGTATTTATAAGGTTTCAGCTAATCAGGGGTGTGTTTGTAATGTTTTAAAGTTTTATGGTACTTTTAGAAAAACAATCTGACCTCAGGGTGTTTTATGTAATTATCCCTAATAAGTTTCTTGAAAGAATATAATATTTTGTCAAATTATAAATGAATCGCTGACTCGCTGAGACCCTTGTTAAACTAAATTGCTAATAAAGTTCGAAATTTCCTATTATGGTATTTGGCTACAAAGTTGCTACTTGTTTACAATTTGTGAATACTACATATGAAAATTTTCTATTTTTTTATTAAAATATCTCATGATATTTTCAATCTATCACACGAACCTATATTACAATTTGTTAATTATATAATAAAAATATATATGATAAATTAAATAATAACAAAATATACCATCATCATTGAAAAGAGTGTTTTTTTATAGAAACTTTGATAATTCAATCTATCATAATTTTTTTGAAGTATCGATTAATTTATTATTATAATCATATATAGTTATACAATAAAAAGGTGATACAAGATTTTTTCAATATTTTTAGTAAATATGTGTCTATACAATAATATAATATTATTAGTTCACCAAAAAAAAACAATAATATATAATAATGTTTTATAGAGTGTCCGAAAATCGACAATGTATGATAATTTTTCAAAGAGGGTCCGAAGATTGAAGAAAAAATATCCAACAAATCAATTAATTTAAAATTAACCCCTCGATTTTCTAGAATTTATTATTTTACCACCTGAAACAGATCATACCAACAACGTGGTTACATACGTGACCTGAATATCTCACACTCGATTACTCTGTTTTTCGTTTCCATCCTACAATCCGATCGCCACCCCCTTGGACCCCTTTCTGTCTCAAGCAAAGCTCCACGTTAGGGTTTTCTCGGAGGGGCCAATTCAATTTCTAAATCCTATTCTCGAATTCGCTTCAGATCTGTTGCAGCAAACATGTACGGATTCGAAGCGATGACCTTCAACATCCATGGCGGTTATCTGGAGGCCATCGTTCGAGGATACCGCTCGGGTCTCCTCACCGCCGCCGATTACAACAATCTCTGCCAGTGTGAAACTTTGGACGACATCAAAATGCACCTCTCCGCCACCGAGTACGGTCCCTACCTCCAAAACGGTTAGTGAGTTCTATTAAATTTGCAATTTCTGTATGCTAGGGAGGTTTGTTGAATTGTGTTGTCAATTTTGTCGTGATCGGGTTGATCTGTTTCGAGTTACTGAATCGACTGAAAATCAAATCGAAGTACTCAATTTCGTTAGGCTAGTCAGTTCTGCTATATAATTCAATTTTCTTACCTCGAAGCTGTAGAATTTGATTGAAGTTATATATTCGTTGGGAATACATGCAATTGATGAAATGGAGCACTAGACTGTTGATTTTGGAGTATTATGTTGATCCACTAGAATTTTCTTTTTATTTTCTGAATCAAGTGGACATTAGATCCATAGTACTCAATGATGTATTTGTTTCTAGGATATGCTTTCTGGCTCAGGACACAATGGGAGTGATTGTTAATTGAAGGATCTTCAACACTGAGGATTTAGATTCATATTTATTTACAAATCTATTGATCAAAATTTTTGAGCCAGACTTACTATTTAATCTTTTTTCTCCCTCCATTGTAATTAGATTTGGATTCATTCGTAACAATTAGCTCCAGCTCCGTTTCCAAATTAAAAAACTTCCAATATGATCACCATCGTACGACAAGTATCAATGGTGAAGCAGATTAGTTGCACTACTAAGTCTACTACCCTTTATTAAGTAGTTGACTGAGAAGGGACTGTAGATATTTATGAGTTTCATGTGCACCTTGGTGGCCTTTTGAGATGCCAATATTATAAGTCTTTGTTGTTGTCTTATCCAATTGCAGAGCCCTCTCCACTGCATACAACAACCATTGTGGAGAAATGCACCCTTAAACTGGTTGATGAGTATAAGCACATGCTATCCCAAGCCACCGAGCCTCTGTCAACGTTTTTAGAGTATATCACGTATGTAGATCTCTCTCTGTCTCTCTCTCTCTCATTGTGTACTTGTGTAATTATGGACACTATTGATTTATGTGTTCTTATATTTGAATGGTCTATGCCATCGAAGTACTTGTATCGTCTAAATGAGATGTCTATGAGTAATGGCCGTAATCATCACACATAATTAAGAAATCTTTTGAGTTGATTGAAAAAGGAGAGAAACAGAAACATTTAACTAATGCTGGTTCACATGAAAAAAATTGATGTTGGAGTTGAAATATGATGCTTGGGTCAAATGTATAATAACAGTATACATTTTGTGTTCTTGATGGTATCTTTGTTCTTTGAGGATCAATAGGTGGATGCTGCATTACCTGTCAACCTCAATGACAATGTTTCTTGACCTGAAAGCTTCTGTTTGTTGTTTAGATATGGTCACATGATCGACAATGTTGTTTTAATCGTAACTGGAACATTGCATGAGAGAGATGTTCAGGAATTATTGGAGAAATGCCATCCCTTAGGGATGTTTGACAGGTATTGTACCTTAACCAGACATTATGATCCATGTAGAATTGGTTATAGGCCATGAATTAACCATTTATTTCCACAGCATTGCCACTCTAGCAGTTGCCCAGAACATGAGAGAGCTTTACAGACTGGTGCTTGTTGACACACCCCTGGCTCCATACTTCTCTGAGTGTATTACTTCAGAGGTTTCTACTGCTGCATATTTTTCCTCTTCTATTTGATGGGATTGTTTTGTCATGGAGCTTTTGTTGTCATTTTTATCTATTCGGCATTTTATGTCAAAGTTTTAATAATAGCAGTCCTGTCATCATGATTCTAAGGTAGTGTTTGTAAACTCTAAAAAGAAGCACTTTTGTGGTTTTTCTTTTTTTTTCAGCACTTTGGGAGTGTTTAAAAAACCTGCTTCTGCTTATTTTAAACAGAAATAAGTAGAAGCAAGGAGCACCTAAGCACATGCTTTTGGCTTCAACTTCTTGCTTCAGGGTTATTTTCGTAAATAAACTGAAGTTTTGTGAGAGTAATAAAAGAGCTTCTTAGCTTATTTTCCAAACACCAACTACAGTTTTTTGTACATATAACTTCCTTTTCCAAACACTCCCAACTTTTTACTAGTTTTGCTTCTACTTTAGCTTCTCCATGAGGAGTAGCGTTTGCAAACACCCACTAAGCTCTGATTGTGGTTTATAGGTGGAAATTTTAACTTCACAGAAATATATCTTTGGCAATTTATTATAATTTATGTAATATGTGCAGAAATATCAACTTCATTAGTCGATTGGCTCTGTCTACTGCTAGCTTATTTAAGAAACAACTTAAATTTATCCTATTGAATTACTGACAAATTAGCTATCTAACTCACATTATTGCAACAATACGATACCCGCTGATTATCCTACTGGAAAGATAATTGTCTGTAAATGGAAAATATTATTGTTATCCTGTGATCTATAAAATAGGTAATGTTTTGGTACTATCATACACTGAACAAAAACAAGACCTTCTCTTATATGGATATTTGTAGGACTTGGATGACATGAACATTGAAATTATGAGGAATACTCTCTACAAGGCTTACCTTGAGGACTTTTACAGGTTTTGTCAGGTATACTGGTCATTCAAGACAACAAAGTTTCCTTTCCATTTCTATTGGAATTACATTGTCTTTGTTTGTAATTTTACTCTTGACATAAAAATTTTACTTGTAGAAACTTGGTGGTGCAACTGCAGAGATTATGTCTGATCTCCTAGCCTTTGAGGCTGACAGAAGAGCAGTTAATATCACAATAAACAGGTTCATTCTTTTCCAAAAAAACCGTGAAAATATATTCTTGTACAATGCGCATACTTGTTTTTATTATTTCTGACTCCTTGATATGCCTTCTATCTCCAGCATTGGCACAGAGCTTACTCGCGAGGATCGTAGGAAGCTTTATTCTAACTTTGGCTTACTGTAAGGATTTTATCAGCTCTTTATCATTTTGTTGGTGTTTGCAAACTCTTCTGCTTTTGGACAAGTTTAAGCTGTAAAAAAATTGGAGTTGTAAAAGTGACGAGTGTTGGGGAAAAAAAGTGAGAAGTCAAAAGAAAAGGAGTTGAGTGTTTGGAAATAAAAGCTGAGAAGAACTTTTATTAGAATGAACAAACTTTCATTTATTTACAAAAATTACCTAGATGCTAGAAGCTGAAAGTAAAAGTTGGTCATTTGGTGCTTTTAGCTTCTGGCTTGTTCTGCTTAAAATAAGTAGAATCTGGTTTTCCAAACACTCCCAATGTGCTGAGAAAAGCACTTAGCAGAAAAGTACTATCTTTAGAGTTTGCAAACACTACCTATGTTTTTTTTGGAGCTTCTTTTCCCTGTCACTTACAACACAATTCCTTGTAGATATCCTTATGGTCATGAGGAGCTTGCTGTCTGTGAGGATATTGATCAGGTACTTAATGGTTTCTATTGTTGTATTTTATATATTTCTCTTGCTACAAAGTTGGTTGAGTGTTATGGAAAACTCAACTACACGATCAAGCCAAAATCACAAGATGAATTGGCAAAATTGAATCAAAATCAGATTAAACTTAATTTCTCCCCATTTTGGAATCCTCTTGATTTTTTTATTTGGTCAAACTTGCTAGGTTCGTGGTGCCATGGAGAAGTATCCTCCTTATCAATCCATATTTTCCAAGTTATCCTATGGAGAGAGCCAGATGCTTGACAAGGCCTTTTATGAAGAGGAAGTAAAACGACTTTGCTTAGCTTTTGAACAGCAGGTTTGCTCTCTCTCTCTCTCTCACACACACACACACAGTGTTCTCTTTCTTTATGTTTTGTAGTGTTTGCAGACTCTTAAGAAAAACACTTATGTGCTAAATGCTTTTTTTCAGCAGTTTGGTAGTGTCTGGAAAACCAGTTTCTGCTTATCTAAAGCATAAATTAGCTAGAAGCACCCATGGGTGTGCTTTTGGCTTCATCTTCTAGCTTCTATGTTATTTTCGTAAATAAATAGAAATTCTTGATAGTAGTAAAAGTGCTTCTCAGCTTTTTTTTCTCCAACACTTGATCGCTTTTTTTTTTTTTAACTTCACTCCCACCCCTCTCTCTCTCTCTCTCAAAACACTCCCCACACTTTTAGTACTCCAACTATTTACATCTTAAACTTCTACTTTAGCTTCTCTAAAAGCAGTAGAGCTTGCAAACACCAACTTAATTTTGTTTTTTGGCTCCTTGGTGCTCGATTTGCATTGTTTGGATGAATAAATGATTCTATAAACATTTTACATTGCAGTTCCATTATGCTGTATTCTTTGCATACATGAGGTTGAGAGAACAGGAGATCAGGAATTTGATGTGGATATCCGAATGTGTTGCACAAAACCAGAAGACCAGAGTGCACGATAGCGTTGTTTTTATATTTTAATTTTATCTGAAAATGCTGCGGAGAGTATTTGTTTTGCTTTTTTTGGTCGACGTTCATGAATAATAAGCTCCGTGTGAAGTAATAATCTATTAGTTTTGGAGGGGGAAAAAAACATATTTTATTGAACGATAAATGCCTGCATTTTTATATTTATTTGATGTAAAATAAAATTGTTCACGTGTATACATTATATTTACAGACTAAATTACTTAATGGTTTTGTATAATATAGAATTTGTATTGTCTACGACTACGACCCATGTTTTAATCTTGTTATTTGTGGAATATGATTTCCCTTCTTTTTTTATGTTTTATGGTTTAAACTTTAAATCTATGAAACACGGACATGGATATGGTAACACGAATTTTTTTTAATATTTTAGTATTTATGGCTTTACATAAGAGAAATTTCAGATATAATAGAATATGATATTTAGAAATATCTACGCATCATAGCTTAAAACATTAAATTCCAACATAAGATTTTATACACAAAAGATACGTTAAAGATTCTCCTTTTTTTCTTTTTGACAATCAGTCAAAATTCTGTACACTTTAAAATATGAGAATCCCCCTCTTTTCATACGCATTTATGAAGTGTCCTTATCATCTAACAATAAATTCATTTTTTATTTTCCCACATTTCCAACTTTTAGCTGTAGAACCCAAACATGTACCAATTTCTTTAATTTATTGCTAGTCTACCGACATCGTTTAACACGTATTGGATATAAGATCCTAATTTAAATAATTTTTTGCCACAATATATATATATTTCTTTACCTAAAATAATAAATCGAGTCCATTAATTTTGAATCATTATTCTAATAAATTACTTAACATACTTATAATTGATTAAATATAAATTACTTAACATACTTATAATTGATTAAATTATACACATTTAAAAATAATTATAATATTTTAATGGCAAGACTAATAATTTGTGTAAAAATGTTACAAACAAACTCAAGTTGTTAAAACATTAAAAGTTTAAAAAAAGTAGAAATATCAAGTAGTGTCACTTACTGACCTAAACAATGATTAATCAATACATTTTATATAATAAATAATGGTTAATATTATTTTTATACCGTAATTTTATGTTAATTTAATTTTTAGTATCACTTTTTTCAATTTTATTAAAATAACTTATAATTTATATTAATTTTGATATATTTAAGGCTCATAATGTGTCAAAATTGAAAATATTGATTATTATGGTACAAAAAATAAATTAAGACAAAATTACGGTATCAAAATTAATATTAAATTAATAATGAAAAGCAACAAGCCTAGGTTATTCCACGTCAGAAATGAGCTGGATCTGAGAAATACGTAATTTCCTACACATATTCTTCGCTTACATATGACGCCAACTCAAAATTACCTTTATTTTTCCATCTCCGCATATCAAATTTCTTGGGCGGCCAACGCCACAATTGCCAGCCTATATTTCTCATTCCATAAATCTGTCAGAGAGAGAGGAAAAAGCTCCTGCCGCGCTAATTATCAGGTAAAATCTCTTCTCAATCCGGTTGAATTCTCTATGCTTTGCAGGAACCCTAATTTTTATGACGTTGACTTGTATGTATGTCTGTGGCTGTGCTAGATCTAGGGTTTTTGGTTGCCTAGATCATTAATAACGTGTTTTCGCTGGGTTTTTGTGTTGAATTGTGGGTTTCTTTGAAGAAATATCTGCATAATGTGTTTCTCGTTTGAAAAGGAGGAATTATAGTCATGGGAATTGAATTTGTATAAGGATTACTGTAATCAGATTTGAATTGGCGGAATTATTTGGGTATAAATTAGGTAGTCATAATCTAAGGGGAAAAAAGAGGGGTTTTAATTTTGGTGTTGTTGTAGGCGGTGAAAAGATGTCGACGCCAGCGAGGAAGCGATTGATGAGGGATTTCAAGAGGTTACAGCAGGACCCTCCAGCTGGCATCAGCGGTGCTCCATATGATAACAACATTATGCTCTGGAATGCCGTTATATTCGGGTATGTTATTGAACTATTTGTTGTAGTCGTTTCTGCTGGTGAAGGTATTGGAAACAGTTTCTTTCTCATTTTTGCTGATATATTTGGTTTTGTTTTGAATTGCAGTCCGGATGACACTCCTTGGGATGGAGGTGAGAAGATTCTTTACTTGAGTTAACTTCATAATGATTTTTTGTTGTAATCGAGAATTTGGTATTTCAATTTGGATTTTATCTCTACCGTAGCTGTTTTTTTCTCGTAGCTTGATATTGGATGTAGGGAACTGATCATCATTTCAATTACTTTTAGTTTTAGTGTAGCATGTGTAATTTTTAAAGAGATTCTGGACTTGATCAAAGATTAAATATCCACATATATGATATATTATTGTATAGTTATCATTCTGTAATACATAAGGAGGAAATGCCTTACTCACTGTTTTTTTTCCTCTGATCCAATCTCCGGTAGTGTTACGATATGTGTTTTTCTTTACTTCGTCCTTTTGTGCCTATAATTATTGGATCATTGATGATGTTCTATTTTGTTATAGGCACGTTCAAGTTAACACTTCAATTCACAGAGGACTACCCAAATAAGCCCCCAACAGTGCGATTTATATCTAGAATGTTCCACCCCAACAGTAAGTTAATTCAGATATTACATCATACTGTTTTATCATCATGATCATGGACTTTATAATTGACTGATTTTACCCTGGGATATTCTTGCCTTCGGTTTGCAAAGTCATGCATATTTGTGGATAGGTAGATCATTTTAAGAACAATGGCAAGTGACAACTATGTAAATTCCAGGACTTGCATAACAAAGAAACACCAGCATCTTTTGCTAGCAAGAATGAAACAGAGTTGCTAATGTTATGCGTGTATCGTGTTGGTGTTGGTCAGTGCTTTTTTTAGTTTATAATTTCCACGATTGTACAAGAAAGAAGCAGCAAAATCTGCTGCCAACAATAATAACTTGCAAAGTTGGTGATTTGCTCTATTATTATTGAGTGTATCTTTCTATGTTGGTTTTGCTTGCCTTCCTGTTGTTTTTTACTTGTTATGTTTTACTGCTTGTCAGAGTGTTGAGAAAAATTATTAATCAGGAATTCTAATTCAAACTACTCTCTTGACTGATGCATAATATGATGTAAATGATGCATTGTTTGGTTGTTCCATTAAATGTAATCTCAACTTATGTCTGTGCCATTCTGATTTCCTTCTGCTTGATCAGTTTATGCAGATGGAAGTATTTGCTTGGATATTTTGCAAAATCAGTGGAGTCCGATATACGATGTAGCAGCTATACTTACATCTATCCAGGTAACATTCGGCTTTAAAGTGTTGTTGTCTTTCTTCTATAAATCAAATGGCATTAGTAATTAAGATTTTAGTCTCCAGAAAAATGAAACTGAGGAAGAATCAAATGGAAAACAAGAGAATTCTCTGCAATGTGTCTTAGAAAGCTCAATAAGTCATTAAGTTAATGAATAGGTCTTAGGAACACAAATAGATCGGAGTGACCAGTTACATCTACTACCCTTGAGATTCGCCCTAATTACAAATTTAGTCCCTTTGTTTTCAGAAATTACAAGAAACTGAAATTTCACTTTATTACATAAACTTCCCTGAAACAGGCTGATTATTTGCAGTCTTTGGCTTCATGTTGATTATTTGTAGTTTTTTAGCTTCATGTTGTATAGTTTCAGGGAGAATTATGTAATGAAGTGAAATGTTTGGGAGTGTTTTTTGTAATTTCTCAAAACAGAGGACTAATTTGTAATTAGCTCAACCCTCAGGGGTAATAGATATAATTTGCCAGAAAAAAGTTTCAAAGCATCGTCAGTATTGTTTTCCACGAGAAAATATCTGTAACATCACATGCTTTCCTTTACAACTTACACAACGAAAATCCAAACACCATAACTTTTTTTTTTTCATTCTTAAAATGACAGTCTCTGCTCTGTGATCCAAATCCAAACTCACCAGCAAACTCTGAAGCAGCCCGTTTGTTTAGTGAGAACAAACGCGAATACAACAGGAAAGTGCGTGAAATCGTTGAGCAAAGTTGGACAGCAGACTAATCTTTCCATCTAAGGTTTGCATGCATAATAGGAGGTGAAAAAATTTATGTGCTGGATTTGCAAGAATCATTCCTCCTCCTACTAGCCAGATGGTGTCTGTTTCTCTGAATTGTTGGTTTCATTATTAAGTTGCTATGTTAGTTGGGAAAAACCATTGTTATGAACTTGTTTCATGCTTATTTTCAGGAACTAAGAAGTGTCTTTAATCTTGATAATATTCTGATGCTCTTGTGGCATGTGTACATAACCATATCTTGTACCGGATTGCATGATAATATTGTATGGAATTTATAAGTTTACTCGTTAGTCTTGTGAGCTTTGACATTTTCTTTAATAAAACTTCAGGCTGATAGGTTGTGCACGTAGTATTATTTGCGACTTAATAGGGTGTTTGGCTAAGCTTATTTTAAAGAGCTTATAAGCTCTTGAGCTCTTACATCTTATAATCTTTTTCTAGCTTATAAGACATTAGATCTTATTTTAAGAATAAGATCTCAAAGTGTTCAGATAAAAATAAGATCATGAGTTTATAAGATGTTAGTAATGATAATTATGTACTTAATATGATCAAAACATTCAACAGTGTGTTAAGATCCTAACTTATGAAGGAGCTTATAAGCTCTCATTTTATAAGTTCTTAAATAAGTTATATAAGATATTTTAAAGAGCTTATAAGCTCGGCCAAACATCCTTTTATAGTTTGCAAAATAGCATTATGAATTTTAGATCAAAGGTCCATTGAACTTGGATTTCCTTCCTTTGTTTTGTTTTTGTTTTTTGATGATGTAAGGATCTTTTTCTTTTAACGATTATGGTTGGTTTGGTTGATTTTTGTTGGTTCAATTAGTAACTTCCTAGTTCTTGGTCAAGAGTTTGTTACTAATCATGACTTAGGGAGTGGAATATTTACGTTGTCGGTTGTAATTCGTCCTTTATTTTTAATATGATTGTCCTCTACAAATAAATTGATAGGGTAAAATTAGCATCTTAATTAAAGGTATTCATATTGTTGCATTGGATACCCTTCATGTCCATGAATAATTTCACATGCCCCTGTTATATGAATTGAATATGCTCCTTTATTACATTCCCTCTTATTATGATATTTTTTTTGGTTTACCACCTAATTTTTCGCGGGTTCGGATACCAAAGAAACCCAATTTATCTCTTGTTGTTTTAATCTCTGGTTGTTCATGGCACTTTGACGTTTTGAAATTTGCCATCTCTGTATTTTAACCTTCATTTAAAGAGAATCATGTAGACAATATATAGTTGAAAATCCAATGTTTTCATTGAAACTACATATGAAATAAGAATAGAGTGGAATAGAATTCTAGCCTATGAAACACGGACACGATACGACAAAGACATGACAACACGGATTTATTTCAATATTTTATATTAGAGAGGTGTCCGACATGGGTATCCGACATGGTGTCGGACACGACGCGACACAATAGAGTAGGATTTTTAGAAATATTCGTGCATTCTAGATTCTAGCTAATGCACGGGAAATTATTGTATGAATCAGCTATGAACTCCATTTATATACTTAAATAGTTTATACTAGGATTTTCCGACCCTACATACATACAAAACAACTATAATTTATCCAATTTTTTTATTTATTTAAAAAATAATATTAGTAAGAAGAAAATAAAATAAATTATGAGAATCAAGAGGCTTTTTTTTGGTACAATTAATGTGTCACCAAATTAGGAAGATTTTGTTAAGTAGAAGAGATTCATCCTTTTAAAAATGTTCGTTCTCTTATCCTTTTAGATGTCTACAATTCGTCGAATAAATTAATTAATGTTTTCAAGGAATCCCAAGAAGCTATAAAATCAAAGGAAAAGGCTAATGATGATGGTACCCTAACCCTAAGTAGGGAGGGGATATGTCCTACAACTTACTTATTACTCATACATCGTTTCCCCACTTTGATGCGTACACTTCCGACAATATCACAACGTACGACTTTGAGTTTGGGCTGCCAATTTTAATTTTTTCTCGTGTACTCAGCAAACAGGCTCAGCCTGTCTGTCTTTTCTGGATAAACCCCTTTGATATTATATTATTATTATTACATTCATCATTGGAACATTACTATTATGATTAATTACATTGCAATAATATTATAAATTTTGTATGGGTCAAATTTAGTTTCAATATAAATATAAATTTAAGGAGAATGATCTCAAGCTTTATCTAAGTTAAGAATGGTAAGTACATTGCAATTGTCACCTACCAAACCTCAATTAAATAAAAATTTATATTGTCTTTTTTTTCTTTAAAAAAAAGAATAAGAATCTTTTATATAACTTGTGCCTAATTAAAAGAAAAACGTATTCAATATGGTGAATTTTTTATATAGCCTCAAATTGACGAAACAACCAACCTTAAACCGCAATTCAAAGCAAATATTTTAGATCACATTTAATTTTATTGACTTTGTTTGTTAAAAAATTCAATGAAAATTAAAGATTTTTTTGGTAATGTCAAAATACATTATTAGACTAAACTACACACCAAAAAAGTCATTTTCATATTTTAATTTTGTGGAATATAATATTATACATAAATTAATTAAAAAAGGATGGAGTTTTGGGTTCTAAAGCCTATTTATATGGCTTGAATGGAATCGGATAACTAATGTATAAACTTTAAAGTTCTCCGCACTGATGGAAGGAGGAACTCAAACTCAAAATCTCTAATTAAGTTAGCATAAAACCGATAAAGTTATGCTACTTGGTAATTAGTATACATAAAATATTAAGATTTTAATTATGAGAAGCACCATTACTTTAATTATAAATTTCCACTCTACAAGAAAAATAATATTTTTTCTTAATATGCACAACACGTCGTCGTTCCGAGTTCCCAAAAATTTCAAGTTTCCCCGCAGACGGCAACACCCAACAACTTTACTAAAGGCGACTGCATAACAACAACCCCACTATTCTGTTTACATATATATATAGATACAACTGTTTTGTATGTATAATCATTTCTCCATTTCTGTGCTTTGAGCTTTGGAAGTAAAGAAAAGGAAAGCTCAGTGAAGAGAGAGAGAGAGAGAGAGAGAAGGGTTCATTTCTATTGCCATGAATATATGAAAGAGTGAAAGCTAATACACAAGGTATGAGATTTTGGTCCAATTTTATCTCTGTTCTGTTATTTTCATTTTCATACCAAACAATCCAGGACCAGAACTTCTTGTTTCAGAGGGTGTTTACTATTCTACCCCATGTAAATTTCAGCATTTATTTTTGTTTCCCCTGGATTTTATTATACATATAAATGTAGTAACTGGGTCTACCTATCTTTCAAATTCCTGGGTTTCTTTTAAGAAATGTATAGCTGTGAATGTTGAGGTTAGATATTGAAAACATCCTTGCTTTTCCCTCAGGTATTGAAAATTTCAGATCTGAGCTACATTGCTGTAAAACCCGGTTTAATCTTTGTATTTTCTGTGCTTCTTTGATTCTGCATGTAGGTGTATGGTTCTGGGTTTTTCGGTATTTTTATGGGTTGAGTTTAGTTGCAGATCATGCTGAATATCTCATTGTTTTCAGCTACTAGTTCTTCATTTGCATTCAACTTTGTTGTTGTTGTAGCTTTGGTTTGTCCAGACTCCAGACTTGAGCATTTATACTAGTTTTCAGCTCCTGTCAGCTGTATTTAATTCATTTTTTTTCTTGTTTCTTCCGCCTACTGTTCTTTAGGATTTATTCTCTTATGCAAATGTGGCGAATTCCTGGTTAATTTCAATGGGACTTATAAATTTTAGTTATTTGCTTTACTGAAATATAATCTCTCTCTCTCTCTCTCTCTCTGCAGTGGTTTAATTGATTTAGCAACTTTTTGAGCTTTGGCCTACAATGGGGAAATCTCCTGGAAGATGGATCAAGACTGTATTCTTTGGAAAGAAGTCTTCTAAATCCAATTTATCCAAAGTAAGAAATTATGTGGTTTAATTTTTCATGTATTTGTCGGAAATTCTTTTCATTGGATGCTTTGGAAAAGGAACTTTCTAATAATTATTCTTGATATTGAATATATGCTTATTAATTCCTTTCTGTTCTCTATAAAATCTGTTGGAACTGCTTGTTCGTCAAAACATGCATGAGCATTTTATCACTTTATTAACATTATTTGTAGAATTGCAATTAAAACCATAATTACACTGAACATTGTGTGGATATCAGATTTTAAAATTGTCATTTTGAATTTTTTATTCTTACGTAACGGCTCCTTGGCATAGGAAATTAATATTCGCAAAGCTTTGATCATTCCTTCTAATTATAGGTTTTTGACCACCTTGGAGAATGCTATTATACTAATTAACTAAGGGAAATTCAAAATTACATATTCTCCCCTGTACCCTTTGCATATTCATCACTGGGTGTAAGTGTCATTTCTATAGTTAGAAGGGTAGAACTGGTAATATAGCATTCTCCAACGGGGTCTGGATGTACTTAACCCATTAATCATGCAATAGTTTTATGACATACTAAAGAAGCTAATATGCTCATCACAATTGCCTCTTGATGTGCAGAATACTACGCCTGATAAAAAGGCTTCTGCGAAGACACAAGCCGAGGATCATTCCCCAGTCATATCAACCGATAGAGGCGTAGAAACATTGGAACTTGAGAAGGGCCCTTCAGGCCCGCAATGTGATACAATTGTGAACCAAGGTTCGGAATCACACAGTAATTTCGTCTCAGTTCCATTGAATGATGCTGAGGCGAGGAGACAATCTGAAGCTGCTACAAAAGCACAAGCAGCCTTTAGGGGTTATTTGGTAATATTCTCTTGCATTGCTTATTGTAGTTGATTGATTGATGGTGGTTTGGGTGTTATAAGTGAAAAATATAGGCAATTTTAATGTTGCATTTATTACAGTAGACCCCCTGAGGGGAGGTATTGCCTAAATACAACCAGTATGGAAGTACCCTAAAATTTGAAAAATTACAGTCACAGTCCTTGATGTTCTAAAAGAATGTGCTGACGTCAATGTAAAATTTTAATTGAAATCCTATTTTCCCATATGTTTTATAAACATTTTGGTGCTATGCATTTTTCTTTCTTTTTTTTTTTTCATATTTATTTTCTAAGGCAGAGGGGTAGGTTGTTCTTTTCCAATTCTTTTTAACAATAAATTAAGGGTACAGGGAAGTTCACAAGTTCTGTAAGCGTCTTTTGACATATGTTAAGTTGAGGGGGTGTAGATGTAATTATCCAAACCTGGGAACTAGCTGGTATTTAAGCCATACCTCAGGGGTCTAGATGTAATCATCCCTTTAATTTTTAATCGTTTAGATAGATATGCAACATATATAATTATTTGTATCAATAGTTGTTCCATAGTTTTGTGCTTACTCTTTGTTCTTGCTGCCAGTGGGTGAACTTGGGACATTAACATTGAAATGTGATTATTCATATTTTAAATAATTAAAGAAATGAGATTATATTAGGTCAGAAATTGCAATAGGTGAAATTATATTACGGTTCCAGGGATTTATGTGTATTTTCACATTGTCCATGTTGACAGGCTCGACGTGCTTTTTGGGCTCTGAAGGGTATCATTCGGCTCCAAGCTCTTATTCGTGGACATTTGGTTAGAAGACAAGCTGTTGCCACTTTGCATTGCATGCAAGCAGTTATTAAACTCCAAGCAATGGCTCGTGGACGAAGGGTTAGATTTCTTTTTCTTCTTTTCTTTTCTTTTCTTATCTTCCAATTTTAAACATCTGAATCAGGGATGTAAATGAACCGAGCCTGTTTGAGTTTGAGTTGGAAGTATTCAAGCTTGAGCCTGGCTCGTTAAGGCTCAAGACGGACTCAAGCAAAATCATTGATCCATGTACTTTGATTCGGTTTAACAAATTGGCCCTCCCATCAGTATTGGTTAGGGTTTTTGCTGTTTTTCTATCAAATTTATGGAGTATAGAACCCTGATCTAGTAGATTTTGGGTGATTGAGATGCCCTCACAGGGAAAAGTTGTGTGCCCCTCCATAGACTCAGTTACAAAAAAACTACTAAAATAGGGTACACAAAACTCATTCCGCCCAAGTAGGCGTAATTTGAGCAATTTACTCCATAAATCTGACAGAAAACAGTAGGAAATCTAACCAAAGCAAACCAAAGGAATTATTTTTGACAGAGTCAAAGTACAGGGGGTCTAGTTGTAATTTCCTAAGCACAGCTGCACAGGCGGTCCAGGTGTAATTAGACCAAATGTCAGGGCCTTAAATTTATGAAATTCAAGCTCGAGCCAACAATTTACTCATAACCTCGAGGCAAAAGAGCTGAATTCGAGTACGTTTCTTGGCCAAAGCCTTAAGAAAATTCTAAAGCTCGGCTCGGCTCGGCTCGTTTACATCCTATCTCAATAATAAGTTTGTATCATGCTACTGTTTGTTAGAATTAATATTTTTGTTTTCACCTTGATATATTCAATTTAGATTTTTAACGATCATTTATCAATTTTCTTTGTGTTTTTTCGTTAATATCTATTTTATTTAGGGTGCTAAACAGGTGGATATTGGAGCAAGCTCAATTTTCGTGTCAGAGAAGCTAGCAACAAACACATATGTCCGTAAGGTCGGATTTCATTCTTTGTCATCACCTTTTAATTGTTCAATGAATTTCTTTATATTTTTTATTTGGTGACAACTTTGTTCCATGTTCTAGCTTCTTCTCTCACTACCAAATGCAATGCCCTTGAGTCTTCGATACTATGAAACCGAACCGAATTCAGCTTGGAACTGGCTCGAACGTTGGTCAATATCTCGTTTCTGGGTACCACCTACACGCCCAAAAAGGAAGCCTCAGAAGAAACATGTGGGCCCACAAGCTCTTGAAAACGAAACGGGAAAATCCAAAAGAAGTATCAGAAAAGCTTCAAGTGGAGATAATGGTGCTTTAGAAACACATAAGCAGCCCAAACGCAACTCAAGAGAACCCACAAGCCATCACCAAACCGAGTCACCGCAAGAACAGCACCAACACGAACTGGAGAGAGCCAAACACAGTTTGAGAAAATCCACCACAGAAAACGAGAAGCCAACAAAAACCGTTTCGAATTCTGCAGCACCCGATGTTCCCAAGGACAAAGTAGTAATTTCTACTGAAAACCCATCTGATTCTGACATTTTTCTGACAGCCAACGAGCCATTTGATGTGCCAAACGATGATCATCCTCTTGTTGTGGAAAATTGTGAGAAAATGGAATATAATTCAATTTTGCATGAAAAGTTGAGCTCAAAGGAAGATGAAAACGGGAAGGAGAATCAGAAAATTATAAAAAGGAGATCTCTTGAAAATATTTCACAAAATTCCTCAAGCTTGCCAAGCTATATGGCTGCAACTGAATCTGCAAAGGCAAAGCTTAGAGCTCAAGAGGCGTCTAAACTTAGTGAAGATGTGGAAGAACAGGGTTATGTTAGGCGACATTCATTGCCTGCTTCTACTAATGGAAAATTGAGTTCATCATCGCCTAGGGTACAAAAGCCGGTGCAAGCTAATGGAAAGGGAAATAGCAAAAGTAATAGATTTACGACGTCGTCAAGAGATGGTAAGTTGAATAATATTTGAATATTTCTTTGCTTTTGTTTGTGTTATGCCATCATAGCTTACTTTTCAAATTAGATTTTCCATCATATAAGATCAAAAAACATTTACGAGGTGTAGAAACTTCGAAAATGTTTGAATATGCTCAAGGCTAAACACCCTCTTTACTCCTAATCATAAATTTCCCCCCTCTCTCCCTCTCTCTCTCTCTCTCTCTCTCTCTCTCTCTCTCTCTCTCTCTCTCTCTCTCTCTCTATCTCTCTGTTTATGCATGATGGCTTTTGAACTGGTATGAATCGTCGTCGACTCTGTTATATTTCCTTAGTTTTTTGTATATTTTACAAATGACATTTTATGTAAACACGTATCACGATTCAGATAAGGGACTTCAGCCCGGATGGAGGAGATGAGAGTTCTTCAGAGTTTCATACGGTTCTTGTGCAGTCTTGTGTTCAACGAAAGTCGACTCATAGTTCGATATATTATTCGTACCTTGTGTTTCTCTTCTCCAGTTCAATGTATAGTCATAGTTTTAAAGAGTCTTTGTTGTCTAATTTAAAATCGTGCTTTATTTAATTTGTCTTTCCCTCACTGTTTATCAACAATGTAAAAACTGTCCATGTATTAATGCTGTACTAGTTTGGATCTCTAAAGTCGTGTTTTCCTTATCTGCATTACATTTCACATCAAGTTCATACATGAAAGCAGGTGATAATATTAAAACTGAAGTTCTATAACAAAAGACAACAAAAGAAACCCTGAAGTTTCTCATGAACTTGCACCTCATGAAGGACTTAATTACATTTTCGGTCCATAACTTGTTTCTTGTATTTTGGTCCCAACCTGTTTGGCTTATATAATTTACATTCTATAAGTAGATTTGAGGACCTTTTCGTCTAATTATAGGATATAAATTGCAAAAGTTGACATCCAATAAGTTGAAAAATGTCTTGAAATTGTAAAAAAGATCAACTTATATGAGATGTAATTTGCAAAAGTGATTAGTATGAGACCAAAAATATAATTAACTCTCTCATGAAGCATCAATGGAGTTCGTTATATGTATTATAGATATCTCATCTAGGGGCAATGCTAAAGCTGGGTTCTGAAGTTGAAGTTCTTGCGACACTTGTTTCATTGACGGTCTAGATTTTGGGTTGAGATTCAAGCAAGAAAGTGCAATGGCCACAACACGAACGACAGCTTGGGCCACAGTCGGCTCACTTGGAGGTGGTATTCGCTCGTCTAAGAAATCTTGGAGCATTAAGTTTTCAGTAGATCCTCGTGTCATTGATGAAAGAAATTCTCCAGGGTGACTTCCAAAGATCGTTTCTAGGGCCAGCACGCCGAAGCTATAAACATCGCACTTTTCTGTAACGATCATGGTGTAAGCTAGCTCTGCATTATCAAGTTCATCATCAAAACAAGAAATTGATTGATGGTGTAAGGTGAGCTGGATCTCGAGGCCGATAGCTAGAATTACAGTGTCCTCCCGTATAATTATATATAATTAAATAAATACTCTCTCTTGGTATCAAAATTACACGTACTTGGAAAAAAAAATTAATAATTTCTTTAATTGGTTTCATAAATATGGATGATATCCAAGTTTGTTAATAAACCGTCCAGTTCTCATCAAATTTTGATGATCAAACCTGAGTATTTGTAATTTTGATATCAAGAGGGGAGGTTTGTGTTATTACATGTAATTAAATGGACAAAAAGTGTAATGCCCTTAAATATAAATATAGTTAAATAAGAAGTTTTAGGATACCTGGGGCAATATAACCATGAGTTCCTACTGCTAACGTTCGATTTGATGAATCTGGATCCAACAACCTAGATGTTCCGAAATCAGACAAACAAGCTTCGAATTGCGAATTCAAAAGTACATTATTACTGGAAACGTCCCTGTGTAAAATTGGCGGGTTGCAATCGTGATGCATGTAGGACAATGCCTGGGCAATGCGCTCCACCACATTTACTCTTTTGATCCAATCCAACTCCCCAACTTCATTCGCATCGCTCAACACACAAAACAAGCTCCCTCTCTCCATGTACTCGTAGACCAAAAACATACAGCGCTTGTGCAAACAAAACCCAAAAAGTTTCACAATGTTCCGGTGCCTTATCTGTGACAAAATCCTAGCCTCTGTCCTAAAACAATTGTTGAACGTTGGATCGTCTCCTTCCAGAGCGTGAAGCTTTTTTAAGGCAACAGTCCTTCCATTCGGCAACTTAGCCCTGTATACACTACCATAGCCTCCAGTTCCAATACAATAACGAATATCAAAGTCTCCCGTTGCTTCAATAATGTCCTCAAATGCAATCTTCCCGTCATAATTCCATATCTTGAATATGTCGCCATGCTTAGTATCAAGCGTTTGGCAACTCTTTTCCTTTTTCTTGAGATGGGAGACGATCAAATATCCACCACAAACCAACACCAAGACCAAGACCAATGCCACTGCGAGAAAAGTTACTATGTAGCGTCTAAGTGGTTTTCCGTTATTGAGGCTTACATACTGAGGAGGATGATAAAGGGGAGGAGTAAAACCCGAAGGGTAATTAAGTAACTTTTGGTTGCCGAAAAATGAACTTTTAGGGAATTTATCCCAAACAATACGTGGGATTCGACCCTCCAAATCATTATGGGACAAATCTACACTTCGCAAATTGGAAAGAGATGAAGGGACTTCACCAGAGAGATTATTATGGGAGACATTAACCGTAAGCAAGTATGCATTTGCATGATCTCCCAAATCAGATGGTATCTCTCCAGAAATTGAATTTCTACTCAAGTCCATCACATGCATTGAAATTATCCTTGAAATTCGCAAAGGAATTATGCCACTCAAGTTGTTATTAGACAGGTCAAAGAATGACAAATTCAATAAAACTTCAATGTTATACGGTATTTGGCCCGTAAGTTGGTTCGATGAAAGATCGAGAAACTTGATACGAGTCAATGACAAAAGTGAATACGGAATAGGCCCGTATAAGTTGTTCTTTGAAAGGTCTAAGTAACCTAAACGGTTCAAAAGCCCGATTTTCATATCTATAAGGCCCGTGATTTGGTTTCCAGCTATAGATAAACATCTCAATCTCATTAGACCATACACAGACAAAGGAATTCTCCCATATAAATTGTTAAACCCAAAGTCCAAATCAACTAGATTCTCTAAATCTCCTATACTTCGTGGAACTAAACCCGTGATTTCATTTTCAGGAACCCTAAGTGCCTCTAAGTTAGTTAACAGGCACAAACTAGATGGAATCAGGCTGGTGATTTTGTTATATCCCAGATTCAAATCAACTAGGCCCGTCATGTTTCCAATCTCACCTGGAATCGGGCCCGTGATATCATTATGAGCCAACAACAAAGATTTCAATCTTTTCAACCGGCCTAAGGCTGAAGGAATAGACCCACTCAGGATATTCGAATTCAAAACCAAAGTAACCAAATTCTTGATATTCCCAATTCCGGGCCTGACAGGCCCGGAAATACTATTAAATGAAACGTCTATGGTTTCTAATTTGGTCAGGTTTGCTAAAGAAACAGGCAACTCACCTGTCAGATAATTACCCGACAGATTGAGATATGTTAAATTAGAAAGCTCACCAATTTTTTCAGGTATACTTCCAACGAGCCCGATTCTTGACAGATGGATTCTTTCCAGGCCTGGAAAAACGAGCAAGTTCAGATCATCGAACGAACATTCTGACAGGTTTTTGGAGCCATCCAGGGTGATCATCAGGACTTGTCCGACGCTGCTGCATGTTATCCCAGGCCACTTGCAATGATCTGAGATGTTTTTGGAGTAGTTATCCCACCAGCCAGTTGAAATCAGGGCCCGTGATTCGGAGCCCGTTGAAGATTGCGAAGCAGATATTGTTAATGATATTATCAGGAGTTTGATGATTGTTTTAGCCAAGGAAAGAGCCATTGGAGAAACAGAGAAAGATGTATATCTTGAAGTGTGAGAAGGATGTGTTAATTCTTGTTTTCAATTTATAAGGAAATAAAACACAGTAATAGTTTTTTCTTGGACTGGGGAGTTACTAATTTTTCGAAGTGTTAGTCAATTTTGATTTCGACGTGCTGTTTAATTTTCCATGGACTTGGCGAATTAAGTCTTTTTAGGTAATTATATGGTGCTTTCTTAAATAATTTTTAATCAATAATAGACTCGATTTCTTGAGAAAAATGTTGGACGGATAAGTTAATGTGGACTCACAATTTTTTTACCTTTTTTTTATTTTTTATGTTTGATTGATTTTGAAACTATTTATTTTGGTATGCAAAATTTATAAAAATTGATGGTCTTTGAATATTTCAATCTTACTCTGTTTACCCAAAATCCTAAGTCCAACTCTGATTATAATTATGGACGAATTACCCAAACTATCTAAGATTTATTGCATTTACGAAAAATATCTTGAAATTTTGAAACCTTACATTTACCCCTGTAAGGTTTTTCAGGGGGTTTCAAGATTCTTTTTGCATTTTTAGGGGTATTTATAACTTGTAAGGTTTCAAGGTTATAGTGGTGCATTGATTTTTTAGGTACCTCAACGGGTTTTTAGTAATTTTTCCTATAATTATTGGCTGATTAACAAGTTATACATTGTGCAATAAAAGAGACAATCTTGATTTTCTATATTGACTTAACATTATGGCCAATGACAGCAAACAGTCCCCAACTCATCCAGATATTTTTATATCTGCATGTAACATGTATCTCTTACATCGACACATACTGCATATTGATAATGATACGTACTATATGATACAAGAATCAAAATCTATCTATTTTTTTCTCAAAATATAAAAAAAATAAATAGATACTCCTGAATTAATTGAAGGGAGAATTAGATATAAACCCACTAAAGTTTAAATTAATTACAATTTAATCCATTAGCTTCAGAAACTAAAAAAACTCTCCGACATTTTGCTTCATGTTGTGTAGTTTCAAGGAGTTATTTGTAATTAAGCAAGCTTTTCTGTAATTTCTTAAAGAAGAAGGACTAAATTGTAATTAAGAAAACTTCAGGGGTAGTAAATACAATGTGCTCTTAATTGAAATTATTTTGCTGTTCGGGCCAGGGCCAAAGCTCCTGGTTTTCTTGAATGCCACTCATGAAGATGTTGTAGAACGGCTCATTCGGCGCGGGATTATCAATCCTGTGGCCCTGGATAATATTATCAGGCCTTGATGAACAGTCAGGATTGATTGAATCAGCAGGGAAAACATTGATGATGGGGTTTGATTTGTTATAATTTGGATGATATAATATTGTTTGGGTTGGGTCATATTCATCTGTTGATGTTTTTGTGTTAAGATCATTAATATTCCAAGAAGCTGCTTCGCAATTGTCTCTGTTGAGGTTGATAGTACAGCTTGATTCGATTCTTTTTAGGGTCAATAACTGCAATATTTGAAGTTATATAAGTTAGAAAATTTTAGTTGGATCTGAATATCTTCATGTTTGGGGTATTTACAATTTGCCCCCTTTTAGTTTTGAGAAATAATAGTATGCCCTCTTAACACTTGAGAAAACTTGCAAGAGTTAAATTAATTACCTGGGATTGAAGCTCTTTATTCTGTGACTTGAGATCATCATTATGAGCCTTAATTGACTCAAATTTTGTCCTCAATATATCATAATCTTTCTCTAGTTTCTTAGTCTTCCATCGGGCCCTTCTATTCTGAAACCATATCGCAATCTGTCTGGGCTTCAGGCCCAAAGCCCGAGCCAACTGCATTTTCCTGTCGGGCCCCAATTTATTGCCTAATTCAAAACTCTTTTCCAAGGCCCGTACCTGCAGTGACGGAGTCAGAATTTTTTTTTCCATACGCTAAAATTAAATTTTATAACATATAATAAAATATCTTGATCAAGGTTAATTTTCAATATAAGGTTAATTTTCAATGCTAACATTGAAATGCGTTAACCTTATATTTTTCGAATATTAGCATCGAAAATCATGTAGGAAGGTTTTCGGTGTTGTTTTTCGAAAATATAGAGTTTTCGATCTTTGCAATGACAAGGACCGAATTTAAAAAAAAAAAAAAAAAACTATACAAAAGACCTGCTCAAGATTTAGTCTCCTCTTCTTCTCTCCAAGAAGTTGATAGCCATCATCGGACATGTCATCGTCGGGCTGCAATTCATCGGCCCGGTCCAGCCCGGAAAACGACATCGTTCTACTCGTGAGAAACTGGGAAATATCTGAAATTGTTTCTTCGAGGATTATATATAATTTTCTTTTCTTAATTTTTTCATTTGCAGAAACAAATTAAAAGAATGAGTAAATTAATACGGTACCGTTTATGCTTTGATGAGGAGATGTTGGTAAGGAAAAGTTATGGCCATCTTCATAGCTCCTGAACATGGATTAATTCTGCAACACTTTCTGAACAATCTGAGTCTATGAAAGAGAGAGAGAGAGAGATTTTGAATTTATTGTTTTTTTCTTTTTTCCTTATTTCCCTCGAAAATATGGTATGAACTGTTGTATTCTTCGAACCTTCTTATGTAGTTTCCTTCTTTTATTTTTCTTACAAGATTTTAAATTTTAATATTGATGTGGACAATTATTGATTGACTCTCTTGGTTAAGGACTTAATTGATAATGTAAATGAATGTAAAACTAAGCAGTTTTTTGGTGGCCGAAATCATCCGAAAATAATTCCAAATGAAAAATTATAAAAAATTTGGTGGTTTGTCAGAAAAAAAAAAATCATATAGCAAAATGTAAAAATACGAATACTTCGAATAGGCGTTAGTTGGAACGTTATATAAAACATAAAATAACTAAATTGTATTAGAAAAAAGTAGTAGCAATAGGGTGAGTATATATAGATCAATCTGTAGCTAGGTCCAGAATAAAATGTTATAGGTTGTCTCTTTCCCTTATTTGGTGCCTGTTATTCTTTATCATCCCTTTAACAAAATGTTGAATGCAGAAATCGTATTTGGCATAGGATATAAAAAATAGATAAAAAGAGAGAGAGATTCGGAAAAAGATGGATAAATAAATAAATAGATATATAGATACAAATTAGATGATGATTTTGTTCCAAATATAGGGTGTAGTCGAGATTTTTAAACTATTTAAACATAATATTTCCTCTTGTGTTGAGTATTCACAACAAGAATATCTTCCCTTTTTTTTTTCTTTTCTTTTTTTCATTTTTCACTTCATTTTTTTCTCTATACTCAGCGTCCGGCATATTTTCAATTGACAGCGACTCCTAACTCAATTTCCATCCAAAAAACCAAATTTAAACCCTAAAATTTGTTGGTTTGGTACGCTCTCCCACTAGACCAACTAAAAAATTCTTTTTTCATCAACATAAATATTCAAGAAAGATATTAACTTGTGACTAATTTATCGATTCAAATCCAATCCGTTTAATACCCTAACCGACTTTTATATCCGAAAAATGCAAAATTTAAAATGGGTTAGGATTTTAAAAATTAGGATTTAGGGTTTTAGAGGTGTTTTGGTCATACCCCAAAAAAGCAAGCCTATAGAAGGTAGGGTGAAGCCTAACACACCCCAAACAGGGAATTGAAGTTGAACCGAGTGAATACTGATCACAAAATCTAATTGGAAACATTATGTCTTCATGCAAGGGATCTCTTAAACGTGCGTTTCTAAGATACAACCACATTAATTATTTTTTGAAGATGCATGAATTTGTAATTAAGGAACGAGTAATGAGGATTACTCTGATGCACCGACACAGATATAGCGATAGCGATCCGTACGACATATATTTTCATTAATGTTTATCACTACATAAGTATCTGATACTGTTGTCCGACAAGACAAAACAAAACACTGCATGTTATAGTTTTTTTTTTTTTTAAGAATTGATACATTATGTGTCAAGAAAATATCATTTTCCGTCCTATAACTCAGACAAATCAAAGAATATTGTTGCAATGAGACGAGTAAAGTATATATTGTTAATTGTAAATATTTATTAATTAATTGAAGTTATTATTATATTAATTGTAAATATTTATTAATTAATTGAAGTTATTATTATATATGTATGCATAATAATTCAAAAAAAAAGAATTAAAATGATATATACGTATGTAATTATATGTTGTGATTTTATGTGACATGGGTTGTGGGTGTTATTAGCCACCACTACCATCATCACCTAAGAATAAGCTAATTCACATGGGAACCTTAGTTGGAATGTTTTTTGTTTTATTTCTCTTGCAATTTCTATATTTCTTCATCACATGCTAATTTCTTGTGCCCATGTGACTTTTTCCAATAAATACTACTAATTTGTACATTAATATTTTTATGTGTTTTCGTTGAACTACTTATTAATTAAACCAAAGAATTGTTGTTTTATTCCCACTAATTATACATGTAAAATTAATCATATAAGGGCAAAAGTCTAAGCTCTAATTAATTGCTTGGGTTAACAAATATGACATTTTCGCGTAAAATTGATCAAATAAAAGCAAAAGTTATAAGCTCTTGGCTTGACAAATATTAAGGTTTCTTTTTAAAATATATTTTTTGTTTTTTGTTTTTTAAATTCTATAGTATTTTAAAGGGTCAATTATAAATACGCCTACAACTTACACCGCTTACAAAAAACACCCCTTGAAATCTCGAACTCTTACAGATAATTCTTGAGGTTTGCAAAACATAACAATCACACTTTGAGACCTGGAAATATTGTAAATGCCTCCAAAATCAATGATTGTCCTTTGACATTTTAAAAATGTTTTAAGGTTTCATTGCATACTTTGACATTTACATTTAAAAGAAGTCCTTTGTTAGGTGTCCGTTAAGGTTTCATCCTAATCTTTTTAAAAAAAATTATTTGTGAAAATACCCTCATTTGGGTGGGAAAGTTCTGCCCGTTTTTTAGAGAGGAAAGTAATGTCGTCAAGGACCATGCATTGTAATATTTTCAAACGTAGGGGCTCATTTTGTTAGACGAAAGGTACCTTAATAACTTCTTTTATAAAAAATTTATAAGTAAGAAAGGCCAATACAACTATTTATAAATTTATTTAGGTGTAATAAGGTCATTTTGCGGATTTCATTAAGTCTTACAAACTATGGACTATTTCAAAGACTTATATGTAATAAACTAAATAAAAGAGACCCAAATGTGATTATAACAAATCATAAAGGATCCAAATGTAAAATTCACTCTATTGTAAAAGTAAAAAGTAGTTTGAGTAAAGCTCCAACTAATTTTTCTTGACAATTCTATAAATATTTGAAGTTTCTGTGAAATTTCTAAATTATTTAATTAAATTTTTAATTTTTTTTTTAACCAAGAACTGGCCAAACAAATTGTGGAGTTAGGAGGACCCCCTCGTATATTGAAAGCTCAAATGAAAAATTCAAAAAATACATCAGTAAAGCACAAATAATGCCTACAAAGAGCTTGAATGCAACAAGAAAAATACAACACAACTAAGCCGTTATAAAAAAGACACAAATTTCGCACTTGGAAAGACTTGTTATTCCTAAAAGAGCAAGGAAAACTACGACGACCAAAAGTCTTCTCAACCTCATCTTCAGTCGCATAAAATTTTTAATCAAACACTCCGATTTCTATTTTTCAAATTTCCTCAATTTAAGTTTCATTTTCCACACACTCCAAAGTCCAAACTTTTACTCCCAAGATGGAATTTTATATATATGACCCAGCTGACCGAGTCTTGAATGTATTTGACAAGCAGCAATGCTAGAATTAAAACTTCCTAATTTGGGCTGGACCCCTAACCAATGCAACACTAATGGATCGCGAACACGTCCAATTAACGCCACTAAAAATTAACAATAATACCTAACTTTTTTTTATAATTAAACCGACGGGAATCGTAGAATTTTTACATATTAAATAATCCAAACTTTTTCGACCAAAAGTGATATTTAATATATATAATCGATGCAACTAAAATTCTTTTTTTCCCCAAAAATTTATTTTTTAAATGACATTAAATTTTGGGTGAGATTTTTTATTCACAATAAATAAATCCTACTCACGTTCCTCCACGGGTGTGGGTTCCCTTAAGAGGGAAAAAATTTATAACACGTGTCTAGAAAGACCGAAATATATATTCTCATTAAAGCCATATGAGATACATATGACTTAAATTCCATAGATTTTCGGTAAAAGAGTCTATTAGTTCAAGTTGCAAACAATTTTTTCCATTTTTCATAATTGTGAAATTATTGAATGTTTATGCATACATCACACACAATTCTACATTATTAATATGCTAAGATGTATGGGACATTGTTTTTAGTCTGATTTTATTGTTTGGGATCTTCAATTGAAAGTTTTGTTTACTCTAAAGTTCGTAAAATTCTTTGATTTATGCTACCTGTTTTATCTTTCTAACAAAAAAAATCACACACAAACGCGGGGAGAGAGATGTGATCAATTAGTACACAAGAAGTAAAATTGATCATAGAAAATTAAATTAAGTCTAGGAGATCTCCATATCTAAATACGATATTATCCCAAATTTTACTTACTACAATAAAGCTTAAATTAGTTACAGATGCATGATCTCAATATGCGCAAACCCTAGCTAGAATTAAAAACATACTTAAATTAGTTAATAATATAATTAATTATTAATTAACGTCCTTAAAGTACTGATCATGATCATGAGATTCTTAATTAATTAATTAGATTAAAGTCCTAATTATTGCAGCTTCGGGGCTATCAGAATCTATGTTAGAGAGCAGCTGCGATATCCTGGCACTCAAATCATCCATCTCTCTGTGCAAGCTTCTGATGTAGTTGCAAGTTTCTTGTAGCACTTTATTTGCTGATGCCTGCAGCTCCATATCATCAATTTAATTGTGTTAGTCAAATTACACTTTCAAATCACAGAGTATGGTTTAATTACACAAACATATCCTAATAATTAATTTCAAACAAATAATTTTGATCCGACTTAATGTCATCGGATAATTAAAGTCTGGTTTTTATTATATTTTCTAACAAAATGAAACTATAAACATTATATGAACGTGTTTTTTGTCATTAATATTTTTAACGGAAATTAGCTAGAATTTAGGGTATGTTTTTATAATTTTCTAAATCTTATAGTATATTTGCGTAATAATTAGACCAGGCCTCAATGCAAGATACGTGTGAGTGTAATTAATATCCCAAAAATATGAAAATAATAATAATAATAATAATAATAATAAGTCAACTACCATCTGAAGTATTTTTTTAAGCAAAACGGTCGAATATATTAAACCGAATCAGAAACAATCAATTTCCAAATGAAATTGGAAATGTCAGTGGAACCAATTCAAGTCGAACCTGTTTTCCGTGCACTGTGCCTTACTATACATACTTGAGTTAGGTGAGTCGTACTTGAACAAAATAATTAATATTTATTGTCATTAATATAATTAATTAATTAGCAATATTATATATACATAATTAAGTTGCTAATAAACTTATTTATTAGTGTACTCAAAGTTAAAACATGCAACGTGCGTGTGTCAGATATAACTATGCATATATATGTAAACATTTTAATTAAAAATCTATTGAATATGTATGTATATAGTAAAATATTCGAAATACCATCGAAACTTTCAAACTTTACAAACGCTTCCCTGAAAGGAGGTATTTGTAAGGTTTTTCAGGGTATTTATAAGATTTTATTTACATTGTTACATTTTCGGGGAAATTTTGTAAGGTTTTTACTTTTTCAGGTTGGATATTATTTCAAATGTTTAAGCAAATATCAGGGGTTTGACTAATTATAAATCCCGTTTATATATTATTTTTAACTCAAATATATATATTTTACCAAAGTAACTAAGTATTGAATAATATGCATTTTGTAAATATGAATTAAATTCAAACTTATCTAATTCAGAGAATAATTGGGTCAAAGTATTTGTACTATGTTAGGCTAGCTCCAGACATGATATAACATTATAACTATACCTCTTAACGTCAAAGAATTCATGTTTTCTACATTCACAACATTTTTTTCCTTCATGGCCTGACAGTAGGGAATAGGGATCACTTCATCAACACCAGAAAATTTAACTTTTATATATTTCCTCAAGAACTCAAAATTATTATGTAAAAAAGTTGCAACTGTTAATTATGTATATATTAATTTAAGATTTATAATAATATAAAAAATAAAATATATATATGTATACCTTGTTGGAGCGGCTGGAGCTGCGAATCTCTGGTAAGAGTTGGTGCAATTTGGACAAAAGTTCAATGATTTGATCATCTGATATGCGAGAAGTAGTCCCATTTGACTGTCTTGATGACCTTCTGCTAGACATGATCTCCTATTTATATATAATATATTCTGTTTGTGACTAGCTAGCTAGCTGGCTAGGATGTAGTTAATTTAAACAGCAAGAAACTGAGAAGACTTGGGAGAAAAGTACGTTTAGCAAGAACATGGAAAAGATCAGTCTTACAAACACAAAAACACAGACATAAATGCATACATATATAGAGTGGAGGAGTAGTAGTAGCAGTAGAATTGGGGAAGATAAGCTAAGAAAATGATAAGTAATTAATGAGAGTGCTATAAATTAAGTTGGAATTGGACCACAAGGAAAGAGATCAGAGGGAGAGAGAGAGAAAAACAGAGACAATGGTGTTGAATATGAAGAAGACAAGTACTGCACTGGAGAATGCAGTGTTTGTAGGGCATTTTATTTCAAGATTTTAGAGATGAAATTCTTACATATAATATTAAACTCATTTGATTAATATTTTAGCTTTTTTCATTTTTCCAACTAGGGCTTTGAAATAGGGGTTTTTGCATGGAAGAACCGGTGAAAACTAGCTATATCGTTCAAAGAACTCCGTGTTTTCTTCTCTATGACATGACTTATGTGTTCTCATAGTCATATATAAGATACGCACCGGTAATTAAAATTGAATATGTAATAAGTTGCATGCACCATATCCCTTATATTAAGAAAAGGTTGTAACAAGAGTTGTGCAATTGAAGATGTGATAATATTTAGGTCTACTTAGATACGTTTATTATATTTAAGTCCCTGTACTGGTCTATATTTGGTTAAATTTAACTTAAAACGTGTGTCCTAGGCGATATCCAATATCATTTAATTTAACTTATATTGTATACAGTTAGGTCCCACCACTGATTTAGAAGCTAATGCTGATCAATTTATGGACCTATATATAATATAGTTATCTAAATATATATAGCAAACATCAAATAGCCATATGTAATTCTCAATTTAATATATACTACTTTACTGTACTACATAGTTTTCTGTACAATTAACTACTTTGAAATGTGATAATAAGCTAGTTATTGTACTAACAAATGTGGGCCTTGGTGTGTATGTCTCAATATGCAAGACCATGTGATCATCGGACACTTATTAATTAACCCATAACATATGGTGGTTCAATTATTAATTTTATTTATACTTTTTAACTAATATATAACACACTAATGCATTGTTTCACTATTAGAAAGTTACCATTTATGTAAGAATTTTGTCACTAAACACACTTTGTGAAAATTAAATTAGTTTGTAACGTAACGAAAATGTTTTATTAATTAACTAATAATTCTATTTTGTCACGTATTGAGAAAGTATATGATAGATTTCTTAATCAATAAAATAATTGAAATTTTCATTACTAACAAATTATCAGTAATAAAGAATAAAGTAAAGAAAAAATGAATTTTTCGTCCGTAAAGATGGTGCTTTCTTATAGTTATGTACTTATGTTTTCATACTAATAGAATGGGACACTAAATTCTTACATGGAGCAATTAGGTTGGGAAGGTCTCCTTAGTTAGGCCTCGTCGGTATCCAAACTCACCTCTAACTGGAATTTTATAGTACACGAGCCTGGAAAAAAATCGGTCTACCAAATAATTATCATCCTTCTACATTTTAAATTTGGTGCAAGATCTCAGCTTATAACAGTACAGCGTCTCAAATTGACTAAGATGTGTCTCCTACTATACATATATAGTTTGCAGGAAAGTTAGTTCGAGTACAGGCCATTATTAATTCTGTCGATTATTGTTGTCTTGACTTTGTACATTCTTGGAGTAAATATAAGATACGTGTCGTCGTTGAAGAGTTCAACTTCCTCACGTTCTTCAACCATATTAGTGTAAAAAAAAAAAAAAAATTATCTAGATCCGACCATCTACAGTCGACTAGTTATCTACAGTAATTAGTCTCCTCGTTGAACTGTAGATACCTCAAAAGATGGAATAACTGACTAGAAAATTTAAGATTGCTTTATATATACCCAAACCAAAGATCGAACACTGGCGTATAGTTGAAAATGAATTGGTATCTTCCACTCGACCAATAAAACATATATATAATACAGACATATCAGTAATGAGAATCCACAATTTAATTATTTAATGTTTCTCGTCTCCCCGTGGCAACGCGTCCCACCGCTGAAAAAAAAGAAATTCTTTTTATATACATTCGACCTACTGTTGGTCATATTTCTCTGTATCGAGAAATCGAAGAAGCCATATAGGGGTTTTTTCAGGCCTGTTCATAGGGTACCTAACTAGGCTAAGGAATTCTACCATATAATTTAAGTTTATTGGTTTAAAAGGTAAATCAATGAATTATTAGAAAGTTCACTAAAATAGAAGTGTGATAGATATGTGGATAATTATGAAGTTTTGTACAGAGAGAAGATTATCAGTGAGCATTAAAAGGATATCTTATAGTATGTGGTCATATTAATATTTTGTTTCATATAGAAATGAGTCAAAATGTAATGTATATAACTATAATAAATTAGATAATTGAAGAAAGAATTATCTAGAATTGAAAAAATAAGTTGATGTAAAATAAATTGGATGGGATCGAAATTTTTCTAGATTCCATCAAACTAATTAAGTTAATAAAATTCTTAAGAGGACGAAAGATTAAAAAGAAATTTGGAGGGAGTCGAGGCGAAAGAATTGAGACTTTTTTTATATATAAATAATTCTATGCGGTGGCTCCCGCTGGTATATATATTATCGCCCCTAGTTAAGTACAACAAATTTCAACAGTTAGAAGGGTTAGTTCACAAAACTCACGTGCACGGCACATTTAGGCGAATATCAAAATAGAATATTCTGCTGAAAAGTAATCAAGAAAGAGAAAAAAAATCATATAAATTTAAGTAACAGAAACGACCCAACAACCAGTTCCATACTCCATGCCTAATAATAAATGCAAATGTTCGGTAGCTGGAGTAAATAGTACTTTCATCTGCATGCATGCCAGCAGAAGCGTATCTAAATTAAATTAAATAATCACTTTGAAGATTTTATTACATAGTTTAAAAACTATTGAAATTTTGGAAGATTGCAACCAGAAAAAAGAATTGTGTTATGTCGTGTGACATTTAATTTTTGGGCTAAGTGATGATCACATGACATTTATTCACTAGTCACTATACATGTTGGTGGGTTGACCATAAAAGAGAGAAAGATAGGCTCATTCAACAACTCAATCATCTAGTACAACATTACCTACTCGTGTTTCGTAGCTCGATCGGAGGTCAAGATTGTGGTCCGACGGAAAAACAAATGTCATTCGTATGTTATCATACGTGAATTGCTCAGTAGTGTGGCTTTGGCGATTTTATAGGCATTTTGAGCGGAAATCATAGGATTTTGAATTGTTTTTAACTGAGTAGGTGCGACACAAATATGCCAATGAATGCCCGATAGTACGGTGGCCATCACAGCCGTCTGCAGCGAGTTTCTCCGGCCAAACTTTTTCATGGGCTTTTTAAATATCGGATCGATTTTGGAATCGATACAACTTTTTCGACTAAGTGAATTTAGACGTTTTAATATGTTCATATCGGACCAAAGTAACATTATAAATTAAACCAACTAACACTGTACTTAGAAATCTCAAAAATAAAATATCATTATCGTAATTAATATGACTTAATAGTGATAAATTCTCATATTTAAGTTATTTCCAATTTAGTATAAACATACAACAACAATAAAAATTGCAACACTGATTAGCTTATTAACTTTCGGTTAGTGCTATAAGTGTATCACTAATTATTATGAATAGTCATGTCAATTTTATCATAATTTTTATCATGATAATGTAGAAAATCAGTCTATTTATATAGCAATTTCTTTCAACCGACAAAAAAGAAATTAATCTATTAATTAATATGTACCCAACCGTGTTGCTATATATATATATATATATATATATATATATATATATATATATATATATATATATATAATATTACTAAAAAAGGTTTAGATAATAATATTTCATATATTACCAATAATATGTATTATTTCTTAAATGATAATAATGTTAAAGTTTCTTAAAATATGATTCAATTAATATTTTCAAAAATTAGTACTTATATATAAATTTTCCATAACGATTTCTCGTAAGATTTTTTCTGTCGTTGTATATAAATATATGCACTAAATAATAATATTGATATTTTTATAGCTATATATAAAACAACAATATATTTTCATTTTTTTAGACCAATTTTCTTTATATAATTATTACTAATTTGTATAATTTATCCTGTAGGTTTATTTATTTTATTTTATTAAAAATTGAGATGGATAGATATTAAACAAAATCAGAAATAATTTATATATGATGTACGAGCATTTCTGAAAAAAATCTTGTTGTATCGTATGGGTAAGACACCTATTTAGCGGTAATATTGAAAAAATATATGTTGTATTGTGCTTGAATCCGTATATTACAAAAACATAATACATATGATACACGGATACTTCTAAAAATTCTATCATGTCGTGTCGTGTCGTGTCTGACACCGTGTCAGACACTTCTCTAGTGTAAAATATCGAAAAAAATATGTGTCGCCATATCTGTGTCCGTGTTTCATAGAATAATACAATACATCCCAAGTAAATACAAAAAAATTAAAGAAGGGTCAAATTACATAGGGATCCCTACAGATTATCATATTTATATATAGGTCCCTCTTGTTTCATTTTTTACATTCTAGTTCCTTGACCGGTCAGCCGTTAGTTAGTTCCATTAATTTTCTGTTACTGTTGTGTTCGTCTCATCGAGATATTGGATTTGGAATATAAATTTTTCTGATTCAGTGAAAAAACAGGAAATTTGGACTATACACACAATTGAAGGAAAAAATTGTAAGCTTATACTTTCCTGTTTCTTCACCAAATCAGACAAATTTATAGTTCAAATTTATCGTCTCGATGAAAGGAAAACAATAGTAACAGAAAATTAATGGAACTGATTAACGGTTGACCGATCAAGAAACTAAAATATAAAAATCAAAACAAGAAAGATCTATATATAAATATAGCAATCGATGAGAACCCTATATAATTCTCTCTTAAACAAGTTGACGCAAGCAGAAGTCGCATTGGTAAGTTTCTAACCCGAATGAGTATCCTATAAATATGATTAAAGAGACAAATGTACGACAGGATGTGGGATTAAAGGGGGTTCCCACATCGACGAAAAAAAAAAAGCGTTATGCTGTGATCAATAATGTCGTGTTTTGTTTTCCTCCTTGTTAGAGACATAAGCACGAGACTGTTTCAAGTTTCATTATCAAAAATAATGTCACATGCCTTTCCCCACCACCCACCACAGGCCACGTGCTACTGTTTTATTTATTATTATTATTATTATTATTATTTTAGAAAATTCAGATTTTCTAAATCTGGCAACTATTAAATACCCATGCTTATGTCGACCCACCATGTCACATGCAAATCTCATTGTTTAGAAATTAAATGACAAAAAAAAAAAAAAAAATTGCAAAGAAAAGTTTATAAAAAAACATAAACATCATCCGTACACCAAGAAAACTTGTTTGCAGATATTGTTCGATTTGGGAGAGTTATCAAGGAATATACCTCACGGTTTTAAAACGCATCTATAAGGTAAAGGTATTCACCCTTATAAAAAAGGTTTCGTTCTCCTTCACAATCAATGTGAGACACTATAGTCCTCCCTCCTTAAGGAGACTAGCATCCTCGCTAGCACACCAGCCCGGGCCATGGCTCTGATATCATCTATAACAGCCCGAAAACTCGCTTGCAGATATTGTTCACTTTGGGAGAGCCCTCAGGGAATACACCTCGCGACTTTAAAACGCGTCTACAAGGTTTCCTTCTCCTTCACAACCGTTATGGGATACTATACCGAACATAAAGGGGTCCAGAATTTTTAAGAAATATATTTGTGTATATATAATACTCAAAAGTCAAAATATTGAAAAATTTCTATTTGGTATGTTAATGGGGCCGGTTACCACGTTGTTTGTCTCTACAACAAAACGAATTATATTTATGAGCTTGACAAACTCAACTTGATTCAATTAATTGATTTAAGGGTTACTTGCATAGAAACTCCAACAGAATATTCAATATTATAATAGATTTATATCATAGTAAATATTACAAATAAGCCCATTGAAAAGTTTTGGAAATTACAGAAAAAAAAAATCGGTCTCAGGTTTCAACGTTTGAAGGTGAGCTCGAATATTTTAATTAATATCAAAAAAATATAATTTGCACAAAATATTGCTGGTATAAATGAGTTATATTAAAATTGTGTACATGATCAAACCGGCTCGTGAAACTCATGATCCGATTTGATTTAACTTTTTAAGCGTTCAAGTGTGAGTTAAGCTCCAACCGAACCGGCTTATGAAACTCATGATCTGATTAGATTCTTCTTACATAAGACAATTCCATTCAATTTACATACAATTTAATTTTAGATATAGTATGTAATGATTTGTTTTTTCAATTTCTTACTCGATTTCTTTTTTATTCGGGTATTGCACAAGTCAGTAATATGACTGTAACCTATGAAACGGACACGGATACAGCGATACGGACACGACACAATATGGATATGGCAACACATATTTTTTTCGATATTTTACACTAGACATGATAGAATTTTTAGACGTGTTCGTATATCATAGAATATAACCCTCCTAGCCCAGATGCTCTATTGGCCAGAGTTTGATTGAACTATCAAAAAGATTAAAATTATTGGGGAAATAAAAGAAAAAAAAAACTTCAAATTATTTTCAAGCCACACGAGGCTGGCACAAACAAATTCTGCAGAGCACCTATCCAATTAAGTATCTAGGTCTTCAAAATCCCGTTTGCAGGTGATCCATTTCGATTGGGCTTATCTGTTCATTGAGTTGAGCCATTGCCCACAGGATATATTACTTTATGTTGGCTTGGGCTAATTTTAATCAAAAACTATGGGCCTGATGTTTGCAGAAAATTCAGACCAATATGAGGGCAGCCCATTTTTTCGATATGTTTTTTCATTTTGATGAATAAAATGAAGCCCACTTTTAAATTGTGGTGGGTCGGGCAACAAGTTTGATATTCTTTTTCTTTTTTTTTTTTTGGTCGAAAATCATTCAATAGCAAAACAAAGCAAATTTTGTATTTATAAAAATGGTACGAATACATTTCAATCAGCACAATTTTGTATTTAGAGGTGTTCTGCTGAACTCGTATTCCCTAGATTTACGGTCCAGATTAAAGAGGTTGGATCTAATGAGTGCGTGTTTTAGAGATGTACGCCTAGAAAAATTCTCTCAGGGTAATTTATGTTAAGTTCGTGTCCTGGGATGAACGACCTAAGTTTATTGAAAATGGATCCCAGTTGAATGTCAATCCTCATATGACTGGAAATCTCACTTATAGTTTCTATTGCAATAGCTTATTTGATGTGTTGGTTCCTCGTTATAATTTTGGTTTCTTTTGTTATTAGGCATTATCATGCCTTAGATTTGATCATGTTCATAACTTCGCTTTTGTACAATCTTTTTTTTTTCTAATAATATGATTTCTAATTGAAAAATAAATAAATAAAAAAAAGCCAACTAATAAATACAAACTAACATAATTTGCAAATCAATAATATCATCAACTAACATCCAATTATTACCAATTTTTTAAAAATTTCTATCTCAATCCTTGAAAACCGGGGCGGCAACGGCTACCAAGCCAGCTGTTTAATTTTATTTTTTATTTTTTAAAAATATTGAAGAATATCAGCCTTTGAAGTAAAATAAAAGATACCTTACTGATTTCAAATTTGAATTATAAATATCCTTCCTCCAAACCCTAGCTCTTCGCTCAGAACATTTTCATCCAGAAGCGTCTTTGTATACGCCTCTGGTTTTTCTCTCTCGTCTTCTCCCCACTCTTCTCTCCCTCTGTTTTAGATTTCTCTACCGTTTCAATTTCGTACCAAAAACAGCCAAAATGAGAGAGTGCATTTCGATCCACATTGGTCAGGCCGGTATCCAGGTCGGAAATGCCTGCTGGGAGCTTTACTGCCTCGAACACGGCATTCAGGTACGCGTTATTCTCTTTTTAGCGGTTGATTTTTTAGATCCGGCGGTTTGTTGCTGTAATACATGTAATTTTACCAGATCTAGGTTTTTTGTATGGTTATTTCGTTAGATCCAAATGCATTTCGCTTTTTTTCTTAATCCGCCTGCTTGTACCGTTAGAAATGATAATGCCTTTGTGCGTCATTATTTGTTATAGTGTAATTTTGTCAGATCTGTTGAAATTTGAACTTTAATTCCGCCCTGGAAGTAGGTCTAGAGACATAATTGGTAATGTGGATGTTTCGTGGATAAGAGAATCAGTTAGTGAGGAATTGTTAGGCTTCTGTGATTTTATCAGATCTAGTGATATGTTTGATTTTAAATAAAGTTAAATCAGATCTAGTTATCTCGTGACGTTAACTACTTCATTTTGATAAATCTAGAGCGGTATTCATGATCTGTACTTCATTTTGATTTGCTTTCAGATCTGGCGGTATCAAGATATTATGTGCATCCTATAAATGAAATGATATTGCTGTACTGAGTTGTTTGGTTTCTGAAACCCCATCAGATCTAGCAACATTTTCATTTACACTTCCTAATTTGTGATTTACTCTTCATTTCAGCCTGATGGCCAAATGCCTGGTGACCACACCGTGGGCGGAGGTGACGATGCCTTCAACACCTTTTTCAGCGAAACTGGTGCTGGGAAACACGTCCCACGTGCAGTATTTGTTGATCTCGAGCCCACTGTGATCGATGAGGTCCGCACAGGCACATACCGCCAGCTCTTCCACCCAGAGCAACTCATCAGTGGCAAAGAAGACGCCGCAAACAACTTTGCCAGGGGTCATTACACCATTGGCAAAGAAATTGTGGATCTTTGCCTTGATAGGATTCGCAAGCTGGCTGATAACTGTACTGGACTACAAGGGTTCTTGGTCTTCCATGCTGTGGGTGGTGGAACAGGATCTGGGCTTGGATCCCTTCTGCTCGAGAGACTTTCAGTCGACTATGGGAAAAAATCCAAGTTGGGATTCACCATTTACCCTTCACCCCAGGTTTCTACTGCAGTTGTTGAGCCCTACAACTCTGTTCTATCAACCCATTCCCTTCTTGAGCACACGGATGTTGCTGTTCTTCTCGATAATGAAGCTATTTATGACATCTGCCGCAAATCACTAGACATTGAGAGGCCCACTTACACCAATCTCAACAGGCTCATTTCTCAGGTACTATTTTGTCAAATAGTGTACCTAATATATATATATATATATATATATATATATATATATATATATATATATATATATATATGTATGTATGTATGTATGTATGTATGTATGTATGTATGTATGTATGTATGTATGTATGTATGTATGTATGTATGTATGTATGTATGTATGTATGTATGTATGTATGTATGTATGTATGTATGTATGTATGTATGTATGTATGTATGTATGTATGTATGTATGTATGTATGTATGTATGTATGTATGTATGTATGTATGTATGTATGTATGTATGTATGTATGTATGTATGTATGTATGTATGTATGTATGTATTGATTTGATTTGATTTGTATATATTTTCAGTGTATTGAAATGCCATTAATATCTAATGTTGGAGAGTTACGAAAGCTTTCTACAACTAAGAACAATTCTAAGAATTCACCATTATGCTAAATTGCACAATTCACCATATAAACAGTATACATTCGATTATTTTGCATCTAAGTTGTTCTTTCGAATAAATTCCTCCAGGTGATTTCCTCCCTGACTGCTTCCCTCCGATTTGATGGAGCCCTAAATGTGGATGTGAATGAATTCCAAACCAACTTGGTCCCCTACCCACGAATCCACTTCATGCTTTCCTCCTATGCTCCAGTCATCTCCGCTGAAAAGGCCTACCACGAGCAGCTTTCAGTTGCTGAAATCACCAACACCGCCTTTGAGCCCTCTTCCATGATGGTCAAGTGCGACCCCCGCCACGGCAAATACATGGCCTGCTGTCTCATGTACAGAGGAGACGTCGTCCCCAAAGACGTCAATGCGGCTGTTGCCACAATCAAGACCAAGAGAACCATTCAGTTTGTCGACTGGTGCCCAACTGGGTTCAAGTGCGGTATCAACTACCAGCCACCGACGGTTGTGCCAGGTGGCGATCTTGCCAAGGTTCAACGGGCTGTTTGCATGATTTCGAACTCGACAAGTGTGGCTGAGGTGTTCTCAAGAATTGACCACAAGTTTGACCTGATGTACGCAAAGAGGGCATTCGTGCACTGGTATGTGGGTGAGGGAATGGAGGAAGGTGAGTTTTCGGAGGCAAGAGAGGATTTGGCTGCATTGGAGAAGGATTACGAGGAGGTCGGTGCTGAAAGTGCTGAGGGAGAGGATGATGAGGGTGATGAGTATTGAAGGAGCCAAATTCTCTGGTTGGGTTATAACTGTTTGTGTTTCTCCCATTGTTATGGTTTGTTTGTGTTGAATTATAATGTCTGGTGTTGAACAATTAAGGTTCTGTATTACTGTTGGTTACGTTGTTGGATTTCTGTTATGTGGATGAAATCTATGTTGTGTTTTGGCTTTTGTTGGATTCCATACTACATATCTGCATCTTTGTTTTGAGCATTTGTTTTACAAAGGTTTTTATTTTATTTAACAACACTGCTTACATATATACAAACCTTAACTACACGTACAGCTAATGCACTATGCACATATCTTTGCTTTTTTTTTTTTTTTTTGATTATGTACAGATAGTCTGTTTGTTTCTACTATATACATCTGATTTACAGAGAAGATTTTATGCAAAATCATCCCAAGAAACTCAACCACTGTAAGAAATGGCAGGACTAGTAAATATGCTTAATCTCCAAACTCCCCAGCCTTGGTGCGTCTTGGGCAACTCAAAACCTGTTTAATCAAAAGGTTTAGAAAACAGTAATATTTTTTTTTTTTTTGCTTTAGGATAAAAATAATAAGATTCAACATTATATATAAAGTCTACCACTTTTGCTTTAGGAAGTACACACAATCAAAATCATGTTGAATTACAAACCTTGATTTATTTAATAAGCAGCTCTTCCACTAAGAGGTGAAGCAGGCAATAAAGGTTTTGAGAAAACCATAAACTGTGCTACTCCGAATTTATCTTCCCCAAGATGCGAATCTTCTGCTCTAATCCTCAAAATCTGATTATGGGCCTGCACTTTGACACGCCTAGTCCTCTTCAATTTCCCAACCACCACCTCCGCCACCCACTCCGGCGGCGGCTCCACCATCTCAGCCGAGGACCACTTGATTTCTTGGTCCATCTGATCCGCCGCCGGTGCCCACACGGAATATTCCTGTGAAGGAAATGCTCTATTCTTCTCAACATTATTGTAACTACTCATATTCTTGTCAAAGAATAATCAAGATTACTTATAATCTATTTATTCTTCAAGATGAATTATATAATAATGTAATATATGAATGTGATATGTGAATATTAGTGGAGGAGAGGTGGTGAGTTGGGCAGAATAGCTGGCTGGCTTGGAAAAGATTGCAGTTAGGTTACGTTTTTTCATGGGAGTGAAGAGCTTCTGGGTTCGTGACACGTGTCCTTGTGGTAAGAAAGAAGGAGATTCACGTGTTGGATCCCTTCAAAACTGAAAACTATGTGTGGATGATATATTTGATTATGTGTAAAAATAGTACCAATAGTTTATATGAATTGAATGAATTCCGATAGTATAGTGAGACGAGATACTAAATTCCTTATGTACGGTTTAGGTTTAAATTTTAACTTGTGTATGAAGTAATTGGATCGAAAGAGTCCTCCAAATTGAAAAAAAATTGGATAAAAACAAAAAATAAAATAAAATCTAAAATAATTTAATATAAACCCCACAAAACATGGGCCGAATTATAAACATTCTTGGATCAAGCCACTTAAAAATCAAAATATCTTTTGGGCCAAGCCCAGTTTACTTCATAATGGGCTGAAATTATGATCTGTAAAAAGAGGTTTAGGGTTTGCACATATATCCCGCAGATCATCTCTCTCGCCACTCTCTCGCCAGTCTTCCTAAGCTTCAGCCGACGCAGGCATGGTTCACGTCAATTTTTACCGCAACTGTAAGCTTTCTAATTCTACTTGTGCAATCTCTCTGTATTTTTCTCGTTGTACAATCGATTGTGCATTTGCACACGTACATTTTTCTTGTTGTTACATCTGTGCTCTTCATTGTGTTTTGAGGTATGGTGAACATGGGATCGGGATTTAACAGTTTTTCATGTGCATTCTGTGTTACTGTTCTAGAACCGATGGAAGATTTTCAGATTTTGCTTTCACCTTGAAGCCTGATTATATTCCCTTTGGTTTATTGTGTCACTTTTCGTGAGCTTTGTTAAAGATCTCGTAAATTTGAATTTTCTTCCTCAAAATCAAAATATTCCAGCCCATCAGAAAATGAGAAATTAATGCTTTGTTTTGATTTGTATTTGTCTTTTAATAGTTTTCGTTTCTGGAGCAATTCTCCATGTAATTTCATGCTCAATCTAATATGATACTTTATTTTTCCTCTTTTTTTTTTTTTTTAAATTTCATTTGCTGTTCCTAATTCATTGAGTTAAATGAAGGATCGGTATATTTATCTCTAATTAACTTTTTATATAGATGGAAAGACCTTCAAGAAGCCTCGCCGCCCCTATGAGAAGGAGCGTTTGGATGCTGAGCTAAAGCTTGTTGGAGAATATGGGCTTCGTTGCAAAAGAGAGCTCTGGAGAGTTCAGTATGCATTGAGTAGAATCCGTAACAATGCTAGAATGCTTCTCACTCTTGATGAGAAAGACCCTCGTCGTATCTTTGAAGGTGAGGCTCTTCTCAGGAGGATGAATCGGTATGCACTTTTGGATGAGAGTCAGAACAAGCTCGATTATGTGTTGGCTCTCACTGTCGAGAACTTTCTTGAACGCCGCCTTCAAACACTTGTATTTAAAGCTGGAATGGCTAAGTCTATTCACCATGCTCGTGTGCTCATCAGGCAGAGACACATTAGGTATATATTTTATAGAAAAGTATCCGATTTGTTGCTTACTTTAGTTGATTTTTTTTGTTGTTTTATAATTGATTTTCTTGTTTAAGGTTGGGCTTCTTGATTGTTTATGTTATTTTTCGTGGAAATTAAATTCTGAATCAGAGTTAGGGTGTGTTTGCAATCACTAAATAAGCACCTTTTCCTTTCCGCTTCTTTTCACCCCTTTGTGACTGTTTGGAAAACCAACTTCTGCTTTTTAAGCAGAAATATGCTAGAAATGCGAAGCACCAAAGAACAACTTTTAGATTCAGCTTCTAGTTTGGTGTTTGCTAACTCAAAAAAAGCTGCCTTGTTGATGCTCTCTGCTTATTTTCAGCACTTATCTGTTGGGAAACCAACTTCTGCTTTTTAAGAAGAAATAAACTAGACATTGGAAGCACCCAAGGCCATCTTTTAGCTTCAGCTCCTAGTGTAGTGTTTGCAAACTCAAAAACATTGTAGCACTTTGGTGCTTTCTCCTTATTTTCAGCACTATGTGAGTGTTTGGAAAATCAACTTTAGCTTTTGAGGTTTGATGATCTACATAGAGATGTTGTGATGTCTGACTATTAGTTCTGAAAACTCGTTAATCCTATAGTTTAAATGATCTAAAATCCATGATCTCTTTTGGTTTAAATTTGAAGTATACATATACATCTCATTTCTTTAGTATAATAATTAGTTTCTTTTTTACTTATTATGATTCTTGATTGCATTATTTTGATCGATTTTTTGGCAATTTCAGGGTTGGAAGACAAGTTGTGAATGTTCCATCTTTCATGGTGAAAGTTGACTCACAGAAACACATTGACTTCTCCCTCACAAGTCCGTTTGGTGGTGGTCGTCCTGGAAGAGTCAAGAGAAGGAACCAAAAAGCTGCTGCTAAGAAAGCTGGTGGCGGTGGTAATGAAGAAGAGGATGAGGATTAAGCTGTTTGAAGATAAAACACATAAGAATGTTGTTTCCGGTACTTTTCTTTATTTTTATTTTCGAGAAATTGAATCTTTTGTTAAGGTCGACTTTTCATTTTTGAATTTTTGCACTCTTATTGTTCCCTGTGTTTTTTGTGTTTTTGGTAGTGATATTTTAATCTAAGAATTTTGTTGTTTAAGTTGCACTACGAGTATTTGGTGCTTTGTGGTTATTAGACTTTGCTGATTTTGATGTGAATGAAGACAAAAAACATGATTGTTGCAATAACAAGAAAACTATTTAAAATTTATTCCTTAAAAATATAAAATTTGTTAGAATGTTTTACAAAATGATAAGGACTAGTGTTTGTAACTTTTTTAGCAGTAGAAATATAAGTTGAAATAAGCTATAGGGCTGCAGCAGCTTATAGCTTTTAACTTTTAAGTTATACCCATAAATAAACAAAAATTACTTAACTTTTTGAGAGAAAAAATATTTGCAACCTAAAATTAGTTGAAAATAACTAAATCCATACATTGATTTGCTTGTCTGTGCATTACTAGAAATGACTGAATATTTGACTAACACTCATCTAATTTAAACTGTCAAAATACTATAGCTGCCCTGTTCATTTTTCAGCTACCATATTGTCAAAAAAGCCTCTAAGCTACGTCTTTGAATACCATTAGTTTTTTTCATTTGGAAATATTGACAAAATTGTGAACAAGACTGAAAACAGTAAGGATGGAACTATTCATCGTCATGCTCTGTATCATCTTCCTCGTCCTCGTCCTCCTAATTAAAAATCAAACAACAGTTATAAACTCATAACAAATAATTACACAAATTTGGAAAATTACAAAAACATACCATGTCAGAATGTTTATTACATCTGTTGAAAGTGTAGTTTTTTTATTAAGGTTTTCTAACGACTATTTTCAAATCGGGGTATGTTTCTGTAATTTTCCAAACCTCAGGGGATGTTTATGAAATAGGAACTCCAAATCCACTATGATGACTCCAAATTTTAAAGAATATTTGGTACCTCATCTTCCTCAGAATCATCATCATTGTCATCTACCTGTAATCATATATTATTGGCTAAGAGAAGTGCATGAATATATAAATATGTACGAAGTTAAAAAGTATAGAAAAACATTACATTGCTAAAATATTTGATGGGGTTGCTCCATAAGTCGTCCTTAATTATCTCTGCCACCTGAAATTTCAAAATAAAAATCGTAATACATATTGCTAAATAGCATAAAATTAGTTCTCTTTAATTCCAATTTTTATTGAATCCCTGTTTTTCTCACACAAATAGCTTAATTATTTATAAATTATTACCTCATCTAGCTCAACCTCTGCTCCGTCTTCTGGTTGAGTCTCACTAAACCAACTAAAGAAGCTGAGATTAAAAACACAATTTTGCAAGAATATTAAATATTTATAATCCAAAAAATACTTCGTTTTATTAATATAATCGGGGCCATTGTAAGTCTAGTAAGAAATACCTCTGCTTAGATAAAGGTCGTTTCTTTCCTCTTCCCCAGTTGCTGCTTCTTTCAACAGGGCACTAAACATGACAAAAAGTAAATAAATGGACGAAAAATAAAATAATACAATACTTTAGGAAACATCTCTGAAAATTACCTTCCCATCCTTCCACTTGATGGCTGTACCATTTACACTTAGAGCTCCTACTTCAGAGAAATCAATATTCTTAACAAGCTTTGCATCTTCAAAGAAAGGGTTTGGCTTGAAGGTCTGAAAAGCTCGCGAAAAGTGCACAACCGTAAATATTCAGAAAATTCAATATCTTGATTTTTTTAGTTAAAATTTTGTTCAGAAAAGAATTCAATGCCTTACAAATGTAATGCAATATCCCGCCATCACGTCTTCAAAGTCGTTCACATCGAGGGAATCCAAATACTTAAATATCTAGAACAGAACAAACAAAGGACAAAGTTAAAGAAAATATGAATGTTTTTAATTCCATTAAGTTAAACTAAGTTTTCTAAAATTGAAATAATAAGAAATTCTCTATTTTAGTGTGACAGACCTCTTGATCTTCCTCTGATAGGAGATCTCCTAGCACGGGATGGTTCAACAACTGGAGCGAAAGAAGATAGCAATGCATAAATTATTTTTCATTCAGCTCAAGATAAATCAATAAATTTTTTTTTTTTTTAATTCTCAATGATTAAAACTAATGCAGTTTGCTTTACTTACAGCAGTTAACCAGAAGTCTTCAATGGAGCTTATTATTTCATTTCTTTTTGCATAGACAGGCTTTCTCATCTCATTATACTTCTTCTCGACCTCCAATAGCATCTTATTGGCTTCTTCGTTGACCTAAGTAAAAATGAATATATGTTTGAAATTAAATCAGATAAGAATTAAACATAAACATTTTGCAAAATCAAACATAGAGGTCTGAAAAAAAAAATATCAATCCATAAATAAACAATAATCACTAATGCATTGAGAAATTTCATCAAACACATTACTACAGCAGCAACCAAGAACAGTTGAGTCCAAAAAAAATCAGCTTTAATAAAGCAAAAACAAACAGAAAAGTAAAACACATTACAAATTCAAGAACGTTAGCCCACTAAGTTAAAATTCAGAATCAAATCACACCCACAACCCGAAAAGGGAAAATTTAACGAAAACGCATAAGCCCATAAACTATTTCAAAGTTACAAATACTTTTCAAGAAAGGTTTGACCTTTTCAAGTTCATCTTGCAAATCTTCAAGCTCCTCGAGAAGCGCCTCTTCACGCTCCAATTCCTCGCCGGCTTCCGCCGCTGCTGTTCTCGATTTCTTAGCTTTCTCCGCCACCATCTCCGCCGAACCTTAGAGGTAAATACTTAAAAGCCCTAGTACACGTTTGTTTGGAGGACTATATTTCTCACATTGTGGTGTATATATATGTGTATGTATAACGTATAGGCAGTCTCGTTCAGAAGGCAAGTGTTGGAACTTGGAAGAGTACAAGGAGAATATCAAACTGAGTGCTTTTACCATTCTACGTCAATCAAAAAACGTGGTTGTATGATAAAAAAATACAAGAAACGTTTTTAACCCGAAAAAAAAAAAGAAAAAAGAAAGAAAAAACAAGAACGTTTTTGTTTACCGTCATTTTAAATGAATGTTGGTTACTAACCATTGTAGAAATTTGTGAGAGACAGTAAAACTTTCGGGAGTTAATTATTAATTTCTGAAACCTTATATTTAGATTTTAGACCATATCTCACATGTACTTGGTAATTATCTCTTAGATTAATTATATCAACATCCCTCAGAATATCATATATTTTGATTGTACCCTTCTTATTTCAACATTGATACTTACACCATCAGACAAAAATATAAAGTAAATATGCAACTAAGACATCTAAATGTAATACAAAAGTCCTAACTCCAATCGAAATAATAGAACTTCATAATATATTAACTTTAGAAGGGGGAATTTGTAATTTCAAGATTGACCACCTATGATGCGCAGATACTTTTTAAAATCCTACTCTGCCGTGTCGTGTCGTGTCGTGTCTGATACCGTGTCGGACACCTTCTCTAGTATAAAAATTCGAAACAATCCTGTGCCACAGTGTCCATATCGTGCCGTGTCGTGTCGTGTCAGTGTCCGTATTTCAATCACTACAGTACGGTCCATAAGCCTTTAGGGGATGTTCTGCTGAACTTATGTTCTCTAGATGTACGATCCATATCGAAAAGGCTAGATCTGATGAGGGGGTGTCCAGAGATGTACGGTCCGTAAAGATTCCCTCGAAATGACTTCTGTTGAGTTCGTATTCTGAGATGAACGACCCAGATATATTGAAACCAGACCCCAATTGAATATCAATCCTCGGACGACGGGAAATGTCGCTTATAGTTTCTATTGCGACGTCTGTTTCATGTGTTGGTTCCTTTTTGTAATTTTGGTTTCTTTATTATTAGGCATGGCCATGGCTTAGATTTGATATAATGTTGATGACTTCAAACTCTTTTGTATGGTGGGATGATTTCTTTTTTTAATAATATGATTTCTAATTGAAAAATAAATAAATAAAAAATAAACCAACTAATAAATACAAACTAACATAATTTGCAATCAATAATATCATCAACTAACATCCAATTATTACCAATTTTTTTTTTAAATTTCCAATTCAATCCTTGAAAACGGGGGGGGGGGGGGGCGCGGTTACCAAGCCGTTTAATTTTATTTTTTTAATTTAAAAAATATTGAAGAATATCAGCCTTTGAAGTAAAATAAAAGATACCTTGCTGATTTCAATTATAAATATCCTTCCTTCAAACCATACCTTCTTCGCTCAGAACATTTTCATCCAGAAGCGTCTTTGTATACGCCTCTGGTTTTTCTCTCCCGTCTTCTTCTCACTCTCCTCTCCCTCTGTTATAGATTTCTCTACCGTTTCAATTTCGTACCACAAACAGCGAAAATGAGAGAGTGCATTTCGATCCACATTGGTCAGGCCGGTATCCAGGTCGGAAATGCCTGTTGGGAGCTTTACTGCCTCGAACACGGCATTCAGGTACGCGTTATTCTCTTTTTAGCGGTTGATTTTTTAGATCCGGCGGTTTGTTGCTGTAATACATGTAATTTTACCAGATCTAGGTTTTTTGTATGGTTATTTCGTTAGATCCAAATGCATTTCGCTTTTTTTCTTAATCCGCCTGCTTGTACCGTTAGAAATGATAATGCCTTTGTGCGTCATTATTTGTTATAGTGTAATTTTGTCAGATCTGTTGAAATTTGAACTTTAACTCCGCCCTGGAAGTAGGTCTAGAGACATAATTGGTAATGTGGATTTGTTTCGTGGATAAGAGAATCAGTTAGTGAGGAATTGTTAGGCTTCTGTGATTTTATCAGATCTAGTGATATGTTTGATTTTAAATAAAGTTAAATCAGATCTAGTTATCTCGTGACGTTAACTACTTCATTTTGATAAATCTAGAGCGGTATTCATGATCTGTACTTCATTTTGATTTGCTTTCTGTAATTTTATCATATTAAGTGTCGAATTTATGTAATTGTGTCAGATCTGGTGGTATCAAGATATTATGTGCATCTATAAATGAAATGATATTGGTGTACTGAGTTGTTTGGTTTCTGAAACCCCATCAGATCTAGCAACATTTTCATTTACACTTCCTAATTTGTGATTTGCTCTTTAATTTCAGCCTGATGGCCAAATGCCTGGTGACCACACCGTGGGCGGAGGTGACGATGCCTTCAACACCTTTTTCAGTGAAACTGGTGCTGGGAAACACGTCCCACGTGCAGTATTTGTTGATCTCGAGCCCACTGTGATCGATGAGGTCCGCACAGGCACATACCGCCAGCTCTTCCACCCAGAGCAACTCATAAGTGGCAAGGAAGATGCCGCAAACAACTTTGCCAGGGGTCATTACACCATTGGCAAAGAAATTGTGGATCTTTGCCTTGATAGGATTCGTAAGCTGGCTGATAACTGTACTGGACTACAAGGGTTCTTGGTCTTCCATGCTGTGGGTGGTGGAACCGGATCTGGGCTTGGATCCCTTCTGCTCGAGAGACTTTCAGTCGACTATGGGAAAAAATCCAAGTTGGGATTCACCATTTACCCTTCACCCCAGGTTTCTACTGCAGTTGTTGAGCCCTACAACTCTGTTCTGTCAACCCATTCCCTTCTTGAGCACACGGATGTTGCTGTTCTTCTCGATAATGAAGCTATTTATGACATCTGCCGCAAATCACTAGACATTGAGAGGCCCACTTACACCAATCTCAACAGGCTCATTTCTCAGGTACTATTTTGTCAAATCTTGTACCTATATATATATATATATATATATATATATATATATATATATATATATATCGATTGAACTTTTATATATTTGCATAGTGTGTTGAAATGCCATTAATATTTAATGTTGGGAGAGTTCCTAAGGCTTTCAATAACTAAGAACAATTCTAAGAACTCACCATTATGTCAAATTGCAAAATTCACCATATGAATAGAGTAGATTTGATTAATTTTGCATCTAAACTGTTCTTTCATCCAAACTCCTCCAGGTGATTTCCTCCCTGACTGCTTCCCTCCGATTTGATGGAGCCCTAAACGTGGATGTTAATGAATTCCAAACCAACTTGGTCCCCTACCCACGTATCCACTTCATGCTTTCCTCCTATGCTCCAGTCATCTCTGCTGAAAAGGCCTACCACGAGCAGCTCTCAGTTGCTGAAATCACCAACACTGCCTTTGAGCCCTCTTCCATGATGGTCAAGTGCGACCCCCGCCACGGCAAATACATGGCCTGCTGTCTCATGTACAGAGGAGACGTCGTCCCCAAAGACGTCAATGCGGCTGTTGCCACAATCAAGACCAAGAGAACCATTCAGTTTGTTGACTGGTGCCCAACTGGGTTCAAGTGCGGTATCAACTACCAGCCACCGACGGTTGTGCCGGGTGGCGATCTTGCCAAGGTTCAACGGGCTGTTTGCATGATTTCGAACTCGACAAGTGTGGCTGAGGTGTTCTCAAGAATTGACCACAAGTTTGACCTGATGTATGCAAAGAGGGCATTCGTGCACTGGTATGTGGGTGAGGGAATGGAGGAAGGCGAGTTTTCGGAGGCAAGAGAGGATTTGGCTGCATTGGAGAAGGATTACGAGGAGGTCGGTGCTGAAAGTGCTGAGGGAGAGGATGATGAGGGTGATGAGTACTGAAGAAGCCAAATTCTCTGTTTGGGTTATATTTGTTTGTGTTTCTCCCAGTGTTGTTATGGTTTGTTTGTGTTGAATTATGATGTTTGGTGTTGAGAACAATTATGGTTCTGTATTACTGTTGGTTATGTTGTTGGATTTCTGTTATGTGGATGAAATCTATGTTGTGTTTTGGCTTTTGTTGGATTCCATACTACATATCTGCATCTTTGTTTTGAGCACTTGTTTTACAAAGGGTTTTATTTTATTTAACAACACTGCTTACATATATACAAACCTTAACTACACATACTGCTAATGCACTATGCACAGATAGTCTGTTTGTCTCTACTATATACATCTGATTTACAGAGAAGATTACAAGGACTAGTAAAAATGCTTAATCTCCTAACTCCCCAGCCTTGGTGCTTCTTGGGCAACTGCACTCGTCAAAACCTGTTTAATCAAAAGTTTTAGAATAATAATTTTTATTTTTTAGGAAAAAGATAATAAGATTCAACATTATGTATAAAGATTCCATGTACAATAGAAAGTCTAAATCCTTAGGTAACTACTAATTTGATTATTATTTTCTCAATTATAGAGAATATGTCTGATGAAGTCGGTTTTTGGTAAGTGATCAGAATCAACCACGTGGCCTCGACCGTCAGTTGAATTTGTAGAGTGGAATCCGACTTTGACCTGAAAAGCACTAGCACTGGGTTACTTGTCCGGAGGGGATTGTCTCCGGCGTAACCCCTCCATTGAATTAAGTCAGTTATAGAATATGATATTCGCAAAGGGAGGATGAAGGCTGGAGCAATCAATTAGAAGAGCTTACCTACCATAATAAATGATGGGGGTATTTATAGGGTGGCTCCACACACACTGAGTACACTGTTTGTGTGTGCATTAATGGCCTCGACTGCAGGGCATTTAATGCTTGTGCGTCGAGTCAGATTCATTCCCTAAAAGGAATGATTGTTTGTCACTTCAGGCGGTACAGAGTACGGAAGGCAATCAAAATAGATACGGCGCAATTAATGCAGCTACAGTGGGGTCGACCGTGTGGAGATGGGACAGGTTCGAGCCCTTGGACCTCGACCCTCAAGGCACGCTCTTGGGGAGATATAGCGAGTCGAGTATCGATTCTCGAGCGTGGTATGGTCGAGCTAGAGACCTTAGAGATTCTACAGAGCCGTTATGACGGTCGAGCTATCAGGCCGAGCCATATGGTCGATCGCCAAGCTTGTTCTTGGGCCACGTGTGAGTTGACTCTGGCTAGATATACGTGGCGTTTGATTCTCTAAGATTGCGCCACGTGTATTCTCCGGAATATTCCCCATTAATGTCCTTAAATTACTTTAAAGTGAATTTCTGTGGAGATAAATCCAAAATTGGGAAGCACACACAAAAGACATTAACTATATACATATCTGAGTTTTTCCCTTTCAGCTTCATTATGAAGTGTTAAATAAAACAAAAATGCTGTTCTTAATCAGCCTGCCCCAGCAAATAGTCGTGATCGTACTCTTGTTCTCGATCCTGCTCCTGTTCTTGATTGCTGCGGGTTTTGTACTAGGTACATTAGTACGTTTGAATTTTGGTTTTCTCATATAGATTCTTTTTTAAATTAAATATAAATAAAGAGAAAAACAAATAAAAGTAAAAAACAAAAATTTGATGCCTAAAATATAATGTCAATTAATTAATATTAAAATGTGAATTGTTATCTTTTCGTAATTGTACTTATAAAATGTGTTTGATAAATCTAACACGAGTCAAGATGGCCGAGCGGTCTAAGGCGCCAGTTTCAGGTACTGGTCCGAAAGGGCGTGGGTTCAAATCCCACTCTTGACAGAAAAAAACTTTTTTGCCCCTTTTTGTTCACATTTGGACATTAAAATTTGAATTACTTAATAAATTAAATTTTTTGATCAATATCCATTACTTCATGTAATCAAAATATTAACATTTTAAATAAGTACTAAAATATCTATAATATCGCAATTTTTCTTAAAAACTTGAATAAGAATTTGATTAATACCCATTGTTTCCACTATTCCATTAGAAGGTGTAAATTGCCCAATTGTAGGACGCAAATAATAATTTTCAGTAAATTTTTTTCATGAATATTATATACCAAGTGTCCAGACTGCTTTCTTGGTACCAAAATCTGCAATACCCAAACTCGAAAAAAATAGAAGGGAAACCCAAAGAATATTACCTACCAAACCATCAACAAAATTAGTATATAACCATGTTCATTAAACCATGCAAAAAAATGCACCGACAGAACATAGATATATAACAAGTACAAAACATAAGATTGTCACAAGGATTGCATAATAAAATAAAGCAAGAAAAGTATTTTGTCGACTGATGAACATAATATTGCTAACTGATTAGACCAACAAAAATCAAACTTAGGAGGTATTTGAACACATAATGTTCCATATCCCTTTCATCATCATCATCATCATCATCATAGGCAAAATTTCTGTGAGAGCTTATAATATTGGTATGAAATCTGCCTCAGCAAATGCTTTGAATTTAGCTCTTGGAAGCTTGCTTTTCCTTGGCCTTCTGAATCTTCAGAACCTTCTTCACAATTTTCTGCTCTTCAACCAAGAAAGCCCGAATAATCCTAATAAAAATTGAAAATAAAGTGAAATATCAGGGAGTTTTTTGTATTTTGTGAAAACAGAGGGACTAAATTGCAATTGCCTCAAACCTTAAGATCAGTAGATGGTAAGGATGAAAAACCATAAGAAACAAATTATATATGCTGATGTCGACAATTTACTTTATCACATCAGCACGTAATTTCCTGATCAACAATATTTGATTTCAAGAAAGAAGTAAAACTAACCTCTCTCTGACAGCACTTCCAGATAATACACCACCATAAGGACGGTTTACGGTCCTTCGATTTCTTGGTAATCGAGACCTTTTGTATTCAGCAGGTCTCAAATGAGGAATCTGTATAATGCAAGAATATCATCAATATATAATGTATGTGAATGTCGGCATAAATTTAAACAGGATGTGGGAAGGATACAATTATGGCATCATCATTCATCAGTATAAAATGTGCTCAACATGTTTCAAGTATGCTCGTCATAACTTCATTAACTGCCATATTATTCTCAAAGGCAACATCATGTATTAAGGACATAGTAGGATTCCGGATAATGCAAAGTGACTTTGTCTGAAGAGAAATATAGATAAAGTAAAAGGTTATGCAAAAGCAATCAGAAAAAAATTCCTCCATTCCCTGATTCCATAATAAGCTAGTCCATCAAAACAGCGCAGTTTAAATTCTTTTTGCAAGTGGTCACAAGTCAAAAACTAACCATTTTCCTATCTTTTGGGCAATTATTAAGGATTTATCTCAATAACTACTAAGTCAAGCATGGCACTTCTTTGGTGGAAAAACCAGCACCTTTCAAATGTTCACCATTTCCAGAATTTTACCGGGAAGCAATCAAGCAGCCAACTGGAGCATCTTTCATGTATAATGAACAAAAATACCAAAAAAGAAACTATGTTGGCCCATGCATATGTAGGGCATAAACTGAAATCTCTACATCAAATACTCGGAAAATGGGAACGAAAGTACATACATCACCATCATTTGTGCTTCCGAACACATAATCTCTGGAAAAAAGTTTCAAATTTTTTATCTTAGAATACAGGAATGCTAAAAATATCCTAGATGAACAGACTAAACAATTAAATAAAGAAATTCAGTTCATGTGAGCTTCAGATGACTCATATACTCATCTGGGCAGGTCTAAAATCACAATGCCATTACTCTAAACATCTAACACTGGATTAATCTTAAATTACCATGGCATTAACCCATAAAATATCGAAAAACAGAGAGAGAGAAATACCCCTTGGATTCTCTTGCCAGTTACGGGGCATTTGGGTCCGCTAGCTCTCTTCTTCGTGGTCTGATACACCAGCTTCCCTCCTTATTTACCAAAAATTCAAAATAATAATCAAGATCAATCACAACATTTTTGAATAAATATCACGAACGAATCGTCGTCCAACTGGATTATCTTCAAAGACATCAAATTACCAGGGGTTTTGACAACTCTGTGCTGATTGGATTTGGTGGCGTAGCTGTGCCGCGTCCGATAAGTGAGTCTCTGCACCATTTTTGCGTGTTCGCTCCGAGCTTCCTCTCTCTATCTCACTCTCTCCTATGGATAATACCTCGCTAAAGTTTATACGAGTCAAAACCCTAGATCCGACGGCTCAGTTTCAAGTAAAAAATCGTGGTGAGACAAAGAAGACGCACTTGGTGAAATAACACTTCTCATCCATAAGCATGTAAAAGGAAATTATAAATTTAATAATGTACATATTAGGGGAATTTATATTTTACTATTTTCAAGTTTGAGGTATTTACAATTTAATCCATTTAATTTGAAAAATAACAATATAGCATCAAATATTTCAAAAAACTTAAAAAGTGTTCTTATGTTTCATTAAAATTTCTTTTAAAAATGTCATTATGAAAATTCACTATATGAATTACTTGTTTCACAGTGATCATTCACTTTCATATTGAGACATTAACTTTAAATTTTTGTCACTTAAAAGCACATTATTTGTGATAGTTTTCATATTATTACCAATCATTTTACTAATAATATATTTCTTAATGTAATAATAATGGTGTAAAATTTCATTGGCCACCAGATATTACTCCAGTGTGGAGGTCTGAGTTCGATTCCTTGTAATGACAAGAGTCGAATTATGTGCGTGTTTTAAATAAAAAACTAATGGTGTAAATTTTCATATTTTAATTTTTATTTTTTAATTTGGGCCTTGTGGTGAAAAATTAGAAGAAAAACAGACAAAAGATTAGCATAACACAACTGGTGGGCTTCATTAAATTGACGCCAAAGCCCATACAGGGTATTGTCCCAATAACTGATGCGACGTCGTTTAATGGGTTGAAATGATGCGACGTCTCTTGGGGCCAGCTCAGTCTATAAGTTTGATTGACTCATTCATATCCTATCATGCACAAAATACTTTAAAAAAATGACGGTGTAGAGTTTGATATTGTATTAGACATCATTTTTATGCTAAATATTGATACAAATTCATGTTATAATATCTGTATTGTTCCGTATCAGTATTAAATTTGTGTGTATGCATCACAATTTATATACTGACCCTATCTGTCACTATTTTTACTCGATCAAATTATTATATTTTCTTTTGGATAGATCTAAAGTACCAATATCACATAAAAACAAATATATGTGCATGTGAAGTTTAGATATGACAACAAGAGTCGTGTGAGAAGAGTAATAGGTAACATGAATTTTTATGTGTAATAAAACCAAAACTTAGCTTTCAATTAATCACTTTTTTTCTTTTACCAATCGAATCAAAGATTTTTTGTCCTCAATGGTGCCCAGCAACTTCACATTTTATCTTTTTATGCCACCTAATTTTGATAGAAACTTGTGATCACCCACCATGTAATCAATAATAATCTTTTTGTTTCCTATTGTACCAAAAATAATAAAAAAACAACAATAATATCTTTTCGATCATGCCCATATTTTGTATTTAAACTTGTGTAAATTATATACTATATAGTCAACAGTTTCTACAACCCTATGGTTTTATTAAAACTCCCAACTCTACTAATTAAATTCAAGTAGGAATAAGCTACAAGTTTGAAGCACCAAGAATGTAACATGCTTCTGGCTTCAGTTTCTAGCCTCTCAATTATTTTTATAAGAAAATGAAAGTTCATTGAAAATAATAAACGTTCTTCTTAGTTTAAGATGAACTAAGACTGAGAATTGAGAAACATTCTAATTAATTTCATAAAATTCAATAAGGAAATAACAAAAATGCAGGTTCTACGTAAATTTTCCTATTCACAAAGCTGATTCTACTTAACTTATTTTTACACCAGATAAGTTGTTCTCTGCTTATTTTTGACATGTTCAAAACCCTAGAAACTAATCTCATATCTAATTGTGAGAAAAAATAAAGTGCTTGATCTGATTCAACTTCTTTGCTCTGTCGGAATTTCCTCAAAATGCAACTTTCACTTCTCAAAATATCCTTCAGCTTTCTCTCCTTCTGCATCAAAATAATAAAAACGCAATAAATGATATAAAAAAAATCTTAAATTTTTTAATGTTTGAGTGCAAGTTCGAAAATTTTACGAGACGAAGCCATTTTTTAGGAGGGTAAATTTCAAGATTCTGATACTTAATAGAATATATAGTTTTATACTTTTATACGACCCCGGAATGAGATCCCACTAAATTTTATGACTATCGTTGTAGTTAGATGAATTTACAAACTCATCCTTGTAGTTTCAGAATTACAACACGGTCCCAATAGTTTCAATTATTTGGTAAATTATAACAGCAGGGTGACATGGTCCCTGTACAGGGACTATGCTGTAATTTTACCGAGACTAAGGGGATGGATTTGCAATTATATATATGATCCGAGAAATAAATTTTGAAATAATTTTAATTAAGTGGTAAGGGCTAACCTTTTGAAGAGCTTTTCGAACCTCTACAAGTAACTTGAGGTCCTCACTATTGTGAAGCTCAGGCAATTTCATTTTCTTGTGACCATTGATTGTGACAACGTTGCAATCTTTGTCCGAACGAACAAATAGCCAAAATAGTCTTATTGATTCCTCCACAATCTCCACTAGCATTTCACTTGTGATAACATATTCATTATCTCTATCTTTTTTCCTAACCTTCTTGTCTTTCAAGTTGTCCTCTACCAAGAAGCCAAAACAATTCTCAAAATATCAATACGAGCAAGTAAATAAATAAATGTAAAATAAAATATACGAATATACGATGACTAGGGTTTTTATCCTCACCTCTTATGAGAGGAATTTGGAGGAGATTACGAAGAACGCATCGGCTTCTGACATAATTTTGAACTCTCGGCCCGTGGAAAGGTTCGTCTTCCATGAACCTTTGCACTAGCACTTGGAATTGTTGGAACTCACCCGCAACCTCATTGTATCTATGTATTCCATTGGGATCGGAGTGCCATAATTCTAGGGCTTTTTCGTATTGCCAATGCAAGAACTCCCAGGATAGACATATATGTCCTACATATACGATCTCAATATCACCTTGTAATTCGTTGATGAACTTCTTGATTGGGTCGCTGTCGCGGCTTTTGGGCTTGAATAGCCAAGTATTTTGGGAGACGAGAGATTTCAGTGATGGGGTCGAAGGCTTGTGCTGCGGTGTTGGTTGGAAAGGATCCTTGAGCTGCAGAAAACCTGCAATTTTGAACGAGGGTTGTCTAGAGATTAATTGTCTTGTTTATTCATTCTTCTTATACTATAGGAAAAATTGAAAGCAAATTCACGAATAAAATGAACAATAATCAAGTAATCGAAAAGTGGACTAACCCATAGCATACATCTTTTGATAGTTCAAGATATCGAATTTTCTCATCATCTCTGTATAGCTCTTGTAGAATTTATGAAGCTCCCCCAGACAATCTTCATGCTGGAAATTCTCATCAATTTTCCAGGGCTTCGAATGATCATCCATTATCTTAGGAGACTCTGATTCTTCTAAAATCGTGGGCAAGCCCGTTTCTCGAACTTTTTTAAGCTCCATTTTCAACTGTTCAATCAGTTCTTGATGCTCCCACAATGACTCCAATTTATTTCCATCCCCTGAATCCGCCATTGATGAGTCTTTCAACTTCGATTTTTCAGAATCATCATCTTTGGATGCATATCCAGGATCAGTTATACTTTCCAAATTCACATTAAAATCTCTTTCAGATAAAAAATCCTCCTGCAAATTATCACTTTCTTCTAAATACTCTGGAAGATCCTGGTTTTCTTCCAGCCCTGGTAATTCATTCTTAAATCCCTGATTTTTTTCGGGGCCCGAAAAATCATTCTCTGATTCCTGATTCTTTTCCAGGCCCGAAAAATCATTCTCAAAACCCTGATTCTTTTCCAGGCCCAAAAAATCGTTCTCAAAACCCTGATTCTTTACCAGGCCAGAAAAATCATTCTCAAAACCCTGATTTATTTCAAGACCTGATGACTCATTTTCGAATCCCGATTTCTCATTTTCATCATTAACATCAAATTCTTTTCCAAAATCTCCATCTGACAGGAAATCATTCCTGTTTTTCTCAGACAAGAAGTGTGATTCGTCCAGAAATACTTGATTTCCCTGGAAATATTCCTTTTCTTCAACTGATTTCATCTTATTATCCAACATTTCTGTAAACTCCTGGAAATCCCCCGTTTCCTCATCAACTTCCACAAATTTTATGTCTGAAAAAACCTCGTCATTCTCATTTAATTCTCCAGTTTCATTACCGTTAATTTCTTTCACAGAAAATGTCTCCACTTCCTGAATGAATCCCCTGAGAAAATATTTCCCTAATGCGAACTCGTATTGAATTTCAGAATTAAACAGAGTACCTGGTTCTTCCTGGAATCTGTTAAATTCTTCAAAAGTTGGAAACTTGAATTTCATAAGTAACTCCGGTTTATCTACTTCCTCAGCATTAACATAACCCAAATTTCCAGGTTCAGTTGCATCTTTCTCAGCATCAAGAAGAATTATTTTTCCATCATTTTTCTTTAAAGAACCACCACGATTTCTCAGCCTGCATGCAAATAAAATATAATACTTATAATCAGGGACGAAGAAATTAAATAATAGGGCAGGTCAAATTGTAAATTATAATCTAATAGTTGCATACAAAATAGTTTGCTCTCTATGGAGAAATAACATTTATCAATTATCAATCAAAAGGCTGATAAAAATATGAAAAACCTGGAAATGCAGGAGGAGATGAAGCTGAATATTGGTAGAAGATAAATTAAAACAGTGTGAATCAAAGAATTAGAGCCCATTTTTCAGAAATCTGAAAAGATGGATAAACAGAAAACGTGTTTTTAGGGCAGCCCATCAAATTTAACGAGGTCTGTAAATTCAGATTGAAGCAACAATGGAAAACAGGGGAGGTTTCAGTTAGAGACTTAGCACCTGTAAAATTAATAAAAACAAAACTAAGAAGTTGAAGTCCGACCTAATTGGAGAATTTCAAGGGATTTGGAGATTAAAAGCACGAAATGTGGGGATGGAAGATAGTTACGCGCCAGCGACTAGGACTAAGTTCATTTCCCCTGTTTTGCTCTGTTCCTAGGAATTCTCCAGTCAGTTAAGAGAGAGAGAGAGAGAGAGAGAGACCCATTAATGAAAAATGATAAAGAAAGAAACTTTTTGGCTTTTTTGGGCAGATTTTAGCAGGATTATCAGTTGGGAGGTCAGTTTTTGTGCTGTTCTAGAGAGAGAGAGAGTGGGGTGAGATTGAAGGTTTACGTTTTTTTTGCATTCTGATTCATTTCATGTCAAAACTGAGATAATTGATGATGAGAAATTTTGGAGGAAAAAGACACACGAGTAGGGCCATTATCAACATATATTTTTGTGAACTTTACCTTAGTTTTCACACTTTTTCACCTCTTTTAATTCAATTTATTGACATTAATCCTTGCCAAGACATGTGTGTGGTTACAACTTACAATTTTTTTTTTAAAACTAGAACCGACCAATTCGATCATAGGGTTTTAAGAGACCATTACTTCGTATGTAAAAGCACAAACATTTTAAATTGGGAAGTATCCAAAATACATGACAAAAGCAACAAAACCAACAACAAAGTTGCTAAGCAAAATATAAAAGCAAAGATAAGTCTTGTGATATAAACACAGTCATCTCGCGGAGTGTAAATAACCGCGCTTATTCGTCGAATTGGAGGGAAAATCATAGGACGTCTTTAGGCCCGAGCCTCTCAAATTGAGCCCCAATCCATAAACTCCTTCGTGCTGACGAAATCTTTGCCATTTGCTTTGAAGTTATGACGCTTACGGACATGGCAAGTGCAACAATAAGTCATCAAAGTCCAAAAAATATTATTTGCCGAAGCATTGATATTTTATATAAAAATAACCATCAAGTACCATTTAGTCGAAACAATGATTTTGTATACAATACAACTTACATGTGTTCTCATTTTATCTTGAAATTTGCATAATCTTTAATCTACACTAATTTTTGAAATATTTCCTTGAGATTCACTATCTCACTTTCGAAGAATCACTATTTCTCGTTAATTTACCTCAAAATCTCAGGGGAGTTGGTCATTTATAGTGTCAAAATAGTAAAATATGTAATTTCACTATATATATATATAGAAGATATATTATGTTGCACAATATAGCGAAATAATTGAATCACTCTAGGTAGGAAGTCAACATGGATCTAATTGAAGTTATCAGACTCAAAATGATAGGTTTAGGGTACCAAAATGGCTTTTTTAGGACAAAAATGAATAAGATCTAACATTGGCAAAATACTCTATATGGAAGCCCATCATTTGAATGTTCTTAATAGATCATACTTATAAATCAAGCTTTTCCTAGTTTAAATTTTAGTTTTAGGATGTTCGTCTTAATTGAAACTCATTAGTACTTCAACTAGAAAAAAATTAGGTGGGAAACAAAAAATACAAAGCCTTTATTTTGTATTCATTTTAGAATTGAAGTTTGAGTTAGAAATTAACAAGAGATTTCTTTTTCATTTATATTTACCGAACATTTTTCCTTTCTCTTTTCTTTTACATCAATTTACACTTTGAGATATTGTTTGCTAAAATATGGATTTCCAGGTATTCGAAGTAAACAAAATTATTAACTGGGCCAGGCCCACTTCATAAATGTTTGTAATCAAGACCCAGTGAAATTTATGGGCCTTTAAGTGGTTTGTAACTCTATAAGCCCTTTTTGTACTGTGAAATCAAGGCCCTGTGAAATTTATTTAATTTTTATCTAATATACTTTTTTTTTGGTTTTAAGTCCATTTATATGAGTCGAGTTGGGTCAAACCACTTAGGTGTAAAACTATCCTGCCAATAGGGGTGGACGTTTGAATTCGGATATCTGGTATCTGATCCGATCCGATCATATCGAATTTATCCGATTGGATAGTATCCGAACTTTATCTTCGGATTTCGGATATCCAAAAAAAAAATTCGGCATATTGCGGAAGTATTAAATTATGTCACTCAGATGGTTTTTATCTAATATAGTTACTTTAATATAATGCATGCTAGCCTGTCACTAAATTCCTAGGTCTTGCTTAATAGAATAAAATACTATGTTTTTTCAATTTGAATAAATCCCAAATCTTCCAAAAGTTAAGTGAAAGATCTTTGCAACACGACAAGCTGTCTCGATGGTGATTGGTGACCTATTTCACATGATATTTTAACAAGATAATTATTAACAAATAATTTATTTACAATTAAAAAATAAAATGGTAGATCATAACCGATCGACCATGATCTGCTGTGCCTCCGCAATTTAATAGTCTACATTTTCTTCTGATCTATCTTATTATTATTATTATTATTATTTATTTTTTATTATGTTGGAACTTAGATAACTCGAAACTATATTTTTAGCTAGGTAAGATGAACAGTGAGCTTAATTACACACTGATATTCAACATTTTTGGAATTAAGGTAGAGCAATATTAATTATAGTGATCGGCAGCCTGCATGATTAAAAGGGACACATACAGAAGTCATCAATGTGCAGTTGACTTCTGTCGTAATTAGTTGAGTATATATTGGGAAAACGAGAAATCGCATTTTTCTTTCTAATTGAATTAATGCATGCATGGTCTGCATACTATATTAAATATTTCTCGAACAAAGGTCAACCTAGTTGAACTTGAAAGAGAATAGATACGAAATTGTGAATCAAGAAATTTAATTATTCTCGGTGCTATTACTTCTCGTTAATTCCTTTCGTCGTAATGCTAATTGAGTAGCTCACATACGTTCTTATTAATTAAACAATGCAGTTTCAGCTAACATTATCGGGTTCTTTGTTTTTGACATTGTAGTTTCGGACCTTTGATATATATATATCTATCTTATTGCATGCAATTTGCCTCCTCTTTAGGGGTCCTGACTCCTGACCTTCAAACTAATCAAGAATTCAATCATAAGTACGTAGGAATAGTTATACTCATATATCTTTAAATTTGATTTAATTATGTAAATATATTTTTTATTAGTTTGATATGATCGGTGACCGACGTACGTTACAGTATCATATACGACATGACACAGCATAATAACAGAAGTGTGGATACTTAATAACATTTATACCTATTGTATATATATCATTATATCTGTCAGTGATCATTAATCACTATATATTTGTGGTTATGATTAAATTAATCAATTCGTGTGGACAGCAGCGAGTCGTTTAATTAGATTCTTGCTTATTATGTTAGTGACAGGACTAATGTGCGCTAGGTATATGTAGATATCAGTTAAGCAATCTAGGTATTATTCCATGGTCAAGACTTTAACTTTTTTTTAAAACTTCTATACATGTACAGAGGAATATATATATGCTTATAATCGTGAGCCTTAGAACTCATAACTTCTATATATATAATCAGGGGCTTTTTCCTCACCACTAGTTCAAGACTTAATTTAAGCACTTCTACTATATTCAACCTTGAAAAGATTCCAACTTTCTTTAATTAGCTGGGTATAACAAAATTATATATCCAGCAAAGATAATTTAAGAAAGGGTAGGTCCCCACCTCCATAATTTTCTCATGCATTAAATTGTCCCACATGCAGCAGGATTCATCAAGTCCAAGATTTAATTTTCAATATCGATCAATACTGTGTTTTCTGTGTGTGTATCTGTGTTGGACCAATTCAACTCCAGAAAAGACCTTAGCATCAGTCTCTCCTGACCACCTGCGCTCATAGATTCAATTCTCCACATCATATATATATATTTTATTTTTTTTGAAAAATAAAGATCCCCAAACGAGGGACAACTGCATCAATCGATTATCCCAGGAAATACAAGAACAAGTACGAAGGTTGGGGTATGCCCCAAACATCTAACACTAGTAGCGGTGGCCTGGTGGCGACATATCTGGTGGAGATGGTGCCAAGGTGGCATCAGATCCGGTTGCCGGCGGCAGTAGGAGACAAGAGTACTACTAGAAAAACTCTCATTCGAGAGAAGACAATAATTCTCATACGAGAGAGGAGACAACAAGCAAAACAAAAAACTCTCATACGAGAAGGATACAAAGAAAAAATCAAAAAATAGAGAAAAAATGAGAAAGGGCGAGAGAGGAGGGGGCGGTAAACAAGAACCGCCCCCTCTTACCGCTGAGAGTAGCTCCTGGTTACATAAATCTGTTGGGGGGCGGAGAAGAGGGGAGGAAAAGAGAAGATAGAGGGCGGCGGCTGATCATCATATTTACTATTGCCAAATCAAATCATACGCTAATTTAACCTCACAGTTTTCCGATTCGAAACACATTATTAATAGAGAGAAATTTATATTTTAATGGTTAAACTTAACTTATATCAAATGGATTGAATTTAGAACAAAAAAAGGAGAGTTATTTAAAACTTTGTTTAAATCTATCTCTATGGGAAAGCATAAGGTTAATTTTATCTCATGATTTTAGCCTTTTTGGTTATAAAACCAATTCCTTAACAGAAAAATCCAAATGATTATTAGCCATCAACTCTTTTTTTTTTCTTTTTTTGTGTTAGGCCGAGCTTTTTTCGAATTTGGAGACTGGAAAGTCCTCCCAATTGAAGTATTAATGTTGTCATCCTCTAAACCAATTACTTTAATTTTATACACAACGTAGAGTTCCAACCCCAAATCTTACTTAAAGATCTTTACTGTACTGGGACCTTATTAACTCGACCAATTTCACTAGATAGTAAAGTATAACATTATATATATATTCTTTATTACAACCCTAATTAAGCATGCAAAAACCTAATTAATAACATTGGGATAAAGAGTAAGGCTGAGACATCTAATCTATACTAATTAATGGGGAGAGAGAGAGAGAGAGAGAGATCTAGAGAGAGATTAGGGCATGCATGCAAGAACTAATCCCGAAATCAGACGGCCCCAGATTAGGGTTTATAATTTCCAATGTGCAGCATGCACTACTGTGGATAAATTAAGGCACATTGAATGCCCAACGCGGTTTTGTGGATATATCTCAGCAGCAGAAAACAAGCAGAAAGAGGGAATTGACACATGCACCAGCTGACTTTAGGCCGATCTATCACTTAATGTGTAGATTAATTTGCTGTCAACTTTTTGACTCGTTCATCTCTCCCTCTCTCTGTTCTTTAAAAGTCAGCATCATAATGTCGAGAAAACAGTAATAGCCCTGGTCTCCTTTCTATATATATAGGTTGATCAAACAACCTTAGCACCATTACACTCTTGTCACACAGTTTCCCAAACAAGTCATAGCTAGAAAGAATATATAATTCTAGAGAGAGAGAGATCAGAAAAAGAAAAGAACATTTATTTGGTTTTTTTCTTGAAATAATTATAAGGCCGCTAATTTGATCAAATCAAGAAAATATGGGAAGACTACCTTGTTGTGATAAAATAGGAGTGAAGAAAGGGCCATGGACACCTGAAGAAGATATAATGTTGGTATCATATGTTCAAGAACATGGACCTGGAAATTGGAGAGCTGTTCCTACTAATACAGGTAATTAATTCAAATTTCAACTTATAAAACATTTTTCACATTCCTCGTTCTTGTTTTATAATCAATATTTTGTTGAAAGTTTTTCATTTAAATTTATGGGTTTTTTTGTAATTTCTTCTTGCTCAGGGTTGAGGAGATGTAGTAAAAGTTGCAGATTAAGATGGACTAATTATCTCAGGCCTGGAATAAAGAGGGGCACTTTCACTGATCATGAAGAAAAGATGATTATTCAGCTTCAAGCTCTTCTTGGAAACAAGTAAGTTTTAATTAATTATTTTTCCTTCAATGAATTGCTAAGTTGAATAGATAAATAAATATTAATGATGAATTTTTCAATTTCCAGATGGGCTGCTATAGCTTCATATCTCCCAGAAAGAACAGACAATGACATAAAAAATTACTGGAACACCCATTTGAAGAAGAAGCTCTATAAGCTCGAACACGGGTCGGGTCATAAAATTAACGGGTCAGTTTCAAGAGGGCAGTGGGAGAGAAGGCTTCAAGCTGATATAAACACAGCCAAACAAGCCCTTAAAGATGCATTATCTATCGATCAAGAAGTCACAAAATTGCCTGAAAATAATTACACAAAACCCCCTTGTACGTATGCTTCCAGCACAGGTAATATAGCGAGACTGCTCCAACAATGGGTGAAAAAAACACCAAAATCAGATGATCAATATTTGAAAAGCTCGAGTAATGATCAGATTTCTTCATCAAATCTGAGTTTTAGCAATGAGAGAAGCAAGAATGGGGTTGATTTGTCCGAAGCATTTGAGTCCTTGTTTGGTGGGAATAATTTCGATACTTTTCAAGAATCTTCAAACTCTGATGATCATGATCACTTTTCAAGATCATCAGCTTCTCCATTAAGCATTGTTCATGATACCAAACCCGACCTGCAGGATGAACTCGCCCCGTTATCGGTACTCGAGAATTGGCTCCTTGATGATCAAGGGAAGGATTATTTGACAAATTTCTCATTTGATGAAAATCAAAATTTATTTTAATTAGAAGGTTTTTTTAGGGAGTTTAATTTTATATATATTTTTACTATTTTTTCTAAGGCCTGACATTGAGGAATACTTTTTTGTTATCCCTTCACTTTTTTGTACAAGTGTATTGGCCTGAATATATTGATATATTAATATAATTAATTTTCAAATTATTTTATAATTATGAGTTATTAGTTACATTTTTTGTGCCATAATTTGACGAGCTTTTGACTTTGTTCTCATAATACTAACTAGCTTTTGTAATTTTAGTCCCATTTATGAATTTTTTCTCGACTTAGGTCCCACAACTTGATCTATTTTCAAATTTCGTCCCACACCAATTACTTTATAATTTTGGTTCCATAAGTGGAGTTTTTCGTAATTTTGATCTCATTTTTGTTTTTAGTCCGTTACTTAATAGACCACATTATGGGGCCAAATTGCAAAATAATAATGATATTATATGTTATGGGACCGAATCCAAGAAAATATCAAATTTAAAAAAAAAATGCAATTAACGACCCATTTATAATCCTTGAATTAATAGTATAATACTGTAGATTTATTTATTATTGATCATGGAAGATATGTTACAGTACTGCATGCGGCTGTGTTGCAGAAGATTTTAAATTAATTCTTGTCTGCTATTCAAAGCTTGTGGCCAATAGATATAAGATAATTTCTTTAAAAAAATTATAACCTCCACTGTCCGACTGCAGTGAATAATGCTTCGTTGAATTGTAGGTACCTCAAAATAAATTTTTGTTTTAATTGCAATCAAAGTTCCTTTAATTTTCTTTGCCGCAGCAGTATATATATAATACTGGCAATTCTATCCTCAAATCATCTGTATGTGTAGGTGTAAAATGTAAATGGCTGGTTTTGTAGTTGAATTACTTGTAACTATATTTTTTTTTATGAACGAGAATCAGAAATAACAAAGTCACACGAAATGAGGAAATGTCGGCATTGTTGCTAGAGACTCTTCAGGTACGTGTTGTGAATGAGAAATGACTAGAATGAAAGGTCTGTGTATTCCGAAATATATTGAAACTACTGCCTGTCTTATAACACTTAAATTAGCTCGTAATTTCAACTGGACTAAAGTTTTCTTCGAGCGCGATTGTAAAATTCTGATAGATAAATTGCAAAATTTGTCTGTGATATGTCATATCTTGGAAACCTTGTTAACGATATTAGAAATGTTGCTAGGAGTTTTGTTAGTCATCATTTCGTTTTTGTTCGTCGTGATTCTAATAAAGTAGTTGACGCTCTCGCTAGAAATGCTTGCTCAACCAGAATTGTCTGGTTGGAATCTATCCCGACTTTTGCTCTAAACATTGAAATTTTGAATTTGCAGAACTAATCTTTTTTTTTTTCTTTTTTGAGTGGGCTGTATGTTCTTAAAAAACCACACGAGAGAATGTCACTGAAATTTATGCAAATCGAAACCACATTCCTAACAAGGTTATTAACTATACATATTTAGATTTCTGATGAACGAAATCAAAATTAGAAAACAAAAAATGTCAAGGACCTCATCATTATTTATGGTATCAGGCGACTATTTTGTAATTTCTTCCCACCTAAGAGGTAGCAAATGTAATTCATCAAAAGGAAAAACTAATAAATTTAGTCAAATAAATACAAGTGCTAATTAAATGCAAGTTGATTCCAGTTCATTTGAACGTGTTCGAGCAAGCAGGTTTTCTGATTAAAAATTTTCAAGAAAAATGACGAAAAGTATGTGGACAGGAAAAAACCCTTGGAAATCTGCAAGATTTGCCTTAAATGCTAACATGTGAAATGTCACTATAGAAAACCATATAATATTAAATATTAATATAAAAATAAGAAAGATAAGTGCAAAATGTTGATAAATCATTAAAGTGATAATATAAACTTGATTATTAATCACATCTATTAAATGATAATGATTTTCATTCTACTACTCTATTGTATGGGTACTGTTTGCAAAACTCTTCTTCGAAACTAAAAGAAGTTGGAAAAATGTAAATAGTAAAATCAGGGAGTATTTGAAAAAAAAAAACTAAAAGTAGTTTTATTACTCTAATGATCCAATAATTACATGATTTATGGAGTAGTTGGCAATTGGAAGTGTCTACAATTCAAAGAAGAAACTAGTCAATTTAATCTATGGTGAATCTCTAAACCAAAAATACACAATTTGTGTTTGTATAGGGCAACCATTTTGCTATTACAATATGGGCTTAAAGTCCAAGGTAATCAGGTAATGAAGCCCATTATTTCCTTGGGCTATAAGCTTTCAGAAAAGTGATATCTAAATGATGATACTTCTTTTTTATTTAGTTCGTTTCCTTATTTAAAGGCTTTGTATCGTTTTTTTCTTTTCTTTTTTTTTTGAAAAAGAAAAGAAGAAATATTAGATGCTTATGAATGAACTTACATTTAAATTTTGTAATATCAGTTAGTTTAGAAGGATAAGCCACTAGATTTCATAAATAATGTATAAATTTCAAACCTTAACATGTCTGCAGTACCCAAACCCCAAAAAAACCCTGAGGTGGGAAACAAGTACTTCTGGACCGAATCCTGGGGTTTTGATATATGAAAAGTTGGGCTTGGGCCTTTCTCATGTAATGCAGTCCAAGCCCTGAATAGATTTCATGTTTTGTTTGGTTAGGAGACTATGTTTTGTTTTTAATCCCGAAATATCGAGCCATTTTCATCATAATACTTCAATATCTTTTCTAATTAGTAAATTTTCAAACTGATAAGCTCGAATTCGATTTGATTAGTTTCAACGATTTGATCGCACGTAGTTTTATTAGAAATAAATCTGATACATCTGATAGAACACAAACACTAGATCATACTATACCTTCAAAAATTAAATAAAATTTGATTTGAAACTTATGAAAATTTATGGACAGACAAAAAGAACCAATTCAAAATTTGATCACGTGAAAGAGAAATGCATCATAACACTTTCTATTTAGATGTTAAGCAATTACTCCACCTCTGTCTGTATCACATGCCATGAGAATATCATTAATACCCACCAAATATGTATTTTTTAAATAAAATAAAATTTTTCTTGTTTTGATTTTAGAAAGTGGACAAAATGTTGCAGAAAATGTGTTTCAAATTGGAAATTGGTTATAAATTTAGTAAAAATTAAAGTATTTATAGTCTTTGATTAAAAGACAGTGAGGAAAATTTGAGACAAATTGAAGTAATTAAAAGTATGTTTATTTATTTTTTAATCTCAAATCTCTTGGGTTGAGCCCTTTATTTCCGTCGTCTAATTTCTTTATTGTGCTACATATTAATCAATTTTTTAAAATAATATATATTCATGTATATGTTGATGGTAAATGAAATTATATTAGGGAAAAGATTTGGAAAATAGAAAACAAAATTACATTAAATATTCTCCATAAAGAATAAAAGTAATTGTTTCCCAGTTGTGAATAAATTTTCTTTTTTTTTAACCAAAAACCGACCAAACATCCACAGGTAGCAGATGCCCCACTTTATATATAAAATTAAATCGGAAAGTTCGTGAAGTACATCAACAAGGCGGTGAGAACGCCAATAAAAAGAAAAGCAATACAAAGGACTGAGATAAAGTACATCAAATAAAACACATCATTCTATAACTCGGAGTGAAATGAGACATCCGCCAGGGGGACACGAGTTTCGCACTCGCCAAGTTAGTCCCGTAGTTTTCCCAACATCAACAGTAGAGAGAATTTGGCAGCTAAATTTCGACTCTTCAGCATAATAAACCATCAAAAATTGTGAATGAAGTTATATTAGAAAAAGCAACTTTTTTTGTAAGCTAGGAAAAAGAACTAGAAGTTTCAAAAAAACATAAGAATGAAAATTTTAAAAAATAGAAATACAAAACGTAGTTCACGCTAGAAGGAGGGGTTGAACCTCCGACCTTGTGGTTAACAGCCACACGCTCTAACCAACTGAGCTATTCCAGCTGAATGAAAAAATATAGAAATTTTAACATATTCTTAATTTTCACTAGGAAAAACACGGATGCAAATTTTATATTTTTTCTGTATCAAACATATAATTAATTGAGAAAAACAAATTTGACCTTGGAAAGACTCTAATCTATAATGATACATCCTATTATTATATTCGTGTTGTGCGGTATCATATCGTATTGTATCAGACATTTATATCGGATGCTAAATATTAAAAAAATTTGTATCACTGTATCTGTAGCGCCCCGCTCTACAGCCCCCGAACCTGCACGAATTCCCAAGCCGAGTACAGTGCCTCAACCCGAGAACCCACGCAAGCTAACGGGTCAATCCCGACACATGGCAACAGTGGATCCCCAAAATAAAGCATTTAAATAAATCAGAGAATATATAGCGGAAGCATTTAAATCCATATTAACAAAAATGCCACTCCGGGGCCAATACATTAACAACAGCCCACTCAGGGCAACATCATTTAAATACAATATAATATCATCAATCCAGGTTGACAAGAGTAATGAACTAGATCAAAAGACAACTAATGAGACTCGACAAAACCAAAAAAAAAACCTATCTGACACTGTTGCCCATCCGACACGTAAGACATGTCGGTCTCTCTCAAACCTGAGGCAAGAACAATTTAAAAGAGGGTGAGTCAAAATACTCAGTGAAGATGTGAGAACAAGTCGAGTCATGCTTCCGGGTATTTATAGAAAATACATATGCGATAATGAAGAAACCGGAATATGCTTCGACTTGGATATACAATTAAGAATTAAAATCAATAACACTATAAAGCAGTAAATACTATCCCAGCGAGAATGGGCCTGTTCCTCCTTATATCTCCACGGTGCATGTATAAATACTCCATCGCCGGTGTCAAGCTAAGGAGCAACCCGAAGCTCAACCATAATGAATTTTAGGAAAATGTGCAACGAATGCAACACCCACCATCGCTCCCAACCGTGGCTATCATCTCCTGACAGGCCACGATTGACGCTTAGTTTTGGGAGAAGCACCTCGGATTACACCCTGAACGCCCGTCCCCAGATGTAACCTTCGGATACCTTCCCGGGCCCAACTTGAAAATAGTCATGTATTTGCTCGCTTTAAAATAACCCATTTGAATGCCAACCGACACTCTGAGCAAGGGTGACGACAAAGGATTAAATCCTAAGTCAAACCGTCACGTAAAATAAATAGTTTTCTTGCCCTTTGGAAAACAAATCAATTTGGTTTACTTATGTATAATTTTGATATTAAATGATTTGAGGATAAAACATAAAAATATAAACTCGAAATATATAATATATTAATAAGGGATTAGGGGGTTCGCAATTGTATATATATATGTTCAAGCCCAGTTAAAAGTTTAAATCCTCACCTGGAATCAAAAAGAGAAAGCCTAGCTGCTAGACTCACTGGTCTCCCACGCCGGACTGATCTGGAGACAAGACAAGACCTAGACAAATCAATAACGACTACAACAACAATAAAAACGCAAATAAGCAATTATTGGACGAACGGCTAACCAAACATGTTTCCAATCATGCATATGTCAATTATAATATGTAAAGAAGCTATCATGTAAATTTCACGCAATTCCGACAAGTTGTCAAAAATACACATAATTAGAATTACACTATTCATAGCCCGAACGAGGGCGAAATTAATTAAACATTCCAAAATATAAATCTACAAATTAAAAGGGTTCTATAGGTGAAAACGGTGTAATTTTTGGAGTCCGTATGCAAAAATTCAACCAAAAATGGTGACCCGAAGACTCAATTGCCGAGAGCAAAGTTTGAAAAGGCTGGAAAAATTCACTAAGTGTTTCACACGGCCTAGTGCACGGTCTTGAACACGGTGTCAAGACCGTGCACGCACACACGGCCAAACACACGGGATAGGTGCACGGGCTCAAGCCCGTGCAAGCAAATATAGCGGCACACGGGCTCCTGCACGGTCTTGCGCAAGACCGTGCGTTAGCCCGTGTGGTTCAACTGAACCCAGCAGAAACTTACGGGTTTTCAAATTTTCGAGCCAAAATTCCACAAAAATCATATTTTTAACGCAAATCAACACTCATAATTTATAACAATCAATAATCAACATCTAATTCACATATACATCCAATTAAATCACGAATTGACCAAGAAACGGGCTCGATCTAAGCATTTAACCTAAAAATCCCGAAATAACCAAATATTCTCAAAACCTCGAAAAAACGTAAAAGAAATTGGGGAAATTGGTACCTAAAGAAAGGTATCGATGAACTGATCGTTTAAAAACGATTGGCGCGAAATTCCACGGAAATTCGAGCTCGGCACGATCGATTAGGGATTCGGGAGAAATATCTCTTTTCTTCTTCTTCTCTCTCTCTCTCTCTCTCGAAATAAAAATAATGAAATGAATTTCGATACTTATCAAATATCTTCGAAATACCGAAAAATATGAAGGGTTATTTTAGTAATTTTAGAAAATCCAATTAAATACGCGTCGATCACATATAACGATTAAATATTTAATAAACGCAATATAGACACGTAATTTAAATACGCAAACAATATTATCACATTGGTCATTTACGACATAATATATTATAATTCACATATAATCGAGAATTTAGAGATTAAGAAAGATAATTAACGCGTAAAAATTACTCACAGTAATTCCCAGATTTCTGGGTCGTTACAATACCTCCCCCTTATGAGAATCTGGTCCCCAGATTCCATCTTCATCAGAAAAGCTCGGGATAAGCATCCCTCATCTTAGCCTCCGTCTCCCAAGTAGACTGCTCGGTCGAACGGTTCCTCCAGAGAACTCTCACTAATGAAATCTGCTTGTGGCGAAGCTGCTGAACCTTACGATCCTGAATCTGAACCGGTTTCATCTCAATAGTCAAATCCGGCTCAAGCTGAACTCCGTCATCCTGGAGAATATGGGACTCGTCGGGGAAGTACTTGCGAAGCTGTGAGACATGGAAGACATTGTGGATCCCGGTAAGATAAGGTGGTAGGTCCAGACGATATGCGGTATTCCCGATCCGCTCGGTGATCTCAAATGGACCTAAATATCTCGGAGTAAGCTTCCCACCTCTACCGATCCTCGTGAATCCCTTCCTCGGGGAGGCCTTGAGAAAAACTCGGTCTCCCACTTCGAACTCCATATGTCGACGCCTCTTGTCGGCGTAGCTCTTCTGGCGATCTTGAGCTGCTTTCATTCTTTGCCGAATGAGTTGAACCTTATCAATTGCTTCCTGAATGTGATCCGGTGGAGTAGCCCTCTCATGGCCATTAGCTGACCATTTCCAATCCTCCAATTCCCAATAAATTGGAGATCTGCACTTCCTCCCATAAAGAGCCTCATACGGTGGCATTCCAATCGAGGCTTGATAACTGTTGTTGTAAGCGAACTCGACCAAGGGCAAGTGTGAATTCCAACTCGTATGAAAATCGAGCGCACATGCCCGTAACATATCATTTAGAAACCTGATCGTTCGCTCGGATTGACCATCAGTTTGAGGATGTGCTGCAGAGCTAAACTTTAGGGTCGTTCCCAAGTTCTTATGAAGTTCTTGCCACAACTGAGCTGTGAACTTAGGATCCCTGTCAGAAACGATACTTTCCGGAACACCATGAAGCCTAATAATTTCTTTCTGATACAATTCTGCGAGCTGTTTAACCTTTGCTGTTTTTCGAACTGGTAGAAAATGCGCTGACTTGGTCAATCGATCAACGATGACCCAAATACTATCGAAACCTCCACGAACGGTAGGCAATCCAGTCACGAAGTCCATAGTGATCTCTTGCCACTTGGAAGTGGGTACAGGAAGCGGCTGAAGAGTTCCTCCAGGCCTTTGATGCTCGGCCTTGACTCTCTGACATGTTAGACAATGTTTCACATAAGTAGCCACGTCCCTTTTCATACCATTCCACCAATACTGGGTTCTGAGATCACGATACATCTTGTTGCCTCCTGGGTGAACAGCATAAGCAGACTTGTGTGCCTCGTCGAGAATTCCACGCTTCAGGTTCGTAGGAACACAAACTCGGATCCCAAAGCGAAGCAATCCGGTACCATCGTTCCTGAATTTGGTGTTAGGATCCTTCAGCATTCTGGCTTTGATCTTCTGAATACTGGCATCTGAATCTTGCTCGTCTCGAAGTTGTTGGACTAAATCGGGTTGGACTGAAAGGTTGGCAAGACGAGGATACGATTCAAATCGAGTCCTCCTGTCCTCTAAAGAGGTATCTGAAGATGTCCCCTCTAGGTGTGCCACGTGAGCCCTTCGGCTCAATGCATCGGCGACTACGTTCGCCTTCCCAGGGTGATACTGAATGCGGCAGTCATAATCTTCCAAGAATTCCATCCACCGTCTCTGTCTCCTGTTGAGATCCTTCTGAGTGAATAGATACTTCAAACTCTGGTGGTCCGTAAAGATGTCAAAAGTTACACCATACAGATAATGACGCCATTTGCCCAAGGCAAATATCACCGCTGCAAGTTCCAAGTCGTGAATGGGATAATTCTTTTCGGCATCTTTTAGCTTTTTAGAAGCATAAGCTACGACTTTCCCATTTTGCATCAACACGCACCCTAAACCTTCCTTGGACGCGTCAGTATAAACCGCGTATCCCTCGTGTCCGTCTGGAAGAACAAGTATAGGTGCAGTGGTCAATCTCTTCTTCAACTCTTTGAAACTGGCCTCACACTTGTCGTCCCACTGAAAAGACACATCTTTACAAGTTAACTTCGTGAGTGGGGCCGCTAGTGTGGAGAAATCCTTAACGAATCGTCTGTAATATCCAGCCAATCCCAGGAAACTCCTAACTTCTGTTGGCGTCTTAGGTTGACTCCAACTCGTCACTGCCTCAATCTTTGATGGATCCGCAGCAATCCCATTCCCGGAGATGATGTGACCAAGGAATGAAACCTCGTTGATCCAAAATTCGCACTTGCTGAACTTGGCATATAGACTATGCTCTCGAAGCGTCTGTAGAACAATGCGAAGATGCTCGGCATGATCCTCGACTGTCTTGGAGAAAACCAGAATGTCGTCGATGAAGATAACCACAAACTTGTCGAGGTAAGGTCGGAAAATCCTGTGCATCATATCCATGAAAGCTGCAGGGGCATTCGTCAAACCAAACGGCATCACAACAAACTCGAAGTGGCCGTACCGAGTGTTAAACCCGGTCTTAGGTATATCCTGCTCTCGGATACGAAGCTGATAATATCCCTGACGAAGATCCAACTTCGAATATACCTTTGAGCCCTGCAATAAGTCGAATAACTCCTCTATGTGGGGTAGAGGGTATTTGTTCTTCACTGTCATCCGGTTCAACTCCCGGTAGTCGATGCACATTCTCAGCGTACCATCCTTCTTCTTTACAAACAAAACCGGGGCACCCCAAGGAGAAATGCTCGGTCTTATGTAACCATTCTCAAGCAACTCTTCCAGTTGCATCTTCAGTTCCTTCAACTCGGCTGGAGCCATCCTGTACGGAGTCTTCGAATAAGGCTCCGATCCCGGGGCAAGATCGACTACGAACTCAATGTCCCGATCAGGGGGTAGAGAGTTCAAACTCTCGGGAAAGACATCAGGAAAGTCCTTAATCACTTCCGTATTCTCGAGCTTCCCTTGTTCCTTCGGTCGGTTAAGTAAATAAGCGACGAAGGCCTGAGCTCCCTCTCGGATCAAACGAGAAGCCTCAACGAAAGAAATCTTCGGTGCCAGAACTGACTCCTCAAGACTACCCTTCACAATTGTTGCCTCGGTCCCAATCTGAATAGTCTTCCTGAAACAATCCACACTGACTCTATGCTGATAAAGCCAGTCCATTCCCAAAATAATCCCGTAGCGCTGCAGTGGTAACTCGATCAAATCGGCGGGATAGACACGATCTCCTATCTTCAAAGGACAACCCTTGAAGATTCTATCCGTAACGTAAGAAGTCCCCAAAGGAGAACTGACTCGATACAAATAAGGCAGACTCTCCACGGGCATGCACAACTTAGCAGCAATATCAAGCGCAATAAACGAGTGTGTAGCACCCGGATCATATAATGCAGTAATAGGGATGTCATGAATATGCAGGGTACCTCCAATAACATCATGCGAATCGGGCTCAAGCTCCTCTCCTCCCAGTGCGAAGACTCTGGGCTGAACTCTCGGCTGACCGGCAGCCTGAATCGCCTTCAGTGGCGTGGCAAGAGTTCTCTTGTTCGGACAAGAGTCTATCAGGTGATCAGAAGATGCACAAATCAAACACTGTCCCAATCGTCTCCGGCAGGAATCAGCGGTGTGGTTCGGTCTGTGGCAGTAGGAACAAGTGATCGGTGCAACGGCAGTAATAGGAGCCCTATCAATATACCTGGGCCTCTTATCGCCCATAGAGGATCCAGAGCCAGCAGTGAAAGGCCTCTTGCCCTTCTGAGAAAAACCCTTAGGGGCAGCAGCAACAGGAACATGAGCTCTACGACGAAGCTCTCGAAGATCGGACTCGATAGCCATAGCCCGTGTAACGGCCTCCTCATAAGTACGGAGGTCACTGCCTACCAACTCGGCCCTGATCTCGTCGCGAAGGCCCTCCTTGAACTTCCTGGCCATCCTCCTATCGTCGTCTGCTATATGAGGAGCATAGACGATCAGTCTGGTAAAGTTGGCCTCATACTGGCCCACAGTCGTACCTCCCTGAGTGAGGTTCATAAACTCCCTCTCTCGCTGATCACGGACGATCTCGGGCACATACTTCGCCCGGAACTCATGCAAAAACCTTCCCCAAGTGCGTGGGGTCTGTGCCGTAGTCCAACGCCTCTCAACTAGGCGCCACCAATCGAGGGCGGGACCCCTCATCAGAAATACAGAGAGCTCGATCCTCTGCAAATCCTCAATATCTAGAGCTCTGAACTTCTGCTCCAGCTCGGAAATCCAGGTCTCTGCCTTGATGTCGTCCGGCTCACCCTCAAAGACCGTAGGGCGATAGGACATAAATCGATCCATGGCTCGGGCAGTAACATCCCGAGGATTCGGTGGTGGTGGCTGTGGTGGCTGTTGCTCCTGCTGAGCCTGCTGTATAATCAGTCTAACAGCATCATAGAAGGCATTAGGCGGTGGAAAACCCTCTGGTGGTGGAGGCGGTTCCTGTCGGCCTCGAGGTCTAACCATTGTGCCTGCAAAGATAAGCTGAAATGCATGTGGGTTAATGATATGACCAATTAATCAAGTAACAATAACATTTAAAAGCGCAAGTAAAGGAATAACACGAAACCTATAAATATAGCCGTACGACTTAGACACGACACTCTAGACAACAGAACCATGGCTCTGATACCACTCCGGACTGTAGCGCCCCGCTCTACAGCCCCCGAACCTGCACGAATTCCCAAGCCGAGTACAGTGCCTCAACCCGAGAACCCACGCAAGCTAACGGGTCAATCCCGACACATGGCAACAGTGGATCCCCAAAATAAAGCATTTAAATAAATCAGAGAATATATAGCGGAAGCATTTAAATCCATATTAACAAAAATGCCACTCCGGGGCCAATACATTAACAACAGCCCACTCAGGGCAACATCATTTAAATACAATATAATATCATCAATCCAGGTTGACAAGAGTAATGAACTAGATCAAAAGACAACTAATGAGACTCGACAAAACCAAAAAAAAAACCTATCTGACACTGTTGCCCATCCGACACGTAAGACATGTCGGTCTCTCTCAAACCTGAGGCAAGAACAATTTAAAAGAGGGTGAGTCAAAATACTCAGTGAAGATGTGAGAACAAGTCGAGTCATGCTTCCGGGTATTTATAGAAAATACATATGCGATAATGAAGAAACCGGAATATGCTTCGACTTGGATATACAATTAAGAATTAAAATCAATAACACTATAAAGCAGTAAATACTATCCCAGCGAGAATGGGCCTGTTCCTCCTTATATCTCCACGGTGCATGTATAAATACTCCATCGCCGGTGTCAAGCTAAGGAGCAACCCGAAGCTCAACCATAATGAATTTTAGGAAAATGTGCAACGAATGCAACACCCACCATCGCTCCCAACCGTGGCTATCATCTCCTGACAGGCCACGATTGACGCTTAGTTTTGGGAGAAGCACCTCGGATTACACCCTGAACGCCCGTCCCCAGATGTAACCTTCGGATACCTTCCCGGGCCCAACTTGAAAATAGTCATGTATTTGCTCGCTTTAAAATAACCCATTTGAATGCCAACCGACACTCTGAGCAAGGGTGACGACAAAGGATTAAATCCTAAGTCAAACCGTCACGTAAAATAAATAGTTTTCTTGCCCTTTGGAAAACAAATCAATTTGGTTTACTTATGTATAATTTTGATATTAAATGATTTGAGGATAAAACATAAAAATATAAACTCGAAATATATAATATATTAATAAGGGATTAGGGGGTTCGCAATTGTATATATATATGTTCAAGCCCAGTTAAAAGTTTAAATCCTCACCTGGAATCAAAAAGAGAAAGCCTAGCTGCTAGACTCACTGGTCTCCCACGCCGGACTGATCTGGAGACAAGACAAGACCTAGACAAATCAATAACGACTACAACAACAATAAAAACGCAAATAAGCAATTATTGGACGAACGGCTAACCAAACATGTTTCCAATCATGCATATGTCAATTATAATATGTAAAGAAGCTATCATGTAAATTTCACGCAATTCCGACAAGTTGTCAAAAATACACATAATTAGAATTACACTATTCATAGCCCGAACGAGGGCGAAATTAATTAAACATTCCAAAATATAAATCTACAAATTAAAAGGGTTCTATAGGTGAAAACGGTGTAATTTTTGGAGTCCGTATGCAAAAATTCAACCAAAAATGGTGACCCGAAGACTCAATTGCCGAGAGCAAAGTTTGAAAAGGCTGGAAAAATTCACTAAGTGTTTCACACGGCCTAGTGCACGGTCTTGAACACGGTGTCAAGACCGTGCACGCACACACGGCCAAACACACGGGATAGGTGCACGGGCTCAAGCCCGTGCAAGCAAATATAGCGGCACACGGGCTCCTGCACGGTCTTGCGCAAGACCGTGCGTTAGCCCGTGTGGTTCAACTGAACCCAGCAGAAACTTACGGGTTTTCAAATTTTCGAGCCAAAATTCCACAAAAATCATATTTTTAACGCAAATCAACACTCATAATTTATAACAATCAATAATCAACATCTAATTCACATATACATCCAATTAAATCACGAATTGACCAAGAAACGGGCTCGATCTAAGCATTTAACCTAAAAATCCCGAAATAACCAAATATTCTCAAAACCTCGAAAAAACGTAAAAGAAATTGGGGAAATTGGTACCTAAAGAAAGGTATCGATGAACTGATCGTTTAAAAACGATTGGCGCGAAATTCCACGGAAATTCGAGCTCGGCACGATCGATTAGGGATTCGGGAGAAATATCTCTTTTCTTCTTCTTCTCTCTCTCTCTCTCTCTCGAAATAAAAATAATGAAATGAATTTCGATACTTATCAAATATCTTCGAAATACCGAAAAATATGAAGGGTTATTTTAGTAATTTTAGAAAATCCAATTAAATACGCGTCGATCACATATAACGATTAAATATTTAATAAACGCAATATAGACACGTAATTTAAATACGCAAACAATATTATCACATTGGTCATTTACGACATAATATATTATAATTCACATATAATCGAGAATTTAGAGATTAAGAAAGATAATTAACGCGTAAAAATTACTCACAGTAATTCCCAGATTTCTGGGTCGTTACAGTATCTATATCATATTGTGTTCATATCACCGTATTTTTTTCATCCATATCAATATACAACTCTAAGACAAAAAAACACATAAAAGTGGGTTACTATGCCATTCTCCTTCCTATTTTGGTTAGACATAAAAGTAATTGTTCCATAATTCGTAGTATCTATTAGTGATCTCTTGGGGCATTTTTCCGGCCTCAATTTTGCACGCATGACAAACGTTTTATTCATGGGACTTATAAATCTGTAAAAGAAATGACACTGCAAGCTTTTCATAAGTGGTTTGTTTGGGTACGATTTGACGTAGTTTAATGATTTGACACTTTACTAATTTAATCAGAGATCTCAAATTCGAATTCCTGAGAACGTTCATCAATAGGGAAAACTTGCATCTTAAAGTCTATTTAAATTTGTAAAATTAAAGATTAGATTTACTGACAAATACTTGGAAAGATAGACAATTTTGAATTTATTTAAATATTAAAAGAGATTTTATTATTTGGAAGCGAGGGAGTCTTGGATTCTAATGAAATTAACTTAAAATATGTTTCTTTTCTATAAATGAAGAATAATTCAATTAATGTAGTCTATTTTTTTGCATTTATTAAAATGCAATAATTGAAAAGGTGAGGGACAAACACCTATAGAAATGGACACAAATCAAGTTCACAAGTCATAATCCACTCACCCCATCCAATTGATCTCTCTAATGAATGGTGCTTTTCACAAGATTTTAAAATTTAATCCTAAAGTCCCCATAAGAAATTAAATAGTGGAGAGGTTTACACGCTGAACATCTAAATTAACTCCTTTTATTTAAAAATAAAAAATAAAAAATATTCCAAAGACTTCAATACTCATGTAAGAGATTTATTGGATTTTGATTATGTTCAGCTATAATACCTCTATCTCCTCATATCAACGGTCTAAAACTCAATGTATTTTAAATTTTTTCATCGCGATCAAAATTTCTTTAATATGGATTTTTTTTTTTTTCTCGAAAAGAAAGCATACTTTATTAACATAAACAATATTTAAAAAGTTGACAACCTCATGAGAAGGCTCATTCCAAGTAGTACCAGAACCAATAACATTGTGGTTAAGCATCCCTAAACAATCAGGGCACAAGTTCTTGCTTCTACTAACATGAGAGAACTTAATATCATAAGGGAGTTTAAGCAAATTCTTTCGGTCTTAGATCAGATTTTCTAACAGGAGAGAATCAATGTCCGCCAATTCCATCAAATTAACCACCACCTGTAAATCGACCTCAACCTCAATTCTCCGAACTCGTTTTTCTCAAGTAAGATGGAAACCCTCGCGAAGACCTAGCAATTCTGCTATAGAGATGAAAACCTAGAAGGTTGGTTTTTTTTTTTTGTAATTTCAAAACTCTTGTGAGGTCTATTCGTAATTTTTTAATTAAAAAATATCAAATTATAATTTATGGAAGCGACATGTAATTAATAAACCCTTTTATAGAATACCTTAAATTAATTATTCATATTTCAGTTTTCTCAAAAAACTTTCAAGTATAATGAGATTTGATTTGAAGTCGTCAAGTCGCCATCTTCGTCCCCACCCGAATTCCATTAAAAAGGGGACCTTTTTTCATTTTAAACCGTGCCCTAAAGTTCAGGTAATTAATTATGAAGCTATTTCTTGAGGTAATAATTTGGCCTACTATAATATAAATTTTATAATTTTCGTTTGTTTGTAAATCCAAAATCGACCAAAGCAATCGATTTGGAATCAGTGCCAGAACTACATATAAGTGAAGGTGTACGTACACTTGCATCTCCTAACGTAAAAATACTTTTATATATATATATATATATAAAATGTATTTTGTAAAATTATAATATATAATGTATATTCTGTTTAGTATGCCCTTGAATATTTTATATTACATATTCTGAATCAAATGCAACCCGGACATTTAAAAAAGGGATAATTCTACTTACACCCCCTCAACTTAGGGGCAAATATAGCAAGATCTTCTGTACTATTGGAAATTACAGATAAATCCTCTTACCCTAAGGAAAATCTAAAAAAACTTAACGAAAAGTTGCAAAATGACTAAATTACCCACAATATATTTATTATAGTGTTTGCTATACATGAAATGAGCGAAGTGATTAAGTTGTTGTTCAGTAATTAATAAAATGTTGGCATCTATTTGGAAACAATAAATTGACTAACGGCAGGACCTACGTGTTAGACAGAGCCATATATATATAATCGAGGGGTGTCTCTGTAATTTTTAATAGTAGAGGGGATCTTGCTGTATTTTTCCTAAATTGATGGGATGTAAATATAATTATCCTTTAAAAACATATACATGGAAATTTAAAAAGAAAAGAAGATTATGAATACAATAATAACACTGCAGTAGGTAAGTGATATTAAATCACTATTATGCAAGAGAGAGAATTTTTTTTTACCACAATTTATTTTTTTTACCTCAATTTATTATAAGGGACCATTTCAAGAAATTACGAAAAAATTTTTTTTTTTAAAAGTTGCAGTGTCCTTTATTCTCATGTCGATTAGGTGGTCCTGTTTTATCAGATTAGATTCAAAGAGACGCGTGCTTCTTCTAGAATTCTCTTAGTTTAAAAAATGTTTTTAATACCAAATCTTATTCAAAAATTATATGATACCAAATTATGATATTTCGATATTGAAGTTCTAATTATACTTATAATAAGATTTAATCTTATATGATTAACCTCATAAGTCACTATAGTCGCAAATTATTTAATGCGAAAAAATATTCAAAAATTTTTAGAGTATGATTAACAGGGGTTGTGATTGCCAAATTCCAGAAATCATTACGGCAGAGAATGTCCAAGACAAACTTATTGTTCCTTACCTTCGATAAATATGATATTTGCTAATTGTTACCAGCGGCTCATATCGCACAAAGTGCGCGCCCGATAAATATCCATGAGCTGGAAGTACATGAAGTCTGCCAATGCACACTTTTTATATTCTTGTTATTTTCCCATGTTTTGTTTACCATTTTATGGATATACTTTGTAAACTTTCCATTCTAACTTATTTTATGCATGAGGAGGAGTCCTCTTCTAATCCCACGATCCCTTCGACCGATTTCTGTTAAAAAAAAAAAAAACCCACAATTTGTTGGTGTTTAGTCTAATTTAAGTAAGTCAGACCCATCTTAAACATATTACATCTAAAAACTTTGATGGTCCTCAAATTAGAAATGATGAGGTTAAAAGGGGAATATTGGAAACTAAACATTTGAAATTCTGGTCCCTACTTTCTTTATGTATATCTTAATTAGACATAAAGTTAATTGTTTATTTGACTTCAAATTCTTCTTAATATTTAAATTTTCGGTCCCTATCGGAATATATGGATATCATTCCGAATCATTATAATATTTTCTTTCTTAATTAACAAAAATAACAACCAAAATATGCAAATTTATAAAAAATTATACCAAAATATATAAAAATTGGCTACCCTAATATTATCTTTAAACATCTAATTATTATTAAAACAAATGTGAATTATATTTGGGTCTCCGATATTTGTCATATTTATACTTAGGTCCACTTAGATATGTTTATTACATATAGGTCCCTAAATTGATCAACATTTTATATATAAGTTTCTGAATTGATCCCTTCTAAATCGGTGGTAGAATCTAAATGTATACAATATATATATATATATATATATATATATATATATATATATATATATATATATAAGTCAAACTAAATGATTTTTGGTGTTGCTTACATCTAGGGACCCATATTTTTCTTCGTTAAATTTGATTAAATATAGACCAGTCCAAAAACTAAATATAATAAACGCATCTAAATAGATCTAAATATAAATATGACAAACGTCAGGAACCTATATATAATTTGTCCTTAAAACAATTTTTCTTATGGTAAATTACCACATATTATACTCCTCTGGAGAATTCCAAATCTATAATCTCCCCTTACTAACCAATTAGGTGAAATAGTTAAGTTTTTACGATGAATTGTAACAAGAAATTAACTATTTTTAAAGCCCTATAAGTTGTTAATTGAATTGCTAGGGTATATGTCCCTCCATGACCAAGACCTAGCTACCACTACTAATTAACCTCTTAGGCATTGAATCGTGCCCTAAATTCCAATTCAAGTTATCCCACTTAGGACCATAGCTCTTTTCAATTTTCATTGGTTTCATCTTTTTTTTTTGTGCACTTTTTAATTTTTTTCCTTTTGGTCCCTCATGAATATCAAAATTAAATTATTAAAATTCTATTCTTGGTCGACTTACCGCATCCACACAATCCATCTCCTAGAAAAGACTAAACACCATAATGTGTCCTGATTGCCCGAACATGGGACTGTGCCCCGATTTAAAACCCCTTGGATCTCAACAAATTAATAAAATGAATTATAAAATAAATAATTGATTTTTATTATATATATATATATATATATATATATATATATAAATCTTTGTGTGTAATACGATGATACGGACATAACACGATACGGATAACGCAATACAAATTATTTTTTGATATTCTATACTAGAAAAAAATATCCGGACACTGTAAGATAGAATTTTTACAAAGTATGGTATATCATGATTTATAAATAAATATATTAAATTTGAAGAAACAATGATAGGAGTGTACGTAGTTAACAAGTTGAGACAACCAAAGAATTTTTGCAATAATGATGAGTGTGTTAAGGCTGCCACAAACCAATTATAATAAAAATCTGATAAAATCCAGCTAATGTAATATTGTACCCATTACCCACTCCCCTGATCAATTAATGACAGGACTTGACCCATATCCTTTAAAGTTTGTTGAAATATGATTCAGAAAGAAAAAAAATGAGAGAATTAATTACATTCACACCCCCTTTAACAAATTGTTCTATTTTCATTAATATATTACAAATAACACTAAAAATATAAGTATTATATTTCAAATAATAGACCTGGAAATAAGATTATGCTACAATAATCTCAGAAATATTTCCACCATTTTAAGTCAATTGTTTGCTTACATCGGTAAAAACCGAATGGAACCCTAATTTAGACGCGTATTGTACTTTTTAAATTTCTCAGTTGGTAAAGTGATTATCCGTTATAATTTAGCAAACTCACAAAAGACATTATAAATGTAATTATTTAAGAGTCTTTCACTCTCCTCATCATCTCTCCAACAGACAGAAGATGGTATGCACCCCTCCAAGAAAACAAGATTACACACTTAAACAAACAAATAGTAATAGGGGAAAGAGGTTATGGACAAGACATTTCATTTAATTCCTAGTTGCAATTTTTTGGACATTTCTTTTTCCATTTTTATTTTTTTTAAACATTTTATATAGTCTTTCTTTTGTTTCCTATTTTCTCAAATATAAATTTAAGTATTTTTATTTTATTTTTTTACAGGTTGACCTACATCTATAAAAAGAAAACATAAATTAAAGAGCCCTTTTGTCACCTTCCATTAATTAATATTCGTGCTTCCCGTATAAGGAAAGTAAGAATATTTTGAACTAATTTGAGTAACCCTTTGGTTAGATTAACAAACGTGGCAATTATGCTTCTAAAGACTAAGATAATTATGGTTTGCTTTATTACCAAAATGAGACTTCCACCAAACTCATCTTAAATATTTAGATTACTTCAAAAGAAAGGACTCCATGTTACATTTTTCCTTATAGGTTAAATTCCACATTCAAATTATAGTTTCACACCAAAATTCAGTTAGTATACTAAGATGAGGCGCCAAATCCCTTAAGCAAGATCTAAAATTAATCCTAATTTATGTGTAACACAATTGGATCGATAAAAATATATTATCGCTTATTCGAGTAAATTTAGATCACTAAAGTACAAAAACAATCCCTAACAATTACAACTACATTTTAGAAACTCGAACTTAAAATTTCTATTCAAGTGCGTTTTCAACATCCTCGCTATTACAATTATATTTTCCGAAACTCGAACTTAAGATCTCTAACTTTTAGAACAATTCAACCTCTAAACCTCTTACCAAGTTACTATTGCTAATAGTAGCTGCATTTTAGATGGTCGAACTTTAAGACTATTTCAATATACAAATTAATTGAGAATTAGTAAACATAAAACTCCCAAAATAGTAGCTAAATCTCACCATTTATCATCCACTTGGATAAAGATGGAAGGGATGAGAGATACAGCATAAGATGCAAGAATAATTTTATTTTTTTTAAAAGGAAAGATTATGACATCTAAAGTACAACAAACTTGCAGATTAAATTAATCACTTAGGGAATATTTTTTTAAGAAAAATCAATTGAAAATCAGAATTTATCCTCTTTTGCTAAGATAAAAGATGAAAGTTATCAAGGTTATAAGCTAATAAATTATTACAAATAAACGTCCCAATTTTATGTGACATGGCCACTTTTTGCTGCTTCATCTCAGACAAACCACCGCACCGTTTCCTTTGCAGAAAAACTCAAACTAAATTACATTTTCGCCCCAAATCTTTTGCTTTTTTATATTTCTTCCCATATTCCACTCATTACATGATGCTCAAGAAAAATCATCATCTTCAGAGATTGATCATATAGGAAAATCATATATAAATGAAAAATAAAAATAAAAATGCCCATAAAATAATTCCTCTTTGAACTCAGAAATTTTATCAAGAGGCTCATATTAATAGCTACTCAAAACAAGATCAAGGGAAAAAAAAAGAAGAAGATGAAAATTAATCATTACTAATCTAAGAACTTATTTTAATCCATAATCTGATAATCACCATTAAAAGAAGGATTAAGAAGAAGAAGATCCATTAGTACCAATAATTTGAGCACTATTACTGTTATCATGATGATGATTATGGTGGCTCAGTTGATCTTGCCCATGATCAACATTTTCTTTGCTGTCGTCGTTATTTTCCTCCTCCTGGTGGTTGTGGTGGTAGTGCCCTTCTCCGGCAGCGGCGCCGAAAATCATACTGCCGCCGTTAGCGGCGGTTGGGGGCGGAGTGGAGATGGTAGGTGCTGAGTTAGATAAGTTGAGTTCATGATTGTTATCTTTCTTTCCGAAAGTGTTCTTGTTGTTATGCATCCACACTTTGAAAACGCCTTTATCGACGCCGATTTCGCTGCAGAATTCGCTGATTGAATCTTCTTCTCTCTTCTGCATTTTCCATCCGACTTTTTCTGCGAATTCCAGCATTTTGTCCTTCTGATCTTGAGTGAACTTGGTGCGGAAGCGTTTGCGGCTGCCAGAGTTAGAAAAAGACCCCCCGCCGCCTCCGGAGATTGGAGTAGTGCTGTCGGGCGGCGGAGCAGATAGCCCGTGGCTGAGCGCCAGCAGCATATGCGGGGCCGAGGGGTAGTACGACGAGGAGATCGGCGGCGGAGACGGCGAATTATTCGGGCTTCCTCCGCGAGGAGGCGGTGGAGGGTGGTGGCGGTGGTGGGGCCGGTACTCCAGAGCCGGGGCGGCGTTCGGCGGGGTGGGAAGTAGCAAAGCCGGCTCCTCCGGCTCGCGGCGGTGGAAGTTGCGGTGGCATCCACACGCTGCGCATTTTAGAGAGGTGGGGTCGGCCGGGTTTGTCGTTGGGGACGGCATGAACTCGCCGCATCCGTCGACGGCGTGGCCGCCGAGTGCGGCAGCGTGGTTCTTAAGGCATTCCCTGTACGTGACCACCACCGCGTGGTGGTGCAGATGCAGCGGCGCGTGGCGCTTGAGCACTCCGTTGGTGAAAGGCGACGTTTTGACGACGGGCTGGATCCGCGTCGGAGTCTCCGTTTCAGCTTCAGGTGTTTTCACTGTAGAATTATTGCTCAGGTCCATGGCAGCTGAAAAACCATCTAAGGGTTTATAAAAACAAGATTGAACTTTTTTCCCTTTCTTTTTTGCCTTTTTTCTGTAATTTCTCTCTTTAAATTTTTTATTTTAACAGTCTGTGATTAGAGAAGAGAGTTTAGGGTTTTGAGTGGGGAAAAAAAGCAGGAATCTTTAGTTGATGTGGGGAAGAAGAGAGGTTAGGAGAGAGATAGAGAGTTTTTAGAGAGAGAAAGAGAGAGTTTGTTTGGGTGATGATAATGATGATGATAATGAACTGAGGTTCTGAAGATAATAAAAATCTTTAGTTTCTGTGGTTGTCCTTGTTAACCACTTATTTTTCTTTTTATATTTTAAATTTTTGGACCTAAGTTGTAATTAAATGTAAATAGTAATCTCTGATTAAGTACTATGGCTTCCTCAAATGGTGACCCCATGCTTGCTTTGTCATGTGAAATCATAAATACTTGCTTCTTTCTTCCTTTTTTTTCGTCGACATAAATACTTGTTTTACCTCTTTTTCACCTTCGATTTAAATTGTTTTTTTTGATAAGAGGTCATCCGCCATCGACTACAATGAATTATTCATTTTTTAAGTTATAAGCATCTAAAATAATGAATCAGAGTATCCATCATCGACTATAATAGCTAATTGCTTCATACCAAAAGTTACTACTCGTAACTCTGATATTTGGTTATGGATGAAGAGTATATTCCAGCCAACTACACCTTAGTTGTTGGTTATTCTATTTTAACTCCATGTACTCAAAACAAATAATTATTCTATAACATCTAAATTCTTTTAAATTTTAAAATAATACAGATATCCTTAATGCATCAAAAATTTGAATATATAATTCCTTTGAAAAGGACATTAATTACAAAATATAATGTAATGTATATCTTTTAATACATATTGTTTTAACATAATAATAATTTATCTACTATTTATTCGATTAACTCTTACTGTCACCCACTATTTTTTTATATATTAAGAAAAAAATAAAAAATATTGATTTGATCATTTGCTAGTAACAATTATATAAAATTAAATGTAACTTGAAGTATTCGGGTTAAATTCCATGAGAGGTAACAATTTAAAGTACAAAAAACCAGGAAATTATGGTTGCGTTGCGTGAGAGTTGCATATTTTTACCAAATTTATGTAAATAAACAGAAGGGGCAGGTCAGGTCTGCTGCATTTACTGAACCCAACTTAATTCGTCAAAGTTGCTCAGAACCGCAGACCAGACCCCTCCAAAGAAACCATAAATTCGTTTCCAACCCCTCAAATACTGAATATACATAATATACACCTCATCATATTTCACCTCAAAACCCTAACTTTGAAATCAAGAAAAACTCCAATAAGAAGCTAAAATAAACTCCAATCGTAAAGAAATTTGTGTGACTGAGTTTGCTAGTATGAGGCCGAACATGCCTCATAGCTCTTCTTGAATGGGTCCCTCAATGTTTGACAAAAAATACATTTGGCAAGATTCAATTTTGAGAGCTTAACTCCACGGGCACCGGCTCTTCAACAAATTTTTTTTTGTTAGTTGCATGGGCGATACCAGGATTTTTAGATTGGGGGACAAATTATAAAAATATCAAATTTTATTTTTATTTGGGGAGCGAAACCTTATATTATACATAAAAATATCCATATTTTTACCTATAAAATTAATTTTTCTCAAATTTTGGGGGGACAAAACCTTATATTATACACGAAAAATTAAATTTTTACCTATAAAATTTATTTTTTTCTCTATAGGGTGGTACCGCCTCTGGTTAGTCATTCGTCATTGAGCAGCAATTCGAGCTTCTTCCCAACCTTTGTCATGCGCCTTGCTTCCGGTTTCTCGATTTTGATTGAGTAGCAAGTCTAGGTAACGGTTACGTCGCACCTCACCTCGCCGGCGGTGCAAGGGGTCAGGAATTTGATGAGCTGATGGTACGTGGAGATAACTGTCCAAAAATTGAATAAGGTCTAGGCAACCAAATATCATGTTGTAAGCAAATTGTGATGTGCAAGTTTATTCTTGCCTTTTTTTTAATTCAGCAGAAAACGTAATAAAAGCCAAGGAGGGAGGGAGCGTCTTTTCAAGTGGAATGCGTTTCTTAGAATCCAAAGAAAATCCAAAAAAGAGTCTAGCACTTTTTTCTATTGCGTTTTGTTGTTGCGTCTTTTAATTATTCCAGCACTTATGTTATTAGGGTTAATCCAAATAAGGCTAGTGGTGTTGTGACTTCTATATATAGAAAATGGATGATGTATTTGAATTTATGTGAATGAAGTGATACGTTCTCCCCAACTCTCTTTCTTTACTATTTTCTTCTCTGAGCAACTGTTAATTTCAGCTAGAGTTCGAACTCAGTTCTCTCATCTGGGTTCCTACTTGAAGCTAATTTAGGCAACTTTATTTCTGAATATAACATTTGGTATCAGAGCCACCGTTCCTTGGACGGTGGCCTTGATCGGCGTTGATGGTGGACACCAGGGGTACGACGGACCTCCGTCAGGAGGTGGATCAGCTTCGGACCACATAGCAGTAGACTATTAAAACTGTGGACGAGCTGAAGGCAATGCTGGCGACGATGATGAATAGCATGGGCATCAGATCTGGAGATGGAGCTGGAAATTCAGATGTGGCTGATGAAAGATATGATCGATCTGATACTAACTGGAGGCATGGAAGTAGGAACCATAGCTATCAGGTACCCACTCGCTATTCCAATGTTGATTTCCCACGTTTTCATGGGGAAGACTTGAGGGGATGGGTTTATCGTTGTGAGCAATTCTTTGATGTTGATGGGACCCCATTTGAGACCAAAGTGAAGTTAGCTGCGGTTAATCTGGAGGGCAAGGCATTACAATGGCACCAAATGTACCTCAAAAGCAGACTAACTAGAGACATTCCCACTTGGGAAGAGTATGTTCAAGCCCTTAATGACAGATTTGGGGCTAATTTGTATGATGATCCTATGAGGTAATTGATGAATCTGAAGCAAGTAGGTACTGTGAAGGAATACTTAGACAAATTTGATGAACTGATGAATTGTCTTAGCTTGAATGAGACCTATGCTGTGAGCTGATTTTTAGCAGGACTGGAACTGGAAATTTCAGTCCAGGTGCGCATGTTCAAACCCAAATTGCTTCAGGATGCAGTTAATCTGGCTAAGCTGCAAGAGCAGGCGTTGCTTCTGAACTCTAGGAGGGGTACACCACCCATATCCTCAAAACCTTACTCTTATAATCAAAAATCAAATAGTGGGAATAGTGGGTCAAGATTTCCTCCATCTCAGCCTGTGTCACCTAACAATGGTGGAAGAAATACTGGAAACAGGTCAAGTTCAGCCCCTCTAATACCATTAAGGCGGCTGTTACCTCAAAAATTAGATGAGAAGAGGGCTAAAGGTCTATGCTTCTGGTGTGATGAGAAGTTCGACAGGGGGCATGTTTGTGCTAGAAGGAAACAGATCTTCATCATGGAAGTAGAGAAAGATGAAGATTGTGAAGATGTAGTAGATGAGAAAACATTGGAAGCTGTTTCATTTGGAGAGGACATCCCAAGGGATGACACTGATTCTCCACCTTCTCACGTCTCTATACACGCCATTACAGGGATATATGACTACAAGACAATGAGGGTAACAATTGTTGTGGGGGGTAAGGTACTTCATATCTTGATTGATACAGGAAGTACTCACAACATCCTTGACCTAGAGACTGCAAAGAAATTGGGGTGCAAGATGGAAGTTGTTAAACCTTTCCCAGTTACAATTGCTAATGGAAATAGACTATTTAGTATCCATGTGTGCAAGGGATTCAAGAGGAAAATACTCAATCATGAGTTTGCTGTTGATATAATGGTGTTACCTATGGGGGGTTGTAGTATGGTATTGGGGGTCCAATGGCTGATCACCCTGGGGGATATCCAATGGAATTTTGACTAGCTTAAGACGGAGTTCACCTTAGATGGGAAAAAGCTGGCTCTCAGGGGCTTACAACCTAAGGCCATTACTGTGGTTAGTGGGAAGAAGATGAATAAGATATTGCAGAAACCAGCAAATTTATCTATGATGCATGTGGGTTTTGTGCAACTGATTGACAATAAAAGGAGGGGTTACCTTAATTTAGCTGAGATTAAGATTGACAGAAGCTTGCAGCAGCCTGGACTAGAGACATTACTAAAGGAGTACACATATTTATTTGCTGAGCCAACTTCCCTTCCACCATTAAGGGAATGTGATCACAGAATTGTCTTGGAAGAGGGGATCAGAGCTGTAAACGTGAGGCCTTATAGATATGCCAATCTACAGAAGGACGAAATAGAGAAGATTGTCAAGGAGCTGTTAGATGCTGGAGTGATCAGGCCTAGCTCCAGCCCTTTCTCTTCACCCATTGTCTTGGTGAAGAAGAAAGATGGTACCTGGTGTATGTGTGTGGACTATAGTGCCCTCAACAAACACACCATCAAGGACAAGTTTCATATCCCAGTCATTGAAGAGTTGTTGGATGAATTGGGTTTGTCCAGATACTTCTCCAAGCTGGATTTATGATCAGGGTACCATCAGATACGGATGCACAGGAATGACATCTGTAAAACTACATTAAGAACCCATCACGGCCATTATGAGTTCCTTGTGATGCCTTTCGGCCTCACCAACGCACCTTCCACCTTCCAGGCCTTGATGAACTCTGTATTTAAGCAATTTATGAGAAAATTCATCTTGGTATTTTTCGATGACATTTTGGTTTACAGCAAGACATGGGTTGAACACTTGACACATTTGAGAATTACACTATCAACTTTGAGACAATATTCTTTGCTAGTTAAACGGAGTAAATGTCAATTTGGAGTGGTGAGAATTGAATATTTGGGGCATATCATAACTGAATATAGAGTGGCGGCAGACCCTGATAAAATTAAAGCAATGCAAGAGTGGCCTGTTCCTACTACACTCAAGCAACTGAGGGGTTTTTTAGGTCCCACTGGATATTATAGGAGGTCCATCAAAGATTATGGAGCTATATCCAGACCATCACAGTATTGTGAAAGAGAGATAGGTTCAATTGGACTGATAAAACAACATCTGCTTTTGAAAGTCTCAAGAGAGCTATGTGCTCAGCTCCTGTGTTGGTGTTGCCTGATTTCAATCAGGAATTTGTAGTGGAGACTGACGCATCAGGGGGGGAATTGGGGTTGTACTAATGCAACAAGGTCGACCAATTGCCTTCTTAAGCAAGGGGCTGTCTGGTAGAAATTTGGACCTGTCGGTGTATGAGAAAGAAATGCCTGCCATAGTTACTGCAGTGCAAAAGTGGAGGCCATATCTTATTGGAAAGCATTTTGTCATTAAAACAGATCACCAAAGTCTGAAATATTTGGTGGAACAGAAGGTGTCATCTCCCTTGCAGCAGAAATGGGTCAGCAAATTGATGGGTTACGATTACACCATCATTTATAAAAAGGAAAAGGAGAACGTTGCTGCTGATGCCTTATCTCGAGTTGTGAACCCTCAGCTTGAAGATGTAGCTTCAGCTTCAGCTTCTCACACTGACTCCACTATGCTGTGCCCTGGAAAATTTGAGGGAGTTCCTGAAGCTTCACTATGCCCTTTGCAAAGCCCATCTACTAATATGGTGAATAAAATTAAAGCAAGCTGGCTGCAGGATGATAAACTCCAGAAAATCATCCAAGAAATTACACAAGATGCTACCAGGAAACCACAGTACCACTGGAAGGATGATGTGCTCACACGAAAAGGGAGACTTGTGGTGGGCAATGATCCAGACCTTAAGAAGGAAATTTTGGAATTCTTCCACAACATTGCCATTGGGGGACATACAGGTGTCCATAGAACAATTCATAAGGTGAAACATGCAGTTTATTGGAAGTAATTAAAGCATGATGTGCTCCAGTTTGTCAGAGATTGTCAGATTTGCCAACTATTTAATGGGGAGAATTGTGCTTCACCTAATTTGCTCAATCCTTTACCAATTCTTGAGGTCGTGTGGTTGACATAAGCATGGACTTTATAGATGGTTTACCACCTTCTCAAGGTAAAACATCTATATTTAATGGGGAGAATTGTGCTTCACCTAATTTGCTCAATCCTTTACCAATTCTGGAGATAGTGTGGTTGACATAAGCATGGACTTTATAGATGGTTTACCACCTTCTCAAGGTAAAACATCTATATTTGTGGTGGTTGATAGACTCAGTAAAGCTGCCCACTTCATGAGTCTTAAGCATCCATATTCTGCCACTCAGATTGCTCAAACATTTCTTGATAATATTTTTAAATTACATGATTTGCTCCAGAGTATTGTGAGTGATCGAGACTCCATCTTTATGAGTAAATTCTTGCAGGAATTATTTAATATCCTAGGTGTTAAGCTGTTTCCCTCCACTGCATATCATCCCCAAACGGATGGTCAGACGGAGGCTGTTAATAAATGTTTGGAAGGTTACCTCAGGTGCATGGCGGGAGAGAGACCTAAGGAATGGAGTTCTTGGTTACCACTTGCAGAATGGTGGTATAACACCACGTATCACAATTCCATTGGTACTACGCCCTATGAAGTTTTGTACGGGCAAAAGCCACCTATCCACCCCCCTTATTTGCCTTCTCACTCTTTGTTGGATTCTGTTGATCAAAGCTTACAGCACAGGGAGAACACTATGCGCATGTTAAAGCACCAACTCACCTTGGCTCAAAACAGGATGAAGGTTCATGCGGATAAACATCAAAGTGAGCGTTCATTTGAAGAAGGTGATTGGGTTTTTGTCAAACTTCAGCCCTATAGACAGGTTTCCCTGCGCAATCAGCCCTTTCACAAGCTATCTCCTCATTTTTTTGGACCCTTCCAGGTGCTCAAAGAAGTGGGTACTGTTGCTTACCACTTGGACTTGCCTACACATGCGAAGATTCACCACACTTTTCATGTGTCTCAGCTCAAGAAACGGTGAGGAAGGGGGCCTTGTCATCCCCAATTGCCAGTGCAAATCACTTCCCATGGTCATGTTCTTCTGTTCCCTGAGAAGATTTTTGATCGTCGCCTTATAAATCGTAACAATCGGCCTATCACTCAAGTTTTGGTTTGTTGGTTCAATACCCCGCTTGAAGATGACTCTTGGGAGGATCTTTACACATTGCAGCAGCGTTTCCCAAACTTTAATCCTTGAGGACAAGGATTTTTTAAGGAGGAGGCAGTTGTGATGTGCAAGTTTATTCTTGCCTTTTTTTATTCAGCAGACGTAATAAAAGCCAAGGAGGGAGGGAGCGCCTTTTCAAGTGGAATGCATTTTTTAGAATCCAAAGAAAATCCAAAAAAGAGTCCAGCACTTTATTCTATTGCGTTTTGTTGTTGCGTCTTTTAATTATTCCAGCACTTTTGTTATTAGGGTTAATCCAAATAAGGCAAGTGGTGTTGTGCCTTCTATATACAGAAAATGGAGGATGTATTTGAATTTATGTAAATGAAGTGATACGTTCTCCCCAACTCTCTTTCTTTACTATTTTCTTCTCTGAGCAACTGTTAATTTCAGCTAGAGTTCGAACTCAGTTCTCTCATCTGGGTTCCTACTTGAAGCTAATTTAGGCAAGTTTATTTCTGAATATAACACAAATTAGGTCGACAACCACGTATTCGATACTTTTTTTTGCATGATGGGTTCCCACGTAGATATATTACAAAATTTATTTCATTACTGGTTGAAAGTTTATGATAAGATCGATTTTTGGGAGAGGTGTGAGGATCAAACTCGATCACCGATCTGACAATTGAATTTATAAGGAGGGATCCGCTTTAACCTGAAACAAATGAACAGGGGGTTACTTGGGTGCAGAGGATTGGCTTCGGCGTAGAACCTCTAACGCTAAGTCAGTAAGCTTAAACTGAAAGGGTGTAGAGAGAGAAATATAACATTCAGAGATAATAAACGTCCTTACCAACCAATAATTAATGAAAAGGTATTTATAGTGATGCATAACACGTACTAAATACACACTCTTGGGTGCGTAATTAATACGTGGACCATTAGGCCTGCAGAATAACCTTAATCAGGTAAGGTGGTGTTAGGCGGATATTTGTCTCGCATTTAATGCTTGGCGGCTGATTAATTTGACAGCTTGATACAGCAATAGAGCTGTTCGAGGACCGAAGGGTTGGGGGTCGCCGGGTTGGATCGGCTCCCGGGCTCGATACTCAATCCGATCGAACCATGATATTTCTGATCGGAGACTCTAGCCGACCCTAGGCCCAAGTCTTGACTTAGATTGACCGGTCTCGGTCACTAATGCTACATCACGTATCGGACCGATATTATCTCTTATTAGTTTCCAAAAATACTAAAAAAGGAAACTTCTCAAAAACAAATTACATTTTTTAATTAAATACTCCGTTTGATTCAAAATAAGCCAGCAGTTTAATTACAACTTTGACTCGTACTATATAGAACTTTGACCATATTTAATTAAAGAGTACAAATTGAAAGCAATCCCCCAACCGTAATACGTCGGATTATTTGTAGTTTAGTGCATGGGAAAAACCAGCTGTTTAGCGATAATTAAACTCCCCTTAAGCAAACCTTAAAATACAGCCACGTATACTATGATTCAACACGTGGGTATTCTTTAATTTCGATTAATTGCCGCGTGTCAAACTTTATATTATTAAACTTTATTTATTTACGTACTTTCGTCAGAAGAAAAATTATTATTAATTATTACTAGTTAGTTTGGCAGTGACGATTAATTTTCAGCTTTTTGAGTAGTAAAGAATCGTATTATGACGAGGATACTTCTAAAAATCTCATTTTATTATATTGTATTGTGTCTGATATTATATCGGACACTCCTCTAGTGTAAAATATCAAAATAAATCATATTACCATATTTGAATTGTGTCTGTATTATCGTGTCCGTGTCCATGTTTCATAGGAATCGGAAAAATGATTTAGCTTGCCACTCTTAATTATCATACTTTTTTAACCTTTTTAATAATTTGGAAAAATACCAGCCACCACATGAATGTGTTAAATTAATTTTCAATTATCCCTTAAGAAATTAGACAAATTACATTTAATCGTCTCGGAGCAGCTAGTGTTTTACATTCGATGATACTGAAACTGAAATAGGGTAAAAATCAACTTATTCACCTAATAAAGTCAATAATATCCCTGGATTTTATTATATAAAGGCACGAAATCTCTATTTTATACATTTTTTATTCATAATTCGCTTAGCTCTTCCAATGATTTAAGTGTCGGTTTGGAAATTTGGGGCAAGTGGGTTCGAAATAAAGAGAGGAAAAATGAATTAGGAATTTATGCTTTAACATATGAAATTTACGCATAATCTGATATTTTGCCCGTAATTATAACAAAAGTATTTATCTCTTCAATTGTGTATAGCGAAAAATAGACAGTGTGATAATGAGTGGACTATTAGAATACAAATAAGTAATATGTATTTAACTAGATCTTTAATAATTTACCATCTAACCATTATAGTAACAATTTACAACTGAATGATTTACCATCTAACTATTATAGTAACAATTTACAACTCGCTATCTCTTGTTGAAATTATATGGTGTTGCAAGAGAAAATACAAAGTCGATAATCGTGTCCAATCCTAAATTGGTATTCTTTTCTTTAAACCAAAATTAGTTTGTAGATGAATTTTCTCTTAATTTATCAATAAATATTAGAAAAAAATAAAATAAAATAAAATATATCACTGCAGGTGTTTTCTGGTACAAACTTAGGCCAAGGAAATTTTCTGATATCATCGAACCAATCATGCAGCTGCGTACGTTTAGCATCGGAATTTGTGTTATTAAAAGGAAGCATAGAAACTCACAATTTGCAGCCATTAAATTAGCATATAGGGTTAGTTTGTAATATTACAAGAAAATTTCAATTAATCAAACATATTATATATAAATACTTCTATCGAAGGTTTTTTTCCTGTAAATATCAAACTCCTCAATGGTGTAATAGTAATATCTTGACAAAATCGGGCCTATTTGTAATATCGAATATTTCGGTAAGTTTTATATATAATTACCCTAAATTATACGTGTTCTTTATAATTTTGAAATACTAAATAAATAAGTTTTTTCTTGGCATGGTAGGATTTCTTTTTTTTTTTTTATAAATAAATGCACATAATTAATTCGACCCGTGTCATTGCAAGAAATCAAACTCAAATCTCCACACTAGAATAATCTCTGGTGGCCATTGAACCGAACCCTAGGATTTCTCAACAATTATTTGATGCATTTTATTTGATTCATGATAAATAAAATAAAAATAATTAAAAAATTATTATCGTCTATGAAAAAGATATTCCTTTTCAATGTCAAAAATGCCCTCGAAATGGAATTTAACACAGAAAAATACAAACAGAAAATCTCTATTCAGAAATGTTCAACTACTACTTTCGTGCTATATATAAATGGAATCATTTAGCCATAGTTTTGTGGTTGGGTGGAAGAGACTTATCCATTTTTAATTAAATATTATGTGTTCGAAATCTGACTTTAGATATGAAGCAACTTTAAATCTCGTGGTCAGCTATTCCATCCTTTAAAGTGTCTATAATTCAATGATGAGATTAGTCACTGTAGTCGACGGTGGATGGGACACTATAGATTGCTCCCGTTAATTTTTCGTTTTTCAATCTATTTTAAAACCCTTTCATTTTAATGCATAAACTTTGAAGCAATTATTGAAAAATATACTTTTATGATGTTACACTTGTATTTCTTTCTAATTAAAATAATTAAATTGAGTATTAAAAGGTTATATTCAGTTAAGAATTTCCAAAGGTTGCTGTTGGAGACATAGTATGGGCTTAATGGAAAATTAGTGGTCATTCTATTTTCAAAAATATGATGGGCGCGCCCCACCATTTATACAAACTGAAAAGCCCACAACATAACCCATAACTCCATAACATGTATATTTAGTGGTATTTTTTTATTTTTTATTTCTAAAGCCCATTTATATGGGTTGAGCCGAGTCAGATCATTAAGGTGTACATCTGCGTTCCAAGAAATTCGAATCCGAGACTTTTAGTTAAGCTAGCATAGTGCTGAACCTTTTTGTGGTACTTTAGGGGAATATACGTTTTGGTAACAAAAATGTGATTATTATTATTATTTTTCGAGCGAAATACCAACAACCATCCTGTGTAATACAAAATGTTTGCATCCACCTTCTGTATTAAATTAATTCCTAATTACACTACTGAGAAATTAAACAAAAGTTCATTTAAGGTGCAGCAAGTGTTTTACACTCACGAATATTGAGACTGAAATATGATAAAAAAAATGACTTATTCACTTCATAAAGTCCATAATACCCATAGATTTTATTATATAAAGGTACAAATCCTTCATTTTATATATTTTCAATTCATAATTCACCTAGGTCTTCCACTGATTTGAGTGTCGGTTTAGGGATTTGGTGCAATTGGAGTTCAAAATAGCAAGAGAGAAAAGAAATCAAAATTCAATATTTCACCTGTAATTATAACAAGGACAATTTATTCTTTTCAATGGTTAAAGCACATGTATAGGGAGAAATAGACAGTGTGATAATTGCTCAATATCACAAGAAGAATATTAGGAATAAAAATAAAACAGGAATACGAAATAAAACTTATAAATAACATAGATAGATAATAAGAAATAAAGCATTATTTTTCCATCCAATAATACATATTATTATGTAAGTTTAATACATTTCTATATTTTTCATCAAATCATATTTTTGTTCTCAAAGAAAAAGCAACATAAAACAAAGCTACATTTTCCGAAATAAAATAGAAAAATGATCCATATTCATGCCTCCGCCCAACTTTATTATACGTACGCAGTTATAGAATTGGGCCGGGCTTTATTACAGTTAAACTCTTCAGGAGCTTTGGAGAACAACTATAGTGTCTTTGAGAATCACCCCCTCCGAATAGGAAAACAACGCTAATCGAAACTGCATTTCTAGCTAAAACGTGAGCATTCTATTAGCATCACGTGAAAAGAAAACAAAATTACAACCAACGAAATTATTAAACAATCATTTTGACTACCCCAAAACTTCTGAATCAAACTCAAGCAGTCGTCCTCAAAAATCACATTCTGCCTACCAAAATCCCTAACAAGCTACACTACCTTAAGATAGGCAACTATCTCAGCATACTCCGGATCAACTTGACCGGCAATGCGTGCACTCTCCCCAACCGATGCACACCCCTAAAAAATCCCAAGCCATTACCCCACCAATCTCTCTCGAAACCTTAAACATAGCCGCTTCAAAATTTATTTTAATCCAACCAAGCGACGGGTAAAACCAGCGATCCGGCAGCGGCCGAAGCACTCTACTTCCCACGCAGCAAGACTCGGCCTCAAATTCTTCATTAAAACCCAAGCGAACTCCGCCACTTCGCGATGGTCACGACCAGCCCCCTCCACCCTTTTCTTGTTCCTATTCCCCAAATCGCCCAAAGAGTAGTCAATAATCGATTACAATCCGACCTTACCAACGAGCCCAAGATCCGCTCCATCCCACCGTGGAAATCCCCCCTCAGCTCTTCCACCAACCGTAAATGACTAACTGCACGTTCGATAGCGCCAAATTTTGACCATGAGATTCGAATTATTTTATTATAAAATCAATTACTCATTATTAAACTCGGAATGTTAACGTCTTCTATTCCATTTTTCACTTCAAATAATCAGAATTTAAAGTTTTTGAACTATTCATAAATTAATAATTAAGAGCTTAATTATAATTTTTTATCCTATAAATTAATTTCTTAATGCATCTTTAGATAGTTTATCCCATGTTGGAGAAGAAAAGTAATTAGGTGGGACATTAGTTAGTGACCATATTGCTTATGTATAGGAACAGTTGACTTCATTCATGCTTATCATCTTCAAATTTATTTATACACTTACCTAAATGGTTAAGTGAAGGTCTAGATGACATTAATTAATTTTTATTTTTTGTATGAATAGAAATAGAAATAGAAAAGTAATAGTACTGAGTTAGCCTTTCTTGATATATAATTATTTTTTTGGTTAAATTCATGCACACAGTTCGACCTTTGTTATTGTAAGGAATTGAACTCAGACCTCCACATTTGAAATAATATCAGATAAAACATCAGTTAATATTATTTTTGGTAACATAATTATGTCATAATTTAATTTTAGTATTATACTAATATTTTTTTTCTCAATTTACGTACAATAACTTTATATTCATATCAAATTACATGCGAATGGGACTTTGACATTAATACTCTATCCTCATACTTATCTATATATAAATGATGACCTTTGCTTTTATTTAAGTAGACTTGGTAAGTTCAAATGATCGACAAGAACATATTGTAAGATAATAATATTACGAGCAGGAGTTGTTTCAAATTCTACATTCATACACTAATCTACCAAATTAAATATTATTGATTTGAACAGCTGAACTAATAACAACCACCAAATCAGTTCTCCACAAGGTTCTGAAGCGAGATTTAATTTTTACAAAATATAAAACATATACAAATTTAGCAACTTTTAGTTTCAAAAATGTCAATATTAATATATAATAAAGTTGGGTAAGATTTGGTATTTTCAGAAATTATAAAAGTATTTTTGAGGTTTTGACTTTTGCTCGTATATTCACATAATTAGAAGTGTCTTGTCTCTTTGAACTCTAGCAGTTCCGGAATCAATAATAAATGAGCTGACGACCTTCGTCATGATTTTCACATATTTTATATAAATAATAAAAATCTTGCAGGGTTTCTTTTTTTTTTTTTTTTTTTTTGTAATTTTAAAAATTATATGGATTAAGTTATAATTACACCAAATTTTAGGAAGCAATAGAAATAAACTGCCTAATCGCTAATGGTCGAAAATCTGACCAAGACAATTAAAAAAATGCCAAAAATAAAAAAATAAAAAAATAAAAGATAAAGAAGGAAAGAAGAAATGGAGGGAAGTTGCTTGGAGATTACTTATATAGAGACTAATTACACTTAACTGATAGTAGCTTGAAAGTCATGAAAATGTCTACTGATTCTTAGATCAATGGCACTGTTAGCTTCCTCTTGGTTACTTGTTGAATCTTTTATCATCCCAAATGGATTTCGCAAATGGTTTTACTTAAGCTTTTACATTCATCCAGCTTTTCTACTTCTTTGCCAGCTTCTTCTGTGGTTCAAAAAGTTGCAGAAATTGTTCTTGCTCTTAATCCTCTTCACTTTCAGAGTTTCCAGCTTTCTGGGTTTTTTCATCTTCAGATTCTTCAACAAGATATCAAAATTTTCGTCAGTTTCTTCCACAAAATATTCAACCAAAGTTGAAGTCTTTTATGATGCCATGGAGCCAAAAATCATACAAGAAACAACATATTTGTCATATGAGGTTGTTGAAGAGTTAACTAAAGATATTTGTGTAAAAGATTCATGGTTGAATACTTACTTATATTCTGATCACTACAACTCTCTATTGAGACACTATGATCTTGATAGTATCGTTTCATCGTCTACTAATTTCATCGATGATCCTGATTTAACTTTGAAAATTACTACAAAACCCACTGACCTACTACTTTTATCAAAGTTTGAGATTTTGGGATCGGATATCGATCAAGAACTTGCTGATTTTCTAGAAGCTGATTCTGAAACTAGGTTTTCTCAATCTTGTGGTAATCATGAATTGTCCGATGAGATGCTCGTCGATTTGCCTCTATCAGGTTTTGGTGTTGAAGATTCTTCCTCTGCAACTGATTTTCTTGTAAATGGTGAATATTTGGCGCCGGTATTGTGGAGATCATATGAACCAGAAAATATGGATTGGTTCCACCAAAAGTACTTGGAAAGAATGAAGTTCTTTGAGGCTCTCTATGATGAAAGATTATATGGATTGAGTAAGTAGCTTTCATGCAAACATAGTTTTAATTCTATGTTGATTGATTGATTTAATATTTCGACACAGAGCTTACAAATCGATTCCCGATGTGGCGAGGCGAAAATAAAGTTCTCTGTTCTTATGTTTTCTCGAGTTAAAAAAGAAGAAAATCACTTTTTCATTTTAGAGTTTGCAAACACTCCTTAACAGTTTGTCATTACATATCATGCAGACGTAGTATCGAACGAGCATTTAACGAGCCCCGGATTGTTTATGACTCCAGAGTCATCAACAAATTCATCAATGCAATTCATCTCATGGAGTAAAATGGCAAAAACGAAACTTATACGGAGCTTAGAGTGTGAGTTCGAGTTGATTTATGTGGCTCAACTATGCTTGTCTTGGGATGCCCTTCATCATCAATATCAAAAAGTTGAGGCCCTTAATTGTGAAAACATATTATTTCATCATAGTGTTGCAGAGAAATTCCAGGATTTTCAAATTCTTTTGGAGAGATTTGTTGAAGACCAAAAAATTGAAGGCCAAAAGTATTCGAATTATGCACATCAAAGACTTCCCTTTCAGGGTCAACTCCGGGTTCCTGATGTTACAAGTAAGATTGAATATTTCAAATATTTAAATACAACTACTGATTATTTTTTATTTTCCTGTCTTGTCGGATAGAATTGAGTGTGTCAGCAAGTAGAGACATAAATTTCTTTTAAGATATAGAAAATATATAAAAACATTAGAGATAATTACACTTACACCCCTGTGGTAAATACAGTAACACCCTCGTCTCACCCTCAAATATGGCTCCGCCCAACACTTAGGTCCTACGGTTAGGATGAGGGCTTATGTCAGAAAAAAAAATCCTAAGTCGAGGGGATGTAAGTGTAATTATCTCATTCTTAAGTTAACGGTCGTTAAGGGTAAAATGATTATTTAGCTTCTTTCTATTAAGTTTTTAGATTTACGTTAGAGTTGAGGGGTATGTATGTAATTTTCAATAGTAGAGGGGTTTGCTGTATGTAATTTGGCTTCTTTATTTGTTAATTTCATGTTAACTAAGATTCCATTATAAATTGTGGCTCTAATTATTGTGAGATTTGAATATTCTCGAGTAGCTTCAAAACAAAAAGAATAGGACAAAAACGTCAGTAAATTTTTCCTTAAAAGATTTGATCTTTGAACTAATCAAGCCAATAGAAGATATGCATGCCTCATGTCAAATGATTTCTATTCTTACAAAATACTAGTTTTTGAGGAAATTCCAATTTTGGTGGAATTTGGCCGTATAGTGTTAATATATATGGTGCAAAAATACCGAGTATTAGCCAATATGGGGAAAACCGAACTCTTAAAATTCGGCTTCTTCATGTATTTTAGTTTAATAAGAAGCCGTATTGATTTATAAATACTTCTATTTTTCGAGTTTTCGTAAACTTATTACCTCTGCTTCTTTAACACAGAGAGTTCAATGTAATTGTTCCTATGTCAGACATCTGAGTACATGATCAGGGGGAGTTTATGTAATTTAACACAGAGGGTTTATGTAATTGTCCAAAAGGTTAATGTAATTTTCGCTTACAGGTTTTATGGTGGAAGAAAAAAATAATAGCATGGAAGGAGAAGCTGCCACAAAAGCAATTCAAGTGCTGAGAAGCATTGAGAAATGCATAAAAGCACTTTGGTTATATTTGGAAACAGATAATAAGAAATCATTGTGGAAATATAAAGGCATTTTGAGGAGTTCTCATCAGCCTCCTGTGGAAAACCCTACAGACTTAGAGCTCCTATACAATGTAACAAAAGCACTGCACAAGGTAATACTTGCAAACATTTCTGCTTTTGAAACAGTTAAAAGTATAAGTTAAGGTTGTAGCGGTAAAATTTAGGAAATGTTCGGAGAAAATATATATAAAAAAAAGCTCTTTTAAAAGCAAACAGAAATCTAGAAGCTGATTAAAACATATCCTTGTTAGGTGTCTTTAACTTCTAGCAGTCTAGCTTATTTAAGTTTATTTTCAGAGGAAGCAATAAAACAAAAACACTCTATTTCAACTTTTTTTTTTTGTTAAAAGCAGAAAATCACATTATTTTAGAATTTACAAAGCTCCCTTGACTTCTATGTTATCAAGATCATGTCTCACTTTTCTCATTTTTTCCATGTTTTTTTCTGCAGAAAGCGATTATGTTTAAAGATTTGCAAGGCAAGAAAAAGTGTTGGGTAAGAAGAAGAGTTCGAGTAGTGCAATTTGCAGAGAATGAAAAGAGAAATCTTCTTTTTGCCATGATTGATATCAAGCTTGTGCAAAGAATGCTTAAAATGCCTGTAATTTCTTCATCTCAATTGAACTGGTGCCAACAAAAGCTCAACAACTTGGAATTTAAACAAGGACAAGTTTTCAGGGGAACCACCACTCATTTGTTTCCCTCTTGATCATGATCCTTGAGAGACAGAGAGAGAGAGAGAGAGATGTATATATTGTATATTGTGATCAATAAGCACTTTTCTATGCTAGATGTAATGTCTTAAATTATGACACATGAATCATGATTATATACTTAATTTGGAATAACCTCCGGCTTCGTGCTCCTAATTTTAGGTCTGATCGGAATTTCTTGAAAATTTCTAATCATAATCTTGTTCTTCGAGTAACCCAAAACAAGACTCAAGAATGATATGACTCAAGTTCTACTTGAAAGTTGTACGAGTCAAGTTCGAGTTCTAGTTCTTTAAACTCAAGTTCAAACCTTTGTTGGTCTGACTAGTCATACTCGCGAACAAATTCGATTCATTTCCATCCCTAGATTAATCATGAACTCATCTCACACACTTCAATAGTTCAATGTTCTAGTAACATGACAAGATTGCAGAAAATTGTTAATGTTGCAGGCATTTAATATTAATAATTTAAGTACCAACAAGCGAAAGTGGGAAATGGATACAATTTTAATGCCTAACGAAAATATGACCTATCTTTTAAATTAAGAAATAGGAAAACAAGTTATATTAAAACTCTAGAAAACTACTTTTCGAAATTTTCAACACATTGATTTCCAAAACACTGCTAATTATATTAAATTCAAGTAAAAATAAGTCAGAAGTTTAAATCATTAGAAGATAATTTGACACTGCCATTTTTGAGGAATCTAGAGAACTTGAAATGGATATCATTGCTAGAAATTTCTCAGGATCCTGCATCGGTTAGGAAATAGCGAGAAATAAGGGTTCGAGTGGTACCGAATTTGCCAAAACTTTGGCTTGTCTCACAACGTTTAAATTGACCCGTGAGTTCGATTGGCAAAAGATAACTTTTAAGGAAATTATAATGGGGTGTTTGCAAACTCTACTGATTTTGTAAAAGTTAAAGTAGAAGTTAAAGTTGAAAAAAAATATAATAGTAAAAGTAGGGAGTGTTTTGAAAAAAAATCTAAAATTAGAGAGAAAAAGTAGTTGAGTGTTTGAAAAAAAAGCTGAGAATCACTTCTAATTTTAATAAAACTACTAATTAAAGTTTTATTTTAATTATGAAAATACCTAAAATTTAGAATTAGAATCCAAAAACATGTCTTTACGTGCTTCTGGATTCTAGCTTATTTCTGCTTAAATTTAGCAGAAGTTGTGAGTATTTGGAATAAAAAACACTGAAAAAAATTACTTCTGATAGAAGTGATTTTTTTTAGAATTTGCAAATACCCTTTGAGAATCTCATTGATAAGTTTTAAAGTGATGGTAGTGATGAGTCATTTCTTGGTAATTTAGTTTTTTTTTTTTTTTGAAATTCAATATTTTTTTATCACTCAAGGTAAATCAGATACAAAAGCAGAATACACGTTTTCGAGAATATCGAATTCCCCTTCTTGAAGATGACTAGCATTTTCGAGAATATCGAATTCCCCTTCTTGAAGATGACTAGCATTCCTAGCTTAATCTATGTGCTATTGCTTCCCTTCGTACATAGATAATCTAACCAAAGGGACAAGAACAAGCAGATCTTAGTAATTTTGTTGATGGTATTTGGAGTAGGTTAGAGTGTTGTCATTGTTTCTCCTTTGTTCATCGTGATATTAATAAAGTAGTCCACATTTTAACTAGAAATAGAGTCTCCACTAACATTGTCCGTGCAGGGTATTTGAGAAAGTTTTTTTTTTTTTTTTCTAAAGTGTTTCTTAGTTTTTTTTAATTCTATTTTTGAATTAAGTCCACCTAAGTCGGCTGAAATTTGAATGTTGATATTCAATACTCGTTACTTCCAACGACACAAAACCCAAGTTAATCACCTTTCCCAAACAACAACATTTCCAGAGCCACCTTTCCAGAATTTTCCGCCGCCCCTCCACCGCCTCGCCACCGCCCCCCAAATATATACCCTGTTTTCCCCCACGTTTATCCCTTCATTTCTCCATTCCTCTCAAACAATCAAAAACGAAACATAACCTCATCAGGAAATGGCTTCATCAGAGCGACAATCATCGCCTCCGTCACTGGAGGAGCTAAGCACGCGTGGCGCCACAGCTTTCCTCCTCCCCTGGATCATCAGCATGGCGGCCGCCACCAACTCCGCCGCCCGCGACATCATGGTGTTCGTGCACCAACCCACCCGATCAATCACGCTAATGGAAACCGAAGGCTCACTCGATGCCGAAACCCTCCTCCGCGATTTGGCGGCGAAAGAAGCGCCGCTACCGGCGTCCAAAGCTTCGATTGAATCTCTCCCACGGGTCCGGGTTTCCGATCCGGGTCTCGAATGCCCGATTTGCTTGGCGGAGTATGAGTTAAACGGTGACGTAGAAGCGAAAGAGATGCCTTGCAGACATCGGTTTCATTCGGGCTGCATTGAGAAATGGTTAGCTATCCACGGGTCGTGCCCGGTTTGCCGATTCGTAATGCCCTCAGCGGCGGCGGAGGAGGAAAAAGGAGGTGAGGAGAGAGAAGGGTGGAGGATTCACGTTTTTTTTGCTAGGGGGAGAACGGGTTCGGGTTCAGACCAGAGTGGTGAGCCCGACTTGGATAACGGGTCGGGTCACTATGGCATCGATGAGATGTCTACTCAATATATGGAGATGGATGATATTAATTGATTTATATGGTTTGATTTTATTTTTTAGGACTTATTGGTACATGTAATTATGCTTTCTTGGTGATTGTTGTTATTTTTTCTCAAAATATGAATTGTGGAACGAGATTTTTTAAATTTTTGTCAGATTCATATGATTTTGCATCCTATTTTTTATTTTTTTAAATTGTTTTCTTATATTTACGGATTTTTGAAATTTTTGTCTGATTGATATGATTTTGCTTTGATGTTCGTATATGTTCACGTGAGTTCTGAGTTTTTAAAGACAAGTAATTTAAAAAACCCGTAAATGCAAGAAGCTAATTTGTAAAATTTACAATCTGTAAACATAAGGGAATAAAAACTCTCAAAAATCATTAAAAAGATAATTTGAAAAAAAAAACCTTAAAAATCATTAAAAATTTGCGAGCACAGTATATGTAAGCATCAAAAGTAATATTTAATCAGAAAAATAGTCGGGTGAAATAATTTGTGAAATCCATTGTGCTATGCAAGCATCAAAAGTAATATTTCATCAAAAAATTAGTGGGGAAAGACAATTTGTGAAAGATATTTCATCAAAAGTAATATTTCATCAAAAAATTAGTGGGGAGAGACAATTTGTGAAAGATATTTCATCAAAAAATTAGTGGGGAGAGACAATTTGTGAAAGATATTTCATCAAAAAATTAGTGGGAAGAGACAATTTGTGAAATTCGTAAACGTAAAACGTAAATAGGCAATTTATAAAACTTATAAACATAAGGAAACAACTTAAAATAAAAAAGTTAGGAGCCAATGTGCAAAAATGTGATAATACAGGCAAAAAATTAGGAGTTAATATGTAAAAACGCTATAGTACATGGAGCAAAATATATTTTTGCCTAAGAATTATATCTTATTCTTGTTACATAGAAAATGAAATCTTCTTATACAGAAAATGAAACGTCTATTTCTAAGAACCAAGACAAGCGTATGACATTAATTTTAGAAAATTCAATCTTTGTAGAAATATATGCAAAGTTGTAATAGCATACTAACGACTTTATTAGTTAAATAAAATAAATAATATGGATCGTTATGGGATAAACACTATTGTGGAGACACCTGAATCTCAAATCACGAGATCAATCTGTGACAGAAAAATGACATTGTACTGTAAAAGTTATCAGAAATCGCGAAATGCATCTGTCGAAAAATGACATTGCCAAGCATCAAATTTCTTATTCTCAGGATTATAGTAGTTCAAAATTCAAATAGCAGATCAATACCATTAAAAAAAAATACAATAATAGTCATCACTGAGTAGCCTTCGAACGACATGAAATAACTCTTCAATTCGAGCGTAGACGAAGAAGAGGAGGCGTAGGTGGTAAGCAGATCTAGTGGTGAGTGGCGGTTGACGCGGTTGGCGGGGCATGGAGGATGGAATGAGGCGGCGGCAGAGTGGCATGAGGCCATTTCTTGAAGGGTTACTTGATATTTACGTACAGAAAAAAATAAGATTCTTACCCTTTTCCAGTCACGCTTAGCGCGAGTGTAACGCACAACTTGTGTTAGGGGAAGATATTTAAGATCATAATAGACCGGGGAGGTCCATTTGATGCTAGGGTCTTCCCTAGTAGAACTTTATTTAAAAAGTTCGGGACCAATTAGGAAATATCATTTGACCAGGAACTGCCACAAATAATGAATTTAAGGGTTTCTTTCCTCTCAAAAATCTATGTATGGATCACATCGTATATGAGGGATCTGAATCATGGATTCACCATGTTATAGCCTACGAAACACAGACACGGACACCAACACGAACATGCTAAACAATCTGTGCCATTGCAAACATCTCTCTACTATCTCAGGCTCTATCTGAATCATCTAATGTTGTCTGAACACAAAACTTCAAAAAACTTGGGGGAGAAAATCAAGGGGATGATCCTATAAATAACTATAAATACCAATTGAAATGGTCGAAAACATGAAGTCTTTTTCAATGTTTATCAACTAAACCAGCATTCCACATCAGAAACAGATACAGATAGTGTCTGCAAACTCAGAAAAAAAAAAAAAAAAAAAAAAAAAAAAAAGATACTTCCCTATTTTGCCCTTTTTTCAGCATTATGATTGTGGGGACACTCCCCAACTTCTGCTTAATCTAAGTAAAAACAAGCCAGAAATTTGAAGCACCTAAAGACCATCTAGCTTCAAGATTATTTTCGTAAATAAATGGAAGTTTATTTAGAATTGTAAAAGTGCTTCTTAGCTTTTCTTTCCACACACTCAACTACATTTTTTGCTTTTGTTTTTTCCCAACAATTCCAAGTTTCACTACTCCACTTTTTTACAACTTTTGCTTCTCTAGAACCAGCAGAATTCACGAACACCCCTATAAAGGATCTCCTTAACATTTCATAAAAAACGAGACAAAATATTATTTGATTCTTTCTATAAAGAATCGTAAAATCAATTAATCATGTACGTATAAATACAAGAATTACATAAACTCATCACATTTAACCCTTGGCGAATGGAATATCTACAATAGAATAAAGCCTGCTAAAATGCATCCCGAGTTTTAGAATCCAACAATTCAAATATCGAGTATAAAATTCAAGATCACGGTTTTCATGAACACAATGAAAGCAAAACAAGATGAATCATCTTTTGAATTATAAACTTATCAAGATATAAAGCAAAATAGGACCACAACAAGATAATCACTTTTCAAACAGTTATAGATCATTATAAAAATGACTTAAAATCATAAAACTAGTTAATACAGCAATCCCATATTCTTGAAATAATCTGTTTTAAGTATACTGTTCAGATAACTTATTCCAAATGCGCTTATTCGAATCTATATCGTTCACAGGATATAAACATCAAAAGTTGCTTTGATCGTCTCTGTAGCTAATTCAGTATTACTATAAACTCTTGAATTAAATAAGTGAAAATAAAATATCATATAATTACTATTTCTTAACCTTTTTCGATTTTCTCGGCCCCGGAACCTCCATTCTCCCAACCGAACATCCACACCTTGTGCGAAATACCAAAACTGCCCTTCCATTAGGAGGCGCCATTTTCTTGAGCTCAGCTTCCAGTTCCTTATGATGATCACGAGGTAATTCGAATAATCCCTTTTTTAGAGCATTTTTGGCAATGAAATTTGATTTCTTGACAGAATCTTCAGTTTCCAATTGAATATCAAATTCAGCAGCTTTTTTCAGCCCTCGACAGCCTTCTTTCCCACATCTACGATCTGTACATACTGTGATTGCAATCAAAGCCATCACAGCGAAAAATATACTAAGTCCTAAACATCCAAACACCATTGGAGCACGAAAAACTTCTTCACTCACAACTTCTACAACTTCTTCAGTAAGCTGAAGAGACTTGTGAGCTAAAATCTTGGCATATGGATATAGCAAGAACCCACAAGCGCTAATCACCGCTATTAATATTATAACATCGATAACAGCAGAACGAGATTTTTCGCATAAGTGATTTGGAGAAGTGGAAGCTTTTTTGTTCTTGGGGAAATGATTAATTTGCCTCACTTTCAAACAAGGGTCAGTTGAATTCACAGATTTAGCCATGTATAGATGCTGGTCAACAGATATTGAGCTATTGGAAAAACAGACCATTTGGGATTGGAAATTAACTCCTCAGGGAATGTAAAGATCGACTCTTTATCAAAACCCACAAATTTAAATCGAATTCTGAATCGAACCCACGATTCTAAACAGCTTTTTCAGATCAGCCCACTTGAAATAACAGCTAAAGAATTAAAGGTTTGATTTTGAGTGCACCTGAAGATCGGGGATTGTCGGCAGCACACCAGAAAATAATCAAAATCCCACTTTTTTCTTCTTCATATACAACTCAAAATCATTCCACCACGAATTAGAACAACCCCTTCAACAATCAACGATCAGGAATTTAGAAATCCCTTTTGGAAGGGGTTTTTCTGAGAAGCAGAGACGACAAAAGCTGGATTATGAAGTCATATTACGAGTCATTGTACAGACAGAGAGGGACTGCTTTAATTTATCAGTTAACTTATCCCTTTCTTATGAAGCTCTCTGAGATGAATGGCTCGCAGACGGTGGAGAGGGTCATACACGCCAAGAAAATTTTATAATTTCTATTTCCATTTTTTTCTTTTTGGAAATTAGTGGGACTATTCTTGATTGGGCCCATGGACTGGACTTTCTATTTGATAATTTTTTAAAATTTTTACAATGATTTGTTGATTGTTTGATTTATGAGAGAAGCTTTGTCATTTTGTATTTGGGCCTACATTTGGTCAACTTGAGATTATTAACTAATTATGTTTGTTATCATTATTAACTTTCTTAATTATACTAGGAGCCAGGAGGAGGTCTCAGATAAAAATTCTACGATATTAACCGGTTTTAACACACAAAAAAAGTTTTATTTAAGAAAAATTATTGTCTAACTATGTAATTCTCCAGATACGAATACAGTAGAGGCAGAATGAAAGAATGATCCTCTCAACTTAGTTACTTCATTCGTAAGACCAACATCGAAAAGGCCTCTAATTTTATAAATATGATGTTTTTATGTATGATAATAGATTGTAATAGTAATTGGTAGAAGAACTCAATTACACTGACATATTCGATATTATTACTTACGTAAACATATACTGAGATTAGAGAAATTACAAAATCATACTCCTCAAAGAATATATTTTTTTTTTCCAACTGTTCAAAAGTTCCCGTCAAGGCCATCTCTTTTTCAAGGCTCAATAATTCAATTCCACCACAATTGGCCTGACCAGTGTGTTTGCACCAGTTCTATAAGTCAGCTTAAGTCTACTCAAATCAAAGTCTTTATTTCTCAATACTATTATTTTATAAAAGTTAAAATATTTGGTGAAAATAACTGATCAATCATAATACACATACACTTCTAAACAAACTATCATATGCTGCTAAATATTGAAAAATAACCTATGTTAGTGTAACCATATTTTTGTCATATCTATATTATCGCGTCTGTATCATATATGATAATTCACAGCTGCTCAATAAATTTTTAGCGGGCCGAAAAGGGCCGAAGACGAACTATTAATAGAGCCCAATGGGCTAAGTCCAAATTCAAATATTTGCACAGCCTATATTTTTCAGCTTGTCTTTACTATTTACAAGAGATGGGAATATTTGGTCTGGCTCACCTAACGGCCGATATTCATGCAAATCAGCCTATAATTCGCTGAGAATTGATGCTGAAACTGTTGATGGCAGCTGGAGATGGATTTGGAAGCTCAAAATGCCGCCAAAATTCAAACACTTTTTCTGGCTTTGTAAGCACGGAAGTCTTATTACGAATGCCTTGCGGTTCGATCGGCACTTCGGTGAAAGTGCAGCATGTATACGGTGTCAACATGGTAGGGAGGATATTCTTCATATCTTGCGCTTTTGCCCTCGAGCTACGAGAATATGGGAGTTCATTGTTATGCCGACGGAATGGTTTGAATTTACTAATGTCAGCCAGGACGATTGGTTTGAAGCTATGCTTCAGAAGGCCGAATTTCGCAACACAGTACACTCGTGCCTGATTGTAGATGGCAGCTGATGTTTGTGGCAACCGTCTGGAGTATCTGGAAAGCACGAAATAGATGGACATTTGACAACAGAGAGGAGCCGTTTCGGGTCACATTACATAATATCAAAGTGTTAGTGGATGATTTGGGCAGATTGGAGGAGAAAAGGGCTGTGAATCCATTAATAGCACAACGTGAGGTCCTTTCTTGGTTGAAGCCACAAAAGGGTTGGGTGAAACTTAATACCGATGGGAGTTTCTTCCAACACACGAAAAGGGCAGCGGCAGGGTTCCTTTCTTGGCTGCTCGGTTTTTCCATGAGATTGGGTGAAATTTCGATTACGGTGGCGGAGTTGCTTGGGCTTCGTGAATGACTTCGTTTGGCTTGGGATCGGAGATGGCCAAATATCGAAATTGAAATAGATTCGGAGGTTGTTTATGATCTCATTAATGGGGATGTTCAACACCATTTGCTGGAACATATAGTTCAGGACTGCCGTGAATTGTTGCATAAACCATGGCAAACTCAGCTTCGTCATGTTAAGAGGGAGAGAATTGCATGGCTTATGCTCTGGCGAAATTCGGTCACAATCTGAATTTGGATGTGCAGATTTGGGAGGAAGAACCACGGTTCCTGCTTCATGATGCTGCTGTTTAATTTTGTTTAATTAGCTTTGCTTTGCTTGTTTTTCTGCTTAGCTCTTGTTTCAGTACCCAAAAAAAAAAAAAAACAAAACAAGAGATGGGAATATAAATAAAAAATAACTTATGTGCCTGGTTAATTAGTTTTCGGATTTTAAATTTCATTATTGTAGATTTATAATGGGAAAATTCCTTTTTGTCCCTTAAGAGTTAAGATTGGTACGTGGTAAAATTTAGTCTCATTCAATTTATAAATCCAAAATTAGTCAGTGAGGTCTGAATTGATTGTGCTTCGCCACAACTACAATTCCTCCATAATCTTGTGCTATCACTTCCCATCGTGTTCTTTCTCTCACTACTATTAATGCATCGGGACTATGATTAATCATTAATCATCTTATAATTTAGTGGATTAAGAATGATTGCTATTTCTACACAAATGGATGGGGTTTATTTCGGTTAGGTTGATGTTAAGATCTTATCTAGTGAGTATGATATTCTAAGTTTATGACATATATCTTATGATTAAAATTATGATTGATAATTATAAAATACATGTCACAATTTTAAATATTTTCCACACTAAAAAATAACTAAGATTCTTTCTTACTTGGAAAAACCCAATATCAAATAAACCGTTTCTTGACGCTTGACAGATGACCACATTTTTAGGCTTTAAAATCGAACCACTTTTTCCTCACTTTTAACAAACTTTCATTCTTATCCACAAAAATGGATAATTGGAAAACAAATAAATTAAAAATAAAAAGCTAGAAAGATTTGTCGACTTTTTGAAAAAGGTGGCTGAGAAACTTTTGAGTTTTTTTTTTTTTTTTTTCCTTTTTTGGGCTGAGAAACTTTAAAGTTGTCCCACAATATTGCATTTGATGCAAACTGTACTTGTAAACTAAAAAGAAAAATAATCTATGATGGATAAGCACGTACGGTCATTATAATATAGTAATTCAATTTCAGATTTTGAAAACCTTGAACCCATTTAAATATTGGAGAGTCTATATAACTTTTTCTTTTGATTTTAAAATTTATTTATATGGATTGAATCGGGTTAAATTATTAAAACATAAAACTTTCGTTATTAATAACATAAACCTTTCACTACTAATGATAATTGTTGTCCGAAAGACTCGAAGTCGAAAAATCAGATTAAAAATATACTTTCTATATATTGTTGAAGTGGTTGCAAAATGGGAAAAGAAATGGAAAAAGCGGCAAAAAAAGTTGCTGAGTCGGTCCACTTTTAAGTGCACAACAGCACAAGAATCAAAAACTGAAAAAAGAAGAGAAAAAAGACGACACATCTCACAGACCACAAAAACAATTTGTGGCTCAGAATTGCTGAGCTGGCATTCACAAAACCTAAACCTTAAACTCCATCCCTTCCCACGTTGTCACAAAGACAGCCACCATCATCACACACCACAAACAAGAAAAAGAAAACAAAAAAAAAAACATAATTACACACTTTACTGTGTGCTCCTTTCAGATCCCTCTTAGCTAATAATCCCCCAACTCATCGGGGGCTTTTTAAATTTTTTTAACTATTTTTGGGAGATATATGTAAAGAGAGGGGGAGGTGGAGAGAGAGAGAAAAGATGTCTGAAGTGAAAGACCCCAAGATAAAGCTTTTTGGTAAAACTATTGAACTGCCAGAGACTTCTGCAACGGCGGCGGAGGAGGCGGCGGAGATTGGTGAAGCAGCTCAGTGTTGTGATGCTGCGGAAGGGGATAGATTGAGCCAAGATCCCCCTTGTTCGTCTAATTCTAATACTCTTGAAGATAGCGATTCTAATAGAGATGCAGAGGAGCAAGAATCTGACAAGGTTTGTATTTCTTGAAATAATTTTTTCGAAAAGACCCTTTTTTAGTTATACATAAACGGGTTGTAATCTTGGTTATGGTCGATTTTCAAGCTTAATAATTTCAATTTAGGGTTCATGGGTGGATTGAAACTTTGGGTAAATGCTGACACTGAAGTTTTGATTTTTCAGCTAATTTGGCTTAATTTTAAGTATTTTTTCGGTTTTAGGAACTAACTTATTTCCTTTTGTATGTGAATTGTTTGCTCTGGATTCTTTTTTGGGTGCTGTAATTTCTGTTCTAAAATTGAATGTATTTCCAGAGCCAATCATCTCCAAAGCAAGACGATACGAAAGAAGAAAACTCGGAGGAATTAAAGGAATCCAATCCGACTCCACCATTAACTGATGAATCGAAAACCGAAGAAGATCAAAGCGAAACCGACAACGCACAAGAAAAAACCCTAAAAAAGCCCGACAGGATTCTGCCGTGCCCTCGTTGCAACAGCATGGACACTAAATTCTGTTATTTCAACAATTACAACGTCAACCAGCCCCGGCATTTCTGCAAGAACTGTCAGAGATACTGGACGGCTGGCGGGACAATGAGGAATGTTCCGGTGGGCGCCGGTCGCCGTAAGAACAAGACTAACACTTCCGAATTCCGCCACCTCGCCATCCCAAACGGCGCCCACCCTAATGGAACTGTCCTTACTTTCAATCCTGATTCCCCCCTATGCGAATCGATGGTCTCGGTTTTGAACATTGTCGATAAAAACAGGTCGAGAAATGGGGCCAACGACCTGGTTTCGAATATCGAGAACAGAGATGATGGGTGCGGACCTAATGAGGAACCGGGTCAACCTGGGAAATCCGAGCCAGGTCCAAATTACCACACATTTCCTCAACCCTGCTTTCCTGGAGCCCCATGGCCGTACCCGTTTCCATTTGGACAGGCCTGTTTTCCGTTGCCATTCTACTCTACTCCACCGCCTTATTGGAGCCCGTTGGCCCTACCCGGTTCTTGGAACGTTCCATGGGTTTACCCGCCCACTTGTCCAATGAGCCCCAATTCAGGCCCGAATTCACCGACTCTCGGGAAGCATTCGAGAGACGAGACGATCCTGAAACCGGCCGATCAGGAGGAAGTAAAGCAAAATGCGAGTAATTTGTGGGTCCCGAAAACACTGAGGATCGACGATCCCGAAGATGCTGCTAAAAGTTCGATATGGGCAACTTTAGGAATAAAGAACGAGAAAAGAAACGATTGTATTGGTGGAGTCGGGCTCGTTAGGGCTCTACAAAGCCAATCGAAGGGCGAGGAAAAGATGAAGGATCGGGAAACATCGACGATATTACAAGCTAATCCAGCTGCGTTGTCTAGGTCAGTACAGTTCCATGAGAGCACATAGGATTGTTTAGTTCTTGTACATAGATATACTATATACTTAGAGAGGTGGAAGAGAGTGAGTTTGTGTAACAAAAGTCTTTATTCGAGTAATATAATTGGGAAAGATTTAAGGTATCTTTAATTTGTATCATTATTTTGCTTTTAATTTTTGGTTTGGAGCTTGTTTGCTTGCAGGGATTGTATGTGATAGACTTAGTAAACGCTTGTAATTGATTGATAATATTCAAAAACATTAGGATATAAGATCAAAGTAAATAGGGCCTAAGGAATTTTTCCAGAGTACCTTGATTGATACGGACATGCACTACGATTCATATATATATTTTTTAAGATTTAGTACTAAATAATTATTCGATATAGTATTTGACACGAGACACTGCTGTGCTGCACAATTAAGAGTATCTATCTATGATAGATTTCTGCTTTCAAAAGAATATTGAGGATAATTTCTTGATGTCAAATTGTCAATGATAATTGAAGAGATGTCATAAATTGAGTCTGTTTGGGACCGCTGCAGCACATGATGATGCTGGAAGTCGGTGACGCATTAACTATTATTGCTTGAGCCTTGAGACTTGAGTATATCAACCTTATATAATATTATTTTATAAGTCTATTGTATTAAGGTACTCAATCTTTGGAATATTTTAAATTAAAGATTTATTATCCAACTTTTACGTTGGAGCGATCGTAGTAGCTGCGGCGAACAGAATTAATTATATCCTTCGGTGCTTCTCTTTCTCACGAACTCAATCATGTAAATTTTATCGTGATTACAAATATAGATCATATTGATCAATCTCGGAAATGTAGAACAAAGAAGGTAAATTTAACGAATAGATCGAGGACGGTACGGGACCCTATTGAATTGGAATTTTACAGACGGAATTAAACTATCAGGGACTATATTGTAATAAACGAAAACAGAGAAACTAATTCATTAGTTTCTCTAAAATTTCATGGTATGTAAATGTAATTCTCCTAAATATTATTTAAATTGATTTTGTAAATTTAAGAGAGAAGCGTACGTCTCTATCAACTCATCTGCTTTAATTTGTCGCTGGACTTTGCTGCTGGAAATGGTATTGTTGCTGCTGCTGCTTTTGTAGCTGACAGAACATGAAAAACTCCTTCAGGTGGGAGTGGGACTCCTTGCTCTACACAAATTTGTGACCACATAAAAGAAATCTTTAATATAGTATTTAATTTTAAAGAAAAATATATAATTGCTCATAAAAAGAAATAATAATATAATGTTTTTATTTTAATACTCACAGTATCCTACTCTTATTTAATTAAAATTTAAAACTGTAGTTGTGCTTCATGAAAACTCACAAGCAAGAGTGTTGGGGTTGGAGCTCGAAGTCAACTCTTACTTTGAATAGTTTTATGCTATAGAAACACGGGTACGAGTAATTGGACACGACATAGCAAGGTAGGATTTTTAGAAGTATTCGTGTATCATACGTTTTATAGTTTGTGTTGCTTCTTCAATAAATCCCTTAATCTGCAAATTCCAAATGTTATATTTGATCCCTAAATGTTTTATATTTGTGTCATATCAATCCCTGATATTCCAAATTAAACGAAGTTTTTTACACGAAAGTACCCTTTTAAATGACGGAAAACTAACTGAATAGTAAACTTTATTTGATGTGATTTAAGACATACTTTTGAATTTTGATATAGATATATTATTATTCATGCACTTGAATGCCATTGGATCAAAACAAGCGCAATAACTCTTTCTTTAAATTGTTTTTCTTCTTTTGATACTTTATTAAATTTAAAAAACAGATGTGGACTTTCTTTTTTGCTGTATCAACATTTTTATGCATGGTGGAACTCATGTTACCTTTGACCTTTATCACATTAAAAAAAATAATAATAAAAAATTAAGGACCTTTTTAGAGATGTAATCGGTCATCAAATGGTTTATTATTAGAGTTTGTGACTTATAATTGGGTCCAGCCAAGCTTTTTATTTTATTTTATTTTGAAGCTCGTTTATATGCGTGGAATTAAAGTTTAATGACAGCTATATTTTCAGAAACTCAAATTAAACTTGAGATATCTGATTAAGTTAGCATAGTTACGAACCGCTAAATTCCCTTACTTAAGTAACCTACGAACGCCAAATTCCGCCCATATCCTATTATCATTGGAAAATGATAAATTATATATTTCTAATTAATATAAGCAAATAGTATTAAAAAAATCCAAGTTCAAGATCCAAGATTTTATCCCCTCTCCATTGACCTCAAAATGCAACAAAGATTAGTTAAATATCCAAATGAAAGGAGGAAAATTCTTGGAATTAATCATACGCAAAACCCCAATATATAAAATAGTTTCATAAATAGTAAATTTAATTTTTTAAAATAGTTTCTATTATATCTATGCATATTTTTCCACATATATATATATATAGGAGAGTCCACATCGCAACCGTCTCTATCTATCATTTCGCTCATCTGATCTGAGTAAAAATAAACTCTGTTTCTTTTTCGAAAAACAAAAGATGAATCGATCTTCGTTCTCTACTAGGGTTCTTCTCCTCAGTTTTCTTCTTCTCTTAGTCTCCAATGGTAATTAAATTTCCTCAATAACTTTTTTCTTTTTTTGTTATATATATATATATATATTAATAATTCTATTACTGAACAGGATTTGGAAGGAAATTGCTAAATGCTTCTGTGCATGAAGAGCATGCAGTTAATGGTGCTTCTGAGCAGGTTATAATACTTTAAAAACATTTTGATTTCTTGATCTCCATTTAATTATGATTAAACTTTTACAAGATATAAACCAGAATTAATCCTGTTTTAATTAGAGAATATTATAAAGTTTATTTTTGCTTAATTATATGTTCTAAATTTGCAGGGAAAAACAAGGGTTCTGGTGAATGTGTTGGATTACGAAACAGGACCAAATTTTAATGGAAGATCTAGTTATCCATTTCCTGTTGTTTCTGATGATCCTCCGCCGCCACCGCCGCCGCCACCACCACCACCATTTGGTTATTGATGATTTAATATTAAGGTTTTCATTTTACATCCCTAGCTATAGAATGGTGGTTTAGTTTTGTGGGATTTTAATTTCAACTTTATTTTCTTCAATTTGCTCCTCTAATTTACCTTTCTGATCAGGACAACAAACTTTTATATTTTGAGGTTAATATGTAAAAACTACTGAAATTTGTTGGATGGTCCCTTTGCTACTTTAGTATCTTTTGCAATTTATTTATATTATATAGAGAAGAATAAATAGCTTTTATTTATTAATGTTTTTAGTTTTTAATATTTACTTTTAATAATCTACATAGTTTCTAAGATAGTTATCGATAACATATTAATCCTGAAGTTCGAGCTTCAACTTTCGACCCCTATGAAACACAGACACGACGACATGAATTTTTTTGATATTTTACACTAAAAAAGTGTTTGACACGGTATCGAATACTAACACGGCATAATAGAATTTTTAGAAGTTTTCGTGAATTATAGTTTGACCCAAATACAACATAATTTACTTGGGCCTATTTCAATAATTAAGACAATTTTTTCTAAATGGTCCAGGCCCATTTTACACAGCAGTATTGTTCATACACGTACAACTTTGATAAATTGTTTCACTAATGAAATTTAAACCCCAGGCCCAGTACTGTGGCCTGATTATCTTGGGATTTTAATTTTATAAAAATATGTTTATGTTAATCGGAAATATAATTTCCATTGAAAAATATATTTAGTCGGCTCAGACTCAACTCAACTCATTTGTATTACACATATAATTTCCATTGAAAAATAATATTTAGTCAGCTCAGACTCAACTCAACTCGCCAAGAGTTGAACCTGGATATCTCTCAATGATATTAACCATGTACTACAGTAGAATAATTTGATCTTTATTTGCAGTTTTAATATTATTAATTAATATTGAATTTTTGAAATATTATCTATAATATTTAATAAACACCAGTCTCCAGAGTAACTATCTTAGTTAAAATTTTATTTTGGTGTAATATTTTTTTTTTTATTTTATTAATAAACATTTCTTTAAATCTTATAATTACTATGAGGTATTTTCTTGATTTTTTTTTTCCTTTTATTTCTAAAGAGTGGAAAAGTAGAGGTAATTTTTTTTTTTTGCCTTTCTTTTTATGACTTTTCTTAGACGACAAGATTCTCGCTGTAACTTTTTCTACGTAAAAAAGAACGAATAAAGCGTTGATTTGTGGAGAAAACGTCTGGAAAATATATGCAAATTTCTCATCTCAGGGAAACGTGTTTTACGGTTTAAGTGCACTTTGCGTCAAGACCATGATTTCTTCTCCAGAGTGGACCCTTTTACAAAAGTTGTGCAGTCTGTGTGTTTCATCGTTAGATACTTATTTAGTGATAAATATTTTAAAAAAAATATATTATCGTATTTGTATTGTCGTGTCTGTCTGTATATATATATCTCTACATTGTTTCACATTTCTTAAAGGAAAATTATCAACCACTGCAAAAGGTCCACAAAGGGAGTCAGACCACATTTCTTCAGTGCCTATATTTTTCTTTTATATTTAATGAGGCTGCCAAGAAAACCCCATTTCCTGGAAATTGCAAATCACTAAATATTGTCCTGTATAAGTCAACTAATCTATGTATTAAATAAATTTCAACAAAAAAAACCGACATCCCACCAATTAAAATTGGACTACAAAAACAAATCCAGCCTACTCTACCAAAATTATTATTTTTTAATATATATGATTTTCACATATCATTTTTGGTCCAATACTTTGCCAATTTTTAACCCACCACTTTCATTATAGAAAATAAGAAAAACGATGCAATTTTGACAAGCATTTCTCTTCATTTTCTTTCCACCTTCTCCCAATGACTATATCACCTGCACCACACAGGCAACTTCCTCAATAGCCCACCAAATTTCTAACTTATTAATCACTTTTCCACATATCTATAAATACCCCACCTCCATAATCCTCGAATCATCTCAATCTCAACTCGATCCTTAAACCTGCATGTGAGAAGTTCTTACCAAGAAACAAGAAATTCCAAATTTTCTTGATCATTTTCAGCCATGGGCAGCTATTATTTAAACAGTATCCAGCTGTCTGTTTTCATTATAGGAATTGTTGAGTTCTTCTTGCTTCATCTGTTGACAGCCAGGAAAAAGTTCCTCAGCTTTTTCTTCAAATTCCAGCCCTCAATCAAATCCCATTCAATCAGCACCAATGACTCTAAAAATCATGCAGCAACGAACAGCAGAGATTTAAAAGTCGATCAACGTGACGCTGAGATAGTTTTAAGCAGCTTAGGAATGGTGTGCAACTCTGAAGAAGCAAGATTTCCAGAAAAAATGGATGGAAATGATATTTTCAACCTTTTTGAAGAGAATAATCCTAGTTTGGATGAAGTTAAGGAAGCTTTTGATGTGTTTGATTGTAATAAAGATGGGTTTATCGATGCTAAGGAATTGCAGAAGGTTTTGTGTGCTCTGGGATTAAAGGAAGGATTAGAGATCAAGAATTGTGGAGAAATGATTAGGGTTTTTGATGAAAATGGAGATGGGAGGATAGATTTTGATGAATTTGTAAAATTCATGGAGAGTAGCTTTTGTTGAATTTTTTTTTTCTTTTTTTTTTTTTTAAAAAAAATTGAAAATATTATAGTAGTTCATCTGTAATATATCTGGACCTCGGATTTTGGTGAAGAAAAAATTTTCATTTGTGTTTTTCTTTACTGAAATTCAAGGACATAAAATATTTAAATCTAGCAATTTATTATTGTTTATTATATAATTTCTCAAATTAAATAGGCATTTTATTTGTATTGGATCCTAATAGCTTTTTTATATATAATTCATATAATCCAGCTCTTTCTGTTCCTCTTCCACATAATGCAGCTCAGAGTTCACATCAGGAACGTATCCAAGAAGTTTGATTTCACCCAATAATTTCTTCACCTTCTAATTTCATAAATTTGAAGATTTATATATGATAGTAGATTGTAATAGTAATTGGTAGAAAGAACTCAATTACACTGACATATTTGATATTATTACTTACGTAAACATATACTGAGATTAGAAAAATTATAAAATCATACCCCTAAAGAATTTTTTTTAGCAACTGTTCAAAAGTTACCGTAGGTCAAGGCCGTCTCTTTTTCGAGGCTCAATAATTCAATTCCACCACAATTAGCCTGACCAGTGTGTTTGCACCAGTTCTATAAGTCAGCTTAAGTCTACTCAAATCAAAGTCTTTCTTTCTCAATACTATTATTCTATAAAAATTAAAAATAACTGCAAGTATAATACACATACACTTCTAAACAAACTATCATATGCTGCTAAATATTAAAAAATAATCTATGTTAATGTAGCCGTATTTTTGTCATAGACTCATATCTGTATTATCATGTCCGTCCGTATATGATAATTCACAGCTGCTCAGTTAATTTTTAGCGGGCCGAAAAGGGCCACAGACGAACTATTAATAGAGCCCAATGGGCTAAGTCCAAATTCAAATATTTGCACGGCCTATATTTTTCAGCTTGTCTTTACTCTTTTACAAGAGATGGGAATATATATAAAAAATTAACATATGGGCTGGTTAATTAGTTTTTGGAGTTTAAATTTCATTATTGTAGATTTATAATGGCAAAACTCCTTTTTGTCCCTTAAGAGTTAAGATTGGTACGTGGTAAAATTTAGTCTCATTCAATTTATAAATCCATAAATTAGTCACTGAGGTCTGAATTGATTGTGCTTCGCCACAACTACAATTCCTCCATAATCTTGTGCTATCACTTCCCATCGTGTTCTTTCTCTCACTACTATTAATGCATCGGGACTATGATTAATCATTAATCATCTTATAATTTAGTGGATTAAGAATGATTGCTATTTCTACACAAATGGATGGGGTTTATTTCGGTTAGGTTGATGCTAAGATCTTATCTAGTGAGGATGATATTGTAAGATTATGATATATATCTTATGATTAAAATTAGGAAATAATTTAAAATCATGATTAATAATTGTAAAATACATATCACAATCTTAAATATCTTCCTCACTAAAAAAATAACTAAAATTCTTTCTCACTAAGAAAGACCCAATATCAAATAAACCGTTTCTTGACGCCTGACAGATGACCACATTTTTAGGCTTTAAAATCGAACCACTTTTAACAAACTTTCATTCTTATCCACAAAAATGGATAATTGGAAAACAAATAAATTAAAAATAAAAAAGCTAGAAAGATTTGGCGACTTTTTGCAAAAGGTGGCTGAGAAACTTTTGAGTTTTTTTTTTTCCTTTTTTTGGCTGAGAAACTTTAGAGTTGTCCCACAATGTTGCATTTGATGCAAACTGTACTTGTAAACTAAAAAGAAAAATAATCTATGATGGATAAGCACGTACGGTCATTATAATATAGTAATTCAATTTCAGATTTTGAAAACCTTGAACCCATTTAAATATTGGAGAGTCTATATAACTTTTTCTTTTGATTTTAAAATTTATTTATATGGATTGAATCGGGTTAAATTATTAAAACATAAAACTTTCGTTATTAATAACATAAACCTTTCACTACTAATGATAATTGTTGTCCGAAAGACTCGAAGTCGAAAAATCAGATTAAAAATATACTTTCTATATATTGTTGAAGTGGTTGCAAAATGGGAAAAGAAATGGAAAAAGCGGCAAAAAAAGTTGCTGAGTCGGTCCACTTTTAAGTGCACAACAGCACAAGAATCAAAAACTGAAAAAAGAAGAGAAAAAAGACGACACATCTCACAGACCACAAAAACAATTTGTGGCTCAGAATTGCTGAGCTGGCATTCACAAAACCTAAACCTTAAACTCCATCCCTTCCCACGTTGTCACAAAGACAGCCACCATCATCACACACCACAAACAAGAAAAAGAAAACAAAAAAAAAAACATAATTACACACTTTACTGTGTGCTCCTTTCAGATCCCTCTTAGCTAATAATCCCCCAACTCATCGGGGGCTTTTTAAATTTTTTTAACTATTTTTGGGAGATATATGTAAAGAGAGGGGGAGGTGGAGAGAGAGAGAAAAGATGTCTGAAGTGAAAGACCCCAAGATAAAGCTTTTTGGTAAAACTATTGAACTGCCAGAGACTTCTGCAACGGCGGCGGAGGAGGCGGCGGAGATTGGTGAAGCAGCTCAGTGTTGTGATGCTGCGGAAGGGGATAGATTGAGCCAAGATCCCCCTTGTTCGTCTAATTCTAATACTCTTGAAGATAGCGATTCTAATAGAGATGCAGAGGAGCAAGAATCTGACAAGGTTTGTATTTCTTGAAATAATTTTTTCGAAAAGACCCTTTTTTAGTTATACATAAACGGGTTGTAATCTTGGTTATGGTCGATTTTCAAGCTTAATAATTTCAATTTAGGGTTCATGGGTGGATTGAAACTTTGGGTAAATGCTGACACTGAAGTTTTGATTTTTCAGCTAATTTGGCTTAATTTTAAGTATTTTTTCGGTTTTAGGAACTAACTTATTTCCTTTTGTATGTGAATTGTTTGCTCTGGATTCTTTTTTGGGTGCTGTAATTTCTGTTCTAAAATTGAATGTATTTCCAGAGCCAATCATCTCCAAAGCAAGACGATACGAAAGAAGAAAACTCGGAGGAATTAAAGGAATCCAATCCGACTCCACCATTAACTGATGAATCGAAAACCGAAGAAGATCAAAGCGAAACCGACAACGCACAAGAAAAAACCCTAAAAAAGCCCGACAGGATTCTGCCGTGCCCTCGTTGCAACAGCATGGACACTAAATTCTGTTATTTCAACAATTACAACGTCAACCAGCCCCGGCATTTCTGCAAGAACTGTCAGAGATACTGGACGGCTGGCGGGACAATGAGGAATGTTCCGGTGGGCGCCGGTCGCCGTAAGAACAAGACTAACACTTCCGAATTCCGCCACCTCGCCATCCCAAACGGCGCCCACCCTAATGGAACTGTCCTTACTTTCAATCCTGATTCCCCCCTATGCGAATCGATGGTCTCGGTTTTGAACATTGTCGATAAAAACAGGTCGAGAAATGGGGCCAACGACCTGGTTTCGAATATCGAGAACAGAGATGATGGGTGCGGACCTAATGAGGAACCGGGTCAACCTGGGAAATCCGAGCCAGGTCCAAATTACCACACATTTCCTCAACCCTGCTTTCCTGGAGCCCCATGGCCGTACCCGTTTCCATTTGGACAGGCCTGTTTTCCGTTGCCATTCTACTCTACTCCACCGCCTTATTGGAGCCCGTTGGCCCTACCCGGTTCTTGGAACGTTCCATGGGTTTACCCGCCCACTTGTCCAATGAGCCCCAATTCAGGCCCGAATTCACCGACTCTCGGGAAGCATTCGAGAGACGAGACGATCCTGAAACCGGCCGATCAGGAGGAAGTAAAGCAAAATGCGAGTAATTTGTGGGTCCCGAAAACACTGAGGATCGACGATCCCGAAGATGCTGCTAAAAGTTCGATATGGGCAACTTTAGGAATAAAGAACGAGAAAAGAAACGATTGTATTGGTGGAGTCGGGCTCGTTAGGGCTCTACAAAGCCAATCGAAGGGCGAGGAAAAGATGAAGGATCGGGAAACATCGACGATATTACAAGCTAATCCAGCTGCGTTGTCTAGGTCAGTACAGTTCCATGAGAGCACATAGGATTGTTTAGTTCTTGTACATAGATATACTATATACTTACAGAGGTGGAAGAGAGTGAGTTTGTGTAACAAAAGTCTTTATTCGAGTAATATAATTGGGAAAGATTTAAGGTATCTTTAATTTGTATCATTATTTTGCTTTTAATTTTTGGTTTGGAGCTTGTTTGCTTGCAGGGATTGTATGTGATAGACTTAGTAAACGCTTGTGTTTATTGATTTATAATATTCAAAAACATTAGGATATAAGATCAAAGTAAATAAGGCCTAAGGAATTTTTTCCGAGTCCCTTGATGATAGGTTTCAGCTTGTGATGTACAAATACGATACGGACACTACGATACATATATATACTTAATACACTACGATACATATATATACTTAATACAGCATTTAACAGTGCTGCAGAATTAAGAGTATTAGCAATTTATTGTTGTTTATTATATAATTTCTCGTATTAACATGTGATCCTGCAGAATGTATTTTCTGATTCTGCTCAAGAAGAGTTAAATAACATGCATGTTACCAGTAGTCTGCACAAGAACAATAACCATCTCGAAAACAATGAAACCGATTAACATCTCTCACGATAATTGTCCTCTTCGTGTGCTTCGACATGAATTTAGCAGCAGAATGGCAATCGCCGCACATTCTTAGGTTTTTCATGACGCAAATTGGAGCTTCGTCAGGCGTTTTCATGAGAGCGTAAGCTATAGCCAACTTCTCACTATGATAACTCAGATAATCCTCTTTCTGTTCCTCTTCCACATCATGCAACTCAGAGTTCACATCAGGAACGTATCCAAGAAGTTTGATTTCACCCAATAATTTCTTCACCTTCTCACGAATTTGAACCGATTCCAAATGTTCGTTATCATCCGAAACGAAAACATGAGTTCCGTTTCTTATTTCTGTCCAGCTCGATCCTGGCTCTTTCTTTACGTTCCTTTGTTTAATCATTTTCCGTATAGTCACGACTTTATCCCATCTTTTTGCTTTTGCATGCATGTTCGACATTAAGATACAAGTTCCCACATCGTTGGGGTTCATTTGAAGCAAAATATCTGCAACTCGTTGTCCTAAACCGTAATTTTGATGAACATGGCATGCGTTGAGCAAAGTTCTCCAAGCAACGACGTCCCATTTAATTGGGCTTGATCTCATGAAATTTTGGGCCTCTTCGAGCTTCCCGGCCCGACCCAAAAGCCCAACAATACATGTGTAATGCTCTAATCCTGGCTTAATGGAGAATTCTCTCATCATATGGTTTAGATAGTAGAAACCTTCATCTACTCGTCCCAGGAAGCTACAAGCTGAAAGCACCCCAACAAAAGTTACGTAACTTGGTCTCTCTTTTGCCTCCAACATTTGTCGAAATAAATTCAAGGCTTCCTCTCCAAGTCCGTGATAGGAATAACCGGCTATCATTAAGTTCCACGATATGACGTCTCGTTGTGGCATTTTGGCAAACATATTACGAGCGTCATTGATTTGGCCACACCTGGAGAGCATATGGATCAAAGCATTCCCCACAATGGTATGATTCTTCATTCCTATCTTCTCTAAACGTGCATGTAATGAATTACCGTATCCAAGAGCCGACATACCAGCACACGAGTTCAAAAGCACTGCAAATGTGTAGTCATTTGGTACGACAGTTTGAAGATCCATTTGTAGAAATAGCTTTAGTACTTCCTCAAAGAACTCGTTCTGTAAATAAGCAGATAATGTTGTTGTCCATGTGACCTCGTTTTTAGTATGCAAACTATCGAAAAGACTTCTCATTGTTGAAATTTCGCCACATTTTCCATACATATCTACCGTGGCGCAACCGACAAATAAATCACAATCCACACCAGTTTTTACAACTCTGCTGTGAATCTGTCTCCCTAAATTTAAATCTTTAAGATGAGCACAAACTCCTAAAACATTAACACATGTTAAACTATCCCATTCTTGATATTCACATTCAACCAACATCTTGCGAAGAATATAAGACGCTTCTATTAAGTCCCCCTGATCCAATAATCCATTCAATATAGAATTATATGTACATAAATCTGATTTAGGAGCAAAATCAAGAACTCCCATAGCCACTTTCACATCAGAACATATTGAGTACATGTGTATAAGTGCATTCTTTACGTACTGATGAAAAATCAACCCAGATTTCACCGCATACCCATGACATAGTTGGCCCTCATCCAGCAACCCAGAACTTGAACAGGACGAAAGAACTGTTGCTAATATATATCGATTTGGGCATAATTTATCCACTTTAACCATGTTCCTACACAGCTCTATAACTTCTAGAGCTTTCCCATGCTGCAAATACCCGGCCATTATACTCCCCCATGAAACAACGTTCTTCTTGCACATTTTATCGAACAGCTGGCGGGCACTCGATATGTCGCCGCACTTTGAGTAGAGATTTATCAAGGAATTCCGCTCGATTACGCGGTCTCGGGAAAGATTATTGGATATAACGAGATGGGCATGGATGGATTTGCCAAAGTTGATATTTTTAGCTTCTGCTGAGGCTTTTAAGAGCTTTCTTATCTCCATTGGCCTTAACATTACACTCCCCCTTCAGCAGTTCAACTTCCTATTGCAAGAGGCGGCGTGAGAAATTGAATTTGAAAGAAAGAAAGCAGAATAAAAAAGCCAAAATCAAGTGAGAAGTTGCATCAAAACCATCAAAGAAATCTCCCAAGAATTTCCTTTGTTGTTCATGATGTAAATTGTCAATTGGACAAGATCATTTGAGTTGATTAAGTGATCTTTCTTCTCTCCCATAACAAAACATGAAGCCTTATTATTTATTTATTTTATAATTTTGTATAAATCTTATAATTATTTTTAACAAATTTAAGGAACATGATTGAAGACAAAATAATAATATAAGAAAATATAAAAATACAGTAAAAAGTGTTTAATACTAATATATTCCATTGGATTCGTTACTCTTAGGCAAACATGAAATAAAAAATCAAAACATATATGCCAACTGCCAATACATTGTAGAGATTTCTTCAAACATTCTCATTCTCACCAAGAAAAAACCTTATACAAACAACTCTCACTATGTAGAAATTGTATAAAATGTTTCTCATCTCACATATACAACATAAACATTAATCTCAATTTGTGTATTTCGCTTCTTTCTTCACTATAAACAAACCTATAACTTACACATTTTCATTTATATATAACCAAGTACAGAGTCAAGACTCCACGACGAGATCAAACTTCAAGTATATAGCATAATTTTATAACTTTTTAACATTTTAACATATTTCACATAGTAACGTTGACTGTCTCTATTTATAATTAGAATTGACTGCCAGTATAAGTCTGTCCAAACGACCAGCCAGACGGGGCGACGTTGTAAGAGACGACGGTTCGGCCGTCACTAGTGGTGACCTTAAAAGACAAACTTTGTCCGTCGAGATAAGAATTGCTTTGCCAATTTTGGCCCCAATTTCTAGACATTGGTTGCCATGCAGTTCTTGATCCTTTAATGTAGACTGATTGTACATCACCAGCACCTCCAACATTTGTGATGAGGACAAGGTTGAAATAGTTGTGCCCATTGATGGTGAACCTTATGCCGCCCCTTCTCATACAGGGTACCCTACATCGATCACATTCATCAATTAATGACTTTGTTAGGGTTAGAATAGTGGTAGAAATGATTTTGGTAGAAAATATTGAGATGGGTCGGGGTGAAATGTCCGAAATGCCCTTAACACGTGGCGCGTGATCGCTCTATTGATTGGGTTAGATCAGATCAGATCAGCTCAGAAGTGATAAAAGAAAGGGTGAATTAGTAATTACATTGACACCCTTATCTCTCTTCGATCTTAATTTCAGAATTACAATAACCTCCTCCACAAGTTTGCATATTGATATATTTTGTCTTTCTTTATTGCAGTGTAATTAACCCTAAAATAAATGTTCATGAGCTACAAAACAGTTACCTTCTGTAGACGACGGGGACAATGCCGGCTCTATATTGCGCTATGTGCAGGAAAACCGGCTCGGAGAGATCGAAGTGGGCGTTGGGAGGATCGCACCACCCTCCCGGCGGGCAGAAATTGGTGGCTGTGACGGTGATTACGCCGGGCAGACACCACTGTGGATCATTTGCACACTTTATTTGAAAACATGCACCACAGCTTAAGCCATTATTGAATAGAGCTGTGCTTAATGCTGCTGTATCAGTGCCATAGCCCGTGCTGTATAGGTTTCCATATCCACAAGCTCCACCTAGAAAGAAAATGGGACAAAATTAAAAATACAAAATTGGTCATGTGACTTTGTTATTTTGGATATTAAGTCCTAATGTTTTCGTGATTTGCCATTATAAGGCCCTGTTTCTGTTTAGCAGTGTTTGTCTGGTTTTGCTGGAACTGGACATGTGTCGGTCATGTAACCAATGAGATTCTTGCATAAAAGATGTACTTCAACTTATGGGAGAATTACATTTACCACCCCTGAGTTTGCTCTTATTATTTGAAATACCAAAAACAACAAGAGGGACTAAATTGTAATATTACATACCCATTGTGCCAGATGCGTCGCCTCCTCCATAGAACGTAGCATGAGCACCACTCCAACCTTCATAATATCCATATGCACATCCCACCAGTACCAATGACAGAAATCCCACATAGAAAATTGCAAAAATACTCATTTTATGAGAACTTAAACAATTGTTGAAGAAGTTGTGAGGAAATGAACAAAATGTTACATGGCATAAATAGAAGTTAAGGCAAAAGAATATTGAAGATGACATCTGAGATTAGCTTGATGGGACCATGAGAACTGAGAAGTAGTTTTCTGCTGCCTCTTAAGTTGAAACAATACATGTTTTCCAAGAGGGCGAATTTTTAGCACAAAAACCGCGTCGTATTGAACACCAAATATAGTATCATATATATTATGTAGCACAAAAACTCGTTTTCATAAATGAGTAGGGCAGTGAGGAATTGAACACCAATCCTCTTAATTTGGCCTCGAATATGATACTATACAAAATAATCATCTCATCTAAAAATTCAAACAATTAGAAAAATAAATCATTAAATACTAAAGTTCCCTCTCAAAAAAAAAAAAAAAAAGAAAAACTAAAGTCCCAAATTTGACTTCCACATAAGTCTAAAAACTATAACATATCTAGGTATCTTCTATCATTGATAGATTTGTAAGTATCCAAACTTATTGTTATTCTTGTTCTAAATTTCTGACAAATGTTATGAGTTAAGACCATAAACTTCCTAAAATCATATTTATATGGAAGTACAAAGTGGAATTGATTTATCCACAATAATCATATCAATAAGGAAAAAAAAATTGGAATTGATTATGCTCTTCAGAATTAAATTGACAGCACCTTTGCTGTCTGGTTGGCAAGACACAGATTAAATAATCACTAAGACAAGCAATCCTCAACGACTGACATTTCGTGGAAAAAATATTCCATTTGGGCCCTAATGAATTGGGCCTAATGTTAAATCAGCCCGTTATCCTCCTTCTGATTGAAATTGAACAGCCCAATGGGGGAAATGGTGTGCCAGTTTGTCAAAAATGCAGAAGCAGCCCACTCAAAAATTTATACATATCGAGGTTCATCAACTTGTATTAAAGCCCGGCCCATACTTAATAATGCGTGTAAAAATAACGCTTCAACAATATTATTCTTAGTATTTTGGAGTTGTTCTCAGTGTCCCTAACGAATGAAGGTTAAAAAGCCCTTACAAACCAAAAAAACCCTATTTTTTATAGAATTAGGACAACCCTTTATTCTCATTTGTTCCGCTTTTATGGGACCAGAGTCCAAATCCGACTAGAATTCTCCTACAAAAAGAAATTAACCAACCTATGAGCCCGAAATATATGATATCATCATCGACCTTACTAATAATAAATGACATATATTTCATCCTTGTAAACAATTTTATTTATAGTGTATACATTAAATTATTAATTTGGCCAAAAGTATATTAGTAAATAACCAATTTCATATTCGTGTGTGATCCATTAATATGTTCATTAATTAGTTAAAAAAAAATACTCTAGAATTCAGATATCTTTAATGAAAAATGGAACTTTGCCCTCTTGACTCTACCAAAGAGTAAAGACCACCAAGGTTCAACAATCAACGTCAAGTGTACGGATCTGTTTACCTAGATGAAGTAAATTCACCACACCTAACTCTATGTCCTTAAAAGCCACCAACTACACAAAAAAAAAAAAAAAAATACTGAATCATCCCAGTGTCTTAATTGCATGCTTTTTTCTTTCTGATTTTCACAACTTATAATTAATTTTCTAGGGATAAAATCAACTAATTGTATATGATCGAAATACAAAAAACTCTATGAAACTAAAAGCGGTGGTAAAATTATCATGTTGTAATTGACCGAAAGAGTTTAAAGAAAAAAAAATTTTGATCTTTGGAAAAACAGAAGTAGTACTCTTGTTACAAACGGTTGGGGAAGTTTGTGAACGACGAGAGTTAAAACTCATGCGGTGTTGGTAATTTCTGAAATAGATAATTACACTTACACCTTCTCAACTTAAAAAAAATACAACAAAACGTACTCCATCGATTATTAGAAATTACAGAGATGTCCCTCCACGGGCTTTGCTGTATACTCATTGAAATCTTACCCATTAAGAACACACTCAAAAAGACCAACTTTTTTATGATCTCTTGCCCCATTGGATAATACCTGTGGCCGTACGTACCCGAACTGTTCTAACAGCTACCCTTTCTGTAAAATGTTAACTAGCATTTATGAAAAAGTATGTCCAAGTATTTATTTCTTCATTAAATGGGTGAAAGATTTTACCAGCTTTATCCTATAACTAATCAAACCCCTATTTAATTTCCCCATTCATGATATGTTCTGGAGCTAGATTTATATATATATTTGATCTCCCAGCTCGATGATGAGTACCCAATCACCAACTTGTATAGGTTTCTCTCTTGTTCGGCAATATTGATTTTGTTTTTTCCATGCAACAGAGAATGTCGTTTCTGTTTCTCCTTTGGGAAATTTTTTCACTTACTACATTCAATCATTTGTTCTAGATCTGTTCGGATTGGTTGATTGGGAATTTACAAGAAATTAATCCCTGTTTTTTCTTGTGTTTGATTATTATTAATATATATTTCATCTGGAGTCTTGCATGAGCAGATTAGGGTTTCGAGGTACAGCCAAGGATGACTTGCCGGTCAGCTTATATATATATTCTTGATTCGGCAAGTCATTTTTGGCTATATCTGTGCCTAGTTTGTCTCATGCTAGATTATTGACGATGATCACCTTAATGATCAGATCTTATCCATCGTCGTGCTTAAGATAAGTTTTCCTTGACAAATCAATGAAACTACTTTTAATTTGTTTAAACTCAATGTTTATCTAATTTAAGATATGGGTTTTTATTTATATATTTTATTTTATTTTTCTTGGCAGCTAAGCTAGTAGAGGTGGCGAGGAGTACAGTGTACAATATCATATCATGGAGACTGCTATGACGATTGTCGAAACTTCTGATAGCTAGGTTTTAGAATTTTACTTTAATTGGGAATTAATTCAAATTAATTACATTTATGTATTTATCTTCACATTTAGGTAGGTTTGGTTCTTGAATTCTTACAAGAATTCTTGGATTCAAAATGTGTTAATTGTGTATGGTTTAAGAAAGTATTTATTGGAATGATACTACATATTATGATGTTGGGATGTAATTGCATATCACCAGTATTTCACAAGACAATTTATTTCACAAGTAAATATATATGTAGGAGAAAACCTGACAAATTAGTCATTATTTGTTACAAAACATCGAGTCCCCTGGAAACGATCCGTGCTCCAATTCAGTTCGACCCATATGATGGTTTTCAAAACTAAAAAATAACCTAAGATCAAAATAATTAACGCGCACCAGAAACGATTCGAGATTCAAGAGATAGGTGGGCCGGAAACCAACAAATAATATTATGTCAAAAAAATAAAATCATCTGCAAAACCAAAAATAAGCTCCTAGTTAAAGTATTATTTCATAAAGTTCGGATCATATTACTTTCACCAAATTACTAAATTATTAAAACAATCCCAACTTAATTTAATTTCTTCAATTTCGACCTATGAGTGAGACATCTTCACAATGTTTCCAAATATTTTCACCCTTGTCCTTAATCTTATGTAAACTGGTATTCATTATAAACGGCACAAAAACATAGAAATCCTCATCAAATCTCTCGAAACAATCTTTTCCCATACCCAAAAGCTGTAAGCAGCAACTTGTATCAACTTTTCTTGAATCATCAAACACAGCATAAACAACTTCTGTTCCACATTTATCTGCAATTTTGTTGGTGCATTTCGAGTGATATCCTGGCGTACTCGTTAGTAATCGTGTTTTCGAAATCGAACTACTAATTCTAATTGCTTGTGATGAGTCGAGGATGGCGATATTCATTAATACAAAAATTGTGATCTTTATAATTATGTTATTATTGGGGTTGGAAATATTCATGTCAAAATATTTCCTCATTTTCTTTAATTTGGAATTGGGGATTTTGAAAATATGTTTTTATGTTACTTTTAAAGACAAGTATATAGTGGTTACAGCTTTTGTAACCTTTGCAAGCATTTATTGAGATTGGATTTGTTACAACTCAATTTGTATCGTAACTTTGATCTAATTCAATTTTAATACTAAGATGTTCATTTTTCTCAATTTCCGCATCATAAGTCTAACCTAGCTAGTATATATGTATATGTTAAAGAACTCCTCAAAAGAGACTCTTAAGTGCTCTGAGCCAGTACTGGAGTTCTGCGTTTGTAGCAGAAATTCACGTGAAATAAAGTTCATATATTGACCTATATATAGATCCTATTTTTGTAAAAAAAAAATAAAGGGCTAATTACATATGTCTCATTCACGTTTGTCATATTTATATTTAGGTTCACGTAAATGCGTTTATTAAGTATATATAAGTCCCTAAATTGGTCAATATTTTTACATATAGGTTCCTAAATTGGTCAATATTTGCTTCTAAATCGGTGGTAGAATCATCTAAATTAAAATGTATACAATATAAGTTAAACTAAATGATTTTAGGTGTCGCTTACAACTAGAGACCCATGTATTATGTTAAATTTGACCAAATGTAAATCAGTCTAGGAACTTAAATATAATAACGTATTTAAGTGAATCTAATATAAATATGATAAATATCAGGGACCATATGTAATTTGACTATTTTTATATGAATTTAATAAAGTGGAGGCTCACGTCAATTAATTGTCCAAACAGAAGCGAGCTATACGCATTTATGGTGGATTTTCAAAAATTAAAAAGTTAGTTTAATTGATAATATTCACATTATTTGTTGACACTATCTATACTATTATAATGTCAGCAGATTCAATCAAACATATGAACTTTTTGAATAATAATTGTTTAGATAAATATTTACACCTACAAATTAATCTTGGAATTATCTGATCCATGATTGCAAAGCGTACGTTTATATATGATCTGAGGCTTCCTGAGATATTTAATTTAAACATGTTACATGGAGTCGTAACTCATGTGTTGATGTTTTTGTTGAGATGGGACATACGATTTGTGTTGGGGTTTAGGTCTTGTGATGATCGATCTTGTAGCGTTCCAAATTTGTTAGTTGTCCCACATTGGGAAATTAAAAGAAAATGAATGAGTTTATAAGCTAGAATTCAAGTGTAATTAACGAATATTTTTTTGGGCAGTGGTTTAGGCCCAATTTCAGGTTGCATTAAGTGGGTTCGAAGCTTATACTCAGGACCAACGAGCCATAGTATCAGAGTCGACTATCAGTCGTGGTGGCTAAGTGCGGGGTGACTGTAGCTGTAACCAACATATATCCTTATACTCACGTCTAACAGATCAGCAGATCTGGAACCAACTATTAATGTTCTCGTTAATTTAGTTTGATACCGTTTATTCGAACCAAAAAACAAAACTCTTTGTCCTGGTAAACATTCAAACTCGTATTATAACAAAGTAAGCTCCAAAAACTATTATTTCATAAAATTCGAATCGTATTATTTGTTTATAATAAGCTCAACTTTTCTTCAATAACCTTATATATCGTATTATGTCATTATGTGGTCTCTTCACAAATATTCCAAAAATTTTGATCATTCAACTTAATATTTTTCTTTAAATAAATATCAATATTCATAAACGTCTCAAAAATATAAAAAACATCAACAAATTCGGTGACACAATCTACTCCCATCTCCAAAAGCTCTACGCAGCAACTTTTATCAACTCACACCTCAATTGGAACCCGGGTAAAATCTACTTTGGGTTCAAATATAGCAAAAACAACTTGTATTCCACATTTTTCTGACATTTTTTTAGTGCATTTCGCCGAATTCTCAGGTGTAAAAGCTGATTCTTTTTCAAGAATCGATTATGTGATTGCTTGTGATAAGTCGAGGTTTGTGAAATTTATTAATAGAAAAATTGTGATCTTCATCATGTTGGATTTGGAATTCATGCGAAAACATAATTTCCTCATTCCTGGAGGATTGATTTGAGATTTGTTAAAGAGATGTAAATGTAGAATTTTTGGGGATTTTGAGGTGTCGTTTTTGTGGACAAAATTTATAGTAGTTTTAGTTTTGGTAAGAATTTAATTAGGATGGATTGTTACAACTCAATTTAATTTTTTTCAAAATGTAACTCCACTACAGAATTTATAGTTTTCTTATGTCATGTGAATTCGTTGGATGCATAATAATTCTATTACGTTCAAGCTCAAACTTAAAATTCGAACTTAAGTTGAGTTTCACTGAACTTTCGAGACAGCTCAACTCATCTTACACCCCAAATTCAATTATCACTAAATTATATATCTCTACAGTCCAATAAATCCAATTATCACTAAATTATTTAAATTGGGTTCAATTTTTACCTCTGTGGCCCCAATATTAAGCCCACGAAGTGCAGGACAATACGACGTCGTTTTCTAATTCTTTCTCATCGCTCTCAATTCTGATAGAGAGAGAATGCCGATGCAAAGGAGTGGGAGAGCAACACAAGAACCGGCCGCCGCCCCCGAATGTTTCAAACTTTCTCACTTCTCCATTGCAAACGACCTCGTTTCAGACGGGTTAGCTCAATTCTCACTCAGATTTTTATTTATACCAGTAAAAATCGATTTTCCACTGAGGTTTTCACTGAAAAGCCTAAAACTTCTTCATTTTCTAAAACAAATCAGACTCACAAATATTTAACTTCGTCAAATTATGCTGGGATTGCCAAGTCTGTGATATCGAAGTGTTCGCACATTTTGGGTACCAACAAAGGTGATACCTCGATCAAAGATTACTTTCTGAGACTATCTAGTATAAAACCTGAAATTACGCGTAGATTTTGGAGGTTTTCTGAGGTAAAACCTCAGGATATTCTTGAAATATTGCTGAGTTTTGAATCCGACGGCGGGAAATATGACATTGAGGTTAAAAAGGTTGAGTCTTTATGGGGAATTTTCAAGTGGGCAACTGAGCAAACTAAGGAATTTGAGCATATTCCTCAGTCTTGTAAGATTATGGCTTCAATGCTTGTCCGGGTGGGGCTATATAGAGAGGTTGAGAGCTTGTTATCAAGGAGGGAAAGTCAAGGAATTCTTTTGGATTGTGAGGAAATTTTCAGTAATTTGATTCAAGGGTATTTGGTGGAGTTTGAATTAGACAGAGCTATATCAGTTTATGAGAAAATGAGGAAGCTTGCTTTAGTACCATCATCATCGAGTTATCTAGCTCTTATTAAGTATTTGATCGAATTGCATGAAACTCAGTTGATGCATCATGTTTATTTGGATATGATCAAGAATGGAATGAAAGGGAGTTTAGAAGAAAAGGGCGTTCATGAGAATGTTATTCGGTTGCTTTGCATAGATGGGAAAGTTCAAGAAGCCAGAGATATTATCAAGAAAGCTATGAATTATGGGATAAGACCGAGTAATTTAGTTATTAATGCAATTACTCGTGGATATTGTGATAAGAAGGATTACAGTGATATCTTAAGTTTCTTTTCCGAAATTGAAATTGCTCCTGATGTTATACTTGGAAACAAGATTCTCTTCTCGTTATCCAAAAATTATGGAGTCGAACAAGCAAGCACATTCCTGGAAAAATTGGAAGAACAAAGTTTCTGTCTTGATGAAACATCTTTGGGGATCTTGATTGGTTTTTGTTGTCATGAAGGGAAATTGAAAGACGCTTTCGTTTATATCTCAGAAATTTTGTCGAGAGGGCTTAAGCCACATTTGTACTCTTATAATGCTCTTTTGAGTGGAATGTTTAAGGGAGGTATGTGGAAGCACTCTAGAGATATACTTCTTGAAATGAATGATATTGGAGTAACTCCAAATTTTTCTACCTACAAAATTTTCTTAGCTGGATTTTGTAAATTTAGACAATTTGATGAAGTAAAGGCGATTGTCTCTGAGATGGCTGATCATAACTTAGTAGAATTTTCATCATTTGAAGATCCACTATCAAAAGGGTTCGTTATTTTAGGGTTCGACCCTTTGGCTGTGAAGATTAGAAGAGACGATGACAAAGGACTTTGGAAAGCTGAGTTTTATGATAATCTTGGAAACGGGCTTTATTTAGATACAAATGTTGATGAGTATGAGAGAAGAATTAGTGAGATTCTTGATGATGCCATGATACCCGATTTTAACTCCTTTATAGTAGAAAATTCTCAAAATCGAGATATAGAAGGTGTTCTAACAATGGTGGATGAAATAATAAAATGGGGGCAAGAAATCTCTTTGCCAGCTTTTTCTTGCTTATTTAAATGCCTTTGTAGTGCTCCATTTGGTGTTCAGACAATTTACCATTATTTAGGGTTAATGACAAATTCAACTTATGAGCTTGATTGGAAGAGTTTGAATATGCTTGTTCAGATTTGCAGCAAAAAGGGTCTGACTTTCAAGGCAAGAACACTTTTTGATGGGATGGTGCGAAAGGGTTACACGACTGATAATGCTACATATTCTGCTCTATTGTTTGAGGCATGCAAGAAAGGTGATTTGAGAAGCTATCGTTATTTCTTCGAGCTTGCACGGAAATCTAATTGGTCTCCACAAAAGAATGATTTTAAGGCCCTTTTCAGTTATATGTGCAATAACAAATGGTTTAATGAAGCTGCTCTTTTTGTGGGCCATGATGATTTTTTTGACAATTTTGTCTTTCTAGTCAAAGAGCTTTGTTGTCAAGGATTCACTAGTATGGCTCGTATTCTGTTTGAAGAATTTTCAAATCAAGACATGATTTTGGATCATCAAACATCTTATAGCTGTATTGTTAGTGGGTTTTGTGAGGAGAAGAGATATGAAGAAGCTATCGAAATTCTTGAAATTATGGTGTCTGAAAAATTATCTCCGCACATTAGCTTTTCCACTAAGTTGATTTCTCATCTCTGCAGGAATTGTGAAATTGAGAAAGCTCTTGAACTGAAAAATGTATTCTTGAGGGATCAACAGTCGGATTTACTTCCTATAAATTGTGCTTTGATCAATGGATTTTGCAAGGTTGGACATATTCAAGAAGCGGTTAATCTCTTCAAGGAGGTATTATTAATGGGCCTTTTTCCAAATAGTGAAATATTTAACTCTTTAATCGAGGGTTATTGTGGAGAAAATAATTTCAAGAAAGTCAGGGAGATTCTAGGGTTCATGATAAAGAAGAATTTAAGAATCTCGATTTCGAGTTACAGCAAAATGGTCCGCCTAAATTGCAAAGAAGTGAAATCCTCTCTTGCAATAAGCTTGAAAGAACTTATGCTTCTGCTAAATAACAGTTTCCCAGAGATTACTTTGTATAATATTCTGATATTTCACATTTCCACATTGGGAAAAAGTTTCTTATTGGCTGAAATAATCGATACCCTTCACAAGGAAAGACTGCATTTTGATGATGTTACTTACAATTATGTTGTTCAAGGATTCTTGATGTGTGATAAGATATCCATTTCTGTTCGCTATCTGGAAATCATGATTACGCAGGATATCAAGCCAAGTAAACGGAGTATAAGAGAAGTTATCGCTCGTCTTTGCCATAATCCAGAGCTAATTGGGAAAGCTTTGAATTTGAGTAAAGAACTGGAAGAACGAGGTTTTCTTCACAGCTCAGTTGTTCAAACCAACATCGTCGAGGGACTTATCTGTAATAATAACCTCGAAGCAGCAGTTCAGTTTCTCAACAGAATGGTGCTGAAAGATCTGATTCCTGAAAAAATCGATTATGATTATTTAATCAAGCGTTTTTATCAGTGTGGAAGGATTGATAAATCCGTTGAGCTTCTAAACACCATGTTGAAAAAGGGAAGTTATCCTAATCCCACGAGCTATGATTATATAATCCAAGGTTTGTGCAACGGGAATAAGCTGGATAAAGCTCTCGATTTTCATGCGGAGATGATGTGTAGAGATTTGAAACCGAGTTTGATTACTTGGGATATTCTTGTTTGCAGATTGTGTCAAAATGGTAGAGTTGAAGAAGGTGAAAAGCTGATTAAAAAGATGATTGAGTTTGGTGAAATTCCAAGCAAAGAGGGTTTTAATGCTGTGATTAAAAGCTATAAGGCTGAAAAAAATGTGGGAAAAACAGCTGAAATGGTGAAAGTTATGCAGGAAAAAGGTTATGTGCCTGATTTTGATACTCATTGGTCTGTGATAAGTAATTTGAGCAATTCTAGTAAGAGAAATGGGAAAAATAGTGGGTTTTTGTCTGGTCTTCTTTCTGGATTTGAGTTTGGAAAGAAGTAGGGATTTTTTGTATGTATTTTAAATTTTATAGGGATTTTTTAAAGAAAAGAATTATCACAGGGTTTGTTCTGTATATTAGTCATAATATAGGGAGTTGAGTGCAATAATTGTTGATTAATAATATGCAAGATGAACTTTCTACACGACTATTGTGTTTTTAGAAACTCGAACTCAAGTGACTTGCCATTGTATAGGGAGTTTCTCTAATTTCTTGATTCACTTTTCCACTATTTTGATTTATTTTTTTGGGATAATGACTATTTTGCAAGTTCTATGTCTGATGGAAATGCTCTGAAATATTCCGTTAAAAAATTATATCGTGTCATAAAAAAATATAGGTTAATGTTTATACTGACACGTGGAATGACCCGTTGATTAAACTTAATACTTAAATTATTTCAAGGACCAAGTATCATGGATTTAGTACAGACTTTTACATATTCAATTAGCCTTGCATTGAAAGAATGGCACCTCACAATGCCAATCCATAACTTTTAAATTTTTTTTTTCACAAATCATTTACTTTTAGAAAAAGATAAGAATCTTTAATAAAATTATAACAAGTGGTTCAGTTTATCAATTTTTAAAAACAAAAATGATATCTGAACCAACTATTCCATATTTGGATTTTCTCAAACTTTCCCCTTATGAACATCAACGAGCAAGTGGAGTTAGAAATTAATGGGATAGCCTTAATTTAGACTGATTCAACTAAATTAATGTTAATCATATTGCCGAGCATACTATAGCGATAATTATATTTACACCCCTCCACTTAGAAGAAAATATAGCAAGACCCCCTCTACTATTAGAAATTATAGAGATACTTCCTCGACTATGGCTTCGTCTAATACTTATAAGTCCTGCCGTTAGTCATTTGTTTTCCAAGTAGATACTAACGTTTTATTAATTGGACAAACGCTCAATCAATTCACTCATTCCACGCATTGTAAACACTAATTTAGTCATTTTGTAACTTTCATTTAAATTTTTACGTTTCCATTAGGATTAAGGGGTCTGTAATTCCAATATATAGTCGAGGGGGTGTTGCTATATTTTTTCCTAAGTCGAGGGAGTCTATTTATAATTATCCCTATACTATATTAATCATGTATATCACCATGATGTGATTAATATAACCATGATGTATCGTGTCATTTTGGACACTTGTCTAGTGATAAATGTGAAAAGAAATTCGTATTGTCGTGTTCTTATCTCATGTCTGTATTCGTGAATTAAAGATAGAGAGCTAATTGCTATTAACTTGATTATAAAACATAAGATCATCACATAATTGGTTGAGTTTGACCGAACAGGTTCGGATTAGAATTTTTCAGAAACCAACATAGTTAGTACGACACCATATACTTGGATTAAGTACAAAAAAATATATTATCTCTTATTAGAGCAAGTACGGCGGCAGGTAGACATAATTAATCTACTAACCACATGATGTACCATAATAATGTACAATTTCCATCCTATATAAATCACAAACTAAGATGCCACATTATAAACACTACACTTAAGAGCAAAAACACTAAAAACTAGCAAATTTCTTTAGACTTTTTTTCTGATCAATAAAGATGGGTGGTGTTGATCTTGTTAAGAGTACTTCTGGGTCCCGTGGAGTAGCTGCATTGGATTTTATTCTCAGAATTGTTGGAGTTATTGCAACCTTAGCAAGTGCAATTGCAATGGGGACAACTAATGAATCACTTCCCTTTTTCACTCAGTTCATTCGGTTTAGGGCAAAGTATAGTGATCTTCCTACTTTCACGTAAGTTTATATATACGTTATTATGATATTTATGAAAATACTTCTAAAAATTTTATCATGTCATGTAATGTTATGTCCGACACTCATATCGAAGTTTTGAGTATGTTGCATGCAAGGGAAGACTAGATCGAAAAGAGAACTTTTTCGTCATTTTAAAAAGGGCGAAATTACAAAAGTTTTAATTTAATTTAAGAAAAAAATAAAGAATTATATGCCTATACCTTAGCTTACAATATGTATATATATATATATATATATATATATATATATATATATATATATATATATATATATATATAATTTTTAATTAAAAATTGCTATGTATTTCCAAAAATTCAATTTTAATCCCGCAAATTAAATAAAAATAAAAAATTATCGGCCGACTATGTCTATCAGCCTCCATTATTTTATTTTATTTTTCTTTCATACATTATGATTAATATTTATAATTTCAGGTTCTTCGTTGTGGCAAATTCTATCATAAGCGCCTATCTAATTCTTTCTCTAGCATTATCAATTCTCCACATCATCAGGCGTAACCGTGCACAAAATAGCCGAGTGATCTTGATTTTCTTTGACGCGGTAAAATAAATTTAATTATAATTTACCTAAATCAATCTTTATAATTCTTTTTCTTATTTATTGTGTTTTAAATTATTGAAAGTATTTCAAAATAATAAACTTTTTTTTTTTTAATTTGTGAAGGAATGATGGCGCTTTTGACTGCTGGAGCATCAGCAGGAGCTGCGATCGTCTACTTGGCACACAAAGGGAACAGGAAAGCTAATTGGTTCGCAATTTGCCAGCAGTATAATTCTTTCTGTGAGAGAATTTCAGGCTCTCTGATTGGTTCATTTTGTGGGATTATTGTTTTCATATTGTTGATCTTGACGTCTGCTGTCACTCTCTCCCGCCGTTGATTATGCTTACCTTTTCAGATCGTTCATCAATGTTTTCGAGAGACACTGTATCATGTGATTATTCCCCTTATTTGTGTTAATTTCGTGAAAATTGTATTTTATTTCAGAGAAATTTTATATTTCGAGTTTCAATTCCGTCGTTTATCGCTTTTTAATTTTGTCTCATAATTTTCGATTTTTTTGTAAATTTCATCTTAATTATTTCGGTCGGATTTACCCAATTTAGTGAAATTCATCGGAGAAATTGTTAATGTTACTGGTGAGACTTTTCCACCTCAACCATCATATTCTCTTCTCATTGTCTATGTCAAGATTCCTATATTAATAGAAGAAGACAACTTTTCAAAACAGTTCAATTTTCAGCATGAGACTAGTATAAATAGATCGTAGTGAAAATTGGATAATTTTGAGAAGTTATCTTATTCAACTAATGTGAGGATCTTGATACACAATTAGAATAATCCAATAATGGTGATTGAAGAGCTCAAATATCTTATGGCTTATTTATGTCTATTTCGCTGATCTATTGTTCATAGGAATGCCAATTCTGTCGCACATATTTTAGCTATGGCCTAAGAGAGTTAGTCTTTATCAAGAAGGAGAATTCGATATTCCCGATGTTGCTATTTCTGCTTTTGTATCTGACTAATTTTTCAAAAAATTAGTCACAGTGATATTCCTAATTTTTCCGACATATTTTCGTCAATAATTGGTGCTTCCAGTCAAAATAGCCGGAAATTGTAAAAATTATAAGTTACGGAGAAAATTAAGAAAAATAATAGACAACGAGACTGAGAACCAAGAAATCAAAGTTACAGTACAAATTTAGCTTAACTTTTTGTTATATTAAGAAGAAACATTATGTTGTTCAACTTACGATAGAATCTTAATTTATTTGTGATTTTACAACTTGTTTTTTTATAGTTTCAATCCCAATTTTTAAAGAAAATCATTCTTGAATAAATTATAAAGATTGAACTTCCAAGTTCCAATTATATGCGCAAATCAAGAAAAGATAAACCTTGCTTTTTTTGGTTGGACAATGTATAGTATCATCATTTCCTTATTTTGTTTGCTGCAGGAATTTGGACAACCTAATAATTGAAGGTATCCTTCTTTAGGTTGTGTCCAAATCTTTTGATCTGGTTCACTGAATATGTAGCAAATCATTAACCATTCAATGTAAGAGAAAAAAGGAAGAAGGAAAAATTACATGTAACCCCCCTATCTTTTCTGTTTCTTGAACTTTCATGTATACCCATTGTTTCTTCTCGGGTGTTTGCCCTTATCAACGTTTTTTTAGTTAGCAGATTGTCCCCTAAAATTAACTTTCGTCCCATTCAAAGACGTGTTCATTAATGAGTGTAGAGGCAACTCTCGCATTCAACAGACACATAAGAGCTGACACGCAATAAATGGTATTAGAGCTGCTCATTAGATTCACTTCTTAAATTCGTAGGATAAATTATCTCGTACATGGAAATTAGAGTGATTGTAATAAACTTGAAATCTACGAAATCATTTATAATAATCTCTCACTTTAAATCTTTTCATACAAAATATAAATTCATTAAACTAGTTTAATAACTCCGATTTCACAAACATACTTCTTAATATGGACTATGGGTCTCTTATATAGCTACTCATTCTTTGTGAGTTTAACGTAACCCATGAACAGTGACTCATTTAACACTCATTTATCACATAAACAGCGGACCAAGATTTGAATTACATGACTTAATGAGCATTTATCGACCCAAAATAAACAAATACCTAAATATAAAGTATTCAAACAGTCAGACAATAAGTCTATGTAAACAGACAAGTACGGCGACCGGCTTACCATCAATCGGTTCATAACCAAAACTACTCCAGATTACTTTCAAGAAAATTAAACGAAGCCTTATACGTTTAACCCTAGTTTTTGTAAGCTGTAGCACTATAAACTTGGCAATTGGACTCTCTAACCTTTTTAATTCAAACTTCAAAATTTTCAAAATTCAACAAAATAGACTAATTACTTGATGATTAATATTTCTCAATAAATTGGTTGCCTAACTTTTATTTTATAGGAGCAAGCAAGTGCACGCACACACATAAATTAGGATTTCTAAACCAATCAAATAATTGTTCCCTGTCGTGGCACGATGTCGGAACTCATGAAACATGGCCCACGGCGAAATATTATAAATCCAAGAAAAAAAAAAAAAACTATTTCAACTAGTCAAAAGTTTTGTATTTGTTTAGCATAAGTTAGGCCGGTTTTACTTTAAACTCAATGATTATTTAATAATTTAGAAGATAAGACAATGATGTTGATCATGATCTGGGAAGCTTCTCCGGCCGCGGAAGTGGCGGAGCCACCATTCGCCGGCCACCTCTAGACACTCAATCTGGCGGATCAAGTACATTCAATTCAACCTTAATAATATCATGAAACAATTATAAAATGGTAGTTCGGACCACACTCTCGAATTGATTATCCTTGATTGTAGTCGTTTCCATTGTATGTCGTTGGAAGCTAGATTTGCTCATGTTCGAAGGGAGAAGAATAAGGCAGCCGACGGGCTTGCTAAGTTGGTGCACGGTTTGCCGGTGAACGTCAACATCATTATTTGGGACCACCCACCTGATGAGTTTGCTACTTGCTAGTCTTGAATCTTGATGAGTAGTTGTTTTGTTTAGGAGTTTTTCCTTGTCACGCTTTCGACAAAACAAAAATTAATAATAATAAGGCAATAAATGAAATTAGTCATATAACTCTATTTTCTTGGTAATTTTGTCATGTTGTAATTGCAATTAGCAATTTAGTTTTGTTTAAATTTATGTAATATTGGACTGATTTTCTCTGAAGTTTCATAAGTTTACTATTTATTTAATCCACATTATTTAATGTGACCTATACTTTTGTTTTACATCAATATCATAGAGAAGATTAGGTATCGCATGAAACATGCATATCTTAATTAATAAAATTAAATAATTACATAGAACTTGACCACAAATTAAAAAATGAGATGCACGCCTTTAATGCCCATCTGTGACGGATTGAAAAAATCTGTAATTTTTTTTTAAAGTAATTAGAAAATTGTGTAAATGGGATGTTTTCTTGCAATGATATATTAATAGTCTTTGTTTGTTATTATTATATTATTATATATTATAACTTAATTTTTCATCAAAAATCAAAATGAATCTTTTTTTTAATGAACCTTATATACTTTAGTATGCTTCATTAAAGATTCATTTTGGGTGTAAATGTAATTAAACAAAAAAACATAAACTAGGTCGTGTAACTCATGTTTATCTTATCTCCATTTTTTTAGCATTTATTAATCTAGGTAACCCGTGTTTAATAAATGTGACATATTCAACTTTGTCCAGATCAAAATTAAAATTGGGAAGTTTCAAAAGAAAAAATTGGCATTCAAAGTGCTAGTAGCCTAGTCCATAGCAAATCTTTCGGTACGATTTGATCCATTCTATTATCATTAGTTTGAGAAACTTCCTCATGCTAACTCTGTAGTGAAATAGGTATTCCGTATCTGACACGATTCGACACTGTATAGTGGGTTTTTTCTCGTAATTATTGGAATTGCCTATATCACGAGAGTTATGCATCTATGAAGCCCCTAGCTAACTGAAATTGCGTTTTTGTGGTCCTTAAGAGTTGGAAAATATATCTTCATACTGAAAAAATTGTTTTGTCTTGTTGAGATGACAATGTCAGCATTTTCTGGGCTTATTTTTGTTTTCTTTGTCTTATTGAGTTTGAAGACAAGCTGGATTATCTTGTGAAGTTAGTTAGTACACATAGCGACTCTACGAGTAGATAAACTTTGGTTAAACAAAGTTGCAACTAACACGACTTTTTGTATTTTGATTTTTAAGAAAATAAAAAAAATAGCACAACTAGTTCCAATTGAATGTAGTAAATGTCCAATTTATTATAGTTTATACTAGTTTTTGTCTTTTTGATATAATTGTATAGTAATTTATTTATATTTGTTGATAGTTTGTAATAATATTGAAATGTTATATTCTTGATGTATTGAAATAATTAATTAGTCTCGATTTAGGAAAAAAATATAGTAAGACCCCTCAACTATTGAAAATTATATAGACACCCCATCGACTATGGTTCTGTCTAACACTTAGGTCATGTCGTTAGTCATTTTCTTATTTCCACGTAGATGCTAATGTTTTATTAATTAGAAAACAGCTCAATCACGTCGCTCACTCCACGTACAACAAATACTATAACAAAAATGTTATGCGTAATTTAGTCAATTTGTAACTTTTCGTTAGATTTTTTAGGTTTTCGTTAGGGTTAGGAGATCTATCTGTAATTTTCATTAGTCAAGAGAGTATTGTTGCATTTACTCCTAAGTCCAGAGGTTGTAAGTGTAATTCCCCCCCCCCCCCCCCCCCCCAAAAAAAAACCCAAGCCAAAGTGTCATTACAATCCACATTTATTTCCCTTCCAAAAAACAAGTATTTATGGAGTAGTGTTCCTAGGTATACTTTTCTTTTCTTAACAAAACCAATCATCCTTTCTGTTAGAACTCTCTCTTTTGAAAGTGCAAATATTATTCAGATTTTCTTATAAATGCTACCTTAATTTTTCCATCTATCCACATGTCTTAGCTTTGAAATTATCTCTATTCTCAACACCCTTTTCCCACTGTTTCCCTTTTAAATACAGTGTTATGGTTTGAGTTTCTTTTCTCATTCAAGCTCTTAGGCAGCAAATCTTAGATAACAAAATCAAAATATTAGCACAAATGGAAAAATTCTCTTGTTTTAGCACAAATGAACAACCGATGGAATTGCCTCCCGGTTTTCGGTTCCACCCGACCGACGAAGAACTAATCACTCACTACTTATCTCCGAAGGTACTTCACAACAACTTCACCACCAAAGCTATCGGAGAAGTCGATTTAAACAAAGTCGAACCTTGGGATTTGCCATGTAAGTTGTATATATATATATGATTTCTTTGCTAGATTTTTCAATTCTCTAATGTTGGATTTGTGTGGAAATTTGAAGGGAAGGCGAAAATGGGAGAGAAAGAATGGTACTTTTTCTGTGTGAGGGATAGGAAGTATCCGACCGGCTTGAGGACGAATAGAGCTACCGAAGCAGGATATTGGAAGGCGACGGGAAAGGATAAAGAGATTTTCCGCGCGAAAATCTTGGTTGGAATGAAGAAAACTTTGGTTTTCTACAGAGGAAGAGCTCCTAGAGGTGAAAAGACCAATTGGGTTATGCATGAATATAGATTAGAAGGAAAAGATTCCATGCAAAAGTTCCCTAAAAGTTCCAAGGTACAATTCCCCTGTTCTTGCTCTGTTTCTCCTCTGTTTTTGTTCTGTTCTTGTTGTTTTTAATGATTCTGTGCTTTTAATTTGCAGAATGAATGGGTGATCTGCAGAATCTTCAAGAAAAGCTCAGCAGGGAAGAAAGTGCATATATCCGGGCTCATGAGAAGTAGAGAGTGTGGTGCCGATTTGCCTCCATTAACGGACTTTTCTTCGGACGAAAATCAAACGAGAACCTCATCGGCTAATGCAGAATCTAATCTGACCTACTTCTCCAACCCGAAAGAGGATCATAAGGACAAAACGGCTGATGAATCCACTTCCAGTTCCAAAAATAACGATTTTTCGGTGCACGATCAGTCGCTACTGAGGCTTTTGCTCGATCCCAACGACTCGTGCATGAAGCAAAATATCGATATTGGCGCGAACAATGATATATCTGCTGCCATTTCCAATAATGAAATGGGATTTAAGCCGTTTGAGGATCATGATTTTTCGATTTACTCAACAGGTCACGTAGATCTTGATTTCTTGTGGAATTACTGATATTTTTTCCAGAAAAAATGGAGTGTTGGAATAATAGAGGAGAAGATGATTGTTCTTTGTATAGGTATCTGAATTGAAATATTACCAGAAAAAAGATTATGAAATTGTTGTGATTAAAATTCTTGCTAAATCATAGTCATTTTTCTTTAATTTTTAGAGTTGAAATCTTTATCTTTTTCTTTTTTTTTAGAGATAGATTAGTTAGGATTGTAAATTTTTTATTGGATTTAGTTATGTTTGACAATGATACTCTAATGTATGAGGTGTTAATAATTGGTATATCTATCTCTATGGTAGGCCACCAACCAAGTTCTAATGGCTCCAAAAATGTAAGTGAAATGTACACTTCTCTTTGAAAACAAATGGATATTTATTTCGAGTTAGAGTTGGATCAGAATACTAACGTGTAATATTTTTTTTATTGATAGCAACTGAAATATGAGCTCGAGAACTTTAACGAGAGAGAGAATTTTATTTCTTTATTTGATATTCTTCATTTTTTTTGCCCTTTACCAATCTTCTTAAAAATGACAAATGTTTATATTTTAAAATTAACATATGTACTCAATTCTTAAATAGAAAATTGTCATAAATATTTCTAAAATTGCACCCAGTGAAGTTGTGGCTAGCCAAGTGATACCTAAACTAGTTTAAAAAGTAATATATATGAAAATAGTAAAAAGTTGAAGATAAGGATAGTTGCTTCTTTTATTCTACCTAAATATTCTTATTAGAAGTTATAGAATAATATTGACATTCTAATTTACGTGTCACGACAAAAACATTTAAAAAATAGTATCTAAATTTGCTCACAAAAATAATTTAGTGTATTTTACTTAAATATTTATAATTAGGGCATTAAAATTCATGAAATCATTTATTAATATCAAACATGAATAAATACTTATTACTAATAAAATATATAAAATATTAATTAACGACTATATCGACCCAAATCCTATTTAAATATAATATAATATCAAGATATTTTCATATGAATATGAATTAATTTCATCAATAATATCTTAAAATTTAGAGTTAGTTACATATAAATACCACGGGAATTTAAGAAATTATAATTAGTTATTTTCTTAATGGAAATATATACTTGCATTCATCTTCGAGTTTCAAAATTATACAAAATTAAAGTAGAGTGGTTATAGTATAAATTTGATTGGATGTTTTTTGTAATATAGTAAATTAAGATGATATTGAATATAATAAAATTGAAAATTTGATATTAAACGAGAATTTATCGGTCAATTTATAACTTTTTTAATTATGTAAATTTTCAACGGAGTCTTAGTATATTACATGTTTTTTTTTGTAATTTTTCGAAACTTCTCATTGAGTGCAAGTACAATATCGAAACCACGTGTAAACCGCGACAACGAACAACGTGTCGCGTGACTCATACATCTGAAGTGTAAACAACAGCCCAATAGGCAGGCCCACTTTAGTTCATTAAACTGTCGAAACGTGTCTTAGTGGGCCCACAGCCCATCTCTCTTAGCCCACTAAACGACGAACTTTCTAGCCCAATGAAAACTGACATTCAAGATGTTGACCCAGCCGCCATTGATTGCAACGTCAGTGCGTAACTATTCAAGATATATATGGGTTAATCGTGTAATTTTGTGATGGGCTTGTTTTCCTTTTTTCTTTTTTCTTTCTTTCAGATAGTTCATTGCAAAATATTATTGTCAATCATGTATGACATGAAAGATTTGACAAGGAACTGCATTATAATTTAAGTACTTATGACAGATATTTGACACGATATTATCGAACGTGATATTGCATAGTAAAATAAGTACCCGTGCATTGCATATAAGGGTGAGAGAGGAGGGACCGTACTTGTAATAGATTTTGAAAAAATGAAATAGTGTTTATGAGTTTTTTCTAAATCGATTTTAGTTTATGTTTGTACTAAAGATAGAGAAGAGTGGGAATCAGTTTTAATATTGTCACTTAACATTTATCAATAGAGCAATAATAGATTTTCAATGATAGACCTGACTGTTTTTCGTAGTCAGGATACGGATAAATGGCTATTAGAAAATTATAGGGGTAATATTATACTACCGAAATGCCATTTAAGTACTATGTTTGTGGCGGTTATTTGGTGGTGGAAGGCGAGAAATAAGAAGGTGGTTGAAGACGAGGAGGAGAATTACAGACAAACTATTCAAAGTATGAAGACACTCGTAAAGGACATTCATGAAGCTTTCCCGACAAAACCAACGAGCAAAGGTTAGATGAGAGAGATTATCCAATGGAAGAAACCTTGGGTGCGATGGTGGAAACTTAACAATGATGGTAGCTTTTTGAGTAATGATAAGAAAGTGGTCGCGGGCAAGATAATTAGAGATGATCGAGAGCTGTGGATTACCGATTACTCCATGAACCTGTGCAAGAAAACAATCACCGAAGCTAAGCTTATTGGATTACACGAATGTCTCAAGCTAGCTTGAGAAAGAAGGCCTCCAAAAATTGAAGGGGAACTTGACTGCAAATGTGTTCTGGAACTGGTGCAAAATGCCAATCTTAGATCACATTATCTTAGTCACATTGTGGAGGATTGTCGAGAGTTGATAAGAGGAAATGGATGCCCCGATTTGTTAGCTAACGAAGGTCACAATTCTGATGATTGTATAAGTGTATAAGATTTTCCCCTCTAAGAACTTGTTGAACTTAATTACTGAGGAGAGTAGCTAGTTGAGATCTCTTCTCTAACCCAAAAAAAAAAAAAAAATAGACCTTTGGGCCTCGAGTACTCAAAAAGAGACCATCTCACCCAACTTTAACATATACAAGGGAATAATATTTTAGAAGTCCAATGAAGTTGTGGGCTTATGGGCTTTTTCACTGGGCCAAATCACGACATGAAATCAATTTAAAGCCCATAATAAACACTATACATTGCATATATATAATATATTTTTTAAAAAATGAATTTGTTGACAACATTATTAATTTATAGGCATCTAAATGAGGGTTACATCTATAATTGGCCGTTTCCCATTGCAATATTTTATATTTCTTACAAAAAGCAATCTAAATATGTTTGTATTTCACACACAAACAAATAAGTAATAAAATTATTTTGAAGCTTAGAAATTATGAAAATAAAATTATGGGAAAGAGAACTGTGGACCCTCTTTACCTACCCTTTTTGTACTTATTCATAATTAAAATAAAATAGCTAGAACTCGTAATTTTAATTAAGGATATATGAGTTACTTCCATTTATTAATACTTTTTTTAGAATTCTAATAATACAATTATATTTTTTTAATAATTTTAAAATTTCTTTATATTTATAATATTTTAATCAAGAAATTTTAACTATAATATATAAGTTATATTCATTGAATTTGGAAGGTATTTGTAATTAATTCATAGAATAGTAAAAAAAGGATTTAAAGAAGTTGAATGCTCATCAGCGTACTTTCTTATTTTTGGAGAGAGAGAGAGAGGTTCACCTGAATTTCAGAACTCTTCAGCTCAGATACTTTTTCACAATTCCATTTCTTACCCTACATTCTCTAACCCTAACTCCAATGGCGGTATCTATCTGCGCAAGGGCATTTCCGTCCTTTGAGGCCCGATCGGATCCCCATTTCTCCCGCCCGGAGACTCCATGCGGCGGTTTCTCCGGGAAGGCCGCCAAGTCGCGCACCCCTCGTGGAGCGGTGGCGGCGCACGGCTTGTCTTCGATGATCTTCAGGTTTCCTCCGAATTTCGTTCGTCAGCTGAGCGTCAAGGCGCGTAGAAACTGCAGCAACATCGGCGTGGCTCAAGTGGTGGCGGCTTCGTGGTCGAACAACCAAGACGCCTCGGGCCCCGCGTCGGCGGCTAAAGCCGTCGACGCTGCGGCCGCGGCCGCCGTGGCGCCGATTGTTGTTGACAACGGCGTTGAGGAGGTGGTTGGGGAGGCTGGGGATGCATGCTGCAATGGGGAAAATGTAAAGCTTGATGATGGTTTGCCTTCTAACAAATACGCTTCTTTTCTGAATTGCGATGGCAGCGTTGCAATTCATGCGGGTAAGTTATAAGTTGATGGATATACAATCTTGTTTCGAAGTTTGCATTTTTATATGTATAATTTGAGATCTTTCATTAGGAGATAAATACTTAAACTGTAGGTTATATAGTTGTTGGAATGATTATCTTTTTGAGAGTTTGAAGGGAAATACGAACTTAAGTAAAATGATTTTTTGGAAGGGGTATCTGATTGATTTAATATCTGCTCAATATGTCCTGTGATTTTCCGATTTCACTAGATTATGCCTGCGCCACTTAGGAACGATACTCTTCAAAAGGCCTATGCATGTGGTTGCTAACCATTACTGGGCGTACAACCAAGTTTAAATTTTGGATAATCACATCAATAACACCATCTCTAATATTCCTGCTCTAGTGATGGCCATTTTTTTTCCTTGCTAATTGCAAACTATCGCATGCCAGTTCAAATTTTACCGACCTCTTTTGTACTGCACTTGCTCAAAAATGAAGTGTTCTAACTTTGGGATTTTCGTTACTTTGGTAGGTGAGAGATTGGGCCGGAGCATTGCTCATGATGCTATAACTACCCCAATATTTAACACATCGGCTTATTTCTTCGAGAAAACTGCTGATCTCATTGATTTTAAGGTACTTCCAATTATTGCAAGGTGAATTACCACGCCTGATTAGCATGGCATGTGAAAGTCAATCATATACCTGAACTGGATATAACTGGATATACTTGCCTCAACTTCGTATAAGTAACTCAAATCTGGAGATGAATGTGATAAAATCAGAATATTTTATCTTGGTTGCAGGAAAAAAGACGTGCAAGCTTCGAATATGGGCGGTATGGAAATTACACTAGTATTGTCGCTGAGGAGAAGATAAGGTCAGCTATTCTCCCTTTTTTTTTTTTTTTTGCCTTTTCAATCTTCCAACGTATGTTTAGTTAGAAAAATGAGTAGGTAATATAAAAACTCATGTGTTTTCGAAATTTCACCAGTGCACTTGAAGGGGCTGAAACAACAATTCTGATGGCATCTGGAATGTGTGCTAGCACTGTCCTATTGATGGCACTTGTCCCTGCTGGGGGTCATTTAGTGACTACAACTGACTGCTATAGGAAGACTCGGATATTCATCGAGACCATCCTTCCTAAAATGGGGATCACTGTACATGCTTCCTTTCTTCTTCTTTGTTTTCAATTATTATTATTTTTATAAAGAGCCTTGTATTATATGCCTTTTTCAAATAATTAGCTTTTGGAAATCCCTCAGCAAATATTTGGGAAACAAAGATGAGAAGCACTTTTATTAGACTAAACAAACTTTCATTTATTTATGAAAATAACCTAGAAGCTAAAAGTTGGTCCTTGGGTGCTTCTAGCTTATCTTTGCTTAAAACAAGGAGAAGTTGGTTTTCCAAACACTACCAAAGTGCTGAAAAAAGGCAAAAAAAAAAAGAAAAAAAAAAACAATGTTCAAAACTTAAGAGAACTGATGTTCTTTTTCATGATAATAAATGCAGGCCACTGTCATCGATCCTGCAGATATTGGAAGTCTGGAGTCTGCATTAGAGAAGAACAATGTAAGTATGGATGCCGAATATCTTTGTGTATTGTTCTTTTTTTGGTGTGTCTAATTGACTAAGCATTATGCCTTTACATTTAGGTGTCACTTTTCTTTACTGAGTCTCCAACCAATCCTTTTCTGAGATGTGTTGACATTGAACGAGTGTCAAAGCTTTGCCATGATAAAGGAGCTATAGTATGCATAGATGGGACTTTTGCAACTCCTCTTAACCAGAAAGCCCTGGCACTTGGTGCTGATATCGTACTACATTCTGCGACCAAATTCATTGGGGGCCACAATGATGTAAGTTAGCTTATATATATGTATATGTATATGTGTTTGTGTGCTTATTTATAATATAACTACTTTTAAACGCATCAAGTGGGTGTACGATTTCTTTTTCTACTCAATGAAACGAGAATTTTGCAAACTCTTGTGCTTTTGGAGAAGCTAAAATAGAAGTTAAAGAGTAGTAAAAGTGTGGAGTGTTTGGGGGAAAAAAGGGTAAGTTGAAAAAAAAAGCAGGTGGGTGTTTGGAAAAAAGTTGAGAAGCACTTGTATTAGACTAAACTTTTATTTATTTACAAAAATAATCTAGAAGCTAGAAGCTGAAGCTAAAAGTTAGTCCTTTGGTGCGCCTAACCTCTAGCTTATTTTAAGCAGAAACTGGTTTTCCTAACACTCCCAAAGTGTTGAAAAATGCAAAGAGCACAAGTATTTTATTTTTATCTTTTTGAGTTTGCAAACACTCTGGAGTTCAAAAGCTTTACATATCTTAGTCCCTAACCGGCGTGTATGTTGTACAGGTTCTTGCAGGATCTATTAGTGGCCCTGAGAAGTTGATTTCAGCTGTTCGGACTTTGCATCATGTTCTTGGCGGTACTATAAATCCCGTGAGTTTTGCAGATCAAAATTCTCTTACAGCATTGACAAACACCTTTTTTGGCAATTGCAACATGAGCTTGTATCATAACTAACCATGGTTAACTTTTTCAGAATGCTGCATATCTGCTCATCAGAGGCATGAAAACACTACATCTTCGTGTACAGCAACAAAACTCAACAGCACAGAGGATGGCCGAGATTTTAGAGGCACATCCCAAGGTACTTCATGTGCATTTATTTAGGCTACTTTGTTATATCATGTGTGCGCATAAATTATTACTAAAATAGAAAAAAAGAATTAATATTCTTTTCTATTTTCAGTAACTAGTCAAACTTGTGAAAATATAATGCAGAATTTGACTAGAATTTTCAAATTCGAAGGAGACTAGTAATTTATCTCTTTCTTTTCATATGATTTGACCAATTGTAACTTCTTGATTTGAATATTTGAAGTACTTAGTGGGTGTTTGCAAACTCTATTGCAACTGGAGAAGCTAAAGTTGTAAAAAGTTGGAGCCAGAAAAGTGGAGTGATTGAAAAATAAAATGAAAAGTTTATTTCTGCTAAAAATTAGCAGAAGTTGGTTTCCAAACACTCTAGAAGTGCTGAAAAAAAACACTTAGCACAAAAATCCTTTTTTTTTTTGAGTTTGCAAACAATATCTTTAGAGGAAAAAAATGAAAAAATTCGATCTAACCTGTGATATCAAATTGCAGATTAAGCGTGTCTATTATCCAGGGCTAGCTAGTCATCCCGAACACGAACTTGCTAAGAAGCAAATGAATGGTTTTGGTGGTGTGGTTAGTTTCGAGGTATGTATTAATAAAACAAAAAGATTAGCAGCTTCTTTGCTAATGTTTCTTATTTAAAAGCAATTCTCTGAAAGCTGATTGTGATGGAATTTTGACTAGGTTGATGGAGATCTCATGACCACTGCAAAATTTGTCGATGCTCTCAAAATTCCATACATTGCCCCTTCTTTTGGAGGTTGTGAAAGCATTGTTGATCAACCAGCAATAATGTCTTATTGGTGAGTTTTTAACTTAACCTGAATTAGATATATTTTGTTGCTCTGTGAGATGCTTTTTTGGATTATCTATTCTTGTTTGCATAATCACCTTCCATTTTTATCTTTTCCCAAAGGAGTGGTGTTTAACTAAGAAGGTGTTAGGTTTATATTGCTACTCTTGTTAATGTTTCTGGAGAACTTCTGCTTTTGGAGAATCTAAAGATTTTAAAAAGTTGAAGCAATAAATGTTGGGAATGTTTGGAGAAAAAAGTACAAACGCACTTTTAAAAATACAAAAGAGATCCTCAAAGTTGAAAACGTGCATCCCCAAAGGTTCCTCGAGCTTCTAGCTTACTTTAAGCAGAAGCAATAAAACAAAACACTCAGTTTCTGTGTTCTTTTTTTTTTTTGTAAAATAAATCTAGCAGCAGAAAAAAACACTTTTTTGGGAATGTTTGGAGAAAAAGGTACAAAAACACGTTAAATAATACAAATAGAACCTAGAAGTTGAAACCCCCAGCAAAGGTGCCTCTAGCTTCTAACTTAATTTAGCTTATTTAAGCACAAGTATTAAAACAGAACACTACACATCTGTTTTTTTAAAGCTAAAAGCAGAAGAACACTCTTTCAGAGTGTGCAAACACCACCATATCTATACTATTAATAATTCAATAAACATATTGTTTTGTTTTCAAATTATCATCCGCACATACTAGTTTGTATAAAGATTTTGTGAGCAAAAGCACGATAATTGATATATGCCATCTCAATTACAATGTGAAACAGGGATCTATCTCAATCTGAAAGGGCTAAGTACGGAATAATGGACAACTTGATTCGCTTCAGCTTTGGAGTCGAGGACTTTGAAGACTTGAAAGCCGACATTCTTCAGGCTTTGGAGGCCATATAGACGGCCACATCGTCTGATTTGCCGCCGTTTGTTTTGGTTTCTGTTTGCTGTTTCCATCATGGAAGTAGATTCGTGTTGTAATGTTTGTTTTGTTGTGTTTTAAATCCTGAAACGGTGACTAGTGAATGTGGGGTGACATTGAAATGGATGAAAATCTAATAAGATGCTGCTTTTGTCTAAAGTGATAACATAAGTATGATACAAACTAGCAAACGATTCTAAATATTCTGAGAATGAATGACGAACAAAAGTTTCTAATCTCATACAAGAGCTTTTGTTTTTGGAGAAGTTGCAAAAGCCTGAGTAATAAAAGTGAAGAGTGTTGGAGAAAAACTTTTGGAGAACTTAAATTGTAAAAAGTCTTAAGTAATAAAAGTGAAGAGGGTAGAAGAAATACTAAAAATCGGAAATTCAGCTGAAAGATTCATAATTATAAAACATGGATACGGTGATACGGACAAAATATGAATGAATAAAGTGATACTAGTGCCTGATATGACGTCGAACACGACATGATACGTCACGTCAGAAAATAATACGGTATGATAGGATTTGTAGAATTATAATAATGTAGGACTGATTCATTGTATATAATCACTAATCAACCCGGTTTTTTTATTATCCAGATATACATGATAATAATCCCTCATTATCCAAATAAATTCCAGTCAAAGAATATTCTTTACAATTTCTAGGGTTTTTTTTTGTTGCTTTCTTTGTCGTTTCGTCCCATTTTTGCATCGAAAACGACATCACCACTCAAGAGAATATACCGAATCTATCACAATTTACAAAGACGATCTGTATAAACAAATGTATACAGCCTGCAATTTCCAGTGATTTGGCGATGATCGTCTCTTCATATGTGTCAGAAGTTAGATTCCAAAGCATAATTCTCCCTACTTTTTCAACTCCCTCAGCTTTTTTCCAAGAAAGTTTCACCTTTAATTATTCCCTCAATGCTTGTTCTTTCTTGAAATCTGTTTAAGATTAGCTTTCTGAAAAATCGAATTTGGGAAACAAAATTATGAAATTTGGGAAAGAATTTAGGATACATCTGGAAGAAACCCTACCGGAATGGAGGGACAAGTATTTGTCGTACAAGCCCTTGAAGAAGCTTCTCAAGAATATACCGCCACCGGTCACCGCCGCGGATAACCTGCAGCCGCCCGATGGACCCTTGCCGGAGCTCCACGAGTGGTTTGTTGGGATTCTCAACGAGGAGCTTGAAAAGTTCAACGATTTCTACGTCGATAAGGAGGAAGACTTTATTATCCGTTTCCAGGTTTGTTTTCGTTGTTTAAATTCTCTACTTTTTTTCGTCGAATTGATTGAAGTTATGAAAGTAGATAATTAGGCCTTTTAAGGTTGGGAACTAGCTGAATTTTGTGGTGGATAAGTGTTAGATGTAGTTTTTTACTGATCAAGGATTTTGATCTCTTGATTCTGTGGAAAATTTGTGATTTTTTGGTTATCTTTTGGTATGTGAATTTTGTGGGTGTTGATCAAAGTATGAAACTTGTGCATAATATGCAAAAAAACTCGATCTTTCTTTATTTCATATAATAACAAGAAGTTAAAAATTTTAGTTCCTTCTCAGACGCAAAGTATGGATATTTACACACAAACACACACATGTTATGGGATCAGACAAATTTTAAGAATTTACTGCTTCCAGAGATTGGAAAATCATCATAATCTTCTCCTTACCAACGTAGAAACCGTCGAGCTTTTCAAAACCAAGAAATTTCACCTGCAAAATGATTTTATTATTGAAAGTACAAAAGGGCAATTTATGAAGTGTCACTCAATAATATGGATTTGTGAAACTTGGAAAAACAGAGGAAGCTATGATAGAGATGTTACTGATTGATATCGTATGATATTGAGGAAATTTATCACTTTGACTGATCAATGGTGAGAAAAACATGACCTTTAAATACTTAATATACAAAAAAGTAGACATTTATGAAGTTGGATGGTTCAAAAGAATCTCCTATAGTATATTCCATTTTTCATGAAATTTATATATGTTTATGACCTGATTGGAATTTGCTAACTGGACACGTCTTTAGATGCATCACTTGTTGTTATTAATTAATGGATACTTTTGAGTGACAATAATACGTTTTGCTGACGGGGGATGGCTTTTTTGTTTTGACAAAGGTTGTTGTCTAGCCTTTTCACATTCTGAGCTGTTATTGTCTCAGGCACTGAAGGAAAGAATTGAAAGAGTGAAGCTTAGTGGAATTCGGAATGGAGTTTTTACCTCAGAGACTGAATTTAGTGAAGAACTGATGGAAATACGCAAGGATTTTGTTGCTATTCATGGGGAAATGGTGTTACTCAAAAACTACAGTTCCCTTAACTTTGCTGGTAAATAACTTATATTCATATTTCTTTCTTCTGTACTTGATGTTTCGTCGGGTTTCATGGTTTTTTTAGAGTTATAGGTCATTTTCACTTTTGCCCCCATTGGGTAGTGGATTTTGAAATTTAGTCTGACGTGGCTCGTGATGTGTGGGGTCAAATTGTTAAAGAAAAGTGGATAATTAGGTAGTATCTGCAAATTCTTAAAAATAGTGATTGTTTGCTTGTAGGTAAAAAAACAGTGCTCTGTGTTACTGCTTCTGTTGGAGACAAGCTAAAAGCTAGAAGCAACTTTTCTTTTTTTTGTTTCTGAAACTCCTCACTTGTACTACAATTTTTTACAACTTTAGTTTCTACTTTAGCTTTACCAAAGGCAGAAGTTTTTGCAAACACCGCCTTAAATTGAGGAGAAAGCAAGATATGTGACAGAATAAATAAGACCGAAGTTGTTGGACAGAAAATAAGTTTTGCCCGTCCAATTGTTTACTAATTTTTGTTTTTGTATTTTTAATTAGGTCTTCTTAAGATTCTGAAGAAATACGACAAAAGGACAGGAGAATTATTGTCGCTACCATTTACTCGTCTCGCTCTCGACCAACCCTTCTTCACAACCGAACCTCTAACAAGACTCGTTCGTGAGTGTGAAGCAAATCTTGAAGTTCTATTCCCATTGGAAGAAGAGGTCGTGGAGCCCACACCTCCCAAAAAGGACACAGCAAAAGCTGACTTAGCAAAACCAAAGTTGCCTCTTGGGGAAGAAACTATAGATATATATAAAAGCACTCTTGCTGCAATAAAAGCTATACAAGGTTTTAAGAAAGCAAGCTCTACTTATAATCCTATGTCGTTGTCCTATCTGTTTGGAAATCAAGATAATGATGTTACAGGTGCGGTTACGGAAGAAAACTCGCCTTCGGACAATGCTAATGAAGGTATATATTCACCTAAATAATTTGTAGGGAGATTTACAACTACTCCCCATGGGATTTGGTGTGATTGCATATTTGTAAATCGTATTTAAAAAATTACAAAAACACCCTTGAGGTTTTATTATCCATATAAACCTTTCGCCGGATTTGCAGTATTTTCACACAATTGGAACCGTCTCGTCTCCTATAGGCCATCGGTCTAAAAGTCAAATGCAGTTCAAAGCTTATTCGAAGCGGGTTAAAAAGCCTCTCTTTGCAACAACTTTACAAATTTTACATGAATAATGAAGCCTCGTTTTATGTAATTTTTGAAACAAAAGGCTAATTTATTATTGCAAGAAATCTCAAGGGTAGTGGATGTAAATTGCCCTAATTAGTAATAGTTTCTTTTGTCTCATTTTGGAATGTGTATGGCTTATGTGACAGCTAAAAATAATAATTTGTGTGTAATTAGCTGCAAATGGAATGTTATATATTGTTGGAAATTTGAATTTTGTTATTGTTGATGAATGTATTGAATCCAAAAAAAAAAGGAATTTGCGAACCCTGTGAGATGAATAGTCTTTTTTTGTGCAATTTCAAATACGAATTAAGTCTACTTATCCTCTATGTGGAACAGATTACTTGACCATGTATTTTCTTTTTTGAGAAATAATAGGAATGAATAAAACATTTACCATAAAAAAAAATAGGGATAATTACACTTATCCCTCTCGATTAAGAGGTAAATACAACAACACTCCCTCGACTATTGCAAATTACAGATAAACCCTCTAACCCTAATGGGAACTTAAAAAACTTAACAAAAAGTTACAAAATGGCTAAATTACCTGTAATATTTTGTTATAGTGTTTGTTATACGTGGATTAAGTGAAGTGATTGAGTTGTTGTCAAGTTAATAAAATATTGACATCTACTTGGAAACAAGAAAATGACTAATAATAGGACCTAAATATTAGAAATAGGCGTTGTCGAGGGGGTTTTTGCTGTATTTTTGTAAGTCGAGGGGTGCAAATGTAGTTATTTGAAAAAATTCCCTTTCCTTTTCACAGATAGGGATTTTAGTGATCAAATAGTAATAATGCCAATAATTTTTACCTGGTATCTAATCTAAATTTCTTTATGAACTCTGAAGTTTATGAATTCAAATCAATCAATTCAATCTTTATTGAACTGCGTGTTTGTGTAATGATTATGTACTTTGTTTCTATAAACAGGGAAAGAATAATGAATACATGAATTTGTCGTTGTAATTCTTCCTAAGAAGTCTAAAAAAAGCAGAAGCCGCAACAAAAAGGAATTTTCCTCTCTTGGGTTGAGATTTCTATAAAAGAGAATGGGTGGAATAGTAATTCTTTTTTTTGTCACAAAATCTTTTCATCTTCGTAGTAGAATGGCAATGGGATAGTTTTGAATGCTCGATATTTCCCAACGTTGTTGAAGTGCTCATTCTCCAACCTGTCCAAGTTTGACATAAATGTCAGAATAAGCGTATTTTGAAGTTTGGCATAATTACATAAACATACCTTGATGTTTGAAAAGTTATAGCTCTCAAAGAATTCTCATAAAGTGGAAGTGTTCTCCTCCGTTAGGGTTTTGTAATGCAGTTAAAATCCAGGGTATGTTTTTGTAATTTTCCAAACCTCAGACCAAAAATGAAAACGATCATGCATGAGCAAATCGAGAATATACCTGAAAAAATTCCAAATACCACGACGAATTATCTCCAAGGAAGCAACAAGAGCAACCATAGCTCTCCTATGAAGAAATGGTACATTGAAATCAAGAACCAACTGCATCCAAACAAGCCTTAGAAGTATGTTCACCACCTGCAAATATAATTTCAACTCAAAACATTAAATCTCAAGTGTCTAAAATCTCCATACCACAGCTCAGATGGTACCAATTTGTAATTTTCCCAAAAAAACAATCATGCTAATAATACTTACTATAGCCACAAAATACACGGCTTTATTCGATATCGAAAGATTATCTCTGAGCCACTTATTTTTCGAATTCTTTCGAAGAAGTCCCCAATCTACTACAATATCCCAATATGTATTGTAAATTGTTGTGACTCCTGAGGTTGAAGCAGCCATGATTCTCCAAAGTGTCTGTCTCTTTAGATCGTACATCGATCGCATGACAAGTGCAATAACAGTTGAGAAATACTTTAGACTGTTGAAAGCATGTGCTGAGTTTTTCTCCTCAAATAAACGCCGAAGGCACTGAATTTATGTATATATATGTAAATAAAAGTTAGAACATTGTGGTGAATTGTATAAGGGAATTCAACATGTTATATATGTCGAATCAAACGTGCTTAAATTACCTGAATGGCTCGACACCAGAATGGAACGATGGCGATGATTATGTATAGTTTTTCGTAGATATTGCTTTCGAGGCACTTGTTTGATCGTTTCTGGAAGTTGCCCCATCCGTAGTAGCATACGTAGAATTGCACACATCTGAAAGCCTGAACCTGGCTTGTGAGCTGATCTGCCAAGAAGAAATCAGAGAAAGTAACCTACAAAGGCATCCAGAAGTTAGTTTTAAAATGAGGTAATATTTCATTTCACAATAGTTTTAGCTGTTTCATTCTTACTATTTTCTGATGTTTTTGTAGGATTTTGCTAACCTTATAAAGAGGAGCCAAAACGCAACGCCATGCACATCGAATGAGGAAGAAACGGCTCGAACGATATATAATGTTGAAAGGACATAAGGTTATAAAAAGCACAACCTAGACATAAACAAAATGAGAGTTAGCATTCATCAAGAATTGCATAACATAACAGGCAGAAACAGAGCCAGGAATTTTATTATGAAGAACGCAAAGTAAATTTATAATATTAGAAAGCGCAAATATGTTTAATTTCAATAAAGATATATGTAATAAATTGATTTTTAGAACGGCTGAAGAAAGGGGCGACTGCCCCCTTCCAGCCCCCCTATGGCTCTGTCTCTAATAAGATGAACTACAACGATGAACTTTAGACTTACGATAACTAGGCCTAAAGGAACCAATTCAGTTATCGTTTGAAAACTTCGTGTTTCGGGGTCCATTTCCAAGTCTAGATTGGAAAGTACAGCTGCAAACGTGAGTAATGAGAGCCCTGAAGCGACGAGGAAGATTTCTCTGAAGCCCATTTCCGTACCTAGTTTGTATTCGAATATAAACGGGTAGTTGATCCGTAACCGCTTCCAGACATACGTATTTGCACCATACATAACCATATGTAGCAAAATGTATAGAAACAAGCTATAAAGAAGGAAGATGATGAAATGAGCATTTAGACGTCATCTAAAGAAGAAAGAATAATTTGAAAATGTTGAGAAACATATATATACCTATAGAGTGGAAATATGTTTTCCATATATTGCCCTTCCCCCTCGTGATTAAGAAGATTACGCGCGTGTATGGACACTATAATTGCGGCGACTAGGGCTAGAGAGCAACCGGTAAATAGACCTGAAAATACCGAATTCTTAGAAACTATAGAGACGACGTAAGGGGCTGAAGGAGGCAGTCGCACTCGCACTCGCACCCCTTAAGTTCTAGCTAATAGAACTATATTTCTGACTTTATCATTGTCATTATTTTCAAGCTCACCTAGGAAGAACGTCGTTCGATGCCTCTCCTTTTTATCCCTCCGTCTCAAATATTTCATCCCTTTTCTGCGATTGCCGTTTGTTATGTGCTTAGTGAATGTTGCCTCTATTGTTTCTATAAGCTTGTTAACCTGTCAAAAACAAAGAAGAGGTGGAAAATTTAAGACAACTTGAGGTTTTATGTGAAAAAATACTAATAATCTTGGTATAAATTAAATGTTTTGTAGTACATTATTGTAAACAAACCTCATCGGAATTGCCAAGACTGGATTTTTCAACCATCTCTAAGTAAGATTTTGCAGCATTTCTTGAAGTGATCTGCAAGAATTCAAGAATTTGATTTATTCTAAGACAAAGTTAGGATTACAAAGTAGGGGAATTTACATTCACTATCATTGAGGTTTGCAGTATTTGCAAACTAATTCTTCTTTTCCGAAATTACAAAAACCTCCTGATGTTTCATTATTTGTATAAAATTTGAATTCTTTTTTGTGAAAATCACAGTAAAGAGGGACATTGACATCATGAGGAGAAGCTTCTGGTGGTGTGAACATAGCTAGTCAGACGAAGGTTTTACATAAATAATGCAACTTCGGATACTTTAGTAATTTCTAAAATAAGACAAATCAATTTGTAATTACACAAAATCTCCGGACAGTGATGTAAATCTCCCTAAAAAGTAGTTCTGATCAATAAAGGGGAACTTTTCCAATAACCTTGTCATATTTCTTCATGATCTTGGAGAATGCCAACATATTCAAAAAGCTGTTACATTATATATGCAGCAATATGTTAGCAATAATAATAAAATTACAGGAACATTATATGTGTTTTTCTGTAAACTGATGAAAGCATTTCTCACCAGAAGTTTTTCAGAAGCTGAAGTTTTTTGTAAAATTCGACTAAGGCCCGTTTCATTTTCTCTTCTGCTTTTCTGAGCTCATCTTTGCTGAATGAAGGATTTGATTTTGAACTCCTGATAACGTTTCTTAAAGTAGAGACGGGTGTATCAGGATCAATCATGATCTTTACATGATCAAGAATTTCTAAAGAAGCTGGCCTAGACCTCTTAGCATTGTTTTCTTTGTTTTCCTCAGCTTTAATAACCTCTTCATCTTCACCAGTACCATCTTTGCTCATCATTTCAGGTTCTTGGATTACATCCATATGCAGTCCACCTTCATTTATGAAAAAAATTAGAGCACTCAAATATGATAATTAAGAGGAAATCAAGAAAATAAATATGGGCAAGGTAAAAATGATGATTTGTTGGTTCATTTATTTATGGATTCCCTGATCTTGATCTTTACCAAAAAAAAATTCCCTGAATTTGAAAGTTTAACCATTGCGTTCGAGCTCAAATTCTTGATAATGCAGTCGTTTATATTTTAATAGTTCAACTAAACTCGAATACAGAATAAGTGTAATTTAAGAATATATATATAATAAGTGTAATTTAAGAAAAAAAAATATAAACGACTGCATTATCAAGAATTTGAGCTCGAACGCAATGGTTAAACTTTCAAATTCAGCTATCAAAAATTGTGAATTTTATGTTTGTTCCATAAGCTACCTTGCATAGTCTAAAGGTCAATTACACTAAAATATTGTAACTATACAAATTTAACTTCTTAATTTTAAAACTACAAATACCCTTCTTTTGAGGAAAAATGTTAGAAATTGAGGTAAATTAACTTGTGACATATGAAAATTTCCAAAATAAAAAATATCAAAAAATTTGTTAGTTACTGTCGCGCGTGTCTTGCACCTGCTTTCCATTATCTTACTAATTGCGAGGAGACTATTGTCCCACATTTGATTAAATCCAATGTATCATACTAAAATTTTCAAAGTCATTGTAAAAACTTAGGATGCATGAACACTTCTAAAAATCTTATTCTGTAATGTTGTGTCTGTGTGTTCGGAGACTTTTCTAGTGTAAAATATCGAAAAAAATCCGTATCGCCGTATTTGTGTTGTGTCGTATCCGTATCGTCATATCCGTATTCGTATTTCATTGGTAAAAACTATTAAATATCCGGATAAAAAATGATATTTCCCTTTCTTTAATTATGAAATTTCATGCAATTTGCTTATATACAAATTTATAGCAATATACAACTAACAAAATCAGGCAACCGACAATTTTCCGAAATTCCCATTTCAAACCCTCAAAATTCCCATAATTTATAAACCAACCCCAACAAAATCCCAGAATTACACGTACCTTCATTCTCTTCAACTTTCTTCTCCTCCACACGATTAGGCTGCTTCTCCACCTTCATCCGCAAAGCAATAAGCACCTCCATTTGTCTGCTCAACTCATCAGCTTCTACTTTAACTTCATCTACTTTTTCCTTGTAAAACTTCACAACTTTATTGAACTCATCATCAAGTTTCTTAAAGAACACGAGCTCATTTTTTCCACCTTCCTCCGATGGCCTCAAAAACAACGTTTGATAATTACTTTCCGAGCCCGATTTCGATTTCTCCACCTCACATGTTAATATAACTTCATCATCATTTTTCTTGATACTTTCGGGTCGACCCGTTAGCCCGCTGAAGGCTCGATACATTGTTAATTTCCTTTTCGAGAAGCTGTTTCGGCCCGAACATGTTGCTCCATTTTGCTCTCTGAATCTGATGATGTTTTTCAGAAGATTCTTGAGATGTTTGTAATCCATGTATGCTGCCTGCCATTCCTGCACCATTTGAGAAGATAATTCTTTCCCAAATTTCATTTTTGCTGATGATTTTGAAAAGAATTTTAAAAAATAATGAATAAAATGAAAGAATAAATTGCTAGCTTTTCGACTTTTTTGGAGGATATTCTTTATGGGGTTATCAAAGAGTATTAGGTAAACTAGCTTTTCGAAGGAAATGCAAGTATTTGAGAAGCTAATTCTTTGCCAAACTTCATTTTTTGCTGATTCTGAAAATAAATTATATCTCTGTGAATTGCTTTCCAACTTTTTTAGAGGATGTTCTTGAATCTTGATAGGGTTATCAAGAATATTGTAGTATTTAAGCAAGATGAAAAAAAGCAAGTATTTATATAGTTCATATACTATATAAAAAAAGAAGTATTTAGATTTGGTCTTATTAATATGTCAACCATTTTGATTTGTACTCGCTTCTGTACGTAGTTGTGTTAACAGTGTCAATCAAAGTCGGCTGCTGAACAACTGACAGGCGACAGCTAGCTATTCTTTTGCTTATTTCGAGAACAACTGAGTAGGTAATGCAGTGACAACTGACAAAGTAAAAGCTGGTAAAAGTTGATATTACTGAAAATATCTAGTTTGAATTTTCTGTTTAATTTGATCTTTAATACATGCAGTACTCTATGCAGAAGTTCTAACTAAAACCATCTCTCCACACTGTATGGTTCGTCTCAATCTTCTGTGCATGATCGATCTCTGTAACTTCAAGATTCTACATCTGATTTGACTCATACCAACTTTTAACTTTTAAGTAATATTTCATTGGCCTAATTAATTAACTCCATCACTCCAAAATCCAAAAGCTAGTTGGTTGGGCGAGGGTACACATTCCGCACGTCTTAGATTAGATCCGAGCAATCGGGAACAACTTAGAGCGTAAAACTTAAATGTAAGATATAACCGTCGGCTCTTATACCATGTTATGTTGATTTATATATGAAAGTTAAAACATTTCCACAATATAATGTTGTCACTTGTCAATTATGATGTACGAATACTCCTAAAATCCTATCATGTCGTGTCGTGTTGGTGTCGGACACCCATATCGGATATTTCTCAAATATAAAATATCGGAAAAAATCCGTGTCACCATATCCGTATGATATCGTATCCGTATCCGTAGTTCATAGCTAATTTGTCAGTAATTCGCGATATGGTGCTTAATTTCCTAATCTTGGTTTCACTTATAATGCTTTCCTATGTGAAAATTAGTTGGAAGTCTCTTATAATTAACTTATAAATTGGAAAAAAAATTGTAACCTATACTTTTTATTTTTTTGGAATTTGCAACCTAAATTATTTTGAACTTTTAATTGCAATTTGAACTTTTCAATTTTATTTTTTTTGTAATATAAAACTCTTTCTTTTGAAAATTCACTGGGTTGCAAATGTTAATAAATTTGGTTAGTATAAGTTTCAATTAGAAGGCGAAAAAGTTTAAGTTATAAATTCAAGAAAATTGAAAAGTTCAAGTTGCAATTATAAATCCGAAATATTTAAGTTGCAAAATTTTTTAAAAAAAATTCCTCTAATTAACATAATTATCCAAAATTACATTATTGGTTTCTTTGAAAAAATCAAATATTTTCCATATGGTAACTATTACCCATTATTTCCTTTGAATGTTTGGGTCCACCGACTTGACTTCTGGAAAAAGCCAACTCAACAAGTTGTTTTTTGTTTTTTTTCCCCGAAGTTTCCCAAAAAAAAATAAAAAAATATTGGTCTTACTTTAGGCATTACACGACATAATTTATGGTCCCATTGCATTGGACAACTTATCCATAACGTCCAAGTTGCCCACTCCGGCCTCTTCTTCTTCTTCTTGTTTTTTTTTTCTTATTAATGTTTGTTATTATTATTATTATTTTTGTGTAGAATTATATTATTTTCTTTTTCGGTGTAAATAGCCCAATATTTATTTCAAAATCAAAGATGATAAATGTAAGCATTAATGCACATAAAAAATCGTCATTTTCATTGGTTTTGTTTATGAAATGTCTCATTCGATTGTGTACTTAGGTATGTCTCACCTTTCATATGTTGACTTTTGATCAAAATAAGATCCAACCCCTTATTAATGGCAAACTAACAATTACAAAAAATAAACATTAAATTCGAAACCGTTTTCCATAATAATGTGTATTTGTTCTTTCTTGTTTCCATATTTCCTGCCTCAAATATTATCTTGGTATATTTGCCAACTTTACTGTTTCTAGAAAAGTTAAATTTGTAAAAATTGAAGCGGTAAAAGAAGTATTTAAAAAACAAGTAAAAAGTTAAAAAAAAAAATTAAAAAATTGTGAGAATCGATTCCTCGTGCTAGTCAATCAAGATTCACCCATCAAGAGAGGTTAGGTCGATCTTATCATTCACGCAAGGACGTATTCAATCAGTGCAAAGCGAATGAAAAAAACGTCCATCCTGGATTCTCTTCCGCATATATCCATTGATCCTTATTCATTCTGTCAAAGTCTCCATGGCCTTTCACGCCCCTCTACTAAGAGATGTGCCATGTTGATACGAATCGGTAAATAACTTCTTGTAGATGTCCTCGAGGGCTGGATAGACGTTGAGAAATACTCTTAATATTCTAAAAAAAACTATTACAAAAATAATCTAGAGCGAGATTACCCTCAAAATTAAACTTATTTTCTATTGCTTGTAATATGCACCTTGACCCTAAGAAAATTATTTCAATTAGATATATATATAGTATGTGATAAAAATTCTAAAACTAATTAATATGACACGGTTTATATCGAGAAAATTCAATTTCGTGTACAAGACTAATGATATCAGTTCACAATTATTGACTTTAATTAGCATCATTAGTGATAATTCAACTTTTTTATCACAATCTTCATTTAAAACCAGGAAATTAATGATCTCATTTCTATTCTTCACTTCATGACCTCATTCTCCTTACAATCATTCATCACACAATGGATCAAAAAACTCGCAGACTCATCGAGAGTAATTAGAAATTCAAGATTGAGAGAGATCCTTATCAGACACAAATATTGTTTACACACACAGCTGGAAATTTTGTAACTACTTGAAAATTACTGAAATAATGTAGAAAAGTAAATAACAATTAAATCAAGAAATGAAAGTGAAAAAAAAGGTTCAGTAGAAAAGCCTGTGGATTTGTGGATTGAAGCACGCAGATTGTACTACTCTTTGAGAGTAAACCCTAATCGTTTTTTCCTTTAGCTCTTGAAAACCTGCAAAAAAGTGAATTGTAGCTAGCACAAAAGTGCAATTTAGGAAGTTTCGCTTTCCGAATACGATGAAGTCACTTCGTCTAATCGCCCGGATGAGACGTGATAGATTTCTTAGAGTACGTTTAGACTTCAAATTCTAACTTAAGAATAAGATTTAACAGGGTTGGAAAAATCATCTCTAAACGAGTCTCCACGATATCCTATTTTGGAAAAAAAACTAGGAAAGCAAAGAAAATATAGTGAAGTTTGTCTTTGGATTTGGGAAGTTTAGTGATACATATGACCTATATATAGATAGATTAAGCTACAAAGAGTGGAGACATCAATATTCTTTATGAAATTGGATGGTTTAAAAGAATATCTCCAAGCATATTCCAAATTCCCAGGGCATTTACTTTCAACATTCAGTTATTAGCTAGGGTTAGGTTCAAAGTTGTAATTTTCGATAGTGATTGATGGCCAATCAATGAAATGAAGAAGAATAAATTAATCACATGTAGACCCATCACATTTGAAGTATTTACACATAGACCCTCTTGGGCTGGAGAAATTACAAGTAGACCCCTTAAAATGTGAGGGATTTGCACTCATAGACCCTCATGTGTTTTGGAAATTACACATAAATCTCCTTAAAAGCGAGGGAGTCTGAGTACCGTAAGTAAATAAATCAAACGTGAGGGTTTTGTATGCATAGAAGCTCATGTAGTTTGAGAAATTACAGATAAACTCCTCAAATGTGAGGAGTTTGTATGCATGGACTTTCATGTTGTTTGAAAAATTACACGGAGATCCCTCAAATGCAAAGGGGTCTATATGTAAACACATTAAATGTAAGACTATCGTAAAGTTGAATTGTAGTATTAATAATTGTTTTTTTTTTTTCTATAAAAAGTTAGAATAAAGTAGAGATTAAGTAAGGAAAAGCAAATAAATTGCAATTAAAGGGGACATATTAATAATGATTAATGTAATAATAATATTTTTAAAAAAAAGTATAATATTTTATTACACTAACTTCTTCTTTTTTTGGAAAATGTATAATAAGTTTAATAACACTAATTAATTAGTTAATTTATGAGGTTTAGCATTATTAGTAAATCATTAACGTTTAATCACTATCTTCAAACATCAATCAATCATCCTAGATAACTGCGAAAATCTCGTTTCCCTAGATTCTTTTCTGCCATCTCTTTTCATTTTTCCTGATTCTCTATCACACTAGACTAGATCAAAAACCCAGACTTTTACATGGGTTCGAGAGTAATCACGGTGTCTCACGACGGCGCCGCCGATTACAGGACGGTGCAGGAAGCCATCGACACGGTGCCGCTCGGCAACACATGTCGGGTTGTGATTCGCGTTGCTCCGGGAGTTTACAGGCAGCCGGTGTACGTTCCCAAGACGAAAAACCTAATCACACTTGCCGGAATCCGGCCGGAGGAGACGGTGCTGACCTGGCACAACACCGCCACTAATATCGAGCACCACCAGGCGGCGCGTGTGATTGGCACCGGGACGTTTGGTTGCGGGACTGCCATTGTTGAGGGGGAGGATTTCATCGCCGAGAACATCACTTTCGAAAATTCTGCTCCCCAGGTACAATTTCTTATTTCTTTCGTTTTTTCAAAAACAAAATTTGAATTTCAGAACATATAATTAGGATAAAATTGATATAATGTAAGAAAGTTTCGATTTTCAGGGGTCGGGACAGGCAGTGGCGATCAGGGTAACAGCTGATCGTTGCGCATTTTACAATTGCAGATTTCTTGGTTGGCAGGTATATATATGCAGATTGAATTTATGCCATTGATGGGTTTTTTAAGCTGTTATTTGCTATTTTTCAGAACTTATTTGAGATTGTGGCTTGAAAATGGGTAAAATTTTCTTGCTTATGGCTTCATAAAAGCTAAAATAAGTCAAAGATTGGTTCTTTTTTTACACTCTGGAGTTTTGGTAATAATTTGGTTCTTGATTTCGTGGTAACTAAGTGTTTAATTAGTGCTTCACTATTTAAATATACCTATCATTGATTAATTCCATGCGAACACTTGTTGAAATCTCTTACCATATCTTGAAATTACATCTAAAAATGGCACTATTGAGTTGAGAAATAATATTAGAAAATGTATATGCAACAAGATGTTATAATTTACCAAACATGTATTTCTTCTCATCCTATATTTATGCAGGATACATTGTATTTGCACTATGGGAAGCAATATTTACGGGATTGCTACGTTGAAGGAAGCGTAGATTTTATCTTTGGTAATAGCACAGCTCTTTTGGAGCATTGTCATATCCACTGCAAATCAACTGGATATATAACTGCTCAAAGCAGAAAATCTTCCCAAGAGACAACAGGATATGTCTTCTTGAGGTATGTTGCCATGTTTGCTTTGAGCTTTTATATAAGTCTGCTAAATAATGGAAAAGAAGATTAGATTTAATATATTTCCCATCTTTTTCTCATATATATATGGATGCTGTTGCTCGGTTTTCTTGGTAATTTGTGAATATGATTGGAGTTTTGATTGTCAAAAGGGGTTTATTTGTATTTGTCAAACTTAGAGGGTTAGTTTGTGTAGTTACATATAATTGTAAGGGAGGGTGTCGTAATTGACAATTTTAGTGGCCTGCGATGCAGATGTACTATTACTGGTAATGGAGGGACAGAATACATGTATCTTGGACGACCGTGGGGCCCGTTTGGGAGGGTGGTATTTGCCTATACATACATGGATGCTTGTATTAGAAAAGTCGGTTGGAATAACTGGGAGAAAGTTGAGAATGAAAGAACAGCTTGCTTCTATGAATACAGGTTAGTTTAATGAAATTCAATCCAACTAAGATTATTGCATACGGCATTTAAATCTGAATCACAAGGTGCATCAGTGGGGCCGAGACTCGAGAATCTCCCCAATTCGAACATTATAATGGTAGTCTTTAAGTTTTGCGGTTATCTGAGAAGGTTGAATGAATTGTAGGTGCTTCGGGCCTGGTAGTTGCCCCTCAAAACGGGTGACATGGGCTCGAGAATTGATAGATGAAGAAGAAGCCGAGCAGTTCGTTGCTCATAATTTTGTGGACCCCGATCCACAACGCCCGTGGCTGGCACTCATGATGGCTATTAGGATACCGTATTCCGCTATGTAGAAAGAACTGAAATGCTTCAGGATCTTTGCATGACTATTAAGTACGGGAATTTAGGCTAATACGCGGTCTTTGGTTTTCGGATACTTGTTTATTGGAGATTTGTCTTGTAATCCTGAAGAGCTTTGCAGATTGATGCAAATTTTGTATTTAAATTGCCAGATTTGGTGCAAGGATTAAAAAAAAGAAAAAAAAGAGTTTGCACCTATGCTTGTTCTCTTTTATGCAATATTATGAAGGGGAAAATAAAAAGTGGAGATGCGGGGGATCGAACCCCGTGCCTCTCGCATGCAAAGCGAGCGCTCTACCATTTGAGCTACATCCCCTTGTTGTTTTTAGACTGGTGAACTGTTATATATTTATTCAATCAGGAAGTTTGTTCTGGATCAAATACTTGGAAATTGTTTCATCACGTTATTAGCTTAAACTAGTCATTAATGTGAAGAATTGTTTCGCTCTTTTCCTAAAGAAGTTGGGAAATAGGTAAAATTATAGCCCAAAATCTGGTTATGGTCGGACTTCTAATATGTAAAATGGTTCCTACCATTGGCAGATGCATATCCATGGATTCAGGATTCAAACTCGAAACTTCCAGTTAAACTAATATATATTATCGAAAATATATGCCAAGACAAGTGTACAACACTCAATACACGGTTATCTAATTAGATCTCTCAGACACTTGTATAAAAATAATAAACTTTAGTCTCCGACCAGATTTATTATGAACAATATGCATTGTAAAGTTAAGCTTGTTTCCATAAAATGGCTGATTGGTTTGTTTGGTTTTTTAACAAATATATAAGACAATATTATATCATCATTGTTTATTTGTTTTTGGTTTTAAATGCTATTTATGCCGATCAAGCCGGGTCGGACCACTAAGGTGCAAAACTCTTCCTATTAATGGTAGCTGCATTCCCACGTTAAAAACAATTATTTCGGTAAAATCCCAATTGATCAGAACTCAACTCACACATCCCACATGTTCAAACTCCATATTAAAAGTTAAAACGAGGACTTTCACACATAGTCCCAAAATTACACTTTGTAATTCTCAGATATAATAAGAGTAAAATCCCAAGAAATCCAGATTTACAACAATTCAAAAGAATAATAAATCAAGCCAAGGAGTTTCGACTCTCACAACAATTAAATTAGACAACATAAAACAAGCACACTCACATATTTCACTACTATGGTCTCTTCATTTACTTGGCCAATTTGAAATACAGGATGAGAGCAATAGCAATCACCAGTACAGTGATTATAGCACCGATAACCCACTTGTTCCGATTCATCCTCCTCGACATGTTTGTTATAATTTTCCTGCTCCTGCCTATGTTGTCATCCACGCCATGCAGCTGGAATACAAACAAATAATTGATAAGGTAGAGAAAAAGGTTTGATGCTTGGTCGGAACAGAAAAAATACTATGCAAAATGTAGTGGGCGTTTGCAACATTTGGAGAAGTTGAAGTAGAATCAGAAGTTGTAAAAAGTTGGAGTGGTAAAAGTGGGAAGTGTTCGGAAAAGATGGTGAAAAGTACATAAAGAAATACTCGATGTTTGGAGAAAAAAGTTGAGAAGCACTTTTACTACTCTAAAAACACTTCCAATTTATTTATGAAAATTACAAAAAAAGCTTAGTTCTCCAACACTTTCAAAGTGCTGAAAAAATTCAAAAAGCACAAAAGTGCCTTTTTAAGAGTTTCCAAAACACTACCGTAGTATAATTATGGAAAACCCAATTTCCTCACAAAAAGGTGAAGAAAACAAGAAATAACTTATTTTGCACTCTGGGAGTCACTAATGCATGAATAATCTCTCCTCTCAATTTGTTTTCTTACCTTTCTTCTCAAAAAAATATACAATCTCAGCATTTTAGATTTCCGAACTTTAGTTTGTCTTTCCCCTATTTTTTTCCTTTCCTCAACAAAATCTTTGAACCAAACATTACGACCCCTGCAGTTTGCTTTAATTACAATTTAGTCCCTCTATTTTTAGATATCAGAAAAAGCTCCCTGCCATTTCATTTTATTACAAAAAACTCCTAGAAACTATACAACATGAATCCAAAAACTGCAAATAAGAGCTTTTTTGTAATCTCATAAAACAGAGGGATAAAAATTGCAATTAGCTCACACCTGAAGACCAGTAGATGTGATTCGTCCAATTTTATAAGATGAAAAAGTAGTACCGTATTATTAGCATGTAAGAGAGACTGTCTTTGTCCATGTAAATCATGAAGAAGCGAGACACCAAGCTCTTCTGTCTCCAGCATGACCTTTCTACTTTCCCTGATCCTGTTACTTGAGTTGTTTAATCTGTCAGTTGACATTAACAATCTGTCCCTTTGATTGGCCGATACCTGTGCCAAATCACCACAATTATCTTAGCAAATTGGGAAACAAGTAATGGTTTCTGTTATGTTAAATAAATTAATGGGAGACAATGACATTGCTTGGATAAAATCCGACAATAAAAGCTAAAATCACAGAAATCTAACTAAAAACAGACATAAGGTTATACTAATACAGAGTTACACTATGTTTGGTTCTAGAATTTTGCTAAGGAAAAGAAAATCAAAATCCTCAACATGTTTTGGTTGTCATGAAAAATGCCCAGGAAAATGATTCTCCTATATTCACGGGGAAAATAGTAGTAAATAGGAGTGAATCTGAGTAATGGAGTAGAGTAAAATGATTAATAGGAGTGAATTGAGTGAGATTAGAATAAAAACTTAGTTATGAAAATGTAGTAGAAGCTTTTCCTTCTTTAACAACCAAATACCAATTATACTTTTCCTTCCTAAAATCCTAGAACCAAACATTGTGCAATCGTTGGAGAATGAAAATCATAACAGAGAGTAAACGTACTGCCATTGTATCAGCCATTCCTGCCTCGAGCAGCTCGTCTCGGGCAGCCTGGTTCAAGTTAGTTGTTTCAATCCGCTTTACTTCACTTTTCAAATTATTCAGATCAGATTTATATTCTCTCAGCTTGGCAAGAAGCACTGCTCTAACATTTGGCTGCAGACTACGTGCCTCAAGATCCATCTTCCGAATCTATGATATTATCAGCCAATTTCAGGAAAACAGATTCTTAAAAGGAAAATAAAAATAAAATCGATAATGAAATGAGCTATACCAAAGCTTCTGCCTCATCCAGACCAGCTCTGATTTCGGATATCTTTTGCTTCTTTCGCTCTGCAAATATATGATATTTTGATACCTCATTGCAATCAGTTCCCATAGTAAGCATATTGAAGATCGCATAAAAAATTCAAAATAATATAGTGCGAATCGCCAGAAATATGATATGTGTGAAGAAGGAAGCAAAATTGTCAATTCAAAACAAATCAACCACGCAAAAAACTAGAAGCAAGCACTCATTCATGTGCCGGAATGAAAAACATAAACAATAGCAATAGATAACATATTTCTCCACTCTCCAGTAGTTCTATAACAAGAAAAGAGGGGGAAAATTGAAAAATTACTCTAGAAACGCAATACAGATACCAGACTACCGAATCATATATCTTTTTTTTTAATCATATTTCACCCATATGGATTTTAGCTTCAGGAGTCGATGGAAGCCAAAAAATTTGCTCAGAAAACTTCCAAATTCAAATAGCTGCTCTATCAATCAATAATTGCATTTCCTGTCAAATGTTTGTTCAAACTAATACTAGCAGAAGATAATTTACCTCAAATTTCATATAATTAATAAAAGCAAATGTTCCCTAAATCAATCATCAAATCAGAACTTTACAATATATAAAGGAAAAAGGTCAAGACATAACAATAAATTGGATTTCCAAATCGAGTTAGGGCTTGAACTAACCTCCATCAAGTAAGCTAGCTGACGAGCACTTCTTCGATAAATTCGCAGAGAGCTCGCAGTATTGCTTTTCGTAACCTTCAAACGCCGCGCTCATCGTCACTTTTTCTGATCAAATTCGATATGAAAAAGGACAAATTAACCCCCGATCCAACTATTAGTCGTCAAATTATTGCAGCATATACAGAAATTCAACAATCTCACATCCCCGATTAGGATGATAATTACAAGATCAAATGAGTAAATTCCAAAAAAAAAAAAAAGTATAAATAATTAACAAGAGTACCTGGGAGACGGCTGGATTATCCGGATTAGTAAATTTGAATAAATTCCAGCAGAATTGCAGGTGGAATTTTGGGAGTTCGATCTCAAACACAGGCGAACTTTTGACCAATTATTGATGTCAGTGGGTTTTATAAGGCTGTTATTTATATTTTAATTTTTGGACGTTATCAATATTATATTTTCAAAAAGGCAAGACAAAAAAATATTAATTCATGATATTAAAGCATAAAAATATATATAATAAAAGATATAGGAATAATTAGGGTATTATACACGAAAGGTTCAAGACAGTCTTCCCTAAGTCGTGATCTAATTACTTATACATATTCTAAAATTTGAAAAATTATAAAGATATACCTTAACAAAGAATTTGCGGTCATATCTCTTGAGTTTTCTATTAGTTAAATTTTCCTAACCATTTGTTGCCAAAGGTACAAAATATATTTCTATAATTTCTCAAACTCCAGTATATGTTACTAATCATTGACAAATACCAAAATAAACTTCTATAATTTCTCAAACTTTAAGGTATGTTATTGCAATTAAATCGAAAGGACACTCGCATAAAACATTTAACAAATAAGAAGAAGATTTTAATGAATTTTTTGTGAAATATGAATCATATATGATCATAAAGAACTAGACAAGAACAACTATTGGATTTAAAAAAAAATCATTTGGACATGACTCTAAAGTACCTTTTCTCACTATAATAGTACATTCAAAACTTGGTGTCATTGTACAAAGAACATTCATATATCATCCAATAATGCGGCAAAAAACTCAACAAATTTCCCTCTTCTCCACCTATATAAAGGGACCAAAAATTAAAAAAAAAATCCTCGGGAGAGCCACCAAATTACTATACCCTCCCCAAGAAGAAGCGCCAATCTTCATGGCTATTCATAAAATACGCAGAAAAATACACAATATCAAAATTGGCAAAAAAAAAGAAAAAAAGAAAAAGACAAATCCTATCTTGCAACTTCTTTCAACTTCTCCAACTCTTCACTAGTAAAAACTTCCAACTGCAAATTAGGAACAATTTTATCGACATGGCCCCACGTCAGCTTCCAAAAGCTATCTCCTCCAACGGGATCATTCACCACAAGAATACCGCTCGTCTTCATCACGAGCAAAGTGTTCTTCAAAAGCTCGGGAATTAATTCATGAATATCCTCACTCTTTTTCCCTCTAAATCTCATTTTCATGCATTTTTCGAAATAACCAAGAAACTTCAACCAAAGCTGGCAGAATGAAGCCGACTGCGAAATATCCTGCAAAGATTGTAGGAAAGTTTTCGCCAAAACCTTAAGTGACAAAATAATCGATCCTTCCGTAAAACCCTGATTTTGCTTTTGCTGAGCCATTTCGAGAATCTCGTCAATTAATGTAAAAATTACTAAATCAAAACATTGCTGCCATAACACATTCGGTATTTGAATTCCATCCAAACCCGTCAAGCATCTCAGCAGCATATTTATAGCGTGATTTCTAACTTCTTCTCTCTCGTCAGAACACACTTTTCTAATTCCTTGCACGAGCCTCATCCACATTTCGAGTATATCTTCAGACATTTTCGCTACCACCACATCATCAGTTTCTTCTTCCTTAGGGGGTGTTTGCAAACTCTTCTGCTTCTGGAGAAGTTAAAGTAGAAGTTAAATTGTAACAAGTTGTAGTATAAAAGTGGGGAGTGTTGGGAATAAAAGTGAAACAGAAAAAAAGAAAAAAAGTTGAGTGTTTGGGAAAAAAGAGAGCCAAGAAGCACTTTTACTACTCTCAAGAAACTTCCATTTTCTTTACGAAAATCACCAAGAAGCTAGAAGCTAGAAGCTGAAGCAAAAAGCATGTCCTTTGGTGCTTCAAGCTTCTAGCTTATTTCGGCTTAAATTAAGAAGTGCGCTTGAAAAAAAAAACAGAAAGTGCTTTTTTTAAAGAGTCTTGCAAACACTACCTTAGCGTGGCGAAACCACTTCACGAGACATGAAACGGACCCTGCCATTAAGTCCAGTGATTTCACAGACCTGCTGACGTGGCTTCCCACACGAGATTCTGAAAACTGCCTCGCAGCATTCAGGCACAGCACGTAATTTGCAGGGGATAAGTGGGCCCCATTTGACATTATATGGGATAAAGTCTCAAACCCAGCTTCGGAAGCTTCCGGATGCCGAGCAGTAATCGAAAGTAAAGAAATGATCGTTCTCCATCCCATGTGGGATCTAATTTGATTAGCATTTGCTTTTACAATACGTTTCACTTCCTGAGTGATTTGTTCACAGTAAGCATCTGCAACACGAGCGTCGAGTTTCAATATAAGCTGTAATGATTTCAGAAGCTCATCTGTGAGATTCTCTTTGTAAGGAAGCAATCTCTGGCATATTTTAAGAAGGCCGAAAACAGCTTTTTCAACAAGTTTGCAGGGCATAGTGGTCATTTCAACAATATTTGCTATGTGGTCGTAGACTTTATCCCATATAAGCATGATTCTGTCCCTGTTGTTTAAACTGATGGCAATCAGCAACTCCACACAGAAAATAGCTGTTTCTTCGTGTTTCTGACGCCTGACAAGAGCAGAAACGAGCTCTGATAAAGCTTCTGCTTGAAGAAACTTACTTTCGGAAAAAATGGTTTCGATCTGGCACTTTTGAATTGTCTGGAGTGTAATCTGACGAGCTGCCACCTGTTCCTGTGAGGGCTGAGGCGGCTCAGGCTCTTCCGCATTGAGATATAAAAGTGAGCTGAAACGGCCCATAATTCCAGATGATTTCCTGGAAGGAAAATTTGCAGTTGTTTTTGGTGGTGGAGTAAGAGATGGTTTTTTCTCTTGATCATGATCTGAAAGCTCCAAATTGTCCGTAGCGTCAGAGGCAAGACGAGGAGGGAGAAGATTTGCCCTATGTAAACTCAACAAGCAATCCAGTATTTTTTTCCATCCCGACCGAATTTTGTCCCCGTAAAGATTTGCAAGAGTGAATACTGCTTCAGTAGCCATTTTAGCTTTCGTGTCATCAGCGAAATAAATAATGTATTTTTCACTAAACGATGGATGGAGCAGAGTCGTGAATTTGCAGAGCGAGAGAATTAATTCATCCAACACTTCACCGGAATTATTGTTACAAGAGGCAGAAAGTTTAGAAATTCCAAAAAGTCCATCGATGCATGACTGGAGAACATTATCTTGATCCGCATGGTCAAAAATCACTGAAAAAGCAGCAATTGTGGGACCCAAAAGCATATTAAACATGTCGGAATCGAGGTGGGACTCACAATGAGAGATAATGAACGGAGATGTTTGTTTTGCTTTGTACGTCAGAGTGATCCAGTTGCTTCTCGTCAGATTTGGAAAACTAGAATTTTGATCGGGCACCATACGGATTTCGTTCTCACAGATGGAACGGTAGAGCTCGGACAAGAAATCTCGAGGGAGATCTTCTCCACCGTTGATGCTTCTGTTGTTTCTAATGAAATCTTGCTCAGTCATTTTCTTCTTCACCTGAGCATTGTGCTGGTCGGTGTTGAGCATTATTAGTGAATAGGACAAGAGAAGAGCTGCATCTTTGTCGACCAAGATATTTTGTGACTGTTCGAAATATCTTTCTGCAAATGCTTCGAGCACTCTTTGTATTTTCTGTGATTCTCCAGGCAATCTGAATGTTTCCAAGAAAACGCGCAAAGCAGTGTCGAGATGCATTTCTTGAAAATCAAAAGTTCTTGCAAATTCGTAAAGCACTTTTATGGAAAACTCGTCGTGGCTGCCTAGAACGTCTCCGATAAGGCTTTTATCCAATCCTGTTGCATATCTAAAGAAGTGTGCCACGTTTCCGGGGTCGTGTTTGTCCGGTAACAAATGTAATTCTTGGAGAAATTCGAAACCCTTCTTGGGATTTTTGTTTAAGTGATCGATGCCAGCTGTCAACTTTGTTTTTATTTGCTTCATGTTACGAACAAACGGGACCCAACAAACAGGCTCGTTATAATCCTGACATGTCAGAGTCCAAAACGGCTTATTTTCATTTTCCTCACTTTCTTGGATTAGTCCTGAAATTGACGATTCATGGCTTATTCTTTCAGACATACACTGAACCAAAGCAATAAGTCCATCCAAAGCAAGAGTGTTGATTGGAGATAGAGGCCTGTTCACTGGAAATGCACTCTTTGATAACAGGTTGATAATGCCTTCAAACACATTGCTGCAGGAAATGTCGCAGTCATAGTTAGCATACATTTCGGTTACAAAATTAGGCTGCCTGCAGAAGTCCACAAGTGCTTCCATAGCAACTTCCTGCTGCTGATAAGAAGCAGAAGCTCCATCTTCACTTTCTGCAATTCTCAACAACACTTTTGAAATAAAAGCTTCGAGCTGTAGCTTTAACTTGGTACGGAGATGATGGTACAAATTGAGAACAATGCTACATACTGTTGAGAGAATTAGTGGGCTCATCGACAAACCAAACTGCATTAAGTTGTAAAAAACTTCTTCCTGTATCAGAGACAGCAATTCAGGATGATTTCCAAGAGCAACACCCCCTAATTCTACAGCAGAGTTAATCAAACCGAGAGCAAATAGAGGAACATCTTCATGATATGCTATTGGATTAGAACTTGACTCAATTTCTATGTTCTCCATCACATTTAGAAGAGAGCATAAGAAATGGAGAATTTCCACCATTGATGGGACACCATAAGGATCCATCATTGGACTCGAGATACTATCTTTTGCATCAATAAATGCATCTGTTTCAGTCTCTGATTCTGGTGTAGCATAACCATTCAGAAGTTGCTTCTCCTCAAGAGTCTGATTTTGTGTTGTTGCATCATCCTGCAACGGAAGTTCAAAAGTGAATGAAAAAATAAGAAAGTGGAGAGTAGCCATTTTCATATAATGACCAACACCTTAAAGCTACAACTTTAGTTCATTAGACTGTTAAATATATAATTGAAGGGTCATAATCCATAATTTTTGGGCTAAGGTAGGTTTGGGGTATTTACAAATCGATCCCTCCAGTTTGAGATATTACCAGATAGTTCCCAATGTTTCCAGTATACGTCCAAATATTCCGAAAATACCCCTACTTAAGGTTTCAGCTGGGGGTAATTTCGGAAAATCATAAAGACAACAATATAAAATACAAAATGTAGAAAATTTACGTCAACCAAAATCTCTTTATTTTTGTCTGTGAAAGGAAAAGGGTTCTATTTTTGTAAAGCAACTGACAGTCTACAACTTATCCAAAACGTTTTAAAACGTAGATCATGGTTACCAAAGCTCAATATATCTTAATGCTGGTTAGAACACTATTTCTTACATCTGCGTTGGGAAAAGACCTGGTTCCGCGAGCTGATCTATCTGATTTATCATCGACTTCAGGAAGGTGCAAAAAAATACACCTGACAAGTTCATGCATGGTGTGGCGGGATATCCTTTGCAGCAGTTCACTTTTAGAGCTAGCCTGATGAACTATCTGAAAGCAAGTATTCACTATGCTACATACATGATGGTTGGTTAAACTAACTGATGCTTCATTTTTCATGCAAGCTAAAAGAACTTGAAGAATCTTCATCAGTACAACTTCTTCAGAGGCAGGATCGGTCACCTCGAAACGACAGCTTGTAACAGCATCAACAATTATATGTAAAGCATTATTCACATTCATGGTTCTCGAATCGAGTATCTCTAGATTTAAGATCTTGTACACAGATGATAAAGCTACACCTGTTATTGGTGCACCAGTTTCATCAGATTTAATGACATCCAAAAATGGCTGGAGATACACAACTGGATCGATGCTGTGCCATTGGTTGTGCCATGAGAAGATCCTTTTTCGGAGGTTTTTCAAGGATATTATGAGAGAATGATCTATGTGGTCGTCATCATCAGTGGCATAATGAACTCCCCATCTCACATTTCTCCTCATCACAGCCAAAACTGCACCGATTTCTGAATTTACCATACATGCTAAGTTGGTGCCAGATGGCTTGAACGAAGAACAGTTAGGTTTCCCAACAAAATCGTTGACATTGTTTTGCTGATCTAGACCACTCATAGTGATCTTGATTCAGAACTCTCAGAAATATATGGAAGATGGACCCAGTATAGCTAAATTTTTTGCCCTTCAAAGTTATACAGAGATTAGTATACTTGACTCAATATGATTCCCCTCAGATTGATATAATCTCAGAGGATATAATAGGGAAAAGGATGAATGACAAATAAGAACATAAAATGGGATGATGATGATGAACTTCTTTTTTAGAAAATGCATTTTTGTTTCAACTATATCATAATTTTTCAATACAATGAAAACCAACAAGACCCATGCATCAAACATAAGATCACAGTAAGAGCATTTCTCAAAATAGTGATTCCTAAAACCAAAATTCTCTTTCTCAAGTACTGCTAAGTGATCCATTTCATACCATTTGCTTATTAAACTAGAAATAGCAGAAAAACTCATACTCGAATTCAAATCCAATTCGTCCAACAACAATCCACCAAATCATCCTGCCGCACTAAACTACATTTTCCTACAAGCAAATCCAACACAAACAAAAATGAAAAAATTCACTTTTCTTAAGCATATAGATCAAGAATTAAAGGCAGACAAGCACAAATTTCCATAAAATCCACGGAAAAATCCATCACATCTCCTTTCCACTGCGCAAAATCCACACATCGAATTGGAAATTGGGAGGGACACATGCAATCCGCTGTAAACTAACACTACTGAAGGAGAATCGTGTGAACCGGATCGAGAAGAAATGAAGAGGGAATTACCAGTGGGATTGAAGATCAGAGCGACGAGCTGAGCTGAGAGATGTTTTGGTTTTTTTCTTTCTCCGCAGGTGTCGTCGCGTCTCGCCTGCCTGCGGGGACAGAGAGGGACAATTTTGGTAATTTGAATTTTTAGTTCTTTTTCTTTTTTTCCTTATTTTGTCAATCGCGCTTGCAGGAGCACGTTTTTTCTCTCTGTAAAGTAGCGTTTTCTGCGGTCCCCGGGCCCGCAGGTCTTTGATTTAAATTTTCTTTTCTTTGGAGAAAAATCCAGGTGAATTTTATTTCAAGAAATGAAAAACCTTATTTTCTCACATAGGGTAACTAAAATCATATTAAATTTCTCATAATCATAGGAAAAAAGAAACTCTTACGTTGTGGACTTGTGGATTTTGTCTGATTTGTGTTCATATATTGTAAAAAATAATAAAACATTTATATGATGAATTATTTCACAAATATAAATATAATGATATAAAAATCCAAGAAATAAGGAAAATTATACTAATGGCGAGTCACGACATATATTGAAATTCGAATTGTGCAAGTTTCGATGGTATTGGTCACAACTCCAAGTTAAAATCCCATTAACTCACTACGATATCTTTTTTCATTGGCACGATGGTGAGGAGACTAGTAACTAATTATCCTAAAAGTACACTCTTGTATAATATCTCAAAACCACAAAATTCTCTATATTCAATTCAATTTTAAAAAAAAGAGAGAGAATATGCTATTAATGTGATTATAATAAACAATTACATGTTCAAATTTTAGACAGTATTATCCCTGTGATATAAACAAATTAAATATTTATTTTGATGTATATTTGGAATATTATTATTTCTTGTACACTTAAGTTTGAGGCTCCATTAGTATAATTAAAATTAATTTTTATGGGAAAAATATACCTTTGTCTTAGAGTCAATTGCTTGAGAAATTATACTAATGAATACGTCAATTTGAGAGATGACCATTGGTTTTCTTCTTAACTCTCCACCTGGAGCAATAAGAATGCCTCATTGACATCTTCCTTAATATATATATTTCGTAAATTATGATTAATATATATGCATAGATAATTAATACAATATAATAATATACATAAATATATGTATATATTAATACTCCATAGATTATAAAAAAAACATATTTTATCAAAGAATTTCTATTATATATGTTAAGTTGTTGGGCGGATCAGACATCCATTTAATAAAATCTGATTTTATTTTTAAAACAACAACGTAATATGGAAATGTTATTTTTTATTAGTATTCTCCAATAACCGCTAGAATTAAGAGTATATACTTATAATTTTTCCAACTCCAAAATATATTTGCCTAATAAGTTCAAATCTCAAAAGTATATTTCTAAATAAAAACGACCGTACATTAATAATTCATATCCACAGAACCATCTGTCTCTTCCCTTGACTCCATTATTATTTTTCATAAATTTATTTGGTGTCTATTTAAAATTCAAGAGTTTACTATAAAATATTACAAGTGTAAGTGATAATTTTGGCATATTATTAGTAACAAAAAAATTCTTGTAACATTTGGATTCTCTCTCAACTCCATTTGTAGTACTTAGTCCGCGTGAGAGTCTGTATATGTGTCACTATCTGCACTTTTGGCTGACAAAAAAGAAAATCTCAAGAATTATATATTTTTTATTTTATGCAAATATTTCTATTTAATTAAAATCCTGCCTATTAGCATCAACTTAGTATATGCTTATTGTCGTCGACTGCCCTTGAAAATATCGCTTATCATTGATTTAATGCCAAATGACAAAAGGTGGCATTTCAATTAATTATTAAACAAAGTATTTTTCTTCACAAATTAAGATAAGAAATGTAATACTATTAACCAAAAGGGTATGTTAAAGCACTGAATTTAATGTTAATAAAGTTCAAACTTTGTAAGTAGATATTGATGCAATGATGGACATTTCTATTAAAAAAAATTGTGTAATTAATATCGTGTCGTATTAGATTTCTTCGGATATTTGTCTATAGTAAATGTAAAAAACAACTTTATATTGCCGTATTAGTAAATGTCTACTTACGAAAGTGATGATTATTGTAGAAATTTTATAATTCACATAGTGACTTTGTTAATGACATTTTTAAGAAAGATTTTTTCAAGTTTTCGTCGGTTCTTATAAGTTTTTTGAAATATCGGAGACTATAGGGAGTAAATTATTAATATCCTAAACCTAAGAATAATTAAATGTAAAACCCCCCTTATAATGTCCTCTCTCTCTCTCACCAAACAAAAGACTCTAAACAAACAAAAATAAGACCATTTCAGCTCTAAAATCCTTCTTTGACAGGATCTTCCCATTTCTTCGTGCATATAAATACACAATCATCTCCCACAATCAACAAGCCAAGAAAACACTTTTTAACCAATTAAAGAAAACTCATAACCCCACAAAAAATGGCTAGAAAAAGAAAGTCCCTCGACAACCAAAACCCCATCTCCGGCGTGGAGACGGCGGAGCAAGGAGGAGTCCGGCGAGCTCGCAAGCGGTTCGTGGGGGTCCGCCAGCGGCCGTCGGGGCGGTGGGTGGCGGAGATTAAAGACACCATACAGAAAATAAGAGTTTGGCTTGGAACATTTGACACGGCGGAGGAGGCCGCCAGAGCCTATGATGAGGCGGCGTGTTTGCTCCGGGGAGCTAATACAAGAACGAATTTCTGGCCCGGTTTGCCAAGTTCTAATTCTTCAACTCCAGCACTTCCGTCCAGAATCACTAATCTTCTCGTCAGCAGGCTGAAAGAAAGAAACAATGATTTAGCTGCAAAAAAACCTAACCCAAATCCAATCTCATTATCATCATCGTCTTCAGCTGATTCTTTTACTTCCAGGGCGTCTGTTGATGATCAAATCCAGGAAATCGATGAATCCCAATATTTCCCTGATTTTCTCCAGGATTACGACTTCGAAGACGATATCAGCGCGACTTGTAACGAATCGGGCCAGTTTAATCAAACAGATGATGATAATAATTCAATCCAGGTAACTTCCAGCCCTGAAAACCTGGAAATGGAGAATGAAATTATTGAGGAAGAAAATCTTCCAGGCCTGGAAAATGAGGATTTCCTGTTTATCGATGAAATGGGATTTTCATCGGTTGAATATTCACCTTTCGAGATTGCTGAGGAGATTTCGAGACCGATGGATCAGGAGCTGGAGGAATGTGAGCCATCCATGATGAGTGAGGATATGAAGAGAATGAACTATGAGAGGAAGTTTTCAGCTTCGCTTTATGCTTTTAATGGGATCAGTGAATATTTCAAAGTACTGAATGTGAAATCTTCAGTTGATCATCAGCTTAGCAGGCTTAGAAATGCTTGCAAAGAAAATCAAGAAGAGATGATGGAGAAGAGAGTGGAGGAAGAAAAGGTGGATGATGATGACGATGGAGATTTAATGTCCCTTTGGAATTCAATTGATCTTCCAACTATTTGTTTTGTTAATTGATTCATTGATCATGATATGGATTATTTATTTATTTATTTATTTTTATTTTAATCAGTATTGGTCGTGGAAAATTGTAGAAATATGTAATGTTGTGGAGGCCGGAATACTAATAAGAAAAAACTACCATGCAGTGTAATGTCGTGTCATTTCGGATACCTGTCTAATGCTAAATATTAAAAAACAAAAAAAAATCTACTGGTACATAAGAGTTGACGACTACCAACAAGCTGCATAAAGCTAACCTTTGACATCAATTGTTTTTGCATAAGGTAAGTTGCAGCTGATTTAGCTTTAAACTATAACAGAATCTTTGGGTAAAAGAGATCTCTCACTCTCTTTAGGATGCGATAGAATTACGACGAAAAGAAAAAAAGTTAAAACAATTATGGAAAAAAGAGAAACCTGTCGTTGCAGAAGCCGACTCGTAGTGAGTCAACAAAAATATTCGGCTCGTAACGACATTCATCATCTCTAAGGAGGAGATTACGGGTTTTAGCTTGTAACAATTATATATACAGCATCTTCAACTTCTAGAGGACGCGAAGCTGAGCGAGGAAGGCCGCACAAAGATCAAGGAAGAGGAATTGTGGCCCTTGAACTCTCTGTAGATCGAGCAAATACTTGTCTTCGCGAGTTTTGTAAAGCTGAAAAAATAATAGCAGAAAGATGGTGAAGTGTCAAATAAAGAATCTAGCTAGCTTCTTCACAACAATTTCTATTGAATTGAATTGAAATTATATCAAAATCTCTGGGATCTGGTTGTAATTTACTCTTAAATATTATTGTGTGCTTTTGACACTCATTTTCTTCCAAGAGCTACTTGCATTACGATTTCGGATAACAGAAAACAAAATGCATTATGAAAAACATTACCTGCACTTCGAATTTGACCACATTATGTGGCCTAATATTGCCATCCTTCTCAACGATGGTGGATTCATCGCCGAAGTAGTTATTATCATCCATCGAGTTGTTTTGTATTCCTCCAGTGTGGCCAGGAGCGCCACGAATCCATCTACATTTCATGTTGTAGTGCCCGATTTTTTTCCAATAAACATTCAGTTCTTGAAGAGCTTTCAGAACTTCGGTCATTATCTCACGAGGATGGGCTCGAGACTGATAAAACAAAAGGATGAACAAAAATAAATAAATATCATGACCAAGAAAATAATAATAATGATGATTAGCATTATTACTTTTATTAAAAAAGCAATTAACCTGGAGTCCAAGTGCCCATTTCCTATCAACTGGCAATTGCCTTCCTCCAAGTTGATAATCAATAGCTCCAGGAATTCGTTGTCCAACGGGAGATGCTACAGTTTCGATTGGATTCATCCGATTAAATCCAATTTCCTAGAAAAATAAAATTAAAAAAATGGAATTACTGAATATGTAGTAAACTTAAATGTCACAAACTCTGGGAGCCGCAATACCGAAAACATGATAAAACACAGAATAAATCCTCACCATTGTCTCCTGAAATTCAGATCCAAGATAGCCACTGGAAACACGATTCCGATTGTCTAGCAGCAGATAGTATGTAACAGTACCCTGAAATCATTTGAATTTAAAAAATATATATATATTCTTTTATGTTTCCTTGCTAAAATCCAAGAATCAAACAAAGAGTAAAACAGTCGCAAAATTCACCTCATTTTGAACCCTGTTTCGAAGAGAGTCAACAAGCAAATTCCTGTCAAATCCCATATTAACCACCTCCTGAAGAATTTCCTCATCAATCTGCACACGAGTACACGACAAAAAATATAAAATTTAAAAAACGCATGACGTATTAATTTTATACATACTAGCAATCAGGCACACTCGATGCATGCACAAAATAAAAAATATGTCCAATCTAATTATACGTTAATGTTTGATATTTAAAAATTACAAATATTTATTAAACGTTTATATGAATTTTCTTTTGGAATTTACTAAATTAGTAAGTAAAAAATAAATTTAAATAAGATAAAATTCTGTGGTTAAAAATAAACAAATAAAAGAGAGAGTGAGAAAATTGAATATTAGGAGAGAAGAGAGATAGAGGAGATAGATTGATAATGTAACGTAAATAGAAAAAAGGAGTTGAAATAAGAATATTAAAAAGAAATGAAAAATTAAAATACCAAAATCCTCGGCAGACCAAAAGATAGTTAGTTTAAGAGTCTCATGCTTTATCAAATGTATAGATATGTGTTTGTATGTGTAATGGAAGTTATATAAACCTTTTTAGCTTGTCGAGCTGTATCGGGTGGAGGCACAGCCAAATATCGTGGCAGACGAGCTTGAAACCAAGGATGTGCACGAATCTCCGGAATAGTCATTCTCTTCATAGGATCAACTATAAGCATTCTTGGAATCAAATCTCTAGCACCAGCCGATAAATGGCTAGGAAGCGTATATATTCCACCCTGTACATAAGTTTGCCAGAAAAAGATTTCATAACCTTTTTTTACAAATATATATATATATATATATATATATATATATATATAAGGGAGATTTGGATCTACTATTCCTGAGGTTTGGTGTGATTAGAAATTAGTTTCTCTTGTTTCAGAAACTATAAAAATACACTTGAGGTTTCATTATCCATGTAACAACCTCGCCGGATTGTGGTTATGTTCTCATCTCCTGTAGTCCAGTCTAAGAGTCAATGCCATTGCAAGCTTAGTCAATGCAGTCAAAGCCTCTCTTTGCCACAATTCTCATAAATTTTACATGAAAAATAGAATTTCAGGGAGGTATTTGTAATTTCTGAAACAAGAGGGGTTAATTTGTAATTACACCAAACCACACCGGTAATGGATGTAATTGCGCTACATAACAATAATAATAATATTTATTCAATAAGATAACATGAATCTACCTTAATTTTCTTGAAAAGGTTAGGAATGTTTTCATCATCAAATGGAAGAGTCCCACATAGAAGAGCATAGAGAATAACACCACAGCTCCACACATCCACTTCAGGTCCCGCATATAGTTTACCGGATATAACCTGTGGATGAGTCATGAGATGCATATCAAAAATTCAATTCTTGTAAATGCACAACTTGTAATGCTCTAAGTACCTCTGGAGCAGCATAGTTGGGGCTTCCACAACTCGTCTTCAGGAAATGACCGTCACGCATAATATTACTCAAACCGAAATCAGCAATCTTCACATTGCACTTAGAATCCAAAAGCAAATTTTCAGGCTTTAGATCTCTATGAACAACCATATTTCTATGGCAGTACTCCACTCCGGATATAATCTGTAATCATCATCAAATTATCAAAAAAAAAAAAAAAGAAAAGGAAAAGATGAAGGCTGAATTACATCTACTGAAGTTTTCTATAATTACAACTTAGTCCCTCTATTTTCAGAAACTACAAGAAAAGAACCAACATCTCACTTTAATGCACAAAGCTCCCTGAAACTATAGAACATGAAGCAAAAAACACAAATAATCAGCCAAATTCAAGGAGCTTTTTGGCACTAAACTGAAATTTCAGGGAGTAGTTTGTATTTCTGAAAACGGAGGGACTAAACAGTAATTAGCCTATACCTCAAGGGTAGTAGATGTAATTCGTCAAAAAAGAGAAAGACAGACGTTTTACCTGCTGAAAAAAGATCCGAGCTTCCTCCTCATGTAACCTACCCTTCTCCACAATGTAATCAAACAATTCACCAGACTTAACATACTCCATCACAACATATATATCAGAATGTGTCTCCACAACTTCATACAGACGAATTATATGGGGATGCATAAATAATCTCAATATTTTGATTTCTCTCCTTACTGCAAGCAAAAAATCTCAATGTTTTAGAAATAATCTATCAACTTCCTCTTCAAAATGGAATTTAACGGTAAATAAGCATATTTTGCTTTTTGGATTGACTTACCTTTTTCTTCCATATCCATATTCTTGATTTTCTTGCGGTTAAGGATCTTGACAGCAACTTTGTGCCCAGTCAATGCATGTTCAGCAATTTTGACTTTACCAAACGAGCCGATTCCAAGAGTCTTCCCGAGCTTATAGTTCCTCAAGAAGGAATCCATGCTACTTTCTTGGATTGATCCATCCATATTCCTAAATACATATGTAACTGGAATTAAAGCAGAGTTTATGAATAGAAACAAGAATGACATTATAATAACATCTTGATACTGGTAAGAGGTTTTAAATTTCACTTTCCAAATTCAGTCAAATGACATATAAAGCAACCATTAACAAGGGAACCGTCACTAAATTCGAAATTTCTCAAACAAGATGAAATTCCAATTTTTAATATAGAAGTTAATTTAGGTCAAATTGTTGTTTGCAGCATCAAATTTCTATCTTTCCGCAGCTCAAAACAAAATAATTTTTCTGGAAAATTTGCATTCAGAATGCAAATAAATCATTGAGAAGCTAAATTAACTTGAGAACCAGCATCCAACCTCCAAAATCAAGAATTTGCAAACCTCAAGAGACCGAATTCATCACAGTATCCTAATTTTATCGACCCAGAACTTCACTCAATACCCTAAAGCTCGAATCTTTACAATGAAACAAAAAAATCACAAAATATCTACAAATGCCCAACTCCTCAAACTCGCACGAACCCACTACAGATCTCGGAAATTCACGTCGAAACAAATGAAAGAAGCCGAAAAACAGAAACGGCAAAGCCCAAAATTACATAGTGTTTAATTCCTCCTAAAACCAAAACAATTTTAGGAAGAATCAAGAATTAGCAATCTTACACAGAAACAAAACGACGACACAGAGCAGCAGAATTCCCAAAATTAGCGGAACAGATGCTGGAAAAGATTGGAGGTTGGGAAATAAAGGTGAAAAAATAGTATTAATTTATGAAATTCGAAGAGATTCGATTTGTTGAGAGTGACATACAAGAGAATTGATTGCCTCCTCCAATGGAGGCTGAGGGAGATGACGATGCAGAAAGCGTAGCGCCGGAGCTTTGTTCGTTTGTTTATGTTATTTTTTATTTATTATTTTATTTGTTTCATTTTGTATTTTACTTAATTAATTCATAGACTCCACATAAATATTCGATATTACATTTAGGCCCTTGTTAGTTAGAATATTATAAATATACCCATTAATAAGTTTGGAAATTACAGAAAAAACCAATATTTTGGTGTATCTTAACAGATTGAGCCGTGCTTATTTTTTCTATAATTTTCAAACTCATCAATGTCCATATCTGACTGATCAAAATCTAATTGTAATGTCGAATACTCCTTAATTTCTTGTTATCGAATATTTTAATCTCGTCTTCCTTCACTGAAATTTATAGCTTCGTCCCTGTCGGTAGGGTCTATATGTAATTACTTGTTTTGTTTCTACCTCGGAGTGGCAGAGATTAATGATTTAACCATTATTATTACTAGAATTAGGTAATTATTTTTTCATTAATTAATGATAATCGATGTACAGTTACCCTAACAGAAGTTAGGTTTTTTTTAAGTGGGGGCAGCGATTGCATGCATCAATCCCCATGATAGTGATGGCAAAATAAGGCAAATTATTATTTTTTTAAGCTTATGTTATTTGTAGTTTTTAATGTTTTATTTGACAAATATTTATTGTTTTTTGGGAAAATTGATTAGATAGACTAATGTATTAACAAAAAGGATAAAATTAGCAATTAAGATGTCATAATTTAGATTCAAACTCGATTCACTAAGTATTCTTATATTAATTGTATAAACAAGAAGAAATATTCAAGCTTAATTTGTAATATTGATGAACCAAAGCCAACCAATCTTAAAGTCAGGACCATATTTCATTTTCTAATAATAATTAAAAAAAGACAAAATGTAACATCTTCCAACTTCCAAGAGAGGATGACAAGGGAAAGAGTAAAATGTACTCAATATTTTCTTTTTAAAGAACTTTTAAGAAGTTATTTTAAGTGATTATCATGGAGATATTTTTATAGAAATTTTTGTTTAGTTGTTTTCAAGACCGAATGAAAGGTACATCCACCACCGGTTCACATCACTAGCATCTCATATTTCAAAAAATATCCTCAAGACAGGTTATCCGTCACTGTGATGCACAGGCACTTCTAAATATGTCATCATATTGTGTCGTGTCATATCAGATACCGTATCAAACACTTATCTAGTGGTAAATATTAAAAAAATCGTTGTATCCATTTTGTGTCGTATTCGTATTTCATAGGAAGTTATATTCATGAATTGGGTCCAAAAGCGACTTAAAACACATGGAATCCATGACAATAACAAAAAATATGGGAAATATCATCCTATGAACTACACAAAATTCAAGCTTGAACTCGAGTTTTGCCAGACCCAACCAATTATATAACATTTGTTATTTACTTGGTCACTCTTCCTAAAATCTTCACCTATCAGACCACAAGTGTAAAAGCACTCGCCATCTGATTATATTGGTTTGACCGAGTCGGGTCTGAACTAGAATTACCCACTAAGAACTCGGTATTTGACCCGAAGTACGTGATACAATCTAAACTATTTGGTATATACGTGAAACAATCTGAAGAATTTGAGATATCCGTTACATTTTAACACAATCTGAACAGTTTGATCTATACGTGAGATCCAAAACTCTAATCATATAAAAGATTCTGAGGAATATACAAATGTAATAGCAAATAGTAGCTTGCTCACTATCAATAGTTCCGAGAGAAGTGTCTTGACATGTATATTAAAACAACTATCCAACATAGGGCACTGTATTTCTGCTAAACTCAACATAATTAATATACAAATACATGGTTCTATGTATACAAGATGATCATAATGCTAATTGAAACGAAACTTCTAAGCCAAATATGAAGGAAAACGCAGAGGGACGGTTGTTGAGACAAGTAAAACCTCAATAGTCGGGAATGGCGGCAAAACGATATCCTTGGGCACCTCTCCACGAATAGTAAGCAATCCGAGTCTCGTAGAAACCTGCAACCATTTCAAAAGAGTTAAATGCAGAAATTATGACCATTGCTCTAGCAGTGATAGAAAACAAATGCATCGGCAATACATTAGCAGAGAACGTAAGTTCTAAATTCAAAACTCGCACATCAGTTTGGACTCTGTAATATAAGAAACTGTTTCTTTATTTAGTGGAATCCATTAAGAACAAATTTCTTGATATACATTTTTGCTTATTCTTATATCAAATACAATATTAATAGGAACTTATTTTTTAAGTGGGTCAAATTGCCTCCGTACATGTGTTAGTATTAATCATTCTCCAGAGACGGAGCCAGGATTTTTAGTGAGAGGGGGTGAGATTAAAATATCAAAAGTAAATATACAATAGAATTTGGGGGAGATTTTTAAAGTTCTATACATAAAAATAAGGTTTAGAAAATTTTTAGGGGGGGTGGGAGCCCCCTTTGGCTCGGGTACGGCCTCCTTCTGTGTCGCTCTCTCTATACACACACACACACAAATGTAGCATATCATGGCCATCATGCATGGGATCAAAGGAGTTTAACTAAACACGGCAATTCAACAGAATTTTTTTCTATGAACGGACTTTTGGTTCCACATTTGAGTTCAATGCACCAGATAAAATCACATTTTAATTTTTTTTAGATGCGGCAAAATCCAAACTCTTAGCTGTATGAGTAGAACCCAGACCCGGTGCAATGCAAGAATCTCCCTAATACAACTCATCAAAATCCCAATAATATTGTTATAATCAAGTGATGCATATGATATTGAAACTTAATCAATCTATAGGCTATACAAAGTTATAAATGATCATAAGCAGCAGGCATTACCTGGCACAAAAGTGAGAAACCCGAGTCCTAAGAGGCCGTAAGCTTGTGAGAGCTCGCCTCCCATGTGACCAGAGAAGATGAAAAATGCAAGCAAGAGAAGAAGACATCCAAGGAGGAGCAAAAAGAGTGCAAGCATTATTGACTTCCAAGGAATTTTGTCATAGCTTTTGGGTGTATAATCAAATCTAGGGTCACGTCGACCTGGGGTTGAGCCATCATAGTAATCATCTTCATCAACAGCAAGACGACTATAGCGGATATTCCGTTTAGATGTCATATTGTTTAGCTAAGTCTTAGGATAGAGAAAAGCCGATCAAGAACCTTGTGCTGGAATAGAATCACACAGCTTTACTGTAAAATAGAGGGATCAAATTAGAGAAAATTTAATAAAAAAGTCGTATTACTTTGTTTAACCTCATCTCATTTCTAACCAATACACAGCAAGTCTTATTTTACGTTCCTGATAAAGACTGAAATTTTGATTTGCAGCTTTTGGATGTATACACATTGATCGGCTTTTAACTTCGGGTATAATTACTTCAACTTTTGAATGGAAATCAAGAAAAATGCATCCACTATTCTATAACTTGTGGAGGCATACGAGAATTACAGATTTTCTCGATTCAGAAACCAAAATTTGAAATCTCATAGTACTCCACAAAAAGTTCATAGCTTGCAATTGATGAAAAAACTATTTTAGCAGCGAACACAAATCTCTGCAGCATGAAAGCTTTTCTTTAAGTCAGTAAAGAAGCTCCAAACAAAATTTGGAGTCATGAGGTTACATTAACTATCTTCAAACCGCATTAAACATAATCAAATCCCAACCCACCATTCCAGAATCAAAATTCTGTCAGTTTTTGGTACATTAGCAGCTGATTTACTCACCAAGAAAAGGGTATTAGCGTTAAACCTTATTACACCTCCAAAATCAATCAAAATTGTCCTTCCCCTTTCCACAATATACACATACCATTATATCCAAATAAATAGAAATTAGACCGCTAAACATTCATCATCAGATGCAACAACAGCATTATCACCGAAGAATTAGGATAAAAATTCGTGAAATCTCCAAAATTCATAACGAAAATCCTTCCACTACAGAAAAAAAACTCAGAATTGCAAGAAAGTAACCACCAGATGCATCCAAGTTTACCTCGGAAAGTGGAGAAACCACTGCCGCCGGCGGCAAGTTGGGGAAAAGTCAACCCGCAGAAAGTTCGCCGGAATACGACAAAGAAGACGGCGAATCGAAGTAAAATTTGGCTTAATTTTCTGATCTTGCCAAATATCGTAACAGTGTAGATGCTAAAGAAGACTTGAAGGTTTAGATCAAAAATTAATTTTGTAATAATAATAATAATAAAAAAAAAAGGAATGTAATTGGGCCTTTAATGGGCCGTTTTATTTGGACCAAGCTTAAAACTTTAATAGTGGGCTTAGTGCAATCAGTCGATCCATGAAACGTGTGCAACTCCCTGGATCGCCGTCTTTAATGCGCAGATATTTCTAAAATTTATACCATGCCGTATCGTATTGTATCTAATATTATATTCGATACGCATGTCAGATACTTTTTTAGTGCAAAACTTTAAAAGAAATCCGTATCACCGTGTTCATGTTGTATTGTGTCTATATCGTCGTGCCTGCGTGTCACTATCATATAACAAATTCTTGGCTAAGAGGAAGAGGGTATTTAGCTAAAGGTTAATTGCATTAAGATCCTCATGAGTATAGAAAATTATAAGTTAACCCCTCTTAGAGTCTTAGTTAAAGCATTACAAATACATGAGAGTTTGGAAATTATCAAAAAATCCTAAACGACCATTTGTTTTGGTAATTTCTAACTCCTGTTGGGTGTATTTTGACTAAGAGAGGTTCACTTGCAATTTTCTTATTTCTATACTCTCGTGGGGTAAATATGTAATTAACCTCTTTAGCTACATTTATTTCAAATGAGCATGAAATAAACTATAATTGTACGAACACTTCTAAAAATTTTATTTTATCGTGTCGTGTCGTGTCGTGTCGTGTTGGATACTTCTTTAATATAAAATATTAAAATAAATTTTTATCGTCGTATCTGTATCGTGTCGTGTCCGTATCGGCGTATCCGTCTTTCATAATTACTGACCAAATTATAAGTTACAAATCATGCATGCATGGGATTCTCCTAAATTTTGATGATATCATTGAAGTATGTAATATGAGGTCTCATTTTTTCAATATTTCATCAAATAATGAAACTTATACGATATCAATAATGAAAAATATAGAAATTAATTAATAAATCAGCTGTGAAAAATCAAGAAAACAACATTTAATACCATATTTTATTTCAATGAAACAATTCTGGGAACGCCAATGATGGCGGAAGGACAACCAATAAAACCAATCCCAAAATCCCACAATCAAAACAAAAACAAAGAAACTATATATGATAGCGAGAAGAAAAAGGAAAAATCGTTAGATTTCATGTCGGAAAAATTGAAATTTCAACCTGTCATAGAAACGAGAATGAAGGAGGGCAACAAACGAATTAAACCGAGCCAAGATCGCTTCTTTTCTCCATCTCCCCCCGTCTTCTGTATCATTTTCAACTATAGATACAGAAGAAATTCTGGAAAAAAAAGGAAAAAAAAAAGGGACAAAAAGAGAGAGAGAGAGAGACAAGAAAAAACCCAAGGTTCGGGATTGCATAATCGCATCCCCACACTGTCGGAAAACACTTGTCCCTTTCTCCCCAAGACGCCATTTTTATTCCTTTTTTTCCTCCGAACGTGAATACACACACATACACATGTGTGTGTGTGTGTTTGTACACCGGTATGGTCTTCTCCAATTGGTTTAATGGTTTTCGTTTGAATGTTGAGATGGGTTTGTGGATTTAGTCTGATTTCTTTGATGTAGTGGGTTGAATTTGAATTTCCAAGATTCCACCTTTTTCTCCCCAGAAAGACACACACATACACGTGTGTGTGTATTTTTTGTGTATAGGGGAAGTATGTAATTGTTCTTATGGGTTGTGTTTGAATGTTGATATGGGGCTGTGGATGTAGTATTACTTCTTTATTCTGATGGATTTAATTTGAATTTCCAAGAACGCACTTGGCAGATAGGGAGATATGGTAATTTATAAACTTAACAGGGTAGTTGACTGTAATATTTGATCTAAGAGGGGTATAATCTGTATCACTATCTCCCAGTGGGTAAAAAGTTTAATTCCCCCTAGTTCTTTACCTTTTTCTTGAATAGTTATTATAGCATAGAATATACATGAGATTTGGATCTGTCTTTATATTTTGCATTTATTTGCAGGTCTGTCTGTGTTTTTATGTATGTTCTTGATAACGACAAGTATATCTGATGTGTTCAAACCACATACTTTCTATTTCATAGTTATCTTGTATCTACTCATTTCGTCGGACCCATATGGATAATCATCTTCTTTTCTATATATTTTTCAGTCAATTTGATATTTGTAAGTACAAATCCCATGTCATATGAAATGTAATGAAAATCATATTGTTGCATATGTTGTGTCTCTGCAGTTCCTCAGGGAAAGTGGACCGTGCAATTAACGAATCTTTGAGCAGAAAATTCGGAAAACGGATTACTAATTTTCTGTAAACATTCAAGAAAGGGACCTTGCTAATTGCAGTTAGGCACATTGTTCTTAGAAAGGCATGCGAAGGTATGCTAATTGTGTTCCTTGAGATCACTTTGTTGATTGAAACGATCAAATCTTTAATAAACCGTCGTCATTGTTTGATTTTTATAAATTGCATTTTAGCTTCTCTCAAGTTCATTAAGAGTTTGAGAATGCCAGTACCAACAACTTATGGAAAAGTAAACATGAAAAGTTTTTAAGTCGAAGCTAGAAGCTTGCTCTGAGTAACTAATAGCTTTTGCACAAAAAAGCAACTTAAAACTAAGTTATAATAGCAGAAGTTGAAATCAGTAGTTGATAATGAAAAAGCTCGGATATGGCTGAAAAAGCAGAAAATCATTTTTTCCACAGCTGTTACAGACACCTCTGAAATAAAAAAACTTATAACAAAAACACTCATAACCGGCTGAAAAAGCTAAAAAGCACTTTTGGAAAGCTGTTGCAATTTAGGCGGTGTTAGCAAACTTCTGTTTTGGAGAAGTTAAAGTAGTAGCAGAAGTTTTTAAAAATTAGAGTAAATACATCACGTAAGTTTTTGAAAAAAGAAAAAAAAATTGTAGTTGAGTGCTATAAATAAACTCCCATTTATTTACGAAATGAAAATAACCTATAAGCTAGAAAATGAAACCAAAAGTTGGTCCTTAAGTGCTTCCAGCTTTTAACTTATTTTCTGCTTAAAATAAGCTGAAGTTGGTTTTCTAAACAACTTTTTTCCTGGTAGAAGCCCCAAAAAATCACTTTTTTTAAAGTGATTCCAAAAGCTGAATTATTGTAATGGGAGCTTGTGTGTCGACCCCATATATAGCACTCAAACCGCCAAAAGTTGTTAGAGTAGGGAGAAGGCCAAGTGGACACTGCAAGAAACGAGATGGAAGCAAAAAAAAGAAAGGCGAGGTAGGGCCTGCTGTAGTCACCACAGATTTTGCTGTGAGTGAGTTTGTTCACACAACGACCACTTGCAGAAAATCTTCGGTTTCTAATTCAACTTTCCATCTAACTCAGTTGCAATGGCATCATAGTCAGGTTGAAGGCAAAGGTATATATACAATCTTCTCTTTAAATACTCAAAATTCGATTATGTTGAATTGGATTACACTAATAATGAGAAACAAAAAGAAGTTATCGCTCTGCTATAAGAGTCTAAATGAGTCGAGCTTGAGTTATTTTCAGTAATGTTAGTTCTAGTTTGAATATACTTCTCATTATTAATGTTTAGGGCGAATTACATTTTCTATCACTGAGATCCAGACAAATTACAAATTACACCCTTGTTCTTATGTTTTCAAAAACTCCGTTGATGTTTCATTATTCATGTAAAATCTTTGTCGGATTTTGGTTATGTTCAAACCACTAGAACTGTTCTGTCTCGTGCCATCTATCTGTATATGAGTCAATACGGTTTTAGAGCCTAATCGAACACGGGCCAAAGCCTTTTTTATGCCATGATTTTTACAAATTTACATGATAATGAAACCTTAGTTTATTGTGCTATAAATGAAAACTGAGAGTGTCTTCACCAAAATTGAGAGGTAGTAAATGTAATGTTCACTTAATGTAGAATATTAAGCTATTTTTGGTATATATAACTATTAATATTATGGTAAGATAATATATTTGTAATTTTTTGTAATAAAACTTTTATTTTTTGCTATTATTATTAATATACTTAAAATTTTAGAAATAAAAGTTCACGAGCTGGCTACACCATTAATCTAATATGAATACTGATGAAAGAAAACTTTTTTTGCTTATAGGAATGTACCAGGATGAATGGTTTGACTCGCACAGCATCCTCGATGACGACTCTGATGATGAATTTAGCAGTGTGAAAGACTTTGGTAGTGCACATGGAGGTAAAGAATGTCAAACTTTTCTCACCATTTCTTTTTTCTCTCTAAAATTGTTTCTATGCACATTTAGGAGAGATCATTAATATTTGCTTTCCTTTTCATTAAGGCACACAAGGTCAAAGAAGGACATCAACGGTTATCAGGCTCTCGATTACAAGCAAATCTGTCGAGGAAGAAGATACTGAAGTTCGTGAGTATTGTTAAATATCGCGGTGTCATACGAAAAAAAGAAAGAAAATTAAAGAATTTTTTTTTTGAATTTTTTTATGGGCGAATTGCCCAAACCCCTTGAGGTTTACGACATTTAGGAAAAACACCCTGAAACCTTGAAACCTTACATTTACATCCTTGTTGGGGGGGGGGGGGGGGGGGTAAACATGGGTGTAAATGTAAGGTTTTTTGGGGGTATTTGTAAGGTTTCAAGGGTTTTTTGAATTTTCAGGGGGATTTTTGTAAGGTTTCAAGGTTACAGTGGTGTTTTGGATTTTTTAGGTAACCTCAGAGGGTTTTTAGTAATTTTCCCTTTTTATATAACATCGGTTTATTCAGGTTCATCGTCGAAGTTTCTTTATCATCCTAGAGCTGGCCTACTTATCCCAAATTGTCCTGAGGGAAAGTCTGCTCCTGGAACTTGGACTGAAATTAAACCGTCGACCTTTAAGCTAAGAGGAGAAACCTATTTTAAGTACGCTCTCGTTCCTTTGTTAAATCAAGATTTCTTTTTTGGGTGAAACTCAAATTATAAAACTTAAAAGAAGCTTTTTATCCTTATAGAGTGAACCATTTTTTAATTTTAATAGAAATATGTACAAATAAAGCTCGATATAGATTTCAGTTTAAGGGCAACTGCACCTTCCAGCCCCATCTCTCGTCGACTTCCTAACATCTATTATTTTTACAGAGATAGGAAGAAATGTCCTGCACCAAGCACCGCTGCTTACACTCCGATCGGTGTAGATTTATTTTCAAGCCCGAGAAAAGTTAACCACATCGCGCAACATCTTGAACTACCTGCTCTGAAACAAGATAAGAAAGTGCCTCCACTTCTAATTATTAACATTCAGGTGAATTCATAATCTATACACTAAACACACACATATATGTTATAGCGAAAGTTTACTGTACTTGCAATCGATCCCTCTTATTTAGAAATTACGATATAGTCGCTGGAAGTTCTAATAAACGTGTAAAATTTTCAAAATAAGCCCAACTGAAACCGTAGATGGGAGTATTTTCGGAATATTTATACATTTATTGGAAAATTCACGGACTATATAGTAATTTCTCAAACTAGAGAAATCAATTTGCAAATACACCAAACTTCAGCGTATGCAGATGTAATTCGCCCCATGTAAAATAATGGCATCATTCTGACACGGGCTCATGGCATCATCAGCTGCCTTCTTACGCACCTCCTATGTTTCTCGGCGATGGCGATGGCGAGGGCTTGAGCCTTGTACTATATGCAAAACTTTCAGATGATTACGAGACCATGTCACCCTATTTTCAAGAAAGCCTTGAGGTACTTACTAACATAAAATGTGTAGTTTTGATTAGGGATGAATGTTTCGAGCTGAAATTCTCCCTTTTTTTCGAGCTCAAGCCGGATGAGCCAAGACAATTTGTGCTTGAGCTTGGCTCGTTTAGGCTCGTCTAACTCAGGTTTATGAGTAAATTATTTGCTTGAGTGCGGGTGTTACATACGTTATTTATAATTATATGTTCATACATAAATAATTATTAAAAAAATAAAAGCTCGCGAGCTGGCTCGGAATGTTTGAACAAGAATATTTGGCTTGAGTTCAGCTCAAAATGTTTTTAAGCCAGGCTCGCAAACAAACTGGGCCCTTTACATCCCTAGTCTTGATTAGCTTGTGTTCGTTAACTAAAATCATATTATTTTTGGTGAAGAAATTGGTTGATGATGAAGGTGAAGGTGCTAAATGTTCACCTCCTTATAGAGATAGGTTAAAAATTATGGTTGGTGTGGTTAATCCGGACGATCTTGTTTCGACGTCTACTGAGAGAAAACTTCTCGTTGCATACAATGAAAAGCCAGTTCTTTCGCGCCCTCAACACAACTTTTATCGGGTGAGCCATTTTTACAACTCGTGATTCTTGATTTATTTTTTTCTTTTATTTTTCCTTTTTGCATAATGTCAATACACAGAATAAGTTTTCTATTTTTCTGTACAGGGTCCGAATTACTTAGAAATCGATCTTGACATTCATCGTTTCAGCTACATAGCAAGAAAGGGACTTGAAGCATTCCGAGAACGCCTGGGCAATGCAATACTCGATCTTGGCTTGACGATTCAGGTTTTCTTCTCGATGTTTACATCTATTGAGACACAAAAATTGCATGATCTTTTCATTTAAGAATCAAAACAAATAATCTTAGTACAAGAAATTTATACATATGCATTCACAATATCGGCTATCATTTTGAAAAATGACCACATATAAATATGGATTACACTATGTTGAAATATATCATCAATGGAGTTCATGTAATTTGCATTTTGCACCCTAGAAATATGTGATTCAAGCTTTTAGCATCCTCAATGAGAAAAGTGGCATAAGTTTGACATATTAGGCGAAAATGCTAGAATTGTCGAAAACATTTTTCCGTTTATTATTTATTGACAAACTGATATTGAATAATTCTTTTCCTTAGGCAAATAAGCAAGAGGAACTACCTGAAAATGTCCTTAGCTGTGTGAGACTGGATAGGATCGATTTTGTCGACCATGGCCAAATACCCAAACTCGTCAGGATTGACGACGAATGACATTTTGGTAATTTTTCCCGACTTGGCAAGAAGAAATCTGCAGAGAATGGCGGTCGATGTGCTACTATTCGAGGTCCTAGCAACTCACACATCTAAAGGTGTTTGAAGTAAAACTATGTACAAATATATTACCAAAATAATGTAGATTCGATTATATAATACATTTGTTTTTTGGTGTAGCATGTTGTTGTAGCCTCCTAAAGATTTTTTCATGTTGAGTTCTTTATTATTAACTACTCTCATCACCACACATCAGGTTTGTATAACCTACAAAATCTGGCATTTGTTATTGTCATAGGATGGCTTGTAATTTTTTTTTTCCCCAGAAGATACACAGTATTGAAAGTATCAGGGGAGTAGTTTTCCCTGGTTTAGGAATACTATCCACTAATTAAATTCTTTTTACCTAAATCTTCTCTTATCTTTATTTTCAAGTTCTTTCTATATATCTATGTCATCAGACTATTATTGTTTTATTTTTCACTTGATTTTTCCAAACTCGGGTATTGTAGAGGCTCATTTCGGGAGGGTCTATATCATCATGCTAATACTTTTTTGATTTCTCTCCTAATTTGTTCTATGCACAAGCTATATTTGAACTTTAGACCCGTTTAAGAATTTAGTGTCTCTTCCCACTAGACCAACTGACATTTGATTTAGACCAACTGACATTTGATTATGTTTTCACACCATTGCCACGCCTATAAATTAACTAGATTTGATGTAAAATATGTTATTTGGGAATAAGTTGATGGTAAGCTTCATATATCACTTCAAGACTATAGATCATTGTTAGATTTTATCCCCACAAGTTTAAAACTATCACTTCATGTCCCTGGATTTCTAAATTTTATTAATGTATGTCCTTCCGTCAATCAGTTGTTAGTTGAGGAAAAACTATTAGTTATTATTTTTATTTTGAAGACCGATGTCCCATAAATTTGTTGAGCTTTCGTAAGTATCCTAAAGTAATCTAAATTATGCAGAATAGTATGGGGAAACCAAGAATATAGTAAATATATAATTGTAGAATATGGCAAACAACTATAGAATCAAGTGCACAATAAGTAGGGAAGTTCTTAAAAGTTCTATAGATATCAACTAAAAATATACATAAAAAGTTTTCGAGAACTATCTTCTAGTTGTACGATATTTTTTATCCTCACCGTCCATTTTAAGAATGGAAAATATAAGTAGGTATATTCCCTAATTTATAAACAACCAAGTTTTGAATGGAGCTAAAACAATATTGTTATGTTTTTTTTTACTATTTCAAAGTAAGTACTAAGTACCAAGTCTAAAGTTTCATTTCATCCTAGAGCAAGATCACCATATAAGCACAAAAATAAAAAAGAGTTTTGACTTCATTATCATCCATCCATGCATGTTTGTCCTACAACAACTTAATGAGTATGTTGATGAGAGTTGTCAAGATCAATTTTTTTTAGTATGTTGATGAGTGTCTTGTCCTTGAGAACCAGACCTTCATCATATTTATTTCAAAACTCTCAACCTAATTACATGATTATTACATATGATGATATTGTCCATCTCAACGTGGACTAAGGGTTGTAATAGCCCAACAACACAACTCTCTCTGCATGAGTATGTTGATGAGCCATGAGTGCATTGTGCTTGGTTGTAAGTCTCATCTTTTATACATTCTTGATAAATCGTCTACCACTAAACTATATAATGTACGTGGTGGTCATCTTCATCATAAATGATATTTTGTTGGAATATAGACTTGTCTTTTTCAATCACTAAGTTAATCATTAAAGATAGCCTTGTGCTCTTTAATTTTGGTCCGGACTAGTAGATTTAGGTCTCATTTGGCTTCTTATCAATTTTTACTTGAGTTTTCTATATATAGATCGTGACAAAAATGAATATTAAAATTATTAATAACGTAGTTCAAGTATAGTGTTTAACAAAATTATTTTATCTATATTCTTTCTTAAAATTTATTTGATGTTAAATATAAACAAAACTTATATTATATATTTATATAATTATGTAAATTAATTCTTAATTAGACGCTTTAAAGTTAATTTTGTAAAATGGATTATATTGAAGTTCAACAAGTTTTGCACTCAATTTTATTAGTATTTTTTGTCATACTATATCACTAATTTATTAACATTTTAAATCCAGATTCCATTATACCTTTCTTTTTGGGTAAAATTTATTACTTCAAGCTCTATACTTTAATTCATTTTCATTCATGCAAACTTTTGAAAAACTTCCTCGATCACCCAAGACTTCCTTTATCACTAAAATTTGAATCTGAGTTTGACAGACGAATGGCCGGTAATTGTAAAAAACTTATGCATTTCGAAATGGTATCATTTCATTTTTTTTATGTGACTAGAACATCAAAAACATGCATATATAACACACACATTGGTAATATAAAATGTGAGATCGATCTTGAATGGAAAAAATAAATCGAGAATAAAATGAAAAGTTAGAAAAGAAAAAAGAAAAGAAGGAAAAACAGAGAAAAGGTTGGTTGTGCATGCGACTGAGGCATTCTTATGTTACAACAACTAAAGTTGAAAATGTGATAATATGTGTCATTATTCAATCTGGGATCCCTTTCTTCTGTAGTCATACTATGAGTAAAATTGCTGCAACTTTGAAAAACTAGCACCAAAAGAAAAGAAAAAATATATAAAAGAAAAAGAGAAAAGAAATATATGCCGAATTCATTCATGATATGTTGATCGCTCTTACAACAACCTTTAATCACATATCTGCAGAAAATGTAATAATTCCATCATGAGGATCATGACATATTTTACTAGGAAAGCCGGCCAGTTACGAAAACCTCCCTGAGACCTTGAAATATTACAAAAATTACACTAAGGTTTGCAAAATATTACGAACCCTTCCTAAAACTAACGGACGATTGCTGGCTGAGGGGGGTATTCGTAATGTTTCTAAGGTTTCAGGGTGTTTTCCAAAAAAAAAACCCTAACCTCGGGGGGTTTCGTAATTATATAAAATCATAGACTTATAATATAGTTTTCATGCTTATTACCTTGGTAAAAGCGGGATCTCTGGTGAACATGACGAGGTTGATCATGTTGTCTTGAAGCTATTTCTTGAGACTGATATGTCAATGGCCCTGATACCGCAGCCCTGCTTTTCTTCATCTTAACACCACCATCCTAATAGAATCAAGACATAAAGTTTAAATTAGTTATCATGGTTTTGCTTAAGGAATGAAAATAATTCATATTATTAGAATATTAATTGCAATATTTTATAGAATCAAAGTTATATAGTAGCATAATTCTATCTTACCATGTATAAATCATGAGGCTCATATGTATAATACGAATCATAAGGATCATGGGGAAGCAACTTCTCTTCTTTCCAGCGCACGGTACGTTTGGGGGCTTCGTTTCCTCGGATCCTGCCTGAAGAAACATCGTATTCTTCCTCATCAGAGTCCGATGTACCCTGTGCATGCATGTTGTTATGACTTCTTGAAGTAGGATTATCATGCAATCTTAAAAAAACATCTTGTTTCCTTTGTGATCTCTTAGGCAATGGGAAAGCGGTTGATGTCGATGGTTGCACGGGGACTGAACGAGTGGTGGATAAATTAGACCCGTGAGATTCCTCAGTCAGCTGAGAGGCTTCCGACACAGTATCATAAGATTGCTTCAATGCTGTCCTAGACACGAGCCCGCCCCTTCTCTTGTATTGATTGGCACTACCGCCGTGGTTTCCACGAGATCCTTCATTTGCCTCACCATACTTTAAGAAAAAAAAAGGCAACATTTTTCAATGTTTTCAATAATTCATACTCAAAATCAACTATTTATATACATATATAGAGAAAGAGAGCGACAGAAGTCACAGAACCTCTCCTGGAGCAACATTAAAGAAGCCGGTCGGCTCTTGCAAAGCTTTACGGACTCTCCTTGGTAGCCTTCCTCCTGCTTTTCCATGTCCAGCTGCACCAGTTCTCTTCCTGCATACGAAATTAATTTGACATAAGTGGCTGGAATCATATTATACGATGTCTTTAGTAACGATTGCAGCCAACTTTATTGGTAGAATTATACAACTCAAAAATGTAAACCATATTATAAATCTCTAAACTCGGGTCCTATTACAAAAATCTACATTAATAACATATGCTCTAGAGGACAAATCGTGATGTTTATGTTACATACACACTCACATGTAAATAGATATCTAATACCTTTTCTGGTCTTCGCGCAATTTGGCATCAATCTCTTTGTTTGGTGGGTACTTTGGCAAGCTTGATGGATTGCACGCATATGGTTTTGTTTTGAAGTACTGAAAAACGAGAAATAGCTAAGAAATATATGAACACAAACAAGAATCATTAAGGCATCATCAATTTCTGCCGAATTTTACCTTAGATTCAAGAGCAGCAGAAGCAGTTCCACGTCTATAAGGTTCGATAGAAAGAAAAGTTTCTATAAGGTTGACCGCACTTTTCGGGAATTCCTTACATCTTTCTCTGAGTGAACTTTCATAAGGATGTTGTGGCTTAAACATGTTGGCTAGAGGAAGGTTCGATGTTTTCCAATAGTCCTCCGGTGGAGAACCACAAAGTTTGAATATTTTATGCAATTGCTCTACCTGCAGAGGAAACAAGATGTTTTAAATGCTATTAAACTTAATAAGTATTCACATTTTGATCTACTAAATAAAGATAATAATAATTAATTCATAATTCTTGAAACAATTACAGCATATTTTTCAATAACTATGTTCTATTACATAAATATACCCTATTTATTTTAAAATTACACATACATCCCTTGTAAGTTATCTCCTCCTTACAATTACCGCTTCTTTATCATCTTTCAATTTTTAAAAATATCTCAACCGGTTCATGCATGTATAGATAATGTTTTCATCAAATATTGATATTAATATTGCAAACATAATAATATGACAGATAAAATGTGAGAGCATTTCATTGTAAGTTAATTAAGAATCTTCTGACCTCAGTTCTTCCCTTAAGGAGAGGCCTTCCAATGAAAAGCTCAGCGAAAACACAACCTACACTCCATAGATCCACTTCTTCACCATAACTCGTCGACCCCAACAGGAGCTCGGGCGGCCGGTACCACAAAGTCACCACTCTACTCGTCAATGGTTGCTTATTTTGAGGTCTCATAAAATTCGCCAGACCGAAATCCGCAATTTTGAGGACTCCTTCGTTGTTTACTAAAACATTAGAAGTTTTAATATCTCGATGCAATATGCCTCGCGAATGACAATGTTCTACTCCACTCAATAGTTGTCGCATATAGCATTTGATCTGAAGAGAAAGATAGTAAGTATTACTGTCTCTCGTTCCTAACAGCTTAAACTTTTAGATTAGACAGTTAAATAGAGATAAACGAAATTAACAAACCTGTGATTCTGTGAATTTGATGTCGGGACATGATAATAGTCCGGCAAGATCATGTTCCATGTATTCGAAAACTAAGTATATATGACACGATAATCGGGAGGTAATTATTCCCTCCAATTTCATGACATTTGGGTGGTCAAGCCTGTGTAGGATCCGAATTTCACGCGACATAAACCTCACGCTCTCCGGTTGGAAATTGTCAAACCGTACCTTCTTCACGGCAACAATTTTACCGGTTTCAAGGTTACGAGCTCGGTAAACGTCACTATAGGTGCCTTGTCCAATCTAAATAAGTAGATAAAGAAACACAATCCAAATTAGAAACACTTCTATTCGCTATAAAAAGTAATTATAACTAATTACTATTTCATATCATGAGAAGTACTCAGAGATTTCCTACAGCGAGGCTGGTAGGAATAGTCCTCAATTATACTCTTTGTTAGGAATCACATCACCGGAAGTAACATTAGAAGAAGGAAAATATTATTTTCGATCCCAAGTTATAGGATGTTGTTCACAATCAGTCCCAACATTATCAGGTTTGTCACATTTAGTCCCAAAGTTCAAAAATATTATCAAATTTCGTCCTCCATCCTTTCCACTTTTAGAAATTTGACAGAGTTCCCCATTTGAGCTGCATGTGAACCGTTAAATTTGTGTTATGCTCACGTGCAACTTGTAGGAACTCTGTCGAATCTCTAGTCGTGGAACTTGGCTGGAGGACGAAATTTGATCATTTTCCGATGAGACTAAATGTGACGAACTCGACAATTTTTTAATTAAATGTGGACTACAACTTCTTGAACCTTGAGACGAAAAGTGAGATTTTCCCTTACAAAAAAGCAATACCTTTTCTAATCTTTCGAAGTTATCCGATTTCAAAGGCAACCATCCGTCGATGGCTTCGCCCGCCACCGCGGTTAGCCAAGCCGGCCACCCAGCCGCCACCTGCTCGCCATCCGCCAACCTCCCGAATTTAAGGCTAAAAAGGGAATTTCTGTGCGACGACCCTTTTTTCAAGGCCTTCAAGTTTCCCGAATGATTGCCATACCGCCTTTTCTTGGCTGATGCCTCCTCTTCCTCGTGATCCTCAAACCCCTCCTCCTTATCGGGCTCCTCCTTTATCTTCTCCAACGGGCCGAAAGCGAGGATCGAAGAAGGCAAACGGGCCGGGCCGTTTCTTTTGTGGGTCCCATTTTTAGATGATGATGTGGCTGCTTTGGAATGATATTCTGGTGGTGATGATTCCGACCTCGCCTTCTTGGAGCTAATGCAACCCATGAGACCCACTAAAACCCATCAAAAGTAGGAAGAATCCGATTTACACCCCCGAGAATATCCGGACCGACCCAGATGGGAAAATGGGTCGGATCTTGGAGGGTGGAATGAAGAAACTCCGACACCCCCCCTATAACATCAGGGGCCGATTTTCGATCGAAATCGAAAGAAAAAAAAATGAGAGGAGGGAGAAAAGAAATTCTCAAGAAACGAAGGCTTATTATTTTTATTTTTTTCTTGAGAGGTTGCAGAGGAGAGAGAAAGAGGGCAAAGGGAGAGAGAGAATCAAATATTTTTATTTCTTGTCATTTTCTTGTTTCTTCCATTGGAAGAATTTTTTGTTCTGCGGGAGATGCGGGGTGACAGAGGGGAAGACATTCATTTGCATATTTGTGGGTACTATAATTTTTCAATGATCTTTGATGTTTAGATGATGATTTTCTTGATTTTTGTGAAATTTTAAGGAAAAATACATGAGGATTACACGTGGATGTTCAGGAGTTTCAGATTTCGAATTTCCGTTGGTTGACAGTTGCAGTTGCAGTTGAAGTTGTGTAGGCCAACTATCGACTGAAAAAATGCGGGAAATATAAGCAAGATTTGGTTAAAAGTGATAATTAAGTACTACGGCTATGGTAGTTATATAACTTATAAGCAAGATTTAGGCATAAATAATTACTTTGTAATATAACATTTTGTCAAAGCTTAATACAACAATCCCATAAAACCTGCTTTGATACCATGTGAATAAATAGACTTTGACCTAACTCAACCCCAAAAATTAGTTCGAGAGAGAATAATTGCCAGACCATTAATATTTTTTCAATGTATGATGATTTAACACAACTCATTCGAGTTTGGTTTGTTTAATAATCAAACCACACTAAACAAATTTCCAAGCTCTTATAATCTTATTAAATTCAGCTCGACTCATTTACACCCCCTGCAAAAGTAACATTAGAAGAGAGTTGAGGGAAAAAAAACCAACACTCCCAAAAATTCAACATCAACATCACTTCATTCCTAATTCAATTCATGAGTATAAAATAGTTTACACATACAAATGAGAACTACACACATATATATAGCTCTTATACATACATTCTTACAGTATAATATTGTTCGTGGCATGGAGATCATACTGCAATCTGTTCATCTTTGAGCTGTAGAGTGATTGGTATTTGCTCATTATTATTAACGTAATCGATTTCTTTATTCACCGAAGGACGACTTTTAGGTACCGGCTTTTGTGTTTTTTGACCATTTCCATTGGCTGTGTTATGGCTATTATTGTACCTACTAGCCGGGATGTCGTGATTGTGCTTTCCTTCATATGTGGTGATGACAGCTTTGGGGTCGGACGAAGACCTCTCGACGTGTTTCCGAACGTTGCATCCGGTATATGTACATCTATAGTAACTCCTGCAAATCACAAAGTCAAAAATGCATGAACAGCTGGTGTTATTGATCCAATATAGTTTACCTTTTAGGATAATTATCAAAAACCCGTGAAATTTGCTTCAATTATGGAAAAATCTATCTATTCAGGCAACTACCGGCTGGTGCTATTGTAAAGATGACAACAAACCTCAAGGGTGGTAATTGTAACTTCGATAGATATTGGTTTCTTTGTAATTTGAGCAAACTTCATGTAGTTTTTGGTAATTTATTCTTTTTTATAAAGGGGTAGTGCTACTAATTTATGGTTCTTTCTCGGACTTCTCATCTACACGATTTCTTGATTTAAGGTGGCTTAACCAAATACACAAAAACACATCATTTGTACACAAAGCACCTTACGTTTGTGAAAGACTCGCAGAAATTTGCAAGATCGAGAAAAGCTTAAACAATTTGTTTCCAAAGTAATTGACAGTGACAAACCTTGGATGAGGATTCCCCTTCACAACTTTCTGCCCGTATTTTCTCCATCGGTATCCATCATCCAAAAGATCAACCTCGCTTCGTGTCTGCAAGACAATCTTTGCATCTCCAACAGTTGAATTTGATGAAGCTGGAACAGGTGGCGAAATATCCACACTTCTGCATGTCCAAGGAAGCTCATTTAGCATAAAAACAAAAAATGAAGGGGAAATGCAATTTACACCCTGTAAAATACAAAATTGACAAGACACTTCCCTAAACAAAAATAAATGCAAAAAAAAAAAAACCCTTGTGAATTTTTGAAAAATGAGTTAAAATACATCAACCTCTGTTCTCTGTTATTGAGAACCCTGTGATTTTTTTAATAGCACTCAATATCTTGTGAATCTATACTATTAATTAAAGTGACAAAGCCACATAATATAATTAATTAATTATTCTTTTCTCTCGTATAATCTCTTTCCGACATTTTTATTCCACAGCTCTGCAAAAACCGATCTGAAACTTACATGCACATTGACCCTGTTCATGGAGGTTTTCGCTTTTTTTTTTTTTTCAAGGGAGTAACTTTTTGTAATTTTTGCATTTCACAGTAGATGAATTGCAACTAGCCCCAAAAAAGGCAATTACACGGAAGGGAAAAGTACAAGAATAGACAGAGATATAGATTTACCTTCTTTTAGCAACTGGTTCATCATCATCCCCTTCAGCAACACCGATTTTAGCATCCTCCACGGCATCATTAACCCTAACAACCGGAAGATGCTCAGATGACTGTTCTGGAATGACGGTTATACCCTCGGTTTCATTCTGATCATGTGAGGGCAATACGGGCTTCGTAACCCGTTTATTGTTCTGAGGGGGATCATGGCTGTGCTGTCCTTTATATGTAATTTCAGATACTCGGCCATCTAATGACCGTTCGACTTTCTTCTTCACAGGACAATTGAGATGTGTACATTTATAGTAGCTTCTAGGACATTCATTTCCCTTCACATGCTTCTGCCCGTACTTTCTCCAGTTATAGCCGTCACTTTCTGGTTTATCTCCAGCAAGATCAGTGGGTTTTTTATCAGATTGAGAAATTTCTGAAGATTCTATTTTTGAAGTGTCGGGTTCTTGTTGTGGAGGATTTTTCTGCTGAGTTGGTAAAGTTTCATTGGCTGTAGATGTGGGATTTTGAAGTTCTGATTGCATTTGCATGAAAGATTGGGAAAAAGCTGCTTGTGCAGTAACGTGCGCTAGGGCTTGCTGATGGGACATTCCAAAAGGGCTCTGCATGAAATTTAAGAAGCAATTACAATCATAAGCAGAAAATCACTTTTTCGGCTTTTGGCTTTTCAACAATTGGGCTTTCCAAACACTTGCAACTTCTGATTAATTTAAGCAGAAATAAGCTAGCAGTTTTGAAGCTCGTAAGGACCTGCTTTTGGCTTCATTTCTAGATTCTAGGTTATTTTTGTAAGTAAATGGAAGTTTCTTGAGAGTAGTAAAAGTGCTTCTAGTTTTTATTTCTCCAAACACTCTGACTGCTACTTTTTCCAACTTTTCTCTCTTTCTTCAAATTTCGTAAATGCAAACCTTATTATTTTCACTGAGAAGTAAGAAATGAAGTAGAATCTTAAGTAGAATTATAATTTCAAATGGGATTATTTCTTATTCTAATCCCAGGTCTTCAATTTCTTGGCAATAAAGATCTTTTGTTAGAATGATTTAGCTGAAATTTGAGCTAAATATTGGGGATTCCTTCAATCTGATAAAGCCCATAAATCTAAATTCATAAAGTTTTCGTCTTTTCCTATCCCATGATCTATAATCCAATAAACTTCATGAATCTGAACAACATTCACCAAATTAAGTTGGAGCTTACCTGAAGTGGGGACAAAAACCCAGGCGAATTAAGCAATCCGGAAGGGCTCATCGCCGGCGGAAACACGAACAAGGGGCTCAGAGGGGCCGCCACCGTCACCGCCGAATTCCCTTCTTTCTCCTCTTTACCAGTGTTATTACTCGGGTTCACCGCCATCGGCGAAGCCATGGCTCCGGCCAAAAGCTGCGAGAAAGAATACGGACCCTGCTCCGGAAACAAGCTCGAAATCAGCGTCATCGGACCCGGACTAAATCCGGGACCCGACCCGTTTGTGAAGAGGAACTCCATGGAGCCACGTGGCGGCACGAGGATTGTCGGCTTGGCTTTCATAGCCGCCGACGCATCAGCTACAGTCTCGCCCATAATTTCTTTCTTTTTGTCCGTCAAATTCGAAGGAGACTAAAGCAGAAATCTATACAAAAAGACACGACTTTTATGCTACAATTTCTCTAGAAAAATACTGGGTTTTGCTTCTTCAGCTCTTCCTCTCAATTAGTCTCCACTGCGATTTGCAGATACAGACATAGATACAGATATATTGCGTATATATATGGGTCTTTTCTATTTATATAGATCGATAGATAGGTAGATATATTGCGCAACTTGTGGAAGCAGCAAAAAGAGAAGCAACTACAGAGGTGGGGGCCCATTTGTAATATTTATTACATTCTTTTGAAATCTGAATTATATATGGGTCATTACAGCAAACTTCTTGTCTCCTCTCTCTCTCTCTTCTCTGGTTGTCAATGGGGTTTGATTGCGGTTCGTCTTATCTTTGAAAACCAATCCACAGGAAAGGTGGCCAAAGCAAATGAATTGGTATAATAATATTAGCCATTATGATATATAAAAAGAAAAGACACACTCTTTTAGGCCTTATTTTAAAACGTGAAGAAATTTGATCCCCACCAACCATGCCTTTTTCATAATTCCCCAATCACACCCTTCAATGTTCCCTCATTTTCTTGGTGGATCATAATATAAAAATACTTTTCACATGTTCCGTTTGTGCGTCTAATATATGGATACTCTTTAAAAAAATTATCATCCGTTGTTAGTATTGTATTGGATATTTGTAAAAATATATGTATTACTGTTTTTGTACCCGTACATCATATGTTTGAGCTAACATATAGCTTGATAAGCTGATAACAACAGTACGTGTAATTAAATTTAGCCTCCGCCATCTAATTAAAAAAAATAATATTATATACATATTTTAATCTTGATCCTTGGCTAAAATTTCTGTCTCCGTGCCACGGTCTGACATTACAATTAAACACAAATATTCGAACATAATGTAATGAAAGGAGGCAAGATCGCTGTAGATTTCCACTTTCTCTTGATACAAGAAGTAAAAATATGTTGGTCGACAGAAACTACACAACTTGGGTCCGGTAAGTCAAGTGATGTCTCAACTGCTAAAAGTGGAATCCATGTGAACAATTAACAGTATGAAGAATAATTTAGAACACAAAATTATAATAACTCACTGTTTAGTTTCAAGGAAATACGTCGACGAAACGACTAATCCTTCCTTATCATACGTTCGAACCAATCTCTGTCTCTTTTCGGGTGATTCGAGCCAACACAACTCCAAATGAAAAGACTTGAATTCTTGGACAATCTTAGCAATATCACAAGGCCATCCCATGTAAATGCCACCAGGCAACATAGTCAGTTGGTAACCACCATCAAAGGTGACCAAGTTGTTGGAGACGGAACCTGTCCAATGTACGGTCGTTGTAACATCCGTCCCAGCCGATGTAGACTTTATATCCTGCGCACATTTGGAGAAAACGGGGATTTTTTTTAATTCCAAATATAAATATAACAAACAACAGTAGCCCAAAAGCCGATGGTACTTTTTTTCAAGTTAATTGCATTTTGGTCCCATAATAATTAAGTGGATTTTTTCTAACTTCAGGACCTTTTCAACTTTCCGTCTAATTATGGGATATGAATTGCAAAGGTTGGTTGAGAAAGTCCTGAAATTGGAAAAAGGAATCCACTGATCATGGGATGTAAATTGCAAAAATCAATCAGTATGAGACCAACAATAAAAGCAGTTGAGAATATGAAACCAAAAATGCAATCAACTCAACTTTTTCCTTACAAAACCTTCACAAAAGTTTCAAGACATCTAAGGGATAATCTCACTTTTGGTACGACAACTTAACCTAATCTCAATTTGGTAGCATACTTTTCAATTGCCTTGGATTTGATAGCATAAGTTTCAATTTGTATCGTTCTCAATACATTTGTAACTTATGGTATCAAATGCAGGATAAGTGCAAATTGTACGCAATGTTTTAACGGCTGGGATCACATGATTTGTACATTGTGTTTAAATCTCAGTCGCTGAATTTGTAAATGTATTAAGATCGAACTTTATGGTGTCAAATTCAAAAGAAGTGAAAAGTATGGCCGGTAACATAGTTGAAATTAGGTTAATTTCTGACACCAAAAATGACAAATTCGAAGGAATTAAGCCGTACTTGGACAACTTGACCATCCTCATTCATTTCAAGTAAAGCTATTGTATCAGCTTCGGCTATCGTAGCTCCATAAACACCACTTCGTTTGGTTATGGAGTGACCTTTCCATGTCCCTAAATGTGGAGCAATCCTATCTGAATCCTAGAAACCAATACTATCAATATAAAGTGTGTTTCATATTTCCGAGGATGCAAATATAGTTATTACCGTTAATATTAGAACTATGGTACCTTAAATTTGTCAAGGGAAGGATGAGAGGTCGCTTTACTTCCTCTTTCTTCTAGGAACACAAGAAGCATTTCTAATACGCCTTTTGGATCCGTAATATGAAAAGCTCTGACTCTAAGATCTTGTTCCAATGAATAGAGGCAATTCTCACATACAAGTGCAGGTCGTCGAGAAGGAAGCTTTAGATTTCTGTAGGATGAAGAAATATTAATTTACAAACCCGTTTAGGGAAATTGAAAGAGAGAGAAAAAAAGAAAGTAATAATAGCATACTCGTACAAATATCCTCTCTTGATTTCAGAATTACACATACCTCCCTTGTTGGTTATCACAATTCACACATCTAAATGTTATTATAATTCAAACTATAGTAAACTTATCAACTTGTTCTTGCATACATGGATGATGTTATCCGAGTTTCTTTACAAGTTTCACAGTTTCAATTAAATTAAGATGATCAAGAGAGGGTATATGTATTTCCGAAACTAAGAAGGGAAGTTTGTGTAATTACACATAGTTACACAGAAGGTTAGTGTAACTAGTGAAAAAAGTCCTTTCAATGAAGAATCACATCCACAAACAATTATGAGGAATTATCAACAAAATTCCACTCTACCAAAAAAACTAAAGCATAAAAAATAAACAATCAGACACACAGGAACCTGGGATTTTCTTCTCCCGTATCATCTTCACCTAGCACGCCTTGTCTTATCACCGTCTCCAACATTCCAGCCATTTGATAACTCAAAGCATACGCCTTCTCTTTAGCAAAAAAGCCAATCTGCAAACTAAGTTCAATACATGATCAACTCAAACGTTTAAAACGCCAATCGTTAAACTAAACAATAAACCTTAAAATTGCCGCTAAAAGTTCTCATAGTAAAAAGTCTCACTCACCTGCTGATATTTGTCCACGGTGAACATGTTGGTTTCTTTGATTTTGTACTCAAACCACTCTTCTTCCGAGTCCGAAGGGCTCAATGGAGGTTGTTTGATGTACAACCTATATTTTCAAAATCAACGAAACAATATAAGCAACACAACTTAGGAAACAAAAATTCAAAGTTTGATTTTTACATTTAAGTATTCGAAACATACGATTGGATCAAACTCATGAGTGCATCTTCCCCATACGAGCTTGCACCAAGCTTTGTACTAATCTTATGCAGTAAATTACCATTACAATCAAATTGCTGCAAGCAATCAAACAAAGAACTTAGATAAGCTATTTAAATCATAGTAATATACTCGAGCTATTTTACTCGAGTAAATTTTCTCGAAAATTAAAACAGCACCCACAATCTACAAAACCCAGAACCTCAATAGTTGAAATACTAGAAATATGTCCAAAATATACTAACTTTAAAGAAAAATGTAAATACTCTTAAAAAGAATTAATGGGTACATGGAAGGAGCCGGTCCAGCTGCCGACATTAAGGTCGATGAAGCGTTTAAGGACGTCAATGCTCACGGCCTCTTCGCCTCCCTGGGGTTCATCTTCCACTGCGGCTGCGGCGCCACCGTTGGAAGCGCACGGCGGTGACTTAGCTGAAAATGGCGGTCGAGTTTGAATAGAGGGAACAACAGGCCAAAGAAATGGCTTTGGGGCCCACAGAGATGGTGGTATTTTTCGGGTTTTTGACGGGGCGGAAGTAAAGCGGGCCGGCGGCGGCGATATGGAAGAGAAAGCCGTCGCCATGGGAAGGAATTAAAAGGCTGATACTCTGCTCCGACGCAACAGAATATCTTATCGCGAATAGTTGGCAGTTGGTACTTGGTTGAGCTTTTGGTGTAACGCGTTTGTCTGCCGTTGAGGAAAATCGTGTTTCTCAGTTCTACGAAATTCTTTTTTTGAACAATTGATTTAATATTTATAAAGTTCATTTTTAATTGAAATTTTCGTCTACTAATTCTTTCAACTCCAATCTTTAATTTTACGCCTGTTTTGAACAAATTTATTAAAAAGTTGCCTCAAAGCTGAAGAGAGAGTCAAACTTGTGTCTTTCATCAAGTACGAACCTGTTTCTTACCAACTACCCCAACTCAGTGTTGGAATATAGATTATAGATATTTGAAATTGAATAGATAAGATTGAGATGAAACATAAAAATTTTGAAACTGGAAAATTTGAGAATATTCTTTTCGAATCAAATACTTCAACCAAAACAACTATATTATTAGCCCAAGTAGCTTCGTGATTCAATATTATACTAACTTAATCAAAAGTCTCAAGTGGTTAAGTATATATGGACTTAATAGAAGTCCAAAATTTGAGTCTATTATAACAAGAAGAGCTTTTACATTTTAGTAGTACAATCTCACTCGAACATAGTACTAACCATACATATAACACACACACACACAAAAGAGAGAAAAGAAAAACCAAAAAACATCAAGAATTCGTTGTGCTCAATCTAATTAGGTCTAACACACACATCAATATTGCTGAAAAAGGATACAACTTCTACTTTCAAGAATTTCTTGAGCTCAATTTAATCAAGTCTTCTCAAGAGATACTGAACCTGGACTTGCTTTGTTAATGGCATTATCCAATGCCCATATAGATCAGCAACTAGGCTTGGATTTATTTTATACACTGGCTCACTACTGTGCTCAACTTCATTCACCGTTAAATCTAGACCGTACATTTGTGTTTTCATCTCCACCCTCTTCTCGATCGCCTCTTCCACTGCCGGATATGTCAGCAAATCCATCAACACGGCCCCATCCTACAACATTTTCCAGTCAAATCTCTCAAAATTCTCTTTTTAACACAAAAACAATAGCGAAATACATCCAAAAACCCTGAGGTTTGCTCTAATTACAATTTAATCCCTCTACTTTCAGAAATTACAAATAAAGCTCCCTCATATTTAATTTCATTACAGCGAACTCCCTGAAACAGTGAACTACACAACATGAAGCCAAGAAAAAAGGTTATGTTGACATTAAAAAAAGAACCTTACTTGTGCTCTTATGGCAGTTTCATAGACATCAGGCGATGCTCGGAATTTTGCTTCCGCCACAAATTTACCGTAATGAATTCTCTTTGACAATGCCTGAAAATGGAATCTTGGTTACGCCTTGATTAAATTTTTTCAATTAATTTTAAAGAGAAACTTTTTTTTTAATTCAGGAAATATGTACCTGCAAGCAAATTGTGTCACAATCCGCAGCTGATCCATAATTGCCATCATCACCTTTTCTGACTAATCTAGGGAGGAGATTCTTGAAGTACATGTCCCATATTTGGACATTAATATTAATTGAATGCGCCGCTGAATGAAGAACACCCTATATATATTTATTAAAATTAGAAACCATATATATATATATATATATATATATATATATATATATATATATGTATTAAAATTATCTGTATAATAGTTAGGACCAAAAGAAAATGTATATTAGAGGATTTCCACTAGGTTTCAAAAATTAAATTCCTGACTCCTTCCCTATAAGTGCTACGAAATTGCTCTCATTATTTCTTTTTCCATACAATTATCTAAACATGGATATTTAAGGGAAAAAGGTGAAATTTCCAAATTTTACACTTGGATACTCTAGTGGGGGTAGCAACGGCTCAGGTAAGTCATCTGGAAAGAAAGGATGCTCGTCCGGGCTTTTGTATCTTCCAACCTATATCAAATAACAATTATGTAAATAATAAATTACACTTACTTGCATCCACACTCCCTGGCAGATTGCTATATTACGATTGTTCCCCACGAGTTTGAAAACATCACAAACCACTCCCTGGTAGATTTAATGATTACACAAGCCACCCCTGTGTTGTAATGCCTTCATGTCAGAGCAGTGGTTGGTGTAATTTCTAAATCTCCTAGGGAGTGGTTTGTAGTGTTTTCAAACTTGTGGGAACGAACACTAATATCAAAATCTCAAAGGAGGTGTAGATTTATTAAGGGTATTCCAAAGGCTCGGCTCTGACTTACCTTGGCATGAAGCTTTTCGCTTTCTTTGACCATGTACTCGACCAACGATCCATGGAAACCATCCAAAGCAAGAGCATTGGGATCATATGTAGCCGGATTATAACAAAATTGAGCTCTCTCAACTAGACTGAATATAATACTATCTTCTTGACGTATCAACGAGTTTCTAATACCCTCAAGAGTGTAGCTCTCTGTCTCGTCAACCCTATTTTTTTTTCCCAATCTGGTAGGAAATAAGATTGATCTAAATATATTGTTTGATAGGCTTGGAGACTGGAATCGAGACAAAAAATTCTACAAAAGTTAAGATTTTCTGCAATATATCAGAAGTAAAGGTCATTACTTCAAGAAAAGGCACAATGAATAGTTCTGCATTCAGCAGCATCGGTTGATTGTGCTGAAGAAAGCTAGAAATTCCTTCTACCAGTTTATAGAATAAATTGGAAATAATGTGGAATAATTATAATCCAAGAGAATGATTAAAACAAAAAAGCTAATTGAAATGCAGTTGATCCAATGATCATATTCCTTCTGCAAATTGCTGGAGGACAAAAATTGGATCAACTTTTTAGCAACTTCTACTTTCGATCACTCCTAATTTCACAACTTAATATTTCCCCAAGATCTCAAAATTAAGCATTTTAAATAAGCGTTCAAAAAATTGAACTCCATTATCCAGTTAAGGAAACATTTGAAAAAAAATTCTAACATTATATTCCACAATTCATATATATTTCGCATCTATAGCAAAAAACTCACAGCTTTAGTCAATTAAGAACTGATCAAGAACGCAAGACGCAATCAAAAGCACAAGCCGTTGAAAACCCAATAAGACAAAGAGCACAAATTTGAATCCTGAAGGAAAAAGTTCTAAGCTTTATACCCAGCAGAAGATGCATAAGCTTGAATCGTGGAAACCCTATTCCTGGAAAATCTCGAACCGGGAAATCGACGGCTAAAATACGTCCGATGGGCAAAAAGGCTACTGGGTCTTGAAATTTTGGTACCACTAGGGCTGAGCACGGCGGAGGAGGAGGCGCCCAACAGCTTCGCCTCCATTTATCACAAGAGTTTTCTTTTTTTAATAAGTAATAAACAAGAAGATTGATGATTAATTTAAGTGGGATTTCTACTTCCGTCAATGTGCGCAGAGTTGGTGATGGCGTTTGGTGGTTTGTTTTCTTTAATTCATTGAATAATCAAAATTTTGATTTTTATGGCAATATTATATGATTTGCGGAAATTACTGAGAGCCTAAGATTGGAGTTTGGTAAACCTAGTTGTCACGTGAATTTATGAAACATGACACCAATATGACAATGCAAATATAATACAATATAAATATAATTTTTTTTATATTTTATATTAAAAAAATATCCGATAAGAATATTCTATATATCAGACATATATGAAATAAAAATTTTAAAATATCCATATCATAAAATCGACAAAGTGAAATTTGATATCATAAAATTTTTTAGAAGTGTCCTTTGGTGTTCTTTCCCGAACTAAATCCTTAGAATGCCAACGTTTGTCTTTGATCCCTTTCTAACAAAATTATGAATGCTTTCTCTTGTGGGTTATCAAAATCACTACAAAAATCCAATCTTTTTCTGTCAAGGCCACGGATTACATATTTTTCTAGCTTAACCGCGGAGAATCCACAAACTGTATCGCTAGCAAGATTCAATCTTGTGACAGATTCCAAACGGGTTTCCACCGAAAATCTCGAGAGCGTCCTTTCTCGTTGTAGTTCAATTATTGTTCAGTATTTTAGGGCTAATCAGTACAATGAAGTTTTAGGACTTTACTTGAATTTGCGCCAGAAAAATATTGGGGTTCATAGTTCAGCCATCATATACGGATTGAAAAGTTGCGTCGAGTTGGGCAATTATGAATTTGGAAGGAGCCTTCATGTAGATGCATTTAAATTTGGATTGATTTGCGATCAATTCGTGTGTTCATCTTTGATCGGTTTTTACGCCAAGAATGATCGAATTGGTGGAGCATCTAAGGTGTTTGAAGAAATGCTTGACAGAGATGTGGTTGCTTATACTTCGATAATTACTGGATATGCTCGTGCTGGCGATCATTATGCTAATGAAGCGTTTAGAGTTGCTCTTGATATGCAGAGGGAAGGATTTGAGCCTAACAGAGTAACTCTGGTGAGTTTACTACAATGTGCGTCACGATTAGGAGCACTTGAGGAGGGAAAATCCATTCATGGTTATGCAATTATAAGACAAATTGGTTTAGGAGATGAAGTTTTCGAGACAAGTTTAATGGATATGTATATAAAATGTGGTGATATGGAGGCAGGTTCCACCATTTTCGACCAGATCAAGAAAACGAGCAACGCTTCTTGGAATGCATTAATAGCGGGACGTATTCGGTTGGGACAGCCATTGGAAGCTCTTAATCTTTTTCTCCAAATGGTGCATGAGAAATGTGGGCTGGATTCAATTGCTTTATCAAACGGGTTGCTAATTTCTGCAGATTTAGGATATTTGCAGATAGGAAAGACGATTCATTGTTACATACTAAGAAGAAGAGTCCATATTGATCTTGTTGGAACCACGTCTATAGTTGATATGTATTCTAAATGTAAGTGTTTATCTGAGGCAATGAATGTGTTCAACAGAGCGGAACATAAGGATAATATTCTGTTTAATGTGATGATATCTGGTTGTCTGTATAATGGATTTCCATCACTAGCCGTGACGGCATTTCAAGAAATGATCGATTTATGTATCGAGCCAAATACGAGTACCATAATTCACGTTCTTTCTGCAGTTTCTGAGATGAATGACCTGCGAATATGTAAATCCGTTCATGGATACGTGTTCAGACAAGATTTGGAGATGAATATGGATATATCTAATCAATTTATAAACATATATGCAAAATGTGGCTTTGTAAGATACTCTAGGTTGGTTTTTGATACGATAAAGTTCAAAGATAGGGTTTCTTGGACATCAATAATGACGGCCCTCGTCAATTACGGGCTTGCTTATGAAGCAATCACCTTGTTTCGTTTCATGCTAAGAGAAAAGAGTAATCCGAATCCTGATTCCGTTACTTTCACTTGTCTGATCGAGGCACTGAATCACTTGGGATATGTTATTTTATTAAAAGAAGTACATGGTTATCTATATCGCACGTTTCTTGATCAAGACATAACATTATTGAATTCCCTTATTACAGCCTACAGCAAACATGGGAAACTCAAAATGGCATGTAATTTGTTTGATCTTATGTCTGAACGGCATTTGTCATCATGGAACACTATGATATCTGCACATGGGATGCACGGGGACTGCATCCACGCCCTCAAACTGTTCGATGAGATGACTAAGAATCTTGCCCCAGATGGAGTTACATTCAAGGCAATACTCTCGGCCTGTAGCCATACTGGATTCGTACAAGAGGGCCTCAAAATTTTCATCTCCATGGAGGAAGAATATGGGATCAGCCCATCGGATGAGCATTACAGTTGTGTTGTGGACATTTTGGGTCGAGCAGGACGATTAGAAGAAGCATATGATCTTCTAAAACAGACCCCGTCTAGACAGAACGGTTCGACTCTTGGAACTTTGCTTGCTGCTTGTAGAATCCATGGAAATAATGAACTTGGTGAAAGAGTAGGAAAATGTTTGTTGAATGTGGAGCGAGATAATACGAGTGCTTATTGCTCGGTGTCGAATTTCTATGCCGGAGGAGGGAAGTGGGATGAAGTAGCTGGTATTGGAGCTTTTGCAAAGAGTAGAGGTTTTAGAAGGATTCGTGGATATAGCCTAATAGATGCATATTAAATATGAGAATTTTCTTGGTCATTGTAGTCACCCCACTCTATAGGGTGGTATTGCCCTTATATCAAATCACCTATTCTACTTTCCAGTTCTCATTTCAAGCTGAACCTAACAATTAAACAATGGTTGATTGCATTAAACTTGTGGAATAAAAAAGTGAAATAGGCACCGATCTATTCTCATTTCAAAACAGAGTCTGAAATTTCATAAATAGTTTGAAATATGAAAAGATGAAATAACAAAAAAAAGGGAGGTCCCACCGGGAGTCGAACCCAGGTCGCTGGATTCAAAGTCCAGAGTGCTAACCACTACACCATGGAACCAAGTGCTGGTCAAACTTCAAAAGCAAGTGAATTCTATCAACTAAATTGAGAATTAATGCAATATTACAGCCAGGACAGCGTCAATTAAGAATTAATGCAGAGTAGAGAGCGGCCATGGTCTGGTCTAGTCTAGTCTAAATTCTAAAATGTAGCCGGAAGACGGAGTTTCCAAAGCTTCATCTTCATGACTTGATCTACATATAGACATATAGTAGTATGAGATTCACACAGCAAAGGAAGCTGATCCAAAAATCAAATCTTTCTCAAGAATCTCTGCAACAATGGCGGAGGAAAAGTACTCGACAACCTACGACGTAATAATCCTCGGTGCCTCCGGTTTCACCGGAAAATACGTAATCCGGGAAGCCCTCAAATTCCTCAACTCCCCAAACTCACCGCTCAAATCCCTTGCTTTAGCCGGTCGAAGCCCGTCGAGATTATCCGAAGCCCTAAAATGGGCCGTTAGCGGCGGCGGGGACGCCGTCAACTCCTCTCCCGAAATCCCGCTCCTCACCGCTGACACCTCCGACCCCAGTTCTCTCCGCCGCCTCGCGGCCAAAGGTAAGATCGTCTTGAATTGCGTAGGCCCATTTCGGCTATACGGGCAGCCCGTTGTTTCGGCCTGTATCGAATCGGGTTGTGATTATTTGGACATTTGTGGAGAGCCCGAGTTTATGGAGAAGATGGAGAGTTTGTACCATGAAAGGGCGGTGGAGAGGGGCTCTTTGGTAATTTCGGCATGTGGATTCGATTCGGTTCCGGCGGAGATTGGGTTGCTGTTTCATTCCAGGAAATGGGTCGGACCGGCTGTGCCGAACCGGGTCGAGGCGTATTTGTGCTTGGAGTCTGATAAGAAGATTGTTGGGAATTTCGGTACGTATGAATCAGCTGTTCTTGGTGTTGCTAATGCTCATAAGTTGGTGGAGTTGAGAAGATCCAGGCCTAAAAGAACTCGGCCCGAAGTATGTCTCTCTCTCTCTCTCTCAAGAAAGGAATTTTAGCTTGGTTGATTTCTTTACTATCTGTGTTTGAATCTTGAATTTGGAGGGAAAATTGAGAAGATTGATTAATCTATACTATTATGATTCTCTCTCTATCTGAGAGTTTTTCTTGAAGAGAATTTTGAATCTTGAATTAGGAGGGGCAATGGGAAAGATGGATTAATTGTACTTACTAGGAGTACGAGTTTTATAATATTGATTTAACCTACCATCTTATTGTTTAGTACTATCTGAGTTCTTGGCTTTAGAGGGGTTGTATTGATTGTAATCAACCTTGAATGTCTATTTCAGATTCCAGGGCCCGCATCTTCAAAAGGATCCCTAATAGAACACCATAAAGAGCTCAACCTATGGGCGGTAAAGCTACCTTCGGCCGATTCCACTGTCGTCCGGCGCACACTAGCAACTCAAGCCGAAAATCCCCACGGCCTACCCGGCGCTAAAGAAAGTCCCAACCACATCAAAAAGAGAGAATCATCTTGGTCATCTGTGAAACCTGCCCATTTCGGTGTGAAACTAGGGTCAAAATCGATTCTTGGTTTGCTTCCCGCCATTATGCTTGGGATATTCATCGCGCTCTTATGCAAAACCGCGTTAGGAAGATGGCTTCTCTTGAAATTTCCCTCATTTTTCAGCCTCGGGTGGTTTAGAAAGGAAGGGCCCACTGAGGAAGAAGTCGAGAGCGCTAGTTTTAGGATGTGGTTTGTCGGGCAGGGTTATAGTGACCATAGTCTGGCATCACAAGGAGACAAGAAACCAGATACTGAAGTGATAACAAGGGTTGCAGGGCCCGAGATCGGGTACCAGAGCACTCCGATAATTCTAGTTCAGTGCGCGCTTGTTGTGCTCGCGGAGAGGGATAATTTGCCGAAAGGAGGGGTTCTCACGCCGGGGATCGTGTTCGGCCCGACCAACCTCGAAGAAAGGCTCCAGGAAAATGGAATATCTTTTGACTTCATTTCAAAGAAGGCTCTTCATACCTAAGTGATAGTATTGTTTGTCCTTGTGGATTTTATTTTATTATACCTTAACTCGTGGCATGGAATTTTGAATGTTTTCATGAGAGGCAATAATAATAAGGGATAATTACATTTACACCCCTTCTACTTAGGGAAAAATATAGCAAGATCTCATTGACTATTAAAAATTACAGAGACACCGCCTCGAATATGGTTCCTCTTAATACTTAGGTCCTACCGTGAGTCATTTTCTTATTTTCAAGTAGACGCTAACGTTTTATTAACTAGACAATAGCCGAATCACTTCGCTTATTCCACGTATAGCAAATACTATAACAAAAATATTATGGTTAATTTAGTTATTTTGTAAATTTCCATTAAACTTTTTAGATTTTTGATAGGATTAGACTTTAGAAGGTTTGTTTGTAATTTCTAATAGTAGAAGAGTTGTTACTGTATTTATCCTAAGACATAATTGGTTCAACTTTATTAAATTGAAATCTGGGCTGATAGCATTGTCCCATTTTTTTCCCTTCAACCTCTTCAATGAATTTCGTCCCCTTCTTGGCAAATCTCTTACAGCCAGCCAAAAACTCAACCAAGAACAATGATGAGACCCACGTGTTGAAAATTGAAATACATAGTATTTCACACAAACAGAAACAGAACCTTCTTAATTAATCCCAATGTAATCCACGTGCCCTGCCGCTCTGATCTAATTCCAGTTTACTTCTATCTCTTCCATGCACAACTCCAATCATTTCCACTTCCATCAATTACATAAAAGTCAGTAAAAATCAAATCTTTGCTCCGAAAATTTAATCTTTTTCGTTAATCCCAATGTGGGCTCGACTTTTTTGTCCCAACAGATTGATCGGAAAGATTTTCCGGTGCTCCACCGATGACTTTCCGGCGTATCCCAACGAATGCTACGCATGCACGCAAGTCGGCGTCCCGGTTTTCCACTCAACCACCTGCGACCCGGCCCACCAGCCCGAGTGGGAAGCCTCCGCCGGTTCGTCACTCGTACCTATCAAGAACTGCGCGGCCATCGGCCGCCTCCGGCGGCTTATAATCGACCCGCGCAGCGAGAATGTGCAGAGGTGGAACAGGGTGATTGTGCTGGCGCGAGGAGTGGCGTTGGCCATTGATCCTCTGTACTTTTTTTCCATATCAGTCGCCGGCTGCGGTGGTGGTGGGGCGAGGCCTTGCATTTACATGGATGGTGGGGCTGCGGCGGCGGCCACGGTGGTCCGGACGTGTATGGACCTTGTACACGTGTGTCACCTGGTGGTAAGGTTCCGTTTGGCGTATGTTTCGAGAGAGTCGTTAGTTGTCGGGTGCGGGAGACTCGTGTGGGACGCACGTTCGATCGCTGCTCACTATTTGATGTCCTGTAAAGGATTTCTGTTCGATGTCTTCGTCATTCTGCCCATTCCTCAGGTGATATATACATATAGATAATATATATATTTATATTTATGCCTTAATCCTTATTATTGTTAATTTCTTTGAATTGTATTTATTAATTCGTAGATTACTGAGAGTGCTCTGTTTTACAAGCTTGTATGTAGAGCTTGTGGCAGCAAAAATTCAGAGAAAAACATGGGTATTTGTATTAATTGTATATTCTAGTAATAGTATCCGTGTTCTTGCAAATTTTATTGTTTTTAGAGAATTTAAAGTTGAAGCTAAAGTTAAAACAAAATAGAGAAAAACTTGATAATAATAATTTGGGTGTTCGAAAAAAAGCTAAGAATCACTTTTACTACTCTCAAGAAACTTTCATTTATTTACAAAAATAAAAAAGAAGCTAGAAGCGGCAGTCAGAAGCATGTCCTTAGGTGTTTTAAGCTTGTAGCTTATTTAAGCTTAAATTTACTTTGGGAGTATTCGGAACTCAAGTGCTGAAAATAAACAATTTTCTGAAAAGTGCTTTTTTTAGGGTTCGTGAACATTCCCTATATCTCATCTCTAATGGCATTTATTTTTTTGGTAAATAATTCATTACTTAGTTGGACTTTGTTTCTTTTAGTTTCTTATGGCAAAGCTACATATATGTTGTCTTGGAACCCCTAAAGCACTTAACAGAGCATGTTCCAAGTATCGCTTATCTGTTTGTCATCATTATTTAAAAATAAAAGCTGCTAAAAGCTGCTAAAATTTTGTAACATTCACAGGCTACATATTGGGTGCTAGTTCCAATGCTATTAAGTGAAAACAGAGTCGGCGAGATGATGACGATTCTACAACTCACATTCTTGGTCCAGTTCCTCCCGAAAATCTATCACTGTTTTTGTCTAATGCGTGGAATGTGCAAGGTTAGGGGTTATATCTTCGGCACTGTCTGGTGGGGCTTTGCTCTTAATCTCATTGCTTACTTCCTCGCTTCTCAAGTACGCATAATTCCCACTCCATCAAGAGACTTTCCAATTGCGATTTTCTACTATTTATCTAATGAAGCTGTAAAAATATAGTACAAAGCTCAAAATTGGTATAGTAACTTCTATATTTCGGACTTTCGTCCTCTCCGGTGTCACTTTTCCAAATTTGGTCCTATAAGTTTCGAATATTAGCAATTTCATCGTATATTACATGTAGCATCTAAAGGGGAATGCACTTTTCCAGCGATTTTTTTTAATCAATTTCCAGATGATATAGGATTAGATTTCCAAAATATCATATTTACAGGATGAAATTATTTATGTTCTTGAGTATGGTTGTGGGGCATTATCATAAGTGCTTTTTTATGTTTTTGTGGCCCTTTTAATAGCTTTTAAGTGCGAATAAAGCACTGACCAAATATCACTATTGTTGTAGTAATTTGCGTGTCCAAATATTTACAGGCATTTGGAGGATACTGGTATGTTCTAGCCGTACGTCGTATAACGACATGCCTAACTCAACAATGCGATGTAAGAAGTTGCAATTTCTCCTTGTCTTGCTCGAGTAAAGTTTGTTATTATCCTTGTGGTAACAATATATTTACGTTGGCTAAAAAACCGATGTGCTTGGACAACAACGGGCCGTTTCCCTACGGAATTTATGAGTTTGCCCTTCCGCTCATGTGGAGCAATTCTTTCATTACCAAAGTTCTCTATTCAAACCTTTGGGGCTTAATGGCTCTAAGGTAAGCAATATAAAATATTCGTCATCCAACTTTTTTAACAAATGACAATCTTAGACGAGCCAACCTCTAGAATGCTCATGGTTTCCGGTGTTTCCTTTAATTAGCACTATGGGGAACAATCTTGAACCGACGAGCCAACCTCTAGAAGTCTTCTTTTCTATATGCACGGTGCTAGCCGGCTTGATGTTGTTCACCATGTTGATTGGAAATATTCAGGTCTTTGTTTTCATATTCTACTTTATTTTCGTCTTTCAATTATCCTTTAATTTGGTGTGCTAATCGGCTTTCATTTGCACGAAAAAAGGTGTTTCTACATGCAGTCATGAGGAGGAGAAAAATGCAACTAAGGTATCGAGACATGGAGTGGTGGATGAACCGCCGGCAGTTGCCAGCTCTTCTCAGACAAAGAGTACGTAGATACGAACACCAAAAATGGGAAATGATGGGAGGAGAAGATGAGATGGAATTGATCAAAGATTTACCCGAGGGGCTCAGGCGGGAAATTAAGCGCTATATTTGCTTAGATCTTATAAAAAAGGTACAGATTAATGATATAATCTTTAGGTCTTGCCAAGAACTTACTTATACTTGTTACTGCATGTTCCGTTGTAGGTGTCGTTGTTTCACAACTTGGATGATCTCATCCTCGACAACATTTGTGATCGCGTTAAGCCTCTCGTCTACTCTAAAGATGAAAAGGTTCATGGATTTTTACTTGAGGAAATTTATTACACTACAAAAACAATATGCCAACCAATCATTCACTAATCAATGGCCGAGTAGTGAATAATTAATGACTGATATGAAGTATGTGGGTTTTGGCAAGAGCTTTTTTATTTTTGCAAAATGTAAAGTAGAAGCTAAAATTGTAAAATGTTGGAGTTGCAAAACTGAGGAGTACTGTTTGGGAAGAAAAAAAAAAGTTCAAGAGAAAGTAGTTGAGAAGCACTTTTGTTACTCAAAACAAACTTCCACTTTTTAAAAAATCAACCCTGAAGTCAGAAGCTAAAGCTAAAAGTTAATTGGTTCTTTAATGCTTCTGACTTCTCGCTTATTTCTCTTTAAAATAAGTAGAAGTTGGTTGTCCAAACACTCCCAAAAGTGCTGAAAAAAACAGAGCACAAAAGCTTTCCCCTTACCTCCACTCCGTGTATAACATACTTATCCGAACAGATTATTCGGGAAGGAGATCCAGTGCAACGGATAATCTTCATCGTATGTGGACGAGTCAAGAGGAGTCAAACCCTAAGCAAAGGCACAATAGCTACATGCACATTAGAAGGTGGAAGCTTTCTAGGAGACGAATTAATGTCATGGTGCCTACGCCGCCCGTTTTTCGACCGGCGTCCGGCCTCATCTGCAACATTCACATGCACTAAACCGGTCGAAGCATTTGCTCTCGAGGCCGATGATTTGAGGTACATAACGGATCATTATCGATACCATTTTGCAAGCGAGGCCCTCAGACGAACAACGAGGTACTATTCATCCAATTGGAGGATGTGGGCTGCGGTTCGTATACAGCTGGGATGGCGGCGTTATAGGAGGAGGGGTGGCGGTCCGATGGTGGAGGATGGTGGTCCCGAGAGGCGGCTTAGGAAGTATGCTACCGTGTTTATGTCTCTTAGGCCACACGATCATCTTGCGTGAAAAACAGCTTCCAGTCATGACTTAGTGGAGTTGATCTGTACATAATAAAAATGTTAATGAATGAAAAATTGATTTTGTTTTTTTTAAAGATTTTTCAGGTGATAGTTATTATATTAATGGTTATTCAATTTTTATTTTCTTGCATTATTTACGTATTTGTGGTGGGAACTCTTAAACTATTTTTTTTAATTGAATGAGATAAAAATGAAAACTTAGAGAGCTTCCAAAGTAAAATTCTATTAATGTTAGTACTCTCAAATTAATTTTTTAAAATTTCTTTTTGGTTCTAAAATATTTATATGGGTCAGAGTCAGGCTTGATCATTTAGGTACAAATTTCTCAATTAATGAAATAAAAATAAAAAACTAAAGAGTTCTAGACATTTGTAACTAAAGTTTCATTACTGTTTAATTTTTTAGGGATAATTACGAAAACCCTCCGAGTTTAGGTCGTTTTTCAGAAAATACCTTGAAACATTACGAATAACCTCCTCCTGAGTCAATGATTTTTCGTTAGTTTTAGGGATATTCGTAATATTTTGCAAACATCAGTGTAATTTTCGTGATATTTTAAAATTTTAGTGTGTTTTTCGTGAACAGCGTAAAACTCAAGGGAGTATTCGTAACTGCCCCTAAACAAAAATTGCACTAATACAATGTCTGAAACGGGAAGAAAAGTATTGATCAGCTAAATCACTCTAGTTGAGACCCGAATCGATCAAATAAGTGTTAGTACGTTCTGAGTTAAGCTACTCTTTATTTCTTCGGAAACCACCATTCAAGCAATCTAACAAATGAATAACATCTTTGAAAATCATTAACAATTCTAAAAATTCTCCCCAAGAACCCAAGAATTCCATGCTTGTTGTCTTAACCAAACATCTTCCTTCATTGAAATCCAAAAAACAGAACAACAATTCTTGTGCACCAAACCTGCCCTTACTCGAGATGATCATGAGGCCGAATCGACATAAAGAACGCAGCATATTGCCTCAAACGCCTATCGCTATCCCCATCCGCACCACCCGACTGCCACATCATAGTTCGTCTTGTCCTCTCAACATACCGCCGCCATCCCAACTGGATATTGACAGCCGCCCACGTCCTCCAATTGGAAGAATAGTATCTGGCGGTGCGCGTTAGCCTCTCGTTTGCAAATTTGTACCTAAAGTGATCGGTTATGTACCTAAGATGGTTTGAATCAAGAGCAAATGCTTCGGTGGACTCGATGCACGTGAACGTGGCTGAAGAAGCCGGAAGCCGGTCTAGGAATGGGCGGCGGAGGCACCACGAGAGAAGCTCGTCCCCGAAAAAGCCTCCCGGCTCGAGTATGCTCGTTGCAACCATTCCTCTGCTGAGGTTTTGGCTGCTTTTGACACGGCCACGAACGATGAACACGATTCTCGGAACGGGGTCGCCCTCTCGTATGATCTGTGTTTTTACCATCGAATGTGAGATTGGGAAAGTAACTATTTATGGCAAAATTGCAAAAGAATAGGTGAAGTACGGTTTGCAGGTAAACTACTGCAAAATCTAAACTTTAGCTTGCAAAAAGCAATAAGCAAAAGTTCGGACCAAAATTGCCAAATTTTGAAAATGGGGACAAACTTAAGAATTAAAACTCGAAATGGGCTAAGTTACAGAACGATATTTTGCAATTTCGTCCATGATTTATCATTTACAAGAGCATTGGCGTTGCGAGGAAGACATCATACCTTTTCATCTTTGGAGAAAACGAGGGGCTTAACGCGGTCACATATGTTATCCAAGATGAGATCATCCAAGCTGTGGAATATAGGTACCTGGAGATGTGCAAATCCAATTTAGTGCAAATTTCATCAATATCTGGTTTAGCATGTCTACATGTTTAAGTATAGATCTTCGATTATTATAAAGTCGCTCCTAGAGAACACGACTTCGATATAGTGCGCTTAATCTTTTTTCTCCATCTGTCCCGAAACTGAGTCCAGTTCAACCTAACAAGAACTTTCAGATGAGAGTTGAAACGATGCGACTTATGTGTTCCTTCACACTATACTAAATTTGAAAATAAACACCATTTTTGGAAACGAAATCATTACTAAAATACATATATACATATATTGTAAACTTTGTTTACCTTTTTAATTAGATCGAGGCAAAGAAAGCGCTTAATGTCCCGTCTAAGTCCCTCGGGCAAGTCTTGAATCAATTCCATCTCGTCATCGCCACCCATAGCAGTCCATCTCTGGCGTTCATAACGGCGAACTCTTTGTCTCAGTTGCAAAGGCAGTTGTCTCCGTCTCATCCACCACTCCATATCTCCACACCTCAACTGCATTTTCCTCTTCTTTGCCATAACCGCGTGCAAAAATACCTGTTGCGAATCATAATTGCCGACTCAACATTGTACCAACTTTTTTAATCAAGTTTAATATGAAAATGGGAGCTTTGTGATTCCTATTTACCTGAATGTTACCAATTAACAGAGTGAACAGCATCAGACCACTAAGCACAGTGACTATACTGAACACCACTTCCAACCAGTGACTCGTCGGTTCCAAGTCGTTGCCGAAAGTGCTGAAACCAATAGAAAAGTTGAAAGTAAAGTTACCATTTATCAAGTCTAAAGAGCTGTAATATAATGTCAATTACATCATCACTCCTTCGAGATTGTAATATAACTGTCATATTCCAGTTGGTACCCCGCAAGTTTGGAAAAGCTACAAAATACTCCCAAGAAATATAGAAAATTACACAAACCTCCCCTATCATTTTGGAGATCTTAACAGGTACACCCCTGGTATATGGTGGTTTATGTCATCTTAAACATTTGTAGGTAGTGTTCAGTAAGTTTTTCCTTTTTATCAAATTTTAAAAATTGAGCTCGATCGAGCTCGAAATGACTCGACTCGGTTACAACACTATTCAAAATGCAGTGCCACATAATTAGTTAATTACCTTAGAGTCATCAATCCCCAAAAAATTGGATAAAGAATCTTCACGGCAATGGAGTTGCTCGACACGACGGGTAGAGCCCATTTGTATATCCCATAACGGAATGGCCCGTTGACATCCAAACACAACGGCTTTCTGAGCACAACCGTCGAGTTCCCTCCACACGGATTGTTCAATGTCTCAGATGGCATTAGAAACTGGTAACAAACCTCCTCCGAGCATGACAAATACAAATCCTGACACGTACCAGTTCTCTCACATTGTTGCTTCAGGCACGACGCCACCCTCTGGATAGCAAGAACATACCAGCACCCACCAGCAACCTAAAAAGTTAAAACATTAATTAGGTAATGTTTGCAAACACCAGAAAAAGCTTTTTGTGCTTTCGGCTTCTTTTGAGCACTTTGAGAGTACTATTTCAAATACCAACTTCTACTTATTTTAAGCATAAATATAGTGGAAGTGAGAAGCATTTAAGCATAAAAGTTAGAAGTTGATTACAAACACTCAAGTACAACTCTTTTGTGCTTTTCGTTTTTTTTCTTCTTTCCAAACTTTCCTTGCTTGTACTACTACTGCATTTTACAACTTTTCTTTCTGCTTTAGCTTCTTAAAAAACAACATTAAGTTTTTGCAAACACCCCTTAATGTAACATTTTTGAGACAGTTTTTGGAGCACAGAAAAGGATCGGAGTTGAGTTTGTGTGCTTACATGAGAAGCAATGAAGTATGCTATGAGATTGAGGGCGAAACCCCACCAAATGGTGCCGAACAGATAACCGGTCACTTTCTGCATTCGTCTCATCAAGTATAGAACATGATAGACCTTAGGTAGGAATTGGAACAAGAAGATGAGAAGAAGAATTGTCATTATAAGCTTTATTTTCTCCTCTTTGATCAATCCCGGCACGACTAACCAAAACACGGCCTGCAAGAAACCCGAAAAGAAACAAAAAGCGTGTTAGGATCGAACGCATATTACTCGACCAAAATCTATAACTGTCGCAAATCGCGCAATTTCATTTCGTTAAACATTTCACAACAGATATCATTGTATCTCTTTTACCATTACTTGATTTCTAGATACTATACAAAAAAAAATGTTCTTTCACTATCATGTTGTTATGGTGACGGCTAAATATTTTGAATTATTAGTGACAGATCTCCAAGTGTCCCTGCAACTAAATCCCCGCGTACCTAACATTCCTAACTGATTTAATCATAATTTTTCAGTTTTTTAATCCGTATATCGCCAGGGAAAATCTGTTTTCATACACAGAAGAGTGTTCAATAAGGTCCGGTTGATGCTAGTCTCTTCTCCACTGATTATAAAGCTACTAATTATAGTTTTATTTTAATTATGAAAATACTTAAAATCTAAAATCAGAATCTAAATGCTTTTGGATTTTGGATTATTTCTACTTAAATTTAGGAGAAATTGGGAGTATTTTGAACCCAAAATACTGAAAAAATCACTTCTAACAGAAGTGATTTTTTTAGAGTTTGCAAACACTCTCTTAATTATATAAGCTTGGGATTAAAGTTTCTTAACCTGAGGAACTGGAAGAATCACAAAGACATCAAACCAAAACCCCTTTAGTGACCGCAAATAGTGACCAGCAATCGCACGAGCGTCCCACACGAGTTTGCCACACCCCACAACCAGCGATTCCCTCGACACGTACGCCAGCCTGAACTGCAGCCACAGATGGACCAAATGCACCGCGTCCAAGCACGTGCGGAGCACCGTCACCACCGCCGCAAGTCCACCGTCCATGTACAGGCACGGCGGAGAGCCTCTGCGGCCTATCGACAGTGCGTAGAAGAACAGCGGGTCCACCGCCAGCGCCATCCCACGCGCCAGCAAGAACGCTCTGTTCCACCGCTGCACTCGCTTGCTCCGTGGGTCCAATACGCCGCCGTAGGAAGGACGCCGCCGCTTTCCGCCGGGTTTGGTGGTTCCGGATTGCGGGCCCGGCCGGTTTTTTATGGGGATCAATGAAGAGCCGGCGGTAGCCTCCCACTCCGGCTGGTTGGTTTTGTCGCAGCTGGTGGAGTGGAAAGCGGGGACGCCGACCTGAGTGCATGCGTAGCATTCGCCGCCGGGGGAGAAATGGTTGTCGTCGCTTTCGTCGCTGTTGTCTGTTTCGACCGAATCTCGCCGGAATATGCCAAACCACCTGCAACCCACATAACGTTTTCGCAGAATTACTAATGGGATTCAGCAAATTTGAATTTATACAGTCCAGAATAGCTTAAAAATCATCGGCGATACGAAATTAATATCAGAAATATTGCAATTTAAACCTGTATTAATTAAACAAAGCATGAAATGGGCTTAATCTTACACCATAATTCATAAACATCCAAACATTACAGACATATCTCCAACTTTCTTGATTATTATATTTATCTTAAAAAAACAACAAAATTAAAATTAAAATTAAAATTAAAACCTTGAGCAGGAGAAATGGAGGTCTGGATTCTCAGAAGGCATCTTGGGGAGAAGGAAACCATTTAAACCACTTAATAAATGAAGAATATATAAAAAAGGAAAAGAATTGGAGGCCAGAGATGAAGATGGCCGATTGCTCTAGCATATAAAGGGGTGTAAGTGTAATAATTTCATCTTGTTTGTTTTATTACATGAGTTGTCGATGATGATAAGTGCAGTGAAGATTGTGGAGATTGGAGAAGAAGACAGAAAGGGGTTGAAAACTTTGTTTGTCGGATTATTGTGAAGATTACTGATAGCACATGTATGAGCATGAACAAGTTTGTCGATGTTGATTATTATGATGATCAATACATATGCGGCGTCTTCATAATAATCTGTGTTTTAATTTCCATTTTCTAGCTTTTTAATCAACGTCACAACCTCGTAAAAGATCAAACAAAGTATGATATAATAATGATCAGTTAATGTATCAAAAAGTATTACACAGTTATCCGATTTGGTATTAGTTTTTGGGAAAAAAGATGATTAGATGAGTATATATATCCAATTTTGCATAGATTTAGTAATCTCGCCGGAAATAGTTACGTGACCACTTAAACTTGGGCAAAAATAGTTCCATTTTTTAGCGAGATTGTGTAATTCTGGTAAAAAACATGGATTTAACTGCAAAATAGTAACACCTGCTGGATAAAATTGCCAAACTAGGGGATCCTAATTTTGCTTGCATCATGTTTAATTGCTCGTTAACTAAATAATAATTCAACCACACAACAAAATATCACCAATAATTATCAATCCTTCGTCCTCATTTTCTTGAAAAACATCCATGTCACCAAGTACTTAATGGCAGTACTGTATGAGAAGACAAGTGCCATCCATGATCCATCTCCACTTGCTCGAACCATCAATTGACTCAGACATTTAATTTCTTTCTAAAGTTTCTTATTAACCACAAAAATGAATATCTTATACATGTGAACACGTAAATTGCACAACACGACATAGAAGTGGACACAACAGAATCGTACGATATGATGGAATTTTTAGAAGTATTCATACATCATAACATTACATATATACGCACTATATACATATAAATTTACATTTCACACAATCACACATTGTCACATACCGGTATGATAAGAATACTTATTATATTATGAAGTGAATTAAATTCATTTCAAAATAGGATAATAGGATACTGATCAAGTTAGGCCACATGACTTTTCCTGGTGAAAACAAATTAAGGCGTATGATCAAAAAAACATAGAATCCAATATTATTGATTCATCTTCCTAGCTACTTGAATGATATAAAACCCCACCACCCCCTCACCACCACCACAAGAAAAAAGAAAAAGAGAAAAGGAAAAAGATTTGAAATGTTATATAATATTTGGCTGGTTTGGTACAATTTCTTGAAAATTAGTTTTTTTTCAAGAAAATCGTAATTAATATATAATAATGAATTGAATATCCTAGCTAGCGATGAGATATGATTATGATTGTGAAATGTGAAGGCCCATGCAATTTTGTCACCAAACTCAGAGACGTATGAAGAGTAGTGACTGTGGGAGTCGTAGACTATGATGTACATGTGGCCTGTTCCACCTCAATAATTCTTCAAATCATATTTTCATAAAATCTCGTGTTCGAATATTTGGAAACACAGTTATCATTAATAGAAAGAGTTTTGTACTTTAGTAGTCGATTCGGCTCAATTCATATAAATTAGCTTTGAAAAAAAAAACATAATATAGGTATCTATCACTTCAGAGAAGTTGGCATATTTTCTATCGGGCCCTTTCTTATTCGATTTTCGGAAGGTATGATTATGTGATCAATAATTATTAAGTTATTGAACATTTTAGTAGTCCAGAAGGAAAATGATTAAAGATGTAATTAAGGTAATGTTAAATCAAGGATGATATATCAAGAATTTCCATTTTAGAAAATAAGATATAAAACTAAATTATTGTTTTAAAATTAATGAAAATATTTAAATTTGATTTTATATATAAGAGTTTAGAGGATTTGATTGTCCCTATTTTTCAGGTATAATTTGACGTCAAAATCAAATTCTGATTAGTATTGAAAATGAGAATTGCGGTCAAGGACAAAATTAAAAGGAGCCTAGCTACAAAATTCGAGGTCCAATATGGCTATAGTAGTCATACATTCGAGTATTCTACATACAAAAAGAATAAATAAATAAATAAATATATATATATATATATATATATAATATAAAAATATAATCTAGAAAGAAAAAAAAAAGAAACTAGGGATTTGGGGTCATGTATATATAGTTTTTACAAATCCGGGGATTGGGTATTTTATAATATTGATTAAATAAAAGGTATAAACTATAATCTTTCTTTTTGAAAATGTAAGTTAATTAATTTTTTTCTCCTTATATAGAGAGGTGGTTTGAGCAATTAATTTCATAAATATATAGAAGAATGTTAAAATCTCGAACCAAAGTAAGCATAAGGAGCAATTTATAAAACTTAATCAATGTATAAAAAAAATTTAGTCACAATTTCCTAAATTTCTAAAAAATCTAGATAGCTTCGGAAAGGCGATTTCCAAGAACTTAAGTGGAAATTGACTTCGAAGTTGTGCTTAATTTAGTGACTAAAGATATTTCTCAAGATCATCCGCTATGGTACATCATTAATGATTGTCGGAGTTTGCTTCACAAGCTGTGGGAGATTAAGATTGGACATGTCCGTCGCTCGGGTAACCAATCTGCTCATGCTATAGCTAGAATGGGATATCATTTGAGTGAACCCCTAAGAATTTGGGAAGAGTCATTGGAAGAATTTGGAGGTCTTGATGATCTAGTTAGTTAGGCTGTTTTTTCGCCTTAGAACCGTGATGTACCAAAAAAAATCTAGATGAAAAATAAATAATGTGAATTTTGTAGTATATAATTTAATATTTGTGAGGATTGGGTAGAATGTGAGAAGACAAGTGGGGTCTTAATGACAGGGACATAATTGTCCTTTTGCCAATTCCGTACACTACATAAGACATTTACGTACGTGACTACGTACATTTATTTTTCCTAATTTTAGCTGTACGTATGTCATTGTCGCCTTCTAGAACAAACTTGAGAATGTTGAATACGTATTTTATCTCCTTTTTCTATTTTATAGTTTATTTTAGTTGATAGTTGAATACGTAATTTCAACTTCCAAATATTATTTCCAATTTTAGTATTATTATGGTTTTTTATTTTATTTTTGTTTAATTTGGAATTACACTTCCCAAAATGTTCATTAATTTGTTCTCGTAAATTTTGAAATATGAAATATTTGTGGATCATTTTGATTAAACATAGCATTTGATTTGATAATATTTTTGTTATTTGGGCCGTCATAATTTTTTGGCCCAATACGTTTTGATTGACTCATTGACAAAAAGGCCCAAAATGACTTCTTCCTTCCCACTCCTTAGAACCTTATATACGCCGTCGTATTGCTGTTTTCTGTCGAAAAAGATCTTTTTGAAAACAACCCTAATTGCAAGTTTTTTTTGATAAAAAGGAGCGAGGACGACCCAGAAAGATATTCCGGGTCTTTCCTGACCCGGAAACGAACCAGACGGGTCAACAGTCAAAAGGCAGTTTGAGGTTAGTTGAAGCTCTGCCCCATAACTCGCAAAGCACCTAAAAGCCAGTGTCCACTGAAGAGAGAGGAAAAAATCGCAAGCTCGTTTTCGTCGTTTCTTTTCCTCCGATCTCGCTTCATCAATCGGTAAATCGGTGTTTCTCAATATTCTTTTTAGGCTACTTGATATGATGTATTTTTCCCCCAAAGTTTTGCTGTGTAATAATGGTTTTTATGTTTTCCAATTTGTTGAAGTTTTAAAATTGAGATCGGGTATGTAGGCGGTGTTTCTGAAGAACTGATGATTCGGTATGGATTATGTTGTCTTGCGAATTACTGAAAATGTCTGCTGATTATTGAGTTTTGAACCCAGTTTGTGATGTTTCGATCTAAGCTTGTTAAATGAGTTAATTGCTTTTAGGATATTCTGTGATTCTGGTGAAAAAGAGAACCAACTAAGCTAATTTGATAAACTAAAGACATTCACGGAATATATGCTTAAGGAGACCACCTAGGCTAATTAGGTTCAGATTTTGTTGTAAGCATCTTTTCAATCCGCTTGAATTTAGAATTAAGCTGAGGTTTAAAATGAAGATGTAAATTGAAAATTGAAAAAAGACGGAAAAAAGGAAGAGAAACTCTACGCATGTTGTTGAGTGAATTTGGGAGAAAATGATAGGAGTTCATAAATCAATCTTACATTTCTCAATGACTATTCATTTTACCTTCTCTTTTCCTTTTCCCCTCTTAGGACCTAATGTGGATGTGAAAAAATATCTACAAGATGTGGAATTGTGCATCCAATTGTATAGCTGGAAGCAAGGGGCTGAAGAACGATATCAGAAAGCCTGCACAAAATCCGATGGATTGCTCAGACGATGAAGGTTCTTCCATATCCAGTAGAGAAGAGGGTTTGGAATGCCCAATATGTTGGGAATCATTTAACCTTGTTGAAAACATACCCTATGTTTTATGGTGTGGGCACACATTATGTAAAAACTGCATTTTAGGACTACAATGGGCCGTTGTCAAATTTCCCACTTTACCCCTACAGCTCCCACTCTTCATATCCTGCCCATGGTGCAACCTACTGTCACTCCGTTTGATTTATAGAGGACACCTCAAATATCCGCGTAAGAACTTCTTCCTTCTTTGGATGCTCGAAAGCATGAATGGTGATAGAGTGAAATCTCATTCCACTAATTGTGAGGATCATCAGACAATTTCTCCAAAACCCACAGGAAGTAATTTCAGGAGAGGGCAAAACAGACATCATTCTGAGCCAAATGATTCTGTTCATGATGGTAATCAGTTAAATGGCTCTTTTGGAATTGAGAGATTGCATTTAACCCTCACAAAGTCGCTCATTTTCTTTATCCATTTGACAGCAAAATTCCCGTTGGTTGTAATGTTTCTTGTCATCGTTTTGTATGCAATTCCGGCCAGTGCTGCAATCTTGGCCCTGTACATACTCATCACGGTTCTCTTTGCTCTTCCGTCTTTTCTCATTCTATACTTTTCGTATCCAAGTTTGGATTGGCTCGTGAGAGAGATAATCACATGATATTGTCTTTCGTGATTGAATGGAACAATGGAACAGTCTTTATTTGTTGTAGGGATAAATACCAGGAAACCCCCCCTGAGGTTTTCAAGAATTACAATTCCCCCCTGAGATTGGCTTCAGTTTAACATCTTTCACCAGACGTCATTTTTTTTTGTGAATTGTAATTTAGTGAAGCCGCGAGGTGCTTTTTGTAATCGGGTCTTACCTCTTGTTGGGGGGGGTGGATTCGTAATTATAAATTTATTGTATTGGAGTGTAGTATATTTCTGGCTAGAAATGTGTCATCTGTATATAGTGATAGTAGCTATAGCAAATGAATGTTGAACCGAACTTGATTGTATCGGATCTTGCTTCTATGAATAATAATGGTTTTTATTTTATTTTTTGGAATTAAGGTTGTAAATTTGTACTGTATTCAGATTTCAGAAATATGAAACTGTTATCTTTATCTTCTTCTTAAATCATTAATGTCACTTCTTCTAGAAGAGCAATTTGAACACATCAAAATTCACTAATGGTGAATTGTTCTTGGAAGGTGATGAATTGTTGCATTTGAGTTGTGATACACAGCGTTACAACTTAAATTGAATTTTTAGAAGTATTCGTGTATTTATGTGCTTTCACATATTCATTTGTGAAACAAGACCCTGAAACCCTGGAAAAAGGGAAGGAAAATAATAAAAGTTTTTGGTAGGAGTTGATATGAAAAAAGTCTAGATCTCATAAAGCAAATAGACTTTATGTTATGAGTTATGACATCCTAGTAGACATCCAATTGAATTGTAAAGTGTTAAAGTTATATACAATGATATCACAATTCAAATTTTCTTTTTCTTTTTTTGTAAAAATTGCATTATGATTTAGTGATTCTTAATAAATTTAAAAGCAAGTGTTCTTATGATTCTTATCTTGATTAAAACCTTATATGAATTACCAAAACCTAAATAGATTCTATAAACCTAACTTGAATATATAAAATCTCATAACTATTAAATTTGAATTATCACCATTTCTTTTGTTATGTTGGAATGCAAAATAACAAATATTCCTAATACTCAAAACATTGACCGAGTTAATTAGGAATTTAGGATCTATATTTTTCAATGCAATCCAATTCATATCGATCCTCTATATATGGCACAATTCAGATATAGTATAACAATTGAAATATATGACCTATCTAAAAGTTTTTCTAATTTTGAGCATCTATAGAAAATTAATAAATTATACATAAATCAGTTTTATTTAAGTATCCCAATAGTTATTTCCAAGATAAATCGTCACCAAAAAAAGGAAAAAAATAAAATAAAATAAAATAATTAAGCTTATATAGCTTGATTCGAGATTCCCACCTTTTCCACAACTCTCTCTCTCACACACACACAAAGACGCAATAAACTTCCATTTCCGTGCCTGATTCTTTAACAAAACAGAAAACGAAAACGAAAACTCACGCATCAAACCTCTCTTCTGCAGAAATCATCTGCGAAGAAATCCTTACTTTGCACATTCTCTCCCATATACACATATACAGATATATACATGTACATTTGAAAAGGAAAATACGATCAACTTAACGAAAAATTCATAGAAAAAGGTGGGTTCTTCTTGTTCTTCTGATTATTGATTATTTTTTTATATGTTTCAAGATGATTATCTGCTTATTTCTGAACCCTTTTCGCTTCCCTTTTTGGTATTGAGGAAAATAGAAAATGGGCTCTTCAAAAAAGAAGGTTAGGATATGATTATATGAAGAAAAGTTTCGGTTTCTTTTATGCCCTTGTTAAATGCGACGATGAAGAATCGGTTTTTTTGTGTTGATTAGATAGGGATTGTCTATTTTTCTCAATTTCAGGATATGGGCTTGTTGAAAAGGTTGTCTTTATGTAAAGCCATGAAAATCATGTTTTTATTGTTTATCATGTTCCCCTGTTTCAGGAAAAGGGTTTTCAAAATATTGGTTTTCTTGTTGGGATTATATGATCATTGGTTAAGTGAACATCGTATTTGTTGTTGGCTCTCTGTCAATAGCTTTCCTCATTGATTTGTCTTTAGTTCTTTGGAAAAGGTATGGTTTCAAAGTTGTACAACTCTCTTTGCAGATGTGTTTTTGATGATCAGAAGATGATTAGAAGTTCTATATTGTGCAAATCTTGAATTTTGTTAGAACAAATAAAGAAAAGAAAAGCAAATCTTAAATTTTGTATATGGTTTTTCTTCTAATCTCCAGTTTAGAGGCCATTTTCGGGTTTTATAACCTTATTATTAGAGATGCTGTCCTGTTTTATAGTTATAGTCGATTGAATCACTTAGTCTGCCATCATCTTTCTATCATTTTAGCCAATTGAATCATGTTCTTCAATTCTCTGCAATAGTTATATGAAAGAAAAATAAAGAACCAATCAATCATTTCACTCACTAATCTTTATCTTGAACTGTCTTTGCAATGAAATTCAGCTTATCTAATTTTCATCTTTTATCTTCTTCATGCTTCCCCATAAAGATTTTATTCAAAATCTTGATAATCTGAGATGTGTTTGCTCTTTTGCAGGATTATTGGATCACAATTTTCTTCTTCAATGGTCAAGTTTCATGGCTGAAGAAAAAAATCCAGATCCACAACTAATTGATCCTTCAAAAACCACTTTCATCAGCAAGAACACGTTCGGAAGCTCTGTTCATCTTAATCGAAGGGCATCGATTGCATCCTGCCATTATATTAGGGACAATCCAAGAAAATGGGACAAAAATGTCAGAAGATATTCAACCATACTAAAACCCGATTTTTCAAACGTAAGCAACTTCATCGTCCCTCATTATCTCAGAGCTTCCATGGGTTCTTGTCACGATATATGTAAATATGGGAGACGACATTCGTGTGAAGAGAAGCCTAAAAAACATCCTATCAAAATCACTTCTCCTTCAATTAAGCAAAAGAAGGAAAAAGTTTTTAAAAACCACCCTTCTGTAGATACCAAGAAAACTTCCCATTCTTTGAAGCCTTTTATCGTTTCCAAATACTACTCGCCCAAAAGGGCACCTTCATCTGGCCCCGCTTTGCAAAACGACGTGTCGAAATGCTATTGGCCGAAACCCAAAACACCCTCGGGTGATAAAACTCATAACCCAAGGCAAAAGTACGTGGTGAAGAAGTCTTTTGTTGTTTCGAAATGCAGCTCCCCTAAACAAACACCACCCTCGGGGGCAACAACGTCTTTTCCTAGGCAAAATGGGCATTTTTCTAATAACAAGACTCGTTTTTCGCCGAATTCAACAAGTCGAAAGTCCTTTTCGTCCTCTCCCCCGGAAGTTATAAAACGGGAGATATTATCTCCAGTTAAAAAAGTCAATAGTCCGGTGAGAGGAATCAACTCTAACGACAAGAAAATGTCAAGAATGGTTAGAAAGTCAAAACCAGTTTCTTCATGTAAGAATTCGGACGGAAAAACGGGACAAAAGAATGATGTGAAAAATGGGACTTTATCTGCAAAGAATCCGTTGGTACCTCGTGTTGCTATGTTGCCCCCTAAAACTTCTGTCACTAAGAAACCTTTCCTTAAAGCAAGAAAAGGTGGGGCCCTCAAATCCTCGCCTCCCACGAAGGATCGAAATGGGAGATCCAACGGTAGAGATTCTGTGAGAAAATTATATGTTATCAAGAGCAGTGAAACCAAGAAATCTCCATCTTCATTGCTTCGTGAAAAGATCGAGCGTCGTAATGGTAATGAAATGGATGAAATTGTCTGTGAAAAGATTGTATCTATTGATATTGTCAAGGTACAACCCGTGAAAGATGATCAAAAGTATGATGAGATTGGCGAGCTACAACCAGTGAAGCAGAATCAAGATAAGAATGAGGAAATGGGAACACAGAACAAAAATGCAGAAGATTCTGCCTCAGGTGGCCTTGAAAAAGCAGGACTCTTGTTGTCAGATGAAAAAGCTGATGACAAAAAGATGATAAAGTGCAGTTTTGATGAAGCAACAGATGTGGAGATAGTCAAGGTACAACCCGTGAATGCAGAGTCTTCAGCTTCATTGCCTCATGAAGCAGATTCAAAGGTACAACCCGCGAAAGAGAATCACAACAAAACTCAAAGAAGGGGCAAATCGGCAATTTCACAAGACAAATATAGCCCTCCCGTGAAGCTAAAGTTCAGGCGTTGCAAGATAATCGAGCTTCAAAATGATGACAACAACTTTCCAAGAAGACTCAGGTTTAGAAGATCATCAAGAATTTACTATGACACAAAAGATGATTTTGCCCCTGACAACAAAAGGTCGCTGCTTTCAAGGAAAAGTCGCGTGGTCGTTTCTGAAGATAAATACATATCTCCCACGAAGTTGATGAGGAGCAGCGAAAGGTTTGTGCACCCCCATACGGAGGATAATCCCCCACGTAGACTGAGATTTGGACGACTGAGATTCGTTGTGGCTGATCAAAACAGGAAGAATGATGATTTTTTTAGGAGGAGAAGCTTTAAGAGAAGTGGAAGCAAGGATGATTTAGCTGGTTGCGAGTTTTCGTCTCGAAGATTTATTTTAAAGCACAGAAATAGTTGGCAAAGGAAGGAAGATAACAGAGTGTTGTTTAATAATGTGATTGAAGAAACTGCTAGTAAGCTTGTCAAAAGCAGGAAGAGTAAAGTAAAAGCTTTAGTTGGAGCTTTTGAGACAGTTATCTCTCTTCAAGAACGTTAACTAGCTGTGAGAAATCAAGTAATTGTAATAATTCTAACTTCAGTTGGAGACAGTTATCTATATCTTCAAGAACATTAGCTGAGATTTCAAGAATTGTAATAATTCTGTAACTTTTTTTTCCAGACATTACAAATGATTGTCTCTGGTTTTGTTCAGCTGATAAGTTAGAATTATAGAACTTCTTGGTGGGATTAGCTATCAAGAAGTGACAATTTTCAGGGTTTTGTCTTGTTTTCAAGTGCTTCTATATGTAATATGATTATAATGGTGATTCTTGATTTTGCTATGGATTCTTTTTTTGTTTAAATCGATCTTTTTACTCATTAATTGAACTTCAAATTATGGATTTGAAATTACTGTTGTCATTTCAATTCTGACATTAAAAAAATTACTAATATCTTAGGGATTCAAATTATTTTTGTATATTGCTTAAGGACTAACATTAAAAACAATTAATACTTTAATTAAAAATCTTTAATTAATTAGCAACTCTCTAATTATGAAGAAGACGGCCGTTTGTTCTCTTCCATGCATATTGCTTCACTTCGACACTTCTGCCAAAAAATATGAACGACCAATAGATGAACGACACGTCAAACAAGAAACCATCTGTAAATCCCACGTCAAAAACTCAGCAATTTCAGAGAATTAAATGATTTGTTTGTTCCTAAGGTTATATGACAGGCCTGTAGCTTTAGCATCTACCTGATATTATATATTTAAACTTTTTCTTGTTCTAGATACGCAACTCCTAAGCCCTTCTCTTTTACACCATAAAATCCCACTAAATCTCCATGCTCAAGATTGATTTTTTCTTTAATGGGCCGACACGAAATTTTATAAACCGGTAAAGTTTCCTGCATTTCTTGCTTGTTATGGGGAAGTTTCTCAATGTTTATTTACACTTTAAAATTTGCGTTTAATCCCTAAATATTCTTGTTTCTTTGTGGTTCATGCAGCTGAACTTGGGGACGCATGCGTTTGGATTGAGGTTAGAATTTCTGGGTCTTGATGTTCAAGTTTTTCATGATCTATTGTGTGCGTTTTCGAAATGAAACACTTTCTTCATTAGTTTTCTGCAAGTTGAATTTGGATTTTTCATTTTCAGAGTTATTTAGACTGTTCGTGGAGGATGATTAATCCTGGTTTAGTTAGAGTTATGTGAAATTTTGAGTGGGTGTTTTTAGTAATCCGTTGATAAGAATGCATGATATGAATACAGTTTAGGTTTAATTATGAATTTAAACTTCATTTAATGAAATTTGTTCTCTCTTTGTGTTATTAAGATCCTCATTTCAAGATTCTGTCTCTGGAGTGGCTTCTTGGTTGATCTTTTCCTTTCATCTCTAAATATCTTACTATTTTTGTAGTAATTTTACTCAATTGTAATTTCAATGTTATCGGTGAAAGTGGTTACTCATATATCTGAATGTTATATTGAAGATTATTGCAAATTTCATGTATAATATTTTGTAGGGTTAATTACATCTAGCCCCCTTATGCTATTATGTAATTACTACTCATACCCCATTTTTGAAAAATATTACGACGAACACCCCACAAGTTTGGAATATTACCTCCGATCACCCATCAAGATTGATCTCGGAGGTCATATTTCAAACTCGTGGGGGGTTAATTGTAATATGTTTAAAAAATGGGGTACGTGTAGTAATTAATGAATCTCGTGAGGAGGCTAGATGTAATAACCCTATCTTGTGAAACAGTTTATGACAATGTCTGTTTTATGAACCAGGTAAAAAAACCATGATCGTAACAAAACAATACCGTTGCATACACTCATCAAGCTGTGTATGCACAAAAGGCCACCTATCCGAAGAAATCCTCTTCTTAGTCTTCAACCACTTAAATTGGAACCCTAAATTGATCGCTTCCCTTTCTTGTACATGCAAATGGTTCGACGACCTCTCCAAACGCGTCCTTTGGAAAGAATTCTGCAAAACTCGAGCTCCCAGAATGATGCTCGATTTACAATCAAGTGGCAGCCACAGTGTAGACGGAAATTGGAGAGCACTTGGAAAGCTTCTCATATACTGCTCTGGCAGTAGCAAAAAGGGTCTGTTCAATAGCAATAAAATCTCAGGCCATTTTGTGTACAGAACCCGCTTTTCAAGAACTTCTGGAAAGAGCTTTTTGTTGCCGCAATGCAGGACGGATGTTTTGTATGTTTCTGACCCTTGTGAGCATCTCGATCAAGGCGACGACGGCGATTTGGGATTTTTTCGTGGGATTTTTAAGTCTTTCGGGAGTTCGAAAGTGAGGAAATTGCTTATAAAGAGGAGCGCTCCTCTGCATCAAAGTGAGGTATGTCCCTATTGTAAGGCAAAGCTTTGGAACATGGTGGCGGCTAAGATGGTGCCGTCAAGCGCCAGCTGTCGGCTGGGCGCGTATGAGGATTGTGTAGAGTACTGGGTGTGTCTTAATGGGCATGTTCTTGGGGTTTGTACGCTTTTGCCATTGTCGGATTCAGATGAAGGGTCGGAAGAGTGAGTGTTGTGGTGAATGGACAGGTATGAGAAAGAGTTAGCTTTTGTTTATGATTTTTTTTTTCTTGAATGGATTGAACAACATGTATATATTACAAATTAATCCCTCTTGTTTACATCCACTACCCCTGAGGAGGTGTTTCGGTAATATATTACAAATTCAGCTGATTATAACTTCTTGTATTTGCTAGATACTGTGCTTTGCAAATGGTGTAAAGAATTCAAGCTTGTTCTTATTGTGGAAATCTTGCGGATGCTAAACGGAGAAGCAAGCATTTTGTAGTCAACATCATGCTATCTTTTCTTCTTATTCGAAGGCCGCAGAGTGCTGTTGGTAACCATTGTATCTTCACCATGGTTTCTTACACTTTCTATTTTGTATAATGTGTGACATTATGATGTAGAATTAACTGAGATGGGTGTTATTTGTAATATACGACTTAATGATTAATGATTCGTTATGCATCGAGTCGGCTTGCCTCTCAGGATTTTGAGTTTCTGGACTTGAGTTGCCTTTACATGTGTATTAAAAATTCTGTGTTTTCAGAGCTTGTAAAATGGCTTTTTAACTTAGAAAATCTGCAATACTTTTATTTCTAACATAAGCTCTCAAGCTAATTGAATTAAATGTTAGAAATAATTACAGTGATATACCCTGAGATTTTGGTGTAATTATAAAAAATACCCTAAGATTTGAATAATTACAAAAACAACCCCAACATCAAATGGGTATTAGAAAATTGAGAAGATGTTTTACAAGCTTAAACTGTGGCTAATTTTGATATTAAAAAAGGATTATCTAAATAAATATTAATTGCGAGGACAGCAATGTAACAATAAAAATACAGTTAAGCATATTTACCCTTGCGTGCCTAAACTCCTTTAGAATGAAGTAGACCTGAAAAAACTACCATCTCATACTAAATGAGAAAATCCTTAAACTAACCATTCGATATAGCTTAATCCTGACCGGTTCGATATCAAACACATGAAAATCCCGAATCCTCTCAAATCAAGTATCACAAGTATATCCTCATGCTGTCTGTGGAGACGCTTTTCGATCCTCAGAAGAAGCCGTATCCGAACCCGAGCCTGATTCCTTCTTTCTGAAGATAAGTTTCTGCTGAGGAAGCTGACCATTAGAAAAAGCTGTAACTTCTGTGTCTATTGATATAGTATCCTCATCTTTGAATTCTCCTCTCAAAATTCCCTTCGCGAGCTCATTTTCGATGTATTGTTGGATCACACGCTTCACTGGCCTAGCTCCATAGTTGGGATCATAACCGAGACTGCCGAGAAGTTGAATTGCAGCGTCGCTCACTTGAATCTTCATCTTTTTGTCTGCTATCCTTTTTTGCACTCTATCCAGCTGTTGAGCCACATCAGATTAAACTTGTCAGATCTTGATTGGGAAAAACTCGGGAAAAAAATCACTTTAGTACCTATCTCTGATAATTGGACAATTTTAGTCCCTAATTTCGTAATTTAGTTTCAATTCTCAGTCCCTCAAAGCAATTTCAGATAGAAACTCAAAAGGAAAAATAATATAAGTGCGACTAAGCATAATTTTAAGGGAATAATCGACAAGATGTAGTTTGTAATTGCACTTTAATAGTGCAACTATAACCTTCTGCTTATCTCTAAAGAAAATTGTTACCAGAGGCCAAATTTAGGGGGTGGTTGCGAAGAACTTGAGCTTTTGAAGAAGCTAGAATAGAAGTTAAACCAGTAAAATATCGTGATAGAAAAAGGCTGGAGTGTTTGGAAAGTAGTACAAATGCACTTTTAAATAATATAAAACGAACCTATGTGCTAGAAAAGATCCCTCATAACCGACTCCTAGCTCCTAGCTTATTTTGAGCAAATGCAACAAAACAAGACTCTGTTTCTACTTTTTAAAGCTAAAAGCAGAAAAATACTTCTTTCAAAGTTTGCAAAAACTCATTGGACTCTATAACATTAGGGACCAAAAACATTCCTATGCAAAATTTAGATTTCACAAGGTTTTTTATGAATTTATTTTTATAACAAAGGTTTTTATGGTCATTAGTCGTAAAAGGCTGGGTACAATTAACTCCATTTATATGTTATGTCTATCGTTTTCCTGTGTATTCTACCGAAAACTATATCCACAGACTAACTTAAAACACAATTATAAGATTAGGAACTAACATTTCCAGATCAAGTTTTGGGGACCAAGTTGAATTCAATTTAAACGTCAAGGACAACATCACAACCATATATGTAAAAAAACTAACCTGTAACTTAACAATACTGCCGATCTGGTCCCGATCCAATGGCTGAAACACAATATACTCATCCACACGGTTCATGAACTCGGGACGGAATATTCCCCTCGCCGCCTCCATCACTCTTCTCTTTATAGTCTCATACCCCATCTCACCACCATCTTCATCATCACTATTCAATATATATTGCGACCCAACATTTGAAGTCATAATAATAACCGTATTCGTAAAACTAACCGTCCTTCCTTGCGAGTCCGTCACTCTCCCATCATCCAAGATTTGGAGAAAAACATTAAAAACATCTGAATGCGCCTTTTCTATCTCATCAAACAAAATTACCGAATACGGCCTTCTCCTAACAGTCTCGGTCAATTGGCCCCCTTCCTCATACCCCACGTAGCCAGGTGGGGCCCCTATCAGCCTTGAGACGGCATGTTTTTCCATGTACTCACTCATGTCGATCCTCACAAGAGCTTCTTCAGTGTTGAATAAATACGAGGCAAGCGCTTTTGCCAGCTCAGTCTTGCCAACACCTGTTACATAAATAATTTTTATTTGTTGATTAAATATTTAATTTGAATTACAGGGAAATATTTTGAGCGAATTACATCTACTACCACTGAGGTTTTCCCTAATAATGATTTAGCCCTCTATTTCAGAAATTACAAACAACTCCCTCACATTTTACTTTATTACAAAAAAACTCTTTGAAGCTATACTACATGAAGCCAAAAAATGAAAATAGTAAACCTATTTCAAGGACTTTTTTGTAAAGAAGTGAAATTTCTGAGTTTTTTGTAATTTTTTAGAACAAAGTGTCTAAACTGCTATCAACTCAAACCTTAGGGCCAGTAGATGTAATTCGCCAAAATATTTTTTAACAGCACTGGGCAGATTTTTGGAGATAATGGTTAATTAGTGGCAGTTTTTAAAACCTCATGGACTATACAGCAATTTCTCAAACTAGAGGGATTGTTTTGTATGACATGAGGGTACCAAATGTAAATTCCTGATTAATTGATTAATATTCTTGTGTGACATTATTGCATCAAATTTTCAAGTTATTAAAAATATTCCAACATTACCTGTGGGGCCCATGAACATGAAGCTGGCAATCGGACGGCCAGGATCAGATAGTCCGGCTCGGGACCGTTGGATGGCTTCGGCAACGGCAGTGACAGCAGGGTTTTGGCCGATGACACGGTTGTGGAGTTGTTCTTCTAAGTGGAGGAGCTTTTCGCGCTCGGTTTGTTGGAGTTTTGATACAGGAATTCCGGTCCATTTGCTGACAATTTCGGCTATGTCGCTTCCGGAAACTTCTTCACGGAGCATGGATTTTCCAGACTTCATGTACTCGTCTAGCTCCTTCTCGGCGGTTTCGAGCTGGCGTTGGAGGGAATTTAAGCTCCCATATTTTAGTTCTGCAGCACGGTTTAGGTCGTATTCCCGCTCCGCTTGCTGGATCTCCAAGTTTACTCTGTCAATCTGTTGAAAGATTTGTTAGGACTTCGAAAAATCAATCGATTAGTTGTTTTGTTTTATTTCTGATTACATAATCCAGAAGAAACCTTGAAGTCATCCATGTAAGCTCCAGATAAATGCATGTAAATATGTGAAATTAAATATATTTTTTTCCTTAAATTATGATAAATATATAGACGATTTTTTCTTGAATTTTCATGAAGAATCCTATGTATGCTTAGTAATTTAGTTTATAGTTTAACTTAACAATTTTTGTTATTTAAAATATACTTTTTGTGTTTTATAATTCAAATTATTAAGGGTCAATTATATCTACACCTCCTCGAAATTGCATTATTACAGTTGGTACCCCCAAGTTTGTAAAACTACCACCACTCCCTAAATCTTTTTTATAAGTATACAAACCACCACTAGGAGTTGGAAAAATTACACAAACCACTCCCTAATATAGGGTGTCTTTTGCAAATTCAAACATTTTCAGCGAGTTATTTGTAGTTTTTTCAAATTTGAAGGTACCAACTGCGATATGGCGAGCCTCGAATATGGAAACATTAAAAGATACATTTTATTTTTTGGCATCATTGAAAGATACATTTTCTCATAAAACTTACTCTTAACTATAATGTAAAAATATGTAATTTTAGCAATTTAAATCTTAAAGAATGCCTATAATTAACCCCATACCTCTTCCTTAATCGACTGTATGCGAGTCATTACACTTTTTTCATGTTCCCACTGCTCAGTCAGCTCGGCTTGTCTCTGTTTCAAGAGCGACAGTTCAGCCTCGAGACGATTCAACCTATCTTTTGAAGCTTTATCAGTATCATTTGTAAGAGATAGTCTCTCCATCTCAAGTTTTAGAACTGCACGATTAATTTCATCTAGAGCTGTTGGTTTTGAAGTTATCTCCATTTTCAGCTTGGCAGCTGCTTCATCAACAAGGTCAATAGCTGCATCGGAATTAAGTAAATTTAGTGAATCAGTATCTTATGATACTTTAATTAGATCCGCAGTTTCTGCAGCATGAACGAAAAAGGAAAACATAACAGTAATTACAACGCACTCCCCTATAACTATATACAAATTACACAAATACCCCCTCTTGGTTTAAAACTACAAATTACACGAACCTCTCTGGTAACTAACTAATTTCCTCCTTACACTTACCCTCATTCTGTTGATTGTGAACTGTTCTTGGCTTCTCGCATGTTTGGATGATGTTATCCAAGTTAATTAATAAAGTTTGTTCGCTTTTGTTTAAACCAATGGTCTAAAGAGGGAATTCATAATTCTGAAACTACAAAGTGAGGTTTGTGTAATTATACAAAAGCATAGGGGAGCCATCCACTCTTGGTTTTATAAAAATAAGAAATCTACCGTATAACTTTTTTCCACCTTACAGTTACCTCAATGATCTCAAGCTAATTAATAAAAGTATCCAGTTCTGATTAAATTTCAATGATCTCAAGGGGGGGTGGGGTTCATAATCTTGAAACTAAGAGGGGATGTAATTACACATAATCACATGGGAAGTCAGTGCAATTGACATTAAAATAAAGGTCATGTGACTCATAAAGGATTTAGATGCATCAAGAAGTGGGTATTTCAAAAAAAAAAAGGATTAATTTTTTAACCTTTATCAGGAAGAAAACGGCCACTGATGTAACGATCTGACAAAATTGCAGCTTCAACAAGAGCACTGTCTGAAATGCGGACACCGTGATGGAGCTCATATCTTTCACGCAGCCCACGAAGAATAGAAACTGTATCTTCTACTGTAGGTTGGTCAACATAAACTTGCTGGAAACGCCTTTCCAAAGCTGGATCTTTTTCAATGTATTTACGGTACTCATCTAAAGTTGTTGCACCAATGCAACGAAGCTCGCCTCGACCTAACATGGGCTTCAAGAGGTTGCCAGCATCCATTGCACCATTGCTTGCACCTGCAATTTAATGGAATTACACAATTATCCTCTTTTGGTTTCAAAATTACACATATATCCCTTGTAACTTATCTGCATCTTATAGCTATCAACTCCTCTTGATTATTACATGTAAAATGTCATTATTCAACTTTGGGTGAACTTTCCAAATATCAAAAATTCTTGATAAGTTTTGATCGAATTTTGATCATCGAAGGGGGTATTTGTAATTTTGAAACTAAGAAGCGGGTTTCTGTAATTACACATTTTTTAAAGGATGGATGGTGCAAAGAATTGCATTACCTGCACCAACTACTGTATGGATCTCATCAATGAAAAGGATAATCTGTCCATCAGAGTCAGTAACTTCCTTAAGTACAGCTTTAAGTCTATCTTCAAATTCTCCACGGTATTTTGCACCAGCAATGAGAGCTCCCAGGTCAAGAGATATCAACTAAATCCAGAAAAGAGAGTTTCATTCAACATTTTATTTTTTACAATGAAAAGGCCAAGAAACACACACACACACACACATTACTCACCTTTCGATTCATCAAAGCCTGAGGAACATCTCCTTGCACAATTCTCTGGGCAAGCCTGTCATTGGAAGTAATATTATACTAATAAATTGAATATTACCAATTGGAATACCATCCCACTATACATAGTATAAAATAGAAAAGATATCTTACCCTTCAGAAATTGCAGTTTTTCCAACACCTGGCTCACCAATTAAAACAGGATTATTCTTAGTTCTCCTTGAAAGAATCTGTATGCATCTACGTATTTCGTCATCTCTTCCTATAACAGGGTCCAGTTTTCCAGCTCTTGCCATTGCTGTTAAATCTTTCCCGTATTTTTCTAATGCTTCATATTTTCCCTCAGGATCTGTTGAAACCAATACAGATAAGATTCTAATTGTTACATTTTAAGTAATGAATTAATTACTACATTCTCCAAAATTTTGCTACAAAGTTAAAAGAAACGAAAATATTCTTGAAATATACCAACAGGAACATATAAGCACATAAGAAGGAAATCATTACCTTGGTCGATAACCGTTTGTCGCCCCCTTATGGACTGAACAGCCTCTTTCAATGTTTTTTGAGATATTTGAAAATCCTTAAATAATTGTTTCCCAAACCGGTTGTCTTGACTGAAACCAAGAACTAAATGTTCAACTGAAATAAACGAATCGCCAAAATCCTTTTTCTGCTCCCTTGCTCGTTGTATTAGCGCTTCTAAGTCTCGTCCCAACATCGATCCAGCTGAATCACCAAGGACCTGGTATTTTCAGAAAATATCATATTCATGTCATAAATTTAGAAGTTTGGTCAAAAATGTTGATATTATGAAACTTCTTCACATACCTAACCATTCTTGCCTCGCATTGATTTCAGTAACATCACAATATTACAAAAATTAAGAAAATTACTGTAATATACAATAAACACACACACACACACACACACAAACACATACTACCTTTGGCTGGCGTTGAATGTACTTATCAGTAGCTTCCAGAAGACGAGTATTATCCACACCGACCTTCGAAAATATACGACGAGCAAGCCCATTTTTCTGCTCCAAAAGGGCCTTCATCAAATGCTCAGTCTCAACAATCTGATGCTTATTCTCCTTCGCCACTTCCGGCGACGACACAATTGCTTGCCACGCCATCTCAGTAAATTCCGTCTGCGTAATCTGTTAAAACATTATACCAAAACCACTCAATCATACAATCACAGTTGAACTTAAAAAAACAAAAATAATATAATCGAGAACCAACTAACTCTTCCGTTGGTCGCGGCATCGCACCGCACGCTGAATGAGCGCGAATTCCTACTAAACTTCTCTGATTTCCCCATAAAAACACCATCTTTACGCCTCAATTTGAACGAATTCAGGGTTTTGATAGCCCCGGGTTTCGCTAGGAAGTTTACACACACCGGCGGCCGGGATACCACGGCGGCGGTTCCACCCGAGTACTCCGACGACGGAACATTAAGCTGAACGGCGGCAAAGGACGCCGTAGAAGCCATGAAACGCAGTCCTACGAAGTGAGAGCTTTCCAAGTTTCGCGGAGGATATATAGTGAGAGAGATTGCTAGCTGATTAATGGCGGATTGGAGAGAGAATTTAAAAGCAGGAGAATAGCGAATTCTGGTAGGTTCGAGTCGAGGAAACAAATATTTTTGTGTGAAGCTAAATTTTACAGAGTTTCGGGACTTTTCAGATTGCGGGGTTTCGCTTGGGTTACACGAGGTTTGATAGTGAGATTGGTGCTACCCTTTTTGTTCATACACGTGGCGGTGCGTCAACGTTGAAGCCAATCTAGGATCTTGTCGGGGTTCATATTCAATCAATCGTAAAATTAATATTTTACAATTTAAATTCGAATATTTAATTTAGTACATGAAAATTACATAATTTAATTGGTTAAATATTGAATTGCAAACTTTTGTTTCTATTATGGCAGTTGTTTTTCTAAAAACTCAAACCTCAAATTTTTTGTTTAAGGAGACGTTTGCAAAAACTTCTACTCTTCTAGCTTACTTCAACTTGTTATAAGTAGACTCTGCTAAAAGAAAAAAAGAACTTGTTATAAGTAGAAGCAGAAATACGAAACGCTCCGTTCCAGCTTATTTTAAGCTAAAAGCTGAGTTTGCAAACATTCTTTAAGATAGTTGCCATGTTTGAGTGAAGAGCAAGTTGCTTACAGGCTGTAAAGCCATTAAATAGTAGTACTTGAGCATCTCTTCCAAGTCCCCATATTAAGCAACATCTTCCTTTTGTTTCTTTCAATAAGGATTAAGGAACAATCTCTCTTTCTCTCTCACACACACACACACACACATGTGTGTGTGTGTGTGTCGACAAATCTCATTATTCGTCCCCCGACTTGGCATGTCTAAAATTTTGATCCCACTACATACAAAATTCCTCAGATGAATAAATGAAAGAGGGGGGGGGGTTGTAATAAAAGAAAAACTGATGGGAGTATTTTGTAATTTCAGCAAAATTGAGGGGTAGCAAGTGTAATTTGCACTACATATGTGATATATGTGTATATCTATGCATTAATTCATTCTTTGTTCTTCTTTCCGTTCCACTGTTCCATGAGCAAACCACAGTTATGATCAAATTATAAAGCCAATGAATTTTCTCCAAAAAGAAACTAGAAACTTATTAAACATATATCACGAATATCAACATTCGTCCAGCAGAGACACATCACATGAGTAATAAACCAAATCTCCCGATTCTGCAACTATATAAATGATTTATTCCAAAAACGAGGCAGAAATCTTCTATTAAAAGTGGAAAAAGAGAAAAAGAAACGAAAACTTATGATATATTGTTGTGAAAGTAATGACTATACTGACAAGTGAATCTTGACCGAGGTATGATTGTTGTGAAGAACGCAGATTTCACCACTTGCTTTGCATAAATGAGAAAATTTACCAGCACTTACATCTGCACAGAACGATAACCAAATCACTTCCAACCCAAAAATAATTAAAACCAAAGTATTTTTGTATAATAAATATGTATATGCGTGTACTATATCCTTACCGATGAGCTAACAACAAATGTGCCGGTTCTGACGCTGAATTTCATAATATCACACATACACATTTGTTCTGCTTTGGATCACTGTACATTTTTCTATCTGTCCCACAAATAAACATTAACTCAATTTAATGAGATTTCCCGAGAGAAAGTGAACAAAAGGAAAATAAGAAGAAGAATAAATTGAAATAAAGTTCCCAAAAGAAACTATGTGGAATTACACAAATCTCCCCTCTTAATTTCAAAATTACACATAACTCCCTCAACACCTTATAGTTTACCCCCCGCACGTAGTTAAATGATGTCAACATTGAACCTTAACTAATCTCTCACTTTGCTATTGCATAAGTGAACTTCTATTGTCAGAAAGGCGTACAAAAAGGTAAAAAGTAAATCAGACCTTTTTCCATTGGTGGTGGCTGAACAATAACATGCATGGTGGTAACTCCTCCTGGAACATCACATAACGGGCTTTTACATTCCCCAACAGTTTTGTTGTTCTCTAATATTCTTCCAGCACTAATTAACTTGATGTCCTTAACTGTACGCGGACCGTTTACTTTGTCTGCATAAGATACGGTATAGTAGAATTAGTATTGTATTATTATTCCAACACAGGGATAACATTATACGATGCAGGAAAGAAAATTCAATCAATGCGAGATTTAACAATATGTGTCTTTATCACAGTCATAAACTACTTAACTGCCAAGAAACTAAAATCTATTTGCTAAACATATGAATAGCCAACGTTCCAAGGTTCTCATTTTCCTTTTTCCGTTTTTTTTCCCTTCAGAGGTAGGAGAATATGAGGTAGTTTAAATCAAACAAGAAGCTAAAGTTTGAGGGAAAAAAACTTGTGTTCTTCCCATTTCGAACTTTACATAAGCTCTAACACAAACCATTGCAGCTTCTGCAGCTTGAATATGACATAGAGGTATGAATTCAATCGTGGGGTAGCAAATGCAAAACTTTCAAGTATGTCAAAAGGTAAATTTCCATAAAAAGACTCCAAAACAAAGAGATTTATATTTATAACTAAGGATTTTATCAAACCTTTAGGCCATTGAGCTATGATATTCTCCTTCAAGGTTGCAACACTTGTAGCCACTGGATAGTGTTTCGGGCCGATATCCGTTCCATCAGTAAGCCTAAACCTGATCTCCAGTTGATCTTGTGTTACAGACATATCTTAATTTAAATAAAATTGCCAAGAATATTTTCTTGGCCTTCCCAGAAAACAATTAATCCTCAATCCCACTTATAATATTCAACAATTATTGAAGAAACCGAATTTCTCTTCATGGGAATTCACAATAGCGGTCCTTCCACACATCAATTTTGCCAGATACGATATTCAGATCAAAAGCAACTGCAATTCTTCAGCTACCTATAGAAAGGATAATCAATACATAATAAAAATGAAATTATCATGGACCAAGGCTTAGATCAATCCAAGAACATACTCATAATTTAATAAACAACTTTAATTCGAAACGATAATGAAAATTACATCCTCAAAAAAGAATGGGTTTTTTTCTTGTCAAATCATTTATTTTTCAAAAAAATTAATAAAATTGCTTCGAATCCCATGTTTCTCCACCTCCGAATAAATCAAAAAAGTCAAAGCCAAGGAAAATCATTAAATCCCTCGCGAGTTTTCATATTCGAATTATAAAACAAAAAAACAAAAAAGATGAAAAAATCTCGGTAAGATTAGACTTACTTGATCTGGGATCCCCTTCCTTTGTTTTCCTTTTCAAGAATTTCTAGAAATTAAGAAACGATAAACCCAAGATATATTGAAAAGGTAGAAGAGAAACCAGGAACAAGTAGAGGAGAAGAAAAGCAGCTAAAGGGGTGAAATGTTATTTTAATGCTAATAAAAATGAAACAAAATAATAACAGATAATATAAATGATAAATTAATTAATTACTGAAGATTCAAAAAATAAAAAAAGTAAATGAACTGGGAGAAAGACGAGGGTTGTTTCGGAGTTATCAAAGTTTTGACTACTGGAAATTTCTTTGAAATCTTTTATAGTCAATGAATTGAATTTTAATTTTCGATTTCGTTACTATAAATAAATAAAATTAAAAAATATATATATTAGATTGAAAAGTTTAACAGGTAGTAGTTAAAGTAGTTAAGATAGTTACTTGTTACTTGAAAGTTCAAAAGAAAAAAAGAAAATCTTATTCCTTGAGTGGACACGTTGCAGAATACTGTGAAAATTGGCCTACTTTTTTATATGTTTTTCTCTTTATTCATTATGTTTGATGTACAGAGACGGACACGAACATGAGAGTTCAATTGTTTCATATAATTCTTTTGTAAATTGTAATTTTGTAGTTATTATTGGTGAATATTGTCGGTTTTATTGAATTATTAATGAGATTCTATATATAATGATCTATGGACTATGATGCAACGGGTACTTATAAAAATCATACTCTATCGTGTCATGTCAGATAATTTTTTAATATAAAATATCGGAAAAAAAATTATATTGTCGTATCCATATCCTTGTTCCATGAATAATGATATGACAATTGACAATTACACATGTCATCATCTTGCAGTTCGCATAATACGATAAACCAAATTTGAAATATACATCATCGTATTGCATGGAATAAAACCATTTATTGATTGAGATAATCAAACTTTAGCAACAAATTTAAACCACGATGCTACCATTGACTAAAGGACTTCTTTTTCAAACAAGAGTTCCAAATTTTGTGCAAACATACCTAACATTTGAGAAATTAAATAAGCATACCCTCAATTGTAATGTTGTTAGAGAACCTAATGAAGAAGAACACTTTTACATTATATTCCTAAATTTTCTGTTAAAAATAATAATAGAAGCAAGCTTTATCGAACGAATGTCACCAGAATCCATCTAATTACTTGACGGAATATAATGAAAAATCTTTAACAGTGTATGTTCACGTAATTTCCTAAATCTCAAGGTATGTGTGTGTATTATCCCTTAATAATAATAATAATTCTTCGATAGACAGTTGGAGATGGTATTGCACGTGTTTATGGATTGAACGAGATTCAAACTGATTAAGACTAATCATGTGGTAATCATATGATTATTACCAAAATAGAACCTTTCCCAAAGCTATGTCATCAGCATTAGGAAAAGAACCCTATTATACCAAGATCGTATAAAATGAACAATGTAAAATCATCTGCAATTGAAAAAATTGATAAAACGAATAATGTGGACATCTATATAATGTGTAGCACAAATCATACAGAACAGACAGACAAAATGTAACCTGTGTTGTTCTTCCCTAACCCAACCATGTTCTTGTAATAACCTCCGCAACTTAACCCAACAGAGTGGGCATCAAGACCATCACCATACTCGACACAGTAAAAACGACCAAAATAAATCGGGAATTTCAACAAAAAAAAAAATATATAAATAAAAATGGAAAAGAATAATCTCTACAGCCAATAGGGCCCGAGTGGGAGCGTTACAGATGACCATTATTTCCTTCCAAGAAATATTTGAGACGAGACCCCATCAAAAAATCATGTCGAAAATTGATGAATTTGCTACTTTACACACTGAAAGAATGATTCTCAGGCCCATTTTGATTTTTCCCTTGTATTGATCCAAAGAAAATATTGACAAAGTTGTTTTTCTTTTTACTATATCCCATCATATAGGTTGATAACTACTCCAAGACATGGCAATTTCTAATGAAATCGTTAGAGTAGTTAACGTACTTGGTCCAAAAAGGGCGGAGATGGGGGAAACCGATTTCCAGCCACGGCTTTGATTGGCCATTGTAGTGAATTACTGCTGCTTTTTTGACCTTTTCAACACTTGTTTTATTTTGATAGCCTAAACCAAGTAAGTGCCAGGAAGGGTCGATTGGGTGAACGTGACCTTTGAATGCAATTAAAGCTGGAGGTAATGTTCCGAGTTTCCATAGTGTCAGGTTTGACTTCAGATTCTGCAACAAAAAATGTGTTAAAATCCTCTTTTATACCCAGAAAATTATATATAATTACGTATGTAGTGTTTGCAAACTCAAAAAAAAAAGCACCTTTTGTGCTTTTTGATTCTTTTTTTCCAGCACTTTGGGAGTGTTTAGAAAACTAGCTTCTGCTTATTTTAAGCAGAAATAAGCTAGAAGCTAGAAGCACCTAAAGACATGCTTTTGGCTTCAACTTTTAGCTTCTTGGTTATTTTTGTAAATAAATGGAAGTTTATTGAGAGTAATAAAAGTTCTTTTTAGGTTTTTTCCCAAACACTTCCAACTTTTTACAACTTCTGCTTCTACTTTAACTTCTCCAAGAGTAGTAGTGTTTGAAACACCCACATAATCTGATTACAAAGCATAAGAGGTAGTGGGGAGAATCAGATGTATTAAAGTTGGGCGCATAGACAATAAAGAATATGTTGGTAGTGCATGCAGACTCTGAAAAGAAGCACTTTTGTGATTTTTGATTTTCAGCATATCAACTTCTGCTTAAAATAAGCATGAATAGGCTAGAAGCTGGAAGCACTAGAGGACAACGTTTAGTTTGAGCTTCTTTTATTTTCGTAAATAAATGGGTGTTTGTTACGAGTAGTAAAACTGCTTCTCAAGTTTCCGACGCTCCTCACTTTTACTCTTCCAACTTTAGCTTCTCCAAAAGCAAAAGTTTTTGCAAACACACACATTAAATATGACTAATGAGATGAAATGGCACGTGTTGAGCTAAAGAATATAAGTAAGAGTTAATAAGTCGATGGCTGACTATATTAGAGAGAAGATTTAAATTACCTCCTTAATCCAGGAATGATAGGTATCTCTAATGTTTGTTTTTCTCCATGCACGCAAGTCAAAGATATTCATCCCGTATGCCCATGCACATTCTTCTGGATTCAAATTCTTTGCTATAAGTGGATGAGAGAAGTTGAAATAGTTCCTAAACGTCTTAGACATGACCCACTCATCTTCGCCTTTACATGTTTCAACAGCTCCATTGACTTTTCCCTTAAGGTCAATTTCCCAGAGCGGACTCAGATCACGTTGAATTACTATATCATCATCTAAAAAAACAACCCTGTCGAGGCTCGGAAATAGCTGCAGAACAAAAATGGCATATAATTCTTAGCTTTGAATAATTTTAAGACATAAAGCTAGTTTTAGAAATGACACCATGCATGTCATGGGAACATTCCCACTCATTTAGAAAAGGAGAAGAGCTAGCCTAATTAATTGAGAAGTCTTATCCATAGATCATGCACAAATTGCTTTATCGGAATTAACATGAACAAAGCTCTTAGGAGTGTTTACAAACTCTAAGGAAAACTACGTTTGTGCTTTTTGCTTTTTTCAGCACTTTGTAAGTGTTTGGAAGACCAATTTCTGCTTAAAATAAGCAGAAATAAGCTAGAAGTCAAAAGCACCTAAGGACATGCTTTTGGCTTCAACTTCTAGCTTCTAGGTTGCTTTCGTAAATAAATGGAAGTTTCTTGAGAGTGGTGAAGTGGTCTTAGCTTTTTTTATTTTTTCCTAAACACTCAACTACTTCATGTGCTTTTCACCTTCTTTTTCCAAACACTCCCAACTTTTATTTCAACTCTTTACAACTTTAACTTCTACTTTAGCTTCTGCAAAAGCACTAGAGTTTGCAAGTACCCACTAAATCGAATACAAAGAAATTTGGATTTATTACCTCTGGAAGGTAAATGCGAAGGTGGTTGAGCAACGAGATATACTTTGGACTTCTAGCCTGTAATTTGGAGGCAAATGTTCTTGGGGTCGTATCACTAAGATTGGCCCCAGCAATGTGATTCCCATGGTAGTAATTCCTTATAACATTGTGGCTCTCCACAGCTTCAAGAACTGGGACATTCTCTCTTGTCAACCAATCAAACTGATGAATACCTTTTACTTCAACAATAGCAGGAGACATGGGATTTAGGGCAAACCAAGAATGCATGCCTGCATAAGTTTTCTTGTCGGTTATTACATGAAAAATAATCTTTTCAGGTTTAGGAGACGACTTGACAGCTGATGCCACAACAACTGAGGCAGCAAGAATGTTGTCTGTTGACAACACAAAGTGATGGTAGGAATTGTCAGAAAGCAAGGGAAGTAACTCTGGTGAAGGTAGCTGCCTTCGTGCATGAGCATTGGAAGAATATTCATCAGTCAGCCTCAATGAGAGACAGTGAATGGACTTGGGAATTGCACTAGCGGCAAAATGTTTGTTCATTAGCTCGGCGAATTTGGACTCTCTGATCTCCCTTTCAGCCTTCTCCATCTGTTAGGGCAGAAAAGGATGGTTTTCAAATTAAGGGAATTACTAGTGAAATAAAGCTTGCCAAGGAGAATTCAAAAATAGGGCGATTTACATCTCCCTGAAATTAGGTTAAATTACAAATTAATCCCTCTAGTTTGAGTAATTACCGTATATTCCCTCATGTTTTCAATAAATGTTCAAGTCTTCCAAAAATACCCCCGAAAATACCTCCAGCTGAAACTCTCAGTGGAGGGTAATTTTGAAAGATTTACGCATTTATTGAAAACATGAGGGAGCATACAGTAATTTTTCAAACTAGATGGACTGATTCGTAATTCTACCTAACTTCAGAGGTAGAAGATGTAATATGGCACATAAAATGGTTAGTGGGAGGCAATAAATGGAGATTGTGTTATGCAGTGAACAAGAGTCAGATAGTACGAACCATTCCTTTCAAAATCAAAGCAAACTCCTTTGAACTGTATTTGTTGTTTTTCATTTCAGAAACAAGTTGACTATAAGAGTCTGGGAGCTTCAGACCATCAGGGACCTTTTCAGAGTTCACTTGACTCAGGACCTTAACGAAGTCCTTGACCAGCCTCTGTCATAGACAACAACAGCAACAAAGTTTAAGGAACATTTTTAAAATGCTTTCGCGGTATAAAAGGGTAGTGGACTGCATATAAGGTAATCAAAATAATTGAAATTAAGTGTCAAATATATTAATAGCAGAGTCTTACCCCAGAATCATCACTTCTACCGAGGAGCTTTGGCCCCAAACGTCGTCCTAAACAATCTGAAGTTTATACAAAAGCAAATTTAAAACCATAATTCAAATTGAATTAATAACTTTTCTTATCTACAAGAAACTTCAACTTGACATTAGATGACAAAAGGGGCAACACATATGAGAAGCACATAAGAAAAGGAAGAGCCAGGAACTGGCTACAAGGAAAGAAACTAGAATCTAGAAATCACCAACAATAATGGTAGTTCATGAAAGGAGGGAAAGACATTAAACTTGGTGAGCCCTATAGAAATCATTTTCATTTGTTGATGGAAATATCTTGTTTAGCAAATTTTACGATGCCTATGTTGCAAATTATACAGCTTCTGCAGTTTTGACTCCTTTTCTTGATCTTAGTACCACTGCTGACAGAATACTAGCATGAACAGCACAAATGACATTCATATGCCACATCAATCTATACATCTTCGAAAGTCAGAACAAAATTAATTCAAAAGAATCACCCAAATAAACCTAATCTAAATGAGATGCTAGCTCTAAAGTCTAAGTAACATCATTACAAACCAACCGAGACAACTAGATATCTAAGAAAGAATGAGAATAAAACAAAAATTGAGGGGACGTACCAAAAGAAGAGCACTTGTTGACACCTTCCAGTGTGACAAGGGCGGTGAGAATGAACACAAACGGCAACAAAAATGCAAGTATCAAAATGGTGTGGAAGAGCGTGCGGTAAGAAATGTGGCGAGGTGCGACCTTGATCTTCATCAAATCCCCATTTCCTCCTCCATTGCTGCTATTTCCTCCGCTGCTGCTCGAAGATATTGTTATACTTCTCATGCTAGGTGAGAAGTGCAGCTGCATCTTCCTCCTCCGCCACTATCCTCCTCTTCCCTCCTTCCACCCCTTCACAATACAAAAAACCACCGCCAGCACCACCACCGCAGCCGCCCTTACCGCCAATATTATTATGAACGCTAATACTCTCCCAATTCGAAATACACCTGGAAAATGACAATGAACTCTTCCACATCAAATCCGCAAACCAAACCGATTCAATCGATCCTTATTCTCCCCGAAAGCGGTGAATTCCACCGCAATTGAATCCTTACTCCACAAAATCCCTCACAAATCCGCAAACCCTAAGCCCGCCGATTGCCTTCCCCATTCCTATATATTTATTATATAATAATGTTAACACGTATAACAACGACTTTTCTGCAAAATGAATCAATCAAAATCAATCCAATCAATCAATCAATCCTTAAATGAGATTTCTAAATCTCATCAGTTAAATTGTCAAAATCAAAATCACAAATTAAATTTCCCCTCTCTCTCTCTCTCTGTCTGTATAAGAAAATTTTGCCGCTCTCCGTTGAAATCAATGGCTGCTGATGATTGAATTTTCTGTTCTGTCTCTGGATCGGAAAGTCGGAGGGGGGAGTGAATGTAGAGAGAGAATGTGTGTTTCGTGTATTTTGCGTGTTGTTTAAAATTTGATTGGATGATAGGATGAATTTTCGATCTACGAACAAATATTATTTCCCTTTTTTCTCCTTATTATTAAAAGTTAAAATTGGCAAATGATTAAAAAATTTATTACAGTATATTTTCATCCTAGATACATTTTGGTTTGGTCAAAACTCAAAGCGCAACGCCGTGCCGTGCTGTGCACACGTGTGTCTGAGTGAGTGTGTGTAAGAGAGAGGATAAATAATTGGTGTTTTTTTTAATATAAAAGAGGAAAAATGATTTTTATTTTTTTAAAACGTATTTATATGGGTTGAATCGAGTCAAAATACCTATAATTAACCGTGGCGTGGACAGAAATGTAATTCCTTTGGGTCAATAAATAAATATAATATTACAAGAATTTATATCCTAATCCCAGCAATCTAAATCTTATTTATGAAGAGAGTGTTTACGAATTCTAAAAAAATATTTTTAATATAAGTAATTTTTTTCATTATTGTAGATTTTCAAACACTCTAAATTTTTGCTAAATTTAAATAAAAATAAGTCAAAATTTTGAGATATCTAAAGATATGCTTTTGAATTCTACTTTTAGATTTTAGGTATTTTCATAATAAAAATAAAACTTTAATTAGAAATTTAATTAAAATTAGAAGTGATTCTCAATTTTTTTTTTTTAACAAACACTCAACTATTTTTTCTTCCTACTTTTAGCTTTTATTTCCGAATACTTTCGGCTTTTACTACTGTACTTTTGTCAACTTTAACTTCATACGCAGTGGAGTTCTCTTGATCTTATTTCTTATATATGTTTTGGTTGAGATACATATATTTTGTGATCTTCTTGAATTGTAGAACTTATGTTTTGGGTATATTTCTTACATGATTCTTGTTGTATGACATTTGAATTCAAGCTCTGATTCCCATTTGTAAAAACCGTTTCGAAAACACAATTAGAACTTTAAATTTGGGGTGTATCCTCTTTTCAATTCACTTATCTTTTTTTCTCCCGTCTTCATAAATCTCCAGTAAATGTCATTCCTTTCAAACAACCTTCGTTTTTCAGAGTGGATCTCTTCTCCATCATCATCATCATTGTTTAATTCCTCTTTTACTCTGTAATTAAATCTCCAAATTCTTTGTAAATATCACATTTTTGCTTGATTTCGGGCCGAACAAGTTATGCATCTTCACAGTTTTCAATTACTTCATCAGCTTTATAGACTCTCAGTTTCGTTTTAGACCCCTCAGATTCTCCACATTATGATCACTATTCAGATCTTCGAATTCGTATTCCACATGGCCCATACTCAAATTTCGTATTTTTGCCTCATAATGCTCAATAATAAAATCAATGAACTCGTCCAATTCACTGCATATTGAGCTTTTCTCGTATATAATCGGATCATCGCCCTACCAAAAACAAGGCACAGTTAAAGAACAAAAAATCAGAAAATTAGAGTATATATATACATATTATATATCTTTTACCTCAATAGTGGCGAGTTTGAGGCGCAAGTTCAGAGCTTTACGATATATAACCTGTAATCAATCTGGGTTTTCTCGGAAACAGAGGATTTGAGAGCGTCGGGCGATGACCTAATGGAAGCGAGCTTGTATTTTCTGTAGTGGGTTTGAATGATGCGGGCAGCGGCGTCGCGGAGGGATTGGGAGGACGAGGTGTAGGTGTAACGGCGGAGGAGGATAGACTCCAGGGCGGCGATGCGGTGGAGAAGGGAGGAAAATGCGTGGTGGGTTTGCAAACCCTCTTGGGAATAATGTTCATGGTGGAGAGGTAAATTTGATGAATAGAGGTGAGGCTGATGCGGCGGGTGGTGGAGGTAGGGAAACGCCGGCGGATGGTGGTGGTGGTGGCATGGAGTGAAGGCGGCGGAGCAACAGTGGCAGTGGCAGAGGTGGTGGTGGCAGGCCATTCTCTTTCTTTTGTACTTTTAAATCATAAATAATTATTAAATACAAATATATATATATATATATATATATATATATATTATTCAGTAATTTTTAAATATTTGCTGTAATAAAACTCGAATTCATAATCTAAAATTAAGGAAAATTCACTTTGTCATTGAGACAAAAATCCGTGGAATTTTCCAATAAGCACATAATAAGTGGAAAGATTTACTCAATGTCCATGCATTTAGCATTAAACTCGGGCAAAGTAAATAAACAAACTTTAGATTATGGATTTCATACATTCATCCAAAAATTTAGATTTTATTATATTTTTAAAGAGTATCTTTATACTATTATAATCAAAATCGAACAATTTGATGTATGCGATAGAGCTTTATTGGGTCAAAATTTGGTGGTCGATCTAAAGATTGACGATGCTCGATCAATCACTTAAATATTTGTTGAATCCGTACATCCTTATCCTGAAATACATTAACCGGACTAGAAAATATGTATCAACTATCAAATATATGCTCGAGAGAGTTAATCGTGCTTATCAACCATATAAATATTGAGAGTTTTTATAGTGGATCATAAAACATGAACAAGTAAATGATTTGGACATCTAATCCGACCACCTGAATGTATATGGGATATCCGTATGGCGTATACTGGACATTTAATATTTCAATGGTTCTGACACTGGCGGTATATCAGGTGATATAGAAATTTGAATCTAATCTATTTCGATCTTCTTACCTATTCAGGAACTAATCATTTGATGGCATGATCAGATTGACTGGCCTTCACCTCAGGGCATCATCCATATAAAGAGTATTATCAACCTTCTTGTGGTCGAGCTAACTCAATTTACATGGTCTTAAAACACTCGATTCATACAAAATTTTTCCAATAAAACTATGAGAAATGATATGTGATGAGACAACCTGTACGTGTCATCAAATAGTTATATGCTTTCGTAAGTAATTACGTATCCAAGGACCTTAAACCTTAATTCTTTCAAGATAAATGCTACCACATACTAAATGTCTACCCTTTTTTCGCTTTCAAGGACAGACTGCACAATTGAAACATGGCAAAATTCTTGAATAAATTCACTGTTTGATTCTGCCATTCTAACTGACAACATTAATTTCCCAAAGAAAGCCTCAGTGGATGCACTTCTGACATGTAGGAAAGAATTAACTCTGACCCACCTACTTTTTATATTTTCAAAAAAATATAAAAATCAGAACGTGTTGTATCGGCTTACTTAAAGACAGAAAAATATAAATAAAAGAAATTTAATTTTATAGTACTTTAATATCATAAAACAACGAGTAAATACCTTCTAAAAACCTTGTAACAGAACCTTACAACACCCACAGAGGAACATATCAGATCCCCAGAACAAAAGACAGGTAAATACACAACATAAGAAATTAAGAACAAACATAAGGATATTCTAACTTCAGCCCATCTTACTGCAAAAAAAAAAGGGCAAAATCACCAAAATGTCCCCAGATATTAAAAAATGACCAAGATTATATAGTTAAGTAAAATCACAAAAAACAAGCTTTTTCACTTATGCAACAGCAGGCATGTCCTTGAGCCAGGCATCAAGCGGCTTCCCGATCGAGTAAACAATGAAACCAATCTCCCTCAGCTTATTCGCATCAACAACGTTTCTCCCATCAAAAACAAAAGCGGGTTTCTGCATATTGTCGTATATCTTCTGAAAATCGAGTTTCTTGAACTCGTCCCATTCGGTTAGAATACACACAGCATGAGCATCTTTAGTCGCCTCATAAGCATCCCAAACAGTGTGAACTTTCTTAACAGTTGTCGGGCTCATCGGCTGGAGATGGAGAGGATGATCCCAGTCGAATTTGTTCATCGAAAGATCTCTCTGGATTTGGTCGTCAGTCACTTGAGGATCGTAAATGCTTAACTGAGCTTTGTCTCCTAAAAGACCTTTGCAGACATCGATGGCAGGAGTTTCTCTCGTATCGCCAGTATCTTTCTTGAAGGCAAATCCAAGAACGGCCACCTTTTTGTTAGCAACCGTGTTGAACATGGAGGAAACGATTCTGTTGACGAAACGGCTTTTTTGGTAGTCGTTGATCTTGATGACTTGTTTCCAGTATTCCGCAACTTCTGGGAGACCATTGCACTCACAAATGTAGACTAAGTTGAGAATATCCTTCTGGAAGCAGGACCCACCAAATCCGACACTCGCGTTAAGGAATTTCGGGCCGATTCTCGTGTCTTTCCCGACAGCGTAGGCCACTTCGGAGACGTTAGCACCGGTGGCCTCGCACAGCGCTGACATGGCATTCACGGACGAGATTCTCTGAGCCAAGAACGCGTTCGCAGCGAGCTTTGAGAGCTCAGCCGACCATAAATTGGTGGTCAGGATGCAATCTTCTGGAACCCAACGGGCATAAACAGCTTTTAGGGCTTGAACAGCCTTGTTCCCTTCTGGGGTTTCGCGACCACCGATGAGAACTCGATCCGGTTTGAAAAGATCCTCAATTGCAGTTCCCTCAGCAAGGAATTCCGGGTTGGAGAGGATTTGGTAATTGATTCCTTTACTGTTGTGGGTCAGGATTTTTTCGATGGCTTCGGCTGTTTTGACTGGGACAGTTGACTTTTCGACCACAATCTTGTCGGATTTCGACACGTCAGCAATCATGCGAGCAGCACTCTCCCAGTATGTTAGATCTGCAGCCTTCCCAGCTCCGAGGCCTCGGGTTTTGGTGGGAGTGTTGACCGAGACGAAGACTATGTCAGCCTCAAAGACGTGTTTCTCGACATCTGTGCTGAAGAAGAGGTTCTTGTTTCGACACTGCTTTACGACATCGTCAAGGCCTGGCTCGTAGATGGGGAGCTGATCACTGTTCCAGGCAGCGATACGAGGGACGGAAATGTCAACAACTGCAACTTCGATGTCAGGGCACTTGAGTGCTATTACAGCCATGGTGGGGCCTCCCACGTAGCCTGCTCCGATACAGCAGATCTTCACCATCTTTCCCGCTTTTCACTTCCCTGAAAGTTTGGGGACGTTAATACAAAGAAATTGCATTTAGACCCCCAACATTTCATCTTATTACATGCAGACCTCCTATACTATGGAATATTACACCTAGAACCCCTGTTCTTTGACTGGTCTTAAAAATTACCCCTTCTGTCCGATTTGGTTAGGGTTCTTGCCTTTTCATCAGGTTTGGGGAAAATACAACCCAAATTAACACTCCATAGGCGAAAAAGGTTTTGTGGCCTGTTTTAGTAGATTTTGTGTCTGAAATGGTCCTCAGGAGTAAAAGTTTTGTGCCCCTCCAAACACTTTTCAGTCATAGAAAATCTACTAAATTAGGGTAATAAAAACTTTTTCGTCCCATATAGGAGTAATTTGGGCACTTTACTCTATAAATTTGAAGGAAAATATAAGGAACACCAAACAAAGCAAACGAAATGAGAAATTTGTAAGACCGAGTCAAAGTACAGGGGGTCTAGGTGTAATTTCATATAGTACAGGGAATCTAACTGTAATTAGACCAAATGTAATAAGTTACGTATAGAATGTAGATATCAGAATATCAATATTCATCCCTATGGAGAACCTTAGGAAGCTTTGACACCACAATGGTAACATGAGATATGATCATAAGATGGACAACATCAAATAACAAGAGCAGTAAAAGACACAATTGAGATCTGATGCTACCTAGGAAAAGATTACTCAGTTTCTGTTTCCATGACAGTTATTTACATATTATTTAACCCAAAATCCACGAGAACAAATACAACCAAAACTTTAGAAGTACTTCATAAATCAGATCCGATTTGCTGCAATAAAATCAAGAATTACCAAGACACGTATAGATAAAGAAGTTGATATAATACCAACCCAACAAAATTTGACTGAGAGCTTGTAAACTACTCCATAATTATTCAAAATTACTTTGACCAGATCTGTCACACTAACACCGTCCAGTTACGAGTAATGAGCTCCCAAATCATAACCCAACAAAAATCCGAATCAGACACCCCACGTCATGATACTCGGTAGATCTCTCAAAATTCATTCTTTAAACAGCTAAAACCAAATTTACGTATCAAATGACAGATCAAATCAGCTGGAACCTAAAATCACTAAAATTGCGTAAACTGCCGGGTGCCGACAGTTCCATTTCAGATCAGAGTCAGACACAACCAACAGAAATAAAAAACGTAAAACCCCCCAAAAGATCACAAAACCAATCCGCATTCATTTACCAGCAAATGAAAACGAAAAAACTTTCACGTACACACATAAATTCACGCATAAATCTTTAGCTGTCGACACATGATTGTGTCAGTAGATTCAACGAATAAGAAACAAATGCAGCATACACAAAACAAATTGAGTTCGTAACGCCGAAATTGAAGCATTTTTACCTCGGATCACGCGGTTTTTGATCTCTGAAAAAGGAGAGAGAGATCTGCGAACGGAAATGTGAAAATTTTATGAAATCTGAGAAAGCGGGTAGCTCCTTAAATAGTCGTTGTGGATCCAAGATCTAAACCGTGGACTTAACTGAAAAGACCAAAGTAACCCTGTCCTTTACCAAAAGGACAATAAAAAAATAACAGTCTTGACTCTTTACACTAGTTTGGCAAGGAATGATTTTGACTTCCTTTTATGAAAATCACATTAAAATTAGTAATAAATTCAATTTAAAGTCGCATTTAAGCAGTCTTGAAATATTCTTCTTCCAATTAGGGTTTAATTTATATTTCATTTTACATATAATTATTTTTTATTTAAATAAATTAATGTTAAAATGAAAAATACTAAAATAAAAAAAAATCAATATTATAGCAAAGATAATTTAAAACCCCCCAAAAATGATAACTATTTAATGAATGAAAATTCCATTATAGTATAGCTAATTGTTTTTAACTATTTAATGAATGAAAATTCCATTATAGTATAGCTAATTGTTTTTAATTTTTCGTGAATGTAAAGTTCATAATGATAAAATAAAATCAAATCTTATACCAAAACACAAAAACTTAGTTTTTTTTTATAATTACTTAAATTATAGGGGCTAAATTGTAATACAACAAAATCTCAAGAATAGTTTAATTAATTTCACCTAAAATTAAAATCCCTATAAAACTATCTATAGAAAAATAATAATATATTTAAAAAGGAGAAAATATAATTATAATGATTGAGTGAGTTTGGGGAAAGTGGAGAAGAAATGGTATTATTTATTATATATTTTTTTAATATCTTCGCGGCTTTTGCGTGACGGATGGTGCATGCACGAGCAAACCAATAGGTGTACGTTGCGCTCTCTGGATGGTACTCCACCAGATTTTCGCATGGGATGGGAGTCGGGAGATGGAATGTCAATTGGTCTTAGTTTTTTATATTTAATTTTCAGGTGACTAAGTATAGGAAATTACAACTTGGTCCTGGTTACTCAAATTATTGCAAGGGATAATCGCATTAAACCCCTTTACCTTTTCCAGATTTCACATATTTTTCCCTAACGTTTCTTTTTTCACATTCCACTCTCTAACCTTTGTCGTTTGTCACACTTAATTTGCCCCCTAAATCCAACGCCCATCCACTTTTCCGTCCATTTTGAGAGAAGCGCTCTGCGCGTGAAGTTTAGAAGGATATATCTGGAAATTCAATTACCATTGTGGAAGAACCTGTGGCAAAGAGTCAAAGATCAGTGCTTAACCTCTTCCCAAGCTGCCTTGCAGAAGGAGAAATGGGTCCAATCCAAGTTCAACAAAGTTTAGTCCACCTGGATCTTAAAAAAGAACCAATTGAAGATTCTATCATTTTGGTTGTAAAAAGCAATGCTTGAAGTTTCTGTCATTTTGAACTACTTATTGATCTGTCACATTTCTGACATTTGAACTAGCTTTTGTTTTTGAATGGAATGAAACAATGTGTTACTGTCAGGTTTTGGTATTTGATGGATGAATGTAGATTGATTTGAAGTTTATGGTGACTGTTGATTTCGGGTCATTTTTGCTGTGGATTGTTTTAGGTTTTTCCCTTCAAATTTTGGTGTCAGTTTGTGTAGTTTTTGTTGTGAATGGTTGCAGGTTATTACTTTCATTTGGGCACTCATATTGTGTCATTTTTTGTGTCAAGAATGCTGTGATTTGTTGCAGGTTATTACCTTCATTTGGGTAGTTTTTCTGTGGATTGTTACAGTTTTTTTTCATCAATTTTTTATGTCAGTTTGTGTCATTTTCTTGTGGCATTTTTTGCTGTCCACAGTTGCAGGTCATTACTTTCAATTAGACACTCATTTTGTTTCATTTTTCAAGTCATTTTTCCTTTGAATTGTTGCATATCATTACAATGAAAGTGACACTAATTTTTGTGTTATTTTTTGGTGTAAATTGCTACTCATTTTTCAAGCCTCATGCACACATTTTTTCTGATCATTTCTTGCTGTAAACTATAGCAAAATTTTCTGCTATAAAACACCTATGATCTAAAAGGAACAAAATATAGACAAATTATAGTAGTTATCATTCATTAATAATGCAAGTTAGTACATTACAGTCACCATACGACATCCCCAATGATAACACAACTAACTAATAAAATTACAACCACACCCCTAACCTTCTCTGCAGCTATTTCAAAACATAATTTCCAGCTATTTTTCCTAACCTTTTCCACAGATTCTAACCCCATAGAAAATAAACAATAGAAACAACCAAAAGAAAGAATGAAACCCACGTCCTTATTTTCAAAGCTCAAACTCTAGCAATTTCAGCCTCCATCTGGTTAGTCCTTCGAATCAACCTAGGTATTATGTTGCGACATCGATCACAAGCTGGAGGGTCAATTCACACAAAGTAATTACAACCTCCAACAGCTTATAATTCAAGAATAAAATTTTTTATCAGTTGTTCAAAGAGAAATTATAAAGAACAGACATTACTCTCAATTTTGCGCAAGAATTGAAGCATCGACCAGGATTCATAGTCGTCCACGAAGTTCTCTCCACCACTGGGTTACCACAATTGCAGACATCTAAAAAAAATTCGCCCAAAATTTCAAATATGAAGAAACTAGGGTATTTTCAGATATAAAGCAAGAGGTTAGGAATTTGGTGGGAGAGTGGTGAATTACATGTCTGCCCTTACCTAATTAATAGAAAATCCAGATATATCATTCTAAACTTCACACGCAGAGCGCGTGTCTCAAAATGGACGAAAAAATGGATGGACGTTGGATTTAGGGGACAAAGTGTGACAAACGACAAAGGTTGAAGGGTGGAATGTGAAAAAAGAAACATTAGGGAAGAATGTGTAAAATCTGAAAAAGGTGAGGGGATTTAATGCAATTATCTTTTATTGCAAATATATGGTATGTGACTTTGAAATTCAAAAAAAATGATCTCATTTAATTTTTAATAATGACATTATGAATGGAGACGAGAAGTGCTGGTGATTCAAAGTGAAGCAAAGAAACATGTGATTAGATCAAACTTAAGATCTTAGAAATATAATTTCATTCTCAACTTTAAGTGCATTTTACTTAAACCTTGGCATGATTGTGGATATTTTAAAATAGGTAGTCTTTGCTTCAATACCAATAAATAATTATTTTATATAGTTACATATATATTTATTTATTTAGGTCATGATTGGATTTAAAAATTAAATGAATTTGGGGATAAAATATATTTAACTAGATTAATAGTTTAAATAATAATTAAAGAAATTGCAATTAATTATGTGCTTTATCTAATTAGGGATTAATAAAACAATAAAAAAATAGGGAAAGATACTAAAAAAAAATAATCCTGAAATAAACTTTTATATCCAAAAAACCCATAAATATATTTGTTAATCTAAAACGTCCATTCTATCATATTTTCATTTTGAAAAGTCCAAAATTTAATTTTTAGACTAAATTACCCTTAAATACATTTTAGATTTAAAAACATAATGATTAATTTTTGTAATATTTTCTTTTTCCTTATGATATTTAAATATTTTTTGTATAAATAATGAATTTAATATATTAATATTTTAGTAAAAAATAATTTTCCAATTATATATATGTGTGTGAAAATCATTTTTAAAATGTTATTTATACATATAATTAAGATAATTTAATTTTTAAAAATTAAATAAAAAATTAATATTGATAAGTTAATTTTAATCTTTTTTTATTTTATATATATAAATTAAATAAATTTATAATTAGAACATAAAAAACTAATTTAAGAAATTTGAGGGTAAAATTGTCAAGAAAATGGACTAAAGTCAACAATTGGACTTTTTAGATTGAAAAATTGATGGAATGGGCATTTTAGACTAAGAAAAATATTTAAATTTTTTGGATATAAAATTAATTTTAGGGGATTTTTAGTTTTTTTTCTCAAAAAATATAAAGATTTTAATATTATTAAATTATTCTTTACTTTTTATTTTAAAAAAAGGAAAGAAAATAAAAATAAATTTGAAAGAGAAAGTGATAAACACTAGCGAAACTCCCACCACCCACCCACTCGCGCCATCAACCTCTCGGCCGCCGCCGCCCTTCCGGTTCAGTGCAAGTCGCCGGCGTTCATCTTCCTTTCCCGTCAGTTAGCAACAATCCTAGAAATCTGCATTGCCGTGCTGCAGAGTGTATCTGTAGCCTAGTTTTTTTATCTACCCAGGTAAACTCCACTCAATCTTGCGCTTCTAGTTTAAGTTTTGGAATACTCCGAACAGTTTTGATTTTTTGGACTTCTGCACTAGTTTCCGAGTTAGCTATAAATTTTGTATATGCTGTGCGTCATCCAAGTGACATTTCTGTGATGTTTCCCTGTTTAACTATAGTACTGGCTTAGATTTTTCGATTATTTGTGCAGTTGAATAGCCACTGAATTCTTAATTTGACATTCTGAATATAACCTGCAACGATATTGCTGTAATAATAGTTGTTGTTTATCTGCAGTAACTTAAGCCATGGTGTTTGCTTGCTGGATTTCTCGCCTGCGTTCTTCTTCAAAACCAATTTATACCAAAATCAGAAACTCATTTTTCCAAACGGCTCCATCAAGGAGTCTTCCTGGAGAGGCTGTGGGCTCTGAACATGCACATAAACAATTTGTATCTTCTTGGATAAGGTCTTTACTTCCATTGGCTATTACTGTCTCTACTGGCTCGCTTGTTTTCCAGTCATGTCAAAACAACGGCCCATCGTACTGTCAAGCACCTTATCTCGATCAAACGTAAGGGTTGTGTTCTGTTGTCATTTCTTTTTATTTCTTGGGCGAATTACATCTACTACTCATGAGTTTGCTATAATTACAATTTAGTCTATTTTCAGAAATTACAAAAACCTGAATGACATTTCACTTATTACAAACCCCCTCTGAAACAATACAATATGAAGCCAAAAATGCAAATAATCGGCCTATTTCAAGGAGTTCTTTTGTAATAAAGTGAAATATCAGGGCGCCTTTTGTGATTTCGACTTTGATAGTTTGAGGGGTTCCATTTGAATATATCTGAAGCTGAAATTGCATTTCTCATGGATTACTTGGAGCTTAGAGGTAAGAGCATTGGCGGCAAAGGCAGCGCAGATTACGTGGTGAAAGGTTCGCGCAAACAGGTCCCACAACAACTTATTGATGAATTAAAGATTATCTGTGAGGTATAATTGTTAGTATTGCTCACCACTTACAATTCTTATGTTCTTATACTTTCCACTTTTCATGCTTGCTTTTTAAACTTTTTCTTAACACATTTCTCTTCTTTTTTCATCAATCAAACAAACTATAAGGGAAGTTATTAGTTAAATTATTTTATTGGGTTGCTTAATGATGCAGGACAATATGACAATGGATTATGATGAGAGATACTTCCATGGGAAGCCACAGAACAGCTTTCACAAGGCAGTGAACATCCCTGATATAATTGTTTTCCCGAGGTGAGATATGGATTTTGCTTGATTGGAGTTTTCTGTAATGGCTTATTATTAGCATTTTGCCTTAGCATTTCTGTGACGCATTGTCTTGAAAGATACGTTAGCAAATGCATATGTAGAAAAATGTGTGATGCATGAACTCCAAATACAAGATGCTTTCTTTAAAGGCATTTTCTTTGACTAGGATATTTTTGTTTTCTGGACGAAGTAAATCGGACAACATGAAGAATAGAAGGATAACTTGTAAGGCTAATTGCTAAAAGGATATTGATTGATAGTGCTGGAACTAACTAACTTTAGCATCTTGGCGTGTTCACTTAGTTTTGCTAATCAAGATGATTGGTTAACCCTTTGATGTGCTATAGTAGTCTACAGCATAATAAGCTATGAAATGAGGTTCTTACATTTGCAAACATTTTGGTGATTCCTGCAATGCCACTCGATTAAAAATAATTAGAGTGAGAAGGAATTTCTTTTTGTATATCATCTAATTCCTTAAGGCTCTTAATGAGTCTCGTCTTTTGGGGGCACATTATGGTAATGTTATATATCTGGTTATTTAATATGCAGGTCCGAGGAGGAGGTGTCTAAGATAGTTGCATCCTGTAATAACCACAAGGTTGGAGCTGCTGTTCTATTTCAGAGTTACAAAATATTAGTGTATTTAGAATTATTATTGGATTATCCTTGTGATTCTCTTAGCTTATTTGAAACATTTTATTAGCTCCTATATCTTGTAACATATTTTAGGGTCTTAAGATGTTGTATCTTATTTAAAAAATGAGCTCTTGCACTGTTTGGATAAATAAAATTGTGGACCTTATAAGATGTTAGGATCTTAAAAATAAGTTAGCAACTCTTTGATTTTTCCCTAAAAGAGTATATAGCTCTTATTAGAAGCTTATAAGCCTGTTCCATAAAAATTTACCCAGCACTTCATAGAATCTTTTAAGCTCTAAAAAACATTTTAAAAGATTCTTTCTCTCCAAAATTGCAGGTTCCTATTGTGCCATATGGTGGAGCTACGTCAATTGAAGGCCATACGTTGTCCCCTAGTGGGGGAGTTTGCATTGACATGACTCAAATGAAAGTAATATTAGCGTTCTTAATACCTATATAAGTTAAAGTAGTGTAATTCGTGCTCATATACTATACATTCATATGATATTGCTATTGCAAATAGATTGGCTCGAGTTTGATTCAAACTTGAATAGACTCGACTGTGAATACCTTGAGCTCGAGCTCAAGTTTATGAGATGACCTCGAGTCAAAATTGCTTAATGAGTCTTGAGTTAAAAAAATTTAATGCTCGACTCATTTACAGCCCTAGGTTTTAGTATCTTGGCTTTGATAGGATGATTCCAAGAATGATTTTTTTTTAATCAAAATTGTGAATTTATAGATGAAGAGTTAAGAATAGGCAACATAAATACATACAAAAATCCATTATAGGAAATGTTTATAATTTTTTATTTTAACTTTCTATCTATTGAAATTGCAGAGGGTCAAAAAATTAAATGTTAAGGACATGGATGTGGTTGTTGAACCTGGGATTGGGTGGATGGAGCTTAATGAATACCTTGAACCGTATGGTTTATTTTTCCCTCTGGATCCTGGTGAGTTCATTTCCCATGTCTTCGTTACTTGATGCCTTCGCTTTTAGGTAGTGGTGAACTCAAAAGAAAAACACTTCCCTGCTTTTGGCTTTTCCAACGTTCCTGATTTCTGCTAAATTTAAGGATAAATAAGCTAGAAGCTTGAAGCACCTAAAGACATGCTTCTAGCTTCTAGGTTATTTTTGTTAATAAATGAAAGTTTTTTTGGAGTAGTAAAAGTGCTTCTTAGCTTCTTAGTAAAAGTCCCAAACACTCAACAACTGTGTTATGTGCTTTTCACTTTTTTTCTCCCAAACACTTCCTGATTTTACTACTCCACTGTTTTACAACTTTAGCTTCTCCAAAAGCAGTAGAGTTTGCAACCCCCCGATGTTTTAGGATGAGCCAATGAGTTCTATAATTTTCATTGTAATAATATGTCATAAATTGAACTCATCAAAGTTGGAATTTGCCACATATGATATATAGAGCAGCAATTGTTACTAAACTCTTAATAACCAACTTGGAAAGAAGCTTACATTGCTTCAATTTGATTGCCAGTGTTTCCATTTTCTGTGTTCTCATTTTCATTTACTTTTTTCACTGAAAATATGATGGTTTATCCCAGTTTAGACTGTGAGAATAATTAGAATTATCTCTTGGCTAAATTAGTGAGATTGATTAGCATAATTAGTGGGATTAGATTTCCTTATTTACTTTCTGTTTTCTCTATATATTTGTAAGCTCTTTTCATTATTCATATATCAAATAGACTTTTCAGCCTTTTCTCACATAGACAAAAACTCAACTCACCTTCATTGCCATAGAGGGACCCCGAATAAACTAAGTTATAACATTCATCCCCACATAATTTAGTTGATTTGAGATAAAGAAATATTACTTTTCACTCTAATTTCCATTATCACATTTAAAGATTACTTTTTAAGTTTGACTTCCGATCTTATAATGGGACTTACAAACTCCCACTGTGACTTCAAGTATTACTTTCAATCTAAAGATTCTATCGTTCTACATTTTTATACAACACATACAATCATATATTAATTTTTCCACATGAGAACCAGACAACCGATACACAAAATAAAGCATCTTTTTCCAATAGAAATAGAAAATGAAGAGTGTAAGTACACCCAATTAGGCCAAATATCCTATAACTGAGAAGGATTGTATCAGAGTGTCATTTTCCTCTTTGCCTGGTTTTGCTAATTCATTTAGTTTCATAAATTAAGTAAGTTTCATATCAATTTATTAAGTTATAAAAGCTGATCTGCAGGTCCTGGAGCAACCATTGGTGGAATGTGTGCTACGCGCTGCTCTGGTTCTTTAGCTGTGAGGTACTTGCTTAATCTTCAATCTGTTACAAGCATAAATATTAGTGAAATTTCATTTTTAAATTAAATAAAATCAATTTACATTATATTATAGAAAAAAAAGGGTCTTACAGCTATTGAGATGGAAGGTATTTTTTATTTCTACTTTAGATTTATTTTGTTTCTTAAGTGATGGTATATCAGGGACTTTACACCTATATTTGTTTTTATAAGTGACAGTATTACAAGGACTTTTTACACATTCTGGGTTGGTTTGTTAAATTCTTTAGCAGATATGCGTAATTTCATTTAAAGGTGGGGATACCAATCATAGTTTATTGATCTTACTTAGAGGATGTTTGGCTAAGCTTACTACTTTATAGAGCTTCTAAGATGTTATTGGAGTTTATAAGATGATAAAAATTACTTTAAAAGTAAAATCTCAAAGTGTTTGGATAAAAATAAGATTATGAGCTTATAAGATGTTAGTAATGCAATTGAGTACTTAATATGGTCAAAAAGTAGGGGATGTGTTCAGGTCTTGAAAATAAGTGATCTGTTGCTGTATGAGCATGATGTAGTAGTAACCAAATAGTGGCTGATGATTACGTACATCATATGACCTGAAAATGTTTTTGTATGCCAGCTAGTAGGGTTTGACTAGGCCGCAAATGGTTTTGATAAAATGTTGTAGTGAAAAAAGTCTAAATTGTAGAACTATTCCACTGCATTCTTAAGTGAGTTTACTTATTCGTTTATAGCATGTAGGTATGGAACTATGCGCGAAAATGTCATCAATCTTAAGGTTTGTAATATTCTTATTAATTGTTTTTGGTCAGTGAGATCATCCTTATGATGCTATGTATCTGTCAGGTTGTTCTAGCTAATGGAGAGGTTGTCAAGACTGGATCTCGTGCCAGGAAAAGTGCTGCAGGGTCTGTTCCTTGTCTTGAATCTCCACCAATACTAGTTTGGGGCGAATTACATCTACTATCCCTGAGAACCCCCTGAAAGTTTACAACATTAAGCCAAAAAAAATGCAAATAATCAGCCTATTTCAGGGAGTTTTTTTTAAGAAAGTGAAATGTCATGGAGTTTTTGTAATTTCCGGAAACACAGGGACTAAATTGTAATTATCTTAAACCTCAGGAGTAGTAAATGTAATTCGCCCTAGTACTTTGTTCCATCCCATAAATCAGAAAATATTAACTTCAACAATGTTTTATAATGCCTGTTTGGTCCATTTGTTACTGCATCATTGTTTAGCTTCAGCATGTAATATGTATTCTCTATTGGTTGGATTAAAGAATTTATAAGTCAGAAGCCATTGGGATTGATAAATTGACGTCACAAAAATTAATTTTACTCCTTATTGAAATCTAATTTTTTTGTTGCATTCCCTCGATTGATTGAAAAAGGAAAAGTTGGCATTAGATTATAAAATCTTGTTCCCAGCAAGGTATGGAATCGGTATTGATGTTATGACTTTTTTTTTTTTTGCATTTAACCTAATTTACTTGATTTCGTCATTTACGAAGAATTACATTACTAATTCATTCAGCTACTATTTCATAGGTATGATCTAACACGTCTGATGATTGGAAGTGAAGGAACTCTGGGTGTAATAACAGAAATTACATTACGTCTGCAAAAGATCCCTCAACACTCAGTGGTATCTCCTGAACACTTACTGATGCAAATAACTTTATTGATCATTTATATATTTATCTATTGTATAATTATATATTTGGAAAATATGTCTATACGACGCACACATTTAATATGAAACATAAATATTCTATTTTAATACACTAAATAATTTATTACGTTAGTGAATCTTGTAATCTTCAATATATTTGTGAAACTAAACATTTTTGGAATACTTAATTTTTTCTAAAATTGAAACATACATATAGAAAATCATAAACTCATAAAAAATTAGTTCCTATTCCATGATAATTATTTTCTCATGTCCAAAAGTAATAACAGATTATTTTTTCATCAATTGACATGGTTACTATTGTATTGGATTCATCAATTAAAATGACTTGCAGTTTTTCAGTAGCATTTCATTTGAAATAAGGTCAATACTATATGATGTTTGGTAGTTTTGATATGATATTTTGTTATGAAGTTGCATATGTGGTATTGTTTTTATTTTTTATATTGATACGATATTTCTATTTACAGGTCGCAATGTGTAATTTCCCTACAATTAAAGATGCAGCAGATGTTGCAATTGCCACTATGCTGTCTGGCATACAGGTTGCTATAGTTGTTTCATGTAGAGTTTCCCAGTTAGATCATCATTCCTGTATGCCATTTCTTTTTGCAAAGAATTATGTTAATCTATTCTTGTTTTCAGTTTATCCAACCATTTATGCAACTTATTCTTAGTCCTTTCGTTCCTCAAAAGTCAAAAGTAGCCCAAGAATAAGGCAAAGTGATTAATATTTTATAGTCTACATTTATTCTAAAAAAAGCGCCAAACAAGAGCATTCATGCCTTGGCTGCATGAATGTTTGTATTTATCGTTTTAGATATCTCATTCTTTTCTTTTGCAAACAACACTCTCTTCGGGTTTTCCTGATAATAGTTATAAGATGGCGGAGAAAGATAAAATTCTAAACAGCAGTGGCAAACATTATGGCTAATGTTTGTATCATCTTGTTTTGTTATGCGACTATTTCATCCATGCAAATTTTTGTGATGCAATAGGTCTCGAGGGTCGAGCTTCTTGATGAAGTTCAAGTGAGGGCAATCAACCTTGCTAATGGAAAAAATTTGCCTGAAGCCCCAACGTTGATGTTTGAATTTATTGGCACAGGTTGATCCTTCGATTATAGCTCCCACATTCGTTTTTCTCTTTGGCATAACATATTGTTTTATTCGTGTTGTTATGGTAGTGTTTGTAAACTCTTAAAAAAAGCACTTTTCGACTTTTGACTTTTTTCAGCACTTTGGTTTTCCAAACACTTCCAACTTCTATAAGTAGAAATAAGCTAGAAGCTTGAAGCACCAACGGACATGCTTTTGGCTTCAACTTCTAGCTTCTAGGTTATTGTCTTAAATAAATGAAAGTTTCTTGAGCGTAATAAAAGTGCTTCTTAGCTTCTTCTTCTTTTTCCAAACACTCAACTGTTTATGTTTTGTGCTTTTTACTTTTTTTCCAAAGCTCTCCCTGCTTTTACAACTTTATCTTCTCCAATGCAAACACACCCTAAATAGCTTTGACTCTGTATAGCACTTACATGGACTCCACTCTTTCAAACTTGATCCTATGTTTTTGAATGTTTATGATGTGTTTGGGTCAATTTGCGCAGAAGCATACTCACGTGAACAGACACTTATAGTTCAGAAGTTAGCTTCAGAGCACAATGGCTCAGATTTTGTGTTTGCTGAGGATCCCGAAGCAAAGAAGGAACTTTGGAAGGTATGTTGTAAGAAAGTTGACCTGAAATGCCCTTTTCCCTGGAGTTCATATCCTTCCAACCATGTGTGTGACCTTAATAGCTATGTATTTGACTCTTCACGTTACTCCTCTCTGGTTTCAAATCCATGCTTATTATTCATCGTGTTTTATTTTAAATTTGTTGATTCCTAACAAGATGTGGATCTCCAGTAACATTGATTGCAATAGCAATAGTTTGTAACTATATTGTATATTTTTAAGGGACCTTAATTTGCGGCATTCAAGTAATCCATTATACTCGTATTATGTTGAGAGCAGCAGTTATATTAACTCTGATTCTGTAGAGGTTGGCTTTCAGTAGTACTAGGAATTTGTTTACTTTGAATTACATCTACGACACCTGAGGTTTACCTTAATTACAACCTAGTCCATCTGTTTCTTAAAATTACGTAAAACACCCTGAAGTTATACAACATTGAGCCAAAAAAGCAAATAATCAGCCTTTTAGGTTTTTTTTGCATTAAATTGAAATGTCAGGGAGTTATTTATAATTTCTGAAAATAGAGGGACTAAATTGTAATTATCTCAAACATCAGGGATAGTGTATTGGAAATTCCTCTCTTATAATTAAGCTGATTTTCTTAAGTTTGTCTGTATGTCATGTAGATAAGAAAGGAGGCACTTTGGGCTTGCTTTGCGATGGCACCAAATTTTGAAGCAATGATAACGGTTAGATTTACCCTTTTTTCTGTTTAAACACCACTTTGCATCAATTTTGACAAAATCGTCATTTTAGCATGAAAAACTAAGTGTTTCGCACTTATTCTTAGAAAGGTTTTCTTCGTTAATTTACATAAACCACAGGGCTTAGGGTGCTAATTAACCAACCCATAGGTTAGTTGTGTGTATTTTGCTCTATTATAAATCACACAATCAATTGCACTTTTGCTTTTGCAGATTTATTAGCTAGCACATGGTATTTGCTTTTGAATTTGTGAGTTATATTAGATAATTTTAAACCTTGCAGGATGTTTGTGTGCCATTATCATGCCTTGCTGAGCTAATATCAAGATCCAAACAGAAGCTCGATTCTTCATCTCTATTATGGTATTTAGACTTTTGTAGTCACACTGGTTTGTTTGTAAACCATAATTTAAATGGCTAATTACATATACTACACTTGATGTTTGTCCTAATTACAATTTAGACCCTCTTTCTTCAGAAATTACAAAAAAACTCCCTGACATTTCACTTTATTACAAAAAGCTCTGTGAAATAGGTTGATTATATGCCTTTTGTTGTCTTCGTGTTGTATAGTTTTGGGGAGCTTTTTGTAATAAAGTGAAATGTCAGAGGGAAGTTTTTGTAATTCTGAAAACATAGGGACTAAATTGTAATTAGGGAAAACCTCAGGGGTAGTAAGTGTAAATTGATCTATTTTAAATCATTACACTGGCTTATTCTTAAAATGACATGCATGCTGTAACAGCACAGTTATTGCCCATGCTGGTGACGGGAACTTCCACACTGTTATTTTATTTGATCCCAATCAAGAGGAACAACGAAAAGAAGCTGAGAGATTAAACCATTTCATGGTGCATGCAGCTCTAGACATGGAAGGTATTGATTGCTATCAAATTCCATTCATTTGCTGATGCATTTTTATAATCACATACTTTTGTTCTTAAGCTGGTGATTTTGTCTACTTTTTGCTGCGTAAATATACGGAAGTTTTTTTCCCCCCTTTTTAATCAGATTATCTTCAGGAACATGCACTGGGGAACATGGTGTTGGCACTGGGAAAATGAAGGTATAATGCAAAACACTTACCACAGTTAGGAGTGGCTCGACTGCTTTTGAATAAGCTAAACTTGTAAAGAATTGGAGCAGTAAAAGCAGGAGAGTTTGGGGAAAAAAAGTAGTTAAGAGTGCTGGGGAGAAAAGCTAAGAAATAAAGTAGAAGGTGCTTCCAACTTCTGGCTTATTTTTACTTCGATTAAGCAGAAGTTGGGAGAGTTTGGAAACCAAAGTGCTGAAGAAAATCTAAAAGCATAGAAGCGCTTTTTTTTAGAGTTTGTTTCATAGAATCCCACATTTTCATATCCCATTAGCTGTGATGTTTCTGAAAATCATGATTTAAATAGAATTATTGGTCATAATATGTATAATTTTGTTTCAGTATCTGGAGAAAGAACTTGGAATGGAGGCCTTGAAGACTATGAAAAGGATAAAAGCTGCTTTAGATCCAAACGACATTATGAATCCAGGAAAGCTCATTCCACCTCACGTTTGTTACTAATTAAAGAATTGTCGCATTTTGGATATTGGCGTTTCTCTTTCCCTATCCTCTTTTTTATGTTCATTTTGAACTTATTTGCACATAAAATTTTAGTTTACGTGATAAGAAAAAAAGGATTGGAGACCTATTATGTATTATAACTTATTGCAACATCGAATACATAATAATGAACTAAGAGATGATGTAAATTTATGTTTTAATAATTGTTACTTATATAAACATTCACAAATACCACCCAAATCTTGAAATATTACAAATATCCACGAACTCGATGAAAGTTAACGATTTTTTGGTAGTTTAGGGGTACTCATAATGTTTTACAAACTTAAGGGTAAGTTTCGTAATGTTTCAAATTTTCAAGGTGTGAATGTAAATGGCGTGAAAACTCAAGGGATACTTGTAAGGTTCAAAAGTTTGAATGGTATTTTGAATTTTTAAGTAAACTTTACGAATTTTGATAAGGGAATTGTTATTTATCCACTCCAAATTTACTATTATATGACAAAAATATCCCATCTTATTTCAAGTTAACTAGTAGCTAGTGACCGAGCTCCAGAAATATATATGTTAACATGACATAAAAGCCCGTTATTTAAGTTTGTAGCCTGGGCCCTGGGGTTTGCATGGTACTATAATTAATTAAGCTAAGATTTAATTAAAACTAATTAATGAGGCTTTTTTATGAGCAAAAATCAAATTAATTATTACCTTTAGTACTGTTTGGCATGAAATTTTATTAAATAATAGGGGTCCGGGCTCCCATCCAACATACATTTGTAGATCTTGGAATTATAGTCCTGTACAATTCAAAGTTTATGCAATGTAGGCCAATTTTTGCCGTAAGTCAATTTTCTGACTTGAAAATCACACTTGTGCCCAATTTTAAAAAATTTCCAGCCATTAATAGAAATCAAGTTACCTAAACACACTTAAGATAGAATGACAAATGTAACTTAATTTCCATCCACATCGACATCATAATATCAACTAGAGGAAAAAATTGGTCCAAGATTGTCGTTTGTCCAAGATATATTTCAACCATTTTTTGGTTTGGGACCCAATTTGGCCAAGATTGTCGTTTGTCCAAGATTGTAGGTGGAGTGTATCCATATGTGTGAAGATAGGGTGAATTGAAAGGATATATGTGCAGAAAACAAACATATCTAAAAATCTCCCAAAAAAAATTATTATCAAGAAAAGAAAAAAGAAAAAATAAAATAAAATGGTTGATGCTGTTGCAACAATGGCTCTGGAAACACTTTGAGACCTATTGATTGAGGAAGCAAAGTTCTTATCGAGTGTGGGTGGCGAAGTTGAGGTAGTTCGCAGGCAACTCCAAACCATGCACAGTTTCTTAAAGGATGCTGATAAAAGAAGAGAGAGTTGCGACTCTGAGACTGTGCCTTTCCCATTGGAGAGAAAGCTGGCTGCAAAGTTTTGCTGACAAGCCGAAATGAAAATATTGCTGCAACAGAGACAGAATCCTATGTCCACAAGCTCCAGTATTTGAGCGAAGATGAAGGGTGGGACCTTCTTCAGAAGATAGCACTTCCGATCAACCATTCAAAAGGTTAGGTTCTGATGAATTCTGTTGCTTAATTCTTCCCTATACATAAAGAGATAGATACAGAAGAATTGTATTTACTATGGATGGCTGGAGGAATGATCTCATCTAGGAGAAGAGAAACTTTGAGAGAAGCGGCAGAACGCTATTTGTGTGAGTTAGCTAAAAGGTGTATGGTTCAAGTAATAGTGGATGAATCATCGACATCTAATAACAGGTTTGAATGGTGTCGTCTTCATGATCTAATGAGAGATCTTTGTTTGTTGAAGGGAAAAGAAGAAGGACTTCTTGAGGTTATAGATAAGCATATGGGAACTCGAGATGCTTTCTCAGGTAGTTGGTTGGCAGTACACTTGAATGACCCCCAAGTCCGACCAAAAACAAAAAAGGGAATGAACCCCAAGATAACATTAATAAATTAGTCACTTTTTAGTTTTTTTATCAGATTAATAATTTTTATAATGCAGATACTGAGATACATTCACAATTCAAAATTAACGACCTTAATTATTTCCCTCTATTTTCTTGCTATGCTTGAAAAATAAAAGATATTTATTTTCGCATGCACAGGGTCTGGTAACATCGATCTAGTGAATTAATATTTGGAATTAAACTAACAATTGATGATTTTACTTAAATTAATCATAGTACCTTATCTACTTGATTTAAAATTGATTCGTTTTGGTGATGCCATGAAGCTTGCTAACGAATTGGGGAAAAGAAAGAAATTAAGGCTGCAACGCAAGTACTCGCTCGATCGTGTGGATTTAATTTGGAGTAGTGCATAAAAGCTGCTCTGCTCACTTATTCTGTATAATGAAGAAACATTTGTTGTCTATTTATTGGTATTTTACCCACGCTTCGAGTACTAAATTGACTGGCAGTACAAAATAAATAGCAAATTAGCCCAATTTTCAAAATAAAAAAGAAAAAGAAAAGGAAGATTGAAATTGGACCAAGAAGCCCATTGGGCCTGCACTTGATCCGAATATTATTAACCCAATCCACACAAAGGGTATTTCCGTAAATAGATCCAATCTTAGCTAATAATAACGTTAATGTAAATTACAGGAATATTATTTAAACAATTAGTCCCAGCGCCAGAAAACTAGCCGTTACAAAACCGAGCGTCTTTGCACAACGTTCTTCTCTTAGAATCCTCAATCAATGAAACCTGGATTGTAATTCGAAGCTATCCCTCCTACTATTCTCTCTCTAAAAGGCCAATATTTCAATCCAATTTTTTGCCGGCGAATTTCCCCCATGGATCCTAGTTCGAAGTTCGCCGGAGCAGTCGTTACTCCGACGAAAGGGAGAAGCTCCCATTCAAATAGATCGAAATTGAGCGAGAATTTCGATCCGAATGTGTCCAGTTCTGCATTGAAGTCCAGCCGCTCGCCATCGATGATCAAATCGGGAAGCAGCGCCAAAAAATCCGTTTCCAGAAAGCCTAGCATCATCCCAGCGGCTTCTCCTCCGGAGAAGAAGAAGATTCGCGGGAGGAAATTCGTGATCGCGAAGAAGAAATCTCAGAAGGAGGAAGCAAATTCGACATCCGCTTGTGAGAAATGTAAGAACGCAAGTCCGAAATCGAAGTGTTTGTGCGTGGCCTATGAGAGTTTGAGGGCTTCGCAGGAAGATTTCTTAAAAAATCGGTCGGAATTGGACAACGAGATTGATAGTTTAGCTGAGATTGTGAACGAAGGAAACAAAGAGGGAAATGATGAAAATGGTGAGTTGGGTTTGAAGAGGAGTAGAGATATGCTGTTGGAAGAAGCTCGAGAGAGTGTGCCTGAGCCAGGATCAGGTAGAGTGAAGCATTTGGTGGAGGCGTTTGAGAAACTCAAGATGATGCCAAAATCTGGTGATTCTGAAGAACAAGAGGTAGAAGATGTTGAGGTTAATAGGATGGAAATAAAATGGGCTTTGCCTGGATTGCAGCAAACTTCTAATGTTTCAGAAGCACATGATTCTTCTTCTTCGTTCTGTTCATCTGATTTTTTCCTCACATCTGAGAGCTTAGGTTTGGATTCACATCGCTCTTATTCGTCTGACAGCAGCCAAGGAAGGTAGATGTGGATAAAAGCTAACATGTCAATTATGATGTAACTGAGTATTGTGCCTTTGTAATTTGCTTAATTTGTGTCATTTGAAATTTCAGCTTTTCAACCGGAACTTCTAGTGGTGGTCGAAAAAGCAGGCGAAGAGTGAGTACTTTTGTGACTATACTTCTCTTATTTTTTTATCATTTCATGTGATCTTAATGCGTTTTCTTATTGCCCAGAGTACTGAATCATCTGGGACCCTTACCAGAAGACGGGGGAAGAAAAAGCAGCAGAAGGCAACATCTCAAAAGCCTTTCATGCTCAGAACAGAGGTTTGTCCCATCATTTTTGCCTACAGTTTCGTTTGAATATGTTTATATTAAGCTGTAATAGTGCGGTATTCACAATTAAAAGATTGCAGCCCACTTTAAGAGGAAATATAATCTGATGACTTAAAGAGAAGCACATAAGACAATTTTATGACAAACTTGATGGCAGTTAGAAGTAAATTTGCCGCAAGGACAATGCTGTTTCAATTTCTCAGCATTCTCGACTGATTTAACATTTCGAGTCTAGTTTTTTTTCTCTGTATATTGGTTTCATGATCCATGAAATGCTTGCATGACTGAATAATTCATCAATTAGCATCAGAGCCACGGAGAGAAATGCCATGGTTTTGATGCTTGGCCATTTGTATTTCCTCTGAAATAACACAAATATGGTAATTTGTCCTAATGTAGCAAAGAGGAAGATGCAAGGAGGAAGAATTCATGAAGAAGTTGCAACAAATGTTGGAAGAAGAGGAGAGATTGAGGATACCTGTTGCTCAGGGTCTTCCTTGGACAACCGATGAGCCAGAGGTAAACTTTAAGCAACTCCGAGAAAGCTTTTATTTATCGAATTTAGGTTCTCTATCATATCAGGCTATATGAACTATGCTTTGGTTCATTTTTCCTTGATATCATTTATTTCTATAGATCTATATTTTGCTTCTTCAATACTGAAAGCTTTTGTTGTCTTAGTGTTTGGTGAAACCTCCAGTTAAAGAAAAGACGAGGCCTGTCGACCTGGTATTGCACAGTGATGAAAGGGCTATGGAGCGCGCAGAATTTGATGATCAGGTATTTTTGCCTATTCCGGTAAACTAACCATATGAAATTCCAATTTTAAAAGAAATATAATAAACCCATGCTATTAAATGCCGAAAAGACTTATACATACACACAAAAATCCAATCTTGATGTGGTTATTCGACCATTTTATTATGTTTCGTGTTAAGGTTGCCAAGAAACTGGACCTAATTGAACAGTACCGCACAGAAAGGGAGAGACAACAGAAGGTAAACTCTAGTTACTCTTACCAGAAACAGTTTTCATGATTCTTGGATTATTCAAATTTATATTTTACTTTTGCAGCTGGCTGAAGAAGAAGAGGTCAAGAGACTAAGAAAGGTGCTCGTTCCTAAAGCTCAACCGATGCCATATTTTGACAGGCCCTTCGTTCCCAGAAGGTAAAAACCTCACTTGTATAAAATAATTTATAGGAATAACTACGAAAAAACCCCCTGAGATTTGCATCATTTATTAAAGTAACCCTGAAATCTTGACCCTAATTTATATATCATATATATATAGTAAAGTATAAAGCACAGAGTGTGAAATCCAACTTTTTTTAATGTTCATGCATGATAAAAATCTATCCGACTAACAAAAAAAATCCCAATATAGTTCTTTTCCGTTCATTACTGTGTTTTTGTCTTTCCATTTTTCGTCCAACAAATTTTTTTCTCATTTCTCCAGGTCCCAACCTAATTCCCGCCATTTTTTTCTTTAAACAAGCTAATTTTATCCATTCAATATTTAACAAAACAGTTGATGAAAACATAGTACCACATTCAAATTAACTAAAATAAATACATTCGATAGTAAATCTCTATTCTGTTATATCAGGTCTATGAAGCATCCGACTGTACCGAAAGAACCAAGATTCAATCTACCTCAACAGAGTGGCGGAGCCACCTTTGATTGAGGGGGTGCGATTGACCCCCTTCAACTCCCAAAATTTTCATTAGAGTATATACATATACTTATATAGATTTGTATAGATTTTTTGTTAAATTCCTTTAATTGACTCCCTAACAAAACTCTAAAATACTTATGAATGGGGTTTATTGTAAAAAACTTAATGTTGGGAACTTCTTTTAATTAAGTTGAAACTTGATTGGGACTTCGACCACTCTGATCAAACAAAAAAAATAAATCAAACAAAATAAAAAAGTAATTTTATATACATATATGTATATAAGAAATCATTTTTACTTTGCTCTCTTTTTGCTCTCTGCTTTCACTTTTAATTGCCATATAAAAACTTGAATATTGCATAAATTAGTCTTTAAATAATTTTTATTAAAAAACAAAAAAAAGTGATTTTAGTGTTCCTTCTTATCTCTCTTATTTTTTGTTGAAACTTGAGGATTTAAGATTATATTATGAAAGATTTAGTTATATATTCTATACAAAAAACTAAATTTGGTGCTGTCTCCAATTTAAATAACAAATATAATAATATAAAATATTCTGATACAAATGATGGTGGATTCTTGAAAATTCAAAAAAGATATGATTAATTATTGAAAATTCAAAAAAAAAAACTAATTTTATACTTCAATAGATTTTGTATGTTTTATATTTGGTTCAAATAAACTTTTAGATATTGGCATATATTATTACCTTTGATTACTTAAATAAAATAGTAGAAGAAAATATATTTCAATATATACATATATTAACTAGAATACTATATACATAGAACAGAAAGATTGTTAATATCATCGTGATATAGTGATTGAAACTTTTAGTCGTGATAATAGTGAATGTATAGAATAATATATTAGACGTAGAAATTAATTAGAAGAAGGTGATCATTTAAAAAAATGGAAGTTTTTAGCATTTTTTGGTAGTTTTGTGTGTTATAGTCCTACTTTGACCCGACCTGACCCGACCCTCCCAAATTAGCATTCCTTGTAAGTACTAAATTCATATTTTTAGTTGAGCTTACATGTTAATTTTTTAAATTTATTAGTATTGTACTTTAATTGCCCCTAATTAGAATTTCTGGCTCCGCTATCTGACCGTATTTAGCCCGTAACCAGTGGCGTAGCCATCTTATGGCGAGGGGTTTCAATTGACTCTCTAACTTAAAAAAACTCTTCTTTATACATTAAATTTATAGAAGAAATATATAGATGAATGCTTAACGTTCTTGATTTTGAAATGATAATTCTATTTTTTGACACTACTAAAAATTTATAAAGTTACATATGAAAAGATCATAAGATAAAAAAGATAGAGGTAGATTTTTTAATTTAAACTAAAACTATCATAAATAAATGGATTCACTTGTTACAGAATAACTAAGAAAAAAATTATATGAACTTATATGAGAATCAAAAAATTAATTTTTTGATAATAAATAGTTAAATTTATTCCTTCAAAAAAAATAGTCAAATGTATAAATACATATAAATTTTACATACAAAAAATTAAAAGATTTCTCTTAGTGATGGTGTAATTGAATTTAATCATTTATGTAACTAAATTCAAGTTTTTCCACCTATATATGACTTAATTTTATTGAATAACTAAACTATACTTAACTCTAGAAGCTATTTGAGCATTTGAGCATTGTACAATCTTCTAGATTGAATGATTTTGAGGATTATAAATAGATAGTAAGTTTTATTTATAATTATAAAAAATTAACTCTTAAATTAAATCTTCGGAATCTAAATACAAGTTTTCATATAATGAGACAAAAAAATGGATTATATACATGTTGTGTCAAGCAATGCGAGTTATATGTTACATTTAATTGACCAAGTGGAAAAAAATTCTGACTACTCCACTTAGAAGAAATCAAATGCAATCTTTCTTTAGACGATGGCGAGAATTTCACACACAACTAGAGTGAATAGCGGCATTGGACGAACAAATTGAGATCTTAGTAATTTTTTCATTTGTTTTTCATATATTATTTACCTGTACATATGACGATTATTTGTCTCATTCTTGCAATTTTCGGATACAGAAAACGGTTGTATTTTGTTGCAGGCACATCCTCTGTTCTTGTGTCCAGGTTTTTGATGATATAAATGGAGTGATTTATAGTTTGTTCAGTTTCGCTGTCTGAAGTAAGCTTTTCCGTAGAGCTTGTTTATAGCCAACTCTATTATTGTTTATTAGAGTTTTAGTATGACAGATTGTAATATATAGAGGTTTTTTACACCTGATTGATCAAGGGATTTTTTTCGACTAATCTTGCTAAATAAGAGAGACATAGTTGATACTACCTACAGCAGAAAATTTATGTTCAAACCTAATTTGAATTGTTTTTGGTGTAGAATAATTTTAGATTCAACATAACTTGAATTGATACTGGGTGACATTATGTCGCCCCCCAATTGGACATCGGCATTAAGCCCGAAAAAAGCTTTAAGCTGCATTCTTGAGATATATCAAAGTAAGAGGGTGTTTGGCTAAACTTATTTTAAAGAGTTTATAAGCTCTTACATATTATAAGATGTTTTTAAAACTTATAAGATGTTAAATTTTATTTTAAAAATAAGATTTAAAAGTATTTAGATAAAAAATAAAACTATATGCTTATAAGATGTTAGTAAAGGCAATTATGTAATTAATGACAATCATGTTAATTAAAACTATATGCTTATAAGATGTCACTAATAGCAATTATATAATTAATGACAATAAGAGTATGTTAAGATTTTAAAATAAATTGATATTTCTATTTTATTTATAAGGAGCTTATAGGCTCCAAACATTTTATTTTAAAAGCTTACAAGCTCATTTTAAAAAATATTTACCAAATACTTTGCAACATTTTATAAGATGTTTCAAGGAGCTTATAAGCTCAGCCAAACACCCTGTAAAACTTCAAATAAGTTACATCATTTGTCATCCTACGAAAAATTACCTTGAGACATGAGAATTGAGATATCGTTTATAGCTATATAAGCCTCAAGATGACCTTAAGAAGCATTTAACTAAGCCATATCAAAATATACTCGACAATCCAAATTACAAACTATATTGTTGAAAATTCAAGAGCCAAAATCAGAAGGAAAACATATTCAAACAAGAACTGTTTTAAAAGATTTTCTCTAAATAAAACCTAAAACAAGATCCAACATGATTACTCTAGGATGTGCAACATCTCATCAACTCAATTAAGATCCCATTTGTCTCAAACAAAATTGCCATCAGAATTTATCTATGGTGCAACAATAACAATTCTTCCAGCAACTTGATCAAGATCCCGTTGGCCAGTCGACGTGATTCTCCTTCCACTACACAAAACACAAATGTTAAGACAAAGAGAATCTTGATTTCACAAAATCTTTGTGGACACTATTTGAAGGGGGTGGGGGTCAGGGACAAAATTACAACATACCCCCTTGGTTCCATCTCCACAATGTTCATGTTTTGCAACTGCTGAAGAATGTGGCGAGCAACAGATCCACTGCTGGTGCCAAAATGGGGGGGACGACTCCCGTTTCTCTTGCTCCCACCATAAATTCTCCTGAAGGCACCAACACCAAGACCTCCCCTCAAGTATATCTTCCTAACCATGGAAGCTGCACCATGGAACAAAAACTTAATCTTGGATTTATGTCATAATGCTACCATATTTTAAAATACGGGATATATAATTCACACTAGGTATAATACAATCTTGTGAAGATAAAAACTAGATTTCACCAATGATATTGAAACTAATTACAGGCAAATATAGAAGTTCAAATTGGGTTATTGAATAACAAGAAAAAACATACAAGTCTTAGCAAAGATACTAAAGATACTCAATATGGCAATAGTTAAAATTACACCAAGGCAGACAAGCTGAGCAAGAGCAAGGCAACATAGATATTACATACAGAAAAACAAAAGGGAACGGAGGAGATAATTACCAGCCCTGATGTAATACCAATCAGGATCATAAGGAGCAAGTTCTTTCAGGACACCAGTTTTCACAATGTCCGTCCACTCGGGAAGCTCCATCTATTTCATTCCAACAAAATAAATCTAGTAAGCAAGGAGCTGAAAGAGCAAAATACATTGATTATTTACTCCATTTTTTTAACAGAAAGAGCATAACACGCTGGAGCTCATGAAAACAGTAAAATCAATAGCAAAAGAATATCTCAGTCAAAATCCTACAATTGTACAGATAATCATAAACAAATTATCAAAATTCGTTAACTAACATCATTCTCTCTGGAATAAATGTTCAAACAACCAATAAAATCCCTCGGCACGATTTTCAACAGGAAACCAATACACAAACATCTCTCCATCAAAACATCACACTAAACATCCATATCACTCACTACTAATGCAAATTCACTTTCATAGACCACCCCATATCTTCAATGAAAAATTAAAAAACTTTAACATAAAAATAACATTCAACACTAAATTGGACAACTGTGTGAAAGCGCGAAAAGGGAACAATAAGAACCCAGAAATATTTTACCTTGCCCGAGCGTTTTAGGTGAGCGGCGTACGCCTTGACGAAGTCATGAGGCGATACATCTTTCACAGTTTTCGCAGTGGCCGCCATTGCTGAAGAGATCTAAATTAACTCACAGCTCACGAGACCGCCTCTCGGAGGAGATTGGAAGTTTGCAGAGTAGCTGTTTGCAGAAACGAGATGGTCGATTAGGGTTTTCGCAGAATTTATAATACAGCGTCTGTTTCCGTTTGTATATTTTTTTGGGCCTATTTTGATGGCTCAACTTCCTCTTGGGCTTTATATTTGTTTATCGGCCCATTAGGCCATTACTTATCTCAGATTTGGGCTATTTTGACCCTTTAATTTAAGAATTTCCCGATTTTAATTCGAATTTGATAAAATCTTTTAACTTTTTTTTTATCATAAAGACTTATAATTTTTTAGACCTGAAATTACATTTAATAAATCAATTATCATTAATTCTTGATAATTTACTGAATATAAGGAAATTATCACAAACTCGAGTTGGGCCTAATTTAGATTGGGCCAGAGTTTTCTTTGTTGATTGAGTCGGGCCCAGATTTGTTCAGATATTGGGCTTATTATCAGCAAAGTCAAGAAAAATCGGTAAACGCGGACGACGTCGTTTCCGCTCTATCGCATGAAGTACAAACTTTCCCAATCTCTGTTCTTCCACGTTCCCACTCACCTCATTTCTCCGACGAAACCCTAATCATCACAGAACAGAGAATCCCACCACCGGTGTCGGCACCGCCACCGCCGCAGCCATGACGATCCGTCAGCTGATAAACCTATCACACCGCGCCCGAAAACCAATCCATGCTTACGCCTGCGCCCAACCTCTATCTACTGCCGTCGCCACCGCCTCCGGCGAGACGCTCCCATCTCCTCCGCCTCCAACCGCGATGATCTACGATCGATTGGCGGAATCCGTCAAGAAAAGGCTTAAAAAGCTCGAAGACCCCGATCCCCGCTTCCTTCGGTACAACTCACCTCACCCAACAGTGGATTCTCACACTGAAATCCTCTCCGCCCCACTCACTAGAGTCACGACGCTGCCTAATGGCCTTCGAATCGCCACGGAGTCGAATCTGGCATCAACGACCGCCACCGTTGGTGTTTTCATTGACGCTGGGTCGAGGTTCGAGAGTGATGAATCCAATGGGACAGCACATTTTTTGGAGCATATGATATTTAAGGGGACAGAGAGGAGGAATGCGAGGGAGTTGGAGGAGGAGATTGAGAATATGGGCGGGCATTTGAATGCTTATACTTCTCGGGAGCAGACAACGTATTACGCTAAAGTGATGGATAAGGATGTGCCCCGTGCACTGGACATTTTATCTGATATTTTGCAGAATTCGAGGTTTGATGAACAGAGAATTATTCGAGAGAGGGATGTTATTCTCCGTGAGATGGAGGAGGTATTGAACCGAGTCCGCTTTCTTGTTACATTGATTATGTGCTTCTTGTTTTTGGTGGATGGGGATTTAGTTGACGAGTAAAAATTGTTTTTTGATAATTGAGATAGTATCAAGCACGTATTTTAGATTTTCTTTTGTGCTGCACATTTGGAATACTATTTGTTGGTAGAAAGCAGTTGAAGGAATTCACAAATAGAATTTCTAGTTGAGTCTCATTTCCTAATTCCGTTGTTATAATGTTTAGATTTTTTCTTCTAGTTATAAGCTTAAATATTCAAGATAATATCATATACTTGATCTATTAGTCAATAACTAATGTTTCTGCTCGAAACACTGGTAATTTAGTTTGATATTTTCACTTCCTAAAGGCACATCTTTTATGTCAATGCAATGTGTCCCAGCTGTGTAATTCTGAAAACATGTTGTGTTTTGGTATAGCAAAGCTTAGCAAGCTCCCAATTGGATAATTCAAACTCCCAAATTTTTGACAAACCAACTTCTTGCATTTAGTCCCATAACTTGTTTGTATGTCTCTTGCTTTTTGGAAGCACTCTATGTTCACCATGCTTACTCGGTGGTTGTATGTTGTTAATTGATTGTAGGTTGAAGGACAAACAGAAGAAGTTATATTCGATCACCTTCACGCCACTGCTTTCCAGTACACTCCTCTGGGTAGAACAATACTTGGACCTGCTGAAAATATTAAGATTATTGGCAAACAACATTTGCAGAACTACATTCAAACTCACTACACTGCACCCAGAACGGTAGTTAGCCAATAATTGCATTTCCATCTTATATGATTTTATTCTATATTGCTAACAAGCGCTTATGTTTTCATTTTGGTTTTATTCTAGGTGGTTGTCGCCTCTGGTGCTGTTAAGCATGAGGAAATTGTTGAGGAAGTGAAGAAATTATTTACAAAATTGTCATCTGATCCGACAACAGCTTCTGAGCTAGTTGCTAAGCAACCTGCAATCTTTACGGGCTCAGAGGTATGCATTTCTTGTTTGCTTTCTTTGTGACATAATGGGAACTAATCCTATTTTGTATGACCTAAATTTGTAAAAAAAAAATACAGGTTAGGATGCTTGATGACGACGTCCCTCTTGCCCAATTTGCTGTTGCTTTTGAGGGGGCTTCTTGGACCGATCCAGATTCGATTGCTTTAATGGTTATGCAGTCGATGTTGGGTTCTTGGAATAAAAATGCTGGTGGTGGAAAGCATATGGGGTGATTATTTCACTATTTCACATCACTTTTTACAAAATGTTTTTGTTCTTCACTTTTGTGGACATGCATTAATTGGAGTTTACATCTATTTTGTAGTTCTGAGCTTGCACAAAGGGTTGGGATCAATGAAATAGCAGAGAGCATGATGGCGTTCAATACCAACTACAAAGACACTGGATTATTTGGTGTTTATGCTGTTGCTAAGGTTGCTCCCTTCTTTTCTTGATATAATACAACTAGAAGGAAACTATTGGTTGAATTAGTACCAAAAAAGAAGTACCAAGAGAAACATAACCTTTGTATCTTGCTGGTTATATATTTCCTAACATATTGTGGTGCAACATATGGTTCCATGTAGTACAACTGTTTCTAAAGCCCTCATCTTTTCTCCCTTAGATGCCTATTTTTATCACTGCCATTGGCGAACATCTGGTGCTTGTTTCTGTTTATTGTTTTGTGATTATGGAAATATATTTAGGAGCTAATTATATTGTTTTCTGTTTATAATACTTACTGTCTTTTCCCTCTGCATTCCTTTTTGCAGCCTGATGTCTTGGACGATTTGGCCTATGCAATTATGTACGAAGTAACTAAACTATGTTATCGCGTGTCAGAGGCTGATGTCATTCGTGCTCGTAACCAGGTAATGATCAATTCATTTTTCATCCTGTCTACTTTGTTTACATTTCTTGAGTTTCCTTTACAGCGACCACCAATTGGTTTTACAACACACTTATGTATGGGTTGCCCAAGTATATTCTGGTCATGTAAACTTTTGTGGCTGTCTGCAAACAAACACTCCTACTTTTTGAGAAGCGGACGTAGGAGCAAAAATTGTAAAATTTGGGGGTGTTTGGGAAAAAAAAAGTGAAAAAGTACAAATAAAGGTAGTTGGGTGTTTGGAAATAAAAAAGCTAAGAAGCACTATTACAGTTTACTACCCTAAAAAACCCCATTTATATGTACAAAAATAACCTTGAAGCTAGAACCATGTCCTTAGGTGCTTCTAGCTTCTAGCTTATTTCTGCTTAAAATGAGCAGAGGTTGATTTCCAAATACTCAAAAGTGCTGAAAAAAGCAAAAGGAATAAAAGAGCTCTTTTTAGAGTTTATTTATATCTATGAATAAGATTATATTTTATCACGCTCACATTATCTCAAAAGTGCTGAAAAATGCAAAAGGAATAAAAGAGCTCTTTTTAGAGTTTATTTATATCTATGAATAAGATTATATTTTATCACGCTCACATTATCTCATCAATGGTTGTTTCCTGAAGTTGAAATCTTCTCTGTTGCTTCACATTGATGGATCAAGCCCTGTTGCTGAAGATATTGGACGTCAGGTATGTTTTAGTGTCAAATTGTCAAGAAATTTTTGAACTTTGTCTACTTTTATATTTATCCTTTCTTCCTGTGGTTGATACCTTTCTCGCTTCCCTACTGTAACTTAGCTTTTGGCATTTGTATCTTCATTTTCCCTCACTGTCTTTAATTTTTGCTTGAATCTTTTAATTGGACATTTAAGAAAAGTAGTTAGCATTCATCCGTGACACTGTTTACAAATTGGAATTGGAATTGAAAAGTATGTTACAAATTGCTACCTTGGAAAGGTGTAGTATCATATAAATTGGAATTGGATTTGTTTACTAATAATCTGAAATCTGAATGTTTGAGCTATCAGCACATTATTTGTCATAGTTGTCCATTATATTTTCCATACCAAGAATTTAACAATATAGCAAGTTCCCAATGCTGCTGAGTTATGTCCTTTGAAAATGCAATGACTGACAGATGAATTTCAGATCCTGATCAATAAAGCTTGACTAAATGTATTTCTCCAGAGATAGATGAAGCTTGATGATGAGATTTCTCAATTAATACAAAATTTTAACCGAATGATTTTATTCCTCTGCGGTTGCAGTTGCTTACATATGGTAGAAGAATCCCATATGCTGAACTATTTGCCAGAATAGATGCTATTGATGCCAGCACTATCAAACGTGTTGCAAACCGATTTATCTTCGATAGGGTAAGATATATCTCAGATTAATTCGCCGAAATTTAATTTAACTTTGTTTTTATCCTGAATAAAAACAATAATCTTGAAAATTAAATTTATGGCTCTGTCATTGCAGGATGTGGCTATTAGTGCTGTTGGGCCCATTCAGGGATTGCCCGACTACAACTGGTTCAGGCGCAGGACTTACTGGCTCCGTTACTAGATTCCCGATTGCTTCAAATTTGAATTTTTACTTGCTTTCTTCTGTTCTATCTATCCAGTTTTCCTTCACTCTGATTGAGTGCCCAACAGAACATATTGGGAGGAGACTTTGTTTGATTTTTGCCCCATTTGCCTTTTCTGTTTAGTGTAATATGATGATCTGGTTAGTTAAAATAATTGAAGCTGTAATAATCAGTGATATGGTTATTGTTTATGAGATAAAAGAAACACAAATGCTTATCATTCAAAATGAAAGCATAAGATAAAGGTACAGTTATTTAATTTTCATGTTATCCCAATCTTCGCTCTCTCTCTCTCTCACAATTAGTTATTCGTTTTCTTCTAATTTTACTGCTGCCGGAGAAGTTAAAGTTGGAGTAAAAGTGAGGTGTGTTGGGGAAAAAAACGAAAAGTTAAAAAAGGATAATTGAGTGTGGAACAAAAAGAAGTTAAGAAGCATTTAAGCTGTTCTCGAGATTTTTGTTTCTTTACAAAATAATCTAGAAGCTATAAGCTAGAACTAAATACATGTGTTCAGGTTTTGAAAAAAAAAAAATACATAGTGTTTAGGTGTCATTTCTATTTAAAATAAGCAGAAATTGATTTCTAAAAACACTCTGTAAGCGGTGTAAAAATTAAAAATCACTGCACCAAAAGTGCTTTTTCTACCAGTTTAGTAGTTGAAACTTCTAAACCCAGAGCTTACACTCAAGAAGAAGCTAAAATAAAAGTAAGTTGATATAAACAATTCTAGAGGGGTAAGATTGGAGATCTTTTGCATGACTCGGTGAATTACATACTATTTGCACATCAATCACTCCTTTTTGTAAGAATTGCAAACAAATCATACGTATTTTCTTATTTACAAGCAATTTGAAAAATCTACATTTCAATTCCCATGTTTGGGGGGAAAACAATATTGTCTACAAATATATCTCTTTTGTGAAGACTTATAATTAGAATCCTTACATATTTTTTTCCAAAGTCTTCAGTTTTTGTTCATGCAAACTGGGTAGTGTGACAATTGATATGGACCACTCAATACTAAGCATGACTCAACAAAATCTCACCTATATCAATTTCCATCACCATTCTCTTGCCTCATTTTTCCATTACCTAAACTCGCACTAATCTCACACACACGTAAGCTATGCTCAACAACTACAGTTAACACCACAAAACTTTCTCCTATAAATCAAACCATGCAACCTTAAAAACTAGAAACATAAGCACAACCCGGCCATGGGAACTCAAGCTCAAACTCCAGAACAAGACGAAATCATTTTTCAAAGCAAATATCCTCCGGTAAAGGTTCCCGATGTAACCCTACCCGAGTTCGTACTCTACAACGTCGACTTGTATCTTGACAATGTGGCTTTCGTGGACGCCATCACCGGGAAAGGGTACACTTATCGGGAAGTGAAGAGGGATATAGAGAGATTTTCAAAGGCCTTGAGGTCACTAGGGCTGAGGAAGGGGCGGGTCGTGGTGGTTGTCCTCCCTAACGTGGTTGAGTATGCCATCATTGCCTTAGGGATCATGGCGGCCGGTGGGATTTTCTCCGGCGCTAACCCTAATGGCCATGCGTCGGAAATCAAGAAGCAAGTCGAGGCGGCTGATGCGAAGCTCGTTGTCACTGATGGATCAACCTATCATAAGGTGAAACAATATGAAAATAATTAAATTCTTTATCTATAATATTTGTTATGTTACGAGTATATTGGAAATCATACTGAAAGTCGGGACAGAGCGAAAAGGGACTGGTAGCAGTAATTAGTGAAGAAATCACCAAACGGGACCCTTAAAATTTTACAGTATAAAGTTATATTTATTGAAATCAATATCTGCGTCCCACCTAATATGACAAATTACCCCTGGCTCTGTCCCTATGGACCATATCGCTCTTAATTAGGTCTCTACAATACCTGATTCCAGAAAAAACTCAGTCGGAAAACCGAAAAAAAGATAAAGTTGTGATGAATTTTCAATTTAAGTTCTTTGTTTAGAAGCTAATGTTGATTAATTAAGATAATTTTCAGGTGAAAGATTTGGGGTTGCCAGTAATAATACAAGGAGAAGACAAAATAGATGGAACTATAAACTGGAATGAACTGCTTGAAGCAGGGGAAAAAGCTAGCACTGATGGTATTGATGAAAAAGTGCTGCAAACTGATCTTTGTGCTCTTCCTTTCTCATCAGGTAACCAAAATTTGAACTAAATATGAAATAACAAAATCATATGATTGAAGACAACAATTATACTTTATAAAAATTCAATCTTGACCTTCACATTAAAATTTCTGATCTTGTCAAACGTTATAAAAATTACTTGTTATGTTCTGTAAAACATATATATTTTTTTTTGAAAATGAAATTTCAAACCAGGCACCACTGGATTATCCAAGGGTGTAATGCTGACTCACCGTAACATCGTCGCCAATCTCTGCTCCACCCTCTTCTCCGTCGGGCCGGACCTCATCGGTCAGGTCACCATTCTCGGCTTAATTCCATTTTTTCACATCTACGGGCTGACCGGAATCTGCTGCGCCACCATCAGAAACAAGGGGAAAGTGGTGGTGATGCACCGCTACGAGCTCCGATTGTTTCTCAACGCTCTGATCACTCATCAGATCAATTTCGCGCCGATCGTCCCTCCGATCATATTGGGGCTGGTGAAGAATCCGATTGTGGATGAGTTTGATTTGAGTAAGCTGAAACTGAGGTCTATTATGACCGCCGCCGCTCCGCTTGCGCCTGAAATTCTTAAGGAGTTTGAGAAAAAGTTTCCCGGAGTTGATGTGCAAGAGGTAATGCATTTGTAACTACATTAGAAAAATTATAGAAAAATACTCTAAATTCTAATATTACACATATTTTTATTCACAAGATTTAATATATATATATTTTTTTTTGGTAAGAAGATTTAATTTTTTTTTATTTTTTTGGTGAGAGGAGATTTAATATTTGTTACTTTCAAAAACAATAATTTCATTTTTGTGAATATTTGGAAGGCATATGGGATGACAGAGCATAGCTGCATCACTCTAACTCATGGAGGTGATGGGATTTCAAAGAAGAATTCAGTTGGATTTATTCTTCCAAATTTACAAGTCAAATTTGTGGATCCTGAGAAAGGACAATCTCTTCCCAAGAACACTCCCGGAGAAATCTGTGTCAGAAGCCAATGTGTTATGAAAGGTGAAAACTTCTGCTTTTCAAGAAGCTATAAGTCGAGAAAAGATGGAGTAGTAAAGCACTTGGCTTATTTAAAGCTTATTTTAAGCCGAAACAGCAAAACAAAACACGATTTTTCAGTTTGTTTTCAGTCTGTGTGTGTATTCGTCCTTGGACAAATGCTAGAATTTTGAATGTTTTTAAGATTTAATTGCAGAAAAACATAAACATCTGTATATTTTTCAGGATATTACAACAATGAGTACGAGACAAGCCTCACGATCGACAAAGATGGATGGCTTCACACAGGTGACATTGGCTACATCGATGATGATGGAGATATATTCCTCGTTGATCGAATCAAAGAACTTATTAAATACAAAGGTTTCCAGGTACTTTGTTTCTGCAGATGATTTCGTCTTCATTTGAGGTAGTACGATCTGAAATTTTGTATCTTTCGTAAAACAACATAGTCAAATTTCAAACTAGCATGTAAGTGTTTTTGAAATTACACAGACCTCCCCTGTTGTTGTTATACTAACATAAATTCTCCCTTCTGATTTCAAAATTACAGAGGACATCCTTAAACAGTGAAATATGGCTGAATTTTGAAGAAACCTGGCAAAAGATCAGTTCACCCTTAGATTTTTCTCCCCGGTTTAGATCTGATAAATTTCGTTAAGATAGTTCTTTTTTTCTTTAAATATGTTTGAAAGGATATAAGCTATTTTCGAGCAACTATGGGAATGTTTGCAAATTTTAAGAAGAAATAGAGTGTTTTCTTTTACTATTTCTTCTTAAAATAAGTTGAAATAAGCTAGAAGCACCTGTGGGGTGCTTTTACACTATCAACTTTTACTGCAATAACTTTTTACAGCTTTAGCTTCTACTTTAATTTTTCCAATCTCAGAGTCTCTCTCTCTCCCTCTCTCCAACATTTGACAGGTTGCTCCAGCTGAACTAGAAGCAATCCTCCTTTCTCATCCATCGGTCGAAGATGCAGCTGTCGTCGGGTAATATTCTTCACTCGCGTTCTCACCCGACAATCGGTTTTCGGCTCTTTTAATATGTCGAATCAAACGTGCCCATAACTCATACATTTGTGCTATGATGATTCATGAATTAATACATAATATTGTCCTAAAAATGATTGTAAAATTTTACAGAATACCAGATAAAGAAGCTGGAGAAATACCAGGTGCAAGTGTTGTGATAAACTCAAAAGCAAAAGAATCTGAAGAGGATCTAATGAACTATGTCTCATTAAACGTTGCAAGTTATAAAAAAGTGAGAGTGCTGCATTTTGTGGATGCCATTCCCAAATCGCCTTCTGGGAAAATCATGAGAAGACTTATTAAGGAAAATATGATCAAGAATATTTAAATGTTTGAAAGATTTTAATTTGTTGCCATGTTTTTAACTTGCTATTTCTTGTTTTTATCTTAAAGAAACTGTTCGAACAGGTTCAATAAATCTGCAGCTTTTGTTTGGATTTAAATAAAGGGTAAATTACGAATACCATTGAGATTTATGTTGTTTACAAAATCTTGAAAATTACGAAAAATATCCTGAGGTTTCGCAAATCATAACGAACAACACCCTCAAGCTAAGGGGAAATCGTTGACTCAGGGTGATTTTTATCATTTTCAAGGTTTAAGGGTGTTTTTTTGTAAAATGACAAAACCTCATGGGTTTTTTCGTAAGTATTCCTTAAATAAATACACATCATGGATGTATTTAGAAATATAATTCTAGAAAACAAGCAAATAATATATTGGTTTAATATTATTTTGTTTTTTCTAATTACAAAAAGGTGAAAAGAAGTTATATGTAGGTGAAGGTGGGCCCAATTTAGTCCTTAAGTGGGCAAAAAGCCCATAAATTAGATCTTGCAATAGTCCATTCTTTAAGCCCAATTATGAAAAACACAGTAAGAAATGTGATGAATCATGAAAGAAAATAACTAAATTGCATGCAATACAAGCTTTTATTATTTTATTTTTTTTTCTGAAAATCAAAAGGAATATACATTAATTCAACTCAGACAGTACAGAATCCAAAGCAAAACTGAGGGATATCTAGGCCGAAGCCGTATTAAGTTAAAGCAAAGACTGATTCAATAATATATTATATATCCATAATTCAATAATTCAAAATGGGTATGCATTTTACTTCCATGAAGAAAAAGGTCGCCCTTAATCAAACAATCTTCAACTGAAAAATCAAATTATTCTCTTTTAATTGAAATTCATTTGTCTAGTAGTCTGGATTCTGGAAAAGTAGAAGAGGAAAACAAAAGATGAAGAGTGGGAAAAGTTCTAAAAAAGCTTAAAAAGCCCGCAAACCAGGAGAGCATGGGCCTTAGCAATCCAAATTGCATGTTTTTATTCTATAAAATGAATTTTCTATATCCTTCAATGAATATAGCATACAAACTGTTGTGCAACAGGGAAAGAGTGAGTAGATGGTGGTGGCCTAATGAATATATCCCATCTACAAGAGTTAGAGTCGGATCAGAAACTCTTTTTACTGATGACAGTTGTATTCCCAATAACTTAAACTCGGAACTTCTAGCTAAATTAGCATAATCTGAACCGCTTAGTTACACCACTCGTAATAAATATAAATATATATTTTGCAATTTGAACTGCAAAACCCCGGCCACATGCATGCTGCTCTTCATCATATCTTATCCCTATCTTTGCACCAATTATATATTCCACTCATAATTTTATGCTTTTTATTTTTATTAATTCAATTTTTTTAAATTTTGATTCATGTCAAGTTTTATACTTCTTTTGATTAAATGTTTAACAAAAAAATAAAAAAAAATTGTACAATATTAAATCTTTTGTAACCATATTAAAATATAGAGCTGCATCATAGTAAAGTGCAAAGTGCTCATCCAAGAATAATTTATTTATGAGTTGATTTTTAATAATATATATAGTAATTGGGATTAGAAAATTGAATTAAAAAAAATAATAGTGAATCCCGATTTGTGGATGAGTTGGAAAGACAAATTTTGAGTACCCAGATTACGTTCTCAATATTTAATTGTCTTAATGCAATCACGTGGATTAGTCACACGTGATGCACATGCAAACCATGTGACATAAATTAACTTACAACACACATTAATAATTTTGACATTATTAGAAGGATGTTAGTAATTTCTGAAACTACGAAGATATATCGACTTGTAAATTCACCTAATGACTACATAGATAATGAATGTAACATCCCCTTTTAAATTATAGATTGTAACCCGATCTGACTTGACCTGACCACAATCAATTTGAACTACGAAATAGTGACTAGTTTGCTAAAAGATTACTAAAGATAACACTTTTTAAGTATATACCCTAATGAGATAACATGATAAATTATGATTTTTCCAAACATGACATATCAAACATTCAAACTGAACTATTATAATAATAATAATAATATAGAATTACGGATAATAATAATAAATTAGTTTGGGATATTTGTGATGGCAAAAAAAAAAAAAAAAAAAAGAAAAAAGGAAGGAGAGTAGAAAGGGGGGCTGGCATGAGATGATTAGGATGCAGGGAATGTGCAGAACATGGTGTACAATTCATGCTGCTTTACTGTCTCACCTTTGTCACATGCAATATATATATTTTTTTTCCTTTTTCTTTTTTGATAACTTTGTCACATCCTACGGTGCACGAATACTTTTAAAAATCTACTTGTCATATCGTGTCGTGTCAGATACTGTATCGAAAATTTTTCTAATGTAAAATATCAACAAAAAAAAATATATCATCGTATTTCTATCGTATCGTATTGTCTCGATGTCTGATATTTCATATGTCACATGCCATCTCTCTTAAAGGTACAACCCTACTTTCCTTGGTGCATGTGCTCTCCATGTGCACATTCTCTTGTATTGCTGGCCCATGCTCGCATTCATCCACATTCACATGTGTCCTCTAGGGAGGCCATAAAACCCCTCCAAAAACAACTAGCTAGCTATAACCCCTTTTGAGGTGAAATGACATAAATGCCCTTTACTTTTCAAAATGTAATTTAGTCACTTTGGGGAAGAAAAAAAATGAAATTATTTAAAAATGTCTAAAATAATATTGCTCTTGTTATGCCAAAAACGTGCTTTTTCATTAGGTGTTTATTTAATTGGTGGGATTTGTAGTGTGGCGTTGTCTAACCCAATTTTAGTCCAATTGCTATAGTGAAATTGTAGTTTGACCTTTTCTTTTTGTGTACAATCATGATGTATGTTTTTGATTAGGACATGGATAAGTAAGCAAAAGTATCTATTTTTATTGTTAAACTTTAGCAAAAATAAAAAAGTTTTATTGCGATATTTAGATCTTAAATAAACATTTGAAATAGAACGTGGAATATTAGATATTTTGGCCCCAAAAAGTTATGATGCAATTTTGACCAATTCTTGTTCTTATTTTCCTCATTAAAATTCAAAATTCAAAATACATTTTTTTTTATTTAATAAACCAAGCATTGGATTTTTGTAGGGGTATTTTGGTCAAAAAGCTTGAAGGGGTCCCGGGTTCCCACATGCATAGGCAGGCTTTCTCTGCATAGATTTCGTATTGCTCGCAAGTTGTGCCATTTTCAACTGAGATACGAAAACCTTGTCGTTTTCCGCATGAAATGACGAAAATACCCCTACATGCAAAAACGGGAAAATCTTTCCTCGTTTGAAGTAGGGCCGATTTGATCTTTGCAAAATGGGCCCCATTGTTTGGGACGAAATTAAATGATCTGGACCGTCTAATTCATTTTACAATAATTGGAAAACAGTTTTGTTAGTTTTGTTTCTCTTTCGAATTTAATATATATATATTTTTTAGTTTGAGGGTTGAGATTTTAATTTTGACAAATATCTAAAATTTGTAGATTTCTTGGTTTTTAGGTTTTACATTTAATTTTTCCATTTAATGTAGTGTGTATTTTGTACTTATAATGTTACTTGCCTTTTGGTTTGAAATGAATGCAAAATAATGATGATTTTTCTAACCAAATTCAATAAAATAAAGGAAATTATATGAATTTCGTTGAGAATGGTTTGAATGTAGGTTGATATTTATTAGAAGTAAAATTTGCCTGGAGTTTTTACTTGAAAGTTGAAATGAAATAATTTTAAGATCGTGGTTTGAATTTTTCGTGTATATCGGTATTTTATAATTATCTACTAGTTTGTTTCTATTATATAGTTGCTTGTTTCGTGTATTGAATTAATGATGTTTTAAATAGTTGTTTATTGTTGTAAGTGAATTAATGATGTAATAAATTTGAATATATCACTTCAAAAAAAAAGTTGCAACTCATTTAATAATGATCGAGTTACATTACTTTTTCGTCAAAATGAAAAATTAGTACAAATCCGATGCAAAAATGAATTTTTCGAATTATTAGATCGAATATTTGTATATAAAACCTAAAATTATCGTAAATTTTAAACTGACAAGAGCCTAACGAATCAAATATGGTAGAACTTGAAGTTTTTTTTTTACCAATTCAGTGAATTCACACAATATTCAATTAGATCAAAATATAAGTAAATGATATCATAATAATAATAATAATAATACAATGCATCATTTAAAATATGTAATTCAAAAAAGAAAAGTTTTTTCTCAATTGAGATATTTTAAATAAACTAAAATCAATGCCACAATAATCCAAGATGGCATTCTTGTAGTTCCTCCACACACAAGTGGCACAACCGTACAAATTCCCCTTACTTATACCCCTCATAACGCCATTTCACTTCATCCCGTTATATTATACATTTATACCGTCACCAAATCCCCCAACCCCCTCCGCCGTCACCGTCGCCGCCGCGTCCACCGACAAAATGGGTTTGAAGCCAAGAATCTCTACACCGGAGGGCTCCACGAGAAGGCCGAAACGAAAATCATCTAGCTCGAGCAGAAGGCTCAGCAAAACCGCTGAAGCCACCAGCTGCCACCGCAGAGCCACCCACATTGACGGCGGCGCCACCGTATCCGATAAGCTAGAGGCCCTCAAGAGCCTGATTCCGTCGGAAAACGCAGCATTAAAGCCCGACCAGCTATTTCAAGAAACCGCCGACTACATTGTACAGTTGAAAGCTCAGGTTTTCGTTTTGCAGAAACTAATTGATCTTTATGGCACTCAACCTCAAGAAAACCAAAATGCTGTATAGTAAATTACTAAATTTGGCTGCTTTTTTTAAATCATATGTGAAGCCAAATTAAAAGAACTGATAAAATCAAATTACGAAAATAAAAAATAAAAAAAAAAGAAAAAATAGAGAAAAGAAGAGGGAGAAGGTTGTTTTTATTTATTTATTTTTATTTTCTAGATTATTAATTAGTTCAAATTAGTATCACATAAGTTATGTCTATTTTTCTCTTCCTTTGCTACCTTATAAAAAAAGAAAAGAAAATGTCTAGAGTTTCTTACATGGATCTTGGTAGTAGTTAGATGAGTTTCTACATTAATTTCATATCTCTTTTTTGGTTCTTGATTTGAAAATGGGACTAAATTATGCCCAAATCCCATAAATTCTTTTCAATTACTAATTTGGAGACTTCCCGAACTATTAAATTACGACACTCAAGACATAAGACCCTATAGTTAGTTTATAAATAATTATATATACTCAATTTATTAAATGATCTACTGACTTTATCCCCCCTGAACTTACTGAATTTTCGTGTTTCGTTTTGGTTATGTTTACTAGTTTATGTGTTTCCCTTGTATTGGGATCTGAAATTAGCTAATGTAGTGATTTGATGCATCTTGTAAGTTGTAATAACTAAAACAATATACATTTTCTTTCCCTTCCTTTTTTGTTGGGTTATAAATCAAACAGAAAGATATTATTAATACTTAGAATCAGAAAATAACAATGTTTATGGCCGGAACGGGAATATTTTTCGAACCATTAACATCACGACGAATAAAAGAGAACGAATACAAAATAGATGTTGAATATCACTAGTTAACATCTTTTGTTTCCAGTGACTATTATACTAATATATTGATTTTTAGCCAGAGTTAGATTTTTTTTTTTTTAAAAAAAAAAACCACTTTGGAGTCGAATTTTGGCCTACATTATATTACCTTATTAGATACATATCCAGCAAAAAAAATTGCGCTAATTTAGCTTATATGAGTGCTTGAAAACTGTAGAAAATAGTTTTTCTACTTCCAACTCAAAAAATTAATTAAAAGAATTGAAAGAGAGTATTTTATTTTGCTATTTCTACTCATAATAAGCAGAAACAAGAAATAAAAGGTGCTTTTCTTCAGCTTTTAGATTATTTTTTTTTTCCTATTATGAAAAATTACTTTCGTACTTCAATTTTTTCTCAAAACACTCTCAATTTTACAGTTTAATTTCTACTTATACTCGTCTAAAAGTAGAACACCTAACTGTGGCAATTTTCAGTTAATTCCAGTCTTTTATGATCACAATTCACAATATTACATTCTTATGTTAGATTAACAATGCAAGTGCAAATATATATATATGAGTCGAATCGGGTCTGATCACTAATATGTAAAACTCTACCTATCAATAACAACTACATTACCAGGAACTCAAATAAAAAATCTTTAATTAAACTAATATAGTGCCGAACCCATAAATTAAACAACTTATTCGTAAATTATGCAAATATATCATAAATCCAATATTATGGATTTGAATAAGCCCAAATTTGGCTTCATGGCTCTACTTTTTTCCAAAAGCTTTCGCCAGTAAAATCACATGAAGGGCTTCAAGCAATGTCGACGTTTTCAAAGACAAAACCATCACTTTCTCAGTCTGCACCATCACTTAGCAGCAGCAACTGTTGCCTGCAGTTTGGACATCCAAAAACCACAAATTTGAGCAACCTTAATTATTACAACCCAGTTAACAATTAATGGGATAATTACACTTGCATACCCTGGTATTGATCTAATTACACAAATACCCTATAGAATTTGAAAAACTATAAAAACATACCCTATCAAACAATATTCATTACATTTGATAAGTAGTTTGATGGATTTCGGAGACTTCCTGTTAACCCTCATAATCTGGTATCAATAGATACTTTGATATCTAATAAGACTGATACCACTGAAACTTAGTATTTTGGAATGGATTGAAAAAATGTTTAATTTCCTTATATGTTGGAATGCAAATTTCTCTATGCCAACAGTTTATTGACAGGTCCATTAGATCAGGAATTATATAGTCGTTGTGCTATATAAGGTGTATTATTGTTGCAGTGCAAAAAGAGGTTCAAGACTTATTTGAAGTCTATAAAAAGGAGACGAAAGCAAAGGAGAAGAAATCAAGCTCACAAACTTGTTTATTTCTTTTGCACACATAAGAGTTGTATTGAATCTCATAGTGTGTTCCTGCTTTATTACAAAGTTTTGTTAGGAAGATAGTCATATATGATTTTAAGTAGTACCTTAATTCTAGTTATTCAAGTATTTTAGTACTTATTCTAGACATACTTCTTACACTTTGTATACTTTATTATCGTGTTTAATAAAATGTTTATTCAAAATCCTAAGTATTCAACACTTAGATAATGGATTGACCCATCTGAATTGTGTTTTTCACAATCAGAATGGGCCAACCACTATATATCTTTTCTTCTTTATCATTTACAGCAATTTATCTTCTGGTTAGTTCCAATTCTGTCACCCCTATAAAGTTTCACTTCCATTTGGTAAAAGCTTGATTTTTTTTAATAGAAAACCAAGAACATACTCTTTTCTGTTAGAGATTGACCTAATAACGTAAACATACTATGAAGTTAGAAAATTACAAACATACCCCGTCAAATAATTTTCATCGCTCTGTTAAGTGGTTGGACGGAGTTTGGGATATCCATTGAGTAAGAATTCAAGGGTATTTTTCGATAATTTCCAAAACATATTAATAATGCTCCAAATATACTGGTTTTAACTCAAAAAAGTGAAAATTTGTTATTAGTGGTGGTAATTGACTAATTGTTTTCATGATATCTGAATGAAACCGACAACAGTGCACCGGCCTTGTGATATGTCTCACATGGTGCCAGCGACAAGTAGTTGCAGAAATGGTCCATAAAAAAGAACATGTGCACCAATTGCTTAATCATTTTTTGTCTTTTCTTTTCTTGGAACTTAGTTAATTTATGTGTTGCATCTTGGAAAGTTTATTGAAGTTTTCAGAAAATTATTTTGAAAAATAAAAAGAAAATGTGTTCAAAAAGTATGTTCAATCACATGTCCCATATTGAGTATATTTTTATATCTCGTGAAATTCAAGAAAAAGCTCAAAAATAATCACATTTATTCTTGTATCCAATTGATCAAATTCTTAAGATTTTTGTAAGAGTTTCCCCCTTCTCTAGCACTAGTCCACATCGTTTCCTTAAGACAAACAACTCTTTCCTTGAATGATTCATCACCAAACAATTGATCAATCTTTGTCCTAATCTCCTCACTCACAATGATCCCACTAGCATCATATTCAAACTTCAGCCCAACTTTCCAAATATCACATACATAACTCTGGTTAATAAATTGATCAGCAAAATAAGGCCAACAAAGCATTGGAACCCCACTGCTGACACTCTCTACAGTCGAATTCCAACCACAGTGCGTTATAAAATATGCAATCGATGAATGGCTTAGAACCATCTGTTGAGGGGCCCACTCAATAATCTTCCCTCTATTCGAGACTCTTTTGAGGAACCCTTCGACATTTTCAAGCCCATTTTTCATGTCGGGCCGAATGACCCATAAAAACGGCCTATTGGCTCGCTCGAGCCCAAGAGCCAATTCGTGAAGTTGAGCCAATGTCAACATTGTGGAGCTTCCAAAGGCGATGTATATGACTGAGCCGAGTGGCTGTTGATCGAGCCACTCGAGACAATTGGAGTCTTGCTTGAAGAAGTGGCTCGATGCGTTGTCGAGGGGGTTGGTGGCTAGAAGAGGGCCTATTGGGAGTATCTCTGGAGCCAGGGTGAATGCACCTGTCTCAAGATCATGAGCCGAGTTGCAAATCAGCCAGTCAACTGATTTTGTGGCTGAGTTGTTTTGTATCATAATGTCAAATATTATTTTTTGAAGGGTTGGGATTTTGATACGGTGCCAGACAAAGTCGGGTGGACTCATGATGGGCATAGTAGGTGCAAATTGAACTGTCTCGTTTGTTAATGGAATTCCTGCAATTTTATACGAGCTTGAGTCATAAATTTCAATTTAACATGATATTAAAATTCATAATAAAAAAAGGAATATTTTAATAAGAGTTTGTGTACAAAATCTTACCTTGATTGTCAATGATCCCATCCTCAATCATCTTGGGAATACTAAATCCCAACACCAACAAAGCTGCAGCTGCAGGCAAGAAAGCCACTGTCTTCAATCCCATCTCTTTACCAACTTCACAAATCCTACCAAGTGATTGATCATAAACAACACAAGTAATTTTATCCTCCTCTTTCCCCATTCCCTCAATCTCCTCGATTAAATTCTTGATTTTACGCGGCATAAGTTTGTACACCGTCTCAGCCAACTTTCCCGGGATAAATCTATCTTGGGATTCGAGCCCATCTGGAACTGAAACCAAACGGACCCTATCATCTAATAGACTCCCCCTTGACATCGTCTCTTGAATCATCTCTGTGTTCACGAATGTTATTCTTATGCCTTGTTTGGCTAACAATTGTGCCAGTTCCAAAAGTGGGATTACATGGCCATGGGCTGGGAAAGGAACCATCATTACATGAGGTCTCCCCATTTTTTGTGATGTGGTGTACTTATTGAAGTTGCATTATATAGCAATTTTTGTAAGGGATAATTACACTTACACCCCCTCGACTTAAGCGTACTATTGGAAATTACAGAGACACCCCCTCGACTATGGCTCTATCTAACACTTAAGTCTTGCCATTAGTCATTTTCTTATTTCCATGTAGATTCTAACGTTCTATTAACTCGACAATAACTTATTCACTTTGCTTATTTCATGTATAGCAAACACTAAAACAAAAATGTTATGGATAATATAGTCATTTCACAAGTTTTCATTAAGTTTTTAAGGTTTCCATTTGAGTTAGAGGATCTATCTGTAATTTGCAATAGTACAGATAGTACAGAGGGTCTAGCTGTATTTACCCCTAAGTCGAGGGGGTGTAAGTGTAATTATCCCTTTTTGTAACGATGGGATCAAATTTGAATTTGGCTTAAATTAAGTGGTGAAAATTGATATATTTCTCACCTTGAGCTGCTTTCTGCAAGGAATCTTCAAGTGGATGTGTCCTTTTTGGCATGTAGATTAACATCAAAATTTAAATGATTTGATGCCAAAAGATCAACATCTATTTTTCTTCTATAAAAATATTATATATTAGTACGGATTTCTATTGTTTATTTTAGAAATTTCTTGAAGGACCATATGTTTAATAATTTGCTAATGTTGACTGATTGATACGTGTGGCAAAAAGTACAAAATTGATCTAGTTGGACTGATAAGATGCAGTACCCTCTGCAATATATATTTTTCACAAAAACTCAAAACTTATTGAATTAATTAATATGTAAAAAATAGAAATTATTGTAATTGATGAACGATTATTTTAATAATGCATTATTACAAGAGTTTTAATTGAATTATAAGATAAATTGGGGGATCAACTAACAATTTAGTAGATATATCTTGTGCTAGGAAACAAATGGGGATGTAGCTCAAATGGTAGAGCGCTCGCTTTGCATGTGAGAGGCACGGGGTTCGATCCCCCGCATCTCCAGCAATCTACTTTTCCTTTTGATATTTGAGCTTTTTTTCTTCTTTAATTAGATCAAATCTCTTTATTTGTTTATTTTATTTTATTTTAATCTAAATCGCATTTATATGCATTAAGCAGCCATGTACTCACGTTGGATCTTACTTTTGTTTTTTGAGTTAAGACACACACAATTTACTTTTCTGCAAATCGATATATCTAGTTAAAGTTTGCATAAAATCAAACCACTAAATCGTAAAATTCTTCTTATAAATGATAAGAGTTAAAGTTTGCATAAAATCAAACTACTAACTTGATAAAATTCTTCTTACAAATGGTAGTTGCATTTTACACGCGAAACCTCTAATTAAACTAGCATTACGCTAAACTGTAAGTATGCCGCCTGATTATGTGTTAGACCGGTGACCCAATCTCCTTTTGGTCTTCGTTATATGGAATATTATAGATCATTCATAATTGAACAAGATTGACTTGAGACTTGGGACAAAAACCAAGTCATTTTAATCCACGAATATAATTTCACAATTGAGAATTTGTTTACAACTCATCATTGTCTTGAGGAATAAATATAAATTATGAATTACAGCATCATACGTATTAAGTAATAATCTCTATTTCAGTAACCGAATATGCCTCGACCAATACTCGTAGAGAATCCTTAAATTTGCGCCTCATTTCTTCTGGCACCAAAATTTTGCCAAAGCTCTAAAAACCTTCCAGTAAGAAACACAGCAATCATACTCGACATTGTTTCTCTAATGGCTCCAGCTATATCATAACTTTAAATATTAGGTGTCTGGTAGATGCTAGACATGTTAAATCCTGATGTAAATCAAATTTCAAATTAATGTTAGATATTTTAATAAAAAGGGATTATTATCAACTACCCCTGGGGTTCGGCTCAAATACAGAAAATCTCCTAAGGTTTCACAAATTACCAACTCCACCCCCACCCCCCACCCCCCCGAGGTTTACTATCTCTCTCACAAACTACCCATGAGGTTCACTATCTTCCGTTAGCTTCAAAACCTCAGGGGGGAGTTGGTAAGTTCTTAAACCTCAGAGGGGTTTCTGTATCTGAGACAAACCCTGGGGGTAGTTGGCAATTATCCCTTGAAGCACGAGGTAATGATTGCTGAAATTTCCAAGTGGTAAGAAGGCAAGACCGGAAATGGGCATTACCTGTTGATTACTGCACTGGTACACCGGAAGAAATGCAAAGCTTCGAGTCAACACCACCACTAATCACACTATCATCTTTCCACCAATCAGCACACAACACCTAAATTGACAAATATTACACTGCTTAAGAAACTATTACATTCAAATTTGAAATTCAAATGTGGAGACATTATTCTGGAGGAGTACCTTTTCCTTGTGTGTGTCGATTACAGCCAATGGCCACTACAGAGGAGATAGATGATTCAGAAAACAAAGATTGAAATGTATAATATAATTTAGAAGGAGCTGAAATAAATATGTACCGCAGTTCTGAGATCCCATAGCATAACTTTTCCATCATATGATGCTGAGACCAAGTGAAACCATGATTTTTGGTGCCATTTGCAGGATGAGATCCAAGAATTATGTGATGAGAACTGGAAGATAGGAGAGAGAGTTCCTGCCCAAGGTAATTCACAAGAAAAAGATAAATTTTGATAGTTTGAAGTAATATATATATATATATATATATATATATATATATATAGAGAGAGAGAGAGAGAGAGACCTGGCTTGCGAGGATCCCATATTCGAAGAACAGGGTCAGAACCGCCAGCAGCAACAAGGGCGGAACTTTCACCTCCAATATCAAGACAGTTGATAACCTTGCCACAATACTAAGTGAACAGAAAGGGAAAAAATGTCAATTACAGAGGGAAACAATTTGCAGGCAGTATATTGATTTGAATGTTCAAAGCCATAAAATCTCTCTACACTTTTCTCTACTAGCATTATTGCACTTTCATGAAAATTAAACATGTAAATAAAAAACATTTACATATATAGTCTAAGAGCTTATTTAAATTTACAATTGACAAATAGGATAGGCAAAGAGATATAGGCACTTACAATGAAAAACTTAGCGAAAACTTATTTATTCTCTCTGTTACTTTAAAAGGGGGTGGTAGGGATGCAAAAACTTCTTACCATGCTTAGAGAATCTTTGCCTGTTTCAACATCCCATTTTCTGATAGAGTGATCCCAAGATGCTGAATAAATTGTTTCGCGTTGTGGCCAGACAACTGAAGATACACACTGTGTGTGCCCAATCAGTGTCGTTAAAGCCTCCCCCTGTACACCAATAGGACAAATATGCCACACAGACAATATATACACAGTTGAGGTATATTTTTTATTTCTAAAGAGGAATCACAACTAAACATTTTGGAAATCACCGTTGACACATTACCGAATAGCATTTCATGAAAGAACAATTAACAATCAGTTGAAAATCGTACCTCAGACTGAGGCTCCTCATCTTCATCACCCTTTTTCCTCTTCTTCACTGAAACTAAACCACCATCAGTATCAGCAGTATTTACGTTCCACAAGTTGATAGTACAATCCCAAGAACCAGAACACACCTAACCAAAAATAGGAAGAGCATCAGAAAGGTTTCATATTCATCAAGAAGCATTTTGTAGTCACAAACTACAAAATAAAGGAGCAAATGGTAAATACCATATCACCCAAAGGCTTTGATGCAATGCTCTGAACAGCAGCGCTGTGGCCCCGCAATATCTTAAACGCTCTAATATTCTTTGGTTGATCGAGTGTCTCCTCTACCCCAAACTTTCAGCAAGTAAAACAAATCAGAAAATACACTCGTTGGCTGAATAATACTCCTACAGCACAGATAACGGACATATCAACAAGGAAACTCTGAGTGTTTACCTTCCACAACCTTAATGTCCTGTCCTTAGAAGCTGTTGCAACAATTTGATCTGTGACACTCTCAGCTGTTCAGAAAGCAGCGTCGTCAATAGTCATCCAGAGAAGGATTTTGTTAAATAAGCAGCTCATATTATGCTAGTAAATAGAACTTCATCTTTAATAATTAATAATAAATTCATCTAACAGTCTCCAAGATCCAAAGATTCTGCAGATGTATGATATTTCACAATAAACACAAGAAAAATAGGCATTTTTATAAACCATCACCGGATATCCATAAAAAAAAACACACATCTTGTGTAAAATGCATCTTTTATACCTTTTTGCTTGAGAATACAAACAGAAGTAACCGGTCCAGAATGCCCATCTAATATATGAGTACAAGTTCCAGCAGCTCTCCATATTCTAAGAAGCATTAACAAGAAAACATTATATCAGAGTGGTACTGGACATCCTAGATAACCAAGGAAAACAGTTAAAAGACAGTAATGCAATTTGTGGAGTTACCTTCCAAAACCATCATAGCATCCTGTCAAAATATACCTACCACATGAAAGAACAAGTTCAGATTGCTGCTGATATATATATATATATATATATATATATATATATATATATATATATATATATATATATATGCATTCTCAATTACTGAAAGAAAATTGCATCGTTCCTCAAAATTATATCACATGGGGTGATGAAGGGGAAGTCGGCTAACTCAGAGAAAGCGGCCAAAAGGTTATAACTAATATTCAAGGCTACGACACAGAATAACTTATAATTCACACTTAAATGCATACCTATCATTGGAACCATCAACTGCACTAACCCAATCACCATGTAAAGAAGGCTCTTCTTCTTTCCTTGGAGCTACGGCTTTAATGTATTCAATCTCAAGTACTTTTTCCTGTAACAGGTCATAGATCATCAGTATAATTATATGAATCTCTATCTGGTGCGTCTAATATATATCCACGCACATACACATACTAAGGCAAAACACTTACAGCGGAAATGCCTTTAGCAAGAAGAAACTCTTCAAGTGACATCCTAACCAGCTCTCCATCAATGAGAAAATCAAAAGGCTCCGATTTCCAATCCTCATTTGCTGATAGATATCAAAATCATAAAGCAAAAAAGCATCATGTTATGGAATTCAACAGTGAAAATACTCATATTGTCCACTAACTCAATTTATTTCAATTTCAGGACGTACCAGCTAGAAGGAGATTGTTCAGTAGAGCAGAAAGGCCAAAACGAGTAAGATTGGCAGGTATGGAGATAGAAGCTGGCGGCGCTTTGTACGGCGGTTTTAGCTTCGTTATGAAGCGGACTTGAACTTGCCTCGAGGACTCTTCTGCAGCTCCTCCGCCGTCAATATCCATTTTTGTCTTGTGTGGGGGAGAGACGGAGAGGGAAGCACGGCGGGGCTTGGCGGAGGAAGAGCGGCTAGGGTTTAACTGTTTAAGTAACTGAATTTCAGGAATGTTGAGGTTTTAGAATCTATTCATGATTATATAGAAACGTGTCAAAACTTGATAATCGTGCTTCATACATGCGCGTTTAATATTGACATATAGAAACGTGCACCTACTACAGCTTTTGGGCAACGTTAGATTTTATTCTTCATTTTTAATTTTGATATTGTAAAAATAAAAGAATTGTACTTTTTATCAACTTTTGTGTTATAAATCAGTATATTAATTGTTGATTATGAAATTTAAAAATGAATTTTTTAAATTTAAGAGTGATAATTCATAAGTTTTGATACTTTCAAATACCAAAATAGTTAAATTATATTTAAACAATTTACTTTATTTAATTTCATTAAAATCCCATAACTTTATGAGAACCAAAAGGTCATTATTATTTAATTAAAAAGTTTCAAATATTTTCAAAGAAGTGGGATGTGAGCCCTAATTGATAAACAAATCTGTAGCTTTTTCCATGTGAAAGATCATTTTTTTATTTTTGGATTTAAACATAGACCTCTTCTATAAATTTAAAAAGAAACGATGTTATACATTACTAACTCGTGCTATTTTTGAGATATTGAAAAGAATAATAATTTTCGAGATGTTGAAAAGAATAATAGTTTCTCATATAACACCATGCATTTTTCCGCTAGAATATTCCATCAGAAATTCCATCGGAGATGGCAAATTACAATATTTTTTGTGTAGTACAGAAGACAATTTGTTAAAACAAAAATATATACAAATAGCAAAATGCTAAAATCGCGGTAGTTGGGATGAAAAAAATCACTATCCCTTACCAAAAAACGACCATAGTTCAGATGACAAAATCTTTCTATACCCAAAAACAAATAAATTTTTGTATTTAAAATAGTAAAGAAGACAAAAGTTAAGAAACAAACAGTATAAACAAACAAGGGAATCAAACATATACCAACACATCAATATCTAACTCAATAATACAAATCAGACAGCAATCAAGTCACATCCTAAAAAGACAAACAATCTTACATAGTACTAACATTGTTGCCATAAAAAAACACAACATTTAAAGTTTAAACATATACATATAATATGCTTCATATACCAAGAACTAACATTGTTTGATAAGCTTTATTTGATCAAACAGCTTATTCTCATCTACTCCTCTTTTCTTGTACATTCTAGGCAATAAGTTGGCTTTTGCTCCACAAAGTAAGGAGGGAGTTTGTGCTTTTCCTCACAAACAGGACCTTGAGCAAAATCAGCAATTAGCTTTGCAATCATATATGGCTTTTCGATGTGAGGCATGTGGCCGCAACCCGGTACTCGTCGCATGCTCGAATTTGGCAGTTCGATTTGCAGTTTCTGCATTGAAAAATGATATAAAATTATGCAAGAATCGAATTTATTAGGAGAATAAAGGGATTAATATATATATATATATATATATATATATATATATATATATATTTACCATCCAAGATATAATGTTTTTTCATACTAAGCATCTACACTTTTTTCCTTTTTTGGGGGGCAACTTACTTCGACTATCATAAAGGTTTGAGGTCATTACAGTTTAGTCCCTCTATTTTCAGAAATTACAAAAAATACCCTGACATTTTACTTTTTTACAAAAGGAACTACCAGAAATAGGCTGATTATTTGCAATATTTGGCTTCACATTGTATAGTTTCAAGGAGTTTTTGTGGTTTTTGAAATCAGAGGGACTAAATTGTAAGTTAGGCAAACCTTAGGGTAGAAATGTAATTCATCTTTTTTTCGGTTGGAGATCACCATTTAAAATCATGAGTTTCGTATACACCATCTAGGAGCAACTTTCATGAAGAAAAAAAGACATAAGAAAGGGGAAAATTTTCTCACTTGAGGGGCCGCAATTATCAATTTTATTTTATGTACAAGATTAATGGAAGTGTTCTGCAAACTCAATGATGATCTATGACAAAATAAAAGAAAATAGGAATAGTTTGGATGCGAAAAAAACGTTTAACCTAGGAATAAATTTGCAAATGAGCTATAGTAAGAAATTATGTAAGCAAACGAACGATCTCTCAAAAATCTAGGTCCAAAATTTACCTCGGCGAGCTTGCTGTCGACTATATTATCCTGCTCACTGCAGATGAGGAGAGTTTTTTGCTTCACCTATAAAAATTGTTATATAGTCATCAAATAGTAGACATTAAAATATTTTAATAATTATTTGAAGTGAGTTTTTTGCTTCACCTATAAAAATTGTTATATATTCATCAAATAGTAGACATTAAAATATTTTAATAATTATTTGAAGATTATTCAAGATCCCACATATTTTTTGGATTATTTACTCTTTTTTTTTTTTTTTTTTTTGCAAATTTCAACTCGGGCCAATAAAATAAACTATCATACAAAATGACCACGACTCAAGAATACAAAAACAAGGGAGAAACTTATTGTAATACGGAAGTATTTTAGGGGAATTTACATAAAAAACCCTATAGGTGGCGAAGTGATATATATCTTGTAATACCTTTTTTATTTGGCCAGTTACATCATAACCCCCACTGAGCATAAAATTTACAGTTGCATCCTCCCACCATGGCAAGAGACAGTGAAGACGGCCCACCTGATTGGTTATAAGAGAAATTGCATAATACTCAACATACTACTACCCTTATGGGATTACATCTACTAACCTAAGGTTTACCCTACTTACAAAAAACTTATTGACGTTTCACTTTATTACAAAAAAACTCCCTGAAATGATAAAACATGAAGCCAAAAAATGCAAATAATCAGCCTATTTCAGGGAGTTTTTTTTTGCATCAAAGTGAAATAACAGGGAGTTATTTGTAATTTTATGAAAACAGATGGGCTAATCATATTTGGCACAAACTGCAGGAATAGTAGATGTGATTCGCCCTAAAGTAAATAACGAGTAAGATCGACTTACACTTGTATAATCTAATATTTTAGATAATGATATGCCATCGAAAACCAGTAGCTTGGCGTACCATCTTATAGGGATGCTCTTCAGCACAGAGGCCTGATAAATATAAAAGGTTCCAAAAAGTATTAAATATATATACATATATATATTTTATTTTTTCTGGAAAAGAAGATCTTAATATATGCATATTACCATTGCATAGGCAACTGATTTCGGTAATTTTGTCAAAACTCCAGTCCCTTTTGCGTAAACATTTGCATTAATCAAAACCAGCCTATCAACCTGAAAAATTCACAGCAATACATCATAAGCACTAAAATCTCAACTATGGCAGTATCTACACTTTGATCACTAAACTATATTCTATTACACATTGCCACACAAACTACATGGCATTTGCATTTTGCCTCCACCAAAGTGGATTTGTGGGGGCAAAATGCAAATCCACATAGTTTGTGTGCAAAGTTTAAAAATAATTTAGTTTAGTGATCAAAATGCAAAAACAGCAAGATTTTTTAATCCCAATTAAATAATATAATTTGATAAGAATTAGCATTACAGCTTCAGGAAAATTGACAGCAAAATCAATAGCAACAGCAGCACCAAGGCTTGGTCCAACTAAAGTCATTGGTCTTCCAATGTGAGACTTCCAAAACTATCATACAACGAAAAGTCTCAATATTTCGAACTTAAAAGTAATATCAGAAGATAGTTGCATTTAAGCTACAAAATACCTGGTAAAGGTGGTACCTTTTTGATGCTACATTACAAGGTGGACGTCTTTCTAGAGGAATTACAAACCAAAGAGACGACAATAATCGTAACAATGGTTATGAATATACGGGATATAATTGTGTCTTTTCTTGAACCCACAAATTAAAAAATAAAATAGAAATATAGAAAAACGAACCTAAGTCAGAGAAACCCCATCCAAGAATATCAATGGCCCATGCCTCCAAACCAGCTTCTTCAAGCAATGGATAAGCACTTCTCCATTCCAAGCAAGAGCTTATATATATGCAATGGAAAATCAAATTTCAGAAACAAGAAAAACATGGCAACCTGATAAGTTAAAATAGCATAATATCCAATAATATTTAATTTTACAAACCTGTCAAAGCAATGTAGAAGAACAACTGGATTGACAGCTTCTCCACAAGTTCTTGGTGTAACGCAACTGCTCATTATGCAACTATCAGAAAATCCAACCTGCAACAAATATGATGAGTTTCTTGAGGATTTATGTTTAATTGATTAATTTGATAACTGGGATTTCTAATTCTAAAAATTTCAAGATGGGATTTTTAGTTAATCCAAGCCCGGAAAATCGACGGTCCAAAAGGGCAGAGAAAAGCTCCAAATTACTAATCTACAAAATAGTCTTCATATAAACAAATTCAACAATTTTTGGCTTTTTATTAAACTCGTTGCTGATCATCCGAAGGCTAATTCTTCAAAATTCTATTTAATTAGAAGAAACACGTCTCTCTCTCTCTCTCTCTCTCTCTCTCTCCCACCCACCCACCCACCCACACACAGAGAAAGCAAAATGGGATTCTTTCTCAACAAAGCAGAAAGTCACCACCCGTGAACTACCGTACTGACTACTGTTTAAACACAGAATTTTCAAAATCGTTTCCCGAAAGAAGAAAACACACACTATTCGAGAAAATCGATGAAGAAGACATTCCTCATGCAGCACTCCTCTGTTAATGTACATGCAATCATGAAAACGGTTCATACATTCGACTAACATATACGTACAAAATGCGAATGCATCGATAGATTTACCTCAACCGGAAGTCTTTGTATCCTCTGAGCCAAATTTCTTGCAAATGGGTCTTTGATTTTCTCAACCTCCTTGGGGAGAAAAGACGGAAACCCTCCACCGGGATCGCCACCGCCAGCGGCGGCGCCGCTAACGCCAGAAACTCGGAAAGCCGACAGCTTTCTGTGACCACATTGGTAAAGCGGAAGTCCCAATGCCGGTAGCACCACCATTTCTTCTCTCTCAAGACGAGAAGTTGACGAAAATAGTTGTTTGTCCTGCAGATAAAAAGATTTATACTTTATCACACTAAAAACGGAAATGCCAAAATTAAAATAAAATAAATAAATCTACTAATAATGTCGCTTTTATTCAATCGCATTAAGCAGAAAAAAGAAGAAACAAAAGAGGGCTTCCAGAAAGGGGTTTTGGGTATCTCTCTTCTCTTAGTTCTCTATGTGCTGTAATTTTGTCCCACCTGAAAATCTGTAAATCTATCAATCTTCAAAAAAAAAAAAAAAAAAAAAAAAAGAAAGAAAGAAACTGTAAATTGAGCTGTATTTGGAGGTGATTTTAATTTGTAAAAGCTTTTGTTTTGAAGAAGTTAAAAGTTGTAACTAACGAATTTGATTCAATGACTACCAAATATTACTTGAAGGTATTTCTTACACTTGTCAAGATTTAATTTTTTTTTTATAAGTTAAAAGCTGTACTAGGTTAGAAAATTGTACTTAGTAATTGAAAATCTCTCTCATCATTCATCAATGTCGAATAAATATCTGGAAAATATATATTTTTTCCACAACTTATGGAATTTGGTCTTATTTATTATGGAATTTTATATTTAATCTCGTAAACTATAAATGTCGCATTTTTTGTGTAAACTCCACCAATAGAAAAATTAAATGTCGTATTTTCACCTAATATTCCTAATTTTTCTATTGGAAAAATAAAAATAAAACAACTTTTATCAAATGAATACCTTGAAGTCCGTCAAACCAGTTAATAAATGTAATTAAAATTCTTTAACATAATATATTTCTGTAATTATACCAAATTTCAGGATATATTCTAATATTTTAGAAGAATTTCTAGTAGTCAGTACTTTATGTGGTGTGGCCAAAAATTATGTTTGATGTAATTAGAAAGTGTGTCCCTCTTTAGGAATCAAAAATAGAAAGTATGGCCCAATGAAAGGAACTCAAAACCAAGATTGATATTTTTAAGTTTTAACTATCTTTGATTCTTTTCAGTACTAGGGTACTGAAATTATTTCGTGTAAACATGCCCTAGTTATAATTATTATTTTGTCCTCATATCTTTAATAAATTTTATTTAAGAGCATAGTTTGAATGGAAAAAATGACATTATTTTTTTTTTTAAATTAGAATCGGCCAAACGGACCGTGGGGTTAAAAGAGGCCCTCTTGTATTAATCAAATCGGAAAGTTTAAATAGTACATCAATAAGGCAGAAAAAACGCCCGAGTATAGCAATGCAATATCATAGACTAAACTAGAGAATATTCTCAAATCAAAACTAGAATGGGCCGTCCAAATAATAGATATTACATTATACTCATATGTATATAGTAATTAATTAATTTGGACAATTATTTTAGATTTATATTTTGGAATTAATTTCATATATACAAAAGGGTATTCAATATAATAATAAATCATGATAGTTAGAATGTTACAAATGGATCTGTTGAGGAAATTGAAAATTATAGAAGAAATTACCCGTATAAGGGTTTAATTTATTTTTTGGGTGATATCAGCAAAATTTGAGCTTGATAATTTGCAATATTCTGTCATATTTTTAATAAAAAACCCTAGGATTGGTGGCATTTTTTGTAAATTTTGAACTCTTTTAGGTGTATTTGTAATATTCTGACTAACAAGATATGTAATTATAATACCAAATACTTTTATCGGATCTATACTTAATTAACCTTGTAGTTTTTGGATGACTTGTATTGAATTAGTGATATTGATAGTGAATGATATGCTCTTTCATAATTTTTTATTTTGCAAGGATCCTTCGATTGAGGTCGTGGATTGCATTTGAGCGGAGATGGAACCTGACTAGTTTCCTATAGAAAAACAAATAATAAAAATAATAAAATATAATTACAATATTAATAACTAGGGTAGATTCTGAGCACTAATTATATTTTCCAACTACCAAACAAGAATATGAGTCTTTGCTTCTGGCTTTCTTGAAAGTAGGAAACAGCACATTTATTTATGAACGACATTCTATTTTCGGTATACAATTATTCTGCTTTTTCATTACAATTTTATCAAGTCAAGATGGGGATGGGCCCTAAATTAATGAGAAATTATTCTATGTAAGTTTAAAAAAATATATATTTAATTATAAAAATGTTAAACCATACTTTTTTTATATAATAATTTTTTAAAAAAGGTTTAAACATGAAATTGGAAAATTTCTTTTTATTTATATTTATATATTAGATAACTTTATATTATAATAACTGGAAAAATTAATGGGCCAAATTCAATACTTCTTTCAATATTATTTTAACTCAAAAAAAATTGATTTATTAAATAGAATCATGCACAATAACTTACATGTGCAAGTCAAAATTAGGGGGAAATGCAAATAAAATTATATAATTTGAATGTCAAACTTCTCAACAAATTGGGCATTTGGTCTAGTGGTATGATTCTCGCTTAGGGTGCGAGAGGTCCCGAGTTCAATTCTCGGAATGCCCCCAAGTTTTCTAGGTTTTGCAATTTTAACCCTTTTCGACTGTCCATGCTACTTTTTTTTTTTCTTTTGTACAGGTCTTTCCGTACTTTCAGCTTCTGTGAGAAATGAATTGAGAAGCAAATTCCCTTTTTTATTTACCACAGTTTCAAGAATCAAGAAATTTTTGTGTGTTTAAGTTTGATCTGAATTTTTTTGTCCCTACTTCAGCTGCTATGAGAATTGAGAAGCAAATACCTTAGATTTTTCCTCACCGTAATTCTGTTTCAAGAATCAAGAAACTTTTGTGGGTTTATGGGTGTTTTGGTATGCGTGTGAGAGAGAGAATTTGAACCTGTACAGAAAATTTTGGACCTTTCCTCTTTTTTTTTTTTTTTTACTGCAACATTAGAGAGATTTTTCTTGGGGCGGGGTTGTGAAACTGGGAAGAGCTTATTGCACAGAAAGAAACACAATCCCAATTATTCTTGAAATTAAGAAGGTTAATAGTTTTCTTGAGCTCGACCTGACTAATTTTCCCTCTCTAACCCATGAAAAATGAACACTTATAAGATAATGTATAATCAAAGTAGCGACAAAGACAGTCTCCAAACCCCAAACGGCTATGGATCGGTGGCACTGCCATCTGTGCCTCATCACGACTCTAAGCAGATACCTCAAAAATATCATCTCAGCCGACTAAACAAAGCTTAAGCTTTTCTTATAAAGCACGACTTTTTTCTTACAAAATGGCCTCTATTCATCGTACTGTTCGTTTGGTTGCTGAAATAAATTCTGATTCAAGGTTCAGACAGGGTATAATTATACTCCCAGGATCATAACGGGTTAGCCCACCTCTCAAAATCGTCTTTTCTTCTCTTTTAAATTTTTTATGTAGTTTTTTAGCTATTTTTTCGAGCCCATTTGTATATTATCACATCATTTGTTTTGTCTTAAGTCTGATTAACAGTTTGATTAACTTTCGTCTTCTTTCTTTTTCAAATTTTTTTTTAATCAGTCCTTCAAATTCCAAGGAAATGGGATTTGCTTTTCTTGTTTTTACATAGCTTTTGTCACAAGTGTTGTTTCAATAATTGGTCATATGGGTGTCTGCACAAAAAAAAAATCCTAATTTCTAGCCCGGAGAGCGAGTGTTTTTTTTACTTTTTTTACTTCTATATTTTAGAGATCAGGTTAGGTTTTCCTTGTTTCGGTTTAATTTGGTTGAAATATAGTAGAAATGATAAACAAAAAGAACCCACACAAACATGTGTATGTGTATGGAGCTTTGAGCTGGCTCAGTCAGAATTATACTTACGATGTGATTGGTGTATATTTTATGGACAAGTCCGAGTTAGAATTTCCCTTCTCTTGGGTAGATTAGTAAAATGATAAACAAAACACACACACACAATCATGTATATGTGTGTTCTGATGAGTCTTGCAACATTTTTCCAGGGACATCCAAAATTTTGGAAGTTGCAAAATGTTCCTGGTTGAGAGTAAGTTTACAGCCATAATATGTATGCTACTTGCACTTGTGTTTCTTGGAACTTGGCCTGCAATCTTGGCTCAGCTCGAGAGGCGTGGCCGTCTCCCTCAGCACACTTATCTCGATTATTCTTTTGCAAATTTGTTGACTGCTGTTGTGATAGCTTTAACAGTTGGTCAGATTGGTGACGACACGAGGAGTATGCCTAATTTCATCGTCCAACTCTCTCAGGTACATTTTTGTTAGCTTGAATGTTAACAAATTACTTTAGATTTGGCATTTTTGCCCCCTTTGGATTAATTAAGAGGGCGAATTAACCCCTGAGGTGTTGCTTATCAGGAGTTTTGTTGCATTATTGAAATATCAGCGGAGTTTCTTGTAATTTGTGAAAATAGAGGGACTAAATTGTAATTTTCTCAAATGCAAGGGTAGTGGATGTAATTCACGCTAACTAATCTTATGGGTTCGTTTCGGATTCCTCATTTATGATTATGGCAGGATAATTGGCCTTGTGTTTTGATTGCAATGGCTGGAGGAGTGTTTCTCAGCCTGGGGAATGCTTCGATACAATATGCTTTGGCCTTGGTCGGGCTTTCAGTGACGGAAGTGGTCACATCAAGCATAGCTGTGGTTGTAGGTATTTCCCAGAGCTGAATGTTCTTATTCTTATTTCCCAAATTGCAAATCTCCTGAATTGATTTTAAAATTACACATACCTCGCCTATAACATATTTGCATCATACAACTAACTCCTTTCTATGGAGTACATTTTTTTAATTTCTTGCTGTTTTCATTGATAAGAATTACGTAGGCCGAGTTGGTAATTCTAAAATTACATATACCTCCTCGATCACTTATCCGCATCATAAAAGTACCCCTTTTCATTTATGAACCATATATCTTGAGTGTCTTGCTAATTTTGATCAATTTTCATCGACAAGGGCGTATTTGGTTATTTTAAGTACACATAGTTCCCCTATAACTTATCTGCATCATAGAAGTACACCCCATGTCCATGAACCATACTGTAGCTAATTTTTATCAAATTTCATCGACTAGAAGGGTGTGTATTTGGTAATTTAAAATTACACGTACCTCCCCTGTAACTTATCTGCATAATACAAGTGCCCCCTTTCATCTACAACATATTTCCTAATTTTCTTGCTAATTTTGTTAGTCTCTATCAATTTCAATGATAAAAGGGTGTATCTGTAATTTTTCAGGGACAACCTTAAACTATTTTCTTGATGATCGAATCAATCGGGCCGAAATCCTTTTCCCTGGAGTTGGATGTTTCCTCGTTGCAGTTTGCCTAGGAGCTGCAGTTCATTCTTCTAATGCAGCTGATAATGCAGCAAAACTTGAAGGCTTTTCTAATGATAAAGAAGCTGCTCGTGCAAAGTATAATCATATGACCCTTCACTTGTTAATTAAATCTTCTTTTTTTTTTTAACTTGTCTTGATTATGATTAACAGGGAAGTGGTGATATCTGATTATAATGAAACACTTATATATAAAGAAGGTATAATCTTACAATATTTGAATCTAAAACAAATTTATCAATTATTATGTAGTAAGATTTTGCATCCTACCGTAGATGTCATAAAGGACGTCGAAAAGGGAAGTAACTTAGAGGATAAAGCAGCAGTTGGATCAGCTCAAAATCTCGTTGATGTTGAAAACAATAGAGCAATTAAGGTTCGTGATTCTTTTTTTCCTTTTTTTCTATCTAGATTTTTTATTCATCAGTTCGTTTTAGGTTCCCTTTAAATGTGATTAAGTCTATAAAGTATTTTTCTTAAAATATAATTTTCAGTGCAAATTACTTATATTTTACATACATTTATGAAACATATATATATATATATAAATATTTCCTTATATACATACTCTTACATCTGTATGTAGATATTGTTTTATTAAAGTCTTCATGTTCTATGGGTCAATTACATCTATAACCCAAAATTGCAATATTACAGTTGGTACACAGAAAAAGCTACCTACTCCTGAAGTTTATTTAAATTACACAAACCACCCTAAGAATTTAAAAGTTACATATGCACACCCCTAGTATATATAGGGTGGTTTGCGTAATATAAACATTGTTAGGGAGTGTTTCGTAGGTTTCTCAAACTTACGGGTACCAACTGTAACAGGGCATTCCCCAAAATGATGAAATCTCTTCTAAATGCTATAAAAATTCAATCCCTACCAAAAAAAAGTAAAGATTATTGCTCCATCCTTGCATATTTACGTGCAAATCACATACACGTAAAATGTACATTTTGTGAAATGGAAACAGAGGTCCATCTCTCTCTATATATATGTGCCCTAATGCAAGAATAATTTTGCAGGTTTTCGGGAGGAGTATTTGGATAGGTTTGAGCATAACTTTCTTCGGTGGTATATGTTACTCTCTCTTCTCACCGGCATTCAACTTAGCTACAAACAATCAATGGAACATGATGAAACGGGGCGTTCCTAAATTGGTTGTCTATACAGCATTCTTCTACTTCTCTCTTTCCTTCTTCGTCGTTGCATTAATGCTAAACCTTTGTTTCTTGTACCGACCGATCCTCAATTTACCAAAATCATCCTTGAAATCATACTATAAAGATTGTAAAGGAAGAAACTTGGCGCTCTTGGCCGGTTTATTTTGTGGGCTGGGAAACGGATTGCAGTTCATGGGAGGCCAAGCTGCAGGTTATGCTGCAGCAGATTGTGTTCAGGTTAGTTAACATCAAAATTAATACAACTCACTAAAGTATTTATTTATTTCTTAAAAGTCTGAATTACTATTACTACCCTTTTGTTTGGTGAAATTACGAGAGAAAACTCCCATAGTTTTCATTTATAAAAAAACCCTGAGGTTTGTTTATTCAGGTAAAGGGCGAATACATTTGGTACCCTGAAATTTGATGTATTTACAAATTGATCACTCTAAATTTAGAATTTACCGGGTAGCCCGTGAGGTTTTCATTAGATGTGTATATATTCCGATATGACCCTACTTAGGGTTTCGGCTGGGGGTATTTTAGGAAAATTTATACATTTATTGAAATCTCAGGAACTATAAGGTAAGTTCTTCGAACTAGAGGGATCGATTTGTGAATACACCAGACTTCGAGGTAGTTATAAATAATTTGCACTTTTCTTTTAAGGAAAAAAATGGTGGGTGAATTACATTTACTACCTCTGAGGTTTGGCCAAATTACAAAAAGGTCCCTCAATCTTCATTGATTACATAAATACCACTGTTCTTTGTAGTTTCTCCAAAACTGAGGGGTGGTAAATGTAATTCGCCCCAAAAATATAAAAATTGTTACTAATTTATATACAGTTTTCTGCCAAATTGATGGATAAATATGAACTTTTCAGGCTCTCCCACTTGTGAGCACATTTTGGGGTATTGTTTTATGTGGAGAATATCGACGATCGTCTCGAAGGACGTATATTTTGCTGGTGAGCATGTTGCTCATGTTTATTGTAGCAGTAGCAGTTCTTATTGCATCATCTGGACACAGAAAAAATTCTAGCCATGAGTAGAAATTCTGTACTCGATAGATGGCAGGATTATTTGTAAATGATAACGTATATGCTATTTTTCATTGTTTAGTTTAGTTTTCAGATTCTGTAGGTTTTTGTTGTTTTCACTTGCAATGGATCTTATGTTGTTTTTGTTAACTCGAATGAAGGGTTTTGTTATGAGCTCTGGAACACAAACACGGCGACACGGACACGGCTGTTTTCTTATGAAAAAATTACTTATGAACACAAAAGGTTAGTTGTACGCGGCTGTTTTCCCGGGAGAGAAATAAATAGAAGTCTAAACAATTAATTAAAAATAAATAAATAAATAAATAAAAGTTTCCCGGGAGAAAAGTGAAAAGACTGTTGAGCCCATCTGTCTGTTAGTTAACTACCTTTGCCGCCATTGCATGTAATATAAATAATTTTCTTCATTGCATTTAGATGCAGTTTCAAACTTGACCAGAACGTCCGAAATGGACGCATATCCCTCAATATTCCAGAGGAAAAATTTCCTTCAGGAATAAACCCTAAATTCAACCCCATTTGATTTTATTTTTTGTTAATTTTTTCAATTAATTCATTGAGATTTTGGGGCTTGATTCACATTTAATTCCTGTGGGTTTATTCATCAAGGTTTTGCTGATCATCCCTTGATTCATTGGGAACAGGATCAATTCTTGGTTTTCCGATTTTGATTATTTAGGTAAGTTGCATTTAAATTTCGGCATATTTATGTGTTATTACCAACAATTTACATATGGGTCTCAAGCATTTGTAATAAAACAACAATTTTTTTGCTTGAGATTGAGAAAAGCCCCATTAGAATTAGACGATTCTTTTGATATGCAATGTTCTTGTGAAGAGGTGTTTAATTGCGAGTTTTTCTTAACATCATTAGGACTTGAGGAATTAAATGAGACATGGAACCAGAAAATGCAAAACCAAGCATTGAGCATTCAAGCAACTCTCCTCGTGATCAAGAAGACGAAACACCGTTTCTTGATCACGACGGTGAAGCCCAAAAACGAGATGAAAACGACCTCAATCCGCAAGATGACAACAATGTCGACAGCTCCGGTCCAGTTCAAGACTCATCAAATGCAGAGGATCATCAAAACTTATCGTCTCAACCAAACACCCAACAAATCCCGGGATATGATCCCAACCGCATTCCGGAATCGATTTTCTCCACAAAACCGACGACTGGCGGAGGAGAATGGAGCGTTGCTTCAAACGAATCTCTTTTCAGTATTCAAATGGGAAATAATAGCTTTTCTCTGGATTACGCAATTCTGTATGGTAAATCGGGAGATCTTTCAAAAATGGAGGAGGTTGGAAAGTCCGGTGAGTTCCCGAGGCTCGAGGAATGGAACAAAGATGATAATAGTAATAACAAACCGCAGTTCAAAAAAGCCGTAACGAAATCTAGTGAACTGGCTGTTCTACCCCCGGTTATGGAAGAGAGCAGTGTGCATCACGGAGACGAGCTTCCGACGATTGATCATGAGAAGAAAGATGAGAGCGAAAATACTAACAAGCCTCCCTTTTCGTGCCCGAGCCCGAGTCCATCTACCAATTCCGATGTGGGAAATAACAGCTGCAATTCTTTCGTATTCCCAGTGTAAGATCAATGTTTAAAGGTTTCCGTGTGCTTTTTTGTAAACTGCGTAAACCTCATGGGGGATGAAATTCGACTAATTTCTTTTTTTGCATTTAAATATCTCAGATTGGTGAATGAAGAACCAAAAAAGGGGAACGAGATGGAGGTCGTCACTGAGATTCCCGAGCAACCGAAACCGGAATCGCAGCCGGAACCGGAAGTTTCTAGAAAAGAAAGTACTCCAGATAGTCCAGTGATAATAGAAGACACAGGGTGGTGTTCTTACTTCATGTGTTGGCCAAACTGCCTAAGAACTTACGTTGCTAAGTAGTTTAATTCTTTCATCAATCAAATTTATGAGTGTTGGCAGTTACTTTTTTCACTGCCTTAGCTAATTTATTAAAGCTGATTATTAATGTAATTGTTGGTTTGGGGTTTGGTTGTAAATTGTAATAGTTTCTGGTTCCGGTAAAACATTCAAGTCCTTGGTAAAGAAGATGATTCTTACCCTTAGCTTATTGTCTTTACTTTAGATAACAGAAACTGATTGTATATGAGTCCAGTCCAATCGAACAAGTTCGGTTTGAGTTTCTTATCGAACTTGAAATCTCATCACAAATTGGCGTGATTATTGAACACATTGAGCTTTAGTTGAGGCGGGCTCGAATAGTTTCATATCTTGCACTTAGGGAGTGTTTGCAAACTCAAATAAAAAATATAATTTTTAGAAAAGTAATTTTTTTTTTTCCAGCATTATGGGTTTTCAGATACTCTCAGTTTCTGCTGAATTTAACTAGATATACTAGAAGTTTGAAGCATCTAAGAACCTACTTTGGATTCAATTCTAGCCTCTAGGTTAATTTTGTAATTAAATGAAAGTTTATTGAGACTAGTAAAAGTATTTTTTAACTCTTCTTTATGAAATAGTTTAAGTCATTAACACTTCTTATTTGGTTAGTATCTATTAAACATGGATATAGCAACATCCACACGACATTGATATGAACATGGCAACATAATTTTTTTTTAAATATATTATACTAAAAAAATATCTGATAGAGATGTTGGACGACACGGCAGTATATAGAGATCCCTTTAGGCCATCAAAATCAAATCCAGAAATAGCTAAATTAGTGGGCCTGCATTTTGGGCCATTCTTTGTCCGACCCAATTGACGGGCTGAAGCATTTATTGACCGGCTTGTGGGCCCTGCTCTTCCCATAAATTATTTTTGGGCCCCACACTAGCACTCATCTACCACGATTTAAAAAGATCCGAGAAATCCTAATAAATAAATAGATCAATAATTTGCCCAACAAAAATGAAAAAATAATAATAAATAAAGAAAAATTATGCCAAATTTACCTGTCACGTCGTTATAGGATATGTCACTTCAACTTATCTTCACTGTTATTAGTCAAACAAGAGTTTAGATTTTCTATTTTTCTTACAACTCATCTTATAAGTGCCAAGTCATAGTTTCATTGGTTTATTTGTGCCATTGCATTGGTAGGTATGTTAATCATTTTTGACATGGATATATCCTACAGGAATACCATACTATATGGATATAGTAATATATATATATATATATATATTTTTTTTTTTTTTTTGACATTTACCATTACGACATGATACAGTTAATTATATTCTTATATTTTAATCGCATTCATATGCTGATTGAACCATTAAATTATAAAATCAATGTAAAATTCTTCTTTCTAAGGTATAACAACTTTCCTACCAATAACTACTCAAGCTTAATAGAATTAGATATGCTGAGTAATAAAATAAAAAATAGACTAATTAATAGTGAACGATTAAAGTAACATATTATTAGTGTTCGATAAAATTTAAATAAGCAATGATTTATTTGTAATTCTAGTGATTAAAAAATTCCAACACTAATTTTTTTAGGTAATTTGGTTACTGCAAAATCGCTTACGTGAAAAATTAAAGATAATTTTATACTTTGAATTATACAAAATTATATTTAAATTATTCAAATAACTTGCGTATGAACAGTTTTTGTCGACCAAAATCACCTGAATATGATTTTATATGACAAAGTATAAAAAATACATAGTCGGACGGATGTTTCGTTAAGAAAAAAAATCAGATGATAAAATATAAAAACGAGTATAATTCAATTGCAAAAAAAATATTTTCTCTATAATAATAATAATCATAAAGCAAAGAGAAAAAAATTGAATTGATAAAAAAAATAAAGCAAAGAGAAAAGACAAAGGAGCAAGGAGATGTGAAACAGCAACGCGTTTTTTTTCCAAACAAAAACAAAGAATTGAATTGAAGGAACAAGCCAACACTGTTCCTCTCTCTCTCTCTCCTCTTTACTCTTCGTAGACTCTGCGTCACGACTATTATTGTAAAGCAACAATACGAAGCTCAAAATTAGGGCTAGGGTTTGGGTTTTGACACAGTTCCAGAAAGAGAGCGGGGGAGACAACGCCGGGTCCGGCCAAATTTTGAGGACCCAATTCGGGCGCCGCTAATGGGTCGTTGTTCGTTTCTCATGAAATGGCACCACCACCTCCACAAGCAGCAGCTGAAGCTCTTGATTTTCCTCTTCGTGCTGTTTTCAGCTCAGAATGAACCCGTTTTCGCCTCCGATTCAGATAAATCTACGCTCTTGGAGTTGAAAGCTTCATTTTCGGACCCTTATGGAGTTCTGAGCAGCTGGAATTTGAAAAACCTGGATCACTGCTCGTGGGTCGGAGTTTCATGCGATTCGGGTTCTCGTGTTGTGGCGTTGAATATCACTGGTGGAGGTAATTCTTTGTCTTGTGCTAGAATTGCTCAATTCCAGCTTTACGGGTTTGGAATTAGAAGGCCGTGTATGGGCAGAAATGGTAAAGTTAAAATCTTGGGTAAACTGTCAAAAGCTGTTGCTCAGCTTACTGAGCTTAAGATTTTATCACTTCCGTTCAATGAGTTAGTTGGTGAAATTCCTGTCGAAATTTGGGGAATGGAAAAGCTTGAGGTTCTTGATCTCGAAGGGAATTCGATTTCGGGTTCTTTGGCTTCTCGGTTCCTAGGTTTAAAGAATTTGAAAGTTCTTAATTTGGGATTCAATGCGATCTCTGGAGGTATACCGAGTTCATTATCGGCTTGTTTAGGCCTTCAAGTTCTGAATTTAGCTGGGAATCAGTTAAATGGTTCGATTCCAGGGTTTATTGGCAACTTTAGAGATTTAAGTGGGCTTTACTTGTCGTTTAATCTACTCAGTGGGCCGATCCCTGTTGAAATTGGGGATAGTTGTGGAAAGCTCGAGTATTTGGAGCTCTCCGGGAATTATTTGACAGAAGCTATCCCAAGAAGTATTGGTAACTGCAGAGGTCTCAAAACTCTTCTTCTGTATTCCAATATGTTGGAGGAGGTTATTCCAGACGAACTCGGCGAGTTGATTCAGCTTGAAGTGCTAGACATTTCGAGAAACAATTTAGGCGGTCCTGTACCAGCTGCAATTGGGAATTGTACAAAATTGTCTGTTCTTGTACTGTCAAACTTATGGGATCCTCTCCCAAATGTTTCGATGGAAAAATTTGCTTTCACTGCTGATGAGTACAATTTCTATGAAGGTACAATCCCAACTGAAATTACTTCACTTTCAAGCTTGAGAATGTTGTGGGCCCCACGAGCGACTCTACAGGGAAACTTCCCCTCAATTTGGGGTTCTTGCAACAGTTTGGAAATGTTGAATTTGGCTCAGAATTATTACACAGGGGAAATTTTGAATGCTTTTGTGAACTGCAAGAAACTGCATTTTCTTGATTTGAGCTCAAACAGGCTCAGTGGGGAGATCAACGACTCGATTCCTGTTCCTTGTATGAATCTGTTTGATATTAGTGGGAATTATCTTTCGGGCACGATACCCAAATTTAAATACCAATTTTGCCCTCCAATACAATCCATGCAAGGGGAATATTCTTTGGGGCCGTACGATTCTTCTGTGTATATATCTTTTTTCGGATATAGAACTCAGATAGAGTCCTCTTTGCCGCTTTCTCTGGATGGAGGGGTGTTCTTGGCATTGCATAATTTCGGTTCCAACAATTTTACGGGCCCACTTCAGTCGATGCCTATTGCACCAGAAAGATTAGGAAAGCAAACCATTTATGCTTTTCTTGCTGGCAGAAACAAGTTGACAGGAACTTTTCCTGGAGCTTTGTTCGACAAGTGTGGCCAAGCAAAGGGTACAATAGTTAATGTCAGTAAAAATGAGTTATCGGGTCGAGTTCCAACAGATATGGCCACATTTTGCCCGTCATTGATGCTTCTAGATGCTTCTAATAATCAAATTTCGGGCTCTCTTCCTGCCAGCATTGCCAGCTTGGTTTCGCTTGTCACTCTTAATTTGAGCTGGAATCCTCTAGAAGGTTCTCTTCCAAGCAGCCTTGGCAAAATCAAGAACATCAAGCTTCTCTCTTTGGCTGGAAACAATCTGAATGGTCCGATCCCGACAACTTTAGGGCAGCTATACTCGCTAGAAGTTCTCGATTTGTCTTCGAATTCTCTCTACGGAGAAATTCCGAAAGAGCTTTCAAATTTGAAGAACTTGTCCGTTCTCCTCCTGAACAACAATAAGTTATCTGGTTCTGTCCCTACTGAGCTAGCAAACGTCTCGACTCTCTCGTCCTTCAATGTCTCTTTCAATAATTTATCTGGCCCGCTTCCTCTGAACAGCAGCATGATCAAATGCAACAGCTTTCTCGGAAACCCGTCCCTCCGTTGCCCCCCGATGTTGTCAATGTCGTCCCCCTCAGACCAGTCGGGAAGAGCATGGGACACGCAGAACGACCCCTTGTCCCCACTGTCACCTAAAAAACGAGGCAACAACAAAAATAACTTGAACTCAATCGAGATCGCCTCGATCACCTCGGCATCTGCGATCATCTCAGTCCTCCTTGCCCTGATTGTCCTCTTCTTCTACACAAGGAAGTGGAAGCCAAGATCCAGAGTAAGCGGGACCGTCCGCAAAGAAGTCATTGTCTTCACCGACATTGGAGTCCCCCTGACGTTCGAGAACGTCGTCCATGCAACAGGGAGCTTCAATGCGAGCAATTGCATTGGCAATGGAGGCTTTGGCGCAACGTACAAGGCTGAAATCGCCCCTGGAGTCCTGGTTGCAATCAAGCGCCTGGCGGTAGGACGGTTCCAGGGCGTCCAGCAGTTCGATGCCGAGATCAAAACCCTGGGCCGGCTCCGCCACCCGAACCTTGTGACCCTGATCGGCTACCATGCGAGCGAGACCGAGATGTTCCTCGTGTACAACTACCTCCCGGGTGGAAACTTGGAAAAGTTCATCCATGAGCGCCAGCCAAAGAGGGCTGTTGACTGGCGGATCCTCCACAAGATCGCCCTGGACGTTGCGCGCGCACTGGCCTACCTGCACGACCAGTGTGTGCCACGCGTCCTCCACCGGGACGTAAAACCCAGCAACATCTTACTAGACGATGACCACAACGCGTATTTATCAGATTTCGGACTCGCTCGACTTCTGGGGACCTCAGAGACGCATGCAACGACTGGCGTGGCCGGGACATTCGGATACGTTGCCCCGGAGTACGCGATGACGTGTCGGGTTTCGGATAAGGCTGACGTTTATAGCTACGGGGTTGTTTTGCTCGAGCTGATTTCGGATAAGAAAGCTTTGGACCCTTCGTTTTCGTCATATGGGAACGGGTTCAATATCGTGGCTTGGGCTTGCATGCTATTACGGCAAGGCCGGGCTAAGGAGTTCTTTAAGAATGGGCTTTGGGAGGCAGGCCCGCATGATGATTTGGTTGAGGTTTTACACCTGGCGGTCGTTTGTACCGTTGATTCGTTGTCGACAAGGCCTACGATGAAGCAAGTTGTGAGACGGTTGAAGCAACTTCAACCGCCTTCGTGTTAGCAGTGAGGGAAATGGGATATTGTTCGGTTGAGATAGAGAAAGGATTGTAGGAAGGTAAGAGGCCCGAAATTGTTAATTTGTAACACAAATGTGGTGTGTTCTTGGGCTGTTTGTAGGTATTTTGTACATTTGTAGTATAGATTTTGCCCTCAATTTTCCGGGAAAATGTGTTATGTTTTGAGGGGGCGTCTTTAGTTAACGTTTTTCTGCAGAAGAATGCGGATGTCTGTATCGGATGCTGTATACATGTATTTTTATTTCGATTTGTTGTTGAATTAATAAAGGAGAATATTTATGAAAATTTGTTCAGTTTGAGTTCTTGGTGAAATCCCCATGAGTGTAGAATTCAATTCTGAATTGTTCATAAACGTACTGAAAAATTACAGAAACTTGACCTTACGTCTAACAGACCTTTTGGAAAACCCTACGGAATTACATTTGACTTCTCAATCACAACATTATAGAAGTTTTCCTGCATAACAATTTTCTCCCCATTTATTTCATCGTCCGACTTATTTCGCCGGACTACTCGAAAGACAAAGTAGCACAGTTCCAAAACTAAAGCTAGACTTTTTAGAGCTAACCACGGTCAGTAAACGGACTATACAAAACTAACCATGGTTAGAAAAGAGGGAAAGGATTAACAACAATGTGCTTTAATGGCTGCGACACTTCACCTCCACCACCGTGCTTGACAAACTCGGCCGGTGTAAGAAACAAACCATGGCAAACACACACAATCTTAACTTCCTCGCCTTTCTTATACCTGCAGGGACAGAGTCGGAAATTTAACTTCTATTCTCAAATTGTAGGGCGAATTACATCTACTACCCTTGAGATTAAGCTAATTACAATTTAGTCCCTCTATTTTCACAAATTACAAAAGACCCTGATAAATCACTTTATTACAAAATTCTCTGGAACGGTATAATACGAAATCAAAAACGGAAATAATAAGCCTGATTTCGGGAGTTTTAGTGATAAAGTGAGATGTCACAGGGATTTATCTCCTTTCTAAAAATAAAAGGACTAAATTGTAATTAGCTCGAATGTGTGTAGTGTGTGTGTGCGTGGTTTGGGTGGGGTGGGGGGCGACCACGGACCACTCCCATCAGCCCTGGGCAAGACCCTGTCCCAGTGTGTACCTGTACAAAAATCCTTCAATCTTGCTGTGGTTGGGCCCACATCCACGTGTGGAGACGTAAGGCATATCTAGTAATGGATTCTTCAGCAAGTTGTCTTCGTCTCTTGCATCACTCTCAGCGGCTTTAACATTAGGTCTCTCCGTGGCGGGATTTTCTCTTGCTCCTGTTTAGAAACCATAATGGATGAGAACGAAGATATATATGTCTGAGTGACACATAAATATATGTTGATGATAAGCAATATATAAATATGTCTTAGAAAAACTTAAAGACATGCCTAAGGAAATTTACATAAACTCATCAAAATTCCCAACAATCTAAATCAACTAAAACCAAAAGGGCGAAAATGCACATCAATAAATCTAAACGTTTTTTCCAGTTCCACCATAAGACCAAGTTCGATATGATGTGTTTGCTAACACGACGAATTAATTCTTAATGTTGAAAACTAGTTAAGATAGCCAATCAAGATACATGTCAGTAAACAATGACATAGACCAAGCTCAGATACTATGTTATTTCCTCAGAACTCCCAAAAATGATCTGCGTTTTCAGGATAGCAATTTCCATGTGCAACAATACCCTATTTGACAATCCACAGGATCCAAGAAGTTGATATAAATAAATGTATAGGAAAAGATAATAAAATGTAAAAATCGACATTGCAACTGTGGTCCCCTGCCTTAAGTAATTTAAATCAGATAAATATGAGGTAACCCTGACGTTTGTTTCTTTTTACGAAAAAAACACACTTCAACCTTGAAAATTACGAATACCCCCCCTCCCAATTCAACGCTTGTCAACAATTTCCCATTAGAACTATCCGTTATGGGTTTCAAACCTCAAGTAATTTCGTAATGTTTCAAGGTATGTGTTTTAAACGCCGTAAACCTGAGGGTATTCGTAATTGACAATATATATAATATGAAAGGAACAAGATGAAGGAGATCTATATACCCTGATTATGGAGATCAGAAGCACCAGATGAGCCCATCCTTATCAATCCAACTGACCCTTGTGATGACGGCGTTAAATTCCATTTCTCAATTCCTCTAACAATCCCACTATCAAGCCTCTGAACACTAACAGTTCCATTAACGTCGTCATGCAATCCGTTCCCATCTTCAGAAGAGCTCTCCTTATCCGATCTCACCACTCTCACATTCTTCAGCTTCTCCATTCTCTTCTTCCTCGCCTCCATGCACCTCACCGACGACTGAGACTCCTGTCGCCGCCACTCCTCTGTATCCGTCGGCAGGGAGCACGTCCTCACCAGCGGCGCGTAGCTCCCACCCGCCGCCCCAGTGCACCCATTTTCAACAGAACCTACAGGGTAAGGCAAATTCGACACGGAAGAAGTGCGCCTGAGCTTTTTCCTTGCTGGGTCGACCCCAAATCTGCCGTTCATGGAAAGCCCCAAACTCAACTCGATTTCCTCATCCTCTTCTGTTTTGATTTTTCCCATTTGGTTAGGAAAATGGCTCTGGTTCACGAATTTGTGCACGAGATCTCCTGAAACAACACCATTCATGCGCCACGAAACATTGTCATTTCCTCTGTTTTTTTCAGCTCCCTCCATCTCCTCCCGCAGCAGAAATCACAACAACAATCAACTTTTCGCGAGCCCAGATAAAGAAAAATCAGAAAACTACAACTGCTAGAAGTAAAACTCAAATGGGTTCTTTTTCCCCGGAAAAAATCAAACAAAGAAGCAATATATATACATACATATATGCACGCGCATATATGTAAACTTTAGAGTTATGATTTATTCCTTCAATGTGAGGATTTTCTCAAGGAAATGAAACGGAATTATGACATTTTCTTGGTTTTTTAAGGCAAATTTGCAGAGAAGCTGTAAAGGATGACGGATTTTTATTCAACGGAGTGAGCGGAATTGACAAAAATGGGTCTGCGAAGTGTAACGTAAAAGGATCAGGAGAATGCCACGTGGAAGACGAGGTGTATTTGTGGTCGTCAATGTGGCGGAGCATGCAATTTCCGAAAATAATTTAACTCAATAGCCACCAAATATTACTTACAATATCAAAGTATGGGTTCAACTCTTACCACGATAAGAATCGAATTAAAAAAAAAATATATATATGAAAAAGTTAAAAGAAGAGAATTGCATCTATTATTTTTATATTTACTTTTTCTTAAGAAATTATAAAAATTCTCTTATCATAATATTTCTAGAAATTATAATGACGTAGAATAAAAATAAAATAATCATCAGCCTAATAAGAAAGACCCAATGGTCTAAAATTTCGTAATCCTCCTTTTATAATTTTATGAAATAGAAAGACCTATTTTATAATTCCACTAAATTTGAAAAATAGATTAATTTCTGAAATTATACCTTAGATATTAGAGCAAGTGGGTGGATTAGACACCGTTATCACCTAATCCAGATAGGCCCACTAGAATAAGATTGAAAACAATAATTAGATAATTACATTTATATCACTCGATTCAGGAAAAAATACAAGATTATCTTAATTGTTGGAAATTATAGACATCTCATCAGCTATAGCTCAATCTAATAAATTAGGCCCTCATAATTTAGTCATTTTATAACTTTTCACTATATTTTTTAAGTTTTTATCAAAATTATGATATTTTTAATAGTCTAGAAAATGTTAGTTCTTTTTATCCCTGAGGGAATTAAAATAAAACAAAGTCACCAAAATTAGTTTTCAACCAACTAAAAAAGTTGGTGCAACTTGCTCAACTAGTTGAATTACTAATTTAATGCCCCATAGGTGAAATAATAATTTATTCTTTTTTTAAGAAAGAAAGCAACATAAAAAGTTGTACTTGGATTTCATTATTAAATGACACGTATACTCATTATTCAACATGTTTTAAGGAATTGTTTGTTTCTTAAATTTTGATTAAAAATATTTAACACTAAATAGATGTTTAACTTATTATCCCGACATAAACGGTAGTGTTTTAAGGAATGTCTCATGTATCATTAACTACAACATATTAAAATCAATTTTGTAAGGATTACTTTGGATACATGGATAAGGATTTAGTTAATAGAGATATTAACTTTTCAGGGAACCAGTAACGTGCAAACCATGTCAAACCAAAACTGGATTCCAACTTCTCCTAAAATAGTTTCTAGTGTGAAATGAAATTCATGGGATGAGAAATTCAAAGGAAAAGTAGAACTTCCACCAACCAAATCATAAAATGATAATTTAATAATTCATATCTTTTTCTCTTTTAAAATTTATTTATATAGATCAATTTAGATAGAACTACTAAGATATAGAAATTTTTGAATAAATTAGTCTATCGCTTAAATTAGTCTAAGCCCGAATCGCTAAATTTTCATATTGCAAATATGATTTATTTTACATATTTATACACCTCTATGATTGCTATATTGCAAATGGTGTTCAAAAGAATCTCCAAAGCTACGCTACGCAAAGCAAAGCAAAGAAAAAGATGTAAAAATCTTATGGTGGGCCCACCTCGAGTTTCAAGTTGCACTTTTCGAAGCAATCGATATTCGACATGTGGAGATTGCCGGTCTTCGATTTCACACGTGTCGAATGTTGGTGGAGATAAACAGGTAAGCAGCAGCGCAAGTTGGTGAAGGCGACGTGCAGAGTAGTGAAACCCGGCACAAACTGTTTACGTCATGAACGTGGGCCCCACCTTGCCTCTTTCATTTTTTTTCTTTTTTTTTTGAGAAAATGTATAATTCAATCATATTATAATTTATATCTTTACGGGAACTCATATATAATTTATTCGATTATAAACATGTTAAATAACTCATTATATATGAAAAAATACTTACCAAGAAACCATCCACCAAACTACTACCGAAAACCAGCATTTCTATACAGAATACTAATGTCCATAAGCGTAGGACTCGAACCCATAATCTCGAAATTATGGAGCCTCCTCTTTACTTTTTTTTTTTTTTCCCTTCTTATTTTGCTCTTTCGTTTTCCTTGTCTTGCAACTTTAGTAAAGGTGTGTTTGTAGATGTTATAATGTTACTATTAAAAGTTGTCTGCATTTTAATAATCATAATTTTTATTTTTAGATTCTTTCATTTTTTGAAACTATTATTTTTAGATTTCCTTCCTCATAAATTTGATAATTTTAAATTAAACAAGCTTAATTTTGGCAAATTTTTTGTTCAACTTAACAAGTTTAAGCCTAATTTTTGAGATTTTTGCAGCACCTAAAAACATGCTTATAACTTCAGCTTCTACATTAAAATTTATTTTTATAAATAAATGAAAGTTCTTTTTATAGTAGAAGTGCATCTTAAATTTTTTTTTTTCAAACACGTCATTTCTTTTCTACTCCACTTTTTTTCAACTTTAGCTTCTCCAAAAACATAGAGTTTGCAAACACCCCAAAAGACTTTAATATAATAATAATATTAAAAATAAACTCTTTTACATGAATAAAAATAGAAACCATTAAGTCATAGCAAATTACATTCCTCTAAGCTGTGAAAAAAAGAAAGTCCTCCCTACATACGAATCTGTTAGAAAGAATAACTAATTTGGCATCACTACCCTAAAAAAGTCATCATACAATGACAATGAAAACTCTGTCAAAAAGTGCCACCCTACTATCTATCTCACATTCAAACACGTTGATTGAGGATTGAGACTTTATTATGTAAGTACTTGATTGAGGATTGCAAACACGTCGTGTATGTGTGTGAAATGTCGCAAAGGATGAAGGTGGTGTTTGCAAAAGCTTCTGATTTTTTGAGAAGTTGAAGTAGAAGCTAAAATTGTAATAAATTATAGCAGTAACAGTGGGAGTTTTTGGAAAAGAAAGTAGAAAGAACATTTTTTGAGTAGAGCAAATTACTTAAGCTCATTTATGCTAGAAATAATTTTTTCGACTCTGTCATGTAAAGAAACAATCTGTTCTCCAAGAACAATCAAATAAATATTACTATAATTTTGTTGTTTTATTAAACTATTAATATGAACAGTAGTAACAGGTAAAACTTCACTATCAATAAGTTTTTGGAAAGCAGTATAATACCTGGTTTCAGTATCTTTTTCAATTTGAAAAGATTGCGGAGCTGATTTTTCGAGTCCTCGAGTTGTCTTTTGTTAAGCCTACAGGTGAGGATGTAAAATATTTTTAACTGAAGCTTGAACAAATATTTGCGAAAACCCTATCCCTTTATATTTCAATTATATATTATCATTATTTGAAATAAAAAGGCTTTGATATAAAAATGATATATGTGTATCTTTTCTAAAATGGTATCAGAGCCAACCGTCAGCTATGGGAATGCATGTTCCACACATGACATGAGTCGCCAGTCACCGCTAAAGGGGCTCCGCTCGGCGTGTTGTGGGCAGCTTCTCCACTGGCGGGAAGCCACGATCCTATGTCACGGCGTAATGAGGACATTACGCTCTCAAGGAGGGGTGAATGTAACACCCCAAACTTGAGAAATAAGTACCATGTGGGCATTTGTCCCACATAGGAAAAACATAAATAATGTGAAGGGTTTATAAGTGATCTTCCAAGCACAACTACCATGTGGTGCATCACCTTTTGGCAAGTGGTTTCAAGCCAAACTTTAGGGTTGTGCTCAGTAGTGGTGTAACGACCCGAATATTTTAATTATATTATTAATATTTACGCGAATTCTTTCTTGCCTAATTTCTCGATCTATCCAATTGGATTAATTAATCTTGTGGAAAAGATTGATTTAACCTATCTTTTAAATGCCCTCAATTACTTAAAGTACATAAATGCCCTTGAAAGCCTAAATGACCATTTTACCCTCCCGAGATATTTTCATAAATATCTATCTATCTCTCTCATTCTCTCATTTCACAAAAGGAAGAGAAAAGAAAGAAAGGAGAAAGAAGGAGAAGAAAGGAGAAAGATCTTCCCGACGCCCTACCGAGCTCGTTTCTCGCCCGATCGACGAGCCGTGAAAACCCGAACGATCCTCACTACATTATCTACCGGTAATCCTTTTACCCCATTTCATTCCGTTCGTTATTTCTTGCGATTTTTCGTGATTTATATATAGAATTTTATATATTAGGATTTTCGTGTTTAGGAAGATTTACTTGACCATTTTACGTGATTCTTGTGTCTATGTGTAGCTTATATGATATATATGATTATATATGAAAATTAGGATATTTTATGGAGTAAATTAGGAGATATATGAATTTATATTTTGAATTCGCGTGAGAGGTTCGCGATCTGCTGAGTCTGCTGCTCAGTAGATCCACACGGGCGAACGCACGGTCTTGAGCAATACCGTGCAGGAGCCCGTGCGCTTCACTTTTCAGCCTGCACGGGCTTGAGCCCGTGCACAGGCCCGTGCGCATGGCCGTTTGCACCTGCACGGTCTTGGCACCGTGCTCAAGACCGTGCGGGAGGCCGTGCAAACCCTTTTGTGCTTGCACCGGCTTGCCAAGCCCGTGCGTATGCCCGTGCGTTGGCCGGTGCAACATACTTGGTGTATTTTTCAGCCTTTTCCTTTCTTACACTTCGGGAATCGGTCAACCCCACTCATTTAAATGTTGACTTTTCTCATACGACCTCCGAATATCAATCCGATTTCACCTATAGCTTCCTCGAGCCTTGGGTTTTGATATTCTTCATAATTTACAATTTACCCGACCCTAATTGACCGTCAATTGACACCTTGCTCGTTTAGGGATTTATTCCACCTTTCCCGTTTCTTATCCGTTTAATCCTGTATTCGCGAGAGAACGTCTTTATATTAATTTAAGCATGTCTACGTACCCTAATTGCGTTTAAGCATGCCTTTAATATTTATTATTTACGTTCTTTCATTATTTAACATTTCATTAATATTCTTTAATTGTCGTACCATAATTTACATGTTTAATTGATTTACTTCCCATATTGCGTTTATTGCATGATTGGATTCTATATGAATTGCCGTGCGTCATCTGTTGTCTTGTGTCTTGCTTTTAGTATTGTCGGTCTTGTTTTCATCCTCTAGGCCCTGTGTATTACAGGTGGGTCCAACGAGGGAGAAACCTGACTACCGCTTGCTTTCATACTGTCTTGTCGAGCCAGGTAAGGGTTTTAAATTGTTTTCAACTGGAGTAAGAACATAGTTTATTTAGGCTTCGAAATAACTTATTTCCCCGCCTTTTCTTATTGCTTGTTGTACTGTCTTTACTATTCCTTATGTGCTTAGTCAAACCTTTTAATAGCAAAACCAAAATGATTTGAAATGCTTCCAACTAGAGACAAGTAACTTATTTGTTTTAAAAGTAACTATTTGATCTCTGAGGCACTTATAAGTAATGTCGTTAGGGACATCCGTCAGCATGCTCCCGAAGCGTACGACGCTTATGAGTACTTCCTAGATCGCTACATCAACTTGTCTCAAAAGCCCCTTTGGCCATTCATACTTAACTACTTGCATCATATTTTCGAACGGCCCTTTTGGCCACTTAAACTATCATTGATTTCAAAAGCGAGCCATAGCCTGTTTTATGACTTGGGCCCGGAGTATACAAGAGGTGAGCCTGGGGACGTGCGTCTAGGGCAAATCCCGATGTATACTTCTAGCGCGTTAACTTGGGCCGGCTAGGAGGTTGGCTAGCCTAAGTTGATGCGAACGGTGGTGCTAATCGCGTCTCCTTAAACCCTGTACGGTGGTGCTGATCGCGTCTCCTTAAATCCTGATGGTGGTGCTAATCGCGTCTCCTTAAACCATGTATATGAATCTTGGTGATGGAGTACTTGCTTGCATGTTTTTCAATGGGGAGTTATAAGGAGAGGGCCCGTTCTCGCCGGGACACATTACTGCATGATTTATTGCATTACTTGCTTGTCTAATTATTTTACGGCTTTAGTTACGAGTCGAAGCACATTCCGGTTTTCTTCCTTTAGTATACGTATTTCTCTATAAATATATATACAAAACCCGGAAGCGTGGCTCGAACTTGCCAACTGAAGTCTCCTTTATTATTCAATTAATTAGTTGAATTATGAGCCGTATTTAATTATTGTTTTTAACTTAATCATAGCATGTCTTTCGAACCGTAACGGCCTCGTAACTCAACTAACACCCTTTCAATTTATCGGCTTGAGATTACGTGCAAATGTTTTAAAGGATCCGGTTCGTCAACCTTTTGTGTTTTCAAATAAGCCGAACCCGAGTGTTGCTTTGCGTCATTTTACAACTTATATTTCGTATTCATATTCTTTCTCAAAACGGGCAACACTCACCACTTTTGGTTTCAAAAGATAAATGACGAACGGTGATCAAAACCCCTTACTGAGTATCCTTTATACTCACCCCTGCTATTTTGGTTCTTGCTTCAGGTAGACAGGTGGCGACGTCACCTATCTTGTCAGTCGGCATCAGCAGGTCTAGATAGGCTCAGTCTTTCTGGTTTGTCTTGTCAGTGGTCCCAACAACTGTCGAGTCTTGTTTATTGTATTTATTTACTTTACGTCCTTATGTGCCCCTGATGTGGGATAGTTGACGATATCTAGGATTGCATAGGGTAGACCAGTTGAGCCATGAATGGCACTACGTGTTGTTATTATGTTGTATTTCGATTTGCACATGTTTAATTGACATTTATGGAATTTATCTGTTTATTTAAATAGCTTCCGCATTTCTCTGCTCTTCTCTGGTTGTTGTTGGGATGTCGTTGCTGTTGCCGAAGGTTCTTGCTTGAGTGCCGTTCGCCGGAGTGGGTTTTTGAGTTGAGGCCCCTCGCTGAAGCTCGGGAATCCGTTTCGGTGCGGATGTGGCGACCCTCCTTCAGGGGGCGCTACAGGTGGTGAAGCTTATACCCGCGCGTCCAACGGGTGCCGTCGTGAGGGTTCTCCTCTCCGCGCCCGGGGCTGCGACAAAAAAATTACAATTTAATCCCTCAGTTTTCACAAATTACAAAAACCTCCACGGGATTTCACTTTATTACAAAAAAACCCTACAATAGGTACAATAGGCTGATTTTTTGCATTTTTTGGCTTCATGTGGTATAATTTCAAGGAGTTTTTTTTAATAAAGTGAAATGGTAGGGAATCTTTTGTAATTTCTGAAAATGGATGGACTAAATTGTAATTAGGGTAAACCTCAAGGGATGTAACTGTAATTCACTATTTTAAATAATAGGAAAAGGAACTTGAGGCTGAAATCTAAACGTGTTTCTAGCTTTTAGATTATCTTCCAGTTTATTTTAGGCAGAAGCAACAAAACAAAACACTATATTTATGCTTTTCTCTAAACTAAAATTAGAATATCATTTTTTTCTTTTCGAGTTCGCATACCGATCGAAATACCATTTAGAAAATAGGATTAGAGAAGGGAGAAATTTGTTGTGAAATATGAGTTCGCATATTTAAAGTTGCTCCAAAGTTGCTGTAAATGCACACGAGTTGAGTTGAGTTGAGTTGCGTTGCGTTGCAGCCTTAATTTCTTTCTTTTCCCCAATTCGTTAGTAATCTTCACGGCAGGCAGGCATCACCAAAACCAATAAACAATTTTAAATCGATTAGATATATAATTAGGGAGAGATTCACCCAAAGAACCCTGTGAAATTCATAATTTCCGCGTTAATTTCTTATAATATTTTTATTCCTAATAATTCATAACACGCGCGTTTTGTGAGATTAGTATAACTCAAATTTCGTATTTATTCATATAAAAATACCAAAATACCTTTGTGAATTAATTAATAAAAGCTAGCTACAAACTTTTTTTGACCCCATTTCTCGCCTCATATCCTCCGTTCGCTACTCTTCCCTCCGCACAAACACTTCGATTTCGGACTCGCGTTCTTACATTTCTCACAAGCGGATGACGAATCTGCTTCCTTCTTCTGAGATTTCTTCTTCGCGATCACGAATTTCCTCCCGCGAATCTTCTTCTTCTCCGGAGGAGAAGCCGCTGGGATGATGCTAGGCTTTCTGGAAACGGATTTTTTGGCGCTGCTTCCCGATTTGATCATCGATGGCGAACGGCTGGACTTCAATGCAGAAGTACTGGACACATTCGGATCGAAATTCTCGCTCAATTTCGATCTATTTGAATGGGAGCTTCTCCCTTTCGTCGGAGTAACGACTGCTCCGGCGAACTTCGAACTAGGATCCATGGGGGAAATTCGCCGGCAAAAAATTGGATTGAAATATTGGCCTTTTAGAGAGAGAATAGTAGGAGGGATAGCTTCGAATTACAATCCAGGTTTCATTGATTGAGGATTCTAAGAGAAGAACGTTGTGCAAAGACGCTCGGTTTTGTAACGGCTAGTTTTCTGGCGCTGGGACTAATTGTTTAAATAATATTCCTGTAATTTACATTAACGTTATTATTAGCTAAGATTGGATCTATTTACGGAAATACCCTTTGTGTGGATTGGGTTAATAATATTCGGATCAAGTGCAGGCCCAATGGGCTTCTTGGTCCAATTTCAATCTTCCTTTTCTTTTTCTTTTTTATTTTGAAAATTGGGCTAATTTGCTATTTATTTTGTACTGCCAGTCAATTTAGTACTCGAAGCGTGGGTAAAATACCAATAAATAGACAACAAATGTTTCTTCATTATACAGAATAAGTGAGCAGAGCAGCTTTTATGCACTACTCCAAATTAAATCCACACGATCGAGCGAGTACTTGCGTTGCAGCCTTAATTTCTTTCTTTTCCCCAATTCGTTAGCAAGCTTCATGGCATCACCAAAACGAATCAATTTTAAATCAAGTAGATAAGGTACTATGATTAATTTAAGTAAAATCATCAATTGTTAGTTTAATTCCAAATATTAATTCACTAGATCGATGTTACCAGACCCTGTGCATGCGAAAATAAATATCTTTTATTTTTCAAGCATAGCAAGAAAATAGAGGGAAATAATTAAGGTCGTTAATTTTGAATTGTGAATGTATCTCAGTATCTGCATTATAAAAATTATTAATCTGATAAAAAAACTAAAAAGTGACTAATTTATTAATGTTATCTTGGGGTTCATTCCCTTTTTTGTTTTTGGTCGGACTTGGGGGTCATTCAAGTGTACTGCCAACCAACTACCTGAGAAAGCATCTCGAGTTCCCATATGCTTATCTATAACCTCAAGAAGTCCTTCTTCTTTTCCCTTCAACAAACAAAGATCTCTCATTAGATCATGAAGACGACACCATTCAAACCTGTTATTAGATGTCGATGATTCATCCACTATTACTTGAACCATACACCTTTTAGCTAACTCACACAAATAGCGTTCTGCCGCTTCTCTCAAAGTTTCTCTTCTCCTAGATGAGATCATTCCTCCAGCCATCCATAGTAAATACAATTCTTCTGTATCTATCTCTTTATGTATAGGGAAGAATTAAGCAACAGAATTCATCAGAACCTAACCTTTTGAATGGTTGATCGGAAGTGCTATCTTCTGAAGAAGGTCCCACCCTTCATCTTCGCTCAAATACTGGAGCTTGTGGACATAGGATTCTGTCTCTGTTGCAGCAATATTTTCATTTCGGCTTGTCAGCAAAACTTTGCAGCCAGCTTTCTCTCCAATGGGAAAGGCACAGTCTCAGAGTCGTAACTCTCTCTTCTTTTATCAGCATCCTTTAAGAAACTGTGCATGGTTTGGAGTTGCCTGCGAACTACCTCAACTTCGCCACCCACACTCGATAAGAACTTTGCTTCCTCAATCAGTAGGTCTCGAAGTGTTTCCAGAGCCATTGTTGCAAAAGCATCAACCATTTTATTTTATTTTTTCTTTTTTCTTTTCTTGATAATAATTTTTTTTGGGAGATTTTTAGATATGTTTGTTTTCTGCACATATATCCTTTCAATTCACCCCATCTTTGCTCTTTCCTTTTCCTTGTCTTGCAACTTTAGTTTGCATCAGGTGCGGCATCTTCCTTTTTCCTTGTCTTGCAACTTTAGTTTGCACCAGGTGCCGGCATCAAATTTGCCATCCTTGCTCTTTCCTTTTCCTTGTCTTGCAACTTTAGTAAAGGTGTGCTTGTATATGTTATAATATAACAAAAAATTCGCTTCGGATCTTCTTCTGTACTCTCGTGGTTCATCTCATACTACACTCAACGATGTGCGACACGTGTTTAATTAACTTTTCTCATTTAAAAGAGTAATTAACAACGTTACTGATATTTAAAGGAAAGATTCTCCACATCCAAGATATCAAAAAATATGCTTAAGCACGTCTGCTATCTTCACTTATCTCTTACTACGAACAGGAGATGGAGATAGAAAATCACAGCCATGATTTGGAACTCTCTCATCTCAAAGTTAATTGGCAATCGATCTCAATAGAAATTCCAGTGGATGCTTTTTTAACATCCAGATATTTTTTATTTTGTAAATTGTCATACAACAAGAAATTCTTCAACCTGTAAGAGTGATATTTGTTGCTTTTAATTGAGGGTTGGGAAAAATAGACACCACAGATTTAATTTAATTTAATTTAATTCTTGGGTTTCACAAATGGGCATGCAAATTCATTAATTAAGCTATTGACTAATTAACTTTTCTTGCCTTTTCTTGGAAGAAAAATCAAATTGTTGGGGATTCTTTTCTAGTTTGATCAATCAAAAAAGTTAAATCTTTATAGCCCAATTTTGCGGCTTTAGTTTTGTCTTCTTTTTGTTTAATTTCTTGGTTTTTGTGTGTAGAAGCATAGGAATTAGGATCGGAGAAACTCTAAATGAACAATTTATCCCACGAGCAAAGGGGCACTCGGCTGTTTGTCATCAAACAGGTGGCGGCACTCGGCTGTCTGTTTGTTCTATTTTTCTTTTGGTTTTGACAGTAATAAAAATTTCCCGTCTCCATCTCCGGTTCTTAGTAAGATAAGTGCACTAGTGAAGATAGCAGACGTGTTCAAGCATGTTTTGTGATATTTTGGATATGCAGAATCTTTCCTTTCAAATATTAGAAACGCTATTAATTACTCTATTAAGTGAGATAAGTTAATTAAATACGTGTCGCACATCCGTTGAGTAGTATAAGATGAAGCACAAAAGTGCCGTAGAAGATCTGAAGCGCAAAAAATTGTCTACATTTTTAATAATCATAACTTTTATTTTTAGATTCTCTTCCTCATAAATTTTATATTTTAAATACAAGAAGTTTAATTTTGGTAAAATTTTTGTTCAACTTAACAAGTTTAACCTAGCGTTATAGTTTATTTTTACAAATAAATGAAAGTTCTTTTATAGTAGAAGTGCATACTTCTTTTGACAATCACTCAACTACCTTTTTTTGTGTTCTTCAATCTTTTTTCAAACACATCATTTCTTTGCTACTCCACTTTACTCCACTTTTTTTCAACTTTAGCTTTCTCTAAAAGCATAGAGTTTGCAAACACCTCAAAAGACTCCAAAATAATAATAATAATAATAATATTAATATTAAAAATAAAACTCTTTTCCATGAATAAAAATAGAAACCATTAAGTCATAGCAAATTACATTCCTCTAAGCTGTGAAAAAAAAAGTCCTCCCTACATACGAATCTGTTAGAAAGAATAACTAATTTGGCACTACCCTAAAAAAGTCATCTCATTCAATGACAATGAAAACTCTGTCAAAAAGTGCCACCCTACTATCTATCTCACATTCAACTTACTTAATTGGAAGCCAAATTCTGATTAGTGACGGAACGGCGACCACCTCCTCTTCCTCTTTGATAACCATCACCACTTCGCCTGCCACCGCTGTAATTTCCTCTACCCCTAAAACTGTCGTTTCTCACATAAGCGGTCCGAGTGGGACCAGCGATATAGTTCCCACGACCTCGGAAGTTGTCGCCACGAAAACCACCACGTGGACTGCTAGTAAAACGACCCCTCCCACTACCAACTGCACGTAAAAGAATATTATGATGATTCTTGAAATTTTTCATTTTGGATCCCAGATTATTTTTGGTTTATAGTTTTGGATCGTGGGAATGGTGCTTCGTTTTGTATTAAGTTTCAGAGATGGATGAGAAGTGTGTAAGAGAGTTTATTATATGAGTGCTTGATTGAGGATTGCAAACACGTTGTGTATGTGTGTGAAATGTCGCAAAGGATGAAGGTGGTGTTTGCAAAAGCTTCTATTTTTGGAGAAGTTGAAGTAGAAGCTAAAATTGTAATAAATTATAGCAGTAACAGTTGGGAGTGTTTGGAAAAGAAGTAGAAAGAATACTTTTTGAATAGAGAGAATTACATCTACTACCCCTGAGGTTTGAGCTAATAACAATTTAATCCCTCAGTTTTCACAAATTACAAAAACCTCCATGGGATTTCACTTTATTACAAAAAATCCCTACAATAGATACAATAGGCTGATTATTTGCATTTTTTGGCTTCAAGTGGTATAATTTCATGGAGTTCTTTTTAATAAAGTGAAATGGTAGGGAATTTTTTGTAATTTCTGAAAATGGATGGACTAAATTGTAATTAGGGTAAACCTCAGGGGACAAAGCTGTAATTCACTATTTTAAATAATAGGAAAAGGAACTAGAGGCTGAAAAAAGCACCCTAAAGGTGTTTCTAGCTTCTAGATTATCTTCCAGTTTATTTTAGGCAGAAGCAGCAAAACAAAACACTATATTTCTGCTTTTCTCTAAACTAAAATTAGAAAATAATTTTTTATTTTCAAGTTCGCATACCGAAATACCATTTAGAAAAGAGGATTAGAGATGGGAGATATTTGTTGTGAAATATCATATTTGATGTCCTATTGTGAATTGGAAGAAAGAGGATGACAAGTTAATGCAAACCTCGAGTTGTGGTTCTCTTTAGCTCCACAGCAGCTTGACGATCCCCAATCGTTACAGGAGAAGCCTGATAAATTAAATTTTTTCAATTGGAAAAAGTGAGGAAAATTCTTTAACAATTACTAATTGTAAGTTCTCAAAAATAGCAACACTTCATTAGGATTGTCACACTATGGTACATGCAAGATGTAATGTGTCATATTGTAACAATAGAAAGGTTATAGAAGAAGGCAAAACAAAATATTTAGCATCTGAAGAGAGGGGAAAGACCTTAATTGCACTTTGCATGGAGGTGAAATCTTGGAATTCAACAAAGCCGAAACAGAATCCTTGTAGCTGCAAAAGAGGCAGGTAGGAGGTAAAATATTAATAATTTAATATCAACAAACAAGTGAGCAAATAGAACAGCATTGCAAATACAAAATATTGTGGTGAACTAACCTTATTACTTCTGACTTGGACTCCATTTTGCTTAATTGGCCCAAATTTCTTGAACTCAGCTTCAAGCTGAGCAACCGTTGCACTTAGTGGCAAATTCCGGATGTATACTGAGTGACCCTCAACTGTAAAAAATAAGGCATATAAAAAATAATCTGATTTGTGAATAAATGATCAAGAATAACAAAATTTATATAGCTTATGGTCTTTAATTTTCCATGAAGTGGGTGTTTGCAATCACTACTACATTTGAAGAAGCTAAGTAGAAGCAAAAGTTGTAGAAAATTGTAGCAGAAAAAGTTAGGAAAAGTGAATAGTACCAAAAGAACATAGTTGTGTGTTTGGAAAACAAAGCTAAGAAGCACTTTTACGACATCAAGAAACTTACATTTATTAGGAAAATAACCTAGAAGCTAGAAGTTGAAGTGAAAAAAATGTCCTAAGGTGCTTCTAGCTAATTTCTGCTTAAAAGAAGCAGAAACTGGTTTTCCAAACACTTACACACTACCAAAAGAACAAAAGTACCTTCATCAGGAGCGTCATGACTTTCTGGTGCATTAGCAGGTAAACGATTGGCCAATGTTTCAGAAGCGGAAGCTGCTGCCGGATTAACAGATTGCTTCTCAGTTTTTGTTATTCTTGGTGTGTTAGCAGGAACATAAATCTTGGTGGGCCCCTTTCTCGTCCGTGAACTAACAATTGATGCATATGATTTCTTTGGAGCATCATCTTGGGAAGCAGAAGCAGCTGATTCTGTTTCTGCTGATCCATGATTCTCATTTAAGTGAGATTCACCTTCAATAACAATCTCTCTATCATGAATAACTGGTCTCTCATCAATCACTTTGTTGTTCTGTTTTTCCTCAATGGTCTTAGTTTCCTCCACATGAGAGGTTATGTGGTCTGGTTTGGGAGGATCATCCACATGAGCAGGCTCTGGAAACAAAATTAAGATGATAAAAAACCCAAATAAAAGAAAGGGAAAATTTTGAAAAACCCCTTAAATCAAAAATTTATATTAAAAACATTAATCCATCAAATTTTTCAATCTAAAAGGTGAAGGATAATTTAGACAAAAATGTATTTGTTGGACTTTTTGAAATGAAAGTCGATAGAATTGGTTTCCAGGGATTGAAAAACAGCTTCAGTGAATTTTATGGATATAAACATGATATTAGAATGACGAGCAATAGTAAAGCCAACCTGGCTCTTGTGTCAAAGTACTTGATGGTGTCACATCCACTGCAGTAACCGTCCCTGCAGTTATATCTGGTTCACTCTCCTCCACATACCTGAAAACATCATTTTGAACATAATACCCTTTGTCTTGAGGAGCAAGAAAAAATGTTTGTGCAAATTTCCTTTTGAGGTTGTCCTTTCCAGTCAAGCAGCCAGTTACAAGGACAATAACGCCCTCCTTAAAAGAATCCTGGGCATCAGCAGTCTTTATTTCTGCCTTGAAGTTCTTGTAGTCCAAGGAACAGATTTTATCATTTATATTCTGGATAACATTGAAAACAGAGAAAGTTTAGTAACTAGTTGTTGCATAAGCATCAAAAGCCAAACTGGAGTATATACACATACACATACACACGTATCCCAGCTGTTTCATATCCTTTCGCTGAGGTCCTTTTGGCTAAATTACAATTGAGTCCCCATGTCTTCAGAAATTACAAAAACTCCCTGAATCTTCACTTTATTACCAAAAACAACTCCTTGAAACCATACAACATCAACATGAAGTAAAAAATGCAAAAATCAGCCTACTTCAGGGAGTTTTTTGCATTATAGTGAAATGTATGGGAGTTTTTTATAATTTCTGAGGGAGTCGGGGGTAGTAGATGTAATTCGCCATATATTTTTTGAAATGAAAATTGCATCTTATATCCATAACCCATCGTCCACCATAGATTCAAAAAAATACATATTTGTATTAAATGACTATATAGGACACTAGTCCTTACCAAAGATATAGCCACAAGAAATTTAAGAAATAACATCTCTGCCACTTAAGGAGCAAATTTGATGTCATGAAGAATTCAGAGTTCAGACATAGCAAATTATACTTGAATATAGCTTATAATGCATTGCATGATTCATATGACTGCCAAACATAAACGAAGCTATTCTCTCCAAGTAAATAAAACACACTCCACAACACTTAAGATGGTCAAATTTACACAAGAGTAAAGTTCTTAACTTACTTTCATAGTCGTTACAGCAGTCATGAGACCATTATGATCAGGGCGACTTAACACACTCGTATCCTGATAAAATCGGTAAACGAGCTCAGGAGAGTGATGGAGAATATGGTAATACTGCTCGACAAAAGCATTTCCAACTACTTGGGCACTTGGAGTTGGTGGAGAACTTGCAGTTTGCATGGCCATTTCTACAGGAAACTAATAAAATTTACAGAATAGTATCATTTAGGAACTCATTCATACAAAACTGCAATAAGGAGACAGTCAAAAGAGCTACATCAATCTACACTTCCAAGAAAGCATTCACAGGGAAATCAAAACGCCAAATCAAAATTGACAGGAAACAGAGCCTTACTAAAATCCAAACAAACCATAAATTGCAGATATCCACAACTAATAATTGTCATTTAATGACTGGTAAAACAGCACAAACTACTGTAATATCATACATTAAATAGGAAGACTTATAACTCACCATTTATAATTACGACTAATAATAATATTAATAATGAGTAGTCACAATTTTGCCATAAACCCTAATTGCTTAATTCCTGTGCCTCACACTATAAACCTGAGTCCCTAACAGCTTCTCCCTGAAATGTGACTCTGTATTATACCAGCATTCATGTAAATCTCAAAACCCACCAAGTAAAGACCAATAATCGGGCTTCTTTTACTAATTTATCCAACAGATCTAGCAGCAATCAGAATCGAGGACAAAACCCTCGAAAGCAAATTAGCAAAAGCAGCAAATGAACGCATCTATCGATTGATATAAGCACACATTTCCGATCAAAAGCTTCACATTTTTCCGTCTCTGATCACGTCAAGGACGAATAATAAATAAATAAACCAAACGAAAAACTGAGCTCCGCGCGATCTGATAAATGCAATGAATTAATTCTCACCTGATTTAATTAACTTTCGATTTTGAAGTGGAGAGAGAGTCCGAGGAGAGGTGAGCGAATGAGTCTAGAGAGAGCGTGACGACGAAGGAATCTTGGAGAGAGAATGTGTGCGTGAGTGGGAATTGGCGACGAGGAAAACGATAGACTGAGTGAGTGAGAGTGAGAGAGCTAGACCTTCGGGTTTCGATTTTTTCATTTTAGGAAAAATTAATTTTAATTTACTAATTTTTATAATTTTTTCGGTTTTTAATATCTAATAATAATATTATAGACTAATATTATGATTTTAGGAACTTTCATTTATTTACAAACATAATTTATAAGTTATATAAACTATGACCAAAAAACATGTTCCATATGCTTTAAATTTCTAGCTTATTTCTGTTTGAGTTTTGTAAAAATTAAAAATATTTGAAAACTCCAAATATTCGAAATAAAATACTTATTCTGAAAACTATTTTTTTTTTTTAAAAGATAGAATAATTTTTTAAGAATTTGCAAACATTTTGAGAATATTATTGTTCCTATAACTAGGATATTGTTTTTTAAAAACCAAAAACTATGAATTAATACATCATGTTCTTGACAATATCCTAATGGGAGTTCTTTTAAAAAAAAAATATTAAAAAATAATAATCAATCCTTAGATCATTGCAAGGAGTCGAATCCAAACCTTCTCATTGGGAGTAATATCTGGTTACCATTAGGTCAAAACTCAATAGTTGTTAACAGGAGTTCTTATTTGTACTCCTCAATTGTTATTCACACTCCAAATCTATTACTACTTGACAAAAATATCCCTCTTAATTTTTTACTATAAATTATTACTATTTATTTATTTTATACTCTCTTTCTTATTTAATATATGATTTGTAATTTTCTCTTTTAAAATAAAATTCAAGTTCTTTATTAATTTTTGAAATTTTATAGAATTTAAAAGATAAAATGATATATTACAATTTATATATTTATAAGTTTCTTTTTTAGTCAGCATATATTTGTAAGTTTGTATTCTCTATTTAATTTTTTTTAATTATTTTTTAAAGTATAAAATTTTAAAAGGTAATTTATTGATCGAAATTTATTTTGTTTTTCATAAATATATATAATTATATTAGGAGAATTGATATTTATACTCCACAAATTACTCACCGCGCTATAATATCCTAATTGTATTTTAATTATAAAAAATAATCCAATAATATATTTGTTCTATCTTAAATCTAGCAAAATAAAAAAAATGATAAAATTTTTGAATTTATGGAAAAACAAAAGGTTAGAAATACTCATAAAATAATAAAAAAATAATGAATTAACATTAAAGAAGGAGAGGTATCAATGTCATTAATGAAAAATTTAGAGTGCAATTAACATTTAGAAAGCGTATATAACAACTCTGTCTATCCTAATATATTCTTCAAAAAAAAAATACTTTAGATGGACATGAGTAATTTATTGACAATTTAAATTTAAAACTCCTCAAGAATAATAGTTTTAAATAGCCAAATTATTTTTTAAATTTTTTAATGTTGACTGAGCAAGATAGACTTATTTATTGACTATTAAATATAAAATAATTGTTAACGTCAAATAGGGGTATTTGTGGTTGGGTTCGGTCGGTTCAACACTAAAAATGTCACCCAACCCAATAAAAGCGGTTTCACGAAACTTCAACTATTATGGGTGAATTATTTTGCCAACCCGAGCGGTTCGACTCGGTCGGTTTTATAACATTTGGCAAGCATTTTTGCGGGTCTTTAATTTATGTCAATGAAAAAAGGAACTTACCTTCATAAAAATAGAAATTGATATTTTTAGTTTCCAAATTTTAAAATTTTGAGTTAAAAATCTTTGCTAAAGCTGGGTGACTGAATTGATGTGAGTCTGTGAGGGATAGGTATGCACTAGATACAAAAATAGTTGCTGTTCGTTTTTCTTAATTTTCTTTATAAAAGTTGAGGTTTAAAGTTATATATATATATATGAATTTTGGTTCTTCATCAAGAATATAAGATAATATAAAGGTGAACCTGTTTATACAAGAATTAGAGAAAGGGTGAAATAAGAAATGCTAATATTAGTGAGCCAAGTTAATAAACTTTAACAGAATACATATAAATATATATATATATTGGGGATGGGTGGGTTTATGGCAGGTTTTATTTTTTAAATCCGCTACCCAATCCAACACAAATGGATAGAAGAAAATTGAACTACGAACAAAAATATAGTTTTTTTAACAGGGTAGCGGGCGGTTCAGTTCGATTTGCGTGGGTTTGGCGAGTTATTCTGGTTTATATTCACCTCTAACGTCAAAAGATTAGCATGTGATAAGTCAAGATCGAAACGAATTAGATTCAACCTAACAAATTACCACATTATTGGTGTTAAAAGGCATTAGAGCATCAAATGCCCATGGTATAGACCACCCCGAATGGGTACATAACCTAACACGGCCATACCTTAAGAAAGTCAGATTGACATGGTCGAAAATACGCAATAATACATGTTCAAAACATGCATTTGTGCGTGTTTTATGTCCCATTATAAACATCTTAAATATTTATTAAGAACGGTAAACACTGTTAATTCTCTCAAGATATATTTTATATTTGTCTCACAATCCAATACTAACTTGATATCGGAGTGTTGTTCCGTAGATCCTTTCAACTATATATAAAGAAAATAAGATAATATTTGAGTGTATTTCGGATTGAAGAATGAAGACATACCCAGCATTGGCAGACTCTCAATATTTCGACTCAGTCAACTTTAATAATGTCCATAATTAAAATTGTTATTTTACATCCTCTAATTGAATTTTAAACTGACATTAGTAATTGTATTAAACATTTTAAAGATCAAATATGCCTCAAAATAATATTTTGAAAGTTTAACTTATTTATTTATTTGTTTTTATTGATAACTTTTTTATGTTGGTTGAACTAGATATATATTTTATTATTACTATTTCTTATAAGTAGTTGTTTTAGAAATTATTTTTCATTAATAATTAAAAGAGATTATCTAAACCAAATTTCAGACAGTGATACACAAATCAGTTCCCACAATTCTAAATCGGAGCTGACTGAAATCCCCAAATTCTCCAATGGCGAACGCGGCAAAATCCCTAATCCGAACTCTCCGGCGCTACATAAAGAAACCGTGGGAAATCACCGGCCCAGTCGCCCACCCGGAGTACCGATCGGCGGTTCCAAAAGCCACCGAGTACCGCCTCTTCTGCCCCGCCACCGCCTCCGCTAAGGCTATTGTTCCGACCTCTCTGCCCGAAACCGTTTACGACATTAAGTACTTTGCTCGCGATCAGCGTCGCAACAGGCCCCCGATTAGACGCACTATTTTGAGGAAGGCTGACGTGGAGAAGATGATGAAGGAGAAGAGCTTCGAACCTAGTGATTTCCCCAGGCCGTATTTGACTGCGAAAGTTGTCGAGGATGATAACGCGATTGGCGGCGGATACCAGAAATGAAAGACCAGCTGACCGGGTATGCTATTTTTCGAATTTTTCAGAATGTTATCCTTTTTCATTCGTATTACCATGATCATGATGGATTTCCGTATATGGCACCAGACTTGTTTCATTTTTTTCCAGTTACTTAGTGTGGAAATATTTGATTGTGGCACGATATGTCTCTGGGTTTCATTGCTGGTGTAGTTCAAAAGAGATTTTGTTCGAAACTAAAGGTTTCAGTGGGGTTTCAAGGAATTGGATTGACTAATTGTTAGTTTGATTATAAAAATATGTTATACATGGAAGATTGAGGATTGCAAAGGGTTGAGAAATTTGCTATCTGCTGTTTGATCATTTTCTGTTTTTCTTAAATGATGTATAATTTATTGATATGCAATTTTGAACGAGTACAGTTCCATTTCTTTTGCATTCATGAATGTAATGAAGTTCCTTCCCTAAAAAATTCACTTTTGAGTGGAGATCAGCATTATATCTGAGTTGTGCTTCAATCTGAATCTACGTACTCTTTGAATTCGGAAATTTATCTGAGCTTGGGAGCTCCAAATTCCAATTGATGCAGTCTTCTCCATCCTTCTTACCTATTCAGGGAATATGATGTTAAGTTTACTAAATTTACCATATTCTTAAGTTTCATATATTATTTCTTCAGGCTTGTGAGCTGTGACAAGTCTTTTGTGCAAAATTATCGTTGTTGAATTAAAAAGGTCAGCATAGTTTCACTCTATTCAAATTTTCAGCCTCTTTCTCATGCCAAATTTCGATGTTGTTCTATCATTATCTCTTTCTACTAGATGCTAGATATTTCTGAATTGAGACATGAATGCTTATGAGATGATTGCAATTACTACTTGGTTGAAATGAATTGTTGTCTCCTATGCTTCTTATCTTTTAAATAAGTTTACACACTTGAGATTGAAGTGGCAAATGATTCTGACAACCCATGAATGTAATTTGGGCTCTTGAGACCTTGCAACTTCATGAATTTAATGAGAACTATCAACATATGATAATATTCTTCGTTTTCTATGAATATTCTAAGGCTTTGTATTGTAGTTTCCTGTAAATAATATAGCAAAGGAAGACATCTTCATGATTTGACATATCAGTTACATAAGGACCAAGATCTCTAGAACGGAATGAAGTCCAATATAGAACCTCGGACTCATACTCTTTTAGGATTGCAAACACATATTTCCTGTGACCTTTTGTTCCTTTGCATGTATACCATTATAGATTTGCAAGAGATTGTTGCACTTGAACCTAGAGAATAACATAGGACAAATTGTTTTTGGTGGTGCTTGAGAATGTAGCTTGTTATCTTCGCAGTAATGTAGATGAGTTTGGAGTCTAAGATACATACATTTTAGGGATAATTACACTCGCATGCCTTAAGGTTTGATCTAATTACACGAACAAACACTGAAGTTTGGAAAAGAACAGAGGCATACCCTGTTGAAGTATTTTTATTACATTCGCGAAGTGGTTGTACGGATTTCTGGGACATCTATTATGTAAACCTAATTTTATTTTCAATTTTTAGCAGAAAGACTAGGAACATAACATGAAATTGCTTTTTTCCATTAGGGTTTTCTAACGGCAGATAGAGTTCATGTTATGTTTCTGTGATTTTGCAAAACTCAGGTGTATGTTTGTGTAATTAGCCTAAATCTCATGGAATGTGAATGTAACTATCCCTACATTTTATATGTTTTGACATTTTTCTAGGTTATCATTCTCTTATGCTCAAAAGTGGACTTGATTAAAATAAGCAATTATGAAGCCAACTTGAGCCCCTATGATCCGATTTGCCTGATTCTTCTTTACTGTCTAAATTATTTAGTCTTTTGGAATGGACTATGGATTTAAAACTGTCAATTTTTGTTTCAAAAAATATCTTTATTTTTTCTTTTCTGTCCTTTCTTTTCTCCACCGTCTTCCTCTCTCCGTTCTCTCATCTCCCTCCAACGATCTTGAGTTCTTTTTTGTTTTTTTTTTGGGGGGGAGGGGGGTCGAGAAAGGAATGCAAAAATAAAACTAGCCGAGATTTATATCCATCCGAATACAATCAACCACCTTAGCTGGTGGGTCATCCCATATAACACTAAAAATTACAATCTAGGGTTCCGTTAGTTTTTTTAACCAAGTATGTCAAATTAACGGAAACCGAACGTTATACCATCAACTTTTTTTTCTCAAAGTTACACGCAACTCCTTTTTAGATTAATGTATTATAGATAACATCCAAAAGAAATATTATATTACAAATAACATACCTGGAAATAAAATTGTGTTACAGTAACTTTAGGGGTGTTTCGGTCATTTTAGGTTATCCATTTTCTTACCTAATTTTAAGAGACAACTGCAATTTTTAAACTTCTTAGTGAGTAGGGCGGTAATTTATTTAACCAAGAGGATTACTCGTTATAGTTTAGCAAACTCGTGATAGATATACATGTGTAATTAACCCAATAGGAAAAGATTGTAATAAGGAGTGTTCGCCTAAAGTGCTGTTTATGTATCACGCTTTCCTTGTATGGTCACAATCCATCTACAGTTCAATTTTAATTTTTCACGCGTGGCCTTAAGCAAATCTAAGGTCTGATGGGGGTTACGGCCCCCCCACTGCATTACCCTAATTGGGGAAAGGTGCAGTGCACCATTTTGCTTTACCACCAAAAAAACACTACCAAATACAGTAAAAGTTTTACATAATTACAAATGAAAAGGAAATTTGTGCCCTTTTTGGGTCCCAATGCTGCACTTTGGAAGCTCAATGTCATAATCACCTGTAGCCCTAATTACATTTTTTTTTTTAATTCTCACATGAACCGTGTTTTAAATCATCAATCACCGGTATGTCTCCCCACATATTTCACTAGAAATGGTAAAATGCAAAAAACTTGTACTTATAACCACTGTAAAAAAAAAGTTCAGATGATAAATAGTTAAAATTATAGTAATTCAGATACTAAGTAATTTTTTCCCGATATATATGTTATATTATAGTGTTACTTTTAGGTATCTAAAAATAGAAAATTTCTTGTATGAGCAGGGTGTTCATATCGAGTGTTGTATGAACACCCGCTCTCATACACCATTGTGAATTATCCCCAAAAATGGGAGGATATTATTAGAATTCTCTCATCATTGCAGAAAGGTCAACTGCACCTCTTCTAAATCATGAAATCTCATGTATTTACTATGGGATTTCCCTAAAATCAAATATCATATATAATTTTTAATTTTCATCTACTTTTTTTAGGGTTATATGGTATTACAGATGTCAATTAGGGACAATTATCTCAAACTAGCTGTTTGATGAACAAATTAGAGTTTTGGCGACCATTTTTTCTTTAAACCGACATTATTTAAACTTTCACATGCTAACTTTAAGTACAAGCTGCCGTACACTACCACGCTTAGAATTCAACCCCAAATGCCAACAAAATAAAGAGAAAAAGAAAGCATAGTACCTTCAATAATGTTCCAAGAGTGGCCCCATTTATGTTATCTTTTTTAGAAAATTATAATTCAAAATTGAATTGTTTTTCAAATTCAAGACAATATTGTTTTCTTTCCCAAACGATTCATATATATTGTAGAAATAATTTTGAAATCATAAATTGCATGCCTACACAATTATACTCCTATATAATTTCATCACTGAATCGTAAACATCTCAATAGATAAGATAACTAGGATTCGAATATCTGACGTTTGATTAAGAATAGATGAGTAGTCCGTTACACTCAATCACACCACCCACTTATTCATTGTGACATTACTACAATTATTGGAACTTTTGTACAACAATTTTATCCTTATTATTATCAAAATTCAAAACTCTACAATAATTGATTCCTTATCCACATATTCAACATGTCAAACAAACTCAAAGCACGTTTCTTTTGGGAATCAAAGATTGATCATATCCACTTGGAAGATTTTATGAAAGGAAAAAAAGATACGACATTTAATGTTTTATGGACTTATTTAGTTAGAGAAAACAAAATTGTAGGCTACGTACGTATATATACAGCAATTCAAATTTGAAAGAATGAGATGATTGAACTAACAGCGACAGATCACTAAAAACTGTGACTAGAAGCGGCTCTGTCTGCGACCATTTATTTCCTTCATTTAAATCTCATGCAAGAAAATTAAAGACAACATTTTTTTTATTTTTTTATTTCGTGTGATTTAGTATATAATAATAATTAATAATCTTGTACTGTAGTGATCAATTTTATTAATTTTACACTTTTATATAGTACTGTAACTTAAATTTTCTAAAAGTATATTTGGACTTGGATCCTTAGTTTGGTTAATGTCTAAAGCCAAAAGTAACAAACTCATAAGATCCTCAGATGTTGCAAGCGTTAGTATGTATTGTATCGAATTCCCAAAAATACCACTAAATGATAAAATTAAACCTACGTTTTCGAATATTTATACATTTATTGAAAACCTCAAAACTATATGACAGTTCCTCAAACATAAAAAATTAATTTGTAAATATATTTTTCCATGTCTCCTGCCAAGAGACTAGTGTCTTAATATTCCTATACAATGCTAGATATTTGTTAGCTATCTAGCCCACAACCCTATATTTGAGAAAATTATATTTAAGAAATAATCATTTGATTATTTGGCAAAAGTCAAAAAAATAATTGAAGAATCAACTCCAATTTCCATACAGAAAGCAAGAAAATTTCAACACGTCTAGCTGTATTTGTTTTGTTTGTTTGTTTTTTTCTGTCAAAAATATGAGATCAATAAGCCAAACACGTGATTAGAGGCATTAAAGTCTTGCAAATTAAATCAACACATAGTACAAATTCAACTATAAATTTGTGCAGGATAATTGTTAGTAGTGTGGTCCTCTGTCAATATATCAGTACTCATTGGGATTGGAGGTCTTGAAAAAGAAATCAGTAATTGGTCCCTCAATATATACCATAACCACAACATCAAACGTGATAAAAAGTCCACAACTTTTCAAGCCTGATTTTACTGTAATTATTATAATTTTCACACTGTCGTCGGGATACCTATGTACGTAATGATAACTATTAAAAGAAAAATCGTACGGCCGTTATATTAATATTATCGCGTCGTGTCCGTTTTTGTGCATCGCACGATGGTATGTCTTGTGAGACAAAGTTTCCTCTCAAATTCATCATCAATATTCAATACATGTGATCAACAATTCAGCCATATTCCCTTTTGTAATTGTCGATAAAGCCTTAAGGCAAACTTTTCCAAATTGTGCACAGGAAAAGCAGAGAGAGAGAGAGACCCTACTCCCACTTGATTAAAACTCTTTTCAAAAAATGACAAAAACACCCTTGAGGTTTCACATTATTCATGTAAAGTTTGTGAAAATGTGGCAAATCGAAGCATTGACCGACGTCGATTAGACTTTAAACTGCATCGACGACTCTTAAACCAATAGACTGCAGGAGATGCTTTCCTTGGTGTGAACATAACCAAAATCTGATGAAGGTGTTACAAGAGTTATTAAACTCAGGGGTGTTTTTGTAATTATATCAAACTTAAAGGGTTGTAGATGTGAATTTCCATTAAAACTTCTATCTTCTTGTCTTGTTAGAAAAAAGCAATTAATGATCAAAGATCCTCTTATCATTACTACTAACTGGAAAACTACTAGAATTAGATAAGATTTTGACTGGCATATTTTTAATATCTGTACTGTGCTGCGTGGCAGCTCTGCAACCATTCTTTCTTTTTTCTCCATTAAAGCGTGGTCGGTTGATGATGAACTGTTGAAGTATACTCTTCAAATCTCTCTCTCTCTCTATATATATATACACTTTGTGAATATGATATTTCCTCTTTGAAACAATCATAATAAGGCTTTCATGGATGGTTTCTGAATCAAGGGAACACATCACATTTAGAAAAAACCTCCTAGAATTTGATGAATTGAAGATTCAGAAGCTTCCAACTTTCTATGCTGCGTATTCGGTATTATTTTATATTTATTTGAGTGGTTTTCTTGAACTGTACGAGATTAAAGTCTCATATATTTGCTAGAAGTTCCTTATTTGAACATAAATTACAAGAATATATATATGTTGACCTAACTTATCTTTCTCATGTGTTACGTTGATATAGCAGTTCTTGATCAGGATCAGCTTCAAGAGAAATTATATCAATAGCAAGGTTTGTTTTCTTATCTTTCTGAAGTTAATTATTTATTAGTATCCATGATTTATGTTTTTTTCATTTTATCACGACAATCGAAATACAATATATATATAGATGATTCAGAGAGAAGCAGAAGCAGCAGAAAACAGCAACACTACAACCTCATCTAGTACAACTTCAACAACAACAGCAAGTACAACATCATGGTCCAGATTGAAAGATCCTCGTATTGTACGCGTATCCCGTGCGTACGGTGGCAAAGACCGTCACAGCAAAGTGTGCACCGTGAGAGGCCTACGCGACAGGCGTGTGAGATTATCAGTCCCCACCGCGATCCAATTATATGATCTTCAAGAAAGATTAGGGCTAAATCAGCCTAGCAAAGTTGTTGATTGGTTGCTCAATGCTGCAAAAAATGAGATTGATGAATTGCCCCCTTTACAAATCCCTCAAGGGGGATTTTCTATAAACCCTAATATTGATCAGTACCATCATCAACATCATGCTTCTCAATCCGACGGGCAAGGGCTGATCAAGAATGAAGAGGGCTGTAGCAGGCAATTTAACCTAGAAAACACTATCCCAATATCTTCTAATTTCCCAATTTACAATTCATTTGTTAGATGGGATCTTTCTTCAAATACAACCCTATCTCAAAACTCTTCAAGAAACCTAATTGGATCGACTGGGGATGACGATTTGCAAAATCTGAGCCTCGTTAATCCATCATTAGGATCTCATCATCAGGTTTTTGTTTATCAGCCTGGATTAATCAACCAACAATATAATAACTTTCCTTCATCAAATTCTTCTCCACCATTGTCACTTGATCATCATCACTCCAATACTACTCAATTACCTGTTATAAGGCCATTTCATTTCAGCATGAATGATGCAAATCTTAATCTTCCTTTACAAGACAATGCTGACAATGAGCAAAATTAAATTGGAGATCGCGGATTTGAAGAATGGTGATTAATTTGAGCTGATTTTACAAGTAAGATGTCTAGAAATCCAGAAGATTTTGTATGTTTAGTCTAGCTCATTTATTGCTCTGATGAAGATATTATTAAATGTTAGCTAGAAACATTTCTTTTCGGGATATACGTTTAGTACTATATATATATATCTGTGTTAGAACTTTTTTCATCACTATAATCCGTCATTGAAGGGTTGTTGTCTTAATTTGTTCGTGCAGCTAGCTTCCTCTCACTCTTGAACTTCTGAATATCTTCTAACTTTGTCTGAACTAGCTAGCTAGCCTGAGAAAACGTAACCCTAACATGGGCTTTGTCAATTTTCTCTTTTTATTTCATATGCTCATAATTACATCAATATTAAGGTACATTACTCATAAAAATAAACAGATATCTATGTGGTTAAAGTATTGTTGGGTAATAAAGTGTTACTGATCATCAAAATAAAGTTATAATCGAAGAAGCAGAAGCAGAAAAGGGTTTTGTTGATAGATGGAATAAGACAGGTGTGGTAATGTCAACTTTACACAAGATCCAACAAAGCAACACCAGCAATTGTTAAGAGTAATCTTAAAGGACTGATCATGTGGCATCACAAGAACTAGAAAGATGTTAGTGTGTGGTCCAAATGAAGAAAAGTTAAAAAAAAAAAAAAAAAAATGAATTGCAAGGGGTACAAAGTAATTAGGGTTTTGTTTTGTCATTTGTGTGTGTGTATGTGAGAGAGAGACTACTAAATTAAATCAATATAAGGGACCACTTGCAAGGTTGCAAAGGTCTCATAGTAAATTTGTAATCTCTCATCACTATATTCATTGGCCTAATAAGCCAAACTACTATGGTAATTTCCGCTTTCTTACCTCTTCAAATTTTCCAATCTTTCTTAGTACGAATTATATCTGAGTTCCTAACAATTTTCCTATTTATATTTAGATTTATGTAGTTTAATTTATTTTTTAATTTACATATAAGTACCCTGACCATTAGTAATCCGTTAGTTTTCATAAACAAATAATTATTTTTTTAACTTTGACTAAACTATACTCAGAGACTGCAATGTTAAGTCACTAAATCTCATTTGTTTTTATGTAACATATTACATAATTGAATATACCAAAATATCTCCAACTATCAAGAATGGAAAATAAAAGCACACTTATATTCACCTATTAAATTGGGCGAGGAAAATGTTCCTCCTAGCATCACATTGGGCCAGATTTTAGTAAACCAATTGGCCCAAATATAGCTCATGATTCGACATTCAAATGGGCCAAACGTCTCAACTTTAAAGCCCACAACTGATGATTACATTTTCTGCCCACAAACTTTCTTTGTTTTGTAGATCGGCCCAAAAAATTGTATTCTTAATTTAATTCTTCTGGCCAAATATCATATTTGATAAATTGATCCCTAATATTTCATTTTTATCTCATATATGTACTTAGTATATCAAACATTACACATAAGTTCCTAAAGTTACTAACTCGTACCACTTCGAGGCAAAATTTTAAGGGCAAAGATGCCCTAAATTTTGTCCTAAAAGTAACTGTAGGAAACAAAATAATATGAATTAGTAATTTGAAGGACTTAAACGTTATATTTGATTTTATATTAAAAAAAAAAACACATGTGAGATAAAGTAAAACAATAGGGCCTAAATAGTAAATAGACATTTGTGATTTGGCCAATTTTTAAATATTAAAAAGTATGTGGAGCTCCAGCAAAGGCACCCCCCTCCACTTCCTTCTCCTGCAGTTACGTGCAATGAAAGTCCACAAACTAAAAGCGGTTTACTCAATCTCGATAACCAACTTATTTCGGTCAGAAGTGGCTGCCAAGAGCCGATTTCAGCTGCGGTGCTTTGGGAGTAAAGAAGCATACACTGCTTGCTGTCTATAAACTAGCAGCCACAATTCGGTGCTCCCACGATTTCGGCTCTCTCGATCCAGGGTTTTGGAGTGGGTTTAATTACTCATTATCATAATATATTATTCATAAATCATCGATTAACTTCGCCCGATCTAGAATTGAGCGCAGTTCTTCGTTGCTGGAGCTCGATTGCACAGATTATGCTTCCCTCCTTCTCGGTTCCGCTTGAACCCTAGAAAATCCCTGGTGAGTACTTCACTGTTCATTTTCTGGTCCCTTCAGTAGATTTAATTGGCTCCTTGTTTTTTTTTTGGCTTCCCGGAAGTGCAAGAACCTAGGGTTTTTGCTGGGACGTTATTGGGTGGATGAGTTGCTGTCGATAATTCGGTTCAAACTGGAATTTGGGGAAAAATTAGTTCGAGCGCGAGGAGATTTCATTTGATTATGAAGTGATATTATGAAGTGTTGTCGAACATGAGCGATCGGGATGGTAAGGATAGCGGGAAATTCATAACCGAGAAAGAAAGTAAGCATCCCAAGAGGAAGAAGCAGAAGTTGGGAAACAACGACGAATTTGCCCAAGCCATTGCCCGAATTGCTGTGGCGCAGGTTTGTGAGAGTGTGGGGTTTCAGAGCTTTCATCACTCTGCATTGGATAATCTAGCTGATGTAGGGGTCAGATACATTAGAGAAATAGGGAGAACTGCGTCTTCTTATGCCAATATAGCTAACAGAAGCGACTGTAATGTGTTTGACGTTATTCAAGGATTGGAGGATTTAAGCTTTGCTCAGGGATTTTCTGGTGCTTCAGATGTTGCTAACCATTCCCTTTCAGGGTCAGGAGTAGTTAAGGATATCGTTCGTTACATTGCCCAGGCAGAGGAAAACTCTTTTGCGTATTCTATTCCTGCTTTTCCAGTTGTTAGAGAAAGGAAATTGGACACTAGTTTTGCACAGGCAGAAGAAAATCCCCCCGATGAACATATTCCTAGTTGGTTGCCCAAGTTTCCTGACCCTGAGACTTACACAGATTTAAGTTCTGGAAACGAGAAAGACTCAGAAATGGCTGTGGTTAACAAAATTCAGCTGATTGAAGAGCAGGACAAAAAGATTGAGAAGCCTTCATTTTCTTTGCAGCAGAAATTAATTTGCAATGGGTCTGAATCAGGAGTAGTGGTTGAAACAGGGGATGCTGCAAAGGCACAAAGATTAGCAGAAAACAACCCGTTTCTTGCCCCGCCTCTTCAATGTGGGGAAAAAATGGTGTCTGTGCCTGTTATTCCTGCTAAACTTTTGGATGGAAGTTTGAGCTATCATGAAGGCTTTGAAGCTATGGAGAACCGTCTTTTAACCTTGGAGACATCTCCGCATGTCAATGAAGCTTCTAGAAGTAGGCTTTCTGAACCCGAGGACAGGAGAAAGATTCTCTTGAATGGGAGGCCTGATGTATATTTTAAGATTGGAAATGGGAGGAAATCATTAGGATTGGTCAGAAGCCCACAGAACGAAGGCATTGAAAAACTTTGTCTTTGGTTTGGTGATGGGCATGATGATGATGATGATGATAGAAATGATGAGAAGAAACGGAGGGCTGAGAAAGCACTTCGGGAAAATACAGAACATCTCCCAGAAGACGATAATGATGGAAATGACGAGAAGAATCAGAGGGCTGAGAATATGTTGTGGGAAAATTCAGAACATCCACTAGAAGATGATGATGAGAAGAATCAGGGGGCTGAGAAAATGTTGTGGGAAAATACAGAACATCCACCAGATGGAGATGATGACAAGAATCGGAGGGCTGAAAATATTCTTGGGGAAAATACAGAACATTCACCAGAGAACAATGACAATGATGAGAAGAATCAGAGGGCTGAGAAAATGTCGTGGGGAAATACAGAACATCCACCAGATGGAGATGATGATGGAAATGATGACAAGAAATGGAGGGCTGAAAATATTCTTGGTGAAAATACAGAACGTTCGCCAGAGAAGAATGATGATGGAAATGACAAGGAGAATCAGAGGGCTGAGAAAATGTCATGGGAAAATACAGAACATCCACCAGAAGATGGTCATGGTGATGATGGAAATGATGCGGAGAAACAGAGGGCTGAGAAAATTGTTCGGGAAAATACAGAACATCCACCAGAAGACTATGATGATGGAAATGGTCAGAAGAATCAGAGGGCTGAGAAAATGTTATGGGAAAATACAGAACTTCCACCAGAAGACAATGATGATGATGAAAATGACGAGAAGAATCAGAGGCCTGAGACGAAGTTGTGGGAAAATACAGAACATCCACCAGAAGAATATGATGATGATGATGATGATGGAAATGATGAGAAGAAACGGAAGGCTGAGATTCGGGAAAATACAGCACATCCACCAGAGAACAATGATGATGATGATGGAAATGACAGGAATAATCAGAGGGCTGAGAAAATGTTGTGGGAAAATACAGAACATCCACCAGAAGACAATGGTGATGATGATGGAAATGACGGGAATAATCAGAGGGCTGAGAAAATGATGTGGGAAAATACAGAACATCCACCAAAAGACAATGGTGATGATGATGGAAATGACGGGAATAATCAGAGGGCTGAGAAAATGTTGTGGGAAAATACAGAACATCCACCAGAAGACAATGGTGATGATGATGATGATGATGATGAGAAACAGAGGGCTGAGAAAATTCTTGGGGAAAAAACAGAACATCCTGCAGAAGAAGATGATGATGGAAATGATGAGAATACACAGAGGGCTGAGACTATTCTTTGGGAAAATATGGAACATCTCCCTCAAAACAATGATGATGATGGAAATGCTGAGAAGAAACAGGGTGCTGAGAAATTTCTTGCGGAAAATACGGAACTCCCACCAGTAGACAATGATGATGATGGAAATGATGAGAAGAAACAGGGTGCTGATAAAGTTCTTGCAGAAAATACAGAACGCCCACCAGTAGACAATGATGATGATGGAAATGCTGAGAAGCAACGGAGTGCTGATAATATTCATTGGGAAAATAAAGAAGATCCCCCTGAAAACGATGATCATGATGAGAAGAAATTGACTGCTGACAAAATTCTAGCGGAAAATACGAAGCATCCACCAGTAGACAATGATGATGATGACGGAAATAATGAGAAGAGACAGAGTGCAGAAAATATTCCTTGGGGAAGTACAGAACATTCCCCTGAAAAAGATGATGATGGAAATGATGAGAAGTGAAAAAGATGATGATGGAAATGATGAGAAGAAATGGAGTGCGGAGAAAATTCTTGGGGAAAATACAGAACATCCACCAGAAGCGTCTGACTTGTAAATTAGGTTGTTTTAGAGACTGTACAATTTTTTTTATGGTATTAGCAGATGATTAGTTCCAGGTACTCATAGACTAGGAGCTAGATTTTTCACTGTACGGACATTTTAGAGTCTCAAAGGGGCAGTGTTGCCACTTTCAATGAGTTCTTGAGGTGTTTAGTTGTCAATTACCTTCATGAACCCTTGTTATTGATTCTTTTTTTTTTTCATAATTGAAATTAATTTTAGTTCTTGAGTTATTGTTACTCTTTTACATTTATAGTGAAGAAAACTTTTGCTGCTACAAGTTTTCACTTTAAATCGAGTATATATTTTATTACATCATTTACTAATGTATTAGATAAATGTTTTCATTATGCTGCGAAAATCGAAATCATACAGTTATTTGGCAATCACTTTCTGCTCCATTGTGTAATTTGCATGGCATTGAACGATTTTTATTTATGTTAGTTGCTTGTTTAGAACCAAAGTGACATTATGATTTACAGGGGATTCTAAACTTATGTTGCTATTTATATATATCTGACACTACATTTTAGACAGAAAAGGGGAGAAAAAACTACATACTACACAATAAGAGGCATGCAGAAATACTATTTGATAAAGAGTTGCGCCTTTGGCCAATCACGAAGAGCGACAACTTCAGTTATCAGATCTTTAAAAATTAACCGTTCGATGTCCAGCACTAAAGCTGGAATCTCACCATTATACTTTCTCCAATCATCTGATTCATTCTTCATATCTTCTGATAAGAGTCTGACAAATCCATCATCCTCATCATCAGTGTTGCGGTATGGCATATTGAAAACTATTTTCCTTTGGATTTTCTGATTTAATCTCATCTTGTCATAGTTCTCTGTCAGGTTTTCATATGTCTTGTTAATGCATCTGTGATCTGGATTGACACTCTGATGAAAAGATTCGATGTGTTCTGCAGAAGATTCATTAGGTTTGCCTCTCAACATTCTTGGCTCGCGAAGTAATTGGAATATATTTTCTGGCTTCTGATTGTGCTTGTGACAAGTATCAGATTTTCTGCACTCTGTTGAATGATTTAGATTCTCAAGATGCCATTCTGCTTCATCTTCAATTGGCAAAAAAACAAAGAATTTTTCATCAGTTACATTAGTTATCAACATTGTTATTATGCATTATAAGTTCTCACATCTTATAAGATTCTGACATCTTATTTTGACACCGTATAAGCTCTTTTAATTAAAAGTTTGCCAAATACTTTTCGGGTTTGTCAAATATAGAATAGATTATAGGGCGAATTACATGTACTATGCCTGAGGTTTCCCACAATTACAATTTAGTCCCTCTGTTTTCAGAAATTACAGAAAACAACATATCATTTCACTTTATTACAAAAAACTCCCTGAACCTGTACAAGATGAAGCCAAAAAATGCAAATAATCAGCCTATTTCAGGGACCCTTTTTTAATAAAGAGAAATTTTAGAGTCTTTCGTAATTTCTGAAAACAAAGGAGTAAACTGTAATTATCTGGAACCTAAGGGATAGTAAATCTAATTCAATGTATTCACCCAAGTTTATTAGAAAGCAACATTATAAGAAACCAAAATAAAAAAGCAGCATCATACAAGTTTGAAATTTATGTTCAAGTTGCAAAAGACGAATTACCTTGAAAAACTGTTGATTTCTTCTTTATTGGAGATGGTGAATCTTCGCTGTAGAATGTGGCATCAAGAACTGAAACAGGACTTGGTTGTTCCATCATGGCTACCTCCATTTCAGCAGCTGAAGTTCGCTTGTTTGATATTGAATCCATATTCTGAAGGGCAAAAGGAGTAAAACCGTCAACTAATGAGGTAAAACCTATGATGCATGGACACGGATATGGCGACACAGATTTTTTAGACATTTACCACTACAAAGTGTCCGACACGACATGACTTGGCACGGTAGTTTTTTTAGGAGTATCCTTGCATTATAGGGTAAAACAGTTATAATGAAATATCACAACATACTCTACTTTTACTTGCCTGCTGTTCTCTGCAATTTGTCTTTATCAAATTGACAGACACTACGCTTTTGCTGCTTTCTGATTTTACAGAAGCTGTGTCAACATAGCAGCAGCTTTCTGATTCCTCACTTAACGGAAAATCCTTTGATTTCACTCTCTGTTTTCTGTTTTTAGACCCATTTTCTCTCCCTTTCTTTCTGCAACTTTGCTCTTTCTTGGGCTTAAGATCCTCTGCTTTTTCTCTGTGTGCTCGATATTTAGTCTCCTGACTTTGACTTTGAAGTCTTGGCAGATGTGTGGAATGTGAAGCTTTGGCTTTTCCCGTCATGTTGGTCGACTTTAACTTTTTTATCTCAATGGAAGAACTCTTTATTTCCTGCATTAGTTTGTTTTCCATTCTCTGTTTTGTTTTCTGCATTGATTCAAGTATTTGTTTCAGAGCTCTGAGATCCTTTCCGGACCCTTTAAACTCAAGCTCTGTTATCCTCTTCTCAATCTCACCATAAACCGAACAAGTGTTTTCTGAAGCTTTTTCTGCCATTTTTGAACTTTTTGCTGGTTTCTTGACAGAATGATCAGCATTAAATAACCGCGGTGATGCTGACATGGCAGAATTCTTTTGTGAAGCTTGATTTTGCTTGATTTCCTCAGCTTTTCTTGATGATTTTGATGGAAAATCTACTTTTGGGCTTGTTTCTGGGAAATTTTCTAAGCCCATAAGCTTTGCAACAATACTGGAAGATCTTGTGTGACTTCCAGGTTGACTTTCTGCAGGTGGGGTCCGCCCAAGAAAAGCCAGCCTTGACTCAAGTGATAATCTTGGAAGTTCTTTGAGCTTTTCGTCTCTCGATTCTCTCCCATCATAAGAGAAACGAGGACGTGGAGAGTCGATGTGTCTTATTACAGTGACTTTTCTTACATCCTCAGTTAATAATTTGATGGACATCGAGTCTTTTACTACATCTCGAATATCAGAGGATTGTCGGCCGTTGATCGGTTTAGATTTTCTGTTTTTATCGAGAGGCGAAAATGTGGATGAACATGAAGATGATGAATATGAAGCTCTGGGTGATTCTGTGGACAATCTTGATTTCTCCTTCTGTGCTTCCAAATGTTTTTCTTTAAGTGGCTCCAATTGGTGTTGAGCACCTTGAGAAACAAAAACAAAATTATGAGATGTTGGAATTGATCCTCTTAGGAGAAGCTGCAACTAATTGTTGGTTGTAATTTGTAAATGAGTCGAGCTTGAGTCGAACTGCATTTTAAGCTTATAGATTTAAGCTTAAGCTCATCTCAAAAATCTTGAGCTCAAAGCTTGCTCTTCTTGGAAATTAATTTTTTCTTGTAGAAGACTTGGTCCTAAACAATGTCTTATTTTCTTCCAAAGAGATTTGTGGTACAGTGGTAAGATATATGCTTGTCAAATACACTTAAATTTATTTCAAAAATCTTATTATTGTTTTTCTTTTTTTTGTTAAAGAAAGAACGTTTGCATGGATCCTATGTCTCATGCTCCTATGTACAAGCATTATGTTTTCTGAAGTTGACGATGTTTGGATGCTTCTGTAAAATTTAGGCAGACCCCTGAAATAGTTACAAAGAACGCCCTCTATTTTCAAGAAATTACCAAAACCCCTCTGAAGTACTCCATCTAATAACACTTGATGGGGTTTTTTTGTGGTAATTTCCAAAACAAGAAAATGTTGAAATTTGGTCTAATTACAAATAACTCCCTCTATTTTAAAGAAATTACCAAAACCCCTCTGAAAGTACTCCGTCTAACAACACTTCATAAGGGGTTTTTGGTAATTTCTGAAACAAGATAATGTTATTTATACTTGGCCCAAATTTCATAACTTCCTGCTGTTATTTATCCATGATATTATTTATTATGTATAAAAAGATGATCTTGGAACCATCAGACTGAAATTTCCGAATTTTTTCTTAGCGGGATTGTTTGAATTGCAAAAATGAATCATAAAAACAAACATACCTGTAAGTAGCCTCTTATGGTTTTGGCTGCCTACACGCCGGCCGGCAACAGAATGGTGAGGATCAAAGAGTTGAAATATGCCATTGATGCATCCACTCTGCTTTCTATGATGTCTGTTCTCATCTGTTAAGGAAGACAATATCTTGGCAGACATCTCTATTTCTTTCTTAAACAAAGTTAAAAATGGATTTCTGCTCTTTCAATGTTGTCTCTTCATTGAGTTTAATCTCCTTAAACACCTGAATATAACCTGATTTTCAAGAATTCAAGACAGAGAACTTAGAGTTTGTTATGAACACTCAAAAAGAGATGTTTCTTTCTGTTTTCTGTTTGGATTTTTGATTCTCAGTAAGAGGGAATGCAATATATATAAAAATAATAATAATATATTATTTGTATATTTTAAGGAGAGAATTGTGGGACAGATCTGGAATGAGTCATTTTATTTAAATTCATTTTCATTTTCATGTGGACAATGTAATGTGGGTGGGGTCTGGATTTTGGAGCCTGGACCTGTTTACGTGCATTGCATGTGCTCATCTGTCATCTAATATTAGTGGATTATCTATTGGCAATCTATCACTATTGTAAACCCTTTTCTTTTTTTTTTTTGCTTTAATTGGAAAAAAGGAACAAAGTTTCAAGAAGATTTAATAAGGGAAAATTGCAAGATTTGTGATGTAAATCAATTCTACTTGAGCTCTTGTTTTTGGCTTTTGGTTAAGTTGTAGTCTTAGTCTTAGTCTTAAGTTGTAAATACATTATGTTACGTTTCATGTTCTTCTAGAAGGGATAGTTTTTAAAATATTATTTTTAGTTAGAAGAATCAAACAACACTTTAAAATACTCTTAACTTTTTTGTAAAATGATAGTTCATAATTTATTCTATGAATCGGTCTTTTTTTGGCTATACTTAAGTTTTGGTTAAAATATAAATCACCAATAAATTGAGAGAAAATTGGAAAATAAGGGTTGAAATTGTGGGAAAATATTTTAATTCAAAATGAAAAAATAAGAGGCAAGACATTAGCTAAAAAATGGGACGACCACGTGCAATGCACGTGGCTCTTCCTAGTATATTAAAAAAGTTGTAATTTTAGTATGAATTTGTAAGGATATTGGCCTTACATTGAATTTTACCTTCCTACATACTCTTTTTTTTTTCTAACCCAACTTATTTCTTGAGTTAAATACTTTACTGAGACTTAATTATGAGCGATACTCCAATCAATCGAGTGGTGGAGAAATCTTAGATTAAGTTACACAGTGAAATGTTGTAATTATAAAGAACATGCCCTGTAATAAGTTATCTTATTAATTCATTGCTTAATCATTGAAAAATTTCCAAAATTCGTATAGCCAATGAGCACAGGTCGGCTTTGTTAGTGATGAGCTTGCTAGAAAATTATTGAAGAATTTATAAAATTTACAATTTCGTCCCCTGATTTGTAATTAACAAAATTAACATTTCACATTTTCTTAGTTTATGTAATTAACAAAATTAGCATTTCATATTTTCTTGTATAGTCCTTTTGCTAGCAACGGGGACAAAGGGTACGGACACAACACATAATTCTTTTTTAATTTTTATCATTAGATAAATGTCTGATAAGGTGTTCAATACAACAAAATACTGCACGATAATTTTTTTAGAATGGTTCGTAATGATTCTCTTTTTGTTTAAAAATAATTAAAAGTGTGCATTAGGGTGATTATTAAGCGAAATCATGCATTATTAGTTTCTAATTTTTGTCCTAATTCCCTACATTTTGCACCTTGATGTTTGTGACACCCCAACTAATTAGAGTTTCAGTAACATGGATGCATGTTCTTTTCTTTAGAGATTAAAAAAAGTGATTATTAACGGCCAAAATGCGTTTAAAGTCATTTCTCTCCAGCTAATCATGTATTATATTCGTTAATTACGTGTAATATTAGTAATAAAGGCAAGGTTTCAGCACTTTGTAATTTCAAACCGTCCTAACTTCTCGTAACTTTAAGCATATAAAAACTAGAACCTAAAAGCATCTAAGAACATGCGTTTGACTTCAACTTCTACTTTCTAGATTTTTTTTTAACGTAAATGAAAATTTCTAAGAGTAGCAAAAGTATTTTTCACTGGGTCTTCTTTCAAATATTTGTCTTCTTTCAAATAATCCAAATATTTACTACTTTACATTTTTTTAACTTTTAACTTCTCTAAAAATATAGTGTTTGATTACCATTTAAAATTTATGTTATCATCTCAAAGAATAAAAAAACAAGGAATCTAATAACATGTGATATTACACATGAGGTGTATGTGTAGATATGATCGTACAATGTACGTTTGAGTACAAAAGTATGACTATTTTATAGCTCTATTTGTCTTAACAAATAATTACAACGGGTATGATGTGTCGTGTTTAATACCATGTTGGAGACACACATTAGATACTTGTATAGTATTAAATGTAGAAAAAAATTTGTGGCGTCATGTTCATATCGTGCCCAAAACCATGTTGGAGACACGTATCAGATACTTAATGTAAAAAAAATATGTATCGTTGTGTTCGTATCTTGCACCAGAGATTAGGAACAACTCTTCTTCTAACATGAATATTTTTTCCAAAAAAAATGAAGGATTATAATGAAGACTAGAGTTACTTAAAATCCCCATGACACTACATTTAATTTCATAATTCAAGAAGCCAACTAATCTATCTTAATCAATTATTACAAATACTATGTTCCAATAAAAACCCTACCCCATTAGTCCACCATGATTGCCACATGACATTTCTCCCCACTTATCCCCCACCAAATCAACCATGTGCATGGTTTCATAAATTATTGGGATTTTTTAAAGACAATCGAATTGGATCATGTTGAATTAAAAACTTAATTTAGAGTGACAAATTTTGAAAATTTGAATGAAGAATTCAAATTTCAGATTTTTTTGAAGCATTCAAATTTCAAATTGATTTCATGATTTACTAAAATAATTTAAATAATAGCTCAACATTTGAGTTTAAAGAACTTTAAATTGTACAAATAAAATTTAATGAAATTTTAAAATTATTCTTGAGCAATAAAGCTTGAAGATGGAGTTGCCATCAAGAAAGGGGGGTAGTTTTGACTTTTTGATTGTAAAGTCTTGTATAAGATAATTAGTACAATCCCACATTGCACAATATGCAAAAAGGGGCATTTCAAAAAGTTCATGGATGAAAATTTTGAGGTTCAAGCAATCTTCTTTTGAGTAACATTGTATTTTGTCCTAAAATGAAGCAAAAGTGAGTGGGATTTCTTTAATCTTACCTTCAAAAAGGAGGTTATAATTACACAAATAACTAAACACATACAAATTGTGATCAAAATAGTAACTTTACACTTTAAATAGTAGTTGATTAGGTTGGATTATTACTATGTTTTTTCCTTTTATAAAGTTGCCATAAAGGATTAAAAACATTTTTGACCTCTAAAGTGTTAATATTTTAAGGGTAAGATCTAAAATTATTTGGATAAAAATAAGATGATGAACTTATAAGATATTAGTAATGAAATTATGTAATTAATATGGTCAAAAGGTAGAAGATTGTATTAAGATCTTAAAAATACGTTGGTGTTCCCCAACTTATTTTAAAACAGTTTATAAGCTCCTAACATCTTATTCTAAGAGTTTATAAGTTTATTTCCAAAAGTATTTGTCAAACACCTTGCATCATCCATCTTATAAGCTATTAAACAACTTCTTCGTGAATTTCAAATAATAAAAGTCCAATAACAGAGTATAAAAGTGATTTTTTAAACCTAAAAGTGGAACCAATATAAGAAAGATAGATTAGAATACAAGCTGCTTGATAAGCAAGAATTGTTAAGAAAAGTGTGGATTGAATTTGAGAAAATTCAAGGACAATTCCCAAAAATATGAAGAATATCAGAATTAGTAATCTATGTGCACATGCCTAGTTGGTATAACCATAGTTGTCTACTGCAGTTTTAATCCATTGGGATCTGCAAAATAAGCCAGAAAAGGCCAAAGAATCTGCAAGTAGAAACACTTTATGTGTAGATTTGATTTGCTTCTTGAAAATCAAGATACACAATGTATGTTTTGCAAAAGAATCTGCTTTTATAAAAGCTCAAGTGGTAAAAAAATTATATTTAAATGTGGAAAGTGTTAAATCAACTAGTTATTTCCGTTAATATGAGTCGAGCAGGTCGGACCACTTTGATGGCCACTCGATTTAAAATATACACTAATCACCTAAAAAGTATAATATATTGTCACTTGATTAACATAGTATAGTCTAAATCTGATTCGAGCCAGAATTTTTCGAAACACTCTGATTCATACAAGAGAGGCGGTTTTTTTTTTAAAAAAAAAAATTATTTGCTTTGCAAAGAGTGGATAATGGTGAAATCACAATCATGGCAAGAACAAAATGGATAGGATATGATTCCTTGTAGGTCATAGTACATAACATGGAGAAAAAAATCTAACCCAATTTGGAGTAGGCAACAATTGCAGTCTGCAGACCAAAAAGAAAAAATACATATACCAATAAGTTTATAATTTTAAAAAATTATGATATTCTCTTATAAAAAGAAAATTAAAGAATTATGATATTCTATATTCATAACATATCTTATCCCTATCCTTGTGTTTTATCCGTACATTATTGGTTATCACTAATTGAATAAAGTTCATTCTCTTATAGTTGAATGGGCTACATTCATGTCATCAATATTCATGACATTGGGGTCACAAATTAAATTACATTCTTGTCATAACACAGTACATTGTAAGTTGTAACAAATCGATAAATCCAATATACATTCATTTGTTCTTCCATTTCCAACTGATTATTGGTGTTACATTGCAATCAAATAGTAAAGTTGGGGAGTATTTGAAAAAAAAGCAGTTGAGTGTTTGGAAAAAAAAAGAAGTTAAGAAGCACCTTTACTACTCTGAGGAAACTTCAATTTAATTACGAAACAACCTAGAAGCTAGAAGCTGAAGTCAAAAGCATGTCCTTTGGTGCTTCAAGCTTCTAGCTTATTTCTACTTAAATGTAGCAGAAGTTGGAAGTGGTTTGGGGGAAACCTAAGTGCTGAAAATAAGCCAAAAACAAAGAAGTACTTTTTTCTTTAGTTCGCAAACACTACCTGTATCTAAGTACTTTTGAACTCTATATATTTCTTCGATTTATAAAATTCTATTTGCAGTTTTGCACTCATAATTTTCATCAAAATGTCTAAAATTATTTGGATGATGCATAAACGGAGAAACAAAACAATTTGTGTAAATGTCTTTAGATTCGAAACCATGTAAGAATTAATGTATGAGGTTCATTACAACAAGAAGCAACTGGCTAACTTTACCCTACACGACTCCTTCGATGAAATTCTAACATGTATATTATCAATGTCACTAAGGGAGAAAAAAATCAGTTGGACCGAGAGCTAAGGATCATTACCTTACCTAGTGAAGCTTTTAACTCAATTTAGGTTTATTTCCAGCTCGGGGAAAAACGAGAAAGTATCTTTTTGTAGAATGTCCAAGCCGAATGTTCTTCGCTTATAGCTTTTTGACCAAACGGATGTTGCTCAACATATTTCTGCACATTGTCGTATTTCAACAATCCTTCCAAATAAGCTCGAAGATCACCTTCTGGACCTGCAATAATATCGTCACTAAATGAGTAACTCTCAAGCCACAATTCTTCACTTAAAGAGAAATGTGATAGAAACTGAGGAATAAAACAGTCATTCACGCATAAATTCACCAAAATCATAACGGAATGGGTTAATTTGTAAATTTCGGAACTTATAGGGGGCAGTGTTTGTAGTTTTTTTCGTCTAAGCAGGTGTGCGTTGTAATTATGCATTCTCGAAGGGAGAATAGATGTAAAAGTAAAACATTGAACACCCAATACATATATACTATCCCCAGAGTTTGAGCTAATTACAATTTAGTCCCTCTATTTCCATAATTTAGAAAAAAGCTCCCAGATAATTTTTCTTTAGTACAAAAAACTCCCAAAAATTAGGCTGATTATTTGCAATTTTTGGCTTCATGTTGTATAGCTTCAGGGAGTTTTCTGTAATAAAGAAACATGTCAAGGGAATTTTTTGTAATTTCAAAATATAGAGGGATTAAATTGTAATTCACCCTATATATATAAAACAAATATTTATGCACATGATCTTACCTAATGAATTGTCCTTTTCTTTATCCACGTAACTGTACGAATAGGGGAATATTGCTGTGTGCAACTGAAAATAGTAAAAAAAAAAAAAGAACAATTAGGAGAAGAGGAGCTAAAGAGAAATGAGACAAAAAGGTTTAAAAGCTTACTGGATTGAGCAAGGCCTTGTAAGGAGAATCATCCAACAATAACGTGTTTGATTCATTATAAACTCCTTTCTTACAAGGCAAAACACCATCTATATTTGTCCAGATTTTCCTAAGCTCCTTGCAAACCAACGGCTTATGCTTATCATCAAGAGTCTTCACCCCTGTTTGAGTACAGATTGACATATCCTGCAATAAAATGTAATTTTACATTTAATAAAAAGCTATCCAAGATTAAGATAGTGTTAAAATAACCAACATGGCCACTTTATACATTCTATGGCAATTTACATCCACCACCCTTAAGGTTTTGTGTAATTACAAAGTAGTCCGTCTTGTTTCAGAAATTACAAAAAGACCTCTGAGGTTTCCTTATTCATCCAAAATTTGTGAAACTGTGGCAACCAGAGGTTCTGACAGGCTTTGACTCTTATGACTAATGGATTGCAAGGCGCTTTCAGTGGTGTGAACATAGTCAAAATCCGACAAAAGGTTTACATGAATAATGATACCTCGTGGGTGTTTTCGTAGTTTCTGAAATTACGCTAGATCACAGGGATAGTAGATGTAAATCCCCCTACATTCTTAGTTGAAATAGACAAATTTGACTGCCAGAACCAGCTATTTAGCACAAATTTAAATTGAATAATTTTATTCCACCGTCAATTAAAAAAGGATATTAGGTAGTCTTTTAGAAAGCTTGCCCGACAAACATAGCGAAGTTTTAATACCAAATACAAAAAGTAACAGAAGATCTCTTAGAAAGCTTACCCAACAAAATAGCAACTTCTTTTTGGTATCCCCGAGCAAAAAGTCGACAATTGGATGAATAACTTTCCTGTATATCAAATGTGTACATATATATATATATACAAGGTTAGCCAGCCAAATCACAGAAGTTGACTCAAGAAATATGCAGACAAAAAGGGAACAGAGGTATAGAAAGAGAATAGTACATAGATCTTGATGACCATATTCCCACATCGAAGTTCTGAAAGCAAAACTTCAGAAAATCATCACAGAAAGGTCTCCTGTGAACTGCAAGATCAAAGTAACAACAGTCATGTTTTAAATCCACTGATTTTAACATCTTAAATGCATAATATCATGAATTTGTCCCAAAATGTAAGCACTCACCTGACCGTCCTAATATGCGTGCATCCCCTGTACACTGATGTGCTGGACACATCATTATATCTGCAAGGAGACCATTTACATCAAGAACAAGAAGCTTTCTCCTTATTGAAATACTTCGTCCCATTTTTGGGTACAAACTTGACCCTTTTTCTGCCTCTCCATTCATTTTACGATCACTATGGCAAGGTCCGTCTTCTTTTCTTAGAGAAAATTCAGATTCATCTGATACGTTCAAATTTAAAATGGATCGAGCCTCGCTCGTGTTTTGGGCTTCATTGTTATTTTTTCCCTTCTTGCTACTTTTCCTCTTCCTTTTTCTTTTGCCAATCACATCTTCTTCAGCAAGATTTTCTGTTGTAGTTGTATTCATCTGAGTCTGGTTCATGCTTGTATCTTCTTTAATTTCATCCTTCTTGATATTTTCGTTCCCGGCTTCAGCAAGATTTTCCTTTGACTCTATAACGGTTTTTGTTGGCTCTATGCTTTGGATTTTTGCCTTCTTCTTCCTTTTCTTTTTTCTGGTCGCACACTCCTCTGAAATACTTTCTATTAAACCTGCATCTATCTTTTGATTTTCAGGAAACGGTTCTTTTAGATCAGTCTCAGAAATATCATTTTTCAATTTACAATTGGCTATATTTTCTGATACTTCCAAATTATCATTCATCTCATCCCTATTTTTCAGCTCCATCCTTTGAGCTTCATCCTGGATTGATGCCTTCTTCTTCTTCTTCTTCCTCTTCTTTTTCTTGTCCGTACACTCCTCAGAAAGATTTTCAATTGAACCTGCATCTATCTTTGGGATTTCTGACAATGGTAGTTCAATTACATCTATCTCAAAATTATCCTTTTTCAATCTACTATTGGCTACTTCTTCTGAAGCTTCCAAATCATGATTCATCTGATCTCTATTTGTAGGCTCAATGCTTTGGACTTCATCCTGGATTGTTACCATCTTCTTCTTCTTCCTTTTCTTTTTTCTGTTCTCACATTCCTCTGAAAGATTTTCTGTTGAGCCTGCAACTATCTTTGAGTTTTCAAACAATGGTAGTTCAGTTAAATTTGTCACAAGAAGATCCTTCGATTTACTATTGGCTACTTTTTCTGAAGATTCCAAATTGTAATTCATCTGATCCTGATTTGTTGGCACCATGCTTTGGGCTTCACCCTGGATTCTTCTCTTCTTCTTCTTCCTTTTCTTTTCTCTATTCTCACACTTCTCAGAAAGATTTTCTATTGAACCTCCCTTTTCCTTTGGGTTTTCAGACAATGGTTGCTTAGATATGTCTTTCTCAAAATTATCCTTTTTCAATTTACTATCAGCTATTTCTGAAGCTTCCAAATGATCATTGATTTGATCCCTATTTTCCAGCTCTATCCTTTGGACTTCATCCTGGATTGTTGCCTTCTTCTTCTTCCTTTTCTTTTTTCTGTTCTCAGAAAGATTTTCTATTGAACCTGAAACTATCTTTGAGTTTTCAGAAAATGGTGGTTCAGTTAAATCTGTCTCAAAAAGATCCTTCGATGTACTATTGCCTACTTTTTCTGAAGCTTCCAAATTGTCATTCATCTGATCCCCATTTGTCGGCTCCATGCTTTGGACTTCATCCTGGATTACTCCCTTCTTCTTCTTCTTCTTCTTATTTGGGGTTTCAGATAATGGTTGTTCATCAGTAATATTTTTCTCAAAATGATCCTTTTCTAATTTACTATTGAGTATTACTGGAGCTTCCAAATTATCATTCATTTGATCCCTATTTGTCGGCTTCATCCTTTGGACTTCATCCTGGATTGTTCCCTTCGTCGTCTTCGTCTTATTCTTTTTTTTCTTCTTCTTCTTCTTCTTCTTCTTCTTTGGGGTTTCAGGCAATGGTTGTTCAGTTACATCTTTCCCAAAATGATCCTCTTTCAATTTACTATCAACTATTTCTGAGGCCTCCAAATTATCATTCATCTGATCCCTATTTGTCGGCTCCATCCTTTGGACTTCATCCTGGATTGTTGCCTTCTTTTTTTTCTTCCTTCTATTTTTTCTATTCTCACAGTCCTCAGAAAGATTTTCTGTTGAACCTGCCTCTATTTTTGAGTTTTCTGACAGCAGTCGTTCAGTTAAATCTGTCTGAGAAAGATCCTTTTTCGATCTACTATTGGCTAACTTCTCTGAAACTTCGAATTTTTCATTTATCAGATCACTAACTTCCCCTCCAGGCTTTTCAACAGCCTTGTTCTTTGATCTTCGTCCCCTTCTCTTTCCAATCTGCTTTAAACCATCCCCAACAGGACGTTGCAGCAAACTTACATCCATGATAGTGAATATTGCCAAATGCTGGTTCAGTGAGCAATCTTCTCAATTACCGTTTCGCACTTTACAATTAAATTTGAACCATAAGCAGTAGAAACCAAAAAAAACCTACAAGAGAAACAACACAAAAAAAATAAAAAGGTTAAGAAGATCTACATAAACTCTACCACAAGTAGCAAATAGTAACATTAAACAGACATATGAACAAAACTAGCAAACACGCATATATCATTAAACAAACATCACCTGGTTCAGATTAGATAGGCTCCTTCACATCAATGAGACCTAAGAAATTTCTAGAACACATAATGAACACAATCGCTCAAGGTAAATCAAGCACAGAATGAGAAACGCATACAGACACACACTCACACACACACACATCGTGAATTTCCATTTCAGTCACAAAATAAAAAAATCCAAACCAAAAAGAAATCCATCATTTCATAACAAAACAAGCATTAATAGAAACCTGAAATCACTAAATTACTGAGAAGTGTCAGGCGATTAACCGTGAAAAGAAACGGAAACAATTAATCATTCAGTGAGCAGTACTAACATGAACGAACCTACTTCAGCTGATATCTACATAAGAACTGATTCAAAGCGAACAAATAAGAAATGTAAGCTCGACAGCAAATTAGAAACTCTGAGCTCTCAGATTCATTAGGTGCATGTACGAATGTATAGATACATGATAGAACACGCACTAATACACCATCATAAACACGCAATGAAGCTTACCTAATGGTTAAGGTATTGGAAAGCAGCACAATCAGGCCGAGCCTTTTCGTATGGCAACTGCTGTTTGCGCCGTTATGTTTTTGGGGGAAGTTCGAATTTGAGCAGACTGATTAGCAGAATGATTTATATGGTAGTCGTTCTCGTTTCCACAAGAATGCAAAGAGTCGTTTAATTAAGAATTTTCATTTTTAGATAATATTTTTATACTTCTCCTTTTTCGACTTATTTTTAATAAAATCATTAAAAATATAAGAAAGAAAAACTTAATATGAGAGCTTCACGAATTTTTTTAATTAATTAGTGGTTGAGTTCACAAGTAAATTACAAAGTAAATATTTTATTAAAATTACATGTAGCTACTAACATTGACTACATATCTTATAAATTGCTCCATTCATCCGTTCTGATTAGGGTTTTTATCATTTTTCCCAATCAGACTATGGAATATACAACCCAGATGACCCATCCTAAGTCGAAAAGAAAAGTGTGCAGTAATTTAAGTAGATTTTGTGCTCCTTATTAGACTTCGAATCACACAAAAGTTATTAGATTATGGTACATAAAAATTTTCTCGTCCAACAAAGATAAAATAACAGGCCTCGAAAACGAAATGAATTCATCATTTCTAACATCCAGCCATTTCATGATTACTATCAATCGTATCGTTACGCATAAATTAATAATACGAATTGAATCGTGTAATCAAATTAGTATGGAATATATATATTTCATTCCATATTTTAAAATAAAGTATTGTCCTTGTAGCTAGATCAATATTTTTTCGATTTCTTTCATCAAATGGGGTCTATTACAAGTAAGGCAAATAGAAAGTACATAACAATTTGTAAGATCGAGTCATTGTATGAGAGTTGTATATAATTTCCTATAATGGGGATCTAAGTGTAATTCGACCAAATATTGCGGGTATATATGCAATTCACTAATATCTGAAAGTAGAATGTAAAACAGTTAATAAATTTTCATATTTTGTGGGGGTTAAATAATATCCAATTCTTTTTTTTTTTCCTTTTAGTTGTTGATAATAAATTATATCCAAATCAATTTATATGCTTTATGTTGTTTATATTAAGTAATAATTCAATAAAGAAAAATTAAATTCAAACCAATAAATCGAAAACAGTTACTATCGCTGCTCCTATAAAAGGAGATCAGATTTACAACAATTCTAAGCTCAAAACGGTTTCAACAAGACGCTCCTTTTGAAATCTCTCTCTCTCTCTCTCTCTCTCTCTCTCTTCTGTGAAGATTATTCCGTTTTCAAAAACTGGTACGTTATTCTCGTCTTCTCCATTGTTCTTCGCTGTAATGTCGGATATAAAAATCCAGATATAAGGATTCAGGATCTCGTGTCGTCGTATTCCTTTAATGACATGCATATTGCTTTCAAATTGATGCTGCTTATCGAATATTGTGGAAAATAATTTGATTATTATCATTTTATTTTTTGGAACCGAAGTTCGATTTCATTGTATATTTTGCTCGATTCTGAAGCTAGATGATGTATTCAAATGCGGAAGGTCCAGCATCGTTAATTTTCAGAAAAATACAATAAAGCGTAATTCAATTTTGTTGTATATTTTCATTGTTTTCAAAATGATGCTGAATATCGAAGATTGTAGAAAATAATTCGGTTATTGCCATTTGTTTTGGAGCCGAAATTCTATTTCATTCTCTATTTGTGCTCGATTCAAACGTGAAAGTTTCGGCGTCGACAAAATTTCAGAAAATAGCAATAAAGCGGACTTCAATTTCGTTGTATATTTGCAATTGAATGAATGCATCAAGTTAATAATTTAATTGGAATTAGTATTCTTTACTTACATTTCCTCCAATTTACTGATCGATTGCTGCAGAGAGAATGGGTCGTGGAGTTAGCGCTGGTGGCGGGCAGAGTTCTTTAGGGTACCTTTTCGGAGGTGGAGAGGCTCCGAGTCCTCAAGCTCAGCAGACTAATCGTGTTAATCAGCCTTCAGCGATAAATTCTGGTGTTGCTCAACGGGCACATGGAGAAAACAGCAAGAAGGTTCCTGCAGCAGGGGTTTCTGGTTATGCAACAAACAACTATATCAGATCTGATGGTCAGAATTGTGGCAATTTCATTACGGTATATTTCTAACTTGCTGTTCTCCTGAATAGTGGCATGAAATATGTTTTAGATGAAGTGTAGCTCATCATGATTATTCTTGTTTTTCGCTTGAGATTGTAACATGAATGGTATACATGTAATAACTCATATAACATTCCCTTTCAGTTATATAGCTTGTGCTATTTTTATGTGCTGATGCAAATATGAAGTGTTGTCTAATATTCAATTTGGTGATACAGGATCGACCATCGACGAAGGTCCATGCTGCACCCGGAGGCAGCTCCTCCCTCAATTACCTCTTTGGTGATGGTAAATGATGGATCTCTCTGAAACTGCCTCCGTCGCTCAGTTCGAAATTGAAATAGTGCTAATAGGCTTGCTTACCATAATTCTGGTAACAAGAACAATAACTGGCTTTAGCCCACGTTAAACTGTTGTTTTTGTATCATTCAATACTTGTTGAGATCATATGTTTGGCAACAAATGAGTAGTTTCCAAAGGGTTATAACGATTGGAATATGATAAAATCTTTCACATATACACAGTACAATTGCTCTCATCTGTCTGATGTTTCAAGTTTTTGGCATTTATGTTTCAGAATAATAATTCATTGATCCCATTTAAACTTAGCCAAACTGAGTAGTTTCCAAAGGGTTATAACGATTGGAATATGATAAAATCTTTCACATATACACAGTACAATTGCTCTCATCTGTCTGATGTTTCAAGTTTTTGGCATTTATGTTTCAGAATAATAATTCATTGATCCCATTTAAACTTAGCCAAACTTAACAAACAAAAACCGAGGGCCTTTTTCCCTTCTATAAAAATTTGAAGCTCAAGAATTCAAACAAGTAATATTTTGGCAGCTACCGACAATTGTGTTAACGGGTAGCATTTAGAACAAGATGCACAAAAACACAAAAGAAAACCATGAAAGCAAGTAGAGAGAACAAAACAAGTGAGTTAAGCCAAGTGAATTACCATATGCTAAAATGAGGAACAATGATCAAAATCCAATACGAAGGCAAAAATAAACATACAAGATCTCCCCGTTCCACCTAAATAATGCTATATGATACATTTCCAAGCAGATAAATCATATCACAGGGATAGAAAATATGAACCAATATTAGTTTCAACGCATCAAACTATAAATTCATACAAGTTATTCGAAGAATGTGAGTTTCAAACGAGATTTGTAACTTGCAAAAGATTCCCGCAATCGACGCAGCAACAGTTATTTTAAACACGGAAAGCTTTGCAACGATCTAATCCGACATGGAGAATCAGAACGAGAGAGATTCAGAGAGATGACATTCATAGTCGAAGAAATAATCCGGTTATATGATGAAAATATGATCGAATATTGATTTAGGCAAATCCAAAACATTAATTAAAACCCAGTATATGTCTAATGGGATTGTGACAATAGTATCAGCTATCACATTCAAAACTTTCAGATCCTAATCAAAATAAATCATAAAGATAAAAAAGGATAAAGAGCTGGCGATATTAGAAAACATTGCAGCTTAGAATCCGAGCTTGGTGCGGCGCCAGTGGCGGCGCTTGGCGTTGTACCGGATGGTGTTGTCTGTGCGCATACGGATCCAGTAAGGAATCGGCCGGTTCTGGCGCTGCTTCTTCGCCAGCTTCTTCTTGATCATGAAGGTCTTGTGCGACGGCTGCTCAGTTCAACGCAATTGACAATCAGAATATTATTGAACAGATAAAATTAAACGGAATGAAAAAACGTAGAGAGCGAGAGAGAGGGGCGGACCATGGTGATTCACGGCGACGGCGAGCTCTCCTCTGCTGTCGTTGATGCAACGGCGGCAGCTACTGCGGGAAAATGCTGCTGTCTGCAAGGGTTCGAACAGATATAAAACCCTAATTGCCTGATATTTGTATATGGATTTCCTTTGATAAGTAAAGAAGATCTGTGAGCCCAAACGAAACATGGCGGGTTTCTGACTTTCTGGGCCTTTGTGGCCCAATTAGGACACTCAATTACTAGCTTCAGCCCAATAATAATATTGTATATGAAGAAGTGTTATTATGCACTGATATTTCTTAAAAAATTAGTGTGCAATGTATTGACGGACACTTATCTATTGGTGAAAGTTGAAAAAATTTATATTATCAACACCGTATTGTATTGTATCTGTTTTTTTATGTACGTATGCGTGCAATACAAGTAGAAATACATAAAGCATTTAAAATAAAGTTAGGTATATATAGGTAAATAAAGCATTTGATATAGTTGTGTGTCCGTAATTTGTAACATGAATGGTTTACATGTAATAACTCATATAACTTTCCCTTTCAGTTTTATAGCTTGTGCTATTTGTATGCGCTGATGCAAATATAAAGTGTATTGCTGCTACAGCATCGATCATCAACGAAGGTCCACGCTGCACCCGGGGGCGGCTCCTCCCTAAATTACCTGTTTGGTGATGGTAAATGATGGATCTCTCAGAAACTTCGCCGTCACTCGTTGGAAATCGAAATAGTGCTATCAGGCTTGCTTACCATAACTCTGGTAACAAGAACAACAACTGGCTTTACCCTAAACTGGTATTTTTGTATCATTCAATACTTGTTGAGATCATATGTTTGGCAAAAAATGAGTAGCTTCCAAAGGGTTATATCGATTGGAATATGATAAATCTACTTTGGCATTTATGTTTCAGAATAATAGTCACTGATCCTATTACATTGGTGAAAAAGAAGCGAAACTAAATTTGAAATCAATAATGTAAAACTCATTTAAACTTGGTTAGTTAAACTTAATTAGTTAAACTTAAAAACCTATTCTTTAAGCTTAACAAACAAAACCCGAGGGCATTTTTCCCTTAACTAAGCACAAGAATTCAAACAAGTAACATTTTCGCAACTACCCACAGCTTTAAAGCTAACAACACTACGAAAGCAATTTGAGAAATATAACGAAACGATGTAGTAGCTAACTATCATTTTAAAAACAACGAACTCTCGTGCAGCAGAGAACAAAACAAGTGAATTAAGCCGAGAGAATTACCACGCTAAAATGTGGAACAAATGAACAACGATCAATGTAAAATACGAATAATCTCCCCATTCCACCAAAACCATCTCATGTGATGCATTACCCAGCAGATAAATCATTACAGGAATAGAAACATGAACCTATATTAGTTTCTAAGCATCAAACTATCAATTCATGTAAGTTATTCGAAGCATATGAATTTCAAATGGGATTTGCAAGAAAACATAAAACATGTAGGTAACCGCCAAACTCATGCACTGAAATGATACTATTCGAACATAACATTTTGAAGTAGTTCGTAACAAAGTAACTAATGATGTTACTTCCAAGTTCCAACCAATTCGATGATTGTGTGTTCATTCATCAAAAGTCTGTAGCAGTTAACAGCGAGAAATGCAGTTCAAGCAAACCATAACTTTCAGCATTCAAAGCTTCTATACTTTTTTCAAACTTGGAAAGCTTTGCACGATCTAATCCCATATGGGGAATCAGAACGAGAGAGATTCGGAGAAATGACATTCTTAGTTGAAGAAATAATCGGTTTATATGATGAAACTATGATCGAATATTGATTTAGGCAATCCAAAACATTAATTAAAACCCAGGATATGTCTAATAGCATTGTGACAATAGTACCAGCTATCACATTCAAAACTTTCAGATCCTAATCAAAACAAAACATAACGATAAAAAAAAATAAAAAGCTGCGATATTAGAAAACATTGCAGCTTAGAATCCGAGCTTGGTGCGGCGCCAGTGGCGGCGCTTGGCGTTGTACCGGATAGTGTTATCGGTCCGCATACGGATCCAGTACGGAATCGGCCGGTTCTGGCGCTGCTTCTTCGCCAGCTTCTTCTTGATCATGAAGGTCTTGTGCGACGGCTGCTCAGTTCAACGCAATTCACGATCAAAGTACAATTCAACAGCTAAAATTAAACGGAATAAAAAAAAAATGCAGAGATAATTTGAGTGAGAGAGAGGCGGACCATGGTGATTTGAGGCGACGGCGAGCTCTCCTCTGCGTGCGACGGCGGCTACTGTATTCGAACAAATATAAAAACCCTAATTGCCTGATATTTATATTAGAATCTCCTTTGATGACTAAACGAATGAAGGCCCGTGAGCCCAATCGAAACATGGCGGGTTTCAGGGCCTTGGTGGCCCAATTAGGACACTCAATCCTTGCTGCAGCCCAAAAATAAGATTGTAGGTGTGTGCAAACTCTAAAAAAAAATCACTTCTGTTATAAATAATTTTTTTTAACACTTTCAATTTCTGCTAAATTTAAGTAAAAATAAGCCAGAATCCAAAAGCATGTTCTGATTCTAGCTTTTAGGTATTTTTATAATAAAAATAAAATTTTAATTAATAGTTTTATTAAAATTAGAAGTGATTCTCAGTTTTTTTTTCCAAACATTCAACTACTTTTTTTTTCAAATATTCCTTGCTTTTACTACTATACTTTTTTTCAACTTCAACTTTAACTGTTTAAGAAGTAGTAGAGTTTGCAAATACCCCATAAAAACTATAGAAGTGTGCATGAATATTCCTTAAAAAATTAGCATTCAATGTCTTGTCGTATCAGTCACTTATCTATTTGTGAAAGTTAAAATTTTTTATATTATCAAGATAGTGTCGTATCGTATCTATATCTCTCTATATACGGTCGCTAGGATTCTGGTTAAAAGATATCAGAATATGCCAAAATATTATGTGCAAAGTGCAAACTGTTAGCCCAATTTGTTTTCGAAAAATATTACATTTATCACCACAAAAATTTACTATATAACAAATAACAACTAATTCGGTAGATAATATTACCAAGGGCACCCTATAGCATAAAAGACATGCCAGAATAACCTAAGGATAAAAACTAAATTTCAGATCACAATTTGTTGACATCACTAAAAAAGGGGACAAAATTGTAGTTCTAAGAATTTTTCTACAATTTTTAAACTCAGTTAATTGTTATCATTGTCATATTTTGACTAAAAAGAATCTAATAATCATATTAAATAATTACGTAACATATCTATAGCAAAATATGAAAAATAAAACAATCCTAAGTATTTCTAAATTTTAATCATATGTGAGTAAAGTTAATTATATCAAATACAATTCTGATAGATAGAATCTTGCACATTTACATTATTACCCCTATATACGTTTCAAGCCCTCTCTCCATCCCCAAATTAGGGTTTTTCCGCCTCACTCTATCCCATATTCTCTCAGCATCAGAGCTCTCTGCAGAGCAATCTATTGTTACCAAAGTTGCCTTTTTTCTCCCGGGGATTTCCAGGTTTTCTTTAGAAATCTAAAAGAATGACGACTGTTGTCCCCACATCGGAAGAAGATCCGGCGCTCGCCGTCGTCCGGTTCACCGCAGATTTGTCCTGGGCCGACGCCGGCCCGGAGGTAATACTTATATACTTGTGTATCGTTATTTTCGAATATGTAGTAGCCCTTGTAAGAGTTTCGAGCTTTATGGAGGATTCTCGTTTTAAACTTTTTAGTGTAATATTTTGGTTTTGTAGATGTAGTGGTATATGATGTTTTTTTTTCCAGAGAATTGGTCTTTAAAACGGATCAATAAGTATAACTTATACAGGTTTCTCAAGAACTTCTAGATTACGATTCACCGTGTGTGTGTGTGTGTGTTTATTTATTTATTTTGCGTGATTGTGTTGATGATTATGTGAGCTTAAAATTAACCGAAATTCATGTGAATTTCCTATATTCATTACTGATAGGTAGCGGACGGGCAGGTGAGTAGATTGTGCGTGGAGGCTCAAGAATGTATGAGTCAGAACAGGTGGATGGATTTAGCTTCTCTGATGCTTACTTCAGCTGATGTCATTTTCTCGAAAGCTTCTGAGAAAGGTAAGAAAAAAAAAATCTCTATGAATTAGTTCTATCGAATAATTTGATTTCTTTTATGCATGAGTTATAAAATTTCTCAGCCTGCAATTGAAGTTGATGGAAACATAGTTTTTGAGATTGTTGATTTATTTAGCTGATATTTAAATCGTAATTGGCTGCTACTAGGGTATTGTTTCTCTTAAGAAGATACTCAATGTATGATGTTTCTGTTTTCTATTTCAACAACTCTTTTTCATTGGCATTCTTTTAATTTTTTTTGGCCTCAGATCTTGAATGTGTTTACACCGTTATCTGCAACATTGTTAAGAAGCCTGAGAGCCTTGATCAAGTTCATGAGATGGCAGAGCTGATAGCAACAAAGCTTACTCAACAGCATAATGACAAGCCTGCTCTACGCTTAAAGCTGTAAGATGCCACGTCATTTGGCGATAAGCCTCTGAGCTTTCTGAGTTTATAAATTGAGTTTAACATGTTTTATTTCTGCTCTTTAGCTTGTTCAACCTCTACAACCTTTTGGAGAATCCATATAGCCAATTTTTTGTGTATATGAAGGCCCTTAACTTGGCAGTTAATGGGAAGGTCACCGAACATGTTATTCCATCTTTCAAAAAGATGGATAGCTTTTTAAAGGAGTGGAATCTTGGAGTCAAGGATAAGAGAGAACTCTTTATTACAGTTGCTAATATTTTGAAGGATAGCAGACGGTGAGATAGATGCATGGTTTATTTTCTTTTTAATTTTTTTAGATCGAATAGCATGGTTCTCCCTAATTACAATTTAGCCCTCTGTCTTCAAAAATTAAAAGAACTGCCTGAAAATTCACTTTATTACTCATAACTCCCTGAATTACACAACTTGGAGCCAAAACTGTAATTAGCTCAAACCACAGGGGCAGTACATGTAATTCACCTTTTTTTTATATATGCAACGGGTGATAGATGATAACAACTAATCAACTGATTGTCCTTCATCTTGTAATATGGAAAATCAGCTCCGCGAAAGATTCATTTGAGTTTCTTGTCAAGTATTTGGATACTTTTTCTGGTGAGGATGCAATAACTGTGCTTGAAGCTAAGGAGGAAGCTGTTTATGCTGTTATTGAGTTTGTAAAAGCACCTGATATGTTTCAGGTAATAATGTGATAAGAGTACTATGTCTTCATTGCTTGCTTTTTAACAAGTACTGCAACTGATTCTACATATCGTTCTTACCAGGGTGATTTACTAGATATGCCTGCTATTGCACAACTGGAGAAAGACACTAGATATAAGCCAGTTTATCAGCTTTTAAAAATCTTTCTGACTCAGAGGCTTGAAGCATATCTGGATTTCCATGCAAAAAATTCTGATTTAGTGAAGACCTGTGGTAAGATTTCATTTTTTTCTGTATATTGTAGTCTGTATTTAGTGTGTGTTTGCAAATTCTACTGCTTCTGGAGAAGCTAAAGTAGAAGTTAGAAAAAGTTGAGAAGCACTTTTATTAGACAATAAAAACTTTCATTCATTTATGAAAAATATCCCTAGAAGGCTAGAAGATAGGATCTGAAGCTAAAAACTTGGTCCTTCGGTGCTTATAGCTTCTAGCTCATTTCCTCTTAAATTGGCGAAGCTGTTTTTCAAACACTCCCAAAGTGCTTAAGAAAAGCAATATGCCGTGAAGTGCTTTTCTTTAAGAGTTTGGAAACTCCTGTTAAATTATTTACTAGATGTTTATTCCCATGGAATAATGCAGGTCTCGTTCATGAAGATTGTGTGTCGAAGATGAGATTGATTTCTCTGGTAGATCTTGGCACAAATGGATCTGGTCGAATTCCTTATTCCTTGATTAAGGAGACACTCCAGGTAAATTTTTATTGTTTTTCATGGTCAGTCTTCCAGTATGTAGCCTGAAAAAACCTTTCTGTTTTTTCTTAGATTGAAGACAATGAAGTGGAGGTGTGGATTGTCAAGGCAATTACTGCTAAGTTGATAGACTGCAGGATTGATCAAATCAACGAAGTCGTCATTGTGAAGTATGTAGTTTTTCCCTAAGTTGGATATCTTATTTAAACATGTGTGGTGAATCACTTATGCATCATTTCTTTCGTTTCAGCCGCTGCACAGAGCGTGTTTTTGGGATCAATGAATGGCAATCACTTCGATCAAAGCTTGCAACTTGGAGGGTAATGAATTTCCAACCATCATTTAATTCATTATGGGATGTTAGCAAAAAGTTAATGTTTTTGGAGTAGTAAAATTTGTGATGTTTGAAAAGAAGATCCAAGAACACTATTAAGGGGGAAAAAAGGAACCTAGACGCTGAAAAAGCAATCCTAAATGTGCTTCTAGATCTAACATATTTTAATTTACTTCAAGCAGAAGTAGTAAAAGAAACCACTCAATTTCGATGTTTGCAAAAAGCTCAACAGTGCTTTTTTTAGAGTTTGCAAACACTACCTATGTAATTTGGGTGGGGGTTGGGTGAATTTGATCAACCACCTAAAACAAATCGAGTTCTGCATCGAGTTTAGTTTAATTCTCGACATTCTTGGTGTCTCTTGCAGGGGAACATTGCGAATGTAATTAGCACTATTCAAGCAAACAAGATAACTGAGGATAGCACCCAAGCAGTGCAGTCTTTGACAATTCGTTGATCTCGTTTCCTTTCTCTATCCCTCCATAATATTTGCTGCAAGCTGTCTCCAAAATCTTTTGGTAATCAATAGAGTTGCTCGTGTTAGAGTAGTCGTCATCGTTCTTTTCAGTTTCTTTCTTTCTTTTTTGTAGCCCTAATTGATAATGACATATTTGGTCCAATTTTGTTTTGAGAGCTACTACATGAGTTGTATTGACTTTCTTTCCATGTTCATGCTACATGATGTAATATTTCTTCTTTTTTTGGATATCAAGCCTTGTGGTTGAGTTTTGTTGAGGAAAAGTTGTAGGGAAAAAAGTTAACAGGATAAAAGGGAAAAGTATACAGTACTGTCGTTAGAATTTGAAAGTATGAGTAACATTTATTTCTTATCTCCACCAATGGGAATTAACACCTGAAATTGCAGATATTTTCACAGAAATTGACATCTGGGATCACATTTGCGAAAATTACGCTTTATGAAATGGATATTGCAATTTGCAAATTGTAAAATTATTGGTACAAAATTGACAAATGAACCGTTCCTCAAAAATCTACATAGTGGGCCTAAAAATTCTAGTATGAAATAATAATTAATGCACTCAGCGCCCAATGTGCTGGCTGCTATAAAAACAAGCAAGCACCATTCCAGCGAGCTAACTCGTATGCCCAATCAATGAAGAAAATCAGCCAATTTCCCCAATTTCTTCTCCTAGCAGCTGCATTGCTTAAAACTCGCAGCAAGTCGAGTCCCTCACTGCCGCCTCCGCCACGGCGGAGCTGCGCGACCACAACGCCACTGTAATCGCCGACGACGACGATGATTTCCTAATGGAATCGGAAATTAGCAGAAGACTCCTCACCGGCAGAGGAAAAACCCTTTACAGGGCGCTGGCTCCTACTAGGCCCTATTGCGATCGACTTGTGTACGGCAGCTGCAATGGGAAAACCAACAAGATCTACAAGAAACGGAAGTGCGACTATTCGATCAGTGCGGTGGCAGTGGTCACTGATCGCCGTGCTACGGTTTTCCCGATCAGGCGTTCGTTGAAAGAGAATTTTAACTTGTGTAGTAGCGTTGTTAACTTGTTTGTGTTACCTTGTTTGATTTGGATTTTCTAGTGATTTAAATGCAATAATTGGGAGAATAATTATTGCAAGCTTATCTCGTAGTCGTGGAAATTGTTTGTACGCTTCGTCTCTTCACTATATTCCATAAGTTTCCAGCGTAAAATGTGAAAAAAAATTAATAATATTATCATGTTTATATTGTTATATTTGTCCGTCCGTTTATCAAATGTTGGTAAGTAGTGATATTTATACGTGTAAGTCCTTGTTGAAATCATATATATATATACTCCCTCTATTACAAATACAAAATCATATCATATTACTATTTTTATATATTTAAAATGAGTTTTTCATATATATATAGTTCATGATTATTTTATAAAAAGAATTATTTTGGTTTGTGTTTCAAATTATGAGTTAATTAGTTATATGTATTGTTGATAATTATATAAGAAAATATGATTCAATTTATTTAATAATATATATTTTATAAATAGATTTTCCCGTGTAATGTAGGAAATATATATATATTAATTTATAAAAAAACTCTATTAAATTTGTGAAATATATTCAAGTTGTTAATATATAAACTATAATTAATATTAATATATTAAATTATAATTATAAATTAATTTCCCGATGCAACACAGGGGTTAAAAGCTAGTTTTGAATTATAACGACTTGGTAAGTGGTAATGAAAAATTCAAATAAATAAGAAAGAATGATATTCAGAAGAAAGTGATTTAGTTTTTACATTTTGAATTATTTTGTGAATTAAGAGAATTAAGGAGGTAATGGGGAGATTTTAATAATTTAGAAACTCAAGAAAGTTTCATAATTAATTCTAAATAACAATTCAAATTATTTCACTACTTAAAGAATATCTAAGTTTAAAAAAAAATCATAATATAATTATTGAGAAGCCAATATAATTTTTCCAATAATTTAATTACGACATCTTAAACAAGAATTTCTCCATTTTTATTTAACTTACATACTTTTTTATACATCAATTATATTGAATATCTTATTTTATTAATTAAGTGGTAATATTAATAATTATATTAATTAGATTTATATTTTGTAGAGCTAAAATAGCTCTAAAAACTAACGGGCTTATATTAATTATATTTGGAATAGAAGCGTGAAAACGCTTATCACGAAGATAAATCCTAAACTAATGGGCTTAGCCCAATACAGAAAAAATAAGAAACAAAATAATGGCCCAAACATATATACGCCGAAAAGTCCAAAACTAATTATAATATGAATAATCCAACACTAAGAAAGAGAGAATATATCAGTTGTATAAGATATTTAATAATGTTGTAGAATAACTTTTATATGTTTTAATCATTTTTAGGAATTAAGAAATCAATTATGTTATACACCTATTTAACTAGGTATTAGGGATTTGTGTTTCACATATGTGTAAGACATTTACTATAATGTAGAATAATTTTTATATGTTTTAATTATTTGTAAGAAATTATTTGAATTCTTTGCACTTTAAACCAAAAATTGCGAACCATGAATTTACGTATGGGTAAGGATACTGGATTTTCGAATCTTCGTTTACAGCCTTACAATCGATGCACGGAATCCTGAATGTGGTGGCTGCTGCCTGCTATATCCTTCAAATATCCAAAAGCGCACACAACTCTTCTCATTATCCGAAACACACGAGCACCATTCGAGCTAACTCGTTCGCCCAATCAATGAAGAAAATCAATCAGTTTCCTCAAATTCTTCTCCTAACAGCAGCGTTGCTGTTATTCGTCGCCACAAACTCGCAACAAGCCGAATCCCTCACCACCGCATCCACCCATAACGCCACTAGAATCGCCGACGATACGACGATTTCCTGATGGAATTGGAAATTAGCAGAAGACTCCTCAGCGGCGGCACAGAAACCATTAGTACCGCGGTGCTGGCTGCTACTAACACGAATTGCGACCGACGTGTATACGGCAGCTGCATTGGGCCAATGAACAAGATCTCCACTAAATGGGATTGCCCGTATTATAATAATTGCGGCCGCCGTGGTTTCTGATCGCCGCCGTACTACTATTTTCCGATGGTGTTTTAGTTGTGCCGTTTTATGTGATTTAGAATTCTCTATTGGTTAAAATGCAGTAATTGGGAAAATAATTATTGAAAGCTTCTATGGTGGAAATTGTTTGTACTTCGGTTTGATATTGTCTTTGTATTTATTTATATAATAAAGAATTATTATTTTCATAATATAATGCATTCGGTTACGTTTTATTTATTTGAAAGTTCAAATTTACATATTAAAAACTTTCAAAATTATATATTTTACCCCTTTAAAATTAATTTTTTCTTACTACAATCTTTTTGTTTTGCCTTTCCAAAATTTAATTTCTAGTTCCACCCATACAAGAACCGAGATTGAATTAGTGAAATTTTTTATCACTTGAAGAGGGACGAAATTACCAACTTTTAAATTTTATGTAAAAATAAGGACTTTAAAACATATTTCAAACAAAATATAGCACAGGGCCTTATTTTTATACATTTAAAACAATTGTTATCCTAATATAGTTTCTTTTTTTTTTATAGGAGTTGTTATTTACACTCCCAAAATGTTAATTGGACTTCAAATTAATCATTAAGTGACAATAATATCCCTCATTATTTAATGTTAAGTTCTTCTCTCTCTTTTTTTAATTTTGTGAGCATCCAACTTATTATTATCTCTTATTTTTCACATTTTTATAAACATACTATAATTTTTTTCTTTCTCCATTGATGAAGTCGGTTTTTGGTAAGTGATCAGAATCAACCACGTGGCCTTGACTGTCAGTTGAATTTGTAGCGTGGAGTCTGACTTCGACCTGAAAAGCACTAGCACTGGGTTACTTGTCCGGAGGGGATTGTCTCCGGCGTAACCCCTCCACTGAATTAAGTCAGTTATAGAATATGATATTCGCAAAGGGAGGATGAAGGTCGGAGCAATCAATTAGAAGAGCTTACCTTCCATAATAAATGATGGGGGTATTTATAGGGTGGATCTTCACACACTGAGTACACTGTTTGTGTGTGCATTAATGACCTCGACTGCGGGGCATTTAATGCTTGTGCCTCGAGTCAGATTCATTCCTTAAAAGGAATGATTGTCTGTCACTTCAATCGGTACAGAGTACGGAAGGCAATCAGAACAGATACGGCGCAATTAATGCAGCTACAGTGGGGTCGACCGTGTGGAGATGGGACAGGTTCGAGCCCTTGGGCCTCGACCCTCAAGGCACGCTCTTGGGGAGATATAGCGAGTCGAGTATCGATTCTCGAGCATGGTACGGTCGAGCTAGAGACCTTAGAGATTCTACAGAGCCATTATGACGGTCGAGCTATCAGGCCGAGCCATGTGGTCGATCGCCGAGCTTGTTCTTGGGCCACGTGTGAGTTGACTCTGGCTAGATAGACGTGGCGTTTGACTCTCTAAGATTGCGCCACGTGTATTCTCCGGAATATTCCCCATCACGAGTCCCCCAAGTTTCGGTTGAATTTATTCGACCGGGATTTGAAATTGACCGCCATATTGAAGCTCGATACATGTGGCTACTTTAGGTTGGGCCACGCAACCCCGTATTACCGTTACACGCAACCGACAATAAAGTAGATCGACCATCAGTTTGTTCTCAAAAGGCGCGCTTGATCCGACAGCGTTATAAAGAGTAATTATGGCGACGTTTCGTATTCCGAGGCTAGAATACTATAAATAAGGGCCTAACCCTTTCTCATTTCCTACATTTTCTGAATATTCACTCCGAGCGGAAGCAATTTTAGCGAGAAAATCGTTCAAGCGAAGGAACTTGATCCGAGTGTAGACACAAATTGTCCATTCTCTAGGTAATCCTCGACCCTCAACTCTTGCATTTATTTACAATTATAAAATGTCTGGAGCGTCTGAGGGGTCGAGTGAGAGGGTGAGGGAGTATGCAGCAGACTTCGACGTAGTCGACTTAGGGTTTGATACTGAGTCGGAGTCAGAGGCTGAGGTCACGTCTCGTAGGATCGCGGGGCTAAATGAGGACAAAGCCACATCTACTAGTGGTCGCGAAGAAACGACCATCGATCGGTCGCGCGGTCGGGCTGCAGTTTTGCCCCAGCGCGTGTACCGTAGCAAGGCTCCCGCCGCTGCCAAGGGAAAATCAAAGGTGGGAGGATCGAGAGATGATGGGGTCGAGCCCCAACAGTCGGAAAGGGGAGCGCCTGTTCCTCATGATAGTTTAGTGGGCGCGGTTACGGATGAGCAGTTCGATAAGATCACTGATCGACTGAACCTGCCCGCGCCGTACACCATCCGAGCGGCGACGAAGGACGACGTCCTGGGTCGACAAGCTCATGGGGAGATAGCCGTCAACTATAACGCAGTGATGAACGACTTCCGTCTGGTCGGGAATACCCAATATGTCAGCTTGTTCAGGGGCTTGCGGGTTTGTCCCAGCCAAATGACCGCCAATTGTTTCTCCCTTATCTCTTGTTTCTTCATTTTGATGAGGGTCTTGAGACTCCAGCCGACGTTGGCTCGATTCTTCCAGATGTTCACACTTTCTGCCTCTTCCTCCTCGGGCGAGGGATTCTACAGTTTGTCCCAGAAAAGGGGCAAGAAAATATTTACCATCCCAACGTCATCACATGGCGATCAATGGAAGACAGAATTTGTGATCGTCCAGCACCCTGAGGGGTTTCTCATCCCGACCCAATGGGAAGAAAATAGGCCCCCGACCCTTTGACCCTCAAAGGATGAGGACCTTGAGGCGTCGCTCGAACGGATTACGGGGTTCTTGGGTCGGGAAGTATGCTCCGACCAAGTCTTGCTCGACTGTAAGACTTTCTGCAGCGAGGAAAATCTAGCGGCCGCGGGGATCGGCTGTGGACGAGTGCGAGAGGGATTTGTCTTGGGTATATGTCATTTTTTGGCTTTATGCTGAGCATACTTTTCTCAACTGTTTCTAATCGACTTGCTTTTTGTGCAGATACCAGCATCCTTATGGCATCCAGAACCTCTTTCCTTCAGAGCTTGGGAAAAGCTCTTTTGCCAGAGCACGAGCTGGCGGCCGCAGAAAAGTTGACAGAGCTCAACGAGGCCATTCGGAGCCGGCCCGAACTTCCCGCGATCGAGCCCCCGATCCTCGGCGCGGACACAGGGGCGGGGCTGCCGTTACCCAGACAAGGCCCCGGTCTCGGCAAGGGGTTATTCAAGAGGCCCGCGGCGGCATCTAGCCGGGCGGTCGGCCTCACCACGGTCGATCTAGAAGAAGAAGAGGGAGAGGAGGCCGAGCCTCTGACTCGCAAAAGAGCTGCCCCCAAGCCCGTCCTCAAACCTGCCCCTCCATCTAAAAAGTTGAAGGGCAAAGGGTCGACCAGCGAGGCCCTCCCGATGGACGACTTGGGCTCTGAGACGAGCGCCGATTTTCTGACCCGTCGTATAAGGGATTATCTTCCTGTGGCCAAGCCACATTTCCCAGGAGGGGTCCCTGAGCTGGTCGAGGGGCAGCCTCGATCCCTTCTCAATACCGGGTCCGACTATGAGGCCGTGAAGGCCATTTGGCGGTCGGTGGCGACAGAGCCCGACCATAAACGCATGGCAGAATGGTCGTTAGAGACCTTTGAGCGTAATCTTGCCACCGCCTTTATGTCTGTAAGTGATTCTTATATTTTGCTTATTAATCCGAAGTGATTTCATTCGACTCGAACTAAGTCTCTTTCTTTGGGTCGACTTTGCAACGCACGGCCCCGATCGCTCATGGATTAGTGCAATATGCGAAGGCCCTCCGATCGAGGAAGCACTTTTACAAGAGCAAGTGGGTCGAGCTTAAGAAAGAGGTCGAGGAGCAAAAGGAGGGCGATTGGAAAAGGCAAGCCCAAGGATTTCAGCAGTCTGCTCAACTGCTCGAGGAGGAGAACAAGAAGCTCAAGGCGAAGGAGGTTGAGCTTTTGAGGGCCGTTGAGGAGCGAACCCTTGACGTCTCGAGGCTTGAGGGTGAGGCCCGATCTCTCAGGCTTGAGGCCCAAGAGGGTTTTGTGAAAGGGCAAGCAGCGGGTCGAGCGGTGGCCGAGCGCGAAATGGAGGCCAGGTACTGCCGCAAGGCTCGGGGCTTCCTTCAAAGAGCCCAGATGGCGATGGGGCGATGGGCCGTGAAGAAGTTTGTGGAAGGCCCCATGTTCGAGAAGGCCAGCTTCATTAAGGCGTTTGATAATTTCAAGGATGGTCATGAGCTCTGCCTGGCCCAATTACAGGCTCAAAATCTAATCGTCCCCGGGGCCGATCTTTCCAAGGTCGGGATAGCTGAAGCAGACCCTCGTCCTGAGAAGCAGACCCCCCCAAACGCCGAGGCTCAAGCCGTAGTGACGAAGACCACTGTTGAAACCTCCGAGCCTGATCAGCATCCGTACGGCTTCGTGGTCCAAAGGCTCATGGCCAAGCTCTTGAAGAAGCCGTATAATGGGAAGGACGAGCCGTTGGAGCCCACTATGGATCGTCTGTTCCCCTCTGTTGATCCAAACGAAGCTGATCCTGAGTGGTCTGCAGCGGAGCTCGAGTGGTTGAGCTCTCTAGCGCTCGAGGCTGGCCCGAGCGAGTCGGCGGCACCTGCTGATCCTTGAACCTTTCTTTTCCTATTTTGATTTGTAATAGGACTTCTTCCTCGAGCGATAGGCTCGAGTCTTATTTTTGTTGTAAATTTTGTTTGACTTAATGAAATTTAATTTTTCCATTGTCTATTCACTTGCTTTTTATCCTTTACTCGAATCCTCAGTTTCCTTGTTGAAGCTTAGCTTCAACCAAGAGTTGCTTTAACTTGTGGGCTCGAGCTTTACGCTCGAGTCCCTAGCTCCTTTGCTGAAGCGTAGCTTCAACCAAGAGTTGTTTTAACTATGATCTTTAACCGATGTTGCTCAAACAAGAATTCTTATGATGCATTCAACACAAGCATAGCTGTTACAAATAGGGCCCTTCGAGGGGAGTTATATATCCAAATCCTGTAAGGATCAGTTTTAAGGATAATACAATTTTAAATTGTAGGCATTCCAAGGTCGAGGCAACTCCTCCGATTCTGAGCCTAAGGTTTCCAGCCTATATGCATTGTTTTTGGCGATTCGTGCAACACGGTATGGTCCATCCCATTTTTCCTCGAGCTTCTTAACTTTTCTAGAAACCTCAACCTTTTTCAGGACTAGATCGCCCACTTGGAAGCTTGATTGTCGAACGTTTTTGTTGTAGCTTCGAGCTGCAGCCGCCTTGTGTTGTTGCATTCATCATAACGCACGATGGCGTTTCTCCTCGACGAGATCTAGTTCGAGCGCTCGCCCTTCATTGTTTTGGGCTAACTGGAAGTGTGAGACTCGAACGGTTTCGTGGACCAACTCCGTAGGAATCAGGGCTTCCGACCCGTAGACTAGAGAAAATGGAGTCTTGCCTGTGGCAGTTCGCGGGGTGGTCCTATAGGCCCATAAAACCTCATCGAGCTCGTCTGCCCATGCCTTCTTTTTGGCGTCAAGTCGAGCGCTGAGACTTCGAAGGATGGTGCGATTGGTCACTTCCGCTTGCCCATTTGCTTGTGGATATCCAACTGACGCGAAGCGCTAATCGATCCCGTGATCCTTGCACCATTCTTTCATGTCATCGGCTCTGAATTGAGGCCCATTGTCGCAAATTAGGATGCGAGGCACTCCGAACCGACATACTAAGTTCCTCCATATGAAGTTTTGGGATGACCTTAGAGGTCGTCTTCCTAACGGCTATTGCCTCGACCCACTTGGAGAAGCATTCACAGGCCACGATGCAATATTCAGCTTGTCGCACGGTGGACGTTGGGAGTGGTCCCACAATGTCGATCCCCCATTGATCAAACGGCCATGAAACATCGACCGCTATCATTTCAGCGGCATGCTTGTGGGAATAATTTCCCGTCTTTTGGCACTTGACGCAGCGCTTAGAATATCTTTTAGCGTCTCGCTCGAGGGTCGGCCAGAAATAGCCGGCTCGCGTTACTTTCCTGGCCAGGGATCGTCCTCCTGCATGGTTGCCGCAACTCCCTGCATGGATCTCGTAGAGAACTTCTTCAACTTGCGAGGGTCGGAGACATCTCATTGGGGGTCGACGGTTACCTCGTTTGTAAAGTCGACCTTCGGAATCGACGGTGTATCTTGTAGCTCGATGGCGTAGTCGTCGAGCGGCGTTTCGATCTTGTGGCCGCACCCCGTCCCTTAGATATAGCACGATTTCGTCGAGCCAACAAGGCTCCTCAGGGTCGATTGTGATTATGGCTACCTCGGGCCCGTCGATGGCTCATCGATTGGAGATTTTGAAGGTAATCTCGCGCTCTTCTGTGCCCCTAAGGCCATTTGCAAGTTTCGACAACACGTCGGCTCTGGTGTTTTCCTCACGGGGCACTTGGTTGATAACGAAGCTGGTGAATTGGGCCGTTAGTTTACGTACCTCTTCCAAGTACTTGATCATATTTTCTTCTCGGGCCTCGTAGAGTCCTTGGACTTGGTGTGCAACGAGTTGCGAATCGGTGATAACGGCGATCGACTTGGCCCCGCTCTCGAGCGCGGTTTTCAGTCCTACGACGAGCGCCTCATACTCCGCTTCATTATTGGTGACTTGAAAGTCCAGACCAATGGCAAATTCTAGATCCAATCCATCTGGATTTGTTAGAGAGATCCCTGCGCCCCCGCCCTAGGCGGTCGATGACCCGTCGACCTTCAGGAGCCAATGGGTGTTCTTGCTTTTAGGTGCCTTTGCCACGGTTGTTTCTTCGACCAGGAAGTCCGCGAGGACTTGAGCTTGCATGGCGACCCTGGGTTAGAAAGTGATATCAAATTGCCCGAGCTCAATCACCCACTTGATCAGTCGACCAGAGTTATCTGGTCTAACCATCACTTGCTTCAGTGGTTGGTCGGTCAGGACCACGACCTCGTGCGCTTGAAAATATGGGCGTAGCTTCCTTGAAGAGACCACTAAGGCCAGTGCAAACTTCTCGATCTCTAGGTATCGAGTTTCCGCTCCGTGCAGGATCTTGCTCACGTAATACACTAGGAGGTGTTTCCGATCCCTGATGGTTACTAGAACCGAGCTTATGGTTTCGTCTGAGACGGCGAGGTAGAGATAGAGTATCTCCCCTTGCTCAGGTTTGGCGATCAGCGGAGCTGATGCCAGGTATTTCTTCATTTCCTCGAAGGCTCGGTCGCACTCCTCCGTCCACTCAAACTTGTTCACATCTCTCAATATCTTGAAGAAGGGCAAATTACGCTCGGCCGATCGAGAAATGAACCTGTTGAGCGCCACGATTCGTCCGACTAACTGCTGGACCCCCCCTGACGGTCTCTGGTCGAGGTATGTTAATTATGGCCAAGATTTTCTCTGGATTGGCCTCGATCCCTCGTTGGCTTACCATGTATCCCATGAACTTTCCTCCTTTAACCCCGAACACACATTTCAAGGGGTTGAGCTTGAGACGATGCTTCCTTATCAAGGCAAACATCTCGCTTAGGTCATTCTGGTGATTTTCTGCCTTCAAACTCTTGACGATCATGTCGTCTACATAAACCTCGACCGTCTTTCCCAGCAATGGATCAAATATTAGGTTAACCAGACTTTGATAGGTGGCCCCTGCATTCTTGAGCCCGAATGGCATTACTTTAAAGCAATATATCCCCTTGACGACGATGAACGCCGTGTGTTTTTGGTCTTGGGGGGCCATCCTAATCTGATAATACCCTTGGAAGGCATCCATCATGCTCATTAGCTCACAGCCGGCGGTCGAGTCGACTAGTTGGTCGATTCGAGGCAAAGGGTAAGGGTCCTTAGGACACGCTCGATTAAGATCAGTGAAATCGTTGCACATCCGCCATTTGCCTCCTGTCTTGGCCACGAGGACCACATTGCAGAGCCAATCGACATATTTCTCTGGAGTGATGTATCCAGCATCGAGCAACTTGTTGACTTCCTCCTCGATGATCGAGTTGCGGACGACGCTCTGGGTCCTTAGCTTCTGCTTTATGGGTTTGAAGGTAGGGTCAATGTTCAGGTAGTGCGAGATTACTCTCGGGTCGACCCCTTCTAGATCTATGGCCTTCCATGCAAAGACGTCCACATTATCCTGCAGGAAGATGGTGAGGCACTCCAATTGTTTCCCCTTGAGACTCGTCCCGACCCTGGTGGTTTTTTCCCGATCCTGAGGATCGAGTTGGACCAATGAGTGTCCTCCGCTGCCGACAGTCGGGACTCGTCCACCTTCCTTTTCTTTCGAGCTTCATGAGTACTCATTTTGGAGCGCGAGGCTCCATCCCCTTTCGGATCGGGGATTCTTTCGTCGTCGTCTGCATCATCCATGATGAGATCACCTGGTTTGAGCATATCTTCTGTGGGGGGTCGAGCCTCATTAGCAATTGCGTAGCAAGCCCAAGACTCGGCCAAATCACAGCACACCTCCCCGATCCCGTAGGGAGTCGGGAGTTTGATCTTTTGGTGGTAGGTCGAGATGACGGCCTTGAAATCAATGAGGCCGTGTCGACCTAAAATCATGTTGTAAGGGAAGTTGGGGATATCGACCACGACCCAATTAATTTCCATCGTCGTTCGAGCGGGGTGGATGCCCATGGAAGTTAACATTTTAATCTGGCATTTTGGGGCGATGATCGAGCCACCAAAGCCTTTCAGGGTTGTTTTTACTGGCTCATATCTTAATTTACTCAAATGCATTCGCTCAAGAGTCGAGTAAAGAACAATGTTCGCGCTAGCTCCAGTATCAACCAAATATTTACTTACAGCATAGTTTGCGATATCTAAAGTTACCACCATCGGACAACTCGGCGTTACGCCGTCCCGATGGGGATCTAGATGAAAGTCCCTATCGCTAAATGCTACTTCTTTCTGCTTCCATTCTTCCCCAGGCTCGACTTGCAGTATTTCGTGAGGGCCACGAAGGCTGGTTTGGGCTCGACGAATCCCTCTCTTTCTGGCCGTCTTGGTATCTCCACCCTCGGGTCCCCCCACAATCATATCAATTCGACCATGGGTTGGCGCGTTCTGGATCGTGCTAGGGGTGGCGGCCTGCTTTCCTTCTCGTTGATTTCGCTTTGGTGGGGGCGATCGAGACCTAGATCTCGACCGTCGATCCTCATTTTCGTTGCAGCGCCGCTCTCGCCCTCAATCCCTATTCCGCTTCAGCCTTTTGACAAACTCGGCCAAGTGCCCCCCTTGGATGAGCCTCTCTATCTCATCCTTCAGCTGGTTACAATCATTGGTATCGTGCCCAGGCTGATCGTGGAACTCACAGTATTTAGAGTCATCGACCTTCCGTAGATTAAGCTTCAGCTTCTTGGGGTAGTTGAGGAGTTTCCCAGGGATTTTTGGAAGGATATCCCCTATCGCGCATATTAGGGGCTCGTACTTCTCACGGTCGGGCCGTCGAGTATTCGAGCTCCCTTCGGACCGAGTGCTGATCTCTTGTCGACCCTTGTTCTTCCCTCGACTTGATGTAGGTGGACTCTGATCTCGAGCGCTGCGGGATCGATTGTAGTAGTTACTGTGGGGTGGGGCTCGACCGATGCTTCGCAACATGGCTTGGCCGTGGTTTGCCCAATAGCTCCCCTCAATCTCCTCGTAGTCCATCCATTTTGTAGCGCAGTCTTGGATGTCCCTCAGGCTGTTTATGGGAACTCTACCAAGGATATCCTTGGTGAAGTCTCGGCAATGACAGTTTTTTGCCAAGGCGCTGAGGACGACTGCCAGGTCAGGTGGCGCGACGCGGACCAATTCTGCATTGAATCGAGTAAAGTAATCCCTTAGGGATTCGTTCACTCCTTGGACTACCGAATCCAAACGGGACACCCCGAGCGTATCTTGGATCAGAGGGGAGAAGTGGCCTTCGAGCACTGTGGAGAGCTCGTTGTACGATCTTATGGAGGCAGGAGGTTGCCTGAGGAACCAGTCGAGCGCCACCCCTTTGAAGGTGGTGGCTAGAACCTTCGCCCATGTGTGTGGAGTATGGGGGAACAAGTTCATCGACAGCTCGAAGCTGGTTATGTGGTCACCAGGGTCGGTTTTCCCATCGTAGATAAGAAGGTCCCGAGGAATAGCGGTCGACCCTGGGTCCTCGCTGAGGATCTCCTCCGTGAATGGCGACAGCTTCTGTCGCCGGCTTCGAGCGTTACGTTCAGGCTCCCATTGCTCATTACGAGCCACGTTGGGTCGAGGGGGGAGCCTGTCTCTCAAGTCCCCAAATGGTGGGATGCCGGCGTATTTGTTCGTTAACCTCTCCCTGACTGGAAGCCGAGGGGGAGGGGGACGTCTAGCGTCTCGCATGAGTCCGCCCGTAGGGCGGACATGACGTGGTTGTGCGGGTCGGATGGGCTGTGAATATGCCCTCCGTCGGTCGGGAGATGGGGGGACGTAGTCCCTTCCATTGATCTGATCGTCGTATTCCTCTCGATCATATTCGTCATCGTAGTAGCCTTCCTCTTCTTCAGGCTCGTTCTCTTGCTCGACGACACGCGTTTTTCCCGGCCTTTGGACCGTGTGGCCATTGTTCTCATCTTCCCCCTCTGGGGAATGGTCGACGGGATAGCGTGGAGGTCGGGCAGCTTCAGGCCTCCGACCCTCGTTCCCCCTTCCAGCATGAGTTTGAGCTCGAGGGAGCGGCGGGGGTCGAGATAGTCGATACTGTATTGGGGAAGGCTCAGTGACATTGACTGTGAGAGGAATCATCCTTATGGGCCTCCCAGCTTCGAGGGCCTGCCTAGCCTCCTCATAAACCTGACTGGTATATGCGGCTAAGTCCTGGGTTGATGGCTGAGCCGGGAGTACGACTGCGGGTAGATCCGCGCATGAAACAGCGTCTTCCTCCGCCTCGTTAGGAGGGTTTGCCCCCTCAGGACGGTCGATTTCTTCAAGTTGGGTGGCGAAGGCCGCGTGCTCTTCAGCAGCCGCGGCGGCTCGATCGGCCTCGATCTGAGATCGAGTCCTGATGATGCTGTGAGTGCTTTTCGTTTTCTTATTCACCATGGCTAACGCTCGATTGCTCAAAGGTCGAAAGTGTATTCCCACAGACGGCGCCAAACTGATGAAGTCGGTTTTTGGTAAGTGATCAGAGTCAACCACGTGGCCTTGACTGTCAGTTGAATTTGTAGCGTGGAGTCTGACTTCGACCTGAAAAGCACTAGCACTGGGTTACTTGTCCGGAGGGGATTGTCTCCGGCGTAACCCCTCCACTGAATTAAGTCAGTTATAGAATATGATATTCGCAAAGGGAGGATGAAGGCCGGAGCAATCAATTAGAAGAGCTTACCTTCCATAATAAATGATGGGGGTATCTATAGGGTGGATCCACACACACTGAGTACACTGTTTGTGTGTGCATTAATGGCCTCGACTGCGGGGCATTTAATGCTTGTGCCTCGAGTCAGATTCATTCCTTAAAAGGAATGATTGTCTATCACTTCAATCGGTACAGAGTACGGAAGGCAATCAGAACAGATACGGCACAATTAATGCAGCTACAGTGGGGTCGACCGTGTGGAGATGGGACAGGTTCGAGCCCTTGGGCCTCGACCCTCAAGGCACGCTCTTGGGGAGATATAGCGAGTCGAGTATCGATTCTCGAGCGTGGTACGGTCGAGCTAGAGACCTTAGAGATTCTACAGAGCCATTATGACGGTCGAGCTATCAGGCCGAGCCATGTGGTCGATCGCCGAGCTTGTTCTTGGGCCACGTGTGAGTTGACTCTGGCTAGATAGACGTGGCGTTTGACTCTCTAAGATTGCGCCACGTGTATTCTCCGAAATATTCCCCATCATCCATAAACTAAAAAATATTATACTTTTTTTATTTAATAATCATCTCTAAGCTTTTTAACCCACGAAATCAAATTCTTTGTTCTTTCTCTTTAAATTTTATTAAAATTTAGGAGATGAAAATACTACATGAAAGGGTATTTTACGTTTTTAATAATTAACAATGATAAACTTTGAATAGAGTCCAATTAATTCATGGATACATGAAATATAATTTTTCTAACAATAAGTATATAAATTTCGAAAAAAAATCATACCATTTCCTCAACACGTTAATTTTACATATATTTTATATTAAAAACTAATTTATATTATTTTAGATAGAGTATAAGAGCTTTTAAACACAAAAATAATTCATTGTATTTTTTAAGATCTAATAAGTTTCGAAAAATGATAAAGAATAAATTGAATTTTGGAAAAATAAAGTAAAATTCACATACAATATATTAAATAAGAAAAAAATATAAAAGAAACAAAACAAATTTAAGAGGAATATAAGATAGAAAGAATAAGTAAGCAAGAAATTAATAAATAGGGATATTTATGTCATTCTTTGATAAATTTGGAGTGCGGTTAACAACTTGGGAGTGTAAATAACAACTCCTTTGTTTTTTTCTAAAAAGAATGATTTTTGGTGTGAACAACTAACCTTTTTTTGGCTAACCTTTTTTTTTGGTGCAAAAAGAAACAAAATGAAAGCTAACTTAGAGGGTGTTTGGCTAAGCTTATAAGCTCTTTAAAACATCTTATAAGATGTTTAAGAGCTTATAAGATGTTGCAAAGTGTTTGGTAAATATTCTTTAAAATGAGCTTATAAGATCTTAAAATAAGATGTTAGGAGCTTATAAGCTCCTTAAAAATAAGTTAGGAATCCCAACTTATTTTAAGATCTTAATACACTCACTTACATTTTGACCATATTAATTATATAATTGTCATTACTAACATCTTATAAGCTCGTGATTTTATTTTTATCCAAATACTTTTAGATCTTATTCTTAAAATAAGATTTAACATCTTATAAGATGTGAGAGCTTAAAAGCTCTTTAAAATAAGCTTAGCCAAACACCCTCTTAAAAGCATAAAGCTATACAACTTCTAAACTAAAACTCACTGCATCAATTTCCCTAGGAATCTCGTCCCATGTCTTCCAGTCTTCCTTCATGCTATGGGCGCCCTTTGCCAAGAAATCAGCCAATTTGTTTCTTTCCTTCTTCCCATGTCGGAATTCAATTTGCCAAGGTTCATGCCAAAGGATGATCTTCCGTTTCGCCATTAATTAATTTGAAAGTTATCTCCGAGTAAATTTCTACTTCAGTATGGGAAAGCGCCTCTCCCAAACAAGTCGGAGCCCTTCACGTAATCCTAATAGTTCAGCAACATTAATGGAGACTTGACCACTCCTCCCACGGTCGCCTCTTTCATGGTGCTTATTAAGATTGAGAGAATTGAATAATAGAATATTATCTTTATTGAATAAATAATGAGATGATCACATTATGAATTATACAATTCGGTGTATAAATAATAAAAGAAAAAGAATAATAAAGGCAAGAAGCCGTTTATCTGACATCGGTGAAGGATTTCGTTGATCATCAATTTCTTTGGTAAGTGTCGGTTGAGATAATAGTGCTAAAGCAGCTGTCATCCGTGTTTAACTTCATTCGTATGAACAACTAACTCTTGATATATTATTTATACTAAAATATTATAAAATATAATAAAATTTATTTAATATTCAATAATTTATAAATATAGTATCCCAGTGCAACCCGTGCGTGGATAGCTTCAATTAATTTTATTTTGTCATGTAATTAACATATTAATTATTTTCATATTTATCCAAAAAAATAAAAGATTTTGTATAGATATGTTAGTTACAGATCTAATTCAAATTAAATTATTATTTATATATTCATTATCTATATATAAGAGTGCTACAATATCTGTATAAATAAATTAATTTTAAATTATATTAAACAAATTTTAAAAATAATTAAGTATAAAAATAAAATCATCAAAGATAAATATAAAAGAAACACGATAATATCGTTCAAATTAAAATAAATAATTTTAAAATTTTACAGCAAACTAATTTCTTAAAATAAAAAATTAATTAAATAAATAAAATACTTTATTTATAAATTAACACCCGTGCCTTGACATGAGATTTTAACTAGTGCTAATATTAAAATGAGAGAATTTTTCATGCATGTCAATTACGAAATTTACATTGTTGTGCGTTTTTTTAGTGTAAATTATTGATACTAAATTTATTTAATAGGGAGAAATGTGCAATGCGAAATATTTGCATCCATCTTTTGTGTTAAATTAATTCATAATTATTTTATGAGAAATTAAATAAAGTTCATTTAATCCTCTTGAGCAGCGAGAATTTTACATTCACAAATATTGAGATTGAAATAGGGTAAAAATCGACTTATTCACCTATAAAGCCCATAATATCCCTAGATTTTATTATATAAAGACACAAAGACTTCATTCTACATATTTTCAATTCATTATTCACCTAGGTCTTCCACTGATTTAAGTGTCAATTTAAGGATTTAATGCAGTTGGGCTTCGAAATAGCGAAAGGGAAAAGGAATTAGGAGTTTTAAGTTTTAGCAAATTTATAGTGCAGAATTTGGTATTTTTTCGTAATTATAATAAGAGTATTTTCGTGTATACTAAGAAGTAGGCAGTATGATAATTACTCTATATTACAAGGAAGCTATTAGGAATAAAAATAAGACAAAGGAATTGAGTAAAACTTATGAATAACACGTAGGTAATATAAATTAAACATTATTTAATACTTTACTTTAAATCAATTATCTTGAATTATCTTTTTTTTTATTGATTAACTGGTAAATATGATATTAATCAGATTTTAAAAAAATAATAATTAGATTTATCTTTTATCGAGCTAAAATTGCTGCAAAAACTGAGTCTAGGTCAGTTGCGAGTAAAGCCAAGATGAGCGGCAGCAACCGCAAAGGTCCGCCGAAGCACCAGAACAAATTCGCCTGGAAACCTCACGCCGGCGTGAAGATCAACCCCACCGTGCGTATCTTTTACCTTTTCGCACACAACACACACTCAATTTATCACTTTTATCGAAATTGATCGCGTATTTACGTATATGCTGATGAATTGATGATGGCAGGAAGTTGGGGGAAGATTTAGGCCGTATTCGGATGTAACTGGGGTTTGCTTTCGCTGTAAAGAACAGATTGATTGGAAACGGAAATACGGAAAATATAAGCCCCTTACTGAACCTGCTAAATGGTATTTTTTTGACTAATTTACTTCTTTTTGCTTTTTTTCGGTTGAGTAGTTTGCATTAATGGTGTTTCTGTTTGCAAAATTATGGTAATTTTAATTAATTGATACAGTTTTTGCGTGGCTTTTAACAAATATTTTGTATTTATGGTGTTTCTGTTTGCAAAATCGATTGCAGTCAACGTTGTTCCAAGAGGAATGTTCGTCAAGCTTATCACAATCTGTGTAATGGTTAGTTCTTACACTCTTTTTTTTTTTTTTTGCCATTTATCTGTGGAATATGTGTTTATTCTTAGTAGTTTTAGAAACATCTGACTATCTGAGTCACTGTGGGCGAGGAGTTGATTTTTCTCTCTTTTTCCTTTTCCGTTTTGGTTGGATATGGGAGAAGTTTTAATTTTACTTGATTGTGGAGATTAATGTTTGCAGGTTGTGCTAAGGAGCATAATGTATGCGCGAAATGCTCATGTCGTGTTGATAAGATAATCGGAAGGTATAATTCTTTTCCATTCTCTATTAATTTTTCCCGAAACGCTAAGACTACTGTCAAGATGGATTGGTGTTTATTGAAAGCAAAATTAAGTTGAATATTTTTATTTGAAGTGAATGAGCGTCAGTATCTGTATTTCTTTCCTTGCAGAGACATTTCAGAAGTAGAAGCTGAGCAGAAGGAGTTAGAAGAGGTTTTCATTTTATCATAATTCTTAAATTCGTCTTTTCTGCCTTATCGTTGTAATATCGGAATGAGTATTGTTTATTGAGTTATAGCTTTTAACCTTGTTGAAAATTGCTGGATGCTTTAGGCAATCAAGAATGCTCGGGAGAGGGACAGGAGAACTTTACTCAGAGCTGTAAGTTTGTTACTGCACTTTTGCTTCCAGATATATATTTTTCTATATTTCATTTTAAACTGTCTATCCTTTTCCTTTTCTTGGAGGAAAATGAAATATCTTGATTGTAATCACGTATCTATGGAATAAGTGCAATTAATTTGTATTGTAAAATTTTCAAAACAAGAATCCCGACGTAAGTATTCTATTATGAAAGTGAAATCTGTATATTACCTATATCTATCTTGGATGAAGACTTATTTCAGGATAGATAGGCAAAAAAAAAAAAAAAGAAAAAAGCTTGTGAACCGAAATGATGTAAAAACCTTTTAATTCATGTTATGATAATTTCATCTGAGGTTGAGTGCTTAATTGATGTCGATTGAACAGATGAACAAAGAAAAATCGCAAGGCTCGGGTACGACTTCATTTCCGACAAATGATGACAAAAAGGTGGGTGAATTATTCAATGACTTATCACTTGAAGAGTATGCTGGAGTCAGCATGGACGATGAGGATCGTGATGAAGATGAGATTCGTGTTCTTGAGTAAGGCTGATTTCATACTCAAATTTTGTTAGTCCAGCAGCTTTAGGGTGTCGTTTTTTGCTGTTCTTTTGTAGATTCGCGAGTCGGATGGATGGTCATTATAATTGTATTCGTTTTGTTGCCAGGGTTAAAATCTATATATCTATATTCGTTCTCATTCTATTTCAAATAGAAGATGATGATTTCACTTTTGACTTTTCATACATCTGTTCGGAAGTTATTCATGTCTTGATAAACTAACCTTGAAAGAACAATTCCTCAGTTGATGTATTATGGAGCTTTTATTTCAATTTCGATTTCATGGATGCTAGTGTGACAGAAATAGAAAAATGAGTAACAATCGAATTTTTTTTTAAAAAAAGTAAAAGGGTGATTACATATTTACATCTACTACTGCTGAAGTTTGAGCTAGTTACAATTTTGTCCTTCTGTTTTAAGAAATTATAAAAAAAAACTCCTTGATGTTCAATTTTATTACAGAAGAACTCCCTGAAAATAGATGGACTAAATTATAATTATAGCAAACTTTAGGGATAGTAAATATAATTCGCGAAAAATAGTGCGGCTACATTTATTTTCAATACCATTCTTTTCATAAATAAATGATAAGAATTACAGGTTACAACATTAGATTATGACAATTGATAACTAAAGAATGCGCATCCGCGATAAAAGAATTACAACAACATCAACATTTCCAATAACATGTGAAACAATCAAAAATTACTGCATTTCGGTTATCTTCAACAAATATTATCTCAGTATGGACAAAGTCTAAATCCACCAACTGATTGAAATGTACCCTTAAAAGTGGAATTATTGATATGAGGCTATTCATCTTTAGCACACATGCGCTCTGCAAGTTTGAAACACGAAACACAATATATTCATTAGTTCAAGCTCAAGAATCAGCTGAAAAGATAATGGTAGTGATTGCAAACGGTAAATCTTTTTCAGTACTTTGGAAGTGTTTGGAAAACCAATTTTCACTTAGTTTAAGCATAAATAAGGTAAAAGTTGGAAGTACCCAATGACTTTTAGCTTCTAGGCTATATTCATAAGTAAGTGAAAGTTTGTTTAGAGTAACTAAAGGGCCCTCAACATTTTTTTCTCCAAAACACTCAAACTATTTCTTGTTTTAACTTTTCACTTACTTTTCCTAAGACTCCTCAATTTCACTACTTTTAAAGAACACTTTTGTGCTTGCTTTCTGGTTTTTTTCCAGCAATTTTGTATTGTTTGGGAAAATCAACTTCTTCTTATCTTAAGTACAAATAAGCTAGAAGCTGGAAGCAAAAAGTTGGCTGGAAGCACTCAAAGGCCAACTTTTAGCTTCAGCTTCTGGCTTCTAGGTTATGTTCGTAAATAAATGGAAGTTTGTTTAGAGTAACAAAAGTGCTCAACTTTTTTTCTCCAACACTCCTCAGTTTTACTACCAACTTTTTTTTAAAACTTTAGCTTCTCTAAGAGCAAAAGCTCTTGCATAGGTTTCATCATCACCGCAAAGTAAAATATGAAACGCAATGAAGCATTCCGTTGAATGCATAAACAAATTCGCTTTAAAATAATTATACAAAATTACGAGTAAAACAAAGGAGCACAGGAAAAAGGGCCACTAGATGACCAGTGAAGATGAAGAACTGAGAAATGGAAAAGCTTACTTAGATATTCATAGGCAAGAATCATTGAGGTTCCCCAAGCCGACATGCTGAAAAATCTCGGACCTAATCCTTTATAAAATCCGGTCCATCCATCCTCTGCAATTAAATTTCTAACCACTTGCCTTGCTGTAGGCCTTTGTTCATTCCTCATTACCTGAAGTGTATCAAAAAAAAAAAAAAAAGATTGAAACCATACTATAAGCATTACAAGTACTTGTAGAGTATGCACTTAACATTAATAAAGAAGTTGAACCAAAACAGTTTCTTCTCCCTTTTTAACCAAAATAAGATATAGAATAAATAGAAATTGCCTGTAATCGAGTTTTTATGGTGTCCAATGGGGTTGTTATGCATGATGCTGTCGCACCAGCAACAATCCCTCCACCAGCTTGAACTAACATGATTTTCCCTTCGCTCGGAGCCACTCCATCATCCAAGTGTCTGCCAGAAACGTGAAAAGAGTAAATTTTACAATTTAGAAATATATTTCATTATGTAAATCACTTACCAAATTTGTAATAAAATTCAATTAGTCATATCTCATCTCACTTACTCCAAATACATGGATAGTCTCAATGAATTCTATTCACCTATCTAATAAAACTATTAATTATTTTCATATTTATCCAAAAGAATAAAAGATTTTGTATAGATATGTTAGTTACGATTTACGAATCTAATTCAAATTAAAATATTATTTATATTATTGTTGTCCATATAGGAGTCCTACAAATTATATGAATTTATATGAGAATCAAAAAATCAATTATTTGATAATAAATAGTTAAATTTATAAATACATATAAATTTTATGTACAAAAAATTAAAAGATATCTCTCAATGATAACCTCTCAGTGACTCTCGGTGATTGCAGAGTTGATTTATGTTTTCTCCACCTAATGTCTGAATTTAATTGAATAAGCAAACGTACTCTACCTAATTCTAAACAATTGGGGTTTGACCTAATGGCCACCAGATATTACTCTAAATGTGGAGGTATGGTTCAACTCTTTGCAATGACAAGGGTCGAATTATTTTGAAAAAATAAATAAAAATACTCTACCTAATTCTAGAAGTTATTTGAACATTTTACAATATTGTAGAGCTGAATGATTTTGAAGATTAACCTCTATTGTTGGATTATAAGTTTTATTTGTAACTATAAAAAATTAACTCGTAAATGGAGGATAAACAATTGTCCATCAAAAAGATTGTCAACTAATCTCTCTGTAAATCAAATTAAAAGTAAATAAATTCATTTCTTAAAAATTAAATTCATGTATTTTTATTATATTTATAACACCCGTGCCTTAGCACTGGATTTTAACTAGTTTTATATATAATTCATGGAAAGTAAAATGCTTTTACTAGTAAAACTTCTAACAACCCCCGAGTCTAATGCATTACCTCCAGATGAAGCGTTGGCTTGCGCCATAACTTGCCCACCAGGCAGCACTTGAAGGAGAATAAGTTATAACAGAGAGACCGAATCCTCTGTACAATCCACGAATTCCATCGGCTTTTACAACTTTACGCACAACATCAAAGCCACCGTTATAGGTTGCATGACCTGAATATCCTTGCACCATTAACCTTTGACTAACCTTTTCAGAAAATCAGTTACTTAGTTTAGTATTTCCAATAAAATTACATACGTATCAAGAGAAGGAAAAAATTAGAGAAAAATCAAAATATTGAAATCTATACCCAAAAGATTATGGGAGTGGTTGCAAACCAAAAAAAAAGGGTTTTTCACATTTTAGCTTAAAAAGGCTTAAATTTAGTGTTCTGTTTTGCTGCTTCTACTTAAGATAGAGCTAAAATAAGCTAGAAGCATTGTGGGGTGCTTTTTTCAGCTTCTTCTAAGTCCTTTATATAACTCAAAAGTGCTTTCGCATTTTTTTCACTATACACTCCCAAATTTTTACTACTGCAACATTGTACATTATTATTTTCGACTTTAACTTCTGCAGAGACATAAGTTTTTGCAAACGCCGCCTACATCAAATATAGCTTATTTCTATTTTCTACATTACGAATTGAGCACAAAAGGGACATCAAGTGATGGTACTTTACCTTCATAGCAGCATATACTTTTTCACATTTCCTCTAAATTCCATAAATATTACCTCCTTAAATCAATCTTAATCACAAATTCAAATACACAAATAACCAGATATAAATAATAATGCAGCATACCACATCTATCGGAACAAATACGGATTGTGTACAGAGAGAAGCCATCATGCCAGCAGCCCCATTTGCTATAGCCGCTTTTGTAGGCTCCGACAATTTCAAAGGTTCCACAATTTTAAAAGCAGCTACTTTTGTTGTCTCTAATGCTGTAAGAAATATAACTCTGGTAGGAATTGCTCCTGTGACAACTGTGCCAAAGCCTTTGTATAAACCTGGAATGCCATCTGTTTTTAGCAGGCTTTTGATGACGGAAATTGCACTTCTTTCTATGGTGTCATGTGTAGCAACTTGTAATCTTGTTTTGACGAGTGAAATTGGATAAAGTGCTACTGTAACTCCCGAGAAAATTCCGGCTCCAGCAACATAGAAACTAGTTTTGTCAAGCCTGCAAGAGAAAATTACATGAATAAATTCAATAAGATATTGAAGGCGAGTTAATAGAAATTCAAACATTTTCAATAGTTTACTACTGAAGAATAACAATTTAGGCAACTCAATAATAATTCATATATGGATCATGGGAGGTTCTCAATAGACATATAATATAGAGAGGTTCTCCTCGTTATTTGAAATTAATCTGAAAACAACAAAATCTGCCTGATTTTCAAAGTTAAAAACTCAGCAGATGCAAAAACTTAATTCTTTGGGAAGCCCATCAATATAACGATATTCTATGATTCAAATTGCTGCAATAATCATCAAACTTACGATGCATTTCCAATCTCAATGACTAAACTCCAAATCCTTGCCCGAATTAATTATCCATCAACAGACAAAAACCCAATAATTAAAACCCAAGAAAATTATCAAACTTACTTGTCCCAATTAATCTCCGTTTGTCCAAACGATTGCCTATGGGCTCCCGCTGTCTCCATCGAATCCAAATTTTTGGGAAAAAAATATTAAAAAAGAAATGGAAAAAACCCCTAAAACCTGCTGAATCTCATAATTTCCAGATTGGGAATTAGGCAAATTTCAGGTAAAATTCTGGTTTCTTTTAAGAAATGAGAAGAGGTTTCTTGCGAGAGAATCAGGTGAAAAACTACAATTTAAATATTCAAAAAGTTTCGATTGAAAAGGCGTTTTAACGGAAGTTGGGGTCTTCGTTGGCGGCCGCGATTAGCTACGCCGCGGAATAACGACCTTCCGCTGTGTTCAGACAATCATAATTCGTAAGTTAGTTGGCTAAAGAATATTCGCCTGATAATTAGTTATTATTAAACTTTTCTTTTATATATATATATATATATATATATATAGTCAACAAATATATATTTTTAAATTAAAAAAAAAACTAATACATTTTTTAGTTGATTTCACAACTCACACACAAAAACCCTAATACATTTTAGTTATATAAAATAAAAACAATACATTTTTATAATTATTTTCTTCCATAATTTTTATCTTTCCTCTTCTCGTTTCAAATTATGTTATTTATTCAATTTTTCTACTTTCTCTTTTTAAACCCTCACTAAGTAATTTATTTTTCTATTCATATATTTTCTTAATCATATAATTTTTACTTTGCTTAATTTACTTTCCTTTTAACTCACATTAACTTTTACACCAAAAGAAAACTCACATTAATTTATAATAAATAGGGGATAATCTCATTTTTGATAAGTAACTATATTCTAGTATAATCTTGGTACCAAATTAATCATTATTCTCAATTTTGGTACCATAATTTATAACTTATATCAATTTTTATACACTCGAACCTAAAATGTTAATTATTTTTCAATTTTGGTACCATAACTTATGATTTATAATAATTTTGGTACATCCAAGCTTTGGATATTAACTGTCTATCATTAGTAGTTAATGGCCCAAGCTCGAACATACTAAAATTAATACAAATTATAAGCTATAATATCAACATTGAAAATAATAATTAGGTTGGTACCAAAATTATACTATAGTATAGTTACAGTACTAAAAATAATATTAACCCGATATATCTATACTATTATATAATTTTCTTTCCCCTTAGAGTAACTACCTTTAGGTCTCCCACTTTTTTATCCGTCAATTTTCTTTTTTGTTTTTTAATTTTTAAAAATTGTTATCATACACGTTCTTTTATTCTCTCACTTCTTTATTATTTTCTCTTTCTCTCTCCTCTTCCTTATCCTTTTATTTTCTTTCTCTCTCTTCTTCCTTATCCTTTTATTTTCTTTATGATTTTTTTAATGTTTAATTATGTACCAACAATTTATTAATTATTTACTCCATCTTATTTATATTTAATAAATTTATTTTGTTCTTTCATACATGTAATGACACTTTATACTTTTTATTTATTTTTTAAAATTAAATATAAAAATTTTACAGACATGTCAAAAAATATTTATTTTTACATTACACACGCATCGAGTGTGCGCAATTACTAGTATTAATAATTCTATACATATGTAATTAAATTATATAGTATTTATAATCCAACAATTACGGAATGTCGGGAATTAGTAGGCTGAATTTATTTTATTCAACTGGGCTTGAACAGGCCACGGATTCTGGGTTAAGGCCCAAATAGTTATTGTGCTGTAAATAAGCAATCTTATTGGGTTCGATCGGCCTTTTTAGACGGCCCAAATATTACCCATAGAGGAAATGAAAGATATATCTACAGGCTTTGGTGTAATTACAAATTTTTTTTTCCTGAAATTATGAAGATATATTTGAGGTTCCATTTAGTCATGGAAATTTTCTATGGGATTCTAATTATATATACAAAATGTCTCTTGTAAATTGTGATCCATCGGCTAAAATTCAATGTGGTTTAAAACATCATTAACTTCGATCGAAGCTCTTTTTACTATAATTATTTTTACAATTTCTATCTAATTTATGTAGATATTGAAAATTCCGAGACTTTTTTCATAATTTTTAAAACTTAGAGCACGCGTCTACGAACTACGGTATCGGGGGTTCGAATCCCTCCTCGCCCACAACCGGCCCAAAAGTGAAGTCCCTTTCCTTTGGGGTAGGAAAATCATGATCGGAACAGCGGACCAAAAACTATGGAATTTGGGATGTGGGTCTTTTGAATGATTTTTTCTTTTTATTTATCGTGAATGATGGAATCATTACACAGAATAAACCCACGGTCCATCGGTGTATTTTTTTTTATTTTACGCCTCCTAACTCTTCCTCAGCCAGACTTGGATAGAATAGATGAGTAAATACAAGTATTAGTAACATAACAAAAATCCCTTTCTCGTCATTAATATGTTTGCTCGAGGCCATTCTGAACTCGGCGACTTATAATTACGTTAAACCTCGACAATAGTGAATGTGAAATACCCTCCATGTGATTTTTGTTTAATTTCATTTCATATAGGTAAAATCTAGGGCAAATTAAAATAAAAATGAAATGGATCTTTTGAACAAACAAAACCGACACAAAAGCTGGCCCCATGCCATATAATTGCTACTTGCTAGTTGTTGTTTTATTTTGAAAAATGAAAAAATTCCTCTGCACCGACAGTGTATGCTTCTAAATTTTAATTAATTAATTCAACAATTTATTTAATAATAATAAATAAGCAAACTAATCAATCTCGTGGGGTCAAGGCAAAATCCCCACGCCATTCATCCCATCGATGACCTTTGGACCTTATATTAGTTTTCTACTTTGCAAATTGCAATATGTTTTTTGTCGGCAACTACTTGCTTTTTCATTGTCAATAATACATTATATTACTTTCAAGAATATATAATATTATTCAAGTGTGACATTAATAACATAAATTTTAGTTGTTTTTGGTTAAGGATAGCTACTTCTTGAGTTTTAAGTTTTAACACTCTAACTACCATATTTGCTTTCACTTCTTTTTTCTATTTATGCTCCTTTATAAGTTTGAATTGAGTTACCAGTGTGGTGTGGCTCGATTGGCAATACAAGTTGAGTTTGTAGGAAGAACCTCAAATTCAATTCCCACTAAAAGACACTCAATATAGGATTACTCGAATCAATAATTCACACACAAAAAAAAAGTTTGAATTGAGTGAAATTATTAAAGTAAAAAATTCGATCGGCTTGTTGTAATCTTGCTGGGGTGATTAGTTAATCGAATGATGACTATTTAGCTTCTAATTAAATTAACATAATATCAAACTAAGAATGATTTTATTTAAGTTTTAGGGTGAAAGTAAGATTATAACATAATTTTGAAAAATGAAACCATAATAACCAAAATTCTAATTGATTTTTTTAAACTTAAAAATAAATAAAATCTTATTGACGGTGTAAGATTAAAGCTTAAAATGATCCCACCGAAGACTACTTCAAATCAGTTAAAGAAAAGTCAATAAATGCACTGTCACTCGTCTTTTTCCCACATGTTTTCTTGAATGGGCTTTAGTTAGGTTGTCATTTTCGTTAATATTTTAGCCGCTAATACTATGAATTATTTGTTAGAAATCAAGAACGCCAGCAAACAATTTTCATATTTTAGTGTCTTCCAAGTTTCATCCACACACAAAACAAAATAATTAAAAAACAGAGAGAGAAAAGGAAGTAAAATCGACAGTAAATAAACAAGAATCTTGCAGTGGAGTGGAGTGTTTTACTGGTTAGAAGACTTTATTAAAGTTCAGTTAAGCTCTTCGTAAACAAGCTTTGCCACCTCTCTCTCTCTCTCTCTCTCTCTCTCTCTCTCTCCACTGTCTCTCTCTACATTTCAGTTGCAGATCTTGAGAGCTGAGGGATATCTACAGCTCGAAGAAATGGAGCTCTGCTTCAGATCTCCAATGAGATTCACTACTCCCACCATTTTGCTGTTTTTCATACTATCTTGCTTCAGCTTTACTTCAACAGGTAATCATTTATTTCTTTTATCTTTTATTTATGTTTTTGTAGTTGAAAAGATTTTCGATTGTTTGATGGGTTTTTAATTATCTGTTAATTCAATGTGAATATCTGCATTTTCTGAATAGTTTGAAGATTTAGCATGAAAATCAGCAATTGGGTCTAAGTGAATTGCTAAAAAGATTGGATCTTTGAGTGATTAAATGCATAATTTAGCTTGTTTTAGTTTGTGAATCTGAAATTAAGATTCTTTTTTAGTTGCTTCTTGGGATGGGATTTGAGTTGACTGTTGAATGTTGATAGTAAAGGGAAATCTGAGATAAGATATTACATTTACTTGAACAAAATTTAAACTTAAGTGGGAAAGAAAATTGAATCCTGATATTACTATTCATTATCTCCGTGATTGATCCAATTGAATTTCATCTTCTGTATAGTTATGTAATCGGTGACTGTTGAATCATGGTAACACTTCAGATTTTCGTGTTTTGGTGGAACTGTGTGTGTGTGTGAGAGAGAGAGAGAGAGAGAGACAGAGCATAGAATTTTCATGGTCATCTGGGATCTCAACCTAGATTTCAACTTGTTTTCTTTTTTTTTTTAAATTTAATCTTTACTATCTTTATTTTTATTTCAGAAGCATATGATGCACTCGATCCAAACGGAAACATCACAATAAAATGGGACGTAATCAGCTGGACGCCCGACGGCTATGTGGTAAGTATTCTACTAATAAACTCGAATTAATCTGAATATTTTTGGAAAAAATTCAAATATCTAATCATCTGATCCAATTTAAACTGTAAAAATTTAAACAGGCCGTCGTAACCATGTTCAATTTCCAACAATACCGTCACATCCAAGCTCCCGGCTGGACAATGGGTTGGACTTGGGCCAAAAAAGAGGTCATTTGGAACATGATGGGAGCTCAAACTACAGAGCAAGGAGATTGTTCAAGGTACAAAGGAAACGTCCCACATTGCTGCAAGAAAGATCCATCGGTCGTGGATTTATTGCCTGGTACGCCTTACAATCAGCAGATTGCTAATTGTTGTAAAGGTGGAGTGATCAATTCATGGGCTCAAGATCCGGATAATTCCGCAAGCTCTTTCCAAGTTAGTGTTGGTGCTGCTGGAACAACTAATAAAACAGTTCGGGTTCCAAGGAATTTCACTTTGAGAGCTCCTGGCCCAGGATACACTTGTGGGCCCGCAAAAATTGTGAGGCCGACTAAATTTGTTACTAAAGATGGGAGGAGAGTTACACAAGCTATGAGTGAGTTGTTTTGATCCAACTTATGTGGTTGTTTATGTAATTTTTAGTTTTTTTGGATGGTGAAGTAGGTGAATTATTTGGGTGGTGTTTGTTAAAGCTTGATAAAAGTGCTTTGAGGTTTTTGCTTATTTTTAAGGGATAATTGCACTCACATACCTGAGGTTTGGGAAATTGTAGAAACATGACCTATCAAAGAATTTTCATGACATGCGTTAAGTGGTTGGCCGGATTTCGGAGACATCCATTTAGGGTTTAGGGTATGTTTGCGTAATTAGCCCAAACCTCAGGGTATGTGAGTCAGTGAGTGTAATTATCCCTAATTTTAAAGGCCAATTAGTGTTAGCGGTGCTTGGTTTTGCTTTTCTTAGGCAGAGAAAAGGTCTTAAGTTAGGAGCACCTTCTACCGGATTTTTAGTAGGTTCTAGTTTGTTTATTTTTAATTATTTGTTATTATATAACTTTCAAGAACTATTACCAGGTTCATTCAAACACTCACACCTTTTACTACTGGCTATTTTTTTTTTTTTTTGTTTTTTATAATTTACGGGGTGTTTGCAAAAGCTTATAGAAAGCACGTTCGAGCTTTTTGCTTGTATTTAACCGGTGAAAAGTGTTTGCAATAAGTGTTTTTTTCTTTTCTTAAGCTGAAAAGGCCTACTAGTTAGAAGCAATTCCTACCCAATTTTTAGCATTCTTTAGTTTTTTTCTTTTTAATTATTTATTTAATTTTCATTTATTAGCATCTTCTATTTTCAAAACACTCCCACTACCAATTATTACTTTTTTTCCCCAAAAAGTATCTAAACTTATGGTCTTCAAAAAGCTAAAGCTTTTGCAACGACCCTCATAGAATACATAATTATATTAATGTCGTATGGTGTCCGTTTTATGAAAACTATATTTAGTTCTTGAAATGGTACCTAATGTTTCCTTGATTGCAGTGACGTGGAACGTTACATGCACGTATTCTCAGTTCCTGGCTCAAAAAACTCCTACTTGCTGTGTCTCGCTCTCGACGTTCTATAACGACACTATTGTACCTTGCCCGACTTGTACATGTGGATGCCAAAATAACATTACTTCGCCCGGAAGCTGTGTGAAGTAAGTTTTCCCATTTCGTCTTTTCTTTGTAATTTTTTTTTTCTTTCTTCTTAAAGCTATGTTTCACATATACAATTATAGATATAGCAACTAATGTAGAAACTTATACTTTGGGCGGGATTGAACTTTACAGCATATAAAAGATAATTTTTATATTTTCTTGGGTGGGTGGGGGTGTGGGATTTTCATCATACAGAAAAGATATCTATTGAAGTTGATGGGAATGACATCCCTATATACATGCTCAGTCACACAGTAGCACGTACCCACGTAAGATGCCTGAGCAAATTAAAAGCCAAATGTTATTTAAAGACATACTTAAATCAAATTCATCATATGAATCTATATCATCCTAATTATTTTTAACATAGTTATTAAATTTGAAAATACTTAACGTAATATAAATCTATATTACAAAATGATAAACAAGAAGGAAGTTGAGGGAGAGGAAGGACGGGAGAGAAAAGATAGAATGAAATCATTGTTGAAGTGAGAGAAAATAGGACATAGAGAAAAGAGAGCATTCCAAAGACACCAAATCGTTACTAAAAGGTGCTACTGCTTTATCGGAATAATTATGAAAAACACCCTGAAACGTTGAAAATTACAACAAACACCCCGAGTCCGTGATTTTGCATTAGTTTGAGGGTGACTGTTACAAAGTGAAAATCTCAGGATGTTTTTCGTAAATGGTGCCAACCTCAGGCGAATTTGTATTTGTCATTTATATAATAAATTAATAGTACAGTACTACAGTATAGATACATTTACGTAAAACTAATACGAGTTTTTCTTTGCCTTTTATTTGTTGCAGTCCGGAATCACCATACCTTGCATCGGTTGTATCCGATCACGGGAAGACTAATAGTTTTGCACCGTTGGTCCAATGCACCACTCATATGTGCCCTATTCGAGTCCATTGGCATGTGAAACTAAACTACAAGGAATATTGGCGAGTCAAGGTTACCATAACAAACTTCAATTACAGGATGAATTATACACAATGGAACTTAGTTGTCCAACATCCCAACTTCGACAATCTCACGCAGAGTTTCAGCTTCAACTACAAGCCACTAAATCCTTACCAAAATATAAGTAAGCTAATGCTCGAAAGAGTTACTCGCCTACTTTTATGTTTTAGTTTCTTTCTTTATACAGATTATGTTTGGTTTCATGCGTATATATTTCCAAAAATTGGGAGAAATGTTTATTCATGTGCTTATCCTGTGCTTCCTCCGTGTCTCTAAAGGTGGTGCTTATAAAAACTTCAGATTTTGGAAAAATTAAAGTTGTGGAAGAAGCTATAAAAAGATGTTGTAGTGAAAGTGGGAAGTGTTTGGAAAAGAAGTTTTAAAAGCACTTATAAATAATAGAAAGAAGTACGTAGAGGCTGGAAAAAGCACCCAAGGCTTCTAGCTTATTTCGTCTTTTTTTAAGCAGAAGCAGCAAAAAAAAAAAAACACCATTTCTGCTCATTATTACGCTAAAGCAGAAATACATTTTTTTACTTTTTTTAGTATACGAACACTTCCGAACACTTTTTTTCATACCCAACTTTGTCTAAGGCTTCTTTTGCTTGTTCAAAACCATTAGCAACTTCTGTTTTCAAACACTCCTAGCTTTTACGACCAACCACTTTTTCAAAAACCTCTAATATTAAGCACTTCCAGAAAACCCCCATAATCTTGTGACTTCCCATTTTCTTGGATGTGAACAACTAACAACAAATCTAACAAAATCCTTCTTTTTCTCCGCAGATGATACCGCAATGTTGTGGGGTGTTAAATTCTACAACGATTTTCTCAACCAAGCCGGCCCCTTGGGAAACGTGCAGTCCGAGCTTCTATTCCGGAAGGACACATCTACTTTCACTTTTGATAAGGGTTGGGCTTTTCCAAGAAGAATCTATTTCAACGGTGATAACTGTGTTATGCCGCCTCCCGATGCATATCCTTATCTACCAAACGCGGCCTTGCAACAAAAAATCCCATTGCTTACGTTAATGGTCACTCTCTTCACATCTTTGGCAATCCATTTTGCATGCCTTTGAGAAATTTATGTCAGCAGACACTGAACATGATGGATTAATCAGGTGAACAATCTTGAGAAGAACTTTAAAAAAGTTTGTAATTGTTGCTGGATTTGTCTTCCATTCTTTTAATTTTGTTAGTTGGTTAACATGTTTTTGTTTCTTCTTCTTCTTCTTCATCTATATTTATGTAATATTGTTCATAGAGTATTTAATAGGAATTGTAATGAGAATAAGAACAATTTGATAGATACATATGATTGTAATGCATTTTAAAGTTTATATTTTTTCCAGTATTTAAACTTTTTTGGTTGCAGAATGATATTTTATTCCCTAAAAAGAATTTTCTTCGTCCCTGACGTACAACCGAATTCCTAGCTCCGTATGTAAGTACATAAGCTTCAAAAACTCCCATTACTGTCAAAATTTGGAAACTCATCACATTACAATAGCAAAAAAGATAAATAAAGAAGAGAACAAGAAGATTGAGAAAAAAGCTTGATTTTGTTGAGCAGAATTTGGGAGAAATGGGTAAGAATCTGGTTGAGGCATCATGCATTCATCTCCATTGAAATAGACTTTCCTGGGAAAAGCCCATCCTTGTTTGAGAGTAAAAGTGTTTATATCCTTCTGCATAAGTACTTCTGATTGGATATTACCAAATGGTCCAGCTTCCATTAACTGGTCATTGTAGAACTTCATGCCATAAAACATGCCTGTGTCATCTGCATATCAACTGTATGTTAGAACCTATGAAGCCCGTACACGGCGACACAATTTATTTTCAATATTTTGAACTAGACAAGGAGTCCGACACGACACTGCACGGTGGTCTGTTTTAGGAGTAAGACGTACATAATTTAGAACTGCACGGTGGTCTTTTTTAGGAGTAAGACGTACATAATTTAGAACAAGTCTTTGAAGCTAAAAAACCTTCCCATGTATGGGCGGATTGAAAAGGGATTGGTAGAGGCAATTAAAGGTGCTTAGATGAGTTGAGACGACTCAAAAGTTTAATGAATCTGTTTGGGTTCTGATGAAACTCAGAGTTTGAATTTGAGCTCGAGCTTTATAATGAGTTGCTGAAGTTCAAATATAATATTTTGAAAACTTATGAGCTGTCTACGAGCTTATCTACAAAAAGAGTTTTAATTGGATTATTTATAATAGAAAAAATATATATAATTAATTATTGTAATAATAAAAAGTAATGTGGACCAATCGTTCAACACAGCATTGTGCAAGAAAGTAAGAGTTAATGCATGAACTGTCAACATATATATACTTACTGATGGATCCATAAGGAACAAGAGGCTTGTAATCAAAGCTGAAAACTTGAGTGACATTGTTGAGATTCGGGTGCTGAACGACGAGAGTCCACTGCGTGAAGTTCATCTTGTAGTTGAAGTTAGTTATCGCCACTTTCACTCTCCAATAGTCCTTGTAGTTCACCTTCACATGCCAATGAACCCGAATGGGACACATATGGTGCGTGCATTGTAGTAGAGGAGCGTTATCTTTTCGTGGAGTATTTACTCCCACCTTACTTAGGAGTTTCGAATCACTCCTGTTTTGTCAAAAAATACTATGGTTGGTATAAAGTTCTTGAATTTGTTTTGACAGGAACTTTTATATAAAGACAATTTCACAGCTTACTTGATGCATTTGTTCTTGTTTTCACAGCCGCAAGCGCAAGAAGGGCACGATGTGATCGTGTCGTTGTAGAAGGACGAGAGAGACACGCAACAACTTGGGTGCTTCCGTGCTATAAACTGAGAATATGTGCATGTAACGTTCCATGTCACTGTGGAAGGGAAATAGGGAATCATCAATCGAGGTATATGCAGCTACATAAATCACCCTTCTTGGTTTCAAAATGTATATCATATATGCCTTACAATGACGTAACGGTGCCACGGTTGAAATTCTGATGAACTTCCCAAATTTCTACATGGTATATTGATATAAGTTGTACTTTTTATTGACAATTTGAAGCAAATTGTAACATTGTTTACAAACTCTTTTATAATTTTCCCAAATTTCAACAGTCAAAGGGGGGTATCTGTAATTTTAAATGCTAAGAGCGGAAGTTTTTGTAATTATACATTTAATGGGGTTTTTAATTTAAACAATTGAATTTGAATAAACTTCTCACATTCTCTTGTATAAATTCAGTATTTTTTATCAACTTTCAGCCACTGAAAGCCACCGGGAGGGGTTGTTTGTAACTTTTTATACGTAATTATAGGAGAAAACTAGTAAAACATATAAAAACGAAGTAACTCCATGAGAAACTTACTCAATGACTGAGTTTTCCTGCGTCGGTCAGCAGTCAGAAAATTTGTGGGAGGCACTATCTTCGCCCTGCCACAAGTATATCCCAATCCAGGGCCAAGAATAGTGAAGTTCTTAGGCAACTTAACGGTCTTATTCGAGGTCCCGGCTTGACCGACACTCACTTGAAACTGAGAAACTGAAGCCTGGGGGTCTTGGCCCCATGCAGCAAGCACGCCTCCTTTGCAGCAATTGCTGATTTGCTGATTGTAAGGAACTCCAGGGAGTAAGTCAACTACAGTTGGTGTTTTCTTGCAGCAATGTGGGATGTTTCCTTTGAACTTAGAGCAATCGCCTTGCTCGGTGGTTTGCGCGCCGACCATGGACCATATGACTTCCTTTTTAGCCCATGTCCACCCAAGGGTCCATCCGGGGCTCATGATGTGCCGGTACATTTGGAAGTTGTTCATCGACACAACTGCCTATGGGAAATTGATAGTTTATGAGTGTAATTTCGAAACTCCTGAGGGTGGTTTTTGTAATATTCTGACTAAGTGGGATCAAGTTGCAATTTATGAAATTCCCTGGGAGTCTAAGTGTAACTAACCCTTTATCTTAAAAGTTGGAGACAAGAGTTAGCTACTAGAAGATACAGTTGTCCCCTCAAGTTTATATAAATCAAAGATGAGATTTATGGAGCAATTTTTTTGAAAATTTGAAACTTTTGCATCCCTACTAATATTTAGAATAAGATAAATAACATCTAGACCCCTTATATTTGATATATTTATATATACAGACCCCATATAGTTTGAAAAATTACACATAGACCCCCTCAGGTAACAAACTCTTAACAAATATAGCAAAAATCCCTATTTGTAACATGCGCAATATTATTTAAGTATTTATGCACGTATCTCATGAGTACAACACAAGATATTACATCTTACGTTATTATACGAACCAAATGCCAAACTAATAACAAAATTTTCGCATGGATAAGATTGCTCACCACATAGCCATCCGGCGTCCAAGACACAATATCCCATTTGATTGTAATGTTCCCGTTCGGATCCAACGGATCATAAGCAGCTACAAACACAGAAATACATAAAAAAAGAGTTAATTACACATCACCCCTCCTAAGGTTTGCATCATTTACCAAAAACATCCCCGAACCTTGAAAATTACAAGAAAGACCCTGAGGTTTGGCCAATGATAACGAAAAACATCCTCACACTAACGGAAAATTCAAGGACTCAGGGTGTCTGTTGTAATTTTCAAGGTTTTAGGGTATTTTAAAAAAAAAAAAACCAACCTCAGGGTGTTTTTCGTAATTATTCCTAAGACAAGAATGAAGCATAACAATGAATGAAGTAACACAAACTACTTTCAAAGAGATATTAGAGAGCTTTACCTGCAGAAGAAACGATCACAAAAAGGACGAAACCAGCAACAAGAATTCTCATTTTTCGACTATCTATGATGCAAGAGCACAAAACAAAGAATATATCGAACTCGGTGTTTCTATTTCTTGCAATGTGTTGAGGTTTTGTTGATAGTTTTGAGGTAATAAAACTGTTAAGTAACAGTCTAACAGAAATGTATTGAAACGTAGGAGAAGATAGTGTAAAGTGAAAGGTATTTTTGGAGTATTAATTAGTGAGGTTCCACCAAATTTGCAGTTGGATGTTTGTGATACGTTGATCAGTCGCTTTGGGCAATCCCTGTTCCTTGAAGCAAGGACTTAGAATTGTAGAAAATTCGAAATAGTTACAAAGATTTTTCCATTTTCAATACCAAACTCAAGTGTCACCTTTCCCAATTAATCTATGTCGTTTTTGTTAAGAAAAATCCAGAAATGGGACTGATGATTAATTGGAAAATTGGATAAACTATCTGAATATATCATCATTGCTTCATTTTTCGGAACTTATTGATTGATTTAGGGCAGAAAAACACTTTACCAACGGAAATACAACGATTTTCAAAGTGTGAATGCAGTAGGTTGGGCGAAAAGTGGAGGGCTTTAAGTTATTAATGATGATCATAGTTTCTTGAAAAGTAATGTTGTTCGTTCCTAACACATGTTGCAAGAATTTCTCCATGTAAAGAAGGGAAAATCTATGTCTTATCCACGTGTTATGTACAGGAAGTATGATTTAGGGTTAAGCAAAAGAAAAAACAGTAGACAAGTTTTGACTTTTGAGTGCATTTACAAAATGGTTACAATGCAATTCACTTCACCACAAATTTATAAAATCGTCTTTATATAGTAATATATATAGTCTCCGTCACTTCGTATACGTGAAAATCTTTCCGAAAATACTTCTAATTGGGATACAACTTTCAGTTGAGGATATTTTCGAAAAATTTACTCATTTATTGAAATAATCAATAATCGACAATTCTATGGTAATTTTTCAAACTGCAGAATCATTTTGTTATTTTACCTAACTTAATGGATATTGGATAATAGAAGTAAATCTCCCTTATTAATTATTATTATTATTACCACTATAACCTCTTCTTTGGAAAAAAAAAAAAAAACTCTTCTTTGGTAGGGTAACCAAGTATGGCAATTTATGGGCCCTTAGTGAGGAAGCTGGGCCAGATGGCCCATTAAGAATGCCACTCTAACCCTTTTTTCTTTTAATGGGCTTGACGCTCAAATCATAAACCAATATTGGGATGAGGCCCAAACGTGTTTTAAAGCTATCATGTCAGGTTAAACAGAAAGATTTAACTAAATCTATATCTTTTTTTTTGTTACGAATTGAATGAGACTACTAAAATATAAAATTCTCTCTATAAATAATAGTTGCGTTTTTAGGGATTCAAATCTCAAACCTTTTGTTAAGTTAATAGAGCCTCGAACAACTAAATTTAAATGTTAGAATAATATTTTAAAGAACTATCTTGGTATTACATAATAACTTTTAGTCAACACTCAAAACTATTTATAACATCAAAATAATCGAAACATCAATATTAGTTACATGTGTATGTGTTTGTGTGAACTAACGAACCAGAATTTCAAACCTTCCCAAACTATAAAGTGGGAATTTATTGAAGAAAAAATTAGGTGTGGACTATCAAAATTCAAAACCATTACATTGTCATGCTTCATGTTATGTGCCTAATGGCTTATTCACATTAAAACCATTTAACTTCCCACCAAATAAGTTCTCTTTTCATTTAATAGTAGAGTACATATTTATTTGACATTCCAACAATATTTTTAAAAAATATTTAAGATGATATTATTGTGGTGTAAGCATATCTATTAGGTTGACATAGGTTATTGTGGTTTATATCCAATTTAAAGAAGAGTTTTCCGATAGAGAATAACGTATCTGAAAGGTGGAATTGCATCTACTATCTATATGATTTGACATAATTACAATTTAGTCCTTTTATTTTCAGAAATTATAAAAGTAACTGTATAATATTTCATTTTATTACAGAAAATTCCCTAACAGTATACAATTTGAAGCCAAAAGATGCAACGAATTAGCCTATTTTAGGGAGGCAGCTTTTGCATTAAAAAGAAAGTAATTAACTAGACCGGCCTAAAAAGAAAGAAATGATTTTTGCATTAAAAAGAAAGTAACAAATCCCAATCTTGTCCCACATCAAACAGAACTCATTGCTTCGGTTCCTCAGACAAAATAACAAACATTATAAGACTTGATCAAAGCTCCTCTAATTTCATAGTATCATAGTTACACACGCACGCACTAGCCTACCATGGCAGGTTCTATGAAGAACATACTTCTTTTAATTATCACAGCTTCGTTGCTGATAAAACTTTGCAGGGCCTGTTCCAATGGAAACTGCAAGGTACTTTATGATAAGTAATTCTTCAAGATGAATGAGAAAAACAAGCTTTTTAGTTCTTCTGCGGTTTCCCTTGAATTGTATATGTTAGTGTGTGTACTGTGTGTTTCTTTGTTTTCCTGATCATGATTGTAATTAATCGCTGCAGCTCGGAGAAAATTGTTCAACCGATGCCGATTGCGGAGCTGGGCTTTACTGTTTTGATTGTTCATCAGCGTTTTCGGGCTCGAAATGTGTTAGATCAACCGCCACCAACCAGTTCAGCTTACTGGTATGCTTTCTTTTCTCAACTCTGGATATTTGCAGAAACTTACTTTTCAAGAAGTATAGAAATTAAAGGTTTAAAAAGTTGGAGGATGAATTCAGAGTATCTGGAAAAAAGTACGAAAACACTCTTACACAATAGAAAAAGAAATAATTACAAAAAAAACCCTTTGATGTTTGTGTTGATTACGAAAATCACCCCAAAACCTTGAATAAATTACAAAAAAACCCTGACTTAATGACATTCAGTTAGTGTGATTGTAATTTTCAAGGTTATGAGGTGTTTTTTTGTAAACGTCGCAAATCTCATGGAGTTATTTGTAATTGCTCCATGGATTGAAAAAAGAACTCATAAGTTAGATTAAAAACTCACTATCTTGATTCGCTGTTGTGGCTTGATGGCGGCCGGAATGGGGATGGACACCTCTGTTCCACTGTTTTGATGTGTATTAGAGTCAGTCTCACGGCCGTTCCGGCCATATATCGACTGTTTCATTACAACGGAACTATTGTTTTTGTACAGAACAATTCTCTACCATTTAACAAGTACGCATTTTTGACGACTCACAACGCTTTTGCCATAGACGACGGAAAAACAAGACTTACATTCACAAATCAAGAAGACAGTATCACTCAACAACTAAATGTATGTATTAAACCACGTCTTATTACATCAATTTAGTACAAATAAAACTTACTTAATTATTTCATCCTGTTTGTTTCACAAAATGTTTGCCAATTTCTTATTTGTAGAATGGAGTTCGAGCCTTGATGCTTGATACATATCCCTTCAAAGGAGACATATGGTTGTGCCACTCTTTTGGAGGCGAATGCCACGACTTCACTGCATTTGTTAGTAATTTCTCAAAGACAATATTTTCTGCTAGTATACATTTTGTTATTGCCCTTACTACAAAAAACCCCATGAGATTTCAGAAATTACCAATGCCCCCGCTAAGGTTTCACTTTCTCTCACTGTCTCACAAACTTCACCAGTTGTTAATACCAAATATTCATTTAAAATGAAGGGTAATGTTGGTTTTTCAAAAACTAACCGTTTTCTTTTTTCTTTGAGCTCTTTCCAACATGAGCAACATGGTATTTTACCATCACTATTAGTTTTTCTGTTAGGCTTAAGATATCAGGGGGAGATGGTAATTTATGAAATCTCATGAAGGAATGAGTAGTTGGTAATTATCCCAAAAACAAATAAAAACTTTCTTTCACTGAAGTCATGTTTTCTTGTATTCCCATATGGCAATTCCATGTCTCGAATTTGGTTTACTTGTACGGTATTTGATACCTGTGTAGGACACTTTACTAGTGCAAAATGTGGAAAAAAAATTGTGTCGCCGTGCCCGAGTCATGTTATGTACTTGTATCATAGCTTGTGGCTACATATAATGTTCTTTTACTCATCAATATGTATGTTTTATGATCCAAAAATCGGATTAGGGACCTGCCATAGACAAATTGAGGGAAATCGAAGCTTTCTTGTCATCAAATCCTTCAGAAATCGTGACATTAATCTTGGAAGACTATGTTATGACACCAATGGCATTGACTAATGTATTTAAAGAAGCAGGGTTGATCAAGTATTGGTTTCCTTTGTCTAAAATGCCTAAAAATGGACAAGATTGGCCACTTGTTAGTGAAATGGTTGCCAATAATCAAAGGTTGCTCGTCTTTACTTCTATAAAATCAAAGGAAAGTAGTGAAGGGATTGCTTATCAATGGAATTACATGGTTGAAAATCAATGTAAGTGATCTCCTGCAGCCCCGCTTAAAAAAGAGGAAAATTACTAAAAACCCTCTGAGATTACCTAAAAGATCCAAAACACCACCGTAACCTTAAAACCTTATAAATACCTCCTGAAAAATAGGGGGGTAAATGTAATATTTCAGGGTGTTTTTCGCCTAAAAAGGGAAAATTATTTTAGGGGTGAATTACATTTGATATTCTAAAGTTTGGTTTATGTACAAATCGATTTCGTCTGCTTGAGAAATTACCATTTGTATAGTTAGAACTTAGATTAATGGTCTTTTTGTTGATCAGATGGTGATGATGGAATGAAAGCTGGAGATTGTTTCAATCGCGCAGAATCTTCACAGCTTAACGACACTAGTAAATCTCTGGTCCTCGTAAATTATTTCATGTCAGTTCCCATTAAATTGGTGACCTGTGTGCAGAACTCCGGCGTCCTTGCCGACATGCTTCAGACATGCCACGCCGCTGCTGGCGGCCGGTGGGCGAATTTTGTGGCCGTGGATTATTACAAGGTAATAAATACAATCTATACTATATTATATTTGAGGTTGTTAGATCCCTTAATTGAGCTTTTTAAAGTTTTTAAATTCTATTAAAAATTTGATACTTCCTACAAATTATTATTGAGAAAACATTTATCTTTAATTATCTCTAAATTGACATAATTGACTTTAATTATGAGATGAATATTTTCCTCAATTTATTTCCTAATTAACGTTACAATATGCGGTTCTTATGGAAATTAACTTTAATGATACAAGGAAATTAACATTAACCCTATAATACTTTATTGCCTATAATTTATTTGTTATATATATGTTTGCAACTATTAACCCTACAAACATTGCTTCTCTGATCTCTCTTTGGCCGCCTCTTCCCCAACCCCTCTCCGTTCGTCCATCTCTCTTTTTCTCTCATTATTTTGTTGTTTCACTTCTTTTTTTTTTTTTTTTCTCACTTCTAATCTTTTATAATATATTAATTTGTGTTGTTCATTGTTATTAATATTTATATTATATGTTTGTTTTTGAATTTTGTTAGTTTCATTACTATTTTCTATATTTTGTTATTCCAATTGATTGTTGGGTTTTGATTTATATATAATTTTAATATTTTATTTTAAAATATCTTATATTTTTTTTCAGTCTAGCATGATGTTTGGTTTATATTTTGAAAGAAATAGAATTTAATCTTAATATTTTATTTTAAAATATCTTATATTTTTTTCAGTATAGTATGATGTTTGGTTTATATTTTGAAAGAAATAGAATTTAATCTCTTGGAATGAAGAATTCATACTTGAAAAATGGGAGTCACCATAGATAGATTCAATAAAAATACATGATTTTTTTCAATTCATGTTTTGGTCGAGTATTTTATCTTAGGCAAATAATCAACCAACATGTAAGTCATGTTCATATTTTTTTTTCACTTGCACTTAAAGTAAATCTTATATAATTTTCCTTTTTTTTAAATTTTTTATCTCTATGAATTGAATTTCAATCATAATGTTTTGCAGATTTGGGATGGGATTATATATTTTTATGACTTGCTTCAATAGAAGTGGTATATGATTCATGACATACACTCATTTCAGATATACTTACTATTTACGCAATTTTAATATTTTTTTAATAAATGTGAGAGTATTGTAAGTGGCATTTATCATTTTCACTATATAAATATATATTTTTTCTTATATTAACTTTGATAGTATAATATTTAGAGAAAAAAAATATATTATCATCTCAATTATGGTCATTTTTATACTTTGTCATACCAACTTAAAAATTTTCAAATTACTATGTGAACTATTCTCCTATTTTTAATATGTCATCCAAACTAATTTTTCTAGACAATTTTAACATCGGAAGTAGTTCTTTTTTATTGTGTCTTTATATCTTTTATTTAAATCTATATATATAGAAAAAATTGATAGAACCCGAGCACTAATAAATTATATTGTGACCAATAAAGTTAATTTATTTCTTTATAAATTACATTAATTCCTATTTTCAATTCCTAACAGTAATACATATATATTTTCTAATTGGGTCAACAACAGTAATCATATTATCTGTATTAACTTTTTTTCCTGGATTATCCTAATGTAAGACATATTTTAAACTATTTATGGTGATAAATAGAGATGTTCGAAACCATTTCGACAATTAATTTGTCCATTCCCTATAAAAACATATGTTTTATTTACATGTTATAAGTTTGGTTGTAAGTATATTATGTTTATTTTTGTATAATTTTTTAAACATATTATATCCTTAAATAAAAGACGAAAAGACACCAAAAAAAATCTATTTCCAGTGTTAAAATAGCCGAAAAATTAGTTTGGATGGCATATTGCAAAGCAAAAAATAGTGTAGATGGCAATTTAAAAAATTTTAAGTTTTTATGGTGAAGTGTAAAAATAGTATATAATAGTTTGTTTTTTGGTTAGATGGTATATAATAGTTGAGATGGTAACATGTTTTTTTCTCTAATATTTAATTAAGTTTATAGTATGAAATTTGTTTTTTGAGGTATAATATCAACTATTTAAATTGATATTTGCTATATTACAATATTTTTAGTTCATTAAAAATATTCAATAAGAAAATATTTTAGATGTATTAAAATATAAAATAAGCAAACTTAATTGAATATCTATCTATGATTATCATTTCCATTATTAATTATTAAACTGAAATTCAAAGTATTTTTAGATAATATTTACTTTTTTTTTTAAATTTCGTGCATAGCACGGGTGTACGCTAGTTACTTTATGTAGATTATGGTTTGTTTTTTTGGTTAGACATACCATAAGGTTTAGAAAATTATAGAAACAAACCTTAAAATCAGGCTGAATATAAATTCTTGATTTTTGTCTAGTCATTCGACTAATATAATAAAAATTATTTGATAATTATCCTTTTTTTTTAATTATTTGATAAGTATGTTTGTTTAATTAGATAAATTTTGATGATATGATATCATAATTATCCTTTTTTTTATTATAATAAGTTATTGGTGTTTGATTTTAATTAGTTTTTTGTTGATAATTTTAGAGGAGTGAAGGAGGAGGAACATTTCAAGCTACGGATATTCTAAATGGGGAGCTATTGTGTGGATGCAATGATGTACATTCATGTATTGTAAGTAATTCTTTAATTTCAACAAAAATGAAAATCTTTGATCATGAAAAATAAATTAAATTTAGAAACTTTCATTTAAAAATTATGAAATTTGGGTCATTCTTTCTAAGATTTTATATTGGGCCTTTAACTAGGAATGATTCCAGTTGAAAATCGTAGTTCATGGGCTTTTTTGCCACTGCTTTGTTTTGTATCATATGTATTTTCTAAAGTTTATTTAATTAATTAATTAATTAATTATTATTATTATTATTATTATTATTTATTATCTGAAATTGACAGCATTTTGTTTAAATCCTCTGCAGGCAGGATCGAGCTGTGGTTCCACGTAACGGTGGTCATTAGAAACTAGAAAAGAGACTAATTTATGTAACGATTGGAAAAAGATAGAGATGGGAAGTTCGACAGAACGAAAAAGAAAAAGAATTTTATAATTTTGTTAAAAAAAATTGTTATTTATAAAAATCCTGTGAAAATAAAAAATAAGCACAGATTTGGGGAAATTATTTATTCACGGGATTTTTGGTACAACTTCTAAAAACGTAGGGTTTTTTCGTGCATGCATTTAGCTCATTTTCTTTCTTACAAAATTATAATGTGATCAATTATCAATTTTTCATTTTGAAAAATTCAAATCAGGAAAACCGGTTTCATTAATTTCTCAACGTGAAAAATTCAAGGACAGTGTGGAAACCGACATAATTAGGACAGAAAATTTAATCAAAATAAATATTTATGGCACATTGAATATAATTCAACATAATGTATTAATGTATTAATTCTCCAATTTATTATTCACTTAAAACGGTGATCATTCATAACGTACAATATATTACAACAACTCAACCGGCCTTAAGAAAATACGTAAAAGTTTAAGTTGCAATTAAAAACCAAAATAATTTAGATTATAAATTCAAAAAAAGTAAAAAGTAATTCAAGTTGCAAATAATTTTTTTTCTTAATGCATAAACTTTACTCTAAGAATGACAAGGATTGAATTTTAAAAAAAAAAAAAAAATTACGTTAAGAATAAAAAATTATAATAAATATTTTATTATTGTATCTTTTAAATTCTAATAAAATATTGAATAAATGATGAAGAGCATGGATTTATTAAAAAATAAAATAATATTCACATACGATATGTTAAATGATAAAAAAAGGTGTAAAGTAAATAAAATAAGAATAAGTTAATTACAGGAGAATAAAAAAAATAAGAATAAGTTACTAAGTAATTCTTTTAAGAGCTTGTTAATATTTCTTTTTCGATTTTAAATTAATAAAAGAAAACCTAAAAAAAGAAACAAAAACGAAGATCTCCGCAATAGGCAATAAAAATGGGTCACCACTTCTTTCACAACCATATCCCATATATATATCACACCAGCACATCCCTCTCCTTAGTCCTTTCCAAACACACATCACAGTCACACTTAACTAATCTCCTCCTCTTCCGCCGCCGTGATCCGCCATGACTACCGCTTCTCCGCCTCTGAAAGATGAGCTCGACATCGTGATTCCGACTATCAGAAACCTCGACTTCCTCGAGATGTGGAGGCCGTTTTTCCAGCCGTATCATCTGATCATCGTACAAGATGGCGATCCATCAAAGACGATCAAGGTCCCCGATGGTTTCGATTACGAGCTCTATAATCGTAATGACATTAACAAGATTTTGGGTCCAAGGGCTTCCTGCATTTCCTTCAAGGACTCGGCTTGTCGATGCTTTGGGTATATGGTCTCCAAGAAGAAGTATATCTTCACTATTGACGATGACTGCTTTGTAAGTATACTATATCATCAATGATTATATTCGTGAAAAAAATGAATATTTGGTCATATTTGTGAATTAATATGCATATTGCATGGTGTGATTCGTAGAGTATATATAAATTTCTTGCGGTTGTGTGATTGTTTTGGAATTTCGTCACATTCACAGTAGGAATCTCACTTTCGATCTCATATTTGCAACACGTGACGGATACAGTGATGCTTGTGTTTTCAGATTCCTTTGTTAGGACCGGAATTTGACGAAATTTGAGTTCTGTGACTAATAGTGAGACATTTTATATTTTATGGGATCAAATGTGATTCATTTCATAGTTGCATATAATAGCCACATCGAGCTTGTTTTATACTTAATACTTATATATTGAATGATGAAATAGGTTGCCAAAGACCCTTCCGAAAAGCAGATCGACGCCCTAGCGCAACATATCAAGAATTTGCTATGCCCATCTACACCACTTTTCTTCAACACATTGTACGATCCTTTCCGGGAGGGTGCGGATTTCGTGCGTGGCTACCCTTTCAGCCTTCGGGAGGGGGTGCCGACCGCTGTCTCCCACGGCCTGTGGCTCAACATCCCTGATTATGATGCTCCCACTCAGCTTGTCAAGCCTCGTGAGAGAAACAACACGTACGTCGTATTCATTTAAATCAAGTCTTCATTAGGGGTATAGTTTGAAATTGTCAATTTTAAACACATGACCATCGCTTCTCACCCTGATCTGATTTCAATTGTGGATTCCAATGATTGTTTTCTTTACTAAAGTTCTGTTTACTGTTTAACATTTTTCACTTTGCTGTGTGTGTTTTAGGTATGTCGATGCAGTTTTGACCATACCGAAGGGCACTCTATTCCCGATGTGCGGCATGAATTTGGCATTCGACCGCGATCTCATCGGCCCTGCTATGTACTTTGGGCTGATGGGAGATGGCCAGCCGATTGGTAGGTACGACGACATGTGGGCTGGCTGGTGCGTCAAGGTACAATGTTTCATATTCTTATCGAACTCCCCAATTAAGCAAATATACCCTCAAGTTTGAAAAATTGCAGAAACATACCCTGTTGGTAGAGAATTACTTGACAGGGTATGTTTCTGTAAATTTTCAAATCTCAAGGTATGTCTGCGTAATTAGATCATACATTATTACAAGGAGGACAACGTAATTAATTCATTTTGTTCAGGTCATCTGTGATCACTTGGGATTGGGAGTTAAAACTGGGCTTCCATACATATGGCACAGCAAAGCCAGCAACCCTTTTGTGAACCTTAAAAAGGAGTACAAAGGTATATTTTGGCAAGAAGAAATCATCCCTTTCTTCCAACAAGCAACACTTTCCAAAGATGCAACCACTGTCCAGAAATGTTACATTGAACTTGCTAAACAAGTTGAGGATAAGCTTGGAAAAGTTGATCCTTACTTTGTGAAGCTTGCTGATGCTATGGTCACATGGATTCAAGCTTGGGATGAGCTCAACCCTGCTAAGGCAGCCAAGTGAACAAGAAATTAGAAATTAGGTTTCTGAAATTACAATTAGATCCAATTTTTTTTGTGGCACAATCATGCTACGTTTCTTATAACACTCGCTGATATGCGCTACGTGTATGAGTAAATGTTATGAGAGGTATTGTATGATTGTGTTGCAGAAGGTTTGGATTGGATTGTTTAGGATTTTAAGGTTTTGTTGTTTTTGCATAATTTTGGGACTTGTTTGGATTCATGGAATGGATGGGTTTTTTTGTTTTGGACCATTTTGATGGGTTTTTATTTATATTGATTGTGAGTGAATTTGGGTTGTGTTTCTCTTGAAATTTTGTTTTTGGATCATATGTTGGAATGTAATATTTATAAATCCATATGTTGTTGTAAAACTGGAAAGGGAAAATGTTTCAAGCTATGGAAAAACAAAATCAAAACCTGAAAATAGAAGATAAATTAAAATAAAGAAACCCAAACAGACAACAAATTAAAAGCTAAAAATAAAAAATGAAAACAAAGAAACACAATAAACTAGAAGCTTAAAAAAGTGGCAAAAGGAACAAATTAAAAGATAAAAATGAAACAAAGAAACTCAAAAAATTAAAAGCTAAAAACAATGACAGAAGAAACTATGAAAACAGACACAAACACGGCAATATGGATTCTTTTTGATATTTTATATTAAAATAGTATCGGACACAGTTATAAATTAAAGGCTAAAACTTGAAACAAAAAATGGGAAAAACGAATTAAAAGCTAAAAATAATAAATGAAACAAAGAAACCCAACAGATTAAAAGCTAAAAAAAAATGACAAAACGACGCCGTTGCCGGGGATCGAACCCGGGTCACCCGCGTGACAGGCGGGAATACTTACCACTATACTACAACGACTTGGTTGTTAAGCTAGCTAATACATTTTTCATTACTTCGTTTTTATTAGCAAATACTCTATTAGTAGCTCGTTTTAATAAACAACCCCGCTAATCTTACATAAATCACGGTATACTATATTTATTTTGACCCGTAATAAATTCAAGTATTTTTCAATAGTTCTCTTAGATACAAATTTTATGATTTTATAAAATATTATTATACATTATTATATAACCTATTAATAAAAATTAAGAATTAATAAATATAACTAATAACGAGATGACCACTCAAACTCTACATGCCAGTATGCCACTATGATTTGGATTTTTTTTAAGAGTATAAGGTTAATTACGTCATGCACCCCAATCTTTAGTTATCTTTGCACTTTAGTACCCAACTTTTCAATTTTTATACTTAAGTGCCTAGTTTTTAATAATTAGTGTTTCACTTATAGTACCCAAATCAAAATCCGATAAAATCAATTGGAATATTATATTGGGTAACCACAAAAAAACTCTGTTAAAATCTGTTGGAATATTCATAATTCTCATTTTACTCCACAGTAAAATCTTGAAGTTGTCGGCTTTCAAAGGTTGAAGTTGTCCATTCGAGAGTAATTGATTTTGATTCAATATTTTATCCAGTGTTGTGTAGTTTTCTTTCATTCAGCTTTCTAATTTTAATAGCCTAATTTAATACATTCATGCAATTTAAGTGTTATAAAATTTACAATGAATTGTTCTTTTGATTGAAATTAATTTATTTACCTAAACATTGACAATTTTACCCTTTTAATGTCATAATAAAAGTGATACAAATTGTGTATTGATATTTATTTTAAATTTCAATATGATTTTTTATTTTTTAGTACGCTTTTAATATTTGAAGTTAGAACTTGTTTGTTGTCAACCAATTGACTTACACACGTCCTCCCAAGATGTCTTCAAATTGTTGGAAAAGAGATTATCCCCAGAGCCACCATTTTCCCACCAGAAGTTGCTCTAGAAGCAGTCAGGAGCTATAGCTGTTTCCACTCCAAAATGCACTTAAGCCAGCAAAAGCATTTAGATTTCTGCCAATTTCATAATGACAGGTCCCTAAACACCAGGAAAACTGATGTGAGGGGTGGGATCTGCCAATAGAAAAGAAAATCCAGAAATCGTTGGTTGTTAAGCTCCGTTTGGAGGGTCACTTTCTAATTGAAGTATATATTTGCAATACTATCAAAAACATATATATTCTCTCAAGACGAAACAAAACCAAACATTTATTCAACTTTAATATTTTATAAAAACTCAATTTGCCCACAAAAATTAATTTTTTGACCCGCTGATACCCAGTGACGTAGCCACCTTATAGTTAGAGGTTTCAATTGACCTCTCTGGCTTAAAAAATAACTCTTATTTATATATAAACTATGTAGAAAAATGTTTATTGTTTTGATTTTAAAAGGATAATTTTTTATTTTGACACCACTAAAAATTTCGTAAAATTGCATATGGATGGGGTCATAAGATAAAGATATAGGGATAGGGTAGATTCTTAACTTAAACTAAAACTATCATAAATAAGAATATATATAAAAATAAAAAAAATTATTTTGATAATAAATAATTAAATTTATAAATGTAGTTGATTTATTTGACTAAATCCAACTTTTCTCCTCCTGTAACTTAATTTATTAAGTAACTCAAACTTAACATAATTCTAGAAGTTCTTTGAACGTTTTAAGTTCTTTTAGAAGTTCTTTCAATGTTTTAAGTTCTTTGAACGTCGTTTTATGTTCTTATAGAATGATTTTGAGGATCTACCTACATTGTTGGATCAAATCAATAGATATTATCGATTTAAAAAAATTAAAATTATAAATAGAGATGTAAGTTTATTTGTGACTATCCAAAAATTAAGTAGTTAGAAGGTAAATACAAGTTTTAAAAAAATTATATGTGTGGTATGTTATACTTTAATTGACCACAGTGAAAAGAAATTTTAGTTACGCCACTGCGCTTAAATAAACTAAAAAGAAATACCCTTATTGTGAATAAATTTACAAAAACTAAACTAATAACCAAAAGTATAAATACGTACATAGATGTTGAGCTGGCGAACAAAGCTGGAGAAGTGGTTATGATTGAAATGGTTAGGAAGTATTTCCACAAAGAATTTGATGTCGTCCCAAATGATGAAGCTTTCGCCAGTCATACTCCATGAAATAAGAGAGTTCGAGTCTGGATAACTCACTTTGTTAAAGATCTTGATCAAGAAGGCAGGAGGTGCCCTCGTCCACCTTATCCCATTTCCACCATTGACACCACCACTGCGGCTAGCACCGCCGCCAGCACCACTGCTAAATGACAATCCGACAAGTGGTGTTCTCTTATTATTATCCACCACTTATAAGTTATATATGACTTAGCTATGCATGCAATATATAGGGGTTTGGGGCTAGATTGGTCCTACTTTGTATGCAGAAAGTTATAACTAATTTTTATTCTTTCACAAAATTAAAGGAAGATCAATGATTACAAGATTGTTTGTTAATTAATTGCTCTTCAGAATATATTCTCTTTTAGCTTTATTGATGGAGGATTAGTGGTATAAAAATGTACAAGTCATGTTGCGAAATTAATTAGTATCAAGAATAGAATTATTAATACAACTCTGCTAATCTTACCGACCGCTGTATGATTATGGGGTGTACGGCCCTCTTAAAACCACAAAACACACTGAAGGAGTTAGGAGTTGGGTCCACCACTTAAATATTTGGATTAATTGAAATTAAAATTAACCGAATACACTTTTAAGCAATATTTATTTTGACCCATAGTGAATATGTAGTTTTTACTATTCAAGTCATAATATTTCTTTTTACTTTATTTTTACTTGTTGAGATTGAGATCGAATTTGTACACATAAAAAAAACTAAATATTTTATTATCATAACTCGTAAATAATTACTCTTTTCTTTTCAAATATTCAATTACTATTATCATTATATTGTTTAATCATATTTTAAAGGGATAGTTACAATTACAACCCTTTGATTTAGAAAAAATCCAACAAGAATCCATCGACTATTGGAGATTATAGAGACATCCTCTCGACTATGGCAGCGTCTAAATATAGGTTTTGTCATTAGTTATTTTCTTATTTCCAAGTAGACGCTAACATTTTATTAACTGGACAACAACTTAATTATTTCCAATCAATTACTATAACAAAAATATTATGCGTAATTTAGTAATTTTGTAATTTTTCGTTAAGTTTTTTTAGGTTTCAGTTAGAATTAGGAAATTGTCCGTAATTTTTAATAGTGGAGGGAATGTTGTATTTATTTTTAAATTGAGGGTATAATTCCCATCTATTCTCTAATTTTGTATTAATATATTTATGTATAACCATATTTTATAAAACCATAGAATTTTTGTGTAATAGTGCTACTAAAACACAGTTGGATTTATGGGTAAAAACAAATAGTATTTAGAAGGTGTTACACTCCATACTTTTACCGCGACTATCACATCATATTTTTCCTTTAACAAAATACTATAGCCATGTTAACATTATTAAAAAGTATTTGTCACATCGTAAGTGCAACCACACCAAGTTTTGGTAATATTCAAAACAATATTAGACATATTTTTCTTTTACTCAAGTTTTTAAACAATTAAAGATAACAAATTTTTGCAACAAAATCTAGGTCCATTCTCAATAACATTAGTAGTTAAAAGTTAAAAACTAGAATGTCATCTAATAAATAACTGAAGATAGAAAGCCAAGCACAAGTCTACAAGCAGAGCATATAATCATGGTCTAACAGCGAAAAACTATACATTAAGAACCTAAAACCAGAAGAACGCTACTGCTCCATGATGATTTGTCGAAAAACAAAGACGAAACATATAAAGTGAAAGGTCAAAAATACCCCCAACAAGTTGAGAAAACACAAGCCTATTCACCTAAACTAGGGAAGGGTTCTTCTGTCTTATTACGTTTGCTTGGGGGCTCAAGAGCTTCTTCTTCTTCCCGGTTTTTAACAGCTTTGGCCACAGCTTCTTCACCAAGAAGAGAGACGTGCTTGTCTGTAATCTGACGACCTGCCCTCACCTTCGGCCCCCAATGCTTCTCGGGATTTGGAAGATATCTTGCAATCTTTTTGGCTTGTGATTTGCTAAGGGAAGTAGCAGCTCGTGCAAAATTAGCCTACGGAGTAACAAAGGGCAAATAAACTGTGAAGACTACGAAATATTTCATTGTGTTTTCAGGTAGTGATTGCAAACCCCATAAAGAGTACTTTTGTGTTTATTTATATTTTTCAGTGCTTTTGGGGTGTGTGGAAAACCAACTTCTGATTATTTCAAGCAGAAAGAAGCTAGAAGCTGGAAACACCAAAGGACCAAGTTTTAGCTTTAGCTTCTAACTTCTAGATTATTTTCATAAATAAGTGGAAGTTTCTTTAGAGTAACTAAAGTGCTTCTCAACTTTGTTATCCAAACTCTCAAACTAAATAAATTTTTTAGCTTTTCACTTCTTTTTTTCTGGGAACACTCGTCACTTTTACCACTACAACTTTAGCTTCTCCAAAAGCAAGAGTTATTGAAAACACCCACTTAATGTCAAATCTAAGAGGGTTGTAGTATCCCAAACCAATAAAGAAAATGAATTTTATCAAGATCAGTCATTTTACTATTGAAGACCTCATCTACGAGCTTAAATCATTAGAAGAGATTAGAGATACTAAATATTTAGTATATCTAACACGCACATGAATTTTTCGTTAATATATGGGATTCGAACCCAAAATCTGTGACTCTGATACTATATTGAATTATCTCATTTAAAAACTTAAGCTGATAGAATGGAGAAAATATAATTATTTAATACTTGTTAACAATATAATAACAATGGAAAAAATAAATAAATACCAGCAGAACAGGTTCTTTGGCAAGGATAATACTTCCAGCCTGATCGGATGGCTGAGCTTTCACAGGATGATTTTTAACCTGAAAACACAAATACCATCAACTATAAGTAAACTATGTCATTTTCATACAGAAGTGATACTAATTTCATAATATGGCCTAGTTTTGGTAATTCATATGCAATATAAAATATTGCCTTACCCAGCAGCGCATAATATCCCAAATCACATGTGTAGGAGCATCTGTTTTCAGGCCGAGAGGGTTTACATGAGTTCCTGATATTCTGTATCCTGCATTAATCACTGCAGAACGAAATAGAACTGCGGATGGAGAAGTGCATTTTAATGTGGCACTTAGATTGTGCAAACAGAAAAATAGAGGGACATCAAGTAATTCCTGCATAATATAAAGAAAGAATATGTAAGTATACAAACAACGGCCAGAAGTTAAAATTCTCCTTTTTGTAATTACTTTGTGTGGGTTTTTTTACATATACATCCCTTGCGGGATTGCATAATTACAACTCGAACCCACTTAGATGGAGAACTTACAAACCCTGCCCCTCTGAGTTTTGAAAAATTACAAATTACCCCACTCTGTTAGGGTTTAGGCGAATTTATGAGGCCTCAACTTAAGAATAAAAAAAGAAAAAAGAAAACGATTCAAGAATTTAATTTCGGAGTAAGATTTGTCTTTTCCTAATTTTTAAGTTGAGAGTAAAATGGTTGGTTAGATTTGTAATTTTTTTAAATTTAAGGGGGACGGTTTGTAGTTTTTCATCAAGGCGGGTCCGGGTTGTAATTATGCAATCTCCAGGGTAGTAGATGTATAAGACCCTACTGAGTGGAACCAAGATAAAACATAATATCCATTTATAATTATTTCGCTTATTTTAGAGTATCTTGCATAACATCTGAAAAGTGAAAAGTGAAAACCAACCATGAAAACTTAATTTAAAGGCTTGGTATTGAAAGGTGGCATACCTCTGAAACTGTAGTCAATACAGCAGAAATCTTATTGAAAGCAGGATATCGATCCTTCATAGACTTAATATCTGTCAGAATGGAAGTTACCCATTCTAGATCATGGATTGGAGCAGACCATATTGGCCCTCCCATAAAGTATTTCTTGCTGCAGTCAAAGCATTCTTGAGCAACAAGTGGACCAAATCCTGCTACGTATTTTACACTCTTACCCTGCAGATATTTTAAAATTTAAATTACAGAAGAAGAATAAAAGAAAACGAAAATTTAACCTCAGATATAATGTATGAGAAGTCTCAACACATGCAAAAGTTTCTCACTCTTACGCTGCAGATATTTTAAATTACAGAAGAAGAATAAAAACAAACAAAAGTTTAACCTCAGATATAATGTATTATTAAGATATGAGAAGTCTCAACACATGCAAAAGTGTACCTTGGCAACAGTCCTTCCAATTGGCTGAAGATGAAAAGAATCACAGCCAGTACATTGATAAACATATGAAAGCTTTAAAGGAGTGTTCTTCATTGCACTTGCAGAACTGCAGGACATTATCGATAAATCACACATTTAAATCTAAAAATGATGATCAAATATGAAACCTAAAAGTAGAAAAACTCACGTGTATATACGAACAAAAACTCGTATATAGAAATCCATCTTAATGGATAGCACAGGAACAATGTATCGCTTGTATCGGTTTGCATGGCTCTGTATTTCATGTGAATATTTTTGTCAGAAGTCGATAGATTCGATTAAATATAAGTTAAAGAATAAAAACAAGAAGAACTTCATGTACCTCAATACATGCAAGAAGGATTCTCAAAGCCATCTCATGGTGATATTTTCCTTTCAATGGATAAGAGCCATATCTGGTTTCAACAAGTAGAGCATTGAGTGGAAACTAATTTCTTTTAAAGTCAAAATAAACATTTCTCTACAAGTTGACTGGCAAAAAAATAACTCTCACTTGGAATGGCAGACTTCACTGTGGCCCCCACATAGATCTGCCATATCAGTCGCCGTGCACATTAATAAGCCTCCATCAACAACTGATTGAACAGCAGAGTCCAGGAAAACGGATGGTGAACCATAAGGGTCAAGATCGACCTGCAACAATATAATTCAGGGAATTCAGCAAAGAATAAACAATTCATGAGATTGAGATAACATACGCTATTAAAAAAACATACCACGTCAAATTCTTTGGGGTGTGTAAGCATGTAAACTCTAGCATCAGTAAGGTGAGACTCCACCTTTGAACATGCCACTGAACCATTAAATTTCAAGTTCCTCCTGCAAGCTTCAACACATGCTGCACATGTAATATGTGTGGGTATTAGCATTTCTGACAAGGATGATAACATTTTACAAACAATAAAAGAAAATTGAACTCTCCATTATCAACCACATCGGAACAAACAAAAACGGAAACAAAATCCTCACATGGAAGACCTCAAATTGTTTTGAAAACCCAAAAAAGTTAAGGGCCACTAGTAGCATACTATGAATATCACTATCATAAGAAACATGAAATTACATTTATCATTGTCCAATGCCACAACTTGACCAATTCCTTCTATTTCACGTGCATATCTTATAGCTCTGAGTCCAGAAGCCGATAGAGCCTGTCAAACCACACATAAAGCACTTCACAAAATCAATGATTTACGAAAAAATAAACACCACTATCATACTGAGGAAAAAAAATTGAAAGGGAAAAAGAAAAGGCAATACTAACAACATGAACACATATATAACCTCTAGAACCCGTGGCTGCTTCAATTCTCTCTGCCCTTTTCGTTCTTGGTTGGCAGCTTGATCTTCAGATATGCTGCAGGGTTCATCTTGTGATATCTCATGAGAGACATCAGATTTCCCATTTGATTTATGCCCATCCATTTCTGATTCAATAACACTTTCTGTCTCAACAGAAGGTTCCTCAGCAACCTTTGGCCCACGTTTCTGTCTCCTGGCCAGCATTTCTTCATGCTCTTGTTTCCGTTTCGATATAAACGTCCTCAAAACAGCAATAGACATGTCTCTATTATTAACCTACCAGAAATACATACTCAAAGCTCAGATTCATGATAACCGATCTAAAATCAGGAAATAATGGCAGCTTCCTCAAAATATCAAAAGCTTAGAACATCAATTAACTCCGAAATCCAAATAAATAAGATCAAACAACTCAATCGTGAAGCACTGCAAAGTACAAATCATTATTCAAGCAGCAAACAACAATCACTCAACGAATCATTTCTACGAACCCGGCTATCGTTATTGAACACTTCATTTTTCCTCTGCATAGATTCATAATAACCGTCACTGAAAACAGAAATAACGACAGTTTCCTCAAACAATCAAAATCATAGAACACCAATTAACTCCGAAATTCAAAAAATAAGCTCAAACAACTCAACAGGTGAAGAAGCACTACAGATCACTACTCAAGCAGCAAACAACAATCAACAACGAATCATTTCTCCGAACCTGACTACTGTTATAGAACACTTCATTTTTCCTCTGCATCAAAATCTCAGCCTCCCCTTCTCTGATCACAGCCAAATTACTCAAATCAAACTTCTCTTCCTCCCCAATTTTTACATCGGTGCCGTTCATCTCTTCAACAGCCGACATTTTCTCCGGCGCGATGGTGTCTGCAGCAGCGGTGTTAGAGTTAAGAAACGTAAGGAGAGTTGAGAAGAATAAGTTGACTTGAAAAGGACTTTGTTTTGTGCGGTTAAGGTTTACAGTTTCAAATACGAGGGAAAGCATTCACTTCTGAAATTGGGGAAGTTCAAAAAAACCCTATCAGAATATATATATATATATATATATATATTAACTGTCTCTATATATTTTGAATAAGAAATATTAGGCCCAATAAAATATTCATGGAATTTGACCCAAGGTTTGTGGGCTTCCTACTTAATTATTGGGCCTAATACATTTGTGGACTATCTTTATAATCCTTTAATAAATGTTATAACTATTATCAAAACAAATAATACCCTCTTAATTTTTATAAATATACTAGTTAATTTAGGCACCGCTCAATGCGCGGTGCCTAGGAACTGGAGTTGTGCCACACAGCTAAAGACTAAAGATATTACATTCAAATATCAATATATATAAAATAAAAAATCTCATATCTGATAGGAAGGAGAGTTCTAGCATGTTTAGGATATATATTATGTAAGACTTTAATTTTATAATCAAACAGGCCCAGTCCAAAATCGAAAAAGGCCCAATGTACTGGCCTGTTTCAAAATCGAGAAACTAAACAATAAAAAAAAAAAAGAAAAGTCCACAATTGTGGGCGAATAAACCCACCAAATAAAATAATGAATGTACCCTTAAACCAATCATGTACCAAAGAAATAATAAAAAATTAATTTATGGGCCAAAAAAAAATAAAAATCATGTACCAAAATTCAGGACCAAAAAACGGCGCCGTTAGTATGAGTTTTAACAATAAACGGCGTCGTTTTATAAAGGGTAGAGGCAAAAAAAATAAAAAAAAATTAGATAGTGGATGGACAAATTAATGAAGAAATGGATGAGCACTGTTCATTCTCTTTAGATGTTTATAAAGCAATAAAAATAAAAAGACAAACAAAGCTCACACCAGATGAAGCGGCGGCACAATTATTAACTGTGTTAATTGTCCAAAACGACGTCATTTTGGACAAGGATGAATAAAAAAAAGTAAAAAGCAAGCACGACACAATAAAATACTAATAATAAGTATAAGAAATGGTCCAATATTGCGTCGTATTGGTCATGCCTAGCAAAGAAACATTAAAAAACGATTAAAAAAACAACAAACAAATAACTTGGTTACCAGAAAATTCATAAACAATTCTAGCCAATGCACCACACTTGTATAACTCGTTTTTAACCTATGCGTTGCATCGAAAAATTAATTTATAATTATAAATTTAATATATTAATATTAATTACAGTTATATATTAACAACTTGAATATGTGTCACAAATTTAATAGAAAAATATATTTATAAAATATAAATTATTAAATAAATTGAATCATATTTTCTTATATAATTAATTTTTTTCTTTTTAAAAATTCAATCCTTCTTATTGCAAAGAGTCGAACCCCAAACCTCCATATCTGAAATAATATCTGGTGGCCACTGCGTCAAATTCCAATGGTTTTTCTTATATAATTATTAACAATACATATAAATAATTAACTCGTAATTTGAAACACAGACCAAAATAATTCTTTTTATAAAATAATCATGAATTATATATATGAAAAACTCATTTTAAATATATAAAATAGTAATATGATATGATTTTGTATCTGTAATAGATGAAATATAGTATTTGTAATAGAGGGAATATATAGTATTTGTAATAGAGGGAATATAGTATTTGTAATAGAGGGAATATATAGTATTTGTAATAGAGGGAATATATGTAATAGATGAAATATAGTATTTGTAATAGAGGGAATATATAGTATTTGTAATAGAGGGAATATAGTATTTGTAATAGAGGGAATATATAGTATTTGTAATAGAGGGAATATATATTCCCTCTATTACAAATACAAAACCATATCATATTACTATTTTATATATTTCAAATGAGTTTTTCATATATATAGTTCATGATTATTTTATAAAAAGAATTATTTTGGTCTGTGTTTCAAATTATGAGTTAATTATTTATATGTATTGTTAATAATATATAAGAAAAACCATTGGGATTTGACGCAGTGGCCACCAGATATTACTTTAGATATGGAGGTTTGGGGTTCGACTCCTTGCAATGACAAGGATTGAATTTTTAAAAAGAAAATAATTAATTATATAAAAAATATGATTCAATTTATTTAATTATATTTTATAAATAGATTTTTCTATTAAATTTTTGATACATATTCAAGTTGTTAATATATAACTGTAATTAATATTAATATATTAAATTTATAATTATAAATTAATTTTCCGATGCAATGCAGGGGTTAAAAGCTAGTATTGTTAATATTTTTGAATGGTAATTTTTCTATACCATGCTTTCATGTAAATTGAATATTATATCTAAATTATAAATAGTTTTAAGCTCCTCTTCAATCATATATATATTTTTTAACACTTAAATGTAAAGTTCATAATAATTTGCAAAGCTTATTAAAATTTACTTAAAATTATTTCTTGAATGAAAATTTCAATATCAATATTATATAAAATAGTTATATAATTCTATAATTAAATAGGAGTTACAATTCTTTTAATATAAACCAATATATGAAATATCAATTAAATATATATGTCATTTAAAAAAATAATAATTAATGAACTTAATTATAGAAATAATCTACATGGCAAAATTGACTAATTCTAACTAATCCATTTCATTAACACATAATCATGTTTCCTAAAACATCTCACTAATTCTTTTTCTTATATATATATATATATATATATATATATATATATATATATATATATATATATTAACACATAAATATAAAGTTCATAATGATTAGTAAATCTTATTAAATATTTACTTAAAATTATTTATTGATTGAAATTTTCAATATCAATATTATATAAAGTAGTTATATGATTTTATAATTAAATAGAGGTTACAAATTATTTAATATTAACAAATATATGGAATGTCAATTAAATATATATATGTAAGTTACAAAAATAATAATTAATGAACTTAATTATAGAAACAATCTACATGGCAAAATGGTCTAATTCTAACTAATCAATCTCATTAACATATAAGCATGTTTCCTAAAACATTCCACTTAATCATTTTCATATATATATATATATATATATATATATATATATATATATATATATATATATGATTCTATAATAATAGTATATAAATATTAATTTATTTACAAATTAAAACTTATGATAAAAAAAATTATTCTTAAAATTAAAATCCATTTTTCGTTAATGTAATTTTTTTTATTTTTGGTGCAATTTTTTATTAATGTAATTATGTTAATTAGCTTATAAAACATCTATTTACGAGTGAGTAAATAATATGTATTGTATGAATACATACATGATAAATAAAATACATTTCGATGTTCTAAGTATTAGGTTTTGGGTACTAAAACTGAAATTCAAGACCCCTCTTAATTTATAACTAATAAATATGGCACACTCGATACATATGCGATAAAAATTAAAATATTATTAATGATATATAAATTTAGATAGCATAAATTTATAAATACAAATAAAGTTTTTATTTATGATAATATTAATTATTTTCAATATATTTTAAAAAATTTATAACATGTTAAAAAGTAATTTTTATATTTAAAGAAGTATAAAATTTAAACTATTGAGAAATTTAATTAGGAAGAGAGAGGAAGAGGGGAGAAAAAAAAAAAAGAAGAGATGAAAAATAACGTGAAAAAGTGAATAGAAAAGAGAGAAAATTATTTTAATTAATTAATTATTAAATGAGAGTCTAAATTAAAAGGAGAGACCAAAAAATAATTACTCTAAGGTGAAGTTGCTTTATATAATAGTATTGATTTTGAACTTGAGTGAGTTACTAATTGTGTGATATTCAACTTAAGTCAAAATAGTGTTGATTTCAATAAATTGTAGTTCACCCTTGGTAAAATAAAATAACAAAAATAAAAAACAAGATGGTACTTTAATATTGAAGCGGTAAATCTCCTGAATTGATTTGAAATTATACTCTTAGAAGAATTTTGTTCCATTCTGTATTTTTCTGATTTTAAAAAAGTTTCAGCTAAATTCTTACTTCAAAACTGTGAATTTTACTTGCACGTACAAAATGAGATGGGTAAAAAAAATAAAAATTGCTCTATTTAGATGGTGATCAAAAGTCATTTGTGTCATTCTATTATATTAATACTTAATATAATATTATAAAATATTATAAGTATTTATATCAAAGTAAACAAATATTTATATATATAAGTATATAAAATATTATATTATATTAACATACTACACGAACAAAATTATTAAATACTAAACATGATATAAAAAACATGTATTGCTAACTTCGAAATATATCTGAAAATTATATTATTATTAAGAAAGTATTATAATTCTAGTGCTTAAATCTGTAATATATTTCCTCAACTAATTTCCTCTTTTTGTTTGTTCTTGTGCTTTTTCTGAAGCTATGTTTCGTCATAATTGGAAAATTCGCAAAATGGGACACTTGTTACTATCGAGCTAATTTTATATAAGAATTAAAATTCGCATAAATGTCCTGTAACTTTATTTTTTATAGTAATTTCTGGACTCTGACAGATTTAATTTCAATTTTCGCTCTGAATATCACGTGTGAAATTGAAATTGAATCCGCCGGAGTCCCAAAATTGCTAATAAAAAACAGTGAAATTGAAATATTGGAGATAAAACAATATCGTAAATTTGGCCAAATTAGAGGGCAAAAATGAGAATGCGCTAGCTATTTAGTGTCCTTAAATTGCAAACAGCTTGTACAAGTTATTTTCTCGATTTTGCAATTTGCTCAACCTCCCCCGAGGACTAATAGTTGAGGACGAAGATTCTAAGGAGGAGCATTAAAATTTTCAACGGTTGAGATCATATAATTTGTATGTTGTGTTTGAATCTCAATTGTTAAATTTGTACCCGCTTTTCTATGTTCTATAAACTTGTATGTAACTACTGAGAATGAATATATTTGACATAACGTAAATATTCCACCCGAAAATTTTATTTTAGTTCAAAACTTGGGCTAGCAAAGTCCGTGCTCAAAATAGTTGAATTTGAGCACGGACTTTGTCGTAAAAAAAAGAGAATGGATTCAAGGCTAGATCGGTTTGTGCTAAGCATATTAGACTGACTTTATTTTACACACCACCCTTTAGTATGCTTGGGGGAAAATCACCCAAGAAGTCCAAAATTTGATATAAATTGAAACTTGTGGTACTAAATCGAGAAAAGTTAAGTATAGTATTAAAATTAGAATCAAGTTAAATTATGATATTAAAAATGATATTAATCCTAACTTAACTTACATAAACGAAATAATTTTAAATGGTGAATGATTGATCCGTTATCATGCACTCCTTTCTTATTCACGACTCTCGTAATTAGTTCCTAAACGACTACTGTGAGAGTCTGTGGTCCAAAGTCAATAAAAAAAAAGATGTTCGTTAATAGTTAATTAGATTGTGACATTTTTTATTCTTTTTAGATTGTGACATTTGTTAAGGTGGAAGTTACGAAATTTCTTCGTTTTCGGTGGAATGGAAATTTCTTCTTTAAATCAACATGAGCTGCTTAGCTAGCCTCGGAGCAAGCAAAAATTGTACTTGTTCATCGATTTTTTCATCTCTGAATTTTCAAAACATGCACAATATGGGTAGTACTTGTCAGAGAATGCTGTTGGTCTTTATTTTCCTGCAGATTCAGGCAAACTTCTTAGCCTTTGCCCAGATCAGCTGTCTCAACAATGGAAACTACACGGGCAATACCAGCACATACAGGGTCAATCTCAACACCGCTTTATCCGATCTGTCGAGTAAATTGCATAGGAACACCACTATCGGATCCGACTACAATTCGACCAACCCACAAATTATTGTTTCCAACCACAGTTTGGTCGGGAAGTGGTCGGAAAATTTGGAAAATGGGCGAGAAAATATGTGGTCGGAAAGTAGTCGGTAATTTCACAATAAAAATCATATAAAGCTTTCCGACTACTTTTTTGGTCGGTTTGTGGTCGGAAATTTTCACAAAAAAATTACATAAACATTCCGACCACATACTTGGTCGGAATGTGGTCGGTAAATTTTGGAGATGGGCGGGAATGTTGGCGCCGAAATTACCGACCACTTAGATGGTCGGAAATTGGTTGGAAAATAAAATAAAAAATCAATCATAATTTCTGACCACACATAACGGTCGGTATTTGGTTGGAAACGTCCACCAAATATCATATAATAATTCCGACCACTTATCGTTGTAGGAATATGGTCGGAAGCTCACATAAAAAAAATCATATTAGTAGTCAGATTTTACAAAAAAAATAATTTAAAATATTCCGATCTTTTCTATTTAAATTGCCAAACATCATCTTGATATGATACGTTTTATATATATATATATATATATATATATATATATATATATAAAATAAGTACTTAGATGATAATATATGACTTTTATAAGTTCTTCATGTAATATGATCTATATAGTATGGTATAAACTTTAAATTACATAGAAGATATAATATAATTTATATAGAACTTATTTATGCAATATGATATAAATTAAATTTATTGCTACACGAAGATGGTCGGTAAACGGTCGGAAAGCGGTCGGAAATACTTGGAAAAAATTGAAGGTGGTCGGTATTCGGTCGGAAAGTGGTCGGAACATTAACATAAAAGTCATTTTTTCTATTTAAATTGTCATTTTTGTCATCCCAAAATTAAAAAAATCACATTTTATATTTCATAATCAAAGTATAGTGTTGCGACTACATCACTTAATTATATTATGATCTATAAGTCCTTCTTGATATGATACGTTATATTAGATGATATTATATGACTTTTATCATTTATTCATGTAATATGATCCATATAGTATACTTTATAAATCGTCTATATAGTATAAACTTTAAATTACGTAGAAGGTATAATATGACTTATATACAATTTATTTACGCAATATGATATAATTTAAAATTCATTGCTACAAGAAGGTGGTCAGTAAGTGGTTGGAAATACTTAAAAAAATATAATGTGGTCGGTAAGCGGTCGGAAAGTGGTCGAAAATACTTGAAAAATATTGAAGGTGGTTGGTATTCGGTCGGAAAGTGGTCGCTAATCACTACAAGAAATCACATTTTTTATTTTTATTGCCTAGATTGTCATCCAATTTTGTCACAATTAACTTATAAGACATTTATATGATATATTAAGACTCATAAATCATTTATATTATTGGTATGGTACAATTATAAAGACAGTATGTTCCATGATATAAGTTATTTATGTAATATGATCTATATGGTATAGTTTATAAAACATCAAGTAATATAAACTTAAAAGTACATAAAAGATATAATATGACGTATATACATAGAAACCTACTTAATACGATATAAATTATAAATTATTGCCATAAGATAGTCAGAATGTGGTTGGAATGTGGTCAGTATTTAGTCGGTATTTGCTTATAAAAATATAATGTGGTCGGTAATTAGTCGGAAAATAGTCGCTAATAATTGGGTAATTTTCATTAAACGTTTCCGACCACTAGTTGTGGTCGGAACCCCTAGTTGTGGTCGGAATGTGGGCGCTGATTCTCTTTAAAAGTTAAAGAAAGGTATTCCTGATCGGTAAATGGACTAAGCTACTAAAAAATGAAAAGGTTGTTCCGACCACTATAGTGGTCGGAAAACGGTCGCAAAGTTCTCTTAATTATTACAAAACCCTTTACCCTTCTCAACAAAATTCACGCGACTGACTTCTCCCAATTTCTTCACACGCCCAAAAAACCCTAAATCCTTCTCGTCGCCACCACTGCTCACCGGTCGTCGCCGACACTTCTCGCCCGTCGTCGCAGCCACTGCTCGCCCGTCGTCGCCACGACTTCTCGCCCGTCGTCGTCGCCTCCAGCTTCCACCACTGCTCGCCCGTTGACTCAGCCGCTGCTCAGTCCTCCTTGCAGCCGCTGCTCCGCTCATCCTCCGTCGTCTGAACCTAGGTTTCCACCAGGTAAAATTTTCGACTTCCTATTTTATCATTTAATGTTAAAGAGTTTAAGTCGCATTCCATCAGAAACAGAAATGGTGCTTCAATTCAATTGCATAAACGCTCTTACCCAAATTTCTCTGCTCTGCTCAATACTTACCAAGTACGCCCAAAATTTTCTCTCTCTAACGCACACAGATCGCTTACTAGAGTTTACACAGGTGCACACATTTTCCTGCTGTATCACAAATTCAGTGTTTCAAAGTGCTTAGGGTACTTCTTTTTTCTTGTAGATCAGTAGAAATGTCGAAGAGGGGCAAGAAGAGGGAGGACGATGAGCCACTCTCTGAAGGTGACGAGCCTCCGAAGAAGGCTTCGAAGCCTGATAGTGATTCCGATGACTCTGATACCATTGTTGTCTGCGAGGTAATTGTTGTAATTAATTATCTTTCTTTGTGGAAAAAGCTAAACCGTTAATTGGATAATTTTTACTGAATTTGTGATTTTTCTGGAGTATAGCTGTCGAAGAATCGGATAGTTTAGGTAAGTACGAATTCCCTAGCTAATTCCTATTTTATCATTTTTGGAAGTCTATGTTGTGACGTTGTTGTCGAAGTCTAAGCTGCTGCATCTCATTTCATGTCTTTTTGTCGTAGGGTTCTAGATCTGTGCTATTTTTTAATAATACAGAGTTTTGTTTGCAATTTTATTAAAGAGTAGAAATGTCATATTACAACCACTTAGACAAAAAAGTAATGAATTTCCAGTTGCATCTTCCGCGCGTGAATTCTCAACCACGATAACATGGTTCTCCAAGCTAATTAATTAAAAATATAGGATTTTCTTTGTGATATTACATATCCATCAGAAGCTGGTCAAGCAGGGCAAAAAAGCTCCAAAATTCATAAATTTATTTTTCTTGTATGTTCACTTGTATAAGACGTGTACCTCCAAGAGATGTTCACGAAATTATTATCTTTAAGCACTTGGTAAAGCTGGGGATGAGGTTAACACGCCTGAATCTGTGCAATATACTTTTAGCACCATCAGAGCTGCAACAAATGATTTTTCCGATGAGAACAAGTTGGGGCAAGGTGGATTTGGAGCTGTTTACAAGGTAATTTAATATATGATCATTTCTACGTCGTATATGAACAAAAAGTGATCTGATATGCAACAAACTAGTTATATTTAGTAAAAGTAAAACTAAAGTGCAGCTAATTACTTATAAATACTATTATGTACTTATGTTTTAATAACAGGGAGAACTTTCAAATGGTCAAGAAATAGCAGTCAAACGGTTATCTAGAAATTCCGGACAGGGTGATTTGGAATTTAAAAACGAGGTTCTTTTATTGGCAAGGCTCCAACATAGGAATCTAGTTAGACTATTGGGTTTCTGCCTAGAAGGAATCGAGAAGCTACTCGTGTATGAATTCGTTGCGAATGCAAGCTTAGATCTCTTTATATTTGGTAAGATATATATATTTTGATGTCACGTGCATATTTACATGCATGTTGTATCTGCAGATGGCTTCCACATATATTTAAGTGATGACTATAGATTAATTTTACCATGCCTTTCGGTGATTCCATATATATTTCACTTTAACTACTATACATGCACTTAATTTACTTGGAGATGTAAGTTTTATACTACTAATTAAGTAGACAACATATTGTTATGAATAAACAGCATACTACTAATTAAGTAGACAACATATTGTTATGAATAAACAGCATTACTTTGTATCACATACATATATTCAGACTATAAACATATGATCGATATGTCATGATGGCTAACCTGTAACTATAAATATATATTATATTGCAGTGGATATATGGCTCCAGAATACGCAATGCATGGACAATTTTCTGTTAAGTCAAATGTCTTTAGCTTTGGAGTGCTAGTCTTGGAAATCATTAGCAGTAAAAGAAACAATTGTTTCGAAATGGGGAGAATGTACAAGATCTCTTAAGTTTTGTAAGTACATATATATATATAATGAAAAAGCCAGCTGCCTGCATCCTCCATCCTCCAAGATCGATCTCTCAAATTGTTACATGCATGCTGCAGGTGTGGAAGAATTGGCTTGAAGAAACAATTACGAATGTGGTGGATCCATTAATCTTGAGGTCTAGTGATCCTATTAATCCTGCAGGTGCAGGTGGTTCCATGAGAGACATTTTGAGATGCATTCACATTGGTTTGTTATGCGTTCAAGAAAATGCAGGTGACAGGCCAACAATGGCTTCAATTGTTCTTATGCTCAGTAGTGTTTCCTTAACTCTGGCGCTACCTTCTGAGCCCGCATTTTATTTAGATAGTACTAGCTATCATCATTCAGATACTGATATTGTTCCAAATCCGATCATGGGGGGATCATACGACGACGACTCAAGAGACAACCTGCAGCTTGATCAGAACAAAGATTCATCAAAAAGTAATTACAATGCAGCTCATGATCAGTCTGATCGTTCATCCTGCAAGTCCAACAATGCTGCCTCCATAACTGAATTACATCCGCGATGATATATATATATATATATTTAAGTTCTAGCACAAATTAATACTCATGTAGACATCACATTAATTAGATGTTCTCTTTCTGCCAGCTTAATTTAATTAGTAATAATATAAGTGAAATATTAATCAATTTTGGAATGTTCCATTAATTTAAAGGTCATTAAAGAGATTTTGAGTTGAGAGAGCATGTTGAAATGAGGAGGAAAATATAAAAATTGGGTTAATATCACTTATATTGGTATTAAATTAAATTATATATGGCGAAAATGATATGCACATTGTCATTTGTGCTGCAGCAAGATTATTCTAGAAGCCTTTTTCTAGATATTATTATATTTGTATGTGATATGATCAAAAGATACAGCTTTTTTTATGGAATAATTGAGAAGTTTCTATGTACTTGCGGCTTTTCGTGCAGCTCTTTGGCGTTCATGGAGCCACTAAATATTAATTTAAAAACAAAATGATGCTAGCTTGTAATATTTTAAATATTTTTGGTTGGATAATTAATCTATATCAAATTCAAGATATTAGAAATAACTGCAAAATTGAAGATAAATTTACACTATAAATAGCTTCAAAAGTACTGTTTGCAAACTTTTTTTTTAAAAAAATAAATAAATTTAGCTTCTAGCTTAAAAAATATAAGAGATATATAAAGTGTTTTGTTACGCTGCTTGATTCGGTTTAGAATATGTGAAATAAGTTAACCTTCCCGATACCTCCCAAGGAAAATTTCGAATTGGATCCCAAAGAACGGACTACGAGGGTCAGCTACCCAGCTAACTCGGGTTGGGTTGACCCAGAAGTACAGTAAGAAGGAATGGAACCACTGGAGAGTCGTCTGCAGTTCACACTTGGGCAAAGACGACTGACTTTTTAGAAGCGGACTTATTCGAACTTTGGTCTATAAGTTATGATTTTCGACAATCAACTTTTGCCATTTTTTAGATTTTTTTTCGTATTATTCGAAAGTAAAAATGTCTCTTATATTTTATTCTGAAAAATGTAATTATAAAACTATATTAATATATAATAAATTTAAAATCAGAATGTTATGACGATACAGAAAATAATCTTTTTAAGGGACATACATACCAACTCAACGTGATCTCCTTTTGCCCCCACTCACTAAATCGTAGAACTCTATTATTAGTAAACCTTTTGAAATATTTAATTACGTTTATGCTAATTGCTACACGTCACAACCTATATATAGTTAATTAATTATTCACCTTAATTAATCATGTTTAACCAATAATTAAATGCCTCGACATTCCAAAAATACAGCTCTCCACGCGTCCATAAGCTGACTCATTGACCTCATCACTTAACTACACAGTTAGCTGTAAAATATCTACACTAATTGCATTCAAGAATCTTCTTAATGGTTAGAGAGGGAAAGAAACAAAAAATTAAATAATAAATGAAAAAAACTATTATTTTTGCTAAAATATGTTTAAATTATGAATAATATACACACATTTGTCTGATGCTAATTGGGTCATAACCAGTTTCTAAGAAGTATTTTAATAAGGAGTACCATATTTACCATATCAGTCTACGCAAATTAAACTTTACTGCTTTTTGAGAAGTTAAAAGTAGAAATTAATATAAACTCCATCAATTGAGCTAGAATGCATGCATGTATGGTGTTTGAAAAATTACAGAAATATAATATGATGAACTCTAACTATCATTATAGAAATTTAATGAAAAAAATACTTTAACGTTATGTTTATGATTTTTCTTACGTAATTATACTAAACTTTATGTAATTATCCATTATTATTATTTTAATATAGTGATGATCATAACGGTATTCAAACAAGGTCTACTTACGGAACTGCATATATCGAGGAATAACTGTTCCCTGGTAATATTTCATCGTACACACCAAAGATTTAGTAACACACACTTGTTTGATTCTCATTGGTTAAGAATCTAAACATCAAAAAACGCAGTAACACACGGCAGATTGTGCTTATTTCTGTATTAAAGAACGAAGATTCAGTGTTTTCAGTCAGGTTTAGTGTTAATGACATCAGCTAATTATTTACTAATTAATATCTTAAAGGGTGAGTGAAGGCGACAAGGCTGAGGATATATATAACGGGGAGATTGCTTGTAAATTTTTCTGTCATACAAACTGGAGACAACACAAATTAACAGTAGAAAATTGAGTTAATTATACATAAAATTTGAAGATTTTTTGTTTCTTCTTTTAAGTGTACTGAGGAAAAAGAAATGGCGAGCTGCTGGGAAATTTGTGAGCAAGGTTGGAGAAAAGGGCCTTGGACTCCTCAAGAAGATAAGATGCTTATTGAATATGTTAGCCAAAATGGTGAAGGAAGATGGAGCTCTGTGTCTAAGTGTACAGGTATTGATCAATTTATTTGAATTTTATATATATATATATATATATATATATATATATATATATATATATATATATATATATATATATATGTATGGTTTAGAACCCAAGAAAACAGCCAAATAACGATCGCCCGGAGTTTTCCCATGCGGTATAACATATATCGAAATATCGATCAATTTCCGACCATTTTTTTGGAAATATCAAGGGCATTTTTCTTGTAGTGTTTGATGTGGTGCATGTTTTGAAATTGTTTTTCTTTTTTGGTGAAATTATAATCTGCAGGTTTGAATAGAAGTGGGAAAAGTTGCAGGCTAAGATGGGTGAATTACCTAAGGCCAGGCTTGAAAAAAGGCCATTTAACACCTCAAGAAGAAGGAATCATTATAGAGCTTCATGCCCTCTGGGGAAACAAGTAATAATATATAATATGTTATATTTTTTAATCTTTTTTATAAACTAAAATTCATTTTATAATCATATACTTATGTATATTTTTTGTGCAGATGGTCCACTATTGCGAGATACTTGCCTGGAAGGACAGACAACGAGATCAAAAACTACTGGAGAACTCATTTCAAGAAAAGATCATCATCATCATCAACAGCAGCAGCAGCAGCAGCAAACCCTAATAATAATTCCAACAAGAAGAGAAGATTAGATATGTTCCAAACGCAGAAAGAAGAAAATCATGATAACATTAATATTAATGATAATCAAGAAGGGGAAATCCTGTTTTCGAGCAAGGATAATCATGATCATCAGTTAATCCTGCAGCCTGTGGATTATGATCAGGATAACTTATCCTGGTTTGATTACAATTTTCCAGTGGATTACTGCATGTGGGATGGATTATGGAATCTGCAGCAGGATAATAGTTGCACGAAAATGGGAGTTGAAAATCAAGCCGATTATGTGGGGAATGGACGCTATATTTTCTAAGGCAATGTGAAGCCAATGCAAGAAGGTGGGAGAAATGGCTTTGTTATTATAACTAATTACGATTGTAATTTGATTATTGATTTGGAAAATATTGCTGTACTTGTTGGATTATTGATTAAGATTTCGAATAATAGAAGGATTCTTAATTAACTTGTTGTATTAGTAGTAAAGAAAACAATTTTCTATTTTTTTTTCCTTATGTTTAGTGTTCTTAGAAAAAATAAAGGGGTGATATTAAATTAACACAAATTTGAGGGATGAGATAAAACATAATTAAGGGTGAAATCACAATTAATTGGGGGTGGATGAGATAAAAAAAATATATAGGGGTAGAAATGATATCACAATTAATCGGGGACTGGATGGGATAAAAATTTATCAGGGGGCGAAAACGAAATCAGAATTAGGGGTAGAAATCGAATTAAAACTAATTCAGGAGGGGCGAGAAAAATAAAAAAATAAATGGCCCATGCAGGTCTCGAACCTGCGACCTTCGCGTTATTAGCACGACGCTCTAACCAACTGAGCTAATGGGCCGCTGATGTTAATTTCTAAACTTAAATTATAATATTATTTATTGTTTCATAAGTTCTATAATTATTTTCTGTGGTTTCATGGATAAGGTAATGATTAATGAATAGTGATATAAAATAGTGGTTTTTGGAGCTGAAAATATCAAAAGTAGAGATAAAAAATGTTTGAACACATTACAGCAAGTGAAATAGCAGGCTATGCAGTGGGAGCTCTACTGCTGTCCGCCACCATTTCTGCCACCAAAGTCGATGCTTTCGTTTCTTCTTCCCAACGCAGGTAATCTAACCCACCAATCCTTTTCTCATTTCCTCCGCGTTTCACTTGTGGGTTCATAATTTTGGGTCAAGATTACGTTTTTATAGAATATTAATATGTAAAGTTTCCAATTTTTAAGGGATGAAATTTCAGAATTTACTTGTACAATACAAATTTGAGTTGGACAAATTAGAGCATGGGCTATGAGATCAAGAATTACAGAGTACTAAATGCAGTTAATCTAATTAAGCAACCCTTTCTCAATTCCTCCATATTTTACCTGTGGGTTCTTAATTCTGCAACAAGATTAGATTTTTATGGACTATGACATGTAATTTTCCATTTTGGAGTTGGATTAAGAACATGGGCAATGAGATAAAGAAATAATTTACACATCCCCAATCCCTCCACGTTTTTTTTTTTTTTTTTCTTTTTTTTTTTGGTAAAACTCCATGTTTTACTTGTGGGTTATTAATCTTGGGCCAAGATTAGATTTTTATGGATTATAGCATAATATTTCAAATTTTTGAAGAAATTATTTGAATAATACAAATTTGGGATGAAAAAAGAACATAGGCTATGAGCTTTAATTTTATCCAATTCTTCACTTGCAAACAGTTCTTTGGGAATGTGCAAAAAATGTGGTGACTTGAAGATGATAGCATGCTCCAAGTGTAAGGGTGCTGGATTGATTAAAGAAGGAGGACCGTTCAATTTAATCCCCATTGTTGATGATAGTAAAGCTTTTGGTTTGAAAACTAAGCAATCATCTGCTTCCTGCAACTATTGTAGAGCAAGAGGCCATTTCTCTTGCCCTGAGTGCTCTAAAGCTACCTAAATCTTGAGCCTTTTTAGGTCATGGAAAACATTAGTTGGTGATGTTTCTTAACTTGGTTTGTATAATTTGGCTATATTTATGAACTATTTAGCTTGGATGAATCAAATTTGTAATTCTTGATTCATTTGTGTTCCAGGCCTATTCTATTTGGATTGAGGGATTTGAATTTGTCGGAGGATTTGAAATTCTCCCTTGTTTGGATGTAGTGAATTTGTGGAAGGATTTTAAGTCCATCTTCCAAAACTCACCCTTATTTGACAAAGGGCATTAGGTCACAGAGCTAGATTTGAACTTGGAAGTAATGAACTTCTCATCAATAGAAGACAAAGGCAATCTCTATGGGGCATTTCATCAAACGGGTGAAGTGACTCAATTTAAGTAACTGTTTTGCATCAAAGTTCCTTCAACTTAGAAGATCAAATATGAATAAAGGACATATAGTAAAGATTTACCATTAATTAGCTAACAGAGGCAAAAGTAAATGGCAACACAAAAGATAGAAGAAAATATGAGAGACAGAGAGTCAGAGATGGACTGAATTCAAATACATCAAAAATAAATCCCGCAATTTATTTGGGCTGTGAATTTGAAAGTCCGCAATTCAAATGGGCCCTAAATGAATTTTCGACATATAAATCTTAAAAAAAAAAAAAAAAGATTGAATAAAGGATGGTCGGTTAATAACTCTTTGGCATTACACATTTAACTATATACGCACAAAATTGAATCCAATTAATATAGTTTTGGATCATAAAAGTGATATATAAGGGAGAAAAATATGTGGTAGATTAGCGGCCTCTAATAAGACCTCTGCAGTACTCCATACGTGATTCCATCGGTCGCCTCGTAGTATATATATGTTCATTAATTACATTAATGGGCTTCTTTGAGGGATTCCTTTTCTTTTGCGTATCCTTTTGTATTGTATTTGTTCAGAATTGTTCGCCGGAGATTGAACACGCTTCCTTTTAGGACTCTTTGTCTGTACCGTCTCTGTTTTTTCTTCTATTTTAGGACAACTCTTTGTCGTCACTGTTTCTATGTTTTCTTCTATTTGAAGGCTCTGTCCTGAACTGATCGTTGCCACCTACAACAAAATCAAATCATATAATTAAATTATATAGTTAAAATAAAGAATTCAAGATTAAGGGAAAAAAACATATATATAATTAGTACTGATTTATAAGGCTACATACCTTGCAAGCAATAGAACAAAACCCGTAATCGATATCCTTGAGTTTCCTTCGGCATGTCTCGCACTTGGGAATGTCGTGTTTCTTCTCCGAACACGCTTTCTCGTTGGGTTTCAAGTACACGACATTCTTGTGATTGATTGAATATTCTTGAATGTGAGAAGTATCCATGAACCTTGATATGATACTCGTCTCGATTGCAGCCCGACGAGAAGCTATGCAAACCTAGTGATCGACAGACAAAATCAACAACAAACAACGTTAAAATTACATTAAAAAAAATGCAAGAAAACGAATTTCTTGATCAAGAAACAGAACTACTAATTTCTAATTACTTGCAGAACTGGATGATCATGGTCGTGGTTTATGGACTCGGTTTTCCAGCAGATTTCGCAGACGGGGTTTCCCCGACACGACCCACAAAATACAGTAAGATATTTGCATGGATGTTTAATGCATTTGTATTTCGTCTGATCTTCATAGAATGGGATACTCAGCCATTGTTGCAGCCATGATGGTGGTGTTGTTAAACCCAGAGTCATTCTGATGAAAACCTAGAATTTTTGATGGAGCGGTGATCAATAATTTTTTTTCACTGAAAATTTTGATGAGAAGGTGATTATGATTTAAGAAATAAAAATATGTATTATATATATATATATATAGGTGTGGAGACTTCTAACAGGAAGGATCAGATATTATTTATTTCCTAGTAGGAATAGGATATATGGTAAGTATTGATTTTGTTTTTGGACCCATATCAAATTTCTGAACTGTAAATAAGAGACCAATCAAGTTTAATTAGACTTCTTTTAATTAAGTATATATATATATATATATATAGGAACTATGGATGAGGAAACTAGCTAGATCTTATACCCTGATTTGATATAGATTTGTATTGTACACGTACAAGTTGAACACATGAGATGAGATAGTGTTGATCACTATAATTAACTAAGTAGAGTTACGGAATTAAGTTGATTAATTGTGGGCCCAATTACTTAATTACTTAGTACGTGGGCTTAAATGGCCCAACTCTTCGATGACAGTAACTAATTAAAATTGGGCTTCAGCAGACAAACACGCCCACAATTAAGTAAACCAATCAGAGTCACACATCCATGTTGTTTAATTAAGCAATATACTCATACATATGAAAATTTAAAATTAAGTATTTAATTAAGTTTTAAAATATTTAAATATTTGGTCTCACTTTGTCCCCACCTGAATTTCCTAATATATTAATTATTATAGTGTTAGTGAGAATATTCTCCAAGACTTAGTGAAAGTTTTGCAGATTTTCCATCAATGGTAGGGATTCTTTCAAGGGGCAAATCGGTCAATTTCAACTCTTGAGTATTTTGGAATATTTATATATTAATCCCTCATTTTAAAAAAAATTACCATGTAGTCCCTTAGGTTTTCAAAGTTCAATTTAAAAATAAAAAAAGAAACATTTTCATGGAGTAGTATCTACATATATAATTAAGTAATTATATGCAGTACAAAAATTAGAATATCATAAAATAAAGCATTATTTTTTAAATTGTCTGTAGCTAGCTTCAATATCTAGGTAGCGAGATAAGGTGGGATCTTGTGATATTTTATTATTATATAGTATATATTATGAGTGATTCATGGAATACGTACACATTGAAATAATTTAAAAAATAAACAAAATGATCAAAAGTTGTTAATTTTTTATATCCCCAATAAATTTGATCACTCTTGTTTCTGGTCCCCAATTTTAAAGCAAAGTCTTGGTAAAAACTAAAATAGTTTAAGAATATTTAGACCATTCATTTTTTGTACTACGCCCTACATAATCAATGGTCATGGTTGGTCCCCATTCATGGTTCTAATAGTACTCTTTTCTTTTTAATTATTGTTTTATATATATTTATAAGTGAAATATCACAAAATTCAAGCATTATTTGGACCACTTAGGAACAAAAACAATTAATTAGGTTTAAAAGCTCAAGTAATTAATTGTACGAAAAATATTACACATATATTTACCAAAAACAAAAATAAAATACTATTTTTGTGATTCTTTTCATACAAATAAAGGGAATGGACCACCCATGCAATTCTATCTAACATGCAATTTCATCAAACACGCTTAAGTTGTAATTACCAAAAAAAAGGGAAAAAACGAAACACACTTACTAATAAGTAAACTAGCTCCTGAGGGCGGTATTAGGATTTTTTTGTTTAGGGGAATGAACTCATATTATATATAAAAAAATTAATTTATTTTTATATAGAGGGGGCGAAATCTTATATTATATATAAAAAATAGATTTACCAATAAATTATTAGTAGGAAGAGATTTATACGTTAATGCTCCGATCTGGATTGTCTCTTATTAATAGATTTTTAAAATAAAAAAATATTGGAATAATTAAATTTACACTCCCCCAACTTAAGAAAAAATATAGCAAGATGACAAACTCTCTAACCCCTAATTAATGGAAATTCAAAAACTTAACAAAAATATACCAAATTACCATTTAATCTTTAACAAGCGTTAAATTTAGAATGGGATAGTTACACTTACAACCCATTGACTTCGAAATTTTTTTTTGCTGACATAAGTCCTAATGCTAGCAAGATGACAAACTCTCTAACCCCTAATTAATGGAAATTCAAAAACTTAACAAAAATATACCAAATTACCATTTAACCTTTAACAAGCGGTAAATTTAGAATGGGATAGTTACACTTACAACCCATTGACTTCGAAATTTTTTTTTGCTGACATAAGTCCTAATGCTAGCAAGATGACAAACTCTCTAACCCCTAATTAATGGAAATTCAAAAACTTAACAAAAATATACCAAATTACCGTTTAACCTTTAACAAGCGTTAAATTTAGAATGGGATAGTTACACTTACAACCCATTGACTTCGAAATTTTTTTTTGCTGACATAAGTCCTATTGCTAGCAAGATGACAAACTCTCTAACCCCTAATTAATGGAAATTCAAAAACTTAACAAAAATATACCAAATTACCATTTAACCTTTAACAAGCGTTAAATTTAGAATGGGATAGTTACACTTACAACCCATTGACTTCGAAATTTTTTTTTGCTGACATAAGTCCTAATGCTAACGGCATGACCTAATAAGTATTAATTGAGGGGATGATTCTGTAATTACTCCTAAATCCAGGGGCGTATGTGTAATTATCTAAAAATAAAAGGAAGTGAAGTGAAGTTGACCATGATAAGACAAGAGGAAACAGATCTGAGTAAGAATTAGCTGCGTCGGCATACGGCTGCAAAAACCAATACAAATTACAAAGTAATATTGGAATTCCCATAAAATATAAATAAATCATATTGAATTATGACCCTACTTTGTTTATATTAACGTTGTACGAATTGTTCAGCTCCTGTGGCTCAAAACCAGACACTTACGAATACATCAATTGCCCAATCACAACTCGACAACGCACACCCAACCCCAACCCCACCCCACTCAATACGATTATATGCCCTCGTATATATTTGTACATACAGATTATATTTATATATATAGATATAGATATGTTTGTAATAATATAGTAACTTATCCAAAGAAAGAACCTTTGCTCTTTAAGGATTATAAACATTAAACCCCATTCTCTTTTTGCTTCCGAAGTAGAAATCACCGCATGATCAAATGCCAAAGAACCCACGAAAAAAACATTGTACTATTTCTATTTTATTGGCTATTAATGCGTGTCTGTGTGTAAGGGAGCACAAATGAGAACCACATTCCAAAAGAACTTTAGGGTTTTCTCAGTTTCTAGCTTGTAATTCTTGATCTTCTCAAAAAAAAAAAAGAGGAAAGATTTGATTTTGTTTGAGGATATGGGTCGAGGTAAGGTTCAGTTGAAGCGGATCGAAAACAAGATTAGCAGACAAGTGACTTTTTCGAAGAGAAGGTCTGGTTTGCTTAAAAAAGCTAATGAGATCTCAGTGCTATGTGATGCTGAAGTTGCTTTGATTGTTTTTTCTACCAAAGGAAAGCTCTTTGAGTACTCTACTGATTCCAGGTATTTTTAATTAACTTTAATTGTTTTTGGACAGAAACCCTTTTCAGGAAATTGAGGATTAATTGTTAGGATTTTTAAAAAATGGAAGCCCATTTCAAAAAAAGATTAGCTTTTTATTTATCTTGAATAGGTAGGATCAAATGTGTGTGTGTGTGCGTGTGTGTGTTTGAGTGTATTTCTTCTTGCTGAACAAGGAATTTTGAAGTCTTTTTCAGCATCCTCAGTTCGTGAAAATGGTAATACACACACTCAGACACACAGTAGCATCGGTTTGTCATGAAAAAATGCTACCCTTTTGGCACTTTCTTAAATTTAGATGTACTTTGATTATGATCAATATATATTCGATCCCCTTTTGTGTGTGTGTACGGATGTGTCTCTTCTTCTGTGTTGTCATTGTCTGATTTGTTTGAAGCTTGATTTTATGCTATATGTGTGCAGATGTTGTGTCTTTATACCTGAGAAATCATCAGTATATGATCAATTAATCATATTTGTTAAGGTTTCTTAAAACATTTTGATAAGGAAAGAATCATGTAGAATTATTGGTCATGATATAAAGACATCAAATATATAAATAAAGATTGAATTTTTACAGTACATTCAAATATGTATTTAACCTTAAGGTTTATTGTTATGTATATCTTTATTTTTTGATGGCTTAAGATTTATTACATGACTAACTTACTGAGTACCTATTTTACCTTGTCTGAAAATAGGATCTTATAGTCCAGATCCTTTGTTTTTCACAATTTTTTTCAACTGATCATGTGTCCAATCCCCAATGCAGGCATGCAGTTATATATGCACAGTTACATACAGTTCATATGATGTCATTATCTGATTTTGATAGATATTTAATTTTGTTATAAAAAAATTTAAATTATGCATGATGATTTTATAATTTTATTTTATTTATTGTATTATCTACATATATACATTTATCAAATGATTATAATGTGTATATTTGTTCACACCATATGAAGTTTTTTTCATTAGTTTGTAATGCATACTTCTATCTTATACTTAAAAATCTATCATAGATACTTAGCAAGAGTACTGCTTAGGGTACTTGAAAAACCGGTCATGTGTGAGTTATATGATGCGTTCTGGTGAAAACTCGTGCAATATATAATTTCCTTACACTACGTTTGGTTCTAGGATTTTATGGCGGAAAAGAAAAGAAACTGCAGAGAAAAAGTATAACTAATTCAATTTTTGATAGCTAAAAGAATTTGAGAAATAATCATAGAAATGATAAATATGGTCTCAATATATGATTTTTTCTTTCTTTTGCAGCATGGAAAATATTATTGAAAAGTATGAGAGACAATCACGTCCGGATAAAAATCTTACAACAGATTCCAGCTCCAAGGTATTTGTCTTGGCATATTTATTTGTCTTAATTTCTCAAATCCTGATTGTCTTTAATGTTTTGGCTGTATTTATAGGGAAATTTTTGCGTTGATCATCCAAAAGTTCTCATGGCTCGAATTGAACTTTTACAAAGAAACTTAAGGTACCATCATGGTTACTTGAACTTGCAAATCATTCGCAGGGTTAATTAATTGCATTTGTCCACCATAGAATTTGTTAAACTACAAGTTGTCTTCCACTTTATATTAATACTAGTTAAGATTCCAGGCACGAGTTCTCATTTATTAATCAAGCAAATTTTTATTTAATAGTTTACTAAGTAAGTTATTAATATATGGATTTTTTAGAATTTATTTAATTAATTTGTTACTTTGAGAAATAAAAAATAGTTCCAATTTGTTGTAAAATTTTAAAATTATTTATTTTAATTTGAATGATATTATCATATTTCTTTTATATTTATCTTTTAATAATTTATTTTTATTATTTATCAAGATATTTTAGGACTAGCTCCTATATGTAGACAATAAAATATAAATAATAATTTAATTTGAATTAGATTTGTAACTAATCTAACTATATAAAATCTTTTATTTTTTTGGATAAATATGAAAATAATAATAGTTTCAATTACATGGCAAAATATAATTCGCTATCCACGTGTACGGTAGACAACAAAAATATAAATAATAATTTAATTTGAATTTGATTTGTATATAACCTATCTAACAAAATCTTTTATTCTTTTGGATAAATATGAAAATAATAACAGTTTCAATTACATGGCAAAATAGAATTCATTGAGACTATCCATGTGTACGCTTAGGTGGATAGCCTCAAGGTTTCTGAAGAATGTAATTTAGATTATACTTGTATCCTATAAGAGTTTCATAATTATGAAAACCACCTATATTTTTGGTTCTGTCAAAATTTTAATGGAATATTCTACATTTTTTAATGGAATATTTTGACGGAACCCTAAAAATGGATATTTTTATAATTATAAAACTCTTATGGAGTGTAAGTATAATATTTTAACTAAAAGCGTCACGACTTATAGTTTATCAAACACCTTTCAGGTTCTAATATAATTAACCCATTACTTAGCATTTTTCTTGTTTTGCCATCAAATTGATGCATAAAGTACTTCAAATACAGTATGGAGTTATGTTAAGTATACTCCAAATATTATTATCATCATTATTGATTACTAGAGTGAATTACATCTGATTACCTTAAAGGTTTGACGTATGTAAAAATTAAATTTTTGTTTAAAAAGTTACTATATAGTCTCTAATTGACTGATTAAATATTCTAAAAGTACCCTAACGTAGGGTTTTAACTAAGGGTTGTTCGAGACTATTTTCGGAAAATTTACATATATATATTAGGGACTACATGATAATTTCTTATATATGAGGAATCTGTTCATGAATATACCGAACTTACCCAGATGTAGGGTACCTCTATAATTATTAGGGAAAATTACAAGAAGACTCCAAAAGGGTTGGTTAAATTACAACTCATGATCCTTTTAATCAAATAATTACAGTTACACCCCACACAAAATTGAATAATTATAAAATATACCCAAGTATTAGGGTTCCGTTATTAATTAACGCAATATTCCCTTTTTATTTTAAAAAATATACTTGGATCTCAAAAGAGTTCATGATATTACAAATAATAGCCAAGTGAAATTTAAGAGCAATCCATGGTATTAAAAAATAAGGGTATTTTTGGTATTTACTATTTATTTTTTATGATGTCATCCAATACGTAATGAAATGAAACTCTAATATTTTGATGTATTTTGTAATTATTCAATTTCATGTGTAGTAAAACTGTAATTATTTGAATAAAAAGGTTATGAATTATAATTTAGCAAACTCATTTGTGATCAAAGTGTAATTTTCTCATCATTATTATTATTATTACTTGAAAATTGGTAGTACTTCTAAATTGTAACTATTTTCATAAAAATAGAAAGTAGCTATTCCAAAATACTAACTAAAAGGGTATAATCATACAAAAATGGGAAAAGAATAGTTCACTTAATTAAGCTTTACTTTTACAAATCAAACATGTTTTATGTTATACATGATTTGTGAAAATTCAGAAAAGTTTCTAGAATTTTGAGAAAACAAAATTCTATATATTGTTCTTATAGGAATTTCACAGGAGAAGATTTGGATCCTCTTAGCTTGAGAGAGCTCCAAAGTTTGCAGCAACAACTCGATGCTGCTTTGAGGCGAATAAGAACAAGAAAAGTAAGTAAATAAATAAAAGCTCCCTATATTAATATATGACATTTTATAAAGGATGATTACATTTATACCCCTTGACTTAGGAAAAAATACATCAATACCCCATCAACTAGTAGAAATTATAGACACCCCTCAACTATGGTTTCTTTTATACTTAGGTCCTGCCATGAGTATTTTCTTGTTTTCAAGTAAACGCTAACGTTTTATTGACTAAACAACAGTTCAATCACTTTGCTTATTCCACGTATATCAAACACTATAACAAAAATGTTATGGGTAATTTAGTTATTTTACATTTTTTCGTTAAGTTTTTTAGGTTTTCGTTAGGATTAGAGAATCTATCTGTAATTTTTAATAGTTGAATGGGTCTTGCTGTATTTACCCCTAAATCGAGGGGGTGTAAGTGTAATTATCCCTTTTATAAATGTGAAATTCATCATTTTTTTTGGTTGAAAATTCATAGTTTTTTATGCTTAAACAAACAACATTAATGCAGAACCAACTTATGATGGAGGCCATTTCTCAACTTCAGAAAAAGGTAAATGTTATATAAAATCCTAAGTTTCCCTTTAAACTAATTTTGTTTATCAGATTATTGGAGTAGTAGTGAGAATAAGGTCTGAGTCTGACTTGTGCATGAAAGTTCAGTTTGTTGATTATTTCGATTTCATATATGTTACATATGTGGTGAAGAGCTAGGTTTACAGAAATTATTTTCCTGTAATTACATAAACATATCCCCAGAAAAAAACACGTTCGCGTTATGTTATTGATTTTTCTGTTAAATAATAAAAATAAAATCAGACTTTAACGAGTGGATGTCCCGAATATATTTTACGGTCATTTCCTCACAAGGCATGTTGTTTCTCATTTGTGACAGGAGAGATCATTGCAGGACCAGAACAACTCATTAGCAAAGAAGGTGAAATATATTTTACTGTGATTTCTTTTGGTTTAATTACATTGGGACCTCAAGAAAGTTGGCTAACTACAAGTCATAATCTTTTTAGTCAAAATATTACACTTATACCCATGCAAGTTTTGTAATTACAAAAAATACTAAATTTTCAGGCTTTTTTTTTACTGAACCCCATTGGGGTCTAAATAGTTTGTAATTGATTGTGCAATATGATATTTGGGAATTAAATAGGTAAAAGAAAGAGAGAAGGAGGAGCAAGAGGGCTTAGCTCAAACTTCATTGGCATTCATGTTTCCTCATCCTCCTACAGATCATATGCATGCAACAACTTCCCAAGCAATTTGGTAATATTCTTGTATTATATTTATTACTTTTGAATATCAATATTTCGACAAAGTTTCGGAAAATGGCATTTTCTTTCTCATTAATGATTTAATGTGATCATATTTAGAAATTAACCAACTCAGGAAGGTGCAGCCTATAAATAATAATTTAAATTAATTTGTATTTTGCAGTGGCAGTTCCCATCAGCCACCGGCCGGAGCTGAAGAAGACGACTTCCGAGCTTCCAACACCCTCATTCCTCCTTGGCTCCTCCGCCGCTTCTGAGTCAATATTAAATAGAAATTTATTGGCATATTTTGCTCAACTAATTAATTAGAGTACTGTAATAATTATGATTTGACTTACAAAAAAACATATTTATATATATATATATATATATATATATATATATATAAAATCTAGGACCACGTTGAATAAGCTCCTCTTAGGCTCTTACTAATATTTATGTATATAAAATTTGTATGAACTTTTATATTTTTATTTTTGTTAGTATATATGCCTTATAAGTTAGTGTGCTAAAATTATTATATGGCGATATTTACGCTGATCTTTTTTCATTTTTATTTTATTAGATTGGCAATTGTCCTTATCTTTGCTACTTGAGTTAATGCATGCATGTCGAAAGTTGGTTTAATTTACTAATAATTTTTTTTTTTTATAAAACTGTTTTTGAAATTTGAGATGTTAATTTGTCAGTTATTTGACAATATATTTGATTTACTTATTATAAATTTAAATAAGAAATAATTACACTCGCATACCAAATGTGGTTTTGTTACTAACATGGTTTGGCGCACTCTCCGGAAAGTCCTCGTATTGCACCATTATCCCCCATTTCCTTACCTTACCCAAAAAAACATGTTTTGGCGGAAACAGGCTTACAAGTGTGGGATTTCCATCGACATGGCCGGCTGCTTTGCAGGGGAACATTACATGAATTGCAAGATCATGCATACCAAGCACCGCAAAGCTTTTTCATGTTTTCAACTACTTTACTGATGGTTTTTTCTTTTGTTGTAGATACGAAAGTAAGGGGAGGGTTGAGCGCAACATATATTGTCGCGAGCAATCCATACTAAACTCGATCGGGTAGTTTTTGCTATTATTAATTGACAGATAATACGGTACATATTCTCGTGGTTTCAGTTGATGATATTGTACAAAAGGTCATGATCTTGAACCGGTATCATCTTATGTGGACCTCAATGGTGAATTGCCTTGACTCATCGGACAACAAGCAGATGGCCTTGGAGGATAACGAGAAGAAACTCCAAGGCTTCGTTCTCTTTTGCTGTGAGACGAGTGTGAATTATAAGAAGCACGGATCCAATTTAGTGAGTGCAAAACTTGTGTCCCGAAGGCGAATGACCCATGTCTTTAGAATGATATTTGATGTGTATTGGAACTATTTTTGCTTCTTGCTTCTTGTGTTTTTGCATTTGGTGGACGTTTTTGAGCCCCTGTTGATGTATTTTGTGGATTTCCCAATTTTGTTTGATTAATACATGAGGTGGGGACCTATTTATCTCCACGATCCATGGACCGGTTATTGGTTTAAAAAAAATAAAAAGAAAAAATTACACTCAGCATACCTTAAAGTGTTAGTTAAATATAAGGTTGAAAAATTACAGAAACATACATTGTCAAAAAATAAAATAAAATTAGTTACATTTGTTGAGTGATTGGACAGATCTCGAAGACATTCATTAGATAAAAAAAAATTATTTTTATAATTCAACATTAAAATCAGGAACATAATATTAAAGTGGTCCGATCCAGATAGACCTATGTAAATGAGCTTAATAACAAAAAAAAAAAAAAAAAACATAACATGAAAGTACCATTTTCCATTAGGGTTCTCTAACGGTAGTCATAGTTTAGAATATGTTTCTATAATTTTCCAAACTTTCGGATACTTCTTAAAATTATTGTGTCATGTCTTGTCGTGTCAGATATGTCGTTTCGGATACCCATATCTGACACTCTGTAGTAGGGGTGTTCATCCGGTCAAAACCGAACCGAACCGGTGGTGGTTCGGTTCGGTTTGATTAACCGAAATTTCGGTTCCCCAAAAATGAAAACAAACGCCGATCCATAGTAGATTCGGTTTGGTTCGGTTTTAACCGAAAAAGTTCGGTTCGGTTCGGTTTCAGTGAAAACCGTAAAACCCGGCTTATGTTAGAAAAAAAAAAAAAGAAAACTTAAACCACCATACGAATATACTTGAGAGTTGAGAACAACCAAATGGGCTCCGCCTCCATTCTTGCAATGCATGAATATACATATTTCCATCAATTTCTCACGAAACACAACATATAAAAGCTAAAATTCTGAGAACCCATCAACTACTGATAACAGAGATCTAATAATTCCATGAAGGCAGTTCAAGACTCAAGTGGGAGAGAGATTTGCGAGTCAAAGTCTGAGTAAGAGACTCAAGATTGGAATTTGAAATGAGAGAAATGAATTAATTAATGCTTGGGCCGTGGACAACTACCAGAAAGAGAGTAATGGATTAATGCTCGGGCCTTGGGAGGCGGATAGTTAGCAGGCTGCAGGTTTAATTAGGGTTAGGGAGTTTAATTATTTTCCTTTGTTTCTCGGTTCGGTTTTAACCGGTTAACCATCGATTTTAAACCGAAAAAACCGAAAACCGAAAACTGAAAAATATATATATTGCAAACCAAAACCGAACCAAACACCAACCGGTTTGGATCGGTTCGGCCAGTTTCAATTCGATTTTTCGATTTTCGATTTTTTTTGCACACCCCTACTCTTTAGTTATAAATGTTTAAAAAGATCCGTATCACTGTCTCAGTGAAACTTATCCATTTCAAATAATTTATGCCTCTAAATCATTTTATTATTATAAAAATGATGGGATTTTTTCTTTTTTTTTCTGCTTTTGAGTTTTATAGGCATTTATGCTAACATGAATTCACAAACATTTACAGTAAGAATGTTTAAGTGTACTTTTGTAATTACAACAGTATTAGCTAGCAACTACGAACTTTTTCCTTGTTTACACCTATGAGACTACATTCTAAATTTGATACAATTACAACAAATTTACATTGTTTTTCTTTTTCCTTTATTGAGGAAAATTCAATAATAAAATATATGAACCCTAATTAACAAGCAACTTCACCTTCATCATAGATACAATCTCCACCATTGCGCAAATGCTCCCTGCGCAATTGAAAGACAAATATGAAGTGTTCATCTTCGAAATCAAGACCTCTCATTAAGTTTGTATCGTGCTGAAAATCAAATCAATTTATTACCTTAATCTTTCACAGAGGCGAGCTAATGCGTCGGATCCGATCCTCAAAGCAACATCCTGAATAAGTGCTGCATTTGACATAGTAACACTGTCCGCAAGCGTAAACTCACACAATTCCTTCAACGAACACGCATCTGTCAATACTGCCGAGTGGCCACCTCCGGCAGCCAACTTCCTAACTTCCCCAACACACCTATAAAGAAAACAAATTTACCATCAAATTGTTGATAAAATATAAACTAGAACATTTTGCATTTAGTACTCCTAAATTTGGTGAAATTACAAACAAACCCCTGAGATTTCATGATTCGTGTAAAATTTGTGAAAATTGTGGCAAAGGACTCTGACCTGCGTCAGGTTTTAAACTGCATTGACTCCAAATCGATGGAATACAAGAGGAAAGGCGCTTCGAATAGTGCAAACATAATTGAAATTTGGGAAAGATTTTCCATGAATAATGAAACCTAATAGGTGTTTTTATAATTTTTTAAATAAGACGAACAAATTTATAATTACACAAAAATTCAGGGGTAGTAGATGTAATCTGCCTAAAAATATAATAATTTTAAGGGCGGATCAGTTTGGGGTACCCTAAACTTATAGGTGAATTACAAACCTGATATCTCTAGGTCAAGAAATTACTATATAGTGTCTTTAAGTTTAGGGGTACCCTAAACTTAAGTTTTCAATAAATGTGTAATCTTCCAAAAGTATCCCCACTTAAAGTTGCAGTTGGGGGTATTTTTGGAAGATTTACACATTTATCGAGATTTTAAGGACTATATGGTAATTTCTGAAACTAGAGGGATCGATCTTTAATTTTACTTAACTCCAAGGATAGCAAATATATATCGCTCTAATTTTGAAGTAATTACAGCTTTCCTCATCTTACCAATCAACAGGCGAAGGATACCACGCGTAAGTAGACTTCTCGTTAGCAGCCTGACCGTAGCTATTGTAACCCCACCCATGGATCCTCCCATCTGTAGTGTATACGAGCGTGTGAGAATGCCCGCACGCCACGAGCCGCACGCCGGTGGGGACTACCAAGACAGGGATCATTCGAAGCATCATTTGATCGTTAAATTCGGACCCCATATTCGGCTTGCAAGACAAGAATATGTTGTGGGGCCCGAGCCCCAATTGTCCGTTTTGGCCCCAACCCCAAGCATATAGAGCTCCTTTATCTGTTAAAGAGCATGTGTGAAGGCCGCCACATGCGACGTCCTTCATAAAAATCCCATCTAGGGCAACTACACGTCGAGGCAGTAGTTCTTTGTCACCAGATTGGAGCGAGCAATGACCTAGTTGTCCCTTGCTCCCAAGTCCCCAAGTATAGCTGGGATCGTGTAATCGTGTGGAAATAAGCACCGAAGAAAGGCAATAAGAGAAATTAAAATATTTTCGAGATTAAAATATTCCCAAGTCCCCAAGTTTAAATTATGAAGGCGGTCCAATTTTATAAGAGAAATTAAAATATTTTCGAGATGTGACTTGTAACAGGCTAACAACTTAACTTTCAGATGAGGCAGTCATTCAACATAGCTAGCATGATAAGTTATTTCAAACAAGAGATATTTAGTTCAATTCTCATTACTGCCATTTACAAAGTGGAGATTCACGTCCAAGGTTGAACAGAAAATAATGTCCATCCGCACAGGCTGGAAATATTAAATATTAAGTATTCTTTTTTTTTAATAGGTTAAGCTTTCAGATAAGTTGCATGTACGTCTGACACCTATGTCTCATATTTGACATAGAGAAATATTAAACTTTTATGAAAACAAGTGAATATTGACTCTGTAGTTGTAATGAGCAAGAAACCAATATTATCAAAAGAATGTTGACCTGTGGCAATTGCTGCGCTAGAGATTTCTGCAAGTTCTACAATTAATTTATCCCTACATTCATCAAGCTTGAAAAAGAAATGTGCTTGTTAAATTAATACTTACACGTCGCCTTTCTCTGAGATAGCTGCAGTGTGGTATTCACCACATGAAACCTTCACGATCTTCACAAACTCGGGTGCTTCGTCGAGAAACCTAGCATATCCGTTAATTACACGAGCTCCTTGAAGTCCTTCGCATGTAATACCTCTACCAAGCTGACCACACTCATTGTACCCTGATTTTCAACATCCAGAAAAGAATTCTAATTAAAAACACAATTAATTAATATAAATAAAAGAACTGTTTATATAGTATAATTCCATTCAAGAATTACATATTTACCCCATGCCTGTAGCAATCCATCCTCTGATAGAGCAACTGCATGAACAGCACCACAAGAAACTTGGATAACAACCTTAAATGAGTGAAACGTATATATAAGAAAAGAGAATTAGCTTATGGCAATACAACAAAACAATAATGCACTATGATGTAAATATATAAGTGTGAGAAATATTATTCTTGAAAGTTTTATAGTGTAACTAATACCGTGTTCGCAGTGAAGGCTCCCGCAAACAGCCGCGGATAATTAGAACCCTGTGAAAATAAAAAAGTGAATCTCTGAAACAAATATTATTTAGTCATATATGTAAAAACGAAATATAACTATACATTACAACAAAATTGAAATATGTTTACAATTTTGTATAGGGTGAATTACATCTACGACTCTTGAAGTTTGTTGTAATTATAATTTAGTCCCTATTATTTTCAGAAATTACAAAAAACTCCCTGACATTTCATTTTATTACAAAAAACTCCTTGAAACTATACAGCATAAAGAGAAAAAATGCACTTAATCAGCCAATTTGAGGGAGCTTTTGTGTAATTTCTAAAAATAGAGGGACTAAATTGTAATTTTCTAAAACATCAGGGGGTAATAAACGTAATTCGCCCTTTTGTATAACCTGATTCTGTCCCCAAACCCATAGTCTCTTTGTGGGCAAAGATCCATCATTTTCGCGTGGTTCTGCTATAGCTGCAGTGCAATGCGCTCCACACGACACAGATATCACAAATTCAGACTTCAATTGCTTCACTTTCTTTGGATATTTTCTACCATTTTCAGTCCCATCTCCGAGCTGTCCATACTCATTTCCCCCTGTATATATAGACATATCAAAAAACATTGATGAATTAACCACGTAGGAACTATAAATCCTCATCCTCTCAGAGACGGGGTTAGAAATTTTGATGTAAGGGATGAGATTAAATTTTTATAAAATATAGAAAGTATTTTTCACATTATCAGGGTCAAATATCACGTTAAATTCACTGGAAAAAAATAAAAAAAAAAATTATTGTATGGTTCAAATATCAATTCATACATAATGAAAATTCTATTAAATAGTGATTCAGTGAATGAAATTTCTAACTCCGCCACTATCAATATTCTGAAAATTAATAATAAATTCTTGCAAAATATATCTATTATACTTATGGACACTCACCATGCTCGAGTTTGAATCGAAAAAAGATTGATTTTTTTACGAAATATAGATTGAAAAACTATGCAAAATTACAACAATGAGCATAACATAACAGAAAAGATAATACAAAAATTTGAGATCACATGAATATCTGATGCACAAAATCAGCAAATTTAAGCACTTTTAGTTACCCGAAAATAATTAATTAAGGTAATCCTCCATCAAAGGCATTCTTTCCTTTAAAATAAAGAAGTCAAATGCAATCTTCAAACACGGAAAAATGCCATCAAAAAGCAATTAGAAAACAGAGCAGTTTAGCTTTCGAATAAAGGAAAAATAAAGGCGAAGTATATACCCCATGTGAAGAGCGACCCATCGGAAGAAACAGCGGCGGTATGCTCGCCGCCGCAGGCAATGTCAAGCCACCGTGAATTTCCGCCGCGGGAGGCGGGGCAACCGAAGAGGTCCGGCGGCAGCCGCCGTGGAATCCGCAAATTCCACTCTTTGCACCTCCGACCCGTTTGGCCGGAATAATTGTAACCCCAAACGTAGATTGCGCTCTTTGTCGGAAAACTTTCCGGCTTAGTTTCCCCAAATATTTCGTCAATCTCCATTTCTGTTTCTTCAACAACGACGTCTGGTTTCTTGACGATTAAATGTCGGAAAAATTAACATGAGATTGAATTCAAGCATTGAATAAAGCAAATATTCATTGAATGTGGCGGTTGAGAGAAAGGAAGTAGAAATAATTTTACCTTCGAAAGAATTAAGGTTGATTTTCTTGGAAAAATTTAATCTCGTCGGAGTTCCGAAGAGCTCGGGAGAAAATAGTTTCTATGATGTAAATTTATATGAAATCGAGTGAAGAAATTACCGAAGTAACCCAACTTAAAAGATTTTTTATTTAGGAAGTTGGTATACATTTTTGGGAAAAATATTGAGAAACCCCTAAATTAATTTTTTATATCCAAAAAGTCCATCAAATTATTTTTCAATCTTGAGAACCCATTCCATCAATTTTTTATTTAGAAAAACTCAATCCTTAATTTTAATTATTTTTAGTTGTTCGAGCTCGAATATCATAAATTTTAACAATTTGATGTCCAATTTCGAACTCGAGACAATTAATATTATATTTATAATTATATGTAAAAATTCGTGAATCTTCGAATAAGAATGATTTGATTTGAGTTGGTCTCCAAATGCTTATGAACAAGCTTAATTCGTTTATTTGTTTTAATTAAATTGGTTTATTTGATTCATGAACAAGCTCGATTCGTTTTATTTATGTAACCAACTTTAACTATTATAAAGTTGTTTGAGACCAAAGGAAAGGAAAAAGAGAAAGAAAAGAAAAAAAAAATCTTCTACTTGATTTGACTTTGTTGCCCTTGAAATGTGATTTTATTTTTGAAAAAAAAATAATAAAATTGTTTGATTAATCAAAGTGGCCGGCTGCTGATCGTTTTAAAATACCTTTGAATTTGAATATATTACAGAAATAAAAACGCGTTTTTCCCATTTCTGTAAACGACATATAGAGTTAAAATATTATTCTATTCGAGCAAGTCAACAAACTTTTATAAACTCCAAGAAGTAGGTAAATGAACTGAGCTGCTCATATGCGTTTGAATTATCTTCAGAGTTTCCAGATTCCTCGAAGTTCCAGGTCAGATTTTACCTTAAGAAGCTATTACTTTGCTGAATTTAATGAAATCTGTTTGTAGAAAATATTGTGTGATCTTGAATCGTGATCCTTTTACTGTTGTTTGGTTTTTGGCTTTTCATTTTGTTGGATCCTATGATTGACTTTTATTACTTGAATCAATGAAATAGACAAAACCGTCTCAGGATTGATGTTTTACTTCATGAATTTCACAAAAATAATGTAATCTGTTGATTTCTCGACTCTCTGAGAATGTTTTGTTATGATTGTTTTTTACTGTATGGTAATAAAGTTTGAAGATGTGCATTGTATTATTGAAATTTGATACAAAGATTGATTCTTGGTGCAAAAATAAATAAATTGGTCTGACAAAATGATTCTGAATGAGTGTTATATGCCTGAAATTTAAGAGAAATGAGAGCTATTTTGTCATTTATGACAAAATTTTAAGATTATATGTGTGTGTGTGTGTGTGTGTAAATAGCTTATATAGACTTAAGGAAGCTCAGTTCTTTCAGCAAGTTTTTCTTTTTAAGTTGCTTTCCAGCAAAAGCTGCTTTTCTTTAAGCTTTTGCTATTATTAGTTTATAATTAAAATTTCTCTGTGATTGTTTCAGACATATCTCCATGGCCTCAATGAGTAGCAATAGCGCAAAGAAACTTATTCAAATTGATGTGAGTGCTGATACAGTTTGTCCATGGTGCTTTGTGGGGAAGAAAAATTTGGACAAAGCTATAGCTTCGTCCGAGGATAAATATAATTTCGAGGTTTGAAAATTAATATTCTTATTTTCTCCAAAACTTTATTTTACCATATAATCAATTTGTGTGAATCAATCTCTACATATTCAGATCAAATGGCATCCATATATGCTTAATCCTTCTGCTCCTAAAGAAGGCGTTGTTAAGAAGGATTTTTACCTGGAAAAATTCGGCCCCCGAGCTGTACAAATGGAATCGCGAATGTCAGAGGTTTTAAATTTTAATTGTTTAATCTTGGCCTGTGCCTCTTGTCTGATTTGTTCATGTTGGTCTGTACAATCGTTAATTGCATATTTCATTTATCTTTTTGCAGATTTTTAAGGGTCTTGGGATGGATTACGACATGTTGGGGCTCACGTAAGTTATAGTTTGACAATAAAATTGAATTTGCAAAAATATTATTGCCTTGGCGAAACAAAAAAAAAAAAAAACAATTCTGTTGTGGTTGCAAGCGCTTTTTTGAAGTGCTTATCTTAGAGATTTTAGGAAATGGTAGTAAAAGTTTGGAGTAATTGAAATAAAAACAGCTAAAAGTTGGGTAGAGTCGCTCTTAATTCTGTTTTTGTTTTGAAAAAAGTTGAAGCATGCACTCCAAACTCTTTTTCAGTTATTGAATAAAAGACTTGTTTGCAAAAACTTCTGTTTTTTTTGAGAAGTTGAAGGTGGAAATAGTTGGGAGTGTTTGGAGAAAAATGTACAAGAACACTACCAATTAATAGAAAAGAACCTAGAAGCTCTAAAAACCACCCCGCAAGATGTTTCTAGCTTCTAGCTTATTCCAGCTTATTTTAATCAAAAGCAGCAAAACAAAACATTATCTTTCAGCTTTTCTTAAGCTAAAAGCACTTTTTTCTAAAATTTGCGAACATCCTAAAAGTGAAAAGCTCAAAAGTACTTATTTTAAGTTTCTAATGATATGGTTTATCTTGTTATGCAGGGGAAATACATTGGACAGTCATAGATTAATCTACTTTGCTGGAACTCAAGGGGTTGATAAGCAGCATAAACTCTTTGAAGAGTTGGCGCTTGGATACTTCACACAGGGAAAATACCTAGGTGACAGGTAGTAAATTTAAGTCAATAGTTGGTTTATAAAATAGATTGTATATGTTTTTCGTTTTAGGGCTTACATCTACAACCCCTGAAGTTAGGTGGAGTTACAAAGTGATCCCTCTAATTTGAAAATTTATCCTATAGTCCTTGATGTTTTCAATAAATGTGTAAATCTTCCATCACTTTTATTGAAAACATCAAGGACTATAGGATAAATTTTCAAACTAGAGGGATCGATTTATATATACACCAAAATTTGAGGTCGTCAGATGTAATTCGCCCTTCCTCATATTAGAAACTTAAAATTGTCCCAAAAATCACAATTTCTTCTATAGATGTTTCTAAATTATATTGTTGGAGGGATTAACAAAATCTATCCTTTGTCTCTTGAAGAGAATTCCTTGTGGAATGTGCTAAAAAGGTTGGAGTTGAAGGAGCAGCCGAGTTTCTTGAGAATCCGGACAACGGGATGAAGGAGGTAAATTTTCCACGAAAACAACTTTGACATGAATTGGTTATCTAAGAATGAATGCTTTTTACATGGTTAATTGCAAAAGCGTCTGCCTTTGGAGAAGCTAAAGTTGTAAGAAGTTGGAATAGTAAAAGTTATGAGTGTTTAGATATAAAAGCACTTAGAAGCTGAAGAAAAGCACCATTCAAGGTGTTTTTAGCAAATCAAAACATTTCCTTTCGACTTTTCTTAAAGTTAAAAGTAGAAAATCACTTTTTTAAGAGTTTGCAAACACTCTGTCCGACCCTGTGTTTAGGGAAAGGGTGAGAAAATTCTATTTGGAAGGGCAACAGTGATTTTTCACGAAATATAGAACATATTTATATTTTTTTGGTGTTCATTTATTTACTAATTAATTATTTTGTTCTTCTGAAATCAAGTCACTTGCTTATTTTTGTTACTAACAATGTTATTTGTTTAGGTTAACGAGGAATTGAAGAAATACTCAGCAAATATTAATGGTGTCCCATATTATGTGGTAAGTCAAGCGTTAAGCAATTTTGATAAATTTTTACTTCTTTCTCGAGTGCGATAAAATCTAAACTGACAAATATTTGTGACAGATAAACGGGAAGTACCAATTGAGCGGAGGCCAACCGCCGGAAAGCTTCCTAAAAGCTTTTGAAGTTGCTGCTAGTAAGTAGTGCAAAGTTTCTATAAAAGCAAAAGCAGATGTGTGTATTTCGCAGATAGCTTGTGCTTGTGGCTTTTTATGTTTTCCTTAATAAATACAAAGAGATGTCTGTATTGTTATTGTGTTTCCTTATGGCTTACTCTGTGTATGACTGGTTTGAAATTCATTGTATACAAATAAAGTGCTCTTACTATACCATCTTACCAAGAAAATCTAATTCACTTTCTTTAACCACTTTGGAAGTGTTTAGGAAACAACTCCAATTTATTTTAAGCAAAAACAAATTAAAAGTTAAAACCATTTATCAATCAATAATTGGCTTCAATTTTTAGTTTTTAAATTATTTTAGAAATAAATTACACTTATATACCCTGAAATTTGGTCTAAATAAGCAAACATATCTTGATGTTTGTAAAATTACGTATCTTGAACCCTAATGGCATGTAATATTCTTGATTTTTCTATTAAGAAATATAAATTAAATTAAATTTTATCGAATAAATATCTCCAAAATCCGTTGTTAAGAAAATATAAATAAAAATTAAATTTTATCGAATGAATATCCCTAAAATCCACTCCATTATTTAAGTGAATATAATAAAAATTCTTTGATAAGATGTATTTCTATAATTTTTCAAACTTCAAGATATATTTGCAAAATTAAGTCAAATCTTAAGATACATTAGAGTAATTATTCTTTATTTGTATAGACAAGTAAAAATTTAATTTGGAGGAACAAAAGTGCTTTTGAAGTCATTTCTACACTCATTTCTTTTTTGAAAACACTCTATTTTCACTACTTCAACTTTTCAACTTCTATAATTTTGACTTCTCCAAAAGCACCATATTATGCACAAACACTCCCTTAGGTAAGTGTAGTAAAACACTAAACAATAAGCTCACAAAAAGTCACCGTACATTTAAGACAATTTAAATATACATAATAGTACTTATAAAATCATATAGGTAATATGATTTTGTGGATGAGGAAGAAGTGTCTCTTCCCAAAACACAAATTGTCCTTTTAAGACATGAAAAATGGCAGTTGGGAGATATACAATCATAGCAAAGAGAGTACTTAGCAGAAAATTACCATGTAAAACAGTTCGGCTGAATAAAATCAGCTATTTAAAATATTTAAAGACAAACATACTTGTAAGGAAACGGTATATACAATGACTTTACACTTTGAGAACTCTGCTCGGTTATTGTTGGTGTTGGTGGTTGCTTTCATAGACGACACGAAACTTTGGGGTTACTTATCAAGTCGTTTCATCGAACGCCATCACCTACAAAGCCAAACGAGCAAAAATTATATGCAAGCCGAAAAATAAATATCCTAATTGTTTCTTAAATTTTCAGAACTAATGTCAGTGTCTTAAACTAGTGATTTTAAACTAGTAGATAATGAAGTCAAGGAAGATAGTGGTTAAGGGCAATTTACATCTACTAACCCTAAAGTTAGGTGAAATTACAAATTGATCCCTCTAGTTTGAGAAATGACTGTATCGTCCATGACGTTTCCATAATTGTGTAAATCTTCCAAAGATACCCCCAAAGTAATTCCCCCCCCCCCCAAAAAAAAAAAACACGGGTATTTTTCAGTAGATTTACACATTTACTGTATGGTAATTTTTCAAGTTAGAGGGACCAGTTTGTAATTTCACCTAATTTCAGGGGTAATCAATGTAATTGGTCCTGGTAGTTATTACAAATAAAGTCCGGATTCTCTTGCATCCTAGGAAGAACCTTAACTTTGTAAGAACAATAATAGTCACTTTCTACAATTGAAAAAATAGAAATATATTCTAGTTGTTGGAAAATCATATCATTTTCACATTTTAAGAAAACTTTAGCTAGTTTAAAAAAGAAAATAAGAAAACTTTAGCTTAAAACTGGTGATACGTGAGTTAGATTCTTTCCTTGTGCAGAGGATGAAAAACACAATGAAAAGGCACGTGAAAGGAGGAAATAATCTTTGAATTTAAAAATATCTTGACAAAGGATTATATATAATGGCAATACCTAAAGAATCATGCAAATGACTAATGCCAACATAAAGAAATCTATTCTAATTGAGAATAGATGACTATTACCTTGCCACAAACTGGGCAGTTATCACTTCTTTCCATCCACTCATATATACAACCAAGATGAAAATGGTGAGAACACTTTGTTAGTATCTTCGGATTTTCTGTGGTATATTCTGCACGAAAAGAATTCATAAATAAACTTACATCTTAAGACATCACATAAACAAGTTAAATTTGAAGCATCATTTCATAATTTGGCGCCAGATAGAAAAATGTTAACTAGATATTAAATACGTAAAATAAAACTATCATAGAATCTTTATCTAGAAAAATATAGAAAGATTAAGAGGGTGGTTTGCTGAGCTTATAAGCTCTCCCAAACAGCTTATAAGTTGTCTAGGAACTTATAAGAACCCAAAAGTGTGGGGCAAATTTTAAATTAAAAGAGCTTATAAGCTCCTTTCAAATAAGTTGGGGAACAACTTATTTTTCAAGATTTCAACACCATCCTTACTTTTTGACCATATTAGTTACACAATTGCCATTGCCCCTAACATCTTATAAGCTCATGATCTTACTTTTAAAATTAGATCTACCATCTTATAAGCTCCAAAAACACTTATAAGATGTGCGAGCTTATAAGCTCTTTCAAAATGAGCTTAAACAAACACCTTCTAAATGAAATCAACACAATAAAGCATCATAAGGTCAAATGAAAACTGGAATCATAAGAAAATGACATGAAAAGACAAAAGTGATGCTATGGCCACCTTCAAGACATGTAGGGCAGACATCTTCATCTTCTGAAGAGGTATAAATATGAGCATATCCTGTTGCTGGTTTGGCTGCTGAGAGCTTAAGTGATGATGATTTTGAACTATATTCTTTGGATGTTTCATCACACGAGAACTCATTCCATTTTTTCTTGCTACTCACAGTTTCAGATTCTTCATCAACAACTTCATTTGTTCTTAATGGTTCAGTTTCTTCATGTGAATGACTAGACCCTTTCTCCCTTCTAGAGAATAGGCCATCACGTCGGAAATATCTTGGATCTGCATCATAAGGCAGAGGTCTCGGAGGAGATCGATACATATCAGCTAAAGAATTGTCAATTGATGCTGTAGAAGATGCTGTGACTTGAGTGGATGAAGTTAAGGCACGGTTTTCTTCTCTATGAAAAAGTGATGTATACTGAAGAAAGGGTATTGATTAAGTTAGCAGCATAGAAATAATAATCATCCAAAATAGGGTTAATGATATTAAAGTAGAGTTCAGCTGCCCCTGTCATACGTAATTCGAAAAGTTGGCTATTCAATTGAAAATACATATTTAGGGTAGAAAGAGTGAGATTCTGCATTATGACAATTGCTTCTTTTATATCTCTGTTTTCCTTTCTGGAACTGAACAGGAGCATTATTTGCACAATCGATACACAAGTAATAAGTACCGGCTCCATGTTTAGAATTGAAGTACAAGTATTACTAATCTGACAAAAGAATCAAATAACTAAGTGTCAATAAGGTAGTGTTTGCAAACTCTAACAAAAGGTACGTGCTTTTTTTTTAAAGCGCTTTGGGAGTGTTTTGGAAACCAGCTTCTGCTTATTTTAAGCAGAAATAAGCTAGAAGCTAGAAGCACCTATGCACATGCTTTTGGCTGCAACTTCTAGCTTCTACATGTTAAAAGTGATTCTTAGCTTTTTGTTCCAAACACACAACAAAGGTTTTTTGTACTTTTAACTTTTTTTTCACAAACACTCCCAATCTTTATTACCCAACTTTTTAGAGATTTTGTTTCTACTTTAGCTTCTCCAAAAAGTAGTAATGTTTGCAAACACCCACTAATAACTAATCATCATCTGGATAGAAGAATTTGAATTTGTAACAAATGATTGAGAAGTACGAATTTCAAATGGTTTAAAACTAGAGGGATCTCAAATCCGTCAACACGATATAAAAAAAAAAAAGGTTTTGAAATCCAGTGAAACATGAACTTATCCAGACAAGTTTAATGAATTTATTATCATGCATTAGAAATTATTAGATCCAAATAGGCAAATATGGAGTAAAACTTGGGAAACGTCAATGTTTTACAAAATTGAATATACCTAATTTCCCCCATACTGTAAGATTATGATGCAAACATATATACATGCAATCCAATTCCAAAATCGAAATTGAATAAATTTAACAGGCAATAGATAGAAGCATTACCACAAGTAAGAAGTTCTGAATGAAGCAATGAGGGCATATACAGTTCCTATAAACAGAACTGTTTGGATTAGCCAAATCCTCCCAGTCATCCCTCATACAGCAACAAGCAGCACCCATGATTAACAATGTCAATCCACTTAAATCCCTCACAAATCACTTTTCCACACACAATTCCTTGCACCAAGCACAAATGTGATGATCATGCAAACATCTACAGGTCCATCGTGTGGCTAAGAGATAACATGATCATTAAGAGAGAGGATCCCAAGCTCGCAGAATTCGCGAACCAGCAGCCTCTCTCCACGGGAGAAAGAAAACCCTAAAATTACACCAACAGTGTGTGCTCACCTGCAAGATCAAACAGAAACTTACACTATCAGAATTCAACAAGAACAACTACCAAACACACACAAACAAAAGGGAAATTGCCTAAGCATATCATTATTTCAATGTGAGTTTTTCTGGATAATCGAGAGCTGCAGTAAAGGCAATAGTGCATCATCAATCAAACGAAAACAAAAATAAAACAGCAAATTTTCAGAAAAGTAAAACATAACCAGTCATGAACAGTTCTACACTTTCCATTCCTTTAAAACCACGAAAGGGATAATCACCTAAAATTTCCCGGAAAAAAATTACATTTAAAATCTCAAAAAAATAAAAATCAATTGTTTCCCCAAAACCAGAAAAAAGCCATTGCAGATTATACCACTCTAACTAACCAAAATTCTCAATTGATTACCCAAACCCGAGAAAACCTACACTCCAACTAATCGCAAACCAGGAATTGAAAAAAACGGACTGGAAAATAAAAAAAATCTGGGCAAACATAAAAAAATAAAAGAGATCATCGATCAAAGACAACATAAAAATACCAATTATAGAATTAGATTATTCTGGAGAAACAAGAGCCGGAATATCCGAGGTCAGATGTTCCAGTGCTCGTAGATTTCTTTATACAAATTTTATCTTTTTCCTTGTACGTATATGCGTCAATATAAATAAATATACACAGATATAATACAGAGAGAGAATATATATATATATAAGAGAGAGAGAGAGACTTTTGGACTCTTCCGATGTGGAAAAACACAAAAGAAGCAGGTAAATAAAAGCGCTGGTGGAGATGGCACGCTTTTCCGTACCCGGTAGTTGGGTGAATATTGAATAGTCTATTCATTAATCATTTATTCTTGTATTCTATATATTTATTATCGTAATAAAGTAAAACATCCAACTAGTACATAATTTGGGCTAATTGCATTTGTTTGTATTTTCTTTTAGTTGGTATTAAATTTTAGGATAAATTAATAAAAAATACTCTAGAGTTAATTTTTTAAATCCAAAAAATTATTAACCAAAAATATTTATTCGATCAATTTTCATTCTAAAAAACTCAATATTTAATTTATCTACTAATATATATATATATATATATATATATATATACACGTGTGTGTACATGAAATATTTTCTTAAAGTTTTATTTAAATACGAGATAATTGAGATAATTAAGTTTTCAATATTAAATCTAACAAGAAAATCCAAAATCTAATGTAAGAAATTCAAGGATAATTTTATTAAGAAGATGAGTCAAAGTCAACAATTGGATTTGTTATAGTGGAAAACTATAATCCATCCTATATTGATTGAGAATTTTTACATATACTAGCATATAATAATGGGTTATTTTTCTTTTTAACAATCGGTTTTTAAAGTGTGCTAGGTATCAGTGTCACGCAAAAATCGATGTGTATTGTCCATGAAGGACCCACACTTTATTAACAAAATTATGCTTGGGCCTTCGGATATATAAAAATTAATTTTTATATCCTTTTAAATAAAAAACAAGATAATAATTATTGTATTTTCTATTATATGTAAAAAACTAAGTTGATTGTAAAACATTCGTATATAAGAAAAAATAAAAATGTGTCCATGTCATGCATATATCTGCCGACAAAATTTTTGTGCTATTATATAGAATTTAGCTAGTGCCTAATTTAATTTAATACCATCACGGCCGGTTAAGCAGTCAAATTACACTTACCCTAATTTCTTTAACTTTAATTATTGCAGTCAAATCTTAATTTCTTCTAGATTACTCCAAACGGATGATGGTGATGATAAAAGGAAAAACTGTATATTTTTGATAAAAGGAAAAACTGTATATTTTTTAAAAAGTTACTTGGTATTTATTAAATAATATGTGATTGTCTAACTCATTCTAGTGTTATTTTTTTTAAGAAAGATTCCTCAAAGAAGGTAACTATATTAACTCAAATTAACAATAAGAGAGTTCCGAGCAAAAAGAAAAATATCATCAAAACTAATGCGAGTCAAAGTTATATTTCTAGTTAAACCGTGAGCTACTTTATTAGCATCACGACAAACAAATTAAAACTGATACTCAACAAAATGACCTAACAAACTACTAATGTCCAAAATTAAATTGCCCGAAGGAGAGAAGTCCTCCGAATCACTCTGAAGCTTCTGGATCAAACTCAAGAAATCGCCTTCAAAAACCACCTTAGACCAGCCAAAATCCCGAGCCAACTTAACCACAATCAAGCAAGTCATCGTCTCAGCATACTCTGGATCACTTGGTCCCAGAGAATGAATCGATTTCCAACCCGCGCAAGAACCCGTCGAGTCTTGACCGACGACCCCACAACCAACCTCCCTAGTCTCCAGAACACCACCACATCAAAATTGACTTTGAACCAACTAAGTAAAGGTTGCAGGCTTGCAGCCATCAATTAGAGAACGAACGACCAACTCGAGTAACCTACATCAACTAACATAGTTAAATCACACACGTAATGCTTAATTAATATATTCTTAGAACATATTATATCCTGGATTTAATTATTAACATTGTCTGATTAAAGAATCAATAAATTGTTGATGGGAAATAAAAAATAAAAAGAGCAAGTTGCTTGGAAAGCGAATTGTTCAAATAATTAGATTCCCAGTTCTCGCCTCTTACCAACCAATTATTAATATTTTTCAATAATTGACAACTTAGGTAGAAACTTAAAAACAAGTAAGATGCACCGCAAAATTTGACATATAGAGAACTCAGACTATGCCATATGGTGTTAAAAATTAAAATACTCTATATATATTTATTTTTTTGAAAATTAATACTCTAATTGCTATATTTGAAAAAGATTATAGATTATATTAATTAGAAGAGTTATGTCCACATATATTGAGACTTCAATTTTACTCACCAAAAGCTCATTGAGTAGGGGCCATCACATGGGGTGTTCTAAGCTTGTTAGCTTTTCAACTTGCAACTTTTTTAATAATATTTTATTAGTGAAAATTGTTTGAAATGATGTTTGTGCACGATAAATATAAAATAATAAAACTAAAACAATTTAAAATTACATGTAATGTATTTTCCGCATGATACATGTCAAATTAGTAAAAAGAAAATGATACATGTCAAATTTATAATATGTTAAAAAATAGTCTTATGACTATAAAAGAAATCTAAAATCCTATTGAGAGAAAAGAAAGGAGAGGAGACATTATATTTCTAAGAATTGTATTTTTTTAAGACCCTCTAAGAATAGTAATCATGCTATGTGGAAGTTGCTTTTCAAATTAAATAAAAAGCTTATGAATATATGCTCTTAAAATAACTTCCCATTATGTAAAACATTTTTTTAAACCTTTGCTTTTAAATGTTTTCACATTACTTTGGGTTTTTCAATTACTTTAAGCTTATCACTAATTAGAAGTTGTGATGCAGGAACACAAATATGACGATATAAATATGACACAAATATAACATATATATTTTTTTCAATATCTATTATAAAATAAATGTCAGACATAGATGTTTGACATGGCATAATAACACAGTGTTTTTTAAAGTATCTATGCATTATAAATTAGAAATTTAAAGCATATGCTTTTGGTTTTAATTTCTATTTTATACATTATTTTAATTAGAATTTTCAACACAACATTACACTCTAATTTTTTTAAAAGTAGTAGAATTTACAAATATAAAACAATTTAATGGGTTGAATTGGGATCCATGTACCATATACGGTACTGCCCAAGATCCGACTCCGTATAGTTGGTGGGATATCATATCACATGCATTATCGGGCATTCGGGCGGGACCTCCATTTCAAACTCTCTCACTCTTCTTCTTCTCTCATCAATTTATCGATTTCAGATCCTTAATTCTCTTTTTATCCACAGTCTTTTGTGAATTCCATACGCCCATTGAAATACGTATAAAATATGGTAGTTTTATCAAATTTTGTATAAGATTCTTCATGGATTCAAACTTCAGTTGATCTTCGTCGGCATTGCTAGATCCGCCTGATTGTTCAATTGAATCAATTTCTCGACTGACCCGTTTACTTCAGGTGAATAATTGATTGAAATGGTCGCGGAAAATTTGATTCCATGGAGATCCGCTGCATTCCATTGATAAAACCCTAGCTGCGGTTTTTTCAGTTAGACAATGCAAACCTCATCGGGCTCGGTGGCGCAGCCCGAGGCAATTCTGGAATGGCTTCAGAAGGAAATGGGATACAGGCCTCTCGGTCCTTACGCATCTTCAGCAAAGGCGACAGGGCCCACAGCGGATTCGCTCCGCAAGATTTGCCGCGGGAACATGATTCCGGTGTGGAGTTTTTTGGTAAAGAGAGTGAAGTCGGAGAAGACGGTGGAGAATATTCGGCGGAATATTCTCGTTCATGGTGCTGATGATGTTGATAAAGGGAGGAAGAAGGAGAGATTAGGAGTGGGGAAGGGGGAGAGCAGCAGCAGCAGTAGTAGGGAGCTGGCATTGCAGGAGAGGGAGCTGGCGGAGAAGGAAGTGGAGAGGTTGAGGCAGATTGTGAGGCGGCAGAGAAAGGAGTTGAAGACTAGGATGATTGAGGTCTCAAGAGAGGAGGCGGAGCGCAAACGTATGCTCGATGAACGCTCAAATTACAGGTAATTATCTGTATAAGATTCTGTTACATGTTTGTGATTTTGCTTCTTGTATCTGGTTCGTGTGTAATTGCCACTGAGGAAGTTATGCAATGGTGTAATGTGGATCAGATTTGGTTTGGGAATGGGGATAATCACTGGGATTATTTGTGCTTAAGAAATCAGTGAATAGTCTGGTTGAACAAGAATAATGAATTTTTTGTTGGAGTTTGGATAATTAACAGGTGTTTAACAGTGTTAAACTGACAATTCTTGATAGGTCCTTTCCAAACTCTTACAAAGAGATGTAGATTAATAAACTGATTCTCCTATATTGCAGGCACAAGCAGGTGATGTTGGAGGCCTATGATCAACAGTGTGACGAGGCAGCAAAAATATTTGCTGAGTACCATAAACGTCTCAGATACTATGTAAACCAAGCTAGAGATGCCCAGAGATCAAGCATTGACTCAACTGAAATGGTTACCAGCTTCCAATCAAACAATGAGAAGGAATTATATTCAACCGTCAAAGGCAGCAAATCTGCAGATGATGTCATTGTTATTGAGTCAACACGGGAAAGAAATATCCGGAAAGTCTGTGAATCTCTAGCAATGCAGATTTTTGAGAAAATTCGTAGCTCTTTTCCAGCTTACGAAGGAAGTGGAATCCATGTGAGTCCTCAATTGGAAGCTGCAAAGCTTGGAATTGATTCTGATGGTGATTTACCTTCTGAGATTAAAGTTATAATAGCAGATTGTCTGAAACATCCTCCTCAGTTACTGCAAGCAATCACTTCGTATACCCAGCAGCTCAAAACACTGATCGCTAGGGAAATAGAAAAAATTGATGTTAGAGCTGATGCAGAATCATTAAGGTGCACCCTCCCCTGCGCTTTTATGCTAATAGGACTTATCTTGCTAAGATCAGAAAATCAAATCAATATAAACTTTGACAAAGCTTTTGGATACTACTTGATTAACCAGTTAAAACTTATGTATTGCATCTAGATATTACTTGCAAAAAGCAGCATAATGCTCAGTTATTGACTATGCTGCTGCTCTAGCATTTGGAAGTCATTGCAACTCAGTTAATGCTTAGTTTCACTTCTGTAAGGAAGCATTTTACCTCTCTTACCATATGTGTTGCTATCTTCAAGACTATGGGTTTGTCCTGTACTATCAAATGCAAGAACTCCCTCTTTTCCCTTATGTAAACCTTTAATCTACTTTTTGCATGGAAAATCAACATTATATAACTTAACTCTACATCCAATTCTTAGTTGTTGACATGGAAAATCAACATTATATAACTTAACTCTACATCCAATTCTTAGTTACTGCAAGCAATCACTTCGTATACCCAGCAGCTCAAAACACTGATCGCTAGGGAAATAGAAAAAATTGATGTTAGAGCTGATGCAGAATCATTAAGGTGCACCCTCCCCTGCGCTTTTATGCTACTAGGACTTATCTTGCTAAGATCAGAAAATCAAATCAATATAAACTTTGACAAAGCTTTTGGATACTACTTGATTAACCAGTTAAAACTTATGTATTGCATCTAGATATTACTTGCAAAAAGCAGCATAATGCTCAGTTATTGACTATGCTGCTGCTCTAGCATTTGGAAGTCATTGCAACTCAGTTAATGCTTAGTTTCACTTCTGTAAGGAAGCATTTTACCTCTCTTACCATATGTGTTGCTATCTTCAAGACTATGGGTTTGTCCTGTACTATCAAATGCAAGAACTCCCTCTTTTCCCTTATGTAAACCTTTAATCTACTTTTTGCATGGAAAATCAACATTATATAACTTAACTCTACATCCAATTCTTAGTTGTTGACATGCAGCTTACGTGCCTTTGGTTGTTGCTGAGCCAATTTCCTTTTGTTTTTTTTCTCTCATGAAGGTACAAGTATGAAAACGACACCATAATTGAGGCTTCTTCCACTGACATAAGCTCACCATTACAGTATCATCTTTATGGTAATGGGAAGCTCAGAGGTGATGCTCCTTCAAGAGGGACAGAGAATCAACTTCTGGAGAGACAGGTAATTCTTTTTGCATTGGATGACGAGTGTAAAATTGTTTCTTACCTATTATCATCGCATTTTCCTTTTATACGTGTATGTATTTGTTTTTCCGATCTATATAATTTTGCTGATTTCTTTCTGCAACTTAGGAATCCAACTTTTCTTCTAACTCCCCCCTCCTCCCTCAACCTACTCTCTCTGTAGTTGCTATTTATGGTGTAGACACTACATGCATCTATAAATGTCTTCATAAAAAAATTGTTTGTTAGAATCTATCTTGACACATATCCTGCAGAAAGCACATGTACAACAATTTTTGGCCACCGAAGATGCAGTCAACAAAGCTTCAGAAGCTAGAAACATGAGTCAACTACTCTTGAAACGTCTCCATGGAAGTGGTGATGCATTTTCCTCAAACTCGCTTATCACTGCAGGAATGTCACAGAATATGAGCAGCCTCAGGCAACTTGAGGTAATAGGTTATATTTTAAAGCCTATGCTAGTAATGTTATGGCGAGTTTAAATAAAAATCATACTCAATATAGGGTCCATTTTATATGCATGCCATGTGAAACTTCTTTCTTCTTCTTTTTCTTTCCTTTTTGAGATTGTGAGCATATAGTGTTGATGTTCTGGTTATCTTAAAATGATGCATAATGAGTGGGAATAAATGTTTGCTTCGATATGTTTGTATCTTTTAGCTTGTTTTCCATGCCTTTTAGTTGTTCCAGTTTTCTCGAAGATTAACAATTATCTCATTTACTGGTAGTTGGAGGTTTGGGCCAAGGAAAGAGAGGCTGCTGGATTGCGTGCTAGCTTGAACACACTGATGTTGGAAGTACATCGTCTGGATAAATTATGTGCGGAGAGGAAAGAAGCTGAAAATTCTTTAAGAAAGAAATGGAAGAAGATTGAAGAGTTCGATGCTCGTAGATCTGAGTTGGAATCAGTTTACAAAGCATTACTTAAGGCAAACATGGTAAAATTCTTCAAGAGTTTGATCTCACACTCATTCACCGACACACACACATTTAATTTTCACACTTGTGAGACATATACATGGTTTTGGGCCCTCCTTTAGGAGTTGGTTAGACATTGTTACATTTATCTGCAGAGACACTTTGTTGAATGAGGATGGTAGAGTTTAAGTGCAGCCAACAGGAGCAGTCATGCTTAAAATCAGATTGTGTCATTTGAATGTTTTAAAAAAGCTGGATGGTAAAAGTAAAGCATGTTGTACATACTACATGCATATAAGGCAAACTTTTCACTTAAAAAATGCAGATGTTTAGCATGAAAGAACAAGAACGATAAGAAGATGCAAGAATGATAGCAGAACATGCATGTTTGATAGACAAGAGTAGGTCGACTATAAAAAAGATTTCAGAAATGATAGGATATATCTATATTCATTCTTCAATAAATAAATTCTGTTTATAGTAGTGCTAAGAATTTCTTCTATAGAAGTAGTTTGCATATGAAGCTATGAGAAAAGCAAACTCTTACACATATATGCGTCTGCCTCTGTGTGGGTAATTTCTATTTTGTTGATTTTTCCCTTACTTGTAGGAAGCTGCTGCTTTCTGGAGTCAACAACCATTAGCTGCAAGGGAGTATGCATCAAGCACTATAATTCCGGCATGTAATGTTGTCATGGACTTATCAAATAATGCTCAAGATCTCATTGACAATGAAGTCTCAGCCTTCTATCGAACTCCTGATAGTAGCTTTTACATGCTTCCATCAACACCTCAGGTTTGTGCTCAGTATTGACGAATAAAACACAATTTCCTGAAATTTGTTGGCTCATGAGGTTAGGGTTCTTGTAATTTAGAGATTCATCATATTATTGTTGAAAACTTGCTATCTTTTCTGGTTGGCCTTTGGGTCTTGCATTTGAAAAGCGACCAAATCATGTGAATATGTTACTGCTTGGTGATGCCTTAATTTTGTCAAATTAATGAGTGTCATAAGAAAGCAAATTATGCAATTTTATTTTTCTCATGAGACTGCAGCACATTTTAGGTACTGTTTGCAAACTCTATTAAAAGCACTTTTATGCTAAGTGCTTTTTTTCAGCACTTTTGTAGTGTTTGGAAACCAGCTTCTGTGTATTTTAGGCAGAAATAAGCTAGAAGCTAGAAACACCTAAGGACATGCTTTTGGCTTCAGTTTATAGTTTCTAGGATATTTTGGCTGCTCTGTTTTTTTCCTCACACTCGAGACTGTTTTTTTTTTCAACTCGTCACCTTTTTTCCCCTAATACTCCACCTTTACGCCTCCAACTTTTTACAACTTTAACTTCTACTTTAGCTTCCCAGATGTCGTAGAGTTTGCAAATGCCCACCTAATATTCTCTACATTCTTTGCAGGCACTGTTGGAGTCAATGGGTGCAAACGGTTCTACTGGACCTGAAGCATTAGCTATTGCTGAGAGAAATGCTGCAGTTCTGACAGCTAGAGCTGGTGCTAGAGATCCTTCTGCTGTCCCCTCAATATGTCGCATTTCTGCTGCCCTCCAATATCCTGCTGGTTAGCTTTTCTTAACTTCATGAGTACTTTTAGATGTTTCTTGACCAGCAAATTCACATGAAATCATTTTCAATGGGCATTGCAATAAATAGTCGGCATAATAAATCATTGCACCTTCTCAATGAGATCTCTAACTAAAGTTAGTACGTGCTATCATTAGTTGGGTATCATTAACTCAAAAGCTGCAGTTGAACTAAATTCAATCCACCACAGGTTTAGATGGTGTGGATGCTGGCTTGGCGTCAGTTCTAGAGTCCATGGAGTTTTGCCTGAAGCTTCGTGGCTCTGAGGCTTGTATATTGGAAGACTTGGAAAAGGCAATTAATTTGGTTCATGTACGGAGGGATCTTGTTGAGAGTGGTCATGCTTTGCTTAATCATGCTCATCGTGCACAACAAGAATATGATCGGTACAGCCAACTCAATTTTCTTTATTAATGTTGCACGAGTGCAGCTCCTAAAAGAGCACATTTGTGCTTTTTTTCCCCCAAAACTTTGGGTGTGTTTGGAAAATCAGCTTCCACTTATTTTAAGTAGAAATAAGATAGAAGCTAGAAGCACCTAAGGGCATGCTTTTGGCTTCAATTTCTAGCTTCTAAGTTGTTTTTGTAAATAAACGGAAGTTTCTTGAGAGCAGTAAAAGTGCTACTTAGCTTTTTTTTTCCGAACACTCAACTACTATTTTTTGTACTTTTTACATTTTCTTCCAATCACTCCCAACTTTTACTATGAACTTTTTACAATTTTTGCTTTTACTTTACCTTCTCCAAAATTAGTAGTGTTTGCAAACACCCACTTAGAATATTTTCTGTGAACACAGCAAGAAAGTATTGCACCCAAAAAAAAAGCAAGAAAGTAAATAAATTATGTTTTTTTATAAGAAGCAGAGGATTTAGGACAAACATGGGTTTATTAATTTTATTATTGACTTCATCAACTCTTTTTGCAGGGCAACAAATTACTGTCTCAATGTGGCAGCTGAACAAGATAAAACTGTTACAGAGAAATGGTCACCTGAACTCAGAAATGCAGTTCTAAATGCTCAAAAATGTCTTGAAGACTGCAAATATGTCAACGGCTTGGTGAGTACTCTGCACTATTCCAAATTATATTTTTCTTTTAGTTCTCAAATCAACTAACTTCAGGATGCTATCAATAATTAATCTTGCTGTATTTAGGTAGTGTTTGCACACTCTAAAAAGAGCACCTTTGTGCTTTTTGCATTTTTCAGCATTTTGAGTGTTTGGAAACAAACTTTTGTTTGTTTTAATCAGAAATAAGCTAGAAGTGAAAAGCCCCCAGTGGCCAACTTTTAGCTTCAGCTTCTTACTTCTTGGTTATTTTCGTAAATAAGTGGAAGTTTATTTGGGTAGTATTTGCTAACTCTAAAAAAGGCACTTTTCAGCTTCTGACTTTTTTCAACACTTAGGTTTTCCAAACACTCCCAACCTCTCTTTAATTTAAGCAGAAATAAGCTAAAAGCTTGAAGCAAACCTGTTTTTGGCTTCAGCTTCTAGCTTCTAGGTTATTCTCATAAACAATGAAAGTTTCTTGGGAATAGTAAAGTGCTTATTAAGCTTTTCTTTTTTCCAAACACTTCCTGCAAATACCCCCTCAGAGTAACAAAAGTGCTTCGCAACTTTTTTTTTGTCCAAACAATTTTATGTTCTAAATTTTGCAACCTTCTAAAGCTGCTTCATTGGTATATTATTTTTATAGCTTGATGAATGGTGGGAACAACCAGCATCAACTGTGGTTGATTGGGTTGCCGTTGATGGAGAAAATGTAGCTGCATGGCAAAATCATGTGAAGCAGCTTCTCGCTTTTTATGACAAGTAAGGACTTGACTGTCAAAGTGGCACCAGTATTGGCAGTTTTAACTTTGGACATGCTTTAGCACTTATTCCAAACTTTATGGAAGAAGTGGAGAAAGAATATGAGCATATATAAACATGTCTGATTTTACTTTTTTCTTCTTGTATAGATGGCTATTTTTCAGTATTCCCTTTCGTCTTGATGTTTATTTTTGAGATTTGCTTCTGAAGAAAAAGCAATGTTGTGTTCTAGTTTTAGATGTGTGTGTTTGTGTGTAATAATTCTTTTCGTACCATAGTTTGTTCCCTTTGATGAAATGGTGGAATTAAGTACCATATTTCTTTGCTCTAAATCAGAAGTTGTCAATCACCGTATTGGTGGTACCATCGGAGTGTTTTCAAACTCTAAAAAAAAACAACATATCTCTGTGCTTTTTGTTATTTTCCAGCACTTTTGGGGAGTTTGAAAAACTGACCCTTTTGCTTTTTCTCCAATCAGAAATAAGTTAGAAGCACCTAATGACTTTCTACCAAATAAAAAAAAAAGAAGCACCTAATGACTAACTTTTTAACTTCGCCTTTTCTAATTTTTAGCATATTTTTGTAAATAAATAAAAACATAAACTAATTTTGTCTGAGCTATAATACATGGTCCTATGTTTCAGAAATTATGAAAATTCTTTGAAGTTCTACTTTATTATTAAAAAAATTCCATGAAACTATACCATATAATGTTGAAAAACGTAAAAAAATAAGTCTATTTTGGGGAGTTTCTTTGTAATTAAGTGAAATATTAGAGAGTTTTATGTTATTTATGAAAATAGAGGAACTAGATTGTAATTAATTAGCTAAAAACCTTGGAGATAGTAGAAGTATTCGCGCATAAAGTATAGCTTATCACATTTGGTACATTGGAATATATGTAAAAATAAAAGTAAATTCATGTGTTTAAATCAGGACCCTACGATCATTGAGTGTTTCAGATTATTCTCTTATGCGATATTTATTGATTCTATTAATTATTTTTTTCTGAAAACGACAAAAAGTTTGGTGCTGCTTTTGACATTGAGATATGGCTGAAGATATATATATATATATATATATATATATATATATTAATTAATGCACATGAATGCTATGAAATAGGGAAACGATCATACATAATTGATGAGGTCGGTTTTTGGTAAGTGATCAGTTTCAACCACGTGGCCTCGATCTGTCAGTTGAATTTGTAGAGGGGAGTCCGACTTTGACCTGAAAAGCACTAGCACTGGGTAACTTGGCCGGAGGGGATTGTCTCCGGCGTAGTCCCTCCACTGAATTAAGTCAGTCTTAGAATATAATATTCGCAAAGGGAGGTTGGAGCAATTAATGAGAACTTACCCTTCATAATAAGTGAGGGGGTATTTATAGGGTGGATCCACACACGCTGAGTACACTGTTTGTACGTGCATTAATGGCCTCGACCGAAGGGCATTTAATGCCTGTGCCTCGAGTCAGACTCATTCCTTAAATGGAATGATTGTCTGTCACTTCAGCGGGTACAGAGTACGGAATGTAATCAGAACGGATACGGCGCAATTAATGCAGCTACAGTGTGGTCGACCGTGTGGAGATGGGACAGGTTCGAGCCATGAGACCTCGACCCTCGGGGCATGCTCTTGGGGAGATATAGTGAGTTGAGTATCAATTCTCGAGCGCGGTACGGTCGAGCTTGGGACCTTAGAGACTTCCGAACCATTATGACAGTCGAGCTATCAGGTCGAGCCATGTGGTCGGCCGCCGAGCTTGTTCTTGGGCCACGTGTGGGTTGGTCTTTGACTAGATAGACGTGGGAATTGACTCTTTAAAAACGCGCTACGTGTATCCTCCGAAATATTCCACATCAATAATATTTTTAATATTTTATTTTAAAGAAATGTCGGATACACCTATAGAATATCATACGGGAAACTACTACGTAAAAGAACGGACAAAATTCGATAGAGCTCACTTGAGACTTGAGAGTCACTCTGACGAATTTATTACTTTTATCATTAGATTGGACATTTGGATGTAAAGTTATCATTATCATGTATACAAATAATATTCTTTTAAGTAGTATTCGAAAAAGAATATATTCCTGATCCATTGTCCATAACAGAGGGTTTCTTTTCCAAATGTCAAATTCTAATGACGTTGTGTCAAATTCTTAAATTGTTTTTTCAGTCGTCGTCTCAGCTAGCTGTAACATGCGTGCATCAGGTGGCAAAATATAAACAAAATCCATATCTTAGATGACAAAATTTAAAATATCCTTACTTCGATCGGGTGGTAAAAAGTAAAAATGATCACGCCCTTAATTATTTTAACATTTATTACAAGCTGAGGTACACACACTATTTCTTTCCAGCTTGTTCTGTAATGAAATCATTACAGACAGCAGCTTGAAGTATACGAAATGATCAGGAAAGAAATCAATGGTTACATCAGGAAATTGCAGGACACCATCATCAATATCGTCTACGAGTACGAAAGAGCATCAACTGGTTGGAAAGATTGATGGTCTCTAATTGGATCTCTGCATGCAGTACTTGACCTCGGAAAAAATCTGAGTGGAAACAAAAAAGAAACATAAACACATCACAAGGAATTTAAATTATTGATGGAATCTTGATGATGATCATTATCTAGTGAAGTAGCTGGTTAAATCCCATACATAAAACCATTAGCATGAAATTTCTCCCTAGTAATCCCATCTATACTCTCAATCATCTCATCATCAAGATAGTTCTTACAATCACCAACTTCACCTTTCCTGAAAAAAGAATTATATGGCAATGGAAATCCAATAGGCAGCTCACTAGACTTGTTCACTTCTTGATTGCTCAAGTTCCCGAAGCTGCAAAACTTCACAATTTCTTCTATAATTTCGTCATGATCTCCTTCATCAAATGGACACCCCAGAAACTCAGCCATTTTTCTAACATGATTCTTAGGGTTTTCCTTAACTTCTTCATAAGTAACAAAAAACACTTTCTCAGGCCTTTTGATACTCTCCTCTCTGTAAGCAATTACATGCTCATAGTAATCGCCGAAAGGGACGATCCCATTACAGAACTGATCGACAGCAGCTTTTAATTCCCATGGATCGTTCTTAATATTCGCAGATTTCTGCACAAAATGCCAAAATGAAACAAGGGTGTCTTTTGGATTTCTAGTTACGTAAACAATCTTACACTCGGATGAATTAAGAATATCTCGTAGAATCTGAAATGGGATGTGGGTTCCCAGGATTCTTCCATTTTCTTGGTACTCTTCTGGTTCTGGCCGATCTTTAACATAAATATTTGATTCTATTGATGGGATTAGTTCATGTGGGTGGTTTGAGGTTAAAGGGTTTTGATGGTAATTTTCATGAGGTTTTGGTCGATGGATGATGGAGTGGAGGAGGGCTTTGAGCCATGTTGTGCCGGTTTTGGGGAAAGATGCTAATATTATATCTTTGGGGTGTGGTTTGAAATTTTCAAGAACTTTTTGGGTGGTTTTGAGATATATATCTGTGAACCAGAAGCCATGGAATTTGTAGAGGTGTTCATGCCCACACCATTTCTCTCTTGGGAGAGATGAGTTTGTGTTAGCACTGTGATTATCTAAAAACTCTGAGGCTTCTGCAGCCATGATATAATGTTGAAGAATTGTTGTTCACCAATTTGGGAGGATATTATATATAGAAGTTTTAAAAGGATTGGGATGATTTATGGGTCTGATTTGTAAGTATATATATAGTCTGGAGGAGGGTGTAGTTGAGTGGTTAAGACTCATATATCCTTAACCAAACGCATGGGATTTGAATTCTTACGATTTTGGGTATGGAGCAACTTTAAAGTTTCTGGTGAGCTATTTCAATTTCACCCTTTAGAATGCCTATAATTAATCGAAAGAACTAAATGAATAAGGTCCGACTTAGGATAAGGTCTATACTCTATAACTTAGGGATGCATTTATAAGCCTGGCTCGAGTAAGGTCCGATTTAGGATCGGATACTGTCTATTTTGATATCTACCTAACTACTTATTAATTGATAAAGGACATGTAATAAATGGGTGGGCGGTAATACTTCTCACTAAAGTCAACTTAATTATTATGGATTTTTTTTTAATCAGGTCATATACAGTCGACAACAGGAATTGTGAATCCCTCAGGGTGAAATTGCTAGTAATTAAAGAGTTTTAAAATTACTCTATACCTAAAGTTAGGATTTTAATTTTTAAGATTTGGTTAAGCATCAATGACTCCCAACCACTCAACCCTATCGTCATGATTTCTTTATGATAATGTAGTACACAGCTAGTTCATCAAGATACATTCTTGCATTTAAGTTTTCATTTAACTTAGATTAAACTAGGTTGGGCTTCAAGCCTTCAATTGGAACTTACTTTAATTTTCTTTTAAGAAGTACTAATGCCTTTAAAAAAAGTATTTATGAGTGCTAATTAAAAATCACGCAAATATATATACGGTTTTACATAAGTTGTAAAATTATCACAGCTTTGATACCGTAACTTTGTCCTCGTTTAATTTTAGTACCACACTGATCACTTATCTCAATTTTAATACATTTGAACTGGGCTTTTAATTACTACTATAAATCGTTAATGTCCAAAGTCAAAAGTTAACGGACAAGTAAAATCTACTGTTAATGATATCAATACTGAACTAGGGCAAGATTATGATACCAAAACTGATATTAACCCTATTAGAAGATTAAAATGAGGACCGACTGAAAATGGACCTTCTGCTTCACTATCCTTACTGTACAATTTTAACATTAATTGGATTTCTATTATTGGGCCTTCAAGCTCAAATGGCCTACGTGACTTGGATTTTTATTCATATTGGGCTTTGCGCTTTGGGCTCTATGGGCCTTATTCTTTTTAATTTCTATTTTGAGTTAATTGGACGGAAAATTAGAAGGAATGACTTGTTTCACATTTGACTTTAGAAAAAAGCATCAACTTCAAAAAATGTTAGAGAAAAGAACATGAGAAACTCTTAGAAATAAGGACCTGTTTTGATTAAAATAATATTATTTCAAATAATTTATTTTATATTTATTTTTCATCCAATTTGCAAAAATCATTTTTTATTGAAAAAAAAAATTCTTTTAATCAATTTCCCAAATCTTTTTCTTCTCTTCTTGTTCTTCCCCGCGACTCTGGGTCTGGACGGAACTAGAAGAAGGAAACTAGACAGTTCTTTTTTCAACTCAAGCTTCTCTATCCGCTTTCTTCTGATTCTGCCTGGTACGCGCTGATATTTGCATGGTTTAGGGTTCACTAATTCCTTTAGGGTTTAGGGTTATGGGTTTAGGTTTTTTCTGAATTTATGTATTTGAACAATTTGGATTCCAATTGTTTTCATGTGTATTTATATTTGAGTAATCAATTATGTATATTAGGCCGAGTTAATTTTTCTCCTTTTTACAGAGTAATTAGGCTGAGTTGATTTTTCTCCTTTTTACAGTCAGGCTGTCGACAATATGAGTTAATAATAAGGTTGAATAATGGCTTATCCATATGAGGAATGTGTGGATTTTGCGCACTTTCGTCTCCTGGCTAGTATTGAATTCGATTCCCATATGCATATCTGCTCAATTAGACATGATACGACAATAATGGATATATGCCAATTTCTCAATACAAAATGCCCACAATCTCGCAAAAGTGGCATTACTTTGTAATATCTTACCCCTCATGCCACGGGCTACTCTATCAGACTGTCGAAGGATGAGGATGTCGCTAACACGATCATGTTGCACAAGGTGCTTAAATTGAGTCTTATCACCATGAGAGCGTCTTTTACGGATATTCAACAATTGACACCAATATCGGATGAGGAGGCGAGGCTGAGACTGAGAGAGGCTGCCAATTTTGTTGTACTTTTATGATATGAGAATTATTTTAGTATAATTTTTGTTGGTTTGTTTGTATGTTGTTATTTCTTAAGTTGTTTTGGATACTTTGTGACAGGAGTTGAGTACATCACTTTTCAGTTTAGTACGTGAGATTTCTTCTTGATATGTACTTTAGTTTGTAATAAAAATTCGAGTGATAATGTCTTTTATACTTCGTTACTGGATTTAAATACATCGATTCCTTAGTTTAGTACCTGATATTGGAGTTTATATTGGGAATTCCAGAGTTCCAGGGAACTCTTCTCGACATCCTCGTGTGATTTTTTGTAATAATAAATAATATACCGTAATACATGTCATATTGTATTTTATACTTTGATTCCTTAAAAGAATACTTCGATTTTGCACCTCTGTACTTGATACCCATTTTCCAGTACTCGATTCTCTATTTCTGCTACATATTATGAAAACTTGTTTTATTGGAATTTATACTTTGTTCTAGTCATAAGTGTACCTTGATTACTCAGTGTGGTACTTAAACGTCGGAAATCTGTACTCGATTCGCTACATTTCCAATCATGGTCCGTAATAAAAATATATGAAAAATAAATGCGATATTGGGAATGCCAGATGTTCTAGGGAATTCTTCTCGACATCTTCATGGGATTTTTTGTAATAATAAATAATATACCGTAATACCTGTCATATTGTATTTTATATTTTGATTCCTTAAAAGAATACTCCGATTTTGCACCTCTGTACTTGATACCCATTTTCCAGTACTCGATTCTCTATTTCTGCCACATATTATGAAAACTTGTTTTATTGGAATTAATACTTTGTTCCACTCATAAGTGTACTTTGATTACTCAGTGTGGTACTTTAAACGTCGGAAATCTGTACTCGATTCTCTACATTTCCAATCATGGTCCGTAATAAAAATATATGAAAAATAAATGCGATATTGGAAATGTCTTATGTTCTAGGGAATTCTTCTCGACATCCTCGTGGGATTTTTTGTAATAATAAACACTATACCGTAATACCTGTCATATTGTATTTTATACTTTTATTCCTTAAAATAATACTTCGATTTTGCAACTCTATACTTGATACCCATTTTCCAGTACTCGATTCTCTATTTCTGCCACATATTATGAAAACTTATTTTATTGGAATTTATACTTTGTTCTCGTCTATAGTGTACCTTGATTATTAAGTGTGGTACTTTAAACGTCGGAAATCTGTACTCAATTCTCTACATTTCCAATCATGGTCCATAATAAAAATATATGAAAAATAAATGCGATATTGGGAATTCCAGATTTTCTAGGGAATTCTTCTCGACATCCTCGTGGGATTTTTTGTAATAATAAACAATATATCGTAATACCTGTCATATTGTATTTTATACTTTTATTCCTTAAAATAATATTTCGATTTTGCAACTCTATACTTGATACCCATTTTCCAGTACTCGATTCTCTATTTCTGCCACATATTATGAAAACTTGTTTTATTGGAATTTATACTTTGTTCCAGTCATAAGTGTACCTTGATTACTCAGTGTGGTACTTTAAACGTTGAAAATCTGTACTCGATTCTCTACATTTTCAATCATGGTCCGTAATAAAAATATATGAAAAATAAATGTGATATTGGGAATGCCAGATGTTCTAGGGAATTATTCTTGACATCCTCGTGGGATTTTTTGTAATAATAAACAAATATACCGTAATACCTGTCATATTGTATTTTATACTTTTATTCCTTAAAATAATACTTCGATTTTACAACTCTGTACTTGATATCCATTTTCCAGTACTCGATTCTCTATTTCTGCCACATATTATGAAAACTTATTTTATTGAAATTTATACTTTGTTCTCGTCTATAGTGTACCTTGATTATTCAGTGTGGTACTTTAAAAGTCAGAAATCTGTACTCGATTCTCTACATTTCCAATCATGGTCCGTAATAAAAATATATGAAAAATAAATGCGATATTGGGAATGCCAGATGTTCTAGGGAATTCTTCTCGACATCCTCGTGGGATTTTTTGTAATAATAAACAATATATCGTAATACCTGTCATATTATATTTATACTTTTATTCCTGAAAATAATACTTCGATTTTGCAACTCTGTACTTGATACCCATTTTCTAGTACTCGATTCTCTATTTCTGCCACATATTATAAAAATTTATTTTATTGGAATTTATACTTTGTTCCAGTCATTCGTGTACCTTGATTACTCAGTGTGGTACTTTAAACGTCAGAAATCTGTACTCGATTCTCTACATTTCCAATCATGATCCGTAATAAAAATATATGAAAAATAAATGCGATATTGGGTGATAGGGGGCAATCCGACCGTGCCACGTGTCCCGATCCTAGTGGTCGGCTCAAGCCATGTGGCGCCGTCCGAAGCCCCTGACATGGACCCCGATTGGATATCTTTGACCGGACCTACGTTTCCGGCCCATGTCATGATATATACCCTTGGGTCCGATCGAGCCTCGACCGCCGGCCAAGCGAGCCATAGGCGATCGATGCCGCTCGATCGCCTCAGGGTCGGGCAAGTTTGCCAGGGTGGCGTGTCCCACACACGGCAGCTAGATCCATATCCAATCATATAGGATGATGGCCCACCAGATCCCCTCTTTTAAGGATAGTACGAGATCCTCTGCAGACACTCTGAACCCTGCATTAAATACCTGCAGGTCAACGCTGACAGGCATTAAATGCACACTCTTCAAGGTGTATTAGGTGGATGTTATCAACCACTATATATACCCCCAGCATTTATTATTGTTGGTAAGCTCTCTTAATCACTCCGATCGCATCTAGCATCCCGATCGCATCTCTCTACCTCGAATATCTTATTCCTAGTACTGACTTAACTCAGTGGAGGGCTACGCCGGAGACAATCCCCTCCGGCCAAGTGACCCGTTGTTCTGTGTTTTCAGGTCAAAGTCGGATCCCCTCTACAAATTTAACTGACGAGCAAGACACGTGGTCGACATCCGACCCCCGACCAAAAACTGACCTCATCATTGGGAATGCCAGATTTTCTAAGGAATTCTTCTCGACATCCTCGTGGGATGTTTTGTAATAATAAACAATATACCGTAATACCTGTCATATTGTATTTTATGCTTTGATTCCTTAAAAGAATACTCTGATTTTGGAGTCGTATATAAAGAACCAGAAGCAGGTTCTTATTCGGGAATAACTTGTAGACCCAACTTACAGTTTGGGTCTCTCTATTCCTTGCTTTCTCCTCTTTCTTTGCCTTATCTGAGGTTCATGTTGAGCTAAGAGAGAGATCGTTATTCCCTTCGTCACCCCGAGGAGAATTCCCACTCATGATGAGTGCATTCAAGCTGACGGAGGTGAGCTTAATATAGTATCAATATTGCATTCTTGGACCCGTATGTATATTGTCCAAATGCAATGATCCGAAGCAAATGGGACTTGGTACAACGAAATGTACTCCAACTGCCCCACAACTTATCTGCAACTGCATCTTGTACAAGGAAACGTGCTCCAAGATAAACCAATGACAAACTTCCACTAGATCTACAATATCAGGGTATAGAATATATCAGTAAAATAGAATAAATAATACAGATCAGGGTATAGAATATATCAGTAAAAGAGAATAAATCATACAGATCAGGGTATAGAATCTATGCAGAAGGGAGTATAAATCAAGAATTCTAGGGTTATATATAACACAAATCAGGGTATAAATAACTTTTTGCAGGGTATCATCCAGTAATAATAATGTGTACACAAAAACCACAGATCAGGGTACAGATATCTGCAGAAATGGAGTATAAACCACGATTTTGAGGGTTATATATAACACAAATCAGGGTATAAATAACGATTTACAGGGTATGAGCCAGCAATAACAATCTGTGTACAAAAACCACAGATCAGGGTACAGATATCTGCAGAAGGGAGTATACACCATGATTTCGAGGGTTAAATATAACACAAATGAGGGTATAAATAATGATTTACAGGGTATAAGCCAGCAATAACAATGTGTACAAAAAACCACAGATCAGGGTACAGATATCTGCAGAACGGAGTATAAACCACGATTTCAAGGGTATAAACAACATAATATGTGTACAAAATTTTGTAAAACACAGGAAACAACTTAAAATAAAAAAAATAGGGTATAAAATTTCAAATAAATCTAGATTCACAACATAACGAGAATACAAAAATATCTTTTCCATTCCATTCCATTCCGCAATGGTGTTTTTTGCAGTGGTGGTGTTGGGTGGTCTGATGTGACGGTAGGCTTGGTGGTAATGGAGTCTCGACGTGACGGTCGGAGGATGGGCGTGTTGGTAGTGAGGTCTGGACTCTGGACGCGACGGTGGGATGTTGGGCCTGCTGGTGGCTTCATCTGGAAGCCATGGTGGACGGTGAGAGGTTGGATGTGGTGGTGGGCCTGCTGGCTTCGTCTGGACGCCAGGAGGTTCGCGGAAAGGTGGTGCCGGCAGTAACCTCAACCAAGTCTCCGTATCTTTTTCTCTCTTCCTCTCTCATTTATCTCGCTTTCCATCAACCACAGTCTCTTCTATTTATGACATTGAAGAGCCCTTGGAGTCTTGGAATGGATTTATCTCTTTAACCGTCTCTGCAATTCCCGATGTAAGTGGAGGGAAACCTTTGGTATTCTCTGTAATTTTTTAGTTCTTTGAGGGTATTTTAGTCTTTTCGTACCAAAACAAGTCCTTATTTCTAAAAGATCTGTATTTCAGGGACTTTTCCCTATAACTTTTTAAAATAGGTCCTTATTTCTAAGAAAAAAAACAACTTGGTCCTTTTGTCTAGTTTTTCCTTAATTGGATTGCTTTTGGGAGTTCTTATTTTCTCATTTAATGATTTCATGGAGACAGAAAATGAATAAACCTCGTAAAATGCCATGTTAAATTCATAATAACTCTTTTTTTTTTTAAAATATAATTATGCTATAGTAGTAGAGTGTTAAAAATACTAATAAACATTTTTACTACTTTAAAGCTATAAGCTAAAGCCAGAAATATATTTTTAAGTGTTTCAATTCTCTAACTTATGTATACTTAAATTTAGCGGAAATTTGAAGTATTGGAACCAAACTACTAAAAAACACTTTTTTTTTAGAAATTACAAACACTGACATAAATATTAAGTAAATTATATAGAAACTCTTGTGAGCTGCAATCAAAAAGATAGAGCACAAATTTGGTGGGAAAAACCATGCAAATGGCACTTGTCAAAAGCTCACAAGTTGTGAAGTACCTATTAAGGGTCTCGTGAACCAAATGGGACACCAACTGTACATCAACCAATAATTAAAATCAGATAAACAATATTCTTTTTTTTAATTGTCCCTTTTTTCTAAAAGCCATTCTAAAGTTATTACCCTAAGAAATTAGTGCTTCTAGTTTGCAGTTCACTTGTTTTCCCATGAATGAAATTATGGGCCTTGCCCAAAAATCCTAGTATAAAAAACCCATAAAAAGAACACAAATTTGTGTCCAAAAATATACAAGTTTTAGTAAGTTTTGGAGGTTTCCAAGAATGTCTTGGTTTTGGACAGTAATGTTTCTGAGCTTTGCTTTTAGTGATTTCTTAGAAGCTAAGCATCATAAGAAGCTTCCACAAGCTGTTGTTGTTGGGACAGTTTACTGTGATACATGTTTCCAGCAGAACTTTCACAGGGCAAGCCACTTTATTGCAGGTATACTTCATCTTCTCTTTACATTTTACCATATAAATTTGAGATGATTATACTCACCTACCCTAAGATTTGGCCTAATTGTGCAAACATGTTCCGAGATTTGAAATATTACAGAAACATACCTTAAACTCTAACTGCCCTTAGAAAAACTTAACGAAAAAAGATCATTCACTAGATGTTTCTGTTAAAACATATAAATAAAATTAGGCTCCACTATAAAGATGAATTTTGATCTAACGTTTCTTGTGTCACAGGTGCAACCGTAGCAGTAGAATGCGACAACACGGGATCACAACCCAGTTTCCGGCAAGAAGCAAAAACAGACAAATATGGACAATTCAAAGTTCATCTCCCATTCTCGGTCAGCAAACATCTCAACAAAATCAAAGGCTGTTCTGTAAAACTAATCAGCAGCAATCACCCTTTCTGCAACGTCGCCGCCGCCGCCACCAGCGGGGGATCACCGTTTCGTCTCAAATCAAGAAAACATGGAACCCACATCTTTTCAGCTGGATTCTTCACATTCAAACCATTAAATCAACCACAATTATGTAATCAAAAGCCAAACATCAACAATGTCGATGATCCCATCATTACGTCGCCTCCGCTGCCCGAGACACCGGCGGCAGGAGGCCACTTCCTCCCGCCGCTGCCGCTGCTTCCGAACCTGCCGCCTTTGCCGCAGCTCCCCCGCCTGCCGCCTCTTCCCGGACTCCCGTTTCTTCCGCCGATGCCGGAAAAGAAAACTGCTTTACAAGGATCTCCACCATCTGATAATGTGGTGCATCAGAAAAAAATTCCTTCATCTGAAGGTATATATATTCCGCCTCAACAGTTTGACGATACGATAAATCAGCCAGAAACTTTTCCATTTTTTCCTCCAAACCCTCTTCAGCCGCCGCCGTCACTGCTTCCTCCGAACCCTTTTCAGCCGCCGCCGCCGTCGCTGCTTCCTCCAGTTTTCCCGGCTCCGCCTCAGTCGGTGTTTCCTCCGCTTTTCCCCTCTCAGCCTTCACCGCCGTTCTTCCGCCTGCCGCCGTTTCCGGGTTTGACACCATCTCCACCGCCCCCGACGCTGGTGTTTCCGAACCCTCTTCCTCCTTTCCCGTTTCAGCCGACGCCGGGTTTTCCAGGGGTGCCGCCAGCTGATGGCTCTTCGCCGAAATCAAGCTCCCCTTGATTTTGCAGTTGTATGGTAGCTATGTATAATTATATTACATGTCATACTCGTAATAAAATTAGCAAAGTTGCTTACTTTTCATAGTAACAATTTTCTTGTGTTTTTCTTTTCTTGTGTTTTTCTATTCTTGTGTCACTTCATATTAACAATTTTGATCAATTATTCAATTCTATAGTTTAAAAAATAATTGTTAACGAAATCTACTGAGAATTTCAACAATGGTACATGTATTTTGACAAGGAAATGCAATCACAAATATTACAATGGAATTTCATATTTCAAATGATAGATCATTTTGAAAATATCTTCTCTACAATACCATTAAATTGTGACGGAAGACCAAAATGTTCAACACAAAACATAGAATACTTGACAAAACAACTAAAATATGAATGTATACAACGGCAAAATCCAATATTAGAACATTAATTCATTGCATCATAGTCATCCAACTTGTCATTGTACTCCAAAACCTTCCTCCTTATCTTTGAGGTATCTACCCATGTAATGAAGTCTTCCATGTTTCTTGTTACAAGAAAAGCTGGATCTGTAATAGTATCGGGTCCCACACGAATATGGCCTTGTTCAATATATGTAACTGCTTCTTTCAAATGTTCTGCAAATTTCAGCCTCACAAGGATCGTGGCAAGCCTTCGCCTGAACAAGATAAAGTTCACCAAATAAGTAAACTAATGAAGATTAGTAAGCTAGTTGCAATAAATTGCATTTTTACATCAAACTTACCGGCAAAAGGATGATACTGACAATCGCTCGCACAAAGCCAAACTTTTACGGGATGGTATAACTCCCACATTGTACCTAAATTGATCAAAACCAAGGTTACGAAACTAAAAATATAAATATCACCCAGTAATGACTCATCAAGTACAATAATTATTATACTAGTAAGAACATAACGTAGATCAAGTCCAATATTTTTAATATCTCAATGACAGTTGCTAAAATATCCTTTTGCACAGAAATATACAATTAGGTTTTCTGTTTTTGAGAAAAATGTAAGTCCAATTTTAAATCACTCACAAAAATCTGGATATTTTCTCCTCAAATCAACTTAGTGCAATTATACTAATCAATGAACCGATTAATCTAAACATGTGGCTACGGGAAAGATAACAAAATCCAATAGCAATGTAGATATCGAAGCACTCTTTTTGTTTGGAAAATGGTTAAAATCCAAAAGATAGCATGAAAAATAGGTAGAAAAATAGTTTGCTATTCTGACTAAATTCATCCAATTCTTAATAGCCAACTATATAATCACATGAATCACATAAAAACATTACTTGAGCTTTAAAAAAAAGAACAAAAAGGAAAAAAGCAGAAGTGAAAAGATTTATTTGCATTAAAACTGAATTCCAATGCTAAAACTTACAGCTTTTCAAGAAGGGCATCAGTCATCTCAATTCGATAGGGATCCCTTGAATCCATCTGCTTCAGTATGTTCACCAGCTTCTGCGCCATTCTACACAAACTCGAATACCTAAAAAAACAGCAATTCATCTCATTACAATATCAACCAAACGCACAAAAAAACCAAGCCTCCACGGAATTCATAGAGTAATTTATAGTGACCCAATCACTAAATTTGAAAATTTGAGAGCGAAGATTACTTTTTATAGTCGTCTCTGCCGGTGACGTGATACCGATGGATTACGAAGTTTTCCCTCTGACCTCCTTCTCTCTTCCATTCCAGGAAATTAACTTTCTTCAGCAGCTTCTTCTCATGAAACTTGAGCTTCCTCATCTTGTAGGTGTGTGTATGTGAAGACACGCAGAGATGGAGACAGAGCTCAGCGAGGAAGAAAAACCCTAATCTAAAACCCTAGAAATTGGGAATTTGAGAGAGAAAACTGAAAGATGAGATGTGTATTGGGCTGATAGAATGTGAAACTATAATATTGGGCTTCATTCCATGGCCCAAAATAAATTTCTTTTTTTTTTTTGGTACAAAAAATTATTCCATAATGTAATGTAGCTCAACTGCCCATTTATAACTTTTTTTGGAATTCGTTAATTGATAATTTCGGTAAATTTAGTTCAATTATTGAGTTAATTATCAGTCAAGATTTAATATAGAGGTACTAATGAATATATTTACCATTTTACTTATTTACTTGCTTTTTAACCCTGCGTTGCACGGGGTAATTTACTTATAAAATATATATTATTAAATAAATTATATTATATTTTTTATATGATTATTAACAATATGTCAAAAATTATTAATTCAATATTTGAAGCGTACACACCAAAGTAATTCATTTTATAAAATAATCAGGAATTTTGTATATAAAAAACTCATTTTAAATGTATAAAAATAGTAATATGATATTTTTATGACAAAGTACTGATTTTATATTTATAATAGAAAGAATATATATTTATACATATATAAAGAAGGAATATCATGACGGTTATAGAAATATTAAAATAATAATTAAAATACTAAAAAAATATTTAATAATAAACCATGCATATAAATAATGGTTGGAATCTCTTTGTCTCTTTGGTCGAAAAAATAGTTGTTTATTATACTTTATATTATTTTTTTATTAAATAATCTGTTATTGTTTCGTTATTGAGTCATAATAATATTTATTTCATTATTGAAATTTCTTTTATATTATGAAAAATATTAATACTCAAATATAATAATTTAAGAAATTTATTTACATTGAAATAAATATAACTTTTCTACCACAAAATGAACATGAGACACGTGTATTTGGAAAAAAAAATTCAAGCAAATTAATTATTTATTTATTTTATATTATTAAAATAATAATAAAATTTATTTAAACTTATATTTAAAAAAAAATCCTTACTTTAGTTAGATAAATTTTCATTTGAATTTGCTATATCAAAAATATTTGTTAGAAATTAAAACATTAAATATAATTTTTTAATGGATATATTGAATACATTATTTATCTTTATTTTTATTAACGAACATTCAATACCATATGGATAACTCTAAAGCTTGTTAAAATTTACTTAAAACTATATTTTGAAAGAAAAAATTAATTTTAATATTATATAAAGTAGTTATATAGTTCTATAATTAAATAGGAGTTACAAATTTTTTGATAATTGATATGAACAAAAGTATAGAAAGTCAATAAATACATATGTAAGTTATAAAAATAATAATTAATTAAATTAATTATAGAAACAATCTACATGAACATAAACATGTTTATCCACTTATAATTAATTAAATTAATTATACAAACAATCTACATGGGCCTAAACATGTTTATTCACATGTTTGAAGTGGATCAATTCTGACTTATTCACTTCATTGCCACATAAACATGTTTCCTAAAACATTTCACTCATTCATTTTCATATATATATATATATATATATTTTTATCCCTGGACCTCATATATATGATTTCTTTGGCAAATAACTATCAAAAAATAAAAAAAAAAAAAAATATATATATATATATATATATATATATATTTTTTTTTTATCCCTGGACCTCAGCTTAGGGCGCCAATGGTTTTACCAGCTGAACTTTTTTTTATATTTTTACATTTTACTATCTGTAACCATTTTCGAGTAGCTGTGAATCTTTCGACCACCAAAAATTAAATAGCGAAACCTTTCGCAAACTCAAAGTATAAATGATTTATTTTCTATAATTAAAGGGACATTTATGCTTTCAATTTCAGAAAATTGTCCTTAAGTTTTTCACACTTGCACATGAAATGTTTCCCAAACCAACAAAAAATGTTAGGTGACGGGTATTTTACACTTGTCATATGATTGATTGATTGACTGACAACTTCCATTAAAAAGATTGTCCTAACATAAAATTAAACAAAACCCTGTTAAGGCTCAGCATGTACAGTTGATCCAGACATACTTCTCGGAATGGATGTAAGAAACACTCTCAAACTCAATCCCTCTCTTAAAAAAAACGAAAAGAAAGGGAAACGAAGACGAAATGTGGAGAATATTATGAAAGTGAAAATCAATAATATTCTAGTTTTGATCAGTTATAAATCTTTTATGCGGATGTTCATAATTCTCACTGATATTAATAGGAGCTCCATAGTTGAGGCCAGAAACATCTCCTTGATCCTGAATTATCAGCAATGAAAAAAATGTAAGCAACTTGCATAAACTGAGGAAGTCAAACCTAAAATCTCAATAATTCCTGCCATTTTGGATCTTAGGATGTTTGTGGCATTCATTTGTATGGTTAACTGGCAGTTTGGGCTTAAAAAAGATGAGAAGTTGCATAAAAAAGGCAAGCAAGTGTAAATGGGTTTTTGCAAGAGCTTTCGCTTTTGGAGAAGATAAAGTTGTAAAAGGTTGGAGTAGTAAAATGTTGAGAAGCACGAACTTCAGCAATGTTTGCAAACTCTTTAAAAAAACAAGACCTCTGTGTTTAAGTTATTTTCTTCAGCGCTTCAAGAGTGTTTGGGCTGTCTAGCTTCTGCTTATTTTAAGCAGAAATAAGCTAGAAGCTAGAAGCATCTACGCACATGCTTTTGGGTTCATCTTCTAGCCTCTAGGTTATATAATAAATAGAAGTTTCTAGACAGTATTAAAAGTGCTTAAAATAAGCAGAAAGCACAGAAGTATTTTTATTTAGAGTATGCAAAAACTACCTAAGTGAACCATATAGAGATTGATATATGAAATAAGCAGAAAGCACAAAGGTGTTTTTATTTAGAGTATGCAAAAACTACCTAAGTGAACCATATAGAGATTGATATATAATTGTTTTTATTAAAAAAAAAAAAAAAAAAACAGAAAGCACAAAGGTGTTTTTATTTAGAGTATGCAAAAGCTACCTAAGTGAACCATATAGAGATTGATATATGAAATAAAGATGGATACCTTCATATTGAACATTGTATTTGAACTTCCTCCATTTGTTCGTTTTCCTACATCAAGTTGCACTGAAATTCTGGCTTGTGACAAATCCACTCCTGATGATTGCAGTGCATTTGTCAAAGAATTCATCAACCTGTTCAACACCAAAAGGTCTCACTATGCTATTAAGTTGTCCTTTTAGATATGGGAGCAATGAAGTTAGAATCCTAGGTACACAAAACAGCTTTTAGATATGGGAGCCATGAAGTTAGAATCTTAGATACACAAAACAGAGGCAGAATAGTTTCTAATCAAGTTTACAGGAAAAAAAAATCCTTTAATGCAGAACCACTTAATAATATGAATTTATTAATGATAGGGAGTAATGGGAAACTCAACTTCAAATCATTTATATATAATATACATACATATGTGTAATAAAGTGTAATCTGGATTATTTGCCCGAGTAAGAAGCAAATGACCCAAAAAACTGACTCCCAAATCCTTATTCCCAACGAGGCCCAAGAGAAATTGTTTGTTCTTTTCTTTTTTATGGTAAAGAGAAATTGTTGCATACTCTAGACACAAAATCACATAGTTATTAAACACACAAAAAAATAATAACAATAATAAAATGACCATCACCTTTTAAAATATTACTCAATGCAAAAGGAAAATGAAAAAAGAAACCTTGAATTACCAGAGTCAATTGCAACCAAAAGCACTATATTGATTTTCACTGAGAAATATTACTAAACAACCATGCTATGCAAATATAGCATCAAAACAATCATTTCCTTCTCTAAATTCAGCAAATGCTTACCCTTGAGAATAGGCATTTGAAATGCTGGCTTCCCCATTCTCACTATTCAGTTCTTCCACGTTTGAAGCATAGACAGGAACAGAGCAATTATCCTCAAATATAGGTGCTTGAATTGGAATGTTCAATGGAAGAGCTTTTGTTGCCATTGATTGGTTATCTGTTGATTTATATAAGGCAGCTCCATTCAATTCAGGTTGCACAGAATTTTGTGCATTATTTACCAGTGTTGTTTGTAGAACAACATTGGTTTCATGACTGGATAGATTCCTGTCAAGCTGCGATTGATGGGTGAAGCTTTCAACTGGCCCAGAATTGGTTGCCTGTCAGTAATAAGAGCAAACTTCATTTTCATGCCAATGAAATATAGGTAGTGTTTGGAAATCCAGCTTCTACTTATTTAATCAGAAATAAGCTAGAAGCATCACAGACATGCTTTTGTCTTCAACTTCTAGCTTCAAGGTTTTTTCTGTAAATAATTTTTTATAGCAGTAAAAGTGCCTCTTAGCTTTTTTTTTTTTCTCCTACTTAGTCCTGTATCTATTAAAACTTTAAACAATTTCTTTGTACTTTTTCACTTCTTTTTCCAAACACTCTCATCTTTTACTACTCCAACTTCTTACAACTTTTGGTTCTACTTTAGTTTTTGCAAATTACCTTGACATTCTACCCCCAAAACTAAAGTTTTAACTTCCCTCTTGGTTAGTTGTCAATTACTACAACACGTAAGTAACATCAAACAGTTCTGTCACTTGCAATTTCAACACATCAGAACGAAAAAGTAGATAGATGCATTTCTGAGCTTGTAATTGGTACTTTTGCATCAAGGATAAAATTCACATCTTACATCTGATTTATTCTAGTAATGATGCATGATCATCAGCTAAACCTTGTGGTTTCGCAAATATCATGGTTAATACCATATAACCTCAAATATACAATTCTTTGGCAAGAGAAGCTGTAGCAGAATACAAGAAACAAACACACAAAATGTTTGGATCGGCTCAATAGCTAAATGGAAAATAGGGACAAGTATGGAAAAGACAAGTGAGCAAAAACTATCACATTTCAGCATAAGATAAAATATAAAGAAGTATTTAGATTCTACCCATGGTGAAATTTTTGTAAGCTCCGGGCTCCAATCTGGACAAGAGCCCTCATACATCTGTAATTTCTCTTGTAGAAACTGGATATATTGTATAACCTGCATTGAAATGAACTTCTTAGAACTTGTAGTGAAACTGTGAGATGAAAGGAACACACTATATACATTAGTATATTATAGCAATAAGAAGATGCTAAAGTGACATAACCAACCTCCAACAAAAATGAAGCTTTGTCTCTCTTTTGATCATTTTCAGGTATTAAATCTCTTAATATTTGGAATCTGCATTCCATGAACTTTTATAATCAGCGCCACTGACGATTATGACGAAACTCATACTGGGAGAGAAGATGAAGAAACCTCACAGACAACATAATGTACAATTGCATCCAAACTCCAATAATTTATCATAGCATGTGCAAATTAAACTGGAACAACCAAACTAAGCATCACAATTTCTGGAACAAAAATTAACAATAAAAGACACCCAAATCTCAATTATAGACACGTATAAGCATAACTTTGACCCAAAACATAAGAACAGGAACAGATGCGACACCCATGGAATCACAAAGAACTACCATTCTACCAACATACGCAAAGCAGAAAAAAAAGACATTGAAATGACCGTAATTCAACCCGAATAAGACAAATTAAGGTAAAGTGAGCTCGCCTCTCATTAATTTTGCTTCTTCTGCGCTGCTCCGTCTCCGAATGCTTCGAACGTGAAGTATTCACCTTCCGATCAGCTCTTTTGCTGTCTGCTAAGATTCAAAATTTCCACAACTTAAAAATAATCAAAATAACGTTAACTAAATATAAAACATACACAAGTACCTGAAGGAGAAGAGCTATCGTGCACTTCTTCGTCTTCTGCATGGCTTGCAGTTCTGACCATTTGCGTTTCTGCAAATTCAATTCCTCTTCCGGTATATATATATCTCCGTCAATTTATACAAAATTCTGTGCGTATATATAACTATATATATTCAAATTGAAGATTGATTCTGCGTAGCAGCCCTAGGGAAACGCCTCCAGTACTGGAAATTCGCAGGGCGGTGAGTGCTAACGTGCGCGTGGTCGGTGAAAGCTATGTTAAGCTGCGCCTCACTGTCCATTTATTTGATTGCCTCTAGGCTCTACCCTCTTCCTACTCTGCTACAAATATTTTGTCGTTATCTTGTTTTTCGTAGTTGGGCTTTCTGACAATTGGGCTTAGCTAAAAAGTTCAGAAGCACTTTACTATTGGGTTTGGATTCGGCCCAATTTAATGTTAGAATGGGCTATTTTCGTTTTCTTTTGTCATCCTTATTAAATTAAATTAAAATTTCTTTTATATATAAATCTAAAACCATAATTACATTCATTCATAATAATAATAAAATTACTAAAAATTGAATCATGTATACCATATAATCTAAATTACATTTTTTTATGAGCTTGAATTGAGATTTTCTTTTTATAAGAATTGAATTGAACATACTTCTCAAGTCACAATTTGCTGTTAATTGGGTTTTTGCTGTGATTAATTTGAAGGCCCAACTTCAATTTAATGGGTTTGGCTTATTTGGAATTTTAAGGCCCATTTCGTGATTAAATGGGTTTCTTGCTACTGCTGCCATTTCTATAATTTTTTCGTGATTAAGAGAGTCAATCTATAATTTTCAATATTACCGTCCGGTCTAAATGTAATTAACTTATTTAAATTCATTTAAAATTTAAATCAGACTTGGGCTTTTCAATTTTGGGCTATTCAAAATTTGGGTTACCTCAGTACAAATTCAGTCAAGCGACGCCCAAAAGCAAAATCCCATCCCCAAAAATTGTCCCGTTCGTTAAGGTTTTAGCAGGGTTTATAGTTTAAAGTCGGCAATTTTGTCTGCAAATATATTTTTTTCTGATAGTTATACTCTCACTCTAACAGCTGATCACTCCCAATCTCCATGAACTTCTTCTTCAACTTCCCTAACCAGTTATCCGATTCAATTCGTTCTACGCCATTATTAATACTCGACATTCTGTCGTCCAACTTGCAGGATATCTCTGTACAAATTGATGTCCAGCACCAAAATCCCAATTTCTCCAAGCATCAAGTTTGATAATTCTAGAACCCTACTTCGGAAGCAAGTTTCCATCTTCAATCCTCTTACGAATTCGAGCGTAATGTGGAGAAACATCGCAAAGCAGCTCAGTTCAAGACGAAGCTCCTCAAAGCTCTCCCGCACTTACAGCTTTCTCGGATTCAGCCAGGACTCAGCTTTTTCAGAGAAATTCAAATTCAGACCCATTTTTGACCTAAATTCGCGCTCAAGTACCTGTTTTCCCGAATTTGGGTTTCACAAGAAGGTCGATTTCTTCTCCGGGGACGAATACTCGCCGATTTCTGTGAGAAACCAATTGAATTTAAATGGGCTTTGCTGTAAAAGCTACGCTAGTGTAGCTGAAGCTATAGCTGTTTCGCACACCGATGCAGAGGAGGATAATAATAATGCCAATAACGTTAATAATGCTAATAGTGTTAATACTGTTGATAATGTTAATATCTCTGCTGAAGTTCAAGAATTGTTAAATGAGGTCAGAAAAGAGGAGAAGAGGAAATATTACTCACAATGGAGGCATGCGAGAAACGGTAAAATGGGTCATGAGAAGTACAAATCTCTCAAAAGGAGACAGGTGAAAATCGAGACAGAAGCTTGGGAGCAAGCAGCAAATGAATATAGGGAACTTTTAAATGATATGTGTGAGCAGAAATTGGCTCCAAATTTGCCTTATATGAAATCTTTGTTTCTGGGATGGTTTGAGCCTTTGAGGACTAAAATTGCAGAAGAACAGGAGTTTATTAGGAAGGGGAAGAGTAAAGCAGCTTATGCAAAGTATTTTGATCAGTTGCCTGCTGATATGATGGCTGTTATTACAATGCATAAGTTAATGGGATTGTTGATGACTGGAGGTGAGCATGGATGTGCTAGAGTGGTGCAAGCTGCTTGTGCTATAGGTGATGCAATTGAACAGGAGGTAATTTGATTGTTTTGGTTGGAAAATTTAGTTACTTAATTATGAACTTAGATCAAGATAGTTTAAGTTACTGAATTATTGTTTGATAGAAAGATGAAGAAGTAAAATATTTATCTTTATATGAAATAACTGATTTATGGTTTTACTCTTTTTATGTCATTAGGCATTGCCGTATTTTATGAATCTGGAAGATTCAATTATTTAAATATGAGGAGATAGTCTAAGTTATTAGGATTATGTCTCGTTTCTGCATGTTTGTGTGTTTTCATCTTCCGCTGCGTGCGAGCCGCGCTCTGATAGCGGTTTGGGGGTTGGCTTTTCGATTTCGTGTTTCCGCTCTTCGCGGTGGGTGTTGGGGACGAGTGCTGATGCGCGCGAGTCTTCGGCGCCTGTCGCGACGGGTGGTGTTTCGCCACTGGGACCCTGGGCTTGCGGCCCGGGGAGTACCCAGCGGCGGGACGCTGCAGTGGTGGTATGAATTAGTATTTGGAAGAAAGATGAAAAAATTAAAATATTTCATCTTATGGAAAAACTAATTTATGGTTTTCCTTTGTCTCTCTTTAATCTTAACAGGCGTCGCCCCGTTTGTTGTAATCTGGAAGAGTTAATTTTTCAAGAGTAATAAGTTAGTTTTAAGTTTCTGAATTAGCATTTGAAAGAAAGATGAAGAAATTAAAATATTTCATCTTCACAAAGTAGCTAATTTATGGTCTTCCTTTGTCTCTCTTATCTTAATAGGTGTCGCCCTGTTTCTCTTAATCTGTAATATTTTATTATTTAAGTATGATGAGATAGTTTAAGTTATTGAATTAGTATTTGAAAGAAGATGAAGAAATTAAAATATTTCATCTTTATGAAATAGCTAACTTATGGTTTCCTCTGTCTCGCTTATATATTAATAGGTGATGCCTGTTTCTTCTAATCTGAAAGATTTAATTACTTAAGAGTAAGAAACTAGTTAAGTTACTGAAATTGTATTTGAAAGAAAGATGAAGAAATTAAGACAGTTTATCTTTAAAAAATAACTAATTTACGGTTTTCTTAGTGTTGCATAAAAGTTGTGACACCATTTATTTTGATTGAAAGAATAAATATGTAAGTATAACAAGATAGTTAAGTTACTGAATTAGTGTTGAAAAGAAAGATGGAGTAATTATCTTAATGAAATAACTAAGTTGTGGTTTATTTGTTTATCTTATAAGTCGTCCTCCTTGTTGCATTTTATATGAGGATAAGAATTTTCCTATTGTCATAGCCATATTTGTTATACTCATGATTTTATTGCCCTTGAAAATATTCCATGCATTTACAATTTTACTGGTAAATAAATGATTTAAGCAAGCGCACTTTGGTTTTAAGAAGTGCATTTTTGGTTTTTAGCATTGCTATCTAATTTTCATATAATTATCTTTTCCTTGATTTTACTCAAGAATCAAGATATTTATAGTAGGACTAAGTTTGAATGGTTTCGTAATTGATAAGGTGAGAATACTCTATTTCTTGGAGAAAACAAAGAAGAAAAAAGTTGATAAAAAGACAAAATTGGAAGGAGTTGAAGCTGACGGAAATGCCTGCGAGCAAGAAAAGCTGCACCAAAAAGTTACGACTTTGATCAAAAAGCAAAAGCTGCGAGCAGTGATGCATTTAGTCAATAGAAAAATCGAGTATCAGCCATGGGGCCAAGATGCTAAAGCAAAGGTCTGTACTTGTCTCTTTTGATGATTGCAACTAGGGATGCAAGGGATGCAAATAACGAATTCATGAACATCATAAGTTCGAGGTCAAATATGAAAAATCCAATTAATTTATGTTTGATCCATAGGGTTGAGCTCCAAAATTAATATAAATAAAGGGATAATTGCAGCTAGACCCTCTGTGGTATGGCCTAAATACATCTAGTACCCATGAGATTTGAAAATTTGCAATTACACCCGATGGGGTACGAACCTGTCTTACAGTTGGGTCCATCCATCATCTTCTGACATCAGCATAAAATTTTAATAAAATCCTATTTTGCCCTTTTGTTTTATAAATGTTTGTGCTGATGAATTTTTCATTTCTTTTGTATTTATTTTTCTAAGGTAGAGTGGTACGTTGGTCATCTTCAAAATCAATATTTCCTTTTGTCGTTTTTTATATAATAAAGGTAGGTAGAACTAGTAGTTCACAAGTTCTATAAGGTTTTCTTTCACATCCGTTTTGTTGGAGGGGGTGTAGATGTAATAATCCAAACCAAAAGGGTACTGACTGTATTTAGGCTATACCATAGGGATATAGCTGTGTTATCCGTATTATTTATAATTATATAAATTATAAAACTGAAGTATTAAAAAGAAAATCTCACGAGCCAGCTTAGGATACTACAAACGAGAAATATTTGGCTTGAAAACCTGGACGAGCCAAGCTCAAGCTTGAACCTTTCTTGAACCAATTCGATTTGTTTTTAACCCTAATTGCAACAAGATTAAATATCTAAGAGTTTTGAGTTTAATTTTTTTTCTTAAATCTCAGGTTGGGAGCCATCTCATTGAATTAATTATACAAACAGCTTATATACAACCTCCAGCTAATCAGTCAGCAGATAGCACACCAGATATTCGACCTGCATTTGTGCATACTTTTAGGAATGTAACAAGAGAAGCAACGTAATGGTTACTCCAGATTATTTAATTTTAATTAAGAATTTGTCCGAGTTGTATGTATACCGCTAAGGTTTGAGCTAATTACAGTTTAGTCCCTCTACTTTCAAAAAATACAAAACGCTCCATGACACTTCACTTTAATGCAAAAAAGTCTCTGAAATGCTGATTATTTGCATTTTTTGGCTTCTTGTCATATAATTGGGCGAATTACATCTGCTATCCCTGAATTTAGGTGAAACTACAAATTGATCCCTCTAGTTTGAAAAATTATCGTATACTCCGTGATGTTTTCAATAAATATGTAAGTCTTCAGAAAATACCCCCACTTAGGGTTTCAACTAGAGGTATTTTCAGAAGACTTACACATTTATTGAAACTTCAGGGGCTATACGGTAATTTCTCAAATTAGAGGGATCGATTTTTAATACACCATGCTTCGAGGTAGTCATATGTAATTCGCCTATATAGTTTCAGGGTGTTTTTTTTGTAATAAAGTGAAATGTTAGGGAGTTTTTTTATAATTTCTGAAAATAGAGGGACTAAATTATAATTAGCTCAATCCTCAGGGGTTGTAGATGTAATTCACCCAAAGAATTAAGGGATTAAATTTTCAAAAAATGTTACATTCTTACAAGCTTCTCTTTTCAACAGAAGCACCAGCAGAAGATATGGTGTTATCCAGTGTGATCCTCTTGTTCGTAAAGGCCTAGATAGAACTGTGAGTTAATTTATTTTCTCCCACTGCCTGTTTCTTAATTCCAATAAAATAAGTTGAAAAAAAAAAATCCTTTTCTTTACTTAATTTTCTTTTTATTTGCAGGCCAGGCACATGGTCATCCCATACATGCCTATGTTAGTACCTCCAGTCAAGTGGACAGGGTATAATAACTCAGCCTTTTCTCCCCACCCCAAACGTAATAAAATAATTTCAGACGCCATTTTCATGCTTCAATTCATTCATATAACAAGTTTTCAGTTCATTTCTTTGCTTTGATTTAGTCCACCGTATTCTAAAATGTATGTCGACTTTCCTATTGCGACTAGGTCATGTTTTCTTCTGCTGAAGTCTCATTTTCAAATTTAAATCAGTTACACTATGTTTGGATAGATTTTGCTAAATAAAGAAAGTAACTAAGGGACCGAGAAGAAATGTAAAAGAAAAAGAAACCAAATCCTCAACTTGTTGGTTATTAAGAAAAATGGCGAGGAAATTAATTCCCTTATATTGAAACGACATGATGAAAGTTGGTTAAGAGTGAATTCAGTAATGAATTGGAAAAAAAATGAGTTGTACAAATAATATTGTGTTTTTCCTTGTTTTTCTCTCCCTTTTCCGGACCATTTTGTGTGGGAAAAGGATTTTACTCCTTCAATTATATTTTTCCTCCAGTTTTCGTTTCTATTTTCTTAAGCAACCAAACACCATCTATACTTTTCCTCATCATTTTTTTTCCTTTTATTTAGCTTTCTTATCTGGGATATTTTTCTTTTATAGGTATGACAAAGGTGCTCATTTGTATTTGCCGTCATATGTAATGCGTACTCATGGAGCCCGCCAACAACGTGATACGGTTAAGAGGACTCCTACAGAACAATTGAAACCAGTATTTGAGGTATGTAAGTTGTGTAATTATGGTTCTAACCAAGATAAATTATAAACTAAATTATAAATTTAATTTTCTTGACAGGCATTGGATACTCTTGGAAGCACGAGGTGGAGAGTGAATAAGAGAGTGCTTAGTGTAATTGACAGAATATGGGCTAGTGGAGGTCGACTTGCAGATTTAGTTGACCGTAATGATGTATGTTAATCTCCATTTTGCTTTTCTATTTTTCCCCTTAATTTCTGATAAGACTTTGTAAGAAAAGATGTTTCAAACTAATTTTTTGTTTTTTCGATAGATCCCTCTCCCAGAGCAGCCAGGTACAGAAGATGAAGGATTGCTTAAGAAGTGGAAATGGAAAGTTAAGTCCATTAAGAAAGAAAACAGTGAGAGGCATTCACAGCGCTGTGATACAGAGCTCAAATTGTCTGTAAGATCCTTGTTTTGACCTTGGTCAAAGTTTAGTTTTTATTTAGAATTAAAAATATAATATATGTTTTAGTCTAAACTCTTTAATAAAGTGAGAGCACCGCAGGGTAAGAACTTGATTTGCTCTCTATTTTGGTCCGTCAAATTGACATTCGTTGTTAAATAAAAGAAATCAATTCACCACAATTCTATCTAATTGGTCAATCCACGCTCTTTTTTCTCTCTTCTTTATTTTCTCTCCCATTTTTATTTGTTTTCTCATCCTCTCTCTCGCTCTTATTTCAGTGTGTTTTATTTGCTTTCTCAATCTATCTCTCCTATCTTCCACTGGTCAAATTTTTTTACTCGTTTTACTTATTTATTTCTTAATCATATAATTTAATTTTATTTAAAATTAATTTTCGTTTAGTTATTTAGTTTCTTAATCCTGTTATTTTATTCTAATTAAAAATTTATTACTTTTTATTTGTCATCAACTTTATTGATACCCAAAAATAAAAATATAGATTTATATAAATTTGATAAATATTTATAATTTAATATTCTTATTATCCAACTTAAACGTATAATGAACTCTGCTTAGTCTGAATTTTTCACATTTCTAGTACACACACACACACACACACACACACATATATATATATAATAAAAATACTAAATCTCACCTCTCGATATCGATCAGGTTGCACGAAAGATGAAAGATGAAGAAGGTTTTTTCTATCCACACAATCTCGATTTCCGAGGGCGTGCATATCCCATGCACCCACACTTGAACCATTTGGGCTCTGATATTTGCAGAGGAATTCTAGAGTTTTCAGAAGGACGACCACTTGGAAAATCAGGCTTGCTTTGGCTTAAGATACACATGGCAAATTTATTTGCCAATGGAGTGGACAAATTATCTCATGAGGGTCGAATAGCTTTCACAGAGAATCATTTGGATGATATATTTGATTCTGCTGATAGACCACTTGAAGGAAAAAGATGGTGGTTAAATGCAGAAGATCCTTTTCAGTGTTTAGCAGCATGTATTAATCTTGCTGAAGCTCTGAGAAGTCCGACTCCTGAAATGACAATTTCACATATTCCCGTTCACCAGGTAATATTTTGAGTTAATCCCATTTCTCGCCCCAGAAGCTTTACCTGTTTTTGATTTTGGTCCCATACCAAGGGGGTGTTTGCAAACTCTACTAATTTTGGAGAAGCTGAAGTTGTAAAAAAGTGGAGTAGTAAAAGCGAGTAGTGTTTGGAACACAAAAAAGTAGTTACGAGTGTTCGGAAAAAAAAAAAGCTAGTAAGCACTTTTACTACTCAAGAAACTTTCATTTATTGAAAATAACATATAAGCTAGAAGCTGCAGCCAAAAGTATGTCCTTAGGTGGTCAAGCTTCTAGCTTATTTCTGCTTAAAATAAGCAGAAGTTGGGAGTGTTTTGGAAAACCAAAGTGCTGGAAAGAAGCCAAAAGCTGAAAAATGCTATCTTTATGAGTTTGCAAACACTACCTAATTGACTTTTGCAATTTACATTCCATAATTGGATTTTTTTTATCTTTTTTTTGCAATTTCAGGACTTCTTCAACTTTTCTTCTGATTATGGGATGTAAATTTACATAAGTTGAAAAAGTTCTGAAATTGCAAAAAAAAATTAAAAAAAATAAAATCCACTTACGGTTCAATTAGTATGGGGCCAAAATCAAAACCAGGTGAAGTTATGGGACCAAAAATTCAATTAACTATATTCATTTGATGTAGCATGGGATTTTTAAAGTTAAGAAATTATATTTCAATTTGGCATGAGATCATTACTAGCCTTTTGTTTAAATAAAAAAATTGATTTATGTATTTTGCTTCATCTAATATTTATCTCTTTTTCCAGGATGGTTCGTGCAACGGCTTACAGCATTATGCTGCTCTTGGTAGAGATAAGGTGATTTTCTTTCTTTGTATTATTAATTGTTACTTGCAGGCATTTTTTTTTAATTCTTTTTTTGTGCTTTGTTTTTATTGCTCAATTTCGTTTGATTGCTTCTTGTTGGAATAATTGATTTAGCTAGGAGCAGCTGCCGTTAATTTGGTTGCTGGAGAAAAGCCAGCCGATGTTTATTCAGGAATAGCTGCCAGGTAACTGATCTTAATTTTATACAAGATTATTCTTTTCTCCAGGTACAAATTATTTTTCTTATAATATCTATATTACCTTTTATTTTAGTTTAAACTATATTTGTTGTTTTACTTCACCCCTGCATCCTAATATGGGTTTAATTTGTCAGTTTATATTAATTTATTGGTGAAGTACAATAGTGTATCATATGTAATTGGTGAAATATCTCTTTCCTTTTTGTAATGTCATTGTTTTCAATTATTATTAATTTATTCTTTTGTGATTTTACTAATTAATCGATGCAGATTGACGAATAAAAAAAATGATGAAAGGAAAATTACTATGATTATCTGAAATTGATAGAAGTGCTCAAGACTTTCCGAAATGTAACTCATTGATAAACAAGTTTTCAATTGTTTTTTCATTTTGCTGAATCTTATAAGCAAATTATGTAGTGGTTTATATACACCATCAAGAATGATTGCTAAAAAAATGTATATAAGATTTTAATATTTTAGGTGTAGAATTTTTATTGATTTATAGTTAATGTTTGACCCCAGTGATTCATACTGCTGGAGCCGCCTCATTGTTGAGTGAAATTCTGCATGAAGAACTAACTAGCTCCTCGATTTTGCTTTCGTGAAGGGTTCTTGATATCATGAAAGAAGATGCCAAAAAGGATCCTGCAGTATTTCCTGATGCTTTGCATGCAAAACTATTGCTCAATCAGGTATTATTAAAGAGTATTTTTCACATCTACACCCCTGAAAGAATGCATTATTACAACTAGCACCCGCTTAGAGGAAAACATTGCAAACCCTACCCCTCAGAGTTTTGAGAATTACACTTCAACCCATTCCTTTAGGGTTTAGACAAAACCCTTATGGAATATAGTAATTTTTTATTTTCCAAACTCAGAGGATAGGGTTTGTAGTTTATTCATCAGTTGTGATTATGCAATCTTCCAGGGGGTGCAGATGTAAAAAACCCTATTTAGAATGTCTTTCTTGTTAATCATGGCATGGAAATGGATCAGTAAATTGTGTTTAGGATAATACTTATCCAGCTATTAAGAAAATTCATAAAAAATTGTATATGAAATTTTCATCTGATATTTCATTTCTCTTTTTTATTTATCTTTTGGATTCTTTTCAGGTGGACCGAAAGTTGGTTAAGCAGACTGTGATGACATCAGTGTATGGTGTAACTTTCATTGGCGCTAGAGATCAAATAAAGAGAAGATTGAAGGAACGTGAGAACATTGCAGACGAAGCAGAGGTTTTTGGTGCAGCTTGTTATGCAGCAAAAGTATAAATTTTTGGGCCCTATTTTTCTTAATTATAAATAATTGTTAAATAATTACATTTATAATTTAATTTGGTTAGTTACATCCACACCCCTTGGAGAAATTCTATATTACCGGTTGAATCCCTCTAACTTTGAAAATAACACTGACACCCCCTATAAGTTTCAAAATTCCATATTCACATGCATATGTAATTCTAAATTTTACCGGCTAGTGTCATTTTTATAGTTGGGGGTATAATTGGTAATGTAGCATCTTTAGAGGGGGTCTAGACTCTAGATGTAATTAACGCTTTGATGGATTAATTCAGATATATTCTTGATGACATTTTAATTTTTCTTGTTGGTGCTTGATAGGTCACCTTAATTATGTACACAGCCCCTTGGAAAAATTCTATACTAACATTTGTACCTCTCTATCTCTGAAAATAACACTTACTCCCACTATGAATTTCAAAATTCCATATTCAAGTGAATATGGAATTGTGAACATGTAATTCTACGTTTCACTGGTAATTGTCATTTTTATAGTTAGAGGTGTACAACTGGTAATATAGCATCTTCAGAGGGGGTCCTGATGTAATTAACCTTTTGATGGATTAATTCAGATATATTCTTGATGACATTTTAATTTTTGTTTGTTGGTGCTCGATAGGTCACCTTAACTGCACTTGGGCAGATGTTTGAAGCTGCCCGAAGCATCATGAGCTGGCTTGGAGATTGTGCAAAGGTCCGTCCCGTTTTTAGAAGGAATAAATATAATATTGGGTGAATTAACATTTGGTCTAATTACACTTAAGCCCGTTGTACTATGAGAAATTACACCTAATCCCCTATACATTGATACGTTCTTACAAATTACCCCTTCCGTCAGTTTTGTTTAGAATTCCTAACATTTTCTGTCAGATTTATGAAGTAAATGTCACAAGTTACCCTTCCATAGGCGGGAAAAGTTGTGTTGCCCTCCATAGACCTCCAGTCCCACAAAATATACTAAATTAGGGCACAAACCTTTTCCCGTGTATATACGGTAGTTTTGGCAGTTTACTCCATTAATCCGACGCTAAACGTTAACACCCTAACCAAAGCAGACGGAATTGACAATTTGTAAGACCGATCAAAGTACGGAATTCTAATTGTAATTTCCCATAGTACAGGGGGTCAAGTAATTAGACCAAATGTCAAGGGGTTTAGATGTAATTCACCCTATAATTTAAGCAATAGCTAAAAACTTGTTTTTTTTTAACCATAAACATCCCAACAGATTATTGCATCAGAAAACGAGCCAGTTTGTTGGACAACTCCACTTGGACTGCCTGTGGTTCAGCCTTACCGTAAAGTAGGAAGGCATCTTGTAAGTATTAATGGAATCTTAGACCTTTTTTAAGCATCTCCATGGAGGATTTGTTGGTTTTGAGCATTTATTTGATCTTTATTGCAGATTAAAACCTCTCTCCAAGTTCTGACTTTGCAAAAGGAGTCAGAAAAGGTATTTCTTAAACTTTCCTTACTTTTCATTTGTCTATTTAATCAACGAGCTACCTAGTCATGTTGAAAATTGTTCATCTAGAGCACACAATAGGAGAATGCCTTGAGGAAAGTCGTCTTTTTGTTGGAAAATAAAAGGATGATTTGTTTTATGGTTAGGGGATACAAATCTAACTGCAGATGTCTTTTCGTTCACCTTTTTGTCTACTTAATGTTTTCGAACAAGTCTTCATGTTATTATTTATCTATATTTTTAGTTATATAATAAGCTTAATTTTTTCGTTTATTTTATGTTTAATGAGTATATCCAAAATAGTTTTTGGGGAGTATATATATATATATATATATATATATATATATATATATATAAGTTTATGAGATTTTTAAATTTACACTATTCAAACTAATTTAAACACAAATGAATTATATTTCTACACATACAAGTACGGAAATTTTGCTACTATGCTATATTAATTATTATTATAGCTATAGTAACTAAAAAGTATATATTTATATTAAAAATAATTATTAGAAAATTTAAATTTGTATATGGTACTTTTAACTGATATGAAGGTTTTGATTTCGGAATTCTTAGAATATTATGAAAATATTTGCGGGGAAAAATGACGAAAAAATAATATGCTTTTTGGATCTGTGTTTGGTTCTGTTTTGGAAGTTGGAAGATTTTTTTTCTCCAAAATAAAAGAAAGCAAGCCTGATTTTTGGTTCCTGTTGCAGGTAATGGCTAAGAGGCAGAAGACAGCTTTTCCACCAAACTTTGTTCATTCCCTTGATGGTTCACATATGATGATGACTGCCATTGCCTGCAGAGAAGCCGGCTTGAATTTTGCAGGTGAATTATCTTGTTCCTCTTTTTTTCTGTTTAATAAAGAGAAAAAAAGAAACCTTCCCGACCTATAGTTTTGACTTGCTGCATTTTTCTATTTGACTGCAGGAGTTCATGATTCATATTGGACGCATGCATGTGATGTTGATGAAATGAACAGGATATTAAGAGAGAAATTTGTTGAACTATATGAAGCACCAATTCTCGAAAATGTAAAGTTTCTTCGGCATCCTAACTTCCGAGTTCTTTTCTCTTTCCTCTCTCTTCTTCACTCCAACGATTTTCTCATTTACTTTCTCTATCTCACCTAACTTTTTACTTTCTCATCCCCCATTACTCTTCTTTTTACTGTCTTTGTTTTTATTTATATCATTAGTTTACAAATTAAAAAGTGTCAAATTCATATAAAAGTTTAATAAATATTTAAAACTTTAATGTATAATTAAACTGCACTTTATTTCTATTTTACACACGCATCAAATGTGCTTCTTGAATGCTAGTTTGGTTAACTAGCAAAACCTGTTTTTATCTTTTTTTCCATGGTACATGGCCGTGTATCAAGTGAATTTTATGTTTTATCTTTGCAAACATCTAAAGAATCGTACTTCGCTTGGTGTTATCATAATGCATGGAGTTCCTTTTTTTTTTTTTTTTTTGGATGAATTACATACAAACAGATACCTGAGGTTTAGCCTAGTTACAGATAATCATCTTCACGGGAAGTTAGAAGAATATTGTTGGAATAGATACATACTTCATGGTTTTCCTGTAACTACTAAACCAAAGAGGGTATTATTTGTAATTAGGCAAAACATAAGGTGATTTGGCTATACCCTTTTCGTTTCTTTTTCTTTTGTGGATTATTATGTTCTTCCATCATTATCTAATAATTTCTTATTTGAACAGTTATTGGAAGGCTTCCAACAATCCTTCCCTACATTATACTTCCCTCCATTGCCCGAACGTGGAGACTTTGATCTTAGAGACGTGTTGCAGTCTCCCTATTTCTTCAACTAAAATGATTGTAGCTCCATATGCAATGGATAAATAGAACCACGAAGGAGTGGGTCCCACCTCGACTCTGTAATGTTGCTCTATATTGAGGCCTAATGTAAATACAAGCACGAGAAAGTTCCTTCGATAGATGCATCTTTGCTCTCATGTTCATTCTTCGTCTCCAAACCCCGGAATTTCTTGTACAGTTTTCAGAGGAAGTTTCTTGAAGTAATATTATGGTTGTTGGCATATAACTATGCCAGAGGAATGCTCGTCTCCGTTTTCTCGAGATGCTGGACGATTTTGCCCCCAAGGGTATAGAGCACACTTTCGTTTTGGGGGGTATATTTGTCAGGTGATCGTGTCGGCAGTTGCAGCAAGTTGTTGTATACAAGTTTATCCCAGTTTATCAACTATCATGCAAATATTGAGTTTAACATAGCCAAGTGTTCACCTTGTATATACAGCTCACCTTCTTCTGAATATTCATTCAAAATTGAGAAATGAGAGGGCGTTTGACATAGTTCATCTCAAATATTTTTAAGCTCCTATGGTCTTTCTAGAATATATGTAGATTTTAAACAAATACAATCTTTAAAAAAGCCAGCTGTGTAAATTTTTTCTTTACAAATCACCATTCAATTTTGTCATCTTAAAATTTTTTTTTGGTGGTTTCGGCCACAGGAAAACCATTCATTTGTGGCTAACTTAAGGGCAATTCTATACAATTCAAAGCATAAATGTACTTTAAGGTATAAACTATAAAATGAACAGTTTGTGCCTTGAATTGCATAAAATTGCACTTAAATTGTTTATGTGAGTGGTTTCTCGGTAGCCGAAATCAATAAAGAATAGTTCTAAATGGTAAATTATATAAAACATTTTATCTAATTCTTACCATTTTACTGCTATTAATTTTTTACAACTTTAACTTGTAATTTAACTAGTCCAAAAATAAGAGGGTTCACAAATATCCCCTTAGTTTATCTTTTTACTCATCAAACTAATATTAACACATATTATTAACATATCATCCATCTAAGTCTAACCATACAAGACACTGTATCAAGTGCATCATGTAATACACCGTTGTTTATGTACTCACGAAACCTCCCCCTCATATGTACAGACAAGCTTTAAAATTATGCAAAAAAGCGAGACAGATATATTGGAATCAAGCTGAAATCTATTCTGAATCAGGACTTATGAAGAAGGTGGAATCTGGTAAGCTGATTGCACTTTCGATTCTAACAGAGAAACATGTCTATCAAGCATCGAAATTACAGCTTCAAATTCTGTAACCTGCTGCTCTATGGCATCAAGCTGTTGAATGTAGTCATCGAACGAGCTGCTTTTCGACTTCAGTTGCTCCACAAAGACTCTTAATCCTGATGCCACATCACCAAAGCCTTTGTATTCTTCTGCTACCCTTACATTCATTTTCTCCAAAAGCTCAAGAATATTATTTGTTCCCTAGGAAATTAGAACAATTTCGAAATTATATTGTAAACCTTATGAGAAAATGTCGACAAAACACATATCACATCAATACAAAGATTTCTGGAAGAAATATCTCATGAGATGTAATAGAATAAGAGGGTGTTTGGCTAAGCTTATAAGCTCTTCTAAACAGCTTAATAGCTTATAGATGTTAAAATAAGATGTTAGGAGCTTAATATAAGCTTCTTTCAGATAAGTGGGGATTCCCAACTTATTTTTCAAGATCTTAACGCACTCCAATATTTGATGGTATTAATTATACAATTGTTGTTACAAACATCTTATAAGTTCATTATCTTACTTTTAGCCAAACACTTTCGAGAATTTTATTTTTATGATAAGATCAAACATACGTTAAGCCCCAAAACATCTTGTAAGAAGTGGTAGCTTATAAAAGCTCTTCAAAATAAGCACATTCAAACACCCCCGTAAGTTGATATCAAATATCTCTTAAACTTCAAATATATATTTCACATCGACTCACAGATCCTCACAGTTTAAGTACTAAGAATTCAAAATTTTTTGTAAAATTTTGTCAACTCTTATCCATTTTTGTAACTTGAGCAAAGTAATGTCTTCGATAGTTACCTGTAGTTCTCCTTTGACCATGGCAGAGACATTGGTGAAAAGATCGTTGAGAGACGCAGCCAACTGGTCTTGCTCTTTCTCTTTCTCAGAAGCCATTATAGAAGCAACTTTCTGTCATGCCAATAACTTTTTGTCAATATCAAATTCCTTGCTTTTAAACTCATTCATGAGTCGGCACAAAATTTCATACAACCAAACATAATCTATCATATCTACAATATTTAGCAGAACAAAAAATCTACGTTTACATCTGAAAGTTGTCAAATCAGAGTGTACCATGAAGTTTATCAATTTTTCATGCCAGTTAATAAACTTAGAAGCCAAATTACAGCCTTCCCATGCATGCACAGCTTTCTAAAACATGATAATCATAGTCTATATCGTGCGTCATGGAAAAACTAATATCTAAACAATGAAGATAAAGATCGAAGATCTGAGCATGGTACATCTCCAAAAAACTTAGTTGTTTGTGCAAAAAGTAAAAACTGAAAGTGAGCTAGACCCTAGAAGTTCCAATACCAAATAAGTTTGGCTCTAGATAAGCAACTGACCTAAAATTCATCTACACAAGAATCACAGTAAGGCCCTAAATAAACCCAGATTGAACCTGTCCTGAACTGAGACCAAATCTCCAAATAAAGATTGCAAAAAAGAAGTCCAAATTCCTAATTTAAAATTTGGATCTCATCATGGCCAGCTAGAACAATATACGGGTCTCACCGCGCAATTCATGCACCAATAACATCTCAATTTCTCATCACGTCTGAATCTTCGAGACAATACACATTTTCCTCAATGAAAATATTAAAGATACCTCAAAAATTTCCAGCATTTAGTGCAAATAAATGTCAAAAATTACGAACTTGTGTTAACAAAATCATCGAACAAAAACAGAAAGTTCATAAAGACGCAAGCTCGCGGGTTTTTACCTGTATTGGCAGCTCCAGTAGAGTGTCCGCCGAAGAAACGATGAGCGAGAGAGGGAGAAAGAGAAAAGAAGTCGTTAGTTGTTGGAAGATATATTATGTAAGCGTCAAGGATTTTCTTAAGTCGCGTGTTCCTTCATTTTTGGGCGAATACATCTGTTACCCCTGAGGTTTGTAGAAATTAAGAAATAGTCCTCCAGGTATCTTAAATAGCAAAAAAGGTCCAATTTTTATTTTTTTTAAGATTTAACGGAAATTAGAAGATATCATGGGAAATAAAACTTGAGGGAAATAAGTGAGAATATTTTCGAAAAAATCATCTTTTTTCCAAAAGAAAATTGAAACAAAACCTCAACATTATTTGTGATATTGAGAGTCGACTTTGTAATTTCAATAAATTTTATGAAACATGTACCTCATCCTTTCTTTTTCCTAAATAGTAACAGCTTGTTTAGTTACTTAGATTATACAAGATGATAGGTTATATAATAAATCATAAAACATATTTATTTGCAAAAAATAAAAATAAAAAATACATGTTTACTTGGATTTGTCTGGGCTTTGTGTTAAGGATTGAATCCAAAACTAAATGGGTTTATGACTATGCATAATAATCTATTGCAAATGTAGTAGCTATTTAATTATCTACTTACAACCATATTAAGTAAACACTAGATTAGTTACGTTATACATTATTAATATATTCATAACTAATTTATTGATTATTCCGTTTAAGTAAGTAAAATAGCTCTAAATACTAAATAGAAATAAATGATAGATCATAAATAGAAACAATTATTAATGTATATTTATTATTTCCATGCTTATCATTTGTGACAATTTTTTATTTTTTTCATATTTTGTTGTGCATAGATGTGTCTTTAGTATATATGATACTAAAAACTAATGAAGGGTAATATATATACTAAATGAAAAATTTGCTATATTGTATTAGATATGATTGGATATATAAAACATATATTTTCACAGATAAACAATGTAGAATTGAAATTTTAACATTATTCATATTGATATTTTGGGAGACTGTTTCTCAAATTCATATTGATATCTAGTGATTATCTTCTTTTCTTTAAAGTAAATTTGGCACCAATTAATTTATATTTTTTGTTTGAAAATCACATGTGCAATGCATGTACACACAAAAAAAGTAATTTTTAATTAAGTCCACATTATTTACATTGAAAAATATGAGGGGGATTTACTAAAAAAAATTAAATAATGTGAACTTATTTAACTGAAAATCACTTTTTTACGAACACGTGTTTCACGTATACATTTTTTAAATGATAAATTAAAATTATTTTAGTCGAAGTTCTAAATCTGCCACAAAAAATATTCACTGAATATCAATTCAAATTTAGGAAATATTCCAAAATTATCAAAATAAATAAAGTTGGTAATTATTTGCAATTCTCCCCGAAGTTAACTATTCCAAGGTAGACTGATTGTTCAATAATTAGCCATTTCACATCTCTTAAAGTAGAGAACAAAGTATTTGATGCATGGCTTTCATTTAATTTATTTTTTTGAGGGGGCTTTCATTTAATTTATTGATGAGGACTTTATCTTAATTAAGTAAAAACAAAAGAGTAGTTGACAATTAAACTAATTTAATGGGGAGAAAAGTATAATTAACCTATATCAATATTTCAACCCGTTTCGCATAAAAGTATCGCCCGACCCGGATGACGCACCTTGTTTGACCCGAATCTTCAATTTTGCCAAAAACAGCCCAAGGACAGCAAAATCGCAGTAATAAAAATTACAAAAAAATCTATGTCGCCGTTGGTCTGAAAGCAAATCTTAATGGAAGAAGAAGAAGAAAAGGAGCTTCCAAGCTGTAAATGAAGAACAAATCATTACTAAATTTCGCGTAAGGTGCATTCTAAAACCCTCATTTCCCCATTCAGATTCAATAATCGTACACAAATTGGTTGATTTCAGATTTATTACGTAGATTTCCACCTGTTTAACCGAACGTCGTGTAGGAAAGCTGTTCGAATCAGATGATTTTGGGGGCTCCGTGTATCTTGAGTAAAGTTGTAATTATGTTTTTCTGGGTCGATGTTCTGCAGTTTTAATGAAATTGGGATCACGGCTGGAGGAAGAACAATGTTAGGGCTGAGGTGAAGATTTTGAAGTTGGAAGCTGCGTGTGTTTGTTTTTTTGAAAGTTGAGGAAGAAATGAAGGCTGGGAGTGCGGCGAAGCTGATTGTGGATGCGCTGCTGCAGCGGTTCCTTCCTCTTGCCAGGCGTCGCATTGAAACAGCTCAAGTTCAAGTAAGATCTTATTCTGTGTGTAATTGTTAGTTGTTTAATCTATTGACTGGGATCCTCTTTTTTTGTATATGGTTAGTGGATTGTTTTTTCCTTTTCCATTCAGTTTATCATTGTTATTATTTATATATTTCCTTGTAGTTTTCTGGCACAGGTAAGTAGAATTATAATGTAGAATACTAAGTCTATTATATGCCCAAGCGAAGGTTAATAATCCATAGTTGGTATGTCGTACTGATTGTAAGGAAGGTTTATATTATATAGGCTGTAAAAATGGAAGAATGGAAAGGGTTAATTACTCATGTGCATGGAAATGGTTTAGCAACCCAAGTGAAAGAACTATTTTGCAGTTATGTGGATATAGACTGGCGTTTACTATAGTATATACAAGATCTTTTTGTGACATTACCTTTTTCCGGAATGATATTTGCGTATCATAATCAGCAATGTTTCTTGAGTATTTTTGCTGCAATTAACTGCAGGATGGACAGTATCTTAGGCCATCAGATCCGGCTTATGAGCAAGTATTAGATTCGTTAGCAATGGTGGCTCGACACACACCTGTACCTTTATTGGAAGCTCTTTTAAGATGGAGAGAAAGGTTTTTTCTCTTTCTATAAAATGTTTCTTCTCAATACCTAGAAAATTTGATTGTGCACTATCTTCTTTATATGGGTTTTGAGATAGTAATGTTTTTTTATTTATTTCGATTTTATTGGTTCTGTGCTGAACGGTAAGCTGGTAGGAGTATGTAGGTGGCTTAGTTCTTGATTTCCTTTTTATTGGTTCTCAATCATGAGATTTTACAGTAGATACTCTTCCAAAAGCTTTAACTTTTTGGGTATTGATCATGCTCATTTATATGTAGCAGACCCAAATCAGATATTGGCTTCATCTGTCCTAGGGAATTGCTGCCATCAAAATTTCAGTTACAACAACATTCCTTTTATGATCTATACGCTTGACATATAACCCAACCACCTGACTAGAAAACTCTAGTTTCTCATACTGCATGCCTTCTTGGTATATTGTCTATCTGAGAAAATTCATCACAGGACACGTCAATCACATGCCAAAAATTATACAATCTAGATTCTAGAAGTACGGTTGTAGTATGTTCTACACGCGACGATAAGACTCTACTGCTAACCAAATTAACCCATTCATGCCCCAAACTGAAGCAATTTGATAATGTCAAAGTCACTCAAAGCCATTTCAAGGCTTTTCATACCTGATCATTGCATACAGGAAAAGAAAGGTTTCTCCGGGAGCAATTTGGTTAGTTCATTGGTTGGTTAATCTTGTACGGTATATGCCAAATATGCTTGTATTGTATGCGGAATAACTAACAGGAAAACAGAAGTGAAAGCATCTGTCATGTACACATAATCACAGATTTGATAATAATGAGTTCCGTTACTATTTCTTGATTTATCTTATTGCTTGTCCAAGAAAGCTGGAAGATTTGTTTTCCTTTGTGGTCTCTCTTTTAACTGTAATATATGCTTCATTTTCAAATAATTTTTTTTAATTCTTTTTTCGTAACATTGCAGTGAATCTCCAAAGGGTGCAAATGATGCATCGACATTTCAAAGAAAGGTTTGTCTCTCTCTACAACCGATGGACATTGCGCTACCACCATCTTTCTTACTTACTGAGTGACAGAGTTGTTAATTTCTTTTTCTTATTTGTAGCTTATTGTAACTATATGCAGTCAATTGAAACAATCTAATACCAAGGTACTAGAATTAAGAAAATGATAAGGCAATACAAAAAGGATGATTGGCTTTAGAATTGATGAATCATCATAGGTCTAATAATTAATTAACAGTATGATTAGTCCATGAGATGAATTTGAGTTAAGTTGCAACAATCTTATTTGAGTCGTGATGCAGAGCAAAGTGGGATTACTAAATAAAGAAGTAACTATTAATGGTCCTGAGAGAAAAGAAATAATTTGAAATCATTTTATGGTGTTTCTAAAACAATAAAATTGCAAGATTTTGCGGTAACAAATCTTTCAATCTAACTTGAGTTTGACTTTGATGTTTCATTGTACAGCTGGCAGTTGAATGTATTTTTTGCTCTGCATGTATTCGGTTTGTTGAGTGCTGTCCCCAAGAGGGACTTACAGGTTTGTTCATGCTCTTGTTTTTCATAGAATTTACTGATTTAGTGTTTGACATATCGCATCTCCTCTTGTTCTCTATTGGCAGAAAAACTTTGGATTGGGCTTGAAAATTTTGTCTTCGACTGGCTAATCAATGCAGACAGGTGATGATGACTTTTCTGAATTTAGAAAATGTTGGATGATAGCAAATTATGGTTTCTGATTGTCCATTAGGTTCCACCACTAACTTATTAATTGCATTTCCACCATTTTTAGCTGTCATCTCTTCTCTAATTAAGGTGCATGCATGTGTAAAAGTCCTCAGTGGCTTAATTTTTTTTTTTAATTTTTATTAACTGAAACATCATAATGAAATACATAAAATGCTTTGGCACATAAGAATATCACATAGTGGTGGATATAGTTGTGCTTAGCTCTTGTTGGTATTGATATGAAGGATCTCTGTCAATGAAGAGCTATTAGCTTTATTTCTGGACCAAACTTGAACATCAATGTGGCTGAAAATGGAATGACTCTGTTGTATTCTCTTCTCATGTAAGATTCCTAAATGTTGTGTCTAGTTGGTATAAACACCTAAAAGTAAAGATTTGCAACATAATTAGTGCAGAATGACCTCAAGAAAATTTAAATCTTCCATTAATGCGCTGCAGCTTGATTGCATTAGAAATTAGAATAGCTTTTTCTATATTTATTTATTTATTTTTCTCAATATATTTTAATGTCAGGGTTGTAAGCCAAGTTGAGTATCCATCTCTCGTTGACTTAAGGGGGCTTCTCCTGGACTTAGTTGCACAGCTTCTTGGTGCATTATCGCGTATCAGGTAAAAATAATTCCTCCATATCAATTGCCAATCTTACTATGACATTATAGAGATTAGTTTTTAATTTGCACTAATGCTAAATTTTAGTAGCTGCACAATCTATCGCCTCCACAATATGTTTCTTGTAGTCGCTTTGAGCTGCTGATACTGCATAGTAATCGCATTATGTATGAATTTGATCTCCCCGTGCTCTTACTTTGTTTTCTTTCTCTGTATTTTCTCCTCCCACAAAAGTTATGCTGACCCTCAAATTGATCAATAAGAAAATGCTTCTTTTATTCCTTTGTATTATTTTTTATAATGTTTGCCGCATCATACTGTGGATATAAGGTACACTTTCACATAGGAATAATTCAAAGATGTCATGGCAAACCAAATATAGATTTCTTTGTAATATTTTTTTATGAGGAGTTAATTAATGCCATGATCAGCACAGCTGAGCATGTTAATGAAAAATCAATGGACCTTTCATATTCAAGATAAACTTTCAAGACTTCAAGCCAATGAAGAGTTAGATGCATGCCTATGGAATAAAATCAATTAAAGGCATATATATTGCAAAATAAAGAAGTAATAATCAACTTTATTGGAAGAGTTGTGTTCTTGGTTATAAAAATTCTTAAAGTACTTTTACCTATATCTGCAACACTGTTAATGATAGAGAAAGTGGTTAAGAAGTGTTTTTGTCATGTTGGACACTAAATCTGATAAAATATTCCTTTAACTCAACAGATTTAGTTCCGTGACTGAGCGTTTCTTCATGGAGCTCAATACTCGCCGAATTGATACCAGCGTTGCAAGAAGTGAAACACTTAGTATCATCAATGGGATGCGCTACCTTAAGCTTGGGGTATGTGTGAATAAAGTCACTGTTTAGTTATTATGAAATTATTTGCATGACAATTATCACACACACACACACAAAAAAAAAAAAAAAAAAGAAGGGAAAAATACTATTAAACCCTTAAATTAATTTTTATATCGATAAAATCCATCATAATACTTTTCAATCCTAGAAACCCGTTCCATCAATTCTCCATCCTAAAAAGTCCAACAGTTGATTTTTGACTAAATTGTCCCCAAGTGTCTCTTAGGTTTAAATTGAGTTATTTATTATTTTAATAAACCTTCTTTTTAAGTTCTTTAAATTGATTAGCGAAAAAATACTTTATATTAATGAAAAGTTTCTTTAATTTTAATTTATAAGTTATACTTTATCTTGATTTTTTAAAATTAAATAAATCAAGTAAAAGTATTATAATTTTTATAAGTTATTTTTAATAAAAATTCTATGCGTAAGTTCGCGTAGCAAAATAAAATTACTTTATGATCAAATATAAAAACTAATGGAAGAAAGGTAATTTTGTCAAGAAAGTGAGTCAAAGTCAGTTATTGGGCTTTTTAGAATGAAAATTTGGTTGAATGGGTATTTTAGATTGATAATTTATTTCAGTCTTTTTTTTATTTTTTATATGAAGCTTATTTTCAGTTTTTTGTAGTATTTTTCCCACAAGGAAAGATTAAAACAAAAAATTCATTTGCATGATGGAGGAGATGATTTTCAGGTCAAAACAGAGGGTGGTCTGAATGCGTCAGCCTCATTTGTTGCAAAAGCCAACCCTCTAAATCGAGCTCCTCACAAACGTAAAAGTGAACTTCATCATGCACTTTGCAACATGCTTTCAAACATATTAGCACGACTTGCTGATGGTGGAAAAGGTCAGTGGCCTCCTTCTAGTGTAGAACCTGCACTCACCTTTTGGTATGAAGCTGTTGCCAGAATAAGGGGGCAACTTGTGCACTGGATGGACAAACAAAGTAAACATATAGCTGTAAGTTCCAGTGGTGGGGTTACAGAGAACATCTTTTTCTAGTTTAATATGTTTTAGTTGGTAATGTTTTTTTCATAACCTATGGATGCAAGTATCTCTTGATTGATGCCACATAATTATTGTAGTAGTGGTTTAGAGTAAGGTAGTGCTTGCAAACTCTAAAGAAAAGCACTTTTGTGCCAAGTTCTTTTCTTCAACACTTTGGTAGTGTTTGGAAAAACAGCTTACGCTTATTTTAAGCAGAAAGCTAGAAGGACCTAAAGACATGCTTTTGGCTTCAACTTCTAGCTTTTAGGTTATTTTTGTAAATAAATAGAAGTTTCTTTGATATTTCGCTGATGTGTACCATTTTTATTTTATTTTTAAATTTTCTAGGTTGGTTACCCTTTGGTGACTCTTCTCCTATGTCTTGGTGATCCTAATATTTTCCTCAATAATTTTGGTGCTCACATGGAACAATTATACAAACATCTCAGGGTAAGTTTACAAAATCAATGTGCAGTGTAATGACACTTCTAACAAGCAAAATTTACATGTTTGTTACTTTCCCCTAATTTCTTTTTTGGGCAAACTATATCTTTTACCCCTGAGGTTTGAACTAATTACAATTTAGTCATCTGTTTTCAGAAATTACAAAAAACTCCCTGATATTTCACTTTATTGCAAAAACTTAATGTCCATTAGGCTTTGCACAATTTCTGTTAAGTTTTTTGTAATAAAGTGAAATGTCAGGGAGGTTTATGTAATTTCTGAAAACAGAGGGACGAAATTGTAATTAGGGAAAACCTCAGGGGTAATAGATGTAACTTATAATTTTAGCCTGTACTGAAATTTTCATAGTATTTTAATTGTATTTAAATTTCAGGATAAGAACCATCGATTCATGGCTTTAGATTGTCTGCATCGTGTTCTGAGATTTTACTTGAGTGTCCATGGCGATGCACAGCCTCCAAATCGTGTATGGGATTATTTAGACAGTGTCACTTCTCAACTTCTGACAATCCTTAGGAAAGGAATGCTGACACAAGATGTCCAACATGACAAACTTGTTGAATTCTGTGTGACAATTGCAGAACATAATCTTGATTTTGCAATGAACCACACAATTCTGGAATTGCTGAAGCAAGATAGTCCAGAAGCAAAAGTCATTGGTCTCCGCTCGTTGCTTGCCATTGTTATGTCTCCAACTAGCCAACATGTTGGCTTGGAAATTCTTCATGGTGGTTATCACTTGTTTTATCTATTAGTTAATGCTCTTCTTTCGGTCTTAACTTTCTGAACAATATATCTTAACTTACAGAGCTTATGCTGCATTGGCAGTTCATAACATTGGCCACCACATCCCAAAAGTTAAGGCTGCAATCGAGGCCATTTTGAGATCTTGCCATAAAACTTACAGTCAGGCTCTGCTTACTTCTTCAAGGACCACTATAGGTAACATTTTACTGCTTCACAGATTTCTAGGTTCAATTAGGGCTATTATTTTGACCTTTTATTCACATGTCATATAAGAATTAGTAAGCTGGCAAATGGGAGTTGTTGATTATTGTAGTTTATATGTTTTTATCTGAAATTCTTTTCTCATGAACTGATAAAAACCTGTTCCACAGAAAATTGTAATTAAAACAAATGGAATCTATATATTTAATGTTTGGCATGTAAATTATCTATTCAAACAGAGCCAACCTTATGAACTGTGGACTTCTGAATTTTTTTCTTTGGTTTAGTGACTTAGTGGTTGTTTAAAAGTCTACTGCTTCTGAAGAAGCTAAAGTTCAATTTGAAGTTGTAAAAATTTGTAGTAGTAAAAGTGGGGAGTATTTGGAGAAAAAAGCTGAGAAGCACTTTTCCTAATCTCGAGAAACTTCCATTTATTCTTTCAAAAATAAGCTAGAAGCTAGAAGCTGAAGGCCAAAAGCATGTTCTTAGATGCTTCTAGCTTCTAGCCTGTTTCTGCTTAAAAGCTAGTTTTCCAAACACTCCAAATTGCTGAAAAAAATAGCACTTAACGCAAAAGTGTGTGTGTGTTTTTTTTTTAAATTTTGCAAACACTATCTTTGTCATTTATCTGCTTTATATGTGTCTGAACTGCTCCTGTAAGTTACTTATATTTTCTGCACAAACATGATGTACAACTGAAGAATATTTCTCCAGATGCTGTTACAAAAGAAAAGTCTCAAGGGTATCTTTTTCGCTCGGTGCTGAAGTGCATACCATATCTGATTGAAGAAGTTGGTCGAAGTGATAAAATCACAGAAATAATTCCTCAACATGGCATCAGCATCGATCCTGGTGTTCGTGAGGAGGCTGTTCAGGTTCTGAACCGGATTTTCTTTGTCCTCTTTCTTTTTTTCTTTCTTTCTCTCTCTCTCCCTCTCTTTTTTTTTCTTTCTGAAAATTGAGAACAATTTTTAGGTTCTGAACCGTATCGTCAGATACCTTCCACATCGCCGCTTTGCAGTTATGAGAGGAATGGCAAATTTCATCCTTCGTCTTCCCGACGAATTTCCTCTCCTTATTCAAACATCATTAGGACGACTTCTCGAACTCATGCGTTTCTGGAGAGCTTGTTTGTCTGATGATAAGATGGAACATGATGCTCTTGATTCAAAACGTTTACAGAGAAATGAAGGATTGAAGAGATCATCGTTTAACCAATCTCAAGAAGCTATTGAATTTCGTGCTTCGGAGATTGATGCAGTTGGTCTTATATTCCTCAGTTCTGTTGATAGTCAGATCAGGCATACTGCCTTGGAGTTGCTGCGATGTGTGCGTGCTTTAAGACAAGATATTCGAGAACTTTCCTTGCAAGAACGGCCAGATAATATATTGAAGCATGAGGCTGAATCGATATTTATTATTGATGTTTTGGAAGAGAATGGGGTGGGTAACATATTGTGTGATTCTGTTTGGATCGATGGACTTGGATTTGGCGAGGAATTTGAAATGGATAGATTTAAAATCTCTCGAGTTTGAAAGCCACATACTTTCAAATAATTTGTTTGGATATATAAAGAATTTCAAATCCTTTCAAGTTTCATCTAAGCTTCGATCTTTTGTTTTATCTTATATTTAATTGACTTTGTGAACTGCATGTGTGTTTGCGAAAATGAAAATGTGTGAGTGTGTGCGTGTGTGAAAATGAGTATGAGTGTGTGTGTTTGTGAGGAAAGAATTTGTCATTAATGTATTAAAGGTTGGATTTGAAATTCATTAAAATTAGGCTTCGAAATCCAGTCTCTTGGAAAAGCGGATTCAAAACCCATTCATTTCATTTTTCAGCCAAACGGCCTAAGTGGATTTGGACGGTGGATTTAATACCCATCGAACCCAAATCTGCTGATCCAAATGAGCCTTAGTGCTTCCTTTTCATGCTCTTCTGATGTAAAGTGTGAACTGTGGTTTACTATGACATTCTTTTTTTCAGGACGATATTGTGCAGAGCTGTTATTGGGATTCTGGCCGTCCTTTTGACACGAAACGAGAGTCTGATGCTGTACCTCCTGACGTGACTCTCCAGTCTATATTATTTGAGAGTCCTGATAAGAATCGATGGGCTCGTTGTCTAAGTGAGATAGTCAAATATGCTGCTGAATTATGTCCCAGCTCTGTTCAGGAAGCAAAGTAAGTAAACATCTCCTATATGCATTGTCTTAACGTTTTTATTTGAATATCTAATTGATACTAAATATAGTTAGAATTATATGCCTGATAGGATATAAACTTCCTTTCCGTATTAGGCATCTCTCTGTAATCTTTACATATATATAATAGAGATGACATGTTTTTTTATGCGCAGAATAATAATAATAATAACATTCAGTTATATCTCCCAACATGGTATCAGAGCAGCTTAGGTTAGATTTTTAGAAAAAAGAAGCAAATTACATCTAACTACCTTGAAGTTTGGGGTATTTACAAGTCGGTCCCTCTAGTTTGAGAAATTACCATATAGTCCCTGAGGTTTTCAATAAATGTGTAAATATTTTGAAGATAGCCCCACTTAGGGTTTCAGCTGGGGGTATTTGCGTGTTTTTTTGGGGAAAAATTACACATTGAAATCTTAGTGACTATATGGTAATTTCTCAAACTAGAGGGATTGGTTTGTAAATACACCTAACTTGAGGTAGGGGTATTTTTGGAATATTTACACATTTATTGGAAACCTCAACGACGAAATGGTAAATTCTCAAACGAGAGGGACCGATTTGTAAATACACCAAACATCGAGGTAGTCAGATGTAAATTCCCCCCCCCCCCCCACCAAAACCAGCCAACCAAAAAAAAAGAGAGGAAATAGAGAAGAAAATCTGAACTATTAGCTAAAGGGAGTCATTACCTATTAACTAACATGAGCATCAACTATGATGTGGGATTATAAGCAAACAAACTCGGCTTGGTTTACTTGTGAAGAAATGTCTATGCAGTTGTTAGATTCTCCGTGTTTTTTTCCTTTACACAACATGCTTGAATTTAATACTTGCATGCAGATTAGAGGTTATCCAACGACTTGCTCATATCACACCAGCCGAGTTGGGTGGAAAGGCTCACCAATCACAGGACACGGAGAATAAGCTTGATCAATGGCTCATGTATGCAATGTTTGCCTGCTCGTGCCCACTTGATAGTCGAGAAGGTGGAGATTCAGCAGCGACAAAAGAGCTTTTCCATCTTATTTTCCCTTCCCTCAAATCTGGTTCTGAATCTCATGTAGTAAGCCACTGTTTTCTGCCTGCCAATAATCTTTCAATATGTCAATCTTGATCTTAGTTGTGATCTATCTTTTCTTTTTGGTAGCATTATTTACAAATAATGAAGTTTGATTGTATGGTTTAGAGATTATAGAACCAAATGTATCCACCTCTAGGTAGTGTTTGCAAACTCTAAAAGAAAATCACTTTTTGCTCTTTTTGCCTTTCTGCAGCACTTTTGGAGTGTTTGGAAAACTAGCTTCTGCTTATTTTAAGCATAAATAAGCTAGAAGCTAGAAGCATCTATAGACATGCTTTTGGCTTCAACATCAGGCTTCTAGGTTATTTTCGTAAAATAAGTGGAAGTTTTTTTAGAGTAGTAAAAGTGTTTCTTAGTTTTTTTTTTCCTAACACTCCCAACTTTTACCACTCCAGCTTTTTACAACTTCTGTTTCTACTTTAGCTTTTCCAAAATTAGTAAGTGCTAGCACACACCCACTTACTGCAATTAAAATCAGCAACAAGAAACCCTGTGCAGTTGATAGAGCAGTCTTGAAATTCGTCATTTAATTAATTGACAGAATAAATGCCAATATATAAAAATTTGATGATAGTGAGTCAATGGGGGAATGAAGTGTCTCGAACACTTCTTTCAGTTCGGACAATTTAATGGAGGAAAACAGGAATTCTTCTGAAAGCTGTGAGATAATGAAATTGCATGGTAAATCTTGTTGCCTATTTGTAGGCTGTTTTGCTGGTTTAAAGTTTCAAATATGTGAATATGATTATCTACAATGTCCTTTAAGCTAATGGTGGTGGTTTCATTTCAATTGCTTTGGCATTTTGGTGCTTGATGTTTAACATATGTCGTTTTTACCCTGCAGCATGCAGCCACCATGGCACTTGGCCACTCACATCTGGATATATGTGAGATTATGTTCAGTGAGCTTGCTTCGTTTATAGATGAGGTTTCCATGGAAACAGAGGGAAAACCAAAGTGGAAGGTATACGTCATGCCAAAATACCTCTTGATACTGTTTAGGAATCGCATTTTTTCATTTTTATCAAAGGTCTTTGCTTAATACTCTGCTAAATGAAGTTCTCCTGTTCATGAATTTCATTGCAAGTAAAAATTATCACCCCGTTATCTTCATGCTGCCAGGAATGAGACTAAAACTGGCATTTATGCAGAATCAAAAGTTATTGCATATGTAGAGGTTGTTTGGGTGAGCTTATAAGCACCCGAAAAGTGTTGGGCAAATTTTTTATTAAAAGAGCTCATAAATTGTTAGGAGCTTATAAGCTCTTTAAAATAAGTTGGGGACCAATTTATTTTTAACATGTTTTCCTCCTTTTTGGCTATATTAATTAGAAAATTGCGATTACTAGCATCTTATAAGCTCGTCATCTTATTTTCATCCAAACACTTTGAGATCTTATTTTTAAAATAAGACCAACCATCTTATAAGCTCCAAAAACATTGAGTTTATTAGGTCTCTAAAACAAGCTTAGTGAAACAGCCTCATAATACAGTTATTGCATATCCTTTCTTGCTTGATTTTGCCTGTAGTTGAATTTTCTCCCTTCAGATCCTCTGAATCAGACAAAACCTATTATTTTATGCAGAGTCAAAAATCTCGCCGTGAAGAACTGAAAATCCACATTGCAAATATATACCGAACAGTGGCAGAAAAAATATGGCCGGGCATGCTAGGCCGAAAACCCGTTTTTCGGCTTCATTACTTAAAATTCATTGAAGAAACAAACAGACAGATCTCGACCGCTCCTGCAGAGAATTTTCAAGAATTGCAGCCTCCCCGATACGCACTTGCGACTGTTCTAAGATTTTTGGCTCCTGAATTTGTTGACTCAAAGTCGGAGAAATTCGACATTAGAACTAGAAAGAGACTTTTCGATCTCCTCCTTTCCTGGGGTGACGACACAGGTCAGAGACACAGCTACAAGGGGGGCTGGTGCCCCCTAAATATTTGTTGCCTTTTGCCCTTGGAATATTTTTTTAGTTATTTTTATAATCCTTTATCTATGTACATAATTTTTTTGGGGGGAATTACATCTACTACCCCAGAGGTTTACAATTTAGTCCCTTTGTTAGCGGAAATAACTCCCTGACATTTCACTTCATAACAAGAAACTCCCCGAAATAGTCTGATTATCTGCATTTTTTGGTTTCATGTTGTGTAGGGAGGTTCTTGTAATAAAGTGATGTCAAGGAATTTTTTGTAATTTCTGAAATAGAGGGCTAAACTGTGATTAGCTCAAACGGAAAATCTCAACTGTAATTCCCCCTAAAATTTAAAAATTAAAATTTTTGCCTAATTCTTTCCCTTTTCATTCTTGTCCCAATCTAAAATCCTGGCTCCATCACCAACACAGGTGGCACATGGAATCAGGATGTCGTCAGTGATTACCGACGTGAAGTTGAACGCTATAAGTCCAGTCAGCATTCACGTTCGAAAGACTCTATTGATAAACTCTCATTCGATAAGGAATTGACCGAACAGGTCGAAGCTATACAATGGGCATCAATGAATGCAATGGCCTCTCTGTTATACGGGCCTTGCTTTGATGACAATGCAAGAAAAATGAGTGGTCGAGTTATTTCTTGGATCAATAGCCTTTTTATTGAGCCTGCACCGAGAGCACCTTTTGGTTTTTCACCAGCTGATCCAAGAACTCCTTCTTATTCTAAGTATACAGGAGATGGTGGACGAGGAGCAACTGGTCGCGATAGGCATAGAGGTGGTCACCATAGGGTTTCTCTGGCAAAACTTGCTCTAAAGAATCTTCTCCTCACTAATTTGGACCTATTTCCCGCCTGCATTGATCAGGTAAATATGTGGTCCTGCAGCATATAAAACCATTTTGCATGTTTTTCCAAGACATTATCCATATATCAGGGTGTTCTGTGCTAAAAATTAACACAAGTTTCATCTCTGAAATTTAAATGTTTGAAATAACAATAGTTAATGAGCCTACTATGCTTTTGGTCTTTGGTTCGTCTATTTTCACCACTTTTGATGTCTACATCACGTGTTTATTTGCAAAACATTTTCCTTCCTTGTCTTGTTGCGGTGTCATTTACTTTACACTAGTTTGTTTCAGATAGATTATATATATATACCCTTATAATTCTTGTATGCACTTGAATCCAACCTTTATGTACATATGGGTTAGGGTTATTCAAATACACATGTGATGCAAAATACCATTATCTCTTCAAACAATTACTTTCCTCTCAAATAACTAACAACTATACATTTCATACAGTGTTATTATTCCGATGCTGCAATAGCCGACGGCTACTTCAGCGTACTGGCCGAAGTTTACATGCGCCAAGAAATACCAAAATGCGAAATCCAAAGACTATTAAGCCTTATCCTCTACAAAGTAGTCGACCCATCCCGACAAATCCGAGACGACGCTCTCCAAATGCTTGAGACTCTCTCTGTCCGCGAATGGGCCGAAGACGGCATGGAAGGCGCAGGCAGCTATCGAGCAGCAGTCGTTGGCAATCTTCCCGACTCTTACCAACAGTTCCAATACAAACTCTCTTGCAAACTTGCTAAAGACCATCCGGAATTAAGTCAACTCCTATGTGAAGAAATCATGCAGAGACAGCTCGATGCTGTCGACATAATCGCACAGCATCAAGTTCTCACTTGCATGGCTCCGTGGATTGAGAATTTAAACTTCTGGAAATTAAAAGACTCGGGATGGAGCGAGAGGTTGCTGAAAAGTTTGTATTATGTGACGTGGCGCCATGGAGATCAATTTCCCGATGAAATTGAAAAGCTATGGAGCACGATTGCAAGCAAGCCGAGAAACATAAGTCCGGTTCTTGATTTCCTGATTACAAAAGGGATCGAAGATTGCGACTCGAATGCTTCCGCAGAAATAAGTGGAGCTTTCGCGACGTATTTCTCTGTCGCGAAAAGAGTTAGCTTGTACTTGGCTCGTATTTGCCCCCAAAGGACGATTGACCATTTAGTTTACCAATTAGCTCAACGAATGCTGGAAGATACTGTCGAGCCGATAAGAAATATTTCCAATAAAGCCGATGGTAATGGAATTGTTTTGGAATTTTCTCAAGCTACAAACTCTGTTGCACAAATCACCTCCGTTGTGGACACTCAGCCTCACATGTCACCTCTTCTTGTTCGTGGGTCCCTCGACGGGCCGTTGAGGAATGCTAGTGGGAGTCTGAGCTGGCGGACAGCTGGTGTTGGCGGGAGAAGTGCTTCTGGGCCGTTGACTCCTATGGCTCCAGAAATGAACATTGTTCCTGTTGTTCCAACGGGGAGGTCAGGTCAACTGCTTCCGTCGCTGGTCAACATGTCGGGCCCGCTTATGGGGGTGAGGAGTTCGACAGGAAGCTTGAGGAGCCGCCACGTGTCGAGGGATAGTGGAGATTATTTAATTGATACTCCCAATTCTGGGGAAGATGGATTGCATTCGATTGGGACCCACGGTATTGTGAAAATAATTAATATAGAACTCGTAAAGTGTTTATTCATTGATGTTTTCTTTACTACTCTCATGAAACTTCCATTTTTTTACTGAAATAACCTAGAAGCTGAAGCTAAAAGTTGGTCCTTCTAGCTTCTAGCTTATTCTGCTTAAAACTGGCAAAAGCTTTTTTCCCAAGCACTCCCCACTTTTACTACAACCTTTTACAACTTCAACTTGTACTTTAGCTTCCCCAAAAGCCATAGAGTTTGCCAACACCCACAATGAGTGTGTGCAAACTCTAAAAAAAAAAGTATTTTTTGTGCTCTTTGCTTTTTTTTAGCACTTTGGGAGTGGTTTGGAAAATGTTTTAGCTTATTTTAAGCACAAATAAGCTAGAAGCTAAAAACTCCAAAGTACCAACTTTTAGTTTAAGTTCTAGCTTTTAGGTTAGTTTTGTAAATAAATTTAAGTTTATTCAGTCTAATAAAAGTAATTCTCAAAGTTTTCTTTTTAATCCCAAACACTCGTCACTTTTACTACACAAACTTCTACGTTAGCTTCGAAGAGTTTTGCAAACACCGACTATATATATAACTCTAACCAAATTACTAATCTATTTCAACACATGTTCCATATCCAACAGGTATAAATGCCAAAGAGCTGCAGTCAGCATTACAAGGCCATCAGCAGCATTCGTTAACACAGGCCGACATTGCCTTGATTCTACTAGCCGAAATCGCCTATGAAAACGATGAGGATTTCCGCGAGCATTTGCCTCTGCTTTTTCACGTAACATTCGTCTCAATGGACAGTTCAGAAGATATTGTGTTAGAACACTGCCAACATTTGCTCGTTAATCTCCTCTATTCCCTCGCCGGCCGCCACTTAGAACTATACGATGTCGAGAACAGTGATGGAGAGAACAAACAACAAGTCGTGAGCCTAATCAAATATGTCCAATCAAAACGAGGCAGCATGATGTGGGAAAATGAGGACCCATCAGTCGTCAGAACAGAGCTTCCAAGTGCAGCTTTATTGTCCGCTCTAGTCCAAAGCATGGTTGATGCAATTTTTTTCCAAGGTGATTTGAGAGAAACTTGGGGAAACGAGGCCTTAAAATGGGCTATGGAATGCACATCTCGCCACCTGGCGTGTAGGTCCCACCAAATATACCGTGCGCTTCGTCCACGCGTCACGAACGATGCTTGCGTTTCTTTATTACGGTGCCTACACAGGTGTCTGGGAAATCCCGTCCCATCCGTGTTGGGGTTCGTTATGGAGATCTTGCTGACTTTGCAGGTAAATGGTGGATAAATAGGGAAATTGTTGAATATATTTTTATTTGCTAATTTAGATATTGGTAGTGTTTGCAAACTCTAAAAAAGCGCTTTTCTTCTTATGGCTTTTTTTCAGCTCTTGCAAACTCTCACAACCACCTGCATAATTTAAGCATAAATAAGCTAGAAGCTTGAAGCACCAGGACATGCTTTTGGCTTGTAGGTTACTTTCCTAAATAAATGGAAGTTTTCTTGAGAGTATTAAAAGTGCTTCTCACCTTTCTTTCCCCCCCACCAAAGTCTAACTGCTTTATTTTCAAGTTTTCACTTTTTTTTTTTTCTAACACTCCCCACTTCTACTACTCGATATTTTTACAAGTTATAACTTTTACTTTTCCAGAAACAGTAGGGTTTGCAAACACTCCGATTGTTGAATTTTATCTTTCTTCTTAGTTCTCTATTGTATTTAAATTGTACATGTCTTTATAAGTTAAAGAAAATATTAATATTTTTTTGAAAAAATTTACAATACGTTAAACGATTACTAAATTGAACATATTCAACAATTTAAATACTTTCTTAAGAGAGAAATTCTTGAGTTTATTTTCTAATCCTAGTTTATATATTTTTGAATTTATTTTTCTTCTCTATTTTACTTAAAATAAATAAATAGTCATTTTTTAAATTCAAAATCTAGGACAAATTTATAATACATTAATTTCCTTTTCTAAATCTAGCAAATTAAAAAATTTAAGTAGCTTCTAAGTAGAGATATTGTTGAATGTACTATCTAATTTGTTTGCAGGTGATGGTGGAGAATATGGAGCCCGAGAAAGTTATCCTTTATCCACAGCTTTTTTGGGGATGTGTTGCCATGATGCACACGGATTTTATACACGTTTATTGCCAGGTGCTCGAGCTTTTCTCAAGGGTGATCGACCGTTTATCGTTCCGTGACACAACTACGGAAAACGTGCTCCTTTCTAGCATGCCGAGAGACGAGATGGACGCGAATGTGTCGGATAGTGCTGAGTTCCAGCGTATGGAGTCGACTCGGACTGTCTCAGATGCTTCGACTAGTAAGGTAGTGTTTGCAAACTCTAAAAAGAGTTGTGCTTTTTGCTTCTTTTTTTCCCCAGAACTTTGGGAGTGTTTGGAAAACCAGCTTCTCCTTATTTTAAGCATAAATAAGCTAGAAGCTATAATTACCTAAGGACGTGTTTTTGGCATCAACTTCTAGCTTTTTGATTATTTTCGTAAAGATGTGGAAGTTTCTTGAGAGTAGTAAAAGGGTTTCTTAGCTTTTTTTTTTTTCTTTTCAAAACTCAACTTTCCACTTTTTTTTTCCAAACACTTCCGAGTTTTACTACTCTGACATTTTACAACTTTTGCTTCTCCAAAAGTAGTATTTGCAAATCACCCACTTAAAACAACTTATAACATCTTTGGTAAATTTTTTAGTAAAGGAGCTTATAAGCTGCAAAAATAAAAGTAAGCTTCCTCTAGCTTTTTCTTGAAACAACTTATAAGCTGTCTAATTCCAAACACGTAAATAACATGAATATCCTTAATTTCCCCACATATTTATGATCCTGAAACACTTATTTCGTGAAATTAACTCTATTATTCTATTTTTCATCATTAGTACCCTAAAAAGAACTTATAAGTTCTCTATTTCTACTAAAACAACTTATGAGCTTCAAAAACATCTTATAAGCTGTTTAATCTTATTTTATCCAATAAGTAAGGTGTAGGAGCTTATAGGCTCCAATAATATTTTATAAGCTATAAAAGATTAGCTTAGCCAAAATAAAAAATAAAAAAAATGGATAAGCTTAGCCAAACACCCTCTTAATAGATTTTATTATTTCATCTATTTATCCTTCGTAAACAATTTATTTTCCGTCGTTCTTTTAAAAATGCAAAAAAATTCATAAATCCCAATCATAACTTTTCCTTGTTTTTTTTTAAAAATACAAAAAAATTCCTGACTTTTCAACTTTTCTAATGAACTTTTCCAATCAACCATCAGGTGCCTGCATTCGATGGAGTGCAACCACTTGTCCTCAAAGGACTAATGTCCACAGTCAGCCACGGCGTTTCCATTGAAGTCCTTTCCCGAATAACTGTTCCATCTTGTGATTCCATATTTGGTGATGCAGAAACTCGTCTCCTAATGCATATCACAGGAATACTCCCCTGGCTATGCTTACAGCTCAGCCAAGATACTGTGGGCCCCACTCCAAAAGCTTTTACCGTCTCAACAAACATAGCCATTTGGTGTAGGGCCAAATCGATGGACGAATTAGCAACCGTTTTCATGGCTTATTCCTCTGGAGAAATCAAAGGCATAGAAAATCTCCTTGCTTGCGTTTCCCCACTTCTATGCAACGAATGGTTCCCAAAACATTCTGCTTTGGCTTTTGGCCATCTCCTTCGACTTCTAGAAAAAGGGCCCGTCGAATATCAAAGGGTTATTCTCTTAATGCTAAAAGCTCTGCTTCAGCACACTCCCGTAGATGCAGCTCAGAGCCCACATATGTATGCGATCGTTTCGCAGCTTGTGGAAAGCACTTTGTGTTGGGAAGCTCTGAGTGTTCTAGAAGCGCTTTTGCAAAGCTGCAGCTCTTTGCCTGGGTCCCACCTGCACGAATCTTTTGAAAATGGGTTTGGTGGAATGGATGAGAAGATTCTTGCTCCTCAGAGCTCGTTTAAGGCTCGGAGCGGCCCGTTGCAGTTTGCAGGCGGGTTTGGATTCGGGTCAGGTTTCCAAACGGGTAATGTGATGGAAACGGGTATTTCTCCTAAAGAATTGGCTTTGCAGAATACTCGTTTGATGTTGGGACGAGTTCTTGACAGCTGTGCACTTGGTAGGAGGAGGGATTATAGAAGGCTCGTTCCGTTTGTGACCACCATTGGTAACCCGTAGAATTGTAGGTTTTTCTTTTTTTTCTGGAAAAATTATGAATGTAGTTAGACGGTGGGGTGGTAAATGTAAATAGATATTTATTTTTGGTTAGATGATGTAGTTTCTGGTTATGTAAGGTTTTGTTAAGATGTGTTTATAGGTTGTAGTTTTGTTGTTTATGAACATTGAAAGGTTTATTTGGTTAGTTTAGTTGTGTGATCTCATCTGTTGTTACATGTTAGTATATGGTGGAATGAGATGTACATATGGATATTTTTTCTGAATTTTTGATTTAACCATAATCTAGTTTTGGAGTATTTAGCCTGATTGTGTAAGAAGATTTCAGTTTTCCGATGTAATTCCAATTTTATATAAAATCTTTAGTGATCATAAGTGATGGATTGATTATTTTTTTGGGTGCAATTTCTTGATATGTTTTTTTTTTTGGCGTAATTACACAAACCCTCGAGTTTGCTTAAAATTATGAAAAATCGTAAAATCTTGAAACTGGTAAACTGCAACCTTACAAATACATTCTTTTGAAACATAAAAATATATACGTAATACTCCTGACAAATCTTATAAATTCTCCTCTCATGTAGTAAGGGTAAGGTTGCAAAATTCTGATGGTGAAATTGCTAATAGCATATACCTCAGAGGTTTGTTGTGTAATTTACCTTCTTTTTTGGTGCAATTTGGTTTGATATTGATTAAATAGGCTAAGCTCGAGCTGAAACGAAAGAAAGATAGTGTAGGATTTCCATGGAAAAAAAGATGTTTAAGATTGAAATACTCTGAGGTTTGACATCGCTACAGAAACATTCCCTAAAATTTTAATAATTACAAAAAACACCCCTGACATCAAACGACTCTTACAAAATCCTAACTGAAGGACTGCAATTCCATGCATTAAAAACCACAACAGCATCTAAACTCAAAAACTTATTTACTAAAGAAACAAAATCGAAAAATGTGACCAATTACAGAAATATTATTGGATCTAAGCTTTTGCATATTCAGCTATATGAATGAGTACTCGTCTTTACCAGTTGGTAGGCATTGCTGTATATAGCAATCAGATTCGAAAACACAGCAAGGCCAATCATGAACATGGATAAATACCTGTCCCGTTTTGTGGCTATGCCATATCGATCCCTGTAAGAACAAAAGTAATAATTTGATGTGATTATGATCATTGCTGAAAGGTCCAAAACACTACTTGAGAAACTTAGAAGAATCAGGTTATGTTTTACTTTTGGGAAAGTCACATTTGGATCCCATGAAAGTTGACAAGATTACAAACACCCCCCCTCTGTTTCAGAAATTACCAAAACGCCCTTAATGCATGTGTTCATCTAACAATATCATCCTTCCAATTACTTCCAAAATTAGAAATAAGAAAGATAATAGATTCACTGCAAAAGTGGGAAGAACAACATTTAATGGAAATTAGCAACAAATTCACTTAACCTTCAAACATCGATGCGATGTTTCATTCTAAAATGAAATAAGATATTAAGAGATTATAAAGTGTAGTGAAAAAGTCAGGACTTGCCAAGTTATTTTAAAATTTAACTTTAACCACCTTTATTACAAGCCATTACCGACAACCCACAAGCTCGAAGATCTTAATTTCTCCAAACAGATTAAGATTTCATATTGCCGTAGTGTTTGCAAACTCCAAAAACAAAGTGTTTTTCTGCTTTTGCCTCTTTTTATCACTTCAGTTTTTCAAACACTCACGACTTCTGCTTAAATTAAACAAAAGCTTGAAGAACCTAACGACCTGTTTTTTGCTTCAACTTCTAGCTTCTAGGTGATCTTAGTACATAAATGAAAGTTTCTCGAGAGTGTTAAAAGTAGTTCTTAGCTTTTTGCGCAAACACCCAACTCAATCTTTTTTGTAAACACTCCCTACTTTTACTACATTTTTTTTAACAACTTTAGCTTCTCCAGAACCATTAGAGTTTGCAATCACCACCCTCTAATTAAGATTCGACATCTTATAAGCTTAGGAAATTAAACATCTTACGTTGGTATACAAACTTACAAGATTAGTTTAAATTACTTAACCAAATTAATACCTAACAAAACATCTTGCATCAAAATTTACTGTATCCAAAAGTTTCCAAAAGAAAATCACCTACTTACCTGAGAGTAATTGCAGCTGGAAAAATGAAGCCAATGCAAACAGCAGCAGTAGCTCCAGTGAACTGAAAAGCGTCCCAAATGCTGGGAATAAAATTCGCACCTAAATATATGACGACAATAAGGCCAACACTCAGACATGCAAACCTCGTATTGTCCGAAGTCAAAGGCCTCGCAGATGGATACATGAGCCCGTCTAAGTTTAACCTAAGTGGATGAAATATAACAGGAAAAACAAGCATGAGATGACCCGCATAGCTGATGCGGACGAGGTCGTTAAAAAAGTTCCCAAATGGGATTCCAATGTTTGTGGAGAAATTTGCAAGAACATCGTCGAGAGTTTCATCTCCGAATAGGAGGAATCCAAAGAGGCTCGTCATTACATATACGCTAGAGCAGAGGACGAGTGAAGTTCGTAGAACTGCCGTTATTTGACTGTGGTCCTTAAGCTCGTTGTCTATCGAGTGAACTGTGGAGAAAAACAGAGAAAATTAAGAAAACGTGATTTTCTAGTTTCAGCTCAAAGAAGAGCAAAACTTGATTGTTTTGTTTTGCTGTTGCTGCTTAAAAATAGTTGAAACGCTCGATCTCTACTTTTACTACTTCAACTTTTTACGTTTTTGCTGCGATAGAGTGATTGCTTACCATTGTAGTGGCATACATATGCAGTGACAAGCACAGGAACCACAGTAAAGAGGTTGAGGAATGATGATATATTGTGAACATCAGGAAACAATCTTGGCATCATAATAGTTCCATTTATCAATTTGAAGAGAGTGATTCCCACCATAATAACTAGGAATACAACTGCCAACCCAACCGATAAAGCCGATGTGTATCTCAACGAGTCTGAAATTGCAAACCAAAATTATAAAGATTATGATCTAGAAAAGCATTGAAGTAAGTAATAGGGATAATTACAGTATTCTCCAATGAGGTTTCGATAATTACATCTATTTCCCCTACTATTGACAACCATCTTACAAATAGGTCCTGTTTGTTAATTTTCTTCGGGTTTTGATAATGTCAGCATAATATTATAGAGGGATCTTGGCAAATTCTACTGTTTTTGAGAAGGTAAAGTAAGAAAACAGGTGGGAGTAAGTGTTTGGAAAAAAGGTGAAAAGGCTAAGAAACACTTTTATTACTCTCAAGAAACTTTCATTCACTTACTAAAATAGCCTATAAGTTAGAAGCTGAAACCAGAAGCATGCTTCAAGCTTCTAGCTTATTTCACCTTAAATTTAGCAGAAATTGAGAATGTTAGGAAACCCAAAACACTGAGAAAAGAACTTTTGTCTTTTTGCCAACATTCGCACACTTACTGCACCAATAAAAAATTTCCTAATTACAGACAGAACCCGTTTGGTTTTGATAATTATATCTACCTCCCCTACTACTGAAAGTCGTCTTAGAACCTTGTTTCTTTTAATGGAATTCTCCATAGAATCATCTTTTTTCACTAAATGCTACAGACCACTCGGATTATGATAACTAAATTTACACCCCCTACCACTAACACTTCACTTACAAATAGGTCCAACAAAACAATTAGTTTCTTTTAACAGAATTTGCCGACGTCAGCACAATATTGTCTTTCAATAAAATACCAAACCAATGAGAGAGGAAAAAAAATGAAAATACTAACCAATTTTCTTTAAGGTGGCTAACGGTGCAAATATAAAAAGGGTGGTGACGAGTAGAATAAAAATTCGTCCCGTCCACCAATGTGCTCCGAACCAGCTTTCTAGCACACCAGTATGATGAATTCCATCCAATGTTGTCCCAGAAAGCACATCACCTTTACCAATTAAGATCAGTTCCAGACTTAAATCACTACAGCAACAAGTAATACACAGAGAGACAATACATCCGTTGATGAGTTTGGAAATTACGGAAAAGCTATTATCGCTACGGTTCCGTTAAAAAGACGACAGAGTATTCCGAAATATTGTTTACAAAAGATTGACGGAACTATAGAGTGCTGGTTTTTTCAGTAATTTCCAGACTGATTAATGGGTGTATTTGTAATATTCTGACTAACAGGGATCTAACTATAATATTGAACACTGAAAGAAAGCAAGAAAAAATACCTATAATAATCATGTATACAACAAGAACACCAATATTGTTGATTAATATACATAGTTGACCCACAATCCTCCCATATTTCCCAAAAGTGTCCGCCATTAGACCTCCATAAGAAACTGCTTTGGCCGTCCGACTAAACCGGATCATAAACTCGAACGAAGCTTCTGTTAATGATGCCATTGAAACTACTGCAACCATTCCAAGAATTAGTCCCAAAATTTTGAAAGTTGCAGGCAAAGCCATGATCCCAGCACCAACAATGGTGGTCGATAAATTAAACACAGCTCCATTGAAAGAAGCTCCATTAGATTCATCATCGTGACCGTCGTGCTTCGTCGGCAACAATGGAGACTTGTCATCAACTATTGCCTGTTTTCTTGAATTATTTGCCATTGTAAGTTACAAAAGATTGAAATCTTAAGAAATGTGTTTTTCAGAAATATGATTGATTTTTTTATAGGTATTAATAAGAGATTTAATGGTAAAATAATGAATTATCATCAGTGATTTCTGTAAAAAATGAGATCGATCCAAGACAATATAAAAAAGCGAAATGATTAGCATAAATTAAACATAGAATTAATGAATATTATCAAAACCCAAAATGAAAAAAATGGAAAAGATCAGAGAATCCCTTCATGGATATATATATAATGTATAAGTTGATAACTTTTACAAGAACAGCATTTTCTTATGTATTAGTACTGGAAACAACCAGAGATCATTCAAGCTCTGATTTTACTGCAAACAGTAAATATATTTTTGCTGTAAATTGTACAATCCTTTTTTTTTGTCGAAATATTAAGGAAGAGGAGGAAATCAATTATTTCTTCCTTTGAGATGGTGGATCTATCTGTTTTTTTATTTTTTTATTTATTTTTTCCTTTTTGATCTGGGATCTTTCTTATTGAACAATTCAAATGAACTGAAGAAAAGACATGCAGAAGTATAAATATTGTAGATTGGAGGAAAGATGCATGGAGAGCTATATTTAGTTCTTTTAAGAAAAATAAAATATTTTATTAAATCAATTAATACATCGCTTCATCACTAATAAAACAGTACTATATATTTTATAGTACTAGAAGAAGGGAATATGGAGATATTGAAAAATATCACCAAAGTAGGATATATTGTAACGTCATAATTGTCACGTATCCAATATTTAAATTTTTAAGAAAATATATTATATATATTTTGATTTGAGTTATGGACAATATTATGGGAATGCTATTTAATTATTTTGTAATATTATATTACCCAAACCTTACATGACCTTGGAAAAGTAGAACTCTTTTTAGTCATGAAATCATCAGAATATATAAATTAAGCACAATCCTCACCCAAAAATTCAACATTAATATGATTTTGTTGAAGACTTTTGTTCCGCTAGCTAATAAACATTTTGTGTTAGAAAATCTGGTTTGATATGCCTCTGGGCTCGATCGGAGGTCTCCTTAGCGTCACAACGACTAAGCGACACGATCCGGTTCGTCCCAAGCTCATGCCTGGACCCGGATATATATATATGCATGGTGGTTGTGCAGTGCATTGCATCGTATATATACGATTCATCAAGCCAAGCCTCTAATTTGAGTTCCACAATTATAAAATTAAGCGTATTTCTAATTGAGGTGGGACAAGTTTTTCAAATAACTCGATTTTGTGGTGATCAAAATTAATTACATCTCAAATCGAGCATGCCTTTTAGGGAAGATATTTCTGATAATCAATCCTTATATTTGGATTTGATTTTATTCTTATCATGTCAAGAATTAGGTTATGATTCCAATGTCGTAGCAATAATGAGCATGAGCAAAGTACACACACAAAACAAAATGTGCAAATAAACAGAAACAATGTCCAAGGAAAAGGGTACTGACAGCCTATCTAGCTAGCTATTTCAATTTTTATCATGTCCTAAAGACCTTTCAATTTTCATATATATGCATGTTCCCCTCCAAGGCTCCAACTTACTATAAAGATAAATTTGGATCAACATCTTGTAGATTTTTTTTTTTTTGGGTAGAAAACATCTTGTAGATGTGTCCAAATACTTTTGCACTAATAAGAATAATTAGGCCATGCCAAGATGAGAAAATGACACTTCAAAATGGATTGCTAATTCGTATATATGCCTTACAAATTAAAGTGATATGTAATTGCATGTACTAAAAGTTTGCGGAATAATTCACAATAGGGATAGATATATTCAGAAATTTTAATTTTAAAAAGAGCTAATTAATTATCTTTTATGATGTAAAGGTATATATATCATGAAATTCGAGCATAAACTCGAGCTTGGACCGATAATTTTATTAAATCTCAGTTTCGCTCGTTTATATGTCGTCGTAGGGCCTCCTTAAACTTTGTCTTTGATGTGCAAAAACACACGTCTGACCTGTATATATTGCACGGATATGGAGAAATTTCTGAAAGTGTCCAACATGACCATCTGATATTGCACGGATATTTGTTTTGAATATCCGTACATCAAAAGTACGTTCTAACTAAACAAATAATTAATGTTCGAATAGATTCTCGAAAGCTATTGATCCCTAAAGAAAATTATTTATTAGTGGGAAATTAAGGTCGATAATTACAATTTCCTTTATGGAAAAAGATAATTATTATTAAAGTACTCGAAAAGATTGACGCCCAGAATATCATCGACACGTCGAAAATTAATCGTACAAGAAGATAGTTAAATACGTACTTTTTTCCGACAGCAGGTAAAAACAAGAAATTACGATATAAAATGTTGGGTTAACACTAAATTTAGTGATAAAAAAGGAGTTCACCACTTGCTTTAAACAGCCAAACATCTTTTGTTAGTGGATGATCGAAGAACTCAAAACAAGTACGTAAACCGCACAAACATTGATGTACTAATGAGTCCAAAATAGTTTTAATTATTCAAAAACACCATTCATCAAATGGCATCATACTATATTTGAAATCCAATCCACCAAAAATATTGCTTTTCAACTCTCATAATGCGGCCATGGACAAGGTGATATATATATATATAGATGCGACACAGTATAGAAGGTTATGAACATATATATTTTTTTCGATATTTAATACTAAGTAAGTATCTGATACGGATGTTTGATATTACAAAGGGCTAGCAATTCAACAAAAGAGTAAGCAAAAACTAATAAATTATGACAACTGAAAAGTTGGGAGTTTTTCATTTAAAATATTTCTTTTTAATTAAGGTAATTAATAAACATTATTTAAGACTCTAAATTGGCTTTAGAAGTATAGCACTTTAATTTTAAAATAAATGGCGCGAAATTTATAGGGAAAAAGCACCCTAGTTTTAACTTAATTTTATAATGGGCTAATCAAATTAAGATTATGTTAATTATTATACTCTAAGATCAATTAATATTATCTAATTTTATAGTATAACAATAGCTGAAAAGTTGGCCGATTATGAACTTATCCGGTCCTAACCAATCTCTATAAACATCTTCGAAAGTACTCATGCGATCGATCAATGGATAAAGATAGTATACACTGCAGATTAAAGGATTAATATTTTCTTATATAGTTTAAGTTTATTTTTTAATTAGTACTACTTGTGTTGGTTTAGGACACTATGCATATTGAATGTACGTGTATCTTGGCTTAATGGAAATTCGAATTATTTCATGTTTTAAATAATTAGCTTCCCAATAAGAAACGACGTGGACATTTCGAATGATGATATAAGGAAGAAGAATAAAAGAAAACGATCTTATATGATGTAATTGTAATTTTTTAACTAAAAAGTGACGATTCTTAGTTTAGAAAACGTTAAAAAATGAGTGGAAAATTAAAGAAGCTGAAATAATAATACAAGAGGTATCCCTATCTAGCTAGGAGTTGAGACAAATACTTGGTTGGGCTCAATTTACATGATTGTTGTGTGGAAATTAAATTGGAGAATAATAATTTGTCTTCCCTACCGTGAAAACTTTCATGTACGCTATTTTAGTGGGGTGCATGAATGGCTCTCATATGGCAATAATTACCACAAATTGAGAGCCCTCATCATGTTTTGAAGCACCTGGAAATTAAAAAAAAAAAAAAAAAAGAAGTTGTTCTATCTAGCTTTAAAAATATTAATTATGAAGGCAATATTTGAATGAATGAATGTCTATTTGGATTTTGGATATATATTATTTTTCTTTTTTTATGAACATCCTAAATGATAAACCTATTATTAAGAAGGGATATACTGATCTCTTGATAGAGAAAACGACTGAGTTTTGGTATAACTAAATATCCACTTAATTCATATTCAAACAATCATGCATTATATTATAATGAGTCAGAAATTAAAAACATGTGGTCGACACACATTTCTGAGGTGACATGGAGTGCTTCCGGCACCCACGCGGCCTTGGCCCAGTCACCCAACCAACCTTAATTTACTTTCCAATTAATACACAAATACGGATACAGTTACACGGATACGACGATGCGGATTTTTTTCGATATTTTATATTAGAGAAATGTCCGATACGTGTGTCCGACACGGTATCGGACACGCCACGACACGACAGAATAAGATTTTTAGAAGTGTTCGTGCATCATAACTTTCCAATATAATAAAGGAATAATTACAATCATTCCCCTCAATTATGGTTCTTTCTAACACTAATTACGTCCTTCCATGAGTCATTTTTTTATTTTCAAGTAGACGCTAGCATTTTATTAACTAGACAACAGCTCAATCACTTCGCTCATGATTTCAAGTATAATAAACACTATAATAAAAATATTATGAGTAATTTAGTAATTTTGCAACTTTTCGTTAAGTTTTTTAGATTTTCGTTAGGGTTAGAAGGTTTGTTTATAATTTCTAATATAATTGAGGGGATCTTGTTATATTTACCCATAAGTCGAGGGGTGTAAGTGTAATTATCCTTAATAAAATAGATATGTTCCTTTGATAGTACAAAGTAGGATAAATTTTGTTTGTTTGATACTATAAAGTGAATCCAATAGATGTTAAATCCAGCACCCCTTAGTGCAATACCCTAACCGTTGGTTTCGGGCCCTGTCCTTAATTATTCATTGGTTTCTTTACAGCTTTTTCAAAATTTTAGTGGCCCTAAAAGAAATAATTGCTCAATTTTGTTTATTCCTAAATTCCCCTTTTCTTTTTTCATACATAGGAGATCAAGATATAAATATAATTTGCCTCTTTCTTTTCGAAGAGTAGTGTACTACAGATCGTGACTCTCTTAGTTAACAATTACACTGTCACCCTACCAAAGTTTAATAATTACAAATTACATATCTTTAATAGGATTTCATTCTAAATATCAAAATATAATACATGATTAGAATAAAAAGATTGGTATACATATTTGGAGGCCCTAATGGGAAATAAAAATGATGAGATACGAGCATGATTTTGAAAGTTGGATAAGATTTGATGACGGAAGTTTGTGCCTCGAGTGGGAAATTGGTATTTAATCATTTCTTTCGAATCAAAACGACACGGTTTCTGGCCAACACCTCTTTTGCTTTTTAAGAGTACTATTATTATCGATCTCACTTATTCATTCAACGGTCTCAGTTATCTCACAATTTATAAGAATAAATTGTGTTTTATGAAATATATATATAACATGAATATGGTAAAATAGTGAATAATCATGATAGCAGTGATGCTTTTAATAACATCCGGTTTATATAAGAGTTTTTGTTGGAACTAATCCCTTTGTTTTATGGTTTATGGTTTATTTAGATAGGAACAAATGGATTTAAAGGGAAAAGTAATCTTTACATCCCAATTCTTAATATTTTAAGTAGCCATGCAATTTGGTGTAATAAAGCCATATATTAAAAATGTTTCCAAAACAACATGAAATTTGGCTGGCAATTGATCATTTATCACCATTGCTAGCTATTTCAACTTTCTAATTGGTAATAAACTATATAGTTTACAAAAAGCAACCAAAAGAAAACTCAAGGGGTTTAAATATTGAATGTTTAAGACTTGCAACTTGCAACTATGTTATTTGTTTTATTGGGACCAAAATCTTCCAATACTTAATTAAATTCAGTAATTAAAGATTAAAATTAACGTCTTTTTTTTACCAAAAGAAAAAAACGTAAAAGATCAAAAAAACAATTAATATGGGGCTACCACAAAAAAAAAAAAAAAAAAAAAAGATAGTATGGGGCCAAAATAAGAACTAATCTGGGACAAACTTGCTAAAATCAATTAATATGACATCACAATCATAAATAGATCTAAGTTATGGGATTAAAATGCAATTAACCCGATTCGATGCATTAATTAGTAATTGTATTTTTTGTTAGTGGGAATTGAAGAAAAACATATCAAAGTACATCAATCAGCTTTTCTATATATCCCCACCACTACCGTACAACATCTTCAAACTGCACAAAACAATTTGTTTATGTGGTTAAAGTGAAATATTTGCAATCTCATCCTAATAAAAGTGGTTTAGATTTCTTGGGAGATCGTAATTAAATCTGCATTTAAGAATTTCATATGTCAGCTTGATCGATCGAGCACAACAGAGAATGTCTATCCGAAATAGTGAGAATACTATAGCTTCTGGAATATGATGTCTGCAAGAGTTGCCACGGATCGATCAGATGAAATATCCCTCAAGATTTCATTTTCTCCCAACCAGATATTTATTTTTACTTCAAATTCTAACAAAAGCGTCTGTAATATGGGTTTACAGGAACTTGAAAAAGAAATTTACAAACTACTTTGTCAACCTGTGATGTACGAATACAAACATGACATGATACGATTCGGATATAGCAATACATAATTTTTTCCCTCTATTTACCACTAAATAGATATACAACACCAGTATCTGATACAACACTACATGGTGTTATAGGTTCGGACTCAAATATTTTCAACTGGTATGCAATTAAAATATTATATTGTGATCCTCTTATAATATTTATATTTTTGTATGTGATGTAAGCATAAAGTGTATTCTTTTTTGGATCACTAAATGATTATCCACTAATCAAACTCATAACATTTAGAGTGATTGTCTAGATCATGTTGCATGATGTTGTTATATATCTAACATAATGTTATATATCAGACAAAATTAGGGTATCAAAACTAATAGTAAATCTATTTGTTTTTTAATGCACATATGTATAAGCACATACTCATTCATTTTTAACTAAATATCAGGAATTTGATCCCTAACTTTGAGAATTGAACTGTCTTCAATTTCTTGACAAACTATCCTATCCTTTGAGTTGCCTATGATTTAGTTACGGAACTAGCTATTTGTTATGTCACGTTGGATGCTTGGTTACAGTATTCTTATTCTTCTTGCTTTTGGAAAAAAAACAACAAAAAAACTCATACATGCATATGTTTGGCACTATATACTGTCCCATTTACTCTCATCTCTGAGGAAGTTTACTGTACAATAAACTGCAACAAAGGGGGCCACATAATTTCTCTGATCCTATAAATAACCTTTCCCCACAAATTCTCTCTCGCCTTAAATTCAACTATCTCTCTATACAGTAAATACATCCACCGCCGTGAAAACAATGCAGCCCTACCAGTACTCCGAGCTCCACCACCTACTCAATCAAAACCCATCTTATAATTTCCCACACCAACATTTCACCATCTCCACAACAAACAACAACCCACCAATCATAAATCATCAATATCTCCAAAACCCACTGCACCAGCTCCACCAGATAACTCCTCCGCCCACCTCGTTCGGTGGCGGCGGCGCCAGCTCCACCTCCGACGACGGCAACCAATCGAGCACAATCATCAATGAGAGGAAACAGAGGAGGATGATCTCGAACAGGGAATCTGCGAGGAGATCGAGGATGCGGAAACAGAGGCATTTGGATGAGCTTTGGTCGCAGGTTGTCTGTCTGAGAAACGAGAATCATCAACTGGTTGATAAGCTGAACAACGTTTGCGAGAATCATGATAGAGTTGCTCTGGAGAATGCGCAGCTGAAAGAGGAGGCGTTGGAGCTGAGAGAAATGATTAGTGGGATGCAGATGAGTAGTCCCTTTTCGGGGATGAGAGAGATTCGTGATGATGATGATGATCATGAAAACCTTGAATGAGTTTCTGTTCGTGAAGATTAATAAATTTTGTGATTGAGATTTTATTAAAGATTTTATTAAGGATTTGTTGGGTTTGATTGTTGTGCAACTTACATCTACTGTTCTTTAAGATTGGTGTAATTACAAATTACTCCTTCTGAATTTAAAAATTACAAAAGTATCCTAAGATTTCATTATTCACGTAACGCCTCCATTGGATTTAGGTAATGCTCATGTCATAAAAAGCATCTTGTCCCTTGGAGTACATCGAGTCTAAAAGTTAATATAGTTATTAATATAGTTTAAAGTCTACTAGATGCATGTCGAGGCCTTTTTTACTATCATTTTCACAAAATTTATATGAATTAAGGGGGATTTTGTAATTTTTAAATAAGAGGATGATTTGTAACTACACCAAATCTTGTAGGTAATAGATGTAAATAGATGTAGAGAGAGTTACATTAAATCAATATTAATTGTGTGATAAATATATTTTATTTAATTTAAATCCATGATCGTTAATATTACCCAAAAAAGAAACTATAAAATGCATAAAAAGCAAACTAAACAAACAGAGAAGGAAAGTGATCTCATGATTCCTAAGCAATATGCATAAGTAGAAAGTGGTATTAGTAAACTAATTTAATTTTAGCGAATGATTCATTGGCCTAGTCGTGAGAATGTGATCTCATAATTACAAAAATAATAATTTCGATACCACGAGTTTAGTGACGTGGATTATAATTTGTTGTTATGTATTTCTCTATATAGAATGAATTATTCAAAATACACCGTATGAATTCATTTGATTGTAAATTGTAATATGATTGAATTGTAAATATTTTCAAAAAGGAAACTTAATTTTATAGAATGAAACTAACTTTTACAAAATATTTAATATCCCTTTTAAAAAATCAAACTTTCATAATAAATAGAAATATCTTAAATATGCTTCAGAAGAAAACAATTCTCCTTCTTAATATCAATACACAGTTTAAATATATTACAATAATTACAAAACCAATATAAAGAAATTAAAATACTGCACAATAATTATTTAGTTTCAAGTTCCATGATATTTCAAAAAAAATCATTTTCCAAGAAAAATATATAAAAATAATATATACATATATATTTTTTAATTTTTTCAGAAAAAATAATAATAAGCAAGAACAAAAGGGATTATTATAATTAATATATGTAATTTAGAGCACCGTTAAAGCAGGTGAAGGTTAAAATTGGAAATTCATCATCAACTGTCAAGACCAGGCATTGCATTTGCAATGCACATTTATCGGGTCGGAGCACGAAACTCACTCTACTTGTTCTACTTCTCCCTCAAAGCTCCACTCTCCAGATCTCCCTCTCTCTCTCTCACACTCAACACGCACTTCTCCGACAAACAATATCCACCGAGTATTAAGAATTATGTGTAATAATTTGATAATGTTTGAGGTATAGTGAAAATTTAACAGGAGCGGATTTGATCGGATTTGTTTTTAGCGAAATTTCGGAGATTATAGACTTGTCGGAGGGGAATTGCGATGGCGGTGGCAGTCCGCGGCAGTCGATTTGGATCCGGAGGCGGATCTCTGTTCCGGAGCTTCTTCAGCTACCGGATCTTTGTGTCTGCAATGTTCACGCTTCTATTCCTCGCTACTCTTTCGGTGCTGCTCACCTCTCAGCCGTCTCACAAAGACGATGTAAGCATTTCAATGTCATTTCTGTCTAAGTTAGTGTTTACTGGGAAGCTGTGTGTGGTCATTTGTGCTCTTCTTTAGTGATTTATTGTGATTTATTCCTCGCTACTCTAGCTTACTGCAATTTATAGAAATCAATTATGCGAAAAAGTCATGCTCTGCTTTTTAATTTATGTAATTGGCACTTGACCGAGCTGTTTGTTTTCTTTAAATACCAGTTTCTGATCAAACAATATTTCACTAAATTCGTATTTGATTGTCATTTATCAAACGAGTTATGTTTTAGGTGTTTCTGCTTCTTCTTTTTTTTTTTTTTTTACCTGTTTTGTTTTAGCTTCCAGATGAATTTATTGTGTACATGTAAATGTTGGATGCAATTATTACTTGAATAAAGCAACTTGAATGAACTTAATAAAGTTGATGATTTTTCCCAATTATGAACAGGCTATGGACACAACGGGAAACGCACATGTAAGGCGAACTTTTCTTGCATGGCAATCGGATCCGTTAAAGACTAGGTTAGATTTGATACATAACCAGGCAAATAATCACATTGCCTTAGTTAATGCATACGCTACATATGCGAGGAAGCTCAAACTCGAAATATCCAAGCAGCTTAACCTGTTTGATGATTTGGCCAAGAATTTCTCAGACCTTCAACTAAAGCAGATTTATCGTACTGCATTATTTGAATCCGATGGGCCAGTCGATGAGGATGTGTTGAAGCAATTCGAGAAAGAGGTCAAGGATAAAGTCAAACTTGCTAGGTTAATGATTGCAGATACCAAGGAGTCTTACGACAATCAGCTAAAGATTCAGAAGTTGAAAGACACGATTTTCGCTGTTAACGAGCTGCTTTTGAAAGCAAAGAAAAATGGAGCCTTTGCAAGCCTAATTGCTGCAAAATCAACTCCCAAGAGTTTGCATTGTCTCGCGATGCGTCTCATGGAGGAGAGAATTGCGCATCCCGAAAAGTATCAGGACGACGAGCCAAAAAAAGAATTTGAGGACCCGAATTTGTACCATTATGCTTTATTTTCAGACAACGTGATTGCGATATCTGTGGTTGTAAACTCGGTTGTTAACAACACAGAGGAGCCTTGGAAACATGTTTTCCATATCGTTACTGATAGAATGAATTATGCTGCTACTAAGGTTTGGTTCAAGATGAGGCCGATACAAGGTGGAGCCCACATCGAAATAAATCCTGTGGATAATTTTAAATTCTTGACTCCTTCATACGCGCCGGTTCTCAAGCAGCTTCAATCTGAAAACTTGAAGAAATTCTACTTTGAGACAAGGGCTGAAAATGCTAATAAAGATGTGAGCAACATGAAATTCAGAAACCCAAAGTATTTATCGATGCTGAATCACCTTAGATTCTACTTGCCTGAAATGTACCCGAAGCTGCACAAGATTCTGTTTCTTGATGATGATGTTGTGGTTCAGAAAGATTTGACTGGATTGTGGAATACCGATATGGACGGGAAAGTGAACGCTGCAGTTTATACATGTTTTGGGTCATTCCATCGATTTTCTGAGTATTTGAACTTTTCGCATCCTCTCATAAGGGAGAAGTTTGATTCCAGGGCTTGTGCCTGGGCGTTTGGCATGAATTTGTTTGACCTTGATGCTTGGAGACGAGAAAAAAGCACCGAGCGATATCATTATTGGCAGAACCTGGTAAGCATTGTGCTTTAAAAAATTTATCCTCATGTTTTCTTGATAGTTTTGCACTTTCATTTTCATATTGGAGTTGTGGATTGCACATTATCGAGGGCTGGAGGGGTGAAAAGCCCCCTCTCACCCCCACCCCCCACCCCACAAAACATATATTTAAAGTAACCAAATATTATGTATTTGTTTATGAGCATATATGTGTATCAAATGTTACATATCCTTTTTTTTTTTTTGTTCTTATCAATGTTACATATCTGCATATATTAAAAACTAAATACTATGCTCTCTCGAAATATCAAATTTACTTGCAAAACACATATAGTTAATGGAATTCGTGGCTCATCCTTGTGTAATCTATGAACTTTTTCTAACGAATGAGCAGAATCGGACACTACAAAGTAGAAGCTTATCCATAGAAGGAAATTTGCATAACTAATACTTTGGGAATTGTGTTGTGGGTATTTTGGACTTGCAGATGGCAATTTCACACCTAATAATTAGACTTATTGTGCCAAGACTAGGACAGTGTCCGATTAATAGTCCCTCAAAACCACTCGTGCGCTGCACGATATCTGCATTTTAGTGGTTTTAAGAGATTAACTCGACTTTGTTTTGATTTTCCCGCAACAAGTCTAATTATTATGTAAAACCGCCACCTGCAATTTTAGGTGTCCAAAATGCCCACAACAAATAATATCCATTTTTGTGGCTAATGAATTTATGTTTTTCCGCTAATGAACAAGCAGAACGAAGACCGTATGTTATGGAAACTCGGAACTCTCCCAGCTGGGCTAGTTACATTCTCCTCGACCACCAAATCGTTGGACAAATCATGGCACATTTTGGGTCTCGGGATAAACCCGAGCATCAGCATGGAGGAAATCGATAAGGCAGCCGTCATCCATTTCAGCGGAGACATGAAGCCGTGGCTAGATATCGGCATGAACCGGTACAAGCATCTTTGGACTAAGTATGTCGATAATGAAATGGAATTTGTGCAGATGTGCAATTTTGGGATGTAAAGGAGTACAAATACTGTTGTCATTTACGTTCGTTACTATGAAGTTAAGTGAAGTTAAGTGAAGTATAATTTGAAAATATTTGATATTTATTATACAATATTTATCTTGCCTTTTCATGGGGTCCAGTATAGGGGTGTTAATGAGCTGAGCTTGAGCCAAGCTCATGTAATATTTTTTTGTTCAAACTCGAGCTCAAGCTCATTGAGCTTAATATTAAGAGCTCAAGCTCAAGATAAAATAATAGGCTCAAGCTCAAGCTCGATTCTAAATGAGCCGTTGCTCAAGCTCAAGTTCATGTGAGCATTTTTGTAATATTATTATATAAATTTCGACATACAAACTCACATATTCACGAAAATAAAATAGAATAATATAAAAAATATAAAATTATTCAAAATCTCCATTAAATATAACAAGGCCTAAACCATAAAAAATATCCATAGTCATCCAATTATTCATCAATGCTATGAAAGAAAACAAAGCATGGTCTAAGCTCTAAAATATAAAAATAATGAAAATTAATAAAAAGTATATCTTTTTTATAATATAATTAATCTTCGAGTTTTATAAGTTTGTTAATCTCTTATCTATAATATACAAAAGTTATTATATTTTAACAATTTTAAAACTTCATTATCCCTTGATCATTTAATCATAACATTTTATAATATGATCCTTTAGTTCTAACTTCTAATTATCTTAAATTGTCATCTCTTTAATAATTTAATAACTTCCTAATCCACTAATCATAAATTTTCCTATATATAATAATATTATTAAAATACTTAATATACATATATATATATATATATATATAATATGTTTATATATTTATATAATTTATATATATAAAAATATAAAAAAAAAATATAAAAGTAAAAGTTCATGAGCCTGCTCATTAGCTATTGAACGACAAAGAGTGGGCTCAAACTCAGCTAAACAAAATGCTCAAACTCAAGTTCACAAAGCTCAAGCTCAAATTGAGCTCATCTTGAGCCAGCTCACGAAGCTCGTGAGTCGGCTCGACTCAGTTATCACCCCTAGTCCAGTAGGTTTTCAGAGGTCTAGGGCGGGTTTTGGTATAATTAGAACCGTATAAGGAGACTCAATCCATTGCCACGTATATATATTTGTATTTTAGCATATAAAATTTAGAAAAAATATTTTTTTTACCCTCCAAACTATAATTAATTTTATATTTTGTTATCTAAATTTTTTTTCTTAACAAACCACCAATCATTTGTTTTCTATACTTTCTCATCTGTAACTATTTTCGGGTAGTTTCGGACCTTCAGTCACTGAAAAAATCATTCATGTGCAAGTCATGTGAATAATTTTAACGGCAACTTCGAGTAAATCAAAGCATAAATGTCCCAATAGGTATAAAAACTGAACTATATTTATGCTTTTAATTAATTGTACAAAATTGCTTTTAAATTATTCACATGAGTAATTTTGCAAGTGATGAAAACCATTCGAAAATGATTTCGTGTTAAAAACGCATAATTCATGAGATGTTGGTTTGCCAAGAAAACAAATCCAGATACGTATAGTTGGATGGTAAAAAAAACTTTTCTATAAAATTTACATTAAACAACCCTTGTAGAGTCCTATAATATTTCTAGACTTTGTAATTCAAGAACCGTATCTTTTATCTTATCCTATCGTATTGGTATGTCTCATCAAAATACAAAAACCAAACATCTGTGCGTCTGAAATTTTGCCCTCTCCAACATAAGAAAACTATATCGTCACAGATGAGACTCTGAGTTTTCCTTATGTAGTCATATGTCAGACCATAGACATAGCTAGCTAGCCAAAGGCTTGTTGTACTATTGTTTTATGGAGTACAAATGTGGAATATGCCAAATTAAAAGAAAACCAGAAGGAGAATGCTGAACGTTGATTGTGTGCGCTTTTCCACTAATTACAGTGCCAAACACAACCTTTTTTTAATTCCCCGTCAAACTATGTCCTCATTCATCGCTTTTTGCACCACCTAGACCTAGCCGCTGCATCCACTTGGATTTTTATACTAAAAATCTTTTAGGATAATTACACAAAACTCCCTAACGTTTACTTTAAAATTCGAAAAACTATTGAGAAATCTTGAAACTTTACAAATACTCCTCTCAGGGGTAAGTGTCTGGTTATAAGACTTCGATGGTAAAATTATGAATGACGCATACCTCAGGGGGTTTTGTGTAACTGACCCAACACATATCAGTACTATTTAATTATGGTAACAATCTTGTTACAATGTTGCCACTATGTAAAATTATGACTTTATAACCCTAGATTGTGCATGGAGCAATTGGATTGAAATGATAACCTTTAAATATGGGGTTTCTGCAGTATTGGAGCCATTTACAAATCTAGTTTGGGTCATCGAATTTTTAAATGCCCAATTAAAACCCTAATATAGTAGTGTCCAATCCAATGGTCATTCATTCCCCTTTAGAACTGCAGTGATAATTGATTTACACCAAAAAGCTTGTCAAGCACTAATTACAAACTTGTTCTTTATCAATTAACAAGTAATTTTTCTGAAGAATGTACCAAGTACAAAAGGGAATCATTCCTTTTGAAAATTAACACTTGAATTTGCTCCACTGTTTAAGGTTACAATTTCTTGAAAATGCACCTATATATATATATATATATGAAGTCCATAGCAAATATCGAACCAGCAAACTTAGACAGATCTAGACTCCATGAAATTATTCAAATATTAAAACAGAAAACAGTAATGAGGCTGTCAAAATCATCATCCAGTACTACAAGTTGGAATTGGAAGTCTCCAATTCCTTATCTGTTCGGGGGATTAGGGCTTGTTCTGTTGCTAATCGTCTTGGCGTTAGCAATTCTGGTCTGTATGCGGCCTAAGCCCTCGTCTGATAATCAGGCACCTACGACGATTATGATCAGATCGAACAAGCCATTAGTAGTTGCAGTGGTCATGGCGGGAGATGATTGCCCAAAATACATTGCCACACCATCTTTAGATCAGTACTCGATCGGAAAATGACTAGTAAAATGTACGTCAAAGTATTTATAGCATGGCTCTCTGCACTTATCTTTATTTCTTCGGATTTCAGTCACGTCGTTTATTGTTTTTTTTTTTTTAATTTGTCCTATAACTTTCAATTGTTTTTTTCAATTTCTGTCCTATGTTAGTTCGAATTTATCCAATTCGTCTGGGAAAAAATCAATGTCTGTTGGTGAGATACTCCATCAAAATCATCGGATTCTCTTCATTATTAAAGTTAAGATCTCCACATCAATAGAAAAATATAACTTCTCAAAATCATAAAATTTTCATCATCTTCATCTATCAAATTATTAATGGAAAAATTGAAATGTATAAAATTATTTTTAAAATATAATATTGATAGGACTGAAAATCCGAAAAATTAGTAAAGATAAGAATATACAATTTATATATATATATATATATATATATATATATATATATATTATCTGGCTAGTGGTAAGGTCGCCGGAAATGGAGCAAATCCGCCACCGGAATATCCTATCGAAGATTATTTGTCTGCCAAAATTAAATGATGTTGACAGAAAAAAGAGAACTTGGACAGTTGGATTTAACACAATTCCAAGAAATTGCACAAGTGTCTCCCATTATACACAGTCTACTATACACATTCAATAGTAAAACCCTTTTCTTAAATAAAAACAAAATTCTCCTAAGTCATTATTACATCTTTGCGTGCTCGAGCGGCCGCGTCCACCTACCCTCAAAAAACGGGATAAAAAAGAAATTAATGACAATAAATATAGATATGAATTTTTTGTCGATATTTTATATTTGAAAAATATTTGATATAAGTGTTTGTCACGCTGTCGAACACAATATGATATATTATTGTATCAGATACGATACAAAATAATAAAATATAATTTCTAGAAATATCCGTCTAGTTTGTATAATATATTAATTATGATTACATCCAAATGGACATTTATGGTAGATTGCAGCATGCATCGGCAGATTTCCGCATAACGTAATAAACCATTATTGAATTTTATATCTACTTTACTTAATAAGAAAATCAATTTTTTTCCAAGTTTTTTCCCATATATAATTAGTATAATATCCATGCTACATCCAATAATTTAAGAATATTATACTTAAATCAAATTTTGTATCTATATATTACCAAATATAGTATATTTAATATAGTTTTCATATTCCATTATAATGATGAGAAAATATCATATTTGTGTGGCAATTGAAACGCACTTGATACAGAATTAATATATATTATTAAAAATAATCAATTAAGTGATAATATGATCATATGATTAACTGAATTCGTCCAAATTCAAATTTCCATAGCTAGAGAGGACATTTATTCCAAGATTTTTCTAAATTTGCAACATATATATGTCAAGAATTAGAATGATGAGAATAATTATTATAAGCTAAAACAGCAATATTTATATTAAAGCAAGAAAAAATTAAAATTAAAATTAATTAAAATACATATATCGGCTAATTGTATACATTGCTCATCAAATAATTTACATTCCCGAAAATCTAATTTCTAGAGACATACAAAATTTTCTTATATCGAAATATATATTTTGTGTAAATTAGACTTTCTCAGCAGCGTCCGGGCTTGAGAAGGATCCAGAAGAAGGTATCGGAACGGCGAGATGTGTGGGCTTATCGCCACCGGCCATGATAACAAGAAATTTCGGCGAGTTATCGACGGCGGCGGTGATAGATAGCTGCGCCGCCTTTTCTCCACCGTGATCGGGGTGGCTGGAGCGGCGTTTCCGGTAGGTGCAGGCAAGGATTATCAAGGCGGCGGTGATCAGTAGGAAGAGGAGAGATATGCCGCCGAAGATGTATGGTAAAGGAGAATTCAAACGCCAAAACGCCGCCGGTGAGTTTGTCGACGGTGAAGGTGCAGGCCTCATCTCTCTCTCTCTCTCTCTCTCAGTCTCTGTGTGTGTGTGTAATTGACGAAAGAGGGTTGTGTGTTAATGGAATATATAGAGGACTGAAATTATTAAATTTCACTATTGGAAGTTAATGGAACAACTGTGAAATTATAATTATGTATGCACGTTATAAATGTGACCTAGCTTGATTATTTCCCAAGTAACTTTTTCTTTTTTAGCTTTTAAATAAGCATAATTATTTTATGGGCGAATTACATTTTTTACCCGAGATTGGTTTTAATTACAATTTAGTCTTTCTATCTTTAAAATTTATAAAAATTTGTATGATATTTTACTTTATTATAAACAAAAATACCCGAAATTAGAAAGTCTTTTTAAACTTTTCAAAAAATAATAACTAAACTGTAATTAGCTAATATAACTATATAGAATATATGTAGAAGTTTCTAGGTAGATTTATAATGAGTTCATTTAAATATATGGACACTAAGTTCTTTTTTTTTTGGGGGGGGCGGGGTGGGGGGTGGGGGCTAGTGGGGTATAATATAGATAATTATTTTATTTTGGAAAAAATGGTTTCATTTTCTCTGTTATGAAAAACTAAGGTGACTCAAGTCAATTGCTATCAACTTCATGAGGACTCTTAGCCTATAAAATTCAAGATTTGAGGTAAACTTTATAAATGACAAATTAAAAATTAATAATATTAATACATATCTTCTTCCACTAAAAAATTGTTGGTGAAGAAAATTTCAGCTTCCTTTAGACTAACTGGATACACATGACACATAAACCCTTTTTACTTACTCATTTCTCTGTTTTCAACATTTTAAACATGATTTCTAACAACTGATTAATTAATTAATCATTTTATAAAATTTATCCGAGGCGCCGCATCGCATATTATCCTAATCCTATTAATTAATTAACAATGACTACATTTATGAGGATTGAGTCAGCTTTACTGATCCATTAATCTTCATAATTATCATCAATCACTCCATTAAATTTAAGTAATTAATGAAGAGCCCAATTGTTTTGTTACTTTTTATTTGGTTTAAATCCCCTCTTCTATTAACTACTGGTATTTGACCCAACGGCAATCAGATATTACTCCCAATGTGGAGGTTTGGGTTCGACTCCGTTCAATGACAAGAATTGAATTTAAAAGAAAAAAAAAATCTCCTCTTCTATTGACAAAAAAAATGAAAAATCCCCTATTCTTCGAGGGTTTTTCAAAAATATTACTTATTTTCGTTCGGGTTTTTCTTCGAGGATTTTTCAAAAATATTACTTATCTACACCTCAATAATCCGATGTTTGCTTCGATTGATTAACCGAGATTCGTGATTATCAAGAGGTTTTGATGATAACCTCTCAATAATCGTTGGAGAATTAGGGTTTCGGAATTATTGAAGTGATCGGCTATTTAGCCTTCAATAATCGAGTGGTTAAGTGTTTTGGAGAATTCTCGTGTATTCTCTAGGTTTTCGATGATGTACTATGGGGGTTTCACCTCTTTATATAGACTTGTTCATAGTCCAAATCATATTAGAGTTAGGAGTTAGTAGGATTCGACTACCTTATCTACAGTTAACCTCAATAATCATACCTTATCTACCTTATCCGTACGCGACAACTAATTCATTTATTTCCACCATTTCTAAATACTCTACAAAAAATAAAATTAGAAAAATATTATAAATTATCGATAAAAAGTTAATAAGATAACATATATATAATTAATTTATAACTAATTAAACAATACAAATATTAATTAAACAAAAAAAATTAAATTACATGGAGTTCACTCTCTCATACCTAAAATACGAGAAATTATACATAATTTATAACTTAAATTTCAATTCACACTGCTGTCGCAGATAAATTTATTTCAGTTGTCGAAATGGCTACCTGCGAGGCTCTGACATCCAATTTTCGATTTTAAAAAATTCATGTTTTTGCCTTTGTCGAAATTGCTGGCTACGACAGCAAATTGATGTCGCAATTCCCATTTTCGACTAGTAATATTTTCTGAACCCGTTCAAATTGAGTATTATTTTATTAACCCAAACAAAAATAAGTAATATTTTTGAAAAACCCTCCTCTTCTTCTAATGTGATTTTCGACTTTTTCTATATACTCCTCTAATTTATCCTCTTTCTTTTTCTCTCCCAAATTTACTTCAATTATTATTTTTATATAAAATACCCAATTATATGCTATTTCAGACGTTTTAACTAAATTTAAGAGAGATTTATGACCATTAATATTCTCAGATTTGATAGTTTATTTCTCTAATTCTTCAGAAACTACAAAAATAGTCGTGAGGTTTCGCTATTCATACAAAAAATTGCTGATTTAAAAGCTAATGTAGTTTCAAGCTTACTCAATGTCACCCAAAATCTCTTTTTGCCAATTTTTCCAAACAATCTATTCTAATTTTAGATGAATCATGAAATCATAAGAATGTTTTTTTGATTCATGATCACTAATTAGACTCCTAATTAAAACAAATAATTTCATAGTAATGTTATATTGTATCGAATATCGTATCAGACAGTAATAAGATTTGAAAAAATCTGTTTTGTCACGCCTTCATGTGGTTAATTATATCGTGTTCGTTCATCATCACATGAGATTAGAAGGAAATTAAGTCTTAGAATGCAATAGGTAATAGTCCTTAACCTTTACAAGCAAATAATTACATATATATAAATTACGTTATTGCAAAAAAGAAATCGTGTGTATATATAATATTGTGCTAATATCTAATTATGTATACAAATTAAAAGGTGAACCACAAAGAAAAAAAAAAAAAAAAAATAGCTTAGTCGCAAACTTCTTCAACCCGTTTTGCAAGTGGTTTAGCAATATGGGTCGGGTTAGTTTCTCCGGCCATTATCACCACGATTCTGGGCTCCATTTCACCCTGCAAAACGGGTACGGGTTTCGTGGACTTGTCATCGTCCGAGGATGATTCAGACGGTGATCTGTAAGAACAAGCAAGAATTAGCAATGCAACACTTATGATTCCCAACACGAGAGCTAAACCAACGAAAAGGTAAGGAATCGGCGAGCTCCACCGCTGGAATCCGCCGCCGGCTGCCGCTGGAGTGGTGGTTGTTGGGTGTTGGATATTCGGCCTCATATCTGTTCTTTTTTCTCTAATTCTCTGTGTATGTGTTTTTCTCTTTCTTCTCTGTATATGTCTCTGTGAGTACTGTAAATATAGATTTTTGCCACATATATATATGGGGGAGATCAAAAGGGGTATATTTGAACAGTGCATGGATTAGGATGCAGATTAAGTTTGCTTTATTGTGATTCTTTCTTTTGCTTTTCATGTTTCTATGCTAATTTCTGTGGGTTGATTTCTTAACAAGTTTATTCTTTTGGTAGACAATTTCCCACTTAACCCCTTTAATTTTATATATCATAGTTGATATTGACATGAAAGCTCTTCTCGATGCACTGCATCGTTGGTGCGAAATCTTTACGTGTATACTCTTTCTTATATACTTTTACATATACGGATAACTAGGTACCAAAAGCATACTCAAAGTTTAAAAATTACAAAAACAACCCTGAGTCCATAACGGTCAATGATTAACCTTTAGTTTTAGGGTTTAGGATAATCTTTGGCGATGTTATACCCAAAACATTAATATTATTTACCGTGATTGTTCAATATCTAGTATTCAACATCCATGCATGGGGGGGCATTTTGGTACTTTCAAGGGTTGAGATTTGAGAAACAAGAGTAGTTAGGAGGTAGAAGGAGAATGAGTGTGAAGTTGTCAAATGATCAGTTCATTTCTTAGACTGTGGCCTTCACTCATCCTGCAGCTTACTGGACCCACTAAACGTGTGCTTTTGGTTCAGGTATCCTCCTCACTTTCAAATTTATTGGAAATATGTATTTTCTTGTCTCGTTGATATTAAACACTTTTAGTTTTATGATTTAAATTGTTAGGAATATTATTAATTTCGCAACTCAAGTTAAAGAATTTATGAGTCTTATAGGAGCGCATCACACGACCTAGCCCCCGAGGGCTTGGGTCAAGCTCGTGATCGCGTCGCTTAATCCATGTGACGTATAATGGTGCATCGTTGCTAGTAGTTAAGAAGCCTCGTTTCCAAGTCCAAAGTCCTCGGGTCAGACCTAATCCAAATTAAATTGAAATCAATTAAACAGAAAATAATAAAGTGATTAACTCTCTTGATCATGTACTGGGTACGTGACTTGCGTCGAGAAAATGTATCTACTTTTAATTAAAGTACAAATGGGACCCAAAACTTTAACTAGTTATAATATCTCCCAACAAAACCATCTTTGATTTATTAATTAGTCCACTAATCATAGATAAGCATATTGATTAAGCTAAGCATCTAGAATTACTGGACTATTAATTAATGTTGGCATCAAATGCATGCAAAAATCCACAAGAACTTTACTGTTTAGTTTCTGTAGTAATTCACACTAATTAAACTCGTGTTTAAATCAAATCAAATGATCAGGTTCAGGAGAACATGTAATTATCAGGGTTCACATACAAAATTAGATACTATTAATTATGTCCTTGCACTCTTGAATAATGCAATATTGGGTCTATAACTAGAAATATTACTAATTTATACTTTCTAAACTCTGCTGTACTTGAAATGATAGAAAAGAGTTTAATTACAAAAATGGTCCATTAATTTTGACCATTTCAGATTTTAGTTCCGTCATTTTGGATGAAAATTTGTTTTAGTAGTTTTCGTTCTATTTTGATCACAATTTACCCAAATCACTCCAAATTCGTCAATAAAATCATCAATATCTCTGTTGAAAAATTAAATGACTCTGTCACAACCACCAGATTTTCTTTATTGTTTGTGTCAAGATTTTCACTCCAATTCAAGAAAACTAACTTCTCAAAATCTTTCAATTTTCATCCTCTCCCTCTGCTTATATTAGTCTTAGAATCGTTTACATTTCCATATAACGCCATTCAACCATTCAAAATAACTAAAATAATTCGTTTATATGTCGAGGCCTACCCAAAGGGTTATAGTCAAATCTCTTGGTCCAAATGGTGTATGGGTTGGTTCCATAGCTGCTCTCATTTGGTGGTTTTTCTCTAAGCCGAAATAACCGGAAAAATAAATTATCCAAACCGTTGATTGGCCCACGGCCCCACACGTTAATCCGCCGGTAACTGAAACCACTCCGAATAGCAAAATAGAAATGTAAACGGGTATTATAGTGAAAATGGGATATGAGTTGGAAAATGAGAATGAAATAAATGTCCAAAACTCAAGTAGATCAATAATTTGGGATTAGAAATTAATAATGTGAATGGATCAAGTGAGTGGAGGGGTCCTTGAGATTACAAAGTGAGCACATAGATTTGTCAATGTGCCTAGCTCGCCCCACTAATCCAATTACTTAATCAATTCATTAATTCTATGACATTTCATATATATCTAAGTGTAGAGAATAGATTAGACTTTTAATAAAGGGTATGGAAATGGGTTGATATTCCTATTGCTTTTTGGCAAATAAAATTTTGGTTAATACCCATTAGGGGAACAATTAAAAAGTTTAAAAAAAAATCATGTTAAACGTTATTTCGGAATCAAGAATTTGATATTTTGATGGTATTATTACCGTAAAATATGTTAAAACCTTCTAGATTTTATTTTGGAATCAACAATAAATATAATCAATTCAATTTAAAGAACCTTCAAGATTCATAACTTCCAATTAATCTTTCAATTTATTCACCATGCACCTTAGTTTAAATGAAATAATTTATTGTATGAGGATCAAATCTTAAAGTTGTTCTAGATTTTGGAATCTTTAAGAATGGTTTCCTAATCCTCAATGATATGATGCAACAACTCTCAGGTGGCTTTTCATGGATCTCTCCAGCCGCCACCTAAAATTTGGCTCTTTTAATTTGCTTTTCATTCAAAAATTATAAAATTATTTAAATGTTGTTTTGATAATTAAGTGATAACTTTCTTATTAATGAACCTTTTATCGGCCCCACTAATAAAATAAGGAATTCTCGTTTTTATTTCCCTTTTTGTAGATTTTGACAAATTTTCTAATTTTGATAAATATTGCTGTTTTAGCTTATAATAATTATTCTCATCATTCTAATTCTTGACAAAATAAAATTCTTATTTAATTTTGATCATACTAATACTGCGAAATTCTTATTTAATTAACTAATTAACGGCCTGATTCTCCGATTTTGACTAATACTGCGAAATTCTTATTTTTAAAAAAAATCTAGTATATATAAGTTCCAAAAATATTTATAAGAAGTAGGATTAGTAAGGTCTTTTAAATAAATTTTTCATTAAAATTCGATTATTTAATCAAAACTAGTCACGGTACGTAGGATAATTAGCCCGTTGGGTCGATTCAAAGCGATGAAATTAAATCCAACTAATTAAAGGCCTGATTCTCCGATTTGGCGGCCCATTTCCTGCTTCATGGACCTTTCCTCCCCGGCCCAGGTGGAATTGATGGGCCCAAACCCAGGCTCTGTCCCCAACAAGCCCAAACTCAATAAACAGACAAATATATACGTACATATAAATAACAAGCATCAATTCAACAATAAGATTAAATATTATGATCACCCTCAATTGAGTCTATGTAGTGCCCAAACCCCAAAAAATCATCCCTATTATTACTCCACTTCCTACTCACCACTTATTCTTAACTCTAGAAATAGGGGGAAAGAGTATAGTTGTAGAGGGTATTGATCATTTTACACTCACAATCTCTCTAAAATTATGTCATATTCACCATTTTTTTTATATTCTTTCTTTCATTTCGTACTTTAATTTACTATGTTTACATCCGATTATTTATCTCAAAAAGGACCTGATGTCCTCATCTGATTAATACTTTGTTTTACTGGTTTTCCCCCATTTTTTTTAGATAATTCAAAAGCTCAAATCTCGACTACAAATTCGTTGGTGCTAGTAAATTCTGAACGCATCAATATAAGTAATTACAAGAACATATTATCAGTAGTATTATACTAAAGAATACAACACATTCTGTACCAAATGTGCACCTAATATAGAAAAACAATTAGAAAGATGGGACAACACCATAAGCAGTATTCTCCATCATTGAAGCAGAAAACATCTGATCAACTTCAACTTCTACATTATGATCACTTCTCTTTGCAAATCTTCCTTTAATCCTCGGCCTAGTTTCTGCATAAGCTTTTCTCGAAGCGTATCGAATTGTCTTCTCAAATTTTCTGTTCTTCTTCTTCTCTCTGTACCTTAGAACTCTTGCTTCTCTGTCCATTGGAGTTAGTTGAGTTGGGATTTGTATTGGAGGGCTTGAGAATAGATCAATGGTGCCTTTGGGAGGTCTAATCGTGTTGTGTGAGATTGAAATTTCTTCGTTTGTTGTTGTTGTTGATTCTGGGACAATTCCAACATCCATTGATGATAAGGAAACCTGAATTTCAGAACAAGATATTAAGAAAAATTGTTAGTTTATTAGAATTTAGAATATTACGAAAATTCTTTATTAGGGTATGTTTACGTAATTTCTCAAACCGCGTAACTACAACAAACTCGGAGCATTCAAAATATCCAATGATTATAAGAAAGTAATGAGAAAACTTACACTGTGAGATATTGTAGCGTGATAATCCAATCCCATTTGAAAACAATCCTTCCCCTTCTGATTATACCGCATTGGGACAACACTATCATCTCCATATCGGCTACGAGGAACATTATAGTGTTGCTCCTGACTATCATATTCTTCATTAATCATCTGATTATTCTGACAAGAATTATAATCCTCCAAATCCAAATAATCATCCACTTCTCCTCCAAACAGTCCCCCATTTTCATCATTAATACTCTGTTCTTCGTCGCCGTTTTTCATTGGATTCATCAGCAGCCATGAAGCCGCTTCATTTTCATCGTCTTCATGCAGGAAATCGTCGTCGTGGGCCGCCTGCTGGCCCATTATTGCCCCCCCGCCCTGAATCGGAAGATTCGGGACGCGGTGGTGGCGGCGGGCGAGAGGGTTGGCAGAGTGGATGTCGGCGTCGCAGGCTGCGCAGAGCGAGGCGGAGTCGGCTTTGCATAAGAACGCCGCCGGCGCTCGCTCGCAGGAGTCGCACACCCAGACACGGTCGTGCCGGGATGCTATGGCGGTGCTGTGGATGCGGGCGTCGCAGGTGGTGCAGAGGTAGGCGAGGTCTGCCCGGCAGTATACGGCGGAGGGTGCGGAACGGCAGTTGTCGCAGGTGCGGCCCCAGTTGTTGGTGGTGGCGCCGTCGTTCGCGGTGGTGCTTTCGAGTTTCAACATCTTGTCTCGAGTGTGGGTTTTTTTTTTTACTGTATTTTCGTATTGAGAAGCTTTACTAATAGGGACTGCGTTGAGCGGCGAGAATCCTGGATCCGACACGTGGCGGGAAGTTAGTGGGTTAGGAAAGTTATTATATAATTTGTGGCTGTTATAATACTTGATGTGGGCCCATGATTGGGGGCCCATTTAAGATGTGATGGCCTGATGGGTTCATTAGAATTTAGAGTTGTCTTTTGGAATCAATTAATTGGGACAATTCTAAATTGAATTTTTATATATATAATTTTTTATTTAGACAATCCTAAATTGATGAGTGTACAAATCTAAATAAAATATAATTTAATAATATGATTAAATTTCTAACTACAAAAAATTATAAATATTGATGAAAAACATTATTATATATTAACTATATATATCTAAGTTAAGTTAAGATTGATTTATATATAGCTAAAAAATAAATAAGAAAATAACTAGACAAACTATTAAGAGACATTGATACATGCTGCATAAATAGAGGAGCGTTTAAGATAATTAAAATAATTAGGAAAAAAAATTAATTTTTTATTTATTATTATGACTTATTAAAACTTGTGTGACTAACATGACTTAAATGTTAGATAGAGCTATAGTCGAGGGAATGTCTCTGTAATTTCTAATAGTACAGGGAGTTTAGCTGTATTTACCCCTAAGTCGAGGGGATTTGAGTTGTAAATAGAGGTGGGGATCCCAAATTTCATGTGCAGTGTGCAGTGATATGTATAGTTCAATACACTCTTGTAGTGCACCACCAAGACAGCCATGTGCAAGCTTGACAATTGTGGGTTGATTCAAATTTATAATATATAAATATTTCTAAAAATTCTATTATAAAGTGTTTTGTGTGTTTGATATAACTGTTAAATACGTGTCTAATACAAAATTTTGAAAGAAAAAATATTATATCGCCGTATCTTATCTGTTTTGTATAGCATTTTTGTCTATGTCCACGTTCGCGCATGATAGTTTGAGATGAATAATCATGATCATGATCATAATAGTGTTTTCAAGGTTGAATATTTGAATTGAACTATATCTACTGTCTGAATTGAGATTTTATCACTATAATCCCATTAGTTACATAAATCCCATTATTTTATGTCGGCTAAATCCCATTAATTTCTACTTTAAATCCAACAAAAAGATTTAAAATAGAAAGAGAATATGGTATAAGTTATGATGCACGGACATTTCTTAAAATTTTAATTTGTCGTGTCGTATCATATCGTGTACGATATCGTGTTAGATACTTCTCTAACATAAAATATTGAAAATACTCTGTATCTTTGTATTCGTATAGTATCGTCGTGTCCATATCCCTATTTTATAGAGTACAAATTGGTGAGGGATTTAATGTAATGCAATCGCCATCCATCAAAGTTGAGATTTGGTAAGAAAATATGATAATTCTCCGTTTGGACAAATGATTAACTTACGTGGCTGCAAATGAATCAAAACCAAGTATGATAATTTGGGCCAATCAGATCACGCCATGTAAGAATATGTTTTTTGAGAGGATTACTATAAATCTGAGCCACGAGTTGAGGACAGGACAACGCGACTGAAACTTTGTACCAATCTTAAAAACCACGTGGTTTTCTGGCCCAGATGATAGGACACGTCAGCATCGTCGATTTGCTTTTGAGGGGTTTAATCAACCCCATTGAACATTCAAGTCTTTAACACTTGCACACCATCAATAATGTAAAATATATTTATAATTCACATATTTTGTTAGTTCGAAGTTATGCTAATTAAAGATTTCAAGTTTAAGTCTCATAGGTATATAATTACCAATTTGTGTACGTATAATTATCATTGGTACATGTCAAAATACTTCTGCCTTTTAGATAATACAACATCAAACATTTAATGGGATTAGACATTAAATTTCTTAAATTAAGTCTAGATTTTAATTCTTGTTTGTGCATAGAACAACTAAATTAGACATGGAAAAGAATGGGATGGGAAACCAAAAACAATAAAAAATTCTCACAATTAACCTAGTCCGTAATTGGGCTCCAATGAGTACACTGCACAAAGTCGTAACTGGGCTCCTTAATTATACTGGTTGTGGATCAGGATTTCAGCCCAATCCATAAAGATTTAAAAATAAAATCAATATTAATTTCAAGAAAATTCAACTAACTACTGTGAATATAATCTCTATGCTACTATAGCAAACAAAAGGAAATGGGCTTTCACAAGAAAAAAAAAAAATTTATATTAATGACAAAATGTCCAAAGACAATATTAACTAAGTTCTCACTAATTATACATTTCATACTATAAATAATTCTATTTTTGACACAATAATGATTTTCACAAACCTAATAGTAACAACTTGCTACAATTAAATTTGAGAATTTCATTATCATAACAAAGTAAGAAACCAAAATTATCATCCCTTAATATGCTTCACCAATAATGCATTCGTTACCAGTTAACATTTTGTCACTAATATTAACTTTTCTTGCAGTAACTGTTTTAACTATATATGAACTTCCCTTTTGAGAAACAAAAATTTTTCACCTCGGACCCGAGAGTTCTATGGCTTGTGCGAGTATCGAGGAATCATCGGTTATGTCCGAGTATCGTTCCGACGAGGACATCGTTTGTATCTTACTACATTTGTTTGATGCAAATCTCTGAGATGCTTCCCATCTCTCAGCAAGTCCATCTCCTTCAAGCATTCGAACAACTTCGGACATTTTCGGTCTCAATCCTGGGAGGTATTGTGTGCATAATAGAGCTATTTTCACCATTTCCTCGAGTTCAAATTTATCATAGTTGGTTTTCAAATCTTTGTCAACTAGAGAGTCTAGCTTCTTCTCTTGGTGAAGTTTCTTCACCTGAAAACATAGTTTAGAAATCATTCAATATTTGAGTAAGGATAGAGTCTGAAATAAATAGTCCCGTAAATTTGAACTTTAGTCCAGTATCTTTCTGATTAGCCTAAACTCACCCAATCAAGAATAGCTCCTTTCTGATTAGCTCCTTTGCCAAACTCCAAAGCTCTTTGTCCAGTAATCAGTTCAAGCAATAGAATCCCAAATCCAAAAACATCTGTTTTCTCAGAAGATTGCCCTGTGGAGAGATATTCGGGAGCTATATGCCCCACAGTGCCACGAACCGCAGTTGTGACGTGCGAATCTTGATGATCCAAAAGCTTTGCCAGCCCGAAATCTCCCACAACCGCCTCACAGTAATCGTCAAGCAAAACGTTTGCTGCCTTAACATCTCGGTGAATTATTTTCGGGTCGCATTGTTCGTGGAGATATAGTAATCCTCTTGCGGCTCCTAATGCGATTTGCTTTCTTGTGCCCCAGTCGAGGACGGGTTTTGCTGGTAAATGTGATGTTAATGTTGTTAGATATGATCAGGCATAATAGGGACAGAACGAAAGAGTTACGGACTGTGATATGTACGAAAAAACTATATTACATGTATATTTTTATAAATATTAAAGTGTATCCTGCTCAAATGGAATGAGTTATCTGCAAGAATATATACCTTTGAGACGCGAAGCGACACTTCCATTCGACATATAGGGATAAACTAAAAGCTTTTCTGTTGGAGTCATACAAAAGCCATATAATCTTAGCAGGTTCCGATGAACAGCTAAGCTGATCATCTCAACTTCTGTCTGAAACTGTCTCTGCCCGCCATTTGTGTTAATGTCGTTAAGCCTCTTTACAGCCACAGCAGTTCCATTTGGAAGACAGCCTTTGTACACATTTCCAAAGCCACCTTTGCCTAAAATGGTTTTGCTGCTAAAATTGTTTGTTGCAATTTGTAGTTCCCTAAACTGAAACATCCTTAAGTTTCCGAGGGAGACTTCCTCGTGTTGATGGTCTGAAATTTGAATGTGAAATGTTATATGAACTAGAATAAGTGGCATAGGAGCTGGATGGACAATCACGAAACATATAAATAGTAGATATTTATGACTAAGGTGAAGAATTTTAAAATTCTAGCTGTGCCCCTGCTTATGATGTTGCACGTAAAAGTAAAAGTTTTGAAAATTATTTAGCATACCATTGATGTCGAAGAACTTTTGCTTTTTTCGTCTTTGTCTCGTCCATAAAAACATCCCACATCCTAGGATAAGCAGAGAGATGCATGCGAGAGTCGTCCCAAATACAAGAGCAAGCTTGTGATGTTTCACTTTGGTTGGATTAAGATCAGCTGTTGGAAAATAAACTGTTTAACATTTGGAAAATCAATTAAAAACTTCAAAATTAGGAAACTGTACAGTATTTTCTTACTATCCGAAGCGTTTAAAGTCATCGACATTGGCATCAATGTTATGCTGCCTCTGCATTGTGGCTCTGATCCGGTTTCGCATATCAACAGGTTTCCAGCAATACTACAAAAATATAAACACTTATCATCAATATATATAAAAAATATATTTTTATTTTATGATATTTAGGCAAAAAGGAAAATGAAAACACACATAAACGCTTACTTGAATGTCTTGGAAGCGAATCTTGGAAGAGGGCCACTCAAGTTATTGTATGACAACTCCCTGAAATAAGTAAGAAAAGGAAAAAGAAAAAGAAAAAAAGGCAAATTTCAAAATATTATACTCTGAAAAAGAGAATTTGTAGTAGCTAAATGATATATGTAAGGAGAAAAAGATAATTACATGAGAGAAAGCTGTGTCATATTGGCTATTGAAATTGGAATCTCTCCAGATAAACTGTTATTGTTGAGCCTCCTGAATTAAATTAAAACATTAACATAGCAATATCAGAAGATTGTACCTATTCAAGTCTTTTCATCACATAGATAATTATATTCTATATTTTTGTTAAAATTTAAAATATCGAGCACGAAAATTAATTAAAAATGAAAATTTTAATCTTGCTCCGGCGTAAAATTCCCGACTCTGTCCCTATCTCTCAGATTAGGTTTGATGCTTACATATATTGAAGAGTTCTCAAATTCCCTAAAGAAGAAGGAATGCTGCCACTAAAGAGATTATTTGAAAGATCAAGAGTTTCAAGCTTTGGGAGCCTTCCAACTTCACCAGGGATTGGCCCTGTTATGTTATTATTCTGCAATAATCTGAAAAACAAAATCTAATCCATCAAAAACAACTAAAAAGCTTCTAACAGAAATTAAATACTCATCAAAAGTCTGAAAACTTCATCTTTACAAAAGAGAAAAAAGACTTACATAATCTGAAGATTTGTTAAATTTCCAATGCTTGGAGATAGTGTACCAGACAAATTCTGACTAGGAGTCCCTCTGCATAAGGGTTTCATCAGTAATTTTTTTCTAATTGAGATAATTAAAAAACAACTTAAGAAACACACATATTATGGAATTGCTTACAGGCCAATAACAAGGCCATCAGAAGAACAAGTGATCATAGTCCAAGTACATGGATCAACAGAATCACCATCCCAATTATCAAGAACGCCACGGGGATCCTTCAAGCCAGCTTTTATCCCCATTAAAGCTTGAACTGAATAATAAATATTAAAAAAAAAGAGAAAAAAGAGCCCAGATAATGAATTTCTCATCATTTTACTTCCAATAAATCCAGAAACAGAACAATTTTTCAAATAAAAAGTTCAAGAAAATGGGACATTATTTCAAATTACCTTCAAAGTTCACACCTTTGGGAGAGAGAAAACATGTTGCAGAGCTACAAAAGCAAAGAAACAAAATGACCCAGAATTCTGCTTCTCTCATTTTCATTGGAAGATAGCAACAAAGTTAAGCACAGAAGCTGAAAAGGAAAACTTCTGATACTTATGGTTGATATAATATAATGTTGAGATGAGAACTCAATTTTTGGCTTCGATGGCGGAAGCTGCTTTTGCTATGGTGTAAGTCCAAGGAAAAAAGCTTCTGAGTCTTTTTGTGTTATGTAGAAAGAAAAGTAGCACGCCTGTGGCAGTCTGTGTGTCAGAGACTCAGAAGCTTGTCAAGTAAAGAATATTTTACTTCACTAGATCAATTTTAACCAAATATGGGATAAATGTCTACAAGATTGTGTTAATCATGCATCAAAATAATATTAAAAAAGAAATTGGGATGATATAATAAATAAGTAAAAGAATTCCAACATTGTTGTTAGTGGAGGGATCAAATCCAACAGTTTTGCCACTCAATAAAGTTCCATAATAATAATAATAATGGGGGGCAAAATATGTAAAGAATGTTAGGATCTCAATGCAATAGAATTCGCATGCCAGCATATGACTCGATCAACAAATTCCCTTTTTACATAGAGATAATTGCACTTTCAAGGTAATATCCTTCTACTATTCGAAATTATTGAAATATTTCTTAAATATAATTTCATCTAATACTTAGATTTTATCATTAGGGTAGAGTTTATATCGAAATTTCTAAGTCGAGGGTATAAGTTTAATTATTTTATTTTTAAATTAACGGTTGTTAATAGTAAAGTGATAATAATTTTGTAATTTTTTATTGAGTTTTTAGGTTTTTGTTACAATTAGAAGGTATGTTTGTAATTTTCAATAATTAAGGAAATCTTACGGTATTTTTTCTTAAATCAAGAAGTATAAGTGTAATTATTCCTTTATATAATCATTAAGATAAACTAAAATATTATTTAATTGAGAGCGTGACTAAAGTTATAATCATAGAGGGACAAACTTGTTTCTTCTTTTCCTCTTTTTCCTTGCTTTTGTTCGCCTTTTTTTACCATATGTTGGCGAGACGGGTATTGATTAGGCGAAACTAAAAGATAGGACCCTTGTCTGAAATTTTGGAAAAGTATAGTTTTTTAAAAAAAAAAATCTTTTTTCCGAATATTTGTAGTCGGTAAATGAAACTTGATCCATAATTAAATTAAGATTTGTATTACGATTAATCAAGGGGTATACAATTAGTTAAATTATTACTTGTTAATTATACGAACAATATGAATAATTGGACTTTAATATACTATGTGACGAAATTAAATCCTTTAAGAAAATAAAATTTATTAATGTTGAAAATTTAGAATCTAATTTTTATTTTTGTATTTGTTGAGTGTCGATTGATAAAAGTATTAATAGTAAAATAAAGAAAATAATATTTTAATTTCGTCCATAATAAATACTAAAATTGAAAAGAAACACATGCCCTCACCATCAAGCAACCCAAGATTCCTTTTTCTTTTTTTTTTTTAACAATTTTTTATTTTAGATGGAAAAAGGGTTAAATTTGAAAAGAAGAAAACGGCCAACACCTAGGACAAAAACAATAAACAGAAAATGGGAAGTGACCAAACAGGAACAAAGTAAAGTAAAAAACAGAGGTTTTAATATGAATAATTGACAACAAATATCCATTGACTAGCCCAGGTGGACCACAACTTAGGATTCTAGGGATATAAATTATAGGAATAATTATAATTTCTAATAGTAGATCGAATTTTGTTGTATTTTTTTCTTAAATTGATGGGTTTATGTGTAATTATCCCTAAATTATAAACGTATTGGGTCGGGTTTATTCACTTTTTTTTTTTTTTTCAACTCGTTTTTACTACTCTGATTTTTTAAAACTTTAATTTCTAATTCAACTTATCCCGAAGCAGTAGAATTTTCAAATATAAATTGTGAAAAATTACTATAGATGGGAAGATATCCCAGTTTAGACCTCTCGAAATCAAATTAGATGTTACATTGTTTTATGGCGTATTTGTGCTCAAAAGCAAATGGAATTGAATCAAGAAAAAATACACACAAGAAGTAAGAAGACAAATTATATTTATTTGATCAAAAAGAGTAGCTTTATCACATACTCTTTTAACTTTTGCCAAACAGATCAGCAACAAAAGAATGCCAAAATCAAAATTTGACCCAAAACTTCTAACTAAGCATAAATAGCAACTAAAAAAGAGGGAAAACAATTCAAATTCATCCAGATTTGACTGTTGAAGATTTGATAAATTGAAAGAAGTGAAGCTCTCATTTGTTCATTCCAGTGGCATTTTTCACAGCATCAACTGCACCTTGTGCTTTTTCCTGCATCTGCTGTCCAGCCTAAAAGACAAAAATTAGTAAATATTAAAACTGCATTGATTTCATTTTAAAATATACCCTCAATCACAAAGTTCTAAATAATCACAAATGGGATCGAGTCAGATTTTTTAATATAAAATTGGAAATTTTACAAAAATATCTGTCTATATATTAATTATGGATGCAAAATTTTGTTGAAAATTTACCTGCTGAGCTGAATCCACGACAGAATGGGCAGCATTGCTAGCCTTGTCCATCATCTGGTTACCCTTTTCCTGCATTAATTAGCACAAGAAAACACATTTAAATCAGCTTATAATCATAGCCTTTTAAGGGGAGTTTGCATTTGCAAAATCTACTGCTTTTTAATAAGCGAAAGTAGAGGAAAATTTGGAATAATAAAAGCATTAAGTGCTTGAAAAAGAAAAATGAAAAACACAAAAAGAGTAATTGAATGTTTGAAAAAAAATAAAATCCAAAAACTAGAAGCTGAAGGCAGAAGCGGTGTCATTAGATTTCTTTTAGCTTATATTTCTATATATTGAAGAATATGGAAAGAAAAAATGAATTAAATTAACCTCTGCTTGGCCCTTGGTCTGGCCAGCTTGGTAGCTTGCGTTCTGTGAGTTATCCATCTTCTGATTATACGATTCTTTTGGGAAAAAACAAAGTATCTATACTATTATATGATGAAATTAAGCTTAATATTAATTACTAGTACTTGTGATGAAGATTAATGTTTGGGAAATGAGTATTTATAGTTTATGAGGCCTACAAATACGTACCACGTGTATCAAATAATGTGGTAACAGACTAAAAAAATCTTGAAATTTTGGTTGTTTTGATCCGAAAACTCTGATCTTGTTCGAAGATTTTCCATATTTAGAAGTTTAAAATCATAGATGTATTGTAAATAATATTTTTAGAAACTAATCATATATATATATATGAAAATGAATGAATTAATGATCAGAAATGTTTCTTGCATTTTGTTTGAATTCAGGAACTTAAAGTGAATAGTTTTAGATTGAGTTAATTGCATTTTTTATCCCATAACTCGACATATTTCTTATTTAATCTACATTTTTTTGACTCTTTTGGTCCTATAAGGGAATTCATTTTGTATATCTTTTATTGAGACTAATTAACTTAAGTTAATTTTTTATCTCATTCCATTTCCACTTTATACTTTCACATTATTTTTTGAGTGCTTATAATATATACTTTTTTTTAGGTTCTTACGTGTAACACGAGAGAATACTATGTAGGGGTGTGATAAATCGAAAATTGATCGAACTGGTTGGTGTATCGATTTAGTTACCAAAAAAGCAATATAAAGCCCAACTTTTCTTTTTTTTAGGTTCTTACGTGTAACACGAGAGAATATTATGTAGGGGTGTGATAAATCGAAAACTGATCGAACTGGTTGGTGTATCGGTTTAGTTACCAAAAAAGCAATATAAAGCCCAACTTTTGTGCCAAAAAAGCCAAGAAAAGCCCAGCCTTCAAAAATCAAAGTCAGACTTTCCATTTTCATAAGCTCAGCCTATAAGCCAGCGAGGAGACTAGTTACTGTAGTCGACAGTGGATACCCTAGTCTAAACAAAAAAATAAAAATAAACCCTAACCCATCTCACCGCTTCACCTGTCCAGCCCTGCTGCCCATCCACCACCAGCCGGTTTTCGTTTGTTAATCGAAACCGAACCAAAACATCCAGTTAAAACCGAACCGCTGTTTCGGCACAACAGAACAGTCACAAATCGAAAATTTCGATGAACCGAGGATTCGATTCGACTATAACCTTTTGCACAGCCCTGAGTACTCTGCAATTTACCCAAATATTAAATTTGTAGCCTTTTTATGAGATTACTAATTACTTTCATGAAGGGTATGCTCAGAAAATAAATGGTATTTAAAGCTTTTAAAAAAAAAATAAAAAAATAGAAAAAGGTATTTAAAACTGTGCACGTGGTATTTTAACTATTTTTGTCTAAAACCCCCTTTCATCTAAACCCTAATTTCCCACCGAAACTTCAATCCTCATCCCGATTCCGTCACGGCCCTCGTCGATTTACCTTACGAAGGGAGATATGGGAGCAGAGGGTTCGCTCAAAAGGAAGAAAAACTCCAAGAAAAAGAGGGAAGAGGACTTAGATATGGGAAGTTATCAGCTTGGTCAAGGAGGTGAATTATCAACAATTGATTGTTATATTTTTTTTCAGATGATGTTCCATTAATCGGCCGTTCTGTTTTAAACTTGTGTGAAATCTTAGTTTTTCTGAAATATCATGGGAGAATAAATACGTAGTTTTGGAAATTAATCTTCTTGTCATTGTTGTCAAAATGTGGTTCAGTGACCTACATTTAGTTCTTTTTTCGTTCCATTATTGTTTCAAAATCTTTTGGTTGGGAGACATGGCTGTTTCCACTGGTATTTGTGTTAAATAAGCATTTTTATCCCACAGAGGGAAACTTGTATGGTGGCAACAAGGAGGAGAAGAATAACAAAAAGAAAAAGAAGAAATCTCCCAGGGATAGTGCCAATGAAATTGAAACGAAGATGTTAGGATCACCTGATAACAAAGGTAGATTAACGTCCCTGAACATTTCAATATTGATGATGCAAGCCTCGTATGGAAATTCACTTTTTTAGGGTTTTATGGTATCAGCAGATGAGACGCATGAATTGAGTGAAGAAAGCAAAAAGAGCAAGAAGAGAAAAAACAAAAGAAAGACTGGAAAGATTATGAGCACAGCAGTTGAGGAATCCGATAACCTGCATAGTAATGAAGATGAAGATGGAATTTCTGGTAAAGTTGTCATTGAAAGTGAACCTGCAGAAGATAAATTGCTTATACCAAGGAAAAAGAAGAGAAAAAATGTTGGGAGTGTCAATAAGCTTGCTGAATTTCATGAGAAGGATGATGTGTCTGAACACCAAAGTGGTATGTAAAGTGAAAAGATTCTTTATGCATAATTTTGTGGAGCTTTATGTTTCGTTGCTTGCATTAGAAATATGAAAATCTTGATTTCCTTGCCTCTAGGTAAGTCAAAGAACAGTAAAAAAACGAAGAAGACAAGCCAGTTAGTAGAGAATAAAACATCTCCCAATAATCTGCTGGAAAAGAGAGATGAAAATGAAGAGGATGACGTTTATCAGATGTCTTCAGGGGATGAAGATTATTCTAAAGGAATGCAAAGTATGATCTTTATATCAAGAATCTGTTTTTGTTTTCACTAAAAACATTATTTTCACTTAAAGATTTTGTCTTTGTTCAGAGTGGATCATGCAATACCATCAAAGTAGACCTGGGCTCAAGGTGCTGCAAGAAAGGATTGATGACTTCATAGCGGCTCATGAAACAAAGGAAGAACAGGTGATGTTTTTTAACTTTTATCTTGATGAGTATTGACCATACCTCGTAGAGGTTACACATGATTTTAGTTTTATCTTTGTTGCATTATTGGATTATGAATGCATCTTGTGGGATACAAGTAGGACTTTTCTTGTAAAGTTAATCTTTATATTCTTTTCTACATTATATTAATGGGTTCCTTTTTTATTTTTAATTTAATTCAGGCGAGAGTAGAGAGAGAAGCCCAAGCTGCTGAAGGTGGATGGACAGTTGTCGTACATCACAAAGGGCGAAAGAAAACAACTGAAGCTGAAAGTGGAGTTGCTGTGGGTTCTGTTGCTGCAGCTGCTGTTCTTGATAAGATGGGCAGAAAGAAAAAGAAAGATGTTGGTGTAGATTTCTATCGGTTTCAAAAACGAGAGGCCCACAGAAATGGTATGTGTGCTAATTCTTTGTTGCAGGGTTTTTATAATCTATATTCTGAAACCTAAATATAGCTAAAAAAAATTCAAAATTTCATGCCCTCCCCCCTCTTTAATTACACAAATATCCCCTCTTGTTCTGAATATACAGTAAGATTGCTTGTAACTAAATTTTTCCACATTTCAGTCAATTTATGGATTGTGCTCATAGTGAAATAATGTTTATTCAAAATTTCAAATGTTCTTAAATTTTCTGGTTTTGTTCAAATTTTGATGATCAAAAGGGGTTATTTCTAATTTTAAATCTAAGAGGGGAAGTTTATGTAATTACACATAGTTATTAATCTTTATCTGAAAGACGTTGTGTTCCTTGTATACTCAAGTTCTGACAAACCATTTACTATCTTTTCCTCAATATTACATTACGAGAGGAGGTATTGGTAACTCTGAAAGTAAGCAGGGAAGTTTATGTAATTATACATAGTTATAAAGACATTTTATAATTTTTTGTTTTTGATGAGTATTGGATTTGTGCAGAGATTATGATGTTGCAAAGCAAATTCGAGCAGGATAAAAAGCGGATACAACAAATGAGAGCTGAAAGGAAATTCCGTCCGTATTAATTGTGATGTTTGTTATTCCCAGAAACAAAAATAGTTTGCGATCGTTCAGCTAATGTAAACAATCCATGCCTTCCTGGATGGATGTTATATTGTTTTGTGTTACATTTATACCATAAACCCACATTGAAAGTAAGTTCAATTTGTTTCACTGTTTTTTTCACTTACATTGTGCTATATTTGGATAAACTCAATGATCACACATTCGAAAACAACATAATATTACTTACATGTAATTTGATGCTTTTAACTTATTTTTGCTTAAAATTTGTAAAAATTGGAAGTATTTGAAAATGTAAAATGCTAAAAAAAAATCAGATTTTTATTTTCCGAAACTAATTTTTCTATAGTTTGCAACACTCCCTAAAAATATCTCTTAAGAGTAGACCCAGTTTTGACAAATTTGAGTCCGAGTTTAACTGAAGTAATCACAACTTAATCCTTACGAAATAATTAAAATGTCGCTAATAATTATCTTATTTATAAAATTTTAGAACTTTAAAGAGTAGAGATCGTCACGAGTCTGGAAAAATAATTTCCAGTTTCGAAAGCTTAGCTCGAAAAATTCAAACCTGAATTGAAACCTAAATGAATGCAAACCAATCACTACACAAGAAAACTTGATATCTTTCTTAGCAATAATATAGAACTTTATTCATCATATGAATGGGGAAGTTCATAACACATAGTAGAAACATATAGTAAAAACATATGGTGGAGACATATAAGCTCAACACCTTTATTTAAACTCCAGCACTAGACATCAGTTCCAACCTCAGACCAACAACACTAAACTATAACGACGACAACACTTTGAAACAAACACATCAAGGTATCAAAGACAAACAAGAAACTTATTAAAAAATAACGAATTATTTCTCAACTTCCTCATCCTCGTTTTCACTACTCCAACAGCATTGTAGAATAGATCTGGGAGACCCACAGCTCCTCATATTAGTAAAACTGCTGTAGGCAATAATTCCTCCATCGCCAAGATCTTCACAAGTCCTCTCTCCATAGCTATATCCCTTGAAATCAAACTCAACTTTCCCAGAGGCACAAGAAGAGTGCAAAGCAACAGAAAATTTCCCAGGCTCAAAGCAAGCCAAAACCCTCTCCACCATCAGATTCAAATCCATAGCATCAAAATCATAACCGACAGCTTCGAAGCTAGCATAGCTGAACCCATCTTCTGGGGTGACATGAATTGTCGAAACTGCCCCTCCTTCAACAGCATTCATGGAGTAGCCACAAGGCTCGAAATCAAAATCGCAAATGTCAGACTCTGGAAGGATTTTTCTGATTCCGGAAACTTCCGTCATGACGGAAGCTGAGCTGGACTGATTCTTGAAAAACACAGCAGCTTTTTCCTGGTCCAGATTGGTCATGCACATCTCTAAGGTGTAGACTGGAGGGGTGTTGCCCGCAGTTTTGGCACAAGCAGAATAAACGTGCCAGTTTTCAGTTTCATCATTACCACCCATGACGTAGGCTTTGCTCACAAGGCCGTGTTTGGTGAAATGGCCATCGAGAACAGCAACTTCTTCAGAGAAGCTTCGATGTGGGAACGGCTGAGCTCCTGGGAAAATGAAGCTTCCGCGAGTGTACTTCACTGAAGTTACAGTGAGTCCGATCGAGCCAGCCAATTCAAGAATTGGTGGGATGGATAGCAGCAGTTTAGTTGTCCCACAAGTTTTGATTATTATCTTGTAAGCGTACACAAAGAGGCTCGATTCCGAAAGCACATAAGAATCAACATCAGCATTCTTTAAGGAGGAAACGATTGTGCATTGAGCTGGATCTAAGATTTCATCCAATTGGGATTTGGAGAGGGCACGGAGGCCAACGCCCCCCATGCCAAGCTCGGAAAACAGAATCTCAAGCCTTTTTTCGTAGCCTTCGAATCCAATGGCTGATATTTGTGAGTCCATTTTGAATCAATAGTAAGGAGAGATGACTTGAGGAGTGAACAACAAGGATGAGGAAAGAGGAAAAGAGAAAAGAAAGCAGAAATTTTTGAGGTTGAAAAAACTATTCTAGACCACTGGAGGTGGTTGTTGCACAGTATGGTGAATCTCAGGATGGCTTGCGAGCACAGTTAGAGTAAGCAGCAGATTTGAATTTCTTGATTCCACCGTGTGGGCGAACGTCTTCAATGCTGTATCCGAGGGGAGCTTCGTAAAATAATGATGATTTACTACTACTAGAATCCTTCTTCCCACCCTTTGACTCCATTAGCTCATCAGGTTTTCCTGCATTACAAAAAAAGTTGATTTTCAGAAAGGTTGCTAAATTATAATATTTACATTATCAATCATAAAAGGGTTTGACAGCAGAATTATAACAACTGGTTTTGATAAAACAAAGGTTATAAAACACAAATGAACAAAAAAGTAAAATAATTTTATAAATTAAAACAACCAGAAAGAACCAACAAGACATAGGGTGCAGAAGATACCGACAATATAAAAGAAGTTGACCAATTTTACGAAAAAGAGTTGATGTGCAATACATCATGAGACCTAGGGTAAAGACGAGACGGCATAAAAACATTTAAAGGAAAGGGAAAAATTAAAAAGAATTCAACAGGGACCCTATAATATAATAGCAATCAAATAATCATCATTGAAAAGTACTAATAAACATGATCGACGGACCCAGCAATAATTCAAGAATCTACACATAGATTGTACGAACAAAAGAACGCTCAACAATCATCAAATAATAACAAACTAATCACAATATCCGAGGGAAAAAAAAAACTCAGAACAATCTATACGCATACCACCAAACTATACACAGATTGAAAAGACAAAACCAAAACAAAGATCATAATAATTACTTACAATTGAGATATATGAAAAACTCCACCGCCCGGCGAAGAAATATGTTTGTTGCAGAAACCTCGATAATCAATTCTGAAAATCAAAAGAAAACCGGAATTATCAATACACCATCCATCCACTTGCATAAACGCAATCGATTGAAACATTAATCTGTCACAAAACAAGAGCGATTATAGAGAGGAATAGATCGAAACACACCGATATATATATAAATTACGAGTAGTGGAGAGTATCGCAATCGAAAAACAAACCCTAGACGAATGAGATTTTAGAGAGAGGAAAATATAGAGGATTTTCTATGAATGAGACATTGTTTAGGGTGAGGAGTCTCTTAAATAGGCAAAGGAATAGGATGGGTTTGCCTGCCACGTTATTTGCACACCGCTGTTTTTCTAGTGGACGAGAATACCCCTCTCGCGCTTACTAGCATTTATTCTGTTTTTGTATTGGACGAAAATACCCCTCTCGCGCGTTACTAGCATTAATTCTCTCTCTGGCTTAGGCTTATCTTTAGGGTAAATCAGAAATCAGAATCATTAATTAATTATCATGAGATTTTGTTGATTCTAAATTTAATGGGAAGAAAGTGTGTACTCTATTATTGATTGATAATTTTTATTAAAAATAAAATAAAATTGTATAATTAAAAATAGTTTAAAAAATCTAACATAGGGAGATGAGATGAGATGAGATCAATACCAATTTGAAAAATAATTAATTATATTCTTTTAGGAGTAGAATATTAGTTCCTATTTGAGGGAAACTTATTTAGAAGAAATTCAATGATTGGAATTACGTGAGCAAAAGCAATTCGAATTTGTGTTCATTTTAACATGTGAAGTGAAATATGTATAGACTATAGACTACCAAAAATGTTGATACATGGCATGAGATCATGATGAGAGTTTCGTGATCATTTTGTTAAATAATTTCTCTCTTTCCCATATTCAATTCTTTAAAATATTGTATTACAAACAAAATAAAAAATAACCTCACACGTAAACATGTATATAATTATGAATACCTTTTTTTAAAAATGAGTGTTGTGAGTGGTCCCAAGTTGTTAAAATTCTCCTAAAGAAGAAAATCAAAGCCTCTCTCTCATATAGGAAAGTCTCTATATAAATTGTGAGAAATCAAATATTAAACTTTAAATCCATTAAATCACTCCTTAGTGTATGACTTGTTTTGATTCATTGAAAAAATGATTCTGAATTACTTTATAATTTAAAAATTGTTTTGAAAGTCGTGTATGAGACTATGAGCACTGAATTATGTTTTAAATAATTGTCAGGAAAATGTGGGGGAGGCTGACACGTGTCCTGGCAATATTGTGTGGACTGTATACGATAAGGACGTTTGGGGTTGAGATTCGTCGTAGGTCCACAACTAATAAGGGCCACATGATATGCTGCTGACAAAAAAGTAAGTGAGAAAAGGCAGCTTTGTCTACTTGGACATTCGCATGGCTCATATCCATTTTAACTTTTACTCTTTTCCAGGAACAAATCTGTGGTGAAACTTGAAAGGGGTTATTTACTTATTTTAGCCTTTTAGCTGAAAGTTAAAAATAAATGTACACAAAGGCAGCTTTAATTGGAAAAAAGACTGTCAACCTGTCACGTGTATCTTTGATTTTAAAATTATTTTATTTATATAATATATTTTAAAAAAATTAATATCATTTTTGATACCATAATTTATATTTTATATTAATTTTGATATATACGGGCCTGAGCTAATATTTATTAACTAGTACTCTCGCACATTTAATACGTGTGCAAAATAAAAATAAATATAATTTAATATTATGTTAGCTATTGATATTCTAAAATATAAATATATTTTTTGAATTTCTTTGAGGATTTTAAAATATTTTAGTATTAATATATATAAAATTTATGACATGTTAAAAAATAACTTTTATAATTAAATAAGTTAAAATTTTAAATTAAAGTGAGGAGAAAAATATTTAAATCAATTAATTATGAAATGACAGTCCAAATTAAGTGAGAAATCAAAGGAGTGCAGGTATCTTATTAATAGTATATATATATATATATGATAGACTGTTAATGTTCAAAATCTGAATGTACCCAAATTAAAAAATAATTAACATTTTAGGTTTCGAATATACCAAAATTGATACAGATTATAAGTTATGGTACCAAATTTAAAAACATTGATTAGTTTGATACCAAAATTATACTAAGATATAATTACCATAATTACGATACCAAAAAAAAAAGAAATTTTCTCTTTTTTAATACTATTTTATAATATATAATGTATTTTTTATTTAGTGACCACTGGCAACTTGAACATTTTATAGGAACCCGAAATTTTAGGAACCCGACTAGCAGTCTCCGTGTGGCCTATGGTGGAGTTAAGGCTCCGCCCGCTTGACTTCCGTTCCCGATCTCGTCAGGATATCCACGTTGTCGGCATATCAGCGTAACTTATTAAAAATGGTCGTTTTATGAGGAGAAAAACAGGGAAAATATACAAAATATCAAGTTACAAATAGTTAAAAACTTATAAAGTAATCTTCGTAAGCATTTCACCCAAGAAACACACATTCAAATTGGCTATAATCCAGGACTACATATAATTTAATGCCTAACTACAGGAAGCAATCTTCTCAAAAGTGACAATTGACAAAGATCAAGATTGTGCACATCCAGAGAAAAAGACAACTCTACTAAAATGTCATGACAAAAGATATCCTAGGTTCATCGTCTTCTCTTTACTCATAAGATGGCGCAAGGCATTCATCAACCATCTCAACGAGGTTGGGATTTTCCAAAGCTGCTGCCACCCTTTCTTTGTCATTCAGCTGTTTATTTACTGCAAACAAGTAAAATAATCTTTAAGAAAAAGAAAATCAGCATCGAACAAGGTACAAGTTGTTTTGCAGCTACAGGAAACTGCTCTTTAATTATCTCAAGGACAAAAGAGATCGCTTTCAATGGCTCTGTATACCCAGGACATTTACAGAATGTTTGCAAACCCTAAAGAAAAGCAGCAGTTTTCTGCTATTGGCTTTTTTCACGACTTTGGTTTTCCAAAAACTCCCTACTTCTACTTAGTTTAAGCAAAAATAAGCTAGAAGCTTGAAGCACATAAGGATCTGCCTTTCGCTTCAACTTCTAGTTTCTAGGTTATTTTCGTAAACAAACAAAAGTTTCTTGAGAGCAGTAGAAGTACTTCTTAGATTTTTTTTTTTCCTAAGCATTCAACAACTTTTTTTTTTTTTAACGTTTCAAAATTTTTTATTTCCAAACACTACCCAGTTATACTACTCTCACTGTTTTACAACTTCAACTTCTGTTTTAGCTCTCAAGAAGCAGTAAAGATTGTAAACACCCCCAATATAGCAAAAGCATCACACAGACCTGCAGCTTCGGTGGCATGAGTACCAGGGGCAACTCTAATATCCACCTGGTAAAGATCATACAAAATATCAACGTTAAATGGAAAAGCATCAAAATTCTAGAAGCTGAAAATCAAAAAAAGTATGGCAAGCAGTCGATGGATGAGAAATATAACATCTTGCTAACATTCATCTATACAGAGTTTCAAGATATGCTTACTTTGAATCGGTTTGGCAAAGAACGCATGAGCTTGACACGCAAACATAGGCCAATTACTGTTGCCATGCTGCAATGCTCCACTGTAGGGGTAAATGTGACCCTGAGACAGACCATTACTAAAAGCTTAGAATAAAAAGTATACATATATATATAAGCAAATAGATTGAAATCAACAGAAATATTTTTTGCACCTCACATAGCTATGCTTGTCATCTACCTCAACTGCATCTTCTGTTATAACTTTCAGCTCTTCCAAAGAGTAAGGGTGCTCTGGGTCTTTTATGTCTCTGATATGATGTGTGAACATTAAGGAGTACAAACAAACACCTTTGCAACAATTACCAAAAGAAAAACAAGAAAATGAAAAAACATGGCTTTGTGACTATTGGGTTCCTGAAAATGTCATTCATGCTATGGTATTGAATGTTAACTACACTCACATCCCCTGTAAGTATGTGTAATTTGCACAAAATTTCCCTCTTAGTTCCAAAATTACAAGTGCCCCCTTTTTGGTCACGACGACTTAATCAAAATGAGAATTTAAAAAGTTTCATAACACCATCTGTACATCCAAGAATAATTTGAGAAGTTAACAAAAATTTGAATTATAACATCATTTAAATATAAATAAATAATCAAAAGAATGGAGCAACTATAATGAAACTGAGTTACACTTGAATATTGCAAATCATATATAGTTGCAGAGGAGGCACTTCAATAACTGACAGATAAAGAGACATTTATGGAAAGTCATCTCACTTCATTTGATAATTTTACTCATTCACTGAACTGTATAATCATCCAAGACTTCATCAAGTAGAAGTAGCAATTTCTCTTACTAAGATTTTGCAGCCTAGCATTTCATTGAAAATTTATAATTGTCTTATATAACCATCATATTTTAGTGCATAATTGAGATTGAAATTGAAAACATGCAAGAGGATATCAAAAATCTCTAGTTGATCAATCCCTTCCACTGAGTATTCATCCAAATCACCTGGTGTACTTCGAGTTCGACGCTCCTTTTTCTCATACACAGTGGGATTAGCATTTATTAATCCTGAAACCATACTTGACTGCTAAACCTGAATCATAACCCGACAACATTTAGCTAAAAATTAGTGAATACAAGCAGATAAACCAACTACATAACTTCACATTGCAATCAATTAATGTAAAACGAGGATCAGTATCTCTACCCACCATCCTTGAATTCAAATATGAACTTTATTTTTGCACATTCTTTTACTCCATAATACTAAAAGGGCTCCACTAAATAGTTTGGCCATCAGAAAACAACAATTAAAAGCTGAAGCTCAGATTCGCATCAAGTCCGTGCAGAAATCACATGGCCTTTCTTATTAAGTCAAGGCAGAAATCACGTGGCCTTATGAACAGTTATTTTCAGAGTATCTCAGTAAACCTAATTTTGCAATCCTCAAAACGATATGAATCAATCAATCAGAAGAAGGGAGGGGACACGCCCTCGCATAAACACAGAAACACACATACACGTATATAGAGAAGCATATTCATGGACGCCGTAGTTAATAATTCACGAGGTCTACGCTATAAAATCATCAAAAATAGAAGACAAGAATCGATTGAACTTACGAGATTCAGAAGTGAAACTTTCCGGGAACGTGGGATTCGTCTGGGATAATTTGGCGCGATTGAGAACAGAGGGCTCGGGGGCGGTGATAATTAAGGCTCTGTTTGGTTGCAAGTCCTAAAATATCTTCCTTTTTTTTTTTTTTTTGGTCAACCTAAAATATCTTTAAATACAAAAAAAACTTCTCGCTTGCAATAGGCCGGGTTTGGTCTTGGACCCGAACCTGGTGGATATTTAACAGTAATTTATTTAAAGAATATGTTAAAATTATCACAAGATTAAAACTTCAAATCTTATCAGTTTTTTTCTGGTAAAATTTCATTTTTCGTCCGGTATGTTTGGACAAATCCAATTTTAGTTCAATAAGTTTTTTTGTTAACAAATTTTATCATTTATGTTTCTAAATTTAATACATTTTCGATCCAACACATTTAATCCTTTAAGTATGAAAATAGATTAAAAAAAGAGAAATTGGCTAATTATCCGGCAAAATTGAGTGAAGCCGATCTTTCTTATCATCTTTTCGCTGCAAAATTTGTAATTTTTAGGCTATTTGTGCTACTTGTTGAAGTTATGATGTTATTTATGGGTTAGGTAATTTAGTATTATAAGTGTGTTGTAATGTTACTATTATGATAATAAAAATGGTATTTTGCAAGGAAAATTTTTGAATCCCAAAAACAGATTTCATTAGTAAAAAGCAAGCATACCTTTCAATTCCATTGTTCACCAAGGACAAAAAGCAAGCATACATTTCAATTTCATTTCAATACTTAAAAGGACCAAATGTGTTTCTCCGATAACAATTTAGCTGGAAAATAGTGAGTGAAGATAGAGCGCTATATACGTTAATAAAATATGACTAAATATGTTAAATTTAAAAACATAAATGATGAAATATTGAAATCTGTTAAAAAAAAAATTACAGGATCAAAATTGGATTTTGCCCAAATATACAGGACTAAAAATACAATTTTGTAGTTTTTTCCTTTTCTTTTTTTTAAGGAAAAATCTTATGGGGTTTGATAATGAGAAAAACTCATCGACTATCAAACAAACCTCCAAAAATTATTTCACACCTTGAGTTCGGCGCGGCGGCATGGGACGGGGGTCGGGGCCTCTCGCGGCAGCGTGTACGGTGGCTAAGCGGCGCAGTGGAGATGAGAGAGCAGCGGATAGAGAGAGGGGGGAGAGAGGGCAGAAGAAACACGTGAAGCCTCAATCTGAAAATTAAAGTTGATTAAATTACTGGGTTGGCAGTTGGCACCAGTTAAACCCGAATCCTTGGAACCATAAGAGACCCAGAAATAAACTGGTCCAGAACCCGACCCAAGAGCCATTGGTCTGGACCAGTTTAATTTCTTATGTCGGGCTTTTAATAGTTAATTTCGTAATAAATTACCCTTAATCACTTAATTCAGATTAATGGATTACTTTACGAACAAAAACTTTTTCTCTAACTTCTTTAAATTGTTATTTTTTTTAGGGAACTTATTTTTACAAATCATTTTCTTATGTAAAAGTATATTTTTGAACTTTGAAGTATAGGTTGTAGTTAAATATAAAATGCATATGGAATAGACTAGAGCAATAAGATTAGTTTATAATTGAACATCAACCAAAGAAAAAATGTAAGAAATTGAAGATGGTTCAACAATATGCGAAAGCTTATGATTAGAAAGTTTTCTTTTTTAAAGTGAATTCATTTAAGTAGTTTATTAAACTTTATCATAGCAATTTCATTAATTTTTATTAAATAATTAAAATAATAATAGTGTTATACATTATGTACAGAATTAGTGGAGTATATGTCTACCACAAAAGGAACAAAAACAAAAACAAATTGAAGAAGCCAAAAACTATTGAAACTTGGAAAATTCTAATTAACCTCAATAAAATGCCACAAACACAAACTGAACTCTTTTTTTTCTTTTCTTTTTTAGTTTTTTTTTTCTGGATAAACACAAACAGAACTAATTCTTCTGGTAAGCAGAAGAATCTCGACAAGCACACACCTAAACGGTACAGTTTATTGAATATAGGAGATGAGGGATGATGCAACAAACAACTTAGTTTGTTGTTCACCTTCATAACCTATGTTACAGATTTGTACCTAAACCATAAATGCCCTGGCAAACTCTTGATTTTCACCAACTTCTACATTATGTACAAACGACATAAGAAGTTGGGAAACCTTTAATCCTTGTCTTAAGATGTTAACCTCCTCAATATTTCTTGCCTGCACATACAAAAAAAGTCACAAAATACTAAGTATCAAATAACTTCCAAGAATTTGAAACAATAATCCAAAAATACAAAAATGTTGTTTGTTTACCTAAAGAGTTGCCTGTCAAGAGATGAAGTAGACAAGAGGCCTCGATTTTCTTCAGCCCTCCTTAAGAGATACGGCATAATTTGCTCAACTGGTCCAAATGGCAAATACTTACTGACTTTAAAACCCGCGTTTTTCAGGCCAAAAGAAAGCGCTTCCGCCATTCCATAGAGCTGAGCAAAGTGCAGATTGTGGCTATCCTTTTTGATACCCAATTCAACCGCTCTAGCTGCTGCCATTTTGCCTGTACCAAACACAATAACATTCCTCAATTCCAAATGAAATCCACGATTCAATACTGCAAAAATTTTAAAAGATTTTTACGCGTTTTTATTATCGATTTCGATAACCACTCCCTAAACAAATAGGTCGTGGATGGATGGTGACCGATCACGATCATCCTCGTCATCATGAACGAACAAACGAACTCCATTCAAGTGGGGCCCGTCCTCCCGAATTTCTCCATTCAATCTCGTGCCTGCCCTATTTTAGGTTTTTATGCAATTTTTCGCTTCAACATTCCAACATATATCAATTCGCCTTTTGCAAAATCCCATCTATCAACAACTTGTCAAACAAAGAAAACAAACAAACACATTGCATTCCAAGCAATTCTTCATTACATTTCAAAGAAACCATAACCAAAAAAACCCAAATTCAATAAACTTTACCTGATTCAAGATTGTGTGTAGCCAAGACTATCGAGCCCGACCCTTTCGCAATCTCCTCAAGCATAAACGATGCGCAGTCATTGAAACAATCATGAGTATCTTGGATAGTGTCATGGATTGGGGACCTAACCCCCAAAGAAGAAGCTAATCGTCTCTCGCTTGACATATATGCCCCTCTAACCAATTTGAATCCCAATGGTATCCCCATTTCATCTGCAGCTTTCTTTGCTATTACCAATCTTTCCTTAGCATCTCTCAAGTAAGCCTGAATCGTGTTGAAAATCAAAGGGCTACCGTTTTTTTGGTGTTTTATAGCTGCTGAATATGTAAAGTAATCGATTGCAGGCTGGATTGAAGTATCTTCAGCATCAATTAGCAAAGAAATGTTTGCTTCTAAGCTGCGCTCACAGATCTTGTTCAGTCTTTGGTAAGCTAATTCAAGATCTTTTTCTTCTTCTGGAGTTAATGGCTCGGGCGCGTTTGGGGTGTGATAAAATGGGCTGGAATTTGAAAAAACTTGGAAAGTATCCAGCTTCCATGGGAGATTCAAGGAGTTACCCTTGTATTCCCATCTTAGTAAATCACTTACTCTCTTTAGTAAGCTAGAAGGACAAATCGCTGTAATCTTCACCACTACAAAGCTAACCTGTATATAGAAACAAAACAAGAAATTTTAAATTAATGGGCAACATTAAATTTCCAGAAGAAGATAAAAAAAAATATTTTGGGCCGACAGAATTTCTATCTTTGATTAAAATATGAAGATATTGTTCTCTTCTACTTAGATTTAAATAATTGTGACCTCCAACAATGGTGGAACGCCAGAACCTCAAGATCTAAGGGTATATATACATATATGTATAATATATGCGCTTTAATGAAGAGTTTTAAGGATTATTTCACAGAACGTTAAAAAATGCGAGAGAGAAACTTACAGGAGACGTGGAGAGTGACTTTGTTGATGCAACAGTTTGAATGATCTCCTCCAAATTCCTATCACATGACCCGTTATCGTTGGCGTGCTCCAGACCATAATCCAACATAGCTCTAAGCCCAGAATCCCAAAGCTTCCTCACCGTCCGATCGGCCTCCCCCAGATCCTTACCGCCGCAGAAATGCTCGTAGAACGTGTGTTCGATGGTCTCGAACACGACCTTCTTCGGAATAGGGCTCTTCATCAGGCGCGAATTCATGACCCAAATCCCTAAATCGACCATCTTCTCCATCGAAGCCATGTGCAGCGTGAGGGTCGATTTGATGAGCTTCTGGGTCGAGAGCGACGAGAAGAGCTCCTTACAGTTGTCGAGGTTGATGGCGGGTTCGGATGTCGTCCGGACAGTGTCGGCGTACCTCCCGTCGTTAAACGGGTGCTCGCCGCCGGTGAAATTCACCGGCGGCGGCGAGAGGGCGGCTGAATAAGTGTGACGATAAAAACAAGGGCGGCTGTTGACAAGCTTTGGGATTGAGCGGACGCTACGGATGGCCATGATCAATGGACACCGTTGATTGGGTGCAATTGCCTTTGCCAGTTCTTTGGGAGGTGGTTTGAGAAGTTGCCATTAGAGGGGTATTTATAGAAAGGTTTTACAGGCTTGTTACAGCTGTGAGTTTACCATTCCACATCATCATGAACTGTAACTCGCACTTCCTATTGGTATTGGTATTACCCTTTTTTTTCTTGATCCGAAAATCATTCACCTAATTGTAGCCTAATTTCGGACATGTTTGGTTGCTTTCTTTTGCATGTTTTATTTCTTTTTTCCAAAATTTAAATTTATTGTGGTAAAAGTAATTTATGATTCATTTTTATGAAAATAATTAAAATGGCTGGATATTTTAAAAAATGCAAACAAACAAAACTTTATAATTCTATTTATGTTTTAGGCACATATTTTCAAGTATAAATGACTATTTTTAATCAATTCGATTGGTTTTGCGCATTATTCATGTATTGATTAGTTGGATTGACTACATATATTTATCTAATTTTAGTTGGTGGGATAATTATACTCACATACCTTCAAATTTGATCTAATTACATAAATATATGATGCATATTGAAAAAATTATATAAACAAGAACTGAACTAGTATCTTGACATAATTAGACTAAATTGTAGGATATGTTTGGCATAATTAGACTAAATCTGAGAGCATGCGAGTGTAATTATATATCCCTTTTTTAGTTTTGAAAATTATTAAATTAAAGCTATGAAATTATTATTATTATTCCAAATAACGGATACCCTGGATAAGTGCAATATAAGTTAAATAAAATCAAGCACTAAGACAAAATCAGGAATTTGCTTAACATAGATAATATTTGTCCGTGATCTTAGTTAAAATAATTTTAGTAATCTGAGTATCTAGGATATATGCATCATTATCGGTCTGATGTTGAACACTGAATTAATCAATGCATAGCCGCACCAAACAATCAGAGATCTGTTAGCTAAGCTATATTAGGTTAAACTAGCTAAAGGCATTCATAATTCATTAATTTGCAAAAAGAATATTAAAAAACTTCGTATTTCTATATTTAATAACACACCGACCCACTAAGTTCATTTTGACTGTACTAATACAGAGTTACTCTTACCAAATTTCTAAACCATGCACAGGGTCTTAAGCCACTTTTTTGCAAATATAAGGTTTACAATTTTCTCCGTACTATAGTTTTTGAAAAGTTCGGGATTTGTATGAAACATTTTAAGTTATAAGATCTTTGCATCGCATTCATCTCTTACAAGGGACTTGGAATGTAGTTTTACCTAGGTTAAACTATGAACTAATCCATCATCAATACATAATCAGTGGCTTAGGGTTTAGGGTTTATATATTAATTATGTAGAAAAAAAATTATTGTTTTGATTTTAAAAGGATAACTTTATTTTTTGATACCATTAAAAATTTCGTATAATAACTCTATGTTTTACATTATTGTAAAATGATTTTGAAGATCAATCTCTATTGTTTGATTAAAATTTAAATCAATACATATTATTGATTTAAAGAAATTAAAGTTATAAATAGATCATAAGTTTATTTATGACTATCCAAAAATTAAGTATTTAGAGGATAAATATAATGTAAATTAAGTTGTAAATTATTTGTGATGAAAGAATAATATGTATAGATGACCAGCTTAAACAAAAATTTTGAATACACAACATAACCACACAAATTCTAAAATAATGGGATAATGGAATCCGTTATTATCAGTAAGATGATGCACACTGAACTAGTCGATTAATACATAGCCACACAATTTCCTAAAACATTGGAAACAATTGAATTTTAGGTAAATTTTGAGGTTAATATATGTTATGATTTATGAATAAAAAGAAAAGGCTGCCCTTAAAGACACCTATTTTAAAGGGTTCTTTTTCATGTTAGATTCCTTCAAATCTTCCTCTCACTTACAAAAATGAGTCCATATAAAAAGTAAAAAGTTTAATTCTTTATACTAATTTTCAAATCTCTTTTATTCCTATATTCGCAATAGTCACAAGCCTCCTCAATACTAGGCTAAGAAATCATACGTTCTAATTTTTCAAATCTCTTTTATTTCTATCTTTGTACTAGTCACGGGCCTTCTCCTCACCACTAGGTTAAGAAATCATAGGCACCCATTCACAATAGTTACATAACCAAGATTGCATTTAGGACCATGTAGAATTTTAGCAAGGGTTTTTAACACAATATTAACATGAAGATTAGCAATTATTTAGGCGAGTCCATCGCCCAAAAGTTTATCAATCCTTTAATTAGACTAAATAATAACCATGTTTAGAGTATAATTTATTGGGTTTTGATAAAGCCTAATATATGATTATTTGGGACAAGATGAGGTTACTTTAGCAGCTGTCTTTTGTTTTGTAAATCTTGTAATAAATGTATCTCGCATCTTATGACTAGATGCTGACTATAAATACCTCGACTTTTCAGTGAAGTGGATCCTACAGCCGATTTTGGCATTTACTCCGCCTTGGTACTACAACCAACATTCAACGGTTCAGGTTTCTTCACAGTTTTACATTCAATTGAAAAATAATTTAAAATTCTTGTATGTACTCCACCTATATATTTCAACAGTCTAGACTCTAGATGTTGTCGTATTTATGAGTCACTCGGAAAAAAAAAATACAAAATATGATTAAATCTCAACTCTTTAATCAAGTACATGCAACAATTATTGGCTCAATCCGCAACACAAACTGAATTTGTGTGAAAAAATCTCAGATTCATTTGTTGGGAGGAATGAGGATACTTTAACTGTAACTAAGTACCAAACTGGATTAAGGGCAAGAATTACCGGTGAGCCCTTAATATAGGATTACCGGTGGTTCACACTGTTAGAATATTTAGGATTGTCAATTGTGTATGGAATCAGAAGCTTTGATATGGGTAATCCATGTCTTTAAAGTTTCTATTGCCTCATATTTCACTGAAAGTTTGGTAAGGTTTCAGACAATACATTTTTAGGATAATATCAAGCTTTTCTACAGAAATGGGAGAAAATTCAGATACTAGCAATACACCAGAATTCAAGTGAATGTATTAGATTAATGACCGGAAATGAATGGTCTGACTATTTCAGAATTCATTCCTTCTTAAATACATTCAAAGCCCACTATCTGACTGTTTCAAACTCCAACAGTCATATTCCAACAACCTGAGTGATTCTGATTAATTGAAATAAATTTGGATTAGAATTGTATTTTTGATTCACACATAGTTAAGAATTCAATCAAATTAAATTAAAAAAAAAAAAGAGGAGAAGAAGAAGTTCGTTGAATTTAACTTTGACCATCTTACCCATCTTCATGCATTATGATCATATTTTAAATTAAAAAAAAAAAAAAAAGAAATCCAAAATCTGGCCAAAATAACATCTCAGTCTCACGTTCCCATTTCTCACTATATAAAATATTGAATGTGGTTTAAAAACAGTAGCCCGTATTTTCTTCTAAAACCTATTTGTTTTTGTTTAATGTAAAGGAAATTAAATAGCAACACTTGTACAACTTCTACCGTATGTATTTTCGATTTAGCTCAAGTTCTTTGAGACGAGCTTAGAGCTTTAATTTTAAAATTCTTAAACACTCAAATCACCGAATACCAAATGTCAGTTTATCTAATGAGATGAAATACTAGATTCTTAAATAAGATGTAGTGTTCAAATTTTAGGTTATTTATGGACAACTGTTACTAAATAGAAATGATCGCCTTCAATTGAGTTTCTACAATACCCGTCCTAGAAAAACCCCCGGATGAAAAACAAAAAAAACAAACATTCAGAATCCAACTAATAAGAACACACAAAATGGGCCATGAAGTTACTTTGAAGTGCAGAGGGTTTTTTTTTTTTAATGCCCAAAAGGTTTCAATTTTTTGTCAATACTTTATATTTTCGTTTTGTAGAATATCATGGTAATCTGATATAATCAAGCCTGATTTTAAAAAAGTATTCGTTAATACTTAACATTTTCATTTTCATAAAAAAATAATAAAAGTATATAGAAATTGTTGGTATGCCAAAACCCAAAAATATTTTTTTTATGGAGGACTCATCCTCATTTTATTAGGAACCATAAAAAATGAGTCAAAGTCAACAGTGCCCTATTACAAAGCAATACAAGCTAATCACCAAAATACAGACAAAAGGAACATAACAACTGCTCAAATTACACCCAGCACAATCATTATACAATTCTACCACAACTTTGACATAAACAGCCTATCCTAATCATGAGCAAATTCCAGCAGCAAACCTCCAATCTGGTAAGCAACTGCAGCAACAGACCTTCTAGTTCTACCCAAATTACCAACAGCACCAACATACACAAAAACCACAATTTTGTAAAGCCAATTGAATATCCCAAATCTCATAAACCAAATCAGTCAAGCCCAGTCTAACCATACAAGTAGCAATTAGCAACTCAAAGTCTCAAAGCCAATTCCAATCTCACAAACACTAAAGACTAACGAATCAAAAGCCAACAACAAGGGAATAAAAGAAAGAAACCCTCATCACCACTGAAAAGGCCTGAAAACATGAAAACACAAAAGAAACTGCAGCCTTGTTCCCCATGATGCAATGGCTTTTCCAAGAAAGAGACAAAAAAAAAAAAAGAAAAAAAACTGGAGGTCACAATCCCACTAACTCCATCACCATAGGCTTGTTATAATAACAACACACTTTATGCTTAGCAATTTAGTGCAAGCCTCAAGAACGTCATCACTGACAAAAATTAAAATTGCCAAGACTTCACTAAAATACCAAAAAGTGCACATCTGCAAGCCATAAGAAAAAGTCTCAGAAAATACCTTAAGCCCTCAATGTTATATTAGTCTAACAAATCCTTTTTCATTTTCATTTTCCAAAAAAAAAATCCAGCGGGCGCCGACCCGACCCGATTCACACGACCCGATGGAAAGTATAAGTACTTGGAAAAATAGGGTCAGAAATAGAATTTCTAAATTTACGGGGACCACAACAGAAATACAAGATATTCTCTCTGGGCTGTAAAGACGCAGAATGCCGTAAAAAAGGAGGACTGTCAAGCTCAAGTTTTGAGCTGAATATATTCAGATTCTCCAAAAACCCATTTTAATCGATATAAAGGAAACATCGATCACATTTTCGGAGTTCCGTGATTTAAGGCTGTTCACAGGTACGACGACACTGATAGTGCCATAGTGGTATATTTATGATGTGATTTGTCAAAGTGTTCTGTATGTTTTCCTATTTAATTGCATGATGGAAATTTCCTGGTGAAATAATCTGGTTTCTGAAGAGACCCAGTATTTTTCTTTTAAATATAATGAATTTCGGCTTAATTTCTTGAAAATCGTACAGCTATCTTAATTATGTTTCTCGTTTCTGGTAAATTTGTGTTTTTTTCTCCAGGAATTTCTTACTGCTCGTAGATTAGTATTTTGCGTCTGAAATTAAGAATCCCAACAAGTGATATGATCACATTATACTAGTGATTGATATGATTATACCTGAAAAGTTGGTAATTTAAGAAAACTTTTTGACAGTATTTTCGCTGTAGCTCTGTTTGTTTATTTTTCTTCTCTCATTCTTTTCCCATTTAAGATCCAAAAAAACTAAATATTTTTTCTTCTGAATCAATTCCATCCATCTCCATTGCAGATAGCATTCCAACTGTTCTTCTAGGGAATTAGAAATCACAAAATAAAAATGGTTAACTCAGAGGAGCCAAAGAGAAGAGTAGCTTTTGTGCTTATTGATGGTTTGGGAGATGTATCACTGCCACAATTTGGTTATAAAACTCCTTTACAAGTAGCAAATATACCTAATTTAGATGCAATTGCATCAGCTGGCATTAATGGTTTAATGGATCCTGTTGAAGTGGGATTAGCTTGTGGAAGTGATACTGCACATCTTTCCCTATTGGGGTATGATCCTAGAGTTTATTATCGAGGTCGAGGTGCTTTTGAATCTATGGGAGCTGGCCTTGCTATGTCACCTGGAGATATTGCATTTAAGGTATTTGTTGTTATATATATTTATAAATATAGTTCTTGTATAGATTACGCGAGATGGTGCACTAGAGAAAAACTTCACTCAAAAAAGTTATAGATGTTGTGTGTGTGTAGGGATAATTTTGAATTGAGCATACAAGATTTGCTTTGTTGCCTTGTTAATTCAATTGTTTAGGGTTTTTTTTGCAAATTCTACTGCCTTTGGATAAGCTAAAGCAGAAACTAAAGTTGTAAAAATGTGTAGTAGTTTAAGTAGGAAGTATTTGGGAAAAAGAAGCTAAGAAGCACTTTTACTACTCTCACAAACTTTCATTTATCTATGAAATAACCTAGAAGCCAGAAGCTGAAACCAAAAAAAGGTCATTAGGGTGCTTCAAGCTTCTAGTTTATTTCTGCTTAAATTAAGCAGAAGCTGAGGCTGCTTCGAGAACCAAAGTGCTAATAAAAAGCCAAAAACAGAAAAGTGTTTTTTAGAGTTAACACTAGCCTAGTATGATGTTCTTTGCTCTCAGAATTCATCTTGGTGTTAGTAGCCTAAGATGTGTAATTATTTAAAGAAAATAATGGAAAGATAATTTGTGCCAAAGCTAGACGAGTGATTTTGAAATTTATATGGCTTGCATGCTTCCGCTGTCTTATATCACAGATTTTTGTGTTCGTAGTTATTGTTATCAGTAATTTCGCGTGAATTTTTGTGTATCATAATGCTTAACCTATGGAACTGCTTAATATATTTTGCATAAACTATGATCTCCTGAAATTCTTTAAAATCTTTTTGTTTTTTTTCACAGAGAGAGGATTATTTACTACGTTGAGAAATCTTTATCCCGCTTACGTTTCTTCTATCTAGTAAAACTCTGATGCTTCATAACATCACCCTGTTTCTTCAAAGAGAGCCAAAAAAAAACAGCTTATTTATTCTTTACTTCTGCAGTATTAATTATCAAGGTGACACCTTTCAATGCTCATTTTTGGCCTCTTAATTTTATTTATTTGTTTATTTTTTAATCTCAGTCAAACTTTGCTACTCTTGATGAAAAAACTGGAGTAGTTACAAGCAGAAGGGCGGATAGGCATTTTGAAGAAGAAGGGCCCATTCTTTGTGCAGCATTGGATGGAATGAAATTGCCCAATTTTCCTGAATATGAAGTTAGAGTCAGGTGCATTTTATAAAATGACAAACCATTCTTAGTTTTTCTCAGTATTGTATTTCTACCATGTCAAAACATATCTTTTGACATGATATTACTTTTATTATATACTTTTTAGATACGCAACAGAGCATAGATGTGGTGTGGTTGTGAAAGGACCAAAATTAAGTGGAAACATATCTGGAACTGATCCATTGAAAGATAATCGTCTGCTTTTACAAGCTGAAGCTCTTGATGATTCTGATGAAGCAAAAAATACAGCTTTAGTTGTTAATGAGTTGTCAAAGGAGATATCTCGTATTTTGGTTGCTCATCCTATAAATGCAAAAAGGGCTGCAGAAGGGAAGAATATTGCTAATATAGTCCTGTTACGAGGCTGTGGGATTCGAATTGAGGTAAATATTATTTTTTAGTTTAGGTGTTTTTCATTTTTCTTTTGGATACTATGATTATTTGTGGCCTTTTTTTTGGGGAAATTGTTATATGAGCTTCACATATGCGCCAAATGGTTGAGAGTTGAGACAGTGCTTCATTTCGAATATTAATATTTCTTAAAAGTAAATCATGGTAAATATATGCAGGGCCGAAGAATCCCCTTTTTATTTTTAATGAAACATCCGTTTTAATTCAATAGCTCTATTATAAATTGACAATCATTGAATAATATTATTATTTGGGGCCTTTTTTTTGGAAAAGTTCTTACTTTCACCCCACATATGCACCAAATGGACCAGCAAGTGCCATATTCTGCATGTATTTATTTATTTTTTAAAATAAATAACGGTAAATGAAACCATTTGGTACATATATGGGGCCAAACATGGAGTCCAAATAAGAATTTCCCGTTTTCTTTTTAATCACACATCTAAGTAGTTTATCGAATATTATATATATATATATATATATATATTTATTGGAATTGACAATTATATCACAATCCAGGTTCCTCATTTTGGGGCAAAACATGGTTTATGGCCATGTATGGTTGCCCCGACGAAAATTATAGCTGGCTTAGGTTTATCTCTTGGTATTGATATTCTTGAAGCTCCAGGAGCAACGGGAGATTACAGAACATTATTAACATCAAAAGCAACTGCAATAGCAAAAGCACTTTCAGCTCCTCAGAAGCCAAGCCCAAATGTCTTTGTACCTGGAGAAGATGAACACAAACCAGGCCGACCGGATGGATATGATTTTGGATTCCTTCACATTAAGGTGGTGATATTAACGAAACTCTCTCCATTCAGTTTGACACTTCACATTAATTATTTGAGTCGATAATGAAATTTCTAAAACGGGTCAATTTGATAATTTGATTATTTTGATACCCCATTACAACAAGTTGTAAATCATCATGTATGATGATCACAATGTTTCATTTTATCACTTGATTATATTGTCAACCTATTGTGTATAATCAGGTAATGTTTGCAAACTCCTAAAAAACGTGACTTCTTGCTTTTAGCTTAAAAAAGCAGAATGTTTTGCTGCTTCTGCTTTTAAGCTGGAAGCTAAAGCACATTCAGGGGTGTTGTATTAGCTTGTAAGTTCTTTCTCTAGTTTTTAAAAGTTCTCTTGTATTAATTTAATACCCAAAGGAAACAGTGCTTTTGTGAACTCTTAGCTCAGAAAAAACAGAAATTGAGTGTTTTCTTTTGCTGCTTCTGTTTCAGTATGTTAAAATAAGATAGAAGCACATTTTGAGGTGGTTTTTCTGCTTCTAAAGTGCTTTTGTATTAATACCAAAAAGAAAAGAGAAGTTACTGTTGTACTTTTTCGCTGCAACACTCTCAGCTTTTACTACTACAATTTTCTTCAACTTCTGTTTCTACTAAATTCTTAAGTTTTTGCAAGCACCCCCGCAGTAAGATTTATACACAATTAGGGGACATTGGATTTAGTTGTTTTTGTTTACTTTTAGGGGCATTTGCATCTACACCCCTTTCGAGATTGGTTAATTACCGATGGTATCCCCTTAGATCAGAACCTACAAACCACTCCCTGCACAAATGAGCAATTTAGAAAATTACCCAAACCACCCTTCACCCTATTACACTTTAGTATGATTTACCTCTAATGTTTAGTATTCATTTCTTGGTTTCCAATTATAGGCAATAGACGATGCTGGTCACGATAAAGCAAGCGTCTTCAAAGCCAAAGGATTAGAAGCAGTTGATAAGGCTATAGGCCAACTCGCTAAGCTCCTCTGGCAAGCCGAGTCAATCGGGTCTTTTCAATACTACATTTGCGTAACGGGAGATCATTCTACTCCAGTTGAATACGGCGACCACAGTTTTGAATCCGTCCCATTTGCAATTTGTCGCTTGAAAGACTTCGTGGGAGCTGTTGGTGGGGAACAGAAGCTTCTTGAAACTTCTCTCGACCCGTTTCCACTTCCAACTGTGAAGGCTGGTGAGGAGTTAAGTGGAGAAGAGAAAACGGGCAAAGAGGGGCGAGCTTTTAAAGGTGATGATGTTTTTGAGTTTAATGAGCTAGCTGCCGCAAGAGGGTTTCTTGGGAGATTTGATGGGAGTGAAATGATGGGAATAATTAAGGGATTTCTTAAGCTCTAATCCTGGTGTGATTTTGTTTTGCACTTTAGGGGTTGATGAAATAATAATGTAATGGAAATTCTTCTATATATCGAGTATCGGTTGTTGGTACCTACATATGCACCAAATAGTCATGTTTTGTTCAGTATTTAATATATTTAATAAAATGTATTGAGAAAAGAAGATAAATCATGACTATTTAATAAAATGATCGTTTAATATCAAATTATTGTTTTAAATCCAGACTCTAAAAATTATATTAAGATTGTATTATATTTGTTACGTGATTGATCACTCCCTAAAATATACATCAATCACACGAGAAATATGAAACACTTGTCTCTCATTATATTGATTTAGCCGAGTCCTTTCATTATACTGGTTTAATCGAATCAGATTCAAATTCGGGCTAGAATCACCCAAATCGCTTGGCAAATGCAATAGACCACTATTATGGGAAACAAGCAAACCCTCTTTCACTTATGTAATATCCTTAACAAGTTGTTTGTACTATAAAACAATAATTTCTATTTATCACAAAGATAATAGAAAACGCCACTAAGAATTGGAAACAACCCGACGTCAAATGAGCCGACCAACGCGAGAAATCCCATAATCTTGTCTGCGCTTCCGTCCTATAAAACTTCACTCCTCTTTAATCAAAACCCACAACAAACGAAACTTCAACTCTCAACATAAGTTGAAAAAAGCAGCTTTTTCTCCCGAGCAAGTCACCGGAGAAAATGGCGGATGCGAGCAGGAATTCAATTCCGGTGATCAATATGCAGGATTTTCCGGCGGATCAGCGTCGGAAGCTGATAGAGGTATGCGAAGAATGGGGGTGTTTCAGGATTGTGAATTTTCATGGGATTTTGTCGGAGTCGCTGATGTCGGAAATGAAGGAGGTTGTAAGATCGTTGCTGGATTTGCCGAGGGAAATTAAGGTGAGAAACGAGGCAGTAATAGCTGGGAGTGGGTACATGGCGCCTTCGAAGATTAATCCTCTTTATGAAGCTTTAGGGCTTTATGATTTTGGCTCTGCTCAAGCTGTTGAGGCTTTCTGTTCTAACTTGGAAGCAACTCCTAATCAAAGGTAATTACAGGGGCCTCCCCTGAAGTTAGTAAATAAGAATGTGTATATATACGAGTATGTGTAAAATTCACTTTTAATATGCTGTTTTTCCAAAAGAAGTTGCTATTTTGATCCATATGAATTGATTTTGTTATTTCAAGCTCTCCAGATCCTGTTTTCTTCTGACTTCTCTTTTTCCAAATATATAAGGATGCCACTAGTGTAATAATTCAGATTTAAGGGGGTGTTTATTGTAAGAATTAAATTTCATAAGAATAGTCAATGGTAAAATAATCTTATTTCATTAACTTTTAAAATATATCCCTAAAAGATAATCAAATATCCTTTAATATATATTTTATAAAAATTCAACTTAGTCCCTCAAATACAAAATTTCTGTGTGTGATGTTGCTTATGTTTTCTGGTGTTAAAAAGGTATTCTTGTGAACCCTAATAATCATTTTCAAATTGCTACTATGCATTATCAGGGCAACTATGTTAAAGTATGCTAAAGCAGTCCATGAACTTATGATGGATATTGTGCAGAAAATAGGACAAGGGTTAGGGATTAATAATGTTTCGATTGAGGATTGGGCCTGCCAATTCAGGATTAATAAATACAGTTTCACCCCTGAAACTGTAAATTCTCCTGGAGTACAATTACACACAGATTCTAGCTTTCTTACTATTCTTCAAGATGATGAAAATATTGGTGGACTTGAAGTTATGAAAAGAACCGGTGAATTTGAGGCGGTTGATCCCTGTCCTGGAACACTTCTCGTCAATCTTGGAGATATTGCAACGGTAAGTGAAAATATTCGACTAATCTAAAGTCTAAACGATGATTTTCATCGTTTTGTTTGATCACTTTAACATAGTACTTTACTAGCCTAATAACCTTTATATGTTGCAATAATTATAAGGTCTGGAGCAATGGGAGATTCTTGAACGTGAAACATCGTGTAATGAGCAAAGAAGCTGGTATAAGATTGTCGATTGCTTCATTTCTCTTAGGACCAAAAGAGGCCTTAATAGAGTCACCACCAGAGCTGGTTGATGAAGAACATCCTCGTCTCTTTCCTCCTTTTACTTATCAACATTTCAGAAACCTGCGAATCTCTAGAAATCAACCTGTCGGTGAAACTCTCGATGATTTACGAATTCAAACGCCGTAGAGGTTGGAAATTTGTGACGAGAATTGTGGTAAATCTGGAAAGCAAACGAGTTCTTGATTATGAATTTGGTCCGAATAGTGGAATTCAGATCAGATCTTTAATTCTATGTAATGTGCGAAAAGTAGAATATACGTATAAATATGTAATGGAAAATATAAATAGAATAAAAGAACAGTGAACTTTTAAGTATCTGAATTCTGAATTCATTTCATAAAGCATATGTTTAACGTAGTTGATTATGAGGATTTTTGTAAGAATCAGATGCTACTACTCCTTGTTTCAGCTTTGACCCACCAATTTCTATTTGATATTTTCCGGTGATTTTGACAAGAATTTTCGCCAAATGTTAAATTAAATAGCTTGTTCATTATGCAAGGTGGATACCATAAGAACCAGAAAACTTATATTTTTGCCCAAACAACTTTCCTCAACAAATTAAAAGAATGACAAAAATGCGAACATATCCCAGAAAGGTTACAGAAACAATGAACTATAACAAATAACATATATATATAGTTTCTAAACGAACACGGATCTAAAACGTCATAACAATGTTGTACCCATAAACAGATATGACGTTGTTGTGTAAATAAATATTTAGTAGTTTTTGGTTAATATAGAAACGTGTTTTAGCGTTACACTCACAAGTTTATTACTTTTTGTACTTGAGTTGGCTTTTTTTTATTTTTGTTACACACACGATGGTTGTCATTGAAAGAAATCGAATTCAAATCTTCACATTAATTGAGAGTAGTATATGATGGCTATTAGAGCAAACCCCTTCTACTCTGCCATCTGTACATACAGTACACAAGTTACAAAATGAAAATACTTTTTCCTCCCTCTTCATTCTCTTGTTAAGGGAAAAGAAGTAGCCATCTTAAGCAAAAAATCAAATGGCGGAGGAGAATATTCCTCTGATCGATATGGGAGATTTGCCGGTGAAATTGCCGGAGATAATTAGGGCTTGTGAAGAATGGGGGTGCTTCAGGATTGTGAACTTCGATGGTATTCTATCGGTGTCGTTAATGCAGGAGATGAAGGAGGTGGTGGCGGAGCTGCTGGAGCTTCCGCCGGAGATAAAAAAGCTTAATGTGGATGCAATCGCCGGCAGCGGGTACTACAGGGCTCCGGGATTAATTAATCCCATTCACGAGGGATTAGGGCTTTATGACATTGCTTCATTACAGGCTGTTGAGGATTTCTGTACTCAGTTGAATGCTACTCCTCGTCAAAGGTTAATTTGAGCTTTTATCCATCTCTATATATGTTTTGCTATTATTTTTCTGTTTTTCTTTTCTTGTTTTTGGTTAATATCTAGAAAATTTTGAGTATCTGCAGGGAGACGATTATAAGATACGGTAAAGCAGTGCGTGAAGTTGCTACTTATCTGGGGCGTAAACTAGGAGAAGGACTCGGGTTGACAGATGTTCCCTTTGAAAGTTGGCCTTGCCAATTCCGGTTTAACAAGTACGCTTTTACTGCTAAAACTATTGGTTCCGATGGTTTGAGAACACATACTGACAACGGATTTCTAACCATACTGCAAGACGATGAACGATTTGGTGGTCTTGAAGTGATGCGAAAATCAGGCAAATTCATCGCTGTTGAGCCTTGTCCGGGAACCCTTCTAGTCATTTTTGGAGACATTGCTACGGTAAGTGAACCTTGAATATGAAAGGGGTTGCCGCTCCCCTCAAGTATTCGTAATTAAACCCACTTTATACATACAAATCAGTCTGGTTCGAATTTCAGTATAAACATTGTGTGTTTTCTTATATAAGGTTTGGAGCAACGGAAGATTCTACAACGTGAAGCATCGGGTTGTGAGCAAGGAAGAAGGAATCAGGATTTCGATTGCTACGTTTATGTTAGGACCAAAGGAAGAATACGTGGAAGCTCCACCTGAACTGGTGACTTCAGAAAATAATCCTCGTTTATTTGTTCCTTTCAAGTTCGAAGATTTTAGAAAGACTCGAGTTTACAAGAACATGAATGCTGGTGAAGCTCTTGATCTCTTTCGCGTGGAATCCTCAAAATAGGAGCTAGCAACGATTAATAATTACTAATTGTTTAAAAAAATGTTATATTTTGTCGTTTTAAGTGAAATCAAGGAGATAAAATAATAGCAGCAGGCACTTTGGGCTTGCTCTTAGTTCCAGAATAAGCCATGATGAAGTCGATTATTGTTATGGCCAAATGTTTGCCTATACATTTTTGTTACTGTATTTGTGTTATATAAACTTGTAATATAAATTAAATAATATTCTAGAATTATAAATAACAGTGCAAGAATTTGTTGACTTAATTCTAAATGATAAAGTTAGACTTGACTTCAAATTTCAAAATATACTTAGAAACCAACTTGTACACGTTTATTATTGTACTCAAGTTGGCTTCTGCCAATCTAGACTAGTCAATGATATAGAAGAATGAAGATGCAGAAATAAAGGAGCTTTCTTCCTTCTCTTCATTCTGCTGATAGGAAGCCATCTTAAGCTGACATTAACACAAACACTTGGCTGCATCAAGCAAAAATCAAATGGCGGAGGAGAATATTCCGGTGATTAATTTGGGAGATTTGCCGGTGAAATTGCCGGAGCTGATTAGGGCTTGTGAAGAATGGGGGTGCTTCAGGATTGTGAGCTTCGATCATATTCTATCGGTTTCGTTAATGCAGGAGATGAAGGAGGTGGTGGCAGAGCTGCTGGAGCTTCCGCCGGAGATAAAAAAGCGTAATATCGATCCAATCACCGGCAGAGGGTATAGGGCTCCGGGATCAATTAATCCCATTCACGAGGGATTAGGGCTGTATGATATTGTTTCATCGCAGGCAATTGGGGATTTCTGTACTCAGTTGAATGTTTCTCCTCGTCAAAGGTTTCAGCTTTTATCCATCTCCATCTCTATATTTTGCTATTGTTACTCTTTTTGCTTTTCGATTCACTTTCTATTATAATCCTGAGATTTATGAGTTACGACATATATCAGCATCTAATGTTTTGTTTTTTCATTTTCTTTTTTTTTATTAATGTTTTGTTTCTATTTATATATAAATTGGACACGTGTCATAAATTTAAGTATTAATTACATTTTGACCATAAGAGAGTTTGCTAAACTATAATTTGTGACCTCTTAATCAAAATATTATACTTATACCTCACAAGAGTTTTATAACTACAAAAAATACCTAATTTTTGGGGTCCTGTTATGAATATTTCGTAAAAGAAATTTGACGGAACCATAAAGAAACTCTGAAAATTTGGGTGTTTTTTGTAATTATGAAACTCCTTCAGGGTGTAAGTGTAATATTTTGACTAAGAGGGTCACAAATTGTATAGTTTAACAAACTCCATTGGGTTCAAAATATTATTAACCCAAAATTTAGAGAAAACGAAACATAGAGTGAATTACGTGATTACGTTTAGGTATCCTGCCGTTTTAGAAAATTACAGATTAGTCTCTCTCTCTCTCTTTTTGTTTGATTTTGTTGTGATATGTTAATATTGAACACAATCTATCTTTGGTGGTAAAATTTCAAATATACTACATATTAGGTCTAATCAAATTTGTTGTTTTTATGAGCTTATTATTATAGTCATAACTCGTGAAATACATATTGATATCTAGAAAACTTTTTGAGTATTAGGGAGACGATTACAAGATATGGTAAAGCAGTACATGAAGTTGCTACTTATTTGGGGCGTAAAATAGGAGAAGGGCTTGGTTTGACAAAGGTTCCCTTTGATAATTGGCCTTGCCGATTCCGGTTTAACAAGTACCCTTTTACCACTAAAACTATTGGTTCCGATGGGTTGAGAACGCACACGGACGATGGATTTCTAACCATACTGCAAGAAGATGAACGATTTGGTGGTCTTGAAGTGATGCGAAAATCAGGCAAATTTTTCGCGGTTGAGCCTTGTCCGGGAACCCTACTAGTCAATATGGGAGACACTGCTACGGTAAGTGAACTTTTCCTGTCGAATAAAATATACATATGTTTAGTATCTGAATTAGGGATGGAGGGGGTGGCTGCCCCCGCCCCCCTAAGCCCACTTTATATATACATAAAGTTCATACCAGAAAGAATCGAACATGACTGATTTGCCAAATGGGCAAACTTGCAGGACCAAATTTGCAGTTTTTTTCTAATTTGATTGTCATCTGGCTCTGTTAGTAATTGTAACAGTAATAACATTAATCAGTCTCATATAAGTAACCATCTTCTTAGTTGGCTATGTTCGTTTGAATACAACGTCCTATATATAGAATGACAATCTCATTTTCTAAATTATTACAGGCGAAAGGTATCAGATACTTAATATTTCCAACAGTAACTACCTATTTAAACATTGTGAAATTTTGTATTTTTTTTAAGGCTTGGAGCAACGGAAGATTCTACAATGTGAAGCATCGGGTTGTGAGCAAGCAAGAAGGAATCAGAATTTCGATTGCTACGTTTATGTTAGGACCAAAGGAAGAAGTCGTGGAAGCTCCACCGGAACTGGTGACCTCAGAAAATCCTCGTTTATATGTTCCTTTCTTGTTCGAGGATGTCAGAAAGGCTAGATTTCAGATGAATATGAATGAAGGTGAAGCTCTTGATTTCTTTCGTGTGGAATCCTCAAAATCGAGCAATCATTAATTTACTAATTGTTTTTAAAAATGTTATAGTTTGTTGGTTCAAGTAAAATCATGGAGATAATCATGACGAAGTTGATTAATATTGTTATGGGCAAAATGTTTGCCTATACATTATTGTATTTGTGTTATATAAACATTAAATAATTAACAGTGTAAGGATATGTGGACTTATTCCTAAATAATAGAGTTAGACTTGACTTCAAATATACTTAAACCCTTTGATACACAGACACGAAGACACAATTGTTTTCAACATTTTGTACTAGAAAAATATTGGATAGAAATATCGAACACGGCATAAGTCTCTTTGCATAATAGCTTTACCCCAACTTAACATGTAGAAATCCATTTGAATCATCCCACATTTATTTCTTCCTACCATTTTTTGGTCACAATCTGTTGATGGACTAAATGTGCTGAGTTTCAGAACTAACTCTATTGAGTCTGGATCAAATATGTAAAATTAGATTAACTGTAAAAAATATAAATTAGAGAATTAAATATATTAAATAAATACTTATAGGAATAAAATGCAATTTTGCCTACCAAAATATATACAAAAATACACGATAATTAGCATATATACGAGTATTTACTAATAAAAAGGTACAACGGGTACTCAACGAAGATCATGGTGAGATTACAACCGCATAGCTAGCCAAGCTTCCTCCAAATCCTCTTTAACCACATTAAATTACAAAAATTTAGTAGTAAACAATAGTAATTTCATTTTTCCATACTTAGGAAGACCACTTAAAAATATCTATCCCCCATAAAATTTTAAGCCATCCCTTCTTTACGATTCCACCGCAACATCCGTACTAAGAAAACTCGGACATTTTTTCTCTTCAAATTTATCTCGTTCCCTCAAATTCTAATTTCTTTTTCCTATCTATCAAAACAAAATATGAAGTTTCAATCCTCTGAACAACTTCCCGGAGGAAAGCCACAAGCAAGATCAAGAAAAACATCAAAACTCGCTCCACTCGTAGCATTAACTGTACTTTTAACAATCCCTTTATATTATCCTTCAATAAGAGATTCTTCAAAGAAATTAACAGAAACTGCAACTCCGGCAGCTTTCCAATCTCTAGATGATCCAATAAAACCTGATCAAACCTCCCATTTAGAAGAAAAGATTATCGATAAAGAATCCACAGATGAGGAAATCAGCGCTGGAGATGACAAGGAGGTGGCGCACCGCCAGGAAGATCCACCTGCGGAGGAAAAGTATACTAAAGAAACAATCTCTGGCAAGTCAACTGAGCTGACCGATGAGTCAACTCAGTTACCTGCCAAGTCGACTCAGTTGGCCGACGAGAAACGTGCCAGGGATGAATCAATGGCACAAGGCGGCAGCCACCACGCCGCCCGACACAAAAAGAAGCACGATAAAGGGAGGAGAAAGAAACCACCCCGACAGACTCAAACTGACAATTATCACTCTAAAGAACAAAACACGATCATAAGCAAAACCCAAGAAGATGTAAATAATAATAATAATAATAATCAAATTACGAGCAAGAGGGATTCTAACAGAATGAGCAGGAACAACAATTGGGCGATGATAAGGTTGAGGTTGCTGGACAACAATCGGTGTGATTTGTTTACCGGCGAGTGGGTGCCGAATCCTGAAGGACCTTATTACACGAACGACACGTGCGAGAAGATTCAGGAGCATCAGAACTGTCTGAAATTTGGGAGGCCAGATAGAGATTTCTTGAAGTGGAAATGGAAGCCTGATGATTGTGAGCTTCAGTTATTTGATCCGAGAGAGTTTTTGGAGCTTGTTAGAGGGAAATCATTGGCTTTTGTTGGGGATTCTGTGGCGAGGAATCACATGCAATCTTTGATTTGTCTATTGACAAGGGTAAGCACACAACAAATTACACATATAGATATGTAATTATACGAATGCATGCAATCACGACTCCCCAAATATTAGTCATAAGGACGAATTACATCTAGACCCTTGACATTTGGTTTAATTACTTTTAGAATTAAGGAAAATTAAATCTAGATTTCTGTACTTTAACTCTGTCTTATAAATTGTCCCTCCTGTCAGCTATAGTTAGGGTCCCTAACATTTTTGTCAAATCTATGGAGTAAACTACACAAATTACCCCTCCATAAGCGATGAACGTCCGATGTCCTAATTTAGTAGAACTGCTACAGTTCGGGTTCCTAACCTAGAGTAAACTACCCAAATTATCTTCATAGGCGGGGAAAGCTGTTTGTCCTAATTCAGTAGATTTTGTGCAGATGAAAGGAGATATTTGTAAGACGGAGTTAATGTACAGGAGTGTAGGTATAATTTCTTATAATATAGGAGTTCTAAGTGTAATTAGACCATATGTTACGGGGTTCCTAAAAAAAAATTAAGTTTTCGATTGTAAGGTCAAATGTATTTGATCATACACTAGTTCACATGACGAGATTATGAAATTCCGGCGTAAATCAGACCGGCATTGTAAATTTCTAAAGCGAGTTGAACTTAACTGCAAATAGCAATATGGTAGGACCAATTTCGCATTTTCTCATGTATGTATTTATATGACTACAAATTAAATTAAGAAATCTTAATCATACTAAACTAAATTTGAAATTTAACTGAGATTGAACGATTAAAAACTGACATGAATGGATATTAACTTACTTGACAAATTTCTGCAATTTCTCCTTCATGATGCACATTATCAATTTCATGTTCCTTTAATTTTCCAGGCTGCAATTCCGGCGGACCTATCAGATCCAGTAGATCAAAACCAGCGCTACGAATTCAGAGACTACGACTTCAACATTTCCCTTTTCTGGTCACCATATCTGGTGCGCACGACGAAAACAGTCCCCAACGACGAAAAGCGTCCTTTCAATTTATACCTCGACGAATTCGACGAGCACTGGACAAGTAAAATCGCGCTCTTCGACTACGTAATCATCTCCGCCGGCCACTGGTTTTTCCGCCCGACGTACTTCTACCTCAACCGCCGCCTCATCGGCTGCCTCTACTGCCCGGAGACCAATGTCAGTCACCTCACCTCGTATTTCAGCTACCGCCGCGCCTTCCGGACAGCGTTTCGCGCCGTCGGGGCCGCCGAGGGTTTCAAAGGCGTCGTTTTCCTGAGGACCTACGCGACGTCGCATTTCGAGGGGGCGCCGTGGGATAAAGGAGGCGATTGTGTGCGGACGCGGCCGTTCAAGAGGAATGAGACGGTTATGGAGGATTTCGGTATGGAGATGTACTTGATTCAGCTGGAGGAGCTGAGAATTGCACAGAGAGCAGGGAGGAGAACTGGAGTGAAGTTCAAGCTTTTTGATGCGACGAATGCTATGTTGTTGAGGCCGGATGGGCATCCTAGTAAATATGGGCATTGGCCAGTGGCAAATCAGTCAATGCCTAATGATTGTGTGCATTGGTGCTTGCCTGGCCCTATTGATAGCTGGAATGATTTGTTGCAAGAGTTGTTGAAGAGGGAAATTGGAGATAGTAGTAAATCATCGTTTTAATTTTTGGAAAAAAAAAAATGCAAACACCATTTGAAATAGATTGTTACATAGTTGGGAAATTTTGAAATTTTTGTATATAAGTCACATATTATGATGCATGAATACGAATACCATATGACACAGTCATAAATATACAAATTTTTTCAACATTTACTACTAGATAAATATCCGACACGTAGAACAAATTACTTCATGCGGACATTTATAGAAGTATTGATGCTTCTTAGGCTAAATGCAGCGGACGATTTATCAAAGTAGTGGCATGCAATTGTAAGTGCAGAATGTGCTATTTAATTTATTGATAGGGGTTGTTTCAACATTTTTGATATTGAGTCAAAATAGTAGTCATGCAGAAAATATTTGGGAACTTTATCTGAGAAGATTCAAAATTGAATGAGTCATTGTAATGGTTTGTAGTTCAGTGCTATATTAACTTGTTTCCAATTTGAAATTTTAAGAACCAATTTGAGATTTTAAGAACTTAACTATTATTGATTTGGAGAGTTTTACACCTTAATGGTTCGACGATTCATTTATATGAGCTTTAGAAAAAAAAAATTCAAATTTATAAATATTGGTATACTTCGTTGGAATGGCCCAAATGGGCTGGATGACTCGTTGAAGGTAATTATTGGGCTTAAACAGTATATTTTTTTAATAAAGCCCATCAAGTTAAGAATGGGCTATAGTAGGGCCGAACATGTTACTTTCTATTTCCAATTTTATGTTACTATATGCAAATAAAACTAACATATATATTCATATCCAACACTTCAAAATTTCACAGTATAATGTCGGTAAGAGCAGCATGTAAACTCCTATTAAGACAAATAAAGATGCTTAGCTTTTTCTAGGGCGGCTATGCTGTTTTTAACTGGTGGATGCACGCTTAGCTTAGCGGAATTGGTTCAAAGTGAATTTTGATGCGGTAGTATTTAGCGGAATTGGTTCAAAGTGAATTTTGATGTGGTAGTATTTGTTGAATCTCGCAAGTTGGGAATCGGTGTGGTTGGACGTGATTCAACCAGGGGTAGTGTTGGCTGGGAATCAGTTTGGGTTTCGGGGCCAAGTGATTCGGAGTACGCAGAAACGTTGGCTTGTTTGACAGCGGTGAAACTTGCTCGTGATTTTGGTTGGTCTAGAGTGATTTTCGAGGGTGATTGTTTGAATTTGGTCCGGAAGCTTCAGAGTAATTCAGAGGGTTTCTCTCATTTGGACAATTAATTGCGGACATTCGTGGTTTAGTTGTTAATTTTGTGGACTGTTAGTTTTCTTTTGTTCGTCCTGATGCTAATAGAGTTGCTCACATTTTAGTTAGATATGCAGCTTCGCCTCGCGTTAGTTTGGACGATATTCCCATATATGCTCGTGACTTTGTTATTGTTGATCTAAGTTAATATAGTTTTCCTCTTTGAGGGGTCTTTTATTAAAAAAAAAATATGCTTAGCTTTTAATACTTAAATTAATAGTGAGGATTATGGATAGGTCTTAAGTCCAATCAAATAATTAAAATCTTTTAAAGATAAATTAAACTACAAATTATTGTTATTAATATTGTAGCTAGGGATTCATGTGGGGACCTAGATATCGTTATTATTGTGCGAGCTAATAAATCCAATTAGGTACGTACTTGTATATATATCATTTCAACTTAGGTTAATTTATTATTGTCTTGTATCATTTAATTTCATATTTTCCGCAATCATATGTCATAAACAAATCAATCGTGCAATCATGTCCAATCAAAATTACAAAATAATACCAACCAATTTATTATAAATTATTGGTAATTTTTTTGATTATATATATAATTGTATAGACTAGACTACGACTACCATCTCTCATCTTGCCCAACATTTCACTCCCACCCCATCAGCTCATATTCAAGCTCCATTAATGGAGCTTCAACGAACAAAAGCCCGTTTTCTACACAAAAACATAAAGCGCATTTCCATAATATTCCTTATAGCCTTACTCCTCCTGGTCTGCCTCCGTCGCAATAATCCAGTACTGCCTCAACCCTCCCCTGCACCCGCAGAAGCAATAATCAATCCCATCCCTTCATCAGTACACATTAATGTTCCAGCAGAAGAAATCAAGATAACAGATGATGAGGAGAAATGCGACATCTTCACAGGAGAATGGGTTCCGAATCCGGAAGCTCCATACTACACGAATAAAACGTGCTGGGCAATCCACGAGCATCAAAACTGCATGAAATATGGTAGACCCGATACGGAGTTCTTGAAATGGAAATGGAAACCCGAGGGGTGCGATTTGAAGGTATTCAACCCGTTTCAGTTTTTGGATATTGTGCGCGATAAATCTTTAGCCTTTGTTGGAGATTCTGTGGGGAGGAACCAAATGCAGTCCATGATTTGCCTCTTGTCAAGGGTAAGTATAGTACTAATTAATTTCATCATCTTGTTTCTGCGTGCTCATTTTACTGTATGTTTCTCGCTAGCTGTTGGTTTTGAAAGATATATTAGCAAAGTGAATAAGATATAGCTAGCTCCATGGCCGTCGCAAGCAGCACTAGCAAAGTGAATAAGATACGTATGAGTATGTGTGTATACGTATATACATATATAATATATGATGATACACAAACACGTACTCCAAAAAGATCAGCATTCTCGTGTCGGATATTTATCTACTGATAAATATTAAAAGAACTAGATATTGTGTTTGTGTCGTATGTGTTAATATTTGTGCATATATATGTACTGTTAAGTGGTGTACATTGGTGATTCGACTATATGTTAGCTCAATTAATAATAGAGATATTAGGTTCGATTTCTTAAGGACATGGCCGATACTATGTGTGTTTAAATTATGGATAGTTTACCTAGAGTAGGTAGTCTTTGAGGAATTAAACCTTGTAATTCAAAGCTTAGGTGAATTTGATCAACAACATAAACTAGGTAGGATTTTCATTGAAAATTATAATTTCCTGAATTAAAATAGTATTGGGAGGTGGGAATCCAATCTTGGTAGCGTGATGAGCAGCTCAACTCAACAATATCTAGATCTGGAAATTTGAACCCTCAAATTAAATAAATAATTTATTATCATAATTTTCCAAATTTATTCTCCAAAACTTCGACCCCACTCACATAGATATATACTTGTTTGTTGTTCTTTTGTGCAACCTGCATAATATACTGATTATTTCGGTATACATGTCTGGAAAACGACATGCATCCACTGACAGTAATGTGTTTGTTCTTTTCCTTCTTTATTTACTAAATACTATAACACCAAGATCAACTTCTCTTTCTAGCTAATATTCCAATGTTTTTTAGCAAAAAAGCAGAACAGAGCATGTGCAGTGCTTGCTCGTGAACTAAAAATTTCTGGAAATTGTTGATACCTACATATATCAAATAAAAAAAAAATTAATGTGCATTCCAATCCATTAAAAGGGTGTCGATCCATTAAAAAAAGTCCATGTGCATTACGAATGTGGTGTGACTCAGTTGGCAACACAGATTGAGTTTGTAGGAAGAGTCTCAGATTCGATCCCCACTAAACACACTTGCTGGAAAGGATAAAAAGCCTCAACTATAACTACATCTCGACTGCAATGTCTGAAGTCGAAAAAATTTGAGTAAAAAAAACTCCTTTAAGACTGCGCAATTCAAAGCCAAATTAAATACATAAATAATCAGTCTATTTTAGATTTTTTTTAAAATAAAATGATCTATCATGATTATTTTTTAATTTCTAAAAATAGCTATACGAATACTAAATGTAATTTCTCATATATTTTATTCTAGAAAAATACTATATTCATAATTATTTACTCATCTTTTCTTTCAACTATTTATTAATACATTTTTGGCGATTTTGTAATAATTCCTCTTTAATCATTTTCAGGTGGAATACCCTATCGACGTTTCTCCGACGACCGATGAGCACTTCAAGCGGTGGAGATATGTAAATTACAACTTCACCCTCGCCTACTTCTGGTCCCCATTCCTAATCCGATCCACCGAGCGCGACTCGGACGGTCCGACTCACACCGGCCTCTTCAACCTCCACCTCGACGAGTCCGACGAGTCATGGACGAGTCAGATCGACGAGTTCGACTACATCATCCTCAACGCCGGCCACTGGTTCACCCGAACCGCCGTCTACTACGAGAACCGCCGCGTATCCGGCTGCCGCTACTGCCAGCTCCCCAACATCACCGATCTCCCCACCACCTACGGCTACCGCCGCGCCTTCCGGACGTCTCTCAGAGCGATCAGCGAGAGAGAAGACTTCAACGGCGTCGTTTTCCTCCGCACCTTCGCGCCTTCGCACTTCGAGAACGGACCATGGAACGCCGGCGGAGACTGCGTGCGGCGGAGGCCGTGGCGGAGCAACGAGACGAATCTGGAGGGATTTGATCTGGATATGTATCTGACACAGATGGAGGAATTCCGGGGTGTAGAGAGAGAAAGTAAGAAGAGATTTAGATTGCTTGATACGACGCAGTCTATGGTGTTGAGGCCCGATGGGCATCCGAGTAGATTTGGGCATTGGCCCAATGAGAATGTGACTTTGTATAATGATTGTGTTCATTGGTGCTTGCCAGGCCCAATTGATTCTTGGGCCGATTTTTTGATGCATATGATCAAAATGGAGGCCCGTAAATGGTCCAAGGAAAGGCTTCTTCAACATGGAAAGAGGAAGAAATTGCACTAATTTCTTTTTTTTTCGGTTATTCTTTTGGTGGTTATTGGATTTAGTTTTCACTTTTTTTTTAATAGGATATATTCATTTTTTTATTTTGTTAAATGATTATTTTTGCTTTATATTGTCTTTAAATGTAATGTTTGAATGTTAGCTGAGTAGAGAATCATGTATGATCAAAGGTTATATTATATTTTAATTTTTTTGTTTGGATTAATGACATGCATGTATATAAAATATAAGGTTGCATCTGGCTCGATCCATACAAATGAGTTTAGAAGAAAAAAAAAATATATATATATATATATATATAATACAATATAAGATAGGTGTATGTGTATACATTCAATTTAATGAAAAATACAAGTGGAATTAGAAATTAAATTAGGTGATTTTGTAGTTGCCGTAGGACATATTAAAATGATAATCTCTTTATTTGTAGAAGAAGTTGCACAATTTAAGAAGGTCCTTACTACAATCAAGTGCATTATTCACTAATTGGTTAGCCAAACTGCGACTTAACTTTTTCTCCAATAATGCTAAGTTAGACGAGACCTCATATCAATCATAAATCATTACATGACTATCTAATTAATTAGAGCCAATAACAAAAGCAAATTAGTTTACTTAAGAGGGAGTTTTTCAAGTAATTCTCCTAAAAGATATACAATAGCAATAGTTTATTTTTCCTTATTATTTAAATGTACATGCATAAATATTGATCTCCATGTCACATAATTAATCTAACTTACATGATGTATAAATTTTTAATTTACAAACTTTTTGAGATTTGATTTAATTATACAAACATATCGTGAAGTTTGAGAAAAAAATAAAGTCATATCCTATCAATTTTTTTTTATTACATCTGCTTAGTGGTTGGACTAATTTTAGGGACATTAATTCAATAAAATCTTATTTTATTTTCATTCTTTAATAAAAAACCAGAAATATAGCATGCAATATGTTCTTTTTTATTAGAATTTTCTAACCATAATTAGAATTTAAAGTATATTTTTGTAATTTTTCAAATCTTCGAATATGTTTACCTTTTAGTAGAAACCATCATGTTATAAGAAGCAAGATTCCATAAACGATGTAGTTAATTCCAAGAAGATCAAAATAACCCGAAAATAATTAAGTGATCATTAAACTCACATCAAGATTAATTATGGGCTCAAGATTCTAGTAGAAAATTAGAGAAAACTCAAAGGTAATTAAGGAGATCGCATACAAAACCAGAAACAAGTTACGAGAAAGTGGACTATGATTGAGTAGTAGAACATAAGCACAAGCAGAGTGGAACATGCCTTCGTGAAGTTTGCTTTGACTTTGCTACCTGTTACCCTTCTCCCATGATTATTATAATACAGTATAATATAATCTATTCCCACGTTCACATTTCACAGATTTTCACAGCTGATTATTTTCAGACAGCTAATTTCTTAGTATAATTTGCTTGCTTAGCATGTTGTCTGATAAATTTTCTAATATTATTTTTCTCTCGAATTCTTTTCTTATTTTTTTGTTGACGAAGTCTTGGAGACCATTGGAAAGTCGATATCACGTTTGCTTCATACAAATCTTGGGTGCTCGTCGTTTACAATCTGTTCCGGGACAGAAGTTATTTGGGGAGATTTATTTTATTAATTTATTAATTTTTATTTCAGGCATTTCCAGATTCTGACAATCTTTTGAAAGGTATGACTCTTATCATTTAGAGTAGTATGATGATTTGTTTTCTTGTTGCTGATTTAGTTTTAATGCATTGTTGTGGGTCTACTGATATAAGTGATGATATCTTGGGGATGTTAATTTTTTTAATTGAAATTCTTGATCTGGGTTTTGGTTGAATTTGATGTTCTTTTTTTAACTGGATGCACTTTTGATGATTATGGTTTTGATATGTTGGGATATCTTGTATAATTTCAGCTGAATGAAGTTCTATTATTGTCGTGGAATTCAAAAGCTGGAAATTTAAGTAGATAATGGATTGAGCTGCATTTCAATGGGGGTTATTATACTTCTGAAGTTGGATTTGGATACATAAAATTTTGATTTATTGAAAAAGATGTCTTCGAGATCACCTTCTCCAATTGCAACCCCACCAAATTCTTCTTCCAATTTTACCCCTCCCCCATCTACCACTTCCACCCCACCCCCCCAAGCCCCTCCACCTCGTACTCCGGCAACTCCTCCACCATCACCACCACCATTGCCGCTAGCACCACCCCCATTGCCCCCACCATCACCCCCCTTATCCTCACCCCCACCCCCATTACCCCCTCCTTCACCCCCCATCTCCTCACCCCCACCATCACCCCCCATATCCTCAACTCCACCCCCATTACCACCTCAATCGCCTCCCATTTCCTCACCCCCACCGGGCCCACCGCCATTGCCACCGTCACCACCCTCTGCTGCCCCACCACCCCGCACTACCAGCCCACCTCCTCCACCCGCTCTCTCCGCACCACCACCATCACGGGGTGGAGAAACCCCTCCCCCACCACCTCGACCACCGCAACGACCACTACCTCCACCACCCTCAACCTCCCCGCCGCCAGCCGACCATCCATCTCCACAACCACCATTGCTGCCGCCTCCTCCCGTTTCTTCCTCATCTCCACCACCTTCTTCATATCATCCACCTCCACCTCTTCCGGAAAAACCTACTGCAAGAGCAATTCAACCCGGTCCAAATATATCTTCCAATGCTACACCACAAAATTCAGGCGGTGTAAGAGCTGATACAGTAGCTATTTTAGGAGGTTTGGTGGGATTCTTAGCACTTACTCTTGTGGTTATGGCCGCATGGTTTACCTATAGAAGAAAGAAAAGAGAGGATAGATTTGGTCTCGACGATGGAATGCCTTCTCCTTTTGAATCCTCTCTTCATTCAGGTATTGAGATTGAACATACTGCAAATTACACATACATCCCTTGTAACTTGTTTTCACCTTACAGTTAGCCCCTTCTGTTGATTAGTACGCATGAATATATTATAATTCAAATTTTAGTGAATTTTGCAAATTGTTGCCACGTGTTTCTATGATGCTATCTAAGTTTTTTCAGATTTTATTAAATTTCCATGATCAGAAGGGGTATTTGAAATTTTGAACAATAAGAGGGCAAGTTTGTGTAATTATCAAATATCATATTTCCTTACCAAAAAATCAAATATCATATTTTATCGAACTTTTCCAATTATTGTCTTGTGTTTGTATGATGCTATCTGGATGATCAGAATGGGGTATTTGTCATATGAAACTATAAGAGGGAAAGTTTGTGTAATTATACAGAGTTACAGAGAAAGTTTGCCTAGTTGTACATAGTTGATAACTTATAGCATGAGTAACAAAATGCTCTGTTTTACATTATTTCCAGATTCAACATTCTTAAGACCCCCATATTCAGCTCAACTACCTCATAGCGGTTCAGCAAACAGCTTCCTTTACTCATCAGATGGTGCTCTTGGCAATTCAAGGTCTTGGTTCACATATGAAGAACTTTCTGTGGCTACAAATGGTTTTGCAGCAGATAATCTTTTGGGTGAAGGTGGATTTGGCTGTGTTTATAAAGGAGTTCTTGTGGATGGAAGAGAAGTTGCTGTCAAACAGTTAAAGGCTGGTGGCGGACAAGGAGAGCGTGAATTTAGAGCAGAAGTTGAGATAATCAGCAGAATTCACCATAGGCATTTGGTATCTCTTGTGGGTTATTGTATTTCTGAGAATCAAAAGATTCTTGTTTATGATTACGTGCCAAATAATACTCTTCACTATCATCTCCATGGTAAGTCTAATTTTCTGAGTAGTCTTTGCAAACTCTAAAAAGAAGCACATTTTTGCTTTTGGCTTTTTTCCAGCAATTTGGTTTTCCAAACACTCCTAACTTCTGCTTAATTTAAGCAGAAATAAGCTATAAGCTTGAAGCACCTAAGGACCTGCTTTTGGCTTCAACTTCTAGCTTCTAAGTTATTTTTCGTAAATAAATGAAAGTTTCTTGATAGTAAAAGTGCTTCTTTGCTTCTTTTTTCTCTCTGAACACTCAACTGCTTTTTCTTCAGTTTTTCAATTTTTTTTTTCCCAAGAGCAGTAGTGTTTTCAAAAACAAGAAAGGAAAGAATGTTATGAAAAATTATTTTGATTGTTTGGTTGTAAAGGAAATAAACCTGAGAATTTATGTTTCCTTTCTTTAATTTTTCTTTTCCTTATTATTTTCTTTTCATTGTCAAAATTTCTGAACCAGACATATGTGACTGAAAACTAGGAGAGTCATCAAAATTGAAAGCATATATATTTTGAAGTGAGTGGATGCATCCGTACCTTTAGCCTTTAGCTTGGGATCAACGGTCATAATTTTTTGGAATATGTTTACAGGTCAAGGCAAGCCAGTAATGGATTGGGCTAGTCGAGTTAAAGTTGCTGCTGGTGCAGCACGAGGACTAGCATATCTTCATGAAGATTGTAATATTTTCCTTTCAGTTTTTCTTATTCCTCTATATCATATTTAAGAATGTATTTAAAAATTGTGTTTCACTTTATCAGGTCAACCCCGCATCATTCATAGAGATATTAAGTCAACTAACATTCTATTGGATAAAAACTTCGAAGCACTGGTATGCTTATTTCATACTCTATCCAAACACCTCTCTATATATAATACGACATAGTTTGTCGAGCAAAATGTACTTTACTCATTTGCCACTATGGGCAGGTGGCAGATTTTGGGCTTGCAAAGATAGCATTGGAATTGGATTTGCATACCCATGTATCGACCCGTGTAATGGGAACCTTCGGGTAATTTGTTGCATCAACAAGACTTTTATTGAAGAGAATGCAACTTGTTATTAGGAACAGTTTTTAGTTATATTGTGTCTGTAAAGTTATCTGGATGACCTGCAGATACTTGGCTCCAGAGTATGCATCGACTGGTAAACTTACTGAAAAGTCGGATGTTTTTTCATTTGGAGTTGTGCTTTTGGAGCTCATTACTGGTCGTAAGCCTGTCGACTCATCTCAGCCGTTGGGCGATGAGAGTCTTGTTGAATGGGTAAGCTCCATTGCACTTGAGACACAAGTTTGAAATATTACCCATCCAAACCGATTTTAGATGTAGTATTTTCAATCTCATTAGTTGTAATTTTTACAAACTTGTTGGTGCTCGGAGGCAATATTTCAAAAAAAACTTTTTTTTTTTTTTTTTGGGGGGGGGGGGGGGGGGGTTGTAATTTTTGGGGTACAAGTTCAAATTAGTGAATTGTAGGGGGGAGAATTTGAATTTTGTGAACAAATTATGTAAAATGTAATTCTATATATATATGCACATAGTTATTTGTATTCCTTTCTCATTGCAGGCTAGACCATTGCTTGCACAAGCACTTGAGACACAAAACTTTGAAGATCTAGTAGATCATAGGCTGGAGAACAATTTCATCGATCGTGAAATGTTTCGGATGGTTGAAGCTGCTGCAGCTTGTGTTCGTCATTCAGCTTCCAAAAGACCGAAAATGAGCCAGGTAACTTCTCACTAACTAGCTAGCTAATACAGCATTATCAGTTATCAGATACAATAAACTACTATGTGGGTGTTTGCAAATTCTACTGCTTCTAGAGAAGTTAAAGTTGTAAAAAGTTGTAGTAAAAGTGGAGATTGTTTGGAAAAAAGGCAGTTGAGTGTTTGGAAAAAAAGCTTAGAAGACTTGCATTTTTTTACGAAATCTGCTAGAAGTTGAAGCCAGAAGCATACCCCTTGGTACCTCAAACTTCTAGCTTATTTCTGCTTGAATTAAGCAGAAGTTGAGAGTGTTGGAAAACCAAAGTGCTAAAAAAAGCCACCAGCAGAAAAGTAGTGTTTCTTAGAGTTTGCAAACGCTAACCTTTAAAGTGCTGAAAAAAGCACTTAGCACAAAGGTGGTGTTTTTTTTTTCAGTTTGCAAACACTACCTATATACAGTAGATATAAAATAGTATATAATGAAAACAACACTCACATTTGCGAGTACTTGGACTCAGACTCTCAACCTTAAAGATATCGAGATATTCTAAGACAAGTAGTTTGAGACAAATTATTGATGTCTAGTAGTGTCGTCGCATCAACGTTTATAGTATTTGGAGATTATAAATTGTGGGTTTTTTCTTTTTTATTTCTCAGATAGTGAGAGCTTTAGATTCTATGGACGAGTTAGCAGATTTGAGCAATGGAGTTAAACCTGGGCAGAGTGGGATTTTTGATTCAAGGGAACATTCGGCGCAGATAAGAATGTTTCAAAGGATGGCATTTGGAAGTCAAGAATACAGCTCTGATTTCTACAATCATTCTCAAAGTAGCTCAAGGACTAATTGAGAGATTATCAGTTCAGATCTTCTGTTTCAATCAGTGCAGCTGAAATAGGTTTTTTACATAAGTTTTTTAAAACCTTCAGCTTGCGTATTGATACATACTACGGTAACGGAATGCTAGTTTTCGTATAAAATTATTATGAGTTTTGGATGTAAATTTTTTGTGGTTAGAGATAGTGAAATATATGTTGAATATAATATATAGTTTTAATTCTTTGTGTAAGATCCTTAATGTTGCCAATTTACTTTGTAAATGCACTTAATACTATGCAAATTTTCTTTTTTTTTTTTTTTGGTCAATGATGAATTAAAGATAAACAATTTAAAGTTAACAAGATGAAATTAAATGAAAAAAATAAATAAAATAGCTAAAAAGGATGTAAATTGTGGAGGTAAGAAACAAGAGAGGGAAAAAGGATTGGGGAAGTATATTTTAAAAATGTGGGATAAGAGAAACAACTAGATAAAAGGTAACTAATTAATTTAAGGGAAAATTAAATATGGATACTTGATATTTGTCATATTTATATTTAGATCCTCTTAAATACGTTTATTTCATTTAGATCGATTGGTTTATATTAATGTAAAATGTAGGTCTCATGATGTAACCGACACCCAAGATTATTTAGTTTAAATTATATTGTACACATTTAGGTTCTACCACCGATTTAGAAGCGAATGTTGACCAATTTAGGGACTCATATATAAAAATACTGACCAATTTAAGGATCCATATGTAATAAACGCATCTAAATGGACCTAAATATAAATATGACAAACAGACCACATGTAATTTTCCCTTAATTTAATTAATCAACTTAAAAAGAAAAGGAAAATATATAGTGGATGAATTCCTCACAAACGCGATTATGGGAGTACATTACGCACGAACCACGATATATTCGTGATTTTCGATCAAACTGGAAAATGCGACTTTACGTCAAACTGATGAAGAGATTGCAGCCGTCCTGAACACATCTTCTCGAGTTTAAGACTGCAGCTCCAGACTCAAAAAGCTCAACTATCAAGTGTTTTTTCTGTTTGCTTTTGAATAGTAATCAATTCTCAGTGAATAGATTAAGCATGAGTGGCGGAGAAGGAGAGGATCCGCAGAAATTGAAGCGGATTGCGGCGACGGCGTACGATTACGATAACGATTCACGCTGGGCGGGTTACTGGTCAAATGTCCTCATTCCGCCGCACATGGCGTCTCGCAGCGACGTCATTGACCACTTCAAGCGCAAGTTCTACCAGCGTTACATCGTATAGCAATCTTGTTTCCGACTCTGGTTTATTTAGAATTAATTAGATGTGATATTGTTATGCTGCTATTCATGGAAATTGAACTGGTTTCAGATTCCCGTTTTGACTTTGGGGGATTTTGGTTACTTGTGTAGATTGATAAGTATATTGATTTTACTAATATTTTGTGTTTTTCCTATTCAGGATCCTGATCTAATTGTTGAGCCAATGACTACTAGCAGCTCTCAGAAACCAAGAACGTCAACACCGCCACCACAATCTTCAGCATATGATGGTAGTACTCGCCAACGAAGTTCAGGTCTGAAATCCTACATTTCATAATTGACATAGGAATGAAATGAATATTTCTCTTTAATATGGCAATTGTTTCCTTAGGAACTACTAATTCTTTGCTTTGGAACTTTGGGAATTCATCTTGTAGGGACATCTAGCAGAACATCAGGAGCATCTACAAATCCACCTCCTAATTCGACATCTTTGAGTTGGGATCGACAAACAATTCAGTTTTCTGTCAATGCTTGGGTAATTTAATTTTCATTGGGACATTAAACCAACTTCTGCTGCTTTTCGGTGGTGTTTGGAGCTAATTATGAGATTAGTTTTTTGAAGGACATTTTGTGATTATTTATTTTGTTCCTGGCAGGTCTTTGCAGTGGCAGTTCTTGCAATATTTCCACTTGTGCCAAAGAATCTCTCCAATAGGGCGTACAGACTTTCCTTATTGGGAACTGGATGTTCCTCTTTGTATTCGATGTATTCCCTATATGGGGTAATGCTCTAAACTGTATATTATTTCATAAATTTTTCTTGTGCACCATTTATGTTCGTCTTGTTAATAAAGCTAATCCTTGTTTGCAGATACCTAGAGCAATGAACTTGCAGGCTTTGCAAGTGTGGTTCCAGTCTGTGATAGTTACAAAAGATTTTATCTACTCCATTTACTGTCTTACTTTCGTTTCTTCAAATCTGTGCCTCAAGTGTAAGTTTTACCATAGTGCTTTCTTAGTTTGTTTGTCTTATTTCTTTTTCATGTGTATCATTTTCGTATTTAATTATTGGCAGTTGCTTTAATGCCCATTTTGTGCCGAGCCCTTGAGCATGTTGCTAAGTTTCTGAGGCGTAACTTTAGCAGATCCACCTTGTACAGGTAAGAAAGCTTGTATTTCGCCTAGTAAATGCTTCACTTAATCTTTTATTGCTACAATTGTCAAGTGGTTAGGCTGCGTGACATGAACCTTGAATAGGATTAGGTTAATTATCATGTTATGCTATTATCTCTTTCTTGATATAGCCCAGCAAATATTTAGCATGCTTTTCCATCTCTCACATGCATTACCTGGTTGAAACAAAAACAAACATTTTAGTGATTTTAGGTGATTCTTCTGGTTCTTGCTTTTCCTGGTAGCTTTGGCAACTTAACAGATGTAATCATTAACTTCCCCCAGAAACCGTGTAAAACGTGCAGTTTTCTACTTTAATGGTGTTCAGTTATATGCACAAAGTCCAGATGGATGAGTGCTGGCTTATGTAATTGATAGACGTAATAGCTTGAATACTTAGAAATACATATGAATATCTAAAAGCCTAATTTTTATTTTGAATCTGTGAATTATGTCCATGAATTTCATAAAAGTAGTAACCTTTCTGCTTGTGATCTTCAAACGACATGATGAACTGTTGGATCTAAGCTATGCACTTCAATCATTGGTACATGTGATACAATTCTTGGTGTTTGTTTATCCTGTGAAAAAGCTCCCATAATGGGGTATTTTGCAAATATTTTCAACTGTCTATGAAAACTTGTTGACAGCCAATAAAATCACACAATTTTGTTGACTTTTACAGGAAATACCTGGAAGAGGCTTGTGTTTGGGTAGAGTCAAATACAACCACTCTTGGCATTCTCTCGTCACAAGCTGAGATTGGACTTGGATTCCTTCTCATCATTTCTCTTGTCTCGTCAGTAACTCTTGCTCGTTTCCCTTAAGCATGATTAATTCATAAACTTTTTTCCAATTCTTAATTATTTTTGTGACATCTCCTGAAGTGACAAATCAAAATCCAGTTAAATTTTAAGATATATTCTTCCTCATTACTATTTGCAGGTGGCAGCGCAATATCATACAAACATTTATGTTCTGGCAGGTATGTGTCATGCTCATTGTAACTTCAATATGATATTTTCATTTTATTTGGTAATTATCGTTGTGGCTATAGTGTGTCTTTGCGAACTCTACTGATTCTGGAAAAGTTAAAGTTGTGAAAGTTTGTACTAAAAATGGGGAGTGTTGGGAAAAAAAAAGTGAGAAGTAAAAACAAAGAGAAAGGTTGATGTTTGGAAAAAAAAAAGCTGAGAAGCACTTTTACAACTCTCCAGAAACTTTGGCTTACTTGCGAAGATAACCTAGAAGCCGAAGCCAAAAGCATGTCCTTAGATGCTTCTAGCTTATTTTTGGCTAAAATAAGTAGATGTTGGTTTTTCAAACACTCTCTAAGTGCTGAAAAAAGCACTTAGGGAGTGTTTGTATATTCTACTGTTTGGAGAAGCTAAAGATGTAAAAAAGTGTAGTAGTAAAAATAGGGAGTGTTTGGAATCACCAAAGAAGTAGCTGGGTGTTTTTTCAAAAGAAGCTAAGAAGCACTTTTACTACTCTCAAGAAACTTCCATTTATTTACGAAAATAACCTAGAAGCTAAAGGCAAAAGTATGTTCTTAGGTGCTTCAAGCTTCTAGCTTATTTCTGCTTAATAGAGTGTGTGGAGAACCAAAGTGCCGAAAAAAAGCCAAAAGCAGAAAAGTTTTTTCTCTTAGAGTTTGCAACCGGTACCTTAGATGCTTCTGCTTAAAATAACCAGAAGTTGTTTTTCCAAACACTCCCAATCTGAAAAAAACACTTAGCACAAAGGTACTTTTATTTAGAGTTTGCAAACACTACCGTACTTATGGATTTTCTTTTTTTCCCCAGCTTCTGAAGCTTATGTACCATGCTCCTGCTACTGGTAGTTACCATCAAAGTGCATGGGCTAATATTGGGCGCAGCGTGGTTCCACTGATCAACCGCTACACCCCTTTTCTGAATGGTCCACTCTCTGCTGTTAAGAAATGGTGGTTAAGGTGAAATCTTGATAGAAGAAGAGAAGGTAGGGAAAAGTAATGGCTAAAAAGCCCATTGTTGACTAAAAGTTGTAATGTTGATTTTGAAAAAACGAATACAAGTTAAGAGTTTAAAGATTTTGACTTAAAGACAACTTCTGATTGATTAGTTTCAACTAATAATCACTTAACATCTCCATTTCAAGTTCAATGCCCGCTTTATTAATTTTGTAGTATGGGAAGGTTCTGATCTATGATGTTTTACATGTTACGGGCTCTTTTTGAGATGTCGTTTGTTTTTTGCGAGAACATATTGTATCATTTTTAGGAGTATGGCATGGCATCTATGGCCCTTTGAACTTCGCAGGTTTAGTGTTTTTCTTTATTATTATTATTATTATTATTATTTGGTTTTCCACCCGATTTTTTCTAAATTTGGGTTCTGCAGAGGTCCAATTGAGAGCGGATCTCTCAACTCAGTTACTCCATGCACAAGTTAGGGTTCGAATTTTAATAGAGTATTTGAGTACAAAATGTTAAATAATTTGGATTGTTCGGTGTATATATAGATTCAAGATCGGGTTCATACAAAAATTTGGACAAGGAACATAACCATAAGGATGCTTGTAATTTTAATTAAAGTCTTAGAGTAAAAATATTTTGTAGAAATAAAATATTGTAGATCATATTTTAACTTATGCACCTTTTTACTGCATAATAAAAAATGACCACAAAGAATTGCACAAAATAATTTAAATTTAAATATAAATACCTTAATGATATTCATTATAAGGTTCTTCCTGGAAAAGCAATTAAAAAAATTGCACAAAATTCCCGCACTTGAAAGTCAGCTCACTTTGGCGTCGGTTCTTTTCTTTTCATGGCGGAGATCTGAAAATATTTGCAAAACTGAACTAAAAATCTATATACCTTCATCGAGAATCTTCTAATGGCGGTGCCGGTGGTGCGATTCCCGATCTTCGCGCTGGTGAGAATCATCGGTGTTGCAGTTTCAGCCCTGGTATTGATATGGACTATGCATTACAGAGGCGGCATGGCTCTCGTATCCGATAACAAAAGTCTCATCTTCAACGTAAATTTTTTGTCATCCTTTTTCTTTTTGAACAAATTCTGGAATCCTGATTTTCGGTTGGCTAATTGAATTTTGAATTGAGATGAGTTTATTTAATTTTTATGCATTTTTTCAGGTGCATCCTGTATTAATGTTAATTGGCCTCGTGGTTCTGAGTGGCGAAGGTATGAGTTTTATATATGCCGCAAATGAGCTCCTCTGATTGACTAGATACGATATATGAATGAATGCATAATTGCTAAATTGAAATTAGGGAGTTTACTTGTTTTTCCGGATCTCCATAGCCATAGGAAACTAGAAAGAGAAGAAGCTGTTGATAGCCACCTAATGAATTGGATTCAAGTAGACTGCAGTTAACTCTAGTTTGTAATATGGTGTCTCTGCATCGGATTCATTTCAAATTTGTCTGTTGAACTGCGCTTTGTATCTGGTGGATGCCGAAATTACTCTTGTTGACTTGGAAACTTAATTGCATATCATATCGAACTATTTCACTGTAGCCATAAGTCGCTGGTAGGATCAAGAAATGGTTTCATGGTGAAGAGAATAGATTTTGGGGACTCCTCTTTGGGTTCTGTTTAGGAGCTAACTCTCTACTAGAGGGAATTGCATTGGCTCTATAAATGATAAAGAATCACTACCATAAACTTTGGACAGTTCTGCATTTTGTTGTTACTAATGAAATGAATGAACTTGATCTTGCATTGTATTATTATGTTTTGTTTGGATTTGAACCAGACTTTACACACATTTTACTTTGATTTTTGTTATTGGATGTTATGTTTTGAGTCCTTGGCATTGATTTCTGCAGCTATGTTAGCATACAAGACTGTGTCAGGAACGAAAGAGTTCAAAAAATTGGTCCATCTTTCCCTGCAATGCGTGGCGTTCATTTTGAGCGCTATTGGACTATGGGCTGTTTGGAAGAATCACATTGACAGAGGCAAGGATAATTTCTACAGCCTCCACTCATGGCTTGGACTTGCCTGCCTTTTCTTGTTTGCAATTCAGGTATTTGTTTTGAACTTCAACATCTTTGCTCTTAAGGGCGAATTGCATTTGGGTATCTTGAAGTTTGTTGTATTCACAAATTAATCCTCTTAGTTTGAGAAATTACCATATAGTCCCTGAGGTTTTCATAAATGTATAATTATCCAAAAATACTCTCACTTAGGTTTCAGCTGGGGTTATTTTCAGAAAATTTAACATTTATTGAAATCTGAGGGACTATATAGCAATTTCTCAAACTAAAAAGATCAATTTATTAATACACCAAACTTCGATGTAGTCGGATGTAATTCGCCCGACCTCTTAACTAGAAATACTAAACCTTTGCATTTGCATATCTCCATTTGAAGAAAACTCTATATTTTCTTCTTGGATTTCTCAGACTATTTATTATTGAAGAATTATAATTTGAAGAGGCTATAAATGTACTGGTGTCCATGCATTTTCACATTTTCTTTTCTATTTATTTTCATAATCGTAGACTTTCATCTTCTTTTAACTTATTTTGCTTCACTTATCATAAATTTAATAAATAAACTAAAAATAGTAAAAAATATAGATACATATAGAAAATTTTATAAATATTTATAATTTATACTATCAAAATTGAAATACGTAATTATATTACAGTAGTGTTTCCAAACTGTTAAAAGAAGCACTTTTGTGCTTTCTGCTTCTTTTCAGCACTTAGGAGGTGTTTGGAAAACTAACTTCTGCTTATTTTAAGCAGAAATAAGATAGAAGCTGGAGTGCTGGACAGGACCAACTTTTAGCTTCAGTTTCGAGCTTCTAGGCTATTGTCAAAAATAAATGGAAGTCTGTTTCGAGTAGAAAAGTGCTTCTCAACTTCTTCTTTTCCGCACACTCAACTACCTCTTTTTAAAAACTTTTTTTTTCCGAACACTCCTCTCTATGACTACTCAAAACTTTTTACAACTTCAACTTCTACTTTAGTTTCTCCAAAAGCAGAAGCTCCTGATTTCTAATCTTAAAAAGTTTCTAATGCAGTGGGGTTTTGGATTTGTAATGTTTTGGTATCCCGGTCGGTCAAGAAACGCTCGATCTAGCTTGTTGCCATGGCACGTGTATTTTGGCATTTATATATATGCTCTATCTGTTGCTACCTGCGCCACTGGTTTCTTAGAGAAAGCCACATTCCTTCAAGTACATCAGATAATAACGCGATATTCAAGGGAAGCAATGCTGATGAATTTTATGGGTATGTTGATTGTTATGTTGGGTGGTTTTGTTGTTCTTGCTGTTCTTTCCCCTATAAATGGAAAAGGTGAAATTCTCAGAGGAATAGTAGAATAGGTACAATTTGAAACTTTCATAGAATAGAAATTTCTTTTTCTTTTACTCTGAGATTGGAAAGGATGAACATTTGTTGGAATGCAAACACAATTATAGAGAGAAACAAGCTGGGATTCAGCAATTTTTTTAATCTGGGCTGATTTAAGACTCAAGTCCTGCTAAGGTTTATGGTGTACGGACACGAGACAAAACATGCTAATAAGTTATTTGTCAAATTTTTAGGACACGGCATGTCTCGAACACATCATTATCTATTTGAAGTGTCCAACAATGTCGGTGTCAATTTTGTGTTTAATGTGTTGAATTTATTTTAAGTTAATTTAATTTGTGAACACACATTAGACTCTATATTAGAAGTACCGTGTTTTGACACGATTAACGAGACTAAAACTTTAGGGGTATTTGTAATTATCCCAAAACTTTATAACGTGTAAAAATCTAACATAGGAGTGTCAATGAAGTCATATATTCATACAATGTGTTATATCCGTTCAATTTGGATAATTACTTTCGGTATTCGTTGTCGCTGTCTAACAAATGTTTTTCATTAGGATTTTACAATAACGAATGCAGTAAACGAAATTATTAAATACTTTAATTTATTTTTTGCATTATCTAGTCTCCCATGAACCAGCCAAAGATATATATTAACTCCTTGAAGTTGGTCAAATACTCATCAACCTTTTAAAAATTACAAGTACCTCCTCCACATTTTTGCCCTCTAATAACTTGACCCTTACGATTTTAAAACTTTCCATGTACTTGGAATATTATAATTAAAGCAGCAACGCTAGACCTTCAGGACATAAAAAATAGAACAATATCAACATGAATTTATAGATACAAAATCAGAATTATTTCACTATCCACACATCGGAAAAACCTCAAAACACACTAATGACTGCATTCCGAAAGCTGCTCGGAGAGGCGGGATACATTCGCACTCTACACAGAGTCAGGGGTCAGCTCAAAATTTGAAAAAATAACTTTGAATCGAGACATATATTCGTTATTCCAACAAGGAGATGAAATATATATAATGTTCAAGCAAATTGCAGTTTCATCTCTCTATATCCATACGTGTTCTCTGCGATATTCTCGGACAATTACAGGAACACTCGTAGGCGGTATCTGAAAACATCACATAAAACATTAATTAAAGAAAAAGCAAATGAATCATTAAATAGTAATATGAATTACCAACTTACCATGCCATAGTCTGTTATGATCATAGATACATAATCTGAAGGAGTTGTATCGTATCTAAAGGAAAACAAAATTGAAAATTCAGCCTTCATAATAACAATTAGCTGCATAATCTAAAGGGAAAATTACATGTACTATCCCTGAGGTTCGCCTCTGTTTTCAGAAATAACTAAAAAGTCCTTGATATTTCACTTTGTTACAGAAAAGATAGAATAAATTGTGCAAAGCCTATTTCGCCCTGACGGTTTTTCTTGATGAAAATGAAAAAACATAAAAAAAATAATAGATTTATAGAATGTCTGCAAAAATAACAATAACGATCCCTCAGCTTTTCACAGAACAATCCCTAGGACATTTTGGTATTCAAAAACTGACATTAGGAAAAGGGTGTATTTTTGGAAGAAAAATAACAATTGACAGAATAGTAACGGAACCCTCACGGATGTTAATTTTTTTTGTAATAAAGAGAAATGTCTGGGAGTTTTTCGTAATTTCTGAAAACAGAGGGACTAAATTGTAATTAGGTAAACCTTAGGGGTAGTATATGTACTTCGTCCTAATCCGAAACCAAAAAGTGAAGAATAAAATCACACTTACATCAGGTTCAATGGTCGCAGGGTCTCAGTATTGGCCCAACCATCTAAAGAATTAATCTCCTTCCTACCAGAAACAGTTGAAACTGCATCGGGATCACCTGCAATTCAAATATATGACAGCATAACTACAATTCACAACCAAAAAAGTTTCTGCCGTCTACCAAAACAATCAGATTAACAAAAAGTTAACTTTCTCATACCGAGTTCGTTAAAGCAAATAGAATCGAGTTGAACTCGTTCGTGAAACTTGTAAGCTTCACAGCAAATCAAGACAGGGACATGAAACTGATGAGCAACCATTGCAACACAAGCCGTTCCGACTCTCGAGTAAACGGTTCCATTTGACAAAACCGATGATGCTCCCAAAAACACTCTCGTCACTTCATGCATGATGTAAGAAACAGCATTCACATGAGTATATGTACAGCTAATACCTTTTCCCACAAGCCTACGAAGCAACATTTTGCCTTCCAATTTGGGACGAGAGTCAACTATCACAACCCTGAACTTCTTTCCAAGCTCATGTGCATGCAAAAATAACATCTCAACAGCAGATGAACATGCATGTGTGAGAAGAACATCACCATCCCTAATTTTGGTCACCGCATGTTTTACAATAACCTTATCAGCTAGAATTATCTTGTCGTTTATGAAACGGTCGATATCAGATGTCAGACTGGTTTTTGCCTCTGATTCAGATAGGTTTAAGGATAAGTTGGTGATACAGGTTTTGAGGAATCTAATTGCGTTTCCCATGCTGATCGAAAGTGGTCTGCATTCAATAAGGAAAGAGACGTAACCATTTACTTTTGTTGTCAAGTCCCTTATAAGGGCTTTTTCTGGTGGTGTGGAGTAATCCTTGATTGATTTTTGGAATGCTTGAAGCATAGCTATGCAACGAGCATTGCCACCAGATATATCACCAGCTAGATATCGTAGCCCAACCTGACAAGCATAAAGTGAGTATTTAGCATAAATTGCATCAAGAATGAAAAATAATTTGGAATTGTTTTATTTTAGTGCTTTTTGCTCCTTTTTCTCAGTACTTTGGGAGTGTTTGGAAAACCAACTTCTGCTTATTTTAAGTGGAGATAAGCTAGAATCTAGAAGCACCCAACGATCAACTTTTAGCTTCAACTTCTAGCTTAAAAGTGCTTCTCAACTTTAGAGAATTTTACAAAATAAACTTCTACTTTAGCTTCTCCAGAAGCAGTAAAGTTTGCAAACAACACCCATTAAGGTAGTGTTTGCAAACTCTAACAAGAAGCACTTTTTTGCTTTTGGCTTTTTTCAGCACCTTGGTTTTCCAAACACTCCCAACTTCTACTTAAATTAAGCAGAAATGAGATAGAAGCTTGAAGCACCACATGACACGCTTTTGGCTTCAAATTCTAGCTTCTAAGTTATTTTCGTAAGTATATGGAAGTTTCTTGAGAGTAGTAAAAGTGTTTGGTTAGCTTTTTATCCAAACAAACCTCAATTCTACTATTATAATTTTGTACAACTTTAACTTCTAATTTAGCTTCTCCGGAAGCAGTAGAGTTGGGAAACACCCACCAAGTCTGGACAAGATTAAAATGTTCAGACTCAGGAGTACCTTGTAGACAGCAGGATGAACTGGATCAAGAGAGAAGAACTTTGATTCAAGCTCAGGTAACCTTGTTCCATGTTCATACTGAGGTAGATGTCTAAAGAGTTCAACTCTGTTCCTGGCTTCTGTTTGTTTCACTACCGATCGCTTCTTTGCCTTCTCAACTCTGTTTTCATCATCAAATTGCATTCGAGGATGAGGAGCATCTTTCTTCCTATCTTTATCAGTTTGACGAATATCACCACATCTTTTCTCAGATGGGGCAATTGAGGAGGTGTCTTTTCTTTGTGGGCCTGGCTTGGAGGACTTCCCTGCATTGGTAGAATTTGCTCCAGCAGCAACAGTAGAAGGCTTACTTCCTTCACCTAGAAAGATGCAATTTGCAGAAAGGAATGTAAGAACACAATGAAATGCCTTTTTTAACTGAAACCAGAAACTTTGAGCTACCATTTACAACTAATTTAACCAATAAACTAAAGAGGACCATCCGCACCTGATAAATCATATATTATTAGTTAAATTGAATATCAACTCATTGCTTCGTGCATCTAAGTTTTCTATAGAATGCTGGAAGCAAGGAAAAGATCCTCGTAATATGATGAATTAATCATAAAGATCAGCCATTTTTCCCCTTGCAGTAGATCATAAACTCAAGCACAATCTATCGTCACAGTTCTTTGAATGGATATATCATATATGACCAATTTTGGCATATGAAATACATGTTCGACCTTACAGATCGGAAATCGCCACCTATTAACAAACGATATCGACAATGCTACAGCTAAGGTCTCTGAATTCATAATTAAGATCACATGACATCTACCACGAACACGATAAATACTATCTAAAACGAATAATTAAAAACGAGTGAATATATCAAGGAAAAACAAGATATGTTAGCTCGAGATTTACACCTTTGGTAGCAGCTTTGGCGGCTCGCTGTGCTTCTTGAATCGCACGCCGCTCTGCTTTTGTCGTCTTCTCCTTTAATGGCTTTTCGCCAGCTCCCTTCTTCTCCTTCGAAGGCTTTTCCGGATTCTCGCCAGCTGCTTTTTTCTCTTTCTTCACTTCCACATTTGCCCTTCCATCTGTTTCACAGTTATAACAGAAAACCAAATGTGGCACAAATCTCAATCAAAGAAAGAAATGAATCAGAAACCACAAAAATATTAAAGAGAGAAGCTAAAACCAACCTTTTACAGCATGAGGCAAGTTCCCAACATTGTTCTGCTTTGCCACCGCCATCTCAAGCCCGCCAGTTGGCAAAGATGTAGCAAATTTTCCAGAATTGCCCCTACGGAGCCCATACTTAGGGGAGAGTGGATCCTCGGAAAACTCCGTGGTAGCTGAAGGGGATAAAAACTCAGAAGGATTATAGCTACCAACCGGAATAGACGAATCAGCAGCGCGGAGTGGGGACAGTGGCGGTGCATGGTTGAATTGGCGAGAGAGGTCGGTGGATAGGTGGCGCGGCGGTGGGATCATAACAGGAGACAACGAGTTGCCGGAGGGAGAGATGTTGGAGACCGGCGGCGACGAGGATATCGGCTCCGCGGGAACTGAATTGGCGCGGTCGGGCGGTCCGGCCGGAGCGAAGAATCCGACGTGCCGGACCTTCGGATCGCTGACAGTGCGGGGTGCACGGCGGGGTTCCATTAGTCCGGGGCGGTGGACTAGGGTTTGGATGCGAAGGGGAATTGGGGTTTTCTGTTATTTTTATTAATTATTATTATTATATTTTCTTTTGTTTGTTTGAAAGAGGGAAAAGGGTTTGAGAGATAGGACGCAGAGAATTATGGTGGGGGAGAGTTGCAGGTTAAAAAAAAGGCTCTGCAGACTGCAGCTGAGTAAGTAGTGTGATCAGAATTGAGAACTTTGATGGTGATAGAGGTCAATTTTCCGTTAACTAAATAGTAGAAAAATAATAGTGATCAAGGAATCAAGTTTCTTTCTCACAAGTAAAGTAACTTAATATTCTTTTATTCTTTATTAGTTAATTTTTTGTTATAATTCACTATTAGTTTAAAGTATCTATATACTTTAAATTAAATGTATTATTCATATTACAATTAATAATGATTTTTGTAATAATTCATTATTAATTAAAAGTATCGATATAATTTGTTGATTGTAATACAAAAATATCTATTAAAAAAAAATTGAACTCGGACATGAAGTTTCATTTTAATCCAGTATGGGTCCTTATTATGCACTATGAGATTCAAATTTTATCACATTTTGAATATAATTTTTTTTCCAAATAATGCAATATGATTTATCTAATAATGTACAAGACCGACATCAAATTCATTCATATTAAAAATATTCAACGTGAACCCATCCAACTAACTATCAACCAAATGCAAATATCTAAATAAAGATAGCAAGTTCAAGAAACGAACTCAAGTACAACAATGATCACAGCAAAAGTGCAAAACAGTCTGCTTTGATCCTTTTGAGCAAAAGCCAAAATATGTTCAGATATTGATCACATGGTTTGTTCTAGGAAGAAAGACACAGTTTTAGCAAATAATAATACAATGTCTGTAAATTAAAGTCCTAAAAAGGAGCTGAATGCTTCACATGAAACTGGGGCAAGGTGGTCCCTTCGACAGCCCGAGACGCACTTCCATTCCATGATGCATGTCGACTGGGCGGAATGATTCGGAATCCCTAGGATCTGAGAAGGCAATTTTAAAATGTTACAAAAGGAGTGAGAATCTAGAGAGTTCTAAACCATTTCTTAGCAGTTTTTGATGAAAGCTTTACAAGATTGTGGTTGGCAAACAGGTTACAGATCCGCATGTTAAATACATTTTGCATATAGGTAGTGTTTGCAAACTCTAAACATAAAACTTCTGTGCTTCTTTTTAAGCACTTTGGGAGTGTTTGGAAAACCAGCTTCTGCTTATTTTAAGCAGAAAGAAACTAGAATATAGACGCATCTAATGACATGTTTTTGCTGACATGTTTTTCACTTCAACTTCTAGCAGTAGGTTATTTTCGGAAATAAATGGAAGTTTCTTGAGAGTCGTAAAGTGCTTCTTAGCATTCTTTTTCCAAGCACTCCCAACTTTTTACAAATTTTGCTTCTACTTTAGATTCTCCAAAAATAGTAGTGTTTGCAAACACTCACATAGTTGAATGGTCTAACGACTCCCTAACCTAGGTTGGGGTGAATACTCAGCAGTCTGATTCCTAGCTCCGACAATTAATAGGATAAAGATAAATTTAATACTTCATTACCATTGAGATAGTCTTCGAAACCAAAACCTTCCAGAGTTCCAGTGAAGGCTTCCAAACCTACGAATGAAGATGGTATAGCTCCAGGAGGCCGTTGAAATCTGGAAAGCAGAAGATGCTTCAATTGTAAGTAATTATGGAGAACTCAAAAGATTTATATAATTGCCATTTATCAAGTATTACTCACTGAAATTCTAGAAAAAGGGAAAGAATATAAGGATTATATCACCCCAGACCTCAATAACATAGAGATCAATTGTATTAGAAGCAAACACAATAATCCTATACCATTTAAAAAAAATATCCCAGCATTAACACAAAAAAGTTCAATCAATATCACTTTATGAAAAAGGTTAACTCCTCAAGGACTCATAGATACTACCAAGCAGAAGGGTACTAACTAGGGTGAAATCGTCAGAAAAAGATTACGTAGCATATTTATCCAAAGATTCAACTCCCAAGATCCCCATGATCTAGCCAGATCAAAAGGATTACCACAAAATATAACAACAGAGCTCTACCTTGTCATCCTAAAGACTGAACCACATATTATGCTCATTTTCGGGTTCTTCTGTTGGAGACCATCAACTGAAAATAATCTCTATGATTTTAATGACACTAACCACAAGATAACAAGCATTAGTATTGAATAATAACTGGTACATTTGCACTCTTCAGAATTTTGTGACAGCATTAAACAGAAAATCACTTCAGCGCATCAGACAAAATCTTCTAACCAGTTATCTATCAAAATACCATAATGAGAACATGAGCAATTTAAGATGTTTGCACCTGGACCAGCCAAAAGAAAAATCCACACTACTCAGTAAACCTTTTTATTTTTATATGCTAAAGACATACAAATTCCTAACAGGTATCAAGCTAGAATAAAGTTTATACTTTGAAAAGGAAAAAAGTGAACAGAAGCATCACAGCTGATGCCTCTTTTCATGAATAATACTACGTCTTATGCACTTAGTACAAATAACAAGCAGCTCCTTTAATAGAAGAAATAAAGTTGATATTAATTTTGCCACATCAGCTCGAAGACAATTGATGCGAAATGTTAAATGATTATACTCCTAACTTATCATAGTTATGCAGAACTTGAAGCTTCTGCAAAAATGAAATAACGCCAATTAAGACCTACATCCAGACCAAATGAGTTATTGATCTTGATTCCACAAAGTTGTGATTGGGCCTCAGCATATATTTGGAGCTTTGGAAAAGAACACAAAAGCAAAAGTAAGTTTCGCTCATAATAATTCCGAACACCAAACTTGCAGCCTCATTTCTTTCAATTCATACTTGCGATGCTCAATTTCCATCAGCATACATGATTAAAGTCACAAATTTTCTCAATAAGCAATAAATCAGCTTACTTCTTCAGCGTCCAAATACACAATTATGAAAAGTTTTCACGTCATAAAAACCATAAGATCAGCAATTTAACACGCTGAAGCTTTCAAACAGTTGAAGGAAACATCCTGATTAACCAAATGCAAGCACATTCAGAAAATAAACCCTATTTCACAACAACAAAAGCCTAGCTCCCACAGTTCACTACACCAAGAGTAATAAACAATATCAAGCATAGTAACTGTACAAAGAGAAATAAAAGAGCTACGAGAGCACAAACTTGGAGAGAATCTGGCGATCGAGCTCCATCTTCATCGGAAACGCAGCTCCGTAAGTATTCGCCAGGATTTTCTTCTTCATCTCTTCTTGCCTCACCTTCGCCTGCTCATCAATAATCGAAAAATAAATTCAGACACACAATTAAACAAACAACAAAAGGAGAAAGCAGAAAAAATCTGGAAAAAAAGAAAAAAAGGAAATTACAGAGCGATAAGCAGATTCAAGCGGATGAGGTTCAATAATATCACTCTTCACGCCATGAATTCCGTATCGGAGACGATCATCGTGCCTTTCGAACGGTATCATCTTCTGCGAATCCATTTTCGATTACTTTTTGTTGGGGAAGAATTGAGAAAAGGGAGAGTGAAGGAAGAACAGCTGAATATATATTAACTAAAATATAAAATCTCTGAGAAATCTTTTTGCACAAGAAAAAATAAAATGATTGAACTGAATGTGGGCTTTCTTAATGGCCCAGTAGAAATATGGTTTCGAATTGAGCCATGATATGCTAACACATAACTTTATACATGGGCCGTAACTCGGCCCAATAAATTAATCCTATATTTTTAAATTTTAATAATAAATAACATAGTACCGAACTATTAATTTAAAAAAAATTATTTTAAAATTTCTTTCTAAAGCTGAAACTATTATTATTAAATTAAGGATGTTTGCCGCAGACAGATCCACACTGGACACTGGAGATGGGCACTTATTCCTTGTCAGAAATTAAATTTGAAACAATATAAATCATAATATCTAGATCCAGAATAGAGAAAATTGTATTAATTCAAGTGTACTTTTTTTTCTGTGTAGGTCTAACTCTTGCCTTCTTCATGTCTTGTCATTTTCTGTACCCAAAAAAATGTAATAATGGACCTTTACAATATAGTTATTCGTAGGATAAATCACGACAAAGAAAATTAGTATTATTGATGATAATCAAGTTGTCAGTAATATTGATTTTTTTTTGGTAGAAAATGCACGTATATATATTTATATTTTGTCAGTAATATTGATGTGTATCCAGTGCTTACTCCCGACTCGTTAATTAAAATATGTTGATGTAACTCAGACCTGTAATTGACTTTATATCATTTAATCCAGAACAACAAGGGCAAAACCGCAAAAGCATATTATAAGCTAAACTTCTAAAATTGGGAGAAGTAAGAGTTGGGAGTCCGGGGTGTTTTAGAGAAAAACATATAATTAAAAACACTTAAAATTGATAGAAAAAAGAACCTAAAAGTTGGAAGAAATTAAAGAGACCTCTTGAGGTGCTTGTAGCTTATTTTACGTAGAATTTGTAAAACAAAATTTATAAGAGTCGTCCCGTAACTTTAGTTTGTTAATTTTCGGGTTTAGGGTTTTTCGTTGTTTTTTTTTCTTAGTTTTTCATCTAGTTTTGTTCCTGCTTGAAGTACTGTAGAGTCCCAATTTGGGGTGACTTTTTTAATCCAGTTGTGTAAGACATCGTTGACGATTTTTCATATGAATTTCAGTAGAGATGAATAAATTCCAGTTAAAATAAGACAAAAATTACAAATAATTCAAAATTAAGGGGACAAAATTAAAAAAACGATAAAGGGCTGGCTTGAAACCCAAAGATACCAAGATTAAGGAACGAAACTTGCAATTTTACCAAACAAGCTAAGGTTAACTAATACAAGCTCGGCTCTTTATATAAACTTTTTCTTAAGCTAAAATTATAATATCACTTTTTTTAAAAGTTTCCAAACATTTCAAACTAAATTAGGTTCAATTTAAATAAACAACAAAATTGCAAATTTCGTTCCTAAATTTACTATTTTCGAACTTTTAATTAGTTCTGTCTAATTTTTCTTTTCAAAATTCATCCTGTAATTTTTTATGCTGTGCAATTTTAGTCTGAAACTCAGTTGGAAAAATCTAAAAGTTGTCGATTTGATGCAGGTTATGATAAGGTGTCTCAATGACGAGTTTTGAGTTAATTTTTCTGACTAGTTTCCAGCAAAAGTCGGACTAAAACTGCACAAAATGAAAAATTATAGAACGAATTTTGAAATACAGGACCAAAGTTCAAAAATGATAAACTTACCTGGCCAAATTTGCAATTTTACCTAATTAAATAATTAAACAGATGGAATAACTTTTCAAGTTGAAAAAATAAAACAAAAGTTAGAAAATCTTGAAATATTTCATCCATGAATATAATCATTCTTCCAGCTGGTTTCATGCAGTGTGTGTACTGTGTGCAAAAAAAAAAAAAAAAAAAAATTAAAGCACAGGCTGCTGTTTTTCTTTTTCCTTTCATCTCCTTCCTTAAAATTGACAGAAGATCAGTACTCACGTACAAACAGTAGATTTTCTGGTACATATATACTGATCTGAGATATCATCTCCTCCAGGTCCAGCCATTACTACTGAATTACTAGCTAGTTACTCATCATGATGTGTATGTTAGAAATTGATAAATTAAACCAAATATAATTATAGCTAGGTCAAAGCATTAACCTTTTTGATTGAATTTTGACATAAGGCTCCATGTTGATGTACTATTAACTAATGACGCAATCATTCTATTCTACGTTGTACCAAGCTAAAAAATATACAAATCAACAAAGTGTCATTCATTTCTAGTCAAGAATTTAACAACTCTTATCTCTACTTGTATAGCTTTCTGATTCAAAGTATGTTTTCTAATGTATATAGGCTTCTGATGATCAAGTACACACACAGAGTATTGCTATATTTCAACCTTATAATTCATTCCAGTACTTCTTAATGTAATAAAAAAGATCGATCAGTTAATTAATTGAGATCTAGGTCAAGCCCCCACATAGCCTAGGCAAACATATATAATTATAATTTAAGTAGTAGTTACCACGTCATATCAAGATAATAATATTGAACTGGAATTTTTAACTAGATAGAAAAATAATTATCCTATCACGTGACAAAAGTGCTCATTTATAAGACTAAATCATTCTTTGAAAAAAAGAAAAAAAAAACGGAGTAAATCTGTTTACAATTTAATAATTCATCCCGTACTCAATTTAGACCTCATCAATTATTTAAATGTATTTAATCTCAGTTTAATCAATATTTCTCACATTTTCATTAATTAATATATAATTTAAGAGTTTAATCCATCCCCTTACTCCAAAATAACAACTTCAACCAAAACAAATTACAGATCTCTATATAACGATCGACCCATCAAAATATTATATTCAAATATAACAAAAGAGAAAGGGTTAATTATATAATGTTCCCTCTCTATCATCCTTTTTTTTTTTTTGCAAGAATTTTCCCATAATCTTGATATTCTTTGATTTTAATTTCGTTATTATTTATCGTTTTTAAAATTTCATATCCTAGTAATTTCAATTTCTTGCAATTTTTGTCCTATTTTAGTAGGAATTCGCTCGAAAAATCACTAACATCACCAATGACACTCAATTAAAACCATTGGATTATTCTCATTATCTATGTCAAGATTTCACCATCTTTAACGTCTAATTTTCACCATCTTTAATTACTTATTTTATACTAATCCCACTATGAAAGTTTAGATTATTTAATTTGAAAATTTATTATTTTCAATTGACGTGAGAATCTTAATTATCTAAACAATTAATGAGAAAATTTTCGATGATTGTGATTAAGTTTCTTAAGGGTGATATTGGTAATTTTTCCGACTAATTTCCAGCATGAATTGGGGGTGGTGGCCAATATAGGACAGAAATTATAGAAACTGAAAGTTATAGGATAAATTAGTCCAAAAAAAACCAATAAATAACGGATTGAAACCCGAAAATGTCGACGGAAATTAAAAAAATTTACAATTGAGCCCTTTTCTCGTATACACATCGATGACATTGACATTCATATGAGAAGGACTTCAAAATCCATCTTCTTACAAGCAGCTTAGCTTTCAGCTCTTTAGGATCGGACCAGTACTCTTGACCTAGGAAGACGACAACTTGGTACGTATTAGTTTCAATTGTTAAGTCCCTCTCCAACTTATTACTTAATTACACATTTTTTTCCCTCTTAACTGAATTCTTTATTTATGCTTTTGATGCTTACAAAAGAAAAAAAAAAGGTTTGCAAATTTAATTATCTCAATTGCATAAAATTCATACTATTTTTGACCAAGTGAAGAACCTAGATATCGAGTCCGCCAGGGTCAGTATTAACTATTACCTGTCAGATTTTACCCTACGACCATGGGATATACATAAGAAGTTAAGACTCTTTTTTTTTTTTTTTTTGGTAAATTAGAAGTTAAGACTCATGAAAAGTTGAAAACATACACAGCACAATATTTAAATTAAATCCCGACAAAATTATATCACATTCTTTGAATTTTCCAGGATTACTCATGACGAAGAAAGAACATTTAGGTAGCAGAAAAAACTTACATTTTCAGGTGAACAACATTAATAATAATATCCCCAACTGCAGACTCCAATTGTCTTCCTAGTTGTCGTTTGAATTGCTGTAGATCACAAAAAAATATATAAAAAAGATTAAATAAAAATTTAATCAAACATATATATATGAATGAATTATCTTCCTTTTTTTTTTTTTTACCTATTCATGAACTTGTGCTGATCGAAAATTGCAGAAATGTTGGAATATGAGTTGAAGCTACTAATATCCCAATTTTCACTAGGAAAAGAGGTGCTGTAATTTGGCTGAAACCCTAAAAATGAGGGATTTTTAATCCTCCTTTTGATCAAAATATTCGTTCCTTGAATTAGGTCTTGATGATGATCATCACCAGCTGAGGCGGCTTCAGCTTCTTCATAATTCGCTTCAAAAAAGTGATTATTATGCAAATACTGAATTGGGCTGTTATTTTCGGGCCTCGGGCCCAGTCCAAAGCCCGTATGATTTATAGCCTCGTTTATCTTCTTCATACACATTTTCTCTCTCGTTCTCTCTCTAGCTCTGGCCCGCGCCCGAACCCTTGATTCTTTGGCGAGATTTAATGCAGGAGAAGCTGATGATTTTCTCTTACTACCGTTTTCCTGAGAGCCCACGTCCGGTTCGGAGCATGAAGTACCGGCGTTTTTTTTAGTTTGGACCAGGTCTTTAATGGCTGCCTTCGATTTCGTCAGCAGCCAATCGAGAGTTTTGCTGGGTTTGTCGAAGCCTAGCATTTCCTGAAGATCGAAGAACTTTCTTGCTATGCTGATCGAGAGCCTCACGCGCCGGTCACGTGGCCCTTGAGACGTCTGTATTTTGCTGTGCCGATCTTTCTTCGCCGGCGGTGGCGGGGCTGCGGTGGAAGTATATTCTCCGTTTAGTATTATCCCGGTGCCAACTGGGCCGCAGCCACCAATTTCCTGATTACTGAACAAGGCGGTGGATTCGAGAATCGTCGGAGCATTGGAAGCGGCTGCGATGGTGGCAGCTAAGTAGTTATTATTATTATTACCGGAAAGCAAATCGTGGTGGTGGTGGAGCAAGAATTCGCCACCGTTGAGGTGGTGGAGAGAGGGATGAGAAACCAGGTATGCGTTCACGTTTTTGCCATACATTTTTTGTTTCTTTTTTTTGGGTTTCAACTAGAATTAAAACCCTAATTTTTTTCTTTCTATTTTTACATGAATTGTGTGAGAAAATAAAATAGAGAAATGTATGGAAACCCTTATGGAAGGAAGATGTTGGAAAATTTAAGCAGTTTTTGAGTTGTGCAAAATGATGAAAAACAGAGAAAAAGGCTTTTCGAGAGGTCAATACCTATTACAGGCCATTTACTGAAGACATAAAAAAGTTGTCTTTTTCTTTATTTACATATAGAAAATTAATATGACTTTGCCTGAGAAAGAGTGAAGGCTATAGCATTATAGGATGGAGAATGGAGGACGAAGATATGATGAATTGGGGAAGCTCAGGTTTGCAGTACTTACATGGGATTAATTAAGTGATCACTTCGACTCTAAAGCTCATTTATGTAGATCGAGCAGGATTGGACCATTAAGGTATAAAGTTCTCCTTATTAATTACAGTTGCATTTCCGAAACCTTTGGTTAAACTAGCATTGTTACGTGTCAAACCGCTAATTAAGCTATATATATAAAAAATTAGCTAACATTAATTTCAAATGTAAACATGTTATAGTTCTACTAAACAGTGTCTAGCTAGCTCCCACTTAATCAACAGTAATTGGGGTGCATAATAATTAATGACTTGTTTAATCTGTCTTTTAGTGCAAAATTAATGGGGCATTATATATGATAATCTCACATTCGATAATATGATGAATTGGGGAAGCTCAGGTTTGCAGTACTTACATGGGATTAATTAAGTGATCACTTCGACTCTAAAGCTCATTTATGTAGATCGAGCAGGATTGGACCATTAAGGTATAAAGTTCTCCTTATTAATTACAGTTGCATTTCCGAAACCTTTGGTTAAACTAGCATTGTTACGTGTCAAACCGCTAATTAAGCTATATATATAAAAAATTAGCTAACATTAATTTCAAATGTAAACATGTTATAGTTCTACTAAACAGTGTCTAGCTAGCTCCCACTTAATCAACAGTAATTGGGGTGCATAATAATTAATGACTTGTTTAATCTGTCTTTTAGTGCAAAATTAATGGGGCATTATATATGATAATCTCACATTCGATAAAATAATTTAGTTTTGATACCATTTCGCAAACACTAAATTTTATACTATAAATTTTAACTTATACCTTCTATTATAATTGCTAATTCATCCCGACCAAAAAAAAAATGCTAATCATGAGATTTTTTTAATGAGTGTAAACACATGATATGCATGTTTATTATATCAATCTTAAGAACACAAAATGTTGGTTTTTGGTAATGAAAGTATGTACATATACACAATTAAAAATATGAGTTTTGGTTGCATATCAATTAAGATAACTTTAACCAAATATTCCATAAATTATTGAGTAAAAATATATACTAAAATTTTAAGATCAAATTTTGACTAATGCAATATGTATATGTACTTATAAATTTAGCTCGAAATATGGGGGTAATTTAAAATAAAAGTTAGTTATATTGGACCACTATATATTGATGACTATTTATTAAATGCATACGTATGTATTAATTGAAGATCTTTTATACCATAGAATAATAATTATATACAAATTATTGTGAAATTAATATCGCTCAATATAATGTACGTAAGAGAAGAGATGGGACATTTCTATCAGCCTAGCTAGCTATGATGCACAGATACTTCTAAAAATTCTACTCTGTCATGTTTTATCGTTTCGAACACTTAATCAGACACTTAATTCACTAGTGTAAAATATCAAAAGAAATCCGTGTCGTCCTATTCGTATCGTGTCATGTCCGTGTCCGTCTCTGTGTTTCATATATAGTCAGTTAGCTAGCTATATGCTCAGGATAAAATATATTAAGAATTGTAATATATATGATAAGTGGTGCTTGAACCATAATTACATGATTAGAGTTCTTTTAATTAATTAGTAAACATCATAAATACTAAATAGCAATTATGCATGCTAATTATATATGCGTGTGTGTGTGTGTTAATACAATAATAGTATATATTTAAGTACGATTTAATCTTACCCCACAAGAATATAATATAATTTAAAAACCAGCATTTATAAATTTAGGTTTTCCAGGCAGAAGGGGGCCGTGAGCTCTTTATAGGTGTGAAAGACTTTTCCATGTGTGGGAAAATTAAAAGCTGTATTTTACAATCAACAATATATTTAAACTTTTTTTATTTATTTATTTTTTTGGTAGACTCTTAACTATGCTATCAATATCCTAATTCCTACACATCTGCGTTTGTCGATAGCCCTACGCAATCGACAAATCCTACTTCATCTTCTCCTGTGCTGTCTAACGGGGGCCCATTACGTTCGTGTCCTTTTCACCGAGCTTACAAAGTAATTAAACTCATCTTTTCATTCAATTCAATTCATTTTCCAGCTTAAACACAGTATCTTCAATGTACGGATCACACTTAAATTAACTTTAACTTCTCAGTGACTGTTAAATTTTTTTACTTTTTTCATTTGCTGCGAGTTTGGATCTTTCCTTTTAGCATCTTTTGCTTGAATGGTTGGAGCTTCTAGCTAGTTTTCTGCAGATTTGTGGGCAGATTTTCAAAACCCTAGCTAGTTCTTGAAGGCTTGTTTTCGTGCTCTCATTAATCATCACTCCCACATTCCCTTAATTTATCTTTTTTCTTTTCGAGTTAAAAGTTAGATTATTTCTTTTTGGATGGTATTTTCAGCTGTATAATGGTTTTCTGGGTGCTTGTCTGTTTGAAGTTTACTAGTTTCATGAAACTGCAAACCCTAATTTTTGAAGGGCACTTTTTCGTGCCCTAATGATCTTGACTCCCACATTCATGGTTCTTTTACTGTTTAAACTTTGTTTAACTTTTGGTATCTTAAGCTACATTTGCCTACTGGGTTCCTGAAATGCGAGTCTGAAGTATACTAATTTTGAAGTTATTGGCCTCTTGAACTGTTAGAAAATTTGGATGTGTCAATATTTTATTTTTGTAAAGAGAATTTGTGTTCCTGAACTGATAGTTGAAAAGGGCCATGATTTTGTTCCTGAACTGGCCGTTGTAATTTCCTATTTTTTTTAAAAAAATAAATTCAAAAGGACAGCAACAGAAATTAATTAGCAAAAGAAAAGGAAAAAAAAAAAAAAACAAGAATTGAAGAAGACAGAACAGAAGCTTCAAATTTGTTTGTGGGACTGAAGTTGGAGAAAAGGGCTTGATGATGGTGAGTGCAAATGGTAAGTACATAGAATGTATGTATATATTTGTGTTATGTGTGTGTCTGTGTTGAGAAAAAATCAGTGAAAGAAAGATATCTGTGTGTGATGATGATGATGATGATGGTAGAAAAAAACCCTAACACAATTTTCCAGAAGCTGTTTCTCATGAAACTAAAATCAGGGACACAAATTCTTAGGTTTTCCGGTTTCGTGATTTAGTTTCATGATTTTTAAACGGGATTTTCTTTCTCTTTTCGTGATTTCGAGATTTTATTTTAGTTTATAATATATATTTTAGTTATTATTTTGACAAGTTTATTATATATATCTAAGAATTAATAAACTGAACTTGACTATAAAATTATTTGTAAAGTACTCTAAACTTCTGTTAAATTTAAGCAGAAATAAGTAGAATTCAAAATCACATCAAGACATGCTTTTGGATTCTAATTTTAAATTTTAGAGTTCTTGGTTTTTTTCCAAATAATCAACTACTCTTTCTCCCTATTTTTAGCTTTTTTTTCCAAATACTCTTTGTTTTTATCACTGTATTTTTTTAGGGAGTTTTTTTGTTTTACAAAACTAAAAAATACAAATAATCATCTAATTATTTTAGGGAGTTTTTTTGTTTTAAATTAGTAAAATATCATATAATTTTTTGTAAATATTTCTGAAAAATAAATAAACCAAATTATAATTAGCTGGAATATTATAGTAGATCTAACTAATTGGGCCAATTTTTTCCTATTGAGCTAACAGAATATCATTATCATCTAGTTAGGTAAAATTAAAAATCCACCAGAAATGAGAAGAGAAGTGTCATTTCATCATGTTATGCAGATTCGAAATGCTTCAAAGTCTTAGACAATATTTGGATTAAATTAGGCATTAGTCAACATGCATGATTTATATAGTCGGCAAGACGTACGGCAACTATCAATATTACATTATTGCAGGTATATATTTAGATTGTACCTTCTCAAAAAGATAATTAAAAAGAAATTATTAATCATAAGATTTCGAATTATATGTATACTACTCGATCTTAAGTTTTCTTCATTAATTATATTATTTCCTATGAAACACGCACACAGAAACGACGATAAGTTTCAAACTCACTGAGTGTAACCTGAAATTGGGCCTAAACTACTGCCCAAAAGGGATATCCATTGGTTACACATAAATTGTAACTTATATATTTAACATATTTCTTGTACTTAATTATCCGATGTGGGACAAGGTATTACAACACGAAACTGATACAGCGACACGGATTTATTTCGACATTTTACACTAGAAAAGTATTCGACACAGATATCGGATAAAACACGACACGACGAGATAAAATTTTTAGAAATGTTCGTATATCGTATATTATTTCACATCTTTTGAGTGCAACGTATATCTCATTAGTACCTGCAAACACACATATATAAAGAAAATTACATATATGCATGTGTGCACTGCACGCTTGTGTGTGAATAAGTACAACCACCAATTTATGGTCACTACAATATGAAAAATTAGTAAGAGTGATAAAAAAGAAAATAAAAAGTTAAAAGGTATTATTACCAATAATATGTATTAAGCGACAATATCTCCTGATTAATTTGTCATTAATTGAATCTATTTAGCGACAAAATATATATAGTTTTTATTTTGTCATAAGATGACTCTATGGTGATAAGAATTAGTCTTTTAGTTGTCAAAATTGTTAATTAGTGATAGCTACAGTGATAATTTGATTTGATGACAAAAAACACTATGATAATTATGATCTGATGACAAGATTTTACTTGTCATTATAGGTACATCACTAATTATAACCATTTAAACTCAAAAATTTGTGAGAAAATATAAAACTTTGTCGTTAAATAAATACAATTTGTCGGTAATTTCCTTTATTCGTTGTAGTGGGTTAACAATCATTACCAGTTGCATGATTGCATCCATATATGAAGAGAAGAATGACAAATCCGAGCTAGGTGGGCTTAAAACTTTAAAACAATCAAAATTCATGTCAACTCCAACCGGATCGTTTAATTTGTAATACTCACCTCAAACAACCAAATCTCAGTTGGTTTAGGGGATGATGAACTACATCCCTTTAAATAAAGCTAGCTCTCGGATTTAAATTTTAGGTTGTGTTTGAAGTACCTAGGTTATTAGAATGATTGCTTTTAATTGAGTTTTTACAGTATTCGAACCTAGAAATAATTCATTGCTGGCCAAAATTATGGCCCATTAAATTAATGTTGATACTTACTAATGGGCTCTTTGGGTCTTGTTTTAGGTGTAGCCCAATTCGCAGAATCCGACTGACTACCAAGTAGCCTCGAGAAAGATTGAATATTTGTATCGTAAAATTTTTAATCACGAAAACAAGTTAAATTTAAACATTTTTCAGCTATCAAATTATTAAACGATTTAATTGAGAGTATTAGATCATTCATTTAAAACATGTTTGTTTGTATTTTCAAACAGACATTTATGATTCTATTGTTATATTTCAATAAATAATTTTGGCTTTTATAAGACATTGCCTTTCGAAAATTACAAAGTGGCAATATAATCAAAATTACCGACAACGAGTGGCTAAGTTAGATTCATGTGCAGCTGGCGCACGTGGGAATTGCTGTAAAGCTGTCAATTGACCACGTGTCAAGTGAGGAATCATTGGACCTGGAATTTTTTTTTTTTTTTTTTTTGCATTTTTCACTGTAGGCCACATCAGTGCATCACATGGGATTCAATACTCAAATAGTTAAATTGATGTTTTAATCAATTAATTATATTATTAGTATAAATTTTCCAATTAAGAGAATAATTTTATAATCCAATTACATTTCAATTCAAATATCAAATACAAAGTCTATATTTCTAAAATCAAACTAATACAAAGAAGAAATAAATTAGTATGAAACTATCTCCGCATCCATAGGACTCGAACTTGAACCCATAACTTTATAGTTACGAGTCCTTATTCAAATTTCTTATTTTTATACTTAAAATATTATTTCAACAACTAAACCTTTTTTTGTTTGAACTAATTTTCTAAGTATTTTTAATTTAAAATAGTTTGTTCAACTCCAATAATGTTACATAATAAGTAACTCGAAAAACAAAAGTCTATGATTGGAATGTAATTTTGATTATTCCAATCATGGTGGAGAATGAGTTGCACGTGCAGAAATATTGGATTCCAAACATATTTCCATTTGTAGCATTTTGAGGCCCACTGATAAGATTTGTCACTTCATGGGCCTAAATCTATGCCCATAAAGTTAGCCCACGGGTGAACCAATGCCCTACCACCATATTCTTTTGTTTTTTTTTTTTTTGAAGGTATATTCTTTTGTTTTTAATTGGGTAATTTCGAACTGCAATTTTGCATCACAAAAAGTTAAAATCAGAGGGATGTTTTGTTTGCTAAAATTTCTACCGATCGAGTTAAAAGTCAGTAAAAAATTACATATCGATTGCTAACACTTAACTTTTTATCATTTTTTGTAATGATAGAAGCAGAAAGAACACGTTTTTAGAGTTTACGAATTATACATTAAGCGTGCTTGAGTTTTTCTCGAGTATCATATATAGTGCGCAACAATTCGGAAAGTTTCAAAATGTCACTTTTACAACAACAAAAAAAAAAAAGCATTTTTTTCACTTACTATTCCAAATTTGTGCTAAATTTAAATAGAAATAAGCTAAAAGTTTGAAACTTGTGAGGACATTCTTCTAGATTTAACTTTTAGCTAGATTATTTTTGTAAATAAATAGAATTTTCTGATGGTAAAGTGTTTATTTTTTATTTTCTTCCAACACTCAAGTACTTTTTATTGTGTTTTTTTACTTCCTGTTTTTTCACTTTTTTTCAACTTTAGCTTCTCCCTCAAATTTACGTAGTTTGATTTTTATTTATACTTTGTTATTAAAATTTAAAATCTACTTGCCGCCGAATAATAAAATTAATCTTTAATAATTATACATGGTGGGCTTTGATATATAATCATATATATATATATGAAAATGAATGAGTCAGCTATTTTAGGAAATATGTTTAAGTGTCAATGGCATGGACAAGTTGATATTTGTCCATGTCAACTTATTTCTCTATATGAGTTTAGCAACAATTAATGTCCATAGAATTAAATGAAAAATTAACTAATAAATGTAAATATTGTAACTCTTTTTCCTATTTATTTTGTACTCATTTAATTTGTTGCAAAAAAAATATTAAATCAATTCAATTAATTATTGCATTTTATCATCAATTTTAATAATTATTTTTCTTTTATAATATTCATTTAACAACATCTAAAAGTCATGTATTCAATTATTGCATTTTATCACCAATTTTAATAATTACTTTTTTATAATAAATTTTAAATTGTTGTATTTTATCACCAATTTTAAACTAGAATGATTAGTCTGGGTGGTCGAGAAAAAAATATGATGATGAATACACAAATAAAGTCGTAAATTAGTATACAATTTTAGGTCATAACCTTAATTATTGTGTACTGACATATGGGGATTAATATATGAAAATGAATTAGTGAGATATTTTAGGAAATATACTTATGTGTTAATGAGATAGATTAGTTAGAATTAGTCCATTTTGTCATGTAGATTATTTCTATAATTAAGTTCATTAATTATTATTTTTGTAACTTACATATATATTTAATTGACGTTCCATATATTGGTTTATATTAAAAAAATTGTAACTCCTATTTCATTATAGAATTACATAACTACTTTATATAATATTGATATTGAAAATTCCATTCAAGAAATAATTTTAGGTAAATTTTAATAAGTTTTACTAATGATTATGAACTTTACATTTAAATAATAAAAAAAATATATATATATATATATATATATATATATATATATATATGATTAAAGAGGAGCTTTAAACTATTTATAATTTAGATATAATATTCAATTTGTACATGAAAGCATAGTATAGAAGAATTACCCTTCACAAAATATTAATAATTTTTGGGTAAAAGATTATTTAATTCTATAATTACTATTTTTTTTTTATTTTGTATTCTTTTAATGTATCAGTCAATTATATTTTCAAAATTTCTTTTAATTATTTGTGAGATCACATAATTACATATATTTTTTAAAATGTAAGTTTAATTAAATTTTATTATTACCTTAATATTATAAAATAAATAAATAGTTATTTTTTTTTAGAAAAACCTCTAAATACTCGTGTTTCATTTTCATTTTGCGATGAAAACATTATATTTCATTTCAATGTGAATAAATTTATTAAGTTATTATATATAAATATTAATATTGCCATAATATAAAGAAAATTTCTGAAATGAATATTATTGTAAATTAATAGTGAAATAATAACAAATTATTCAACAAAGAAATAATATCAAGTATACAAGAGATTTCAATAATTATTTATATGGCCTATTATTTCATATTTTTCATATTTTAATTATTATTTTAATATTTTTATATCGATTGTGTGCGTGATTTTAAATATATATGTATATATATATATATACTTATTTATATATATATATATATATATTCCCTCTATTACAAATACAAAATTATATCATATTACTATTTTTATATATTTAAAATGAGTTTTTCATATATATAGTTCATAATCATTTTATAAAAAGAATAATTTTTGTGTGTGTTTCAAATTACGAGCTAATTATTTATATGTATTGTTAATAATTATATAAGAAAGTATGATTCAATTTATTTAATAATATATATTTTATAAATAGATTTTTCCGAGCAATGCAGGGAATATATATATTAATTTATAAAAAAACTCTGTTAAATTTGTGATATATATTCAAGTTATTAATATATAAATTATAATTAATATTAATATATTAAATTTATAATTATAAATTAATTTTTCCGATGCAGGGTTGAAAGCTAGTGTGATTGAAAATGGGAAAGTGAAAACAAAAAAGGAGTAATTGATGGCCAAAAGGAAAGACAAGTTTCACAAAATAGGGACATTTCTATTGTCATTACATGGGGAACAAATGCACATGCAATCTCCAATATTTTTGAACCTGCTGCTTTTCTGAAAAGTGATTTTGATTATTATATTGCTTGCAGCAGTCCAAAAAAAATATCCATATTTTCGCAACATGTATATATAACTTAGGGTTAATTACATCTAGCTAGCTCCTAATAAAATTCATTAATCAGTACGATTCGTTTAGTTTTGAAAAATATTACAATGCACCCCCTTGAGGGTGTAATATTTTCTAACTCGCGGGTGGTCGGAAGTAATATTTTAAATTTGTAGAGGTTGTGTTGTAAGAATTTGCAAAGTCAGGATACGAAGTTGCAATTAATGAAACTTATAAGGGGGCTAGTGGTAATTAACCCTATACTTTAATTTAAGAAAACAAAAGAAAGCAGAATTAAAGAAACTAACATTAATGCTGCTTCTGCTTCTATATGTAATATCTTTCAATAGTTTACTGAAAATTGTTCTTGACAAGAAATAAATTCATCAAACTCTTTGAATTACTAAATTAAAAATCCAACTATATTTTAATTAACAATGGCTACTTATCTTAGCTACAAAAGATTAAAATGAGAAAAGAAAAGGTAAAGTAAAGGGTAATGATCTCAAATGAGCATTCATTCCCTTTGCTATTTACAGATGAAGAAAAAAAATCTGCAGAAGCCCATGACAGAACCGAACCCAAAATGATAAAATTAAAACAAAAAGAATTAATCCCTTTAAAGGGATTAGATTTAATTTATCTCTTAATTTTTCTAGCTTAATGGTAATTAATTAATCATGCCAGCAGAGAAGCATAACCACACATCTTCTCATTATGTAGAGCCTTCCTCTTTGTTCTTTGAGAAACCTTCCCAATTTTCTGCAGCTTGATAATCTCTTCTTCGATGCTGATTTCAAATCCATATATAATTATGATCAGAAAACGACTAATTGTTTTCAAGAATGGTAAGGGATAGAGTGTTTGATGAGTACTTATGCAGAATGATGATTATTTCTGGAAAGCAGAAGTGGAGTGAGGAGCTGCTTTTATAATGGGGAAAAAGCAGTTTGGGGTAGCTGAAGTGGTGGGATTGAGATTGATATTGACCCCCCCACGCTGTGTGTGCCACGTCCTAACTACAGTGGAGAAATATTAATGCATGCCTCCAAGATAGATGGTCGGCCCCAATGGGATTATAAACTTATCATGAATCCAAGAAAGTTTGAGTTTGAGTTGCCTTTTTGTTTTGTTTTCTCCTATTTTGCTTAATTGATTGTTAATTTCCTTGTTAAAACTGCTTATTATTGTCTAATGATTTTTTTTAACTTTTAGATATTTAGCAGTTTCCATAATTAAAACAGATGTCTTGAGTTTGATTTTGAGAATTTTCCTTATATATATAATTTCTTCAAAAAATAAATAAATAAAATTCCATAATATTTAAATAATGTTTTGCATGCAGTTGGTGGATATATATATATGCCTTTAATTAATTCCAACCAGATTTGATTTATTTATTAAGACTTGTTACTGATATGAAGGGCAGTGCTAAACATGTTCTGCTTTGTGTTCCTCAATTGATCATTACTCATACTTTTTTATAAAAACTGGACCTTTTTTTTTGGTCCAATTATTTCAATTTTATACCTGATTCACGCTTGAAATAATAATAAAAACAATTTGTTATCATAAAAAAAGACAGGGCTGTACAGTACAAAGAAGACATGATAGCTCGTGAGGACCCGTAATTTGTAACCAGCAATTACCTGGATCTTTCTTAGTGTCTCTTTTCAGCTTAATTTTCCCTTATTTATTGATTAATTAAGTTTATCAGAATATCTATCTTAGATAAAGTGCAAAGTTTTTTTTTTTTTTCTTTTTTCCTTTAATAATTTTGCAGGTATCTTAGTTTTGATTTATTCGAAAGATTTGGTCGGAATTTTATAATGTGATATTTGGACTTTTGTTTTAAGTAAGATTATGAGTTTAACCAAGTTCAGTTCATCGGATTAGTGATGAAATCCTTTTTGGATTTTGGAGAGTTTGAGGATCAGATAATATTGTTTTTTATTTTTTTCTTTTGTATTTTGTCCAGCTAATTCCTTGCTTTGGTGATTTGTGGATTCGTGAAGTCTTGATGAAGGAAGAAAGATTTTGTATCCCTTTTAATAACAGGGAAGGGAAGATTATTATTCTTAGATTTTACTAATTGTGCAAATATATCCCAAATTTTGAAAAATTGCAGAAATAGATCGTGAAATCTTATTGCCTACAAAGACATAATAGAAAACAAAGTATTATCACGTTATGTTCTTGATTTTTTAATTAAAAAATAGAAATAAAATCAGGTTTTATCGAATAGATGTCCCAGAAATCCGTTCAACCATTTTAACTAATTTAACAAAAAATTTTTGAAAGAGTATATTTCTATAATTTTCTGAATCTCGAGGTATATTTACTTTTGATTAAGCCAAACCTCAGAGTATTTTTTTGTGTAATTAAGCCAAACATCAGGTATGTAAATGTAATTATATGTAATTATGCGAAAAGGAAAATACCTAACCTATGTTGGCCCATTCTTTTGGACTTCGATTTTTAAGAAATGGAACAATCTGGACCAATGAGTGTAAATGTTATTGGACTCAAACTGAAACATCAAAAGGCCCATTATGAAAATAATCATCAGCTGGCCTTTTGAGTTTGTTCATTCTATTGAAAGGCTAAAAGCCCAAAATAAAAGATTCAGGCTCATGGGCCTACTGAATTAATAAGCTCAGGCAGAAAAGACTGATTATAGAATTGGGCACAAAAAATAGTCTTCTTCGAAAAATTATGATTTTCTGACCGATTGGTAATACCTAATACCTATACCTCTGTGTAGCTTGTCGGAAAATCTAAAGATGTAAATAAAGTCATTATGTGAAATGAAGCTCCCGAGTCCTAACAATCAACTTTCACACAACTCCTAGCGGCACCTGAGCTGATTGAGCCGATAATCTTCAACCGCCCTAAAATGGGCAGTAAAATGAGCAGCCCAAGCCGGAGCGGCAGCACTCGCTACTCTCCGCCGCCTCCCACGGCGGCGCAGCCACCACCACGAACAAACTCCACCCCAAATCCCCCTTTCAATTCAGACAACCCCCAAATAAACACCTCTGATGCCGATCTCAGCTCATATGAAGCCGCCTGCGCCGCCGATCCCGACCTCCAGAAATTTGACTCCACTCTCCAGCTCCGCACGAGCCAAGCCATTAACTCTATTGCCGTTGGCTTGGAGGTCCGCTCACTCTCTCTCGACTCACTCCGTGAAGTCACCGAATCTCTCCTGGAAATGAACCAAGAAGTTGTGAAAGTCATTCTGAAAAACAAGAAAGACATTTGGAAAAACCAGGAGTTGTCCGATCTCGTCGACGAGTACTTCGAAAACAGCCTGCTAACTATGGATTTCTGCACCGCACTCGACGCGTGCCTCAAACGCACCGCCCACATGGAGACGATTATCAATGTCGCCATCCGTAAGTTCGAGGAAGAGCATTACACTAATTCTGCAGATGGGTATGTCAAGAATTACTCAAAAACGTTAGAGGAACTTCGGAATTTCCGGGGAGCTTCGGATCCGTTTACGGATGAGTTTTTTAGAGTTTTCAGCTCGGTTTACACTAAACAAATCTCAATGTTGGAAAGATTACAAGCAAAGAAAAGGAAGCTGGACAAGAAATTGCAGAAACTAAGAGCCTGGAGAAAAATATCCAATGTCATATTCGTTGCAACATTTGCCTCAGTCTTAATATGCTCGGTGGTGGCGGCGGCGGTCACTGCCCCGCCGGTGGTGACGGCCCTGGCGGCGGCGGCCGCCGTCCCATTGGGTTCAATGGGCCGGTGGCTGAACATCCTTTGGAAGAAATGCGAGAGGGATTTGAGGGGGCAGAGGGAAATTATCAGTTCAATGCAGATTGGGACTTACATTGTCATTAAAGATTTGGACAGCATTAGGGTTTTAGTTCAGAGGTTTCAAATAAAAATTGAATCTTTATCGGCCAATGCGGAATTCGCAGCTAAGGAGGAGGAGGAGGAGGAGGAGGCGGTGGTGGTGGCAGTGACGGAGATTAAAAAGGAGTTGGGTGATTTTATCAAAACCATTCATGATTTAGGTGAGCATGCTAATAAATGTACTCAAGAAACGAGGATGGCGAGGACTTTGATATTGAGGAGGATTATCAATCATCCTACGGGATCGAGTCGGGATATTGGTATGTTTTCGTGATGTTCTTTGTCGATGAATTAATTTAATTTGGATGAGTTTTATATGTAGGAGACTGAATAGTTTATGTGTAAAGAAATGTTAAAGAGGATATTTGGTTTGTTATTGTTTTCATGGGCTTCTTTGTGAGGATTTGGCAATTGAAAGAGAGAATATATGTTTAGTACAATGAGAATTTGATTATATGTACAATTCAGAGATGTGTGAGTGCGTGTGTGTGTGTGTGTGTGGGATATGTAGGCAGACTAAGATTTGTTGGAGAAAGTAAGGATGTGATTGAAGTTGAATGTGATTTAGTTCTAGTTGTAGTTGGATTATAATTGAATTTCCATATATAGGTTGGCTATTTCTTATGGTAGCAATATCTATATTTGGCGATGCAAACGATCGAGTTGAACTGAGTCGAGCCTGTTGAGGGATAGTTTGGGCAGTGTACCCCTTAAATCTGATAGAAAACATTAGGAACCCTAATCAAAGCCGACAAAAGGGGTGGTTTGTAAGATCTAGACAAAATACAGGGGCTCTTAGTGTAATTTTTCGTAGCAAGGGGTGTCTGAGTGTAATTAGAGCAATTAAACATTTGGAGGTGTAAATAGGAATTAGGATATGGTTCGTTTTAGCAAATATCCCGTCGTCAATTATGTTGGTTGTGATTTGAAATTCAAGCATGCATGAGGGGAGCTAGCCAGTTCGTGAGCTCCATGAATCAGCACAATCTTAAACTGTTCGAGCTTTATAGTGAGTCAAGATATCTGGTTCGAGTCTGTAAATTCGTCAAACTCAGAATCGTTCATAATCCTAGTACTTCTGATAGAAGAAATCTGATTTGATTGATTGATTGAGTAGGTTGCTGAAATTATTGAATTGTAGTTTCTGCAGATAAAAATGAATTGTAAGTAATGAACCGAACCTGTATGTTTTACTTACTATGTAACTAATTGAATACACATTAATCTGATTTGTGAGCAAGAATTAATTACAGTACATGCAGCAGGCTGCAGGATATATCTGGTGTAGGTTGAAATATTCAACTTTTCAGAAGCTGAAGCTGATCTTTCACATAATCACATATATCTACACCAAATCCGACCGAAAAATGTTATGTGGCGACACGTTCGCGTTTTCCTGTGAATATCCAACTTCTATCGACTTATAAGAATTTCCTTTTTAAAACCAAAAATGTTAATCCAACCACGTCATGCGACGCGGCTAACAATCCAGATTATTCTATTCTATTCTATTCTTTTCTCAAACGAGATTCATGTAACAAAAAATGCACCATTATTTTAAGATTATTGTATGTAGTCCTAATATACCCAACTTGGGCAAAATTGTAAAACTGGTCACGTAACTTTGAATCTTTTCCAATTTACGTCCTATACGATTATTTTTTGTTGATTTAGTGCTGTACCCGTTTAATTTTAGCAATTTCAATCTTATTTTATCAAAAAAAAAATCCAATTTATGCTAGAAATTGCCATGTCAAGGGGAATTTCGTAATATTTACGCATAGTCAAATAGGAAGTTAGAAGTTCAAAGTTACATAAATATTTTTGCAATTTCGCCACCCAACTTGATCCAACGTTTACTGTTTTTTTCACCGTCATTTTTATTATTTAATCGGACGGTGCAGGTGAGTCACCAGTAGCCAACCACGTGTATTATTATTAAAACCATTTTCGTCAAGTATGTAACCTACTAGCTTGACGAAGTAAGATACAGAGCTGCTGGCTGAGATGTATTTTTACCCATTTTGTGGGAAAATTCCGATTTTCTCTGCACTAATTTTCATTTTTCCAACCTTTTACAGTTGTTTTCAAGAATATTTACCTTTGCTCTTTCACAATTTGTCGATAAAAAAATAAATATTAATTTCATTCCTTTTTGGTGTGCCTGTACGTGCCCTATATAAAGCCAAGGGCTTTTAGTAGTTGAAACAATTCATTATTCAATTCAACGCGCACGCAAAAATCTCTCTTTCAAGGATTACTGTTACTATTCATCAATGGCGTTCACTAAAACGTTAGCTCAACGTCTCTTCAGCGTATCGAGAATCAGCAACCCCGCCGTGACGAACTGCCGCACTTCCACGGCTCTCAAATCCGCCGCGACGACGCCGTCTAAGCTGGCACCAGATCCCGGAGACTCCGGAATACTGCGGCGATACATCCACCGCGGATCAGCGCCGCCGGCCGTGCTCCGGTTTCTTCCCGCCGGAGAGAAGCTTATGGAGAAGCTCCGGGGGATGGACATTGCCAGAGACAGGATCAGACTCGAGGGGCTGATACCGCCGCCGACGGAGTCGCCGGAGGGGAATCTGACAGTGGCGGATGCGAAGAAGATTCTCAGATTGTCGCAGCTAGAATCGATGAAATCGAAGCTGAGGCAAATCGAGAAGGATTGTGTTTCTTATGCTGAATTTTTGGAGATTTGTGCTAAAGAATGCTCGAGTAAGGATCAAGGGCTGGGGTTTGCCAAGATGCTTGACGAATCTGGGAGTGTGATTGTTCTTGGCGACGTCGTTTTTCTCAGGCCTGAGCAGGTTGGTTATTTTTTTCTTTTTCCCCAATTTAATTTTCTTCTTGAGTTTTTGTATGAATTTTTAGGCAAAATTGGTAGATTATTATAGATTTATAGAGAATAAAATTAAATTAGATTTAATTATTGAAGAGTCTACTCCGAGAACTGATAAAGGTTTTTTTCATTATGTGTTCCATGTTTTCTTCCACAGGAAATTGAAACAATGTTTCGCACCCAGATCTCTTAAAACAAGCTGGTGACTTTTATTAGAGGGTGGATCACAGATGAATGCTCATCTTATTTTCAATTATTTTTGGAGAAAATAGAGAGAAAAAGCTTTGGCTTTTGCCCAAAAAAAAAAAAAAAAAAGAAAGAAAAACTATAATAATTCTCTCTTTTTTTTTTTCCTTTTATCAAACTATAAGAATTCTTTAAAAGGGAAAATTTTGTGGCAAAGGGTTTTTTCCTGGGGTGGAATTTCTTGTGGGGTAAAGTAGAAAACAAGAATGATTAGGACTTCCAATAATTGTGGAGTCTTACAAATTTAAGCAATCTTGTTTTTTGGATTCTTTTGATTGCTTAACTAAAGAAAACTCTAAGAGAATTATTAAAGGTGAATTAGGTGGAAACAAATATTTTCTTAGTTTATGGTATCTTACTTGCAAATAAAAAGCTATTTAAAATGACATCAATAACTTTTAAATGAGATTTTGAACTCTCTCACTAATTGACTAATGAACATATATTTAACTAAATTTTCTTTTTATATACAATTGAGTGGGGTTGTTTAACTGCTCTATACTATGTTAGCTCAATTATAGGTTTTGAATTCTGAGTTTTTGGGAATTCAATTATCATTGGACACTTGATCGGACTTAAAAAACACGTTTTAAAACAAAAATAAAAATAATAAATTCAAAAGATTAATTTAAATAAGAATGTTAATTTGTAACTCTTTTGAGTTTTGTCTACTTAACAAAAATCATACTACCAGATGAAATGGAGGCAAGTTTTACCCAAATGTGTACACTTTTGTCTTTCTGATACAGGTGATAAAAGCAATCCAAGGACTAATCCCGAGCCGGGTCGCCCCAAACCCGCATGATCCAAGAATGAAGGAGCTTGAAGAAATGGAGAAACAGAAGTCAGAAATTGACAAAACAGCAGAATCACATGTCCGAAGAGAACTGTGGTGTGGATTAGGTTATCTGGTTGTCCAAACGGCAGCCTTCATGCGGCTAACATTCTGGGAACTAACATGGGATGTAATGGAACCTATTTGTTTCTATGTGACGTCGTTTTACTTCATGGGAGGCTATGCGTTCTTCCTAAGAACATTCAAAGAGCCTTCTTTTGAAGGGTTTTTCCAGAGCCGGTTTAGCGCGAAGCAGAAACGGTTGATGAAGATGAAGAATTTTGATGTTGAGAAGTTTACTGAGCTGAAGAAAGCTTGTTATGGTCATTCATAGTGTTTATGTTGATAATGTGTCGTCTGATGACTCGATCATACTTAGTTCATACGAAACAGAAGAAAAAAGAAAACATATATATTTATGTTGGGAGAAATTAATATATATGAAGAAGAAGACGTACGTATTTTTTAGTGCTTAATTAGATTAATTTTAGGGTTGTATTTGTTGATGGCTTCTGTAATGATGAAGGTGTGGAGGCTTTGTAGTTGTTGTAGGAATTCAAAAAATTATACAAATTTAATTTGTTTTACTATTAAAAAATTATAAAAAAAATAAATAAAGAACACATCTAAATGATATTATTGTGGCCAAAAAGTAGTAAACATTATAATTAATCCTTCTATCATTAATGAAATGCTGGCAATTGGTGACTGCTGAGGGGAATTAGCTAGGCCGTCAAATAATAGAAAAACTGATTCCAAAAAAAGCTGCTGCATTAGAATAGTTATTGCCTAATTAGTAGTTAGTCCAAGATAAATGTGATATAGTCAGTCAGTAAAAGATGATGTTAACTGGCAAGTATTGGACTAGGGAAGGTCTTTTTTTTTTTTTTAATAAAAAAATGACTAGCTACTTAGCTAGGGAAGGTCTTACTAGAATTCGGAAATCACAAAACAATCCTTATTAATTTCCAAATTCATGGACTCAATATTGGAACATGAGATCATGAGTCATTAAAGAAAATGAAGAAAACAACAATTAATTCGGAATGTTTTGAATTAAAATGATATGATGAGAATTACATTAATGTGGCGGTACTGCCTGCCAATTCGTTGACTCTAAAAATCAGATCAAATATTATCTATGTTAGACCTTAGAAGATATATGAAGTCAAGCCGACAATTTGTACAGCTTATTTCTTCATATTTATAATAATATTACTCACTCACATCTTCTTCAATATTTATTTATAAATAAGCGATGGCCCTATAAACATCTCGGACTTTTTCGATTACAAGAAATTAATGCATAAGAGATCTCTTATATATATGCTACACAATCTCATATATAATTAATTATTAAATCACACTATCTTATACAGTACCCCTAGCTAATTTGACTTATTGTATATTTATTTGATGGCTGGCAAGAATAATAGTAGGGCAAATTCAGCTATAAACAACCAAATGGCATAATTAATGGGCCGTCTAAGTACTATAGATTCTGACCTGTTTGGAAGCCCATCATATATAGGCCCTAGTTAACTGGGCCTTTATATGAAGTCGTTAAACTGAACACAAGTTAGCTAAGCTGGCTTGTAAGAATTCATACAAGTGGTTGTGGACAGGACTATTGAATGTAAATTCATGCTTTGAACAATATTGTTTACAGCTGATTTTATAATAAAATATTGGGATTTGTTGTTTATGAATTTTTCTAATGATTATTTGAATTAGTAATGTCTAAAATAAATATAGGCGAGATAATAGTTGCATCGGGGTGGTCCTTCCCCGTTAACCTACGGTTATATATAACTATAATATTGAGAAAATCAAGAAATGAATTATGATTATAATATAAAGCATGGTATATACCTTTCATGAAATTAAAGTGCTTGCAAATGAGTGTGCACAAGATTTCAGATGGGGACTACTGACCTTGACCCGTGAAAAACGAAATTAATTGTTATGGACAAAACTCTTTAAATATAAATTTATTTATTTATTTATATTACCATAAGAGTCCAACTTACAAGTAAACCATCATTCAGATTATATAATATTTTCTTCTCATAATATCAATCTCTTAATTTTGTTCTGGATTGATAGTGATCTTCTATTTCCCCTTCTTCACTCATTCTTCTGGATTAATATTGCAATTATTCCAATTAAAATGAAAACTGGGCCTTATGCCCTCCGCGGCCAATCCTCGCTCGTGGAATTACGCTTTTGCGTCAAAATCAAATTGTGTGTTAGCAGCAAATTAAATGAAGCTGCTTGTCGTTTTAGCACCAAACTTTCCAGTCAATTGGCAGACAAATCTGACTTCTAAACAACCTGCTGGTACGGCATCATTATATTATAATTTATATTATAATTTAAAGTATGACAACTACAAAATATATAGGCTAATTCAAAGAAAATCAAAGGAATTGTGTACTCTAAATTGTTATCTTTTCGAAATGATAGTACATGCATAATGACAATCAGGTTTCGCAAAATTATTAATTTTATGCGTAAAGCTAGCTAATAATTATAAAAATAATTCAAAGTATCAAATTTTTATATATAGCTGTCAAATTCATGAACATTATTGTTATAGCAGATTAAAATCATATCATTGAAATAAGTAATGATATTTGACATTATTATTTAGTAAGTATTCCTTTGGGAGATACACTTTTTTTTCTTGGTTTTATAATATGACGTAGAGTTCTCGCTAAAAACTCTACGGTGGGCGCGGGTTCATTAAAAAAAATTAATGATGTTTCTTGTGCTAATATCACAATCATGTAGTTGTCACATCTGTATCATTATGAAATTTCACACACTTAATCATGAAGTAATGAAGTTGCTACAAGCCTGAAAAGGCACCCACCCAATCAAATTATTATGGAGGTTAAACCAACTTTCAAACTACCCCTGCACTTTTAAAATTTTGCATTGGGCACAATAAAGATATTGAAAATGTACAAACTAGTCCTAGTTTACTACCGACCTAAAAACTATGTGGGTAGAAACGAAAAAGAAGAAACTAGCTAAGGTCCAAACCTCAAATATCTTTCTCTTTGATCAGCTCCAGCTTATCAGCCGCGAAACGGCCATCATCGGCGGCGGCGCCGCGAGCACCGGCCTTTCCCTTTCGGAGATGCATTTTGACGTAGAAATTCAGAACTAGAAAGAGAATCGCACCATTGAGAACAGAGTTGAAAACCCAAGCTCCAATGCCGTTGCATCCGCCTTTTATGTAATGGAGAAGGAGCACACCGACATGGCACACCAGATTGCCACTTAGCAAAACGATCTGACAGTTCACAACAAACGGAAAACACGCGCTCGGCAATCCAATCGCCGTCCAGAATCTGTAACCGTAGACGAAGGAGCATACCAGAGTCGTCAACAGAATCGCCAGCACCTGAAACGACTGGGAGAATTCGAGCCAAAGAAACGACATGAAGATCAGAATTGAGTGGTTGAAGAGCTTGAAGAAGGAGAGCTCACGGTGGCGGAGAATGGTCACGAAAATCCGCAATGCGTGGAGGAAACGCGAGAGGTAATAGATGTAGGACCAGAAGAACACGCGTCCCGAGGGGCGCGTGCCGATCGGGAAGCAGAGGAGCCACTGGAATGGCGTGGTGCGCGAGCGGCGCCAAAGCCACCGAGTGTCGCGGATCTCTGCGGCGGTGGAGAGGAGGATTCCGGCGAAGATGGTGGCGGAGATTAGGGCCATGGAGAGGGAGTGGAAGGCGGGGAGGGGCCCGAGGGGGATGGAGCGACGGCGGCGGAAGAGGAGGAGGAGGAGGACGTGGAGGAGGAAGGCGGCCGCGATGTAGAAGGCGATGGAGGTGAAGAGGAAGGACCACGTGGAGCCCCATGATTGGGCGTGGTTCCATCGGAAGGTGACGATAGATGGGTGCTCTGCGAGATAATAAGTCAGGGTATGAAAGGTCGCCATCGGCGACGATTTACCGGAAATTTCTCCGGCGGTTATTTGACCTCAAGAGAAAAGCAGAGGACCTCTCAAAATCTCCCGAAGAGAACAAACTTTTTAAGCTTTTATCTTTATGAATAAATATTCCTTTTTGCTTTTTTTTTTTTCTAATTTTCTTTTTACAATTTTAGGATTTAGGAGTTTTTTTTTTTTTTTTTGAAGATAGGATTTAGGAGTCTAAGACTCTAAGAAATCGTTTACATTTAAAAATAACGGCATTTAACCATCCAAAATAATAAAATTAATCAATTTACATCGTTTGGACCACTAAAGCGGGTTCCCAACTGAGCCAATCACTAAATTCAATTTGGGCAGTTTATATAACAACTCCTATTTTCAGATATTGAATTCAGATTGATTTAAAAGTCCATGCTTAGATTTTTTTTTCCAGGAAATGTAAATGACCTAAATCGTCGATGGCCCACCACCTACTCAGCCTATAACCTAAATAACTATGTATTAATTTTTTTGAATGGAAATAATTTCTAAATGATAGTTCTTGTGAGCAACTTTTAAGGGAATACGTGGACGAGCATGATTGGAAGAGTGCTTTTTTGTAAAGTAAAATTTATATTTTTTTAATGGGTTAACCAAGTACATTTTTGTTTTTTATGGATTAACTATCTATAGACCCCACTAATTTATTAAATATTATAACTAAATTTCTTTTAATCAAAATATTATAAATACATAATTAAGAAATTTAAAAATTACAGAAACAGCTAAATGTTTCGAGGTCCTTCTATTTTTGGGTGCAACAAAACTTGGACATAATATTTTGGAATATCAATCTTAGGGCTAGCTAGTGGTTTTTTCTGTAATATTCAAATACTTTCATAGGTGAATTTGTAATTTTCTAATTAATAGGAGTCTAATTATTATATTCCAATACTTATGTGGAGTTTATATATAATTAATCTTTATTTAAAATTATCAATTAAAAAATAAAATTATAATTCATATTCATACGGCTAAAATATGTAACTTAAAATTAAATACTTTGTTTTAGAAATATTAATATATTCAATTCCATCAAAAAAAGGTAATATATTCAATATTTATTTGTAAAATTAAACACATAGCTTGTTTGCTAATAAAAGTAAAGGTTCAAATAGAAGATGTTAGAAAGCCAATTATATAGAGAAAAGCATGGGCTAACTTGCATTAGCTGCAGCAACTTTATTGATTTAAAGGTTAATTTAATTTGGTGTGCAAAGTAGTTGAAGAATTGATATCCTACTTAATTAGTTAATTTTAATATTCCAAATTAAAAATCGTATTCGGGTATCGAAACAATTACATTCAAATATTGGGGTATTTTAATTAATATTAGTTTAATGTTGATGAAATTGGTTTTTGGTTGGGTGATCTGGCTGACAATGTGTCCGATTATAGTGGTTGAATTTGTAATTGAGGGGGAACGATCTCGACCTGAAATACAAGAATAACGGATTATTTGGTCGGAGAAGGTTGTCTCCGGCGTAGCACCTTCGACGCGCAAGTTAGTATTAGTGAACTGGAAAAGGGTGAAGCTAAGAGAATGCAGTCGGAGCAATAATTAAAGTTTATCAACCATAATAAATGTTGGGGGTATTTATAGGTGCGACTAACACACACTAAGTACACAACCTATAGGGTGCATTTAATGCAGTGATTGATAGACATTTAATGCCCGATCAGAGAGTATCAAAGAATCTGCAATATTCCTTAAAAATGGGATATCAGTGTCACGTCCGTTTAGTCTAAGGTACGGATGTCTGGCGGCTACATTTAATGCGCATGAAATAGCAAAGACGTGTTGGATGGGATGCGATCGGGGACGATCGCTGCGTTATGCCTCTCGAAGACGCAAGCTTCGGTTTAGCCATATGCTGGGATGATGTCCTGTGATCGTTGTCAATGCCTTACGCTCGATCACCGATTGGACCATTTTCAGTGCCGACGAATTTGATCTTACGGTCGGGGTCATCGACCATGACGGTCGTTCACTAGTCAACTGGGAAGACTCTGACTTGATCCACGAGACTATAAGACTGCTAGAATTGTGACACGTGAATGGTCAGAAATATCACTATCAAAATGTATTTTATATTAGTATTTTGGTTTAGAATTTGCCGTATTTTTCATAAATAATGATTTAATTTTTTAAGGCATGGCATGCAGCATCGCAGCTACTGAATTGTATAGTATGCCTTTTCTTCCCATTCAAATGGTAATTAGAGTCAGCTAATCTTTTGGGCCGTCCATTTAATTAGGGTCGGCAATGCACTCTACTTAATTTGAAAACCAACCAGTTCACAAATAAACAAATGTAACTGCTGGAACAAATATTTACTATTTTTTTTTTCCCCATGATTTCCACATGTTACAAGTTACATCACATGATTAATTAATTAGTAGAAATATTCAAGTGTGGTGGTTGGTAGCTGCCCCGGCCCACGAACAGCATAATTAATATTAATTTGATGTTATTATTTTGGAAGTATTTTTAAATTCTAAAGAAGAATTATTTTCAGTATTTTAGTAAAAGTATTTTTTTAGTGCTTTAATTTACCAAATAATCGACTACTTAGTTTTTGCATATCTTTCACTTTATTTCCAAATACTAGATCTTAACTAATTTTATTATTCTACTTTCTTCAAACTTTAGCTCTAAAAACAATAGAACATAGCTTGCAAACTCGTCCTTAGTGTCGACATATAAATTAATAAAATATTTTCTAAGTTAATTAAAGCAAGAAAGTCATCATTTTCTATTCTTTATTTGGTTTCTAGTGAGGCCAAAAACCAAACTAAGTGACAAGTTTTATTTATTTCAAAGAAACCAGATATGCCGGCGAATATTCAATGTTTAAACCATCAAAGTCAACATATATATACGAGTCGAGTCACCCATGTAAAAATAATGATATATTCTGAATTGAAGATTGATATATACTCAGACGAACTTACTTAAATTAAATTTATTTGAATGCTAGCTTACTGAATTTATCATATCTCATAGATCATATGACACTTATTTATTCAATATTGAACTATATACTCTTGATACTATATTTATATTAATTTTTTGGGTGTAAACAGTAAATTGATCAATAGAGTCGCCTCTTGAACTTTGCCAATTTGATTGAAGTTCGTTTCAAGTTATTTGAAATTACGAGTAGAGGCTCGAATTTCATTAATATTATATTTGAAATTCAAACTTGAGCGCTTAACTCAAAGTCAATTCATTGACTATTTTATTAGAGTCATAGATTTTGCTTGCTAGTTTGTTTGCATCTAAAATTAAGCATATTCAATTATCTAGGCCATAAATTATATACATATATATGTGTCTAAATTTTATTTAAAAAAGAAGACCTTGGAGTTGTAGCAATAGAGAGGTAGGTTGCTATTATTGACCCTTAATTGCGCGCATGGAAAACCAAAAATCAAAGTACGCACACGGAAAATTAAAGAAGCCGACGCCACATTTCCTCTACTCAAATTAAACTAATAATGTAATTACATATATATCGCCAATTAAGTCAAAAATTCTGTTAAGCTTTCCATTCCCACATGAGATTGACTCGTGTTCATATATATTACACACTTTTAGTTTTTTCATCTCTTGATCAGCGACATTAATCCATCGGTTTTCAGCAAAAGCTATATCTCTGCATCACCGCAGACGATCGTTCTAGCCTCTAGGAGACCTGATCAGCAACAACGGTGAGTTTTCAGTGTAAAAATGTTTTTTTTTTAATTTAATAATAATATTTTTCATTGTGAAATATTATTCGAATTACGTTAAAATTGCATTTATAGCTCTGTAAGTATGCATGTCCTAAAGTATTCAGTATACACATGTTGATCGTCTCTGTTCTTTTAAGTTACTTATATCTGTACTGAAAATGTTGGTGTAATATATTAATGGATGGACCGGACCGAGTCAGAAATTTAATCCGGCCGGCCGGACAGAAATATTAAATCTCAATAATAGGAAGATGTTTGGGTCTATATATCATGTTAACTAACAAGTCTAATGATTCCCAATCCGTTGTAATCCACAGGCATCTTCAATTCCACCATTAATTTCTGTTAATTTGGAGACTACTAGATAAATGTCTGAAGCCAATGACTTGATTACTATCCCAAATCAGCACTCATCTAACGAGGTTGTCGATTTCGAGTGTAATATTTGCTTCGATTTAGCTCAAGATCCAGTAATAACTCTCTGTGGGCATCTCCATTGCTGGCCATGTCTCTACAAATGGCTTAAACTCCACTCTCTGTCCCACGAATGCCCTGTCTGTAAGGCTCTAATCCAGGAAGAAAACCTGGTTCCTTTATACGGTAGAGGAAAGGCACGATCCGACCCTAGATCCAAACCTGTTCCGGGTTTGGAAATCCCTAGCCGACCTGCAGGGCAGAGACCGGAAACTGCACCTTCGCCTGCACCTCCTGCACAGGATAACAGATTCTCCAATGGAGTGTTTCGGCAAATGGGCAGATTTGAACCAGCTGGGTTTCGTAATTTTGGAGTGTTGGCTAGTTTCGGTGGGGTTTTGTCTCCTGCTTTGGGTGTACAGTTTCATGGGGTTTTGAATGCCGGTGGATCGTCATTAGGGTTTCATCATTATGGAAATCATGGCTCCGTTCGTGATCGGGAAGATGGATATGTGCAGACGAGTGATGAAAAATTCAAGAAGATTCTTTATTTCATACTCTTTTTTCTACTTTTCGCTTTGCTTACAGTATAGGATGAGCAACACATCTAGAAACTCGAATTGTTAGAGAAGAGGATCATTAAATATTTAAATATCTCAATTATACCGTGTAAAGTAAAATCGCAAGTTTTATATTTATGATAGAAACGTACAAGCTTCTTACACGATAGTTTTAAATTCTTAGTTGTTTAGAGAAAAAAAGAGAGAGAATCTAAATGGTGCATGTTAAACATAAATTTTATGGTTAATTACAAATAACCCCTGAGGTCATTCACGAAAAACATCTGTAACCTCAAAAATTAAAAATCTCCCCTCGAAGTTTTCATTTGCACCACAACTTAAGGCAGACGTCAGTTAGTTTAACGGATGTAATGATGTCGGCAAAACAATTCGTCGGAAATCTAAATTTACCCTCAAGATACTATTTCACTAATTTGGCAGACCATATTACCCTTTGGAGTTGGAGGTAGTTGTAATATTTTGTAGTTAATATAATCATGAACCTGGTGAATTGGGCAGAAGTGGATTATCTATATGCTCAATGATGCTTTGCAATCCAGATTTGTAACTAGGATGAAGCAATTTGACTCCAAGTTCTTTCTTCATACGAGCATTGGACACTCGTTTTTCTCCTCCGGAAGATTTCTCCATAACTATTGATTCTGCTTTTTCTGGAGATATATATTGCTTTCCATGTCCTGGAAATTTTGCATCAACTAATTTCTGAGCCAATTCAAATACTTCTTCCCGTGGGGCAGGATCGTCATCTACTATGTTGTATATCCTCCTGAATAAAGCAGAAGTAAGTAAATCAACAGTTTATTAATTCGGAAATTATATAATGATTGATCCACAATTTACCCATCAGATGGCTTCAGAATACTGGCATGGAGTGCTTGGCATATGTCAGTAACATGAACACGAGATGTGTAATTCTTAGATTGCCTCATTTTTTGACCCTTTGAGAGAGGCTCTTGCTTAAGTATGGTATCAACCGCACTGGTTTCGAGCATAAAAACTTAAAAAAGTCATTTTCAAGTCAAGGAAATTCCTTTTTTTTTTTGTGGGCAAATTACATCAAGATCCCCTGAAATTTTGGTCTAATTACACTAAGACCCTCTACACTATGGGAATTACACATAGACCCCCCGTACTTTGACTCTGTCTTACAAATTTCCCCTTCCGTCTATAATGATTACGGTTCCTAATGTTTTCTCTCAGATTTATGAAGTAAACCGCCAGAACTATCCCTCCATAGGCACGAAAAGTTCTATGCCCTAATGTAGTATATTTTGTGTGCCTGAAACATAACCAAACCAGACGGAAGGGGAAATTTGTAAGATGGAGTCAAAGTACAAGCGGCTAAGTGTAATTTCCCATAGTACAGGGGGTTTGAGTATAATTAGACCAAATGTCAGGGGGGTCTAGATGTAATTCACCTATTCCTTGGAATCCCACATAAAAAAGTCCAAATTAACTGTAATTCATTGTTGAAATAAATAAAAGCTCATACTAACCTTCGACCAGGGCCATATATGCCTCCAAGACGAAATACTTGTGTTGAAATACCGAGATTATGGCCTAAACATAACCATTCTTCCTCAGCAGCTAATCTTGATATAGCAAGTTCACTTGATGGATTTACTGGATAACTGTAATGTGATTATTAATATTTCTTTTTAGGATAATGATTTATGCCACCTCGGCAATCGCCAAGAAGATAAATTTCAAATGAATGCTTACTCTTCATCTACCCATGCACCACCACAATCTCCATACACACCTATAAATTTGGACGGAAAACCACTGAGATCAGAAAGTATTGCAAGATTCTAACTTTTAATTAACAATCAAATTTTATAAATTAAATTGAAACATTTTCATACTGTTCATATTTTTTTTTGAACATATATAAGAGTTAAAGAAATGGTAAGAAATACATACTAGTTGATGACAAGTATACTATCCACTGAAGTCTTCCATCTTTCAATATGCTTTCAATTAGTCCTTTATGATGAAGCATCTGTAGATTTAGTACCAATTAGCAGCTGGAATAGCAAGAGAATGATAAGAAAACCATCCATATACATGGATTCAAGAAAATGAAATTATCAAAACATATTTCCAAGAATTTGAAAATACCGGATCGCCAAGACCCTTAAGAGGCGGGACCGAGACAATAAGATGTGTATGATTCTTCACAATCTCTAGGATTTCAGGTCTGCAAATACACTGAAATTTGTCAATGTAGAAAGATGCACAAAATTTCAATTCCAAGTGCAATTAAATGGAGAAATACTTGGTCTGAACTGAAAAACTCAGCTATAAGCCTATATGAATCAATTAAAAAGGCAAGAATATGAATCAATATTCTCCTGGATTGATTCTACTAATAACCATCTCAAAAACAACCCAGCGCAAAGATTTTAATGAGAAAAAAAATAAAGAAAGGAATTTTACTGTGGGTCATTTGCATCAAAGATATAAGCTTGATATCCCAATTCTTCTAGTTTTTTCTTCTTTGCAACACTTGTGCAGCTCCCGCTCACCACCCTTTACAATTAACAACAGATCAACAGCTGAATTAAGCTCAAATAAATAAATGTACAACTGAATTAAGCTAAAAAAAAAAAAAAAAAATGAACTATTGAAGTAAGCTAAAATGGACGACTGAAAACTCGAAAATTTTATGGGTAATTGAATAAGATTACAATTCAAATTTTCAGTAAAACAAAGTTGAAACTTTTTTTTACCATTCTTTGTTCTTTAAATCAGCAGCGAAGAACTGTCCCACAAAACCCATTCCGAGAATAAACATTTGATTGCCGGTCGAACGTTCTGCCGACTTCCCCGTGTTGAGCGAGATATTACATTTCACTGTTTCCTGCCGGAGAGCTAACTTTTGGTCTAATCGGAGATTGATCGGCGGCGCTTGCCGGGGGACGCGGCAAATCTCCATATTTAGTGTATTTGGTGAAACTTTGGGAGGAATTAGAAGAAGCTTGTCACGATCGGCACATAATTGCTCTTTGGTCCTCATAATATCATTATATCATTTAATAGGACAAATGCTAATTTACACAATCTCCGTATAAATTAGACCTATTTGCATTTCTCCCATCATATCTTTTCAAATTACTTTTGTTTCCATTTGAAATGTAACATGAAAAAATAATTGGAGATCCAAATCTAATTACCCTCACTAACATGTTGATAAAAATTCAAAAAATTGGTGAATTTTTTAAAATTGAAAAAGACATTTTGGTATTCTTTATATACGATCATGCCAATATGTAGCATTTTTCACGTTCTATTTAGGAAACCAAGTAAAATTGACATATTTGCATAGATGTCTACCTTTGAGGTGTGTATGAAACAATTTTGACAAGAAAATTATTTTTTCTCGTAAAAATTTACTAATTATAAGAAATTATGTTTTTAAGATTTTTAACCGAACTAAAAATCATGCTTGTATTATGATCATCTCACGAAATCAACCAAACAATGGAGGGTTTATCATATGAGTTTGGGTTCGTAAATTATATTATTTTCACATTTGATCCTATTCATTGTGGATTTATTATGTAGTGTCTAATAAAAGTTATAAAAATCTCATCTACCATAACCAAAAATTCTAATTTAAGGCCAAGCAATAAAGTCTTAAAACAAAAGGTGAATAAAAAATAAACCTAATACAGGACTACACGCTATGATGTACGGACACTTCTAAAAATCCTATTATGTCGTGTTGTGTCGTGTTGTGTCCGACACCGTATTGAACACCCGTGTTGGACACTTTTCTAATATAAATTGTCAAAAAAGATTCGTGTTACCGTATCCGTGTCCGTATTTCATAGATTACAGCTTCACCTTATATATAAGTTATAACCCTGGTCCTTAGATCAAATATTTGAATCACATGAGCTTCGACAAGGATCGCATGATCACTGCTCGCTAGCTAGCAACTAAAATGAAAAGTCACTATCGTCCACTTTATGGGTCCCTATGAAATTTCCATGCAACTTCCTACACAATTTGTTATCTTGGTTTACGTAATAATCCACTCTTCCTGCAATTTCATAGCAAATTCCCAGTAGTCCCAGTGGAGGTTTTATCTATTCACTCCAGTATAAATATTGCAAAATAAATCAATGTATAACGCAATATATGATATCTATATTTCTGTAAGAAATCATATCATGGAACCCGCCAAATGGTTTCGCACATTATCATTCAAAAAGCTGGGCTTAATCAAGCCGAAAAAGCAGGCACGCTCGTCGACCTCTGGTTCGCCGAGAACACCCAAATCGCCGGTGAATATCTGTGCACCTTCGGCGCGAGAGGAGGAGCTGAAAGAGGTTTTCCGGCGCTTCGACTGCGACGGCGACGGCAGAATCTCCGCCGTCGAGCTGAGGTCGTATTTCGCAACGATGGGTGAGTACATGTCGTATGAGGATGCGCAGGTGGTGATTAACCATCTCGACAGGGATAAGGATGATTTTCTTGATTTTCAGGATTTTTTGGGGCTGATGGAGGACAGCGCCGCCGAGGGGGAGGAGGATTTGAGGGCGGCGTTTGGGGTATTTGAAATGGAGAAAGGTTGTGGGAGGATTACGGCGGAGAGTTTACGGCGGGTTTTGGGTCGGTTGGGTCACCCGAAAACGTATGATGAGTGTGAGGCTATGATTCGGGTTTTTGATTCCGAAGGTAAAGGAGGACTTGGGTTTCATGAGTTTCAACAAATGATGATGGCTGCTTGAAATTGGAACTTTTTAATTTTGAGATATAAATATATAATTGGCTATCTATAATTTGTGTTGGGATTAATTATTTGGAAATGTATAATTTGAGTATATATTATGGGAATATTTATGACCAAAAAAAAAAATATATATAATGGGAATATTGGGTTAATAAAATGATGAAATATTGGAATATTGGGTTAATGGGAATTAAATGATATTTAATTAATTCAATGTTTCATGTCGTACATGCAATATCTCATGTATATAAAATAGATCTTTTAAAAATATACACTTAATATAAGGGTTTGTTGTTTATAGAAATGAAAATACATTTATGGGTTGAGCATGGCCTTGACGATGATCTGGTTATTTGGGAAATGTCTCCAATCGAGTTCGGCGAAATCAGGAGGTCTTAAGTTGTAAAGTTGCAGTTTCGTTCTTGGTTCTTATTTGAAAAAAAACGTAGGTACTTAGCAATTGTCATAAGTCGTTATGTGTATGGTATGGATTATCAAACCAGATTAGTAAAATATTAATGGATATATAATAATTTGAATGTTTAGATATTGGTTGGTGCATACTAAGCTATCCTAATAAGAAAAGTTTCATCACCAGAGTGAGGACTGAGGGTAGCACCGTAGCATCATGGGCTGGGCTCAACAACAATATTTGAATCCAATATGATAGTAAAACCCTTCGCACGTTGGGCATGCATGGAAACAGCCCGACAGGTTGGTCATTAAAGTCAATGTTCTTTTTTCTTTTTTTTTTTTTAAATTAAGTCAATGTTCTCCACCAGTATTATTTTTCACTTGTTGACTAACCTCGATGATATTAGTAATCTGTGTAGAAGTTTCGAGTTTGTTAAATTTTCTCATCTTCGACGTAATGTTAATAGAATAATTTACAGTTTAGCGCGTAATATAATTTCGGTTAGTATTGTTGGATTGGAAATTATCCCAAATTTTACTTTTGATTTTGTAAACGCTGATTTAAATGAATGAATTTTCCCGGAATTTTACCTTAAAAAAATAAAATAAAAGGAACTTCCGATTCAGACCTAATTCGAATAAATCAATGTTAATAATAATTTATTTAACCATTTACATTTTTATGTAAGTAATGTAGAGGGAGAATTTGTTAGAGTGGTCGGTAATTTATTGGGTAAATTTTGGGTATCTCATTATTTTTCAAATTAGATAGTTTCATTTCTAAATATTCCTAACTGTATCTGTGTGACGAATAAATGTAATTCACCTCCGACCAAAAATATATATATATATATATATATATATATAATTCACCTAATTTTACGTATAATATTGGACAAATGTCAATAAGGTTTACAAGTAGTTAAAGAATTCTTTATTCAGAAAAATAATACAAATTTTCCAGTAAGTACCCGTTAATAGTCCAAACATAACCCGTAAAAAAGTTTCAAATAAATGAATTTTAGAATGTTGAGGGTTACTTGCCCCAAGATATGGAATTTTCAAATGGTTGGAAATTAAATGTCTTAACAGTCTAACACCGTACACCTTAATTTCTCTATCTACCTCGTATATATGAGAACGACAGATGTACGTAGGTGAATTATCAATTATGTTAGTCTACCTAATTAATAATTTTGTATTTTCATTAGAATTTACAAACAATAACTAATTAATATATATTTATAAAGTCAGTCTACGTGATAATAATTAATAATTTCTCATTCTTGAGAAGCCGACAGTCAACTGTTGGATAAATATTTAGAGATGTTTTGTTCGTTTGTGTTGCTAGTCCACTCATGAGTACTCACAAGTCACAACTACCCATTAGCCTATTTCTACTCCAAATTTCCACCCTATACTCAATCAAACCTAAACATATATGGGTCTCAACTCAGTCTCGCATATATATGCACGATAAAATTATTTTGCATTTTGCACCCCAACTTAAATTAGCAATATTGCATTTCACACCCCAAAATAATAGTAAAATCAATGAAAAGATCGCAAGTCTTTAACTTCCTCTCTAACAAATTCCCTCTTGCTGATACTTAAAAGTGCAATAAGCATATCTTGAGGACAGAAATGGAACATCCAATAGCTCGTGGAAAATATTTATATGAAAAAACATAAATACACGTAATTATACAATGTCTGTATCTGTGCATCACAATGTTAAACAATATTGCTATTTGTGGGGCAAAGTGCCATTTTCATTGTACAAGTAATAAGTGCGAATTACCCAAGAAATCTCTGATAAGTGGTTATATTGCGTGTTTTTATATTACAATTGCCCCCATTCTTTGATGTTTAATTGTCCTTATTTATATGAATTGATCCAATTTGTTAATTTGGGTGTAGGATTGGAGATTTTGTTCAAAAGAAGCTAAAAGTCGCAAGTTTGGAGCTGTTTTGTACAAGTCACGTTTACGTGATCACGTATTCAGGTCCAGTTCGCTGAGAGTCCTATCTTGTGCGGGATTCACTTTCCTTTTCGGACTCAAACTCCCCTTCACGCGTTTTCAGCGATCTTGAACCAGATTTTAGGCGACTTTCTGCATATTTTTATACTCCTTTCCTTATTCAATTATGGGCTTTTGCTGGGCTTGGCCTTGGAGAGATAATTACACGCAATCTTTGAGATTTGGAGAAAAAAGAGGACTTTACGCTAGGTTTTGGGGGGAAGGTTGGACAGATTCTAAAGACACTTCTCACGCAGACTAGCAGACTTCTCACGCAGATTTTCAGAACTTCTCACGCACACTTACAGCAGTTGGGAGGACGAAATTTTGAGGATCAATCTTGGAGAAATTCTGGAGAAAGGGCACGTGGTTCTCATCATCACTTTTGGAGATTGATATTTGATTCATAAAGCACACCAAGAAGTCAAGAACCTGTCCTTTTCGTGGGGAACAACAGTGAAGCAATATTGATTTGTTTTCTTCCCTTCTTTTCTTTTTCTTGTTCTATTATGAATTGTTTGTTTTATTATTTGTTAGATTTTAATTATTAGTAGCTAGTTTATTATTCTAGTTGGGGGATTTGCCTAAGTTCTACAAACTTGTGAGACCGAATTGTTATGAGATTTCACTTTTCGATATTTATATGAATTTCTGTCTTTCTCGATTATTGTGATTTGTCTCTTTATTTGATCTGGCCAATTAAGTATTTGAGTGAATTGCATAATGTCTTTGCATATGTTGAAGGGATATTTGATGTATGTGAATTTAGAGACGAACTAGTGTAGGGTAGTTGCAAAATTATTATCCGGGGCACTAGTGGGATTCAATAATCGGGTTTAAATTAGCACGGTGTTAGTGTTTAATTGACTCGAGTCTATGTTTCTTAAATTGAATGCTGTTAATAGATTAAACTCCTAGAGGTGTTATCGAAGGGTTGTCTATTAATTAGGGATTAATTGTAAGGCGTAGGCCCTGATTAGTCTAATCTTAAGAAGAAACGAGGTCGTCTAAGGTAGTTGATGACTATAGTAGGCTTATCGATAGTAGATTGATTATTCTTGCGTCCGGGATCGAGTAGAAAACTTAGGTGAATTATCCCCCAACAAGGCATTTTTCCTCATATATTTTTATTCTCTAGTTTTTATTTGTTTCCTAGTTTATTTTGTAGTTGTTTAGTTGAAAAATCCAAAAATCCAAAATAAGATCCTTATTTTAATTGCTTTCTTTAGTTGAATTTTCTAGGTAATTAGTAGTTTAGATTGGTAGTTTAGATATTTTCCAAAACCCCCCTTTTACTACTTTCAATAAATTTTCCGGTTTTCAAAAGATATTATTTTCAGCCAATCCCTATGTTCGACCCTATTTACCACTGTATGCAATTTGTGCTATTTGGTAGATCGGAATTATAAGTATTATTTTTGGTAGCCTATAATCTATGTTCTTCCAAGTTCCAACCTTTTTCCTACAAAAGGCTCAAATAGCGAGATCAAACTCATCCTCAAACCAAAAACATGAATTTTTCCAAATTCATTTCCATAATTTCCATCTTCATGATTTCCCATTCTCCAATCATTCTCGCACAACAACCCTACATAAAAAAATCAACATCATGCAGCAAAACAAACAATTCATCGTCCGTTTTGGGCTACACCTGCAATGGCCTGCGCAAAACCTGCAACTCTTTTCTCACATTCAGAGCTCAACCTCCGTACAACTCAATTTCCACCATCTCCACCCTCTTATCGATAAACCCATCAAAATTATCCCACCTCAATTCAGTTTCGGAAAACCAAACATTCTTAACAAATCAAATCATTCTCGTACCCATCACATGTTCTTGCTCAGGTTCCCACTATCAAGCCAACACTTCCTACGTTGTTGAGCACGACGACACGCATTTCTTGATCGCGAAAAATACTTTCCAGGGTTTGACCACCTGCCAAGCCCTCCGAGGGCAGAATGGTAATTTCACCAGGAATCTCTATTCTGCGACGAGGATTATAGTCCCGCTAAGATGCGCATGTCCGAGTAAGAATCAGAGCGAAAATGGAGTGAGGTATTTGTTGACTTATTTAGTCGCGTTGAAAGAGAGTGTTTCGAGTATAAGTAGTTCATTCGGTGTTGAAACTTGGAAAACTCTCGCAGCAAATGAATTGTCTGAAAAGGATTTCAATATCTATCCATCTACTACTCTTCTTGTTCCTCTGCGGGACCCACCGGATATTTCCAAAGTTACATCACTCCAGCCGCCGCCCATGGCGGCGCCACCAGCTGTGCCACCATCGAGTGGCGGCGCTGGCACTGCTAAAACATGGATATATGGTGTGGTTGGTGGTGTTTTAGGCTTTTTTTTGGTGATCGGGGGCATTTTTGTCATTTTGTGCTTCGGCAGACGGAAACATAAAAATGGATTGGTGGTAATAACATCATCAACCAACATAGAATCTGTTCGCAAAGAAGAATCCCAGGATCACAACTTTTTGGAAAGTATGTCAAAAATAGTCGATGAGAATCTTAAATTTTACACAATTGAAGAAATCAAAGCTGCAACAGAGGATTTCAGCTCAAGTTGCTGGATTAAGGGTTCCGTTTATCGTGGCACGATAAACAGTGATTATGCCGCCATCAAGAAAATGGACGGATCAGATGTTGGCAAAGAAATCAATCTGTTGAGCAAGATTAATCATTTCAATCTGATCCGTCTGTCCGGTGTTTGCTTCGATCGTGGCCATTGGTTTCTCGTATACGAATATGCTTCCAATGGATCTCTCAGGGAATGGATTCATCACAACGGAGAAGAAGAAGAAATGATTTTGAGCTGGAGTGATAGGGTAAAAATTGCTCTGGATGTAGCAACAGGACTAAACTATCTTCATAATTACACTTCTCCCCCATATGTGCATAAAGATTTGAACAGCAGCAATGTTCTTCTTGATCATGATTTCAGGGCCAAGATTACGAATTTAGGCCTCGCGAGATCGGCCGAGGGGCAAAACGGTCATTTTGCACTTACGAGGCACATTGTCGGGACGAAAGGCTACATGGCTCCAGAGTATTTAGAGCATGGATTGGTATCTCCTAAGCTTGATGTATATGCATTTGGAGTTCTAATGATGGAGATTTTTACGGGAAAAGAGGTTTCTGTGTTGTGTGAAGGGCTTAATTTTGAATTATCAGAGGTTTTGCTTGAGGGAGATGAAGAGAAGTTGAGAAAGTTGATGGATCCGTTATTGAGAGGGAAATATGATTCCAAGATTGGCCTTTTGGTACTCGAATTGATTGATAATTGTATCAAGAATGATCCTTTTGATCGCCCGAGTATGGATGAGATTTGTCAAGTGCTTGCACAAGTAGATTCTTGGAAAAATAGTTTTGTTCTTTAGCTTTGATTACTTCTGTTAATATGATCATATTATAAGAACTTAGGAGCTCGAATGCTGATATAGTGATATGATTGATAATCTTGTTTCTTCATTTGATGTGATTGCTTCAAAGTAAAACATAGAGTTACATTAATTTTATTGGAGGTTAACACACTTGAAAAATATATAATTTATGGAGTTTCTGTTTTTATTTTTCCTATGGCTTGTTGATGTAATTAGTAGATACTTCCTCATAAACCTTGTGCAATACTGCAATTAATGGGGCTAATTGCGATAAAAATGTTGACATCAAGTCAAGTGTAAGATAAGTTCAAACCTTAAGGATGCGATTGTAATTTTCCAAACCATATATGAATAAGATTGTATAAATTTAAGGGACGAATGTCTCTATCAATCATCTTTAGTTAGCAACCTCACTTCATTATTAACTATGTCGATGACATTACATTTGTAAAATTCTACATCCTCCCACGCTAGTAAAATAATTGCAATGATAGGCTAGTAGGTGAAATACATCATCAATTACTATAAAATAGATTAAAGTTATATCAAATTATTTTCAATTTTCCAAACCATGAGACATGACTTGAAAGTTCATTTAAGGGTCCATTACACAAAACCCCTGTCGCATGCGTTGTTTGCAATCATACACTTATCCTCTGAGAGGATGTTTGTAAAGTTTTTTAGAGTTATTATATATACATTTTTATGTTTCAAGGGGCATTTATAAGGTTTTAGTTACCAAGGAGTATTTGTAAAGTTTTGATGGTTTTTTTGAATTTTTAAGCAAATTTCAGGATTTGTGCAATCATCCCTTCATTTTAATTCGCACCTAAGGGCTAAGACAAACTTATATTTGGAAAGCCTACCAACTTGTACTTTTGGAAATATCCATACAAAAGATAACTTCGAATTCAAACTAAAACCACCACCAAACTTATATTAGAAGCCATTCATAACATCAGAAATTCAGAGATCTGCCACTGAAAATGGCTTCAAACTTCCATAATCTCACCTTATTCTTCATGATGATATTCTTCTTCCCTCTAGCCAACTCCATTGAGTTCAATTATCCTGCAGTTTTCAACTTCGGCGACTCCAATTCTGATACTGGAAACTTAAATGCAGCCCTGGTAGAGCCCCTCGACCCGCCCTATGGGCAGACGTACTTCAAGAAACCTTCTGGGAGGTTCTGCGATGGCCGACTAATCATCGATTTTCTAAGTAAATGTTCTCTCCTTCTCATTGAGTTATTTTCAAGAGTTTATTATCAGATGCAAATTTTGCTTTCTCTGTTTGTGCTGCAAAACTGGGCTTTTTTGTTAATATTTTTCTTATGTTTTTCCGGGTAATTTAATGGCGGATCACTATGAGAAAGTAAGACAAAATATTAATCCTAATGCAAGAAAAATGGTCATTATCTATCTATCTATCTATCTATATATATATTAATGTTATATTCGTCTGTAGTGGATGCAATGGATCTGCCTTTTCTGAATGCCTATTTGGAAGTGTTGGTGGCGCCAAGTTTTAGAAGAGGATGCAACTTTGCAGCAGCCGGCTCCACCACTCTCCCGGCGACTGCAACTTCCGTTAGCCCGTTTTCATTCAAGATTCAAGTGGCTCAGTTTTTAAGATTCAAAGCCAAAGTTCAAGATCTTCAGGCTCAATGTAATCCAATTTTATCTCAAATCATGATGATAAACTGCTTTTTAAAACTTCCAATTCAAGTTTTTTGTTCTTGTTTTTAGCAGGGAAATATGACAAGTACATTCCAGCTCAAGATTATTTCCAGAATGCGCTTTACATGTTCGATATAGGCCAGAATGATCTTGCTGGCGCCTTTTATTCTAAGACGTTTGATCAAGTCCTTGCTTTGATTCCAACGGTTTTATCGGAATTTGAAAATGGGATTCAGGTTAGTTTTTGAATTCTCAGTTTTTGATTTTTACTAAATTTTGTGAGGAAAATGGAATGAGTAGTATAAAAAATGGGGTTAATTGTAATTTAAACCCTATAATCAGTCAAATGGCCATAAATATCCCTTCCCTGTCGCCTTCTCGTGATTTTGAAATCATGCAATTGAAGGATTCAGTAAGTTGTGTTTATCTATAATTTAAATGTAGTAACGTTAATTTATGAATCTCATTGTTAAAATTTACAAATAATTTATTTTTATTTTTTTTATTGAAAATGAAACGAATACTTGAAATACTTTCTTTCTTCCTGCAGAAACTATATGATGAAGGTGCAAGAAATTTTTGGATTCATAACACAGGTCCACTTGGTTGTTTACCGCAAAATATTGTGAAATTCGGAAATGATCCGACGAAGCTAGATGAGCTTGGATGTGTTAGCACTCACAATCAAGCTTCAAAGCTTCTCAACCTGCAACTTCATGCACTCTGTAAAAAGTTGCAGGGACAATATCAAGATGCAAATGTCACACATATCGATATTTACACAATCAAGACCAATCTTATAGCAAATTATTCCCGCTACGGTGAGTATAAATAATCAAATTATTTTTTTCGTTATTTTATTATGTTAAGACGAAAAATCAAACAAACAAGTTGAATACACGAATGAATTCAAATGTTAATGAAGATACTATGTAAAATTACAAAAGCCTCCCTGTTGGTTTCAAAATTACAATTACATTCTTGGTAACTTATCTCCACACTCCACAGTTACCTCCTCCTTTCGATATGTTAAATTTCTTAAAACGGTATTATCTTATGAATTTGTCCAGTATGGACAGAACGATATTGTCCAAATGTCTTGATAAATTTTGTCAGTATCGAAGTATCGGTCCCATATTTCCATTATAACAGCAGAAGGGGGTATTTGTAATTTTGAAACTAAGAAGGGGAGCTTTTGTAACTATAGACGAAAAGAACATACAAGTGAACTTAATGCATGTAAAGTTACTAAGACTAATTTTATTTAAATAATTTAATAGGATTTGAGCAGCCACTAATGGCGTGCTGTGGATATGGAGGTCTACCATTGAACTATTACAGTCGCGTTCCTTGCGGTCGGACAAAAGTTGTGAATGGAAGCTCGATCACAGCTACAGCTTGTAATGACAGCACAGAATATATAAACTGGGATGGGATTCATTACACTGAAGCTGCAAATGAGTATGTTGCATCACAGATTCTTACAGGAAAATACTCTGATCCACCATTTGCAGACAAAATGCCTTTTCTTCTAAAGCTAAAATTTTAAACAATTTTTATCGTTGTTTTTCTTTTTTTACTTGTCATGTCTGGTAGATACTAATATATGGCTATATGCTCAGACTTAAGTATTCTTGTAATGAATTCAATATATGCCTTTTCTTCTGAAGCTGTAAATTTTGACAATGTCCTCTGTTTCTCATCAGCAAGATTTAACGGGGAGTCAGAGGCGGCCGGCTGATCGGTAAAAATGTATTCAAATATTCAATTCAGCATCACACCATTTACATTTCATCATAAATTAATTAGAAAAAGAAAACCTTTCACTGTCAAAAACTCAATTTGCCCGCTATGGTTGAACTGCTCAAGATGTTAGCAGACACCTAACATACTTTATTGTCGTAAAACAGTTTGAACTTTCCTTCCTACAATTTTAACTATTATAAGTCTCTTTCGTGTTTTCTTATTTCTCAGTCCCAAACAAGTAAAAAATTGCTTTATCAGTTTATCTATGAATTACTTCTCCGAATTGGGCAAATAATTTCCACCAGCATAAGTTGACTTGGGAGAACCGCACATTCTTGATTCCTTAACTTAGTCAAATTTTCGGTTGTTAAACATGATGTAAGGATCATTATTCATTCATATAACTAAAGCTCCACACTTCTCAGCTAGCTGCCAATTACAAGAATTCATCATGAACAAATCCCAATTGATCAGTTTTTTCATATTAATTTTCTTCTTAATTCCCAGTTTAATCCATAACGCGAGGGGCGAAAATGGGAATTCGCATACATCGAAAATGGATGTGTATGCGTTTGGGGTTGTTTTGTTGGAGTTGGTTACGGGAAGAGAGGCTGTTTTCGATTGTGAGGGTAAAGAAGTCTCTTTGTCTGATACCTTGATTTCTGTTGTGAATGGAGGAAGTAGGCTAAATGACTTTATTGACCCTCGTCTTGTTGTGAAGAATCGTGTTGGCTATATTGTTGATCAAAGTGAAGTCGCATTGCGAATGGTGAAGTTGAGCTTGGCGTGTTTGGGTGAAGAACCGGACAAAAGATTGAGCATGGCTCAAGTGGTGGCAGATTTGATGAAAATTCAGTTAGATGTTCATAATTCTATGTCACTTTGTGATGAATAAGACTATTGTAATAACTTTGGAGATAATTGTACATTAGAATATTCACAAAAATGTAACTTGATATTGAGAATAAAATCTTTTTTGTTGAATAAAAATCGATATTAACATGTGTTTTGTTTCTTTTAAACAGAAATTCGGTGTTAGTTTCAGAATTACAAATAACCCCTTGTGATCATCATTATTTAGTCAAAACTCAAAACTAAAAAACCTTGATTTTTTTAGGAAGGGGGAGAAGTGGAAAAAAAAATGACTAAGAGGAGAAACAAAAAATATATATAATTAATATAATTTATTTGTATTATATTGATAAAATAATTAATAGTTAAAATATGGTCGGACACCATTGATATTGATAAGCTAATTAATTATATCTAAACTTTTAATTAAAATGTGAAAAGATGTGAACATTTATTTTTATCTAAAAAATCTAACAATGCATATATACATCAAATTTACTAGTAAAAATCAAATAAAGTTCGAGCAAAAAGCATTTATTCTCTATTACAAAGGTGTTTCGTTTTTTTAGACTTTGCATTTTCAAAAGGGTAGAAAAGATATAACCCCTTATTTAATTAGGTAATTAATCAACCAAAATAGATGACTGTACAGCGGAAATAATAAGGTATAAGGGTAGTATGTGTGTAATTTCCAAATCAAGAGGAGATATATTTGTATGCACATAGTTACATTAGAAAACATGGAAATAATTATTTCTTACATAATAAGAGATTTTTTAATCCACAACTTCTATCTACACAAATCATGAAAAACAACGAACACTTTCAACGAGCTATAACCGGACTAATAACAGGGAAAACTTCCTCAGCTTCAACCCAAGATTTTTCGTACATCTGAGGAGATGATTGAGTCAGCACACTCAAATTAAACACAATTTCTGACATTCTCGGCCTCTCAGATGAATTATCCGCCGTGCATGCACAAGCCAAGATTGCCAAACTCAAAGCATCATCAATAGGAAAAGCGCCTTTTAATCTCGGATCCATCCATCTCCTCAGCTTTTCCTTCCTCTGATCTTCAATGTCCAAAATACCCTTTATTTCCTTCCATAACATAACAACTTCACCATCATCCTTCTTCTCCATGACCTTCTTTCCCGAAAGCAGCTCCAACAAGACGACCCCAAACGAAAAAACATCAATATTCAGCATAATCGAGCTTGTAGCTTTTCTAGCTGCAGAAAAGTTCGAAATCTTAGCTTTAAAGTTGGAATCTAAAAGTATATTTCTTGTAGTGATATCTTTATGGACTATACTCGGTTGAGTATGCTCATGCATGTATTGAAGACCGTTTGCAACATCTAAAGCTATGAGAAGCCTTTGGGTCCAATTTAGTGATTCGGCTTCTGGAATAGCTGGAGCTTTTCGTGAAAGGTGTTTATCTAATGATCCATTTTCAACGTATTCATAAACTATGAAAAAGTTGCCTTCGCTATCAGAGGAGACTCCCATTAACTTTACTAAATTTCCATGGTTGACCCTTTGTAGTATTTGGAGTTCTTCTTCTGCATCTCTGGTTTTCTTCACCGCGAAGATCTGACCGTTGATTGTGGCCTTGTAGACCGATCCGCCTAATCTGAACCGTTCACTGAGATTCATGGTTGCTTTCATGATGTCTTGTACATCGTACACGATTGGCTTACCGAGATAGCCAGATACGATTGGAAGAAGCTTATCTTCATGCCCTTTTGAGGATTTATATGTTGTAATAAGATCAGAAGTCTCCAAAGACGAACTATTTCGCGCCAGGATTCTCTTTTTCTTGTTTAAAATATGTAAATACGCTATTAAACCCGAAAAAACAATCAAACCAGCAACAACACTCGCAAATATTGCAAAGTTTCTCCATTTGTTTCTCGATTTTCCATTAGAAGCTGAAGAACTGAAAATCTGAACAAGAATCGGAAATTTCTTGACGGGTATTAAAACAGGAAGGCAAATTGCAGCAGTGAAGTTTCTATTTTCGTTCTCCATTACAATATCCGATTCCTCAGCTTGAAACATAGTACTGACCGACGCGACTTCATCATTCGGCTGCCATACGTAAGTAATGAGATATTCAAAACCCTTTTCAGAATTTTCGGGACATTTACAGAGCAAAGGGAAAACGGCTTCTACTCCGACGGTTAAGTTGTTGGGATTCAAATTAGGGTTCGCCTCTTCAACGAGATGAAAATTGGTTAAATTCTGAAAGGGTTTGATCGAAACAGAGTAAAAGCTGTCGTATTTGTCGATTTTATGGATGATGTTGGAGAAATAATGTGTCCCGTTTGAAGAACAGTACTGGATGGGTATCAGTAAAAGCTGATTGGGGAAAAGTTGTGTGTTTTCTGATCCTAGATTGTTAGATGTTGCTATGTCGATTCTGCTGATTTTGAAGAGATCAGAAATGGTACCGAGGTCGGAATAAGGTTGTCTGACGCGGTATGTAACGTATGTTTTGCATGAAGGTGGTGCGTTTGGTGACTGAGTGAAGTTTGTGTTTGCAGTGTTGTTGGGGAATTGAGCTGAAATCTGGGAGAAAGCGAAGCTGAAGAAGATCGTTGATAATGTTCGGAAATGATTAAGTGAGATTGCCATTTGTTTCGGAGTTAAGAATGTTGTTAAGATATGGGATAATTTGTAGTGGGAAAGGATGGCTTACTAAAATTTCATATAAAAAAACGAATAGATTTAGTGATTTGATGCATTTGATTGGTTTTATGCCAATGATTTGAATTATTTCTAAGAGGCTTTTGTCGCAAGCTTTGCAAGATATGTAACTTATATGGGAATTCGATATAACCATTAGAACCTAGTTAATTAGAATAGTAGAAATACAACTATTGATGGGTGTATTCGTAATATTCTAACTAACAAGAAACTAATTAAATATCGAATATTTATGTGGGGTCTATATGTAATTAACCAAATAACTTTTTATGATTTTAGAGGGACAAGAATTTGAATTTTATTGAATTTCTGATTTCTGATAATGAATTCTTTATTTGTTGATTTTATTAAGAGTGAGATGCTTGTATTATAAAGATGCTCTTTTGCTGTTGTCATTGAAGATTAGTTTAATGAAGAATCCAAGTTGAGACGGCACGAACTCGTCTTTGCTTCTGAATTATATGATTTAAGAATGATGATGTTGATGGCAACTTCAACTAATCATATAACAAAAGAAGCATTCTGAGAACACATCAATTCTGTCCTATTGAATAAGGATCAAATACAACAGACAACATAAGATGCTTCATTTATTATCTAATTATACAATAACAACGCTTTCACAAAACGCCCTAAAGTTTCTATATATTACACTAACCTCCCCCCTAAATTTGTATGATCACAAAATCCAAACAAAAAGCGTCCAAATTATCCAATCTTGTTTCCCAAAAACAATAGTAAAATGGCTTTCACAAAAGAATAGGCTCATGCCTTTAACATAAGACCCAACACCTATTAAAGTAAACAATTTATTATGGTATTTTATTTAGACAATATAGCCTAATATGCCAAAGTAAACCCTCTCTCTGAAGTTTATGCTTGACTAAAAGGCATAAACAGATCGTCTCGTATTCAAACAAAACTCAAACCATCATAAGCAATAATACATCTATTTCTACGGGTAGTTGGGAACCCGTAGCAATCCTCTTTCGAGAAAAGTGAAAAAAAAAAATTATAGTTAGAGAAGTACATTGCCTCATGCTGAAACTAAGGACTCTGTCTCACTAATTCCTTTGCCAGTACTTGACTTAAAACTACTAGAATAAATATTATACACCCTTAAGAGATCTCCATTGCTAACAGTATACAAATGCCCAGGCAAAGCAAGAGGAATATTCTCACCACTTTCTTCACTCATCTCTTCAACCCGAGCCGCCTCTCGTAACTTCCCTTCCTTCCACAAACTCTTCACGAGCAATTCTTTAGTAGCAGAATCAGGCATTAATCTCGAATTCCTCATATCCTCAAAAACCCTCAAAGCAAGAGAAGCTCTCTCACACTTACAATAAGCACTTATCAAAATCTTGTACATATAACCATCTGCTTCCAAATTACTCTGTTTCACCATCCCAAATAGCTGCTGGACAGTTTTAATATCACCTTGAAGCGCATAATGATGCATCAAACCGGAAAAAGTTTGCAAATCAGGACAAATTCCCAACAAAATCATCTCCTCGAGAATATCTAGAGCTTCATCATTCATCTGACATTTCGCTAATGTTCTCAACAGAGATGAATATAAAATCAGCTGACTCTTTTTCGTTAAAGGCCCACAAATTTTCTTGATATTTCGAAAAATGTGCAAGGCCTCATCGCCTTTTCTTGAAAATCCATAGAAATCAATAATTAGTCTAATTGTGCTGAATGATAGTTTCATACCTTCATGGTCGACTTTACACAAGAGCTGATCGACCAATTGGACGTACCCATTTTTCGCTAATTTTGTGATCATTCGTGAAATTGTGTAAATATCATGAACAAATTCAGGTTGGTGGGCCACCCAGCGGAAAAACTCCCATGCAGTTTCGGGTGATTTGAAATTTCTAATCAGTTTGCAAACCAATCGAGATGTCCACATAAAGTTTGCATCTTTTAAAGCAGAAACTTCTTCAGGTTCCCAATTTTGCAATGCACTGGCCAAAGCAGATGGATCCAACCATGGTTTTAATTGAATTTCACACTCTACACCATTCTCATCTTCATCATCAATATTATCCTCAGAATTAACAACAGAATAATTTATACTTTTTATCCTTTCATCTGGTAACATTTCTTGAATCAATTCCTCAGTCTCGTCAACATAGCCAGCTTTTTTCATATGCTGCAAAGATTGTAACATTGCTCGATTGGGCAATATTCCATCAGCCCTCATTTCATTAAGCAAAATCTTGACAATTTCTAACCTTTCAGAAGCAGTAAAAGCTTCAACTAAAGTTGAATACTGCATTAATGTACGTCTAATTCTCATAAGTGGGATCAATTGGAAGATTTCCATCGCTGAATCTAATTTCTGAAATTTAATCAAGTGCTGAATAATAACAGTATATGTTCTACAATTTGGAAGCGCACCTTCCTCAATCATTCTACTGAAGATATCTACAGCTTCTGTATTCATGCCCTTTTCAACACAAAGTTTCATTACAATGTTGTATGATTCAGTACAAGGGTGTTTGTCCAAGGCTCTTCTCCACTCGTTCCAAACAGAAGTAACTTCAGTGAGATCACCTGCTTCTGCGTACCAACGCATTTGATCCATGAAAGTAATGTATCCCACATTTATGAATTTTCCGGTATTGATGGAATCGATTAGTCCTCCAAGTTTACCTTTTTGGCCTGATTTAGCTAGAATCTTGGCTAATGCGTGAAGGGTATCTTGGGAATGAGAAAAATGTTCAACCTTTTTAAGGACTTCAATCAGAGAGAGAGCAGAGATGGGTGAGGGAGCTGAACGAAGAGCATTTGTCACCACAAAGGAGTCCAATGAAGGAGTATTTAATATGTTAAGAAGAGAGCTTTCTGGTGCATTTGAACGGAGACAAAGTCTTATTGAATCAATGAGCTTTGCTCTTTGGAGATACAATGAGACCTTGTTCACGTTTCGGGGGTTTCTCCAAAAACGGCGTGCTTGCAGAGTAAAATTCTTGAAATCCGACAAATGGCATGCTTGGTGAGTGAAATTCTTGAAAATGATACTTATGTGGTAGACTCTACGGGAATACATTAAGAAGTGATAAAAGGCGACCGGGTTATAATAAACAGAGACGAAATCGTTAACGCACCGAATGGAAATGAGATAAAAGTGAAAAAAGTCTTGTGGGATAATAATCAAACATCTTGAGTGCATTCATTTCAAGACATAGAACTACTAACATCTCGCGAGATGAAAATCAACAGCTTGCGCAAACAAGGTTGGCGCTGGAAACAAAAATCCAACAGCTCGATTGTTCAATCGAGAATCATGGGTATACGAAACTGCTGGTGATGTGACCACGGACGGCTATAAGAGGCAAGTCTCCATTTTTTGAAGGATTAAACAGCCGAGTTTAGTTCCTTTCAACCCCAGGAAGTACAAGATTAGATATATCTATAGCTCAGTTGATTCAAGTCTGTCATAAATGAAAATCATTTGCGCTGATAGCATGAACGTTTTGCTTCCACGGACGTTCTGCAAAAGTTCCGGCAAAGAAGGGGCGAACTGGGAAGATATTGGGCTATAAAAGGCACTTATAGGCCTTAACTCAAAAGGTTTGGCCCATATAAGGGAGAAGTTTAGGCCCATTTTTGTGAGGATTGTTTGATCACATTTTTAGAGATTGTTTTTAGAATTCCTTTGTTAGAGAAAATAACATAATATTAAAATTGAAAATTTTGCGATTTCATTTATCATTTTGTAAATTTGAGATTTTTGAGAAATAAATATATAGAAATAGATAATTCATCCCCTAACTTTAAAAAAGTTGCATATTAGGAATAAAATTCATCGAAATTAGACTTTTTCGCTGAAAAGAGTTGTGACAACCAAGAATTTTGGTCTATATGATTCTTTTAAACTACTTGTTAGTGATTTTGTCCCTACAATGTAATATTTTAAAGTTAGGGGATGAATTATGAATTTCAATAAATTTATATTCCAAAAATCCTAATTTTATAAAGTTGATGTATAAAATCACAATTTTTTCCTATTGAAATTTAATAATTCAAGATATTTAATAAAATTTTATCATAATCCGGAAATGTTAAGTATTAAGAGTGCCTCATGTGCATTGAATAAATGGTACAAACAAAAATTGGCTGTTCAATTGAAGAACAGGCGGAAATGATGTTAGACGACTGACTGACTGTTCGTGAATTATTCTAGTTTAATCAAAAATCTTGAGTTTGAGTATTCTGCAGACTCGAATACAAAATAAATATAATTTAAAAAAGAAAATTGTGTTATAATTAAGTCAATAACCTTGAAGGTCAAATCTTCTTATTTTCAGCTTTTTGTAACAACTTTTTTCCTTTGATCCTATGCAACTTATAATGATGGAAAAATGTGTAATGAAAATAATGAACTATTTATGGAAAGCATCCTGTGAGCAGAATGTGATCAAGTGTCCTCTTTAGTCCAAACTCAAGCACTGCTTTATTTCCTTCTCTGAATCCATCTCCATACACTGCAGAAGGGTGTGATTCAATCTGGTGTGTGAAAAACTTGCCAAGTTTCTTCTCGAAATTGGACTTTTTGCCCTTCTTCGACGAGGACGAGGACGATGAAGATGAAGTAGAAGCCTCCTCATTATTACTAACAGAACTACCAAGAATTTCAGAATCTAACCACATATGAGCTAGCACTTGGCATATACCTTCTTCCACATTCGGACTTAGGGTCGGATAACCTGAAGTAAATTATATATTTGAGCTACCTATAATGGTTCTGCTACGTTCGACTAACACATGGTTTTTGATGCATTTAACTCGTTTTATATAGAGGGGAAAAAACTACCTTTAAGTCTAAGCCAGGCATGCATCATTTCATGAGCCAATATGGATCCTGTCAATAACCTGGATCAACCAAGAGGTTGTTTATTTATTTTGTGCATGTAATTGCACAACGTCAAGAGGAAATACAGCAAATTAAGAAAATCTCTTACGTACCTAGGAAGACCATATAAAACTAGAATTGCTGTTACTTCACATTTTCGGACAAGCCTATACGGCTCCGTGAACATGTCTATTATCCGATAGCCTCCAATTCTCGGCCTCCTCGATATCTTTACATTTATAGGGAAAAAAATTCAATAAGATATCAATTTCAATATTTATAATTAACTTGAATAAGTTGATTTTTTTTTCATACCCTGCTAACAATTTGCTCTTCTGAGAGACAAAGTCCTCTAGTCTCAGACATGTGGTGATGACCCTGTCCATGAAATGAAATATGATGAAAAATTAATCATATATATGTAACTTTACTAAATCAGGAAAAAAATAAATCCAAACTTGGCTCAGTGAAACCGGTATTAATCAGGTGGCGATTGGCATACACTTATCATTAGATTGGTTGAGTTTGCGCAAACACGAGTCCAACTTAAATCAAATTTACCTTCTTTTCTCCTTCCATGGCTTCATTTAGAGCTTGTCTCTCAACCAAAAGTAAAGGAACTTGCTGCTCAATTTTCATGTTTAATCCTTCATAAAAATCTTGTATTTCAATATAAAGAGGTTGACATTCATGTGTATCCATTATTGCAGAGTCCAAACACTCCAAACACAGCTTTCGTCCATCCTCAAGAATCAAATATCTCGCATCTACCGGCTGCATTAGAGAGATTAAATATTTAACATACTTTTCTCTCTAAATATTTAAACATTGAAATGATAACAGTAATATTGCTCACCTCCATTCTTTCACAGCTGCAACATCGCGGAGTTTCGTCATGTTCGTGAGATGGACAGTATTTTTGAGGCCAAAAAGGATGAGCTCTATACTCTATAAGGCCAGCATCATTTGTTGGAATCTAGGAAAAAATGAAAATCACAGAATTATATTATTTTGTTCAGTACAATGTTGCTTGATGAAAATAAGGATTATACTTACAAAATCTTTGCAAACATCACATTTGGGGTGGTGAAGGTCCTTGTAGCAAGACTTGTGGTACGGATGCTTACCAGAAATGGAAAACTGAAACACAATTTATGAAAGATTATCAATTGATAATTGGATGAATCATATACCGTACCCCTAAGGTTTGCTATAATTACAAAATACCCCCTCCATTTTCAAAAATTATAGAAAATCCCCAGAGGTTTCAAAGAATTACAAAAATCTAATAAAATACCCCTTTACCTTATACAAAATGTTACAAAAAAAAACCCTGTAATTTGTAATTCTTGGAAACCTCAGTGGTGTTTTCTATAATTTTTGAAAATAGAGGGGGTATTTTGTAATTATGGAAAATTTCAGGGGTACTGTATGTGATTCACCCTCTATAATTTTATGTAAATGATTGATAAGAATTATGATGAAGAAATATTAATCAGCACCTCATTTTCAGAAATTGGCAGATTACAAGCGTGACAGCGAAAACATTCCGGATGCCAAACAGATCCCATGCAAGTTAAGTATGTTCCATAACCAATTTCAATATTGCAACCAGCACAAATTCTAAAATATGTGGAGAAAAATATTATTTGAGTATCAATAAAACTTGATGTTTTCGATTATCCTGTTAGTCAATCAACCGTTTGATTACCTGTATGATCCAGAAGGATAGTAGAATGGATTATGTGGGATTGAACTTTCATAATCATGTTGAGGTGATGGAGATTGTGGTGGAGACTCAACATCTAGACTTTCTTGAAGTGCCTTAGCTAACAATTCATCTTCTTCCAATTGAGAAATGTTTTCTGATAAAAATTGCAAATCAATGCTTACTTTTAAAGCTAATTGCAGAGAGAGCACAAATTTGATCATGAGTTCTATACTAGTTTTACTTTGTTCATACTTAATTACCTATTACTTTTTTGCCTTTCTCATCTTCTTCTGCAATGGAAAGTGCGATCGCTCTATCGATTTCTTGTTTGTCAAAATCAGACGATTCTTCCTATATTTAATACTCAACAAAAGAAGTTTTTAACACTATTAGATCCCATAATTGTATATTCAATAACCAGCTGATCAGCAAATTGATTTAATACCACGCGTACCTCTGAATTAGGAGCCCTTTCCCAAGTTGCGTCGTCATCTTCATTCACATGATATCGCCCTTCTGATATCTTGTGGCTCGAACCTTTGAAAATCTTTGTAAGCCAACCCATAATTCAAATTAAAATTTCCTGCAGACTGAATAATCGTATCGATCTAAATGATTTTTTTGTAAGAAATCTGAAGGAATCTTTTCTACTAATATCTGAGCTAGAGAGTTTATAGAGAATCCAGGTGATCTAAAGTCAACTCATACCAATCAAATCTCAGCGTCAGAACAAAAGATAAATAAACTAAAATTAGGAGCAGAGAAACTTTACCTCAAACAGTTGAAGAATCAGCAGAATTTCCGAGAATCTGATCAGGGATTGTTAAGCTCATAAGCTGGTAGTTGTTTAATTTCCTACTTTCTGAAAATAGAAACTGATCCAAGAGAGGAAAACATCATCCTAGTTAAAACAAAGAACAAAAGTGGACATACTAGAAAGATGCAATCTTTTTATAACCATACTGCAGCAGCAGCACTATTGTTGTAATAGAAAAATATGATGTAAGAATTACAAAATAGTGATACCTTTTCCTTAAAGATAGAAGATAATAATCAAAAGGGATGTTTCAGTTTTAAGATTTTTTGCACTTTCTCTGACAAGAAGCCTTTTTTAAGATTTTAGTACACTAAATTTCAAAAGCCCATCACTATTAACTTTAGCAAATGATGAAAAAATGAGGCTGATTTTTGCCTTCCTTATCGTGGCATTTTTTGTTTCCTTTCTCATAAAGTGGGGCAAGTACAAGCTAAATACAGCCAATTAATTCATTTTTTTTATTTATTAGCTTGACTTTTGATGATCGTGTGTTCTTTGAATTAAATCTTTTCATTTTTCTAAATCTGGGCAAGATTGAATCTTTTTATATATTCTGCAATTATTCAACAGCTTAGTTTTGACGTAATTGACTAATTTCTCCTTTTTTTTAAAAAAAAAAAAAGAATGTGGTGGAGTAGATTGATTTATACTTTTTAATTGTCTGATTGGAATAAATCTAACTGATATGAGGTGGGCTTATGATTTGATGCAAGGGAGGTTGTAAGTTCATATCTTGCTGTCGCCTCATGACAAGTTGGCCGAAAAAGTGAAACTAAAATTAGGGATAATTACACAAAAACCCAGTTGCCTAAAAATTTCATGTTATATGTTTCAACCTTTCCTCCTCCTTTCTTACTCAAAGGCCCCTCTATTCATGTCCCCATTAATACCACGAGTTATGTATAAGTTAATTAATTTTCAGATCCTAATTTCTTGTGCACTCAAACTAAACTTAATCAACCGATTTAAGAATTGGAAAGTCATTTTCATGATATGAATTATGAGAAGTTTTCCTTTTTATAGTAAAGTACTACAACTAATAATTATTAAATACAACTACAAATATATGCTTCAATTTCAGCACAAACAAACAACAAGAAAACAATGGTAATAGACAAAACAAAAAAACTATGGGAATTACTAACCAATCCAAATTTTTGTGTGTGTGTGTGTGGCATTTTGGCATATTTCATTGATAATTTGGGTCGGCCCATTAATTCAAATCCAGGTTAGTTGAGCCCAATTAAAAATCCAATATAAATGATATTGTATGGGCTTGAACTCCAAACTCTCAGGCCTAAATACAGATGAGAAAACTAGGGAGAAGAACCAACTTTTTTTTTCCATAGAAAGAAGGACTTGTTTTTAAAAGTCATATGAACAAGTACCTGAAATAAAAATTCCTTAGTATTAAGGACCTGTTTTAATAAAAAAATATTATTTCTGCCAACTCAAACAAAAAAAAATAATTTCTATTTTTTTTTTATTTACGAAACGACTACAATACCCTCAAAGAACTCAAATATTACATAAAAAACCAACATAAAACAATTTCTATTTGATAAGTGATTTTATTGCACGTTTTTATGTTACATTTGCCCCCATTCTTTGATGTTTGATTGTCCTTATTTATGTGAATTGACCTAATTTGTTGATTTGGGTGTAGGATTGGAGATATTGTTTAAAAGAAGCTAAAAGTTGCAATTTTGGAGCTGTTTCGTACAAGTCACGTTTACGTGATCACGCTTCCAGGTCCAGTTTCACTTTCCTTTTCGGAGTCAAAATCCCTTTCACGCGTTTTCAGCGGCCTTGGACCCGATTTTGGACGACTTTCTGCAGATTTTAGGACTCCTTTCTTTTCTCGCTTATGGGCTTTTGCATGGGCTTTGACTTGGAGAGATTTTTACGCTAGTTAGAGACTTAGAGAGAGAAGGTTACGCTAGGGCAAGAGGGGACAGAATTGATAGACCTTTTACGCACCCATACAACAGTTCTGGAGAGATTGGATACACAAAAATACACAGCAATTCTGGTAGCTTTTCTCACATGAAGATTGGAAGAGATTTGGAGTTTACTTTGGAGATTATTCACGCTACATCATTATCATCTTGTCACCAACGCTTGATTACATACAGTGAAGAATAATTGTTGATCTTTCCTTGTTTTATTTGTTATGATGAATTCTATAGTTTTTATATTGTTAGATTTTAATTACTAGTAGCTAGTTTATTATTCTAGTTGGGGGATTTGCCTAAGTTCTACAAACTTGTGAGACCGAATTGTTATGAGATTTTCACTTTTCGATATTTATATGAATTTCTGTCTTTCTCGATTATTGTGATTTATCTCTTTATTTGATCTGGCCAAATGAGTATTTGAGTGAATTGCATAATGTCTTTGCATATGTTGAAGGGATATTTGATGCATGTGAACTTAGAGACGAATTAGTGCTAGGGTAGTTGCAAAATTATTATTCGGGGCACTAGTGGGATTCTATAATCGGGTTTAAATTAGCATGGTGTTAGTGTTTAATTGACTCGAGTCTATGTTTCTTAAATCGAATGCTGTTAATAGATTAAACTCCTAGAGGTGTTATCGAAGGGTTGTCTATTAATTAGGGATTAATTGTAAGGCGTAGGCCCTGATTAGTCTAATCTTAAGAAGAAACGAGGTCGTCTAAGGTAGTTGATGACTATAGTAGGCTTATCGATAGTTGAATGATTATTCTTGCTTGTGGGATCGAGTAGAGAACTTAGGTGAATTATCCCCAAACTAGGCATTTTTCCTCATATATTTTTATTCTCTAGTTTTTATTTGTTTCCTAGTTTATTTTGTAGTTGTTTAGTTGAAAAATCCAAAAATACAAAATAAGATCCTTATTTTAATTGCTTTCTTTAGTTGAGTTTTCTAGGTAATTAGTAGTTTAGATTGGTAGTTTAGATATTCTCCAAAAATCCCCCTTTTACTACTTTCAATAAATTTCCCGGTTTTCAAAAGATATTATTTCCAACCAATCGCTGTGTTCGACCCTATTTACCACTATATGCAATTTGTGTTATTTCGTAGATCGGAATTATAAGTATTATTTTTGGTGGATTCGACACCCATCACTATTTCATTTTACTAAAAGACTATAATACCCTCAAAGAACTCAAATATTACATAAAAAATCAACGTTTCCCTCCACTTACCTCGGGAGTTGCAGCGACGGTTGATGAGAAACGCCAGTCCAAGAGTCTCTTCAATTTAATAAATTGATGAGACTGTGGTAGATGGAAAGCCGGATGAATGAGAGAGCAAGAGAGGAAGAGAGAAAGGGAAAAATAGAGAAAGAGAGGAAGAGAGAGAAACAAATATGGAGACCTGGTGGAGGTTTCCACCGGCACCATTTTGCCCAAACCCCCATCTTCCATTCTGGCGTCCAGACGAAGCCACCAGGCCCACCACCACGCCCAACCTCACATCGTCCACCATGGCATCCAAACGAAGCCACCAGCAGGCCCAACCTCCCACCGTCGCGTCCAAAGTCCAAACGCCACCACCAAGAAGCCTACCCTCCGACCGTCGCGTCCAGACGCACCCACCACCAAGTGTAGCCACCCACCGTCGCGGCAGACCACCCAACACCACCATTGCGAAAAACACCAAACACCACTGCGAAAGGTATTTTTGTATTCCACCAACTTATTTGAAATTATATACCCTATTTTTTCGATTTTAGGTTGTTTCCTATTTTTTTTCGATTTATACCTTATTTTTCGAAATGTAATCCTCAAAATCGTTTTTTTATACTCCGTTCTACGGATATCTATACCCTGATCTGATCTACGTTATTATTGTCTGAAACCCTAAAAAATATAATTTATACTCTTTTACTGATATTCTATACCCTGATCTGCTCTTTTTTATACACAGATTGTGTTATTGTTGGCTCATAATCTTGAAATCCTTGTTTATACCCTGATTTTTGAAAATGTAACCCTCAAAATCCAGATTTATACCCTCTTCTGCACATATTCTCTACCTTGATATGTGCTATTATTGTCTGAAACCCCAAAATGTGTGATCTGAAATTCCCTAATTTGTGTTATTGTAGTCTCATTATCTATTCGTTTTGATATTGCAGATTTGGTGGAACTTTATTCTCAGTTTATCTTGGAGCACGTTTCCTTGCACACAAAGCAGTTGCAGAAAAGCTGTGGGACAGTTGGAGTACGTTTCCTTGTACACCAACCCCATTTGCTTCGGAATATTGCATTTGGACAATATACTTCGGGGTTTTGCCACTATTTTGATGAACATGCTTCAGGCTTAGTTGCTTCACATCCTGGTGTATTTTTGTTCAAAAATGCAATATTGGTTCTATAATAAGCTCACCCCCATCAGCCTGAATGCACTCTTAATGAGTGGGAATTCTCATTGGGGTGACAAAGGGAATAAGTCATGTCTCCTTTAAAAGAATTTGAACCCAGATAAGGAAAATGACAGGAGAAAGCAAAGAATAGAGACCCAACATAAAGCTGTTGGGTCTACACTCTACAAGTTATTTCTGAATAAGAACCGACTTCTGTTTCTTTATATACGACTCCATTAGCTTCAGCTTCTAGAGTGAAACGAGCAACGAGGAAGTGAGGACGTGGAGTTAAACGAGCATCTCGTTGGAGTACGTTTCTTTGTATAAGTAAAGAAGTATACTTTGAAAATAAAATGGTATTGAGGCGGATGTTGCCTATACTGGGAAATCCGTGCAAAAAATTTGTAGGGTTTAGGAACGGAGTATAGGCAAAATATCTCCAATTACATGGTTCAATTGCGGAAGGAATATGCTAGAAAGTATATAGCCTACAAGGTTTAGGGTTTAGGGTTTATGTACTTGGATATATTTGTAAATCTGTATTTCGGATAAGTACCTTGTGTTAATATTTTCCGAATTTTTTCTGCAATATATTCTCTTGCACTTGATTATCTGAGATAAGTACCTTGTGTTAACCTTACAGTACTCCAAAATCCATAGTTAGTACTATAATGTATATCAATCTTCCTCCAAATTTGAGGTCCTGCTTCATTTTCTGTCATTCTCGTCACAAATTGTCTAAAGAAATATCAATTTTCTTGCAGTATAGAGATTTGTACTAGATTCTGTGAGATTTATACTTTGTAGTGACAGTGTAGCACCCCAGAAGTTTTAATCAGTACTTCGGATTCTTTATAAACTCCAATATTCATAACGTCTAATAGCAAAAATATCAATTGGGAGTCAACATTAGGATTTTCTACATTATTTTGTGATATAAATACCTTAGATCCACACTATTGTACATCATATATTCTAAGACCTACTTTCATTTCCTATGTTAATTGGCATCACTTGTTAATATGATTTCCTTTGTCATATGTTTGCAATATCTCATTCTCATTAATAAATATCAAATTAAATTAGTAATTCCTAAGTAGAGTTGAATATTCGTTTTAAATCCATAGTTGAATCAAATCGGACATAGATAATTCGTAGTAATCACGATGTTCAATATTCTAAGTTAATCTTATGGAATGTTATAGTATTGTCGTGCTTTTGAATAATGCCTCATTCATGTACATGTGTTTTCAAATATGTATGTAATTCCTAAAACGATTACCAATATTTCAAATAAAATCATAGTTCAATAGCCTTATTTATACGTTAACATCACAAGTTATGTCAAATGGAATATAATTGTATTGACTTAAAAGTATGATCAATATCTCTTTAAACGTAATTCACATGTGAGTGTTTTCAAAATCATAAGTATTATTGTATTTACATTACAAGTTATTTATATCAAGTTATTCGTATCAAATATTAATGTATTGACATAAATCTGATCTATAATTCGATCACAGATGTGTAGTACGTTTTTGAAGAAATAGAGTATGATAATGCATTAATCAAGTACATAGATCAAATAATAAAGTATAAATACCAATATAACAAGGTTTCCTTATAGTTGTTAAAATAGAGAATCAAGTACAGGAAAATGATTATCAAGTATAGATATGCAAAATTAGAGTATTCATTTACAAAATCAAAGTACATTTTCCAATATATCAGGTATTTCAATATATTTTTTATTAATACGAAAAAATCCCACGAGGATGTCAGGAAGAGTTCCCCGCAACTCTCCACTTCCCAATATCACATTTATTTTTTATATATTTTTATTACGGACCATTTATGCAAATATAGAGAATCAAGTACTTGAAAATAGATATCAAGTATGTAGGTGCAAAAATAGAGTATGCTTTTCCGAAATCAAAGTATATTTTCCAATATATCAGGTATTTCAATATATTTTTTATTAATACGAAAAAATTCCACGAGGATGTCAGGAAGAGTTCCCCGCAACTCTCCACTTCCCAATATCACATTTATTTTTTATATATTTTTATTACAGACCATTTATGCAAATATAGAGAATCGAGTACTTGAAAATAGATATCAAATATGGAGGTTGCAAAAATAGAGTATGCTTTGCCGAAATCAAAGTATATTTTCTAATATATCAGGTATTTCAATATATTTTTTATTAATACGAAAAAATCCCACGAGGATGTCAAGAAGAGTTCCCCGCAACTCTCCACTTCCCAATATCACATTTATTTTTTATATATTTTTATTACAGGACATTTATGCAAATATAGAAAATCGAGTATTGGAAAATAGATATCAAGTACAGCGGTGCAAAAATAGAGTACGCTTTTCCGAAATCAAAGTATAGTTTCCAATATATCAGGTATTTCAATATATTTTTATTTCAGACCATTTGTGGGAATAATAGAGAATCGAGTACAGGTTCATATTTATAAAGTACTACGCTGAGATATCAAGGTACTCAGATATTGGAACAGAGTATAAATTCCAAATATAACAAGTTTTTATTATATGCTGCAATACATCAAGTACAGCCGTGCTAGATTAGAGTATTGGAATCCGTAATCAATGTATAGTATACAATACCTGGAAGTATTGAAATTAAAGTACATACTAAACAGAAAATTGACGTACTCAATTCTAGTCACAAAGTATCCAAACCAACAAACGCTAACAGTATCCAAAGCAACTCAAGAAAACAACATACAAACAAACGAAGAAAAATTATACTAAAGTAATTCTCATCTCATAAAGTAAAACAGTATTGCCCACCTCTCCCTCTCTCTGTCTCAGCCTCTGTCAACAGAATGCCTCATCCTCCGACATTGATGCCAATTGTTGATCATCCGTAAAAGAGACTCGCATGGTGATAAGACCCAATTAAGCACCTTGTGCAGCATGATCATGTTAGCGACATCCTCATCCTGCGACAGTCTGATAGAGTGGCCCGTGGCATGAGGGGCAAGATATTTCAATATAATGCAACTTCTCTGAGATTGGGGCCATTTTGTATTGACAAATTGGTATATATCCATTATCTTCGTATCATGTCTAATTGAGCAGATATGCATATGGGAATCGTATTCAATACTAGCCAGGAGATGGATGGGCGCGAGATCCACACATTCCTCGTATGGATAAGCCATTATTCAATTTAACGCAAATTGTCGAGAGCCTGATTGTGTAAAAATTAACTCGGCCTAATATACACAATTGATAAACATGAAAACAATTGGAATTAGTTATTCTTCACTCACATAAATTCAGAAAAGAATTGCGCCACACACTAAAGGAATTAGTGAACCCTAAATGTTGCAAATATCAGCGCATACTAAGCAAAATCAGAAGCTGAAGAAGATACCGGATGCTGAAGCTGAATTTCCAAAGAAAGGGGATACAGAAGCTTGAGCTTCCCGAAAAAGAACTTTTTGATTTCCTTCTTTCAGTTCAGGGATTCTCGCGGAGAAGAACAAGAAGAGAAGAAAATAATTTGGTAAAGTGATGAAATATTTTTTTAATTAAAAATGATGACTTGGAAATTGGATTAAAAGAAAATTTATTTTTGAAAAAAATAAATTAATTTGATGACTAGACAAAAATATTAATATTTTAATAAAACAGGTCCTTTAGACTAAAAAATTTTTATTTCAGGATCTTTTGCCTATAACTTTTAAAAATGAATCCTTTTTACTAAGCGGAAGTGGTACATAGGTCATTTTTTCCATACAGATTTATGTAAAGTCCAGGTAGGAAACTAGCTAATACATGCATGTTCGCTATTCATATTGGGGAATTTGATGTCTGCTTTAAAAAACTTTAATTATTCAAGATATAAGATTTTTATGCACTTAAACAGCCTAGCCTGTCAGTTGTATTTTCCCAACGAACGCGTGTTGAGCTTTGAAAGGCAAAGGGCCACCTTGGACCACCGCGCCCACGTGGCTGCGGTCACCACCTGCCGTCCGCGCCACCTCGACATGGTGGTGGACCACCTTGGCCGGGGATCAAATACAATAATTATTTCATGTCCTTGTCTAATTTCATGGGTCCCATATTTCGATCGACGTTTGATGCATGCTTTTCTCACTATCGCCTTGTAGTAGTACGTAATTTCGCCCCTCTTTAAATTTTGTTCATTAAATATATATGCTTCTTAATTTCTTCACCCCCAATAATTAATTTCAAGAAATTAAGTACTAATGTTATACACATATATGCATGTTGTTAGTTGTACATTCTTATATATAATTAATTTCGTGCGTTGAGGGAAAAGTACGATATTTTCATGCAAAACTGATGTTTATTAATTAATTCCCATGCAATATAATGATTGAGAATTAATGTTGCATGTACGTATATAATTACGCACATTAATTTATTTACCTTTAAATAGTAGTAATCATAGGAGATCAAATTATTTTTCTCTTCGGAAGTGGGACACAAAATAAATTAAGGGAAAAATGCAAAACACATGATACTTAACTAACCCGATTTAATATTTTGGGGATGATAATTCTTTCACTAGCAAAATAGGTTAATATGTTTGCATTCTCGTCAAAATTGAGATTTTTTTCACAAAACTGCTCCCTAAACCAACTGTGCCTTGCACGTGACCTCGGAAAATTTGCCATGTCCAAGGTCACGTGCAAGGCACGGCCGGTTTAGGGAGCGGTTTTGTGAAAAAATTCCAGTTTTGACAAGAATGCAAACATGTTGACCTATTATTTTGCTAGCTAGTGGAACAATTACCATCCCCAGAATGCTAAATCGGGTTATATTAGTTGGTATTTTTTTCTTGCATTTTTCAATTAAAAATTCTTAGTCGTTTTATATATAATAGTCTTATATATATTGAAATAATAATAGAAATTTGAAAAGATATATATATAGGCCATGCAGTCAGTCTTGGTTATAAATTAAATAAAAGAAAATTAATCTTGAAAAAAGAAAGCAGTGTAGCTAGTGCTAGCCATACTGGCCATGAGAATGTTGGGCCTGTTAACTTAATGTAAGTACTATCAGACTGAAAAAGTGATCGAGCTAAGCATGCAATTGAGAAGGACATTACTGTTTGCTAGCTCCTTAGAAGAACAACGTCGACGTCCCAAAATTTATAATATAAAATTGAGTACTGTACTATACGTACGTCTTTTAATTTGTTGGATTTTATGTAATTTTTGTACTGCGTGCGTGCTACCTAATTACCAAAACAACTACTGATCAGATATATATATTGAAAGTAGCTAGTATATATGAAAAATAATATTTAATAAGATCGAGCGAGGACCTATATATATATATATATATATATGCGCCAAATACTGAAATTAAAAGTGGGTTTAATTTCAGTAGAAATTAATCTGGAAAATGATGTGCCCGTAAAGTAATTTTTTTGAGCTATTAATCACTGAAAATGAACTGCCCAACCACTTGTTATTTTATTGGATGGATTTCAATATTATCAAATCACTGAAAATGGCACCTAGCTTAATTGGAGATGGACATGATTAACTATAAATATATATTTTAGTGATTTTATATATTATTTTTTAAATAGATAGCTTGCATGTATATGTAGAATTCAATTGATGGAGCACGCAGGCAGTAAGAAATTTAAGAAATTAGCATCCATTCGATCGATGTTTTGGTAGGAATGAAGTCAGATTCAAGCTTAAAAACCAAGCAAAATGTATCTTGAATTGATTGAAATTTTATTTGTGGGTTAATCTTTTACATCATTAGGTACAAGCTAAGGTAAGGTACTCGTTTTCTTTTCTTTTTTTAGTTTGTTTACTTAATTTCTATGCATAGAATGATCAATAATATATGGTATATATTACTAAATTCACAAATTTTACGGGAAGTGGTAGATCATATATATATAGGTATGTTCTTTAAGTATTACAGTATGTAATACAAATGGCTTAAATCTAAATATATGCATGTGTTGTTAATAAAATAAATCCTCTATGAATTAATTGATAAGAAAAATAAATAAAATAATTGAAGCTAGCATTGTGTGATAATATCTATATATATATATATATATATATATATATATGTTGTTAATAAAATAAAATAAATCCTCTATATATAAACCCTAAGTGCAGTGACAGCTGCAATATGATGGTGAATTAGCTAGCTCGTAATATTGTGCAATGATTAGAACATGATTAGCATATCCGATCCGTACGTTAATTACTTTCTAGCTACGTACGTTTTGAGAGTACTACTGGTCATGAAATATAACTAATGCAGTGCAGGCTTTGGCCATCATTATTGGTTGCAGGCATCTCAGATTAATTCAGACCCCATATATATTCTTATTAATTAATTGAGCTTATTAATTAATATTAATGGTTATTAGCATATATATATATTATAATGAAATTAAATCAAATTAAGGTGTTTTCTGAAAGAATCACGTGACAGACACATCACCAAAACACCAAAAACATAAAAATTGGTTGGCGTTGGACCCTCAACAACATAATTAATCTGGTTTGCATGCTATTACAGTTGAAAAGTTTCTTCTTCCTTACCAGTTACCACTAATTAATTATTAACCTAGGAATACACACTTTTGTTCGATCGGTTTTCTTTTAATTTCTTATTGGAAAAAATTATAAAATCAGTCCTCTAACTAATTAAGTCTATTCAAATTTTTTATTTTACTTTTTGAAATGTGTACCATTCAATCATATTACAATCTCATGAAACTCAACTACAATTCAATCAATTACAAGCATGCATGTTAAATAACTTATTCTATACACAGAAATACATGCCCAAAAACTATACAACAAACTATCACTAAAAACCAATACTTCTATACAAAAGATTATTGCCAACAGTCGTGGGACTCGAACCCATGATCTCAAATTGGATTAAAGATTCAAATTATCAGATTTATTTTATGTTTGGTACAATATAATATTGCAAAACCGAAAATCAGTTATTTGTGGTTTTCATGGCATGCACAATATACCAACCCAAACCCAACCTTTCCGACGTGCCACTATCTTACTGATTCTTAAATATATCATATCATCACTCGGCATTTATTTTTTCTATCTACTTTTCTTTTTGGCTTTCTTTTTTCCAATTCCAATTAATTTTCCCATTTAAAATATGAAAGCGAGCATTGACCTCCGCTAACTGGTCACTCAAAAACTGTCGGTATTAAATATTGTATATTTTGTTTAAGAAAATGGATATTTTCCATTAACTTAATTAGTAAACTTACAATGTTATTTAAAGTAGAGACTCCAACTTGCAGATGAATTAAAACTTTAACCGTGTTGAAAACTATATGATATATATATATATATATATATATATATATATATATATAATGTTTTTAATTAATTAAGAAGAGAAATCATGAAACTTTGGAGAAAGTTTAATTGTCTATGTGCCTGATATATACATAAATAATGACTCGGATAAAGTTCTTATAAATATATATATATATATATATATATATATATATATAAACAAAATTGACTTTGTGTCAAGTCATTATTTAATACAAAGTATAATTAGCAACAATAATTAGTGCGGTCTGAGAATTAATTAGAAATTAAATATATGTCTATACGTACAATTTCCTACATATTTCTTAATTCATGTTGTCTTTACCCACAAAAATTAGATTTGAAGTTTAATATCTTATTCCTTGTACGTACCAGTTAGGTTTTGTTAAATAAATATATATATATATATTACAGAAAAGGGCAACCTCGTCATTTCAGAATCCTGCAGATTAATAAATGATTCAGGTATATATGTTATATTTGTCCTCAGCTGTATTATCAGCAAAGCTCTTACAAACTTTCTTTGTCAAGTTGTAGAAGAAACTGATCAATTAAAATAAAATATATAGTATACCAAAAAAAGCGATTGTATATTTCTATATGTAAATCAGTATATATAAAGAAGAACAAGTCTTTTTTTAATACAGAAAACTCCCTTTCTTTCTTTCTTCTTCTCTCTTTCGAGAAGGCGATTGCAGAGATAAAAAAGAAAAGGCGGAGCTGAGAAAGAGAAAGAGAAAGATAGAGAGAGAAGCTGGAGAATTAAATTAACATCAGAGAGATCAGCTACAGAGAGAGAGAGAGAGAGCACTCAAGAATATAATTCTTAATTTGTTTAATTTAGATAATTTCTTTTTCATTTTCAAATCCTATTGAGGAAGAAAAGGATGTCTGAGAGCTGTGCACAGTACTTTTACAACCTGCAACTGATGCAACTATAAGAGGTATGTTTACATGTGTATACTCGATCCATTGATAAAAGCTGAAATTTTTACGACAACATATTCAAAAGGGCTACCACTATAATATGATGCTTTCACTTTTACTCCTCACTTCCCTTTTTATTCTCCTCTTTTATTTCCTTTTATGCATATCTTATGATGATCAATTACTGCACCACAATTAATCCAATAATTAACAAAATTGAAGCAAAAGAGATGAAGATCAGGATGATGATGAAAAGGAAGAATACATTGATGATATGGGATTAACAGAAACGACGTACGACGCCGCTTCATTCTCTTGAATTTTCGAACAAGCTGCAGAAAATCTTGTTAAATTAATTCTATGTCTCAGGATTTTCATCAAGGTATTTTCAGTTTCTCGAATGGATATGAGAGATCACAGCAGGTACAACAACAGCAGAACATAGTACAACAGATCCGAAGAGATAGTAATAATAATAAAATAGGGTTCGAGCAGCCATTAGTGGGTATGGAGGAAGAAGAAGAAGACCCGACCGGTTCTCTCCCGGTTTATGAATCCGCCGGCGTGTTGTCAGAGATGTTCAATTTCCCAAGCGTTGGCGCCGCTACAGCTACGGAGTTGCTGGAGTCACAGATAGTGAATAGTTACCGCAACCCGAGGGCGGCGTCGGCGGGACCCACGGCGGATTGGTTTTCTCACCTCCAGGGTGTGGTGGTGGGTGGCGGCGGCGGCGGTTTGGGATATTCCAAGAATCAGGGTGTGAATGCGGATTCAGCTGCGGCCATGCAGCTTTTTCCCAACCCAGTTTCATCTTCTTCTTCCGCCGCCTTTCACGGCGGCGCTGCTGCTGCCCTGGGTCAATTCCCATGGGGGGTTCCGGACGGTGGCGGAAATGGAAATAATTACAATCCGAACGAAGGACAAGGGCTTGCTTTGTCGTTATCCTCGTCGTTGCAGCAAATGGAGGCGGCGAAAGCTGAGGAGTTGAGGATTGATGGAGGACTGATGGCGTTTTACGGTGGCGGCGGGGGAAACCAATTTGGTGCGGCGGTGAATATGTTGAGGAGTTCCAAGTATATGAGGGCCGCGCAAGAGTTGTTGGAAGAGTTTTGTAGTGTTGGTAGGGCTCAGTTCAAGAAAAACAAACTTGGGAGGCAGAATAATACAAACCCGAGTGACGGCGGCGGTGCCGGTAGTACTGTTGGAAATTCTTCGTCTTCTACAAAAGAATTTCCTCCTCTATCGGCTTCTGACAGGCTCGAGCATCAGAGAAGAAAGGTCAAACTGATGGCAATGCTTGATGAGGCATGTAAACTCTCTCTCTCTCTCTCTCTCTCTCTCTACTCTCTAGGGCATTTTAACTAACGTCATTAACCAATCATTTTTGCTTAATTTGTCCATTGATTACCTAACAAATTACCAAAACAAGAAAATTCCGGGGAGTTTTCCAGAATTATTTTATATTGCCGGCCAATGAAACATCTTTCCACATATTGAATTTCCTTATTAATTAATTAAATGTCTTTGTCACGTCTAACAGGGGATATAGGAAGTTTCAAACTAAATAATGATCAATTAGAAATATTTTCTTCAATTTCAGTTTATATTTCACTATCTGAATTCATATAAATTAAAAAAATATTATATTTAAATCATACTATATTTTCATTTGTTGAGAGAATATGAGTGGCTAACAACTCGAACGGTGAAAGTTGCATGTCCAGCAGGAAAAATGTTTCCATCTGATAACGATGTGGGATCAGTAAAACCATCACTATATTAATATAAATTTTGTTGGTGGTTTTAAGATTTTAACAATATATAGATCAGAACTGGCTAATTAATCCATATTTGTCACAATACTGACTTTAAAATTCTCTCTCAATTTTATTAACTTATACATCTTAATTAAGTTTTATGAAATTATAAGACATTGGGGTCCTATTTCATATGAAATTAATAAAAAAATATACTTGAATATTAAACAAAAGGGTATTGAAGCTTAATTACAAGAACCTAACTGGAGCCAATTTTATAATTATTTCGACTGAAAGGAATTGAAAAACCTGTTAGGATCTAAAAAATTAATTAGCGACTACATGCTTTTCTTATTTTTGAATAAATTTAAAATTTTGAATTTATATATATTTTCATGTAATATTTCCTGCAGGTGGACAGAAGGTACAACCACTACTGCGAGCAAATGCAAATGGTAGTAAACTCCTTCGACATGGTGATGGGTTTCGGCGCGGCGGCGCCGTACACTTGTCTAGCCCAAAAAGCCATGTCCCGCCATTTCCGGTGCTTGAAGGAAGCCATCTCTGCCCAGTTAAAGCACAGCTGCGAGCTGTTAGGCGAGAAAGACGCCACCACCTCCGGCGTGACCAAAGGCGAAACGCCGCGCCTGAGAATGCTGGAGCAAAGCCTGAGACAGCAAAGAGCATTTCATCAAATGGGTATAATGGAACAAGAAGCATGGAGACCTCAACGAGGATTGCCTGAAAAATCTGTCAACATTTTGAGAGCTTGGCTTTTCGAGCATTTTCTGCATCCGTACGTTTTCTCTGATCTCTAGCTCTTTTATTACTAGCTACTTAAATTCAATATTCTGATCTGGGAATATATCTTTTGGCGTTGGATCATGGAAAAGGAGTTAATCAATGAGGAAATTAATGATTATTGCGGAATTCTATGATAAGACAACTGATCTACTGCGCGTTTAATTTTACTTTGTGCGTTTTCAAAACTTTTCTTTTTTGTCCCTGTACTGGTGCATCGTTTAAAGGTGCTGTGGTGCCATTTTTTTTTTTTTTTTTTATCTTCTTCCTATGTTTATACCCTTTTTCTGAAATTTCCTGGAAAAGCTGCAGGCGTTTAACAGCTCATTGTTTAGACTGCTTTAGATTTTCTTTTTTAAATTTCATTTCTCTTATTTCATCTTAATCCTAATTTATGAAAGAAATTCTTTTATTTTCGTATCTTATAATAATTCAGTTGCAAATGTTTTTTCCTCTATCTATTTTCCCTTTTCGGAAATTCACCAAGAATTGCAAATTTAATTTAGTGAATTTATGCTGGAATATGTATAGAGAGATTGAATTTTAACTAAATTGCAAATTAGGGATTTAAAGACTTTCAATTTTAATTAAAATGATTCTAGCTAAAATTAATGAAAACTAAGCATTAATAATAGCATATCGTTTGCGACCCACCTTACATTCAAATTTGTCATATATAATATATGCTTATGATATCATGTATGATCTGTTTTGTCAATCTATATATATAGCTTGTACATGCAAGTAGTAGCTATATGTGAACTATTTTTGAGTTAATTGTATTTTTGTCTCGTAACTTCTTTATCAATAGTTCCATGCATAGCATACATGTATATGTACCAACGACTAATTTACAATGACATTTTAATTTTTCTAGTTGGTTTTTCCGTTGGTTTTTGACAATATTGCTTTTTTTGTAATATTGTCAATTTACATAACTTAAATAAACACGGTAACTTTAGTAAAATTTGTGGGAAGTAGCATGCACTTTGATATGTTAGAAAGTAGTACGAATCATTGAAAAAAAGGATCCTTCTTCTTTTCTTTTTTTCCAAAAATGAAAAATATATATTTTGCAAAAGAATTAAGATCAGACGTAGCTAGGCTTAATGTAGCACTTTTACTTCTGCGTACGTCTTTCTTGCTGCCGCTATTTGTGTGTGTGTGTGTGTGTGTGAGAGAGAGAGAGAGAGAGAGAGAGAGATCCTTAGCTTGTTAGATTGTGAATGACGATGCCCATGCATGAAAAGGAAATGGACATAAATCTAATTAAATCTAAGGACAGAAATGATAAAGTTATGGTGTCATTTATCTGGTTTAGGTAAGAGTGGCCGGTGTCTGAATTAAATCAATCTAATGTCGTTTTCAATATTTGTGGTCTCTTTCTCATCATCAGGTACCCGAGCGATGCAGATAAGCATCTCTTGGCCCGACAGACTGGTCTATCCAGAAACCAGGTAATCTTTATTAATTTCTTCATGTCAGCTTCCAAAATCGCATTTTCTATTTTCTCGAGAAATCGGGCTAGCTTTTCATGGTTTAGTTCGGGAAGTCCTTTATTCTGCAGGTAAGAAATGCATATTGGTATTGATCGAGCTAGAAGGGTTGTGAGTTTGCATGGTTGAAGAAATTAATTAGTCAAGAAATTAAAATCTTTGAAAAGGAAATTAAAGTTATGGGGTTTTGGTTGTTTCAGCTTTGGATAACTCTAATTTACACACGAGCTAGGAAGACAAAAATTCTGAATCAGAGAAAAAATCGCTGCCAATAGTAATAGCAGATGATCAGTCAAGTACAAAAGAGAGAGATCTGATCTAGACATCTCTCTAGATTTCTTTCTCTCTCTCTCTGATGTCCACCACAATTAATTTGAATAGATTCAATCAATGCTAGCTTCTGGTATGGCCTGAAACTAACCTGTAAAATTTCAAATCTTCATAAAACATGCCTTGGATAAAGAATATATAATAATGAGAGAAAAAAATAGTTGATAATATAAAAACATTATAATAAATAAATTTATATTTCAAGTATATATATTCATATAATAAGTATAAAAAATATATTTGAGTTGGTCGAGTAGTTGGAAACAAAAACTTTCAAATTTCCTATATATTATTATTGAAAAGAAAATCTAGATCTATTTCTTGAAATCAACCCTAGTAAAGAGTGAAGACGAAAGCAGGCACCATGCACCAACCTCGCTCTGTCAACAATGACAGGTCTTAAAAACTAATAACTGTTCAACAATCATATCAATAGTAGTGATCTTTCTCCTGTACGATCTTACTAATTTTGCTCTGAAAATGGGCAGATTTGTAGGTATTACAACATTAAATTTCCTACAAGTCATCGCTATTTAATAGGTAAAATTGCATTTTTCCTCAGTTAACCTCCAGTCCAATTTTAGTCCCATAAATTTCTTAATTAACGTATTTAATTCTTTATGTTTTTTTTTTCAACACATTTAGTCATATTTAACACATTTAGTCCTAAGGTTAACACATTTAGTCCAATTTTATCAACACATTTAGTCCTTTACATTTGACTGGAAAAATTTTAGAGAACATAAAGGACTAAATGTGTTGGTAAAATCGGACTAAATGTGTTAAACCCAGAACTAAATGTGTTAAATAGGACCAAATGTGTTAAAAAAAAACATAAAGAATTAAATGTGTTAACCAAGAAACTTACAGAACTAAAATTGGACTGGATACTAACTTACATACGAAAAATGCAATCTTGTCTGAAAACAGCACATATAATAACCCCATATTGTTCTTAACTTTTATCTATTTATTAAACTTTGCAGGTTTCAAATTGGTTCATTAATGCCAGGGTCCGACTGTGGAAACCCATGGTGGAAGAAATGTACCAGCAAGAGGCCAAAGAGGAAATTGCGGAGCAGAGGGACCAATGCACCAGTCCTTCACAAACTCCAACGCCGCCCACCACCACCACCGCCGCAGCAGCAGCTGCATTTACTCCTCCGCCAAAAAGACACGAAATCATCAACTCCCCAGAAAACGACACCTCATTCGTCCCAATTAATAACAGAACCCACTGCTTCTCGAAAAACCAAGCCGAGCTGCCCCACCCCCACCACCCAGACACCGCTGTTTCCTGCCGCGGTGGTGGTGATATTGAATCTGCGTTGATTAGGTTTGGAACGAGTGCGGGTGACGTGTCACTGACGCTAGGGCTCCGTCACGCCGGAAATATGGCACCGGAGAAGAGAGCATTCTCAGTTAGAGACTTTGGCGGCTGTTAAGGATAATTAAATATAGGGCGAATTACAAATTAAAGGAAGTTATCATAAATTACGATATTTATATATAAGTCTTTTTTGTTTTGTTTTTTACATTTTAGTCTTTTGACTGGTCAATCGTTAGTCAGTTCTATTAATTTTCTGCACCGTTGTGTTCTCTCATCGAGATGATGAATTTAGACTATAAATTTGTCTGATTCGGTGAATAAACGAGAAAGTTACAAGATTAAGAAATTTTCCTTTAATTGTGTGTATGTCTAGTCCAAATTTCCCAGTTCTTTACTGAATCAGACAAAATTATATTCCAAATTCAATTCTCGATGAAACGAACACAACGGTACCAAAAAATTAATGGAACTGACTAACGGTTGACCAATCAAGGGACTAGAATGTAAAAAATAAAATAAGAAGGACCTATATATAAATATGATAATTTGTGAGGACTCTCATGTAATGCGCCCTTAAATATATATATACGCGCGGTAATTAAATAATAAGGAAATTAGTTAATCTTGGATTATTAGTACGAGGTTTTTATTGTAATTGTATAATTGTATAGCTTAATTTTTGGCACCTTTCTAAATTAATTACAATATTAATATATATATATATATATATGTATATTGTTTTCTTTTCTTTTTCTTTTTTTTTTCTTTTCGCATTGCCAATATGGTTTTGGTCACTAATATTATTACTTTGTTGTTGTAGTTGTTTTTCAATTGTTATATTCTAGTTCCAATTAATATCCCTTAAAACATATTATATTTAAAGGGGTTTAAGATATAATTAACTTTCAACCTCGAGTTGCATATATTTAGATTGTTTCTACATATGTTGTGGGAGGTTAAATTTGTTCATATCAGACCTGAAAAGAACAAAGTAGCTGATATGCTCGGCTGCTCGCTTGGTTGGCCCACAATTTGCATGAAGAGACGGTGATACCATTTGGAAATATCCTCCAAAAGAGTTTACTGCTCTAGAAGAATAATTTAGTTTTTGGGTCTGTTTTCCCCTTTGTTTGGTTTTTGAACCAAAATAAAAATAAAAAATTAGTATAGTCTGTGAATTGGAAAGATAATATTAGCTGGGCCTGCAGGGGTTCAAGCCCATCTGAAAAAAGTACATGACATTTTTTCTCCTTTATACTTGGGCCTGAAGAGGTTCAAGCAATTAGAATGCTCTATTTCTTTTAATTTTTTCTGTTTTTTTTTCCAAAAAAAAAAAAGGGAAGAAGAGAGAAATCAAAAACTTAGATGTCACAATGCAGAAAAAATGCACAAATATTAACATTGAAAAATAATTACATTATCAATCCAAACCAAAACCAAAACTAATACAACAATAATCAAGCAAACACAGTTTCCCTATTACACCTCAATTAGCTTTATTAATGATCTAAACCATAAATCTTACAATTAATGAACACAAACACAATTCTGTTCCTCTTCAACCTTTTAAATTCATTATTCATATGGCCTAATAAAAGTCCTCCTCCACCAAACCTCAAAAGCTCTCTGCAAATTAGGACAATTATCGCCCGTCTTCAAAAAGCTCCCCAACCAACAAAGCAAAAACCTCTGCTGATCCTCTAAAGGAAGTGTAAGAATAGTCCTACCAATTCCTTCCTCCACAACCGTCCGATCAAACGATCTGCATCCATTATGTAGCCATCTGTAATCATTGATCAACGGCTCTAACCACGTCTCTAGAAGCAAATGACGTGTTTCCTTACACGGGAGAATTTCCCCTCTCCCAATACCAACAAAGATTCTTGCAGTTATTAAGCTAACATAGTAACGTGACACAATAGGAACTTCTATATGAAGTTGAGCAAGTTCAGTCTGATTGGCCCAAATTACAGCAAAACCATCTCCCATTTGTCTGTCAGCTAAGATATCGAGTAGCCATGTGAGGTTATCAGCTTCTAGAGATATTGAATTCTTGACAGCTTCTCTTGTGTCTAACTGTTTCTGGGGGAAATCGTGTGCTGCAGCTTGTCTAAAGAGTGAGATTAAAGAATTTAAGGATGTTTTGCATGAGGCGTAAAGGCTTTCGTTGCACAAGTCGGACGAGGATGATTCTCTTAAGAGTTTTAGTACAATGGATTTCATTTCTCGTCTCCCTTTTTCCTCTTTGCTTCTGAGGACTAATTCTAGTATGTTGGAAAGGGTGTCGTTGGGGGGTTTGGAGATGTTGGATGATACACGTTTTAAGACTGGTTTGACTAAAATGCTCTCGTCTTCGAGACGGGATACTGAAGAGATGACTTTTTCTTCTTCCTCTTCACCAACCCACGGCACGGCTTCTAAATACTCCAAACAGGAATTGATACATGTTCTGTAACCGAGTTGTTCGCCAACCTATAAGAATTATCAGACATGTATATATAAGAAGTTACACTTACCTCCCCTGTAACTATGTTAAATTACACAAACCTCCACTATTAGTTTAAAATTACAAAAACCCCCTTCTGATAGACAAATTTTAATCAAAACTAGAAAATTTACTGACAACCTTAGATAATATTGTTGATACATAGGACAAAAAATTGAAATGATAGTTAAAGTTTGAATAATAGCATTATTTTAATGAGTTAATTGCACTCAAACCCCCGTGTTATACCTAACGAGCATAAAAGATCCTGTAGAAACAAATCTCACAAGAAAACAATGTAATGTCACAGCTTTAATAACTAAAATTCTCAAAAAACAAAGAACATATTAAGAAAATAAAATTTGAAGGCAAAAGAGACTTGCCTTAAAAAATGCTTGTATTTTCACAGTCAGCCAGTGTCAAATACACAAGGATTTTCACACAAATTTTGACTATATTGTGCAATGATTGAAAAGACAAGGAATATTAATTACCTTGAGAATTCTCAGCACGCGTGAAACATTCTGCTTGATCAACCGCTGCTTCAATTCTCTACAATACATCAATCCAATAGTCTCCATATATATCTCAACATCCGCACAATTATCAATCTCCATACACGGGAAAATAGGCTGCTGATCAGATATTCTACTTGCAAAATAACTGCTATTTTCCACTAATACACTCCTATGAACACTCATCTTCACAGCAATCCCCTGTTTCCCAAGCAAAATCACCTTCAAATCGCTTGTTCCAGCCTCGCCAAACTCAATCGCCACCTTTCTTGGCACATTTTCAAGCTTAGGCCGAGACAACTTTTCGTTTGATTTCATTAATGTGGGATTAAGAACAGATGGTTCAGAATAATGAGTTCTTTGATCATCGGTAAGAACATGATTTGTCCTGGATGATGTTGGACAGGGTTTTTTTTGGTTTACTGAGGTTTGCTTTCTTGGAAGTGAAGTGTTTTGTGTAGATTTGGGCTTATTTGGAGGATTTTGGGGCTTTACTGTCTTTTGGAAAACAGCTGGCGAGGGACAACACCAAAATCCTTCTGGGGTTACAGCAATTGGAACACTCTTAATATTGGTTTGACCTTGTTCTGACCTAGGAAGTCTAATTTCGGCCATTATCAAGAAGATTTTAGACTAGAAAATCAATAATATGGCATTTACAATGAAAACAAAGAGGGATTACTAAGAATTAGCAAAAATGCTTGAAAAAGAGGATGAACTTAAAAAGGCTAAAAGCTATCTGTTTGCAGGAATAATAGAGAAGAAATGAAGGAATAGAACAACAGAATTAGCACTAGTAATTCTAATTTACAGCAGAGCTTCTGCTTTTCACCAAATCAGCAATAGTGCTAGAATATCATCACCAACTCCATCAACCAACTCTCACCAAATAATTAACAGAAGTGTAATTTCCAGTGTAAAGAATGAACTAAAACCAGAATCTCAAAACACAAACTGTAATATTCTTCTACACTCAAAAGCAGCTCACCTGCACAAATCTGGGTTCTAAAACAAAACCTAAAAGAACCGTTTAAATATAACCACAAAAAGATCAGAAAAAAAGTGTAAAGATCGAATTTTTTGAGGTAACCATTTTGTTAAAACCCCAGAAAACGACAAAAACTCACCTAGGAACTGAGAAATCTGAAAGGGTTCTCTGAGAGAGCCATTTCTTTCTATCTCTTCAATTTATGAGCCAATGAAAATGATGGAAGAGAGCATTAATGTCAAGCATAAAGGAAACCATTTTAACAAGGAACTTAACAGACTGGAATGATCAATGATGAGAACATAACAGATTTCCCCTTTACCACTAGAAAAATCTGGAGTTAATTAAGAATCACATGGTACGAGTAAAAGCTAAAAGCTGGGGATGGTAATGGCTGTTTGGTAATTTTCCTACTAAGGATGCTTTTCTGATTTATATATATAGTTGGGCCTCTGTCAATATTATTTTCTCTCTCACACAGTAACAGACACACACAAAATTAGAGTCATCAATCAAAGAGGATGGAGAGACAGGCATGCAAAATGCACTGGAGCTGTCACAAGTTCGATCTTGCTCTTGCTTTTTTTCAGTTTTATTGTCTCTTAAACTCGGTTGCTTTTTTTTGTGTGTATTGTCTTTGTTGAAGAGAATCTCTTTCACTTGAAGACACCGTGGATGGTAAGCAGTGTTTTTGCAACTTAATTTGATTAATTTGATTGAGTTAGGTGATGGCTAGAAAATTCATGTTTTTTTTTTTTTTTAAATATTCTATCTTTATTTATTCATATATTTCCCACAAGACTAACAATGATTAATTGAAAACATTTCAAATAAATAAAAAATTCCAATTTCCACAAAATAACTTCTTGATAAGATTGGGATTTGACGAATCCCATTAAAGCCAGGCCATCAATATCAAAAGCAATAAAAGAAATCAAACTATTGGAGTGTACCACCACATGTTTATGGTCTTGAAATTTCTTTTTGACTTTCTTTTTTTCTCTTCTTTTATGGGCATTATAAATTATCTTCAAAAAGAGAGATGGACCATTGGAATTGGGATTTCTTGCTACTGTAGAATTGAAAAGAAGTCTCTGCCAATGATGAATGTGAAACAAAAGGCAGCACCAATTCATCATCTCTAATCTCTATTGTCCTTTTAGTACCAAAAGGATTGCATTTATTTGATGACATTGCTGTATTAATGTCCCCTCTATTCCATTCTCTTCATGTGCTCTAGATAATATAATATTAATCAAAAATATATATTTTTAAAAGAAGATAATGGTTATTGTAGAAGTAAAATATGATAAAAATGGAGTAAAATCAGTTGTAGAGTATTTTACCATTATTGACAGGATCTTTTATAAATTTATAATTATTTTTGGTGAGAACCACAAACTAAAATCTTAAAGACTGTACATGGATTGTTTTACAGAATTAAGAACTGTCAAGGGATCTAGTTCTTAACCAATCATGGAGGCAAGCCCCAAAAAACGCCTAAAATATGGCAACAAAGTGGGCGAATCCAGACTTCGGTATTAAACCTAATCCCTACCTGTTTTAATTCAAACCATCTCAGACATCAAAATTTTTGTTCCTATTACTCTTTTTTTTTTTTTTATGCCATGCTACCAGATCTTAGCATCATGATATTATTCAACACAAGAATTTAGCCGGCCATATAGGCGGCGATACAGAAAATAAAATTGAAATGCAAAACAAGAATTAAAAGAAGAATAAGAAACTGAAAGTTTTAAACTTGTTGGAAATTTACAGGGAGAATTTTCAAAGAACTAAAAAACTCTAAACTTGAACCTCCCACAAACATACTAAAAAGCCTCTATAAATAGAGGGGAGAAGAAAACCTTGGATTCTAAAACAGGTGAATCCAAAAAACTTACAGACAAAATAAAATAATTACAAGGCAGAATAATACAATACTTTATGAAAATAATGCTTTATTAAAGCCAATTTTTTGACAAATTTGTCACCCTGCTCCATTATGGGAATATGTGGGGTCTCTTTGTTATGACTTCTTATTCCATAGCTTTCTTGTCTTTTGCGGAGTTGGAACTTTGAATTTGTTCCGTAATAGATTGTTCAACATTTTTAATGATATTCAATAGAAATATATGCCTCCTCCGCATAAAGATCATGTGTTTCTCCAGGGTTGCAATATTATTCATCATTTTGTGAAGAGGTGGCCATGAAAATATCCGATTGGTAGTCCATCCCAAAATTTTTTATTAAATCTTTTTTAACCTCTTTCATATAAGATGCAATTAATTCTTTATTCGACATTTGTCCTTTTTGGAAATTTAATTTCCTGGATAGGTGTTGAAATGGACTTGGAGCTTCCCTTTGTTGTTTCAACTTGATCTGCTCTTTATATTGTAGGATATTATCCTGAATATTTTTGATAGTTTCTTGTCCTTCAAGGACACCATGCTCATTCTTTCTAAGCATTCGTTTCCAAAATTTTGTATACGATACCCTTTTAATATAGGGTATATTTTGTTGGGTATAACCCATTTCAGGTTCCCATCTCCAGATCCATGGGATTCCAAACTCAATAAAAAAGTGTAGAAAGGGCATTTCCTCAATCCATTTATTGGTATGTTCTGCCTCTATTAGAGTTGGTGAAATTTTTACCCATTCTGCATAAAGACCTTTATAAAGTTCGGGTAAAATTTTTACAGTGGGGCCAAAAGATAGCCACCATTGGTATAACATTCTGACATATTTTGAAGAACCATGAGTGCTTCCTTAATGGATTCTCATAAAGGAAAGCCTTATTAAATGCTTCAACGTAATCCCAATAATTAAATTTAACCTGAATTTTTTGGTCTGGCCGGAAATATTCATTTTCCCCTAGGGTACTTATTCCCCAATCTTCTGCAGATATAATCTGCTTAATGATTACTTTACTGAAGCTATAAGCTTGTGTCTGTTTCCCTGGATAAAAATGTGAAAATTCACAGGAACCAGTTGTTTTAAGGATACTACGCTGTTTATATGATCCAGCGGTGAACGATGTGGTATTAAGATATCTATTCATAAGGTGCCATATTTCACCTTTCCAACGAAGATCTTTATCTTCTAGGAGTAATATTACCTCCTTGCAGGCATTCTGCTCATAGAGCAAGTCATCAGACTCAACATCATCTTCAGTGACAACATTTGCGTAAGAAGGACTGCTTTGGCTGGTATTACCATGCCTTGCTTTGAATTCTATGAATTCTTTAAATAAAAGTTCATCTCCCTCTTTTAAAGTATTACTTGAAGAGGACGATGCGATATTGGCGATATTTTCGGCTACTAGCCTTTGATTCCCGAGTTGGGCAATTGTTCTCCCACCTCTTCCTCTATAAGAGAAATTTCCTCGATCACGGTGGCTCATCCTGAAAATATGAAATAATCAAGCTATTAGCTGAGTATTGATAATCTTGTTTGCAAAATCTCTTAATATTTTGGCTTCTTTCATTCTTCCATCAGTCATTTCTATTAATTGGCTATATTGATCATCACCATCCATTTCCACCATTTGTTGGAAAATTTATTTAGTAGCTTTCCAATAATTAAAATCATTATTGTAATATGTGGATATTTCCACCATATAAAGTATTCTATTGCTACGATGTTTCATAGGCCTAGGACGCTTGGGCCTCCAATCCTCATTATTTCGGATAGCTTCTTCCATATACTCAAAAAATCTGAAAATAAAACAATTATGCTATTAGCTCATTAATCTGGGATTTAACCCTTCTTAATTCTGTTTTATCTTCTCTTACTATTCGAGCAAGATTAGGATATATTTGAAAACTATTATTAAAGACATGAAGCATTGATTCATCGAGCTCAATATTCTGTTGGAGATATTTCTTCCTGTTGTATTAATCTAGGAATTCCTATAAGGTTAAGATAGCTAGCCGGAGTAATTTTATGCTGGATTTTTATAATCCTAAAGTCATTTGGTCCTCTTAATGGAGGATCAAAGAAATCTTTATACATCCGCCAATTATAGAGACTGATGTCTGAACTATTCTCCATTTGCCAACCCATCCTTTCAAGGATATTATCCATGTCCCTATAAACAGACATTCCATGAGAAACCATTCTGGTTAACCATCTTTGCTCAAAATCTTTCATTCTTGTAAATATTCTCTGGTCAAAAAATCAGGAAGATTATTATCAGTTCCTTTTTTATAAACTATTTCAAAATCAAAAGAGGCTAATTGAGCTTGCCACCTTGCAAATATTTGTTTGGAGACATCATGTTTAAAATCTTTTTGCTGCTTGGCAGTCAGTTTTGATAATAAATTTCTGATTATATAAATCATCCTGAAATTTTAAAACACATTTAAGAATGGCTAAAATTTCTTTAGCTATCGTAGCATAATTCTTTTGACTATTATTCCATTTTCCTGAATGGAATCTAACAAGATATTCTTGTTTATCATTGGGAGAAACTTGTTTAAGGATGCCTCCATAACCAATGTCTGAGGCATCTGTCTCAATAATTTTTTCTCAATTAGGGTTAGCTAAACTAAGATAAGGTAGATTAGTAACCCTGTTCTTAATTTTTTGGACAGCCTGGGTATGACTCTCAGTCCAAGATTTTGGGTTCTTCTTAAGCCTATCATATAAGATAGCAGTATCCTGGGCAAGATTTTTAATATAGGGAGAGATATAATTTAAGCTGCCTAAAAATCTTTGAAGCTGAGTTTTATCATTCAGCTGATCAAGGAATTTAGAAGCAAATTCAATGCTTCTATTAAGGGATAATTTTCCCTTTTTCAATATTATGACCAAGAAATCTAACTTTAGTTTGAAAAAGTTGCATTTTGGGTTTAGATATAACTAAACCGTTTTGATAACAATTTTCCTGAATATATCCAAGTGTTTAAAATGGGTTTCAATATTTTTAGAGAACACCAAAACATCATCAATATATACGATGATAAAATCACTATAAGGATTAAAAATATCATCCATAATATTTTGAAAATCTGAAGGGGCATTCTTCAGACCAAGAGGCATAACTTTCCATTCATATTGACCAAATGGAAGATTAAATGTTGTTTTATAAACATCTTTTTCATGAATTTGGATTTACCAATATCCAGACTTTAGATCAAATTTTGAACATATTAGGGCATCATGCAGCCTATCAAGTAAATCCTTTTTATTAGGGATCGGATATCTAATCCATTTTAAAGTAGTATTAAGAGGTTTATAGTTAATAACTAACCTGGGAACACCTCTTTCTTGCTCAGCATGTTTATTAACATAAAAAGTTGTACAAGACCATGGAGATTTAGAGGGTCTTATTAACCCTTTGTTTTGCAAGGCTTCAATCTCTTTTTTGCAAAGCTCAAGATAATCCTTATTCATTTGACAGGGTCTAGCCTTTGTCGGAATTCTTTTCTCATCAAAATTATCTTCATAAGGAAGTGAAACAATATGTTTCTTTCTATCCCAAAAAGCATTTGGCTGATCATTACAGATTTGTAAAGAAAACTGGGTGTTAAGCAGTTTTATCTTATCCTGTAATTTAGGATTTTTGAGAGTTTCCTCAATATTCAAAATATTTATCTGATGTTTAAGAAAATTAATTTGATTTTCTTTGTTCTGTATAAAAGAATCTTTTATTTGATTTAAAATTCTAGTAAAATGTTTAGTGATAAAATGAAAAGTAACTTCTTTTCCTTCAAAGGTTCTTATAAAACCTTGTTCATCAATTCTTTTTATTGGAAATATTTTCTTTAAAAAAGGGGTTCCAAGTATAACTTGGTTGGTAATATTTTTGACTAGTAAAAACTAGTAGGGATGCAAACTTTATTTTTGCAAATATAAGCTTTTGGAATCTTAAAATTGATTTCCATTTTCTGACTATTTGCAGAACTTAAAGAATGGGTCGTTTTATGAAAATACTTGGTAGGAATGATTCCTTCCTGAATGCAATTTAAATCTGCACCACTATCAACTAGAGTTGTAAACTCCTTTTTATAATTATGATCAATAAGAAGAGAAATTTTTATAAACCACTTTTGAGAAGTAACCATTTCCAAAGTGCCTAAGAAATTATCATCCTCAAAAAAGGTATTTTGATAATCAGTATCGAAATTAATAAGAGGTTGTTTTCCTTTATTAAAAATTTCCAATTTGAAAACTCTTTCCTCAAGATTTTTATTAAAACTTTTTATATTTTTAATCTCATTTTTGAGATTATAAATCTCAATTGCTAAATCATTAGCATTTGTTGGGGTTTCACCAACTTGCTTTTGCTTTAGCATTCTTTTTACTTCTGCCATAGTATATGGATCAGAAGATTTTGGAACAAAATCATCATGCTTATTTGGAGAATCTTTTTCTCCTATTTGATCAAGAATTTTTGATCTAATTTCATGATCTTTAACAGATTTCAAAATCTCCAGAATACTATCATTATTAAGGACATTAATTTCCTGAAATTGGGAAATAATTTGATAAAGGTTATTACCTCCTTCTTGATTGGAGCTATCCTCCCTTTCACAAGGTAGACCATTTTTACAAGGTTCACAGTCTTCACTATCAGAAGAACTGTAATCATTATCCAATGCTTCAAGCCCATCAACAAGCACTTCTTCTTCTTCAGAATCAGAATGAAGAAATAACTTGCTCAAAGTATCTTTAAGATCATTATCAATTTCTAAAGTGCTGAGTTTTTTCTTAACCCAACATTTATTAGCATAATGACCAATTTTTTCACATTTTTTGCAAACAATTGGGGGCGCATTCGCTCTCCTTTTTTCTTTCCTAAACTCTCTTTTTCTTTTCTTTTCCTGTGTTTTCGTTTAGGAAAATCATGAGATCTATTATCTTTCTTATGTCTCCTAGCCTTACTATTATCCTGGCTAGTAGATGGATTTTCAAATCCAAATTGACCACAGAATTGGCCAAGCTACTTTTTCTCATTAAGATTATGTTTCTTAATCTGCTGACTCAATTTTATCTCATTACATAAGGCTAAGCCTTCCTGAATGCAAGTTCCTACCAACTTGCCATAAGTATAATTATCATAATTAATATTAACATCACATTTTCTAAGATTTTTCCTAACCCTTTCAGCAAATAGGGAAGGTAATCCATCAATAAACTTGGATTTCCAGTTAGGACTATTAGACTTAGGGAGTTCCATAACTCTGCTTAGAAAAGTATATTTGTACCATCTAAAAGATGTAAGGGTACGTCACCTCAAATTTTGGAGCAAAGTCATAATATTATCACTATTGTCGGACCATCTTCCAGTAAAATGTTCAATAATATTAATAATTAAAGTATAAACAGAATTTTCAACCTGTCTACCATTCTCATCTTTAACCATATTTAAAATATCATTTTTATTGCTCTAGGTGAGATAATTATCCCACCATCCTTTAAGCTGACCAGTAAAACCTGCTATAATCATATTAGCTATAGCTCTATCAGAATTGTCATTATTCTTGCATATAGTGCTATACATAAGCATCCTATGGACAACATTATAAATATGTCTTTCAGTAAAACCATCAATATTCCATTCATAAATATTCTTACCACTATAGGAATTATTAACAATATACTCCTGTTCTTCAAAAAGAACATCCTGAGGAGTGGGTCTAGGATAATAATACATTCTTTGAGTAGGCTTATCAGCATATTTAGAGAGTTTATTAATCTCTTCACGGACAGTATTCTGATAATTCTCATTATCACTCATATCACTTTCAAACTCATTATTAAGAGTTTTGATAGAAAGATTCTTGAATTTTTCATCAAGTATTTTTTCAAGCTCAGACATCGATTTTAATTTCAAATCCTTGACATCTGGAGGAAGTTGAATACTAGGAGTATCAATATTCTCCTGATTAAAAGTTTTATTAATATGTAATGAACTCTTAAGTTCATTTATACTGGAAATAATCTTCTCTACTCTGTCATGTAAAGACACAATTTGTTCTCCAAGGACAATCAAATAGATATTACTATAATTTTGTTGTTTTATCAGACCATTAATATGAGCAGTAGTAATGGGTAAAACTTCATTATCAATAAGTTTTTGGAAAACAGTATAATATCTGGTTTCAGTATCTTTTTCAATTTGAAAAGATAGAGGAGGGAAAATTGTTTTTAAAATCTTCCCATTTTGAGAATACTTATATTCTCTTTCAATAACAGAAATATAATTTTCTACATAATTAGTAATAAACCATGGAACAAAAGATATTTTGACATTTTTTTGAGAGAGATCTTTATAAAACTTTTCTTGAAATATTTTTCTATCTTCTTTTGTAAAATTCTCAAAAAACTATTTTTTAAATGGTTCCCATCTAGGGAGATTGAATTCTTGCTGAATAAGCTTTCTTGCTGCTGATTCCGAGCTAAAATTAATTTTTGGTTTAAAATCCATTAAACAGAAAAATTTATTTCAGATGCAGTCATATCTGCTTCAACTCTATAAACACCTCTAACAATATTATCAGGGTGGATTCTTAACTCTTCAACTGTATCAGAAGGAGCATCATCAGAAGATTTTTCTGTTTCTCTGATTTGAGAAGTGGAAAATTTAGAAGGAGATTTGACCTCATAATCAAGAGGAGATATATGATAATAAGAAGAGCTGGATCTGGAAAGACGTGATCCAGGTTTTTGTCCTAGAGAATATATAGGTTTATCAAAATTGATAAGAACATTTCCCTCAGGAGTTTGTACTATATTAGTAGCCTTGTCCTGAGTATTAGGAAGAGCAGGAACAACTTTCTCAATAATCCAATTTTCTGGGAATGTTAAGCACACGCCAGGTGAGGCTTTCCGTTTCTGTTTCAAAACAAAGAAAAGAGCTCTATTCAACAATTGAATTTCCTTATCTTATTCAACTCCCGAACGAGAGCAGGGGCAGCAAGGCAGGTATTCTCATGTTATTTCATCCCATTTAATAGATCTTCTAGTAGTAATCTCAGATCTACTAAAATTTGTTTCTATAAGGATAGTTTCATTTAATGGTTTATCAACCATCTGACAGTGTGGATTCAAAGTATGAAGAGGTTTGTAATAAATTCTATAGCAAACACATATAACCTCAGATCCTGGAGCATAATTATAACCATGGGTTTTAACATTTAATGTTGAAGCATGAAGAATATTAATATCAGTTAGAGATAACTGTAAATTAGGATAAACATTAAAATAAACTGGGCCATGGGCCAAACTAGACTGAATTATACCCATTAAAGATTGTTTCAATCTAAATTTCTACCATCTCTTAAAGTTGCTATAAGGTTCTCTGGTAACCCTTCTAGAGTTAAAAGTTTAAAGGCAACCTGAACCAATCCAATAAGGATAAACTTATATAATTTTTTGTATTTATTCAGATCTCTATTGCTGAGCAATCTAATTATCATTTCATCCTTATTAAGGAAAATTGTTTTTTCAGTGGTTTTAACCACTTGTTTTAAACTTATTCTTTCAAAAGTACCAAATTTATAAATAATTTTTAGGTCTATTTTTAGAATAGTCCATTTATTAAGCAAATCAAGATTTTGAGGGATATCATATTCCTCTTCGACACTGTTTTTAACAGTATCTGTATTTCTAGGGATTTATATATCAATCAAGTCGGAAAATTAGAAAAATAGAAAGAAACTCAAAACCTATTACTCTAATCCTATCTAAGAAAGAAAAACTAAGCATAAAAATCACATAGAAAGATCATTCCTAAAGCTAGACAATAATGGAGGCGTAGACAAATTTATCACCTAATCCGAGAAGGCAAATATAATACTAATATCTGAAAAATCACCAACTCTTCTTTCTATAATCTCCAGCAAAGTCAACTTCCTTTTTCTTATCGAAAAAACAATTCTTTTTTCTTTGGAAGGGTGGAAAAAACAGTTCTTTCACAAAACAAATCACAAATTTTGGCTTTTGAATTTATTCACTAAAAAGCTCTTAGAAAGAAGAGCTGGATCTATACCAATTATGGCTGCTGGCAGTAAAAAATCATTACTGGGAATTTGCTCTCTCTTAATTGCTTCCCTTTTTGGCCTCTCAGCTTCTTTCCAATTCAATGATCCTGGTAATTTTATTTTGTTAAAAGAAATACACTGAAAGATTCCATTTTTTAATTACTTAAATCTTCAAATTCGATATTTGACTATTTGATTTTTGGTCTTCATTCTTCAGATTGGTATTTTTGGGTACCTCTATATGCCACTGCTTGTATTGCAAATTTTGTCAACTGGGCAAAACCCAAATCAAGAATCAGACAAATGGTCAAATTTACGTTCTGGCTTGGAATTTTCTTGTTTATTAAGGTTGTAATAGAAGGTTTCCTTAAGAAAACATCAGAGTTTTTATCACTTGACATGCGGGAGAGAGTTGTGAGAGAGATATTTGGAAGTGGGCTTGTGATTATGTCTATGTTTCTGCTGCTGGAGAGTTCATCAAATGATCCAAATCATACTACCACCCAAGTTGCAAAATATGGTATGTATTTCGATTCTTGTTGAGGTTGTCTGGATTTCTCTTCTAAAATGAATGTAGGTGTCTGTGTTAATGAAAAGTAGCAAAAAAAACTCCTAAAAGACTCGCGCGCCAACCATGCGAGTCTTTTTGTACTGGACAGATTAAAAAGACTCTTTTGCCATTTCTTTGCCCTTTTTAAAACCCATTCCCCTGTGCATGAACTCATTCTCATTTTTTGACATTCAATCATGAACAAGGTTATCTTAAGTCGTTGTGTTATTTGAAACAGTTAATATAAAAAGAAAAAGAAATCGATGATTGATTACAAGAAATCTCAAAAAGAAGAAAAAAAATATCACAGCAACAAGAAGTAATATTCTGGTCATCATCGCTGTCAAGTAATATTAAGAAGAAAATGGAGTTTCTCATCAACAAAAACAAGAACTTCTTCACATTCGAGTAGAAATCGTAATAAATAAGAAAAATCAACATTTTACCATGAATGACATGGGGGCAGCTCCAATACATCTAGATACCAGTCGAAAGCTTAGAATGTACTAACTACAATGGAGTAGGCGTAGCAAACAAATTCGTCAAAGGGGAGGGGAAACCCAGACACTGAAAATTGGTTTGGTGTTCAGCAAATGATGACTTTCATTTTTTTTTCAATAAATAGCAAGGGCAAAATTGGTAAAACAGTACTGAAAATTAATCATATGGAAAGGAGGGGGTGGTGAGCAAGAAATATAAAATACAGGGTCTCTTTTTAGGAGTTTCTTTTTCATAGGGTTGTTTTTTGCTACTTTTTATTAAGACATGGGGTTCCATGCATTTTACTCATTTTTCTAGTGTATGATGTTTATTATGAATATTGTGGTTTTATGTGAAAACAAAACAGGGATGCCGATTCTGGTGTGCGTTGCTTATGGCCTCAGCTTCATTTTCTTCGTATTTCAACATCAGGATATGAGGTTTTGATGTAAAATTCACAATTTCCTTTCCCTTTTCTTTTTGGAGGTTTAAAAAACACATACAGGCATGAAAAATACTGTGATTAAGAGGCCTTATGTACAGTTGTACACAATAATAGGCCTTTAGAAAATTAAGCCCATCCTACTGGCTCATACACCTCTGAACAGTACACTGGGCCATAAAAACCTTTGATCTTGGGGTAGGCCCAATATCGCCCCTTCAAATCTGTTGAGGAATTTATGATTCTGTTTTGGAGAAAAAAGCCATGTCAAATATAGGCTGTGATCGATTGGTTTAGTGAAATGAGTCATTATAAATTATAATATTTCTCAAGTAAAGTTCATGATTCAAATCCTAATTTATAAAAGGTTCAATTCCAATTAAGCCTCTACGGTATTCAAACTCGAAAAAAAGCTGGATCAGAAAGCAAAGAAATTAATATAGGTTACGTGTGGAAGAAAGAAGAAACTTTTGAGGGTCCCTTTTACCTAAAAGAATAAAAAACATAGAAACATAAATATGTGTATTGTCCATGTGAAATGTTTAATATAGACAATTCAATTAGCATAAGAAAGTAAACGTGGATGGAATATCAATCTAAATTCTAAAACAGATGATGATAAAGGTTTATCACGTTTAAATTGAAATATTGATATATCCTCAATCGCTGTGATTGTCTCAATGTTTTGACGTAATGAAACAGGGAAATTAATTATAACCTTAATGTGGTCATGTTCTTTCTAATTAGTTGAGTTACAATATGATTTCATTTCATCGACCAATCAAAATTTTCTTTAATAATTTAATTATCATGTCTAATTTGCATGATTACTTAGAGAAAGAATTGGTTCTTAATCATTACCTAAGTGGCCATGGTGTCAAATCATGCATTATCCAATATTAATTGTTTTTAATTTACTTATGCAATTAGAAACCATGGGTAACACAAAAGCTGCAACTTGGAATAAATTAAAGGTTATTTAGTTAGATCATGTTGCCAATGAGGCTAGCTAGGCCTTATCAATAATTTAAAAATGAATTAGATGATCTATAATGCAAATTTAAAAGGTCACACAATTATTACTATAGTTATTGCTCTTATCTCTCAAATTCCATGAATATATATCAAGATCTAATTTAGGTCTCAATTCAAATCATGATTTGATTATTTATTATTTTTTGAAGAAATTAAGAAGAGTTTACATATACCTCCCTCGTGCAGGCTTAGGTTAACTTCATGTATTAAAATTCACAAAATTCTGGGCAACTTGTTTGCTAGCTAGTTAATGCCGCCATATATATACTTTTGCTCAACACAAATCGAAATTAGCTAGACATACATAACTATAGATTCATTAAATTCATTATACAATTGCATACTTATAATGTATTATAGATAAAAAACGACACGATACAGATATATAGTAATACATACATATCTTTTTTCAATGTTTAACATTAAATAGGTCTCTAAATTCTAATATATACTACACCGTGGTTTTTAATTAAAAGTGTCAATGCATCATAGTTATTAAATTGTGTGGACAATTATTTAAGTATATAAATGCAATTAAATATAGTTTTGGGTTTCAAAATTATATAAAACCCACTAATGTATACGGCAGTTTGAGTGGATCATATTGATCAATTTAATTGGCCAAATACAATTTAATTTGTATATATTATATAGATATCAACTTATTCAAAGTTAGATATATGCATGTGTTTATATACATATTATTTAGTAAAATGACCTATACCTAATTCGTCACGTGTACGTGTCATTGTTTTTTTTGGTCGAAATTAAAAGAGGAACCGTATACATGTTATTAGTTCATAGTAAACCTTGTTAAATGTATATATATCCAAAGAGACATTACTTTTTAATTTTTTATTTAATTTGAGTACGTAATATTATTTGATCAGTTTAAGTCATGTAATTAATTCTCCGTCACAACGATAATTCATGCATGCCGCATGCAACTATATATATATGTACATTTCGAATTTAGTTTTCGTAGCTTCGGACATAATTTAATTTACCTACATTAATTCGTTATATAGAGTATGATCTTACATCAAACTTTGCCATAAGTACTGTTTTAAGTATTTGATATCCTAGCTAGAGTCTTTTCAATATTTTAAATTATTAAAGAAAGTTGTAATTACTAATTTTGTAAGGTATTAGATGCATGCCGTCCAAACATGCAAGAGATCGATTTTGTGTTTAAATCTAGCTAGCTCCACACCTATATAACACGAGATCAATTACATGTAAGATTTTTGCGGCGCCTAAATATGAGCTTAGGATTAATGGAGGATATCATGTTAAATACTTAATATCTAACACTTTTTATTTTTAAATATATGAGAATGTGTCAAATTTATGATTCACGTGCAGACTTTCTTAAAAAGATTAATTATAATTAATGCAGACTTTTTTAAAAAGATTAATTATAATTAATGTATATAGTATCGTGTTGTGACAAATAATATTTGTATATGATACATGTCAAATAAGTTTTATTAATTGATTTAATTTTCACTAATGTTCCTATCCTTTGATCATGCCAAAGCTGCTTTTATATCAAAATATATAGTTTAAATATGAAATGAATTTTATTGATGGATCTTCTTGATCTCCTATATATATATATCCATGAATTTTCAGATAATAGTGCCAATATATTATAATTAAGATTGGGATTGTATAACCCTACGCATTTATATGCCCACTGTATAATTTCTTTTATATTATATATATATATATATATATATATATATATATATATATATATATATATATAATCGAATTGCATTATGTGGTTCCGGCCAGTTGTCGACGCTCAAATTAGGTCGTCTAGTATTATATATTATATATATAATCTGAATTAAGATTAATAAGTTAATTAGTTAAAATCCCGTGCCCTTGGCACGGGTGTTAATTTATTAATAAAGTATTTTATTTATTTAATTAATTATTTATTTTAATTTGAACAATATTGTCGTGTTTTTTTTATATTTATTTTTGATGATTTGATTTTTATATTTAATTATTTTTAAATTTTTTTTTAATATAATTTAAAATTAATTTATTTATAAAGATATTGTAGGACTCTTATATATAGATATTGAAAATATAAATAATAATTTAATTTGAATTAGATCTGTAACTTACATATCTATACAAAATCTTTCATTCTTTTGGATAAATATGAAAATAATTAATAGATTTAATTACATGACAAAATAAAATTTATTGAGACTATCCACGTGTATGATTAGGTGGATAGCCTTAAGGGTTCTAAATTATTATATATAGATTGCATACTAACGGTTATCAAATGGGACAATTTTGCAATTAAAATTAAGGAAAATAAGGAATTGCGCTCAAAATAGCAATCTCTTTGGTTGGGACATTACACTAATTTCAACTTAACTTAACAGATAACACTATATATACAAAGGGAATTTACTAAAATACCCCTACTCAGGTATTGCTGTCAACCTTGCCGCAAATTTCCCTTTCTGGCCGGCGACGGCTCTACCCGCCGTCCTCCTCCGTGACCCAGTAATACTCTCCCCCTGCACCTTCCTCCCCGGCTTCCGGCTCATGTCTACAAAGTAATTATAATCAGCTGTATTGCAACAATATTTACTGAGGGCGGAGCTGGCTTTGACGGCCAATGCCGCCATCTCCTCGGCCTGGAGGCGGCGCCTGAGCCTGCACAAGGGCAGCGCGAAGTAGATCTGACCGGGCTGGAGCTCGTCGTCGTCACTGACGGCTGATACGACGCCGTCAAAGTCCATTTCGTCGGAACTGCAGATGAAACAGGAAGGAGTACTATTGATCTTCTGTAAAACGTAAGAAACCTTGACCGGGTAAGGAAACTCCTGTAATCTTCCATCGTCTAATATTAATTTTGCTGTTGCTGTAGAAATCGACTCCGAAGAACTACTGCATATACCCATGATTCTCCTTAATTGTACTGATCAGTTCTCTTCTCACCAGCAGCTTTAATTTTCTTCTTCTTCTTCTCTAGCTGTGTGTGTATGCACAATATTATGCCATATATATATATGAATATGAGGGGGGAGAGAGACAGAGCTCTAGAGATGAGTGAAAACTGAAAAGTGATTTTATGGATGGCAGGTTGTATGTGGGGATAGGAATATATAGTATTATAGTGACCGACGTCGTATACATACAGGGATTTTCTTGTCTTTCTCTTCTTCTAATTTATTTTTATTTTCGTATTTCCTGTCTTTTTCACAGAAATTAAACCAAAAGACATTTATTTTCGAATTAAAGTGCGATATGATTGTACTACTTTTAAGAGATAATTACATTTACCCTCCTTAATTTAAGGAAAAATACATCAAAATATTGTCTTGACTACTGAAATTACAGAGATATTTCCTCGAATATTGTTATGTCTAACACTTAGTATTTGTGTTTTATTAACTAGATAACAACTCAATCACTTTCTTAATTCCATGTATAACAAATACTGTACAAAAATATTATTAGTAATTTAGTTATTTTGCAACTTTGAGTTAATTTTTTTAGACAACTTCTAAGATTAAGGGATTTGTTTGTAGTTATCCCTAATTTAATTAATTAAGTAGCTAGCGATGAATGTGCAGTACTAGTATTAATTTAAAATTTTGATAAATGTATTAAGTGATAGTTATTAATGAATGTATATTTATAAATAAATAAATGTAGTAGTAATAAGATGGCGCGAATTGATATATGATTGAAGTAGCTAGCCACTTAACGTACTTTAATGATATATGATTGTAACTTGAAACTAACTGAAAGCTGGGTGGGTACTCTGTATATGTGTTTTGCAACAGCAACAGCATATATGGGTTTTGGGTAGTCACTCACTTGTTCACTTTAATTCTCCATTAGACATTGATCATCGTATTCTCCACTTTAATGTTTGACATTTGGTACAAGGTTGATGATATGATATCTGATGATGACATCCATTTCCATTTCTATTTCTATATGCATCGTCCAAGTAGGTTTAAAATACAAAACCTAATTATCTTGTTCTCTTTAATTAATTAACAAGATCAGTTAATTAATAATCACCATCCATCATCATTTTAAAGATAATAATCTTAAAGCAGCTAGCACTTACTGTACGTATCAGCTGTGATGCAAGTCAGGTGAATTGATTCACGTGAGATAGATAGATAGATAGATAGATAGATATTAATGGCGATTGATGGATGCCTATTCGATTTAATGGTGGGGTCTGCTCTACCTAATAATTGAATCCTCGTTTACCCGTTTTGGCTAAATTACAACAATCAATATTGTTGATGAATGGCGACCACTCATCTCTCTTCATTCTCATATTTAAGTCCATTAGTGAGTGTGGATCCAAATTAAAAACTCCATTACTTCTCAAAAAAATATAACAGGAAAAGTAATGAGTGTTTAGAAAAAAAGTTGAAAATCACTTTTAATTTTAATAAAACTATTATTTATAGTTTTATTTTAATTATAAAAATACTTAAAATCTAGAATTAGAATCCAAAAATATATTTTTAATTACATGCATGTTTTTGGATTCGGACTTATTTCTACTTAAATTTAGTAGAAATTTGGAGTATTTGGAACTTAAATACTAAAAAAAAAATCACTTCTAATAAAAATAATTCTTTTAGAATTTACAAATACTCTCTTAGAATTGTGTTTAATAAATTAAAAGCTTTTCATATTTAAAGCTAAAACCGATCGTTCACACTAAATTTGAGTTCAATTTACTTACAATTACACTTGGAACTAATTCATCGATTTGTCGACTCATATTACATATGCTGCTGTGCGTCCAAAATAATACAAAGCTTATTCGATCTATTTTCTTTACTTACAAAATTAGTGCTTCTGTTTGTTTTCTTTGCATTTGACAAATGAATATCTAGTGTGGATATAATTGAAATGACGTATGCTTTCTTGTTCACAATAAAGTATTAATTAATAACTATATTTGGTTTTGGTGTTTGTAGAGAACAAGTAGGAGACGTGGCAAGCTTCAGAGCCTTTGGACTTTGGACCAAAACAAACAAAATAGTGGCGGGTCCGGATCCACCACTGAACCAACAACCCGACAATTATGATCCATCACCAACAACAAAGAAACAAATACAAGTGCAACCTCATTTATTTCAATAAAGTCTGAAAAGAAGAATATATAGGGTAAATCTGAAAATTTAGTGAAAGCATATATAAATAGAAGAAACTTATTTATATAGTTAACGTTAATTTAAAAGAATGGTTTGTGCATCATAGCTTAAGATTGATATTTTGATATAATCATATTGAATCTTTTTATTTAGATCTAATTCGGTTAAATCGATCTAACAAATTATATATACTTTATATTAAAAATATATATTGTACTTTATCTAATAAGCTAGCTAGCTAACCATATTATCTCCCTTTTCTTTATTATCTAGTCTAGTTATATATACATTGAAAAGGTTTTATACATTAATAGATGTAAAAGTGATGACAAAATCAAATATATCACAAATAAAAATAATAATAATAATAATAAAAGAAAAGGGACCGAAAACATCCTACTAAAATTTATCAACTTCTCAGCTCTGCATTTCAGCTGCATCTAAATTACAACCTCCGCCTTAAGACCATATTCATCACTTTCAGACATCAACTGATTCTTCAGTTGATTAACCATGTTGTAGATAAGATTACAAGCTTCATGTTTCTTGTCCTCAACCATAAAGTAAGAAACACAGCCATCAACTTCAATAGAGCTAACCGCATCACTTTTTCTGAATAAATTGTCATTCATTAGTTTCCTCATCTTCTTCATCTGATCCCATTTTTTATCTTCACAGAATATATTCGACATAAGAACATATAAGCCCCCACTATACGTTTCCATCTCCAGAACTTGCTTCAATACCAATTTCGCCACTTTAACATTGTGATGAATTCTACAAGCACCAAGCAGAGTGCCCCAAATAACTATATCTGGCTTCATTTCCATTCCTCCAACGAGCTCAAGTGCTTCTCTGAATAATCCAGCTCGCCCAAGAATATCGATCATGCAAGCATAATGCTCAATATCATAAGGTATTCTATACAGTTTACCCATTTTATTGAAAAAATATCTACCAATTTCAACAAAACCGCAATGACAGCAAGCAGAAAGTAACCCACTGAATGTAAGTGAATCGGGATGGAACCCACAAGCTTCCATTTCCTGAAATATTTCAATTGCTCTACTTCCAAACCCGTGTAATGCAAGGGCATTGATTATTGTATTCCAAGAAACAATATTTTTCTCTGGCATTTTCACAAACACATCTAATGCTATCTCTGCAGAACCGCATCTTGCATACATGTCTATAAGGGAATTACACAAAGTAACAGTAGTTTGGAAGTTATTTTCAAGCAAATACTCGTGCAATTTCTTTCCTGTCACCATATCACCTAGATGACCACATGCTGAAAGAACACTAATTAATGCTGTCTCATCTGGGATCATGCAAGAATCACACAATCTGTAGAATAACTCTAGAGATTCTTCATAGTGACCGTTTTGGAGATAACACGAGATCATTGAGTTCCAAGAAACCAAATTTTTAACAGGCATTTGATTGAATATTCTTTCTGCTAATTCAACTAATCCGTTTTTGGCATATGCACTAATCATGGAAGTCCACGAAACCACGTTTTTGTTAACTGTTCTCTCAAACACTGATTCGGCTATCTGCAAATGCCCACACTTAGCATACATATCAAGAAGTGCATTTTGCACATAAACATCAACCGAAATCCCACTAATTTCAATATACCAATGAACAGATTTTCCCAATTCAACATCATAAATTCTAGAACAAACTGAGAGCAAACTGACAAAGGTATGGCCATCAAGCTCAATTCCTTCTTCTCTCATGTCACTAAACAGCAAAAACGCTTCTTCCCAGCATCCCATTTTTGCATAGCCACCAATCATTGAGTTCCACGATACTAAAGTCCTAAACTCAATAAAATCGAAGACTTTTCTCGCACAAACAATCTCCCCACAACCAACATAAAAATTTATAAACCCATTTTGCACGCATATGTGTGCCTCGGAAAACCCACGTTTTACAGCATGTGGATGAACCGAAAGCCCATCCAGGTATGCCTTCTGAAAGGCACAAGCTTTCAGAACAAAGGGAAAGGTAAACTCATTTGGGAAAATACCGGAACGGACCATCTTCTGGTACAAAACAATTGCCTTATCAGAGTTCTTTTTATCCGAATAAGCTCTTATTAAGGTGTTGTACATATGCCGATTCCGAAGAGGTATTTTGTCGAACAGGTAATGCGCGTATTGGAGGTCACCTGAAGTGGAGAGAGCACAGAAAGAAATGAGTTTGCTGAGGGATATGGCGTCGTGGGTGAGGCCCCGGAGGATGATTTGGGCTTGGAGGGTTTTGAGTTGGCTCATTGACGAGCATTTTTCGATGAAGAAATGAAGTGTTTCGTGCAGCGAAGAGGACGTAGAATTGGGAGTGGCGGAGGTGCTTAGGAACAGAGGGAGAGTGAGTTTGTTGGGGGAAATAGTTAGATGTTTGGGAAATTTAAGCATTACTTGAAATTACGGGTTGTGAAGTGAATGTGTGGTTTTTTATAAGACGAAAAAATTTATATAATTAACAAGTGTGTTGGTCTGTGGAGAAAAAAGAGTTTTATTATTGTTTCTTCCCAATTGAAAAAGAGACTAGCATTGTGTAATATTTGCATATTTTTTATGAAATTAATCCCTTTTTTCTTAGTTTTTAATTGTTGTTTCTATATTGATTAGTTTAAAATATGTTTTAAGTTCTAGGATTATGCATTTTGATGAAAAAAGAGTTGAAACGCAAGAAAATGAAGGCAAAACGCAGAAACCGGACTTAGCTATGGGAACAACCCATGATCACGGCTAAAGGGTGACGCAGCTGCTTGGGCTAAGCTGAAATCAGCCAATCAAGAGGCACCAGATGGTGTTGTTTTAGAAGCTCTTTTGCATGCCAAATTGATGACTCTTGCGGCTGCTTTTGGCCTGGTATCTCATTGCAATAATTTATCATTTCTTTTGGGGGGTGCATCACTTTGATTGGTGGATATTGGCCATTCAAGACCAACAAAAGCAATACACCAGATCTGGACCATAACACACATACGCATAAACAAAGAAGAGGATGCAAGGAGCAGAAAAGAAAGATTTTTAGCAATCCTCTTCCAGACTTTTGAAGAAATCTGGTTTAATCTTTCAATTCCTTCTCTTTACTTCTTGTTTGTAAATCTGGAGAAGACTTTTGTAAGTATGTTTTGTGGCTAAACTTTGATCACATTTTAGTTAGGGTTATCAATGCTCAAACTATGATTTGTGAGATATAATAGAACTTGATGTTTTTAATCTTTGGTATTATATATGCTTCTGATTTTAATGTTCATCACATACTTAGAGATGATTAATTTGGCCAGATTATTTGTCTTTAAAGTCTGTGTATTGTTGATTGTGGAAAACACAGGTCATGTGCACAACCCATGATCATAAAACGAACAGTGCTAGGATTTTGAGAATAATGTCCAATGCATTGTGTGGCATATTTATCTGATTTAAATGATCCTTGCGAGATTGTTGATCAGGATTGGTGTTCTTTTGGTGTCTTTATGCAACCAATAGGCTAAATTTCGAGTTTTACTACGAGGTTGTTTATTGGTTAGAGTAGTAAGCAGTGATCTTATCCTATTTGCCGAATAAGTTAGAAAGAACGAGGTTGCCAGAGCTTATTGGCGCTATAGCCAATCTATCAAATGATTAATTGCTTATCTTTGCATCGATGATCAAAACTGAAGTTTGAGCTATAAAAATACCTTAACTAGAATGTGATTTACCAAATCCCTTTAAACCTTTAAACTTGTCAAATCTCATTTCTTTACTTAAGCAATTCCTTACAATTTCACTTTTATTAGTTTCAATAATTACATCTAAACCCCTCTTTTAAATTCTGCATTACTTGGTTATTAAAGATTTTAAATCCTTCCAGTCTCTGTGGGATCGACCATTTACCACTATACGCAATTTATTGTGTTTGGTAGTTTAGGATTTATTTTTGGTGGCTTCGACACCCATCAAGCATTAAACGGGCCTCAATTCGGATCACATAATGTGACAAATCTTTATTATTCTATCCGTATTTTAGTGAGCGGGTATCATAAATTACAAATTTCATGGGGTTAAATTTTATTTTTTTTTTGTCGGGAAAGAAAAAACAAAAAACTAGTCAGGGCTCATATCCGCCCAAATATAATCCACCGCCTCAGGGGACGGGTCATTCCAAATCATAAGAGAATCAACAAGTCGATGCCCCATCTTAGCTAAAAAATCAGCACAAGAGTTACGTCCCCGTCTAACGTGTTGCAATTTGCATTCCCAAGGGAGATGGAGGAACCTATGACAGTCCTCAATAATATGCCCAAGAGTGATGTAATGTCCACTTTCTCAATGAAATTGACCACCACTTTAGAATCCGTTTCAAAGATGACCCGATGGACCCTGTGATCCCAAGCAATGATCATGCCTTGTCGAATGCCTATTAATTCAGCAACATTAATGGAAGTGTTATTGAGCTTCATAGAAAAACCAACAAGCCATTCCCCATCGTCATTCCGAAGAATTCCACCCGCCGCTGCAGAGTTCGTGTGCTCGAAGAAACTTCCATCAGTATTAACCTTATGCCACCCCGGTTCCGGAGGCACCCATCTCAAGGTACCAAGATTGCCGACCTTCTTTATGCTCTTTGTTGGGAAATTATGCCAGATATCCCACGCCAAGGTCTTCACTCTATTAATGACACCCTTGTAATTAATATCAATCCCTTCCATGCAAAATTTGTTACGTGCCGTCCAAAGACCCCATAGTGTAGCCAAAAAGATAATGCTCCATGGACAGTTTGGAATGATGATGTTTCCAAAAGATGCGTGAGTTTGAGACTCAAACCAATTACCTTACCCCAAACTTATGAATGCGAGAAAATCTGTGGGTTGAAGAACGAACTCCCAAACCTTTCCGGCAGCCGAGCAGTCAGGTAAGATATGAATCTCGTCCTCACGATCAAAATTGCATCTCGCACAGTTGGCCGACGGAACAAAGTTTCTGTCAAACCTCAAAGCATTGCACATGAGGCGCCTATGATGACACAACCACATCAAAGATTTAATTTTTTGAGGACAGTTCATCTTCCAAATCCAACTCCAGCGTTTGCCATCCGGTGGCGAAGGTTTTACCGAGAGAATTGTAGGCCGAGCTACATGAAAATTTACCGTTATCCGTCTCCCCCCAGATCAGATCATCCGCCTGAGCTCAATCCAAAGGGACAGGCACGCCTCGAACAAGAGGAGCCACTTGCTCAGGAACCTCCGTTTGCAAGGAAGTGAAATCCCAGCTTCCGTTAACATCGATCAAATCCGCCACCATGATGTGTTCGTCCTCCGGCTCAATGTCGTGGTCAATGAGTTCAGTGAGGGGTTTCTGGCCTATCCAAATGTCACGCCAAAACCCAATCCGAGTACCATCTCCAAATCTCCATTTGATCGAGTGTGCAACAGCCTTCAAACTCTTGGATATCCCTTTCCAAAGACGAGAGATACGTTCATGTAGATACCATATTAATTCTACATTTGCATTTGCACTGCTTCTTTAACGAAACAACAGATACGTTCATTCAAAAGTTAAACATGAATTCCTCTTGTGATTTGCCATTTTCATTTGAAGAAGATATAACTTTTAAAAAATAAAATAAAATACCACATTATTATACAAGCATGATAACATACTCTCTCGGCACTTCTCAATCTCATCATCATAAAACTAGAGTTCCAAAATTACACCAAAACCCCTCCAACCAAACAAAATCAGTCAAGCTGCGCATACCAAACCCCTTGAATCTTCACATCTTTAGGCGCCTTCGACCCCAAATCAGTATCCGATGGCTGAATGCTCTCAAAAACTCCGATCACCTCACCCGTCTCCGGCTTACTCTTCATAACACTCAGAGTAATCTTCCCCGTCGACGACGCCACATTCTTGTTATTCTCCTTCTCCAATTCCTCCTCATCTCCTCTTCCGCCGGCCGGCAACGCCACCGCGTTATCATAACCCGTGGACCCACCTCTGCCCTTGGGGTCCAAAAACGACGATCCTCTGTACGACGGCACGAGAAATTCTCCGCTAAAGCTATCGGGCTTTCCCGACGCAACGAGCTGCTTGATCGTGAAGAGGAACGGGACGCGTTCGCCGCCGGGCAGCTGAACAGTGACGGCAGCGTAGTCGATTCCGTCCTTCTCCTCGAATTTGACGGTGCCGTCTTGGGAGACTTCGAATGGGCCCTCGATTTCGTCGAGGGTGTAGGTTAAGCGGGTCATGAGCTTGGTGTTTTGGAATTCCGGCGGGGCATTTTTGGCTATTCCTTCGGCTTTAACGGTGAAGGAAGTGGGCTCGAGGCAGAATTTCTTGGCGGTGTATTTGCCGGGCTTGAAGGAGAAGGTGTCGGAGCCGCCGTCCACGGTGGGGCATTGGTTGGCGGTGCCGGTTCCTTTCACCTCCATGTACGTTTTGCTTTGGATTTCGTCAAAGGTTAGCCTTTTTGGCTCTGCATTGGCTCCCTGTAAAACAAATGATGCCGTTAGGCTTTTTTTCCAGTTCTTGATACGTACAGCAATTTTGGATTTTCCTTTTTTTCTTTTCAGTTCTTGATTCAACAATTTTGGATTTTTTTGGGATGCAGTAGATTCATAATAACAATTGAAAGTGATATTTAGTTCATTATAATCAAATTGAGCTTACTCTTCCATCTGTTTTTAAGTGGAATGACTGATCTCTTAGCTCAGATTCGCTCTTTATGTTTGATTTGTCACACATTTCAGATCATTAAGTAATCCGTGGAAAGTGGTTTAATTTAAACTAATTAAAATGATGATCAGCTATCAATTATCACACCATTCTTGACTAATTTACTGTGATTATTTCAAATGATTCTGCTATATATCCTCTATAATCTACACAAACTTCTTGTATCATCTTCATTGTTTTGATCATAAATAAGCAATAATTGGCGGAGCCGATCTTGAAAATTTGCTTCCTCCTATACTTGATAAAAATTCATTCTCGCAACATCCCTATTCCCTAGTAATAACCATTTACTGAAAAATTACCGAAACGACAAGAGCAGAGGTTGCAAGAGCAAATCCAGCAATCTTGGCAGCATCAGTGCATTTCTGGGCGAAATCCTTGAGATCTGTCTGAAGAGAGCATGTGAGCCTTGGGGCGGTGGGCTCCACACCAAAGGCCTTGCCGAGGCTTTGAACTGATCGCAGCTGTAAACTGCTAATTCTGGCAACCTTAGACGGTTGCATGAGAGTTGCAGTTGGCTGCAGTGATGAGCTTGCCATTTTTGTTTCTGTTTCTTGATTGTAGTCTGATTATTATTAGTATAGTATAGGAATAGGAGTTTTGACCAAAAAAAAAAAAAAAAGGAATAGGGGTGGGAAATGGGTTTGTGTTTGTTTGGACAAATGACAAATCTATATTTGGTGGCTTAGGAGTGAGTAAGATAAAGAGATAAGGATATGGGATTTTTTCATTGGTTTACTGAGATGCTACGTATACGTGGCGATGTTGGTGTTTAGGATAATGATATTGCCAGGTTCTTCTGCGACTGTGAGGTAATAACACTGAGAATAATAACGCATAGTCGAGAAAGATCAACATCAGAGTTAGTTGATCAGACGAAAGTCTTTGTGCCGAGTCTGGACCATATGTAGTGGTGTTTTCTGTTCTAATTTGAAGTTTGAACCTGCCCAAAAGAGTGGATTTTGGTCTGATTTTAATGCACAATTTCAAGAATTTAATAACCGTGACTTGGAAAAATGCATATCTACCACAGTTTTTGTACTCTTATCTATGCATCAAACGGTTCAAAGTTAATTACACTTTGTACTTTGTGACTTTGTTACCAAAGTGATTTGCAGATGTTGAAACTATTAGACCATTGGATGAAGTTCATTTCAAATACATACAAAAATTTCCCGTAAAAATATACGGAACATATGATGCATGTAAAAACAATATGCTTGCAATATGTAAAACTCGATTCATGTAAACATATCCAATTTGGTTGCCATTCCCTCTCATTGTGAGAAAAAATACATGTAGCTATATCTTTTATTCATTATTTAACATTAACATGTAACAACAGTAACAAAATAGTTGCATAATCAATAAGATAGGCATGGAACATTAAAATTACATCATCCACCCAAACATTTTCCAAAAACATATCATTGTCCAAGTTCTTTTCGATAGACGTTGATGCTTCAAGTTGCCATTCTGGCGTTCTTGCCAAGCTATATAACTAACTCCATTTGAAATGGTAACCCTTGCAGCAAAATCACTCAATCCAAATCCAACATCAAATTCTGAATAAAGTGTCCCTAAAACCAAAACTGTCAATACTTTTAGACAAGGTTGAAGGTGATAAAGAAATCCTCGTGGGGTCAGCCAATTAGCATAAACAATAAATATATTGATACACAAAGAAACTTTAAGAAAAGGAAAAATATATGAAATGTGGCTCAAAAGTGCTTGAGAAACAATCATAGATGATATCCCCAAAATGAATTATTTAGAGGTAACCTCAGTCCATAAAAGAGAGAGTTCTGAGTTTCTCATCATTGCCACAGTTTCGTTCTAACCAATTACCAATCCTTCTAATCATTTTTGGATAACTTTAAAATGAAAATAAACTATATCTCCATGGTCACAAGGATCTAGGAAAAAAAAGTACTTTTCAGGACAAAAACAGATTCCAACAGAGATGATGAAGTCATATTATCTTATATATTAAGAAGCATGCACCATTGTTGATTACAATAAAAACCCATTATCTAGTTATATATCTGTATTCACAAATTTACGAAACAATGTGCACAAGATACTAACTTTTTAAAGATCAAAATTTTACAAATTATTACCCTAAAAAATCCCTAATATTTCCTCTTAACAGATTATACTAATGTAACTGAAGATTTGGTATGATATTGGGGTATTCAATATTATGGCAAAGGTACAACAAAAATCATGAAAATATTTGAAACCACTCGAGAAAGTGAATAAGAGTAAAAAAGAAAGAAGGGGCATTCAGAATGAGTAGGAGGTTGTGATAATTCAATCAAGAAAAATTCAGTACACATTTAATCCTCACTATGCCCCAAAAGAGACTTCATTTAAGCAAACAATACCAGTTTTGTACTTGTTAAAACCAAAATCCATTAAAGCAAAGAAGAAGAAATAATTTTAAATAGAAATAAATAATGAAAAAAAGGGTGATTCCTAGTTCCTCTCAGACAAATGCCTCGATTGTCGTCACGATTTTAAAACGAATGGATTTCGATCGGACTCGTCATCGTATTTATTCATCACGGAGAAACACGAAATAATCACACAATTATGTCTTTATCGTATTTTTTCAAATAAATGATCAGAACGTTGAATGGATAAAAGAAGAAGAAAAAGGTAGATGAAATGATTGAAAATAGATGAAAAGAATGATATGAAAGATAGCAATGTCGACCTTCGAGTGCCTGAAATCTCCAATGATGGCAGATTGGAATTGTGAGTTGATGAAGGCTGTGCTTCAGTGGTTGTACTTATAACACATTCATGTGCTTCTCTGCCAATTCCAGTTTAGGGTTTTTTAGTCTTAGATTAGGGTTGGAGCCGTAACTGAGCCAATGACAATACTACCCCTGGATTTGTTTGGGCTGGGCTCTTTTTCCACCAAAAAGGCTAGCGGGCCAACTTGTTTGAAGAAGTTTCCGGTAGATTGGAATTTTTGCTTTTAATACTTTAATTCATCAATTTCTTTATAAAGTTTAAATACCAAGGTCCAAGGCCTCGTTACTCAATTTCTTTAGTTGTTTGTTTGGAAAACAACTTGTATAAACACAGAACAAACAAGGCCCAAGAAGATTTTCCATTCGTTTGACCAAAGTTTCAATTTGGTGCATGATAATATTCAGCAAACAATTTTCTAAACAAGCTTAACGAAGATTATCAATAATATATCACTAAATCTGGCTGCAATATAACAGTAACGATAACAGGAAGTCAATACTTAAGTAGGAAGACTCATGACTCATCCACATGGTACTGTTAGACGGTCTGATATGCTACAATACTAAAACAGTTAATGAACTGGGAGTAGCAAACGGAACCCATAGTATATCTTTGTTCTAAAGCAACATAATATACCCTCTTAATGTACTATTTTGAGTATTTTCTTCAACTACATATGGGGCAAACAAAACAAGTTCAGATTTCTTAGTCATTCATGAGTCACCCTTTTCTGAAGATGGATCAATTGCAGGTTTCTTTGCTGGGGCAGATCGCGTGCTTGAGCTCATCACAACTCGTTTGACTCCTCGTCCAACTACACCTAGATGAGTCACACCAGAAGATCCATTTGTGTGAGCAGTAGAAATAGTTGACGAAGATTCGTTACCTCCGCCACTGCCAGCTGTTGCTATCTGGGACGAGCTTGTTCCTGCTGGAGCAGCATTTTTGTCAGTAGCTTTAGCCCTGGCAGCCATCAATCCAAGCAAATCCGGGAGGAGAGGTCTTGGGTTTAAAACTAACTGTTGAAGATCTTCCAGCTGTAAACACAAAGAATAACAGTTAATGCAATGTCACGCATGATAATTAACTGAGTGGGTGTTAACTAACAAAACTACTTTTGGAGAAGATAAAGTAGAACCAAAAGAGTGTTTGGAAAACAAACAAAGCTAACAAACACTTTTACTACTCTCAAGAAACTTCCATTTATTTAGAAAAATTACCTAGAAACTAGAAGTTGGGGCCAAAAGCTTATTTCTAGCTTCTAGCTTACTATTCTCAAGAAACATCAACCTTCTAGCTTGTTTCTACTTAATAAGCAGAAACAGGTTTCCCAAACACTCACAAAAATGCTGGAAAAAGCACACAAAAAGTGCTCCTTTTTTTTTTTTTTTTTTTTGAGTTTGCAAACACTACCTAAGTGTGGATGCTAGAATTGATCTTACCTTCTTTTCTAGATCACCACACAGACCAGTGAGTGTTTCGATCTCTGCTTCTTTGTCTGCCAGAGGATCACCAGATATGGATGTGCTCGAAGATGGTTGAACAGTTTGTACTAACTCAGAAGCTGTTTGCTTTTCAGCTGGTGCTGAGTTTTTCAATTCAGTTGTAAGTCGCTGCACTCTAGACTTGCAAACTGAAATAGCTTTCTGGCAATAAGGAATGGCTTCTTCTGGTTTGGAGCCGATTTCTAGACACAAGCATATCCTGAAATTTCTGGATTTTTTCGTTAAGGAAGTCGGTAGGATCTTTTCTATTTATTTTTATATTTGGCTCCCAAAAACAAGTTATTATGTTTAACTTTGTAAAGGATACAGCTCAGCCAAAAGTCGACTGTCAGGTTCAACAATGCGCTCCAAAATGGAGAGGGCTTTCAAGTAGTCGCTAAGTGAAGTTTCAACATCCTCTAGACATAGCAAAATGTTCCAATTTTAATAGAAGTAATGAAAAACATCTATGCTACAGTGAGCAATGAAAGGCCATATAATCACTCTATGCAGATAAAATGGCATAATTACAATCATAAAGATTCACAAACCTCTTTCTAGAGCAACTTCAGCTAAAGCTGACAATATGTCCACCTTCTCTATTGTGTCGGCTGAGTGCTTCTCAACAATTGCCCGAGCAACATCAAGCATCTTCCATGCCAAATCAAGGTCAGATTCATCCTCATCACCATCAGCAAGTTCTTCAGCATCACTTGCGTCATCACCTTTCTCTTCAGCAACTAATCTCGAATGGAAGAAAACACAGCTTAGAAAGAACCTTCATTTTTCAAACAGCCATACCAATGTATTCACAATGATATACCTATATACCAAGTTACCAACATAGCATTGGCTATAAAAAGACTGATAAAATTCGACATGCATCTGCCTACCTAGGATATGCTTCCGCACAAATATACACAAAGACCAGGTTAGACACTTTATTGCCTGAAATTGTCACTAAGGTACTCAAACTAAAATTCAGACAAGTAATTTGAGCGTGTATAGATAAATACACAGTATCTTATATGATATCATAAAATCGTTGTTGACCTAGAGAAAAGAAACACTAACTGTTATCTGGAGTGCCATCCTGACCATTTGAGCTGCCACCTTGTTCAGTGATATTTGAAACTGAGGCTGCAGAAGATTCACCATTTTCAGAAATTTTTACAGACCCATCTTTCTTGGAATCTTCTCTCGACGCACCCTCTTTTTTGGGCATAGAACCCAATGGATCTGCCTCCTCTTGAGCTTTGTACAGCAGGGCACATCCATATTTATAGTAAGCAGTGACGCACTCAGGAGCAAGTTCGCCGAAGTGTGCAACCCTAGAAGCACCAAAGGTTAATCATACAGCCATTTCAAGACTTGCAACATAACAAAAGAAAATACAGAACGGCTTTAATCATACAGCCACGTTTGCTTTACCCACATACCTTGTCGCTTGGTTGATCTCAAATCTATATAAGTCAATATTCTGAAATACACTTAAGCAAGAGAAACGTTCCAAACAAATATTCTTCCCAAAAGAACAAAAATCACCGAAAAAAAAAAGTATAAAAGAATAGCCAAAGAACTTCCATGAAGAAACCAAAGAAAAAACCACGACATGATGCATAGAAGATAAAAAAGGTCACCTGATCTCTAGGGCACGGCTGTAGCAATCAGTGGCTTCGGTGTAATCACTCTCTTTGGCAGCTTTGGAGCCACGAGTCAACAACTCTTCAGCGTATTCCAAGGACTTCTCGCGCTCACCGTCGTCAATTACTTCGGGACTCTCAACATTGCTGGTCCCGCCGTTGTTGCAGGTGGATTCTGTGGCTCCCAAACTGACGCTGGAATCTATCGTCGCCTCGACTGAGTTAGGGTTTTGGTCGGGCGAGGTACCGTGCACCTCAGATTTGGCGGATTCTTCCGCCATTTACGAGTTACTATAAGAGATTGGGAAACCCTTGCTCCTTCCCCTTTTTGGCTCACTGCTTTCAAATGGAAATGCAAAAACCCTCTGGCGCAAAAACGATGATAAATTGAAAAGCGAAGGCGATTTATATAGCTACATCGAAACGACGATGTAAGGAAAGGAAGTCAAACTCAAACTTGAGGTTGGGCTGGTTTAAGAGACTTGGGCTTCATGTTGTCCAGACATTGGCCCAACTCGGAATAGAATCCAAATTTTAATTTACGAACGATATTAATATTATTATTTTTTTAACAGACCAATATTATATTTTTAATTTACGAACGATATTAATATTATTATTTTTTAACAGACCAATATTATATTTATACCTCCTTCATGTCATGTTTTTCTCTATTTCTTTTCTTTTTTTAAAAAAAAAAAGCAGATACACACCATTTCACCCTTATCATAGCAAGAAATCAAACTCAAACCTCTCTACACTAGAGCAATATTGGATAGTTATTGGGTCAAACTTCCATGGTTTCTTCTCTATTTCAATATTACATAAAGTAATTTTATTCTGAGACAGAAATTAAATAAAGATTTCATTATCAATAAATATATTCGCTTAGAAAAATAAAAACATCCTCCATCTTTATTTATACTAAAGAAATGAGACGAATTATTATTTCACATATTTACAATGACTACCCCTCCTGTGCCATCACTTGGCTCTCTATGAATAAGGATTACATACTAATAAATAGTTTTGGTAGTGAGTGACGAGTTGTATTTGAATTTTTGTAGTGAAAGGAACAAATCTATAACTACACCATATCTTAGGGAAATGAATAAAAACTGGTCTAATATTAAAATTCGTGCATGCAAGAATTCTACAGAACATTTATTCTGTATTCACACAACATAAAATAACACAAAACTTTTTAGATCTTGTCACCTTCATCCTCAGTCATCCATGGCAAAGTTTACAAGTATACACAAAGCTAAAGTACTGTTAAATAAGAAGAAGCTTCATTTTCCTTTTCTTTTTTTTGAATAATTTACATTTAGTTTACCTTGCTACATTACCCAATAAGCTGTTGGTTGACGGTGAGCTCTGTTCACTAAACCAAGGATCCTGTACAGAAACCGGCGAACTATTCGTCGTGTCCCTCTCCTCCTCCGCAATAGGCAGGGTAGCCCCAACCCCACCACCAACCCTCTGTGAAACAACCAACCTCCTACTTCCACCTGTCATCTTCTTATTTGACGAACCGTTCTCACTCACCTGATACGGCGACGAACAAGAACTCGCCACCGACGATCCCATATGTATATTCTCATCTAACGGGGCCCACCCGCTGACCCGAATTTGCTCCAGCTCTTCCGCCACCTCCATCATCGACGGCCTCATGTCCCTATGAAAAGCGAGACACCTAAACGCCAGCTCAGCGACTTTGTGAATCGATGATAACGTCCACGCGTCTCTATTAGGCTCAAGAAACGGATCTATGATCTCATCCACACGCCCTTTTCCTATTCGTTCTATTGCCAGAGCAGCTAAGTTGATCTCGCTGTGAGGCCGGGAGAAGTCGACCACTTTCATAGCAGTGATTATTTCGACCAGAACAACTCCAAAGCTGTAAACATCGCTCTTATCTGAAAGATGGAAGTTTTGATGGTATTGAGGGTCAACGTATCCCGGAGTTCCTTGTGGGGCAGTCGAGACATGGGAGTCGTCCGTCATGCCGAATCGTGACAGGCCGAAGTCGGCTACTTTCGAATTGAAATTGAAGTCTAGTAAAATGTTGCTAGATTTAATGTCTCTATGGTATATAGGAGGATTCATCGACGAATGTAGGTAGGAAATTGCCTGAGAAGTTTCTGCTGCGATTGTGAGGCGGACGGTCCACGGGAGTGTTGAGCCTCTTTCTCTCTGCAAATGCTGGGATAAGGTCCCGTTTGGCATGAACTCGTAAACGAGGATCTGTTCTCCGTTTTCAATGCAACAACCTAAGAGACGGACGAGATTCGGGTGGCTGACTGCAGAGAGAAGCTTGATTTCATTCATGACTTGTTCCACACTGTCGTGGTCGCGGTATCTTATCTTCTTGAATGCTACCCATTCATCGTTGTGGAGCTTTCCTGAATAGACCGTGCCATAGGCTCCCGTTCCTAATCGTTGCTTGTCTGAGAAGCCATTTGTCGCGCGCTCAATTTCTTTGTAAGGGTAGAATGGTACACTTGAATTTCCTGCTGCATCACTGATCAGACGACGTGCACTTAATCGGCTTTTTAGAAGCGTGCTGCGTTTTTTGAGACAGTAGTAGAGGACTGCAAGAGCTGCTACTAAAGATGCTCCGGCTACAACGCCTCCAATAAGAATGCCTATTTTGTTTCCACATCGACCAATCATGTACCGCAGAGCACTGCAGTGAGTGACTGATACATGAAAATTAATAAGAGAATAGAAAATTAGCTGCAGAGATAACACTATATAAATCAATACTATATGAATAAAACTGAAAGGGTATAAATACGAAAAAAAAACCTAAGGTTTGCTTCATTGACGAAATAATCCTGAAACTTTAAACATTACACAAAACACCCAAAGTCAACGATTTTCCGTTAGTTTTCTAGTGTTCTTATGATTTGCCAAACCTCAAGGTGTTTTTCGTAATTCAATTTTAATAAAGATATATAAGCAGTCAATGGGTGATGAATATTCTTGTTTGGTACAATATTTGTCCAGAATTAGAGATTGTTTGACAATCCATATCCTCTCTTTCCTCTGACTTTCCTACACTAAAGTCTAAATATCTGTAAATTCCCTAGTCACCATGTGCTTCATCTCAAACTTGTCATTATAAAATGAAATCGAAAAGTAGAAGCTTTGACTTTTGATAATTATCCGATTAGCAAGAAATAATGAAACGTATAATCCTCAGTCATCAAGTTATATATAGCTCCGATGAAGCCAAAGTCAATAATTCATTTCCCCTTTTTGTGGCCAAACTGAATACTGTTAAGACTCATTCGCTCTATCTTATCGACTTAGACGAAGCTTTCAGCTTTATCCTGTTAAGACTAAGTACAGTTCTTGTTCCTACAATCAATATGAAAGTTCAGAAGACAGAAACTGAAAAGGCAAAAACTTACCCGAAAATTTGACCAAGTGCCTACTTTAACGAGGATGATGAAATCAATTTAAAGTGTAATGTGAGATGTAATGCAGAAAAGTTAATAATTTCTAGTTTTCAGGAAAAATCTAACTGATATTTCGCACTACATGTGCCTAATATCACGATTCACGGGGACACAAGAAGAAAGGCCTATTCCTATTTGCAATTGCCAATTTGCATATGCACTTCATAGTGGTCAAATTCAACTCTTTCCCAAAGTCAAATTGCAATACGGCCAATAAATTAAGTAAGTAAATAACCAATTATATAATTATTTTAATCTAAATTAATAACTCAACTTACTTTTCCGGCAACGATTCCCGGCGGCGAAACCATCTCCACCGTATCCTTCCTTACACGTACACCGAAAACCCGGCTGCCTCTGAGTTCCATACACAAGCGATGTACAATTAGCGTTTTCATCACAGTCACACTCACCCTTAACCCACCACCCCAGCTCCACCGTCTGAAAATCCAGAGCAACAGAAGAGCCGCCGCTCTCAAAACGACCTTTCTCATTCAAATCCACCATGATAGAAGAAAATAGAACGCTGCAATTCCCTTTACCCGTAACATTACTAAAATCCAAAAACTCATCGTCATTATTAAGCCCACCTGAATAACAACTAATATTATAATCATTGTTTCTAGCCCCGAAATCGCATCGTTGGAATCCGCTCATCACAGACCTGACCAATTTGCTAGGGACCACACAGTCATTGATGTGCTCGCTGCAGTTGTCCAACAGAAGCCCGTTACGCCAAGTGGGCGCGAAGTGTTCGCCGAAAAGCCCGGATAATTCTTCTATGGAACGGTCGCAATTTGCAGGAAGATTTGCAAGAATCCGATCGGACGTCACATTTCGGACGATGAGATTACCAATCGTGATATCCCCTGAGTTGCTACAATTTAACTTGATTCCACATCCGTGAGAGAACCCGAATGGATACGATACGCGGTTTTCGCCGCAAACCGGGTCACACCCAGCTGAAATATTGACGTTCTGCGCAGAAGACGATAGAGCTAGAATCCAAGCGAGAAAAGGGATTATTGTTTGACGAAAATGAAGAATCATTGTGTGTGAAAGGGAGGAAAAAAAAAACAGATATTATTTCATCAGCATCGCTCGCTGTAAGAGGACAGCAATATCATGAAGCTAGGTTGACTAATGAAGATAGAGTATTAATGGCGGAAATAAAGGGGTGCAGTTGATGTTGGTGGGAAGAAATTAAATGCTTTTAATTGCTTCTTTGTAATATGGTAAGTCCCAACAGGAATTCAAATTATTTTTTTTTTTTTTTCCTCCGCAGCTTATGCTGAAGCTGCTGAAAAATCTTTGATTTTGATGGAACAGAGGTGACGCAGAGAGAAAATGAGCAGGAAGTGTGTGTTGTGCGTGAAATTCTGGGAAATGGAAATGGAGGAGGTTTATCTGGCGCATTTACTTGGACGTGACAGTTCGTAGAAATGACGTTTCTAGCCTCGTTTATTTCAGATCTTTTTTTAAATAAACTCGTTAATCTGCAAGAATATGTGATTAAATACGGTTAATTACACTCAAGTCCCAGAAAATTTATCAAATTGTAATTCATGGTCTTCTTAATCAAATAACTACAATTATACTCCACATAAAATTAGATATTTATAAAAAACCACTGCAAATTAGAGTTTGTTAGGATTTGGGTATGATTTAATATTTATTGGGTCAGATGAGAGTAGTCAAATTGTTAGACAGAATTCAGATTACCACCACCTTGACGGTTGGGCCAATGTTTTATAGTGGGCCTTCCAGTGGCCCAATATACATTTCCATGTGCTGATGCATTACTGCCTAATTTTAGGTTTTTCTACACTGTAAAAGTTATATATTGAGCAAGATCATAAGAGAGAATGAACAAAGTTACACATTCAATGAATTCATTTGACTATTAAAACTTTACAGTTTACAAATGATGAGAGCTTTTGTTGGTTTTGAAAATTTATAGTTGAACAACATGGAATTATTTTTTTGAAAAAAAAAAAGAAAGAAAGCTGAACATGGAGGGAGCAGCTTAAGTTGGACCAACTTTAAGAATTAAGATATAGGTCAACAACTTCTGTTTTCTTTTTTCAGGTATGGTAAACTATATTATTATATGTAAGTTTTGAATTTATTAAGTATGAATTATCACATGCATAGGAAGAAACCCGGAAAAATTGCAAATTTGGGACAGTAATTATTCCGAGTTTGCATTCTAGGACTTTAATTTGGCAATGTTGGAATTTGGACACTCTTTTTAATTTTTTGCAAATTTGGTTATCGTCTCACCTGAAATCTATTTTGTACCAGAAAATCACATATGACTTGCACGTGTTGCTGAAAACCACCATTCCATTTTATTTATATAGGTGGAATTGTTTTTTATTTTTTCTAGTAGGTTTTAATGAAAGGTAGAAGAATGGTTTCAACCACAATAGCAAGTCACCGAATGGTTTTTCGGTGCTGTTCAAATTGGTAAAAAAAGTAGAAATTAATGTCCTAAATTAAAGTTCTAAAATACGAACTCAGGATAGTTATTGTGCCAAATTTGCAATATTCCTAAGAAATCAAAACTAATGAAAGAAAGAAAACTTGAATATAAGACACTAGAAGATAAAAGAGAAATAGGTAAATTAACACTGTGTTTCATTTTCTTTGTTCAATTGTGAAGTCTATTATCTATTTTGAGTCCAAGTTTGTCGAGTAAAAAGGGGTAGAATAAAATAAATTGATTGAGTTTGATGACAAAACAAAGTTATTTGACAAGTTGAAACTTGGATACCTAATATTGGAGTTTAGCTAATAAGAGTCAATTTTAGTTGCATTACTTTCCATATTATGGTTATTTTGCAATATGGGGTACCATTTTTTATGACACGTGTGTTAGTTGAATGGACAATACAAAATATCAATTTATTGGAACAGAAAACTTTTTTTTTTTTTGGGTCAAAATTTGAAAAGAAAACTAAAAGGGGAATAATATGCAAAGTTTTTAAGTGCTACGATTTCGAAAACTTAATTATATATATATATAAAAAAAAAAAAAAACAAAAAACAGAAACTGATGTGTCGAGATCTATCGAGCTGACAATTAAATTTCTAGAGATGGGGATGCTTTCGACCTAAAATCATGCGGCGTTAAATCTCCAATACTCAAGTTATTAAACTTAGACGGAGAGAGTAGAGAGAGAAAGCATGTGCTCGAAAGTATTAATTATTTACTAACTATAATAGATGAGGGCTATTTATAGAAGATCTAATAACATGTACAAATACACTCTTGCACACGTGCATTAAATGCATCGACCTCTGCAACTAACCTTAATTAAATAAGTTGTTGTCATAATAGTCCTGCGAAGAGTGTCTCCGTACTTATCATATTTCATGCGCCGCCGACTATGACATACTCCTATAATGTGAAAGATTCTGGCCTAAATCATGTCAATCGTGCACCCTATAGGCGTAACCCAGGGAGTACAGGTCGGACAAGCTGACCGTCTATGTCTATACGGGATTAGTGAGGTCGATTATTCGACCTCATGAGTTTTGGGGGTATTCGGGGGAGCCTTGAGGTTGGGGTACAGGGGCTGACTAATCGTTCCGCAAGCGGGTCCCACTTTTTAGGATTTGAGTTGACTATGGGCCGATTAAGTTGACTTTCATAGAAGTTGATTTCTGAGATCGTGCCATGTGTACGGTCATAATTATGTTATGTCGGAAAAAAAAAATATATATATATATATATACATGCTTTTCCGCCCTTCTAGATATATATATTTTTTTGATAACCCCTTCTAGATATTTTGATAGACTACTAAATATTATTTTTATTCGTGTAATAAAGAACTTATGTCGTAAAATACAACATTAAAAATAATAAAACAGGTCCCTTAAAAACTAAAGTTTATTACTTTCAAAAAAAAAAAAAAAAACTAAAGTTTATTGTATGAAATATTTCAACAAAAATCTATAAAATCTGTATGACTTTTACTTCAATATTTCAAATATTTTGTATTTTTGTTTTCTTTGTTTTATAATCACGTTTTATTGGGCCTCGATGACATAAATACCAATACTCACTCCCAGCAGCATTTTGCAGAAGGCCCACTTGCTGTAACCCAAAACTTAAATCATTAGATTAAATGACCAAACCACCCCTATTCTACTTCAGAATCACCATTCTCCCCGTTGTAGCTCTTTTCTGCCTTCAGCTAAATCAGCTCGCTGCAAAAGCCCTAACCCTAAAACCCTAATTTCATTCTCGATTCTTCATTCTTCTCGGAATCTCAATTGAAGCCGAATCCGGTTGGTTCTATTCTAGTTTTCCGATAAATATGTCGGACAGCGACTCCGATGCTCCTGAGGAGTTCACCGTCCAGCAGGTTCGCTCGTTTTGGAGCTACGATGTAAATTTTTTTATATATTGGAAAATTCTTGTTAATCTTTTTCTAAATTGTTTTCTCAGGGGATGCAAAAAGACGAAGAGATAAGAAAAGTCCAACTAGAAAATAAAGCCAGGTATGATATTTTTAATTTTTTTTGCTTTTTAAACATTGTCGTTTGGACAAAAAAAAAAGGGCTCAGTTTTTAAGATTGTTTCCTATCAGTTCTATCATTGGCTTTGTTTAATGTACATTGAGCTGGAGTAGAGTCTTGAAGGTAGTGTGGCAGTCGTGGAAGTATCAATTTAAATTGAGGGAACAACTAGTACTGTTGATGCTTTGTACATTCAAGAAATTATAGGCAATTTTGTTTAACTTTTATATAGGTCAATAATCAATTTCTTTAAACTGTTGTTTCCTAATTTTCTAGTCATCAGAACCATGGATGAACCTTTTAAGGTAGTTCTTCAGAAGAGTTGATCATTAATTTTAAAAACTTCCATTAAGTTTCATTAGTTTTCAATTGTTTTAGGGTAGCACGGGAGGGGAAAGAACGTCGCAGACAATGGGCTAAAAATTTGACTCCACGAGCATTGCCCAAAGAAAAAAGCACCAAAGATGAAATGGAAACTGAAACATCTGAAGAGTCTCTGGTTAACAAAGGAATGCTTCCAGATGACATTGTCAACATTCTTGCAGCTCGTGAAAAGTACGATTACTCACTTTATAATTGCTGATATGCCATCATCATGTTGTTACTGTAGTGTGAGTTCTTAACATTGAGGTGGATTTGATGCAGAAAAGTTTTCACATCAGATTCTGAGGATGAAAAAGCTGAGAAGAAGCCTGCCAAGAAAAAGAGGAAGCAGAAAAAATCTGGGTAGTCTGTCTTTCTCTTTTGTACTTGTGAAAAATGAAATTATTTTGTAAATTAAACCTTAATGTTTGGTTGTTCCTTTATTTGACAGGGTGGAACCTGTTATTCTGAAGGACATACCAACTGCACAATGTGTAGAAAGTTCACTGGAATTTCTGAAGAAACGAAAAATGCAAGTTTCAAGATCTTCTGCTGTTCTGAACAACTCAAACCAAGCATTGCGCCTCCTCTCAACTTCTGGCTTGCTAATGTAATATTGATGAAAAATTTCAATCCGACGAATACCCACATGGATTTGGTATAATTAAATGCATTTTTGGCAACTTGTTTGTGTACTTGAAGGGAAGTTCAGAAGTTCAGTGGTTCTTGATTGAGTTATAAGCCGTTTACCGCTATATCTTGTATGAGGACTTGTGCACTTATAAGAATTAATTTAATGGAAAACTAAATAGTGTCTATTTTCGTCTATTTTCTTCAGTTTACGTACCTTGTGTTTAACTGCATGTATTTTTTTCATTATTTTTGCAAGGGATAATTACGAAAAAAACTCAAGGTTAGGTTTTTTTTTTTTTGGAAACACCTGACCTTGAAATGTTACGAATACACCCGAGTCAGCGATTGCCAACTATTTATTATCTATTAGTTTTAGGAGGATATTCGTAATGTTTTGCAAACCTCAATGTAATTTGCCTACGGTTTCAAAGTTTAAAGGTATTCTTTGGAAATGGCATAAACTTGGCAGAAGAAAGGCTCACATGTTCCATTATTCAAACAACCTCGTCTTTTGACTTTCTTGTCTACATAATGATCCAAGCTTCACTGCAACGCGAAATTCTAGTTTTCGACACTTGGTCATACTTATACACAAACCTTTCGATTCTACTTTAATTCTGACATTATAACCATTCCACCGATTTCTACCTAATTGGTTACATAACGGAAGTATTTTCATTTTTCTATGTTTGAAGTATTGTCAATCAAGAAATGTAATTGACATGTGATCGTCCAAGTAAGTCCTGGGAAGTATTATCTTTTTTATGGAAATGTTATATTTAAATAATATATTGTAGAAATTAAAACTTTGTTGTAATATTGTTTGTTGGAAAGTGAGTCGCAATATATAAGAAACGAAAAGGTACTTAATCAGGGAAAACTTTATCCGGACTCTATATAGTTGGACTAGTACAATTATACAACCAATTATGTGGTCAATGAAACAATTAATGCTGAATTATTAATAAATTAATTAAGATTTACGACAGAACCTGTTGAGATACACGAAAAAGAATTTCCATTTGCATGTAGCTAGGTATTATCAACAACTTTTTAGTTGGTCTTTGTTGTCTCTCTTTCTCTTCCTTTTCTTCTTCCTTTTCCTCCTCTCAACCTTACATCTTACATCCCATTCGTCTGTCTTAGATTAATTCAACATTCTTCCTCATCATCCCTCAACACCTCCCTTCATTGAAAAAACATCACAATATAAGAATCAAATCCATCATCATTCATCATCTGATGAAGAATTCAAACACGGTGGCAGATTCCCAAACCTCGGGGAAACGAACCATCGGCGACCTTTTACAACCCGATGGAGAAGAATGCACCTTTCGTTTCAGCAACACGTCCGACATCATTGGAGCTACCATCCAGGATGTCGGCCTGCCATCATCGCCCCTCCGGACGAGCTGCCCTTTCAGCCCAGGAATGGATCATTCGCCCACCCTCTCAATCCCTTCATTTGAACTAACATCATCACCGTTATCCAAATCGCCTTGGTCGTCCCACGTGGTGGATGTGCCGCCGCCGGATCAATCTTATTCATTCACCGGCTTGATGGGCTCCCTCGTCCGGGAAGAAGGCCATATATATTCCTTGGCGGCAGCCGGGGATTTGCTCTACACGGGCTCAGAGAGCAAGAACATTAGGGTTTGGAAGAATCAGAAGGAATTCTCGAGCTTCAAATCGAACTCCGGTTTGGTTAAGGCTATCATCATTGCTGGTGACCGGATATTCTCTGGTCACCAGGACGGGAAGATCCGGATATGGAAGGCATCCCCCAAGGATCCGAGCTTCTACAAGCGCATTGGGAATTTGCCGACTTTCAAGGCTAAGATCAAGAGCTCGTTGAAGCCGAGCAATTACGTTGAGGTGAGGAAGCATAGGAATGCGATATGGATCAAGCACACCGACGCGATATCGTGCCTCAGCCTGAGCGAGGATAACTGTTTGTTGTATTCGGCTTCGTGGGACCGGACGTTTAAGGTCTGGCGGGTGGCCGACTCGAAATGCCTCGAGTCGGTCATCGCCCACGACGATGCCGTGAACGCCATTGCAGCCGGTTTCGACGGGCTCGTCTTCACGGGGTCCGCGGACGGGACGGTCAAAGTGTGGCAGCGACAATTGCAGGGGAAAGGGACGAAGCATTTCCTATCGCAGACGTTGTTGAATCAGGAATGTGCGGTGACGGCCTTGGCCGTGGACCCCTCATCCACATTTCTCTATTGTGGGTCGTCCGACGGTCTGGTCAACTTCTGGGAACGGGATAAGTTTCTCTCCCACGGAGGGGTTCTGAGGGGCCACAAGTTGGCGGTGCTGTGTCTGGCCACCGCGGGGAATTTAGCATTCAGTGGATCGGCAGATACACATATATGTGTGTGGAGAAGGGAAGAGGGGTCTCACATTTGTTTGTCGGTGTTGACGGGCCACCGAGGGCCCGTCAAGTGCCTCGCTGTGGAGGAGGAGAAGGGGGCCCACCTGAGAGGCGGGGATAGGCAGTATATTGTGTATAGTGGCAGCATTGACAAGTCGGTGAAGATATGGAGGGTTTCGTCGGTGCAGCCGGCAGTGGCGGTGGAAGAGGCCGCGAGCCCATCTCCGCCACCACACCACCAGCATCGACATGCAGAGAGTTTCAATGAGTGGCAGAAGTTCTCATTGTCGACAAGGGATGACAATTATAGGATGAGCCCACTTAGAAATTAAAAGTACGTGCATGGTGGAATGTCTGGGTGGCGGGAAATTTATTCATTGGTCCCTCAATTGTATACTATTTTCATTTTCGGGTCGATGTACAGATGTTATTTTAAAACAGATGAATGGAATGTCGAACGGAAATTCAAATTGAAACAGAGGATCTAAATTGGATTAAGGTATCAAATCTTATGTTTCACTTTTCTAATGTATATGTTTTACTAAGTTATGGATGACCTACAACTACAGTATGTTATATCTTGTACATGCATCAGCATCCAAATAATGAAATACAGCAGATGTAACAAAATGTTTGACAGATTATGAGAAAAAGGATCATATAATGATACAACGTCCAACTTATGGCACCAAATATACAAACTAAAAGAAATTTACATGAAACAAATTACAAATAAGAGGCATGTCATTTTGACATGTTGTATTCAAAAATCAAAACCCTCAGAAAAGGATACAAAAAAATAACAAAAAGAAAAAGAATATCACAATTTTTCCGGAAAAAAATAAAATAAATAGAAAGTAAAAAGATTCACTTTTCTCTTTCCATCTTCTTTAGCTTGTGTAAGAAACTCTAATTACCAAGTTCGAAGACCCCGAAACCTCAATCGGCCACAAAACTATATCTTGCCCGTTCTTGTGTGCTAAACAGAATGTTTTTACAAGCCCATCCTAATTCAGACATCTTGTCAATGAATATATCCACATCAGCTTGTGCTGATCTCTCGCTATCTTCCATTAATATAAACCATTCTGCAAGAACTGTACTTGAGAACTCACAAGCTTCAAAATCATTCTCCCAACGTGTTGTATCAAGTAGAAGGCTCTTACGAACATAACAAGCCTAGTTTTGTTGACCGAAATTGAAATCAGTTATGAGGGATGTATATGTAATTTTGAACTAAAAGAGGGGATTTGTGGAACTGTATATAGTTACAAGGGAGGTGGTTGTAATTATTGCTAGGACGAGGGAATTTGCTCCCCTCTGTGACATTAAAGATCAATAACTAGTAGAATGACGATTTACCTGCAATAAGCCCATGATAATATCTGAAGTTTTAGCCCCTTCCCGAAGAGACAGAAGAATTCCATGCTGTAATTGCATAAACATAATGAGCATTTGAAGAGCTGAATATCCAAGAAACAGAAATATAGACAAAGATGAGAGATTAAAAGCATTTTAACATACGTACATTACTTATTCCCGATCCACTATTTAAGCTCTCCATGCAAATGAAGTAGAAATCCTCATCTTTTAATGATCTCAATGTCATCAAAGATAGCTTTGGCATTTTTCTCTTTGGATTCAAACAACCAATTCTGATGGGTAGTAGCTCCCTGCCTAAAACAAACAAAGACTCACTTAAGAAGCTGTAAATGATTATAAGAAAGTTCAAATAAAAAACTAATATTTTCTGAGTTTAAATGCAGAGAAAAGCCTTACTTTCGCTCCATAAGAAATTAATGCCTTCGTTTTTACTCACTTCAGCTGGTGAAGGGACGTAACCTAGCTTAATCCAAATGTTTATTATTGCTTCAAGCCTATCCTGGACAAGAAAGTATCAAAAAAATAAATAGAACTTCTCTTTTTTCTTGATAAATGGAAATAAATGAATGCAGTAATTTTAAAAAAATATCAGCAAAGATTAAAGGACTAACCTTAGTTAAGGTTTGCAGATGAACGTGTTTTAGCCCTTGATAAATTCCAAGAAGGTCCATGGCAGAGAACAGTGGGTACATAACAAATGGTAGAGCTGTCAACAATCTTTTAGCACCATAGAGAAGTTAGAAATCATACCAAATTTTATATATACTGAAACATACTGCATTTGTAAGTAATATTTGATAAGAATATACAATAATTGATAAGAGCAACAACCTTTGATTGTTTCTAAACAGAATGTTGAAGGTAGCAGCAAGCAGAAGACCAACATTGTCGAAGCATACTGTTTGAATCTGAAAATTGAAACCAAGAATCAGATTTTATAGAAAAAAGAATATTAAATACAAATTATAATATTTGAATTCTTTTCATACGATGTCATAACCTGGGCTTTTGCAGAAATTTCACCAAGATTGTCACTGATTGCAAAGCTTCTGTGAACAGCAGACTGACAACACGACAAATTGAAGTTTCTATCACCATATACTGAAGAGAGATTTCCATATATACAGCATAGGGAAATTTACATCTACTACCCTTGAGGCTTGAGCTATGTACAATTTAGTCCCTCTATTTTAAGAAATTACAAAAAAACTCTCTGACATTTCACTTTAATGCATAAAACTCCCTGAAATAGGTTGATTATTTGCATTTTTTTGGCTTCATGTTGTATAGTTTCGGGGAATTCTTTCATAATAAATTGAAATGGCAGGTAGCCTTTTCTAATTTCTGAAAACAGAGTTACAAAGTTGTAGTTAGGGCAAACCTTAGGGGTAGAAGATGAAATTCACCCTTACAATATATGAATGCAAATATGGCGAAACTTACACCAGTTGCTAAGTAGCAAGCAAGGCTTATTTGCTTAGCTATGTTTGCAATAGTTGCAAGAAGTAGAAAATATTTGGGAAAGACGGGAGTCAACAATTCAACTCCAATGCTCAAGCTGAACAAAACAGATGTCGAGAACCTAACTCTCTGAAGTCAAAACAAACCACAAAAGTGAGCAATTCATTGAAGAAAACTAAAATGTAAAAAACAAAAAGTTCTTTAAGAAGTTGTACCTTAAGATTGGTATCAAAAGCTGAAGCAAGGCTAGCAGTGTAGATGCACCTGCTGAGCCGTCCAAGCCCATCCTTTAGAACCCAATTTAGGGCAGCAGCTGATGGGAGAGAACGAGAATAGCCAATTCCTATGGCTCGAAACATTGCCTAATATGATTTAACATCAAAACTAAACCAGAGTCAATGCATGCATGTCATGTGATACTTAGAATTATATTTAAAGGGAAAAGAGGTTAGAAGTCTTAACCTACAAGCAAGTTTAAAGTATTTTAAGCTGAAAGCAGGGTTCTTGTTTAATACAAGGATTATGAACTTTTCCAAACAACTCGAAATGCAGGGGCAAAATTACAGAGCAGCAAATAAATTATCATGACAGTATAATCAAATTGAGTCCAAAGAAATGAAATTCTATAGAAGTTAGTGGAAAAGTTTATGAAGTCAGAATTTGGGTTAAGAACAAGTATAGCAGGATTACAACTCAACTACAGCATCCTAATTGAATAAAGACCGGAACTTTACCACATTCAGTAGCAAAAACCTTGAAAAATGCCCAAATTCAGTCAAAAATTTTGAAATTTGTTAATAATCTTAATCATTAAACCTAGAAATAGTAGGAATACATGAGTCAATACCTGAGTAGCAAGAACTTGCAGAGCAGAGCTGAAAACTCTATGCAAGAACTTCCATTTAACATACCCCAAATAATTCTCACTCACTTCTCTCGGCAGAAAAAAATTCCTGACAGCATCCCCGCAAACTCTACCCAATTTCATCATCCCATCTTTATAATCAAGAGAAAAATCCCTCAAAGAAAGTGCATTAATTCCATCAAGAGAGACCAATTTCAGCTCCTTTCCATCCCAAAAATACCTCGAAACCGTGCCGGAGTGGCGTATCACTACAGGGAGGTTGAAGTTTTCAGGGTTTTTACCGTTGATAAGTTGGGGTTTTAGCTTTTCCTCCTCTTGATATTCGTGGTTGAAATTGAAGGAGGTATTCAAGGATTTTGACACCGCTAAGGGTTTAAGAGAGGTTTTTAGTTTAATGGGTTTGGCGATTTTGATGGAGACGTCGTGTCTTAGAGCCCATGTCGAGTAGAGGTGTGAATGTGAAGGTGGGTTTATAGCTGCTACTTTCATAACTGATCATTAACAATGGAGGTTGTTACTCCGAACTTTTTTTTTGGGGCGTGTGTGTGTATGTTACTATTGCTGTATGCCAAAAACCTCAACCTTCTAAATTAGGAAGGAGTGTAGACTGGAGAGGGCAGCTTCAAGCTTTTGAGTTCATGGCTAAAGTTGCAGGGAGGACCAGCGCTTTTTTGAGGCAAGTAGCAATTCTTGCTGACACAAAGCGTGTTTGGCTATTCAATTAGCGGAATTGAGATATGAGTATATATAGAACGCGTTAATAAGAATATTATGCTATTTTGAATATATGAGTGATTGCGACTTTAGTATCCTACTTCTATTACGACGCCACTTTGACACTTTCTTTCTAAACTTCGATTTTAGAGATCTACTATATTTCATACTAGAGTGTGCCGTATCTTAGTGCCCTTGTCGAGTGGACTTGTGAAGCCGCTGCTGCTTCAATCTTCATTGACTATTGACGATGGAAGAAACAACTCCTAACATCCTGTATTTGTGTCTGTCTGCTACAGTTTTTATGCAAAGAATTGCAATTATTTTAGGTGACAAAATCATCAAGACCTTCTACATTGGCAGCGTAGTACAATGGAGTTGGCACTTGGCAGCTTCAAGATTTGATTTGAGATGGCTACTCAGTGAATACAACACGCTTTTGGAGGGGCAACCCTTCTTTTCTAGCAATTCTTGCAACACATAATATTACGTACGTTGACTAGCTACTTTTACTCGTCAACCCGTCATAATCCCACAGTTCCTCTGCCAATGACGATCTTTTGTAAATTTGGCATCGTGGGTTTTTCCCTTCCGCGAATCATTTCACAAGGTATATTCAGAAATTGAAAGTGAAAAAGAGATTGCATTTATCATTATTATGTCGGCGATCTACGACCACTGGGAGCGGCTAGTAGGAGCCACGCTGCGGAGGGAGCAGCTCCGGCAACTCTGTTACGCTGACTCTCTCAGCTCTGGATCAACAGATTTCAGTTCTCGTCTTTCAGATTCAGTTTCTGAAATCGAAGCTCGTGATCTGGGCTACAATGATAATAATTCGAAAACTGAGCGAAATTTCAAGGCTGAGAAATCAGATTTGGTGCCTGGACACATCTTTGTTAACGGAAAGCCTCTTACTAGAACAGAGCTGGTTATGTTGCTCAAGTGCCCTAACCCGCCTAAAAATCTGAAACCCGGCAATTATTGGTACGATGATGTCTCAGGTCTCTGGGGAAAGGTATATAACATGTCTATATTTAGATTATAAATGCATTAACTTTTGTTATTACGGCTATTTCATTGATTTCGGATTGTCATGAATTTTAACAGCAAGGACAGAAGCCTTCAGAGATTATTTGCGCCAGATTACCAATTGGGGGTCGTCTAGAAAGGCATGCTAGCAATGGCAACACGCAAGTTCATGTAAATGGTCGGGAGATCACCAAAATGGAGCTGCGTATGTTGAAGGTGGGGACTTTTTGGAAGAAGAAGTTGAGAATGGTTTTCTTTTTCCATGTTTTATAACGTTTGAGTGTGTTGTCTCAGCAGTACGCTGGTGTCAGATGCTACCGAGGTACATATTTTCGGATGATTGAAGATGGTTCGTATCAAGAGGAGGTAGTGCGTCATGTGCAGGGGAATATCTGGAGTAAGGTGGCCTTCCTATTAAAACCATGAATTTTTTCTAGTGTTTAAACTTTTTTGAAGACACCAACGTCTTGAAGGTCGGTTGATCTCAACGACTTTTTGTATGTGCTCTTGGCACAATGCATGCAAGCCATCATCATTATTAATTAGGGTAAATTACATGTAGACCGACCCCCTGTGGTTAAATAGGAAATTACACTTTCACCCCTTATGGTTTGCTAACGGATTGCAAACACCCCCTTCCTGTAGGTTCTGTTAGGGCTTTAAACGTTTTCCATTAAAATTTCGAAATGTTGTACCGAACATGCCCTTTTTAGGCAGGGAACATCTCCAGGCCTTTTTTCTGAAGAGAAATTTGTCCCCCTTGTATCCACTTACAGCTGCAACAAAAGACCTCAAAACGTTTCCTGCCAAAAAATAGGGCATTTGTGTACTGCACATCAAAATTTTAATGGAAAGCGATTAGATCCCTAACAGAACCTAAGGTAAGGGTCCGTAATCCCTTAGCAAACCATAAGAGGGGTAAGTGTAATTTCTGAAATTTAGGGGCTTCCATATGTAAATAGGCCAAACTAATGGGGGTTCAGATGTAATTTACACTATTAAATAATTAATATCTCACATTTATGGCAGTTTTTAGATGAGGTAATCATTTCTATTTCTTGTTTTCAGGTGGGAATGAAGCTAATTTGTTCTCTACTCTCTCTTCCTGTCCCTCCTAAATACTCTGATATTTATGGAGAGCAAATTGAGCTGAAGACTATCCAGAAACTTCTTTTGCTTGGATGTAGTGGATCTGGGAAAAGTACCATCCTCAAGCAGGTAATAGCCAACGTTTCATTCTTTAAAACAATAATAACTTGTTGGTTATATGGTGATACGTTTTGCAATATCTGATGCTAACATCATACTTATGGATGTTTTGATAGGCCATATCTCTCTACAAAGAGATAACTTTCTTGGAGGATGAGCTTGAACGCGTCAAATTGTTGATACAAACAAATCTATATGGCTACATTTGTATACTTATTCAGGGACACATACATTATCAAGAAAAAAAGGTGAAGGCGTCGAGAATAAAACAATCATCTGACAAACTTGGGCTCACAGGTACATGTAAATTTAAAGTGCATTGAATTTCTTGAAAATTAGATTCATACTTTAATGTTATATTGTTACTTTGAGGGTCAAACTAGTATTTTCTGGTTGATGACAGGTTCTGCAGTTTATGCTGATGCCATTCATGAAAGTACACTTCGGTTTGGTCCAAGATTTGAAGCATTCTTTGATTGGCTCCACGTTAGAGAGAGTTTAGATATTTCTTCCACTTCTTTTATTGAAGCATTTGCACCAGTTGTAGAGGAATTGTTGCGAAATCCAGCTTTTCAGGAAACAATTGAGCGGAGGAGTGAATTGCGATGGCTGCCTAATGATGTTCATTCCCTAGAGCGTGTAAGATGATTATTATCTATATTTGAGATTCTCTTTCTCTTATTTTTAGGTACAGATGTAAGAGATATAGAAGATACAACACATCTTTTTTTTCCCCCCGCTTTTTTAATGACAGAAGATAACACATGTTTTTCTAAAATTCTGAAAACTTAGACATTTAGATAAGGTGGTCATTTACAGTATTGGAATCACACCAAAAAGAGATTATGGATTTTAATCCACCATCAACGATCTATGGAAAACAGCTTCTATACAAAAATGAATACAATCATATCTTCTATAAAAGCTTAAGTTTTAGATGAGCTTGTCGTTCAATTACATATACTTGACTAGTGATTGGTGACATTCTTGCACTACTGTTATAATTTCATTAGTACTTGCTCATTTTCCGTTTCATTTATATCTTGTGACCTATATCGTGATAGTTTGTTTTGTTATCTTCAGGCTGAGTGTATATTTAAACCAGATTATAAACCGTCATGCATGGATATTCTATATGCTGAAGGGGCCCCTTCATTACTTTCTTTTATGGAATTCTCGTTCCCATCGCTTGGTGATGATGACGTTGACGATGGGGATCAACATGATTCTACAATAAGGCAAGCATACTGATATTATATAATTGTGGTTTTGGCCCTTTAATGTTAAAAGTTGCCAACATTATAAGTTGTTCTTATTGTTCTTCAGATATGGGCTTATGACATCAACTGCAGACAACTTTGAGGGCAACGCTAAGCTGTTAGAGGTTTCTGAAGATGTCCAAATTGTGATTTTCTGCATTTCATTAAGTGACTATGACCAGTTTGTCATTGATGAGCGTGGAGCCCGAGTCAACAAGATGGTACATTACAAAAATTGCTTCGAGAGAGTGGTTAAAAATCCTATATTTAGTCATAGGATTTCTTCTGCTACTAACAAAATACAATTTGTTTGAGAAAAAGATAAAACGGAGTCCTTTGAGTCAATGTGACTGGTTTAACGACTTTCGTCCAGTTCCAAGCCGGTACTATGATGGGGTTGTAGGAAACATGGGGGAGAAAGGGTTTCAATATATTTCTGTAAAATTCAAGAGGCTCTACACAGCTCTAACGGGTAGAAAGTTGTATGTTGCAAAAGTGAATTGTTTAGAGCAGGATAGTGTAGATGCAGCACTCAAATATGCTAGAGAAATTATCAAGTGGGAAGAAGAGATGATAGAATACTTATGTACAGATTATAGCAGTGACTAATTAGTTTTTAATCAAAGTCTCTCAAGTTTTATGTATTACAGTTTGGAGGCATGAAAGGACATGAAGCAATTAACTTTCATTTGTGCAAATAAGGTTGTATCAAACAGCTTGCTGTTGGGAAGCAAAAACATGATGCTTTTTATACAACAGAAAGCACATAGGAAAACAACTAGGATGTAAAGCTAATTTGTATCTGCTTTAGTTCTTCATCACTAATATCTTGGAATGATACAATGTTCTAAACAGCAAACTCTACAAGAAAACAAAAAAAAAAAAAAAGATAAACCCAAGAACCAAAAACAAGAATGAACAAACAATTGCACCCCTTTTGCAGCAAAACATGCAGGAGGGGCTAAAAAAAGAATCTCAACAAAACATAATTTCCATTTTTACCCTTTCCCGTCACATTCTTCACCTTCCTCTGCAACGGGCGTTAGAACACCTTCTTTCACAAAAACGGGATCAAGAAATTTAGCCACAAACGCCCACAGCTTATAAACATCATCAAAATTAGTCAAAAACCCAAGCGAAGCAGTCACAACCTCAACCCTAATGAATCCACTCTTCCCATTTCCCATCGGCTTACAAAGGGTAGTATCGTCAATATTCAAAGAACCGTGTTTTTGTCTCGAGCTCTCCACAATCCGTATGTGACTCAGTATTCCAACACCCAACAAAATCCCATTCGACTCAGCAAGTTTCTGAACAACTTCTGGACTGATCAAACCCCTGTTTCTGTCCCTCACATTGAAAGCAACTGCAGCACCTCGTTCATACTTGATTTTGGGACCATAAATGTGGACAAGTGGCGCACTTTCCTTACCATTCATACTAGGTAGTCTTAATTGCAGAAGTGATGTCACAAGCCAATTGATCAAGAATCGGAGCCGAGAAGTCGTTTTATTGAGACCCAGTGTATTTATATGATCCAGATGCCTACAAACTATCTCAGGCTCGCCTCGATCCGAATCTTGCTCACCATATTCCCCATTGCTGATGTCATCATCATCGTCATCATCATCATAATCCAAACTATTTGCAGATAATTCTTCTCCTCTATGGTTGTCTTCCGTGCTGAATGACACTCTTCTCCCTTTGCTGCCAGCAACTCTGCTTCTTTCCCGCCTTTCCAATAACCTAAATTCGCCTTCTGTTTCCCGTCTTATTGCACTCTCTTTCTTAACAGCTGAATTTTCTGTAACGGGCTCTTCTTCAATTTCATGAAGTTGGTGATGATGATGATGATTATCCTCTGCAAATTGTTCTTCTTCTGGGATCTCCTTGAAATGGTCCAATTCATGAGAAACGGATCGAACAGCAGCATCAAATGATAATACATGGTCGTAAATCGGGCTGCTTGATAATTTCGCACCATTTGGAGAAGTCATTTTAGTATTATTAATATAATTATTCTTTCTGTTGGAAAACCAAGGTGGTGGCAGTGGAGATGACACCTTATATTTGTTAGAATTGCCAGCATTATCCGACCCGATTGGACTTTGACCCAAATCAATCCACAAAGAATTATCCGACGATTCGTCTTCACTAAAAACGGGACTTTTCATTACTTCCCCAATGGAAATACTTTCAGTTTCTTCAAAGATAGTGCTCGCCCCATCTCTATCAGAGCTATTATCATGCTCAATTTCACTCTCAAACACATCCCTAACCTGAGCGGACGTGTAAGCACCAGAAAAAGCTGGCAATTGAGCACCGGGCCGATTTTCTGAATCAACCTCACCGTTTTTCTCTTCATCTTCACCAAATCCAGGAATATTATCCATGGAATCGCTCAAATACATAGGAAAAACGGGAGTGATTTTCACAATTCCCGTTCCTGCATGTCCTGACTGGTTTTGAAGGCTTGCCATGACAGATTTCTTGATCAGAAGACATCCGAATCCCGTTGGGTCATAACCAAACACTCTGTAGAATGATGTAATAATAAAATCGGGCCTAAACAGTGAAAGCCCGAGAGAATCCATGTCCTTTGGGCCCAATGAGCCAGCATCAAGCAGTACATGCCAGTTGTTCTGCTGGGCCAAAGCCATCCATTGATACGAATATTTCGCACCCGTTACTCTAGATTGAACAGGAAACACGAAAAGCCCAGTTGCTGAATCTTTCTTTCTCTTCTTCTTGTTTGAAATTTGTTTTCTAAGATCGGTTGAACAGAGTTTGAGTGTTGGCCATTTGAACCACGCGCTTTGAACCTTGGCTCCTCTGTTTCTTGCACTCTGAGCCATCATGTTCACTGATTGGCTCTCGTGGTCAAACATGGTCAACAAACGCTTGTTCGTTTGAAAAGGGTATGATTCAGCTAGCAATTTGAATGCCGATCCACGGGAAACAGTAAAAACAAGGCCATATTCGCTTTCGGGTATGTTTAAATAATCCATTATTCTTGTTTTTATATCGTGCTCAACTGTCCCACTCTCGGCTCCACCATACAAAGCATGATTACTCAAATTTGCAGTTATTTCAGATAAACTGAATGTGGATGATTCCCAGTAATGAACAGTTTGCAGCAAAGAAAACAGCCCAAATCCACAGTAATCGAGACTTACCTTTGAATTAGCATCACAAAGATGTGAGTATTCGTCTGACCTCAGCTGATCGATCCTCTCTGATGATTGGTATTTGGGGTACATCGTGAGGAACTTGTTGAAAGCTTCATTAAGCTGCGGGATTGAGTTTTCTGACTCGAATGTTCGTTCTGCTGCAAGAGAAGTTGCTCTGAGGAATTCTTTCTGGGCATTTAAACGGGCCAAAGAACGTGATCGGCCCAAGCTGTCATCTTGATTGGCTAAGGGATCAGAATCTATGTCTTGGGATTTTACAAGAGAGCCATCTTCAGAAGCTTCTTCAAGAGCTTCTCTTAGCTTGTGTTCTTGAAGTTTCCTTAGAGCTGATGGGTTGGTCTTAAATTCATCTGTTGATTGGTCAGACCCATTTCTTCTTCTGCTCTTTTTGTCCAGGATTAGAGCAGCGCAGTGGGATATTGGTTTCCATAGTGAGAGATGCATTAAAGATTCCTTTTTTGTTTTCCAAACGATTAATTCTGATATGGGGAGAATATAATCAAGCAAAGGAAAGGATGCAGAGGGCCTTTTTTTTTTTTTTCCTTTTTTCTATTTGGGTTTTAGCCGTGTCAAAACTTAAACCCAGATAAAGAGACCCAAATCAAACCCTAAATCGAAAAGGAAAAAGGAATCAAAGGCAGAGGAAAAAGCTTCCTCCAGAATAAACCTTTGCTTTCAAAAATCAAAACACCATAATTTAAGGAGGGAAAGCACTAGAGAATTTGCTTTTGGCGAACATTCAAACTCCAAGAACGGATTTTGAGTTGAAAATTAAAGAAATTGATAAAAAGCAAATAATGGGCCAGATCAAGGAAACCCTAGATTCCACAGTTTTCGAAGGTTTAGCTCAGACGATGATAAACCCAGCTGGAGAACATGATATTACCTGCGCGAGGAGAGAGAGAAAAATGAGTCAAATGCATCTACGAGTCTAAATTCAGAGCTTCTTCACTTTTTCTTACAGTCCAATAATATGGGGAAGAACGGAAACTGCAAAAAGCCCAAATACAAGGATTAAAGGAGAAAATTAAGCAAGGCACCAAAGATACAGAAAACCCAGATCCCCGAAAATTTAAAACGCAAGTAGATGAAATTTGTGGGAACAGCTGCTAAAAAAATAAAAGAAAATTCCCCTCACAAGCTAACAACTTGGAAGATCAATTTTTTTTTTTTTGTAAAAAGCAAAATATATCCATTCTCCTTCCGTCACTCACCAGAATGAGCTCTGAGCTATAATTTCTTCTCAGTCTTTCTTGTGTAGAGCTTCTCTCTCCCTCTCTATCTCTCTGCTTTTCTGCAGGCGAATTAAAGGCAACCTCTCCACAGCAAATGCACATTTACTGCAGCTGTGAATCGAAAAACATACCTATATTGATTACCATTACCCCACTCTTCTTCCTCGCTCTCTCTCTCTCTCTAACTGTATATCACTTTCTCTCTCTCTCTTTCCTTGACATTGACCTTGTTGGAGACTGGTAGGCTATCGTGGAACTGCTTAATCTAAACCCAAATCTGGCTTTACCTCAACAAACAGTAATGGTAATGACATTTGACTTTCACACCCTCAATAAATTGATTGTCTTCTGTTATCTATCTGAATCTTTTTATTACAGTAATTGGATTCTTAATTAAACAAAAGCATTGACTAGGGCTCCACCACTACCATGAGTCACGGCTCAAAGTCAAATAATCGGCTGGGCTGGCTTGTAAAAAGCTGTTTTCTGTCTTAGCTTCAACTACACTGTCCTGCTATTCAAATATTCTTTGTTTCAAACTATATTTTTCAGCAATTCAAAAATGGTTTAGAATATAATCGAAAAAATAATTTGAGACATATTTTAACTTGAGGGACTGATGTGTTATTTCAAGAACATGCAAACAAGTTCAGTGACTAAATTAGTGCTTTTTCACCCTCTATACCAAAGAGTGGAAATATTTTATTTGTTGTGAGTTTTTCACATTACAAATTTATGTTGTGTTGAATCTGATTGTTAATTATTTGATCAGTCTGACTGATCAATTATTGTAGTTATTATCACTAGCATTAGCATGTGCATTATCTATCCCCTCCCTTTTCTCTGCCTCGTGTATAAGTTATAATATAATGATAATTATCTACGGTTTTGTTTTTTTACGAGCACTGTGTTTGATAATTTATAATTCTAAGTCAAATTATTTCATTTCTGCTTATATTTAAATTTTAGCAGAAGTTAGGAGTATTTGAAACTAAAAATAATAAAAAGAAAGTCTTTTTCGATAGAAATGTGTTGGGAAATAATTTTTACTAGAGCTAAAGCTATGAATTATGATTAGGTTAATAGGATTTTTAGGCATAGAAATAAAAATATATTTAGTTTGTAATGATTTTATCGCATGCAAAGATGTGTCTTTGACAACATGAGTATAGATGGAGACATGAAGGCTTTAATTAACCAGCATTTTGATAAATCATAGTGACAAACCTATACTTGGATAATAGTTAGAATCTATGAAACATGGACACGGTCAGACGGACACGACGACACAAATTTATTTCGATATTTTATATTAGAGAAGTGTTTGATACGGGTGTCCGACATAATACGACACGAAGAGATTGAATTTTTAGAAATGTTCGTGCATCATAGGTTAGAATGGAGTCCATGTGTTATAAAGTTATATAAGTAATGAAATTAGAGGGGTTGAAACATTTTTTTCACCTTGAAATTTGGACATTTTTACATTTTGGTTCCCAAATTTTAAAATTGTGAGGAATGGTACAGATTTGTAAAAGGCGAATTTAACTACTTATCAGCTTTTAAAAAAAGTTGAAAGCTACAGCGGGTTGAATTTGTAAATAAAAAAGGGGAATTTATATATAAAAGACTAATTTATCATTCTTAATAATATGTGTACCTCACGTGTTTTGAGTTCGACCAGAATATTTCTTTTTTATTGTACAAGAAATTATATTAGGCACAAAAATGTATTCTGCCATTAATTTATCTGGTCAACCGGCCTCTAGCAATCTACAGCCTTACAAGCTTGGATTTGGTCAATTAAGACAACAAACTAAACTATATTGTAGATAAGAACAGGACAATATGGACATGAAGTAATTCAATTAGATCATTAATCTTTTAATAAATAAATTAAGAAATCCGAGATACTCAAAGATATGCATGTCTTTTATATTCCGTTTTTTTGTTTGCAAAAGAATATTGTCCTACTTGTCCATATCATGACTTAGTACATCCAAATATTTTGTAAAGTAAATGCAATTTTAGTTGTAGTCATCAAATATAGAAATCAATCACTTACACTTATCTGTGTCAGCATCAAATAAATAAATATATGTTTCTTTGAGACGTTTCACAAGTGCTTTTTGTATACAGAGCAATTACATCATCACTACAAGTCAAAAATAACAATATTTCAAATTAGAGACTGATGTCTCATATTTTATAAATGTCACGTATCATAATCATCACCATTCGTCTCCTCACCACTCAGAATGTCCCAAAACTCAGAAAATGCTAAGTGTTCTCCTCGAATTATCAATTCAAGAACCCACCTCAAAGACACTCCTCTCGAAGACATTCTCCTCGGCTAGACGCTATCTCCAGCTCGAAACTTTCACGCTCGAACATGGCCTCGAGGTTCTCCAGCATCAGATCCATCGCTTGCATGAAATTGCCGATCTCCACTACTCTCCCCACTACAATAACGGGCCCAATCCCAACGCCTTCCCACGATCAATTTTCAAGTCAAAAAAGAACGAGATCACAACTCATGATCCATACCCACTCCGTAAATACTCAGAACTCATATTGTGAAAGGTACGCACAATTCATATACCGAAGCTCTGTCAAAATTCCTCCTCAAGTGTTCTTACACTCACTCTCATTATCTGATACCTGTTTTAACTCAGTGGAAGATCAACGCTGGATCCAACTTCAGCTTGATCTTACAACTGATCGTTGCGGAATTTGATTGAATTTTCACCGTCGAGTTCGTATTCATTTTTCAGCAACATCAGAGACAATATACATTAACTTGAATAAAGTTTTTAAGAGCAATACGCTATTTAACAAGTAAAAGTATTGAATAATCAGATAAATATAACCTGCTCTGAAGATTGTGAACAATATAGGATACTAGATAGTAATTAGTTTAGTAAGACGATTAACAGATTATTAAAAGTTAGACCAACAATTATCATCAAAACCAGATGTGACGTACAAAAGTAATAATTCAATGGATATGTATTAAGTCCCCTTCGAAAACACTCAAAATATTACTATATAAGATATATATGTCCAGTTGAAATGGAGACAATGACTAAAGCATGAAGATGTCTAACTTAAGGATGCTAATTTATTAATTTTCTGGCTTGTTCAATTGACATTTTCATGTTATCCTTCATAATTGATTTAATTACAAATTAGTCTTCACTATTTTCAAAATTACAAAAATACTCATAAAATTTCATAATTCTTTTTTACCTTCATCGGATTGTAGTTGTGTTAATTCACACCTTCATCAAAAGCATGAAGATGTCTTTTAAGTTAAAATTGTGGTCAAATAACAGTATTATCTTTTCTTTATAATCTCTTTATTTTATGGCGGTTTTTGGGTTCTCGAGCCACAGTCACCATCCTTGCCGCCAGAGGAATCCAAAGTCAAGAATACAAAACAAATATATATTTCTTTAGTTTTCTATTAGGTATTTTTGGGTTTTGGGTACTGTATAAGTTTAATTAAAAGTAATCTTTCTAATTCAGTTATTCCATACATAAGTTATGATTGAACCTAAACCTTCCAAGAATTTTCTTTTTATATAATAAGATTCAATCAAAAATATGGTTTGATATACAATTTGAGGCATCAGTGGAAAGACCTAGCTAGCTACCATGAGGAAAATTTTAAAATGGATCAGATATAGAAACACAAAAAAGCATAAGATTATATATTACAAAAAGGAGAATAAGAGAAAAGGATAACAGGGCGATTGGACCAGGTTTAACACCAATGTTTGGGCCTCAGCGTACAGGCCTGGACCAAATAACTGAGCCGGGCCCCTTAATAATGACCAAATCTAAATGAAACAAAATAATTATTCATATTCTAATATGACATAAGACTAACTAGTCTTAATTAAATAATGTCATGTCAATCTGTAATTAGCTCTAATCAGTCGTCCCATTATTAATTCTCTAATCCAAAATCCAATTATTGGTAAACTATATACATTGAATTAATATGCAGAACGAAAAAGGTGCAAATTAAACAAACTGAGAGAGGGAAACAAGCTAGCCTAGCTGCTTCAGCCCAACATCTGTAACCTTTTTAGTTCACCATTATATCACCTTACAAAAGTTTAATTTTCACACACAAAATTCTTCCTGATCATATTTATTCAAACCATCAACCAAACATATCTAAGTTGTAACTCGAACATTCTCGATCGCCTAAATTTTAGCTTAACTTCCACAATTTTACGCCCCAATAAAATTTGTTAAACTACAACTTATGATCCTTATAGTGAAACAATCATAGTTATACCCCATACAAAATATTGAATGATTACAAAAAATACTTAGACATTAGGGTTCGGGGTTCCGTTAGTATCTATTGAATGACGTCATAGAAAATTAACAATAGATACTGCAAATACTCTTAGGGTGTTTTTGTAACTATCCAATTCCATGTGAAATATAACTGTAATTATTTGATTAAGAGGATCACGAATTGTAGTTTAACAAACTCAAACTCTTTTAGGCTCTAAGGATAATTAATTAACCCTTAAATAAATAAACTATCTTTGACTTGGATATATTTACTTATACCAAACGCAACTGCCTTTTTGTCCATGCACGTAGAGGTAAAACAGTCCAAATATGGATGACCTAACCCCAGAATTAAAATCCACCACCAGGATCGATCCCCTGACAAAAGCTATAGGTGTCAAACCAAAATTGCAACTCCAATTAATCAATTAATTATTTTAAGCTTCTACAAGCTTCAAGACAATTAATTATTAATATTGGTGTATATTTTTCTGGAGTTTCCTAACATATATATATGTACGTTACATAGGACTAATTGCTAGCTACTTAATTTGTATGATTTGTGACAATGGCTTTCGGTTTTCATCATCAAATTGTAATAGTAGTTTTGGTTGTAATAATGATCGAGTTGAGCTCATTTGCAATTTCTCAAGATGACGAAGATTTGTCTAAGGGAGCTTCATTTATCTTTGGAGATTCTTTGGTTGATGCAGGGAATAATAATTATTTGCAAACTCTGTCTAAGGCTAATATTCCTCCAAATGGTATCGATTTTAAAGCCTCCGGAGGGAACCCCACAGGTCGATATACCAATGGAAGAACTATAGGAGACATCGTAGGTAAGATTAATTGCTAGCTCGATCTCAAGCTTGTTTAATTTAATTTTTTGTTGGGTAAATTACATTAACCCCCCTGAAATTATTGCAACCTTACATCACTTACCCATCTGAGGGAGATATTTGTAAGATTTTTCAGCGGGTATTATGTATACATGTTTATGATTCAAGTAGGTATTTAATTCTAAGATTTCGATGATTTTTTTGGGATTTTAAGCAAATTAACGACCTCGAGGGTATTTGTTTTCCATCTAATTAATTAGGTGAGGAATTAGGGCAACCCCGTTATGCGATGCCATTTCTGGCCCCAAACACCACCGGAAAATCTATCTTATACGGTGTTAACTACGCTTCGGGAGGTGGAGGAATAATGAATGCCACTGGAAAAATATTTGTAAGTGACCACTTAATGTAATATTTATAAATTTTTCATATATATAGTTAATAATAATTATTGCATGCAGGTTAACAGGCTTTCGATGGACATCCAAATAGATTACTTTGAAATGACGAGAAAAGAAATAGACAAGTTACTGGGTCCATCAAAGGCAAGAGATTATCTCCATAAGAATTCAATATTCTCGGTGACAGTAGGTTCAAATGATTTCCTCAACAATTACCTCTTACCTGTTGTTTCAATGGGTCAAAGAATACAACAAACTCCAGATGCTTTTGTTGATGATCTCATTAATCATCTCAGAGCACAACTCACGGTACGTAACGTACGTCAGTACGTAGATATTATATATATATATATATATATATATATATATATATATATATATATAATTTACATGAATATTATATATTTACATGCATGCAGAGACTTTACGAACTGGATGCAAGGAAGTTTATAGTGGGAAATGTGGGGCCAATCGGATGCATTCCGTATCAGAAAACGATAAATCAACTGAGAGAAGATGAATGCGTTTCATTACCAAATAAGCTTGCAGTTGAATACAATTCGAGATTGAGGGATCTTGTGCAGGAATTAAATGAAAATCTTCAAGGGGCAACCTTTGTGCATGCAAATGTCTATGATCTTGTCATGGAACTCATCACTAATTACGCTAAATACGGTAATAATTAAGGATTGAATATATCACTGTATGTATGAGTATATATATATATATATATATGATTGTTTGATGCATGATCGATTAATATTGAATAAGTATACAATTTCTGCACGCGGCAGGATTCAGAACAGCAAGTAAAGCTTGTTGTGGAAATGGAGGGCAATTTTCTGGGATAATTCCATGCGGGCCGACGTCGAGCATGTGTTCGGACCGTGACAAGCATGTGTTTTGGGATCCTTACCACCCAAGCGAGGCTGCTAACCTTATAATCGCCAAACAACTCTTGGATGGAGATACTAGATATATTTCTCCCATCAATCTCCGCCAGCTTCGAGATCTCTCATCATGATATATATATATATATATATATATATATATATCATTATTTAATTAATTAATTAATTTGCATAATATATATAATATTATTAATTGTTTCTCTCTCGATTTTGTGCTAATTAATATTTTTAATGCTATAATTTCTTGTATTGTATGAGTTGTGTTTTGGTGCCATACCAAATTAAAGATTTTTTTTTTTTGGTAGAAATTAAAGAAATTATTTGTTAATTTGCCTGATGAGGAACGTTACTGTATGTGTTTGCTTTCCCAGTCCCAAATGGGCGGCCTTTGGACTAATTTAAAGTTCATTCTGCATGTGATTCCTTGTTTTTTTTTTTTTTTTTGGTCATGTATAACGAGTTGAAATTTATTATGAATTAACTTCTTTTTGTGGAATATAATTATTATGAATTAATGCTCATGATCAGCTGCTAAAATAAAGTCAAATTTGTAGATCTTAGTGTCCATATTTTGAGATGTAACATATGTCACTGATCTTATTGTCGTACTCTTTCATCATTTTATATATTCTTTTTTTTTTTTTCAATCAATTTTTTCCGAATTCAAGTACTGCAAATATCCAATTAAGAATAATAATTTCAATTCAGTTACTCCATACACAAATTTGGATTTAAATCCTGAATATTATTTAAGAAATTGAGTGACTCATCCTAATTAAGATAGTGAATTTTAAATGGGCAATTGTTCGATTCGGTATATATAATTTATAAGTGTAAGAAAAAAGGAAATTAGATAGTTAGGAAGAAAGACAAAACAATTATTGTAGTTTGATACAATGAGTATTAGATATTATTCTCAATAAATTTAAAATTTTACTCTTTGCAATGATAATATTGGAATTAAAAAAAAAAAAAAAGAAGGGAGAAAGACAAGAAGATAGGTAGCGTATAAAAAGCTGAAATTAAGATTGGTCTAGTCGGATATGGAAACAAGAGATCTTCTGATATCTGATTCCACCGAGGGGGAATGGGGATTAATGTATTTATTATATTATATTCTTAAATCTTCCTAGGTAGGACAACAAGACAAAAACAAAACACTCTCAACTTTTCATATAGATATACTAGAAATTAAAAATCAACAAATAAACATCCAACAACACATAATTTGTCACTGACTGATTATTGATCAGTAGTACTGTCTCCCTCATCAGAGAGACAGTATAGAAGAGTATGTACATATGTTATAATAAAGAAAGAATATTACTGGATCGGAGGCGTGCAATGAGTGTGTTTAGCATTGACAAAGACTTGATAGAAATTGCCAGTCAGTGGTCAAAATGAACAGATCATCCATCAACAGACTACTCCCAATCACATGAACAATTAATCATTAATCAACTTAATAATATCGTCTATCGTCTCATTCTTCTATAATATACATGTAATTTAATTTTCTGACCATAAGATAATTTGACGGACTGTGACTCCACGTCATTGCTAAATTAAGTTTTTTAGAGAATCTATCTATAATTTTTAATAATTGAGAAGGTGTTATAGTATTTAATTCTAAATTGAGTGGTTAAATTTTGGCTCATAGTATTATTTACATCTATTCTTTAATTTTGTGTTGATATATAATATATTTATGTATAATAATATTCTATAAAAACATAGAATTTGGGTGTAAGAGGGCTAAAAAAAAGTTGGATTTATGGGTCAAAATAAATTTTAATTAGAAGTATATAGCGTAATTTTAATTTTAATTACTTCTAATCATTTAATTAGTGGGATCAACCTCCTATAATAACTCTTCAGTGTGTTTTATGTTTAAAATAGGGCTGTGCCCTTCATAATCTTAATGCGACTGTCAGATAATATTTTTCCTTAATATATATAGTGTATATTTGTCTAATTAGCTAAATCTAATTTTCACTACGAGTCTACGAATGTTTAATGCTTTTTCTAACTTCTCAGAATCATCATTTGCCATGAAAATTAGATTTTTGTATATATATAAATATTTAAATTGATAAATGATAATATAAAATTGAATTGAAACACACATAAATAATCTTGATGAAATGAGTAAATGAAAAAATATATATGAAAATGGGCGGTGAGATGGGAGAAGAGAGGGACAAGATGAAGGAGAAATACGGCCGGCAAGGAATTAGAGTAGCTAGGGAGCATGAGAAATTGAAAGCAATTCAATAATTGCACTCCTCCATGCACGCTATTCCGACAATTATAATCATAACATATACATCTTGTCAGTGTCTGTCTCTGTCTCTGGCCTAATTCAATCACATTAATTCAATTCTCATTAATCTTTTTCTTGTTTTTCATCAGGCGTAACAGTAACACACAGTACTACTCACTTTATTTCTTTCCTCTTTCCCGCCAGACCTGCCCTTTAATTTCCATTTTCATCTAATTACCCCTTAATTTAATTTGTACATCTGCATCCTGCATTTTATACTTGCAGCTTTAATATTTCGAATTTGGTAAATATTATAATGTTAATTTCTTCATTTTCCGATTGTATATATGAAATAATAATCCATTCAGAACGAAAATAAATGACATCGGTATATATATATATAGCTAGCTAGTATGATGAAGAAATCTTAATTGAGATATATATATATCATGGAAAGCCCACTATATATGTTTTAGTATATCATAATTCACTCGAAATACCATCACCACCTAAGTCTACTTTAAAATATTATATATATTGCATGAGTAATATATATTTTACAAATTAAATCAATCAAATAATTAATTATGGGAGTGATTATGCCTCGTGCACATATGATAACAAAATTGATCACTAGCTAGCGCACATAGCATGCTTGTAAATGATGTTGGTAATAAATACATATCTTATTACCAAATGAGCATCAGCATGGGCAACAACGAACAATAATAATGCATGCATGTCCTTAATTAGTTTACATTTTTTAAGGATTATTAATTATAATGATAACAATGCGGCCCAACATAAGTATATATTTATTCAAAATTAAATTATAATATTAATTATAGGAAACAAATTAGTGATTATCTATGAATATATATAAATATTATATAAAAAAAGTCATGTAACCAAAAAAATTTAAAAAATAAATATTATATAAAACTGCAATAATAGCGTAGCCGTAGAGCATGTAGCTTCCCAACAAGAGAGCCGACCCAAACACAGCCTATTTGGAGCCGAATTACTCTCAACATAAACAACCTCTGTAAAAAGCTGTTCACTAGTCGCAGAATCCCGACACTCTATTTCAGTATACTATAATCTTACACCCAGAATCTCTCTCTCTCTCTCTCTCTCTCTCTATAAACCCCATTGATAAAATCCCCATAAACACCAAATTTCAAATGATCGCATTCTCACTCGAACATTAATCGTTATTCGTTACATCATCTGTTCTTGTGTAGTCTACTCAACAAAGGAAAAAGAAAACGAAAAAGATGGCGACAGATACTAGTGAAAGAAAGGCGACAAAGTCAAGCCCAGTGGGTGCGCCTCCGCCGGAGCCGGAGCACCTCCCCTGCCCGCGCTGCGACTCCACCAACACAAAGTTTTGCTACTACAACAACTACAACTTCTCGCAGCCGCGCCACTTCTGCAAGGCCTGCCGCCGCTACTGGACCCACGGCGGAACCCTCCGGGACATCCCCATTGGAGGCGGCAGCCGCAAGAATGCCAAACGCTCGCGCACCACTATTGCTGCTGCCGCGCCGGCCGCCACCACCACATCAAGCGGCAGCACTACAGGCGCTGTTTTCTCGTCGGCTCATCATCATGACTTCCGCCACTTGCCTGCCGGCGCTTCTCAGCTTCTGGTAGCTGATCACGGCGGTACTCCTGTGCCATTTATCACCGACGGTAAGATGAGCGGGAGTTTTACTTCGTTGCTGAACATTAATACTCATTATCAGGGAACTGGGCTTGTTGCATTGGGCGGGTTTGGGCTTGGGTTTGAAGATATGGGGTTTGGGCTTGGAAGGGGTGTATGGCCATTTACTACGAGTGGACAAGGTGGAGGTTCCAGCGTGGCAGGGCACACGTGGCAGGTGGAGAATATTGGAGAGAATGGTTTTGGTACTGGAAGTGGAGATTGTTTTGCTTTGCCAGATCTTGCTATTTCCACACCGGGGAGTACTGTTCTCAAATGAAATTATATTAGCAGATCTATATAGTGTTAGTATCATCATCGAGTTTCTTTCTATGACTTGAGTTTTGTCTTGACAATTACATGTTGAATATTACATATATATGCACATTGTCAATGTCTCTTAGTTTAATTATTTAATTTTTAGTTAGATGATTTATTTGCATTGAAATGAAATGGTTTTTCATTAAGAGAACGTTGTAGGAATAATTGCAAATTAAGTGCAAATGATCCTATTCAAAATTCACCATAGTGATCGAAATATTAATTAAGACAAAAAGTTAAATGCAAAATCGAAATATTAATTAATGAGCGAGGCTGTTAAGAGTTGGAAACTTAAATTTATTATTATAATTAATTTATAAGCCGCCTTAGCTTCTGCAACTTGGATTTATGGTAATTAGATACCTATATATGGCTATATCTTTTAGGTCTCCTCGGCATGCAGTTGAGCAACATTGTTTTATTACACAATCATTAATTGATCTTTCCTCCCTCCCAGATTGTTTTATTACACAAACATTAATGTTTCCTCCCACATTAAATGTTATAGGTATATGTGTATCCGTCGCAAAGTACAGTTCCTTTATTGCAAATACTTGGAAGATCCAAGTACATATATATCCTATACTTGTCTGATCCCAATTCAATGGACATGTATATAAGTAATATATACCATGCTCCAAAACTACCGTGTTATTTCTAATTAGCATGTAGAAACTTACATTGTAAATGAAAAACTAGCTTTTTAACCATGCCTAATTTACTTATAAAATATATATTATTAAATAAATTATATTATATTTATATATATATATATATATATATTTTTTTTTTTTTTTTTTTGGTGAGATTATATTTTTTATATAATTATTAATAATATGTCAAAAATTATTAATTCAGAATTTGAAGCATACACACCAAAGTAATTTATTTTATAAAATAATTAGGAATTTTGTATATAAAAAACTCATTATAAATGTATAAAAATAGTAATATGATATTTTTATGACAAAGTACTGATTTTATATTTATAATAGAGAGAATATATATTTATACATGTATAGAGAAGGAATATCATGACAGTTATAGAAATATTAAAATGATAATTAAAATACTAAAAAATATTTAATAATAGACCATGCAAATAAATAATGATTGGAATCTCTTTGTCTCTTTAGTCGAAAAAATAGTTATTTATTATACTTTATATTATTTTTTTTATTAAATATTTTGTTATTGTTTCGTTATTGAGTCATAATAATATTCATTTCATTATTGAAATTTCTTTTATATTATGAAAAATATTAATACTCAAATATAATAATTTAAAAAATTTATTTACATTGAAATAATAACTTTTCTACCACAAAATGAACATGAGACATGTGTATTTGGAAAAAAAAATTCAAGAAAATTAATTTTTTATTTATTCTATATTATTAAAATAATAATAAAATTTATTTAAACTTATATTTAAAAAAAATTCCTTACTTTAGTTAGCTAAATCTTCATTTGAATTTGCTATATCAAAAATATTTTCTAGAAATTAAAATATTAAATATAATTTTTTAATGGATATATTGAATATATTATTTTGTCTTTATTTTTATTAACGAACATTCAATACCGTATGGATAACTCTAAAACTTGTTAAAACCATATTTTGAAAAAAAAATTAATTTTAATATTATATAAAGTAGTTGTATAGTTCTATAATTAAATAGGAGTTACAAATTTTTTGATAATTGATATAAATAAAAGTATGGAAAGTCAATAAATACATATGTAAGTTATAAAAATAATAATTAATTATAGAAACAATCTCCATGACAAAATGGATCAATTCTAACTTATCCACTTCATTGCCATATAAATATGTTTCCTAAAACATTTCACTCACTCATTTTCATATATATATATATGATTAGCATTCTGAATCCTGTGTTTTTCAGATGTTGCCCATTGTTTCTGAGACTCGTTCAATTGTATTTAAGGATGTAAAATACTATAATTGTCCCTCGTTTTTTATAAAAGAAATTAAAGAAGAATTTGAAAATAGAGAAAAGAGAAACCACGCGCTAGAGAGATAAAAGATGAAAATAGTCAATTATAGGATAAATAGGCAATCACTAGAAGAAAAAAGAATTTTAGTGATAATAATTTCAGTGATAACACAAAAATTTTCATTAATTAATCAAATTTAGTGATAATATTATTGTTTTGTCATTAATAACCAAACTGATTGTATTACTTTATTTTCTAATTTATATAGTGACGAGGAAATATTTCTTGTCATTAAAAGTTTGCATTTAATGCCGATGTATAAGTTGTCGATGAATAATACCTCAAATCGGTGACCATAACACAATTGTCACTAAAATTTTATTTTTAATAAAGCCTTTCAAATTGTTCTAGCCAAACAAATCCTTGATATAGTGACAACAAAGTTATTGTCACCAATGATATTTCTGTTGACCCGCAATTCTCAGATCCATCGCTTCCATTTTTTTGACAACTTAAAGAGTTCTTTTTTGTTTTGAAACTGACAACTTTAGTTTTCATTCAAGAGTTTTCTTTTATCTTTTTCTTCACCCCCCAAAAAAAGTCTTTCACTCAAATTGAAAACCAAAATGAGCAAAAATCCTTTACTGCAAGTTTCCGTCCGGCAAATCGTTGAAATCGATTGGGTTAATCGTTGAACATCTATTGAAATATTTGATTGAATTATCTTCCTCATATGAATAGTCGGGAAATTTCTCCTCTTTCAGATTGATGCAAATCGCCTTTTCGCCAAATTGATTCTGTTCGCAATCAATGAAAAGGCGCTTTTAATCGATCGTTAATAAGGTTAGCCGGATTTCTTTTAGATATTTAATTTCTCTTTCACTCACAAATTGTACTCAAATTTGGATTTTCATTGTTCGATCGAATTTTTGATTTCTAGTCTTCAGCTAGAGAATTATTTGTTGTAGAGAATGGTACCCTTAAATAAAAGATGAAAAGAGAGAAAAGATTTATTTCCGGTGTTAAAATGGCCGGAAAATTAATTTTTATGAACACTAGTGAATAGTTCAGTCTTTCAGATGGTGCAATTCCCAACATTAAAAAGAAAATCACATGTCAGGCAACATGGATTGAAAGGATTAAGGAACATCATATTCATATCTAGAATGCGAACGAATTCAATATTGTCAACCAAAAAGGAGTAAGTCAATAGGAATTAATTAATACAATGCACAAGGGTAGTAGTGAATACCATTTTGTTCTTGTTCATGGAGATTGTCATGGCGCATGGTGTTGGTACAAGGTGATAACTCTGCTGAGACGTACTGCTTCACACAAGGTAACTGCCCTCCACATGGGTGGGCATTGTTCCGACCCGACCCAGGTAGAAGAGTTCGGGTCGATGGCGTACTATTTGAAGCCACTAATGGTATTCATGGAGGGACTTGTGGAGAACGAGAAAGTGATACTGGTTGGGCATAGCAGAGGGGGACATGATATCTCCATTGCAATGGAAAAATTCCCAGAAAAGATAGCTGCTGCTGTTTTTGTCACTGCTGGGATGCCTGGACCTCACCTTGATATACCAACTATCAGTAAACAGGTATCAGTCATCATCATCATCATCATCTTGTTTACAGGTTATGTTGTATCAATTTAATTTCTCAATAGAGATTAATGCTAGTTCTTGATCCAAGTGCTATAGCTAGAAGGGTGTTTTTGTAATTTTACAACTAAATTAGTTGTAAATTAATACTACTGATGGGGTTTTTTGTTCTGTATCAATCCAATTAACAAACTCTAATTTGGATAGTTTGAGAGGAGCATGGATTCTCCAATGGACAGTGAGTACACTTATGGCAAAGGGAAAGGCAATCCTCCCACATCTTTTCTATTTGGTCCCAAGTTCTTGGAATCCAATCTGTATCAACTTTCGCCATCTGAGGTAACAACGGAAACGTCTAGCCCAAATTTGGTTCTGTCGAACGCAATCAATCATATAGCAAGTCATGTGTTACGCTTGGCATATGACTGGACACTCTTGCTAAAATATAGTTGGTGTTTGCAAACTCTATTCCTTCTGGAGAAGCTAAGTTAAGCTTGCAAAAAGTTGGTGTAGTAAAAGTGGCAGGTATTTGGAAAAAAAGAAGAAGTGAGAAGTTATGAAGGAAGCAGTTGAAAAGCACTTTTACTACTATCCAGAAACTTCCATTTATTTATGGCAACAACCTATAAGCTAGGAGTTTAAAGTTTAAACTAAAAGCATGTCCTCAGATTCTTCTAGCTTATTTCCGCAGAAGCTGGTTTTCCAAACAATTTGAAAGTACTAAAAAAACACTTAGCAAAAGTGCTCTTTTTAGAATTTGCAAATATTTCCATACACCAACTCCATGGCAAGTATAAATATAACAGACACTTGATGACTTGAAACGGGATTATGCTGATTGTAATTCATTCGATCTGATGAGCAATAACAAAATTTTAAACAGGATTTGACTCTGGCAACATTTTTGATAAGGGCTGCCCCTTTGCACGTTGATTTCTTCTGTCCGACCAAAGAGACTGCTCTGACAAAGGAAAACTATGGCTCTGTTCGTCGTGTCTATGTTGTCTGTGACCAGGACAAGGTTATGAAGGAAGAGATGCAGAGGTGGTTGATCGATACCAATCCACCAGATGAAGTGAAAGTGATAAAGGGCTCAGATCATATGGTGATGATGTCGAAGCCACACGAATTGTTGTCCTGTTTGCTGGAGATTGCAGAAAAGTACAGCAACTACTAGTCTAAAAAAATTATATCTCCCACAGCATCAGAAATTTTATGGTTAGTATTCGGTAGAGATTTCGTGTCAAGGATCTAGTAGAAAAAGATATTTGTTTGAGTTGATTGATTTATAAAACATAGCTTATGATTGCATAATTAACTATGCACATATGAAATGGTCAATTTTCTCATCTATTTTCCTCTCAAGTTCCACATCACCACATTGCACCTACAATGATGGATATCAAAAGAAGTTGAGTTGAGTAATTTCAGTGGAAACATAGAACAGAACCAAATCATGTACTTACTACATATGTGACTTAAAGAGAATAGTACGTAGAGTGTATGCACCTCTATGTTTTATCAACTTACATAACGTGAATAGACAATAATTATTGCAGAATGTGAATATACAACACATTTTTAACTCTCATCCAATTAATCAAATAAATACTTAAAAAATGAGACCAAAATAAAAGTCAATTATATAACATTACAGAAGAGAGTATTATATAATATCAAATTAAAGAAATAACGACATTAATACAACATCTTTTTTTATCTAAATTTTAGCCAATAGCCAAGAATAACATTTTTATAAGTATTATGACTGGAAAACAGAAGAAATATCCTCAAAAAACATGAGACTAACTAACTAACGATGTTTTCTTCCGACAGCTCTACCACATAGCCTAACATTGGTAGGAATATCATATTCATTTGCCAGACTTTGTGTTGGATTGTAAACCCTGAGATAAAATTGTTGTCCCAGATATTGTCTTCCCCACATTGCAGACCTTAAATTCCACATACCCTGATTGTCCAATGATACCAATATAGCACTCCATGATTTTGGGTACACCTGCAACACATATTCAACAAGAATTCGAGATGTTAATAATTATTTCCAAAATAGATCTACTGATTGTAAATCTGAAATTGAGCTGTGAACAACTTGCCCAAAAAGAACAGGGATAATTACAACTGGAAAACACCCTGAAACCTTACAAATTACAAAAACCACCCCGAGTCAACGATTTTCAATGATTTTGGGTTAGTTGTAATGTTACAAGGTTTCAGGGTATTATCTTAAACGCGTAAACTTTAGGGGTATTTGTAACTAACGCAAAAGAATATCTGAAAAGTTACCTGTGTTGTATGTCTGGTTAAAGCATCGACAAGATTGTACCCCTTTCTGCTAGCTTGTGTCCATTGTCCACTCCCAAATCTATTCAACATACCCAAAAACAAGGGATAGTTAGAAAATTAATTAGAGCTACATGTTATCTATAATAAAAATTCAACCTCGTCCATCCAGATAAAAATTCCTATTTATTAGCTTACCCGACGACCCAGAAATCATAACCATCAAGATGCCAAGATTGTATGGTATCCTCCTCATTTTGGAAAACTATTTCAATGAACTCATGATGAGAAGATCCCATCACGGCAGTAGAAAGAGCATAGCCAGTGCCCGATGGAGCGGTTTGGATTGAGTTTAGGCTGAAAACTCCAGTAATGTTGAAATAATCAGCAAGCTTTAGAGGAGTGTCAGGGCTGATGAAAGAGATCCCATTTACTGCATATCTCTGCTTCCCGTTGATAATAGGTGCCGAGTTAGCCAATATAATAGTCCTTGATGTTGTTATTTTACCGTAATGGAAAGAACCCTGAGGATTTGGCCTAGCAGCATTTGATGTCAAATTCCATCTGAAAACGTAAAACATAACAACATTAATCGTTTAACTACTTTAAAGAGTTAAAAGCAGACATTGCAAACACTGAAAACAAAAAAGCTGAACAAGCACTTTTTTTTTTTAAAGTTTGGGCGAGTTACAATTACTATGCATGATGTTTGATGAAATTACAAAATACTCCCTCGGTTATGTGCTGAAAGTGCCTTGGCTTCTGCAGTGGCATAAGATTCTATATGGTATAAAACCTAATCGACGCGGCCAAAGTGACAATGTCTCACATTCGCACAATTTTCATAAATTTTCACGAATAATGAAATCTCAGGGTATTCTTTGAGTAATTTGTAATTTCGTCAAAATTGAGGGGTAGTAAATGTAACTCTCCCGTTTAAAGTTTTGCAAATATTGACTGTGTCTGAATAATACCTGTAGGATCTAGCTTGGTCCATAGACCATACTACTACTCCAGCTGGAGGACCGGCTGGAATAGGACCAGAAACAGGAGCCCTCGAGTTAGTATAGTGCAAAACTGCAGTGGCAGTTAGGACTTTTTGTGTGAACCTTGTTGATGCAACTATGTAGTAATCTTTTGGAGATTGATTCAGTGTGACCAGGAGAGTGACAGATTGACCAACATGAATGTCAAGAGAATCGTATTCATTTTGAAGGACATGAGAACCTTCAACCTCTACAAGCTTCAATATATGCTCCTGAATTCGGAAGTTAAACGAGGTGGATAAACCAATGTTTGAAACCCTGAACATAATCGTCGTGCCTGAAAAATAAAAGTAATATACTTGAGAAAAATATATAAGGCAGCTTTAGCATTTTGAAGAGTTAGGTTCGGAAATCTGACCTTGATCACCACTGAAGGAAGATTGACTCTGGCCATTTATGAGCATGCCATGAGGGAAAGGCAGAGGTTTTCCTAAATCGAGTAATCGTCGCAACATCTGGCAGAAAATGATTAATTATCATCAGATTTAATGCAATTGAAGGATTGATATATTGTCTAGATACAATTAGACCCCCTGTACATGCAATTTGTAAAGTAGAGGGGGTTTAGATGTAATTGACCCTTGATTTTTTAAATGGTAAGATGCAAGAGAAAGTGACCTTGTGATTGGACTTGTACCAATCACCAATGAGGAGACTGTAATCTCCAGCAGGCTTGGCATATGGGACTGGAATAACTGATCTTGCGTACACATTAAGAGCTCCAAATCCTCCAGCAGCTCTGTGCATCAGAGTTGATGGGAAATATGTGTAGCTACCAATTTGATCCTTTGTTTGGAATTTGTATGTGTAATTCGAGTTTTTACGGATGGGGCAATTAGTTCCCAACACACCATCTTGCCATGAGTTTTTTCTCTGCTTTATCCCATTCCTAATTTGATTATTATATCAGCATTTCAGTTTATTAAAAAGATTTAAAACTTAATTGAAATAAATGAAGAATGTGAGTGAGTTACCATGTGAGAAGGAAGGGCTGGTCCAGCTTATTGATGAGGTTGAGGATTATGTTGTCATTTGTGACCAAATCAAGTTTGGGACCAGGAAATTGACCATTGATGAGAATCACCTGAAAGTATTCAAAACAATATCATATGTAGTACTCTTGATTCTTGAATCATATTGTCTGTCTAAAACACACACAAACAGTGACACAGCAGAGACTGAAGGAACAATATTGGTACTTAACCAACCTGCTGAGGAGATCCAAGAGGCGAAGCGGTTCCATAAGTGACGGTCCAAGTATAGTACTTGTAATCATCCTCTGCTTTGATCACAGTACTGAAAAGGGCCAAAACAGAAAGCAATAACACCACAGGCACAGCAGCTCTCTCCATTTTCACCAAGAAATCAGTATGCATACAAGCTGAGTCTCTGCAGACTGCACATTATAAATAATTAATTAAGAATATATTTTGAACAGTAGAGATAAACTAGTGTTGCAAAGAATGAAACATATATACCTGCGGGCTAGGTACAAAAATGGAAAGAATGAAAGAATGTGATGGGTTAATCGTTTTTCTTGAAAGAGCTAGGCAGAGCCCAGAAGTGTTTAATTAGTTAGTAGTCTGTATTGTATATATAAATAGATCAAGTGCTGGTTCTGTCTGTGTGTGTACTTATTAAGTTCGGTGGACGTCACGCGTTTCCGCGTTATTATATTTTACAAAATGCATGTTATTAGCAATGCCAACAGGGGGCCCAAATGGCCAAAATGGGTATGGGTCTTGGTGAGTGAGAATCAGCACAGTCAATTCCTGCGAGTTTCAAAGCATATATCATTTAATTAATTAAGTAAATATAATTTCTAAGAAATTGATTCATAATTAACTTAATAAGTACTACTACACCACTTTGTATCGTAAAATAAAATTAAAGTGATCGATCTAGCTAGCTAGCTAGCGGGATCAGCTGGCTTTTGCAATTGGTCAAATACTGATGATGCTCTTAATTATACTAGCAATAGCCATGTGTGGTCGTCCCATTTTTAGTTAATGTCTTGCCTCTTATTTTTTTATTTTGAATCAAAATATTTTCTCACAATTTTAATCCTTATTTTCCAATTTTCTCTCTATTTATTGGTGATTTATATTTCAACTAAAACTTAAGTACAGTACAAATGAGTATTATTAACATAGAAAATGAATAGTTGAGTTGAGTTAGAAACTCAAATTAATAATATAGAAGATGAATAGTTGACTTGAGTTAGAGACTCAAATTAATAAGTCAATTGAATTGGAAGAAGAAGAATTATGTAGAGTTAAAAACTAATTAGTTGAGAATGATTAATTCATTTTTTTTAAAATAACTAATTAAATTCAGTAATAACATATTAATATTATTAATTGAAGTGAATGAATTGTTAGCTAAGGGTACTTTAATCCACTTACAGTAGGGAAGAAAAATTTTGAAAGATCCACACTTTTATAATAGTATAGATAGATAGATAATTGAAAATCTCATCTTCCAATAGACTCTCCTTAATTGGCTCTAAATGCATTTAATTAATTATATATCTAGGTCAACGAATTACTAACATGAGCCAATCAATCATGTTTACATTGAAACAATATATATATATATATATATATATATATATGCATGCAAAAATACATTAAATCGATTCTTATAAGTAAGCTGGAATGGCAAATGAATTAATTTTAACGTCATATAATTAATGTCTTACCGAAAGTTAGAAAAACATCACGCTTGCTAGATAACTATGATACACGCGAACACTTTTAAAAATCTTATCATGCCGTGTCGTGTCATATTTATGTCGCCGTATCCGTATATATACATAGATGACAAATCCAATTATTAGATATTTTTGTATTTTAAATAGTGGTTGGTGTTAGTGTAGGTCATCTCAACTGCTAATTATTCTTCAGCACCGTCAGTACCTCAATATAATCATTTTAACCACAATGTATAAACATCAGTACTTTGTACTTCCTAAATTCTCAATAAATCAGGTGAAAAATTGTACTGCTAATTTTTCCAAGAAAAAAGAATGTAATGGTCTAAGTACTTAAGTATTGAAGATTTATATGGAGAAGCTCAAAAAAAAAAAAAAAAGACAGAAGATTTATATGGAGATATGAAGACAAAAATTGTATCATCTTTTGTCAAATTTCTAATTAAGAGCAAAACCAATTGACAAAAGAACAGATCATATGATCAACTTGTATAATCTAATTGCTTTTAGTCCTAAATCATTACCAATAATGAAGTGAAGTGGGTCCTATATAACTCTATGTTGATGGTTGTTTGTTTTTTATGTTTATAAGTGCGTGAGAGGGTCTGGACAAAAACAGAAGAATTTATTCAAGTACAGCCTAGAGAATTCTATTAATGATGGTCACCCCATGTGAGCTGCTCACTTTCCTAGGGATTTTAATTTGGGCCATAATCAGAAACTCATTTTTATACAAAATTAGATCATGTATATATATAAGTTACACAAATGATATGCACATCGGGATCCGTGGCGCAATGGTAGCGCGTCTGACTCCAGATCAGAAGGTTGCGTGTTCGATTCACGTCGGGTTCAAAACCCCGATCTATACGGTCCATAACTTTTTATTTTTTTTGTTTAAATTCTAATTCTGAGATTTAAATTGTATGATTTATAACTCATAAAATTACAAGCTTATTCTGAAAGAAATATGTACATTTTCCAAATATCCAGGTACAAATGAAATCTCCCAACATGCTATAGGCTAAAACAAAACCATAATTTATTCACTACAGTCTACAACATATATGGTTATCATTATTCCCCAGTATCTCGTAGGAATAACTTCAATAGTCACCTGAAATTAAATCACCAATAATCATTACATGAACAGCTTCCAGATTGAAAGCAATGGAACCTACTCGAATCCCGTATGATAATTTTCCTCTCAGCAATCCCAGAAATAAACTTAATTGCAGTATGACAGTCAACACAAGTTCTCAAATTCTTGAAAACCTTAATTGGAGTTCCAGGAGGTGTACTAATTATGCCAAAAGCCACAGCAAGCTTTTCACTGTGATAAAATAGGCTTTCCTCTTTCTGCTCTTCTTCAACATCATGCAGCACGTAATTCGTGTGAGGAACATAACCTTCTTCCTTCATTTTCTTTGAAACTTCCCCTAAAAACTCAAATATTTCTTTTGATCTTGGATGGGATTGATCTCCAACTAAGAAAACATGAGATTTCTTCTTAACATCAATCCAACTCATACCAGGTTTCTTCACCACTCCCCTTTCGTCCATTAACCTTCTGACTCTTGCAACCTCGCTCCACTTTCCAGCAGTGGCATAGATATTAGCAAGAGTCACATATGTGGCAGCATTCTCTGGCTCAATTTGGAACAATTCCTCAGCTGCACGCTCAGCAAGTTCATGATTTAAATGGATTCTGCAGCCACCCAGTAAAGAAGCCCACAAATATTTGTCGGGTTTCATAGGCATTTTATTAATGATATCTTCAGCTTCTTTTAATCTGCCAGAACGGCTCAAAAGATCAACTACACAAGCATAGTGGTCAGCTGTGTGGCTCAATCCATGTTTTTCCTTAATAGAGTAGAAATATGCAAGGCCTTTATCAACTAAACCAGCATGGGTACAAGCAGATAGGACGCCGACAAAAGTAACGTGATCAGGCTGATTACCTGATTTAAGCAAATGATCGAACAACTGGAGTGCTTCATGGGGCTGACCATTCTGAGCATAGCCATTAATCAAGGAAGTCCATGAAACTAAATCAGGTTTTGGAAGCCAATTGAATACTTTGTGTGCATTCTCCACACTACCGCATTTGGTGTACATGTGAACAAGTGCACTGGCAGCAAATGAATATGGATCAAATCCAGTTCGTGTCATGTATCCATGAACTTGTCTGCCTATTTCCTCTGCAGTTTGATGAGCGCATGCGTTTAAAACTCCAGCAAATGTATACTCATTTGGCTTATTTCCTGAATTCAAGAAATCAGAAAATAAAGAGAACCCTTCTTCCCACCTCCCATCTCCAAAATAGCGATCAATCATTGTTGTCCATGAAACAATGTCTTTACCCACTGTTCTATCAAAAATGTACTTTGCATCACTTACGCTCCCACATTTTCCATACACATCTAATAAAGCACTCCAAACTACTGCATCAGAGTCAAGGCCTGTTCTCATTATATGTCCATGAATCTCCTTTCCCAGACGAAGAGACTGCACAGCCGCTGAAGCTGCAAGGGCACTAGATACAGTGAACTTATTACACATGACACTCACATTTCTCTGCATTAATCTATACAATTCCAGTGCATCTGCAGGTTTTTTGTGCTTCACGTAACCCGATATCATGGCTGTCCATGAAAAGTTATCTCTTTCAGGCATTTCATCGAACAGCTTTCTCGCTTCTGAAACCCGCCCAAGTTTTGCGTACCCAGATATCAAAATGTTCCAAGAGCATACGTCCCTTTCACCCATTTCATCAAATAGTTTATGGGCATCGTACATACTCTCGCATTTACTGTACAAATCGAGAATCTTGTTCGAAATGAAAATCCCAGGCACAAATCCTGAGCTTTTGATATGGGCATGAACTCTTTTGGCCTCATCCAGAGCTCTTTTTTCGATGCAGAGTTGTAAAATAGCCGTATATAAAGCTGCAGAGTGCTGATCGATCTGATTTTCGAGTGAATGGACGACTTCTTTCAAGCGCTTTTGTTGGCAGAGGTGTTGGATGGACTCTTTAAATCTGCTGGCGCAATTTACGTGGCGGTCGTCATATTCCGATGAACTGAAGAAGGGTTTTTGAGGCTTCGCTGCTTGAATTAAATGTCGTTGAGAAGAAACAGAAGAAGAAAATGAGCGGAGAGAGAGAGACCTAGGAAGATGCATTAATGGCTTCGTTTTCATTGTATTTGGTTTGCCGCGAAACTGGTAGGCAAGTTTGCAATTAGGTTATGGCATTGGATTTTGGTTAGTGAAATTCGTAAAGACAGTAAAATAAATATAAAAATAAAAATGTAGCACAAGTATTATGAAGGCAGCGTTGCGTTCTTCAAAGCCCATTAAAATTTTCCAAATCAAATTGGAATTTAACGAGCAAACCAATCCCCAGTTCTTGGCATAAGTAAAGTGTCTATTTTTCTACATGGTTTATATATAGTGAAGTACATTCATTTTTACCACATTAATTCTACACTAATGCGCTTAACATTGTTCATATATATAGTGCTAATCAAGTCAAATTTCAAAGCATAACCATACATTATCAGTTGAGAATTGTATATTTGTATTCACAGAAAAAATGCAGAATCGATGCAATTCAGGTAGCAACTTTACTCAGCCGATAATGCCATCCGACATATATATATATATATATATATATATATATAAATGTTTGATTATATTATTTTTAAATATTTTTCCTTAAAAGTAGTTTGTAGCAACTCATCATGATAGGAAAAGAAGCCCATTTCAATTAAATCACAAATTCAAGAAATATATACTAAATCTAGAATGCTTAGTGTAGAAAAAGAAACTGAAATAGCTAAACCATGCCAAAACCCAATCAAACAAATTAATGTAGCAGAAATTGAAATTAGGAGAAATAAAAACTACCAAGGGTTAGAGGGAGGTGGTGGGTGGATGCCGACGGTGGAGGGAAGAAGACCCATGGTGGTGGTCGGCGATCGCTTGAGTGGTGGCGCTACTGGTGGTGAAGCCAGCTGGTGGTGGCCGCTGGTTTGTGGGGTGTGGACTGAGGTCGGCGGCGGGGCAACAAGACTTGAGATGGCTGGTGGCGTTGTCGGTGCCGGAGGGTGGTGGCTGCTGGTTGGTGGCATGCATGCATGGAGGCAAAGGTGGGGATTTGGGAATTAGTTAACAAAATAATAAAGAATAAAATTAAAACTAAAAAAATAATATACCTAGGGTGTACCAAACCTCGAAATTCAGAGACAAAATATTCGAATGCGGTTCGATAAACATGCAAATCGAACCTAGTTCGGTTCATTTGCAGCCGTAAACTGCACCTGGAAGTTTGATTGAAGGATGAAAATAAGTCATTTTAGTTTTTCATTTTTAGTTTATATGAAATTACATGCAACCACATGGCAAATTCTCTTGTTCCATGTATTTTGACATTTCTTTTATACATATAGTTTTAAGATTAATCGTTATGATTTGGAAACATAATGCTATGAGAGTAATTTCCGTAATGTGATTATCACAGTTTAGCTTCCTCAGATCGTTGGGCTTGATAATTACCATTGATTTTGCTTTACGTGTCTATGCTTTCTAGTTGATTCCTTAAACATATCGATCATTTGGAATTAAAGAAGAAAATGACTAATGAATTGAAGTAGTTCGCTCAATACACTTGAGATTATTACACACGTAACTAATATATGTTTCATATATACTTGAGATTTGACAAAGTGTAATTAAAAAAGGGTGAACCATATGAAAAGTGAGTAAACTAACACACACATATGTATAGCTAATTTCCGTTAAAAGATCAGGCATATATATATGTAGGAGAATCCTTCGTTTTTCTACAGTGGATCATGAATCATAACAGAGGATGGAACTTGGAAGGAATTTATTTGAAAAGATATATATATATATATATATATATATATATATATATATATATATATATATATCTTACTTTTAGAGATCGATCGAGTGGGAAAAGTAGTTATCGACGTTAATTAAGAATCGAGTGATCATATATTCATGTATTAGCGGTGTGGAAACAATGTCATCAGATCAGGAGATAAGGAATAATTAAAGTTGATATTAGTTTTGTCATACAAGATTAGTATCTTAATTCTTTGTCTCGCTCGACTTTTTACTAAAACATCACCAACCAAACATTTGTTGTTGTTTGGATCTTAAGTTCTACAATACAAGGAAACACATGATGACATATATAGGGATAATTACATTTACACCCAATCGACTTAGGAGAAAATATAGTAAGAAAAACCCCTTCTACTATTGAAAATTATAGAGACACCCCATCGACTATGGCTCTGTCTAACACTTAGGTCCTGCCGTTAGTTTTCCAAGTAGATGCTGACGTTTTATTAACTGGACAACAATTAAATCACTTCGCTCATTTCATGTATAACAAACACTATAACAAATATATTATGGGTAATTTAGTCATTTTACAACTTTTCTTTTAAGTTTTTTAGGTTTCTGTTAGGGTAAGAGGATCTATCTGTAATTTTTAATAGTACAGGGGTCTTGCTGTATTTACTTCTAAGTCGAGGGGTGTAAGTGTAATTATCCCTATATATAATCACAACTTTTTATATTTATTATTTTATATATATCCAAAGATGGCACTGCCCCCTGATTTTTACTAGAAATAATTCAATAATTATTTCATTTTTTATTATCTAGAGATTCTTGAATTACAAGTCACACAAATCCTATTAATTCCTTCTGCTGTAAGGTCCAAAAAACTATATACTTTTATTATTCCCCATTCCATATCCTAAGTTGGGCAAAAGCAAAACCTTTATATTTATTTCAACACATCGATGATGGGCCTTTAATTTACAAATGACAAAAATCTGATTCTATCCCTATAAATTTACTAAATATCTACTGAATCTTTCAACCTTTCATGGATATATCATGATAAGGAGATGAGTTATAACTCCAAGATAATCTTATTCAGTAAAGTTTAACACTAAATATTATGCATAATCCCCAATAAATATAGTTTTCCTATTTAAAAGATTGAGATAAATCTCAATTTCTTTGGGAGCTGTTAAAGGTCCAGAAATTACTGTACAGAACCTGTTCAGAATAGTTTCTATTCCATAAATACCCTTATGTATAATAGAATTAGTAGTTAATAATATTGCCTCCCAAAGTACAATTAATGTAATATTATTTCCCGTACAAGCTTCTTGTTATTAATGTGTTTCAATCCCAAATGTATCATTATTTGTGCAAATATGAATAGCTAACTAGTATTGATAAATCTATGAATAATATTTTTTTGTAATTAAAAAATAAAATATGATTGACAAATAATACATCAGAATCAAGTTTTTAACAAATTTTAATTTAAAAAAAAAAGAAAAAAATAGTTTTACAACTTCTTATTTAGGAAAAAAATATTCATTAAAACCCTGATATTTATTATTTACATTACACCTGAATAATAAATTAGTTTATCACCTAATTGTATTACATAAAAAAGGTATTTTTAGATGAAATTAAATTTAGTGATTAAATACTTTGATTAGTATATGTCATTTAAAATTTAAACTTACAATTTTAAATATCTCGAAATTCATTAAAGTATTTTTTATTATTTAGCTTATATACATTTATTGAAACTTTTAAAAAAATTTGGAAAAAATAATTTCTTTAGTTTATTATTACTTTAGGTTTTCAAGCTAAAAGGACAAGACTCAGGAGTAACTTAGACAAAAAGATAGTTTATTTACTTACTGTTATACATTTAGAAAAATATTTTTGATTGAAATTAAACTTTAAGTATTAAATATATACGAAATTGAAATTAGAATATTACATATCATACCATTCAACAAAAAACATTTATCATTCTATAATTTATATAGTTAAAATTTTAATAATATTTTCTTTCAGAAATAAAATTAAAGTTAACCATATTGCATACTCAATTTATTAATATTATTTAATTTATTAAGAAAAATATAAATAAGTCGTGTCCAAATGAATTTTCTGATATTTTCCTACAAAATGTATTTTGCACTCTTAAACTATATTTTATTTTTATTTATTTTTAAAAAGATTAAATACAACACTTTTATCCCGCGATAAATATTTATACAGATAAATATTAAAAGTGACATAGTTTCTTACCTTTCTAATTTAAAGTCATTAGTTTCAATCCACATTTCTTACTTTATATTAAAAAAAGCTCTTTTAAAAAAAAAATTGAAATGGAATAATCATAACTATAAGAGCAAACAAGCGAAGCATTTAAGTAGTACTTCTCATTATGCAAAATTTTAAATAAATTTTAAATTTAAAAATAATTTAATTAACCTTTTATATTTATAATAAATTAAAAATAAAATAAAAAATTCGCAGGAAAATTTATTTTCAAAAATTAGTGCCTGACATTTTTTTCTCTTTGAAGGTACCGACCAATGCACAAAAAGAACATTTAAAATTGTTGGAAAAACAAATTATATAGCTTGGTTTTTAGGGAGAATAAATGTTAGTTAATTTATTTTTATATTTGAGAGAATTGCCTACTAATTTAATTAAAGGGGTAAATTAGTGAATCCACTCTAACAAAATTTAATTCTGGATATTCTGGACCTAAATCATTTCCCTTTCTTTAATTAAGGGAAAAATCAGATCACTTTAACTTGAAATGAGGTTTCGGTAATCTGAGCAACACATTAATTAAATCAACCTTTAATTTTTCAATATTAAAAGACGACTTTGTCCTCGTCCGATGCGTTTGTATCGACTCATATATAATAACAGGGCAAATTATATATAATACTCTTAAAGTTTGTTATAATTACAAAATATTCCAATCTATTTCAAAAGTTATAGAAAACTTTATGATGTTTCAAACAATTAGAAAAATATTCTCTGTACTTTATATAAAATCATACAAAAAATAACTGATCAATAATTTATAATTATTTAAAACCTCAACTTTTTATTTTGTAAATATTTTTAAAAATAGAAGGAATATATTGTTTTTATGGCAAAAATGTTAGGGATAGTGTACGTAATTCGCACTAAATAAAAAGCAAAGAGAAACTATGAAGAGTAAAAAAGTCAAAAGATTCGATAATTTCTACATTAGACTGTTTCTAAGTCGGGGAGTTCTATCACTAGTCTCAATTGTAGGTGACTAATATTAGTCACTCATCATTCTAACCGTTAGATCTAATGCATATAATCTAAGCCGTTTAATTTTTCTTCAAGTTAAAATATATTTTCTTAGTTTTCTTTAAGTATCTACCCATCCACACTATATCTTCAAAATTTAAACTCAAAAATAAAATGACAAATTTCAATAAATTGGTGAGTTTTTGTAATTTTTTTTTAATTTTCTTTATTCCTAAATAATGTAAGGAGTAAAATAACATCCATATTGCATATATTTAATTATTTCTATAAAATTTTTATATTTTTTTCCTAAAAATATATTATATAACCACTAAAATTCTAAAAATATATTACAGTTATTAGATCTGAATTACATGACATAATTATTTATTTTAATTAACAAATTTATTTATATTCATTAAATTATGTAAATATTTCATAAAAACACCTCCTTGAAAAATTAAATAAAGTGAATATTCTATATTGATTTAAAATTAAATATAAAATTATATCATTTAGTTATATGCTAATTGAATAATTAAAATTAATTTGTCCATAACTATGTTCATAACTTTATGTTAATCAACTTTCGTTAATTAAATTAATAATAACATAAAGTATCTAAGATTATAATATATTTATTTTATATTAAGAAAAATTGATCATGTCGTTAAATTTAACCTTAAATTTAACATGCATAAAGTATGTACTATATAAGTTGAATCAAAAAATGAGTGTTGTTCTATATAGATTATTTTTATTATTTATTTTATGTTATCATTATTATTGATAGCATTTATTATAAAATATTATTATATAATTATATTTATCTCACATCATAATAATAATGTTGACTTAATAATTAGTTTACTTTTTAGTAAATACATTTAATTAAAAAGCATCTTAATATGGTGTAAATTTTCAATTAATTTTTTAATAAAATATTTTTGTCTAAAAAAAAGAATTATAGTCTTAAAAATATTAAATGATAAGATTAACTATTTTAGTAATATATATGTATATGGACACATGACATTATTTTAAGCTATAACTAATGTTAGTCACCTACCATTGGTAACTAACCATAACATTCCCCTTTTAAGTTAGAAGAAGTTTAAAACTTTTAATTAACCAGATTATGTTAGGACTCGAAAGTGTGAAAATACTCCAAAAACATGTTAAGTACTCCTCGAAGAAGAATCACTACTTTATGCCTTTTATTTCTGTCCTTCCATCCCACTTCAGTTTACACTTATATAAATAAATCACGCCCATCCCACTCTCTATGCATGTTTGTTTGAAGGCACTCAGAATATTTACATAAATACTGCAGGGAATTATATATATAATAAGAAGAGGAAAATGGTTGATCAGTCGAATAATTTTAAGGAATTAAACTTAGATGTGGGGGGCTCAAAGACCATTTCAGAAATCCTTGCAGAAGTCTCACAGACTGATGATTTTTCCAGAAAAACATCGAAGCTGGATTTCTATGTCGGAGCATTGGAACAAGAATTGATAAAGATTGATGCTTTTAGACGTGAATTGCCTATTTGCATGCAGCTCTTAAAAGATGGTCTCCCTCTCTCTCTCTCTCTCTCTCATACATATTTATATATGATAATAATAATTTAAAGAGAGCTAGCCAATTAAAATATTTAGTGGGATCCTAGCTAATTGTTTTTGGTATGATTTGGTAAATTTTTGCAGCAATTGAGAGATTAAAGGAGGAGAAGTTGCAGTGGAGGGGAAGGGAGATGGAGGAATTCATAGTATTAAAGAGTAGTAATTTAGACGGGGATGGAAGGGCAAAAGTGTCAAATGACTTCAATGAGAAGAAAAGCTGGATGAGTTGTGTGCAACTTTGGAGCACCCCTCTTCACTATGAAAATAACTTTAATAATCAAGAGGTACTCTGTTTCACACCTAACATCAGTAATATTATTATATTAATCAGATTATATTTATATGATTATGCATGTAATGATTTCAGAGGAAAGAAGAAGGGGACAGCAGCAATGGATGTGGTGAGAGTGATCAGTATGAAGGATGTAATTTGAAGAAGAGAAGCTCATCATCAGGGGCATTTGTGCAATTTGAGAAAGGAACCGCATCAGTACCGAGTTTAACATTATCAACTCCAGTGGTGGATTATTTTAATGGAAGGGGTAAAGTAGTGCAGCAACCGCAAGAACAGCAGAGGAAACAGAGGCGGTGCTGGTCACCAGAGTTGCACAAGAGATTCATTGATGCACTCCATCAGCTTGGTGGACCAAAAAGTAATTATTATATTCCTTCATCCTAATTGCAATATTATTAATTCAAAATACAATATGTCCACGTTGTATTAGATGCACTTTAGCTTTAAATATTGAAACTTGCAGCTGCAACGCCCAAGCAAATTAGGGAACTGATGAGAGTGGATGGCCTCACCAATGATGAAGTGAAAAGCCATTTGCAGGTAAGAGTAGAATAATTAAGGAAAAAGTAGTTATTAATTTATTTCAATTCAAAAACTAGAACAGTAGGCCATTCAATATATATCGTCCCATGCTTAATTATAAGATGATGAACCCGGTCCGGCCCATTTTGTTTGCATCTACAGAAATTCAGAATTCATATAAGAAAGCTTCCAAGTTCATCATCAGCAAGGTGAATAATTAATTAATGTGGTGAATTTTCAAAGCCAATCTCTCCGGAAGGGCTGCCTTTGCATCATGGAAGATGACAGTTCGGTACCTAAAGAAGAAGATCAGAATCACAACGATAGATAGATCGAGTTTTGCATGCACATTTACATATATACAGACAACATATATACATCATCTAAGGAAGGAAATTAGAGATCACATCATTTGAATTTTGACTTAATTATTTAGCTTGTTCTCTTATAATTAAGTTTATGTAAAAACTCTTTTGGCACTGTGGTAGCAATATTACTAGTAGGTGGTACCTAGATCACATAATCCTCTTCCTACCCTTCAAGATTTCTAATTCTCGCATTAACTTTTATTAATTATTGTATAGTAAATAAAATTAAGTACTTGTTGATGCCCTTTATTATATAGAGTGATCTAGAGTATGAATGATAGATCTTTAATTTGCTCTTTTTACATCGAAAAAGATATATACATAGAGACTATACATTACTATAGCTAATATTTATTATTATTAATAGTTCTTAATTATATTAAAAAAAAAATCATATATAATAAATTCTACTAGCTTTGAGTAACGACAATCATGTACTTGTAATATTGCAATTGATTTATGATGACTATGATCAATTATCAAATTTAATCCAGGCAAAAACTATTCCTCATGTACGTTAGCTATCTAGTTTCCGCAAGTTGTAAAATAAACTTTCGAACTTGAATCGGTGGGGTAGGAGAAGACTGTTTGACCTATAAAGAAATTGTCTCCTCGGAAATTCCACTACAAAGAATAAAAGAACAACTGATCGATTAACCTACGTAATGTGCACAACACTAACATATCTCTTAGCAACTTCTACTCTAACTAGATCTTCTTTTTCCTTATCTGTCTGTACGCTAGACTCCGGCCGGCCTAAAATTTGCTGCAATAAAGAATTAAATTAAAAGAGTAATGAGAAAACTACTATGTTACAAGAATATTGTCAATTATAAGTTAAAAACATGCATAAAAAGCTATTGAATTCGAGGAGGAAAACAACTTGGATAGTTCAATTCCATCTTTCTATTACTATGAGAAATTAGAAGCTACCTAAATAGTACTGCCGTCCAATCATGTATTGCATGAAAAGGGCCCTTAGGGTTGGTTTTATACACATAAGAATGTCACTATCTCTAACGTAACGTACAAAAACCCTAGCTATTTTTTCTAGAATAATAATTAGGCTAACATAGAATATTGGTTGTCAATCTATATTACTTATATAACACCTAACATGAAATACACTATGATTTTATATTATATGAAATCAAATCATGCATGCGTACACAAAAGTGGGGTGGAGGAATAACATAAGGCTACAAGCAATGAAAAAATACACTTAATTTATACGAAACAAGAAAAGGGCAGGTCAGAAAAAAGAAAGGATGCAGCGAGTTTAATTACCTGGCTTGATATTTTGCTGAAAAAAAGAATAAATCACAGAAGGCATGTGATTAATTCTTTCCGATACTAGGACATTATAAGATGTTTCTTGATGTACGCGTCAAGAAGGATCAATGCTCCTGGCATCATCACTATTGTCTATCTGTATCTGCTGCTGCTGCTGTGAGTTCGATGCCTGAGGTTGACTTAATTGCTGAAGCGCCTGCTGCATCTGCAGCTGCTGTTGAGTCGCAAGAAGTTGTTGTTGCTGATGCTGCAGGAGGTACTCTTGCTGCTGCTGAAGCTGAAGCTGAATTAATTCATGAGGATGAGAGTACTGCGAATGAGTTTGAGAATGTGAATGTGGGTTTGTTACATCATAAGAACCGCCACCCAAGGCCAAGGAAGGCTCTAACATGCCCGAAGACGAAGCCTCTGCAGGCGGCATCATCTGACTAAAACCGGTGGCCGTGGACGGACCTGCGCCATCATCAACAAGGTTAACAATTCCATCGTGGAATCTCATTAACTCATTCTGTTGCAGCAGAAGCTGCTGTTGTTGCTGTTGCTCGTACGCTCTGATCTGCAGCAACTCCCGTTCTCTTGCAGAAGCTATAGCCGCTAATTGCTGCGCCTCCAGCATCTGCTGCTGCTGTTGTTGTTGAAGCAGCATTTGTTGCTGTTGTTGTTGAGGCTCACGAATCACAAGTGCTCCTCCCCCACCGCGTGGTGGGCCCATCTGAAGCATCATCTGCTGCTGCACGTGATAAGGCATCATATTCTGAAGCTGTTGCTGTTGCTGCATCTGCTGCAGCAGATTGGACATGGGCTGCATTGCAGCTGGGCCTATATAAGTAGCCAGTTCCTTCTTTGCGAGATCTATTTCTTGGTTGATTTTTTTCAGCTGCTGTTGGAGAATAGCAACAAGGCCAACACAGCCGTAAACTGGATCTTTCAGCCGGTATTCTGCCTCGTAGGCTAGGGAGTTAACGGCGTCTTCACGCTGGTTGGCATCCAGTTCGTTCAGAAGCTTGGCGACATTGCTGGCTCCGAAGACTTTATGTACGTTGGTGAATTTCTGAGGGTTATCTGGGGGAAAATAGGGAGCAAACACGCATTCGTTGGTGCACTTTCGCCGGAGACACTTGCACGCAGCACACGGAGAGTATGACGTGGACATTTTCCTTTGTTTGAATGCTTTTACTGAACACATCAATGAAGCTAACTTCAGTAATCTTTTTGAAATCTCGATCGAAAACCTTTTATATTCAAACTAAATAATTGCATATATACAGGAGAAATGAATCTTTTCCAATGTTGCAAATGATTATGTATGAAAATAACATATAGGAACGCGTGAAATTAAAGTGTATATCTCAATGAATATATGGCATTCAGAGAAGTTCCGTTTACCGATTAAAGGTAAGCGGCAAAGCAATTAAAGGCTGTGTATATCGAAAACATGGAAAGTCAATTAATCATATTTAAATCAAATCAGCCGTTTCATTATATAAGGATTAGTCATGTATATGTATGAAGAAATGACACAGATAAAAACTCTTTATATCCAGAGAAGTAGAACTGTAATATATAGCCGGAACAGTACCGAAATCTAAAACTGAGTAGTTTTCTGCTTATGCGTGACCTAATTTCACTGCGACTGAATCGACTTGGAATGCAAGAAAAAGTTTTGGTGCAGTAGAGAACAGTTTTTCCAGATGCAGAAAAGTGAAAAAATAAAAAAATAAAAATAAAAAATCACACACATAGCCATAACTTTACGGCGAATCCAAACGTCAAGATCTTTCCTTATCTTCAACCAAACCTCATTGGACAATTCACATTGAAATCACCCGAAGAAAATAGACAACATATATACTAAAAAGAACACAAAGCGAAATAAAAAAAGCTCCATTGATAAATTCTTACCTTATTGATCAATTGTACTCGAGAAAGACCTAGCTACTGCAAACCACTCTCTCGAACAACTCAAATCTTCTGCCACACGAGAACATTGTAGAATCGTTAGAAAACAGATAATCTACGTAAAAAGTAGGACGAATACAAATTGAAATCCAGTAGATAATGTGAGAATTGAACCTTGTGTTCATCGGAGAATTAAGTGGAAAACTAGGGTTGGAGTGCGAGAACTGATCTCGATCCGATCTTCTTCACTTTTTCGCGAATATCTCCAATAACGAATAAACGAATTGGAAATGGAAACAGATTTTTTGTTTTTTCGTTTTGAAAAGACTAGTTATTTGGTTGCAGTTTTGATGAGAATGAGAGAGTATTATGAATGAGAAAGGAATGATACGAACGAACGAGGGGATTGATCATTTGTTCATTTAGAGATAGTCTCGTCTACGTCATTTGATTTATATACTGATGAGATCGATTAAAAAAAGGGAGTTCAACAGTCGCCTTGCTACCTCATGATCTAATCCGTCCACGTATACATGATTATTAATCCATACCGTCCGATTGTTAGCAATTCTGTTGTGATATTAGTTTCCAAAACTGCCCTCCCTTTAAATACGGATTTGAATTACTAGCTATATTTATCTATTAATAAGTCGATATTTATTTATGATATTATTAATTAATGTTGATTAGAATGTTCCAATGTTGTGAACATGTTTTACGTACGTAGCCTCGGCGTGCTATTAGCAATGGAACAGCGGCTAAATTACAGGTTAATTGGGATTAGATTCCAATCCTAATTGAGTAATTAATTAATTATTATCAGACATGCTAACTAGTAATTAGGTCCCGTAAATCAAGAGTTAGTTAAGGTTTGAGATAATGATGGGGCTAAGCTAACTAACCGATCGATCAGACTCCTACATGAACAAGCCATCCATCTCAGTCTCAGTCTCAGTGTCACTCTCTCTCAAGTCATCCAATTCGGATAATTTTCACTCAAAATATATTATCCATTAATTAAGAGATATTAATTAAGTGAAGTTGATTAACCACTCACCTGCAATCAGTTCCACATATATATATTTTTTTCTCTTTCATTTAATAATTTTTGGCGGACAAATGTGATCATATATATACATGCATGCATATATAAAATAAAAGAAAATATATATGATGGACAAGCATTTTTATAAGTAAATTAAAAGCCGGGTAATTTGACTTTCGGGGGGATGATGATGATGATGATGATATTGAATGCATCACGTAATTAAACCCAAGGAACTAGGCACTTGGAAAATATTTGTCTATACTAGATCTCAGTCCCAGTGGTACAGTAGTACGGATGTTTAAATGCTGATTTAGTAGCGCAATTAAGTGTGAAAGCATGTAACTAGCTAACAATATTTTTGAATACGGATGGGAGCCTTTTCTCAAACATTAAAGAGGCGGCAGCGGGAGGTTTTATCAGGGATGAGTGGATTGAAGGTTTTGCCATGAAACAGGGCAGTGTTTCAATTACAATTGCGGAACTGATTGGATTTCGAGAAGGGTTTCGACTTGTTTGGAAATTAAAAGAAGACTACAACAAATTGAGGTGGAGATTGATTCAGAAATTGTGGGAAAATTAGTGAAGGAGACTGATACTAGCTCCTACCTATTAGATAGTATCATTTTAGATTATCGTGTCATGTAAAGATTACCTTGGGAGATTCAATTCGCCGATGTTAATTGCAAGAGGAACAAATGTGCTGACACTTTAACTAAGAAAATGACCTTGTTTCAAACTTTTAACAACAGTCTAACTATCAAACATTACTCTCAATATGAAAGCCTTAGTTCAAATTAATGACAATAGTCAAGAATTGTTTGTGTGAATTTAAAAAAAAAAAAAACTTTTAACAACACCTCATAATAAAAAGGCTACGGAATGTCATACAATATTTAATGTATTTTTTTATAGATAAAATAAAATAAAGTAATTTCCCAATGGTTTATTTAATTTGCTAACTCTTTTTTGATATGATTTGATTTGATTTAATTATATTACCTTTTTCGCGGTAAATGGAAGGTTACCTTTGTATTTCCCTTATTATTACCTTGACTCTTTCCTCGGTCTCTTTCAGTTTCCACTTTCCTTCTTTTCTAAACTTTTGAAGAAGGGAAGGTATATTTTTACGTTGTATTACAGCTAATTTCCACAGCGTTTACATTTGATAGCCCCCGATCACCACCGGGGGTTGTCTTCTTCCTCCGCCATGCATTGCCGCTAACCACATTTCCAATTTCTCGATCCTCAACAATTAAAATGCACAATCCCTAAAATTATCTTACCCAATACAAATTGAGATTCGTATGTTAGGGCTATTAAGAATTTGTCATCGTTGATAATCATGGGTTGGTGGCAGGGAGCATTTAAGCGGAGTTCCGACGACGATAATGATGACAGGACCAGCTGGTACTCCTTAAAGCCTAGATTCTTTTCGTCGCGCCGGAACCGCAATGCAAGGAAAATCAGGCACGTCGCCAGGAATCAAGTCGACGTTTGGCGGTCGTCGAGCCATTCGGAGCTCTCTCGGGACACGGCGTTGCCTTTGCCGCTGCCGCTGCCGGATTTGCATGTGCTGTTGCGGGATGACCCTAGATCCGCCTCCACCCACAGCGTGCCCCTGCCCTCGCCCGATACGGCTCAAAATCTTAAAAAGGGCTGTGACGACAAGGAGAGAGAAAGAGACGGGGAGAGGCAGACAACCGAGGCGGTGTTGAATACAGATGCCATTGACGTACCCAATGGGCTTAACAGGTTTTCTTTTTATTCCCTCTAAATATTTACAAATTTTTTGTTCATGAATCGTAATATATCTTTTTCTTTTGGTGTATGCTTTATGTTATCATTCATAATTGAAATAAAGAAGCATCACCGGAGACATTGTGCATTTATGAATTCAGATTTTTAATGATGTTGCATTACATTGTCTTGTCTTCGAAAGGTTGTTGCTTTATGCCCATCTGTTGAATTTGACCTGTCCTGATATCTAATTTTAGAGATCAATCTTCCTTAGATATGGCTGAAGTGTAAACCACTGGTTTTCCTTCCACTGTCACCACCCGATAAATCTCTTAATTTGCTGCATCAAAGGTTTTTTGGTCAAACATTGCAGAATACTGATTCTCTTTGTCTTATTTGTTTATTCTGGAATGAACAGATTAATAGGCCAAGATACGAGCATGGAAAATGTCGAGAAGTCAACAAAGAAGCAAACCAGCAAAGGAATAAGTTACCGTATTAATATTCCTACTAGTGCTCCTGCTAGTCCTTACACAAGCCCTGTCTTAAGTCCCCCAAACAGTGATCATATGTTGGCAACTCAAAATTACACAAATCCCCCAAGCAGTGTTTATCGTGTTTGGTCAGAGCCAGATATGGCCCCTTGCGATGGAAACATAGGGTTAGGTTTATACAAACGTATGCCTTCGGATAGAATATATTCAAGTGTTGATAGTTCTCCAATTGAGAGTCCAGGAACATCAAGTGTCTATGCAGCAAGCCCGCCCATGCCAGCATCTCCAAACCCAAGCCCAACCCCAGTTGCACTGCCCTTACCTCTTCCTCCCGGGGCTGCAATGCCTCCACAACCTACTTCAACCTCTCCAGTTTTGTCTTCTAAGTCTGAAATTCCTGTACAGCCATCCTCTTCTATTCCTCAGGTTGCTGCTAAAATTGAATTAATGCCTGTTAAATCTCAATGGAGCAAAGGAAAGCTCATCGGAAGGGGGACATTTGGAAGCGTATACGTAGCTTCTAACAGGTATATATGCACAGATAAATATATATCTAATACCCTTGAAGTTTGCACCAATTACAATTTAATCCCTACGTTTTAAGAAATTACAAAAAAGATCCCTGATATTTCAATTTATTACAAAAAAGTCCCTGAAATAGGCTGATTATTTGTATTTTTGGCTTTATTTTTATAGTTTTAAGGAGTTTTTCATAAGCGCAAACCTCAGGGGTGGTTGATGTAATTTGCCCAATATATAAACTTAGTTTTCTTTTTAAAAGACTAGCTGTGGTTTTCTAAGTCTCTCTTGCTTTTAATAGAGAGACTGGAGCTTTATGTGCAATGAAGGAAGTTGAGATTTTGCCAGATGATTCAAAATCTGCAGAGTGTATTAGACAGTTGGAGCAGGTTGGCTTCATCAAGTGCAATTCATATATTTTATGTAACTATTTCTTCTGGCAAATTTTTTAACTTGCAAGAGTTTTCTCATTGTTTTCAGGAAATTAAAGTTCTCAGCAACCTAAAGCATCCAAATATTGTACAGTATTATGGTAGTGAAATTGTATGTATCAACTGTCTTAATTACTTGGTACATATTAATTAACATGTATGGTACTGTAGTTAAATTCTGACATTAGTGCTCATGCAGATTGGAGACAAGTTCTATATATACCTGGAGTATGTTCATCCTGGTTCAATCAATAAATTTATCAATGACCATTGTGGGGCTATTACAGAATCTGTTGTTCGTAATTTTACTCGCCATATTCTATCTGGGTTGTCTTATTTGCACAATACAAAAACCATACACAGGTTGGGTTGTGCTGTTCTTTATGTCCTATGATAAAAAACAAATGAAGTTTAAAGGTGCTAATTTATTTGTGGATTGATCATTCATTATAGGGACATTAAAGGTGCTAATTTACTTGTGGATGCAAATGGAGTTGTGAAGCTTGCTGATTTCGGGATGGCTAAACATGTTAGTTTTTTTAATTATTTTCATAAATTACAGAATATGTTTCAGTTTTTTAAATATTTGATTTGCATTTACGTACAGCTGAATGGTCAAACCGCGAATCTATCATTGAAGGGTAGTCCTTATTGGCTGGCTCCAGAGGTACGTACATAGAGATTAGTTTGTTGCATGTAGTACATGAGTATCCCGATCGAAAGTTATTAATTAGTTTGTTGAATTATATATGTATTTGCAGCTTTTGCAGTGTGTGATGCAAAATGATGGAAGTGGTGATGCTGCTTTAGCAGTTGATATATGGAGTTTGGGTTGTACTATAATTGAAATGATGAATGGAAAGCCTCCTTGGAGTGAATATGAAGGTGCAGCAGCATTGTTTAAGGTATTACAAGAAACTCCAGCAATACCTGAGACAATGTCTGCAGATGGAAAGGACTTTTTAAAATGTTGTTTTCGTAGAAATCCAGCTGAAAGACCCACAGCTAATGAGTTATTAGATCATCCTTTTGTTAATTACTCACAACAGGACAATATTCAAATCCCAAGACCTGCAGCTGCAGCTGCACTATCACTTTAATTTTTCAACATACATAAAATCTACTATTCATTTCATTTTCTATTGATTAAATGTACGTATAGCAAGCATCAAATTTTCCCAAACCGATGTTATTCCTAAATGTATTCGATTTGGTACTCAATCCTCTTGGCCTGGGTATAGTAGTGGTTACGTTACTAGGATTATTAATTAGTCTTTTGCTTTTTGTAAATAGACTTACTTTAATTAAGCTGTGCTGTGATTAGTATCATATAATTAGGATTGTTAGCAATTCTTTGATGTCCTATTACATTATTGAATGGATTTTCATATGTAAAAACTAATAATATTAAATCAAAAGACACAAATTGTTATTCAATAACAAGTGTTCTATGTGTTTCACCTGCTTCTCTTAGCTTTCGTTCCTTTGAAAGCAGCTTTGCAAAGCTAATAAGAGCTTCTTCATTTGTTCCCTCTCCTTCAACTTCCTCGAATTGTCCCGTCTCTAAATTGACCCTCGACATCGGCTTCTTTAGCCTTTCCTTTGCCACCTCCACAAGTGCTTCCAAATTCTTTGGAGTTGAAACATCTAGAGAAGCCTCATCCCCACATAAAGTGTCGTCCTATATGCATTTGTTTATAGAAACTTTTCAACATTTTTTGTTATGGGAACAAATACAATTTATCTTTGTCAAAACTAGACAAATAGAAGAATTCAACTGAAAAAATGGTTGAAAATGAGAATATAACTAGTTTACATTATAACTTCTGTTGAATAATATGGTTTGGGCCAAACTAACTTAGCCAAAATTTTGCTTGTGAAGTGACGATTGCCTAATTAGCATTATAAGATAGTAAATATTTCAATGTTTAATTAAGGGTAAATTACATTTACTGCCCCTGAGGCTCGTCCAGATTACAACTTAGTCCCTCTATTTTCAGAAATCACAAAAAATTGCAAACAATCAGCGTACTTGAAGGAGTTATTTGTAATAAAATGAAATGTTTGGGAAGATTTGAAAGCAGAGGGACTATATTGTAATTAGCTAAACCCTCAAGGGTAATAGATGTAATTCGGCCTTTAAGCAATGTGGGATAGGTAACAAACCTGTATGCGGAGGTAATTTTTCTTTGTATGAAGGGATTGAAAGAGGGTGGAGACATGTATATCAACCATATCAGAACTTGCATCACCAAAAACATCCATTAATGGAGTATTGCCTCTCTTATAAACCCATCCAAGCAAGCCCCATCGGGCTGCCTCTTCTGCATTGTACTTCTCAGCTTGCTTAGCTATTCCTGTGCCTAGAGACAAGACCAAAATTTTGCTGCTGTCTAGTGGGTCCATTGCCACATATTCTGAATCTCCAGCCAAGATTCCACTTGTTATGTGGGATATGGCTATTAGAGTCTGTACAATTACATTCAGGAAGTTCTTAGTACGTACAGGGGCCGGGTCTAAGTGTAATTAGACCAAATATCAGGGGGTTAAGATGTAAAAATTATAAAAATACATGAAATCCCGTGTTCTCAAATAATAACTGGCTTGAAACCTACAGGATTACTAGCTGCAACGCCACCATCAATAAGATCATAAGTGGTTACATTTCCTTTTTCATCCTGGGTCTCAAAATAATGTGCTGGAAGAAATGTAGGTGCAGCAGAGGTGCTTATGCAGATATCAGATAGTTTTGCATTTCTGTAAGCTTTTTCCTTTGCCTGCATGCCATTAAACTAAAACATATGAACATGGATTTGATCTATTCATTGAAATTAAATTTAGAAGATAGGAAAAGCTGGAAAATGATGTGTACGTACATCTGTAGTAGTGAATATAACTGGCTGAAGGCGCTTGATATCAAAAGCTGGAATAACCAGATTTGTTAAGGTATCCTTTATTGTGAGGTCTTGTAATATTTCCCTTAGAATTAACCTCAGATACCTCCCGTTATACTTTGGACCGAATAGATTTTTAAAAGTCTTGAGCAAGTTATGGCGGCTATATATATATAAAACGTACGTACGTCATGATCGATCGATCGAGTACTAGCTAGTCATGTTAAGTAGTACTGTTAATGAATTGAAGTTAACATGATCGAATTACTAACCTGGAGCCAGGAAACAGACTGGGACAATGCTCCAGATAGAAGTTAACAATGTCGCGTGCTGCATACATGGGCCTGTTTTTGTTGGCAGGGTCAGGCGCAGTGACCATTGTAGCTAGCAAACCTCCCGTACTCGTTCCTGCTATTATGTCAAAATAATCCACAAGTCTCGACTCTGGTCCATCTATCTCCTACGTACATATATATGCATGCATGAACAGATTATATATATATATATATATATATATATATAGCTAGTATTTTAGTTTTAGCAAGTAATTAAGAAATTAATTAGAGAATCATGAATACCTGGAGCTTGCATTCGAGAAATGTGAGAATTGTAGCTGGGATAATGCCCCTAATTCCACCTCCATCAATGCTGAGCACAGTCACAAGGCTTCCTTTTTTAGGATCAGGAGCCATATATATATATATGACGATCAGACAATGCAACAAACAATTATATATGTATGTTTTCCATATATAGCAAGTAGAATTTTATATATAATAATGATCGATTGGGGGAATTTTATATTTCCGTTCTGAGCAAGTTGTGGCAATACTTGTGGTGTTGTACTTGGAACAATCTGTCATGGCGCCTCCTGATTCTTTCCCTATATATGAGGTCAATGTCAATATGTAGCTAGGCGTACGAAATATGACCGAATCATAACTTTTAGTATTTCATTAAAATAGTACTGTCTTTTTTTCACTTTTCCAAGTTAAGAATTTTGATTGTCGGCCGGGAAGTTTCTTCTGCACTACTCAAAATTAATGCAAAAGTAGTTCATTCACAGTATATATTAAAGTTTCAACTTCAAAAAAATGCTTGCAAAATATTAATCTTCTTGCCAACCAAAGATAAGATATGATTGATCTTCTTGACTGTTGATGAAATGTTGTAATCTGACTTAGGGTGTTTGGGTGAGCTTATAAGCTCCTTAAAACATCTTATAAGATGTTTAAGAGCTTTTAAGATGTTGTAAAGTGTTTGGTAAATATTTTTTAAAAGGAACTTATAAACTCTTAAAATAAGATGTTAGGAGCTTATAAAACTCCTTTAAAATAAGTTAGGAATCCCAACTTATTTTTAAGATCTTAACACATACATCTACTCATTGACCATATTAATTACATAATTGTCATTACTAACATCTTATATGCTCATGGTCTTATTTTTATCCAAACATTTTTAGGTCTTATTTTTGAAATAAGATCTAACATCTTATAAGCTCTAAAAACATCTTATAAGATGTGAGAGCTTATAAGCTCTTTAAAATAAGCTTAGCCAAACACCCTCTTAGTCTCATTAATTAGCATGTGACAGCGACGCCTCCATTGATGTTGCCATAGAAATATATCATCATATAGGTTTATTTGATGCTAGGGTCTTCCCTAGTGGGGATGATATTGTAAGATTCTGCCATGTGTCTTATGATTAAAATCAGGAAAGGATTTAAGATCATGATTGATAATCATAAAACACATGTCAGAATCTTCAATATTTTTCCCACTAGAGAAGACCCTCGCATCAAATAAACCTATACATACATATATATTATAAATCTTAGAATTCAAGCAAATTAATAAAATTAAAGCTAGCTCGGAGTTGAAAAGGCATTTAATTTTCACATTAATTATACATATATATAGAGTTTGTTGGTGAAGTTCATGATTGAGGAGGGCGGAAAAAGTGAAATAGAGTTTAAAAGATTTCAACTTTCAAAATATAAATTGATGATGATGAGGTTTGCCACTTAATTCCAACTTTAATGTTTTCTTGCAATTTGCAAACATATATCTTTATATATCACAATTTGCTCCAATTTGTCAAACGTGGCATCGTTTTTTATTTTAAATTATTTAATGGGATATATATATTGTTTAGTCCAAGACGATATTCTTAATTAATTTCATCATAACTTATATATTAATAATATTTAGAAATTTAAAAAAGATGTAGAAGCTAGCCAGAGACATATATATATGATGATGAGAATTATTGTCTTATCTAACAAACTACGTACAGAAATCAAGCATAGATTATTTTCCATCTATATTGCATGCGGATCCATAAATACTATTACACTGATCTTAATTAACCAAGATTATGATCTAATGCCTAGCTACGTGTTCGAATTAATCGATCTTAGATTTGAGATTTCATATATAATTAATTGTTAAATATTGTTGATTCTAAGTTAATTATGATCAACTGATCATCGATACATTGAAATGATTTTTCACTAATTAAAAAATATTGTCATGCATGGTGTCATTGTACGTGTCTTATTACGTAGAACAGAAACAGCCAGTTCTGAACCTGCTTGTAATTCAGTACCTAATCTTTATAATATATATAAATCCCATTTCGTTTTCTGTTTGAGCGTACAATAGGAACAAAAAATCATATTCATATCAAATTAAGTTATTATTTTGCGGCTGATGCAAATTAAACTTAATTAATTAATACAGCATATATAGCTCAGCTTCGTTGTCCCCATACTGTTTTACGTTCAATTCTGACCCTTATAAGCTAATCTTAGGAGTTAAAATAATTCAATTTTCTGCCATCGATCGTCATCACTTTGGTTTTGGTTCAGTGAATCGGAGAAAATTAAAAAAGGACGGCGACTTAATTGGTCCAATAGTTAATTTACACTTATAATAATAAAGAATATATAATTAGACAAGCTGCAGGTTTCTAGCTATATATATCTTTGAATGAATTATAGATATAACATGATCGATCATCTAGATGATTATTTCCCCATTAATACTCCAGAATGGTTGTTTACTATTGATCAATTTGAGATTGATTTTTTTGTGTCTGAAAAGGGTAACCAATTAAGGCCTGATCATCTTTAATTATACTTCTTTAATTCCCCACATAAAAGTGGGACTTATTTTTGCACATGTTACTTTGATTTCAAACTTCATAAAGAAGAAAGGACAGCTAGCTAGCTCACCAATTAAAACCTTAATTAAAATATGGTTATTAATTTTCAAATATTTATTAATTAATATGAATTTAAACAAAATTGACCAATAAAAGTGAAAAAGGACTTTTATGAGGCAGCTACCGATTTCTTTCCTAGAAGTTGCCATGTAGTACTAAGGATTATGGGAAGGGAGGAATTAATGACAGTATATTATAGGGATAATTACATTTACACTCATCTACTTAAGGGAAAATACAGTAAGATTCCATTAACTATTGAAAATTATAGAGATATTCCTAACCATGGCTCTGTCTAACATTTAAATCATATTGTTAGTCATTTTCTTGTTTCCAGGTAGACGCTAATGTTTTATTAACTAGACAATAACTAAATCACTTCGTTCATTTTACATATAGAAAACATTATAACAAATATGTTATGGGTAATTTAATATTTTTGTAACTTTTCTTTGAAGTTTTTTAAATTTTCGTTGAGGTTAAGGAATTTGTCTAAATTTCCAATAGTCAAAAGAATATTATTATACTATTTACCCTTAAATCGAGGGATGTAATTAGTGTAGTTATGCCTATATTATATGTATGTACATATAAAATTGTCACTAAAAACAAAAAGGCATGTAAGTTGGGCATTTTGAGTTATAATTATTCCTAGCGACAAAAGGAATTGTCTATTATATTCTTCATTCCTTTTTAATTTTTCTTGAATATATGAGACAAAAATCTTATGTTTAATAATTAAAAAAAGCCCGTCTTATATCTCGCCTAGTTTCCACTGTCTTGTACACTGTATGTCTGTATCCAAATTTTCACATATATTGTATATTCATATGGCTGCAAAAGTCCTTAATTTGCTGGGGAATTTGGTCTCTTGTGCTCTCCAATTATAACATCAATAAAAATGGGTCAAGTGCTTGCAACAATTGGCAATAAATCATTTTTGAAAATGTGCTAAATATTACACGCGCCATATTTAGTTTTAGGAAAAATATAAGCTTACAGCGGCTGTTAAGATTTAAGATTGCATAGCCCTTTATTAACCACTAACAACCAGGCTAATCTGACAGTGGGCTGTCAGGTTAATGGACATACATCACATGTTTAACCACAAAATATTACACGGTGGATTTAAAGGAATTGAGTCCACTAATTAAACAATTAAGATTATTTAAAATTAAAGTTAACACTATATACTTTTAAATAATATTTATTTTGATCTATAATTTAATCCAACTTTTTCTTAATAGTCCTTTTAGATTCTAATTCCATGATTTTGTACAATATTATTAGATAAATATGTTACCAAAAAAATTATAAACCCTAAATCCTAAAATCTAAACCCCTAAAATCCTAAATCCTAAACCCTAAACCCCTAAACCTTAAACCCTAAACCCTAAATTCGTAAAACCCGAACCCTAAACCCTAAGTGCATTATTCTATTAATATAAAATGAAACAATAGGTGTGAACAATACTATGAGCCAAAATAAAAGATATAGTTAATTAATATAATGATAATAGTGATTAAATAGTTAAAAAGAAAAAAATATTTATGAATTACGATAATAAAATATTTAGTTTTTTATGTGCGTAAAATCTATCTCAAGCTTAACAACTAAAAATAAAGTAAAAAGAAGTATCGTGACTAAAATATTGAAAACGACATATCCACTATGGAGATTTTGAATTTTTGACAATTTTTCTTGATCAAACACTTGTTCTTCGTTGTTGGTTGGCACTCTTTTCAGCTCGAAACTTGTTTCTTTGCATAACTATATAAATTAAATTATTCTACCAAAAAAATGAAATAATTCTAGTTATAGTTTTTATTGATATATTTATGTATAATAATATCTTACAAGATGATAAAGTTTGAATTTAAGAGGACTACTAAGAAAGAGTTAGATTTAATTATAGATGAAAACAAATATTACTTAAAAGTATATGGTATTAATTTTAGTTTTAATTACTCTTAATTATTTAGTTAGTGGAGCTAACTCCTTTTAAATCTTCCGTGTAATTTTTTGTGGTTAAAATTCATTAATACATCTATGTATAATACTATGTTACAAAACGATAAAGTTTGAGTTTAAGAGGATTACTAAAAAAGAGTTGGATTTAATTATGGACCAAAATAAATATTAATTAAAAATATTTGGTGTTAGATTTAATTTTAATTAGTCTTAAATCATTTAGTTATTGGGGCCCACTCGCTTAAAATTCCAGCCAAAGTTTTTGTGGTTAAAAAAGGGACTGTACACGGCTAATCTTACGGCGACTGTTACATTATATTTTTCCTTATACATTATAAAAGGGCTGTACAACACCAATCTTACAGCAGGCTATAAGATTAGCATAGTTGTTAATTTTACATCCTCCACCGGATTGTGCAAAATGTTACATTATCTCTTAAACACACAATTTTTTTTATTTTTTTAGTCAAAATATGAATAGAGGTAAACAAACCCCAAAAAGAAACTACTATTCTAAAGTGCCCCCTCTTAACAAGTGTATCCGTCGCCTTATTCTTATCTCACCTTACCCGAAAAGAAACTACTACGCCTACTACATATGCCGTGGAACCATTTGTAATCAAGAATGATTCCTTCGAGAGGATAATCCTGGGTTACCATATCATTCCTTTTAAACACACAAATATAGTATAGTAATTAGCTCTTTCAGCCGTAAATATTTGAAATGAAACTGTAATCATATATATATATGAAAATGAATGAGTGAAATGTTTTAGGAAACATGTTTATGTGGCAATGAAGTTGATAAGTTAGAATTGATCAATTTTGCCATGTAGATTGTTTCTATAATTAATTTAATTAATTATTATTTTTATAACTTACATATTTATAATAAATAAATATTATTTATTGACTTTCCATACTTTTGTTTATATCAATTATCAAAAAATTTATAACTCCTATTTAATTATAGAACTATATAACTACTTTATATAATATTAAAATTAATTATTTTTTTCAAAATATGGTTTTAAGTAAATTTTAACAAGTTTTAGAGTTATCCATACGAAATTGATCAATGTTCGTTAATAAAAATAAAGATAAAATAATGTATTCAATATATCCATTAAAAAATTAAATTTAATATTTTAATTTCTAACAAGTATTTTTGATATGGCAAATTCAAATTCAAATTTATCTAACTAAAATAAAGAAATTTTTTTTAAATATAAATTTAAATAAATTTTATTATTATTTTAATAATATAAAATAAATAAATATTTAATTTTCTTGAATTTTTTTTTAAATACATGTGTCTCATGTTCATTTTGTGGTAGAAAAGTTATATTTATTTCAATGTAAATAAATTTCTTAAATTATTATATTTTAGTATTAATATTTTTCATAATACAAAAGAAATTTCAATAATGAAATGAATATTATTATGATTCAATAACGAAACAATAACAGATTATTTAATAAAAATATAATATAAAGTATAATAAACAAATATTTTTTCGACTAAAGAGACAAAGAGATTCCAATCATTATTTATGTGCATGGTCTATTATTAAATATTTTTTTAGTATTTTAATTATTATTTTAATATTTCTATAACCGTCATGAAATATTCCTTATTTATATATGTATAAATATATATTCTCTTTATTATAAATATAAAATCAGTACATTGTCATAAAAATATCATATTACTACTTTTATATATTTAAAATGAGTTTCTCATATACAAAATTCCTAATTATCTTATAAAATGAATTACTTTGGTGTGTACGATTCAAATTTTAAATTAATAATTTTTGACATATTATTTATAATTATATAAAAAATATAATATAATTTATTTAATAATATATATTTTATAAGTAAATTATCCCGTGCAACCCGTATGTTAAAAAGCTAGTAGTTAATTATACTTCATTTGAAATTCCTACTAATACATCCATATCCTACGCTTTGCTGATGTAAAAGTTAAAACCATTACGCCGACAAGTGGAGAAAAATGTCAATTTGGTCCCATAAAGTGGTGCATTTGTCAATTTAGTCCCAACATATTCATAATTGGCCGATTTCGTCTCATAAAGTATATTTTTTAGCTAATTTTGTCCCAAATAGCATTTTTCATTAGTTATGGACGGAAAGTATCAATTTTTATTATTTCTTCAAAATTTAGGAAAAATTTACAATTGAGACTCGGTTAATACCACCAAAATTCATTTTTAAATCCTAAACTTTTTTCATTTCTCCCGAAATCGACTCAAAATCCTATATCTTTTTTCTCATCGTTGAACCAAAACATGTGTTGAAAATCATCAAGATTCACTATATAAACAAGAAGGAACTTTCAATCAAGCAATGTCGCTACCAAATGCTTCTCGAAATAATGAACTTACATCATATTAACACAAGTGAAAAATTAGTTGTTTAATTTATCTTTTTTAATTTTTGATCACAAAATCTTAATTTATTTGTATGTAAATTTTTCCTCCATTTTAGAGAAATAACGGAAATTGATTTTTTTCCTCCAAAACTAACGGAAAATGCAATTTGGGACGAAATTGGCTAAAAAATACACTTTATGGGATGAAAACGGCTAATTGTGAACATGTTGGGACTAAATTGACAAATACGCCACTTTATGGAACCAAAATGGCATTTTTCTCCCGACAAATGAAATAGCTTAATCAAGAAATTCCTCCATCACTTGTATTAATAAAAAAATCAACCTACGATATCTTGCCACGTGGAATTCAACTGTACATTCATTATCTTTAATTACCTTTTCTTTAAAGAATTTAAACCAAGTACCTTTTTTTTAATCTGAGAAAAATGAATAATAATTCATTTACTTTTTCTTGACAAAAGTACCCATCGTCGTTTACTTTTTATCATCTTCTCCGAAGATCCCTCTTCTCCCCCTTCCCTCTCTCGCATTCTCACTCAAAAACACAAATATTCAAAGTGGAAGGAAAATCCCTTTTAAAAAATGTATTCGAAGCTTTGAATATTTTGGTTTTGTAGTTTATACAAACACTATTCCTTGAGCTCCGGGGAGGAGGAGAAGCATTGGCAAGGAAAAAGTTGCAACCTTTTTCTGTGGGAAAAAAGAAAGAGATGGGAGCTTGTACTTCCAGACCCAAGCCCTCCCCAGAACTCAATTCTCACTCCACAGATAACGATAATGATAATCCTGTACAGCCCAGTAATGATGACGTCAATGCCAAAAATTTTGAGGAGAAGAAAAAGAATGGGGAGAATAACGAGGGAGGTAAAAAGTCTCCGTTTTTTCCATTCTACAGCCCAAGCCCAGCTCATTATCTGTTCTCGAAGAAGTCTCCGGCGAGATCTCCGGCACCGGGGAGCGGCACTCCGAGGAGGTTTTTGAAGCGGCCGTTCCCGCCGCCGTCTCCGGCGAAGCATATCAGGGCCTTGCTGGCGCGGCGGCACGGCTCGGTGAAGCCGAATGCGGCGGCGATTCCAGAGGGAGAGGAGGTTGCTGAAGGGGCAGGCTTGGATAAGAGTTTTGGGTTTTCGAAGAATTTTTACAGTAAGTATGAGATGGGTGAGGAGGTGGGGAGAGGGCATTTTGGGTATACATGTAAAGCGATGTTCAAGAAGGGTGAGCTCAAAGGACAACAGCTTGCTGTTAAGGTCATACCTAAAGCTAAGGTGTGTAAATATTCAGTCTTTTTTTTCTTCCCTTTTCCTCCTTGATCGTGATCTTGATTAGAGTTGGTTTATTAGAATTTATTATTTTGGCAGAGGAGAATCTGATCTATGCAGAAAGAAGTTTAATTTTGTTTCTTGGTTTCATTTTGTATGCTAATTTGATTGCTCGGAAACTTTTATCTCCAACAATGAGTTTGGTTTGAAGTGGATTGTGTCCTACTGAACTGAAAGTTTATTTAAGTAAAATTTGGGCATATTGTTTGCAACTGAATTACTACGGAGTGTGATTTTGAGTTAAGGAGATGGACTTTTTGGTTGATGATCGTTACAGTGGTGGATGATGGCAGAAATGTAGTCTGACTTCAAAATTTTGAATTTTATACTAGCGCAAGAATAACATGAAGATGCTGCTTTTATGATATGTTCTCTGATTTTAGTTGTTACTTCCATTACTAGATGACCACTGCTATAGCTATTGAAGATGTAAGAAAGGAGGTGAAAATACTGAGAGCTTTGACTGGACACAACAATCTCATACAATTTTTTGATGCTTATGAAGATCAAGACAATGTCTACATAGTGATGGAGTAAGTTTTGATTGCTTTATGTCGCTCTTTAATTGATTGGATGTTTCTTAAGGTTTCTGAATGAAATCCTCAAAACATTCTATTGTAACTTAATTTCTCAGGTTATGTGAAGGAGGCGAGCTTTTGGATAGAATACTTTCAAGGTACTTGTTTGGTTTGTCATATAAATTCTCATGATCTTTTGTTTTTCTTGAGCCTTATTGCTAATTAAGTTTCTATTGTTCATAGGGGTGGAAAGTATACAGAAGATGATGCAAAGCATGTGATGATACAAATACTGAATGTAGTTTCATTTTGTCATCTCCAAGGAGTGGTACATCGGGATCTTAAACCTGAGGTATATTTTGAAGTTTAAGAGTTTATGAAATTGGTAAAAAACTGCTAATAAAAGTCTTATTGATATTCTCCTGTTTATTGTGGCTTATTACTGGATCAGAACTTTTTGTTTACATCGAAAGAAGAAAACTCAACATTGAAGGCCATAGATTTTGGATTGTCAGATTTTGTAAAACCAGGTCTGTCCTATTGTTTGTGACAAAGTGTTTGCTATATTGAAATGAGTAGAAGAATGATATTGGCTCTATTAATTAATATTTGCAGATGAAAGGCTTAATGACATTGTCGGTAGTGCATATTACGTAGCACCAGAAGTTCTACATAGAGCATACAGTACAGAAGCTGATGTTTGGAGTATTGGTGTAATTTCATACATATTATTATGTGGAAGTCGTCCATTTTGGGCTAGAACTGAATCAGGCATATTCCGCGCTGTTGTAAAAGCTGAACCAACTTATGAAGAACAACCTTGGCCAACTTTATCTTCTGAGGCTAAAGATTTTGTCAAACGTCTTCTGAATAAGGATCCTAGGAAAAGAATGACTGCAGCTCAAGCCTTGTGTGAGTTTCTAATTCCTTAATAAGCAAAATGAAATTGAATTTTGACTTTTTTGAAATCTAATTGAGTTTTATTTTTATTTTTTTTCTGGTTCAGGTCATCCATGGGTCAGAAATGCCAATGACGTAAAAGTTCCAATGGATATATTGATATTTAAGCTTATGAAGGCTTATATGCGTTCATCTCCCCTCAGGAAAGCTGCTTTACGGGTGTGGACTCGTCATTTACCTTGTCTTTTTTTTTTTTTTTTGTTGGTGTGTGTGTGTTTAATTTCCCTGTTTTTACTTATTTATTTTAATGTCTTTCATTGATTTATGCAGGCTTTATCTAAAACACTGACAGCGGATGAACTTTTCTACCTGAAGGAGCAGTTTGCACTATTGGAGCCAAACAAAAATGGGACTATAAGTTTAGACAATATTAAAATGGTCTGCATTTGCTGAATGTTTAAATATTAAATTTTGATCGGATCAATCAAATCTAGGTCTGATATTTTGTTCTTTGGCCAGGCATTGAAGAAAAATGCAACAGATGCCATGAACGAGTCTCGAATTTATGATTTTCTTTCTTCGGTGTGCTTCTAATCTCTCTTTCACAAGTTCGACTATTAATCCTCTAGTGTTTTTAACTGATTGGTTTTGTATTATGTTATAGCTTAATGCACTTCAATATAGAAGAATGGATTTTGAAGAATTCTGTGCTGCTGCTACAAGTGTGTATCAGTTAGAAGCTCTTGATATATGGGAACAACACGCTCGTTGTGCCTATGAACTCTTTGATAAAGATGGAAATAGGACTATCATGATTGAGGAATTAGCTTCGGTATTACGCCTTTTGCATTTCTTTTCATTTTAGGGCGAATTTCATCTGAGTGCCTCGAAGTTTGACATATTTACAAATCGACTACTCAGTTTGAGAATTAACGTATTGTCCCTGAAGTTTCTATAAATGTATAGATCTTCCAACTGAAACCCTAAGTGGTAGTTTTTCTGGAAGATTTACACAGTTGTTCAAAATATCAGGGACTAAACGGTAGTTTTTCAAACTTGGGATCGAATCTGTAATTTCACCTTACTTCAGGGGTAGTAGATGTAATTGGTCCTTCTTTTTATATACATATCTAATCCTGGTTTATAATTTTCAGGAACTTGGGCTTGGCCCTTCAGTTCCTGTACATGCTGTTCTCCATGATTGGATCAGACATACAGATGGGAAGCTTAGTTTTCTTGGTTTTGTGAAGTTGCTTCATGGTGTTTCCAGCCGATCTCTTGCAAAATCTCACTGAAACATTATAGTACAGTTGCAAATCCCAAAACCCCAAAAAATGACAAATGATACTTCAATCAATTTGGGCCTATTGCAAAAGATGCATAGATAGAGTTAGGATTAGGTGAAGAAGCAGTTGTGTAAAGGTATAAGTTAAGTATTTTTTTCGAGTTCGATTGCAATTAATTTGCAGCTGAGAGCATTTCTCAGCAGGTTAACATTCATAACATATATCCTCATCTCTCTGACTGACAATGCTAGACATATATTCTTTATTTTTCGGGTATGCTTCATGCAATGTTCAAAACAAGTTATTTTGGATAAATCAGATGATAGAGCAGTGGTCTATGTAACAACAGTTTTATTGGGATGTATAAGATACCTGAAACTAAAATTATACTAAATTTGATGGAGGTTGCTTTCCTTTTCCTTTAGTCTCAACTCTCAAGGCATTTAGAGGTTTCCGGTAATTGCATGCAAAGCCAATGGATTGAAGTCCCTTGCAAAGTCAACAAGATACCAATCCAGTAACTTTGGGATTATTAACTTTGCGTAAAGATCTCGAGAGCATCCCTTTAGAACTGAATTGCTTGAGGGAGTATATATGAATTAGAACTGAATTGCTTGAGGGAGTATATATGAATTGTCTCTAGTCTCTACTTCTGCAGTTTGAAATTTGCGACCTTAATTCTCTTCTAGTTGAACAACCTAAGCTCCTCTTCTAATACATCTACTTAATTTTTGGATTTACTAGGAAGTTATACGTGCGCTGCACGTATATCATCATGTTTTATAGTAAAATTATAAACATAATTTTAAGATATAATTAAAATATTAAAAAGAAAATGAATGAGTTCAACTAAAAATTTGGAGAAGATGACTCAATTATGTTCAACTTTTCATAATTATTATACATCTATTTATAAATTTAACTTTCTCAAATTGATATTATATATTCAAAATATCTAATGGTTGAAAGAAAAATTTTAAAGTCATCAAAAATATTTCAGAATATTCAAGTATATCTTTATATTTCAATGAAATTCCAATAAATTTTTTTAATTATAAATTTATCTTCAATATTTTATATAAATATAGTGTTAATATTATATATTATCCCTCTAGCTTCTTTTTAAATTTAATTTGAGTAGAGTTTCATAAATTAAATTTTTGTACTTCATTAATTTCATTCATAATTTTTTAGGGTAAATAATCCACAATATTTACCAAAAAAATAAATAATCCACAATATACTTGCTAAAAAAATTCAAATCTCTAATTAGGTAGAGGTAGAATCTAACTCCAAATAGTAATTTTCAGGAAAAAAAATATAGTTTGATTGTTAGTTAATTTTATTATCAAGAATAGTAAACAACATGTTTAATATTTGTAAGGTCAAACGGAAATTATAATTCTTATTAATAGAATTCTTTCAATCATTAATTATTAATAGAAAAACTAACCTATTTCATTACTCCTAGTATGTCTTTTCACACTGGAAGTTTAAAAACTTATCTTGATTAAAGTCCTTAATTATACATGGTAGAAGTTTAAAAGACTTTTAAAATTTTAATAATCATCAATTAACATAAAACTTAAATAATTAAGGGTAGTATAGTTATTACATATGTTACCTAAAATTAATTTTAATAATAAGAAGGTTAATTTAGTCAATTCACAATGGGAAAAAACAAATAATTTGATCCACACTTTTATAATAGTATAGATAGATAGATAGATAGATAGATATAGATTATTTCAACCATCATCTGGTACTTGTAAGCTACTACACTTGTTCATCCCCAAGACTAATATTACACGTTGCATTGTAGCAAGCAAAGTGAAAGAATCTCAACTATTTTCAGATTTCAATATCCTTGTTTCTTAAATCAAAAAACTTAATCAGAATTACACCAACAGACAACAGTTTTCTCCATCTAACTAAGAAGAATCACCTGCAGTTTACCAACAGAAAAACAATTTGTGGTGTCTTACCATATTTTATTTTACTATCCCAGCCTGCCAAGTGCCAACTACTTACCTACCATTAGCAAATTCTGCCAACCAAGCAAGTTGCTTCTTCTCAATAGTCAATGCGACTGCTGTACGCTCACAAACAATTATACCAAGCAGATGAAAGGGGCACCGCATGATTATTGATATATTAGCAGAAAAGTTACTTTGGTTGAAGAGTCTTCAGAATATTACTATGTTATAAGAATGCACATGCCCCATCTCACTTTGAAAAATGTTTAAACAGAGAGAAGAGAAGACAGTTCCAAGAATCTAATTCATTTTTCTAGTTTAAAAAGAAAGAATGAACAGCATTCTTCCGTAGAAGAGCAAAATTTAGAAATTGCATATATCATACACACTTTAATGATATCATGACTGAAATATCTGATTCCTTGAGGATAACTGAGCAAAAAATTCATTATTTCTAGGTCAGGCGTATGTCTCTCTCTCTCTCTCTCTCTCTCTCTCTCTCTCTCTCTATATATATATATATATATATATATATATATATTCAAGTGTAATCCAGCAATGCACACAAAGCTTACTTTTATATATAGAGTTAGAGAGAGAAAATAATCAAAAACTTTGGGTCAAGTTTGATTTAATATGCATAAAAGCTTCAAAAATCTTTGGAGAAACCACTGATGTGCAGTTCTGGAATTTATCTTTTTTAGTATTCTACATTGGTTCAATGAATACCCATAGGCCCATGGCTCACAATACCAGCAATCAAACTAATTACTGAGCCATCAGTCCGATTTATTGAGTTATCCTAACTAGGGATGTTAATGTTTCATTAAACGCAACTTCATTGGGCAATGGGTAATTAATCAAAGAAAATCAGAAACAAAATTTACGCAGAACTTGGTTATTTATTACCTTCGAAATCGGAACTTACAGGTTTTGATAGAGAGCTTTTCATGAGGGTTCGTGGGTCCCTCACAAAGAAGCTCTCGGAATTGTTTTGAACAGCGCCAGCAGGCATACATGAGTTCTGAGTCAAAATAGGTCCAAAGAGATGATCCCCCCAAATATCATAAGTAAATTTTTCTTCAATACTCAAATTTTCCCCAACTTCACCAGCTTTTGGATTATGAAGTTTTGTCCCAGGAGCTCTTGCATGAGCAGCAATTGTAGAAGTTGAAGCCAAAAAGGGTGGATGAGTGGTCCAAGATGAGGCAGCCCTACAAGCACTTGGAAAAGTTGCAGAAGGCAACAAAACAGCTCTACCAGCCAATTTTCCTGTTACACTAGGAGACTTTTCTTGACCAGAGAAGCACATATTGTTGCTCTTCACATGTCCCGAACAAACCTCATTCACCTTTGAGGAAGACTTTTTATCAGATGTCTGATAAAATGGGCTTCTAGCTTCTGTATCAGGCGAAACGTGCCAAGCCCGTTTTGGAGTTGTAGATGCAACAGGTGACAAAGGTGATGATGGAGTAGAATTGCCACTCTGACTGCTTGATACTTCAAACACTGAACTCTTTTTCTTCTTTTTCCTACTTCTTTTCTCTTTTCCAATTTTAACCCTCAGGTTTCCTGAATCCGATCCTTCTTGCAAACTAGACTCGTCAACTAGTGAAAAGTTTGATCTTAGAAGCCCATTCATCTTGGGGGTTGTGGGCCCACTTTCTTTCCCACTTAAATGCATACTCGAAGAGTTTTTCCCACTTTCGAGGTCTGTTACACGGGGATACACGAGACAAATTACAAAAAACAGCGAAGCAGGAAATAGGATCACAACCATGGCTTTCTTCAACCGTATCCAGAATAATGATCTTTTGCACAAGTTAAGCACATATATGGGTAAACTTGCTTTCATAGGTATCACAAGAATGCCATTTGCCAAAGTCAGTTCAAGATCCCTCTGTATAGTGGCCGAAAAGAAATCAGTTTCATATAATACTCGAAGCATCACATATTCTCCAGGTTGTAGTGAGAACCCTTTACAATTACTTACTAAGAATCCATCCAATCCACACTCTGATCCTGAAACTTCAATTCTTGTCACCTCCAGAGGAAAATCTCCGATGTTCTTGGCATAGACCTCTTTTATCAAGGGATGTGAACACGACCAACTCTTGCTTGCTTCCAAAAATTCTGGAGAAGAAATATTTAAGTTTAACTTAAATTCTAAACTCTGCACAGGATCAGAGCCTTCAAGCAACACCAATGAAAGTGAGCCTCCAAATCCTTTCAGAGGCAACCATTCTACACCGGTGAGATTATTCCTAACAAGGGCCGAACTTGTCCATTCACACCGATTGGAAGGTTGAAAGAGGATTGGGCCCAAAAAAGCACTACCATAAGGATGAATAAAAGCTTCAGTTATTGCATCTTTTGCTATTGAGAAACCATATTTTGTTGGAGCTATTGATTTATTACCCACCAAAATACAGGGTTGTAGATGCATCGCAGCTGTCCTGCACTTTTTGATTACTTCCCCTGAATTTAGAATAAGCTGCGCCACAATAGCTTCTTCGCTTGGATTCTTGACAGATATCCAAACGGAAGAATGATTTCCAACATGAACCATGGGAAAGACTACTTCTTGATCATCAAGAACAGACATGGAACTCACTGTTGCTTGAGATTTCCAGCTTTTTAGTACCAATTCATCTGCTTCTCTTGTATCTACTACCTTCATATAACGATTAGCATAATTAGAATAGTAATTATAGAACATGCATGGAAAAATAATCCACGAATCTAAAGTGATCAAGGAAATACCTTAATCTCAGAAGGTTTCCTGAAAGATCTTTTACCATTGATATTATCCACATTATATATCTCTTGGACATATCCAACAGCAGAATCTAATTCATGTCCTGAGCAAACACTGTTTACTTCTAAGCAAGGAATTTCTATCTGAGAATTTCTTGTGTCATTTATCTGTATGAGCAATTTACAGTGCATGTCTGCTTCGAGAGTTTCCAAATGAGCTCCACAATGGAGTATAGCTACTTGTGTGACAGAGCTAGGAAAAAGTATGAGTCCTTCTATGAACTTGACTTGGAAACTTTGTGAAATTTCCCCAACTTTATTGACCTTGACAACACTTAATACATGTAGAGCATCATTTCTCACTGAGACAGCAATAAAAGGAGATCCACTTGCATTATTTCTCACTAAGGCCTCTAGATGAACCGAAACAAGGCTTGGTGTATCTGAAGCAGAATTTGGACTCAACAACTCAGCCTCAAGAGGTATCATAACAGTTTCTATGTAATTATCCTCCGAAGATCTCACCAATTGCAGACAGAAAGCACCAACAGCTTTGCCTTCAAAATGCTCTGAAATATCTAACTCAAAAATGGACTCTGTTTTTTCAGATTCAACCTCCCAATTATTATGAGGCCTGACTGCAATTTGTGGTAGACCACTTTCAGCACTTTGAACATCCAACCATTCTTTAGTACGAAACTCACTTGAATCTTCCACAATGTGAGTCCTGCAAATAGCTTTTGATGAACGGGAAGTATTTCCTGAGGAAATGGATATCCAAGCAGTTAACTCCCCAACATAAAGAGCTTCATGGAAAGGATTAGACAAAGACAAGTTCTTTCTCCACCTTCCACCAGGAGAAACATTGAGATAGCTTAGAGGCTTTATCATATAAGGTGACTCAACAGCAAAGCCTTTAGCCTGAATCAAGAATCCACCAAAAGTAGTCTGTAAAACTAGTTGAGCTGAGCATGGGCCTAACTCTGTTGGTAAAAAGACGAAACAAATCGACGTGACTTCACCTGGAACCAAAATGATTTGACTAGTATTGCATGGATAAAACTGGGAGTTGGTACTGTAAGGAACATAGATACTCAAAACATTATCGATGTCTACATTCTTGATTGTTAAAAAGGAAAGTGAGGGATGATATATATTCTTCTGTCCCCAATCAAGAATAAAGGGTTCTATTTCCACAGGAGGTGTTGACAAGCCACCTAAAAAGCCTGATTCAACTTTAGTCTCTACACTGCCCCCTGATTTTGAACTACGGGTTTCATAGTCAAATAATGTGCTCGTACAAGAAGAAACATCATTCTTGGTTTCGACATACACACTAGATGGAAATTCATGAAAATCATCTGGCTTGTACAAAGTGCATTTAATAACTCTCCCATCTGATAACCAGCTCAGGTTACTTCTCTCCTCTACCAAATTCAATCCAGATGAAAACTCTTTAAACTGAATTTCAGAAGCAACAGATGCTTCAGCTTCTGATTTAGCACCAACTTCATTAAGCAAAAATCCACTCAAGGTCGATGGGAAACAGAATGAGTTCAAATATGGACATATATCTTCAAGACTCTGTAGCTGAACTGAATTAATATGGCTATCATATACCTCTGAATTTCCCCTGTAGAGTTTGCAGGCATCAAGTTCAAGCTTACCTTGCACTTCATTTGGTGAGCAGTGATTGCATGAGACAAAATTGAAGGTAGCAGATAACAGAACTACTAGAAAGAAAAAATCCTTCCGCCTGAAAAACAAATCAAGAAGCCACTTCATGCACGAGCAAAAATACAGTGGTTACATGAAAAAGAGAGCTGTAATCAGAGTATCCAAATGGGTTAGAGTTAAGACTTTAAGACCCATTACCGACACAAGAAAGATTAACTAGGATATCAATTCCAGAGAAACAAATTAACAAAATTGACAACGCTTATTAGCAAATGCTAACCATCTTTGCACTATTATATAAAAAAGCAAGTCCATGACCAAAAAAATCCAAGACTTTCTTAAGGGAAACCTAATGAAAATGTCAAGATGTTCGTACATGGACAGAAATGTTAAGGCACACCTTTCACCAGTCTAGCTTTGACTAGAATCAAGTAACGTCAAATATCAGGAAACCTCCTAAGATTGAGACCACAAGAAGAAACTCAGCAGAACCCCTTTTATTACAGTATGTATCACCAAAAGAACTCGTTTTTAGTTAATTATATTTCTGAACAAAAAACTGCGACTTTCCTATTTAAGCTTGTGCAGAAACAAAAACCCAGATACAATTTCTTTCTTTTTTTTTTTCTTTTCTTCTATATCAAACAGTGAAGCGTTATACATGTTCTGACTACAAGAAAAGGATAGACAGAGAGAAAAAGAAAAGAAAGAAAGAAAGACGGAAGAGGTGTTAAACAGTTTTGTTATTTGACAAAGAAATGAGAGTAAATGATGGAGTTACCGGAGGAAAACCATGGAGAACCGTTGCTGTTTGTGAGCTTTGATCACTAGGGTTTGACAGACCACTTCTCGCAGCTTAAATATATCATTAGATGTGGAAAAATTTTGTTATACCTCTCCAGAATCTGTTGAAATTTTAGGGCTTTCGGCTTTCAGCCCAAAGATATATGCAGATATCAAATGCACCTGATAACGAATGGCCTCCGAGGACGAACGAGAAAAAAGAGAAAGAAAATGACCCTTTCTAGTGTAATGCCCTTTTCGATTACACCATATTTTTGACTATTTTGGTTAATTGTGGTGATTAAGTGGCAAGCTTATGGTGGGATTATATTATATAACGTTGAAGGGAAGCACTATGACTTATTTTGTTTGTTTGTAATAATCAAGACAAACTTCGTCATAATAATGACACTCGTTATTTTTTCTAATTGTTGGTCATAATAAGACTTGAAAGTATGCATCTTTCATATCTCAACTTTCATTAAAATATGTTACACATACTGGGAGTTAAATTAAATAGTCTTTTACTTCTTTAATGTTCATATCAAACTTTAGTTATTTCATCCACTATATAGCATCAAAAACTCTCTATTATTTCTAATATATCTATAACTTGTGATTTGAAAATTAGCATTCAGAACCCTATATTTTTTAAACATTGTCAATTTTCCCAAACTCGTTTAATTGTATTAGGGGATGTAAAATACCATAATTGTCCCTTATTAAATAATGCAGGGTATTGTGTGCAACATTGATAGAAATAAATTTTGGATGGAATAAGAATAATAATATAATTTTACAGCTAATAAGTCAAAAATAACGAAATCCCAGCTGCATAGTTTTGAGGGCATAAAAGGAAGAGGATAAATGAAAATTTATTAAAAAAAAAAAAAAAACCACAACATATAAAGGGAAAAAAAAGGAGCAATTTATTTTGGGGTTTTGGAGATGTACTTTTGAGAATGTCGTGCTAAATATTTAAACGAATTCAACCAAACAAATAATCTAACAATAATGGAGGACCTGTGCAGTTGGCAACAAAAGTTAATTTGCCGTCGGCTAATTCGATGCAAATGCACCAGGTGCTTAGAGGGCGCCGTAGCGCAGACGGATACTGCTCTGAATGACTGGGTAGTCAATTTTTTTCTTTTTTTCTTTGTTTCCTTTTCTTCTTTCGGAATTCGGATGGTTGAAACTTGAATGGCTCGATAGTCAAATTAGGAACCAAGTAGGGACAGTCAGCTGGATAAGCCATAAAGTGTTCAAAACTGAGGGGTATGTGTAATTGTGTATTTATTTAGGGCTTCAAGGTTGTATTTATATACTATTAATCACTTCATTAATATAATATCTAATCTCGTTTTCCAAAGATTTATCAGACTTCCCCTTTTCCAAAGATTTATCAGACTTCCCCTCTAATAAGTAGAATTGGGACTGCTACAGCCTACAGTGCTACTTAATTGACTAATATATTTAGGGATAATTACATATACTATCTTAAGGTACCATATGTTTTACACATTGCCCCATTATATTTAAAAGAGAAAAAAAAAAATTACCTCCTATCATTTCATGATTTTTTGGAATTGTTTCCTCACCTTTTTTCTTTCGATTTTTTTACCTCCTCACCACGAATTTTTCAAAATTGCCTCCTCAGGCCAAATTTCGGCGGAATATTCCGAAAATATGCTTTCTCGTGCATCTCACGTGTTTTCTTAAGGGTAAATCCGTCTTTTTCTATGCGACCAAACCCACTAAACCTACTCGATCCTACCCATACCAAATAAAATCAATTAAAACGTTTTAACTTATTTTTGTCAGAAAAAATAAAAAATATTTAACATAAAAGAAATTGGGGATTAGGATTTATAATACGCATTCTCAAAATCTCTCTCAAAAGAATAGTAGAAATTCTAGCAATTGATACCAAGTTTTTAGGTGTTGTGCTCCGGCCTGTTGGCAATTTCGAGAACTCAAGTGATTGCCATTATCAAACATTGAAAGACAGTGTTGATTTTGGGAGAGATTTTGAGAATGCGTATTATAAACCCAAAAATCCTCAATTTCTTTTACGTTAAATATTTTCAATTTTTTATGACAAAAATAAATTAAAACGTTTTAATGGGTTTTATTTGGTATGGGTAGGGTTTGGAGGATTTAGTGGGTTTGGTTGCATAGAAAAAGACAAATTTACCCTTAAGAAAACACGTGAGATGCACGAGAAAGCAAATTCTCGGAATATTCCACCAGAATTTGGCCTGAGGAGGCAATTTTGAAAAATTCGTGAAGGTGAGAAGATAAAAAATCAAAAAATAAAGGTGATGAGACAATTCCAAAAAATCGTGAAAGGACAGGAGGTTAAAAAAAATTTCCCCATTTAAAATCGTGTCTTTAGCACCTCAACTATGGTCATCTTTTGTACTGACCTCTCTTACACTTCCATAACTAATTTTCGATGGAATATTCCCAGAATATTCCGTTCAGATTTTGCACTTACCCCGTTTAATTTCATTCCTTTGAGCTAATTTCAGTCTTCAGATACAATATTGATTTATCAAATATATCTTCACTTATTTCCCGCATATATTTTCAGTTTTATGAGAGCAGAATATCATTAAGGACAATTTTGTTATTTTATTGAAATTATAGAGATTGTTGGGTAATTATATAAAAAGAAATAAGAAGGACTATTTTGTAAATTTATTATCACTCCTTTTAAATATCCTTAGGACATCAACTTTTTATATAATTGTAAAACAATCCCTACAAAACTGAAATATTAAAAGATGAGGGACTATTTTTAAAATTAAAATATTTGAAACCTTATCGTTGTTTATACTTGGAAGAATTATTTTATAATTTCTACGAGGGAAAATTGCAATTTTGGTCATATATTATATTGTATTGTTGCAAGTTTGGTCCTAGTGTTAAGTTTTGTGACGGAAAAATCACGTGTCCTGCATGAGTACTGTTAGGGTTGGGAATTTTGGTGAAATTAATCACATTCTTCGCACGTGAGTCGAGTAAGTTGAGATGAGTACGATAGATTTTTTGATAAAAACTTACAAATAAATCCACATTACATTGGTGGAAAAAATATGCCAATATATGGCTCTTGAATTCGTAGATTCAATTCGAAATTCTCTGATTTTTCAACATTCAGCCGCAAAGTAGGTTAGGAAAAATATATTTCACTTTAGCACACATTGGATGGTCGAAAACCTCAAGGTTCTGATATTAAACTCAATTTTGATGGTGCTATTGTGGAGGCTGATAGAAGAATTGAGATTGGAATAATTGCTAGAAATGTTGAAGGACTTGTTGTTGGTTGGGAAACTGACCTGAGAGGGGACTGCTGTGATCCATTGATTGCTGAAGCTTTCGCAGCATACTCAGCTATCAAGCTTGCCCGTAACTTCGGTTGGACGTTGGTGATCATTGACGGAGATTGTCTCGAGGTTATTGACAAGATCAATTCGGATGATGAAGATTTTTCTGCTATAGGTAATATTGTTTCTAACATTCGTTCGTTATTTCGCCACTTTAGTCCTATTCGTTTTCTTTAATTCATAGAAAGGCTAATAATGTAGCCCATACCTTAGCTAAAATGCGGCTTCAACCTACGTCGGCTCGTCACACATTTCCATTTATGTTCAGGATTTGGTTGTGTTTTTATTCTCGTTGATTAATGCATTTTGATTTACCTTAAAAAAAAAATAATGGCAAATTACAAGTCCCTTGAGCATTGCCATAATTACATTTTAATCTCTTTAGTTTGATTTATTATATTTTAGCCCCTAAATTGGTTAAATCGTTCCGTTTGTCAACCGTTAGAGAACCTGTTGGAATTTTATTTTTTTTTTGTACGAAAATATCCTCAGGGACTGTAATATAATATTTTAAAATCTAAAGAATCATTTTGTTAAAAAAATTATACTACTAACTATTCCAAATCCTTTCTCTCGCGGTTTGCCAAGGCGGAAGTCGACATCCAACCGCCACCATTAATGGAGAAGAAATAACACCACCCCCATATTCTCAGACAACACAATCAAACAGATAGTTGTTTAGTAGTGGATCTCTCCAATAACACCATCTAACACAGATATTGTCTTAGAATTAAAGTAATGTCGACGACAACGATACCGCTAAAATGCTCGTAAAAAATCATGCCTTATTGAGAAATGAGCAAATTGGCTATGTTGTTTTGTAAATATGTGGTTGTTCTAAAGTCACTAACAGAGCTATACTCAATGTTTTGTAAACTTGTGGTTGTCCTAAAGTCACTGATAGAGCTATACTCAAATTAGTACCAGATCGAGGCACTAGGCTAGTTTTTTTAAATTATATATTTTTGCCCTTCTTAAAATGACAAATTTATTGTTTGCCTATTAAATTAATTTTCCAGCTTTATGCCTTTATCCAGCCAACAATTATAAAGAAGAAAAAAAAGTGATAGCAAGTTAGCAACGTAGCTCGGTGATATTTATATTCTCGCCGGAAATCTTTTCTATCAACAACTTTGTCGATCATCAGCAGCATCAGATTTGTGTTAGAAATAAAGATAAACATGATTTGGGAGGAAATTATCACTGTATTGATATTTCTGTGTATACAATATGTATAAGGAACAAGAATATAAACTGTACAACATTTAGCTATATAAGGAAAGTCAAACCCGTATCAATTAGGATTATTGAGTATCCCTAACTAATGGAACTTTCCTAACTAACAATTTGAACATGCTAATGTCACTCAATAGTCACTCATTGCTCTCAAAGTGGTTCCGGAGAATTTGGATCCATCATCTTACTTTAATCCTTTAAGTATATTTTTTTTAACAAAATGATCCCTTAGTTTGTGAAATATGATATTATAGCCCCGGAGTGTATTTTCATACCAAAAAAGTCGTCCCAACAGGAAACCCTAACGGTTTGACCAATTTCTGAATTTAGGGACTAAATATAATAAATCAAACTAGAAAGATTGAAATGTAACTATGACAAACCTCAAGGGTTCTACTTTAATTTTCCCTTAAATCAATAATTACCACTCACACAAGGGTTATTTTATTTATCATTTTTGCCTAAAGTAGTTCCTTTGGAAAATTTAATTACAGGAAGCTTTGACAAATGCGGAAATGCGGTGACTACTCTATGTATTTTGCTTTCTTTTATAGCGAGATGCTTTATGTTCCTTTGAACTCTTCAGTGAGTGATTGGTTTTGTCACTCTTCTGATGTACTTTTCGAATTTTCTCATTTGAGTTTTATATAGGAGGGGGTCCTCTCTAATCCTACGGTCTCGTCGACTGGTTCCATTTAAAAAGAAAACAAAACCGAAATGCGAAATGACAAAGTTATATTGATTTGTGATTTGTTTGATTTTCTGTTTTGTAGCTGGGCCAACAATCCAAACTGTAACTGCCCAGGCCCGTGAGCCCATGAAATGCATGGGTTTCACTTTCACCCAATGTTTGTACTTAATTTGCTATAGAAGAATTTATGGTATATTTACCATATTCCGCCTCATTTAAGCTCTTTAAAGAAATTAAAGAAACATATATACTGTATTTCTAGCAAGCATGCGCTTGAGCGAAACAATTAGCATCACGTACGTCCAACCAACATAAAAGAACTAAAAACAAAATTATGAAGCTGGACTAGCATACTGATCGTACAGCTACAATTATTTTTTTAATGTACAAATAGATAGTAATAATATATATTCAGCATATATGAGCTGCAATAATTAAAGTTGGAGGCCTGGTAATTAGAAAAATAATGGGTAGAATATTAATTTCAGTCATGAGCGGAGTGGCCGATGCCGGGGCTGTTGCCCGGCGTTGTGGGACGAAAATCGTCCTCCACGTATTCAACTCGACTACTCGGTTGCATTTCAGCTGAGCCAGAGCCGACATGTTTTCCAGGTATTAATTTTCTGACACATTTCTTGGATTTCAAATGCCTGCTGCAGTACTCAGCACAAATACTCATCTCTTGATGAAACACTATCAAGAGAAGAACAACGACACTACAAATGGTCAAAGACTTGAAAGCCATAATTGACTGGCCGGCCGGCGCAGGTGTGATCGATGATGAAAATTATGATCAGAGTTACGTTCGAGAATAAGACAATTAATTTGGATATATATTATTGTAAATTAACGATATTAAAGTGCATATATATATAATATAGTTTTGAAGTTAATCTGCAGGTACAAGATTCTGCAATGTGATGAAGGTCCCAAGTAGTGGGAATTTAGACGATTCTGCAATGAAAAGTATGGACATTAATGGATGGCTTCTTTAATTTGGCTGAAACACATTTGATTGAATTTTGAATATATAATGTTTGGAATTTGGATACTGTGATTCTATATAGATTGTTTGGTTGACAGGTAAAGAAGGTCCGATCGAAGCTGCAGGGTAATAGAATCCATATATCGTTTCTGTCGTCGTCTGTCCCGATATATATGCTTCACTGCTTCAGCTTCAATTCGCCTACAGACAAAGAGAATCTGATTTTGATTTTAGGAGGCCGGCTAGCTTATGATCGATGCATCGCCGTTTCCATTGCTAGATATATCTTAACTTATATAATTTACAAACAATTACATGGATTCCTTGAACTATGGCCGTTTTTCAAACTCATCCCCGAGGTTTGACATAATTATAGATACACCATGCTGACTCTTATTCAACGTTAAGTTTGGACGGAAAGTATAAAATTATATTTTTACCCTGATAGAAGTTTTATTAAAATAATTTGAAAATTGACCAATTATGTATTGACTAAGTTGTCCTTTTAGTTATAGGGGCCTAAATGTAATATAATTGGGTGTTTGGAAAAAAAGATGAGAGCTCAAAAATACCCCTCCTTTTCAACGCTAAAACACTCCCTTCCTTATATTGTTATATTAAAATATTGTTATTAAAATGTACAAATTATTATTTTAGGAGAATTGTGAAATAAGGGTCAAAACGTGAGAAGATAATTATTAAGTGGACCTTTTTGTAATTTGAAAAGATAGAAAAGGCGTGAAAATCAAGGGCTATGGTTTAAGGAATAAGTAAAAAAGCCAATTTGATTAATTTTATACTTAGATTTTTTCTTCGAAAAAAAACTCAATTTAAAATACTTTTTCATTTTTCACACTATATATTAGGCTAATATTACCATTAACCCCAAAGGGTATTATAGTTAATCAACCAAAAATGCAAACATTCCAAGACGGTTTTTTTTTCTTTCAAAAACATCCCTATATTTCACCTAAATATTACATCTAGATCCATAAGGTTACTATTGTCATTCAAACTATAATGAACAGTAAAGAAAGGGGTATTTTCGGATTTTCAAGATTTTTTTTGATGACATCATCATTTTCTTTAACGTTGACTTGATAGTGGCCTAAGTTGTAAACATACTTAACGAAATAGTGGTGTATTGGTAATTATGCCAAACTTTGAGGATGAGTTTGAAAAACGGTCATAGTTCAGGGGTCTATGTAATTGGCCTATAATTTATGCATAGATACTACCTTTACATAGAAATTAACCAACCTCGATGTCACTTAATAATCAATGGAGATCAAATTTGAGCTTAATTGGTTTGGTTCGATTGTGCTAAACTCAAACTTTCAATTAGCTTGAGCGGCTAGCTTCAAGTTCAATTGAATTTGAATTCGATCGAGCTAGCTTTAAATTTTTTAAATCAATTAAAAAAACAGAGAAAAATCAACTAGTAATTAATACTGCCGGCCACTTGGTGTCGCTAGCTAGTTGCATGTTCCTCCCACTGAATCATCATAAGATACTGATAATTTTTCATTAATTTGGACCATCCTTTTAATTTTTTAATTGTGCCTTTCAGGTCTGTGCTGTTTTACAACCTCAGATTGTCATTGGATTGTATCCACCTCTAAAGGACGATTCTTCTGCACTTAACGGCAAATATTAATTTCAGTACTAAAAAGGCTAAGGTATTATGAGATATTTAAATGTTTAATGATACATTTTTCTAAAAAAGTTTGAGCTTTTAGATGAGTCATTCAATATGGTATCAAAAGTCAGGCTAAAGAGGTCCTATATTTAATCCCTCACAGTCACCGTCACCCATTATTTTCATGTGCCAGGCCATTATTCTCACCGTCACCGTCACCCATTATTTTCATGTGCTAGGCCATTATTCTCACCGTCACTGCCTGCACGTGAGGGGACATATTAAGAGATATTTAAATGTTTAATGATACATTTCTCTAGCAGTTCGAGCTTTTAGATGAGATGGTCATTCAACATAAGAGGCTAGATATCCATAGCTTGCTTAAACAGAGCTAATTAAACACTATTTGGCTCTCAAAAGTTTATAACAAACTCAGTGAGGACGTCTGAAATAATAAAAGTGAGTTGTTTCCCTAAATGTATAAACAAATTTACATTTATATGTATCTTTATAATTTAAAACTTAAATTTTTGTTTCTTAAAGCCATAACTATTTATTGGGATAATGATTTTTTTCCATCTGAACTATAGCGATTTTTGTACTTTACCATCTAAACTTTTTTTTCTCACAGTTTGCCTCCTGAACTACATAAATTTTTGCAATTTGACATCTCTAACGAAAATATACCACCGGAAAATTGCATCATGTCATATAAGAAACATAGGTTCACGTTAGATTGCTCTCCTCAATATATCGAAAATAAACCCTCAATTAATTTTAGAAAACTTGGAGTTTTTATCACCCAATTGAATATTTAAAAATAATCTATCAAATTCACCGTTATTTCAATTGGGTGATAAAAACTCCAAGTTTTCTGAAATTGATTGACGGTTTATTTTTGAGATATTAAGGGGAGTATTACAACATCGACCTATGTATCTCATATGACACGATGCAATTTTCCGGTGGAATATTTCCATCGGAGATGGCAAATTGAAAAAAACTATTTAGTTTAGAAGGCAAACTGTAAGAAAAAAAAGTTTAGATAGTAAAGTGCAAAAATCGCTATAATTCAGATGGCTTTTTCCCTTATTTATTTTTATCAACTTAAGAATTGAATCTCGATCGCCTTCCCAGAAATAAACTTTGCTTTCCATCCATTTTATTTTTTTTATGTCAAAATTTAATCCAATTTATGGATGGTCAATTCAAGTGGATCGGTGGGTTTGGGTTGGATTAAAGTAAGGGTGAATATAACATGAAAAATCTCAAGCAGATGCTCAACCCAAAATCCTCAACATAACCTTATACGATTGGGTTCCAGTTGACCTATTAACTAATTCAAGTCACCAAACAATCTACCTCATTCGAAACCCTAATCTAAAAAGTATCTAAGCGACGGCGAGGAGAATCAGTCGGAAACAATTTCCGGATGTCTCTGGGGCTGCCGTTGGCATGGAGGCAACGGTACATTGTGTCGATACTACTGGAGAGAAGAATCTGTACATTATCTCCGTGAAGGGTAACAGGCTGCCGTCGGCCTATTTGGGGATATGGTGATGGCGACTATGAAGAAAGGGAAGCCTGAGTTGAGGAAGAAGGTGATGCCCGCCGTCAGTTGTGAGGCAGCGAAAGGGTGGAGTTTACATGTATTCCAAAGATAATACCGGTGTTATTGTGAATCCAAAGGGGAAAATGAAAGGCTCTGCAATTACCGGTCCAATTGGGAAGGAATGCGCTGATCTATGGCCAACAATAGCTAGTGCAGCTAACGCCATTGTTTGAAGCTTTGCATCCAACACGTCTTTTTGACCTGCAACTTTTAGTAAACATTGAGGATCATGGAAAATATTACATTCATCAATTATTTCTGATCAGTTATGTTTCAAATTTACTTTTTGAAGGTTACTAGATCTAAATTGTGCCAGTGAAATTATAGTTGATTGTGCTGGAATCACAAGTTTGTCGAAAAAAAGAAAAAAAAAATCACCCAACAATCCAACCCAACCCAACCTAATGGCAGAGATTGAGTACTTTTTATTATTGCATCTGTCTAAACTCTAAAATAAGCTAATAGCCCCTTTGGGCGCGCCTTTTTCAGCTTTTAGGTACCTTTTACATCCTAAAGTACAAATCATACCACAACTACATAATTGAAATAGAGTAATTTTTCTTAAATCCTGGAGTTCTAAAAATCAAAATTTGAAAAACTGATAAGCATCTATTTAATAAGAAACAGAAATCGAAAGCTGGCCTAATCCTAATACGGAATGGAAAGAGGAGCGTGTATTATATCTGAAAACTACATTGACCAGCTTAACAACAAATGTGCAGCCATAATCATGAATGATAGTGTTGTAATTGCCCTATGCTGTTGGTTGAAGACATGAGATGAAACTAATTATAGCATGACAAAACAGGAAAACAAAAGACAAAGGGCAAAGTTTACCTGTCGGAGAACTGACGAGTCATTCCTTGACAAAGAAACCTTTTCCTTCGTATAAAGACAGAAAAGTTCATCTCAACATTAGATTATAACACCACCACAAAGCATCACCCAAAGCCCAAGATTTTACCAATAAAGACAAGTAGTACTAATGGCCATATAAATCAATCCATCATAACAGAGCAAAGCATAAATTACAGCAACAAAAGCGTCGAGTCTGCTAAATCATTGTCCATGTTAGCGCAACCATATGACATAAATACATAATAATAATCTATAAAAAAGAAAAAACATGAATTGTCACTTCTTGAGGCTACCGCGGACTCCAGGCTTAGGCTTGGAGGATTCAGCAACAGAAGTAGTCGCACTCGCATGAAGATTGTTGAGCTTGGACTCATCAAAGGGGATCTTGGGATGGCGAGCGTCGTGGTGGATCTGCATGGTTTTCAAATCAGGACCTGTCGTCTTGCACAGCGGACACTCCAGCTTCGCGTGACCGCCTTTCTCCTTCCCGGTTCGATCCGCCACGCCCGCCTTTCCTCCGCCGCGGTTCGTGGTGGCCGCGTCTATTTTGGCCGCAAGCTCCTTAGCGGTATGCTTCTTCGGCTTGGCTTTTCCAGTCATGGCGATTCCTATTATCCGATTCGATTCGATCCGATCCCCCAACTCTTCCCTTTTCTTTTTCCCCAAACCCAACTGCAACAGCTAGGGGGTTTAGACTTCAGAGAGAGGAAAACAGACACAGACCTAGATATTACGTAATCTCGTTGAATAGACGAGGCTGCAGGGGCATTTGTGTATATATACGTTTAATATTTATATTCTCTAATTTTTGCTATTAAATGGGCTGGCTCAGTGGGCCTTTATTAATTTTTGGGCACAGCCCAATGATTTTAGGTTATACCACCCGCGCCGCTGCACCGCCTCTAGCGCCGCGCCGTCCGAGTTCCGACACCACCCACCACTCCATCAGCCCCTCGCCGCCCACAACCCACACCGCTGCACCGCCTCTAGCGCTGTCCTTACACAGCCGAAGCTCCGCCCCGCCGCCTCCAGCGCCGCCGTGCACAGCCGAAGCTCCACCAAACAAGAAGCACTTGCTGTAAGTTCTAATATTTCTTTAATCTAATACTTTTACTCTTTAATGTTTGTGTGTCCTCGAGTTTTTCAATTGAGTTCTTTGAAAAACTATATTAAATATCACGCACTTATTGAGATTTTGATATAATTGTGTGTATCCGTTTGTGACAGGCAACCATATAAAATAAGTTAGGTACTCATTATTATATTCATAATCATATGTATCATCTTGTAGACGATTGATTTGCTTCTAGCTATTCCGACATGGCACAAGAAATATGAGAATTTTGATAGTATCATGCTCCTCAGCAACTTTTGATTTAGAGTTATGTAAAATCTGTACCAAATATGACTGTCGATTTAAATGACTTATTATCTTAATTATAGGATTCTGAGATTTTCTTCTGTAAGAAGATTGTGTGAGGTAAATGACTGCAAAGACTTGACAGTTTGTCTTTCATTGCCTTGTTTTGTCATAATTTGGAATGAATGTGTTGCTTTTTTTGAAATATTCTTGTGGAAATATTTTATTTATTTTTGAAATTTTGCATTTTTGGGCTCAAGCTCGAGCAAAAACTGACGTATACAAGCTGCTCGATCAAGCTCAAGCCGAGCTCAAGCCTGTTATTTTAGGCCAAGATCGTCTCGTCTGCACCCCTATGTCATATATAACCTTACCAAGAAAAGAAAAACACCCATATATATTGATTAAATGCATTTCTGCATTACTCCCTGATCTGCTAGGCGAATTAAACTTTGATGATTGTTGTTTTGGACACTTGTAAGGTACGATTATGTTTGGTAATGAAAGCTTATAGGCTTCACTAAAGAATTTATGATGTTGATTTCGTGTATACAGGGGGGTGTTCGCCAAAAGATCTGCTTTTGCAGAAGTTAAGAGTTGTTCAAAGTTTGGAGTTATTGGAGAATTTAGCACAAAAACACCTCTAAAGAATAGAAAAAGGTACATAAAGACTGGAAAAGGGACACCAAAAGGTGCTTTTAACTTATTTTATGCTGCGGCAATAATAAAAAGCACTGAATTTCTTTTTTTTTTGCCCCCTAACCATTTCACCCAGGATGACAATTTTTTCATGGCGCTCAGCAACACCACCTTCTCTCTTTCTCTGATCTCTACTCCTATAATTTTGTTATCATCATGAAATCAGCTACCAATTTGCCTCAATTTTCAGAGCTCATTTTTGCCACCCAAAGATATTACTCTACCTCTCAATCTGCTCTGCAAACACTAACTGTCCAAAATCCAATATCCAACCCAATTTACAATTTTCTCCCGGAAACACGGAATCCAAACAATGTTGTTACCCTCGTTTGCTCATCCCTCAAGCAAAAAGATGACGTCTTTTGGGATTATCTACGAGAGCAAGGCTTGTTCAGTCATTTCACCACCCATGACTTCTCCAGAATCCTATTGAGATGCCAGTCTGATTCTTCCGCAGCTCTTACATTCTTCAATTGGGTCAGAAATCACTTGGCTCTCCAACTTAATGTACATAATTACTGTATTATGATTCACATATTGGTCTGGTCTAAGAACTTTAAGCAAGCTATGAGATTCCTGTTAGAATTGGTGCAGCTGAAGAGACATGGAAATATTTCCGAAAGATTGGATTTGTATGAAAACCTCCTTTCGTGTACAAATGACTGTAATTGGGACCCTGTTGTGTTTGACATGGTCAACAAGGCTTATCTCAGAAATGGTATGGTTAAAGAAAGTTTTCGAGCTTTTAGGAAAATGGTTAAGCTAGGGTTTGTTCCGAGCATCATTGCTACTAATAGTCTTCTGAATGCGCTTTCGAAGATGGGTTATGTTGGAAAATGTTGGGAAATATATGAAGAGATGAAGAGGATTGAGTTACATCCGAACGAATGCACATTTAACATATTGACTCACATGTTGTGCAAGGAGGGTGATGTGGATAAGGTGAACGAATTCTTGGAGAGAATGGAGGAAGAAGGATTTGATCCGGATACCGTGACTTATAATATGCTTATTGATAGGTACTGCAAGAATCAGAGGTTGAAGGATGGAATTTATTTGTACAATATCATGTGTAAGAGAGGTGTGGTTCCTGATTTGATCACTTACACATCCTTGATGAACGGTCTTTGTAAGGGCGGTAGTGTGAGAGAAGCTCATCGGTTATTCCATCTGATGGTTCATAGAGGATTGAAGCCTGATCCTGTTTCCTACAATACTCTCATATATGGATATTGCAAAGAGGGGATGATGCAGGAGGCAAGATTCTTATTGTTTGATATGATTGGAAGTGGGATTTGCCCCGATAATTTTACTTGTTGGATGCTTATTAAAGGATATGAAAATCGGGATAGGATGATATCTGCCCTGAATCTGGTGTCAGAGCTCACACGTTTTGGAGTTATGATTTCTCAGGATATATATTGCTATTTGATAATTGCTTTATGCAAGGAGAATAGGCCATTTGCAGCAAAGTCTCTTTTGGAACAGATGTCCCGAAACAATTATCTGCCGAGTGAAGAAATATATAGTGAGTTGATTGATTCTTTTTGTAGAGGCAAATTTGTGGAGGCAGCTTTGGAATTGAAAGTGGAGTTGGAAGCAAAGGATATGAAGCCTAATTTGAATGCATACAGAGCTATTATTGGAGGTATGTGTGGATTAGGAAGAAGCACGGATGCTTTGCTGTTGATGCAAGAGATGGTTGAATCTGGTCAAGTCCCAGATATTGGAATTTGCAGAGCTTTGGTGAATCGGCTGTGTGAAGAGAAAAATATCTTTGAAGCAGAATCACTGTTGTCTTATTATGCAAAGGAATTCCAAATCTTTGATGTAGAATGCTATAACACACTTGTTAGGATATTCTCTGAGGAAGGTGATCCCTCTCAGTTGATCGAATTCCAAAATAGGATGTCAAAATTAGGGTTTGCACCAAATAGCCTTACATGCAAATATGTAATTGATGGGATGCGAAAAGCAATGGAAGTGCCAAGACATGGGCTACTGGTGGAATGATGTTGTTGTATGTATCTCTTCTTGTCCTCCCTTTCCGTTCGTCAATTCTCAACTGCAATTTTCTTTTTAAACTACGCGAGAATGAAATATCTATCTAAATAGATCAGTAATTGTAAAGTAAATAGAAATTGTAAATAGACACAACCGCAACTGTGTATAAATCAATGTCTGTTGATTATTATCTCAATTGTTGTCATTCCACTTTCTATGATTGAGAGAGTGTATCATTCTGCTTGATGTGGACTTGAATTTGCTGCATCTCAATATTCTAGGGGTTGATTAGGATCATAGGATGGGATGTTTGCTCTTAATTGCCTGCTTCTTGATTATGATATTCAAAATTCTAAAGAATTAAGATTAGACAATGACTAGCAATAACATTAAAGCTTGCATTTTTTGTTTGGGTATCTATGGTAAAATAGAAGAGTCTGCATCTCTTGAGGTAGTGGCCACCCTAGTGGGGAGTTGTTATAGACTTAATTAATTTTTTATAAAAAAAAAAAGGAAATGAAAATCTTGTATTGCAGATCTTTTTGCCATTTTGCCCTTCTATATTTATGTATACAATTGTTTATTGATAATCGGAGAGCCAGTCTTTTCTCTTTGAATCTCTTCATCCACGAGTAATTAAACAATCTGTAACTGTGATTGTCGTTATCATAGACAAATTACGGAGTATGTATGATCTATACGTACTCAATTTGCAATACTGAATATATATTTCGAGTTCCGAGGTGTAGAAGTTGACAGACACGTCGAGGAGGTCGCGCAGTTTTCATACTGACCGACTGACGCGCTAAAATATGATGTTTTAGATAAGAGTGAGGTTGACCTTTTGGTGTATAGTATTTAATATTCATTTTGTACATAATTGGTAGCCATGCATGTTTAATGTCAAGTGAAATTATTGATTATATATATTATAAAAAAATGGAATTAGAAGAGTCAATAAATTAAAAAGAAGATAAATGTATATGGTATGCTTTTGGTGTTTTCCTTTTCAATTCTGCCTAAAACTAATAGAAATTGTATAAAAAAATACATAAAGATAGTATAAACCTTAATTAATAAGCTTGAACCCAGGAGTAGAAAAAGCTCATGAAGAAGAAAAACAGGCTGAGCATACAGATTAAGAATAGATAATATAATCGCTAATACGATTACAGCCATCAGAAATGTAGAGAGATTGAGCACACAAATTTACAGCAAGCTACCAGCCAATCTGTCAAATCGTTGTGCAATAAGATGATGATCACTGCTTTCATACACCTGAATAAGTGACTGAATTGTTCTGAATATAACATCCTTTTTTTGGTCCATAGACACCATATGTTTCACCTCATCACGTGAATTACTTGTATCCCCAAGAGACGAGCACAAATCTTTAATCCAGGCCTCGAGAAATGATGCTTTCTAAAAGAAAAGGGAGAAAAGAATTTTATTATACTCAGACAAATTGGTTACCAATTTCCAAGTAAACAAGAGATACATTTGACATAAAAATCAAATTATGTGCATAAGCAAACTATTCATCAAAGATGCATTACATCTTAATTATCTATTTATCTTACTTTGACAAGAAAATCCTGTGTCGTTCTGTGGTCAGATCTTGCAGCAAGACCGAGAAGATGCAGCATAGTCGATGTCAGCTGTAACAAACAAACATCACTAGAACAAATTAAACCCCATAAAAGTTATTTACAATGGAATAAATAACCAAAAGTTGCTATTTTAACAAAATTTCTTGAGATAAATATACATCAATAGCATATATGGAATATGAGAACCACCAGACCAAAAAATACAACCAATATTACTACAAGATAAATTTTTGAGTGTCTTTGTAGAAAACATTCAAGAAATATTTGAATAAAGATACCACATTATTATCCTAAACATAGTTCTTCTTCAACCACCACCCAAACAAACACAATTTGAATGTCAAACTCAGTTCCCGCCTTATATTGCATGATGATATATGTTTTTCATGTTTCAAGTTCAGTTTTGAAGAAAATGGAAAGAATAGATTGACCTTAGATTTGACGAAACTGTGAAAGCTACTTAAGTACAACAGCAGGATCAAATTCACATGTGACCAAAATATTTAGCTACTCAAGGTTTACCAGACAGGTGAAACAAAATACTGATGACTAATGTTCCAAAGAAATAGAGCATATAAATTCAAAAAGTCATTCGAAATTAGTATGCTTTAATTTTTAGAGCAATTAAAATTTTACTGAGCAATAAGACTAGTTCATGAAAATTCCTGATACTGACCTGCTTCTCTAATGCAATCCAATATTTGAAGTTAGAAGGATCTGAAATTCGGTCAGATTTGAAGTTCTCAACTACATGTTCCACACTTTTAATGACATCATAATATGATTTTCCATAATCTGCATCATCAAGATACCAATAAGAAGAAATATATACAACAAAATCACAATCAACACTAGGACCAGAATTCCACCTAAGTACACAGATAATCTCATGATACTAGAATACCTTTTGCTAATCATTTACCTAGTTGTTTAAGCAAGGCAAACACATAAATTCTAAAAAATCAATCTCAAGTTACGAGAAGAGAACTCGATATTTCATGGATTAAAAGGAATGCTAATGCCAGTCTTTGGGGAATATCCATGAGTCGAGCCAAAAAATGATCTCAAGTAGTTCCATAGCAGTAGATTATGACTGTACTGAGCCTTACTCAGCTGGAAGCAACGGAAAAATCCTGAATCAGATAGCTTAATGCTTTGTTTGGTTTAGTATTTGATCAGGAAAGGAAAATTACTGGATTTATAAGATTTCGCTACTAACCAAACAACCAAAATTATTTTGCTGGCATTTTCTTTCCTTCCGTCACCAAATTCCTAAGTCATACCAAACAACCAAAATTATAATCCTCGAACATCTTTTGCTTCCCTCACCAACTCCTTGTACCAAATATACTTTTAGGGCTAGTCATTGCTAGCTCTAATATTCCCAAGTGCCATTTGTTTCTTGGTCAGTTCTTATTGGAAGTTTCAATATACTCGGGCTACCAAACTGCCATAACAAATGACCAAAACTTATACATGTTAGCATTATTCGTCGTGTAGTGATTGATTGAAATAACTGAGATCTCAAACACACTGTTTTTTGCTAAGACTACCCGATATAAGTTATTACCAACAAAACCTTCTGGAAACCCTTATAGGTAACCTTCACTTCTCTTACCTGTGGCAGCTTCACTTCCTATGTCAGGGCCTAGCTAATACCTCAACTTCGCTGAGCATATAATGCTGTTAAGGCATATTTTCTAGAATTGATCCAAGAAATTGGAACCAAATAAGCAACTTATAACTTTTTGTTTTTGTTTCCATTGGATGTTGGCTTCAGAATTTGCGGTAAGGTTCTCTAGAAGCGATGATTTCTGGTCTTCACCACAGCAAAATAAACATAACAAGGAAACACATGAAAAATAAAGACACTGATGCAGCTGGAAAGAACGGAGAAACCGTTACTGAAGGAAACTCATGCTAATTAAAAAAGAGCTACTACGAACTTCACCATATATAGTTTCTGGAACAGCTAAAGCAGCAGCAGCTTGAATCCTGATCTTAAAATTTGAAGAATCCCGAAGTAGCAACAGAAGGATACTAAAAACAGAGGAAGCCCTGCAAAACATGAAGCGTTATAATCTCAAGTTATGTCAATACTTCACAAAGATCAATGCAGGAAAACCATTCACGTTAAGATATCAAAGGAATAGATGTTTGCCTTCTAAATTATAACAAGAAGCATATGCTAGAACAATTTACTAACCAATGAACTTATGCTAAATAGTAATTCCTAGGATGCTACTAGTTTTCAACCACCAAGCGTACGAAACATGATGAGAGTCAGACCAGAGTTCTATCCTCCTTCTAACTAGAATTTGTAGAGATACAACAACAATCAACTGCCAACATACACAACAGTTTTAACTGCTTTTCCCAGCAAGCATATGAAAGGCACAACATACAAAAGCGTCATGCAGAGGTTTTAGAAAATATAAAGGACCCCCATGGAAGTGGAGAGCATTAGTGAATTTCCCCAGGTCTCATGGATATTTTGCTTAGTTCAGTTACATTGATAGACAAAAGAAAGTGAATATAGCCTGTACCATTTTATATTTCGTATCACCAATGTATGCAAAGCTAAACATTGTTTAGATGCAGATTGACACAAAATCAAATCAAATCTCTGTTTGTTTCATTATGGCAAAATGTTAGTTCAGTTCATATCTCTCTACACTTCCTTAATCCAGACAAAGTAGTTGAGATTCATCTAATATTGAACATACCGTCTTACTAGGAGAACTCACTTAAAAGTTTCACTAAATTCTTGATTGGAAACATAAAAAAGGTAATACTAACTTCTTGCATTTTTCTATGCTATTGAGTATTTACTTGTTCAATATTATTCTAAAAATTTGTGAAACCTAACTCCTGGTAAACTTGGGTCAAAGTTCATCTCCACCGAAGCTGATTTCTTTTCCAGAATCACTAACCTTATATATGTCGAGGAATCTGTAAAACCTAAGATCACAAATTCCATGCCAATGGTAGCCATTAATATACAGGCAGACCGCATGTTCATTTCTGGGTTGTGGGAGCACATGGAGTTAAGCAAGTCTGAGATACCCAACTACGTACTCAAGAACCAAGCCGAATCTCACAGCTTAAACTATGCCAAATATATGGGGTTCCAAGAGGTTAATAGTGCCTACATAAAGCATAATTTGCATACCATTCCAAATCTTTAAATCAACCAGCTTGAGTTTCAAGTTCTGGCAATTTTTCCATCGGAAGTGCACAAAACTTGGATGAAAGTAGAGCTTCTAAATTTTATTGATTTCTTCTTTGAGAAATTTCAACCTTGGTTACAGAAGGCCCGAGGCCCTAGATAAAGACTAATATGGACATACTTGACATGCAACAAACGTGTTGGACTTCTTTATTTGTCGAACAAAAGCGCAGTGTAATGCATAGCATATAAAGAAGTGTTTTTCATTCTTTTCCAAATAAAAGAAAATACAATAGACAAAGGTAGAATCCTCACCAATCCATTTCTTGTAGTCTCAAAGTTTTATTGATAAATAAGTTGCTCAATGCATGACATACGTTCCACTGGACCTGTTAGCAATGTTCATTTTCAAGAAATTAATTCAATTGATATTGCTTTTAAGAATAAATATAACAATATCATTTTCTATCTTTTCCCTGAACCTTAACGTTTCCCGTGGTCACACAAGAAAGAAATGCCTGCACCATCTGTTCAAGCCAATCGTAGCTCCCTGAACATGATGAAGGGAATGAGTCTGTCATTTGCTTCACATCAGTCTTTGATACTTCTGCACCACTTTCTTTAATTTCGAAATGCTTAGAATCCAATTGGTAATCACAAACAAGAGGTTGACTTGTAAACTGAATAGACCGCGAAAGATTTCCAAGAGCTCTAACAGCATTGGCTTTAACCTATACCACATATAATTAAAAACTTATAAAATAGAGCACGAGATGCACCAAGATGAACTTGTAAGACCGATCCAGAACACACTTCAAGATATATAAATCAGGTCGATTTTGCAAAAACGAGAAATTAAAAGCATAAAGAACAATAATAATTTGCATACATGCAACTTTTACATGGGCAAAGTTTTTTCTTTTATTTCCTTTTAGACTAGTTCTTTCTCTTTTATGTAGACAGACCGTGCAGCTCCTCATAGTCCAACTCAATAAGATTTTAATTCAATTTTCTCATGGTATGAGAGCCTGATAGGTAAGAGCGAAAACAATATCAGGTGTTTTTATTCTTGTATCTTGTATTATCTTCACCCTATTTTCTCTCGATATATTTATAGAGATAGGACTTTATTCAACTAGTCTCAAGACCTCAAGTTGTATTGCCTTCTGCACAGAGACTTCACTCCTAATTTCTAGAGACTGAGTGGATCCTGAAATCCCTAGAATTATTTTTCTTGTAGAGGAAAGGTTCCTTATCTGGTTTCCTTTTAGGTAGGTTTTTCTCTCCATATGTAGAGATTGTTTGGATCATTGTGATCATCGTCGAGCAGCAATAAATTTTAGGAGATCAAACTACGAGAGAGAGAGAGAGAGAGAGAGAGAGAGAGAGAGATTTCTGAAATAAAATTGAGCTTTAGAGTTTAGACAAGTAACATACCACATGAAGAAAAACAGAAATAAGGTTTTTGAAGAAAAATAATTTTGAAAAGGAGAACATGGAATAGTCTTGAAAAGAGCATAATACAGAACACATTCTGTTCCGGACACCTAAAGCAAGAGCAAAGTAAACCCAATTAAAAAGTAGCTCGAGGCCATGTCTTTCATAAAATGCGACAAAATTGACCTTGACTTCATAACAATACAGCGGTTTTCAGGTCTACCTTGTCATTATCTCTTGCCAGCCGCAAGGCAATGTCAACTAGCAATGATATTAACTCAGAGCTTTTCCTAGATTCTGTCAACATCAAAAGGTGAGATTGGAGTCTTGAGAATAGAAACCAACACACAGATAAGTAATTATAAGGTTTCAACACTAGCCCACCGTCAGAACCTCTGCCAGCATGAGGTGCATCCATGCAATGGCTAAGAGAATCACATATGTTTGCTAAGGCCCATGAAGCTGTAATTCGAACCTGAAAGTTGACAACGAAATTATTTGAATAAGATTAAGAACATGCTAATCAGAATTGAGAATTCTTTTCAAAAGAAAAGCGCATACTTCAATCCCAATTTGAATATTCTCATGCTGAATAGGCATAGAGCTTGGAGTAACAGATAAAAAGGTAAATACTTAGTATCTTACTCTTTCTCCTTTAGAAGTATTGGTTAAAAGTTGCTACTCTAACGTCATTGTGTTAAATATACGAAATGAAACATTGTTTGTGAATAACCAGAAAAAAAAAAAAAAAAAGAGAATCAAGTTTTGTGAATAATGGGAACATATAGCAATCTTAAGCAAAAGAATCAGGATGTCATATAAGAGCCCGTTTACATTACTTAACTAGGTTAGACATATAATTTTGTTGGTGTGTCACTTAACTTCTAGATGGAGGCACAACACCACAGATACATTCAGTCAGTAATATTTGCTAGAGGTTGACCAAAACCAAAACTTGAAGTTTACACTATATCAAAATAGAGGGCACCAGTCCACAATATTGCTTAAACTTGTTGTGTAAAAATTGTTGATTGGTGTTTTAAAAAACTGGTGTCTATATTTATCTAGAAATTAGATTGCATAGATGATAGAAACATTTTGTTTGTTGAGTCAGGTTGGTTTTGATAAAATAACAATAAAATATAAATTAACTGATATCTACTATTCCTTTAGAGAAAATAACCATCACTGGAAACATATGAACGATGGTGCATAGAATTCTATAGTATAATCATTCTGCATGCAGCATGACTTCCATGCTCAAGCAGAAACAAATGAGGGGAAACGAAGACAGAGAGTAAAGCACTCACAGAGACTAGTGAATCAAGGGCATTATGCTCAGCAGCATGGATAAACTTCTCCAGGACCTCTGTGCTGCTACCAACGAATAAAAATTGAGGATTTCATCCATTACCATCTACCATAACAGACATGATCTAGTAGCATTATTTACCTATAATATATTTTTGGGAAACATGCAATAACACCAATGGCTCGACAAGCAGCTGATCTGACTGAAGGAACCTCATCATTAAGAGCAGTATCAATCTACAAGAACCCACAGAACATAACTTATAAAAAATATATATATACACAGACAGAGTATACCACCACTCCAATAACCCAACACACACACACACACAGGGAGGGAAGAGAGGGGGGGCGGGGGTTTTGGGGGGGGATGGGGGGATTAAAGTATGATGTTTTAGATAAGAGTGAGGTTGACCTTTTGGTTTTTTTTTTTTTCAATTTTGCCTAAAATTAGTGATTGAAAATATAGTTTTACAATTCTGTGTTTACAGTAATGGTGAAAAGTATTAAACTAAAGTGGCATATGTTTTGGAAGTACATATTTTAGGAAATGGAGAACTGTTTCCTGAGGTTTCGAATAGAAACTAGAGTATTTCTTCAATTGACAACACACTGGGATTACTAGGGAACTTACTGAAGAACTTATAATGAAATCCTGTTTGTCCATTGGTAGGGCAAAAAAAACTGAAGAAGTCATTCCAGCAAAACAGGTCACTGATGCAGCCCTTACCTTCAAAAGAAAAGCAAGGGTGAGACATATTTGCAAGGAAGGCCACATAAAACATGTATATGATATATCAAAATAATTTACATATAGCTTGATATGCAGCAATGGAAATAGAGGGAAGAAAAAAAAAACACAAATAATTTTCCATCCAGAAAAGCGAGGGAAAAATTTGTCTATCCAAAGAAACCATTTGATGAAGGTTGGGTTCTGACAAGTTAACTGCTAACTCTTTCAGTAAGGCTTTTATGCTTAAATAAATTGTAGATATTTTAACATTTGGGTTTACCAATTAAGCAGAATATTGGATTTTTTTGGACAAACATAATCTTTTTATTTTTTTTGTGAGATAGAAAACTTTTATGTGAATTGGATTTTTCACATTCAATGTTCCACTTAGAATTCTGGATCTAATTAACAAAATAATGTTTCACCGAAATAAATGAGCCAAAAATATTATTGGCAATTGATACTTACAATAATCTAATTTATTATTAATAAATACAAACTTTTGGTAGATTCAAACTTGAGAATAAACGTCTCGGTTCAATTTTTTTCCCTACTTAAATGGAAAACATGTTTTTAGAGTGACAAATATGAACGGAAGGAATCTCATTTAACTAACCATAGGGGAAGAGTGTTTAATTATACTGGGCATAAGCCTTATTGTTGCTTCAAGCCAACGCTCACTTGCTAACAGACATATTTGAGATTCGTCTTTAGTTGATGAAGGGCTCTCTAAGTTGTATAATGGAGCTGATGAGATTGCCTTTGTTTTCACAAAGTCAGATGTAAACGGGCTTTCAAGAGATTTATCATTTGAAAGATCCTCAGTTCCCTTAAAACCAGAAATGGCCCGAAGACATTCATCCAGAACCTGTACAAATGGTTCATATCAAGAGAGCAAAACGATAATTCAAAAATACCCACTATGTTGAGGAACTGGTTAAATGAAATGACCTTCTTTATAGAAAATGAACTGGATGAAACGAACTTCTTCTTAGAAAATACAAGTGAATATAGCGAAAAAGGAAAAAAAATACAAAAAAGGGAACTGTCTATGTAGAAAGGAACGGAAATCCACCTTGATTGCAGCTGTCATGACCCTCTCCTTGATTGGTCCAACAGTATGTTCTGTTTGATCCACATTACCCCTCCACAATCTTGCAGGGATGTCCAAAAATGAGCTCAAAGTTTCACAAACAACAGAGGAAACTTGCTCCCAACATAAAGCCAATATATTTGGATAATTATGTGCCATAGCTTTAAGAGCCTGCAGCAAACTAGTACAACATAAGCTTGTATGTAAAAAATCTGAATCAAAGCTGTACTAATAGATCGGGAATAAGTATTAGTTTGTCTTCATTTAACATCAGAGCTACTCATGTAAGCATTTAATGAAGTTTGAAGAGGACGAGCAGAAAGATAAACCATGCCGAGAGGTAGAACGATCATAAGAAAAAGAGGAAACAAGCAGTAGCAAGGGAACACGATAAGAGAGAGAGCTAAGAACTGGATTCATCTCCATTAAAGAAAGCAAAAGCTTCACCACTAAAGAATCATGAATTTTATGTTGTTGGACCCTCTCAAACTAGTTTCATCTACCCATGTCACAACAAACAACTTACCGGGGTTCGGAGTAGGTGGAATGTCTAGTACAATTCAATTGAAATTCAAACTGGGGCCAAAAGGTGGTAAGAACAGGATTAAACCAATTCTAAAAGGGTCTCCATAGGAGGTCAATATATCCCTTTCATTTTGAGTGTGAACTGCCCTTCAAGTTAATGCCTTTCCCGGGCCGCCATAACCACTGCCACTGGTGATCTACAAGGCATATTGACCTCACTTATTGGCGACCCAACCATAATATTTCAGGTATGCACATTGATTGTTTCAATAAAGATTTTAGTTCCAATGCCTTTCTATTTAGATCGATCTGACTTAAGGATCGTAACGGATCTAGTTTGTACCCAAATCTTCCAGGTTGGGGTGGGTTTTACGATTCAAAACAGGTCAACACTGACTTAGCCTAGAAAGAGAAAGATAGCGAAGATCTTCACTATATTTGACTTCGATACAGGAAGTGCATCAGCATACAGTCTAAAAATCTTTTCTCAGACAACCTTCTACACCCAAAAAGCATATGGATAAGCATGTTATCTTTCTTCAATATCAACCAAACAATATATATATAGCTTAAAAATAGACAACAGAAGCAACACTAAGTATTGACCCTTAATCATAGAATTAAGGACTTCGTTATCCAATAGAACAACCATTACCTGAAATGCTTCTAAGCTTACTGATGGGCTTGATAAGTGATTAGCATATCGATATAAGATATACAGTACACCAGACCTCTGCTGACCTTCAGGAGATCCTAGTAAATCATATTCCGTACAAATATATCAACAAACTAGAAAATTACATTGTAGAAATCAAGAAGAATTGTAGAAGAAATGAAAACGAGAAACAAAAGGACTATAAAAAGGAAAAGTTACAAAAAACTCCTCAAATAAACCTTTCTTATCCAGAAAACCAATATTTTTTCCACCTTACTCCAAGCTTCCACCACCTTTTCATTCAAAGAATTTCGATTACTGTTGAAGAATAATGAATTTCAGCAATGAGTTACCCTTGGCTTCTTGAATTTAGAAATTAATAATCAACAAACTTAACTTTTTGAATCAATAAATTGCAACAGCAGCGACCTTAACTTAACTTTTCTTTCTGTAATAATCTGAAAAATGAACAGCAAAATCATGTATTGTTTTTGTCAACAAGGGTAATGCAACCACCAAATTTCGTCCAAATTAAAAGGCAAACACGACAGAAGAAACCACTAGATCACATCAAGTACCAATTCTAAAAGTTTAGTCTTCAAAAATCCTGTACATAAAGTATGAACATAACATACAAAGAAACGCAGTTTCCCGCTCAATTTCCCACACAAATAACATGCTTTATATTCATGCAACTACAAACCTCTAGATATTTCTTCCAGCAGCATAGTGTTGACGCGCATTGAAGACGGAGAGACAGAAAGAGCTATTGTTAAGCAATTAATGCCAGCTGCCTGAAAATGGTAACCAGAACTATTATATAGATTTCATTTTTAATTATTTTTGTACTTGTAAAAAGTAAAGTTATATAAAGGCCATAACAAGCATCAGCAAGGGAAACAAGAAAAACATTCAAGCACATGCAACGCTAAAAAGATAAAAAGAAGAATATGCCAACACAACCTAAAGATCTTAAAACAACCATTCAGCCACCTGATAGATTTAGCAAGGCCATAGTTTCCTTTGGATATCAACAGAGTAATGCTGATCACACCTTGTTTATCAAACACTGTCAAGGTAAAATCACACTACTCATTATTTATGTTGATGATATTGTGATGACTGGTGATGACAAAGAAGAGATGACTCGACTAAAGAGACTTCTTGCCCGTGAGTTTGAGATAAAGGATTTGAGGAAATTGCAATATTTTTTGGGAATTGAGGTTGCAAGATCAAAAAAGGGAAACTTTATTTCCAAAGAAAATATATCCTTGACCTTTTAGAGGAAACCGCCATGCTTGCTAGCAAGCCTGCAGAAACCCCTATTGAATACAATCATAGATTGGAAGCTAGAACTGGTGTATCGGTTGACTCGAGAAGATACCAAAGATTAGTAGGAAGACTAATCTATCTTTCACACACTAGACCACACATAGCCTATGCAGTTAGTGTGGTTAGCCAATATATGCATGATCCTTGTGAGTATCATATGCAGGCTGTTTATCGTATTTTGCGGTATCTAAAGTCGGCACCAGGGAGAGACCTGCTTTTCTCCAAGAATGGTCACCTCCTAATAGAAGCCTTTAAAGATGCAGATTGGGCTAGCTCTCTTGATGATAGGAGATCAACCACTGGTTACTGCACGCTTGTGGGACGAATCTTAGTTACATGGAGAAGTAAAAAACAGAGTAGTGTTGCTCGATCAACTACTGAAGCTGAGTATAGAGCTATGGCTCAGGGAGTCTGTGAGCCACTATGGTCCAAGAAATTATTGGAGGAGATGAGGTTGTTAGAAAAGGATATTTTATCCTTGTTTTGCGACAGCAAATCTGCTGTTAGTATTGCTCATAATCCCGTTCAGCATGATCGGACAAAGCATATCGAGATTGATCTACATTTCATTAAGGAGAAGCTGATAAATGGTTCATTGACCATATTTCAGTGGCCTCTGAAAACAACTAGCTGATGTGTTCACTAAAGGATTGAGCAACGGGACCTTTCACAGGTTGATGTGCAAGTTGGGCATGTGTGATATCCATGCACCAACTTGAGGGGGAATGTTGACTAACCTATATCTTACCCTGATTTCTAGGAATTTCCTAGATTTTCTATAATTTATTTTGATTGTATATATCTAGGAATTGTATATATTTTCTATATTTCCTTATTAGGACTTTTAGATTTGTATATATCTAGGAATTGTGTTATTGTTGTAAATTAGAATTAACGATATAATGTATAAAACTTCAGACACTTATGAAATCTTCTCTAAATTCTACAAAATGAATACAAACCAGCAAGCTATTTCTATCATTTTGAATTGGAAAGCCTCCTTCGATTGATGATTGAACTGAAGAGATCACTGTTGAGAGTAGCTCTTCCGACATTCTTGAATATCTACAAAGTGAATTACGTACCGTTAAACGCATTCAAACAAATAATTCCAAATAATACATGTAAAATACTTTCTAGTAAAGCAGTATTTATATTAGTTGGTTCTGCTTTGCAAATGGAAATTTCCTATTTCATTAAACCCAAAGGCCCAGGAAACGGAATAAAGTATCAATTTTTTATTGATGAAATAGTCTTCTAAGAAAGACAAAGAACTAAGAGCTATGCAGCACAATCAACTTAAGCATAGTAAATAGCAGTGGCTAAAGAATTACTACCACATGGGTCCCAGAAAGGAATAGAGAAAAGAACTGTGAATCACAATACTTAAAAAATATATAAAGTCTTAAGCTTCACTAGATTGCTTCACATCCTGACACCTGGAGAGTCCTTAAATTTTGACTTCATTAACCCACCAGAAGGATCCATGAGATTGATTTTGGATTGACATGATGCCAAAAAGAGTGGTACGGATGGAGAAAACTAAATATTCTAAGAAAATTTGCAGCTTACAGAAGAACTTACGGTGTAGATGAAATCAAACGCATCAGGATTTTGAATGACAAAGCCAGCAATCTACTGTTGGTCTCACGTTTGATTAAATACAAAGTACCTATGTAATGAAAATGAAATCTCACCAAATATACTGCTATCAGAAAATTATTGACCTCGAGAAAACAGGAAAAGAAGTGGGGAAAGTTTTTACAAGGATAGAATAAATAAGCGAACAAACATAAAGTAACTAAACATTGCAATACCTGAATGCAGTTGCATTAAGATATGCCCAAGAGAACTAGAAAGCGATGTATAAGACCCACACTTCGAATGCCCCCTAAATTCTGCTACCTTAAGTGAAACAGATGCTGGCCCATCCAACATTGCCATAATAGTAGAGCCAGCTGCAATCCGCACCTAAGAAACAATTTAAGATATCTATCAGTATATAAAATGTCAAGTAGAATACGGGTAATCGAGTTTGCACTATTTCAGTGAAATACTTAAAATGTCTCGTGGCATGGAAAAACCAAAAAGGACACTGTGATTTTATTAAGATACATAGAATAAAAAAAGCAAGCATAAATGACCGTTCCAATTTAATGCCAACTGAAACCAATGTAAATGACACCTTTAGATAAGGATCAAAAAGCAAGCAACTCATCAGAGTACTCTCATATTTCCTGCAATAAAGAAACATTAAAAGAAATGCAAAGAGATTAACCTGAAGTTCTATCCACAACCCAACTTATGGAAATATAATAATAATGATATTCCATCAAGAGGAGAAAAGCAAGCAGAGTGACAACCTGTGCTGCAGCACATCATTGAAAGGTAAAAGCATTGTCCATTGGGCTGTGAACAATTTGGGATCAGCACGGCAGAGGTCCTTCCAGCAAAATTCAAGAGTTAAGAGGCAGGAAAATGAAAATATAATTCTTCCTTAAAAAACAAGAGTTCTATAACTGTAATGAAATTCCCAATTTCGCCACCAGAAGCTTAAGGTTTTTGGATTAACTTTAGAAACTATGTGTCGTAGTTGGATTGACTAGTCCAACAGCCTCAAAAACTCCATCTTCTAAATTAATCAGATTGGGAAATGGAGAAACAAGACAGACTGAACAAACCTGAATACAAAGAATGGCAGCTAATCTAGCCTTAGATAAATGGACACTGCAATTATCGGTCATCATCACATCATTGTCACTGCAATCTGAATCTGATGATATAAATTCAGGTTTAGAAGAAACCAGGCACTCATCAACTTTATGTTGTTGGTTTTCCACAACCTTCTTTCGCAAGTGTGGAGGCCTATAAGGCCCATTTTTTGATGTATTTAATACTCCAGAAGGTGGGTCTTGGCTTCTTGAACTGATTTGCTTCTTGAGATTAGTTGCTTGATTCACAACGTAGGCCTTATTTAGAACGCCATAACCCAAAAAAATTCTCAATGCTGCCACAAAGCTAGCCACCTTAACAATAATTAAGAGCCCAATGAGTTCATTCAAATACAGGAATTTATAATAATCATTTGACACATTGAACTATCCGGAAGAGGCAGTGTCTTACATGGTCTGCCAGATACCCTCTAGGCTCTCCCAGAACCAAGTGCAGACAATTAAGAAGCTCAATATAAAACCTGCCAAAGACGTTAAGACAATGTGATTTCTCGAAATTAATTCTTCAAAATAGAACTTTAACGAAATGGGAGAGAAAATTACGAGGCAGAAATATTATCCTCCAATAGAAGGTTCTTAGATGCCAAGTTGTCCATAACTTTGCGGAGGACCTAGGAGATAAATAAATCCAAAATTAGCTATGTTAAACATGTATCATTGAGTATGTCAAAATAAGTACATACCTCAATTATTGACTGCCAAATGTCAACTGGTAACGAAGAACCTACTCTCGAGCATACTTCACCAATCATGGAAAATGCAACTGTTAGGACGCCCCGTACATCTTCCGAAACTACATGGTCGCAGGAGTATATTGATTCCCCTTGAAAATAGCCAATCACTTGAAGAACAAAATTGAGTATTTGCTCATTTTCTGACGGTACAGCAGTCTGATATAAACCAAAAAGGAACCTGAAGAAGTACATCATTTACAAATGCATGGAATATAGGTGGGGAGGGGGGGAGGGGGAACACATTATCTCACCATAAACATTCTAAACATTGTTTTGTGGCTTTAATTACGGGAACATTTCCAATTAATTGACTCCCTGTTTTGCCTCTGCCAAGGAAATTTTGCACTATTCTTTTGAAAGAGTCGAGCACGAGAGCCCAAGACGTCGGATTCACTTCCACTAAAGAACAACGACTAATACCATGAACCTGCAAAAGACAAAAGAAGTGTAATATTAACTGGCAGCACATATGCATGACATATCAGAAACGTCATGTTCAGATGCTAATCTAATTCTTAATCACCATAGCAGCTACATTTCCTACTGCAGTTAAAATTCTCATGGAATAAGGTTATACAAATTCAAGTTGTTGAACTGAATTCAGTATGTTGTAAACGACTATGGTAACACTAACACTCTTGACATCTGAGTACTGCTAGAAAAAGTAAATGTGGTTTATTCCTTCTAAGTTTAGGGATAAAGTATACAAAAACAAAGGATTGACATCAGTTGGTACTATCCTAGAAATGTTGGAAAAGATCCAGTTCTCACTGTCTGGAAGAGAAACCAATTTACTTCAAATTATGTACAGTTACATGATTTAATTCGAGTTAGCATGGCACAATTCAACCACCATATATCACATTTATTACATAGTAGGCAGGATGGTTATAGTTAACTATTTAGTGAGCCAGGAATGGTTTAGCCGGTCGCATTATTTTTATATGTATTACCTTGTGGACCAATCCAAGGTTATATTCTTTTCTAATCATGATGTTGTCCTAACACATTCAACACAAGATTTACATCCAGAGAATTGTTTGCTTTGATCATCTTGACAATTTTGTCGCCTTATCTTATGGTTCACATCAACAAGGTAAATTGTGAATCGGGCATATGATAGCATGGAATATTTCTTGAAGAAGAGAAGAAAACCACAAGCAAGAAGGAGTAGTTCAAAAACTAGAAGAGGTAAGAGGAATTAATACAAAAGAAAACTTCAATCTCTCCACTAAAGGTTTACAAGTGGAAAGCAAAATAAAATTAGTAGATGAAGTACCAATAGAAATAATTTAGTGAAGGGCTGAGTAACGTCGTCCTCAATTCCTTCATATTGACAGATGTTCCGAACCAGCTCTATCAATAACATCAAGTCGGACGAGACCTGAGACGGCAAATACATGAAATCAATAAGAAAAAAAAAAAGATGAAATCACATAACATCACATCAGGATACATACCTCGCGAGGAGGCAAGTCGGGAGCGGCTGCTATGAGAGTATCAGATTGGGAAAAAACGAGTTGGTTGAGGAGTTGGAGAACAGTGGCGCGAGGAGGTGACGCCAAGGTTTCATCCCTCAGGGTCAGAAACGCCGTTCTCCATAACTTCACCGCCGAGGACATTGAGACTTGAGACCAGATTTCTTTCTAAAGTTTTGTGAATGCTGGGTTTTGCTAGACCCAAATAAGGAACGAAGAATTTTTATTTTATTTTATTTTAGTTATTTGAATGCAAATAAATGGATATTTGGTTACAGCTCCATCAAAAGAAATGGTAAAATGGTTGCATCCTTGCAGTCGCGGGTTTTTTGTTTTTTTTAGTAAATTCTATTTTTCTTTTTAAATATTCGAACCCAGATATATCAATAATTTCAATTAACAGGAATTGTAATTATAGTACGTCAAATATATTTCTTGATTAAATATAATTAAGTAATTACTATTACAATTTAAATTAACAGGAATTGTACGAGTTAGTGCCAACCAACAACATACCAACATGTAACATCTCATTTAATACCCAAAAGAAGATTTTATCTATATAACTGCACATAGTCACAAGAAAGATCGACATAATTATTTCCGAAGGAACCTAAAGTATCTTCAGAATATTGATAGCTTTTGGGATAAGTTGGGACAGGCACGTTACTTAACATAGTATCAGAACTGTATCCTACATAAAATTTCATGCTCCAGAGTGCTAACCGTTTTCGCTTATATGAAACAAGATTACTTATGGCTTGGACAAGTTGTCCTCCCCTTAGGCAAAGAACTTTGAATAACAGCTTCCAATAAAAAAGGCGTGCGTCTCCACGAGAAGTAATCATATCTCTTCAGTGAATACATTATCATGTTGCAAGCTAAGTAAAAGTTTTTCGCGCGGTTAGGAAGGTAAATGCTGTACCAATATATGAAGACAAAATGTTATAATGGCTAAAATATGGACAAGATTCTTCGTGCCAATAAAACCGACTTCTAAAAGGTCCTCGAGAATTTTCTAATTTCATACATTATTGATGATATAGAAACCAAATCCTTGTTCAATGCAGAGCCACCAGCAATTCTCTTCATGCAATCTGAAAGCCTCGTGTAATAAAGCAATAGCTGAGTCAATGCAGCTCTCAGAATTTCCATGCCACATAGGAAGTTACTAAAGCTTCTAATGACATCATTGTGCATGAACTCTATTGCATTTTTCCATCTGCTGCCAAAGTCCTTCACAATGGGCTCAACTTCACCCACAGTAATTGGGCGGTCTGAACCAGAACTTGGGTCCTCAGCTGACAACACAAGGATAAAATCAACAAACTGTTTCGAGGATAAACATAAAACATATATTCACAATATATGCCAGACTTACAGGCTCTCGTCTTTACAAACTTGATCAAATCACTGAAGTGTTCCACAAGTAGTTCCTCCTGAATTCAAAATTTCATCACCCAAGAATATTATCAGCTAAATTCCATAATGTCATCAGCAAATGAATGGAAACTTTATGCTTTTAGGCACTTATTATCCAAATAAATCATAACCTTCAAAAACTAGAAAATGATTTTAGTTCATTTTGAAATTGTCAGCACATATTTTCTTCCTACGAGATATTTATGACATGCTCATAAATTGTCATTTTGGAATTGTCAGCACATATTTTCTTCCTACGAGATATTTATGACATGCTCATATAAGGGGGAAAAGTTAGGTTCCCCACAAAATACACATTTTTTTCTTCAAAGGGTCATTGAGCAGAAGAATACACGAACTGAAACTGCACGACAGTAATATGACAAAAATGAGCTCTCTCGTATCAAGTAGGATTAACGAGTACCACATAGATAGACGTTTGGCTCTTCAGCAACTCCTCAAAGTGCATTTGAATTTTCCCCCCCTCAGGACCAGCTTCCTGAAAGAGAGATGACGACCTTAGAACAAACATTTAACACGTGTAATTCACACTACACTAGTATAGACAAACAATTATATGAAGTTGTATGTTTACTTGAGCATGTGTGCAAGTGCACATGAAGCTGTAATGAATAGTTAGCAATGAAGTCAACATTTTATTTTTTCTTCTTCCTTCCCATATTTTCTTGTTTTTCATGTGTGAAATACCTGAATTATCTTTTGGAAGATATTTTACCCAAGTTCCAGAATTTACCTTCAATACAGCAATTGTCATGTCATAGTTATTTATCAAAAATACAGTCTGCGACTTTGGTTTCTGAAACAATTTGGAAAGCTTGACAAGCAAATCATCAACAGCCATTCGCAATCTTTCCAAGTTGAGTTCGAGCTGTGAAAATATCAAGTTTTACATCAAACCAAGGATGATACAATAATCCAATGTAACAGTTATCAAGGTTTGAAAAGCTAAGAAATATCATGTATTTCTGACCTGACCGTCTCCATAATCAACATTAAGCTGAATTAGTGAAGCTGTAAATTCTGCATAGCGCCTCATGACATAATGTGGGCGTACATCATCTTCCCACAAAGTACGGACATTAGCATTTCGTAGGCTGTTGAGGTGCATGTCAAATACCATCTTAAATCGTGGCCATAAAGAAATGTTGACCTGTCAGATTCAGAAGAGATTGTGTTGATTGATTTGTGCCAAATGATTATCTCAATTTACTCACTACTGTCAAATCATGTTAGTGTCTATACCAAAGACTTGAGGAAATTAAAAATGATCGTAGAGATCAAAAGCATAGCTATCCAGTTAAAGATAAGCTTATATCTTGAAAGCATGCACTCAAGTGTAATGGAAGTCATCAAATTCCCTACCGTGGAACAGTTGTTCCCTTCAGATTGCAAATGTAAGTAAGACTGTATAATTATTTCACACAGACCGAAATACATATTGATATCAACTGAAAAAACAGGTGACTCAGATAATTTGAAGTCCGAAATCAAGCATGGTCAGCAAGAACTCAGATTTCTAACCATTCTCTTTGTTTATTAATTTCCTTACTGCTTTCTCTTATGGTGACATTAGAACTAAATTAATGTTCCTAATTCCATCTCCATTTCTTTATAAGCTTTCCTAAATTTATTTATGGTTGAGGAAAATCGCATAACAACAAAGCCCCTACCCATTATTGCTTCGTTAAACACAATACAGGCATGGGTTTACCAGTGGTAATTTTCTTGACAATTATAAAACAGATAACCAGCCATTCCAGTATACAAACACAAACCCACACATATGCAGAGAGGAAACACATATAGATCCATCACGCAGATGTTGTGGCCATGTACACTTAGAAAGTTGATGACATACCTTATCCAAGTAGGAGTCTAGGCATGGAATTCGCCTCCGAGACATTATAAGCTGAGAAAAAACAAAAGTAAGAAACCCAAAAGCTTAAACTAAACAAATTCAAAATAAATTTAATTTCTAAACCTACAACACGAATATTGTTGAGATTTTAAGGATATAACTTGAACATACACAAGCCATGCTTTCTTATGAGTCGCTAGTAATGAACCACCATGACATATATTGGCAACACACACGCACGCGCACACACACACACACACACATTTATATATATGGCAGTTTGGTATTGTAACACCTTAAGTCTGCATACAGGGGTTAAGGATAGTCCTAGATCTATCATCACAAAGACTATGGCCATCATAAGAAGGAAAAGAACTTTAAACAAACAGATCCAACAAATTCATTATCTTCAACAACATTTTCTGTTATAGACTGCACTGCAGCAAAGAAAAAAAGTACATACAATTCAAAAGGAAACATACCGGGTAGGATTGAGGAAATAGATTCAATTAAGATTATACACCTAAAATGATTTGTTAAGAGACCAGATATTAACACCACAAACCACTAATACCACTTCAGTAAATTACCTGGTGCTGGTATACAATGCGAATCATGAGCATCAGACCAATGGCATCAAAACAATTTGGAAGAATTGTATTTAGGTGCTCATCAACTACCGCAAAGGGACCTGATAGTTTAGCAAATAAAGTGTTTCAATGTTGTTGTGATGGGATGACTTATTTGTTTATTGTTCGGATCAAATTATGTGCCTTCGCAAAGAAATTATTATTTATATCAAAATAAAAGATTCATTATCTGCACTTGATATGATTGATATTAGAACTTCTGGACAGTCTATATTGGTAAACTTAAGCCTGAAAAACAAATCGCATATACCTGCAAATATGTCATAAAACATGGATTGCTCCCCAAAGAACTCGTCGCAGAAAAGATATCTGCAAGAGGACGCCACGAAAGCTCAACATAATTCAGAAGAATATGTACTATTATATTGTTTTGGCTTATAAACTACAAGTATAATTCAGCAAAAGGAGATTCTGATCATACTCAGAAGCAGCAGTATCCATAAGCAACTTGTGCAAGCTCCTGAAAAGGACTTCATAAGGGTACTTCTTAGCGCTGGCTTCAGCTATATGTGGAATCAATGCAGACTCATCAATTTCCTGTTGAAAATAAGAGAAATCCATCAAAACATTATATGTAAAAGCTGACGGGTTATAAAAGAATCCTTGTAGCCAGAATTATACTACATTAGCTTCTTTAGTTGAATATATAGAGGTTTGTCCCTATAATGCAAACCTTAGCTTGAGTTAGATTAAAGATACATCCTAGTAGGGGAGCTGTGAGTTAGCTGCAAAAGTATGTATACACTGACAAGTAGCGAATTCGGAATTTGTCACAGATGGTTTTGCTCTACATAGTTTGTTACTTGAGTATTTCGGGGTGTAATCGCATATTAAAGATGGAAAATGTATTTACTTGGCTAGAAAGCACAATAAACAAAATGAAGAATAAGATCACAGGTAAGAAGAGTAATTCCCTAAGCAACAATTGTTTCCACAACTAGCTTAGTTATATCCATTCATTTGGCTATTCCTTTACCTGGATTTCATATTTTCTTTTCCCATTCAAGTTCTGGTACATAAAGAAATAACACTAAAAGTAACAGTGCATTTAGCTATCAACTATGGCATAGAACTTGAACTTAAGTGACATAGAACAGGATGAACTAAGCAATGTTAAAATCATACAACATCATCTCAAACTTGGATGTTCCACAAATAGCTGATAAGTCCTAAAAATCCTCTAGCAGTGTGGGGACAAAAATTCCCAGAAATATCAAAAGAAAAAGGCAGTTAATAACATTAAAGAAGATAACCCAGTGTCAAGTGTAATAATTTATGAGGATTGTTTATTAACATGCTTTCCAACTTCTAATAAATGAAAATACACTAAACTAAACACTTTGTATGCGGTTAAGTTTATGAATGGAAGCAGTAATATGTGTCGAAACACCAAATCCACAAATGGCTGGACATTACCAAAAAAAATTGATGTTCTTACCCACATGTGCATCAAAATCATAGGAAAAATATACAGATCTACTCAAAAGTTAAAATTTGAGGCGGCATTGACATTGTGTAGTGAAAAAACTATAACATGTTGATGATAAAAGATCACACCTTGAGAATGTTTATCCTTTCTCCTAAGGCAAAAACAGCAGATCGGTTCTTCAAAGGTTCCCTTCCTCTCGAGAAAAGACTAGTGCTCGTGTCAACACCAATTAAATCACTAGATGTTGCTATGTCTAACTGCAACTTCTCTAGTGCTTGAATATAAGCTCGTATTTTTGTACTTAAAACCTGAACAAAACAAAAATAGCAACTGGATATAAAAGAATGGATTATCACAACCTACCAGAGACAACAAAGGTTAAACATGAGTTATCACAATTAGTTATTCACACGGCGCATCACCCACTTTATTGCGAATTGCCCTTGAAGCACTGTGCATCCCAAGGTCTCCATAAGTATTTAATAATTCTTCAGAATGAGATCCTAATATTCAAATACTATCAACACAAGTACTAGACGAGTTATATGCCCACCTTTTCAACCAAAATGAGAATAACAAATTAATTTGAACAAGAAAATATAGAAAAGGTTGGTATGTATTGCTCATTGGGTGCTGTTTGATTTTTATTATAAGTGGGTTTGAGGAGGAAATGTGATTCTCAGGGTGAGTTCTGGTAGTTGACAAGCAAGTTTGCAAAAGGGGGTGTAAATTGTGAGGTCAGCAAATGCAGGCCATTTGCTGAAGTGTTAACATTAAATTTTCACAATCACTAAAAGAAAGTGGAAGATATTGGGATGTTGTCAGCATTCATCAAGTAACTATTTATCTATATCAGGCTACGATGCGAAAAAGGCTGCCTAGAGTGAATCCTTTATAAGGCATTTTACCTTGTTCATGGTGTCTACATATGCAGCACGGACCTCAAGATATACGTCTTTTCCATTCTCCTTAAGAAACAAAACCACATATCTGCACATGTGATAATAGAAGTGAAATGTCATTCTAATTTGGTGCTCAATTATATCATACTTAAGACAAAAACATGAATATGTACTACTAAAGAGGTTTGATTAAATTTAACAATATGAGTAGATGACCCAGTAATTTGACCCAATAAAGAAAACAATGAACTAAATTCCAATGATGACTTTAAAAAATTCTTAGTAGCATACAATATGCTTGATGATGGCAGTCATATATGCAGCAGACCACAGGTCACAGTAGAAAATCATCGCAATTTGCACATATTTATTCATCCACAAATTCAATTGATTGAGGTACAGTAAAAAAACCATCATGAATTGCAAAGTTTTACTATTGAATCAGTTGTAGTGTCTTGCGAATTGTTAAAGGACATCAACACAAATCCCAATATATCTTTACCAGTGAAGCAAACAAACAGAAAAATGTCACTTACTAAGAATCTTCCACACGTCAACCGAGAATATACTAAAAGTTAAAAATTTGCATAAGAAGACATTTACACCCAAGCTTTACAGAACTTCAGTTTGGCAAATGGTATGCCACCCCAGTAAGCCAAAATAGCCTGTAGCTTCGGCCAATGAGAATAGAATTTACACGTACATAAAAACCTAATGAAATACAAAGAATAGGCTCCGGACAAAATCCAAACATACTTTTCATAGAAGGATGCCAGAAGGTTTCAATGTGGTTCAAGATATGAAAGATGATAGTAACTAGAACTTCATATCATGCATATAAGCATTTATCAAATTTCTGTCCATAACTTACTTGTATTTCAAAAGAACACTTTGTTGAAGGATCTGAACATTTGTCTTGGGTTTCCTTAATGCATTAAGCTTCTGAACAATGAAGTCAAATACCTAATGGAAAGGGCAAAAAATGTAAAATGATTAGGCAGTGTGTATGAGGCATGGATATTCAGACAATCATAAAATGGGTAACCTAAATACAAAAATATTTACAGATGTTGATCAAATTTTGAAACTTCAAATTGACTTTGCCAAACAAATGATACAGAGGACCTAAACAGAATATAGTTTGAGATGCTTCAAAGTTTCTCCTTAAAAGGGTTATTTTATCATTGCCCTATTCAACTAGGGGTGAAAAAGCATGTATTATATATTAAGCCTGCCAAGGTCAGTTAGCATGAACGCACAATGCTATTATTTAATGTGGGATCAATAAAACCCACTCTTGTGGATACATTTGTGTTTCACAACTTCAGCATTAAATCTTCAAAAACGGCACAGGCATCCTGGCTAACAATTTTCTCGTTGCAACTTCACCTGTTCAAAGCTATTCTAATGCTTGTTTGTCTCTAAAATTTCATAAAATGCACCACAAGCATACAAATATGTCGTAACATTCCAAAGGTAGAACCTGGAACTTGGACAAAAGAGTGGTACGCTGGGGAAAGAATACAAAATGTTCAGATAGGAGAAGTACTTATGATATGGAAATTTTACCAGCTTGGTAATATGTCAACTGCATTGTCCACTAATAAATTTATGAAACACAAAAGGAAACTTTCATCATGCAGAAAATGGTCAAATTACGAAGGTATGATTGAAAGTTTCGACTATCCTGGTACCTTTGAACCTCTCTAATTTTTAATATTCTTGTCATTCAAAAGAACTAGGAGGAAGGGAGAAAAACTAGGAAAGTAAATCCATGCCTATGTATAGTACAAGTGAAAAAGGTTCCAAATTTTGATGATTTTTCTAACTTGAACATACCTTTGAAACAGCCTTTTGACGGAGCTTTTCAAGTTCCGGTTGAACATCATTTAGAGCTTTGGAAGTCTTCACCATGCTATCAATCTCAACAAACTTCAGCTTTTTACTGAGAATCTCTAGGGTTCTCATATATTCCTCATTCACCTGTAGATATTTATCATTACATTAGCTCAGTAACGATCACATAGCGGAACAAAGTATTCTAGCAAACCATCCAGCACCATCTCTTGCAGGTTGAGAATGACCATGGGCAAATGGAGGAGTAGAAACTTATTTAGATAGCACGATTCCACCATAGTAAGATGAAATTGACAAGTTTTAATGAACAAGCATATACCCAGAAGAGACAAAGAACATGAACATTCTAAAGTTCGAAAGAAACAATACCATGTAGGAACAATACATTACAGAGTTAACAAACTCCTATAGCATAAGACAGGAAGGGCCAAATTCTGGCACCAGAACCATGCATAAAATGTTTTATCATGTGGCACCCCATCCTTCTCTTTAGAATTGTTTAGATTCTATTCATATTGAAAAAGGTCCGTACAACAAAAATGCAAGCCAAAATAAATTTATTCATGTTAAGCCAACCCATTGTATATGTAAACTCCTGGAATTTTCAACCATCCCACCAGCAGTTAACCAAGGGCATACAAATTATTTTCATCTTACTTTTGGCAAAGGGATAGATCATCCTCTTGAGACTTTCAAGCTTCAGATGTCACGCATTAAACAGAAAGGGATACAACAACTGAGCTATCTTGTAGTCCACTTATCATATTTATAATGCATTAATTAACGGCCTAATACACGTAAATGGTACGTTTACTGTCACATTCAAGAAAAAACATTTGAAGATAGAGGCATTAGATACATAAGTTGAATATCCATGAGTCAACCAGAAAGGTATAAGAAAAAGGAAAAATCAAATTATTTTGACATTTCGGGTTGAAATGTGGAAACAACTAAAGAGTGTGGTGGGAACTGAACCAACAAAGGGCTGGAGTACCTCTCCATCGACTATTACATCTACCATCCTTGGTGGGACAATGATATCCTCAACAAATTTAGCCAATTTTGATTCTGCTGCCTGACAAAAAACATAAACAACTGCTTATATGGCATTTGATAAAGGTGATAACTGTGAAGAAAATCTGAAACATCCAAAAAGACTTCTAAAAATTTTTGACATGTAAAGAAACAATCGCTATGTGAAAACTACAATCGGGTAATACTGCATTCTGATCTTCTTGCACCCACAAAGAAAAGTGGGGAAATAGGAGCTACAAAATACATTCACTATTCACCTAGGAGACTCCAATTCTAAAGAGTCTTGATCAACAACATTACCTTGCGGTTCTTCAGCTTTAGCCCCATATCCATAGATTTTTCCTGGAGGATCTTTATATCTGAACTTATTGAACCTATCTCAGCCTGTCAGATGATAGTAAAAGTTTATGATCTTTCTGGTGCAACTTTTATACAAAAGAAAACATGAAATTATTCACTGCAGATTGTTTATTCGAAGCAAGGAACATTGTAATGTAACAGCATAAATCACAGCCATCTGGAACTTTGATGAAAAACTGAGAACAACTCCATGAAAATGAAGCAACTTTATCAAAATTTTCACAATCCTATCTAAATTATTCGCAAAAGTTGACCAGCAGCAGATGGCTTTGCCTTAATGCCTGTTTAATCTGAGAGAACTTTCTAAAATGAGGATTATTAACCAGATCGTAAAAGTTTCGACCTCGAGTCCAACGAGTTCACGCTTGGGCTGAGCTTGACTTTAGCACGTCTAGGTAAACGACCCGGCTCGCAAGCTCTTTCTTAGTATTTAATTTTTAAATTGTATATATATATATATATATATATATATACACACACATTTATATTAACTGCCCGAAGTTGAGCTAGAGGCGGCCTGAACTGAAGCTCGAGCTATGACTCAAACATAATATGATAACTTGAATCTTTTCAAAATTCAAGCTCAAGCTCGACTCCAAGCCTATGGTCTGCTCATAAGCTGAGCTTGAACAAAGGCTTAGCAAAGTTCAAGGCCTTTCTTTTTGGCGCGTCGAGCTCGTTTGAATTGAGTCAACCTCAAGCTCTAGCCCAGAAAATGGCCAAAGCGAATCTCCTTCGCACCCTATGATTACCTCTGACTTATATGCTTTAAACTGTCAATTTCTCTATCTGGTATCATTCTAAGTGTGTAAAATTTGGATGTCCTTATTTAGTAAAATACGCAGCAGCTGAATAGAAATTGAATATATGTGATACCTGGAATCCGCTGAGAAGCTTTTCCATTTGTGACAGAATGGTGTCACAATCATGAATTTGATCATGAAGCGAGACTAGATTGTCACTTTCTTTAATGTAATCCTGCCATCCAACAAAGGAGAAGAGAGAAGATTGTTAAGCATCGATCAAGTGAATCACAAACTGACACTACAAGGTTGACCTAGATGTATAAATATGTCAATGGAGCAGACACTAACCACAAACTACTAAATGACCTTTGGCACGTATTAATCTAAGGGAACTTGTGTTTTTAGTTCTACAGAACCATATCCACTAAATTCGACAAACTTGTGTTTATGTAGAACCAATTTCCAGTAAGTGCTATATGGTTAAAGTCACCGCTATCTATTGAACAAAAAGATGTTCCAGGATGGATTAACAAAAAATTGCAAGAGACGAGCAAGCATCACTGTCTATGATAAAGATAGAAACTAGTGTATTGAATCAGAACCTCAATGGAGTCGAGTTCAATTTGCCTTAGATTGTTCTCAACATCCTTGGTGTAGTCTCGCAACTTCGTACCTTTAGACAGTATCATAGCAACTACCTTCAAGGCAAATAGCATAAAATTCAAGAAAGAACAAAAAAATGTGAGACAGATTATGGATATCATAACTAGCTGAGTTCAGAAAACTGTGAATTACATACATCATCACTTTTGCAATCTTGAAGCTCTTGCTCTAGTCCCTCCAGTGAGACATCCTCACTAACAGAAGAAAGGGATGCATCATCATATCTGAGTACAGAATATATCCTCAGTGTATAAACACGCTAAATATTTGAAAATTGTAGAACCTGGCTGCATCATCTTCAACAGTCAATTCGCCAACAAATGCTCCCAAATCCAACATATGTCTCGGCCCATCATTTGCCTCAACCTATGAATAAAATGCCCCATTTAACATATCATGAACAGTTATATAATTAGATCGAATTGCATGTAAATACAATCTTTCAAGGAAAAAGCAAAAGTAGCAATGAGAAAATGTTTACTGGTTGATTTGACGCCACTACAGACATCTCCTTCAAATCTGTTGCGTTTGCTCGCCGTAACGGTGAGAAATCAGCCGCACGGTTGTGGGATCCCAGCGGCTGTGGAACTCCGATTAAGCCGATGCCCGATGGACGCCGATATATGGAACGAGCTACAACTGTTTTAGAAGCTATTTCTCTTCCGCTGTATTCAGATCTCTAGACCAAAATATAATCTAAATGCATTTTTTAATGATTAAATATATTCTTAAATTATTATTTACACTCCACTCTATATAATTATAATGTAATAAATTTTTATAATTGAAACTTTTTTATCTCTTTACTTATAAATTGGGGATAATTACATTTACACCCCCTCGACTTAGAGAAAAATACAGTAAGATCCCCTCTACTATTGGAATTACAGAGACATACCCTCGACTATGGCTCTGTCTAACACTTTTGTCCAGCCGTTAGTCATTTTATTGTTTTCAATTAGATGTTAACATTTAATTAACTGAATAGCAACTTAATCACTTTGCTCATTTCATGTATAACAAACACTATAACAAATATAGCATGGTAATTTAGTCATTTTATAACCTTTTGTTAAGTTTTTTTAGGGTTTCGTTAGGGTAAGATGATCTATCTATAATTTCCAATAGTATAGGGAGTTTTGCTGTATTTACCCCTAAATCGAGAGGGGTGTAAGTGTGATTATTCCTATATATAATGACTAGTGGGTATTTTATTTTGCATGAAATTTTATCTTTTTTTACTATATGACAATGCAAATGCACAAGTGAGGATTCTGCTTTCAACTGTAAGTCTGTAACAGTAACCGAAGATAGAAAAATTATTAAATGTAAAAATGTATTTTTGATCAATTAATAACTGATTACAGCTGATGTGTTATTTATAGCTGGTAGCTAGAGATCCACCACAAGTTCTTGTGAGAACACCATATCTAACTGTATGTGGAAGAAGTTTTAGATAAGACTTGAGCTTAACATTTTGCATAAATGTCATATAAGAAATCTTCTGCAAAGAAATTCATGGAATGACTGAATATAACTCTTGGGAGGCTCATCTTTTGGCAACCTTAGGAGATTTGCAATCCTTTCAAATCCTGTGTGCTGCTTGATTGTACTTGGTTCACGCTTCTTCATGACTTCATTATTAAAGAGCTTCGGTTTGGACAAGGCCCACTGCATGGCCCAGATAGCCAAAGGCCGCATATAGCACAACGATCTATATTCACCACTTGGTGTCCACCCCTCAGGTGATTGGAAAGAGAATCTGTTTGAGTATACACATTGTAAGAACATTAATTTTAAAGAAAATGCAGACAAAGAATAACATTTTCTTACCCAAGACCATTTTCAGACCAGGCAGTTTCATAAATTCCAGAGGCCGTCTTAAACGCTGTATCAACCATGTCTTCTTGTATCATAGAAGCAGCAACAGAATATGTAACTCCTGACCAGATTTCTCTCGACTGCAACGCTGACATATCCACTTCTCCATTTGGTTGCATTCCATTCACAGCCCCACGCAAACCCCCTTTCACTTTCATCACATTGAAATCATATATCTTTTCAAGCGCTCTCCTTACTTTTTCTTCATCAGCAATAGGTGCAAGCCCACAGGCTCTAGCATACCTATAATCGTATAGTACATATAATCTTAGGAAAATATTCACCCCCCCTAAATCTATCATCAATATTAAATTATTGGGAGAATTACATCTACTACCCCTCTGCTTTCAGTAATTACAAAAAACTCCCTGACCAAAAAAAACCCTGAAACTGTAGAACATGAAGGCAAAAAATGCAACTGAGCAGGGAAAATAAAGTAAATTTTCAGGGACTTTTTTGTAATTACTTAAAACATAGGGACTAAATTGTAATTAAATTATTTGTCTCATGTATGTACCATTGGCCTGCTAACTGGTCGGATTGAATTGATGAGCTAGTTTTAGCGTTACCACTGTCATAGTCGAAGTAGGAACCATTCCACAATTTATCATATGCAGATTTGGCCTTTTGAAACTTAGTCCACAAATAATCTGCAGATGACTGATCACCAAGTTCACAAGCCATTGCTGAGGCAGCTTGAAGGGCTGCAACCCACAGTCCACCACAATACGTGCTCACACCTGTCACAGTCCATGCATCATAAGTCTGATCAGGGAAACCTTCATTCTCAATCATCCCATCACCATCCTTATCAAACTGATCCATGTAAGCTATTGCAATGAACACTGCCGGCCAAACAGCCTCTGCAAATGCTTTATCACCGGTTGCGACCATATCCCGATAAACTTGAAGAACAAATTTGGAATTCAAATCTTTCCACCTGTCTGTATTGAAGAAGTTATAGGCATTTACTTCAAACCATGGATCGTTGAGCCCTATATCATGTGGGACGGCGCCAAGAACTTTTCTTGGAACCCATGTGCCGTCGCTCATTACTTTCGCCTTTCTTGGATCATGCATCATCACAGCCATTGCAAAGTCTCTTTGGACACTCAGCTCCAGTTTAGGAAATAGCATGAGCAGTGCGAAAGATGAATAAAAATGGACATCATAGGTGTTCCACATGTGATACTCAATCCCTTCAAGATATAAAAGCTGGCCGACATTCTCCTCTCCGCTCTGAAGCAAACAAGGCCCGAAAGCTGAATTTGATGTCATTGGAGAGTGCATTTTGTCAAAAACATTTTGCATCCTTTCAAGTATTTCAGTTGAGGTGTCATTAAGATGGGCAAAGTCTGGTGTTTTGTTACCAAGTGAAAATCTTTGCTTTTCAATAGTAGAAATATTGTGCATTGGCAGGGATCCATCTGTGAGAAACAAACAAGGATCGTGAACTTGTTTGAAACAAAGGAGTCAATTATGAAAAAGATAAAAATAAAAAATAAAAATAAATCCTTGTTTTTACCTGTCCAGATTGTGCTCCCTGCATTAAGATAATAGAGCTCATTGAAAAGAGTGAATGGGTACCTAAGGATTTAGTTCTGGATGAGAATTTATTAAGAAATCAAAAGAAACATGCAAGAATTGAAAGCTCACCATTCTGGAAGTCTTTTGTCTTCTAGGATTGGTCTTTGCCACACTTCAATCTGGTGCTCCCACTTTCCATGTTCTAATTTTCAATAAGTCAGGACAAAGTTAGACTCAGCTATTTATATTTTCTCTTAGAAATTAAAGGGGAATGAATTTTAAAAAACACTAGTACTAGTTTAAGGAACACGCTAGCAGTTATACTAGGTATTGAGAAACATAAATTAGTCAACATGAGATATTACCTAGGATAGCATCTTGTGCAATTCTAGCTGCAGTATCTCCTCCATTCCTACCATAAAATTTGGTATACCTCCTGCAGGCCATGAAGATTGTCAAACAAAATATTTAAGTATGATTAGGTTGGTTAGAAGAGTGGAGAAGCAGCTTAAGTTGTTTATTTTTTTTGGTCGAAAGCAGCTTAAGTTGTTGGCTAACCTATAATAAGTCTTTCCACTGGGAAATCTTATTTCAGGGCAGTCCCAAGCAAGTGAAAATGTTATTGTCCTGGATGAGCCTGAAGGAATATTTACAGAAGCTGCTATGGCAGCGCCAATGGATGAACCTGCTTCTGAAGGTAATTGATTTCCATCATGTTTAAGGTGGTCGAACGACTTATGCTACAAATGAGTCAAGGAAAGAGATTAAGCAGATGAGAATATTACATTTATGATTATTCAGTAAAACTTGAAATGAAGATGAAACAGAAAGAACAACTAACCTCTTTAATTTCATCCCACATTTGCTTTGCTGTCATTATTTTTGAAGTTCCGGATATGGAAAAGCAAGGACATTCGGATACATCAACTCCGTCCGTCTCTTGAGCAGCAATAGCAAACGTCACAGGAGGCCTTCCATTTGATGTGCTGAAATATAATCACACCGTTATATTCAAATTCCAACTCTTTCTGATAAATGCATCTCTCGTGCAATGAACAAAATAGTACACAACTTACTTGTGATGCAGGAGCACACTATGTACACCTTCCTGCATCCTGGAAGAAATTAGGACAATAATTTTTAAATATGGACATGAAAATAATAGTATTAAAAGTTACAACACTTGCTAAAATCAGTCGCTGCAAGTAATATAGAAAATGACAAGTGAGTTGAAAGAATTCGTACATCATCTTTTTATTAAGATGATTACCAGTAGATCCTGAAATTCCACCCACTGAGTTCTGCAAAGAAGATAAAAAACAGCAATTTATGTCCAAGGGCTTAAATAAAATCTAAAATTGCAAATAATTAGTGTTAACATACAGCCCACGAGAAAAGCAATGTTGCATCAGCAGAAGTCTTTCCCGAGTTTGAGAGCTGCAAATTATGACATATCACCACAGAGTTTTAAAGAATGATAAAAGTAGAAATATGTAGAAGACTCGAGGTGTTCATGTTTGTGCACTAACCGTAAATGTGAATACTGCAACAGGAAAACTGCTCTCTTTATAATTATGTGGAATAAAAGGTGAAATCTGACGACAGACTATGCTGATTTCAGGGTCAGGTAAACCTGCATTAGCGGGACACAAACTAACTTAAAACACAAACGACAATTGATTTGGAATCAAAAAAATTTATACTGTGAAGCTAAATGTACCAGCATATGTTGTCCAAGCTCTTGGAAATAAAGCATTATAAGTGCACTTGTCTCCGTCAAGGTTCCAATCCCAAGATTCAATGCCTGCTCCCTTGTTCTCTCTGAATGTTTCAGTCATCATTATTTCAAATTGCTATGTATATTTCAGCAAACATAAATTCTGAAATTATGTAAGTTGTGAGGCTTTACCCTGTAATATTTGGAGTTGTTGAGCACAAAACTGTAGAAGACGTACCTCCATTTGGGCGTGAAATAAAAAGCTATGGAAAAACATAATTAGCTGATGTCATACAATTTCCCTTTTTCATTGAATAACCACAAGTTACTGCACAAGTATTTGAAGATTAAGACTACTTACTGAAAACTGGTTTGCTAGATTTGGAGTGTCTTCACAAATTCTAGGGAAGAGTTGAAACCGCTGGAACTCACCTTTGACACTTCTTCCAATGCTTCCACCACTGAAATTGGTACACATGACACGGTAATAGAACGAAGTGTTGTTGTGTAATTAAACATGATGCATTAAATGAAGCCTACAGGCTACAATAATAACTAATAAGATCAAAATTTTGGGATGGCTGCTCATTTGTTGGAAGCATTATGCAAGGATGGCACAATTTCAGGGTAAGATGTCAGAAGTGGTGGATACTTTGATGACTACTTTGGGAATTTTTCTTCAGAGTATCACATTTATTCCTTGGATATGTTGGAGTCAGAACGGTACTTTCTCTGTATTTAAGGGTTGAGAATTCAGAAGCTGTCAAGTGGTGTTCAGGTCTTTACAAAAAGCTCCCTCTCAAGTTTCAATATTATGGCTACCTCCCCTTTTTTTCTGGGTAAGTACTCCTTGTTTTTGGCTTACCAGTGACTTAGGACTTGATATATTTGTATATTCTTGTATATGTACTTGGTAAATTTTTCCATTTAAGGGATCGATTAATAAAGAGGGGACTCCTAGAAAACACGACAGGGGGCACAAACCGGTTCTTTTTTTAGATACAAAAAAAAAACAATTAGCTGAGTCATAAATGAAATCTTACCCAATACCACCCAAAGGAATGCCATGGTAGCATGTGATGAGACGCTTATGATACGGATCCATTATGGATGGCTGTTCATCATATATACACATTAAAGAAGAGGAAGAAGAAGACTAAAGAAATTGATCTAGTAGAAAGAGCTCAAAATTGACGGGAATAAAACAAAGAAAAACACTGAAAGTTTGTTAGTTGAGAAGTGGAAGTTACCGTTCCCTTGTCGGCTTCTTCCTTTATATGACGCAATAATCTCCAGCCAAGTGGAAACTTATGAAAAGTAAACAAACCAAATAACCAATTATATGAATGAGAAAGCAAGAAAGTCAGCTTATGCTAATCTTTTAACTTATAATGCAGTAGTAATTACTCAGAAAAGGAAAAATAAAGTAAATTTTTTTTTTTGCAATGATGACTTACCAGATGCAAAATTTCCCGGAGTCTTACAGAGAACTCTGTTGGAACAGCAACATTGCAGTTAAGTTTGCGTTGCCACGTCAATGGAGGAGGCTTTCCAGGATCAGCCTAAAATATGAAGACAGCCAAATAGTTAAAAGAAGTACTGTTGCATGAAATTAGAAGATACCATTTAAAAAAAGAAAAAGTAAAAAGGTAATCAAGAACCAAAATACCCAAAACTAACAACAATTAACAATCTTGAATTGAACCATAAATTAATGTTGAAGAAAGAATACCTTATTTGGTGAATCAATGAAACCGTTGTCCATCCTACAAATGGAAACACACAGAATATCATCTATTGAAAAATGAATAATAAAGACAACAATTAATTTGAAAAACACAAACAACCTACTCCAGCTCTTGGGATTTGGGAAAGAGACTACATATATGATCAAGAATCAAGAAAGTCTTTACGTTGCAAGCAGCTACTTAATTAACAGGAATATATACACAAACTGGGAAATATAATCTAATATACCTGCAGGCAACGTCTTTTAGTTTCAGAGCTGAATCAGGCAAGGGAACTCGGAAACTACTGGGTTGATCTGAAATTAGTTAAGTATCTTATTGTAAACTTGATTTTCTTGATCATGGTAGGTGGAAGGAAATCTTTCAAACTTTTCCACTTATGTTTTTGTCGTTTTCTTCATCTTTGAATTTTGTCATTTTTTTCTGGAATCTCATCTCATACTCTGCACACGCACGCAGAAGTCGCCATCCCTCCCACCATTTTATATATTTCAAATTTTGATGTTAGGTGGAGGATGAAAATAATTAACCATATTATTTTTCTTATAATCTCTATAATCAAATATCAAGATTTAGTTGTTTCCTTGTTAGAAATTACAAAATAAAGGAGAATTATCCTTGTTAGTCAATAGTCAATAAGCTTTTTTTTCTTTCTATGCATTGTCAATAGTGGATAGTCATTCTTGCACGATATTGGATTTTTTTGCTTTGGTTGTAATGCTTTTATCTTTACGTCCATGCCTAATGATGGCTTCTGAAGGTCAATAAAGCACAGCTTCAGCCTTCAAGCAGTCAAGTCACTCCTCATAATTTTTTAAATTGTACTAGGCAATTGTTATTATTATTATTTGGGATGATTACACTTACACCCCTTGACTTAGGGATAAATACAGCTAGATTCCCTGTACTATTGGAAATTACAGATAGATCCTCTAACTCTAACGAAAACCTTAAAAACTTAACGAAAAGTTGTGGAATGACTAAATTATCCATAATATTTTTGTTATAGTATTTGCTATACAAGAAATGAGCGAAGTAAGTAAGTTTTTGTCGAGTTAATAGGACGTTAGAATCTATATGGAAATAAAAAAATGACTAACGGCAGGACCTAAGTGTTAACTAGAGCCATAGTCGAGGGGGTGTCTCTGTAATTTCCAATAGTACAAGGGATCTAGTTGTATTTACTCCTAACTCGAGGGGGTATAAGTGTAATTATCCCTTATTATTTTTAGCTGATGTGAAGAAATTATGACTTCCAGCTTTTGGGTAGCTGGGTTGGGTGGTGAAAGAATTGGGCTCAATCGGCATTCCGGGTCGGGTTTCGGATTTCTATACGACCCGGTTGCTAAAATCCAATCGGATCGGGTTCATGTAAAATATCGGATTGGGTACCGATATTAATTTCGAGTCGGATATCCGGAAGAATTTATCAACCCGATCGGGTAAGCGGTAACCAACTTATAATTAAATTTAAAAACAAAAAAAATCCTATATTCCTTATTTTCCATACAAAATTGTACTACAGACCCCCACAAACCCTAAAAACCTTTCCCTTTTCTTATCTTCTCTACGGCGGCGTGTGGGACCCACTCCGGTAACCTTCTCCGCCGGCGGCGACTAGGGGTCCACTTCGCTAACCTTCTCCTTGGCTCTTCTTCTCCCGCGGCACACACTTGGATGGAAACTCTCTGACTCTGCACATACTTGTATGTGGCTTTGAACATTCTTACAATAATTTCACTATATTGGTTTTATTATTATTATTTTTTGGATTTTGGGTGATTGCTTCTGTTTTTGTTGTGGGTTTACTTGGTGAAACATTAGCTAAAATTAATTGTAAAGCAAGTTCAGCTTTTTGACAGAAAACAATGCCTATTTTGAACGTTAGCATTTAGCAAGGACCAAGGAGAGTGTTTATTCTTTTTCTTCTTTCTAATTTTATTGTCAACAGCTAAATTGGCTTATCACACTCAAATCATATATTTATCTCTCTTGTCAGCTAGTCAGCCAAATCTTCTTATGGGCCACCTGATACGATTAACTGGATCTGGGCCCTCTCTCTTTCAAGCAGGCTTACTGTTGGGCTTAAAACCAAATAATACATACATATACATTTTTGTTTCAGGCGGTGTCTCTCCTCTCCTGCAATTGTAGTTAGTCTAATCTAATTGATGATTAATTCTAGTTCATCTAATCCGGGGTCCATTTGTATTTAAGATGTGTCTTATAATTATTAATCATGATTTTAAATTATTTCTTAATTTAATCACATGATACATGTTAGAATCTTAAAATATTTTCCCACATTTGAGATTCTAGGGTCTTCTGCCTTAGTGGATGTGGAAGATATTTTAAGATTCTAGCGTGTGTCATGTGATTAAGCTGAAATCATAATAATATTCAAAACAATAACAAGTAGAAACACATTTATATATATAGTATATATGAGTTATATTTAATGAGACACATGAATATCGGGATAAAAATCATCTAAAAAAAGGGAAAATGATTAAGAAGAAAGAAAAATTGCTATTCTGAAAGCACACTTGATAATTATATTCTAGCTATAAATTGAAGTTCCTATATTAATTAACTAAATAGATTCTTAATTTGTGCTGAAAGATCCGTATTTGTTGGCCGAAATAAATGTAATCCGAAATGGCTAGCTATATTTGACTTTGTTAATCCCAAATGGAATAATAATCCATTGCATATTCCCAATTATCTTCCATATTCATCTGATGATCAGTGATAGTTAGCCCAGGATTATACACTCGATCTCCTACTAATGAAAATGATGCATTTGTTATTGCTAATTCCATCCACGTTTTTGGCGAGTCAAGTGGTGACTCGTTTATAGCTTGAATTTGGCTCGCTGATAGCCCTACCCTTGCAGGTCCCATTCCATTTCCGGCGCCAGTACCACGGTTCGCGGCCTGCATCATGGCTGCTGCCTGCTGAGCCGCCAATTGAATGTCTCGAGCATTATTGGTGGCCGGCCTGGGAAAAGTGTCAACCAATTCAGGGAAATTGAGGCGCGCATTTGGACCTTTCAGGTGCAGCGCCGCTACGTCGTACGCGGCAGCTGCCATTTGTGGCTTCTCATAGCTTCCTAACCAAATACGGGTTTTCTTACCGGGCTCGCGGATTTCAGACACCCATTTCCCCCATTTTCGTTTCCGAACTCCTATGTATGAAAATTCATTGACATGTTCGTCTTGTAATTCTTTCATTGATATATATATATATATATATATGTATGTATATGGGATGTGTGTTTAAATTCAAGCAGAAAACTTAAATGACGTTGATCAGTAGCTAATTTTATATATATAGAGGTCCAGACTCCAGACTCCAGACCCAGTAGTGTGGCACTGGCGGTGATCAGTAGAGTAATCAAAAGTATGGACCATCAAGATTTTGTTGGATGATCAATTAATTGTGAGCTTCCACGTACTTGCATGAAAGTGGAATATAGTTGTATTACGTAGGTGTACTTGTAATTATTATATTATTGTTGTAAAATTTTAAGTACGTGTACACGGCTAATATTAAAGTAAATGACGATTCTGATGTAAACATTAAAAATATTACAATTGACATTATATTCTTTTATATTATTATGATTATATTATTAAATTTAGCAGAATTTCTCATTAAAAATTAAATTTAGCAGAAGATATCGTATATAGACATAGTCTTCGTTTGCATAAAATTTGTGTACGTTTCGCAAAATGATAATTATATACTAATGTGAAATTTTGTTCCACACGTTCTTCATTTGGTACGGCCACAGAGAATTTAATATATATATGCGTGCCATGTTACATGAATTAAAGCTACCATATCAATAAATTAATTAACATTAAAATCAATTTAAATTAACATTTTTTTAAGAAGGAAAATAATTTCATATTGATCACATGGCACATGGAATTTGGCCATACAACTTTTAATATTTATTGAAAATATTAAGCCATTAAGGAATCGAACATTTCGTTTGACCAGTTTAATTCTCTGCTTGTGACATTTTTAAATATAGAGTTCATACCACTAGGTTGTGATTTATGAAATACGAATACGCCAATATGGCTCGACATGACACGGATATGATGATATGATTTTTTTTAATATTTTACACTAAATAAGTGTCCGACACGGTATCGGACACAACACGACACGACATGATAGAATTTTTAGAAATGTTGGTTGATATATTATAGGTTTCCATAGGTTCAGATCAATGCTAAATTTTATTAGAACATTCGGTCGAAATCAATATGTAGCATATTAATTGCTTAATTTAATTATACTGTGTTATTCTAAGTTCTAACGTACGCAAAATTATTCCATTTAATAGTTTAATTAACCGTACGTAACACAGTTAGTATGATTATATATTACAATGACACGATTCCCGTCACGTGACTATATTGTATATCAAAAAAAAGGCCACAGTATCATGAATTAATATATAGTACTATATAGTAAAAATTTTAACAGCTGGATATTACCTCAAGTCCATATCCATGATTCTGTCTTCCATTACCCGGTTACCCCCTTTTCTTTCCCTCATAAATAGTTTTCCATTTTTTTTCAACTGCATGCATGCCAATATTAAAATTCATAAGGTTTTTTAATTATTATTTATGTCACAGTTAATAATAGTTTTTTTCTTAATCTATATTACTTAGAAAAAGAATTTAAATAAAATTTTACATTTATAATTAGTAGAATTAAGCATTTGTATGGTCCCGGTGGCCAGGTAGATTTGGTAGTAGGTAGTGTGAAACGGGGAAATTAATCAATTCATGTTGTGAACGTTCCTTTAATTTTGCTTTGAACACCGACATGCACCTGCCGCCGGTTGAATTGCCAGTATTGCATCCGTACATCTTTCTTTCAATTTATAATATTAATTATTATCATTTTTAGGTTGGGCTGGGGGCTAGGGCCGGGAGGGATTCATAATTATACTAGACTAATTTTGGTCATAACTCATAAGTCATAACTATATATATATTGTGAACGAGATCAAAAGAGAAAACGTCAAATTAAAACGGATCGATGCGAGATACAAAATTAAATTCCTTTAATTATATTTATTTCAAATGTACGACGGTGAAGGTAATTACAAAATATATATTTATTCAAAAAAATTATTTCAATTGAATTCACGATCGAATTGAGCTAAAAAAATAAGTTCAAGAGAAGGCAGAGCGATCGATGATTCGATGGGTTTCTGTCAAGCCAAACTGGCGTAAACCCAAGGGTATTGATCATATACTGAAGATCTGTTTGTAAAATTGTTATTGATGATGTCGGTTTTTGGGGTGTGGTTTGGGTTGATTATGTGTCTGATTGCAACAATTTAATTTGTAGTTGTTGGAAATTGGTTCTAGATAACAATGTTTGATTATACATTTAAGTAGCATAAATTTGTTGTTTATAAGAGTGAATTATGAAACGTTAATCTACTTCATAAATAGATATGGAAAATGTATTAATTTACTGAAATCCAATTTCGGATGAATGAGAAATTAAATATACAAAATGGTTATTTGAAATGTAAAGAGTTGTGTGTTACTTGTGAATAAACTTGTCCCACACAGGAGAAGTGTGAGAAAGTTCTTCACTTAATATATGAGATTTTGGCATTAAGGGTTGTATCAATAGCTTTTGAAAGAAGGGAGACCTAGATGGGTTGGGCTTGCTCCGAAGCCTACACGCGCGCGTCGCCATCTGTTGGTCGGTCAAGCCGGCCCACAACTATATTCCTTTTGGACAGGATCAAATTAAAGTTTTCAAAGTTTCGTGAAGTCACGCCCATTCCGACACAAAATATCCAACAATATTCAATTAAATTCGCTGTTATTAATTCAAAATTAATTTCAAAATCGTCATCGTCTTGCTCCCATGATTGAGAATGGTAGTTGGTAATAATCTCCTAATTAATAAGCAATTTTGAAAGTCGTTGGTGATGACCATTTCATCCGCATGTAGCTTTTTTTTCTCCATGGACCTATATGAATCTTCTGCTCATCAGCTGATATCTTGGCGGCATCACATAGGACTCGGATAATAGCATTCAGATGTTCCAACTTTCCTATGAATATTTCAGGCAATTCAGTGATCAATTTGTTGTACTCTTTGCAAGCTCTTCCCATCCTAAATTCATCACGAAATCCCAACTCTACCAAATACGGGATCTGCTTTCTTCTCCCTTGCGTCCTAACAACCACCTCAATATATTCATGTCTTCCTGCATGCACCAGCAAATATTAATTAATTCATCAGTAATTACACATACATATATGTTTTCTGCAATATATTTTTTATAACCTGATGGTGTTTTGTGAGTTCTGTTCCATTTGGATATGCAGAGGGCTGTGCTGATGCCTTTGTTGCGGGATAGCTGATTAACAGCTGCTCGGCGTAGGCACTTAATGCACCCGCCGCCTTTCATCAGTCTTTTAAGGTCGCAACTGCAGAAATTTGTGGACTCTCTCGCTATCTCTATTTCTCTTTTTATTTGTTCTCGCAACTTTGAACCTACCGACTCGCATCGCTCCAATATTCCCTGAAAATTAATTAATTTTCACTCTCTTTCCTTTTAATTATTATTACAGTATATAAATTAGAATTCTCATCTTTTCAACAATATCCGGCCCTCTTTTTTCTTTTTTTTTTTTAATTGTACGGTTTGAAAAGGGTGATCAAGTCTGGATTTAATTTGTAACTATCCAAACTTACAAGGGAGGTTAGTGTAATTAGAAAAGATCTACAAAGACGTTTGTAAGTTGGGTATTTTAGAGCCTGTACTACTGTCTTCTGTGTAATTAATCTGATAAATACAATATTGTAAATATATTTATGTTACATCGACGAAATAGCATGAATGACCAATAACGAATAATCAACTTTGCTGATGATTTTCAGGCTTCAGCCAAGAATTGATGGTTATTGCCTAATTGTCCCCAAACCACATGAGATATATATGCTGTATCTTACTATGAGGAAAATCTGTTGGAACAAGTATTGAAATTATATCTAAACCTTAAAATTAAACTCAGTAGCTTATAGCAATTAATATGATTATAGTATATAAGTTGATTAATTTAGGGATAATTACACAAAATCTAAAAAACCATCAAAACCTTACAAATACCCCCCTCCCTCAAGGGTAAAAGACGCAAAGATTTTGTGTAACTGTAACACAAAATTATTAAAGAGTAATTACCTGAAGTAAGAATAATTGTGATTCCCAGTAAATTCGAGGCTCATCGTGTTGAAGCTGATCAGTTTTATGAGGTAGCTCTAGCTCATCATCGACAAAACCATCATCTAAGTTTGATTCGTGCATCTGCAGGTCGTCGAAGATCAAACTACAGTGGTCGTGAATAATAATATTATCAGGGAAAATTCTTTTATTACAAGAATTTCCATCAAGAATGCTTCCCAAGAATCTACGGTCAGCTGATCTCCCAGTCGGATCACCCTGCAGCTTCTTTCCCATATATATAATAATATTTATCTTGAAATGTTTTCTCTTCACAAAGAAAGAGAAAGATAAAGAGAAGGGCTGATATATATCTCAATTCTCATGTGAAGTGAACTGTAGTCTGTAGAGTATCAGTACATATATTCTTGGATGATTGCTATTTGCTTTATATGTTGTAAAATGGATAACATTTTTTACTTTTATTTCGAAATAATAAAATAAAAATAAAAGGTATGGCCGGGGCGATTGTGACATAACAACCACTTATAAGTATTTAAGTAAATAGATTATTTAAAATTTTGGGGCTGTAACTAATTTACCAAAAAAGAATGGAGCTAGCTAGCTATGAATATTGCATCAGAATCTACCCAAAAAGTCCCTCCACCACAAGCTAGGTTAAATCAAATTTGTATATTTTGCACTCAAAATATCTCCATCTGTTTTTTGGTTGTAAATATGACAATGAAGGGAGAATTGAGTATAGCCATGATTGTTTATTCTTGAAAATAATGATTTTGATTTTGATTTTTGAGATCTCATCACTACCTCACTCCACAAATACCAACCACCACTTCTGATATCTTTTCTACACATTTACCACATTCTAAAAAATAAGGATATATATGATGTCACTGACTATGTACCCCACCCCGATTTTCAAGTTGTAGAATAATACGACATCGTTTACATGGGTAGAATATACATGAGTCAGGAATAGCAACATTGAATTTGTATCAGGTTATAGGTCAGATAATTATGTTTACTTTTGGCCCATGTAAGTTGGGTTCCATAAACAAGATATATGGATGAGCTTGTTTACTACGCCCATTAGCTATCATTTATTTGGGTCAATTACTGATTTGCCCCAATTTTTTAAATAGAAAATCTAATTGTTCGCTCCATTAGTCTCAATCTAACCCCCAAGATCTCCTTTCTTCAGTTGCCCAGCAACACTCTCTCATTTCCCAAAACCACCGCAATCCAACAATCGCCCCCACTTCTGAACCCTAGCGCCACCATCTCCCATTGCCCACACCCATAAAACTCCTAAACCCTACTAAATTCTCCAATTAATCAGCAAAAGTTGAGAGAGAAACAGCAGAAGATTTCAAACAAAAACGAAATCATCTATCGTCAGACTAATTCCGGGAAGAGGAAGGCAGCACGTCGTTGATCCTGGCTCTCATCCTCCTCCTTTCCCTGCCGGTTTTGTTCTTCTTTGTTGCCCCTCGTATATTGCATCCACGCCAAATCTCCATCTCTCGAAAATTTGAGTGGGAAATTATCACCGCCAAATGGATGGCATTTCTGTGTAAATAGAGGCAAACTTGAAGGGCGATTGAGAAGAGAAATTCGAACGGAAATAGTAAGTCAGACTAATTCGGGTCCCTTGACTGATGAAGTAAACATGAGAGATTTGTTAAATCTGTGGGATAACAGCCTATAAACCCCAAAATAAACGGTCCCTAAGGATATATATTTCTTTGACTATGAAATGGAACACATAAGTTTGTGGGCTGGGCCTTGCACTCTAGATTAGGAGTAGCCCAGCGAAAGAAGAGTCCACTAGAGAAGAAAATGGAGAATAACAGATCCGATCGTCTCTCCCTCTCTCTGAGTCACAGACTCACAGACACACACTCTGCTTCCACGTTTCCTTCCTCTCCACAAAGTTAACCCTCCCAACTGCAAAATTCACTCCTAATATGCAATGCCACTCAATGACTCAAGTACTGTCGACATATATCGTCTATGGAGCCTGAGGTGAGGAGCAAGTGGGTGCCGGTGATACCATTCCCCAAGAAAGATAGACTACAACACGGTGATCAGACTTTAGTGTCATCAGACCATATGGTGTAAAGATGAATATTTTGTTTTTGAAATGGAGACATGAGACTAACGAAGCAACCTTATTGAAAATCTTGACGAAGCCCTAATTAGTCCTAGGGAAGGGTCAAATATTTATATATATTATTTTTCAATTTCAAATTGGTGCAGCTCGATGGTTGCCATGGAAAATTGAAAGATTGTTGACGAGTCTGCAGGATAATGTCCTTAAAAACAAGTACGCAGGATTTTCAACATATTACATTGTTATTAGGTTAATTGGTGGGTGGCTCAGAATTAAAGTAATTAGGTTCACAAGTTAAACAAGTTAGAGATGGGTGGTGTAGCATATATAATTGTGCTTATTCAACATGGCAACAAAAAATATTCAGGCATTTGTACATACAGTAACTGGAAATCTGATGACAACATAAGAGATACGTACAGAGCATAAAATTACCAAATGGTATGGGTTACGTTGCTAAATTTGAAGATTATTTAATTTATTTCTGTAGCTAGCTCACTCAATTTTGGGCTGTTGAAAGGTTGGAGAGCTTCCAGCAAATCTTGGCGATACGGATCCCGATCCCTGATCTATAAATGATCTCCTGGAAGGTGATCCTTCTAGAAGAGGCCTTCCAGTTCCAATAAAAGATGTTCTTCTTGCTCCTCCACTCGTCAACAGAAATTGGAATGTCCAGTAAAGGACTTTGGGTGCAAATATCCTATACAAGAAGAATACATCATACCAGCTTGGATATTTCACATATGGATCTCCTCTGCACGCACCTGAGACGATCAGCTTCGCAAACTCCTCCACTCGCCCACCAGATACGTCTACCTAGCTTATTGTTTTAAAGGGAAAACCATTATTGATATGTATATAGCTCTTACGTATACGTAAACTCATGATCAATATCATATATATCTATTCTTGATCTAGAATTACTAGTAGACTGACCTCTCTTTCTTCCTTCCATTGCATCTCTGCACCTTCCTCCACCATGAATCTTCCTCTAGACATTTCTGTACCAATCCAACCATGTGTTGCAACTGTTATCCCCACCTCATCCTTCACTTCAAATCTCAATGTCTCGTAAAAGTTTATCAGTGCTGATTTTGCTGCCTATAATCAGTGCAATCAATCTCAATATGATCATATGGACGTACAATCAAGCAAACGTACAGAATTTTAAAACATATATGCACTTACAGAGTACAAGCTCATCCTAGGCAAAGGCAACCAATTCTCAACTGATGCATTCACAATTACACGGCCATTGCTCTCACGTAGATAAGGAAGTGCTACATATGTTGGATAAACATTTCCCCAGAAGTTTATATCCTGAAATTGTACAAAAGTCAATCTTGCAAGAGACATCTACAACAAGTTAAGTCAAAACTCAAAACTCTCGTTGCAAGTTCCTTTAATTCATATTTCATACCATTAAGATGGGAAACACATTTGTGTCATTAGCTTCCTCAAAGAAGAATGTGTGCCCTAAACTGGCAGTATTGACCAGATGATCCACTGCAGTATTAAAATGAGAAATGGTTAAAAAGGAAACATCAAACAGTACTACAATATAATTCGGTACATCGATTTCTTCTTTTTTTGTATATATATTTTGTGATACAATAAGAAACGGCCGGATCATAATAAGCTCACCACGGCCATAATAGTTGATAGTGTCATTGATAAATCTCCTGCAATCATCCTCCTTCACAACATCAGCAGCCATTATCAACACATGGGATGCTCCGAGCCTTCTCGCGTTCTCACTTATTCCTCGCAACCTGTGCTCTCTTCGTGCCACCAATACAAGATTCGCACCCCTCTTTGCATATTCATAAGCAATTTGCTGCAATTACAAGAAAAAAAAAAAAAAACTCATACTATATGCTATGTATAAAAGAAAGGCGCACATGCAGCAAATCCAGAAACAGGGGAACTGAATTCAGCAACGCTATACTACACCTTCATATTTTATTGTTGCTCATTTCTCAAGATAAACTGTACTTGGTCTTCTATAGGCACTTATAAGATTTAATAAAGATTAAACTCTTCATATACAATTATTCACATCACCCCTTAACGGGCTCATAATACACAGAATTCTGAATCTATTGCAAGATTTTCATTTCAGTGATTAAGATTTAGAGGCATACACTTACTTAAATAATATTATAATTTCTTGAATCTGTGCTTCCTAAACTAAATTTATAAGTGACAGATATTGACACAAAACTACCAAATTCTTTATTTAACTAAGATACACCATAACACCATACATCTTCAAGAAATCACTCAATTCTCCAAATCAAGTACTAGCTAGTTTAATGATTATTTTGTTATATATAGAACAACATAGAGATCAGCCTAGCTATCAGAGATTCGACTCTTTATGACAACTTTAAAATAATTTTGGCGTGAAGTTAATTACCTCTCCAATCCCAGAGGAAGCTCCAGTGATGACAACCACTTTATTCTCCATATCTTCAGTATTGAAGTAATTGTTGTAAAGCCACTCACATGTGTTGATGAAAGTGAGAGTTGGCCATGCAAAAGCCAGCATGACCAGGCTTGTTGGTGGCACAAAGAAATTCAGCGCGGTGTTTAACAGATCCATCATACCGATATGTACTGTAGGAAAAAATCGGTGGAAACCAAGTGTCATAAACGTACACTAACAAAATTACAAAATAGAGAAAAGAAAAGGCAAGAAATTAGAGAGATAAAGAAGAAAATAGATGAAGATGAGCTAGAAAGGAGAAAGAAGAAGGAAGATGATCGATTATGGTCATAGTTTTGGTGTTATGTGATAGCAGATTAACAGCACGATTGCATGCAGAAGAGGGTTGTGAACACGTGTTGGTTTGCAGCAGGGGACGTGGTCAATGACCAACTTCTTGCAAATTTGATCAAAATATATAGAGTAGCTTTCTGTATATGTCATTTTTCTAATTAACTAATATATATTGAAAAAGTCGATCTTTTTACAGGCATGTAATTTATTTCTAGGAGGCATCTTTTCTTCCAATAAGTCGAACAATATTATTACATCAAAGATACACCGCTCCAATTGCACATTGTTTCTTTTCCCTCCAGAATGCATATCAAATATATATAAGAATTTCAAAAATTTTAAATTAATAATTTTAAATTATTATTTGGTACACTTAACTCAATCACTTTAAGTTAGATAAATTATAAAATTTCTAAATATTGAATATTAATATTTTATTATTTATTAAGTTGTAATTTTTCTTATCACTAAATTGTTACGGTGTTACTATTTATAAATAGTGACAAATTTAAAACACTAAATCTTGTCAGTTTTAAATCATTTGGTAACGAATGTTGATTTTAAGTAGATAACTAGTCACAACATTAAAAAAATTATTACTTAATATATATAATTGATAATAATATTTAGATTATCATTAATTTTTATCACTAATATTAATTAATTTTCATATATTAGTTAAGGCAAAAGATCATAATATAATTTGTATAAAAATTTATCATGAAATTAAATAATAATATATCATTAGAAATTAATCGAAAGATGATGCCTCTCCTTTTAATAAAAGATATGCTCAAGTTTAGGGACCAAAATGCAATTTGAAAAACTTAAATATGTAACGGTTTTTCTTCTTTCCCCATAAATTTATCATTTTTTTTATGTATTCCACGTGGCGTTAGTTGATTCTTGATATAATGGGTTCTCTTCATGTCTTATTGCTACGCACGTCTGAAGTTGATCGAAGTCAGACAGTTGAAAGTTGAAAGAGAAACATCAGAAAGTGCTTAATTAATTCAGCTCAAACAAAATCATTGCCACTCAAAAATGGAAATTCAGAATGTCTGTGTGTTTATCTGAAAAAGTAGTAATCAGGAAATGGAGGAACAAGAAGCTGAATATGCAGGCATGCACCATAACACAACACAACTACTTCTGTTCTTGCAGTATGGTAGTTATGTTCGTCTGCATAGCAAGTGAGCTTCTTCTTTCGACAAGCAAAACTCCCATTTAAGGTAATAAGATTTTGTGTTATACTCTCAATAGCAAGTTAGAAATCTTTCAAAACCTTGAATACAAATTTAAGGGTCAGACGCATTTCTCGGTGTTTGCAAATTGCATGAACTAATTCTCTCACCTCTCTCTGATGAAACATTGACTACCTTAGGTATACCAAGATTTAATTTTTCTTACATTATACCCATTTTTCCTCATGAATTTCTAATCACATTGCCATATTTTATACATCAACAGATTAGTTAAATCAAAGGAAAAAAAATATTTTTTAATTTTTCTAATTTGTATTAATGCCTGAGTTTTAAGAAAAATAATATTGTGGGGGATCCCAATCCCCAACTCGGCAGTCGGCACCCTCCCAACCTTGACCGGAACTCCTGCGTCAATGCAATATTGACATAGCTTCTACATTGTGCTTTTCTTTAACATCTTCACATTCCAAGAGGCAAATATACAAACTCCTTCGCATTTGTAAATATTGTAATCTGTTTGATTGTTTCAAATATATATTCTTCCCTCTTGAATCTGAAAGGAATTTTGGGCCCTAATTCCTTTCACGTGTGTTGAATTTTGAGTTTCCTGGAGAAAAATTGAAATTCCTTCAAGATTTCAATGGTGGAAAAACAACTTCATTTTTTCCCCCTTATTTCTGATCACTGGGAAATCAAATGATGCAAAATATCAGGTTCCAAAGGCTGATTCTGCACATTACAGAGGAAAATCATTGAAAAAAGAATGGGTTGCATTTGTTCGAAAGAAACTGGAGAAAATGATTATGATGCTGAAAACGAGAAGGCGGTAGAAAAGGAGTCAAACAAATCATCTGCAGTTGTAATTGCTCATTTGAAAGGCGAGCAGGCTACAGTAGGTGAAGGTAGTGTCCACAAGCAGTCCGAAGGCTCCCTACATTCGAAATCTAAGACGATTACATCATTAGAATTGAATAATGCAAATTCTATAAATTTTGAGGATAATGGAAAAAACAGAATCATTGAAAGGCCAAAAAATGGGCATCGGAGGCCTTTAAGCATGGATTTGGGAGGAATACAATCACAGACGATGTCTAGGATTGTAACTGTGCCTAATGGGGCCAAAGGTGAGCAAGTTGCTGCAGGATGGCCAACTTGGCTAGCTTCTGTTGCAGGGGAGGCCATTCACGGTTGGACTCCCAGGAGTCCCGATTCATATGAAAAATTAGACAAAGTAAGTTTCTATATCTTCTAATTTTTATTCTTATTTCACTTACAATTTTTTCTTGAACTTTTAGTGTAACTGCATCTTTTTCTTTGGCTTGTGTTGATTGTTTTGTACAATTGGTTATCCATGATCATCTGAATATTGGTAACTTGTGAAAAGTTAATAACGCTGAACTCCCTTGGAAACATGTTTAACTACAAAAACCCCCCTTCTCAGATTAAAAGTACAATTAAACCCTCTCGATTATCAAGATTTAAAGGAGCTATTGGATAATTATCATCTATACATGAGGAAAACTTAAAGAAGTTATAAACTTATAATTTCATTTAACTATGTCTATGTGTAGTAAGTAACATAATGGGTTAACTGTAAGGTGGAAATAAGTTACAAGGGAGGTCTATGTAATTTCAAGATAAATATGAAATATTTGTGCATTAAAATATAGTTACAAGGAAGGGGTTGTCGTTATTGCAATAAAAATAGAGGAAGTGGATTTCTTTACCTCCACGAATTGTATGTCCGTATTAATGGACTTTAGTTAAGATATGGATTGATGGACTATAATTAAGATATGGAATTGCAAGCGTACATTCTTGAAAGAGTTAAGTTTAGCTTTTTTGGGATTTGGGTTATGAAACTTATTATTGGTTTGATGCACTTATTAAAAGAAGTTGTCCCTTATTTTATGCAGATTGGCCAAGGAACTTACAGTAGTGTTTACAAGGCCCGTGACCTCAAAACAGATAAAATAGTAGCAATGAAAAAGGTAAGATTTGTAAATATGGACACAGAGAGTGTTCGTTTCATGGCAAGGGAGATTTGCATCCTGCGCAGGTTAGACCACCCTAATGTCATGAAGCTTGAAGCTGTTGTGACATCCAGGATTTCAGGAAATTTGTACCTCGTATTTGAATACATGGAGCATGATCTTTCAGGACTTCTAGCATCGCCCAAGGTCAAATTTACTGAACCACAGGTGACTATCTTTTTCCTTTTTCAATTACAGATGGGCTCAGCTCAACTATATTATGTTTCGTTAATTAACATTACATCTAGACCCCTGACTTATGGAGGGGTACTTTGCACAATTTACTCTATAAATCTTGCGGAAAACATCACGAACCTTAATCAAAGCAAACAGTAGGGGCAATTTTAAGACAAAGTCAAAGTACGAGGGGTTCAAGTGTAATTTCTCATAATACAGAGGGTCTATGAGTAATTAGACCAAATATCAAGGGGTCTATATGTAATTCACCTAATTAATATTATAGAGATAATTATTTTGTAATACGGATGTAGGTTAAATGTTACGCTCGACAAATGCTTTTGGGACTAGAACACTGCCATAGTCGAGGTGTTCTCCATCGAGATATTAAAGGTTCAAATCTTCTAGTTGACAACAATGGAGTTCTCAAGATTGGAGACTTTGGTTTGGCCACAAGATTCGAGCCTGACCAAAAGCAGCCATTAACTAGTCATGTTGTAACTCTTTGGTACAGAGCTCCTGAATTATTGTTGGGTGCTACAAAATATGGAGAAGCAATTGATATGTGGAGTGCTGGTTGTATTGTCGCTGAATTATTTGCAGGGAAGCCTATTATGCCGGGAAGAACAGAGGTACGTACTCACTGTCTGTGTGTGTGTCTGTGTTTTCTCTGAATCATAGTGAAATAATTGTAAATATTGCAGGTGGAGCAAATGCATAAGATATTCAAACTATGTGGTTCCCCCTCAGAGGAATACTGGAAAAAAACAAGATTTCCTCATGCAACTAGTTTTAAGTCACACAAAGTGTACAAGAGGCGTATTGCTGAGGCATTTAAAGAATTTCCTTCATCAGCTTTAAATCTTGTAGAAGTACTCCTCTCTATTGATCCGGAGAGTAGGGGTACTGCTTCCTCTGGCCTTAAAAGTCAGGTACATTCTCTATCTTCACTTTATGCTATTTTTTAGAAAATGTTTTGAGTTCATTACATCCACACCCCCTTAGTTTAGGTGAAATAACAAGTCGATAACCCACCTTTGCGAAATTACAATGACCCCTGTTACATAGTTGGTTAAGCCATTAGTGTCTGTTTGTTAGTGCCTCCTGGGGACGTACGGACTGGTGAATGTAATTAACTCTAATTATTTTCTGCAAAGCTCTAGTGCTGACATGATTTTTGACATTTTCTTGGTTTCAGTTTTTCACATCAAAACCTCTTCCTTGTGACCCATCTAGTTTACCAAAATATCCTCCTAGCAAGGAATTTGATGCCAAGCTTAGAGAAGAGGAGGCAAGAAGGAGAAAAGCTGAGAGCGTTAAAGGAGGATGTACAGCTGAACATACGAGAAAACCGAATCCCACTCAACAGGGACAACAAAATAAGGGCACCACCACTGTTAATGACCATGGAGCTGGATTCTCAATTGAGGCTCCCATAGGACACTTCAAGACTGGATATTCTCATTCAGTTGTTCATCCTAATGCTGCAGTATTCTCATCCAATAAAAAGTCCATTAATGATGATGATGGCCACTCAGTGCAAGCTGGGAGAACTTTAAATTCTTCCCGACAAGTATCTCAACTTCATCATTTAGAAATAGACTCATCAAATTATCGCGCCAAGGGTAATGACAGGAATGATTCTACTACGGTATGTTTTAGTATCGCATCGTATGGTCTGCCTTATAGTATCTATCATTATAGTTTTTAATCGTTAACTTAAATTGATTTGCTTTTCAGGGTTATGTAGCTAAAAAGAATAGGATATATTGCTCGGGACCTTTAATGCCTCCAGGAGGCAACATGGATGACATGCTAAAAGAGCATGAAAGACATATCCAAGAGGTGATGAGAAGAGCACGTGAGAAATCCAGGAACAAAAACAATGAATGTGAGTAAAGATAAAAGAAGCTAGCTTCAAATGTATTTTGCATTGCTCCCTGGTATTAGGCATGCAAGGGTACTGGTGGTCCAAGGAAATTAAATCATGTCCAGTCCAGTTTGAGTTTGAGATTGTTGAAAAACGCTTTTCAAAAGCTGTATACCGATTTGCCTTGTACTAGCAATATAATGTGAAGAATTAATTTGTAACATGCATTTCTGTTTATTTATCAAACAAATACGTTACTGAGAAGTCCAGTCCAAGAAATTTAGAAATTTGTTTTTGGTAATAATCAGGTATTGAATTTAGTTTAAATTTAAGCCCACTGAAGATTTAAGCTTAGCTAAAACCCAAATTACGTACTCGCTCGCTCGCAATACAATTGTTTTAGGTAAACAATGATTTGTTAATAATAAGCTCTGTAACTAGCTAATGTTGCATTTCTTTTTTTAATCTTAATTAAGAAGTATGATTAATTTAAATCCTAACTATGAATGCATCAGCCATCATGTGATTTTTTTATATTCTAAAACTATCCATAAAATTAATTAAAATAAATTCAATCTGGACATAGCCCCAACTTAGAAATTAAGGATGAGGTGTAACTAAAGCAATATCAAGTTGTACCTTTCAGATTATAATAACATAGCATCAGCATTAGCAGTCAGAAAAAAAAAAAAAGAAAGGATGTCAACAACTCGAAATTATTCCAATATTACAGTCGCAAATTACAGTTTACCAGTCGCAAATTAGAGAGAGAAATCTTATATATTTAATTATAATTATTATTATTATCCAATTAACAACACTTTGTTTCTTCTAATAGCTATTAGCTACCATTACTATTACGCACGGAGTGCATTTCGCTTTTAAAATCCAAACCAAAGGCCTGCACTTTACATTCTCTCTCAAACATTTTTATTTTTTTCAATTCTTCTTCCGATTCGTTCTAGATTGCAAACTCACAAACTTTCCCTGAAACGGTGAAACCCTATCTCTTTACAATTTTGTGCGCATATAAAGATACAATATACAATATAAACACTGGTGTGTTTTCACTCGATCTCCACCCACTCTATCGGATCTGCGGTTGTTGGCGCTTCGATCCGGTTGATTTTAGTATTACTGGATTTAATTGCATTTTGAGACGTTCATTTTAGGGAGGGGATTGATTGGAATTGATGGAGGCGATCGAGGAATTGATGCAGCTCTCCGATTCGATGCGGCAGGCAGCAGCGGTGCTCGCTGACGAAGATGTAGATGAGAATTCCCCTGCTTCCTCCAGACGCACCTCCACTTTCCTCAATGTTGTTGCTCTCGGCAATACTGTGAGTATGATTAATCAGAGCGTTGTTGAAGTTGTTTCCTGTTCTATATTTACTTTATTTGTATTGTATAGAGTACTTGAAAGTAATGCAAGATCTCCGGAGCTTTCTAATTTTTGGATCCGGAATTTTAATATAGTATTTGGAATCTGAATTCGAATCGTGTTCTTATGATCCTACATTGTTGGTTTTTTTGGGGGGTGTTTGGGTGGGTTAATGCAGCATTTGATTTTGCTAGTGTGGAAATTGGAATAGTGTTGCTTGTCATATTCCGTCAATTATGTTGATGGAAGAATGCAATTAGGTTTTGGAATTTGGCACTGCAAGGAAGCGATATAGCAGAAGATTGGTATTCTCCTTTGTGGTGTATATTGTAGTTGTTTGGATTTAAGATGTCTTTGAAATGAGAATAAGGTTGAGCTCAATGTTCTTGACTGCGAATTTCATTTATCTATTTAGTATAAGTACTATAAAGTATTTTCCATGCATCTTTGAATTTTCTAAGCTTCTTCCATAAGATAGGGTTTTCTTCCAATGATTGCCATGAAGGATGTTATTGCTAAATGGTGCTCAAAATCATTGAATAAACATTTTGTCTCGTTCCTGATTAGGTTGAGATCTTGCATTGAGTTTTAGCAGGGCAATGGTCATCATTTGCATGATGCTTTTTGAAATGGTCTGTGATTTTTGTATTATCTTTCCCATTTTCCATGAGCACTTGTTTTTATGCCTTCAATTTATTGTTCACTCGAAAAGAAAGAAAGAACTGACTAAGAAGCTGGCCTAATTATTTAATTACAATGTGAAAAGTACAAGTATCCCTACTTCCTAAACAAGTAAGCCGGCAATTAAAACTATTCAATTAGATAAAGGATAGGTACATGATTGGTTTCGTCCCTCGTTTTTCACAACAATACTATTTCTTTTGAATGTGCTTCCCAGTTGTGTATGAGTAGATCTGAGGTAATCAGGACCTGAAACCTTGCCTTTTTTTCTAGTGTGATTTTGTGCTTGAAGCAGATGATCCATGATCTTGTTTCTTTTGGCATATGGTGCATGTGGGGGAGGTCCATTATCCCCAATGATTGTACAAATTTGCTTAATAAGTTAAAACTATTGAAAAGCTTTCTTTTAAATTAAGCATAATGGGTTTATTCTGAATGGCAAAGTAGGAGTGCAAACAATAATTTGATAAGCATCTTAAATAGAAAAAAGCTTAATTTGAAAGAGAGCTTTTTCATTTTCATTGTTGATCTTTCAATTTTCACTTCGATTTTTACTTCTTTTCATATTTTTAATGAAAAATAACATCTGATTGGGAAAATTTTGCCAGGGTGCAGGTAAGTCTGCTGTATTGAATAGTCTAATCGGGCATCCTGCATTGGTAAGTTTCAGGAGCTCATTGACACTTTATGGAACTGTTCTGCTTCTTATTTTACATGAAAAAAACATATTTCTTAAGGCTAACCCTTAAAATTTTACAGCCTACTGGAGAAGGTGGTGCCACACGTGCTCCAATAGTTGTTGACTTGTCAAGGGATGGCTCCCTAAGCACCAAATCCATTGTTTTGCAGATTGATAGTAAATCTCAACAAGTTTCTGCAAGTGAGCCCTTTAACTGAAATTTAAGCGTTAAGCGGTGTTCAATAGGCATTACTAGGCACTCAGTGCACTGAGATAATTGCTGAATGAGAAAAATGTTATATCTTGTTTGCTTGATTACTTAGTGTTGTTTCTTTCATATTTTGGTCTATCATAGGTGCTCTTCGGCATTCATTACAGGACAGGTTGAGCAAAAGTTCAGGCAAGAGTCGAGATGAGATATATTTGAAACTCCGGACAAGTACAGGTTCGTCGTGTTCACAAGTTACCTGGTTTACTTGTTTGACAAATAGCATATGAGACCTTCGTCGTTTAAATCAGTCATCTTACATTGCTTTGTAGAGTGAGAAATGAATGCCATATTCTTAATCAACAAAGATTTGCCTTTTGATTTTACCTATATCTAAAAGAATTGATGGTGTGGTGAGCAGGTTCAAAATGGAAATGTTTTAATTCTGGCCCCATGATTTTTCTCAGGAAATTTCAACCGTTCAGTTGTAACATTATGATGCTAAAGTTTTATGATTTGAGTGGTATTTTGGTCACTTAATTTGTTTTTACCTTTTGTCATGCAGCGCCGCCACTGAAATTGATAGATTTGCCTGGAGTGGATAAGGGGAATCTTGATGATTCATTGGTGAGTGGGTTCTTAACAGGTTAATGGAGTCTTAATGGAATTATGGAATTTTAATCTTGCACTGCTATTTTGCTCAGCATACATCATATGAAGCTGTGGTTTTAGGCAATTGCTATAAATATTTAGTTGCATTGTGGTGCTCTGCATATGTTATGTCCGAAGTTTGTAAAGTTATGATTCTTACTTAACTGGTTAATCTGGGTAAGGATGCCAACAAAGTTTCTTCTTGAAAGCAAACTAGAAATAGATGTATATTTAACTATATTTAATAAATTCGAGTAGGTAAATGTCACTTCATCAGCTGAAGTTCGCGGTAAACATTGGTAATCTGAATGTTGACTGGTGAATATATGGATTGCCAATTAGAGGTAGGATTTCTAAATCCTGATTTTCTGCATCTGATACACCATTTCTTCTTTACAGAGTCAATATGCTGAACGCAGTGATGCAATATTATTGGTTGTAATACCTGCTTCCCAGGCCCCGGAAGTGGCCTCAGCAAAAGCTGTCAGAATTGCGAAGGAGCTTGATGGGGAATGTGGGTTTCCTATGCCCATTTTTGTTTATTTGTGCATTCCAAAGAATAAACATAATTGATTTTCTGCCAGTTGTATGCTTGTTAAATTACACTTCTTTATTCCCGTGACTTATATTGGCTTCTATTTCCTAGGTACAAGGACTGTTGGAATTATTAGCAAGATAGATCAAGCATCTTCAGAACCAAAAGTGCTTGCAGCTGTGCAGGCTCTTTTATTGGGTCAAGGACCCCGGAGTACAGCTGACATCCCTTGGGTTGCATTGATTGGTCAATCTGTCTCTATAGCTTCTGCGCAATCAGGGAGGGATGGCCCTGATACTTCCTTAGAAACTGCATGGCGAGCAGAGAGTGAGAGTTTGAAATCTATACTCACAGGAGCTCCTCAAAGCAAACTTGGGAGATTAGCCTTGGTAGAGACCTTGGCTCAACAGATCCGAAGCCGTATGCAAATCAGGCTTCCAAATCTCCTCTCTGGGTATGGTAGTATGCTTTTCTTCTATATTCTAGTTCTTTATCCTTGTTTATCTTATCTTTTACTGTGCAGTTTCTACTTTCTAGTTCTGCTAGAGAATATCAGTTCCCCGAACTTTGTTCATGACTTTTCATAAATTCCAAGAATGGATCACTTTGGGCAAAATTGCCACTTGTATATGCAGATATGCATACAAAAATAACGAAATGATATTATTCTTCTTTGATGACATGAAAAAATATGTAACTTTAGATCTGATACATTATGTGATTAGTAAGCTCAGTCTGTTGCACTCGTTCTGGTTAGAATCCTCATGCCTGCATGGTGTTGCTTTCTTCATCAGCATTTTGCATTTATAATAACTATTTTGTTTTTCTAATTCATGCAGGCTTCAGGGTAAGTCCCAAATTGTACAGGATGAACTAGTGAGACTCGGTGAACAGATGGTGAACAGTGCTGAAGGCACGAAAGCTTTAGCATTGGAGCTTTGCCGTGAATTTGAGGACAAGTTCCTTCAGCATATCACAACAGGAGAGGTGAGACGGGAAGTAAAATATTTTCTGGTGACTTGTAAAAATGGAAGAATTCTTTTTCATAAAATGCTATTCCGATTGGGGTTGGGGGAGCTTGGGTTTGAGCCCAAAACCTCTCCTTGCACAGAGGAGAAGTAATACCACATCAACCCAAAGAGTGGTGGCTTAATTTTGTTTACTGGCAGTGGAGAATGCCTACTGGAACTTTAATGGGCGTATGACAAACTATTCTGTTAATATTGAATTTTGAATTACTATACTTTTCCAGGGTGGTGGTTGGAAAGTTGTTGCCAGTTTTGAAGGCAAATTCCCCGATAGAATCAAACAACTACCTTTGGATAGACATTTTGATATGAATAACGTAAAGAGGGTATGTCTTCTCCACATTTGTAGCTTAAATACTTTTTGAGTCTCGATATGCAGTATCTATGTGTTTGTATTGATGATTTGTTTTGTACCAGGTTGTGCTTGAAGCAGATGGTTATCAACCGTATCTTATCTCTCCTGAGAAGGGGTTGAGGTCCCTAATTAAAATTGTTTTAGAGCTTGCTAAAGAACCTTCACGTCTTTGTGTTGAGGAGGTAGTCACAGTTATTGTTTTTTAATTTTTATGGTGGTGGTGTTTTTGGCAACTATTTCTTTATCCGCTGCCCTTTTCCTATGATAATCATCCCCCGGATGAAAATACCTCATTTCCCATTCAACCCTGCTTTTAGTATGCTTCGTGGGAAATCTATTTCTAGATCATTTTAAGTAGAAATTGCTTCTGAGCAAACCTGATAAAAAAATTATGTAGTTAGGAAATTGACATGTGTTTTTGTACTTCTGATCTTGTTTGGTCACATACATTATTGTTGATATAATATCCAAAATACTTTGAATAGGTGCACCGAGTACTTGTTGATATAGTCTCATCTTCTGCAAATGCCACGCCAGGCCTTGGAAGATATCCTCCTTTTAAGCGAGAGGTAAACATAATAGACATTTAGATTCAATCAAGTGATAAGTGTACTATTTTATTTCATTTAATCTTCATAGAGAGCATTCTTATGTAGGTTATAGCACTTGCCACATCTGCTCTAGAAGGCTTCAAGAACGATGCAAAGAAAATGGTAGTTGCACTTGTTGACATGGAACGGGCATTTGTTCCTCCACAACATTTTATCCGTTTGGTGCAGAGGAGGTATGTCCAACAACTGGTCAAATTTTAGACTATACTGTACTTCTGATATCGAATTTCTTTTATTTCTTATATATGGGAGGAGTGTAATTTTTCAAGCTTACCTTGATCCACTATATCTTTTTCTGTTACTTTTATGTTTGTCTGATGTGAGGGAATTTGCATAGATATTCCCACTACGCTTTTATGAATATTAATTATTCTTACACATTGTATTTGATGGTTTTTCAGGATGGACAGACAACGGCGTGAAGAGGAGCTGAAAGGTCGATCATCCAAAAAGGCGGCTGAAGCAGAACAGTCCATACTAAATCGGGTACACAATCAACTTACTATGGCTTAATTGCGTGTGTTAGAAAATAGCAAGAAAACAGTTTCCTTTTGTTAAATGCTATGTTCTTCTCTAAGTGTCTTGAGCTTTCCATTTAGGCAAGTAGTCCACAAACTGGAGGCCCACAGAGTGGAGGAAACTTGAAATCGATGAAGGATAATAAATCCGGTCAACAGGATAAAGAAAAAGAAAAAGATGCACAAGAAGGACCAGCCTTGAAAACTGCAGGTCCAGAAGGGGAAATAACAGCAGGTTTGTGCAAACTCCTCGATAGCTTATCCTATCTTCTTTTGAGTTTATATTGTAGTCTTGTTAATCTTCTTTCCTGCTCCAGGTTTTTTGATGAAGAAAAGCGGTAAAACTAATGGCTGGAGTAGAAGATGGTTTGTGTTAAATGAAAAAACGGGAAAAGTGAGTAACTCAAAGCTTTCTAATACTTTTACTCACTACTAGGAAACTCTGCTAATAGCAAAATTGAATATATATTCTTTTATATTTTGGTACTCTGATATTCTAATGTCAAATTGTTGCACAGTTCATTGCAGTTGATTACATAATTGTATATTTGAGCTGCTAAAAAGACATGCTTATAAAAATTGGGGATAATTACGAAGAACCCTCTGAGGTTTACTTAAAAATCCAACACACCATCCAAACCTGGAGGACTTATGAGTACCTCTCTGAGTTTTTACGCCGTTTACATTCATTCCATGAATCCTTGAAACATACCCTGAGATTTGTAAAACATTAGGAATACGCGCCCCACCCCCCCCCCCCCCCCCCCCCCCCCCCCCCAAAAAAAAAAAAAAAAAAAAGTTAACGGAAAATCGTTGACTTTGGGGTATTTGTAACGTTTCAAGGTTTGGATGGTGCTGCAATTGTTTTGCAAACCTCAGGGGGCTATCTGTAAGCTTGGGAGGTTTTGGATGGTTTTTCGGTAAAATGTGCAAACCTCAGGGTGGTATCCGTAAATGACCCTAAAAATTGCTCATATATTTGATGATAAAAACCAAGCTATTGTTTATTTTGTTGAGGCTTTTATTGTGCCAGTTGTTAGCTGATTCATTAGTTCTGTTGGATCTATTCTGCAGCTTGGATACACCAAGAAACAAGAAGAGCGACATTTTCGTGGTGTCATCACTTTGGAGGTACTTACTGGTACCTGCTACGGTTTGCAACTCTTTTTTGGTTCTTCCAAAAAGTTCTAAACCTCTTTGTTTCGTGTTTTATTGTATCCAACTTTATAGTATTTTAGATGGCAACATTTCTGCCTTAATGTCCATTACATCCTTACCTGTTGAAATTTGTTAACATGATTTGATATGAGTATTAACCAACTTTGTAATCTGTGGTTGAAATGATCAGGAATGTAACCTGGAAGAAGTTTCAGAGGAAGAAGAAGCACCTTCAAAGAGTTCGAAAGATAAAAAGGCAAAGGAGGCAGATAAAGGACCCAGTCTTACATTCAAGTTAACTAGCAGGGTTCAATATAAGACTGTTCTCAAAGGTCTGTGTGTTATGAAGCTTGCTTTTCAGTTTAATTTACAGACAAAAACTAAGTAGAACTGTACTGATGTGTGCAGCCCATAGTGCTGTTCTGTTGAAGGCTGAGAGTATGGCCGATAAGACAGAGTGGTTGAACAAATTAAAAAATGTAATCAGTGCTAAAGGAGGTCAAGTGAAGGCTGGTGAATCTGGTCCTGGAATGAGGCAAAGTCTTTCTGATGGTTCTCTTGTAAGTGGTTACATTTATTGTATGCCCCATAACAAGTTTTTTCATTTGTTTTGAAATGGTTTGATCGTTTGAACTTGTGTAGGATACAATGGCAAGAAGACCTGCTGATCCAGAAGAAGAACTTCGTTGGATGGCTCAGGAAGTGCGTGGTTATGTGGAAGCTGTTCTCAACAGTCTTGCTGCCAATGTCCCAAAGGTGAGGGTTTGATAGTAGACTACTATACCTGATTCATCTGAAATGCTGAATCCTCCTTTTCATGTATTTGATTTCAGGCAGTTGTTCTTTGCCAAGTAGAGAAGGCCAAAGAAGACATGCTTAATAAGTTGTACAGTTCTATCAGGTTAGTGTCATTTTCATTCAAAAACAATTAATTGGCTTGACCTCCTGATATTGAAAATTTGGAATGATAGTGGGCAAAGCACAGCCAAAATAGAAGAGCTTCTCCAGGAAGACCATAATGTGAAAGGCAGGAGAGATCGTGCCCAGAAGCAGTCTTCTATTCTAACCAAGCTTACTAAGCTATTAAGTATTCATGACAACAGGGCAGCTGCAGCCTCCACCTACTCCAGTGGTCCGGGTTCATAATTTTTTTCCTATATTTAGCTTTTTTTTTCCAAACACTTGTTGCCTTTACCACTCCACTTTTTTACTACTTTAGCTTCTCCAAAAGCAGTTGAGTTTGCCTTAGGAACTTAGCTTCCAACTTTTGGAATATGGGATTTCTCATATGTTTCTGGTTATTAAATTGATCAGATAGTAGTCCAACTGCTAGTGGGCCATCCTCAGGGGATGAATGGAGATCTGCATTTGATGCTGCTGCGAATGGACGTTCAGATTCATTTAGGGATAGATCCAATGGTCACAGTCGGCGATATAGTGATCCAGCTCAAAATGGTGATGCAAGCCCTAGATCAAGCTCTGCCGGCAGCCGTCGCACACCTAACAGATTGCCACCTGCTCCTCCAACAGCATCTGGCTCCTCCGGTTATAGGTTTTAGAATATTATATGATAGATTGGTAATTTGATATAATTCATTCTTGCTATTCTTGTGGGTGGTTAATTTTTAAACAGTTTTACCGAGTAGCTCTCATCGAGCTCAAATCTTTGTTATACGAGAGCTTTGTAGCATCGGTGTAGATTTGTAGATAAATATTCATTAATATCTCTTCTTTTGTCAATTGTGTGATGCAGTTGCTGAATTTTGGTGTATTGGCAAATACGTTCTATTAGAAATTTCTCTACTCCATTGGTAGTATGCTATTTCATTGTCACTGGATGTAAGAGAATACCATATATTTTGACTGTTATTATTATTTGAAACCAATCTTCCTGAAATAAAGCGAGCATTCTTTACTTAACTACATGTCCCAACCCCTGTCCCTTGGCGTTCGAGATTTTTCTTGCGTTTCCTGTTTTATTTCCCAGCTGCAACTTGCAATGGTAATGTATACGTGTTATCGTGCTAAGTTTCGGCTCTGTTGTACATTCTCTTGCTACCATATACGACTTAGAATTTATTATTCTCATTAATATTGAATGCTGTTCTAGTTATTGTAACTGAACTGAATTAACGACTCTAAAGCAAACCAAGGGACAACTTCTGCTATATATGAATTGTGCAAAATAATAATAATACTAAATCAAAAACTGCAAAATAAAAGCAATGATAGTCATTTCACGATTACTATTACATTCATTTGTAAAGCTTTACAACAAATTATTGTTTACTCAAAAATCAAAATTCGCCTAAGTCGTTCGTACCTATTGATTACTGTAAAGGTTTGTCGTGTTTTGCATTGGGACATATCTCAATCTTCGGCCACAACTAAAGCACTTTCTCTTGGCTACATATTTTAGTATATTATTATAATTTATAATTGAATCTGGTCTTGGAATGATCATCATCATGCTCCTCTTAGTAATTTCTAACTGGACGTGGATGCAACATTGCAACTAGATGGCTTGATCTTCACTTCCTAGTTCCTACTCCCATTCATTATTCTGCCAAAATTGTTTCTTGGAATATTATCACAAGCTGACCTGGTGATCGGAATACAGAATACTTAATTATTATGGTTAGATCTCTAATTACAATGCTGTGACTTACTCATATACCCAGGAAAATAGGCACACATATCTATACTACTACAAGAATATAATAATAACATGCATTCAAGTGGCTTGTTTAATTACTATATATTTATCAAAAGATAATGGGAAAGGGTGAGTTGTTCAATTATTATTCAAAATCGTAACTATCTCGTTTGTGTTTTTTTTCGCATATAAGAATTTTAAATGTCACCTAACATTCTACCAGCTCTAACTTAAAAAATAATCACGAATGAGGTAGGAAATTGTCTGTCTTGCACGATCAGAAACATAATTAGTACTTTGTCCCATCATGCATCAACCCGTTGACACCTGGTTTTAATCTTTAAGTGAAAGTGACAAAATAACTGACAATCAACGCCTCATTTGCCTCCCAATTTATGCAGTAACGCTTCTCCTCTCTCTCTCTCTCTGCCAGAAATTTCCAGGAAAACAAACATGAGAGCTAATCAGCAAAACTCTAACAATCTCAAGATCATCTTGATTTCGCTTTGCTTGATTTTCCTTCTCTTCTTCATACTCAGATCCAATTTCTCATATTCCCAGCAAGATTCATCACTCAGTTCATCAACTTCTCTTCATGAGCAAAAAGATTGCCCATCTCTTCCTAATCCTACACCCACATGCACCAAAATCCCACCTTCATTAGCCCACGCCTTGGTGCACTACGCCACCTTAAACATCACCCCACAACAAACACCCAAAGAAATCTCTGTCTCCCTCAAAGTACTCGAAAAGAAATCACCCTGCAACTTCTTAGTATTCGGATTAGGCCATGATAGCTTAATGTGGACATCGCTCAACCATGGCGGACGCACAGTTTTCCTCGAAGAAGACAAGTCTTGGATTCAGCAAGTACAGAGACAAAACCCATCCTTAGAATCTTACCATGTTGTCTACGACACTAAGGTTACACAAGCAGATGAACTTCACGGAGTCGGCATGCAAGAAAACTGCAAATCTGTGAGCGATCCTAGATTTTCAAAATGCCAGCTTGCTCTAAAGGGCTTTCCAAATGAAGTCTATGATACTGAGTGGGATTTGATTATGGTGGACGCGCCCACAGGATATCATGATGGGGCCCCTGGGAGGATGAATGCGATATATACTGCGGGATTGATGGCGAGAAACAGGGAAAGTGGTGAGACTGATGTTTTTGTGCATGATGTGGATAGAGTTGTGGAGGATAAATTCTCTAAATCATTTCTCTGTGAAGGGTACTTTAGAGAACAACAAGGGAGAATTAGGCATTTTACTATCCCAAGTCATCGGGCTCGTCTGGGTAGACCTTTTTGTCCTTAAAGATTCCATCTTTTTCAAACTACTCCGCTGCCCTGAAAAAATGGATGCTTTGTTGACATTTGAAGGAGAGTTACTGAGGGGCTTCTGCCTTTTTGTTTTTATCTATCAATTCATAAAAACATTTGTTTTACTTTTTAATTATCAGATGAATATGAAAAACTTGAGAAGAGCTGAACTGAAATTCATTGTTATGGTGCTGCAGACGATTGTGGACAATTTTAGACGCATGTATTTGATTTTGAATCTGTCTGAATCTTGATTTAGACGCATGTAAGATATCTGAGAGAAATCATTTCCTCCCGTCGGTGCCGGAGAAAACATTACATGTGCGTGTTCGCATGCTCTTTGTTAAAAAGTAAATGAGAAAAGTATTTTCATCTTCAATACCTGCAACGAATTTTTCCATCACAAAATTCAATTCAATTCCTTCCCGCTATTTTCAAATTGAGTAATTCGTCAAGTGGAGCAAAAGTAGTAATTTAGTCGTAAATTGATTTATTGTTAGGGTTCATTTCGATCCATGCAGTTTTGAATCACGAGATATCAGCTCCCGTCACCGCTGTTGATCAATGTTATGGCATAAATGGCCACTACCCTAAATTCACATTAATTCATTCGTGATCGAACACCTAAAAAGACTATATATCCAACACATTATACCCTTTCTCTCTCACGGGTTGTTTCCAGCTTCTCAATTAAAAATTAAAAATCATTTCTTTTTGAATTTCATGATCTACCCGAGCGAGATACAAGAAACTCACTAGCTAGTTATAAAAACCCCCCCACATTCTGATTATTACGACTCAGTTTTGTCCAGCAAAATAAGTTTAATTGTGTCGAAAATGTCAAAATCCAGGGACTTTGTGCTGTTGGCTGTCTTAGCTTTGTTGTGTTTAAGAAGTTATTCACAGCCCAGTAATCAAGGGCCTCAAGTTCCATGTCTTTTTATCTTTGGCGATTCCTTAGTTGACAATGGTAATAACAATGGAATTCTGACACTTGCGAGGGCTAATTACATGCCTTATGGCATTGATTTCCCTCAGGGAGCTACTGGACGGTTCACCAATGGACGCACTTTTGTCGATATTTTAGGTACTTTACTTAACAACATTGAGATGTACTCGTCTTTATCTTTATTAACTAACTTTGTTTGATGTTGGTATTTATTTTCAGCTCAATTGTTAGGGTTCCCAAACTACATTCCAGCCTTTGCCAGAGCCCGTGGCCGACAATTACTTCAAGGAGCAAATTATGCATCAGGCGCTTCTGGAATTCGAGACGAAACTGGAGACAATTTGGTACATACATATATAAAACAGTGCTCATATTTCAAGACTCAAGAAGCTCAATATTGTTTTTACTTTACAGGGTGATCACACATCAATGAACCAGCAAGTTGAGAGCTTTGGCAGGACTGTGCAGCAATTAAGGAGGTTTTTCAGAGGAGATTCGAATGCACTTGCCGCTTATGTCAGCAAATGCCTAATTTACTCAGGATTAGGAAGCAATGACTATCTCAACAACTATTTCATGACTGATTACTATAATACTCAATCTCAATACACTCCAAGGGCTTATGCTGCTTCTCTCATCCAGGATTATACCAAACAACTCACAGTATTACCTATCTTTTAACTTATGGTTACTCATTGTTAAAAAAAAATTTATTAATATTTTTTTTTATTTTATATATCCAGCAATTATATGAATTTGGAGCGCGAAAAGTGATAGTGACTGGAGTTGGACAAATAGGTTGCATACCTTATCAGCTAGCACGATATAACGGTAATGGAAGCAGATGTAATGAAGAGATTAATAGTGCTATTTCACTCTTCAACACGGGCCTCAAAAGATTGGTTGACAAATTTAACAAGGGACAGCTTCCGGGAGCAAAATTTGTTTACCTGGATTCATATAAAAGCAGCCAAGATTTAGTACAAAATGCAAGACTATATGGTAACATATATATAGGTGAATTACATCTTCTACCCCTGGGGTTTGCATTAAATTATAATTTAGTCTCCGTGTTTTCAGAAATTACCAAAAACTCCCTTTATTACAAAAACTTGACAGAAATTGTGCAAAGACTGTTTTGTAATAAAGTAAAATGTCGGGGAGTTTTTGGAAAATTTTAAAACTGGAGGACTAAATTGTAATTTCATTAAACCTCAGGGATAGAAAATGTTATTCACCCTTATAATACTTTTTGAATTTTTTAACGTAATTAAGGTTCATCTCACTGTTTTGTATTATGATGTAATGAAACAGGGTTTGAAGTGGTGGACCAAGGATGTTGTGGTGTCGGAAGAAACAATGGGCAGATAACATGTCTTCCTCTTCAAACTCCATGTGATAACCGTAACAAATATGTGTTCTGGGATGCATTTCATCCTACTGAAACTGCTAACATTTTGCTAGCAAAGAAAGCGTATGGTTCCAACTCTAAGTCATTTGCTTATCCCATTAACATACAGCAATTGGCCAGGCTCTAGGATTTCTGATGATGATTTCTGTAATAATAGTCGTTTTTCGTATTTTTTTGTTGTTGTATTTCATAATTGTTCTAGTTGGAGTGTACTCCATTCCGGTTTACTCTTTCATTTGCTATTGATGGATTCAATAATCATGGACTACAAGTCTACAACTGTATGATAACGTCTGTTAATTAGATGTTTTGATTCATCAATGCAATGTTGAATTTGGGTTATATCAAGCTTAATTTACTGAAAAAACAGAGTCTATTTCGTTTAATAATAATTACAGATACCTCCCCTATAACTATGTATAATATACACAAGTTTTGCCTTTAAAGTCCCTGAACTCAATCGCGCTAGTCTCTTGATCATTAACAATCACAGCTTCATGATGTGATACATTTAAATTCTATAATATTTTTCAAAATTTTAAGAGCAGAGGAGGGTATTTTAATTTTAAAAAATAGGGGGAAAGTTTGTTTACTTATCTTATATTATTTAAGGAGAGAGGTTTTTAATTTGTTTTATATTATGATAATTTTATTTTAAGTTTGTTTGCCTTTTTAACTTCTAAGACCTCAATTTACTTAATGAAGAGGGATTCAGTTAGAGGGGAAAAGCGGGGGAAAATATAAATACGTAGTCACAATCTCTGTAAAGCCTTCTTCTTCAATCTTCATTCTTCAAGAACATCAAGATTAGGGTCTCTGCATTAGCGAATTAGAAAGTGGAACTTCACTCTTTACGGCGATCCTCCATACTCTTTCCCCTCCTCCTTCACTTTTCACAATTTTGTTCCCACTTCTCTTTTAAGCCCTTGGAATTGAGAAATTAAGTCCGAAATTGTCGGTTTTGATTTCAATCATGGAGGAAAAGGAGTCTGGAGATGAAGGTAAACGCCGAGACGACAGCGACCAGTTGGACTTGGACTTATATCGGGATCTATCAGCTCTTGCCGAGACGTGTTCCCTTATTGAGAGACAGAACCGCATTGAGAAGTTACTGGCGGATCTTAAGAAGAGAAAGGAAAACCTAAGGCAAAAATATGGGGAAACGGCTGATAACAACCAAAATTCTATTCCAAGTGGAAATGTGCCGTCTGACGGGGATTCGTCTAGGGTTCCGGCCGGTAGATATGAGAATGTTGGAAATGGTGTTTCCAGTGATCGAGAATTGGTTCTGTATCGGCAGCCACGTGGTGTTAGTCTTTGGAATAATCTGACCGCTGGAAATGTATATGGCCAGAGAGCTGCTAATCAACCACGGAGAACGGCAGGTAATTTGGGGCAAATTGATCTTATAATGCGTAGGGCTGGTGGAAGGGGTTTTGTTTGGTTTAATCCCGCTTTTGGAGGCCCTGTGTGGAGAATGGGTGGTGATCGTGGCTTATATGGTGCTCGAAACACAGTCGGGGGTGGAGCTCTACCTTCATTTGGACGTTCTGGAAATGTGATCAGTGAATTGCGTCTGATTCCTTATGTTAATCCAGTATTCTTTGGAAGGGGAATGGTTTTGAATGGCATGGACATGATTCCTACTCCTTATATGGTAACCTGTCCAAATAGGTATAATAGATACTACAACAGGGGACAATCATCAAGCTCTGCACCTGATCGTGGCATATGATTTTTGTGCTGGATCTTTGGTTATTGCAAAAATATATGGTGGGTAAGTGGGTTGAAGCTTCATCACCTTTTAATTCAGATGTTGAACATTTCGTTTATGTTTTGAGCTTTAGAAACCAATTTTGTGGGTATAATGATATATCAATGTAAAATCTGCAGCTATGAGGAACAAGCTAGCTAGTAACATTGACAGAATAGATGGATATTAATAAAAGATGCAAAATCAACTGTTCAATGATAAATAACTTCTCTACAAAAGATGCATCCAGACAATCCAACAAACTTAGCAGATGACAAAAAGAGGACTCTAAAATTTGACATCAAGATTGATAATTTCCATATTTTCCTAGTGCAGCAGCAATATCAAAGATTGGCAAGCTGCGCTATGTTTATGGGATAAACAACATCCGTACTTCCATTAAAAGCTTTCTGTCCAAACAAGATATTAACTGCTGCTGTGGGATGAAATGCATCCCAAAATATGTAGCGATTCCTGTCTGGACAAGGTGTCTGAAATGGAAGACAAGTTATCTGTCCTCTGTTTCTCCCTATCCCACAGCATCCTCGGTTCAACACACTAAATCCTACAAAATTGAAAACATAATTGTAGGGGTGGATGCTGTAATAATTGCAAAAGAGAAAAGGAATTATGTTTTGAATTTGATAAATTTCTCAAGAACATAGAGACCTATCAGGTACATACCATATGATCCTGAATTGGTAACAAGATCTTGAAACATATTACGAATGTCGATGTAAGAAAATCTTGCACCGGGAAGATTAACACTAAGGTTGTTGATCATGGCCTTTGTGTTTGTATTAAATGGAAGAACGAGTTGGTTGACTTCCTGTGAGCATATACCGTTGTTATTTTGTGCAAGAATGCTTGGGATACAACCCATTAGCCCAAGACCTGCTATCACAAATTTCCTTGCTCCAAGATTGTACAGCCTCTGCATGCAAACATTGTAAAAGATCAAATTTTGATGGTAAGAAGGGGGTATTCGTAGTTGTAAATTGAAGATGGGGACTTACAGTAAGTTGCTGGGAGTATTGCTGAGCCAAGAGGTCTGCATATTGTTGAGGATTATACTGATTTCTTGTGTCATAATTTGGCATGAGATAATTGTTGAGGTAATCATTGCTGCCCATACCGACAAAGAAAATGCACTTGGAAAGAGCCTGTGCTACATCCGCTGCACCAAGTGTGTCTGTGATTTGATCAAGAGTGTTCTCAAAGTTCTTGATTTGCTGGTTAAATGGAATCCGACTAACCTGTACACAATTATATTTGCACAGTCAAACAATAAACAAACTTAACGATATTGGTAAGAAAATGCAGAAACTATACTAGCCCTTTCTCGCATGCACTAGATACTGGACCACATTCAAAGCACCAAATGCTTAGAAACTATACCATATTTTAATTTATTTTATGCAGAGAAAACCGTTTACATAGCATAATGTGGCAAAACCTAATGCATGCAAGACTTTTTCTGGGTTCAATGTTATTTATTGGAATTTGTAGTTTTGCAAGATTTTTTTTTTTTTTTGAAGTATTGAGAAACATGCATGCAGCATTGATGAAAGAAGATTTAAAACGTACGAAATTTCTTCCTGTATCATCAAGAATACCAGCAGCAGCAGAGGCATAATTAACTCCATATCTCATTTGATCACCAGAAGCCTCAGAGTATGCAGGAATAAGTGGTAATCCAAGCAATTCAGCTGCATTAATTTGTATTTCACTCAACATAAGTTAAAAACTTATAAAGTATATCAAGAATTAACTCGGGTTCTTTTTCTTTTCTTACGTACCGATTGTATCAACCATGGTGTAGCCATTGGAGAATCGTCCAGTGGGCCCGCCATTGAAATCAATTCCATAAGGAAAATAGTTGGCTTTAGCAAAAGAAGGCAAATTATTATTGTTGCCATTGTCTATGAGAGAGTCACCAAAAATGAACATCGCAGGCGCTAATTCTCTAGTCCTCTCTGCAGCTTCTGGCGCAAATGCATCTTCTTGTGCATTTGCAGTTAGCACAAAGAAAACCAAACAAAGCCCAAAAAAGATCAACTTGTTATCAGCCATTTCTGTGTTTGGGAAATTAAGGATGGTTGAACTTGAGGCCAGGGGGGTGTTTATGGAGAGGTGCCACGAGGTCTGATAGGCGGAGGAAGGCGGTGGGTAGGGAGGAGTAAATGTATTCACCTGTATAAAGGTGTCTGATTCTACTAATTACATACATGCAATAAATAATTATTTTTTTAATTTTTTGCTTTTCTCGACCTCTTTAATGATAATATAACTATTTTCCATTACATTGACTAGCATGTGATATATTTTGGGTCCTAACTCATAATTTTATTTCTTTATGGTGTTATTCAGGGTCGGTCAAAAATCAAGATGTGATAACTTATGTTTCTGTTCTGATTTCAGGCCCATTCTATAAACCAGAAATGGTAATTTTGACCAACTTTTCTTGAATTATGGCTTCCAGATCGTCAATTTAAAATTGCATGTCCTAAAATTGTCTTGGTATCTATTCTTCACACTTGTAAATGTAATAATTATACATATACATATTGTTGTGTGTGTAAGAGAAAGAAAGTGATTCATAGGGTCCCTTTGGCGGCTTCATTAAATGATTAAATCCGTTTCCAACAGTAAAACACAGTCTTCTCTCTTCCCCATATTCGCTTTGTAATTGTGGGTACAGTTGAGATTGTTGACAAGTATTAACTACAATTAAATAATATGGAGTCAACTCTTATAACTTATGGGAATCTGAAATGAATCCAGTAGGGAAATACATATAATTACAATGAATTTGTGACATTTTCAAGAACAATGGTTGGGAATTGGGATACTCAGTTTCTTGAATCTGAATTATAATCCCCACCCTTTGCATAAGAAATCTGAACAAGTGAGATTTCATTTCATGTACTATCTCAATCTTGTGAGATTTGGTTAACGAATTGATCTAAAAAGATAATTGTAATATATATTGAGCATGGCACAATCTAAACTAGGTCGTCAAAATTTAAATTAACACAAAAACCATATATTGTAAAACACACTAGAAAAACTAAAATGCTGTTTGAATAAACTCATAATTTGTGTTGTACAACAAAAAGGATATAATTAATATTATTAATATAAACCTGAAAAGCAATCTGTATTATCTTCTTCATCACTTGAAGCACTTGGCATCCAACAGAGCCTCACCCTCAAAAGGCTCAGCATCTTCAATCATCTGACTGGCGCGCTCCTTCTGAGCTTCATCATTGATATCTACCTTAGTCCACTCATAAAGCTCCATATCGTAACACTCATCAACAACAAATTGAGGAATTTCTGTTCCTCTGAAGAGCCACAAACCCTTCACCTTATAAGGTGCTTCAGAACCAATAACTAGCATCTTTCCAAAAGCATATTTCCTAGCCAAGTCCATTCTTTGGAGAAAACCGCCCACTTTGTTCAAAGTAACAAATGACACTGTGTTTTCATCATTGTATTTGTAGTCACAAAACCAAAGAGAGTATCCCTCTGGATCGTACATGTCCCAAAAACCTGCAAATAATGGTCAAACCATCAACTTCATAAGCAAACGTAAATAATCACCTTACAACTTTAGCTTCTCCCAGAGCACAAGACTTTGTAAACACCCACATTGTCCTTTCAAAGAAAGAACTTGCCACACTAGTATACAATTAAGAGAGCAGCAAGTATAGAATTTTACAACAGTTAATTTGATGAAAAGTTGATTATTACCTTTGACGGCGACTTCACGGAAATTGGTCTTGGTGTTAGAGTATAGCCTCTTCCATTCATCAAGAATCATTTTGCTTGGAGGAAGAAGATCCAAAGGATTCTTGGCTTTTGGTTTTGGTGCTTCGTCTTCCTCAGCAACTTCTTTAGGCTTCACTTCTTTCTTAGCTTCCTCCTTTTTGGGTTTTGCAGCTTCTTTAGCCGGTGTGGGTTTCTTGGATGCAACTGGTGGAATAGATTCTGTTTGTTTAACATCACCCAATATCTTCTTGAAATTAGGCTGATTGACCAACGTCCAAAAGTACCTCTCTACATGTGGGATTTGTGAGGTAAATGTCTTGGTCATGACCAACTTAAATCCAATACTGAGGTTACATATCATAATAATGTCAGCAAGTGTGACTCCATGTCCAACCAAGTAAGTGTTAGAGGCAAGATGGGTGTTCAAAGCCTCGAGAGCTCTCTTCAGTGCATTAATTGCAGCCTCCTCAGCCTATATGCAAAGCAGCGAAAAAGAAAATATAATATTTTGAAATATAATTCTTCAGATAAAGGCTAAAAGTTGACAGTTTCAAGGTTTTACATACCGGAGGAAGATAAATACCATAACCTAGTCGAGGGTACAACCAACGCCCTATATTACTATCAATCTCAGTAGCAGAAAAATCCATCCATTGCTCAATGTGCGCCTGCAAAATTTTGATTAGCAATAGGAAGAGTAAGAGACAATGAATTGGAGTTAACTTTCTGTAGCAATAGACACCAACTACTTACATAATCAATCACGGTAGAGCCATAGAGGGGGTTATCAGCTTTCAACCGAGCCACTGATGAAGGAAACCGGAAAAAAAATAATGTCAGCACAATTCATAAAACATAATTAATTAACAAAAATTAATCATTAGTGTTGGTACCATAGCGTGCAATGGCATTGCTTTCAAAAATTGGGCCATCAGGTGTTTCAAGGACAGGAACCTACAAAAAGAAGTTGAAAAACAGAATAATATGAAAGGTTTTGAGCGATTATTCAGTTTTCTTATACTATTATTCCATACCTTTCCGATAGGATTCATCTTGAGAAATTCTGGTGTCTTATTTGATACACCCATCTCAAAATTCTTTGCGAGTTCAATCTTTACACCACTATATTCTGCTGCTACAAGTCCCTTGAAGGCATTTTTGTTTGTACTGGAGGCATGCAAAACCTGTATACAAGATAAATAAGGTCAACGATCTAAATTAAATCATAAAGAGTGCACATACTCTTAAATTTATGAGCTTTTTTTTTCCAATTCTAGGTAAGCCACTGTTTTACAGTTTACTTCCAGAAAACAAGTTGCAAGATAAAAGATAATGAAACCAATATCCCAAGAAAGGTATTGACTCATCGATTCATATAATTTACTGAACAAAACTTAAGACAGTACGGCAAATGTCATAAATCTAAGATATAACAAGTGTTGCAAGATTCAAAATTTCAGCCAAAGGACCAAGAAAAAGGATTAAGGTGGGTTCAAGTTGCAGTCATAATACTTGGACACTCTTGAATACATCTTCTAAACAGAAGATAAAAGAAAATTCAATAATTGACGGAGATTTCAAGATTATCAATCGCGAGCAAGGTTTTCAAATCAACCGATCCAAGGCTCAATGCTTTATAGATCGGTCATATGCATCATAAAATCCGTACAATATAAAAAATAAAGAAAAGAGAAAAACAAAACAAGCAGGAAAAGAGGCAAACTCACCAGAGCCATGGGTTCCAAGACAAATTTTTTCAATCAAACCCAGAAAGCACCTACAATATCGACAAGGAAGGAGAAATCTTCTAAAACAATGAGATACTAAGCTAACAAAAAGTAGCAGATAAAAAAAAGTTGCGCGGAGAAGATGAAAGCGTTACCAAGAGAGCACTAGAGCAGAGAGGAGAGAGCAAATACGAGAATTACGCGTCTCAAGTTTAAAGGAGGTTTAGGGTTTCTCAAGTTAGTTTCAAAAAATAAATAAAAGGGTTTCTCAAGTTTGAATAATATTAATATGATTTGGATTCGAAGTACTCTTCTTTTTGAGTTAAAATTGAAGGGTAAATCAGGGATCTAAGATTTTCAAATACTACTTTTTTATGGAGAGCGAGAGCAATCTATGATATTGATATCAATAAATTTAAATAAAAACATAGCTTTAAAAGAATATTACAAAAATGAAATGAGAATTAATTAATGATAATCCAAAAAGATATTGATTCTACAAAATTATGTTACTTGATTACATTGTACGAAACTGGATACACACTTTAATGTTTTTACCTCACAAGTCACTAATATTAAAATCCTGACGGATTGGTTTTTTTTTTTTTTTTTTTAAATTCGATATTTGTCATTTCAAGAAGTCAAACGACTCAAACCCATACATCCACATCTGAAATAATATCTGGTGGTCACTAGGTGAAACCGACATGTTGGTTTTTAATTCTGAAATCAAGAGAAAAATCAAAATGGTCTCAGCTCTCCGATCCCAGACTCAGTACTCTTGCAGCAGCAGTACAAGTGTACGACTATCGAATCGATATCTCCAGGTTTGTGTCATTGATTTCTTTCTGTTATCAACTGATCGATATTTAAGAAGCTATAGATTGATTGATTGATTGTGATTTGAAGCGTCTTGTTCTTAATTCATGATCTGTTCATGGCAAATTAAGTATGTTTGTAGGCTTATTGGACCACATCAAGTCAAGTTATGAAGGAAATAATTTCAGTATTACTCTGTCCGATCGAAATTGCAGTTTGTAGTGTTTTCTCATTTAAAAGCTGCTATGGCAACCAAGGAAAAGAGAGAAACAATATCAATATGCCCGTCCCATCTTATGAACCAGATAGATGATCAACTTCAACTTCAACTTGGCATCCAGGATTGATATAAACTGTATTTCATTTCTTTTTCCTTGTGATCGATCATGTTTGATTGGGCCCTTCAAAGTGTACATATTGGGCTATCTGTGTTCCAATACTAAAGCCCAGCAAAATTATTCAAATTTCCATAGTTTCACGGCCACATTATTGATACTGAATATTATTCAAATTTCCATTTAGACCCCAGATTTGCTCCGTACGTTCTCAAGCTTATGATACTTGTGCCTAGACTTAATTAGTGCCATGCATATTATAGATGCAATTATTGAAATAATCATGAGAAGATCATATGCTAACAAGGAGAGATTTGTCATTTGAAATAATTGTGTTTATGATTGTCGTTGCTTAATTCTCCATTGATCATAATCATGCACGAACACAACAATACGGATTCGACGATACATATATTCTTTCCAACTTAACATTTAATTAACACTACATATGTATCAAATACGGTGTCCAATACGATATTACATACCACGATGATTTCTTAAGAGTATCCATATATACATAAATCATACGATACGATACACAATCAATATTTAAATCATACGTCGTTGATTCAACTTTCTTACAAAAATCAATTTGTCACAAAACCTTATTATTGATCTGAATTAATATATAATTAATGTATGATTAAGAAACACAAATGAAAAAGATGTATGATCAGAATTAAGTTAAGTTTTAAGTTAAAGCTAAGTCAATCAATGTAGCTAGCTCGAACCAATTGAAGATTACAATATTGCCCCGCCCGGCCCATCACTGGCCAGTGGCCACTGCATATATATAAATAAATAAATAAATTACTAAGAATGGAAAGTGGACCAATCAATAATTCAAATGTTTTCTGGGAACTACACCCCACAATTCACATATATCAGAAAAATACAAAAAGTCAATATTAATTTAATTGGACGTACCATGCATTCTTCTCTTCATAAAGCGCATTAACATTTTTTCAATATATAATGAACTCCCATATAATTTTCCACTGTATATATTATATAAAATAATTAGGACAGAAATTAGTATTGATCGATTAATGTTGGAATATTGAATTTCAATTGTACTTGCACTCAAACTTAATTTGGTGCATGCATTTCTTGGCTTGTCTTGAAAACAAGCAATTAACTATATATTATGTATGCATTTCTTTTTAATATTCATATATATATATGCTAATTGCATGAGATGACTTTTCTTTAAATTAAAAGCTAGGGGCAAAAGTACCTAAACAAAGCACAGGTTTAACTTATACATATATATAACTTTAATTAATTGCCTATATATCAAAAGAAAAATAAAAGGAATTAATACCCATAGAAAATCAAAACTGAAATTAAAGTAGTTTTGTAATTGATTATTACGTACGAATTAATATATACAAATATTTAAACAATAATAATTTTTTGTTAACGGCGGCCGGAAATTAAATTAAGTGGGATATTATATTGGTAATTATATATAATATAATGGTCCATTAGAAAATTAATAATGAATTGCTGGGGATTGGCATTGCAGTTTATGGTGAGAATACTTTGTTTGCAGCTACAATAATCACTACCCCATAACATCACGCATGCTTTATATCTGGAAAACATACATGTCATTTTCTTCGCCAGCTCTCTCTCTCTGGATCTCACACACACACACACACAGAGGCCACAGCTATATCTTCATACACATATATATGCCATCTTTATAAGCAAAAAGCAAGATATATACGTATAAAGAAAGGAGATGGATCGATATATATGATTAAACAAACTAAAAGAGTCGTCTGTCTGATCATCAGAGTTAATTTCAAGCTGGGCAACTCTGAAAGACTAGCTAGTCTTTGGTACTCGTGAAACCTTTCGATCGGGAAGTTAATAAGCATTCAACTCCATCGCCGGAAAGTTTAATTTTCACAAGTCAGGTTCGTATATACATGGCTCATCATCACATAATTAAGGGAAAATTAAACTAGAGTACTGCGAAACAAAGAAAAACTGGAACTTGTTTAATCGTTTTTATGATCATTTAATATTTTTTCCTTTACAGCGACCTAGCTGCGCTGCAAATGCGTTTCTCTTTAACTTTAATGCGAAAACTACGGAAGAAATTAACGTTTGTAAGAAAGAGATATATACTCAGCGAAGCAAGCATATTATGATCTTCTGCAGTCACAATTAAGCCAGAAGAGAAAGCTTCATTTCTCCTTGCATGAAAACCCTTTTTCACGGTCCCGGCCGGCCAGGAAATGCTTTAAATCAAGAATACCCAAAATTTAATTATATACAGCTTTCTGAATTAAGCTTCAAAACAAGAGCTATAGCTAGATCTAACTAGTTATTATTTTTCAAATTAGTATGAAGAAGACATTCATGTATCTAATTTGTTCACTGAGAATATTAATCATTTGTAAAATTAAAGCAAAACTAATTTGTTTAATGTGGACAATTAAGGTTAGTCGTCCTAATTAAATTAAAATGGGAAGAGGCAAGATAGAGATCAAGAGGATTGAGAACAACACAAACCGTCAGGTGACATTTTGCAAACGGAGAAATGGGCTGTTGAAGAAAGCATATGAACTGTCTGTTCTTTGTGATGCAGAAGTTGCCCTAATTGTCTTTTCAACTCGTGGAAGGGTCTATGAGTATGCCAACAGCAAGTAAGTATATATATATATATATATATATATATGATGTCTCTCTCTCTCTCTCTACCTTGCTATATGTTTAAATGATTAAATTCATATGAATGGATATTGATGGAGTTAAATTAAAGGCCATAGTTTAAATGATGATTCATCTTTTCTTGTCTTTTAAAGACCACAATTTGTTCATGAAAACGTTGTCTTAGTTAATTAGGAATATTCCAAGTAGTACTGTTCATCATATACAGATCTTTAAGCGTGCAAGAATTTAGATGAAAGCAGGGAGGAATTAGAGATCGACGTGACAAGATTAATTAGCTAGCTAGGGCATACATGATGAGAGATGGAAGAAGTACTTGTGGGGTTTAACTTTTAAGGTACCATTGACTCTAGAGTTAAGTACTTACTTAAGTTAGGAGGAGGTGCCAGGTATAAAACTCTTCTTGGCCTTCACCAAAACTTACAAAATGACAATATATATATATATATATATATATATATATATATATATATATATATATATAAATCACATTAACTGATCAGAGATTTTATTTTACCAAGAAGCGCTTCTCGATCGATGGAAAATTATATATCAGCTTTTCAAATTATGAATCTGGCAGACCACTTAATATTTATGATAGATCTGGAATTTCAACATGATGAGCAGTTATATATATATATATATATATATATATATATATATATATGATTCTTTCACGTTTTCGTTGTTTGATACTCCCACTTCATATTCATGTGTTTTCCAATGTTTTCCCTTTCTAGAATATAATTAATATAAAATGCTCCTCGAATCTTTTTTTTCTTTTATTAATTTTTCATTTATATTTTCTGAACGAAAATCTATGCCGCGCATGCAGCAGTAACTATTGCATGCCTTATACTTTAATTCCACTTTCATGTTAATTCTACCTTATAAATTAACGATACAACGTTTTAATTTTTATAATTTGCCATTCATAGCTTTCAAGATTCTCGATGACTCGATCGATCTTACACTGTATATTCAGGATCATGTTGTGATTCGAAGTTGTCATGTACTAATTGTATACATAATACACGCGCGAGTTATACTCGATCGCATATATAATTATTTCGGCTTTCGCATTTTGTACGCTCTGCAGCATTAGGTCGACTATAGACAGGTACAAAAAGGCAACTACAGATAGTTCAAATGCATACACCACTCAAGAGATCAATGCTCAAGTAAGTCTTAATTCGATCATGCATCACATATATAATTCTATTTAATTAACAAACAGTACTTAAATTCTTATATATTTTTCAAGGAAATTAAGTCCATAAACTTAAGGTTTTTCGTACTATAAGTACTGGTTTCGTTTATGTGGCCGAGAAAAAATCCAACTAATTAATTTTTCCTAGATATATAGTTAATCTTCTGATCATCCAATGCAGTTTTATCAACAAGAGTCCAAGAAGCTGCGCCAACAAATCCAGATGCTTCAGAACTCCAACAGGTGATTAATCAATCAATTTGTATGTATATATATATTTCGTTAGTAATTGCTTGATGATCGATCGATCAGATATATATACATATATGCATGTTTATTTAATTATACTTAGATGATTGCTTGTATGCTCGTGCTGATGTGCTGCTAGTTTATTTTGCTTGTTTTTTTTCCTTTTTTTCTTTTGGTAATCTCAAGTCTTTTTATATATAATATATATTGTTGAACGTACAGGCATCTAACAGGTGAAGGGTTGGGATCTTTAAATGTGAAGGAGATGAAGCAGCTTGAAACTAGGCTTGAGCGAGGCATCTCAAGGATTAGGGCTAAGAAGGTAATTATATATATGCATTCTCAACTTTATTAATCAGTATACTACTCCACTTTAAACGTAATCAATATCCAGCTTAATTAATTTGACAATGCACTTCTTAATTATTCATCATCTCTAGCTCGCTCCTACTGATTCCTGATCGATCATGCATGTTTTCCTTGAACAGCATGAGCTCATACTGGCTGAAACTGACAACTTGCAGAAGAGAGTAATTTTCTCAAACTAATTCATTATTAATTCCCTCTATCATTAATATTATTATATATATTTAATCAGAAATTTAACTAGTACAACAAAATCATGATGACCGTTGAGTGTTTGTGGAACCTGCATGTCTTGCTCAACAGGAAATTCAGCTGGAGCAGGAAAATGCCTGCCTCAGAGCAAAGGTAAATTTAAAACGATAGTATATATATATCAAGAAAACAACTGATATATTACTAGGAATTAGAGAACTGCAAGTACATATAAACTTTAGTGACCCTTGTCCTAGTTGAGTAGTACTGAAGCACTTTTCTGAACTATTAGCACATATATAATTGGTAATATTCAGATAGCAGAAAACGAGAAGCTTCAGCAACTAAGCATGATGCCTGGTGGACAAGACTATGCTATACAAGCTTATCTTTCTGGAAATGTGATACAGCTAAATATGATGGACAATGTATCTGCATATCCTCCTATCCCTGAAAGGAAGAATAATCTTCATCTCGGGTATATATATCTCTAATTTTCATATATGCGCGCATGTATATATATACACATAAATATTTTATTCAATCTTCTTAACTCTCTTTCTCTTCTTGTCATTGATGCTGCAGGTAATTCATCAATGAGTCCCAAATATTTATAATTGATCAATTGTTTTCTTTAAGGACCACTATGGCTTTATTTAAGGGACATAAACCTACTGTTTTGATTTGTTCTGTGTTTTTCTACTTTGTTCACCACTGATTATCCTATGATGATTCCATTCCTTTTAACAATTTGGGAAGCATTTGTTGCAGAAACATTGTTTTGAATGTATTTCTGTTCTGAATCATGTAATTTTCACAAAGCACATACAAGTTCGATATAAAGCAAGTAAAGAGAGATTCCGAAGCACAATATAGACTCGTATAAACACAATATAAGTACCAAACAGAAACACAACCACAAAGTCTTAAGTGATAGCAGCAGTAAAAGGGATGAAAACAGGACTCTTAGTTAGTACTATAAGTTATTACAAAATAGCACATTTTCCACTTTCAGCTCTCTTCCTCAGCTCCTCAGTCTCCTTCTGAGCTCTCTCTAAATGTTCTCTCAGCTTACGTATTTCATCATTTGATTTCATCTGAGCAGCTTGTGCATTTGCTTCTGCTTTCAGTCGAGCTGTTTGCTCCTCTGCCAGTTGAAGTTCAAGCCTATGGGTGGTCTCTTTCAGCTTTGACTCAACCTATAAAACAAAAATTATCATGAAAGGAAAATTATGCCACTCCATCCAACAAAATCCACATGATAGTCTTATAATCAATTAAAAAAGAAAAAAATTACCATCTCAGTTAATCTCTTAAGCTGCTCTTCATATGACTTATGGAACTGCTCCTGCAATACTGTTATCTCCTGTTTGCTGTACCCCTCCAGCGAATTAACTTCAGCAGTTTGATCACGCAATTTATTTGCTCCTTTCTGTTGAAGATTCGGAAAATGGTACATCATTATAATTATTTAGCACAATACTGATAAAAGGAGGTTATCAGTGAAAGAACTAACCTTCAGTTCAACAAAAAGCTCATCTGTATATGGTTTCCCACCATTTTTATCTACAACCGTATTTACAAGGGAAAGAAGTTGCTTCAGTTGTTCAGATTTCTTTGGTTCTTCTTTTGTTTTGTTGTCAAAGAGAACACACCTTTCCCCACATAGTTTCAGAATTTCCTATGTCAAGAACAGAACAATTATTTATTCGAACATGAAAAAGGAAAAAAAAAACATATACATATATCTCACATATAAACTGGTTTACCTTCAAAGGCTCAGGGCAATCACGGCCCAAGTAATTATCCAGAGTTTCATCATTTTCTTCAAGGTCATCTCCACCAGTGAAAACTACAATCATATAATCAGTAATTTTGCTGCCAAAGAATTTGCGCAAGCTCAGTACAGCAGCTTCTTCTTCTCTTGAAAAACGAGATCTGACCGAGAGGACAACAAGAACAGCATGAATACCATCCTTTGCCATATTGATGCACTTAACAATTTCCTTTCCAATAAATTCAGGTTCAGCAGAAAAATCAAACAATCCTGAAAATTTGCAATTGTTCAAGTTCAGACTCAATATTATCCCCCTGACGAATAACATTTTAGTAAAACATTTTACCAGGAGTGTCGATCACATTAAGAATTTGTCCATCTTCTAGAACAGTCCTCTGCAGCTCACAAGTGCTAGTAACACCAGCTGAGCTGGACATTGACTTAAATGCCCTTCTCCTGAGGATACTATTGCCTGTTGCACTTTTCCCATTACCAGTTCGACCAACCAAAACTACGGTTCTAACTTCACTTGAAGGTGAAGGGAACTCCCAATCATCATCTACTGCACTTCCTCCCATCTGATATAATTAATTGATCTGCAAAAGATAAATATACATGCATATTTACTTTAATATTTCTAAGTTATGGCACTCGAATGCTATAAAATACAATTAAAAACTTGCATCCCACAAAGAAAACATACATTTGGAGCACCACCAGATTGCTGCAAACCTATGTCCAACCAACAATATAAATATACACATACTCGCACATCAAAGGCCCTCTGAGAAAAACCAACAATATAAAATATATATACACATACTCGCACATCAAAGGCCCTCTGAGAAAAACCTGTATTCACTCGCTTGGGTATTCAATAAAAATTATAGAGGAAATAGTATTATAAAGAAAAAGAACATCTCTTCGCTACAAGAAAATTCTGTCTCATGTATGATCCTTCGATACACGTATTCACCATTAAAGGCATCTACACAGGAATACAATACACGTAATTCACACAGAAAGATGTATACCAAAAAGCCCCAAACCCCTTTCAACAAAAAAGAGAAAAAAAAAATTAAAACTTTGGGCTTCAAAATTACAATAATTCAACGGAACCCAGCATCGGATCTGATAACCTTAATTATGAACATAGGTAAATATAATATCCAGCAATTAATAGCCTCCTTGTGAGTGAGAGATTCATATATACATACTTAAACGACTGGATAATTATAAAAAGAAAAGTGCGAAATTCTTGAACGAAAAGCAATTATTGTAGCAGACCTGATTAAGGGGATGGATGAAAAGAGACGATCAGAGGAGAAACAGGCGATCGATGTCTTCGGATGCAAGAATAGTTGGATATTGAGATGAAATTTATGGAGCTGAGCTCAATCAAACAAACTGTATTTAAGTAAGAGTCCGTCTGTATCTGTAGTTCTGTACTTTAAGAAAAGAATGTCTCTAAACTCTAAACATAATTCTTCAAGGACTCGAAACTCCATCTGGACCGTCCGTCAATGAAGATATTTATTTAATTTTTTTTTTTTGGTACAAATATTTATTTTGTTTTGCCCACAAAAAGAGGATAATGTCCTTTAATTTTTGTATGGGCCAAAAACAAAAGAGTGATCAAAGTATCACAGAACTTTTACTATGTTTATTAGTTAATAATACTTTTTTTTTTTTAAATGTGTGCACTTCTACATCAAAGTCATGAGTCCTCCCCTTGCCACTCGGCTAAGGAATTACCCGCAAATATAATCTGAACTTAAAGAAGTTGAAGTTGAGGGAAATTAGAGAATCCAGATATGTTCGACCCAAAAAAAAAAAAAACAGAGAGAATCCTAATATGGTTTAGGCTCATCTTACGGCCCAGCCAAATTTACAAGCCTTGGATATGCCCAATTAACTTAACTAGGCCCGTATGAGCCGAAATCAGTCTTAACTGGCGAAGCATTTAATTACTCATAAATCATAATCATTATGTTTGACTTACATATTATATTATACACCTAGCTACATAAAGATTAAAGAATACCCTGAAAGTATATTTCAAAATAGAAAGGTGTTTCTTTTTCCTATGGAATTTGAGCAATTTCAATCAAATTTTTATGCAATGACTGAGGTTTTGAGAAGAACGGGCAATGATCGCTGCCTTTGATCTTGAATACTCCTTCAGGTGGGTTTTCTCTCACAAGCTTTTCTTGGACATCTGGTGAAAGCGCATGATCATCCAACGTTTGAATGTAGAAACGTCGACATGTTCCATACTTTTCTGCTGATAAAGACAAACTCTCCATTATGGGACCAAGTGGGATGGGCCGCATCGAAACCTTTGCTAGAGCAACATCCTGGAAAAATCAACATTCACTCATTCATGATCCACAAAATCACCCAGTAAAACAAGCAAACCATGTTGTTATTCAATGCAGAATGTTAAGACTACCTTTGAAGGAGATTGATTAAAATACAATCCATTCATATATTGTTTCTCAAACATGAATCCCGTTGGAGGATTGTCTTTACCGTTGCCATAAATTAGAGATTTCGACTCGGGCGAAAAAAGCTCTGCAGAACCAAGCTGCAACAAAATACTTTGTTCTCAAAACATAGAAAATGCATATAACATCAATACTAAATAAACCTTTTCTTTAAGCTTTCAACATACCTCTGCAGCAAACACATCAAAAGGTTTTTGCCCATTAGATACCATTGTAGCACAGAGGTAAATGGCTTTTGAGATCTTTTCAGGAAGCTGTTCTAATGCGTAAGAAACACAAGCTCCTCCACTACTATGACCAACCAATATTACCTGCATATTAAAAATAAGCAAATGAGAAAGAAAGGTAACCAAAAATGCTGTTTTTGCTCAAGTACTTCTTACCTTTTCATCCTCTGGTAATTTTTGTAGAAAATCAATCAACGGCTTGGAGTAGTCTGCAAGAGTTGTGACACTGTTTGTATCCGTTAGATCAATGCCGGAGCCAGATAGATCCAAGGCAATTGGATGTAATCCAGATTCCTCAAGCAGAGCAATTGTTTTATACCAACACCAAGCTCCAAATCCTTCACCATGTACCAAAACAAATTTCTTTGTCTTGATATTTTCCAAGAAATCTAGGGGTAACTACAGAGGATATAAAACTTTATGTAATAGGTGAAACAGCCATAGATATTACTGGTACACATCTTTTTCTAAAAATTACATCCAAAGAAGCAAAATCTGCACTTTCCCTCTCCAAAGTCAGAAAATTTTACAAGAATCCATATTAAAAAATCATATGATATTCAAACTATTTTCTGCATCAAGAATTATTAAAATACTAAAAGACTAGCGAAAAGACTCCAATTCCTTACAAAAGGGACCTTTACTTAAAAAGCCTTCAAGCACAACTTCCTTTTTCCTCCACTTTTCAGCATCATCATGAATCTGGATTTGAACTTTCTGTAAACTAATCACCCCTAAATAATTATAGCTATAAAGTATAAAAACCCATATAACCCATCCCTCCTACCCGTACCCTGGCTTCTGAAATCCAAAAAGAAAAACAGAAAAATGACAGCTTTCCGGAATAGTGAATACTACTACCAGTAAAGGCTAAAAGGAGTTTCTATAACTACAAAAAGAGCAAATAATTCACCTGTTTGTTGTCTTTAGTATTAGAAAAAGAGTCTGAAAAATTAGCGGCGCAGCGGCGGGAGCTAGTGGATCCGATGCGGCGAGACATAGAGCCGTTATCAAATCTCTGAGAAAGCTGATGTTGGTGAATTGCCATAGCAAGTGCTTGTCTATGCAGCAATTCTTCCTCTGTAGCGGTTCTCCTCTTTGACATCGAACCCCTTTTACTCTTTGATCCAATCCCACCAATTTTCGTATCCTTCTTAGTCATACACATGAATTTATTCCCCATTCTTGCAGAAACAACACAAAGATTCAACTTTTAACAAAGCCCAGAAAATTTTATTCGCTTATAAAGTCACAGAAACTGATTGGGAAGAGAGAATTAGATGGCATTTGAGGGGGAGAGAGAGAATAGTAGGTGGTGGTGGTGGAGATGGGTGGTTTTAATATTCTAAGATGAATAATTTGACGCAATAATTTTAGACAGAAAACTGAAATAAATAAATTAAAAGAAGCGAAATTGCGTGAGAACAGACGAGAGCGAACCAGCTCAACTGCAAATGCAAGCAAGCTATTTAATGCACAAATTTTCAACGTTCTTGTTTTTACACCGATCCCCAGTTGAAGACAAATAATAAAATATAAATTGACTCTTTTTTTGTTTCTCTCTTCAATTTCATTTCCCTTTTTTCCATAACTCTATTCGGCTTAATTTTTTGTTTTATTTGCGATTGGATGAGGTTGCAGATTTCAGCGGAGTTGGTACCTAATCAAATCCCTATTCCCTGGCAGGAAGTTGGAAATATGTCTTTAAAGTACCATGTTGAAAATTGTGGTCTTTATTGTTAAAAAGTGATTAATGTTGTGTTGAAATTAGTCAAATGAGGAGTAATTAGTCCCTCCTTGGTTTTATGATTAAGCTACTCCCTAAACAAAGAAAAGAATCATTAATTTGAAGGACTTGTCTTGAATGAATGAAAGAAAACATTATTATATTTATATGATGAGGTAGAATCCAACAAACTCCAATGTCAAATTTCAAAATCTTATTAAGTTATAACCGTCTCCACTCTCCATTTCATATTAATTGGAAAGTAATTGTTTGTCTTAAAAAAAATAGCTAATCTGAACTCTGATCCCTTAGTAATTGAATTTTAAACAATAAATGCCTTAGTAATTGAATTTTAAACAATGAATGAGTTTCAATTACTCGTTTATAATTATAATAAAATATTCTAACTCGATCACTAGTTAATGTCCACTAATTAAGACGTACTTTTGTAACATGTATATTTATAATAAATACATTACTTAATTTATTCCTCTCCTCAGTAAATAATAATAACAATAATAATATATATCCAGAATTATAGGTGTACGTCAGGTCAGGTGTATCATCTACCTAGATGGTAATAATTCTCAAATATGTCTGAAGTCCTATTTCTATTTGATTGGGCATGAAATTGTACTACCTCAAGGCCCTAAATGATAGAAGCCAAGGGGCCCTTAATCAGCCCAAGTACCCTTTTCAGTGGACTTGAGTTGCGAAACCACTTTATACAATACAGGATTGCTGGATTTTAGCCCTATAACAATGTCCACAAAAGGAAAATATTGGAAAATTAACGATTATCAATTCCTCCAAACAACCACGTCTCATTACGTTACATTACATCTTCGTGAATAATATTAAGGGATAATTACACTTACACCCCTGCACTTAGGGATAAATACAACAACACCCCATCAACTATTGAAAATTATAGATAGATCCTCTAACCCTAATGGAAACCTAAAAAACTTAAGGTAAGAGTTGTAAAACGACTAAGTTACCCATAATATTTTTGATATAGTGTTTGTTATACAAGAAATGAGTGAAATGGTTAAGTTGTTGTCCACTTAATAAAACGTAAGCATCTACTTTGAAATAAGAAAATACCTAACGACAGGATCTAAGTGTTAGACAGAGCCATAGTCGAGGGGGTGTCTCTATAATTTCCAATAGTATAGGGAGTCTTGTTGTATTTTCTCCTAAGTCGAGGGGGTGTAAATGTAATTATCCCTAATATTAATTATATTTTGAATGTACGTATGATGTGTTGTTTTAGTGCATGGTGGGCCAAGTATTTTGTTTTGAGGAGTAAAGCAAAGTCCTCCTAGCATAATAACATTATATATTCTTACCCTTCAAGTCATGTGGTGTTGAAAAATGTAACATCTTCATGTCCTTTCAAGCCAAGACATATCCCACTGCATTTTGCAAACTCAATCCCCTATTTATATATTAATACCTCATATATCATGCATTTACCCAAATCAAACTAATCCTTATTAATTACAACCATGAACAACTTACTAATACTATTTCTTTGCTTTCTCGTTTTGCTTCATCTTCCCCTTAAAAGTGCAGACAAAGATTTTCAGATCTCAGCCAAGCTTGGAGACTTTGACGTTCAACAAGAAGAAGATGATGATGATGAATTTGAGGTCTTAGACTGGCCGTCTTGGGAAAAAAGTGGACATAGCAGTAAGGTTCTTGTCAATGTTGATGCATTTGGTGCAGCTGGAGATGGTGTAGCAGATGATACTCAGGTGCAAATGTATATATATATATGTCTTAATTATTCTTAGTTTTTCTCCAAATTAAACAATGTAGACAAAGAAATGTTTTAAGATTATATATCTTTGTTGTCTATTTGATTTCAGGCTTTTGGTGATGCATGGAAACAAGCTTGTTCCATAAAAAGAGCAGTATTCTTGGTCCCTGAAGGGCGTCGTTATTTAGTCAATGCCACACGATTTAGAGGGCCGTGTTCTGACAATTTAGTAATCCAAGTAATTAAGCAGTCGTCCGTCCTTAAATTTATATATATTTATTTGGGCGAATTACATACAGTACCCCTAATGTTTGCCATAATTAAAACCCCCCCCCCCCCCCCCCCCCCCCATTTTTGTAATTGTTTGAAACCTTAGGGGGGTTTCTGTAATTTTTTAAATTAGAGGGAGTATTTTGTAATTATAGCAAACCTTTGGGGGTACTGTACGTAATTCTCCCTATATATTATTGTTAAAAATGTAAAATAAAAAAATTATTTCGTCCTTTTGTGCAGATTGAAGGGACGATTGTAGCTCCGGATGAGCCAAAAAGTTGGGATCCAAAGAACCCAAGAAATTGGCTAACTTTCAACAATTTAACAAACACACTTTTCCAAGGGAAAGGTGTTATTGATGGTTCAGGCAGCAAATGGTGGGCTGCATCTTGCAAAAAGAACAAATCCAATGTAAAATCTTACATAAAAGATAATCATTGTCTCACATGGTGTTGTACTAACTAATCACTTTTGTTTTTCTTCTGTTTTTGTTCCTCTCCCTCAGCCATGCAAATCAGCACCAACAGTAAGATTCTGAGTTATTGAATATTTAAAATTTCTCGTTTCAATACAGGCTTACCTTGAAATTAGATGTAAGATTTAATTGGTAAATTTAAATGATGCAGGCCGTAACAATAGATACAAGCTCGGGTATAAGAGTAAAAGGCATCACATTTCAGAACAGCCAACAAATGAACTTTGTCATCTCCCGATCCGACTCAGTCCGAGTCATTGATGTAAAGGTTTCATCTCCTGGAGATAGTCCTAATACTGATGGCATTCATATCACTCAATCAACCAATGTAGTTCTCCAGAACTGCAAAATTGGAACAGGTACATGAAACTTAACCTTACTGTTGGTGGTTCTAAAAACTCTACAAGCTTTCAATTCTTTATGAATTTCTTTCATTTTGATGTTGATTATAGGCGATGATTGCATCTCAATTGTGAATGCTAGCTCTGGTATTAAGATGAAGAATATCTATTGTGGGCCGGGCCATGGAATCAGGTAAATTCATGTTTATGATAGTACACACTTAATTTCAGACAGGAATACGACTATACGAGATTTGGTTTTTCCTTTAAAAACATATGTAAAGAATTCAACGGTTGTGATTCTCCAGCATAGGTAGTCTTGGAAAGGACAACTCCACTGGAATAGTAGAGAAGATCGTATTGGACAAAGCATTTCTGCGAGGTACCACCAATGGCCTTCGAATCAAGACTTGGCAGGTAATAATATAAATTCCAAGTTCGTATATTTAGGCCAATGGACAAAGCATTAGAATTTTTCCTTAAATGTTAAGGATATAAGTTATCTATTCATAGATATTCTTGAATTTGCAGGGAGGGTCTGGTTACGTGCGTTCAGTAAGATACCAAGATGTAAGAATGGAAGATGTCTCAAACCCAATAATCATAGACCAATTCTATTGTGATTCACCAACAAGTTGCCAAAATCAGGTGAAGTTACATATCAATATCATCACCAAGTGTATATACATACATATATATGGCAACGTTCATGTTTTAATCAAGTTCTTTTGTTTTTAAACTTGAATATGTTAAGACTTCAGCAGTGGAAATAAGCCAGGTGATGTACCGTAACATAACGGGCACATCAAAAAGCCAAAAAGCCATGAAATTTGCCTGCAGTGATACAGTTCCCTGCACACACATTGTTCTCAACAACATCAACTTACAGAGGGATGATGGAACTGTAGAGACTTACTGCAACTCTGCTGCTGGAATTGGTTATGGTTATATTCAGCCTTCAGCAGAGTGTCTCTCGTCTTCTGATAAGGATCAAATTATTATACAGAAAACTAAAGCAGAAATTGTCGAACCTATTAATGAAGAGCGTATCATCCACACTGAGCTATGAGCTATGAGCTGTGAGCTGTAACCAACATACTTATACATTAGCTTTGAGCCTTTTTGGACTCTTAGTTTTTACATATTAAGATTCTTGTTTTTATTTAAGAACACACCATAGGAATAGAAAATATTTTGAAGAATATTAACGAATTGGATGTAATATTTGTCTGTGTTGTAAAAGAGTTGCTATAGAAATTATATAATTAATTGACTGAATAAATTTCTATTTTCATCTCATGTATATCACCGGTACACAATTTCAGACTTATTACTTTATGTGTAAGTTATACACAGTTCTTTTCACTATTGAGAGCCCCCATGGCGAGTAACAAGGAATGCTCTATAAAGGGCAGCAACGTGCAGGAAGAAAATGAATACAACAATCAGATCATCAAGGAAGCCAATGATCCCTAGCAGACCTGTGAAAAGAAACACAACTTTGAATAGTTAAAACTAAAGAAGAAATTATGAAATAAATAGATGTAATAGAGTTGGTACCTTCAGGGATGATGTCCACCGGGCTAATGACATAAATGGCACTGACAATCATCTGTACAAATGGAATATAGATAGTTAAAAAGGAGAATGCAATTGCGCATGAAAATTACTTAAACAGGAAAGCGATGATATATAATTCCAGAAGGAAGTGATAACTTAACTGCCAAATAAACGCGAGCCCTGGTAATAAATGGAAGTGATCTTTGTGGATCCAACATATCTCGTAATAACCTTTTCAGGAAAAATGGAAGATCTTGCATTCTCTGACAAACACAGGGATACATCTTGTGTCCTCAATTATGTTAAAATAAATTTCTCAAGCTTCTAAGAACAAAACAAATAAGGGCAATCAAACGAGCTCCCACTCCCAGTCGAACATTGAAGTATAATAAAAATTCAATCTTGTCCACCCAAATAAAAGTTAGATGAACCAAATCTCAAAATGTCAATCATCAAAATTAACAAGGTATATTCCACTCAGTTGTTACCTGGAGGAGACCCTTTGAACGTTGACCATAGAGACGGTTATATCTCTCTATATTCTGTAGAATGTCTTGAACATCAGGACTATCACGCCTTCCAAATGAAGCCTCGCTAGGAACCAATAATGTGATTTCACGTCTGCATAAGGGACATGTACATGGGTGAAGAGCAGCTCCATAATCCCAAAGTTGTACTATGCAATTGCCTGAAATTCAACCAACTCACTCAATAATTTGTGAAAATTATAATTTATGTTTCCTACTTCAAATGCGTTCTGAGAATTATTGCCTGTTTAAAAGGGATCTTTCCTAATACATTCCAATGCCTTAATCCGAGCACTCAAAACAAAAATATTTCTGACAAATTATAACATACAGTCAGATATATTGGACTATATATGAACATAATACTCAAGGAATATACAAAACATAAGAATTTCATAAGTTTCATTCTTTTGCAGATAAATCTACAATCAGCAACCCCATTTCATTTCAAAGCCAAATTCGAAATAAAAAATGAATCTTGAATTCGATTTAAGAACTAACCGCAGAACCAATGGGAGCAATTGGCTTGGCAAGGAAGATGAAAGCTGGCGCGGCATATCGAACACACATCATTTTCCGGCGGACCATCCATTTTCTCGATTTTCAGCTCAAACAGTGAATCTCAAAGTTTTTCTTTCTGGGACTTGTTTCTTTATGGGGAGTTGACATTAATTTGGGTAGCGAATAACTTAGCATGCAAGATTAGACATTGGAGGACGTTGTTTTTATATTAGACATAAATACGGGGGTTCAAAAGTAAATTTGAGGAATTTCAAGATCCAATTTCAGTGCTCTCCTTGAGGTCCCCCACTTTAGCCAAACTGTCGCGATATGGGACCAACCCAACCAAAGCAATATTTTTGTCATCTTGACTCCAAATTATGGCCTAAATCCTTCAACAAATAGATATTTTTCATGCATTGTAGTGTACCCTCATTCTTTATGATTGCTTCAGTTTGTTGGTCCAAATTAGAGTTGAAAATGGGTTTGGGTTCAGCCCCTGTTTCCTCAGCTCCCCAAATTTATAAACAGCAGAAACACCAGATATCAGCATTTAAATCTCGTCGGCTTCATTTCCCTGTAAGTTCTTATTTCCACTCTTTCAGTTTCTCAAATCCGAGACTTCCCGAAATTTGCATGTATTAGCGTTAGAGTTGATTTGGGTTGCTCTAAAGTTTGGAGTTAATCTTTCTTATGGACAAGAATCAGCCTAAAATGAGATTCCTTGAAAGAAAGTTAAATAATGTTCTTATTTTTCCTTCTTGGAAATTTTGGTAATTCAGTATATGACCTTGTTATGTGAAATAATCCTGAAACTAATAAGAAAAGATAGCAAATAATGATTAAGTAGGACTGCTAACTTTAAAACTTCAGTTGTGGTGCAGAAAAGCAATGCATCCACGAGGAATAAGCAAATGGAATCGTTTCCAATTGTACATAAAAGCAACAAATTAAGAGTTTCTTGCAAAGTGAAAGTCGAAGACAGCATAAGTGACGAAGAGGCCTGTGAATTAGTTAATGGAACAGAGGTAACTATTGGAGAAGACGCAGATGGTATCAAGGCTCATCTTTTCACAGCAGTGAAGAACAACAATGAAACTGGGATATTGCTCTTGTCTGATATTTTCGGTTTTGAAGACCACTCCACCAGAGATTTTGCGTATCGTGTTGCTTGCAATGGTTACAAGTACGCTTGTATATTTTTTCAATCATTACATATAAGGTTTAAATGATGATATGGTTCAAATTTCAATAGTTTTATCAATTTTGATCAATTTCGATGCTTAGATTGGGGGTATCTGTAATTTTGAAACTAAGAAGGTAAGTTTATGCAACTAAATATCGTTATAGGAGAGGGCATTGGACATTATAAAAATGACCCTTTTTCGTAGGTTAAAGCTCTGTTTAGGCCATGCAATTACGATTAAATACTGAGATTCATCCTTGAATTAATGCAGTGTGCTAGTTCCTGATTTATTTAATGGTGATCCATGGACGAAAGACAGGCCTAAACCTCTGCTTGAAGAATGGATCAGTAAACATAAACCACAACACGTAGCAAAAACAGTATTTGCATCAGCAGAGTGGATGAGAAATGAATTTGAAGCTGTGGGAATCTCCAAGAAGCTTGGAATCATAGGTTTTTGCTATGGAGGCGGTCGAGTTGTGGAAGTTCTTGCTCAAGATAAGGGAACCCATTTCGGTTCTGGGGTGTCTTTTTATGGCACGAGAATTGAACCTTCGCTTGCTAGCAATATAAATGTGCCTCTGTTACTGATCACAGGTGAGAATGATCCACTTTGTCCTGTCAGCGTTTTGGAAGATATTACAGAGAGAAAAAAGGAATTATTCAAGATTGTGGTTTTCGGGGGAAGGGGTCATGGTTTTGCTCATAGGCCTCAAACTCCGGAAGAAGATGCTGATGCTGACGAAGCTTTTGTTATGATGAGGAATTGGCTACATGATGGATTGTCTGTAGAAAGTTAAAGAGTGATTTTGTTGTTGAAACTTGAAACAGGATGTTTGTGTTAAGAGGCTTTGTAGTACTTGTATGCATAAGCTTCTCATTTCCAGTTGTTTCAATTAAAATGAAAAAACTCAAGCATTCGGAACTAAACATATAGCATTATCATGCTTATTTATCTTAAACCCATAATAACCATCCACAAATTCATGTTACAAGATATAAGAGAGATCAATCATAACACATAAAATTAAAAAAAGTAGTAGAACAAGATTTCAAATAGAAGATCCTCCTTACTATCATCAAAAACCATATAAAAGATTCACAATCTGCCAGTAAAACTTAGATGATTATACCAAATGGAACTTTGCTCTCAAAACAAACTCAGGTTTAAGGAAAATAAAAGAAACAAAAACCGGCCTAACGATTTAAAAAGTGATTTTTCCTCTAAAAGACCAACTCATGGGGTTTCATGCCAGCCTTGTGCGATAATCTAGCACCCGAATAAGCCCTTCAGTTCTGGAACAGCCTCAATAGGCTTCAACAAAGGTGCGTCCACAGCCTTCTGGTCATCTTTCTTCTCTGCATGAAGTGTGTTTTTCTCCTGAATATTTTGATCATACAGTTAGAAGTTAGAACTTGAGCCAAAAACAATCTTATACATGTAATGATAGAATACCAACAAACCTGTTTCTCTGCCTAAGAGAATTCACTCTCTCCCTTCTTGTTTTTCTTCTCAACTTGTTTGGCGAAGTACTTAAAACTGTTTGTATAAGGAAGCATTGTTAAATTATTTTAGATATTTTATTTACAGATTAAATGATTCCTGACGAGGTAGCAAGGATTATCAACAATTAGAGTGGGGTTTATTTTTTTTTTGGGTCAAGAGTGGGGTTATAGTACATTATAATTCTTAATAATCAGAGTGGGGTTTATAGTACATTATAATTCTTAATAAAGTTGTTGTCTTGATTTGATCTTAGCACTACACTATTTTCGCTAGTAGCAATTCATTCCTTAAAAACTGCTACTTCTAAAGCAAGATGCATAAACTTGGGAGATTATTTATCTGATAAGTATGTAATTGGTAAATACCCAAGAACCGATGCATATCTATTTGAAGAAATTTACAGTTTCTTCCCAAGGTTGTACACAATGAACTTGGTTAAATGTTTGGTAGAACAAGTAGCCCATGAAATTCTTCTAATAAAAGCAATTATTATCTGCTCGGCTGCTCCCTTTACTATCTAGGATTGAGATACAAAACAACGTGACTGAATTCACAACAATTGTGGGATACATCACAGTTTGTGATTTCAAAAAGAACATGAACAGTACAAAGCAATCCTGAAAATACATCTCCTCGAGAACAACCAAAGAAAAATGGAGTGGAAGTCCCAGGTCACAATACTTCATTCCTCAGCCTGCACTAAGATCAAAAGATATTGTTTTAACATGTGTCTGAAGACATACAACAAATATGGATAAGTAGTACGAGTTGTATTAACATGTCTGAATAGATGGACAAGTAATGAAAACCCAAGAAGCTCTAAACTCCCCAATCAGTTATTGGATATGATAAAAAATTCACCAGAAACTCTCCATACTAAAACAGTTCTAAATGACTCTGGAAAACATATATTTACAACTATGTATTTTACCTTAGAAAGAGGGGCATCAGAATTGTTAGGAGTACATTTGGGTTGAGAAGTATCAAATTTATGAGAGCAATCAGAGTATGCAGAACCAATTCCCAATCCAGCACCAAAAGCTACAGATGCCCATCGAGTTGCAGGACTCCCTGAAGCAACAGCCATATCACCAACCAGTCAAATATTTCCACAACACTAAACCAATTGTTCTAAGCAACATGATGAATGTCACACCTTCTACTTCCCTATCACATGAATAAGCAGTGTTCAACATAAATGATAGCTTGTAAATATGTTAAATGTCAGTACGTTCTTCACGAGCAGGACATAAAACTCTACTATCAACTCATTGCCAAATTTCAGTAAAAACTCTACTAAACCCTGGACGCATCCCTGATCAAAGTGATAAAAGAAAATCTAATCCAAATGAATTCTACAAGTGTAGCAAAGAAGCAAGAAGAAACCATATGGCCACAAAAATCAGAAGAATTGATGGGTACCATCACTAAATCCAGCTCGCTATGACGAGTTGATCCAAATAGCAAAACTTGCTACAAAGAGAGAGTAACAACTATTTAAAATACTTATCCTTTCTGTACCAAAATTCTACGAAATGAAGCAGTTTTAGCACTGAAAACTGCTGTATACTCCCATGCAAAAGTATACAATCCCGACGCAAACTATGCTAAGGATATCCAAAACATCCGAAAGAAACGAAAATAGATTTATCACAAGTAAATATCACCACAAATGAACTACTAGAGTGGAGCTCAGAACAAAATTCTCTCGAATTCGAGGAAAATCAGAAATCACAAAGTTTATCGCACTTCAAAGCAACCAATTGATAAAAAGCCAGCAGCGGGAAATCATAAAAATCAAAATTAAGAATGAAAATTGAGAAAATGAACAAATACTCACGGAAGAGAAGAAGCCCGGCGAAAGCGCCGGTGAAGGAAGAATAAACGAAGCGACGAACGCACAAATCGAGGCAAGCATCCCATTTTGCACTCAAATCATAATTTCGAGGTATCACGGCTTTGCTTCCTTCCGCCATTCCTTATTATTGATCTGAATTTTGTTCCAACCGAAAAAAAAATTCCTATCGATGTTTGTCTTCTTTCAATTCGAGGGTTTCGTTCCGTGTCTTTATTTTTCTTCTTCCTTGGCAAAAATTTATGATTTTTCCTACATTTTCTACGTGCCGAATGGGCTTCACAGACTTTTAGCCTTATTCTTCAACCTTGTTTCTGGGCCACTTAACCCAAGTCTTAATGTAGAGTATGGGCTATAGGCCCAATTTTGCTGATCATTTTCTATATATTTACCCTAATCGTTATACCAAATACTGTATTAATAAAACTATAAAAAGTAAAAATTGTCCAAGTTATATGATGAAAGTTAGGTGAAGTCAAAAAGTGAAAAAGCAAAACAATTTCAATTCCAATTTCAAATTGTTCGACAACTGTACAATTATTAATTCCCGAAGAAAAACCAATATGTGGTTTGGATTTTTCACTTTCCTTTCTAAGTTGTTTAATTTTCTCTTTCTCAAAATAAATAGAGAAATAATGAAGTAGGCCAGGCCCATTAACATCCAAAATCATGAGGCTGGTTGGGTCGGCCCTTGATAAACCGCGTGATGTTTCTTGTCCCCATTACATGCGTAGAATCTCACGTTTTTTTTTTACCAATGTAGTAGAACTAAGAATACAGGTATAGCAATACCACATTCATTAGTTTAGTCATATGCTAGCATAAATATTTCTAAAAATTCTATCTTGTCATATTGTATCGTGTCCAACACTTCTGTAGTGTAAAATATCGAAAAAAATCAGTGTTGCCATATCCGTATCTGTGTTTCATAGATCTAGGAATATTTTGTTAGGAGAGAATAGAGCATGTATACTATTGGAATGGAGTAATAAAATGATGATTAGTTTGTTCAAAAGTAAATAAACACGTTTAATCATGAGCTAATTTTTGGGAAATACTTGTGTGTACTAAATATTATGGTTCATAAATAAGACCAAACACTCAGCTCATAAAATAAAAGAATTTTTTTCAAAATTATAGTGACATATTATATTATAAGGTAACAATTGAAATAATTAGTTCCCCTCTAATGCATTTTACTTTAACTAAAACCCCCACAAAATGAGAAAAGCAACTATTTTCCTAAATTTATTTCATCAAGTTGATTTTGATCCATGTGCTTTCGTCTTTAATTATGTTTTCTTATTGAAGAACTGGATTTCTTAATCAGGATTTAAAGTTTAAATTTTAACTTATGTATAAATCACTAGGTCTTTATAATATTAAAACCCAGAAAAGAAAAGGTTTATATTCCTCTATCAATTTGTTTTGTATTTTCTTCGAAAGCAAACACAGCCTAAAGTGTACTAAAAAACTGAAAAATGCATCTACTTTTTGGTTCGTCCTCATCATCTCCATTCTCCACTACAAAAGCGAATAATTCTACTTGAAACTTGAAAGTACAGCTCACCGCATAAAGTGATCAACTCAAAGTCTCAAACTCATTCTTCTCACTCGCACACAGATTCCAAAGATGACCGAAGAAGCTCCTCGAAAAGCTATACCGGAAACTACCCACGAGCCACCGTCCGTGTCGGAGGAGACAGACGTACCACTACCACAGGAACCGGAATATGTCCCACTACCCCCACCGGCGTTGGCGCAACAGGACTTGCAGAAAGAGTCACCACCCGCAACTGAACCGCCAATCGCAGCTGAAGAAAAACTGAAAGAAGCTTTTACAGTGATACAAAAAGACACGCCTTTAGAGCCTTCGCCGCCAGAATCATCACACGCGGAAGAGAACGCCGCCTTGGAGAAAGACTCGGCCGCCCCAGCATCTCCGCCGCTGGTCGCGGCCCTTCAAGAATCTGAATCTCCAAAAGCCCAATCAAAAGCAGAACCTGAAACAGAGAAACAAATAGGAAAAAAGAAGGTCCCGGAACCATTGATTTCATTCAAAGAAGAAAGCAATAAAGCTGCCGATCTCTCAGATTACGAGCGGAATGCCCTCCAAGAGTTCAAAATTTTAGTTCAACAAGCTATTGATAATCGCCTCTTCACAGCAGCTTCGCCTTCAGAAAACGCGACTTCACCCGAAGAAGTATCAATATGGGGTGTGCCTCTGCTGAAAGACTATAGGAGTGAGGTTATTTTGCTTAAATTTCTGCGGGCCCGCGATTTTAAAGTCAAAGATTCTTTCGTTATGTTGAAGAACACGATCAGATGGCGGAGGGATTTTAAAGTCGATGAGTTATTGAAGGAAGATTTAGGTGATGATCTAGAAAAAGTTGTTTTTATGCATGGGTATGATAAGAAGAGGCATCCCGTCTGCTATAACGTGTATGGAGAATTTCAGAATAAAGAATTATATAACAAGACATTTGCAGATGAAGACAAGAGAACGAGGTTTCTGAGGTGGAGGATTCAGTTTCTGGAAAGAAGTATTAGGAAGCTGGATTTTAATCCTGGTGGAATCAATACTATCTTTCAAGTCAGTGATCTGAAGAATTCTCCTGGACCAGGAAAAAGAGAGCTTCGAATTGCTACTAAACAGGCATTGCAGATTCTTCAGGATAATTATCCTGAATTTGTGGCAAAGCAGGTATAACTTTGATTGTGATTCTTATATGTTTATGTTTCGTATTGTTGACAAAGATGATCAAAACACTGATTATATACAATTTATAAATGTTTGCTAATCTGTTGACAACATTGATAAGATGAGTTACCTTACATGTTTTAGCAGGAAAGATTTGTTATTGCTGAGAGATAACAGCAGCGCCCTGTTTTGGGTATTTTATTACTTATATGAAATTGGTGTCAGATGACAGATGTTATTGCTCTTTTCTTTGCTGATTAAGAGATAATACTATGAGATAATTACACAAACTCCCCCTAAGGTTTGCTTAAAAATCCGAAAAACCATCGAACACTGAAACCTTACAAGCAACTCCCTGGTCAATTTAAATCTTACAAATATCCCCCTTGAAATATAAAAATATTTACAGCATACCCCCCTCAGGGAGATAAGTGTAAGGTTACAAGGTTATGATAGTGAAATCGTAAAAGGTGCAAACCTCAGGGATTTTTGTGTAATTGACCCTAATACTATTATGGACAGTTATTTGATAGAGAAGTTTTGCTTTAGATCATTCAAGAATTTGGAAAACTATCAGAAGATGCTTATATATACATCTGCACATTATTATTATTAATCATTGTGTGCATGGGGGACCAATGAAAAATTGTTGAAATTCCCATAAACTAGTGAATTTGTGCTGACTAAAGTGTGTGATGATGTTTTTTATCTTCTTTTTTTTTCTACTTATAGGTGTTCATCAATGTTCCTTGGTGGTATCTTGTTTTCTACACAATGATCAGTCCTTTCTTGACCCAGCGAACCAAAAGCAAGTTCGTATTTGCAGGCCCAACGAAGACTGCTGAAACTCTCTTCAAGTGTGTAAAACTGCATTTAAAATCTCATTGTGATCAAATGGGATTTGTCCTTAGATTAAATTAGTATGTTTTGTGGTTAATTACAATAATTTGCGTTGCTTGAAACAGGTACATCTCAGCTGAGCAGGTCCCAACTCAATATGGTGGGCTTAGTGTAGATTACTGTGAATGCAACCCGAATTTCACTGTAGATGATCCAGCCACAGAAATCATAGTGAAACCCGCAACTAAGCAAATTGTAGAAATTATTGTAAATGAGGTATATATGCTTCCAAACTTTTTAGCTTCTTTCATATGCAGATATTTTTCAATATTCCTATATAAAATGGTCAATTACGAAATGCTCACTTGTAGTTTACGCTGTTTACGAAATAGTCCCTGAGGTTTGCGGACCATAACGAATATCACCCTCAAACTAATGATGGTTGACTCAGGGTGGTTTTCGTAATTTTCAAGGGTTGAGGGTGCTTTTCGTAATTATTTGTATATAAAATAATAAACCCCTCTGCAGAAATGTAGCCTTGTTTGGGAGGTTCGTGTGGTGGGATGGGAAGTGAGCTACAGTGCTGAATATGTACCAAAATGTGGTTACACAGTTCTCATAGAGAAGAATAGAAAGATGAGTCCGAACGACGAGCCAGTTGTGTCTAACAGCTTTGATATCAATGAGCTTGGCAAGATATTACTCACTGTGGACAACCCCACTGCAAAGAAGAAGAAGCTACTTTACCGCTTCAAGGTTATACCTTATGATGCTTCCTGAAATCAAAATTTATGCTTCCCTTTGGGGTTTACATTTATTGGTTTTTCACTTTTGCTGTTTGTTATTTGGTGTATTGTATCAACTTTGAATGGAAAACTTCAATTTTATTGTTCCGAGTAAATATGGTATAAGGGCCCATTTGGATTGATGGATTTGAATTTGGAGATAGTATTTGAAATGAATGTATTTGAAATACTTTTGATTTCAAATTTATGAATTTTGAATTCCTCTGTTTAGATACAAAATATTTGACAATAAATTTCAAATCCTTTCATCTGATTTTATTTTTAATTATTATTTTATAATTCATAAGGAGTTAAGGACTAATACTTAGAAAAAAATTTATTACAATATCATATATATATAGAGAGAAAAAACCGAGAGTGAGGAGAGAGAAAGTGTAGGGCAGAGAGAGACAAGAGAGAGATATAAAAAAGGAAAGAGAATGCAGGGAGACAGAGTGAGAGAAAGAGAGAGATAATGTAGAGAGAGAAAAAAATTGGAGAGATATAGAGAGGAGAGAGAGAACGTTGGGAGAGAGAAAAAAATTGGAGAGATAGAGTGAGGAGAAATAAAGAACTGCCCAGTGAGAATATTTTTTTTGGAGAGAGAGAAAAAAATAATATTAAAAAAATTAAAAATAAAAATTATATAGACAACATGCAAATAGAGAAAAAAAAAAGTGAAATAGGAAGAATGGATTTGAAATGACTAGGGGTTAGGAGTAATTTCAAATCTATTGAAAATTGGACTTGAAATTCATTGGATTCAAGAATGGATTTCAATTCTATTGATTTATAATTTTTGCCAAATTGATTAAATGGATTTGGATAATGGAATTGAAATTCACCGGACCCAAATCCATCCATCCAAATGGCCATGAGTGAATTTAGTAAATGTACCATTTTTTCAACTCTTTTAGCTTTCAATTATCATTGTCTTCTCTGTTACAAGCTCTGAAACAAGTAATTAGAAATATTGCAATTAGCACTGAGTTCAATGTCCCTAATCACAGGAATTTACTTGCTTAGAATATAATCAGTCGATAGCTTCCAGAAAAAGCAAACCAATGAGATTTTTGTATCTATAATTGATCATCTAATGAACAACCACTTTCTCCTTTTCTCTTTAGTTAAATATAAACAACCACTTTATGTATTAAGTTGGTGCGAAAATGATTATAAACAAAAGTTTTAAACAACTCCAGGTGGTTGTTATTATTGTTATGTATAATAGAACATCCAAGAAAAGAACAATAACAATAACAATTGCAAATCATCAAATTTACACAAAATTTACAGCCAGGAACAAAATTCCCAAGTTTTTACACCAGACATTTAAATAAACCAACAAAGATATATATAAATAATAACTCCCCAATAATTTGAAAATTAAATTTAATACCAATCATCACATTTTTTTGAAAAAAAAAAAAAGAACGAATATGTGAATCAACAATTGGAAAAAACACCCTCCTTAGTTTGAGCATGATCATTCAGAGCACTTGGTCTTGGACCTGTAGAGCAGCTTCTTCTTTTTAGAAGTTTGATTGTCAAATGTTAGGACAACTTTCCCAGGTTCACCAATCTTGAAGATGCAAGAAAGAGCTTGTTCATCGGACGGTCCAATTTTCCTTGATTTCTGCACAATCCAAGTGTATCCGCCTTCTGCACTTGGGACAAATTCAGCTCCATAGGATACATCCCATCCCACCACTCTCACTTCCCAAACCAAAGCCCCAGCCTGCACAAATTCGAATAAAAATCAATAATTTTTAGAAAGAAAACTAAAAAGAATCGATTATTCATTTCGATGAATAATTTCTAAAATACTATATAGACAACCTCAGTGATTGGCAATTCAATTGTATGTCTGCATGCTGGCTTAATAATTTCCTCTGTTGCAGCATCAGCAAACGCGAATTCTTGATCACCATCCTTGCTGAGGCCACCGTATTGAACAGGTACTTGCTCAGGGGAAATGTATCTAAAAAACAAATTAAAATTCCAATTAAATCAAAGTACAATAGGAATTATTATTTCAGATGAGAATAAGTTTGTAACTTTACTAACTTGAAGAGGGTCTCAGCAGTTCTAGTTGGGCCAGCAAAAACAAACTTGCTCTTGGTCCTCTGAGTCAAGAATGGACTGATCATCCTATTGTAAGCCACATACCACCATGGAACATTGATGAACACCTATAAAAACATAAAAAGATTGGATTTTTAACCTCTGAAAAGCTCAATAATATCGAAAAAATTGGTAAAAATTGAATCTTTTCTCTGAGTAAGTACCTGTTTGGCAACGAATTCAGGATAATTATCCTGGAGCAGTTGAAGGGCCTGATTGGTAGCTTGGCGGAGTTCTTTCTTGAACAAGATCAATCCAGGGGAATTCTTAAGATCAGTTACTTGAACAATTGTGCAGGTGCCATCAGGATTAAAGTCAAGTTTCCTGATGTTTTTCTCCAGGAACTGAATATACCATCTCAAGAACTTGGCTCTTTTCTCAGCATCAGAAAAGGTGGTGTTGTACAGCTCCTTATCCTGAAACTCTCCGAAAGCATTGTAACAAACAGAGTGTCCCTCTTTATCCGCTCCATGAATATACACAACTTTTTCAAGACCCTCACCGATTCCTTCTTCTTCCAACAACTCATCGATTTTGAACTCTTTCCTCCATGCGACGACATTTTTGAGCATGCTGAAAGCTTCTTTTACCCTGAAATCCCTAGCCCTCAAAAATTTAAGGAGGATGACGTCACTCCTCTCGTCAGCGAGAAGTGGAACGCCCCAGATGGAGATCTCCTCCGGCGGTAGTGGTGGAGCTGCTTCCTCCGATTCTTTGGGCTTCTCCTCCTCGGACGGGGCGGCGGCCGCCTCGTCGCATGGTGGAGCAGGGGCCGGGGCGGTAACTCCGTGAACTATGGTTTCTTTGATTTCTTCAACAGCTTCTGCTTTTTCTTCGACTTTTTCGACCACGGCAGCTGGTTCCGGTGGCTCTGTAGCGGGTGCTGGTTTTGCTTTTACTTCATCTTTCTTCTCCACCACCTCTTCTTTCACGGGCTCCGCCGCAGGAGGCGGAGGAGGAACTACAGCTGGTGTGTCGCAAGTTTCTGCGGTTTTGGGCTCTTCAGGTTTTGCTTCTTCCTCCTTCTCCTCAGCTTTTGGCTCTTCCTCCTTGGGGGCGGTAGGTGGTGGGGGGGCGGTGAATTCATGCTTGTTGAGCGCTTCCTGAATCAGCAGTTTGAATTCATCCAAGGCTTTCTTTTCCGGGTCAATGAGATCATCAACCTTGTTGCTTTCCTCCTTAAAGGAAGCAGATTCAGTAATCTTGCTGATCTCTTCAGATGCTTCATCTTTCTCCTCAGCTGCTGGCGGTGCCTCCTTCTGGACGAGTGTTTCTGTTGGCTTCTCAGCAACCGAAACAGCTGACACCACAATTACTTCTTCAGTTGCACTTGCACATGGGGCCTCAGGAATTGTTTTGATCTTGGTTTCCTCAGCCATGATGAAAATTAAGGTTTTTGCAAACTGAAAAGGAAAGCAATTCAAAAACCCTTTTTGGTATGCAGCAAAGTGAAACAAGAGAGAGATAGAGATGTGAGAGAGAGATGGATTGTGGGTGCTATTAATATGGAGGAGGAGAAGAGTGGAGGAGGTGGTTTTGTAGTTTGTGAAGAGGAACAGTCTGTCAAAAAGACTTGAAATTTGCTTGCCAGCTCCTTACCAGTTACAACTCTTGTTATGGGGTCCATTTCAAACCTCTTTTTTCTCATTTTTGTTTAATTCTGTTTTATTTGACTTGGGAAATATGAAACATGGTGATTGTGACCAATTAGCTAGCTAGGTTCACGTTGGAAGATTTTATTCCCCTGAAATTAATACAATAATTTTTCCAGCACGAAATGAAACATTAATACATACATGGTTGTCATCACTCCATCACAACAAAAATATAAATTATTAATGAGTTAGAAGAAAAATTCCAACATTCCTTTCTAGTAATAGCTATTTAGCTAGCTAGACCAACAAAACGTGTAATCCAAGAAGCATAGCATAGTTATGTATATAACTTAATTGGTTTCATGAATTAGGTTGTTATTGATCTTACAATCCCATAATTAATCAGAATTCACGGGATATTTATTAATATATAAATATCTTTTAATTACGTAATAAAAATAAAAGAATTAAGATGGAAAGAAGAGGAGTTAACGTTGGAGCTAGCTAGCCCAAGTAGTTTGTTTGTCTGAATCCGTTGGTAACATGAAATGATCGAAAATTGTAATAAAGTTGTTTCTCATTGCCAAGTCGACAAAATTAAAGTTGCATGTACGTACCTGCAGCAGCTAAAAACATCGATCATGGGCCCGGCCCTAGCTATCACACCAACCAACGGTAGTAATTTCATTTTAATAAAAATACAAGTCTTGAATTAATGACCCTATTTTAAAATAAAAAATTAATTTAGAAATTAGTATTTAATTATTTTAAACTTTTGTAATTAAGTAGCACGCTTGCGTTTTAAAATTAACGTATGTACTTCAAACCTAGTTAGCTCAGACGACCTCAGCTGCCTATATATATATGTTTGGCATAAAATTCGAACATTCTGATCATTTCATGGAGACATTCTGACTGATTTCATTTCTGCAGCTGGCCGACCTGGCAGTAGTTGTTACTTGTTTCTATTCTCCCACGTCAAGGTCAAGTTTTTAACCAGCCAGACTACTACTGTACTACTCTACTCTTAATTTCCATTTATTTTGTTTATATTTTCTATTATTACTTTACTAATATAATATGTGAATCCCGTACACCTTTTCATATCTTAAGATGTAAATTGTAAAATGGGCTTTGCCTGCCAACATTAGTCGTGTCATGCCTTTAGGCTTTAGACCAAAACTGATAAATATTATATTAAACATATATGCGAAATTTAGCTGGCCGGTTAGGGCAGGGCACAGGGCTGTATATTGGCTCCAAAGCATTATTGATATATATATATATATATATATATATATATATATATATATATATATGAAGAAAAAAAAAAGTAATAAAAGATCCAAAAGATTAATTAAATGAAATAGATGTTGAATGTGGTAATTAAGCTTGAGATCATGGGTCAAGTGAAGAGTTGCTAGAGAATAAATATAATTAAAAGTGTATTTTAATTATATGTTAGTGGAGTAGTGGTGAAGCCAAAAATCATTTGGCATTAATCTAGTTTTATTATGGTATTTATTTTATGTCTTTACATTTGTCTAGAGATTAGTATATATAAATGCTATGTTATTTGTTTTGAAAAAGTGAGTACAACAAGTTCAAAGAAAGAAGAGTTGAGTTGTTAAAAGTATTTTAAGTTTATAGAAGTGTTGATTTTGAGTAGAGAAAAAATATTGTGAGTGTCCTCCTCTCCACTTCCTCCTCTTCCTAAAGTACTCGTCTTCATATTCTTATATTTTTCCCACCACGTTTTCGCAACAATAGACAGGTATACATACACATAATTCATTAATTGTACACGAGTTCATCTAAGGATCGATCGAGCAACCATAAATAATTATACAGTTTACAAGGCCGGGCTTGCTAGCTAGCTAGCTACGCCTACAATGCAATCTCACTCTATAGCTAGGCTATATACTCCCATTATTCCTATTATTACAGTACTTAAAAGACTTGGCTAAGTACAAGAATGCAAGAAAACTCAGTGCATTAAGTCCAGCAAGTAATTCATAGAAGTAATCCAAATGTGCCCGGTTCGTGTTGTCCGAAAACCACCCACCTTCACCACCCTCACAATTAGTAAACCTCTGAATAACACATATCAGAAAACTGCTCAAAAAACTACCCATCCCCAACACACTTAGATAAATTGAAAGACCCACACTTTTCAGACCACAAGCAACCTCATCATAGAACAATTCCTGCAATCCTATCAACATGCACACCTCCGCTATACCAAACAGGATATACTGAGGGATTAGCCACCAAAACCTCATCGGAACTTTTGCTTCAGGAAAATCAGCTAATCCATATAGTAAAGCGGTTTTAATCCGCTTTCTCTCAACTATAGTTGCGGTAACCATCGAAAGTGTGCACAAACACATACCTGTTCCGATTCTTTGAAGTCTTGTTATTCCGGTGGGGGTTTTGGTAATAAATCGAGCCAATGGGAGGATTAACCGGTCATAAATTGGGATGAAGATGATTATTGTTACGCCCGTTATGTATTGAAGTGAAGCGGCAGGGATATCAAAGGTTGATCCAATGGATCTATCCATTGTAATCCCTTGTTTGGTGAAGAGAGTGGATGGTTGAGCTAACACGAGGGCGAATGCCAAAGATGTAGCACATAGTGGGAGTAAGTTGAGAAGGGTTTTGGCCTCTTCTACCTCTTGCATGTTGCAATTATTATTAGCTTCTTCATCGTATTTGATAGAGCCATCTGACGCAAGCAAAGCTTTGTTAAGAAACCTGCAAAAGTTTCTCTTATAAAGATGCTTTAATTTGCACTAGCTAGTTGTAAAGTATTAATTAGTTAACTAAGTTCAAATTGGTTTGACCAGACAACATATATAGGCTAGGATTACTGAAAGTGTACATATATAACGAAGAAGGATTCCTACTTGTATTGTTGAGAAGGCACCGTATCCGTATCATGATGGTCTTCTTCATCATCAGCCCTTGTAGAAGGGACGACTCTCCAATTCGTGACTGCTTTCATAAAGACTTGACCAACTCTCGCAAGAGCACATTTATCTTCTATTTTGATCATGTTGTATCTGTAAGACTTGGTCCCAAGAACGAATACTATCAAAGAAATTACCATAGAAACGCACGGGATCCCAAATCCGATTCCCCAACTAATGTTATCTTGTATGTAATTTAAGACCAAGAGAGCTGCCAAAGGACATGCACATAAGCAAAAATAGCACCAATTGAAAAATGAGCTTCTGCTTCTCAACTCTTGAGGATCTTGGTGATCAAATTGATCCGCTCCAAAGGCAAGAATGCATGGTTTATGCATCCCTTGTCCAAGGGCTATTAAGTATAGTGAAACGAAGAAGAACACAACGATGAGCTGATCCGGGGACGACCATTCATTGATGGTGGGAACTCCTCGTTCGTTGAGAAAAGCCGATGCAGTCAATAGTCCAAGGGCCTATGAGGTTTCATCAAAACTATGATCAATTGATTGTTCATTTATCAGAAATTCTAATCAGGCGACCTGATTTAGCCAAACAATATAATAGTGTCATAATTCTTTAGATTGGTATATAATTATAACTATATATATTGGGAGGTTGATCAATCACATAATAAGCAATACACTCGCCATCGCCATATATTAGCTAATTCAGTATTAATTCACTAATTAATTACTTATTAAAACTCACCAAGATATAGAGCATAGACGAAAGCACAATTGTCCGGTACCGGCCCAGAAAAGACTCCGCCATAACAGCACCCAAAAGTGGGAGCAGCAAACCAGTTCCTGACCATATATTTATACTGGCCGCAGCCGCCGCCGTGGACTGGCCGAGCGGCCCCATCAGATATGTAATCAAATTCGAACTTACTCCAAAATACGCAAACCTCTCCGCCGCCCCAACCCCTGCATGCACGCACATATATATACAGCTCATTATTCACCCCCAATCACACACACACTGACACAAATATGTAAATACCTATAATGTAGCAAGCAGATCTCCAGTAGCCGGACTGAGATCTTTTGGCGGGGTGGCCGGTGTAATCGACCATTCCACTAACAATGACTCCATTATCAGAGTTCTGATTATTATGATTGAGAATGGTATCAGAAGAAATCGACATGATCCGCTAGCCGTTTCAGAGTGTAGATTGTAATAGGCAAGCTAGTTAGTGTACTCTGAAACTGAAATGCCCACAAAGTGGGGAAAGGAAAGCCTTTTAATTTTTATTATGGCATGGCATGTTTGACTTGTGCGCATATTTGCATGTATACGTGGAGACAGTAATTTATGCATGCAAACCTAGAGCAAAACACCTGGTGGGATTGAGAATATTGAAAATTTGCCGTTGGACAAGTGGGTTACGTACGTCGTCGGTCTGATTTACCAGCCCATATATATTTTCTTCAAAATGGATGGGCCTTATAAATAGTTCGCGAGACTACACAATATTTTGTCTATTGTAACGAAATGATTTAGCAAAATACAGATACACCATAAAAGCCACTACACTTAGTCCAACAAGTAACCAATAGTAATAATCAAGATGAGCCCGATTCAAGTTGTCCGAAAACCAACTATCACCAGTACTCTCTCCTCCAGTCATCTTCTCGATCACATATATCAGAAAACTACTCAAAAAACTCCCCACCCCAAAAATACTGAGATAGAAAGCGAGACCAATGCTTCTCAATTCTGAAGGCACCTGATCATAGAAAAACTCTTGCAAACCAACCATAATGAAAACCTCAGAAACTCCAAACAACAGATACTGAGGTATCAACCAGAAAACACTCATCGGCACAGTTTGTTCAGGCAAATCAACCACCCCATATTCACGAGCTGTCTGAAGACGTTTTGTCTCAACTATTGCAGCAACCGACATGCAAACAATGGAGGAAAGTATTCCGAGTCCGATCCTTTGTAGCATTGTTATACCAGAAGGTTTTGTTGTAATAGTTCTTGTGATTGGTACTAGGATTCGGTCATAAAAGGGAATGAAGATGACTACAGAGAGGTTGATGAAGGATTGTAGTGAAGCTGATGGTACTTTAATGGTGGGAGTTATTGATCTGTCCATGGTGGCTCCTTGCTTTGTGAAGAAGGTGAATGCTTGGGTGAACACAATGCCAAATACTAAACATGAACACCATATAGGAACTAGTCTGAGGACAGCTTTTGCTTCTTCAACTTGGCTTATGTCGCAAGCTTTTTCAGCTTGGTTAGAACCATCAGGTGCTAGCAAGGCTTTGTTTAAGAACCTGTAAGAAGACGAAATCAATAACATTCGCTCATATTAAGTAGGGGTGCAAATGAGTTGAGCTCGAGCTTATTTACCAAAAGAAGTTGATATTATTTAAATAATTACAAACAATTTCTTAGATAATTTGGTATAAATTACCTTTAATGATCTTTCATCATATTTATTATCATTAACTAAATCAATATATGCTTCTAAACTAATTATTATATGTAATTATTAATATTATAAACTAGATAATATTGTAATTGTTCATTTTACAAGAAATACTTTAGATTTAAATTGATAAATATGGAATTATCAATAGATTTCACTTTAGAGAAAATAGAAATAATAATATTATACTTTCCTCAGTATACTCAATAGAGAATTAATACAGATCAAACTAACAATATTAAGCATAACAGACATTTTGTTCTTGGAGATAATTACATTTTGATTACCTCGTCTGCTTTCAAGAAATTATATTTGAGCTCGAAGTTCAAACTATGCCTTACTAGAGCTGGTTCGACTCATATTACACCCTACTAAGTCTTGGAAGAAACATTTCTTAATAATGAGAAATTAGATTGCGTAGTAACGAGTATAAAAGTTTGTTATCTTACTTAAATTGCTGGGAACACGGTTCGTTAAGCATCCCTTGAGTTTCTTCTTCCACTGATACTTCCACAGAGTTCCTTTTCCAATTACTAATAGCAACAAGAAAAACCCTACCAATTCTCACAAATGGATTTTCATCATTAACTCTGAGAGTAAACCGATAAGTCATAGTACCAAGCAAAAATATAATCAAAGAAAGGCCCATTACAATGCAGGGAATACCAAAACCGAGACCCCAACCGATATTGTCTTGAACATAGTTCAAGATAGCGATAGTTACCAAATTGCCCCCACACATACCAAAATACCACCAATTGAAGAATGAGCTTCTTTTCTTTTCTTCGTCAGGATTGTTTACATCAAATTGGTCGGCCCCAAATGCCTGAACACAAGGCTTGTGTCCTCCTTGTGCTGCTGCCACCAGATATAGTGCACAAAAGAAGAGCACATTTTGGCAGCTGGGAGAGTTTCCAAAAGGAAAGGCAGCAGAAAAGGTCAAGAAGCCAAGTCCCTACAAAAATTAAGGATATTCAGCTATAAAGATTTTGTTTCAACATTGATTGATCGATTTCTATGCAATGGCCAAAGGGATCTTAGTTTGACAAGTGACATATGTGAATGACTACATATACACAGTTCCTGGACAAAGATAAGTAATTTTGAGGTATTATATTCCACAGCCAAGCATACTTAAGTATATAACATAACTAAGGTAAAACTCAGAAGCATATCATTTGGAGAAAAGACAAAAGCAGAAAGATTCAATTTTTGTCTACTAGGAAACGGAAACGTTAACGAGATGGGGGCATGAATGAAACATGAGAGCTAACCAAGATATAGAGCAGGGAAGCAATTATAATGGTGCGATATCGACCCAGATAAGAATCAGCAACAAAAGCACCTAAAAGAGGCGACAGAGACGACACTCCGGCCCAGGCGTTCACCGTCATCGCCGCCGTCGCCGTCGACTGTCCCAACGACTCGGTCAAAAAATTTATTAAATTCGAATTTATTCCATAATACGCAAACCTCTCTGCAATCTCCACACCTAAAATCAGTAAAAATTTTATTTTTTTTGAAAAAAATAAAGATGTAAATCAATAGAATGAAGAGCAGAGCTCTTGAGAACGAATTCAAGGGCTTACAGATAATGAAGGAAGCTGATCTCCACCCACCGGAGTTAGACCAGGCTGCGGGGCGGCCTCGGTGGTCAACGGCGCCTAAAACGACATGGTCTAGTAGAGGGGCTGCAGAGTTTGGTGGGTCGTTCGCAAGATTCTCCATTTCTCCTTGTAGGAAGATATTACGATGCTGGTTAGCAACTTATACAGCTGACATTAGCTCATTTAAGCTAAAATTATTCCGATGCTTTGAGTATAATTTGTTTTTGCTACGCATATTAGTAGTATTGGACTTCGTATGTAATTTAAAAAGTGTTTCCTTTATGAAAGATAAAATAACAAAAGAAGAGGAGCGAGAAAGTGGGGTTAGGGTTAGAAGGATTGAAGGAGAATTAGCAGAGATAACGGAGGAGGAGTGTCTAATTTGAGAGTGAGATCGAGGGGTGCGGTGGTGAAGTGAGAATTTGGCACGGAGGTAGGATGAGTGTCGGCTTATTTAATTTTGGGTGGACAATATGCGGACTTCTCCGGTGGGATTTCATATTACAGAAACATCCCCTCTTGGTGTAAAATTTTTAACTCAAATACGACTTGGAAATTTTTGGTAATATCATTAACATCCCTTATTTAAAATAAAATTATAGAAACCTCCCCTCTTCAGTAACTTCACTGATGTTATTATAATTTGGCAAATTTCAAAGATTTCATTCTTTGAAAACAAAATTACATAAACCTCACCTCTCGAAACATAAATTTCAGACACAACTTATGTTAGCAATTCGTAAATTCCATATAGTTCCCTTTAAAAATGCAAAAATTACAGTAACCTCCCCTTTTGAAATACAAATTTCATTATTTAACTTGTGTTAATCCAACCCGGTCTTGCACGTTCCCGTTTCCACAATATTCTTCATTCTTTTTGCACTACAAACTGCCAGTAAGTCAAAACTTCCTCTCGCACTGCCCAGTCAAATCCCCGAGCGCAATCTCAGCCTCAAAGGCTATCATTGTCAACAATATAGCTTCTTAATCCAAATGCCTTTCAGTCCTTGTTTTTGTTGGTGGGGATCAGCATGATCAAAGTTGCCATTAAAGATTCACATAGATTTTCACAGGTACAAGTTTTAAATATTTTTCATAATTCTCTTTTCTTCAAGAATTAGATGAATGTATCTGTTATGTCAGGAAGATGAAAGTTCCTGAAGGAAACAGATTATTCGTCCAGAAATCGTGGGAAATCTCTAATGGTGGAGCCATTGTAAAAGTTTTTAAACTTGATTATTTCCATGGTGATTTACTTAATTGTGTTATCTTGTAGCTATGGAAATTGTCTTTGCTATGTCGAGAGTTGAGACAATGAATCTCGATGGGAAAAGGAATATGAAATCTAAAGAAGCTTAGCAGGTGGCATGAATCTGGAAATGGATTGACTGGTTACTGGAGAAAACTCAGAGAGAATGATATTTTTCATATGTTTTAATTGATTCATGTTTAAAAAATACCAAATTGGCAAGTTTCGTTTTTTTTACTGCCCTATATTCAATTATACAGTTGTCAAAACTATATAACAAAGAAAAGGGGTTCCTTTGATAAAAAAAAAAAAGTAAAGGGGTTCCTGAGTTTTAATAATATAAATTGAACACACTGTATGTCTGTATGTTAAAAAATCAAGGATATTGTTGCCACAATTTCCCCAAGTTTATTATTATAATTTTAGGATGAAATGAAATCGAATATCTTGTAATTATTTACTCAATTTTACGTTAACTTTCTGATTACTCTGTTTTTCTTTTTTCTTTTTTTTTTCTAAAATAATAAATATGAGAAAAATATTTATACTGAAGTAATTTATAAGCTTACCCAAAGTCCCAGCGGACTAGGGGAGCCAATAAACCCAGATTTGCATTCGTCTTTCTTCACTCTCATTCTCCTCTCAAAATCCCCTTCAGATTCCAAAATCTCAGATTGGATCAAATGACGAGATAAGCGTCTCATAGCAAATCGGAACCTTTTGCTGCCAGAAAATCCGTTTCTTTTGAGAGATCTAAATAATACTGCTTGCAGTAAAGTAATTCAACAGAGGAAAATAGGGATTTTCCCGTTTTCTTCAATTTTGAATCTTGTGGGTTCCTCTTCATTCAGATCCGACTGGCCTTGTTAGAAACGAAGAGATGTGCACCGCCGTCCGATCGTTTTGCGTCTTCGTCTTCTTCTTACTGTTTCTGGTCTCCTCCGCTCTCGGCAAGGTCAGAAGAAATCAGTAATTTATCCTTGTTGGGTTCGTAGATCTTGTTTCAATCTCTACTTGCGGTTATAAATTGTACTGCATTTGATTCAGTTTGATGCATATTTCCTGTTCTTGAGATTTGGTTACTGTTTATGTTTTTCTCTCTTTCTCTTGCCTACGTTACCTAAAGTTCCATAAAATAGTTTAGAAGCTCCCACAGTTTGTGCTTGACATTTAATTTTACTAAACCTTCGTTTCACGGTCAAACTTACAGCATTGGATGAGTTTTTCTTTGCATATTTACATATTCATGGAATTGCATACTGTCTCGTCTGATTAGTCTTTAGAATAGTATATCCTTTAATCACAAAATGGAATGATCAGTTAATTCGCACAAGTTCTCTTGGTTTATGTGTTCAAGTTCTCTACTTTTCATGTTAGTCATCAATTTAAGAGATTTCTGGTTTCTGATTTTATCATGCAGAAAAATAATTCATTTGCGTTCCGCCCTTTTTTAATTGATTGACATTTTGCAATTAATCTCCAGTATCAAGCCGATGAGGCTGTCACCCTATGGGTGAACAAGGTTGGCCCGTATAACAATCCCCAAGAAACCTACAACTATTACACCCTCCCATTTTGCCGCCCACCTGGCAATCCTGCTCACAAGTGGGGTGGGCTTGGTGAGGTCCTCGGAGGAAATGAGCTTATTGATAGCCAAATCGAAATAAAGTTTAAGAGTAAATACTTGTTTCTCCACTTCTTCAGTCAAATTCTTTTATTTCGTTTTAACTTTAGGTATGTGGCATTAAATGTGTAAATCCTTTTCGCAGGAGATGTGGATAAAACTACAATTTGTGAAATTGAGCTGGATGCAGCAAAGGCTAAACATTTTAAGGATGCAATTGATAATTCATACTGGTTTGAATTCTTTATGGGTATGTTTTTATCCTAATTCTTGTCCGTATGTATCCCCTGCTAAGTTATTTTGATTTTCTTAAAATAAAATTTATTTCCTCTCTAACTTGTGTTGTTTCTGTGTATCCTCATGGATCGCTTGCGTTCAGATGATCTACCATTGTGGGGTATGTTTCCATCTTTAGATAATAGTTGATTTCACTGTGTAACTATATTCAACTCTGATGGAAATGCCATTTTTTTGGGTAGGCTTTGTTGGTGAGGTTCTTCCTGACAGGAACCGTGACACTAAGCATGTGCTATGGACACACAAGAATCTTGTCATTAACTACAACGGAAACCAGGTTGGCTTGTATGAAGATGTTTTTTATGTGTAAATTCATTCCTGCAACCAGATGTGAGTACCTTGTTCAACTTTGTACTGAACATTTGTACTTGCAGATAATTCATGTCAATCTCACCCAAGAAAACCCTAAGCCACTTGAAGAGGGGCGAGTATTGGATATGACCTACTCGGTCAAATGGGTTCCAACCAATGTCACATTTGCACGCCGTTTTGATGTTTATCTGGATTACCCCTTCTTTGAGCACCAGGTACATAGTCAGTTTTTGCTTATGCATTTCATTCCATGCAACTTGAGCACTTTCCTCCAGTGATGCTGGTAATGAGTGATGAAAAACTTGAATTTTCTGTGAAAACATAGCTGCCAAAATGTGTCTTGTGCAATTATTTCTCACATCCTGCTAACAATTGTTTCACATGTTGCAGATTCACTGGTTTTCCGTCTTTAATTCTTTCATGATGGTAATTTTTCTCACTGGTTTGGTTTCTATGATATTGATGCGCACCCTTCGTAATGACTATGCAAAATACGCTCGGGAAGATGATGATCTCGAGACTCTGGTAATCATTTCTGCACTTATGAATGTACTATGGAGTTCAAATTAGTTCGTTATGCATTATACTATGGTTCTTTGGAAGGAAAACTTGTGTGTTTTTTGACATTTGCTTATTTTGAACCTTTTCTGTTAGGAACGGGATGTAAGTGAAGAATCAGGCTGGAAGCTTGTCCATGGTGATGTCTTTCGTCCTCCCCAAAATTTGGCTCTGCTGTCAGCTGTTGTCGGCACTGGCGCTCAGCTATCAACCCTTGTTCTGCTTGTCATCATTTTAGCAATTGTTGGAATGCTTTACATAGGGTATAATGAATCAAGCAGCTTGATGTAGCATTTTACTTATTCATCTTAATTATTCTAACTATGACCTTCTCTGTCATGTTATGTGGCACAGGAGAGGAGCAATTGTGACCACCTTTATCATATGCTATGCTTTTACCTCATTTATTGCTGGTTATGTGAGCGGTGGCATGTATTCCCGCAATGGGGGTATGTTTCTTTTAAACTCATTTGCCAAGAAAGAATGTTTTTTACGTCTTCAGTCTTTTACTTACTTGTGTAACTTTTTGTAGGTAAAACCTGGATAAAGTCAATGATCCTCACAGCATCACTTTTCCCTTTCTTGTGCTTCGGTATCGGCTTCATATTAAACACAGTCGCCATATTTTACGGCTCTCTGGCTGCCATTCCCTTTGGTACTATGGTTGTTGTTTTTGTCATATGGGCCTTTATTTCATTCCCATTGGCTCTTCTCGGAACTGTTGTGGGGAGAAATTGGAGTGGTGCACCAAACAATCCTTGTAGAGTGAAAACAATTCCTCGTCCAATTCCCGAGAAGAAATGGTATCTGACTCCGTCTATTATATCTCTCATGGGAGGACTTCTTCCTTTTGGAAGCATTTTCATTGAAATGTATTTTGTCTTCACTTCCTTCTGGAATTACAAGGTAATTTTGGTTCGAATCTCTTCACTTTCTTTAATATGGTTTACTATTTACGTTTAATTACATTTTACGCCCTAATGGTAGGTTAAATTACAAATTAGTCCCCACATTTGGGGGCTGGCTGTAATTTCCCAAATGTGGGGGATGGTCTGTAATTTAGCTATCCTCATGGGGTCTAAATGTAATTGACGCCACTGTTTATTGCCACTGCCTCTCCTCATTTGGTTTTCTTGTGGTAGGTTTATTATGTGTATGGGTTCATGCTTCTTGTGTTTGTGATTCTGATCATTGTGACGGTTTGTGTGACAATTGTGGGGACATATTTCTTGCTGAATGCTGAGAATTATCACTGGCAATGGACTTCGTTCTTCTCTGCCGCTTCAACTGCTCTTTATGTGTACTTGTATTCTATATACTACTATCATGTCAAGACAAAGATGTCGGGTTTCTTCCAGACCAGCTTTTACTTTGGATACACTTTGATGTTCTGTCTTGGTTTGGGAATACTATGTGGTAAGCATAATATGGAACTGGTCACTTTCTTTCTTTTTTGCTTGGGTTATAAACCAAATTGTCTAATTTGGTTCAAAATTTCTCAGGTGCTGTTGGATATCTGGGCTCAAACTTGTTTGTGAGGAGAATTTACAGAAATATCAAATGTGATTAAATTCAAGAATATAGGGAGTTGATTGGTATCGTACCCTGTCGGGAGATAAGGAAAGAAGAAGCCGTTGGTTGGAGAAAAAGTTGGGATCTTTTTTGTAGAAATGATGTTATAGCTTGGGTAGGGACTTTGGACTGTTGAATCACAATACTGTTCCATTTTGCTTACTCCCATTTATATCGAAATCTTTGTAGCTTGTAAAATTTTGCCTCTTTAGGCATTTGTTACTTGCTCTGTTTTAATGTTTAGACCCTTGTCGACACTTGGTTTTTAGTCACATATGATGATAACTCGCAACTCTTACGAATTTTGCAAATTATATATCTTTTAGGAAGTGATGAGATTGCAGCTATCCTAGATAATTATTAATTAAATGAGATAGAACTGTGATTTTTCATGACCTCGTACCCAAATTTATGCTTACAGGATTTGGAATTTCACGTAACAAATTAGATCGTGCTATCACTTTCAAATAAATATGCCTCATTTAGCAACTTCCTAAGTGCCTTCAAGCCCCCAAACCAGCGTTTTTGGTTACGAAATCGACCTTTTAGAAAACTGTAGGAAAACGAACTTGAGGCGCGATCTCTTCACCATTATCTAGATGTCTTTTCTTATTCAGTGAAAGTGGAAACTCCACAACACTAATCACCTGAAATCTAGATAAGGAAAGATTTATCCCAAATTTGGAATAAAAAGATTTTGGAATAAGAAAAAAGAAGAATATTATTGATTCAGCAGATGCAACCGCCTCGCGCCAGTGGAAGGACCGAGCTAAGTCGAAGCGGCGGCGGCGGCGGGGGACTCGCCCGGTACCGGTCAGCTCCGGCGACTTGGTTGGAAGCGTTACTCGAATCTGACGAGGAGCCGTCTGACGTCGTTTTGGATGCCCCTAAACCACCACTGCCCAGAGCTGCGACTGCGGCTGCGGCTGCCGCCGACATCGATCTTGAGTTGTTTGAATCCACCGGTGGCGGTGGGTTGAGCAATTTTCTGAGGCAGAATAGTTCTCCGGCCGAGTTCCTGTCTCTGCTGAATAATTCAGATGGCTACTTTTCGAACTTAGGGGTTCCGGTGAATTATGATTACCTTTCGTCGTCTTCTGCCAAGCGAGCTCGCGAGGCGGAGGATTTGGATAAGCTTTCGCCCAAATTATCCTCCTCATCTTCTACTCCTCTGGTATGTTACTTTAATCGGAAATTAGTCGTAAATTGTAATCACTAATCATGTATTGCAGCTGCAGCTGGAATCGTGTAAACTTAGCTGCTTCCAATTTTGGCATAAAGTTGCTATTTTTGCATTTAAACTAGGTAGCTGAATAAATAAACTTGCCATTGGATGGGATATTTTATAGTCAGGTTCTTACCGTCAAATAAGACAAATTCAGATCTACTTGATATAAATTAAAGGAAACAATTACAGAAAGAAATAGGAAAAGTGGTACAAGTTGATGCATATTTGGTTATAAAAATAAGTGAAAGTGATGAAGGGATGTTCAGTTGGTTCTGATGAAATGGATTTGTACGAAAGACACCACCTAATTTCCTGAATACAGTTTAGAAGGACTTAACAAAAATTTGTAAGGAATGTATGGCTATAGATATGTTTTAGATTTTGCATTGAATTTCTCATATATTTTTAATAAAATCATCTTGGTTTTGTTGTTGGAGAAACGAGAGAGAGATCCATTAGATGGAGGAATTGGTGGATCATTGGATGTGGATATGGACAAGATTTTGGAGGATTCGGTTATGTGTAGGGTTCGAGCAAAACGTGGCTGTGCTACCCATCCTCGTAGCATTGCTGAGAGGGTATTCAACTTTCTCTTTTTTGATTATCTTCAAAGATATTCCAGGAATTTTTTGTAGCATTGCTGAGAGGGTACTAATTTGACTGAATCTTCAGACTTTTTTATCAACCATTCAGCATGTTTTTGTTTGAAATTTATGACCAGGTTCGAAGAACACGGATTAGTGACAGAATAAGGAAGTTACAAGATCTTGTCCCCAATATGGATAAGGTAAATTACACAAGCTCGTGATATCCTGTTTAGGGTTGAGTGTTGACTATAAAGTCTGTTAGCCTAGCTGAGAAATAAACATATGCATCTTTAATGATTTATCCTAATATGTTGAGAGATTTAGTGGGTAGATACCGGGAAACTTATTACGTGACCGATGTTGCATTAACATAGTAATTATGACACCTTATTCAAGTAGTAAAGCATTCATGTGTATATATTTTTCAACTTTGATTCTTTGGGTGCAGCAAACAAACACGGCAGACATGTTAGATGAAGCTGTATCTTATGTCAGGTTCCTACAGAAACAGATTCAGGTTATTATTCATTTCGATCTTCACCTTAATACTTCAATTAACTTAGCACTGAGGTTGAACAATAATAATGTGATCACTTGAACTAAATTCCTCTTTTCAACAACCAACACGCCAAGCTTCTTAAATTATAATGTGTTCTTTTCTCTCACTTCAACAACCTGGTGGTTTATCTTTTTCTCTGTTCTTTCTCATCTCTCTCAAAGATGTTTGATTTATAATTTACGTGTAATTTGTACACACATCGAGCGTGCCCAACTGCTAGTAGGGTGAAGAATAACATTCAGAAGTTGGTTTCATCTTTGACCATCGCTCCATCAGCTTTCTAAGTTAATGTTTGATTTGAATTAGATCTCTCTCGTAACTGTAATAGAATCATCATCATCTCCAGGAACTTACTGAGGATCAAAAGAAGTGCACGTGCTTGATAAACAAATGAAGGCTTCATTCATATCATGGAGCACGGACACGATCATTGGTGGCATGCATCTCCCCTATACTTCCATGTTATTTAATATTCTTCTGTTTGAATGCTCTGATTCCTTGAAATTGGCAGCTGCTGCTACTCTACTGTCATTCCACTCACTTGTATGTTTGCGGTGAGATGTAATATGTTGACTCCGTAAAATATCATGTACAAAAGTCGACGTTGTTTTGTGCATTAGCTACTAGCTTCTGCAAGTTAGGAATAAGTTTTATTACTCAGATGTTGTAGTTTTGAAACTGTATATTGCATATCAGACCAATAGATAAGTTTCTATGTTGTACGCTTGTATTTCTCTTATGCCTTCTCTCTCTCTCTCTCTCTCTACATATATATATATATATGTTACCAGTAACCGCTGAGAAGGGAGTGAGAACGCATGATTTGCTGAGTTCATGTTCATATATTACATAAGGCATTTACATTCGCTGACAATCTATCTGAGTCACAAGATTGCCATAACTATATTACACTGAAAACAAGGCAAGGTACAGACAGGTACAAGTGTCCATATTTAGCAAACATTATGGACGTGCTGTCCTAAGTGAACTAGATGCCAAGTGAGAGACATAAGAGTAGCAACATTCAGAAAAGATGAATAAGAATTCAGCTTCTTGAGTGCATCTCCTTTTCCACTTGTTTTCTTTAATTCAGACTTCGCAGCTTCTGCTTCTGGACGAGCTTCTCCAGCAGCAGCTTGCTGAGCTTCTTTTGCCTGCCCTTCTTCCTTGTCCTTCTTCATTCTCTCAATCATAACCTACAATTACAACAAATACCATCAAAACCCATGTCTCACGCAATACATACAAATATAAACAACGTCAATTGAGAAATCAAATTACCTTAGTTGCACGAGGCTCAAAGTACATCAAATTCACCAAAATCATCCCAACCGCCGACAAAAGATTAAACCCCTGCAACATCTCCATACTAAGCAACGAAAACCTCTTCAAACCCATCAAATGTCCCAACAATGTTAACCCAACACTAGAAGCCATCGCCTTGAAATAAACAGGGTATATCTTACTCTGTACCATAGCAAACAACTGCCTAGGCAAAACCCCAGCAAGAACATAGCTATTCGCAAAAGTAACCCACAAACCCATCCCATAAGCCGCCGCAAAACCCAGCAAATGCAGCACACCGCCGACCAAAACCATCATCTTCACAGGCGACACCAAATATCCACCTATCCGCCGGAATATTTCCTTGAAAGATCCCTTCTTTTCCTCAAGCTTCTTTTCTGCCTCTTCTTTCATCTCACCACCTTTCCCGACAACCTTATCCGAAGCTTCACTCGCAGCATATTTCACATCTTGGGCTTTATCAGAGGCTTTATATGCTGTATCTTTTACACCTTCTTTCACTTCTTGGGCTTTATCGGAAGCTATATGGGCCGTATGAGTAACTGTATCTTGAACTTTTCCGATTGCCTCAGTCACGGCTTCCTTGGCCTCTTCCTCCACCTCGTAAACCTTCTCCGCCGCCAAGTGGGCGGTTCCTTCTATTACCTCCCTCGTCTTCTCCATAGCACCGGCGATTTTGTGCTTGCACTTTCCATATGCATCGCAGATGAGTTCTCTTGGCCTAAAACCATGATGGGTTTCTTCTTTTTCAATTTCATCATTGGGAAGAACAGAGGCGGATGCTTCTTTTATTTTCTCCTTTGCTTCCTCCACCTCTTCGGTGAATTTCTTCTTGGCATTTTGAACATACCCCTTTTGATCATCAGCCGCCTCAGAATTGATCTCTTGCGGCGAGACCGAAACCTTGGTGTTCCCGTCATCCTTTTCAAACTGAACCACAACTGAACCCTTTTGGCCTTCTTTCACAATAAGATCATCTTTTATTTTTTGATTTTCTGGGTTTCGAGTGAAAAACCCTGCCGTTGCAAGTGATGTGAAACAAAGAAACAGAGCCAAAAAATTCATCAACTTTCCTCTCATTTTCTCTTCTCGCTCTCTCTCTCTCTGAAATTGTCGTAGAAAAACTATAATCTTTTGCAGGTCAAGTATGTATCTTTCCAATTGCGGGAGCGAGGGTGTATTATGTATATGTAGATGAAGAAGAACGCTGGCGGATTGGCTTGAAGAGGACTCTGGAATTCAAATGCGGACACGTGTCTTGTATGCATGCAACGTGGCTTGTCGCATGTTCATGCAGAATTCTTTATGTGTGGAAATTTGTTTTGGCTAAGGATTGAGATTTTCTATCTGTTTGTCGAGAGTTAACCAGAGATATAGGGAAAATAGGGGAAAGTATATGAAAAAAAACTTTGATTTTACGACCTCTTAATTGTAGCCCTTGCACCGACACTAAATAGTTGAATATATAGTGTCATGTTTTTATTATTTGCTAATTCTTTTTAACATTTACCTCTCATTCACTCAGAAATAATGTGTCCCAACTCTTGGATGTCATGAAAAGAGTCTGGAAATGCCAAATTTGTGCGGGCCTATATAGAAAGCCCAAATAAATGGGCTGAACAAAACAGACCAAATTGTAAATGGGCTATAGCCCAGTTCTTTCCGGTTTTCAATTTATGTGGTTCTTATCAAGACACCGCGCTTCAATTCCAGTTTCGGAATAGCACCGCCAATTGGTAAAATCGTAAAACAGCTTTCATCTGACGAAATTGATTAATTTTTCCTCTGATCGGTCTCAAAATTAAGTCTTTCTATCAGGCTTTTCCTCCAAAATCACTCTTTTCGAGGTAAGAGTAGTGATTTTTCTGTTTATATCAGCTCATATGTGAAAGATTCTCGATAATTAGTAATCTATGCCATTAGGATTTGCTCCTGATACTAATTTTTTGAAATTGCATTGAGATTGTCGTTGTGATAGCTCAGAATTGGGTGCAAAGGCTGCAATCAGCTTAGGTTATCAGATTCCTGATATGCAGTTATGTAGTAATCTCATGTTTGTTTGAATAAAATTACTTTCTGAAATAGTGTGGAGCTACAATTAGAGTTAAGTGTTCTTTAATTGTGAACTAACTAGAGGTAAAAATGGATCAGATGGGAGCTGTCAATTCTGAACTAGAAGATCTATTTCAGGAGAAAAAGCGTGTTCGGAATCCTTTTGTCCCTATTGGTAATCACTCGTCCTTCTTTCGATTTCTTTTTATTTCCGTAGAAATCACTTCCCCTTTTTGATTTTTGATAGTTTATGTTGTATTATGCTCATACACTGCCGTCAATATTCATTCAGCGATACTCATAATCAATACTTAGAAATATTATTATTATTATTACTATCTTGCATTAGGCCGCGAAATTCTACGGGTGAATCTTTCTTACATAGATATCTGATGTGTTGTTCTAGTGATTATGCTTGGGGTGTGATTAATTCCTCGAGGTACAAGAAGAAGAAGCAGTGGTGGTGGATTTTGAGTTCTTTTTTCTCTTTTTTGCAATAAGTCAGTAGATGAGGGTATGTATGAGCTTATCATAATTAGCAATGTAGTTCAAGCGAGGTCTCTGAACGAGTAATCTGATGGAGGGTTTACGAGTAATTTAGCTTTAGGAGCATTAATCCCACTACAATCTTAGAGCTGAATACACTTTATATTGAAAAAAATATTAAACATATACTTCTCAGTTTTGAACCTGCCTCTAACATGAAATTTTTGTTGTTCACTATGTGATTGTTTCTTCTCCTGCAATGCACTTAAAACCTTTGCATCTCAGGTGCTTTTATGACAGCAGGAGTGCTGACTGCTGGTCTAATTAGCTTCAGACAAGGAAATTCTCGTTTGGGTCAGAAACTAATGCGAGCTCGTGTGGTTGTCCAAGGTGCTACAGTTGCTTTAATGGTTGGAACAGCTTATTACTATGGGGAGAAATTTTGATGAATAGAGCTGACATATTAACTCTCTCATTCATGCCCCATCATCTCCTTCTCATGATCAATAATGCATTTTTCTGGTTTTACCTTTCTTCGTTTTTTGTTTCTATTTGTATGGAGAAAGTGGGCATGGTTTTGGAACTTGTTTGCATGCTTTATGAAGCATAAGGAAACGTATACGACTGATAATGGATGCAATAAGCATCATTTAGAGACATCAATGTTGGGGATTTTTTTATTTCGATTGTGTAATTTACTGTACATTTGAAGTAATAGTGAATTGGATGTTGATTTTTATCGCATTTGAGGCTTCTTTAACAACATTTTTTGTTTGTTCTTTTTTTTTTTTTTGTGGGAGGAACTTTATTTGTTCTTTCTCATAGATCTTGTTTTAGACTATTCAACTTTGTACATGTCGCATTTCAAATATAGAGATCTCGAACTCTCATTAGTTTAAGAACTCTCAGTCGTTATCTGCTGAAGTTACTTGTCGGAGTAGATCATTTCATAGGGTGGAACTACAGAGTTGGATTGTTGGAAGAATTCTATAGAATTCTATGCGATGAAACAATCCCCCATTGTTGCTGCTTAACATCTTAATTCAAAGACACAATATTTTCTCAACTTTAAATTTCGTTACAAAATTATCATCATCCAAATTGTCTAAACAAGTTTCTTGGTCGGAAGATTCAAAAACCAACTAGTTTTTGGAAAATTCAATCAGTTCTAATCGTCGGGTTTTTGATATATATAAAAAATTCTACAATTATAAATTTAAGATATAATGAAAATAAAATTTTTCAAAAGACCTTCGGACTCGTCCGGGTGAATCTGGATAACATTTTCCACTAATGCATCAAGGTAGTCGAGTATTGGCATCGTGTTGTAAAAAATGACAAAGAAAATTAGTGTACATAGTACTCTGACTAGTTTCATCAAGAATGAGCACCGAATAAATGACTTGAGTGAGAAGCATAACTGTTTAGCATCTCATTCATGTAACTGTGTCTAGATTAGTATGGTCCTCAATTGGAACTGCAAATCCAACTTCGTTACCAATACTACAACCAAATTCCTATACAACTCTCTTGGCCTAAACTACAACCGTTGATGGAGTTGGAAGAATTCTGTAGATTTCCGCCGAAGGTAGAGTTGGAAGAGGAGTAAGAAAATTGGTGCAGAATTACAAGTTCATTGTAACATTATCTTTCAAAGATATTCCATATCTCTGATAATATTTAACAAAATCAGCAAAATACAACTAGTGAATTGTAAAGTAGAAATGAGAGAAGTAAATTGCTCTTTTAACTATCTTCAAATTCTTTAATATTTTCTCAACTCTGTAGTTCTTGGTCGAAAGATTCAAAAAACAACCCAAAATTGATCCGTTTTGGTGGTCAGTTTTTGGTATAAATAAAAAAAATTCCAATTATAAATTTAAGATTTATTGAAAAATAAAATTTCTCAAAAGAAATGAGCTTAGTGAATATTTGGTAAACATGGTTGTTAGTTATTTTATACATTCAAATTTATCTAATTGACATTGTATACTTAAAGTATCGAATGATTGAAAGAAATCTTTTAAAATTTTCTAAAATATTTCAAATATATTGAATGAAATATGATGGCAATTCCAGTAAACTTTTTAAATTATTATTATCTATTGTATCATTGTATGCATGTTCACTTTCCTTGGTGTGGGGATTATCTCTCTTTTAAATTTGGTTGGCGAAAGCATCTATATGAGCAGACCCATATAAAGTCGGGCTAAGCCCATTGTACAGGGTGAAGAGGTCATGGTTCATGGGCCGAGGCCCTTCTTTGACAAAGTCCAAGATTTCCCTGAAAATAAAGAAATGAAAATGCCAGACCAGTATATATAGGAGGACCACGTACAGGAAAATTAAATGAAGAATCTTTTCCATTGAAATAAAAAGAATTGAAGATTCAGACAAAATTTCTGAAACCCCATTGGCCAGGAAGTGCTTTTCCTTTTCACCTTTTTTGTCTCCAAAATATAATGGTGGCTGATCCAAGAAATTAGAAGATCGATCACAGTACTACTGCATGTTATATTTTTTTAACTTGGTAATTATTAAATAAATAGTACCTAAGTTAAAAGTTGGGAATACTGCATCGGTTATTAATTCATTCAAATTAAATCATACTACTTTAGGGTAATATATATATATTTAATAGGAATTAAGGAAAAAGTTGGAATGGTAATCTGGGAAAAGGATAACCTATCTAGCTATGTGTCGGCCATCCATATTTTAATTTTTAATGATCATGACCTACCTTATGGACTTGGATAGATCTTTATCTTAATTTCTTTTGTTTAAATTTTTTATTTATTTAAATAAATAGATCTGTTTGTGCATGAATGAAGATAAACAGATGTAGCTAACTCTTCGTTGATGTGATGTAAGTTGTGATTAGCCCGACGCTCCTAACTTTTCCACCTCGCATTTAAGAATCATTAAGATAACATTATCCAGCTTTTCATATATATTAGTAAAATTAACGATTATTTTTCTCTTTTATAATGGTAGCTAGCTCTTGGGCGTGTGGAGATGACCGTGAGTGCAATAGTTATACGATGGATGATGATGTTAATTGTCGTAATTTTCCTAACTTTTTTAGGAAAGATTCTGTCTGGCGAGTGTGAAACTCGTGTCCTTTAGGATGGTCGATATATATGCTGTTTTTTCTGTTGCTTTCAAGTTCTTTTTTGGCTTCTTTGATGACTTACTGATGTATTTTTTGGATTTTTCGATTTGAGCTTTTATATATGAGGGGGACCTCTTAACCGTACGGTCTTCTGACCGGTTCTTGGTTTACTTTAAAAAAAAATGATTATTTTTCTCTTAATTAATTTTCCAAAAGAAAATAAAAATATTTTCATAGATGTAGAGATTAATTTTTCAACTACAATATTTATTTATGTAGTGGAGATTTTAATTAATGATTTCTAAATTAAAAAAAAAAAACAGTGAAAACAGTACTGATGGAGTAGTGAAAGTACAAGACAGTGATGAGTGTATAATACATAAAATATGTAAAATGTAAGAGAATTTGGGTTGGGTTTTACTTTCTAAAGTGAGTGGAATCTTTCATTTCATTGCGAAATGATAGATGCACTGAAACATGCATTTTGGTACGTATGTACAGTTATTTTAATTAGTTGTGGTTGTTGTGGGCACAACTATATATAATAAATGAGAACTGAACATCAGATTCAAGTACCGTCAGGTAATGTTTCTACACAATAATACATATAATTATTCAAACAAAATAATAAATAAATATCTAGTAGTTAATTGGATTAATCGAGCAGCTAACAGAAAAGGAGATTGGAGTAAATAAATGGAGCTAGGGCTAGGCAGCCAAAAGTTGGCATGTGAATGCGATGCGGAGAAAGCTACCACCACATGCCACATGCTATGCTATGCTACATATATATCTACAGTTATAAAAAACAAATACGAACACGGAATATAGATTTTTTTTGACATTTTATACTAGAAAAGTGTCTGAAACAGTATCGGATATGATACAATAAGATAGAATTTTTAGAAATGTGCGTGCATCATAGATCTAGTGATATATATAATTGAGGATTGTTGTGAAGCTTTTGAACCAGGCAGGCCATCTAAATAATGCCATAGTTATAATTTATTAATTGTCTTAATATTGTTTGTAGTGCCATAGTTATATATATATATATATGTCTTCTTATTTATAATTATTATGTTTCACTAATTTCCTAGCTAGCTAGCTCCCACCACCACCAATCATTTGCTTAATTAATATATATATATATATATATATATAGGGAGCGGTTAAATGACCAGAAAATACTATTCAGAAATTATTCAGAAAATTTTCACTTACAAAAATGCCCTTTTGGTGTGTTTTCTTTATATTATTCTCTCATAATAAATTTTAGGATAAAGCTTTAAATTAACTACAATTCCAAGGTATAGTTTTTCACCAAAAATAAACCTCAATTATTTTTTATGCAACTTTCGGTAATTATGAGCATATCATTTGAATTGTATTAATGTTCTAGAAATTAAAAAAAAAAAGTTGGTGCCGTAACTAAAGGTATAATCATGGAATATGTTAAATAAAAATAAATATATATATATAAAAATTGTCGGGTAACTTTGGTCTTTTCGGATTTCAGTCCCGTCACTTATCTTTTTTAATTTTATTTAGTAATTTTTTTTATTTTTTTTTGTAATTTCGTCCTATTTTGACTGGAATTTCCAATTTTTGGTAGAAGTTCGCCAAAAAAATCACCAATATCTGTTGTGAGACTTTCAATTACAATCAGTCATTTATCTTCATTGTCTAGATCAAAATTCCTAGAAGATAACTTCTTAAAGTTGTTCAGTTTTTACCTTCTTCATCTATTTATACTAGTCTCATAGTGAAAATTTGATGACTTAGAGAAGTTATTTTTTTAAATTGATGTGGGGATCTTGACATGGATAATGAAGAGAATCTAATTGTTGTAATGGAGTGTCTGATCACCGACAATATTGATAAATTTTGTCGTGAATTTCTAAAAATTTGGATAAATTCCTACCAAAATAGAATGGAGATTGCAATAAATTGAAAATTATAGGACAAAAAAAAAAGCGATGAGATTGAACCTGAAAAACCAAAATTACCGGACAATTCTTGCAATTTAGCCAAAAATAAATAATGATAACATACCTAAAATTATGTTATGCAAATAAACTTTGTAGTTTCTTTATTATCTATAAATATCTATATACTATGTTCAGTATTAATTATTAAGCATAGTAAAATTTATGTATTAAATTAATTACCTGGAGCACGAATTTAAAGTTAGTACTCTCCTTACCGATTTGGTCATATGTTGCACGGACACAAACACGAGGATACGGATACGGACACGGCGACACAAATTTTTTAAAAATTTGACACGGTTCCGACATGGTTGACTAACATAAATTTTAATAAAAATATAAGTGTTCATATATAATATATGTACAAATATTAATTAAAAAATAAATTTATCACAATATAATATAATTATTAGTAAAATTTAAATATTCAAATTGATTTATCACAAACACATTTTCTGCCATGTCCGTGCATTAGTCATGACATTGATTTAATCACTTATAACTTATAAGATTTTTAATAATTTGATCGTAAAAAATAAATATGTAAATTTCTTCAATAATTGTTATGGGAAAATGAGAATATTATAGTTCAGTTTTCAAAAATAATTGGGAATGAGATATTATAAATCTATTTCAGATAAAAGATAATTATTTTCTAACTCAAAATGTAAATTATTATAAGGGTAGATTAGGAAATTTACTAGCTCAACAATTCATTTCTGTGTATTCTGGACATAAGATTCTGGGCACATATCATGTCCCATATATATATATATATACAACTTAATAATTATGTATATATGCTGTTGATTTGTATTTATTATTTGGCACACATAAACGTACAATTGCTTAATTATTATTATAATGTATGCCCAAACTTCGACAAGACATACCATACCTTATGATATATATATACTAGGTATATAATTAAAGTACTCAAGATTCCTGGAAATAATATTAGTAAATTCAACATACATGACAAAATGCCCTTCAACTAATTATAATATACAATTTTGCATCTTCTGGCAAACCCTAGCTCGATCGGTCGGTCTCTACACATCAGATCATGTTCTTGTTCCTAATATAGCTAGCTAGATAGCTCCCAAACTTGACTATACTAATTACTAATCGAGATTCGAGAGATGTTAATATTAATTAATTGCATCTTTATTAAAGTTTAACGAATTTCCATGCAAAAAATACGACCAAAGGAAAGTTCATGTCATCAATCATGATTGATATAGATATATATATCCCACCAAGAATACTTCGTACCTAAGTTATACTACTAACGCAGATTGAATATATTACATGATATATAATAATTTTATAAATACTTTAATTTAATTAACAGAAACTATTTATTATTAATTATTAAAAAATTATTATACGAAATATGAAATTAAATGATGCATGCCGTATTTGAAACGTATCAAGTATGAAATGATGACCGGAATATATAATTTTACGATTTATAGAGGAATGATATTATACAAATATATATATATATATATATATATATATATATATATATATATATATATATATATATATATATATATATATATATATATGTCGATCGAGTCATATGATAATGATGGTTTAGTGGGAATATTCAAAATCGATCATGTGCTCAACATCAACAACCTACACATGATTCAAACGTACATTAATTGTCTAATAATATTAATGTAATAATTAATTAAATTTCCCTAGCTAGCTTGAAAAGGAAATCCCATCTAACTTTAAAGCTTTTTGGAAAGTGTTTCTTAGTTTCCATGAATCCATCAAAAACGTTAACGTGCTCTCTTTCAACTAATCCCACTAAATTTTCCATCCCCACACCACACCACTATAGACTATACATATAATTCATGCCCCCACCCCCACCCCACCCCCCACTATAATATATACATACAAAAATAGATACAATTAAGATTCTCCTTTAATTAAATATCTACTTTAAACCAAATTATTAAGTATTTGATACCATAAATAAATCACACTTATCTAAAGACAAATTATTACCATACCTTTAATCGGCCAGTCTGACTGACCCATAGCCAAGTCCATAAATCCAAAGCCCAAATGCATAGGACCATAAGTTTTCTAAAAAAGATGTTTGCAAAATCTTTCACCTTTAAATGAGTTAAAATTTAAAAATAAAAATAAAAATTGCACTTGTTACTAAATATACATATCTTACATTTTAGGAATTAGTCCTTAATACATGCATACATATGTATATACAAAGTTGCCTAGATAAACAAATAGATACGCATATATATGCAAGAAAGATTCAAAAAGATACAGAATACATACATAATTGTCTAGTTTAGTATGGCTATGGGGGCCCGGGCCCCCCCCCCCCCCCCCCCCCCCATATTTTTCCAAAACAATCATCTCTTTCTTTCTTTGTCGTAACAGATTACATAACATATGTTTCTGTCTTCTTACTCCAAATAACACCAATGACAACAATCCCATTCCCCACCGCCAACTATTTTCCTCCACTCCTCCTCACTTCCTCTGTACTCCCTTTCTCTCTCCTCTTTCTCTCTTTGTCTCTCTACCTACCTCTTTTCAATTTTCTTTTTTCTACCGTACCATCTCTATCCATCTAACACAAAACTCAATCTACCCATCATCAATGGCGAAGCTAGTCGTCGAAGTTCTCGACGCCACTGATCTCATGCCAAAAGATGGCCAAGGCAGTGCGAGCCCTTTTGTCGAAGTAGAATTTGAAGATCAACGTCAGAGAACATCCACCAAGCCCAAAGATCTCAACCCTCTTTGGAACCAGAAGCTAGTGTTCAACGTCAAGGCTCCCAAAGATCTCTCTGATCGAACAATCGAAGTTTTCGTCTACAACGACAACAAACATGGCCACCACAAGAATTTCCTCGGAAAGGTGCGAATTTCTGGCTTCTCTGTCCCTTTCTCAGAGCACGAATCCATGGTACAGAGGTACCCACTTGATAAAAGAGGTTTGTTTTCTCACGTTAAAGGTGATATTGCTTTGAAAATCTATTGTGTGCATGGTGATGTTGATGGGTTCAATTTTGAGCCGGTGGAGGAAGTCTTGCACCACCACCACGTGGATGCTACTGGGGAGAATCATTCTGTTGATCGTCATCACCATAAGATGCCAGAAAGTGATTCTACTCCTCTGCAGGAGATTAACACTAACAAATTGGGCGATGAGTACTATTTCAAGGAAACCCACGACAAAAACAAGAAAAAGAAGAAGGAAAAAGAGGTCAGAACTTTTTACTCTGTGGGGGCCGGTTCTGGAGGTGGGGGACCACCGCCCCCACCGGCCGAGAAGCCTCAGCCTGCTTTTGTTGAAACTCGTAGTGATTTCGCCAAGGGCGGAGCAGGGCCGGGAGCCACCACCGTGATGCAAATGCAATTTCCCGGTCAGAAACCAGAGTACGGAGTGGTGGAGACGAAGCCACCTTTAGCTGCGAGAATGGGTTTTTGGGGAAGAAACAAAACAGCCAGCACTTATGATTTGGTGGAGCAGATGAATTTCCTGTATATCAATGTCGTAAAAGCTAGGGATCTTCCCGTGATGGACATTTCAGGCAGCCTCGATCCTTACGTTGAGGTGAAAGTCGGAAATTACAAAGGGGTCACCAAGCACTTGGAGAAGAACCAGTACCCTGTTTGGAATAGCGTTTTCGCCTTTTCCAGGGAGAGATTGCAGTCTAATCTGATTGAAATCACAGTGAAGGATAAGGATATCGGAAAAGATGATTTCGTTGGGAAAACAATGTTTGATATTGCAGAAATCCCCACACGTGTCCCGCCCGACAGTCCTCTGGCTCCTCAATGGTACAAATTGGCAAACAAGAAAGGGGAGAAAAACCACAATCATGGCGAAATCATGCTTGCTGTTTGGATGGGTACTCAAGCAGACGAGTCTTTCCCTGAAGCATGGCATTCTGATGCTCACAGTGTAAGCCAGCAAAGCCTTGCGAGCACGAGGTCGAAAGTTTACTTTTCCCCCAAATTGTATTATCTCAGAGCCCAAATCATCGGAGCTCAAGATTTGGTCCCATCTGATAAAGGTCGTCATCCTGATACTTTTGTTAGAGTGCAGCTAGGTCATCAAGTTCGTGTCACTAGGCCTTCACCGATGAAGCATATAAATCCAGAATGGAATGAAGAACTCATGTTTGTAGCTTCTGAGCCGTTTGATGAGTATATAGTCATTAGCGTGGAGGATCGAATCGGACCCGGAAAAGATGAAGTGATTGGGAGAATAATTCTGCCTGTTAGAGAACTCCCACAGAGATTTGATCATGCTAAGATGCCTGATCCTAGATGGTATCCACTCCACAGACCGTCTTTTTTGGAGGAAGAAGGAGAAAAGAAAAAAGAAATAAAATTTGCGAGCAGAATTCTCCTTCGACTCTGTTTGGATTCGGGCTACCACGTTCTTGATGAGGCAACCCATTTCAGCAGTGATCTTCAGCCTTCATCTAAACATTTAAGAAAGCCCAGTATCGGGCTTCTCGAAGTCGGCATTTTGAGTGCGAGAAATTTGCTCCCCATGAAAGGGCGGGACGGTAAATTAACCGACGCATATTGTGTGGCGAAATACGGAAACAAATGGGTTCGGACGAGAACCCTTCTAGAAAATCTCCATCCTCGTTGGAACGAACAGTACACGTGGGAAGTGCATGACCCGTGTACTGTAATAACAATTGGTGTCTTCGATAACTGCCACATCAACGGTAAGGACGAAGTGAGAGATCAAAGGATAGGAAAAGTGAGAATCAGGCTCTCGACTTTGGAAATGGATCGAATCTACACGCATTCGTACCCGTTGCTTGTTCTCTCGCCGTCTGGTTTGAGAAAACACGGCGAGCTCCACTTAGCCATAAGGTTCACTTGCACTGCATGGGTAAACATGGTTGCACAGTATAGCAGACCTTTGCTCCCGAAGATGCATTATGTGCAACCCGTATCGGTCAGACACATTGATTGGCTGAGGCACCAAGCCATGCAGATTGTGGCTGCCAAGCTGGCTCGAGCCGAGCCGCCTCTCAGAAGGGAGATAGTTGAGTACATGTTGGATGTTGATTACCACATGTTTAGCCTAAGAAGGAGCAAAGCCAATTTCCATCGCATAATGTCACTTCTCTCTGGGATTTCTTACGTATGCAGATGGTTTGACGGGATTTGTTATTGGAAAAACCCGTTAACAACTATCTTAGTGCACCTTCTGTTCTTGATACTCGTTTGCTACCCCGAGCTGATTCTGCCCACTATATTTTTATACCTCTTCGTAATCGGGTTGTGGAATTACCGTTTTAGGCCTAGGGTTCCGCCCCACATGGACGCTCGTCTCTCTCAGGCTGAGAACACTCACCCCGATGAATTGGATGAGGAATTTGATACATTCCCCACTACTCGACCGACTGATCTTGTGAGGATGAGATATGATAGGTTGAGAAGTGTTGCTGGTAGAGTTCAAACTGTGATTGGAGATTTGGCATCACAAGGAGAGAGAGCACTTTCCATTTTGGGCTGGAGAGATCCAAGAGCAACAGCTATATTTATCATATTTTCATTGATTTGGGCTGTGTTTTTATATGTTACTCCTTTTCAAGTTGTGGCTGTGCTTATTGGGCTTTACGTGCTGCGCCATCCGAGGTTCAGGAGCAAGTTGCCGTCTGTGCCGGTGAATTTCTTCAAGAGATTACCAGCTAGATCCGACTCACTTCTCTGAGGTTATTGCATTATTTTAGACTTTATTTTGGTAAATAAGTTGAATAAATTGTGCAGCAGAAGGGAAGCTTGCAACTTATTATGTATTCAGATTTCAGAACTTTTTTCCTTTTCTCAGTTGTCTGATTTTGATTATATTCAATATTTTGTTGAAGGTAGAGGAGGAGTTAAGTGTAAGTTGATAGAGCATTGTTGTTATTTAACATTTATTACGACATATTCAATTTGTTGGATTCTAGTTTTATGGTTGATATTCTGCTCCATGAGCATTTGCAGGAACTAGGAAGGACTAAAATCCCATCCAGATCCAGTAGTTTTAATTTTTTCTCCCAGTCATACATACCTATCTATATATGTAGTAAAGCTTAAGTTGAGCACATGAATGATGGACTGGTGGAAGTCTATCTTGGTCTTGCAAATAAGGATGTCTGCAAATTACCCAAAATTGTATATATTATTCTTTTTAATTTCTAACATTCTTGGAAAATTTTGTCAAATCGAGGAAGATGATGAACCAAGTAATCATTGTAGATTAGCCTTATAATCTCAAGAAAACTGAAGATTAACTTGTGTGAGATTGCTTGCTATCACATTGAAGTAAAAATGTAAAATACACACTTCACCAACTGCGCGCACATAGGGTTGTATGGTGCATTATTCCTAGAAGTGAACACTTCGCTCTCAAATACAGCCAATTGATCTATTGTTATTACAATCCGTATACAAATTACATAGGATATGCACTTTGGTCCTAAACTTACTTTTCAACCAAAAGTAGGTTTGGGAATTGGGACAGCCACCAAATGGACGCAATTCCTACAATCCGCTACTTAAAACAAATCGGATGAAAGGGCAAGAAGTAGATCATTTAGGAGGCCATCCTGACCTGTGTACTATTTTTCTGGATAAAAGGGCGTAATTGGGTGGGTTTGTAATGAGATGTTCAGCACTTAATAAACAATTGCAAAACTCGTTATATAGGAGATATATCTATTTTCTCTCTATCGATGGAGAAAGTTTTCAAATAAATATATTTTGCTGACCTAACATTATTAACATTTTTCAACACTATGACTTGAGTACTAAAAACCTTCATTTTCTTGAGGCCAAGCCGTGTACTTTTCCAAGTCCAAATGCTGCAATTGCATCAAGTTGGGTAAGGGTCAAGCAAGTTGGGGGTCACAAATAATTTCCCCTTGGCCAACCCTATTTATTTAGGTAGATGAGCGAACCCATGTGGCAGTGAAACCAATCCATCAATGTTAAATACCAATAACTAATTAATTTAATAACTCAAAATGCCGTAACTCTAAAAAAAGATCTCTGTCTATTGTGCAGCACAATTGATTCAATTAATCAATCATACAATAAATATAATATAATGATTTTTTACTTTGACAAATTGAATTTAAATAACTTTTACAAATTATTACATGTAACTTACTCAACCATATGGTGAGATAGATATATATATTTTAAAATGAGATAAGAGGGCACATGAGAAAGCCAACTCATGGGTTTAAAGTGTACCTACCTACCAAATCCAACCCAACCCCATCTTTAACTAGCTAGTTGTCTTTTTCACCAACTTGGTCAAATACATTATTCTCCCAATCTCCCATTTCTGTTTGTTACAAAAACAAACCTCCAAAACTATTTGTTTAATTTCTTCTATTAATTCTTCTTTTTCAAGTCTCATCATATTCATCACTAATATAATAATTCACCATTCCCCGCCCACCCCATATATATATATATATATATATATATATATATATATATATATATATATATATATTCCAGGCCAGTACTCCAACAAATAAACATCACAATTCACAAAGAAAGAAAGAAAGAAAGAAAGAAAGAAAATTAGAGATCGAGAAGCAAGCTCTGTTTTTGTTTTACTTACATCGATCCCATTCTTCTTTCTATATTTATCATCTATCACATATATAGAAAAAATTTCAAGAAATTATTAATATCATATCATATCATATCCCCAAATCATGGGGCGTTCACCTTGCTGTGAAAAAGAGCACACCAACAAAGGGGCTTGGACCAAAGAAGAAGATCAGAGACTCATCAATTACATCAACCGTAAAGGGGAAGGAAACTGGCGTATCCTCCCTAAAGCTGCAGGTACCTACGCTACGGTTTATGCATACATATAATTAATTAACTGGGTATATTCTTTCTTGCTTGTCTGTCTCATCAGTACTTGGTATATATTTCTTGTCCAAGCGATCGAGCGAATTTTTAAGTAAAAATTTGATCTTTTTTGTATAGGGTTGCTTAGATGTGGCAAAAGCTGCAGATTGAGATGGATTAATTATTTGAGGCCTGATCTCAAGAGAGGCAATTTTACCCAAGAAGAAGATGAGATCATTATCAAACTTCATAGCCTGCTCGGAAATAAGTATGTTCTTTTCACCTTAATTTTTGCTTCATTTTCAGGTGTTTGTCGCGGACTATTTTGTAAATAAAAGGAACTTGTGCTCTGTTCTGATTTATCCCTTTCTTTCTCCAATCTCCATGGTTGACTTTTGAAAGACGACTTCTTTAATTTTTTCCTTTCTGGGCAATTACTTTACTCTCTTGAAACTTGAAAGAGCTTGGAGTTAAAAAGGTTATATCAAATTTTCTTGAATTGGACATCATATCATATTATCTAAAGTATTATATTTTTTTAAACATTTGGATTTTTATCTTTTATTTTATTTATCAAGAAGATAAAAATGAAAAATCGGGTATATATTATATTAAAATTCTCTATATTTTTTTTTTACTACGGTAAAAGGTGAAGATTGTATTATTATTAATATTTCAATTATTTTGTTTTCCCAGATGGTCTGTAATAGCAGGAAGATTGCCTGGAAGAACAGATAATGAAATAAAGAATTACTGGAATACACACATCAAACGCAAGCTTATTAGCAATGGCATCGACCCACAAACCCACCGTCCATTCAACTCCGCCACCGCCGCCGCCGCCGCACCCAACACTTGCTTAGACTTCAGAAACTCAACTCCACCACCCTCCAAATTAGTAGATCACGTGGTTGCAAAGATTGAACCCACCGAAAATATTTGCATTAATCCCACGACAGATAACTCATCATCATCAGTGGACGATGACGCCAAATGCAACAGCAGCACAACGGAGGAGTCTCATCCTCCTTCTCCGCCGCCACAGGCGCAGGACAACAACATTAACCCTACTGAGTTGGACCTCGAGTTGTCAATAGGGCTACCTAATTTTCAGTCCAAGTATACAAAAAGTGCTTCTTTAAACTCATCATCATCGGCCGAATCCAATTCTTTCCTTGATCTCCTGCGGCCTCTGCAGGTGGCGGCGGAGGCACCGTCCACGGCGGTGGTGGGGCGAGCCATGTGCAGATGTTGGCTGTTGGGTTTTGATAAGAAGGCTGATCAGTTGTGTAGTAATTGCCAACCCACTAATATTGGCTTATACAGATATTAATATATCCTAATTATATTATTTGTAATTCTGTAGAGTTTAATTATTATAATAATACTTTTAATATTAGATTTAGTCATTTAGATAATAATTATTGTTTCTTGTAGACGTACTGTAGTGTAACCATAATACTTTTTCTCCTCATTTTTGTCATATATATATATATATTTAGGTTCGACCAAATTGAATTAATTCCCTCAAAAATGTTGTGTTATTTTCTTTTGGTAATATTCAAGAAAACTAATATTTGATCCTAAGAGAATTGACAGTAATGAAAAATACATATAGATAGCAATTAAATATATATATATGCTTGTGATGGTTCATGGTTGATGAATTAACATGAATATTGATTACTCAATTGAGTTTTCCTATTAATTACATTTCTTATTATCTCAAAATTAAGCATGCCATATGTAAGCTTAATTTGTTACGCGTACGGCTAGAATATTAATAAATACCTCCAGACCACATGATTTGGCTAATCACATGGCCAATTGTCTTAATTATTATGGGGTCGGTGAACTCTGATATAATAATTAACCCTCAAAATTATTATTATTATAACAATTTACAAATTAAAAAAATAATATTGGGCCATATATATTGAAAAGTCAATGGGAGAATAAGTATAATAGACTTTTGTAAGGAAAAATAAATTTATTCTTAATTAGGTTGGTCCGGAGTTGGTTCCGTATTAATTATAATCACGTATGTATGTATGTTCTTTTCCTGACTCATTAATCACATGCCGTTAACTCATTCTACCTCTTAATTCCATTTTGGAGACCTGATGAATAATGAATATAATATAAAGTTGGCAGATTTATAACTTATCATGGTAAGGAGTCGAACGAATTAACTCCATGTTAAAATTATGTGATAGGGTTTAAATGTAATTAATTTATAACCCTAGCTATAAATTAAAATATTTGAGAAATATATATTATAAGATCATATCATAGAGATATATAATTAAGAAACTTGGTGCATATATGTTCTCAACCAAGTTAAGTACTATCTAAAACTAGAAATTAAATAATATTGTTGTTATAATTAGTTATTATGAAATGAAGTAGCTAGCTAGTTATTTGACCAATTCCCAGATACAATGAATAATGATGTTTCTTATAACACTGAAAATGAAGTAGTATTTTGATTGACTTGGGAAATATTCCAGTCCAAAAGGAAATTATGGCCGCCAAGTGCCAATCCATGGTGTACGTCTTAAAAGCTCTAACCTGATTGACTTCAAATTCTAGTATTTTAATTGGGAATTTAATTTATATTTTCCAACCTATATATATATATATATATACTTGGATAGTATTTAGTTGCTAGATTGTTGATAAAAAAATAGTAATCAACTAACAAGAGCCGAAGAGGGCCAAAGATCATGTGTTTGGATGCGATGGTAGTTGACTTAATTGTTTGTATCAGATTAATTAAGATCACCAAATTAGAACTTGAAGAAAAGCGATTTTATAAACAAGGAAAGCTCACATAGAGGCTGAGGCTGAGGCTCAAGTCTCATGCACCAATCCAATAAATCTACTTTACGGCTTCCTTAACCTCCCATTGTGTTCCTTTTTCTTTTTTAATTCGATCAATTAGAAAATTAATTATATTATTTATCAGCTGCGACGCGACTTGATTCAGTCCCACTCCCAGTCCCTAGATATATATATGAATTAAAGAACATGCTAACTAGCTATGTGCATGGAGTGGACATTAATTCAAGATTAATTAATGACTTCGAGTATCTGTATTAATATATTTTTACATTTGTAAAAATAGAGATGGAGCGTCAAAAATTTTCGAAAAAATTAGGGAGAGGAACCAAGTTATATTTTTTATTATAAAAAATAAATTATTTTATAAATTCATAGTTAAAAGGACCTGAATTAGAATTTTTCTCAAACTCACAGTACTCGTTAAGTTGGATTGCGGACTTGGGCACTGTTCCTTAACTATGGGCTTGGGCCCTGCTTACAGATATAACTCATTTTGTGGGCGATCCGGCTCACATGCATTGTGACATTTCTCACTGCATTTATTATATCCTTTTTCTTTCTATAAAATGTTATTAATTTCTTCTTGTATGATTTGCCTTTTAAAGACTAGGATTTTTAATAAAAAATATTAATGTGCCATATTTTCGTATATGCCACGTGTCATTAATCGCGTCCCTCCATCTTCCAAGGAACTCCCATTATAGACTCACACTACCAGCGACTAAGTGTTCACCTCGACAATGTGAACACGATCGAGGATGGCTCCTCGCCTCCTCCTACTCAACCTCTACCATGAGTATATGACTCCATTGATCTCGGGGGCTCTAGCTCACAAGTCTCCACAGAGGCTCCTCTCGCCAGTCCCGGCTCGGGCGATAATATCTCAAGATCAAGCACTGGGCTCGGGTTCCCCAGCCCAGAACTCTCCTCGAATATCAAACATGAAACCTGATTATATGGGATTTTTATATATCAAGAAATCTACCATATATATGCAACTCTTGCCTTATCTTAACGGTGATATTCCCAACAATCTGCCCCCTCCTCCGTTTATAAATCCTATGGTTGGGGTATGCTTTTATCACTTACTGAACTTCTGTCAATTTCTCTTCTCGAGAGTTACTTGATTATACATCATTTGACTTAACTCAATGGCAGGGCAACGCTGGCCTAAACCCCTGCTTGTCCTTTAACTTAGTTTCTGATTGTTTTTAGCAGGTGAAAGAATCCACAAATTCAACCAATCGAAGCCTACTTGGAAGGATCTCCACCGTCAGATCCATATACCAATTTTAGGCATCATCAGTTTGGCAATATCTGTGGGAAACTACTCTACACTTTTTCATAAAACTCTTTCAATGCTAATCAATGGCAGTCGGAAAATTTAGCTCTCTATGTTATCAATGAGGATGCTCCAGTACTAGACGAAGTGGTACAAGATGGATCAGAAGAATATCACCTAGACCTTTTTGAAGAGGTCTACGAAGAGCAGGAATCAACCAATCTCCCAAAGGGCATAGACTTGATCAGAGATCAGCCAACTCAGCCATTGGTTTGGCGGATCAATCCTATGGTCGGGGTCGATGCATTACGCCCAACTACCGATCGGACCATTTTCATCGCCTGTAATTTTGACCTTACGGTCAGGGTCAACGACCGCGAGAACAGTTGATCAGCCAACTAGGGTAATTTTAACTTGGTTCTCATGGATCATGACATGTGGACGGCTGAGAATATCCCTATCAATTAGTTAATGTTTTTTGCTACCGTCAGCAAAAAATAAGGGATTCATAATTCGAAGAAGTAAGCTATAATTTATAAACTAGTTTTTAACCCCGTACGTTGCATCGGGTAATTAATTTAGACATATAGAATTTGTTTTAAGTTCAATTATAATATATATCTGTAATTTGAATAAATTAACAAAAAATATTTAATATATAAAATATCAGAGAAAAGTTACTGAATTTAGTGCAATTATTTAATTATGGGAACAAAATATTTTTTGACAATATTTCATAGAAGTATTAAGCGAGCAGCATCATGCGTTCTTATCATCAAACCATTCTTTTGCAATCTTTATATTTTCATGCAAAATATATATAATTCAGAAAAAGAAAAGAAAAGAAAAGAAAGGTTATATTTCTATGCATCTTATAAGTTTAACAATAGATCATGTACCTTACAAGTTCTTTACTCGTCAATTTCATATTTTTCAATCACTTTTTCATCAATACCCCTGTAAAAATGTTTGGAATACATTGCTAATTAAATCTCGAAATAGTTTTAATTATGCCCAACTTAATTATATTTTATATCGAAAAAAAATATATTTAATGAAATGACTTTTTTTCTAGAATAATTCTTTTTTTATCCTTTATTTGAAATGGGATTTTGATCTTGGGATTTTTTGTTAATTATATTAGCACGGGATTGAGAAATTCAGTACTAAAGTGAAAGATGAAGAGGGTTTTCTCAGCCTTGCTTTGATCAACAAAGCTACTGGACAGGCCATGAAGAACTCTATTGGTGCTACCCACCCAATAATCTCATAGCTCTCTCTAACTATTGTGAGTTCGGGTGTCTTTGGAGGCTCGGAAAGTATTCCATTGTAACTGCTGATTAACAATATTTTTACTCACTTTTTAATCTAATTAATTAACATTCCATCAGTTGGTATTACAAGAATTGGCATTACATCTCTAATAAAGTAATAAACACATTATATCTACTATCCTAAAAAAGCACCAGTGATATAACAACAAATAAGAACCATGAATAATGAATTGAAAAACTAATAAGAAATTATAGAATACCTTGATGAAGAAGATGAAAGTAAGAACCAGTTTCAATAAGAAAAGATCATATCTCAATTAGAAAAATAATCATTTAATCTAAAGAATATGAGTACATTAGAAAAAAAAAAAAAAAAAAAGCAAAGCATAACCTGGCCAACGAAAATGAAAAAGCTCTCAATCAAAGTTTTCATAGAATTTAGGTTATCAACTAAACCTCAAACTTTGCAATAGAAAATCTTCTATTACGGGTAACATTGCTTGATTAATGGATGGATTTAATTATGGCATAAGTTAGAATTGATTTGAAGCAATTTAAATATGATTTTTTGAGCTCATTTATTTAAATTATTTTAGTTAATTATAAAATGTTTTTCTAAAAATATTTGTGTTTATTTTTGGCCTATTATTTTATTAGAAATATTTAATATTTCTACTTTATAAAATAATTCTTATTATTGAGTAATTAATTTTCTCAGTATAATTCATGTAATTATTTTCATTTTTGGATGAATTTGTAGATGAGTGGAGGAAACATAGACAGTGAGTTGTGGAGTTCAAATTAATCCAATTTAATATTTCTAGTTTATAAAATAATTCTCAATATTCAATAATTAATTTTCTCAATATAATTCATGTATTTATTTTCATTTTTGGATGAATTTGCAGATAAGTGGAGGAAACATAGACTGTGAGTTGTGGAAAGGGAGTCTCTATTACTAAATATTATTAAATAAAAATATTAAAACTTTTAGATGTTGTTAAATGAATATTGTAAAAAAAAAGTAACTATTAAAATTGGTGATAAAATGCAACAATTTAATACATGACTTTTAGATGTTGTTAAATGAATATTATTAAAATAAAGTAATTATTAAAATTGGTGATAAAATGTAATGATTAATTGAATTGATTTAATATTTTTTAGCAACAAATTAAATGAGTACAAAACAAATAGGAAAAAGGAGTTACAATATTTACATTTATTAGTCAATTTCTCATTTAATTCTATTAACATTAGTTGTGGTTAAAATCATATAAAAAAATAAATTGACATGGACAAAAGGACTAAAAACAACTTATCCATGTCATAGACACATATACATTTTTCCTAAAATTTTCATATATATATATATATGTATGATTATTCAGTGGGTAGGATGATAATTTATCCTAAAATATACTATAATTCATCATATGTTTTTGGTAAATGAGAAAAGAAAGAAAGAATATATTATAGAGTAAAATAACTCAAAAAATAAAATAATTTGTTGAACCCTAAAACCCCCAGCCCCTGCTTTCTCTAGTCTACACCGCCAAAACCCATTTCAACATCCAAAAATTTGTGTTTCTTCTTCTTCTCCTTCCTGAATATCCTCTGACATATATACTTACGGAAACTTTGTATCTATAGCTTCAAGTGCCCGTGAAATGCACCATAGTGATGCAGAAGCTGCTGCGCAGAAGCCCCTCTGGCCCTCCTATTTTATCACTTAACACTCCTCTCTCTCTACCCCTTTCCAACAATACCTTTCTCTCTCTAACCCTCTCCGGCGTTCCCCCAACAATTCTCAAGAAAATGCCGTCTTCCGTCCACTCTCTCCGCTACCCTCACCCGCTGCACCGCCCCAGCAACCCCTATTCATCCGCCGTGCCGCCGAGCTTGAGGCTGACAAAAATGCCTCCCTCCGCCTGTTATAGCTCCGTTGAGAGCAGCAGTAAAACGACGCCGTTGAGGCCTTTGGTGGGTTTTAAAGAGAGTCGTACAGGCGATGGGTCCCACAGGGCCGCGTGGTTTACTACACTTGCCGGTAATTCGAGTAAAAGCGGTGAGCTGTTGGTGACGGAGGAAGAGAATGACGTGGAAAATGTCGAAGGGGAGGAGGAGAGGAGAGCTCAGAGGCGGCAGAGGGCTGGAAGTGGTGGCGCTGTGGTGGTGGAGAGCCCGGATTTGCTGACCATTCCAGGTGTGGGCCCGAGGAATTTGAGGAAGCTGGTGGAGAAGGGTTTTGAGGGTGTAGCTCAGCTCAAACAGCTCTATAAAGATAAGGTTTGTTTAATTTTTGAATGTTAATCTAAGCATTGTGTTTAGAATTACTTTAGGTTGCTTATGGAGTTGCATTTCATTTTCTTGGTGATATTTGGCATTATAAATCTATGTTGTTTAATGATTCTCTAAGCTGGGTTAGGTTAGACTTGAGGAGAAATTTTTCAAAAACAGTAAGATTTAATAGAATATTTTGTTTAAATGGCAGGATTACATCTTTTTTTATCTTTCATGGTGCAGTTTTTTGGTAAATCAAGTGAACGGATGGTAGAGTTCTTGCAAAGTTCGGTTGGGATCATACACAAGAACCATGCTGAGAGCATAACTACATTTATCAAGGAAAGTGTGGATGACGAGATGAAGGAAAATGGTCCAAAGCCTGCTCAGAAGAAGCGAATCACTTTATGTGTTGAAGGAAACATCAGTGTTGGAAAAACTACATTCTTGCAGAGAATAGCTAATGAAACACTCGAGCTTAGAGATCTTGTGGAAATTGTTCCTGAACCAATCGACAAGTGGCAGAACATTGGAAAAGACCATTTTAACATATTAGATGCATTTTATGCTGAGCCAGAGAGATATGCTTATACTTTTCAAAATTATGTCTTTGTTACAAGAGTTATGCAGGAGAGAGAATCATCTGGTGGTATTAAGCCCCTCAGATTAATGGAAAGAAGTGTCTTTAGTGATAGAATGGTAAGTATTTTTGCACTTTAAAAAACGGGCTCTGCGATTTGTTTTTCTTCGGCTATAAAAGTGTCTTTTCTATTCAAAATTTTGTCTATAAAGGTGTTTGTGAGAGCTGTTCATGAAGCAAAATGGATGAATGAGATGGAAATTAGCATTTATGATTCATGGTTCGATCCAGTTGTTTCGACTTTGCCTGGGCTTATCCCAGATGGGTTTATCTACCTTAGAGCAAGCCCTAATACTTGCCACAAACGAATGATGTTGAGAAAGAGAACTGAAGAAGGTGGAGTTTCTCTCGATTATCTTCAAGGCTTGCATGAAAAGCACGAAAGCTGGCTTTTTCCATTCCAGAGTGGAAATCATGGAGTGTTGTCTGTCAGTAAGTTGGAAAAAGATGTTGATTGGTCTTTACATCCCAATATACGGGACCGTGTCTTTTATTTGAATGGTGATCATATGCATTCAAGCATCCAAAAGGTACAAATTTTGCTTGCATTCTCGACTTTTCCTTTCTTTTTCTTTTTGGTATGAATTCTTGAAATCGTTTTTCTCAAATTTAGTTTGATAATGAACAGGTTCCTGCATTGGTTCTTGATTGTGAACCAGACATTGATTTTAACAGAGACATTGAAGCTAAACGGGAGTATGCCATGTTTCTTAATATGCTCATTTGAATATTTACATTATAGATTTATTTTTTAAAAAAAATTGTGCCATTAGAACAATGCAAGCTTTTAGATCTTGCCACCTAAACTATTTTTGTTGGCAATTTACCATGCAAATTACATATTTTTTCACCCATTGCCATATCTATAATACTTTTTTCTGACTGAATATTCTTGCGAGATTCCGTCACGTGACATGGTGATTTGTAGAATATATATACTTTGGGTGGTAAAGTGTCATTGAATTCCAAATCCCAATTGAGTCACGTGATGGAATCTAGCCAGAATATTCTTTCTGAAAAATATTAATCACTATCTTATGTATATCGGTATTTATGAAGGTATGCCCGACAAGTTGCTGAGTTCTTTGAATTTGTGAAGAGCAACAAAGAAGTTGATAGTTCAAATGTTGAAGAAGAAGATGCAGCAGCAAAGAGCAAAACAGGTCCTCCATTGTTGAGCAATTTGTGGATGCCATTGCCGGGTACACAGTCTTTTCCAGATTCAGCTCTAAAGTCACTGGATTTCAGACAAGCCATCTCACTTGTGTCTCAATAGAGAAGTAATGCTTGCTGCTGTGCTGTGTTTAGTATTACTTCTTCTCGATGTCCATGTAAAAAGATTTTATAAACCTGTTAACTAACTCTTTAGGAAGTTGATTTTTCTTGATCTTAGGTTTTAGATTTCTGTGCAGCTTTATTTTGTTTGCAAGTTCAAGTTGGAAAGAATGTATCTGTAGCTTTGCGTGGCTAATTTTGGAGGATACCTTCTTTTGGATAAAACTTGGCCGAAAACTGTCTTCATTTCTCTCTCTCTCTCTCTCTCTCTGCCCTCCTGCGCTGCAAGCCTGCAGTGCATGAAGCAACAATAACACCCAAAATAATTAAAATTTTAAAATTGGTGAGAAATATTTAATATGAAATTTACTATTTACGAACGCCTTAATTTTAATCAATTAGTTAATTTGTGTATTCCGGTACAAATAAAACTATTTCACCTTGTAAAGAAGGTCCAGCCCAATAGTCCTATGCCCAAGCCCAACTTCGTCTCATGTGCAATTCACATGTCTAAATCCTGAAATAGTTGCCGTATGAGAAAACTTGAGTTATTTAATTGAAATTCTGGTGTTGTTTCTGTTTCCACATTACATAGCAATTCTATGAGAATGTTAGAAACTTAATTTTTCAGTTCAAATGGGGTATTTAAAGTCCGTATACACAAGTCTCTGCGAATGCTTTTAACCTATAAATTTCATATTTTGTCATCTTATTCACAAACTTGCATAAATGATCATAGCCTGAGCTTATAAAAACTCAACTATGACCAACATTAGATTCTTTAACCTATTAAAGAGGCTATAAGTATTTAGTATATTCATCTCAACATTGTATTAGATAGGCTATAGCTTCTCTTCAAACAATCTCCACTTTTTCTACACTAATTCTCTAAAACATTTGTTACAACTTTTAGCTTCTCAGAAAGCATAAGTTTTTGCAAAGATCATAAATATCTCTTCATTGAAAAATTCTATTGCACAACTTTTCAATTGTATCCTATGCTGAGAGGTCAAAAAGCACAGTTAACCAATTGATAAAATCATTACTGTCCATGATGGGAATTGGCATCCAATGAACTGTAAGGGTATTTTGGTCAATTTGAGTAAGAAGAAGAATCAAGAAGTGGAGAAAGCAGTATCATGCTTTAGTGAAATTAGGCAATGAGAAAGACAGATAAAGCAAAGATGACTGGATTCCTCTCTAATTCATATCCTTTTATTGGAAACTATCCATTTACAAGTGGAACACTCAACATGTATATATACTTTTTGATCTCCAGTATCGATTTTTATTAAAGAAAATTAATTATTTTAAGAATTTTTGGCTTTGGACAATATTTTCATCCTTATAACAAAAAAACATAATAATCGGCTTATGTTAGAGATTAATCCAAAATGCATAAAACAAATTGTCGGCATGGATATTATCCATAATGCTTCAGATAATGTAAACAAAAAAGACTCAATATCGGACTCCCTCCCTGGCAATAAAGATCTAGGTAAGGAAAAGAAACGGGCCCTTATTAAAAGTCAGAACTTTGCAGCATAAATGACCTATCCCAATTCCCAACCAAGACTTTTTTTGCACAGAATGAATGAATGAATTGACCACAGACAAACGATGACCAAGACCCACAGATATATTACACTTTGAAATTTATTACTGCAAAAGTTAATCCAAGTTTCAAATCATATCTTTTTTCCATTTCAAACCCGACATTCCCAAATTGTGCCCCCTCAAGAATGCAAAGGCTTTTGAAGAATCAAGGCCCCAGAAAGAAAGAAGAAGAGTAACAGTGACAGTTGAAATTCAAGTACTAAAATAACTGCAGTAAAAAAACAAATATCAGCTAACCGCGAATAGTAAAGTACTACAATCATTGGAGAAGAAAGATGAAGAAAATACAGGAAGTTAATGCAAAAGGCAAACATATTAGAAATGGATTCTTTTGGACGAGAAATTATTGTGAATTTTTTGGGCTTTCATCGCTGCTGTCGCTTTGTTGCGGCTGAGTCTGGTGGCGGTGCTCCAAGTTCATGCCCAAATCAATTCTATTATTACCGTTATTGTACGAATTGATAGACGCCAACATGCCCATATTAGTTTCTGCAACGCCTAAGCCCAGCTGATGAAATGATTGATGGGGCTGTTGCAACCCAAAATGAGGCGGGTTCAACCTACCCGCTCCTGAAAAGTCGAAACCACCTATTCTCGGCCATTCTGGCGGCGCCACCGTCGCCGTCGCGCCGCCGCCAGAAACCGGGAGCATCCAGAAAGCGTTTCCCATGTTGGCAGCACCTACAGCCCACATGGCATGACCCGGGATGAAACCCGCGTTTTGAGATAAACCGGGTTTAGGGTCTGATCCCGATTCTGCTGCGGTAGCGCCGGTTCTCCCCTGTTTAGGTGATGTTGCGCCGGCTGTGTCTTCTCTGAGACGTTTTTTCATGTAATTCTCATCTGGGTCTTGCTGAAAGCTAGGGTTTGATGTAAGTGAGTGATGGAAACCCAGCACGTTGGCGCCGCCGCCGCCGCCGCCGAAGAAGAATGGCGCGGATTTCGACGGCGGAGCTGAAATGGTGGTGCCGCTGCTGCGCATCGACACATTTAGAGTCGAGAAATTAGCTGGGATCGTGCCTGTGCCGGTGGCGGCTACTATAGAGGGCTCAGCTTGCTGCAACAGCCATTCTACTGTTTCACCGTCGGATTTGTGCCCTAATTCCCTCGTCAGCTGGAAAACACGGGCGGCGCACAAGGCCGGCATCCGTATCCGCCGCCCACGGCCGTCCACCTTAGTGTGACGGTCTTTCGACGGTTTCTTTCCCGGAGTACCATTTTTGGCTGCGGCGCCGTTAGTTACAGCTTCGGTGGGAGGGTTGTTTGTGGTGGTGTTGGTGTACGAGACGGCGGATAAAGCTCTTGATTGTTGCATGGAAATGGAGCCCATAAATGGGCCATCAGATGGGTCTTGACCGGACCCAGAAACGGGTTCAGGTTGACTTGGGGAAACTAGCTGTAGGGTTGAAGCTGCTTGATCATGGTGGCCTGAGTTGCTACTATTGCTCTGTTTTTTGGTGAATGGCTCCATAAATTGCATACTTGGGGAGAAAGATCGTTTTTTTTTAATTGTTGGGTATTTTCAAGAAAGTTTCTTGAGACTCCAAACGTAGTGGAAATGTGGAATTGTCAAATTGATGAAATTTGGGCCATCAAGAGAGAGAGAGTGAGAGCTTGGGGATGAAGTGTTCTTGTAGCAAATGTCTTTTGAGCCAACTAAAACAAGTGGAAGTTTTTGTGGGGTTCTTTTTCTCTCCCTCTCCTCCTTTATGATTGACTAGTGTCTTGAGAGAGAGAGAGAGAGACTGAGAGAGAGTAGAGGTGTGGCCCCGCCAGCAGGCTATGGGAAAGCTAGCAAGAAAAGAGAATCAGTGCGTGTGTGTGTTAGCTGGGATTGGATTGGTTGATGGGGGGTCCCAAGTGGGGGTGGGGACCTACCAAAGAAAAAGCTGAGTAAATGTATCAGAAGCAGAAATCCCCACTCGTGGGGTCTTCCTATAACTAAGGAACCAGTACAGTAAACTTTAGCTGGCTAAAAAAACCTCTCTCTCTATCTCTCTCATTCATCTGATTGTATAATTGAATGTTGTTTGTCATCTGTGTTTTAAATTATTAGGCACATGGAGAATGAGATGAATATCTTAACTAATATTGTTAGTCGATGGAATCAATGTAATCGAATCGAGTCTATTTACGGTTCTGGCTAATCATCTCAAGCTTGAATTTAAAATATTCGAGTTGAACAAATGAGGCATCCTATCAATGGAGAGTTGAGAGCGGGGACTAATAAGAGAAGGTGATATCAACAGAGGTACGAAGGGCTTGTGTACAACACAGGTAATAAGTTGAGTAACATTAATATTTTTTGTCTAGGATACTGGCACAGGTTTCAGCCGATGGATTGGGGTCGTTAGCTGTGTAGGTTAAGTAATCCACATCGAATAAATTCAAAAACACAATAATTTTCATTTAAGCAAATTAAGATACTTAAATCATTATCATGTATAATCTAATGATCCAGGATCCCATTTGGTAGCTACCTGCATCACATGAGCTCCTTTCGGGCGAGACCTACCATCTAATTATAATAAGGAAATATTTGAGTTTGCGTAGATAGACTTATTGTGAAATACTTAATTAAAATCGGGTCTTTATTTCATTTCAAAACTAACTAAAAAATGCTAGTCTTGCAACCACAAAATCTACACAAAAACAAATTATTAACCTCACCTACAAAGTGGCCGGGCCGGAGTCTCGCCATTTCTTTAGCATGTCCACGACGATGATCTCTTCATAACGGGCTTCATTTGCTTGTCTTCTTCAAGAGAGATCATTCCCAAGTTTGAAGGATCCTCCAACATCATTTTAGCAACGAGATATCCAGCAATTGACCACGTTTGGTATTTCCTAGCTTGCTTACCTACATATCTTCCTAGTTTCCCATCATAGTATTCAGGCCACCCATCCCTCAACAAACGGCTCTCTGCAAGATCAATTGCTCGTCTTGCTATTTGTGGCCGTCCCGTTTTTATGCATGCAGCTGTTAGCATCCACAAAAGCACTACAAGCAGAAATGTACAACAATAGTGAGGAAAAAAATGCGCAAGAAGAGGCTGGTTCGAGCAGTCATCCCTCTGAATTCTATGTAAAACTACATTTTATATGTAGTTTTCCGAAAATTCAAAATTATCCGATCCTATCTACATTTTTTCTAGTTTGTAAAAGAATTCATTAATTACATCTACACCCCTTCAGATATATACCATATTACAATTGGTACCTGCAAGGTTGAATAGAACTACAAATAACTCCCTAAAAATATTGAAAATTACAAGCACCATTGATCCCAAGGGTGGTTGTGTAATTTTAAAAGTATTTAGGGAGTGGTTTGTAGATTTCCAAACTTGCGGATACCAACTGTAATATAGATTGAATTGACCCTTGAATAAATTTTTTCGACTCCATCCCTGACCCTAAACAGAGATCAAAATGAAGGAATTATATATGGTAAGAACCTGGCCAAGATCCTCCATTATGATAACTCCATCTCGTGTTTTTGGGATCACATCCCGTTACAATTTGCCACTCGTGGCCTTCAATAGCAGGATAACATATTTTTACAGGCATATCTCCAACGAGCTCCTCCCACCTCTCTTCAATAAGATCCATAATAGCAGAAGCTTGCTCGGGAGTGGCGAGAGAGGACAAGATAGCAAAACAATTACCTAATGCAAACCATCTAAAATCCATCCTCGCAGGACTAACATTACCAATAAAATAACCGCCTCGTGTCGGCATAAAATCAAATACCCATTCGGGGATCGAGTCAGGAATCACATTAAATTTATTCACTGCTGTGTGGGAATACTCCTCGGTTTTATAACGGTATATGTCGTTTAGTTGTTGAAAGTCGAGCCAGAAATAACTTCTCATGTGGTAACTCAAAGCATGCAAACGCTTCACTATTCTCTCTACGAACTCCTCTCCTTCTTCATCACGCTTCATCATTTGCAGAGCTGATCTCAGTGCCATAAAGAAGAGAGATTCAATCTCAATGGGGTACCCATAAACTCCCTGAATGCCAGCAGAATAATAATTACACACTATTGAGTAAGCATTTGAGTTTAGTTACTTAAAATTAAAAGTACTTAGTAGAATTTTCTATATGAATGCCAAATTGTTAAACAAATATGATGGTTAAAAAATTAATGAAAAATGATGATAAGAAAGAAGAGGAGTGAGAATAGTAGATAAAAAGAGAAAACTAACTTGAGGGTGGATTTTGTCAATTGACTGAGGAATGGTTCTGGTGCTTCATATAATTGTGTAGATAGTAAGAAAGAAAACTCGATAAAGAGGTCGAATTACATATACCACCCCTTTGAGGTTTGAGCTAATTACGATTTAGTCCCTCTGTTTTTAAAAATTACACCAAAGTCCTTGACATTTCACTTTATTACAAAAAAACTCCCTGAAATAGGCTGATTATTTCCATTTTGGTTTTATGTTGTATAGTTTCATGGAGTTTTTTGTAATAAGGAGAAATATCAGGGAGTCTTTTTTGTAATTTTTGAAAACAGAGAGACTAAATTATAATTAGGGCAAATTTCAGGGGTAGTCGATGTAATTCTCCCTAAACAAAGGTTATACACATAATCAAAAGCTTAGTAATTTACCACATCTTAAAATGAAAAAAAATATAAAGATAGAAAAACGCTATCACCTAATAACTCACCATTCTACGGTCGATCATGCAGCAACCATCAGCACAGAGCAATGTGGGAAAAGTATCAAATCCTTCTGAGAGACACAATGACAGAATTAGCCTCATACCCTTTTGGCACTCGGGCGTTTCAGATAGTGTTTGATCTCCAGTGGATTTTGTATATGCACGAAGAAGAATTATCCACCAGAAACCAGAATCAACTGGTGCAACTCTTCCAATGGCGCTCTCACCAAAATCTGCTACTATTGTATCCGTTTTTCTAACCGGATCTTTAAGAACTTTGAAACTAGCTGGCATAACGCCCTCACCAAGTTTAAATCTATCTACTTTCTTTTCCCATCCTTGAAGCTGTAATGTCTTTAACAAGAAATTCTTAACTACATCAGTTTCACCATTCATTAAAAAAGCCAAACCGCTCGGTACAAAATCTCGAACAAAAACCTGCATTTCATAAATTTATTAGTGTTTTTCAACAAATAAATTTAAAAAACTGCAAATAGAGGTGTTTACATGGTTATTGGACTTATGGCTAAGTTTTCTGAAATATCTTATAAGTTTGTATATACCTTATGGGAAAGTCATTTTCCTCACTATTTTAACAACCAAACATTTTGAGGATTTCATAATTCTTTTTCTTTTACATGATAGAATCCTAGAAACAAACATTGATTTAGTGCCTGATTCTCATAAAATTCAACAAATTAATGCATATTTTTACCTGATCATAATTTAACACCTCCTCAGAAGCATGATCATAAGCAGCAATTGTGCCAACGGGCTGACCTCTAAAGTACACCAGCGACCGTCTGAGTGCTTCCCACGCATCAGCAACGATTGGATGAGGTTCGAAAGAATTCCAAGCAGCAGACGAGCCAGGAGTGTCGAGCACCGATCGTACAGGTGAGTACACACCGTCATATTCTCCACCTCTGTTCATATTAATGGATAACTCACTGAGTGACCTCTCATCAAACGATTTCTTCCTTTCTATGTTGCTTAATCTCGACTTATGTGGTAATTTTGAGAGATCGTATTCCTCCATGTCAGCCAGCGAGCAGTGAGAGCCCACATTTTTAAGTCCCCTCATTTCTGTTTTCAGCAAAATCTCCTCTGAAATCATGACAAAATATATATTTAAATTCAGAGGCAAAATGCATATAAAATACATGCAACAAGGGTGATTAAGAAACCAGAGAAGGGTGATATTAATATAGAAGGATCACTTAAACAACCTATGTTGTAGATTCTTATGCACAATTAAAATTTAGGAATCGAGATAAAATACAAGACAAACAATTGGCTCTGATTAGTTAGCTGCGGTAAGTGGTAACTGTCCTTAGTCACAATCTACCGTAAAGTTGGCAAGTTAGGAACTATTTTTGTGTCAGATAATCGAGCTATAGAAGAAATAAAAAAATCAGTTGGAAAATTAGGCAAGAAACAATTTAGAAAATTTGAAAAGCCAAACAAACATAAAATAATCATATTCACACACAGCTGACGCATTGCAGAATCCAACAAGACAGCTGGAAATCCTAATAAAGCTCCCAGAAGATTGGAAACTAGATAAAAGATTGAATCTTTGTCACAAAGAAGAGACTATATTAAAAATTTTCAAATGAAATAGCCTATAAAACATACAATGCATGAAAGATCCACTTTAAAACAGTTGAAAACAGAACCCACAAATTTGAATAGATGGAGGAGAAAACTGTTGAAGAAAAACTGATAAGAATCAAGTGGGCATCTCAAAAATGAAACCAATATGTTAAATATGCACACAGATCCAAATCCCATTTGGCGAACATAAAAAAAAGAAACGGCTACACACACAAACTGACATATAAATATTATATATATCTATATATATATATATATACAGAGAGAGAGAGAGAGAGACCTTGCAGATATATGGATATGTTAGAAAGGAAGATGAATAGGAGAATATGGGAAATTGTTTTTCCGGTGAAAGAGACGGCCGGCGAGGCTGCCGGAGCAGAAAAATAAGAGTAAAATGCGTAAACGGAGAAGAGGAAAAAACGATCATGTCTGAGAAAGCTTAAATATATAGAGAAATGAGAGAAGAAGAGAATAAATTGGACTTTTGGACCGTCAGTATCCGGAAAATACTGTACTGTACTAGTATTTATTAAGACAACCTTAGATTGAAGTATTTTATTGCAAAAGATTTACGGGTGGATTATCCAACTTGGATAATAATCATAAAATGAAAATGAAAAATAAATAACTGAAGCGCGCGGGAGTAGGGTGCACAGCGAGTCGAGCCGGCTCACAAGCTCGGATTGACTCGGCTCGAACTTGAGTTCATCGAGCCCAAGCCGAGCTAAACTGAGCTCGAGTTTATCATCGAGTCGAGTTCGAGCCTGTATGTTTCAGGCTCGCGAGTTTATGTATATAATATATTATAATAATAATAATAATAATAATAATAATAATAATATATATATATATATATATATATATATATATTCATAGATTATTATTAAATATAGATTTATTTTTTTTAATTATGCAAACGAGCCAAGCCGAGCTCGAGCTTGAGTTAGTTCAAAAATATTCGAATTCAAGCTCATTTTTTTAGTCAAAGCTCGGCTTGTGTGCACCCCTATGCGGGAGGGACCAATAGCACACAGCCACACATACCTTGCTTGCTACTCGTTTAGCTGAGATAAAATGTTTTAACATTAGGATTAAATGTGTTAAATCGCATCAAATATATTAAACTTAGAAACATAATGGATCAAAATTCATTAACTAAAAAATTTATAGAACCAAAATTGAATTATACCCGAATTTACAGGATGAAAAATGCAATTTTGCCTTTAAATTTCTAAGTATATCACATGAAATAATTTTAAATTTGAAAAGATGATAAAACAGAAAATGTCGTAAAAGTTTTTTCATGCATAAAAAAATAAGAAAAATAAGATGCTTTTACAAGAAATTATTGCGAGAAATGCCAATGGAAAGAGGAAATCAATGTGTCATCCATCGAATTTTCACTTTGTCCTTTTCTTATTTTTATTTAATTGATAAATTTCCTATAACCCTAATTTCCTATAAGTTGAATTCCATACTTTGCAACAGAAATGTGGAGAATTGTTCAATCCATGTGGTCATTAAATATTATTTCTACATTCAAAGTCGTTAAGTAGTGATTTAAGAAAAAAAAAATAGAGAGAGTCGTTAAGTAGTGGGTCCAAAAAGGAGGGAGAGTTTGGTGAAACTTATAATCTTTTCTTTTAATTCAAGTCTCAGATTGAATGCCGTAATATATAATTTCAACAGATCGAGCAATAATACATGTCTTTTTTGGAACAAGCAAGAATTCAACGTAAAAAAGTCATGTACTACCGTAAATTAATTACAATTAAGCATCAATTTAATTATATCATAAATGATATTTATGGCATAATTAATTCTGATTCATCTAAATTTCTTATTCTTATTCAACCCTTTTCGATTTTTATTGTCCCCAGAGAGATTGGCAATGCTGCTAGAAACTATCAAACTACTCGAGTAAGCTAAGCACTCGTTTCCAATTCCACCGCCACGCTGCTACGCACCAGATCTGTAACTGGAAAAACCAAGAAACATATATGAAGAATAAAAAAATAAGAGCAACATTCATTTCTCTCTCTCTAACTCTAGTGTGAGAAAAGAGAGAGAAAGGAGACATACTTCAACCAAACAAATTTGTTGATTTCTTCTCTCCCGATTATGCAACTGAAATCCCTCAACACTTTCGCAGTAACATTCATGTTAGGCTTTTCAGTGATCATCCTTTTCCTAACAGGCTTTATTGAATTCCCATCTGCTAATTCTTCAATCCCATATCTCAAAGACTCAATTTTTTCAACCCTTTCAAATTCCACCACCCAAGAACCCTTCAAGGACTTGTTTAAAGCATTCAACCAATGGGATTCGCAAGTGGGATGTGCTCAATTTAGGGAAAAACACGGAATTTCGCTGAGAAATGGGTCAAAAATCTCGTCTTTACAGAATGCTGCGGGCGAAATCGAGTGTGGCGAGCTGCAGATGAACCATGTTAGTGTTCTGGTCAAAGGGTGGACTTGGATTCCTGATAATCTGGATAATTTGTATAGCTGCAGATGTGGGTTGAGCTGCTTGTGGACTAAATCTTCTGTTCTTGCTGATAAACCTGATGCCCTTTTGTTTGAAACCACCACTCCTCCATTACAGGTAATTGTTGCTTCTCTAACCAATGTTTTCCAGCTCAATTTCTGTTTCTTGGATATTTGAGTTTCAGGGTTCTTGCAATATTTGTTGTTTCGTTTACCATCTTATGTTTTCTGGTGTAATACTGTCTGAACAATGTGCAATTTAGCAGTGGTACTTTTGCGATGCAGTTGTTGTACCTTGATGTACCTGTAAATTGATATAGTGTACATTGAAGCCTATGTGTTTTTTATGTCTCTATATGATGACACAAGATTCTACTTTAGTATATATGGGGGACTCTTTGTTTTACCTGTTGTATTCTTCATGGACAAATAAATTAAGTACTATACTGTTGCCTTATGCTGACTGTATTCTCGAATAGTGAGTTTTCTATTTAGCTCATCATAAATATTGTGATCTTTATGTTTGGTAGAGACGAAATGGCGATCCACTTCGTGTATATATGGAGCTTGAAGCTGGTAGAAAGAGGTCAGGCTTTGAAGACATTTTCATCAGTTATCATGCTAAAGATGATGTCCAATCAACTTATGCTGGCGCCCTCTTCCATAACAATCGAAATTATCATTTATCTTCCATTAAAAACAATGTGAGTTTTGCATGGCTTAGGGACCACTTTGGGCTTCAGCTTCTAGCTTGTAGGTTTTCCGCTTTTTAAGTAAATGGGAGTTTATTTAGAGTTGGAAAAGTTCTTTTGAACTTATTTCCCCAAACACTCAACTACTACTTTTTGGTGCTTCTCACATTTTTTTACAAGAACTTCCTACTTTCACTGCTCCAACTTCTTACAAATTTGACTTCTGCTTTAGCTTCTCCATCAAAAACATAAGTTCTTGCAAACACCGGCTATGTATCTTCTTTCAAAGTTCACAATCCCCCGGCTCTAAAAAAATGTGAACAGGAAATATAAATAAATAAATAAAAATTTGGGTGAATTACACTTACTATCTCTGAAGTTTGAGCTAATTTCAATTTAGTCCCTCTATTATCAGAAAATTAGAAAAAAACTCCTCAACTTTTCTCTTTATTAAGAAAACCTCCCTAAAATTAGACTAGTTATTTGCATTTTTGGCTCCATTTTGTATAGTTTTAGGGCCTTTTTTTTGTAATAAAGTGAAAAGATAGGAAGCTTTCTGTAATTTCAGAAAACAGAGGGAGGGACTAAATTGTAATTAGGGAAAATCTAAAGGGTAGTAGATGTAATTCACCCTAAAAGTTTATGGCGCCATCCCTGGTTTACCATATGCTTGTATACTTAATATAATTTCAGTTTTGTGGATATTCTCGAATTGAAATTGTTCTAAAACTTTTTATATTTTAAGGATACGCTCGTTTATTGGTCTTCGTCCCGATGCTTACCTCAAAGAAACCAGCTTGCCAAAAAGCTACTCAATTTACTTCCCCACCATTCCTTTGGCAAGTGCTTGAACAATGTAGGAGGCCTCGACATGGCTCTCACTCTCTATCCCGAATGCAGCAAAGACCCCAAAGAAGCACCCAAATGGTGGGATCATCTCCATTGCGCAATGTCAAATTACAAATTCGTCCTCGCAATTGAAAACACAATGACAGAAAGCTACGTGACGGAAAAACTCTTCTATGCTCTAGATTCCGGATCAGTTCCCATATATTTTGGCGCCCCAAATGTGTGGGATTTTGTGCCTCCACATTCCATAATAGACGGGACACAATTCAGTTCGTTGGAGCAATTGGCTTCTTATGTGAAGTCATTAGCTAATGATCCTGTGGCTTACAGTGAGTTTCATGCATGGAGGAGATGTGGGATTTTTGGTAATTATGGAAAGACTCGTGCTGCTAGCTTGGATACGTTGCCGTGCAGACTTTGTGAAGCTGTGAGTAGAAGAAATGGGAGGAATGCTAAAGCTTTGTGAAGTGAATGGTCTTCGTGGTAGTTTTAGAGTGAGGATATGTTGATTTACTCATTTGTTATTGGTTTTTTTTTGCTGGTAAATTGTTTCGGAGTAAATAGAATGATGGAGAATGAGATGTAGAAAGATTTGAACGCTGATAGATTAATTATAAAGAAATTTTGGTTCTAATCTGAAAGGATGAAGTTGGAGATGCTATACATAGCTTTTGTTTGCTCTCTTGTGCAATTTATAGTGCAAATTTTAGGGGTTTGCAAACCCAACTGTTTAGAAGAAAAGAAAGTTTAAAGCAGAAGCCAGAGTTGTGAAAAAATTGGAATAGTGAATAAAACGGGAGTCTTTGGAAAAAAAGATGTACTTGAGTGTTTGGCGAAAAAAACTAAGAAAAACTTTTACTATTCTCAAGAAATTTTCATTATCCACGAAAATGATTCAGAAGCTAGAAGTTGAAGTTTAGAGGAGTTTCCTAGATGCTTCAAGTTTTTAATTATTTTTCTTAATTAAATACAAATTGGGAGTGCTAAGAAAACTAAAGCACTGGAAAAAAGCAAAAAGTAGAAAAGAGCTTCTTCATTTTGAGTTTGCAAATACTACCTTAGTTGTATCATGTATGTTCCATAGGTTGCTAACTTGCTATCTTTTCCAGCTTTCGTTCTGTTAAGAGGAAAATTTTTCAGCTGCAAAATGTTCTATTTTTCCCTTCAAACTATAGAATATTGATAACCCCATGGGGTTGGCCAAGTGGAGCAAGTCAGAGTTCCTCCTGACAAGGTCACAGTTCGAATTCCACCTGTCTCTATAGAGTGAGGTACAATGTAAGTCTTTTGTAAATGCTTGTTAAGTTCGAAGCCTTTCCCTATCTTCTATTAGGGTGTCATCCTCTCAACCTAAAATTTTTGTTAAAAAAAAAAAATTATATTGATTACAGAATAGTTGGTTTAAATCTATTCAAAAAGATTGACTTGAAACACACATAATATATTTGACCATACTAAAATAAATTTTAATATAAGGAAATGTTAATATTGATTTGAAACTTAATTACCTTTTTTTATTTAAAGATCACCACCTAAGCTATATGATTTTGTAAAATATCACTTGAATGTATATTTAGGTCGTAAAAATAAGAGATTTGCCTTAAAATTTTGTGCATAATAATTTTAAGAATGAAATATTCACCTGAATGTAAATATATGATTTATCAAGGGCCGCCATGCAAAAACAAGTTTGCGCACAACTCATAAACCCGTTAACCCGTTTAAAAGCCCGAAATCCGATACTCAATCTTGTAAACACTTTTCTGATTTTGGGCACAAAACGGCTGCTCTCTTTCTTTCTTTCTTTCTTTCACTTTTCAGTACTTCGATAAACTAAGCTAACCGGAAATCCTTCAAGGTAGTTCCTTTACCTGTAAAAATGGAGAACCTCGCCCTTGTTTCATCTCCCAAAATTGTACTAGGAATCTCTCCAAAGCCCAGAAGCTCACTAGTTTCAGGCAAACCGTTAGTGGGTCTCCCAAATTTACTCAAGAGAAGTGGCAAAAATGGCCGACTGACGAATCCCAGTTCTTCATTTTCGGTTCGCGCTTTGTTTGAGGCGCCTAAATCTACCAAAACTTTCGGTAAATTATTTAGTCTTTGCTTGTTCTGTAAATAATTTTTATGTTGTACTAAAGATGCCGTCTTTGTGTTGAAATACCTGATCTTAGTGTCTAATTTTATGTAGTCGTAATAAAGATGCAGTCTCTTTGTTGAGGCAGTGATTCGTGTGTCTAATTTGAATATAATCTGGAATTTGAAGGATTTCTTGAGGTCGTTGAAGAGGAATTGGGAGAGGGCTTGAAGTTCTATTTAAAATATTTTTCCGTTGTTGGCAACCTTTAAAATACAACTAATGAGTTATAGAAAAATGTTCAATCATTACTGTAAGGAACTCCATTATTTAGAAAACGGAAATTGTTTCCAAAAATACATACGAGTTCAATTATGGGTTTTAAGGGCATCATTTCAAGTTTGTTAACTCTAATCCTAACATATATAATTAATAGTATAAGAAGAGTGTTTAATATGTTTTAGCAAATGGGTTCTTGTTTTACTGCCTATCTTTTGTGTTCTTTCTATTCTTTCTTTGTTTTGATATACTGCTGTTTATGCTTGTGTCACAATCTCTCAGTGCATGAGAAAGTTGGAAGGGAATGTTTTGCTAGGATTGGTTCAAGTGGAAAACAAACATCCTCAGTTGCACCAAATCCACAGCTTACAGTGCCACCTCCCTCTTCTCAAGTGTAATCATCTATATATGTTTTTTTTCTTGTCTATTTATTTTTCATTACCTAAATATAGAGTTTCTTTTTCTTTTTGCTTGCTAATTAACATCCTCTCCTCTCTCTCAAAAAAAAATAGGGGTTCACCTCTCTTCTGGATTGGTGTTGGTGTTGGTCTCTCAGCACTTTTTTCATGGGTTAGTTCAAGTAGTAAACTGCTTCTTAATTTCTCTACAAGATCTATTTCTCTCTTTCGTTCTTAAACATTTTACTGACTATTTGTATTACATTTCAGATGGCTGGAAGAGCAAAGGTGAGTTACTCCTAACTAATTCCAACAAGATTTATCGACATCATTGCCAATTTTATGTTGGTTCTGCTCTTCAAAATAAGAATAGTATTAAACTTTTCATCCCGTTATATGCAACGTGGAAAGACTGGAGTTTAATCTTAGTATATGGGAAATATTGCATTTCAAGCATTATTTATCTTGTAATCCATTATTACAGAAGTATGCAATGGAACAAGCTTTCAAGACATTCACACAACAGATGAACACTCAAAACAGTCCTTTTGGTAATGCTGCCAGCAGTCCATTTGGTAATGCTGCATTTACACCTGGCTCACCTTTCCCATTTCCACCACCACCAACAAGCCCACCATCAGAAGCTTCTAGAACATCTTCAACTCAGTCTTCATCTCAACCTGTAACGGTTGATGTATCTGCAACACAAGTGGAGGAACCTCCAAAACCACCAACACCATCTGTTGAAGAGAAAGTAGAACGAGAAAATGGACCAAAGAAATATGGTATTCCCAAACTTCTGTCTTTTTTAATGCAGAAATTGCTCCATTTTTTGTGTTATGGTGTTATTGGGACCCGAATATTATTTTATTTTTTGTTTCTATTTTTCAGCTTTTGTAGATGTTTCCCCGGAGGAAACTTTGCCAAAGAAGAACGACTTCGAGAACTACAAAGATGCAATGCAGGCAGAGCCAGTGAGTTGGATCTCATCAGAGACTATTTTTGTTCTTTATTATAATATTAATTTTTTTTTAATTATTCAAATATATCCAAAAGGTTTCTCAAAATGGCACGGCTTCACAGCAAGGAACAGGTGCTTCTGAAGGTCCCTCCACCAGTAAGTTTGAGAGTCAATTGTTTTTATTTCTTCTTCTTTTTCCTTTTTTTTTTCCTTTTTAAAGAAAGGTAAAGGTATTTCCGATGTATCATACTCTTCCTATGCTTAGAGTTCTATTATGATTCTTGTTCGATTACCGTTTCCCAAATAAGCTTTTTACTCTTTTAAATAACAGGTCAAAAGGCCCCTCTGATGTCAGTGGAAGCTTTGGAGAAAATGATGGAAGATCCAACAGTACAGAAAATGGTTTTTCCGTAAGATAGCCTTTTATCCTCATATTTGATCCTTAGCTATAAATTAATAAACTATCAAAATTTTTACACGTAGTTTGTTTTATTATCTGTTCAGTTACTTGCCAGAGGAGATGAGGAATCCTACCACTTTTAAATGTAAGTTTGTTACTCCATTCTCTCTCTCTCTCTCTCTCTCACACACACACACACAGAGAAGAAAAAAAAAAAAAAAAGCCTTTTGAGGATGTGCATATACTCTTGTTTTCAGTATGATTTGAATTCTAGTCCTAAATTCAATTAGAGGAATTTTTTGTGGCCTTTGCATATTATGTTATAGGGATGCTACAAAATCCACAGTACCGTCAACAACTTCAAGACATGCTGTAAGTATTCCATGGCAATGCAACATATTTGATACTTTTCAACAGTAAAGAACATTATGTTGTAGTAATTATTAACTTATTTTTCTGCTTTAAATTCCCAGAAATAACATGGGAGGAAGTCCTGAATGGGACAATCGTATGATGGACTCGTTGAAAAACTTCGACCTTAGCAGTCCCGAAATCAAGCAGCAGTTTGGTGGGTTTTAAGTCATAATTTTATTTCTTTATCTACCATAAACTTCAGTTCTGTGCATAATTAAATCAATATTTAGTACTTTCACCCTCTTATTTCTTTTTGCGTTTTGTTTCTTACAGATCAGATAGGTCTTACACCCGAGGAAGTCATTTCTAAAATCATGGCCAATCCCGATGTTGCCATGGCATTTCAAAATCCAAGAGTTCAAGCAGCCATCATGGACGTAAGCATCTTCTTTTGCTTCTTTCATTGTTTTTCTCCAATAATTTTCTTACATCATTGTTTGGTTATTTTTCAGTGTTCTCAGAATCCTATGAGTATTGCAAAGTACCAAAACGACAAAGAGGTAAAAGATAAAACATAGCCCCATTCCTTTTGCAAATTTCTGTACTTAGATTTTGAACAACGGACGAATTTATGGACTTCTTTTCTTTTTAACCTCAGGTTATGGATGTGTTTAACAAAATATCAGAACTATTCCCAGGAGCAGCTGGTCCTAGGTAATCTTGGAGGCAACTTTAAGTATGTTCTGCTTTCTCCACAATATCTGCAAATTTCTGCTCCTTAATGATCAAATTATCAAGACGAGCTGGCATCGATGTCTTTATTTAACAATGCAATCAAGAAATTTTGTACATCTTCCAGCAGTGGTTCTTGCTCGCTTTTGTCTGCTGCAAATTTTGTCAGTTGGTTAAGGACGACTTCTGTTTTGTCTTAGATGTAGGCTGTGAATTCTGGGATTGAGCCTAGTGTTTTTGTTTTTATTTTTTTGGTTATTGGAGGATTTCTGATGTATTCTATGGAGATGAACGACATTTAAATCTTTCTGAGCTATATAGTCTGATTACTTAATAAGAGAAGCTTAAGGCCAGAAATTGAAAATGTCAATTCAACAAAGTGGAAAAAAGAAAAACAGTACAAAGATCTAATCTCTACACGAGGACAATCATCTAATCTTTGAATAACGACAATGGCAAATTCATTTTGCCTCCACTGGATCAGAAAATTTCGTTTTCATTCTTCAGAAAGCATAAATTTTTACACTATACCAGAAGCATCAAAATATTACACGAAAGAAAGAAATGGAAATAATAACTGAATCTTCTACACATAACGAAATCACGATCACCTCCAACAATACACTTACAGGTTCTAATCGCCAACAAATCTCAGCGTCTTCATGAATGTGCTCATCATTACTTCTTTTCATTATCGTGATCGTGATCGCAGTCGTCCTCAGGATCAGAATCATCCTCGTCGAAAGGCTTCTCCTTGTGAAAAATGCAGCATTTTTTGGAGCTCTTTTTGTTCATAAACTCGTTATCGACGGTGCCTTCCTTCCACGACACCTTCTTCTTGGGACGCTTCAATTGCAATACTAACGAATCCGTAACAGGTGGGTGCTGTTGGCTGGAGGACGACGGCGTTTCTACAATCACTGTGGTGGCGGCGGCTGTGGAGGTGGAAGGGGGGAGAATTAATTGTTGTGCTGTGGACGATCTCGACATTATTGTGCTTAGATTTAGGTATAGATCAGAGAATTTGGGGGAAATTTCTGAAGCTTATAGGCTTTGTGTTCGTTCGTTTTAATGGAGTTATGGTGGAGGATTTGTTTGTTGGCTATGCCATTTTTTTTTAGTTAGATCTTTTATAGTTCCTCTCCTTATTTTCTTGATATATAACTTTTTTAGTTCAAAATCAATTTTATTTTATTAAAATAATTATAAAACACATACAAATAAATTATCTTTGTAAATGACAATTTACATTATACTAGCTTTTTATCCTTGCAACCGGAGAAATTTATTTACAAAATCTATATTATTAAATAAATTAAATAATATTTTTTATGTAATTATTAATAATACATCAAAAATTATGAATTTAGAATTTGGAACATACACACAAATGTAATTCATTTTATAAAATAATAAGAAATTATGTATATAAAAAAACTCATTTTAAATGTATAAAAATAGTAATATGATATTTTTGTAATAAAATACTAATTTTATATTTGTAATAGAGAGAATATATATTTATACATATATATAAATAGAAAGAATACCATGATTCTTACAGAAATATTAAAATGATAATTAAAATATAAAAAAATATTTAATAATAGACCATATAAATAATGATTGAAATCTCTTTATCTTTTTGGCCCAAAAAAGAGCTATTTATTATACTTGGTATTTTTTTATTAAATAATTTGTTATTGTTTCGTTATTAATTAATAATAATATTAATTTCATTATTGAAATTTTCTTTATATTTTAAAAATATTAATATTCAAATATAATAATTTAATAAATTTATTTACATTGAAATGAAATATAAATTTTCTACTGCAAAATGAACATGAGACATGTGTATTTGAAAAAGTTTTTTTTTCCAAAAAAAACTAATTGTTTATTTATTTTATATTATTAAAATAATAATAAAATTTAACTAAACTTATAGGTTAAATTTCTCTTCCTTACTTTAGTTAGATAAATTTTCATTTGAATCAATTGAGTTAAATATATCTGATAGGAATTAAAATATTAAATATAATATTTTTAATAGATTTATTGAATACATTATTTTATCTTTATTTAATTAACGAACATTCAATGCAATATGATATATAACTCTAAAGCTTATTAAAATTTAGTTAAATTTTTTTTGTTTTAAATTAATTTCAATATTATATAAAGTAGTTATATAGTTCAATAATTATATAAGTAGGAGTTATAAATTTTTTAATATACACAAAAGTATGGAATGTCAATAAATACATATGTAAGTTACAAAATAATAATTAACAAAATTAATTATGAAAATGGATCAATTCTAACTAATCCACTTTATTGTCACATAAACATCTTTCCTAAACACTCCACTAATTCATTTTCATATATATATATATATATGATTACCTCAATTATTGAGGAGTACTATTTAGCTTTTCATCTCTTTGGAACTTTTGGCACTACTTTGAAGCTCAAGATGAAAATGAGGGACTAAAATGAAATTACCAGCAAAATAGCTACTATTGTTAAAACCCCTGGCAAATTTGACGGTGATCATTGCGAGAGTGCATCATCCTTCTCCTCCGCTCTCATGTACCGTAGCATCGTCTCCTCATCATTTGTAAAGCTCCTCAAAGCTTGGGTGGGTGAGAACGGAGCCACCTCTGTTATAAGGAACAAATCGGCGTCGTGTGGAATTCTTGTTCCTCCCTGTGAGAAGACTGCTCAGCAGCTCCAGCGCCACTTTTCATCTTCACCGGGTAAAACCCATTTCCAAACAATCTTCTATTTCCAATTATTTTGGGTTATGTACTTATGTTTGAATAATGCAAGAATTTTTTGTGTCTGTGTGTTCTTTTTAGGCATTTTGTCATTTGAATGTTTATAGATCTAGTTATAGATCAGCTAAGCTTTAGCTGCTGTGTGGATAATCACATTGTAATTTAGATTTGGGGGACGACTATCCTTGCTTTTTGCTCGTTGAAAATAAAAATAAAATCTTTTTAGCATGGATGCTATGCACTGAATCAGTTTCTCTAGAGAAATGGTTTTGATGATTGAGAATTAATGTGACCAGCTGGTTGTATAATCACACACACACACACATATTTGTATTTGTGTAAGTTTGCATTTTTAATTTAAACTGCAATATAATTTCCAGCTTGCTTCATATCATTTCAGGTTTATTGAGAAAATTCAAAGAAATGAGTGATGACAGTGGCAAGCTCATTACTCGTGTTCTTTTTTGTGGGCCAAATTTTCGAGCTTCTCATGATTATACAATAGAATATTTGCAAAGCCACCCATTCATAAAGGTGCTTCATATTTGTCTCTATATCTATTTAATAGTTTTGTAAGAATAAATTCACTTCTTCTGTGCATTTTCTGGATCTTCTTATCTTTTTCTTGGTTCCTTCATCTGTTAGGTTGATGTTGTCCCGTTAGATGACATCCCGGAAGTTATTGGAAACTATCACCTTTGTGTTGTGAAAAATATGAAGTTAAATTCAGATGTTATCGCCAGAGCAAACAAAATGAAGCTTATTATGCAATTTGGAGTTGGGCTAGAAGGTGTGGTTTCTTCTTTTGCACTATATCATGCAATTAACATATTTTAGTTATTAATATTACTGATTTTTGAAGGTGTTGACATAAATGCTGCTACAAAACATGGAATTAAGGTTGCCAAGATACCAAGTGATGACACTGGAAATGCAACTTCATGTGCTGAAATGGCCATTTATCTTATGTTAGGTCTCCTTCGTAAGCAAGTTAGTCTTATTCCAATCGCGAAATTCTCGAATTCGTTTGAACCTTAAGTTGGTTGTATGTAGAACTTTACCTTTAAAAAAAAAAATTGCCGTTGCTGCAGCATGAAATGCAAGTTGCTATTAGACAGAAAATACTTGGAGATCCAATTGGTGACACATTGCTAGGAAAAACGGTGAACTGTTTCTTTCATGGTTTCCATTTCGAATTTATTATACACAAAAAATAATTATAATTCATTTAATGCTTAATTCTGCCATCTTGTTTCTGTAGATATTCATTTTGGGATTTGGAAACATAGGGATCCACTTAGCAAAGCGTTTGCGCCCCTTTGGTGTGAAAATAATTGCTACTAAAAGAAGTTGGCCATCACCTTTACAAAGTTCTGATGGTATGAAGGTTTACTATGATAACGAATAAACTATGGAAGAAATATGAAGTAAAATTATTAATTTATCACGTAATTATATGCCTACAGTATCATACAATGGAAATGGTACCAATATCGATCTTGTTGACGAGAAGGGCAATCATCAAGATATTCTAAAGTTTGCAAGCCGTGCTGACATAGTTGTTTGTTGTTTGTCAATGAACAAAGAAACGGTAAACAATTTCCCATTTTGAATATTTGATGTACTTTTAACTTTTAAATGCTTGTACTTATTTTGAGTGTGTGTTTGCTCTCAGGCTGGCATTGTAGACAAGCCTTTCGTATCTTCCATGAGAAAGGTTTGCTGAACTCCTCCCCTGTAATTATGTACAATTTTATAAGTATCCCCTCTGGGATTCAAAATTACACATATCTCCTTGTACTTATTTCCACCTTACATTTACCTTACATAGTAAAAAGTGATATTACAAGTCAAAATTTAATTACCTTTTCAAAATTTGTCTCATATAAAGATGATGGCATCCGAACTTTTTATTTTTTTTCAATTTTGATTCAATGATCATAAGGGGGTATTTTGTAGCTAAGAGGGGAGGTTTGTGTAATATACATAGTTACAGGCGAGGTCAGTGTAATTGCTGTATTGACACCTCTCTCTCTTATGTTTTAGGGTGCTCTCCTCATAAATATAGCCCGAGGGGGTCTATTGGATTATGAAGCTGTATTTCACAATCTGAAATCAGGTCACTTGGGAGGCCTAGGCATTGACGTTGCGTGGACTGAACCATTCAATCCTGATGATCCCATTTTAAAGTTCCCAAATGTGATCATCACGCCTCACGTTGCTGGAGTTACTGAACATTCTTACAGACTCATGGCCAAGGTATATATTTTCTTACAAACCTAACCGTACCGTAATTTCACAACACTCACGACTTGTACATAATTTTACGACATCGATCCTAGGTTGTTGGAGACGTTGCCCTGCAACTCCATGCGGGAAAATCTTTGACTGGCATAGAAATTGTCAACTGATTAACAAGATACAGAAGCCTCGTTACCGGAGAGTTTCAACAGAAGCTACATTCAGAAATATTTCTCTCGTTTTACTGATAATGTTTCGGAATCGATTCTTTATGTCTGAAGAATTTGATTTACATTACGCATTTTCCAGCTTCAAGAATTCTGAAGGACAACTGGACAACCAATATGCGAATGGTATATTGATTCTTGAATATTGTGATCTGTAAATGATAAGATTTCCCCTATATAAAATGATACAACCATAAATGGCAAATAAACCAAAGAAACAATTTTTTATATTTTGGTATTGCTAAAAATGATTTGATACAACTAAAACATAGTTTAATATTATCAAAAGTCAAAACTAAGTAAAAAGTAATATAAGTCATGCTTGATTCTACTTATTTCACATTTAATTTAATTATAATTAATGCTTACAAAAGTATTTCTAGATAAATGTTTTAAACTATATCTTTTCATATATTTAGTTAATATTTCATCATTTGAGATTGAGAAATATGCATGTTGATTTGTTCTTACTTAGGTATCCATCTTTCTTTATTCTTGCGTTTTTTGTACAATTCAAAAGTAACAAAAATTAAAATATTTATACTATGTATGTGAAATCCCATATTTTTTGTAATCTTAAACTATCAAAAAGAACCCTTTAACTTGACAAATTTTATACACACAGATTTATATTGTATTATAAGAAGCAAAATCTTAAAAAAAGAAAAACCTTAAAAAAAAAAAGAAAGAAAAAACTGAAGGAAGAATAAATATCAATTAATTAAAAGAAGATCTCAAATGAACCAAGTCACAAACTAGAATAAGAAAATAGAAGAAAAATCTTACTAGCAATACAATTTCCCGATAGACTTCGAGTTTTAAACATCTTTTCGATCTCATCTCTTTGAATTGAAGTCTTCCCAGTACAATTTCTCTGGCCAAATTCATTGAAGAGGAAACGGGGCGAGAATCCGAAGTTGAATCCTATTTGAAGTAAGTGTCTTGTTATTTCTTAAATAAAACTTTGTTCTTTGTTGAATTCGATTGGGTTTAAGTTATTTGCCTGAACTGAGATATAAATCTTCTCTTTCTTTTTTTATCAATACAACCCACTATTCGATTCCGACGATGTTTTCTTAGATTTGCCTGCTTTATCAGAAATCTAGGTTTGGAAATTTTTGTTGTAAAAGAATTGTGCGATTTACTGTAAATATGTAAGAAGGGTTGAACTATTTGAGAATTTTCTTTTGAGGATTCAGTTATATTGTCGTTTTGCTGATTTTGCAGCTGAGTTTAGATCGGAGGAGCTACAATGGGGGTTGTAAGCAAGTTCTTTGTTGCATCAATGCTTATGTGGACAGCTCCTATTGCAATTCTATATGGATTTAACCATAAATTATTACCTGGTAATCTTTCCATTCTCAGCGTAAATGCATCTTAATCACATTGTCGAAATTGTAGCTTTTGGTGATTTCTGCATCTAATTTGTGTGTATGTGTGTTCTAATTTTCATTTTTTCCCAAGTTAATAAGTTTAGCTGCATAAAACCTGCATCTAATATTTGTCTTTGGATTAAGTAAAATAGTTGTTTCTTGGAAAATATTTTTATTTATTTATTTGAGATTCTAAAACTATTGCGATGTTATGTGCACTTGCTGAAGAAAGCTGGAACCGGAGAGAGTATAATCTTTCTTTAGAACCAGTATAGACATGGCTTTCATAATTGAGAATGGTGGAAAAACACTTCACATTAAAGATTTAAACTTTTAGTACATCTCAGTTGTGCAGTTAGAAATTGGCTTAGATATGAGGCTGTCTTTCATTATTAATTTTTGTGGGGTGATTTACATATACTTTCCCTGAGGTTTGATTTAATTACAATTTGGTCCCTCTATTATAGAAACTCCGTGAAATAGGCTGATTATTTGCATGTTTTTGCTTCATGTTGTATAGTTTCTGTGAGTTTTTTTTGCATCAGAATGAAATGCCAGGGAGTTTTTGTAATTTATGAAATCCGAGGGGAACTAAATTGTAATTACAGCAAACATCAGGGGTATTAGATGCAATTCGCCCATTGTTTGTGACATCCATTTTAATCATCTAACAGGTTCAACTGAGTTATCTTCTGAGTCCTTGACACTATGGAGTGGTTTATTAGCAGTCATCTCTGTGAACGTGGTAATAGCTTTGTACATTTTAGCAGCCATGAAAGAGCCTTCAGACAAACACGAACCAGATCCTAGGTTTGTAGCAGATGCTAAGGCTAGCATTAATCAATCTGGACCACAAACTCAACCCGACTCATCATCAGACCGTGCAAAACAAGAATAGCTGATGTTTAATGAACTTTTCTTGATTATCATTTGGATGTTGCAGTCTATTCTAATCTACTTATTTGTACCAAAAATTAGTTATTCTTTAATAGACTCTCATATTCAAACAAGACGGATAAACATATGGGATTTTTTATTTCCTTTGCAAGTGTACCTTGCATTAGGGTATGTTTGCTAACTCTACTGCTTTTGAAGAAGTTAGAGTAGAAGCTAAAGGTGAAAAAAAATGTAGTTGTAAAAGCCTAGAGTGTTTGGAAAAAAAGTGAAAAGCAAAATAGGTAGTTGAGTGTTTGAAAAAAGCTGAAGCTAGAAGCATGTCCTTGGACCTTGGATGCTTCAAACTTCTAGTTTTTCTCTACTTAAATTAGCATAAATTGGGAGTGGTCAGAAATCTAAAGTGATGGAAATTTGATTACATTTTTATCAAACTATGAACATGTTATTTCCAAGAACAATGCTCTAACAGAAAACCCAATTTGACTTCAGTTATTTCCTAAGAACAATAGCTAAATGACCCGAGTACCTGACATTAGAGCATCATTTTTTTATATTGAAAACAATTTAATACACTCAGTCAATCATATTAGAACTTTTCAAATCAAGAACAAATTATTACACCAATAGTCATCAATTATCAAAAAATAAAAATGAAATTACTGTATGGTATAATTTAAACAATATTTATGCAGCATTGATTTGAAAAAGTTTCCTTGATAATTGATATAATTTCCTCTAATTATCATTGATCAAACTATCAAATCGAAATCTTTAACAAAGATAAAATAAGTAGGCCTATTAAAGGGAAAAGCCCAAACATGTTGGCCCATGTTGCTGCAAAGTCCAATAAGTTATAGAGAAATACTTTCTCGCGTACAACTGAGCATCGCCGCCGATTACAGATTGACTAGACATCGCCGCCGCAAATCACCATGCCTACCGTCAGCGTCGGACGCGATCGCCTCTTCCAAGCCTTAGGACGCACCTACAGTAAGAAGCTATACCGTATCCGGAAAGTTCGTATATCAAATGTTTATACTTGTATATTTGATTTTTTGTCTTTTTTTGGAATGAAGCTCAGGAAGAGTTCGAAGATTTGTGCTTCAAATTCGGCATTGAGCTCGACGATGTGGTATGTGTAAACTTATATTAAGATGTACTAATTTCGGGAAGTCTTGAAGATTGAGTTTTGAGTCTATATTTGAAAAATTCCCAAGAATGTACACTTTTCAGAGATGACGTCGAATTCTGAATTTTGGTGTGGATTAATGTTTAACAGACGACAGAAAAGGCGATAATTCGAAAAGAGAAGCATTTGGATGATGAAGAACCAGCTGAAGACGAGGAAGTAATTTACAAAATTGAAGTTCCAGCAAACAGGTAATTTTGTAATATTAATTACTTCAACTTAATTTACAGAGGTGCTGCGTGCTAATTTGGATTTATGAAGCTTTATTGTTTTTTCTCCCTTTCCCTGTTTTCTTTGATTAGGTAACTGGGTTTTGTTTCTTGAACATAATTTTATTGCAGATATGATTTGCTTTGTCTTGAGGGGTTGGCACAAGCCCTACGCATATTTGATGGGCTCGATCCAATTCCTACATATAAGGTGGCAAATATCAGTGAGGAATCTATGCTCAAAATGCACGTCAAGCAAGAGGTTTGCATTGCAGAAACCAAGTTTGTATCGTCAAATTGAATGCTTTATGTTTCGGCATTGCTTATAGAGATGTTATCTCACCTGCAGACATCAAAGATTCGTCCTTTTGTTGTGTGTGCTGTTTTAAGAGGTGTAACATTTGATGAAACCCGATATAATAGCTTTATTGATCTGCAAGATAGGCTCCATCAGAATATCTGCCGGTAATGCTGTCATATCTCTGATTTAATTAAATACGTCATCTTATCTCATATATGTCTTTGGAAAATGATTCCTAGTCATGTAGTCTCCTTGATTTGGAACCACTTATTCATTGACATTTAGTTTATTTCTTTATACTTGCATCAATGTAGGCGAAGAACCCTTGTTGCTATTGGCACACATGATTTGGATACAATAGAAGGGCCTTTCACATACGAGGTATAGATGTATGCTTGTTTATTTGTTCAATGTTTTTGTTTGTGTTATACTTCCAAATATGAGATGTACTTTACAGTTATCGTTCCCCATTACCTTAAAGTACCTTATAAATTTAATCAAACGTTGGTTGCAAACAGAGAAAGCTTTCCCTTTCATGTGATGTCATACTATTCAATCTGAACCCTTGAATTTATTATGATTTGGACATTATTATTGATACTAATCTGCATAAGTTTCAGGCATTATCACCTCCAGATATAAACTTTGTTCCCCTGAAACAGGTACTTGTTTCGTAATTATTGAGCTATTTCTGAATTTACCTTTCAAAATCTTTTTCCTCATATATTGTGCTGAACTTGCTGAATCTGCAAATTGCTCAGACAAAGAATTTCAGAGCTGATGAGCTAATGGAGTTTTACAAGGTAAGTATACATTTGGCTATTGTAAACTATAAATGTTGTACTGATGGTTTGTGATTTATAACTATACATTCTTTATACATCATTTTGCAGTCAGACTTGAAATTGAAGAAATTCTTGCATATAATTGAAAATTCACCAGTTTTCCCTGTCATATATGATAGTAAAAGGTAATAGCACTTTTCGTGGAATCTTAAGATGTTCTGCTTTTGAGCTTTACTTGATTAGAAATGTTGCTAGTTCTTAGCTTTATTTTCCTTCAATCTAATTAAAACTTATTCCTCTTTCTGCAGAACTGTTTTGTCACTGCCTCCAATTATTAATGGTGCACATTCTGCCATTAGTTTGAAGACAAAGAATGTTTTTATTGAGTGCACAGCCACTGATTTGACAAAAGCCAATATTGTCTTGAACACAATGGTAATTAGTGGAATATATCCATTAACTATGTTATTTCTCCTTCACATTGTTTTAACCACCAAATTATTTTGCAGGTAACCATGTTTTCAGTCTATTGTGAAAAGAAGTTTGAAGTTGAGCCAGTTGAAGTGATATACCCTAATGGAAAATCATATATTTGCCCTGATCTATCTCTTTACCAAATGATGGTGCCTTTGCCTTACATCACCAGTGCAATTGGAGTCTCCCTACCAGCTCATGAGGTATCGGTTTCTCTTGTCATTCTCTTAAAGGCACTTTTGTTGCAAACTCTGGGAAAAAAGCAGTATTGTGCTTTCTGCTTTTTTCCAGCATTTTGGGAGTGTTTGAAAACCAATTTCTTCTTATTTTAAGCAGAAATAAGCTAGAAGCTGGAAGCACTCAAGGATTAACTTTTAGCTTCAGCTTCTAGCTTCTAGTTTTTTTTTCCGTAAATAAGTGGAAGTTTATTTAGAGTTACAAAGTGCTTCTCAACTTTTTTTCCAAACTTTCCTAACTTTTACTTCTACAATTTTTTACAACTTAAGCTTCTTCGAAAGCAAAAGCTCTTGCAAACACCCACTCAAGCTCTATTGGATATTATAATCACTATACCAAAAAAACTCTGTAATATAGCATTATGAGTTGAGTTTCAGGTTGCTCGTTTGTTGAATAAAATGCAACTACATGCAAAGAACTCTGTATCAGAAAACAACGAAACGAGCTTCACTATATCTGTTCCTCCCACAAGAAGTGACATTCTTCATCCTTGTGATGTTGCTGAGGTATTTATTGCCTTTGATAGCTTTTATCTCACAGAAGATCATCTTGTTTTCCTCTTTTTCTTTAACTAATATTCTCTTTTTGACCTTTGAAGGATGTTGCAATTGCTTATGGCTACAATTCAATTGCAAAGATAAAACTTCCTTCCCTAATGCCACAGTCATTGAATCAGTTCAGTGATCTTATTCGAGCAGAGGTAAGTATTTTCTATTGTATATAAAGCAATATTAGGAGTGTTTGGAAAACCAATTACTTTTTATTTTAAGCAGAAATAAGCTAGAAACTGGAAGCGCCCAAGGACCAACTTTTAGCTTCTAGGCTATTTTTGTAAATAAGTGGAAGTTTGTTTAGAGTAACAAAAATGCTTCTCAACTTTTTCTTACAAACACTCAACTTAACTATCTTGACTGTTGCATTTGCATTTTTCTTGCTTAGATTGCCACGGTTGGTTATATAGAGGTATTAACATGGATATTATGCTCATACAAAGAGAATTTCACCATGCTTAACCGAAAAGATGACAAGTCAACAGCAGCAATTAATGGAAATCCTCGAACTGCTGATTTTGAGGTTTGTTTAATCTTTTTCCATTCTTGAAAGAACAATTAAATTCACATTGCAATATTCATTTTTCATTTTCTCTCTAATTTTGCAGGTTGTCCGCACCAGTCTTATGCCTGGCATATTGAAAACAGTTGGGCACAATAAAGACCATCCGAAGCCAATTAGGGTAATAAGGACATTTAACATGCTTTTTTCTCTTTTATCTTCCTTTGTTTTGGAATTTCTCAAATTGCTGAATAATTATTCAACATCTTTTTATTCAGATATTTGAAGTGGGTGATGTGGTGCTGTTAGATGAAGAAAAAGATGTTGGTGCATCTAATCGTCGCCATCTGGCAGCTCTATATTGTGGAGCTACATCTGGATTTGAGGTAACTAACTCTTGATAATCATTTATAAATTTGTTTATTCCACTTTATTTGAAATTTTTTATGTAGATGACTCATAATTTTGTTATTTTCAGCTGATTCATGGGCTTGTGGACAGAATCATGGAAGTGACAGGAACTCCATTTGTATCACCTGGGGATAAAACAGGCTACTATATTCAAAGTTCAGATGTATGTCTTATTTTAGCTGTTGAACGTTATATCCATCTTCATTTAGTGTTTCCAAAAACTTGTATTTTTAGAGAAGTTAAAGTAGAAGCAGAAGTTGTAAAAGGGGAGCGCTTTTACCTTATTTCTGCTTATATTTAAGCAGAAGCAGATTTTCTAATTAGACTCCCAAAGTGCTAAAAATAAGTGTTTTTTTCAGAGTTTGCGAACACTACCTTAAATTATATGCTCATGTGTTTTGTGTCCTGATTGCAGGAGCCCGAGTTCCTTCCAGGTAGACAAGCAAGCATCATTTACAAAGGAAAGCAAATTGGCACTTTTGGAATTGTGCACCCACAGGTATATCGATTAGACGATTACTTTTATTTTGTGATTTTGATTTTGAGTTTATGCATTCAAAGATGTTTTCATGTGTTGGATTCCTCAGGTGTTGGATAACTTTGACATTCCAGATCCGTGTTCCTTTGTGGAAATCAACATTGAGAGCTTCCTATAAGCATCAGAAATCGTATTATTTGATGTTGAAAAAGTACCATTGATTTTTGTTTTCCTTCTGTTGCATGTTGATGTTTCATAATTACTACCAGCCCCAAAGGCAATATACTTGAGCAAAAAATTGATAGGGAAGGGATTAAAATTGTATGTTCCTTATATTTGTAGGACAAGAAATTTGGATTGATTCGATTGAATTATGATGCAAATATATTTCAGAAAAATCTAAAGAATTACGATAAAAAGAAGAAAATAATTAATCTTTACTAAATAAGATATATACTCACCAAAACCGACCGTAAAAAGAAACAAAGTTACAAATAGTCAGAATCTAATACATCATGAAACAAAAAAAAATCCATTATCAGTATGAAATCATAGACTTCTTATATTGAATAAAAACTCTCACAAATTCAAAATTAACCTACAATGTACAAATTCAGAGTTGCAGTCAAACCATTCACTAACATTCCGGAAGAGACTGAGCTGAAGCAAACGGCGAGAAACTCGCAGCCGACTCACTATAATGCAAATGATTATTAGCCTGTCGAGCCGAAGACCCATTTCCTGGAGTAGGAATATAAGGAGAAATATATCTAGAATTGAGAGGCGACAAAGAAGGGTAACCAAAAGAGTGAGGCGAAACTAAATAACCACCATTAGATCTTTGCGACGACATATTTCTCAGATCGAGAGAGCTTCTGCTTGCGCTTAAGTGAAGAGATGAATCTTGATGGGACCTAAGAGAATCCCGGTTATTATAAGATGATGGGGCGATTTGTAAAGCTGATGAAGATCTAAAGGATGATCTGAAAGATGATAGCGCTGAAGCTGAAGAAGCGGAAGATAGTAACGGTGTTGATTCTGTTGAGGGCGGTTCACCATTGCTTGTTCTTGCATCTCGCTTGCAAACGGGACAGAATGTTCTCCATGATGTCAGCCATGCGTCGACGCAAATAGCATGAAATTCTGTGGCAATATCATGTAGAATTACTGAATAATGTGATGTAAGAATGATACGATAAGTATTTTTTCCGTGTGTGTGTGTGAGAGAGAGAGAGAGAGGGATGACTCGATGGCTTACTGGAAACATATTCAAAAAATAAGGAGATATTTATATTACATCTATTCCAACTCCCCCACCCCCCCCCTCCCTCCCTCCCTCCCTCCCTCCCTCTCCTCCTCCTCTCAAAGACTACAATATCACAGTTGGGACCCACAAGTTTGAAAAAATTACAAACAGCTCCCTAACTTTATTTTAAATTACACAAAACACCCATGGGAGTTCGGAAAAATTACACGGACCACTCCCTATTATTGATCATGTTTGTAATTTGGAACATTTTTAGGGTATGGTAAGTAGTTTTTCCAAACTTGCAGGTAACAACTGTTATATGGCAATCTTTGAAGAACTGTATGCATAGTCAAAACTTCATATTTTCTCTAACTAAGAGGGTGATAGGCTAAGCTTATTTTGAAAAACTTGTAGGCTATCACATATAAGGTGTTTTAGGAGCTTCCAACGCAGTAGATCTTATTTTAAAAATAAGATCTCAATGTGTGAATAAAGTAAGACCAAAGTGTCTGAAGTACCACCCCTGCTTATAGCTCATAACATCTTATAAGCACTTTTAATACTAAATTTGCACACTTTTTGGGTGCTTATAAGCTCCTAAACAGCTTATAGGCTCAGCCAAACACCCTCTAAGTAGTTACAGATTTCCAAAACAAGGCAGCAGCAAAAGGAACATTTTCCCCTTTTCTTTATTACTGAAGGAATAATTATTCATTATAAAATCCGACTTACTATGGCTGCATGGCAGAATTCTGAGCTTATCTCCAACATTATAGTCTTCAAGACAAATAGCACAAGTTCCTGCAGTCGTATTTTCCTCCAAAACAGCAGTGAAATTTAAAGTCGGCATAGCTTTCACCAAACGACTGCTCATGCCATGAAATTCCCTCACACGTGCATCTCTAGGCCTTTCTCTTCTAATCCTATGCCTTCTCACAAAGAAACACGTAGCTAAAACAGCAGACATTGCAAGCAAAGAAATGAAAGAAATAGCCATTATCGACCATGCAGAGTTCTCAAAGCTTGGAACTATCCAAAGATCTGTATCAGCTCGACCAGCATAGCTTGCTAAAGTTTCACCATCAGCTTTTGAAACAAATACCGCATTTATCTTTATACCAGCAGAATTACCAGCCACTGCAAAAAAATAAAAAAAACAAATTGATTAATAAAAGCAAAAGAAATAAATTAAGGGTCAATTACATCTATACCCCTTCTGAGATTGCTATATTACAGTTGGTACCCACCAGTTAGAAAAAACTACATCTAACAGTTTTTAAATTAAACAAAACACCTGTAAGAGTTGCCCTTACCTAATATATGGTGGTTTATGTAACTTTAAACATTTTTAGGGAGTGTCTTCTAGTTTTTCCATACTTATGGGTACCATCTGTAATATGACTATCTCCGAAGGGGTGTAGATGTAATTAAGTCCAAATTACTAGATAACATAGAAGATTTCTTGAGAATCTAGGTTATGCGGATAAATCCATTTCTATCTAATTTGATCTAACTTCTTGTAACATCTATAATTGGGAATTTGAGCAAGTTCAGGTTGAAATATAAGACATTACTTGCAACTAAGTCACCGGTTTCATTGTCATAGACAATGACTGCTTTAAATCCTGCAGTTTGTGCTCTTCTAACTTTATCATCAAAGCTACATCCTCCTCTGATCATCAACACAAAGGGATACCTCGTATCATTCACATTGTAAACTATCTTATTTGTCAAATTTGAGCAAGCATTCAAAGGTTCGGCCACAGTTAACGTTCCACATTTGCCAGATCCTTTCACTGATGGTGCTGAAACAATAAAAGAACTTTATCAGTATGTATCACAAATACATGACATGTAATACTAGCAAAACAACAAATTCAGATATTTCTGACTTAAACATATTCCTTGACATTAAATTGATCTGTTTGAATCAATCAACATTAATTACAAATTCACTTTCCCAGACAAGTTTGAACACTAGACAATCAAAAAATAGGCAAACAAATAAACCAGTTTTGAACAATATATTTAGAAAATAGATATTGGATCACTTGGGCTTGTGCCGGCAATTCAGAAAACTAAACTTCAAATCTTATCCTGGAATATCTATATCCCTCGATAAAAATAAAAAAAAAAATAAAAAAAAAGAACAAAAAAACGTACGATTTAGCAACTACACACAAACAACCAATCAAAGATACAATCAAATAATAAAAAGAAAAAATCGAGCTCACCAAAATTAGCTTCGATGGCATCAAAAGATCTAGTTAAGTTGTTGTTTGTCAAAACGACGTTGCCAGAAGCTGTGAAAGCACCCATTAACGAAAAAAGGCAGCAGAAAAATACCGAGATATTCGACATCTCTTTCAACCGTAAAGGTTCCAACTTTATCCCAATAACCCTCAACGAAACAACCTTAATTCTGGACCAAAACTTACAAGGGCTTCAACGAATGAAGGAACCAAAACATCCGCTTCCATGCTGCAATATAATCATGTATTTCTTTTAGGGCTTTTGCTGTTTCACAGAAGAAATTCGTGTCTGGATCAGTTTTAATCGATGAGGAAGTCTTTTTAGAGAGAGAATTCTATAGCAATCAAATTTTTTAATTTGCTATTTATAGGAATTTTGTCCTTTTGTATTGCTACTGATAATCTTGCATGAATCTATATCTGTCCGAAAAGGTGAAATTTTTGAAATTTGCAATTAGACCCTCCAAGTATTTATAAATTATACTCAACTTGGATAACTATAATGACCCACAAAATTTAATATTTCATCTCGCTAATGAGCTTCGATATAACAAAAACAATTTGATAGTTGAAAAGCTTGAGATCATTTCTTAATTGTAAAATTTGTAAATAATATGTAAAATTACTCTAATAAAAAGAAACTATTTTAATTTAAAGAATTTGTCTTTTGGTGAAAATATCTCTTTACCAATAATGGTTGAAAATATCGTTAATTGTTTAGCCAAAAATTGTCGCTATACATAATACTATTCCCATATCTTGATAAATGAAGATTAACCTAGTTAGGTGGAACTATATGATCAATTAATAATTGCAATTATTTTATTGTTTATACTTTATAGTCAAGTAGTTACTCAAAGAGGGTCACATCACATGGCTAGTGACAAATACCATTAGCAGATTGTCTGCATTATGTGCTGGAAACAAATTGAAATGGGTCAACCCGGTAGGAATTTGGGCCTTGTGGACCCATGTGCTAGAAATTGTTCTTATCTTACTTTGTGTTTGTCAAATTAGGATTCTTTATGTAAAATTTATTCACAATTAAGATAATTTAAAGACATTGACACTAGCGGAAGCACCTCTTTGCCAAGATTTCACAAATTTGGTACAGTTTTATATGAACAATATTAAACATTAAGAATGTTTTTGTAATTTCTTAAACAAGGGCACTAATTTATAATTCCACCGAACTTCAGGGATAAATATAAATTGCCCAACATTTATTCATCCATATCTACAAAATGCCATAAAATTTGACGTTCACAGAGAGAGAGAGAGAGGGGGGGAAAATGTTGTCTTGCATCATCGTGTAGTATTCTGGTATTAAGGAACAAGCCAAAAATGTCTAAGTCAAGCCTCTAATATTACAACAAAATTAAACAGGGCCACTTGCCCTCTAATTTGCTCTCTGACTAGAAAGATCAACACCATCCGTAAGAGAAACAATTACGGCATTTCCACAAACCAAACGACAACAGCACATTTAGTAGTTCCTTAAACTCGTATAATAAGCATATTCCCCCTTGAACCGGATATCATGTTCATCATCATAAGTAAAGAAACCTGATCCCTGCAACTTTATAAGTAAACATATTTATAGCTAAATTACAAATCTAGTCCAAATCTGAGTTTTTACCTTCAAGTACGAACCCATAAGGGTTCCATAGCGAATAACTTGTCATTTCGTTTCTGAGCTGCTGCAGTTGCTGCTGCTCCCAAAGGAGGTGCATGCACAGTAATTGGCAAAAACCACTCACATTTATCCCTTCCTTCAATCAGAAGAGGATGATCATACCTGATATTTAAAGAAAAAGAGATGAACTTCAGAAAACCAAGAGTAATTGTCAACCATATTTAATAAATAAGGTAGTGATTGCTAACTCTAAAAATTAGCTTTTTTTCAGCACTGTGGGAGTGTTCGGAAAACCAGCTCCTGCTTATTTTGAGCAAAAATAAGCTAGAAGCACCTAAGGACCTGCTTTTGGCTTCAATTTCTAGCTTCTAGGTTATTTTTCGTAAATAAATGGAAGTTTCTTGAAAGTGGTAAAAGTGTTTCTCAACTTTTCACACTCACTACTTTGTTTGGTACTTTTATCACTTTTTTTGAACACTCCCCACTTTTACTACTTCAACCTTTTACAACTTTTGCTTCTACTTTAACTTCTAAAAAACAGAAGTTTAATCAAACACCCACTGAGTGACATAACCATGAGAATTATACCTTGTGCAGTCCACATTTTTGGGAGTTGTAAGAAACTCAAATCTAAGAGCCCATTGCACAGAAACATAACGAGTGGAAAAACTCATGGGCCCATCCATTGGAATGGAAAAGAGAAAGCTTGTTTGAACTAAATCTGCCACAATTTCTTGGTGATCGCTATGAATCTGACCAATAAAACATTGTTAAAAGATGAACACAAGATATATTATTGTTTCCAATTATTATAGTACCTTGGTAATAGTTGGAGAATGCCTTCGGGAAGGATGAACAAAATGTTTAGTTATACTTTCCTTCGCCTCCAAAGTTATTGAAAGCTAAACAGACCAAGAATACGGTCAAATTCAAAATTATAGGAAAATTAATTTATGCTAAATTATTCATGCACCAGTTACCTCGAGGCATCTCCTCGCCCCTTCATGAAAGAAAGTAAGGGTCCCACCTATCTATAAATAGAGAAAAAATGATTGGTAAATAAGGAAAGAAATGAAGACAAATTGAACTAAAGTTATCAGTTTTACCATATCACTGAAGTAGTAGGTTGAATCGGAGTTCTTGGGTGAAAATCTCAGAAGAACTTGATCATCCAGTCTTATATTGTATGACCTCCCTCTAACAACCCCTTCTGCTGCAGAAAATGTTGGCAAAAAATTAGTCTTGAAAAAATATAAAAGAATGTAAAACTGATATAGTGGGTGTTTGCAAATTCTACTGATCCTGGAGAAGGCGAGAAGCTAAAGTAGAAGTTAAAGTTGTGAAAAGATGGAGTAGTAAAGTGGGGAGTGTTTTGAAAATGAAGTGAAAAGTAAAAAAGGCCGTTGGTGTTTGGAAAAAAAAGCTGAGAAGCACTAGTACTACTCTCAAGAAACTTCCATTCATTTATGAAAATAACCTAGAACCTAGAAACTGAATCCAAAAGCCTGTCAGCCGGTGCTTCTAGCTTCTAGCTTATTTCTGCTTAAAGTAAGCAGAAGCTGGTTTTCCAAATACTCCCAAAAGTGCTGAAAAAAGCACTTAACACAAAGTGTTTATTACAAGAATGTAAAGAGCATAATTATTACATGGTCCAGATTCAGCTGATCCAGAGGCAGATGGTAATCTTGATTCGTCTTCTGTAGAAATGGATTTCAAATGTTTCGGTGTTTGACTTGGAGAATGTACTGCTGGAGACCCGTCTGCAGACAGTAAACAAAATTATTTTTAAAAAAAATTAAAAATTAAAAGCAAAATAAAAAATTAGTAAGTTTAGTTTACCATCATGTAAGACTTCAGCCACAGCTAGCCGAGGAAGAGCCATGTTTGAGGAAATGCTAGCTCGTCCTTCTATATTGAGAGAACCTTTAGTGGAAGATCTTGCTGCAAACGATAGCAAAGAATTTGAACGTCCAATGTTTCTACTTATATCTTCCTTCATATTGAAAGACGAAACAGATGAGATCTCGTCCCGTGAACTTTCATACCCTTCCTCAACTCCATCAAAATCCTCATTCACTTTAGCCTAGGAAAAAGAATTATCCAATCCAAACCACACAGCTTTATTGTCATGGTTAAACATTCCCGTTTTCAAGAATGAATAGGAGAGGAGATTAGAAAGGATTTCTTAAAGAATTAAAGAGGAAATTTTACCCACTCAGAATCAGCATCCATTTCTTTCCAGTAGACATCCAAGAAGGTGGTCGTCAGAGGAACAATTCCTGATAAAGTCATATTAGATGCACAGTAAATACCCATACAATTACTAAAGAAAAAAAAAAGAGTATAGTTTCACACACAAACATAAGATAACGTGACAGAAAACTTTTACCATCACTTCGACCTTCTTCACTGAGCAGGCCATCGTTTTTCTGAGAAACCCATATTTGTAATGGTGTTCGTGCTTCCTGAGGAGTTTGAAGATAATCAAAATTTGACACATAGTAGTGGATTGATAGATACTCATGGAATGCAGATAATGATCGAAACGAAGCCATAATTATCTAATTAACTGGAAACAAATGTTTGGAAACATTTACCAAAGATCAAAATTGTCTTATCCATCATGATAAAAACAAGAGAAGATAGAACTCCGTGGACTAAAGAACACTCATGATTACTAAGAGAGGGAGAGGGAGAGGGAGAGGGAGAGGGAGAGGGAGTGGGAGAGGGAGAGGGAGAGTACATAAATTAATGGAATTGCATGAGAAACAGCTGATGTTGTGGTTTCTAAAAAGCAAAGGACAGTGAAAACTAACCAGCTCAGAGAAACTTTGTATTGACTCTCCATGGGACTTTCCATTTTCCAGACTCATATATTCTCCAGACAATGTTGTTCTGATGTAGTACAGATAGCGAATGGTTGTGCCTCTGTAAGAAGGAGGTATAATGTCTGGTAAAAGGGTGCGCACCACATCTACAAATAAAAACAAAATTTTAAATTGACTGCAAATTTTATTACGTGAACGAAAAATGATTGATGGAACCATAAAATGTAGGATATCACTTCTCAAACCAAGACAATTGAATGGAATAACAGAATACTACCATATCTTGGATTGATCATAAGTTTAGCTACCAAAGGAAATTCTCGAAATAGATAAGTTAAAAAAAGTACAAAATTGAAGTAAATGATATTTTGTGAGGTGGAGCGTGAAGATTTCATTTAAAGAGAATTAAGTATATAAGTTATAAAAAAAATTAAGCAGACTTACAAGTTTTGGTGGCGCCACCAAGAAGTAATTGGTTTGAAACTATACTTGGAGTTGAGCAATCCATGAATACATATTCACCTACGGAGAAAGAGACAACAAAAAGGACTACTCTTAAAACAATCCATAAAATAAGCAATAAAAAACAGAGTTGTAAGCTTTAAACGAGTTCAAAATCCTTCTCTCTAATTTCATATACCGAAGATAACATCAATAGTATTTAATAAGATTGGTTGTAAGCCTACATATTTCAACTTCAAGAATCCATTTTCATGCGGCCAATGCAAATTGACTTCTTATTTACATACAAGCTTAACTTACTCTCCACAATCAAGAGCTCAAATAATTGTTTGGTTATAAATTTGTCAACATAATTCTTCAATTCAGCTCATAAAAATGTCATATTGCCCTCAACTCTATCCATCATTCCAAAACAGGAAAGCTCAGACAGAAACTGCACATATCTAACTTATGAAAATGGAAATAAAAATTACCTCGGCGCTGTCTAGAATCAGGACTAGGCTTTGGAGTAGTGAACCACTGGCTATCCAATTTCTCGATCCCTTTACACTCGAAGCTGAGCTTTTCGATTAGAAGCGAACAATGATTTGCAGGGTTTTTAATCTGAATAGTGATGGTGATCGGATCGCCCGGTCTGTAGACCTCTCTATCCGATTCCAATTTGAGATGCGGCAGATCAAGATTTGGTCGTCCTCCGGTAGCCGAGGCGGAGAGGGCGGGGCCGAGGCCAAAGAATGAGAATCTGCGAGAGGGTTTATTCTGTTGGTGCATTTTCGGGGGAAATTCTGCACTGTCAATGCATTGGGGATTGTTTGAGTTACAATTGCATGCGTGTCTGTGTCTGCGAATTACAGAGAGAAATGAAGGCAGAAAACTGAATTTATATTTTACAGGGGGTGGAGAAATAGAACGTGTAATACGAGGACGGACTGCTGAGATTTGGAAGTAAAATTATTTACTTATTATTTCCCTATTTGTTTTATTTTACTTCTGTTGGTCAAATAGTGGAAGCAAATTGAAAACTTAAAAATAAGACTAACTAGTGATGTATTTGATTATTGATAGACATCAAACCATTAAAATGGAACCATATCTTTAATACATTTTTGAATAAAGTGTTATAGAACTCGTTTACTAGGGTTTATTAAGACTTAATTAGTGGGCCCTCAGCTGTTTACATTTATCTGTTATCGATCTGCTTTAATCCGTCCGACCAAATAATCTTCCAAATATAGTGTTATAACCTTTTTTAGTTAATTACTTAATTGAGAATATTATATTTGTTATATGTAAAAAAAAAAAAAAGTGGTAGTTGGTTTAGGTTTCTTAGTTAGTTAGCTATAAATAGGGGCAGATGTGTAATTGTAATCATTGATTGAGATTATATGAGATTGTGTTAGGCTTTGGCCGGTTCTCTCTTCCCTGTTTTGTGGCATGAGCATCGGTAGTTATCTCTTCGGAACTGATTCTACTCCTCGGTTCCCAGGGTAATTGCTAATTCTTCTCCCAAATATTTTTGATCATTACAAGTGGTATTATTACATATGGGGTTTAGAGATAAATGTAAAAGTCATATACGTAATCTTATCAGCGATGGGCTTGGGTGACCATTCCATTGCAGGAGCTATTGGGCCTAAAAATGTTCTTAAATGTTGGACTTGGGTCATAGTAACTAGTGAGTTGAGCAGACCAACAAAATTGAAATTTCAAAGTTTGATGTTATATTCGTATAATTTTTTATTTTTATTTCAAAGATATTGAATTTTAATATTTATTAATATATATGTGTGTGAAGCGAAAGAGGACAATAGCGCACTGGCACTGCATAAGCATTAATTTATTGATTGCCTGAATTTGTGGCAGCAAAAACAATCTAATCTTCTCTCATTAAAATTAAAACGATATGAAATAAAACAGTGGATCTCATCTAGCAGGTAAGAATATGATTGTTAAATAAAATACAAAATAATAATTCAGATATTAAATATTATAATTATATATATATATATATATACATGTTTTTAATAATTGTATATATGTATAAATGGCAACTGTGCAGCTACATATAACCTACAGTTGCATTTCTGTCGGCAATGTTGTTTTAAAAGACAGGACCGATAAATAGTACACCACAATCACATCAATAATTGAAATGCAAAATATTAATATTAAGAGGTGAGAAAATTATTTAATTACCTATTATATTCAATTACCCTACCATATTATATATTTAATTATTTCTTAAGGTCTTGAAATTGAATTAATGTGGTCTTGGACAGGTTTTAATTAGAAAGTACCATTATTTTAATTTAAGTTACAAAATAATTATGTGTTTACTTTAATATCCTATTTGAGAGTCAACATGCCTATATATCTATCTTACACATATGCTCGACCAACAGAACATAATATGCATCAACTAGTCCGTAGTCTGTACTTATATATATACTGTTATTATTATTATTATCGCTGCAATTTGTGTCATTAACTTCCTAAATATATATCTTTTAGTTAGCTTAGCATTAATTTAGTATAATATTGAACTATTAACCTACAACATTGGATGAGTAATACATAATAAATATTTTCTATGGTTTGCGTTCTTTTGAAGGCTCAACTCTCAAGTGATCCAGAATTTGCTAAAATAAAAGCCTGTTATTCAGCTCTCAAAATTGCCCGCGACATCGGATGGAATAAGGTTATTATCGAAGACGATTGTAAGAACCTCATCGACAAGCTTCGTAAAAATGATCATGCATGATTTTTCTTATTTTGGTAATTTTATTGAGGATATTAGAGATGTTTTTAAGCTCTTTGAATGTGTTGAATTTGTTTTTGGCCGACGTGATGCTAATATTGTAACTTACACTCTTGCTAGAAATGTGACATCGGCAAGCGTTATATGTTTGGATATTATACCAAACTCTATTATTGTTGATCTTATATCTTCTCATTTATTTAATGAATGATCCCTTGCGGGGCTTTTCTTTCAAAAAAATAAAATTTTTTTCTTGTGGAAATTAAGTGAGACGAAACAAACACAACTTTAATTTGTGATAATTACATCCGTACAAACTTCATAAATATGTCTGAAAAAGTATTGTTTTCATTAGAAGTTTGGAACATTTTCCCCCAAATTAATACAAGGGGCAGTCCTAGCTAATTACATTACATTATTCAAAAGTTGGATTTATTTAAATCTTGAGTGGGCATGTTATTATTATTCATCATTTCGAAGCTTCTTTCGGCACTCAAGAAGAGCTAGCACACCCACTTACAACTTTCATTATCATTTCATTTTTTTTGCATGATACAACTTTCATAATTATTATACAAACCTAGCTAGAAGTCAAAAGCTAGAAGCAGCTCTAATTTGTAATTATTAGTTCTTCGATCGATTTAACTTTGACATTGACTAAATTAACCACAAACATTATAATGTAGACAGCTTTACCTATGTCCTAGCCCTGTTAATTACATTCAACTCATGTTCTATTAAATTTAGCAAGATCAGTTTTTTTATAAGAAATAAAAGAAAACAATTAAACTGAAACTTCGTATCTGTGCTCCAAACTCTCGATCTTGTACTTTACTGATCACATGGGTTTTTGTAAATTCTATTCGTACGATCGATACTTCCAAATTATAACATCACATGAGTTCCAGAAAGGACACTAACTTAAATTACCAGATTATTACATGTGGTCTGCAAATGCAAATAATAAGACATGTAGCAAAGCTAAACTTCCAGCATTATAAAAATAGATAAAAACAATTGTCCTTAGTTGTATCAAATCAAACATGTATTAATTTAGGGAGGATTACATCTACTGTCCCGAGATTTGTCTTAATTACAATTTAGTCCTTTTGATTTTCAGAAATTACAAAATACTCCCTGGCTTTTTTCTTTATTACAAATTAAAATTTCCTTACACTATACAACAAGAATCCAAAAGATGCAAATAATCAGCCTATTCAAGGAATTTTTTTGTAATAAAGTGAAATATCAGGGAGTTTGTTGTAATTTCTAAACATAGAGGGACTAAATTGTAATTAAAGAACTCTCAGGGATATATAGTAGAAGTAATTCTCCATTAATTTACTACAACATGACGACCTGCAGGGACAGCTCGGCTTGTCCACAACATTCAATGGACAACCTTCAACACTTGATCATTCAAGAAAATTAAAATACTATTTTTATGTAGCAAACATGAACATATGGCTAATACTGAAATTAATTATCTGGAATAATTAACGACGACGGAGAAGATAATTTGGGCTTGGTCTTGATGGTAGATAAACAATTGATTCAGAAACTGCACAAGTCTTCTTGCAGGAACTCACGTACATGTTTAAGAATCCAAATCTATCGCTTAAACTCCTCGTAACATTATTATTCTTGAAGCCATGATCATCATCATGATCATCCTTGGAACATTCAACTAATGCTGCAAAAAATGGATCCCTCTGAATTAATGATCGATGGATATTGCTAGTCATGTGGTGTGATAATTTCTTGGGAGAAATCTCTTCTTGATTGAGCAGTTTCTTGGTGGTGGTGGTGGTGGAGTTTCCAGCGGGCGGCAATGGGAGGAGGAGGTGGTGGCCGGAAGGTTGCTCCTCCTTGAACTTGGGGATTCCGGGGATTTGTTCCCAAGAAAATGGGATTCGACCCTTGAATTTGAGAGGAGTAGTGGTAATTTTAGGACTGTCGTATGGGGGGAAATTATCTTCATTTAAGTGGAAAACTGATGAAGGTGAATCGAAGGATGAACCCCAAGAGGTTGATCGGGAAGATGATGAAAACGATGGCGTGCGGCGGCTTGCCGGCCGGAAAATTGGTGTGGAGTAAAGGGTATGTTCGTCTTGGGTGTGGGCATTGGTGTATGGTGGAGATGGAGTAGGAGCCATTTTTTGCTTGAGGCGGTGAGAGTGGGTCTTTTAATTTGTGTTGTGTGACTTTAGCTTTGGGTGACATATATATATATATATATATATATATGTGCAAAAACTAAAATTCACTTTTTATTTAAAATATTTTCTTTTTGGAAAAAGTAGATGAAACTATTGTGAATGGGAGTGAAAGTGATACATATCTTTGTGAAAAGGAGTTAATTTTAAAGACAAATTGTGTGTTTTAGAAGATACAAAATTCTATGTTATAAAATATAATTTAAAGATATATCGATCGGGCTGAGGAGTTCTTGGCCGAACGGCAAGGAGGAGACCCCATTGGTCTTTGGTGGTAGTTTGGTGTATAGTTGTATAGTTTCTTGGCATGTATTTCTCCATATTTATTTAACATGCTTGTAATTGATTAAATTGTACATGAGTTTTATTAAATTGTAATATGATTGAATTATACACCTTTCAAAAAAATATATATCGATCGGGAATTAAAAGTGATGAATATAGTAGGATGTGATGTGGATGCATAGATGATTTGATTATTGAAATATAAGTTATTTATTGGAGAGAAGTGCTTATGTGTTATATATTATTTTAGGGTAGTTAGGGAACATTGCATGGACGTGAGGGGGAGTGGTACCATTACCATTACCAACCACTCGATTAATTAAGGATCAATTCCCATTTTATTAGGGTTAGGGGACTTGAAAAGTAGAATTGATTAGGATCATTAGTTACTAAATATTAAATCTTACTTACCTCTCAATTATTAAAATTTAAAGAAATCATGTATATATAAATTCGTTGTCGTCGAGCTGTGGGTCGCTACTTGACACTAATTTTCTTATAAATTATTTCATAAAGAAGTAAAAATGTTGTGTTTAATATTGGTACAATAACATATATATAGACTTCTTACGTACTCAACAAATAACTAGCTTTTAATCCCTTCGTTGCATCGGAAAATTAATTTATAATTATAAATTTAATATAATAATATTAATTATAGTTTATATATTAACAACTTGAATATATATCACAAATTTAACAGAGTTTTTTTTTATAAATTAATATATATATTCTCTATGTCGCACAGAAAAATCTATTTATAAAATGTATATTATTAAATAAATTGAATCATATTTTCTTATATAATTATTAACAATACATATAAATAATTAACTCATAATTTGAAATACACACCGAAATAATTCTTTTTATAAAATAATTATACTCTATATATATGAAAAAACTCATTTTAAATATATAAAAATAGTAATATGATATGATTTTGTATTTGTAATAGAGGGAATATATTTATATATATATATATATATATATATATATATATAGTTTTTTTAAATCACGCACACAATCAATATAAAAATATTGAAATAGTAATTAAAATATAGAAAATATTTCATAATAGACCATATAAATAATTATTGGAATCTCTTGCATACTTGGTATTATTTTTTTGTTGAATAATTTATTATTATTTCATTATTAATTAACAATAATATTCATTTCATTATTGAAATTTCCTTTATATTATGGCAATATTAATATTTATATGTAATAACTTAATAAATTTATTCCCATTGAAATTAAATATAATTTTTTCACCACAAAATGGAAATGAAACACGTGTATTTAGATATTTTTTCTAAAAAAACCAACAATTTATTTATTTTATAATATTAAGGTAATATTAAAATTTAATTAAACTTATATTCTAAAAAATATACGTAATTATGTGACCCCACAAATAATTAAAAGAAATTTTGAAAATACAATTACATGATAGATAAAAAGAATATAAAATAAAAAAATATTAATTATAGAACTAAATAATATTTTATCCAAATATTGTTAATATTTTGTGAATGGTAATTCTTCTATACTATGCTTTCATGTACAAATTGAATATTATATCTAAACTATAAATAGTTTTAAGCTCCCCTTCAATCATATATATATATATTTTAGCATTTAAATGTAAAGTTCATAATAATTAGCAAAACTTATTAAAATTTACTTAAAATTATTTCTTGAATGAAATTTTCAATATCAATATTATATAAATTAGTTATATAATTTTATAATTAAATAGGAGTTATAATTTTTTTAATATAAACCAATATATGGAATATCAATTAAATATATATGTACGTTACAAAAATCACAATTAATGAACTTAATTATAGAAATAATTTATATGGCAAAATGAACACATAAGTATGTTTCCAGAACATCTCACTCATTCATTTTCATATATATATATATGATTAGTTTAATTATTTATTTTGCTCCTCAGTTAAAATTTAAAGAAAACTTTAATATATATATATATGATTAGTTTAATTATTTATTTTGGTCCTCAGTTTAAAATTAAAGAAAACTTTAAACTTCTTATATATTCTTACTTTAATAAACGTCAAGAATTGAAAAAAGAAAATGAATTTTTGTGTTTGCCAAATATACCCTTTTACAAATCATTTGACACCCTCACGCCCCCCAGTCCCACCCCCGGCCCCGGGGGTTTTCTCTAACGTGTGCACGTGATGAAGTTTTGTGTTTGCTTCTGGCTTGTGATTCAGGCAGCTCGATCGAATTATAACTTGAGGTATTAAATACATTAATTATATATGATAAAGGATAATCTCGGTCCGACACGTGATTTCGCGCTGACCGGCGATCGGTGCCGGTCAATCTGAGGCAAGACATGAGTATTGGGGTTGATTAGTATCTCCGATCAGAAACCTCAGGTCCGATCGGATTGGATAACTAATTGTCCACCCTTTCCAAGTGTGATTTCTATGTTATGTATGGCCGTGCCTAAGGACATTGGGGATCGATCCGAACCCCAATTAAACCTTCGATCTTAAAGAATGTTTAAACTGTCTATCAAACAATCCAATCAATCAGCTGCCAATCATTAAATGTTTGGCAACATTCGTCTGATACCACCTTACCTGATTAAGGTTTGTTCTGTAGGCCTACGATCGATGCATTAAATGCACATCCAGGAGCATGTACTTGGTGCGTGTTATGTATAACTATAAATACCTCCTCATTAATTATTATTTGATAAGCACATTTATTATCTCCAAACGTAATATTTTGCTCTCTACACCCTCTCAATTTAAGCTTACTGACTTGAGCGTCGGAGGTTCTATTGTTGCGTCAATCATCTCCGGCCAAATAACCCCCTGTTCATTTGCTTCAGGTACGGTCGAAGTAGATCCCTCCTTATAAATTCAACCGTTAGTTCGACAGTTAAGTTCGATTCTCGAGCCTCTCCCAAAAACCGATCTTATCAATATAAATAGAAATATATTGAATTGATTAATTAAAGATAATTATAAGACCAGTTACCAGAAATCATATATTCATATGTAACATTTGCAATAAGCTGTGTTTTTTTTTGTAATTAATTATATCATGCATCACATCAGTCACGTGAGTTTATCCTAAAATTGTTTGCTCGTGATCAGGTGTTTTTGTCACTTTGCTTTTATCTTTGCTATGATACAATACATCCTCTGTTTAATTTGATGTGACAACTTATAGTTCTGTTAAATTTCATCTTTGGATATATATATATATATCCCCCGTGAATCGTGATGCATGTAACAATAATTGAATCTTCTAATGTCAAAGTTGTAGTTTCTTTTAGTAATGATAATTAGCTCAACTTTGTAAAGTTCACAACTTTTATCTGAAAAATCAACTCATTTGGTCACAAAATATTATATATATTGTGATCTCTCTCTCTTTGGATTTGGATCCATCATTCAAAATTGTAGTACCAACCTGAATTATCTTGGCCCAAAAAATAATTACTTGATCCAATGGGTTAGAGCCCATTTACACATATAGACTGGTTTCTACTTTCTACGAAGAGTTTATCACTCTACAATGTTTTTATATTCGTTTTAATTAATTTTTAAAAAATATTGTTACATTTGGTTATGCCAAAAAAGCTAATAACTAAAAAGAGATGGATTAGAGCTGTAAGTACTTTGTGGTTTGATTCCAAATTCCATGAGAATAAGTGAGCTAAATCAATATATATATATATTGTGTTTGTTTTAGAATAACAACAATATTTTCACCTTTCCTCCTCCTCCTTCTCACAATTAAATATTATGATAAGTTTTACGACGAGAATTTAATACTAGCTAGCATTTGAAATCCTCTCGTACGTTCTTGTTGTATGCTTTATAACTTCCTTGGTGTTTTTGCTACGATTAAGAACACCACAAATACAATTAATTAAGGATGTTGGGGACTTTATTATTATCTAATCTTACACAAAGGAAAGGGGAACTCTATATGTGTATCCCATTCCAACCTCTTCCTTTTCCTTTCACCTCATCTTAATTAATTTTTTCAATACAACAAAAAGGACAGGAAAACGATGCTGCTCAAAAGTCTCTCAAATAAATAATCTTCTTCTTGTTTTTTTTTAATGTATTTACAATGTTGAGTTATGTGAAAATCGAAAATTACTTCAGTCAACATAAATATCTTCCTTTTCATTTAATTATTTTCATTTATAGGTTGGGTAAACCCTAAAAAAAAAAAAAAAAAAAATATTATAACTTTGGTTAGTATTTGAGGCAGTAATAGTCATAACCAAAAAAAGAAGAGACAAAATTCACAACCCTAAACGCTTCGCTTCTCTATTTTCTTATTTAAAGACTCGTTTTTTATTCTCAGCTGAGAGCTACAGTCACCTCACCACTCACTAGCACATTACGGCGGACGGATCTCAATTGTCATAAGGCGGACAATTGCTAATTCCGACTTTCAAAATGTCTTCTGCCAACAAATCATCTCACTCTTTCATGCCCGGAACTCTCATTCAAGTGCCAAGTCTGCATCTTTATCGATTTCGACTCGAGATAGTCGAAATGCTATAAATTGGGGATAAAATGTGAGTTTCAAAACTTCCATATAATTCTTTATTTTGCTACTTCCACATTAACCCCGAGCTTCTGTTTGCAGATTTCACGCTCTGTAATTTGGTCGTGAAACTGTGTTTTTTCTTAAAAGAGTATTCAGGACATGGTTTCAAAAATCAGGTACTCTTCTACTGTTTTTGGTTAGCTTGCTAATGTGAAAGCTGAGATCTGCATATTATTTCCTCTTGTCGATAATATTTAATCAAAATTTCTTGAAAATCAAATTCAAACACAGTCTTGGCTATTTTACAAGTTGTCTTCATAAAATCATTTAAGTGAATGTCAATATGGAAATGATGGCAAAAAGTAAAAGGTCTGAGCAGGGTGGTGTGTTGGTAGCCATGGGAAAGGAGTATGAAATAATTAGTAGTAGATGAAGAAGAGGGCCCCTGTCTTTGTTCAAGTTTTACATTATGACTTTCGCAACCTCTTCAATAACAATATTACCGTGCTTAACTCAAGCTTGGTGATGATGGGTTGTATGAAAAAGGCGTGGATTGCATTCTAGTATTGAATTGCAATTTAGACTTCAGCCCGACATTTTTTTCATGCTCTTTTCCCATGCTCAACTACAGTTTAGCTATCACCGCGCTCCTGCATTGATCTCATTCTCATGCTGATCCATTCGTTAGTTTTCGATCTTCTTTATTTGTTTCTGCAAAAGAGCTCATGAGTCTCAAGAAAAACATTAATGATTATTTTTTAGGATTAATAATATGCTCAACTTCCATGGGGTCTAAATGTTACCCTTGTTTTTAAGGGTAAACTGTATGCTGCCACCCAAAGTATTAGCTGTTTTACACTTTGCAACCTGATGTTATAAGTTTACTGGGTACTGCCTAAACTTTTTGCCTTGTTGGAATTGCGACATCAATTGAAATTTTGGTTGCGTTAGTGTTATCATGTGCTGACCATGTGAAAATAATAACAACATTTTCTACTTTTATGAAAAATCTGAAGCTATAGCGCAAAATAACAAATACTTGTAAACAAACCTGACACCCGCTTTCCAAGATTTAATTTTAAAAACTTTTCAACCATTATTTATGTCAAAAGATTGTGCATTTACCTCCCAGAATCTATCAACACAGAAATTCAATACCCCAAGTATCTGTTATATTCAACACAAAATCCAACTAATGTGGCGCCCCGTATTTTCGGGTTTTTCCGAAAATACATGTGTGGTTTCTGTGGAATTTTTCGTGTGAATTTCGGCCTCGTGTGAGTTCTTCCCAAAAATCCACATTTTTTGCCTCTGGAACCCTTCTTTTTCTATTCTCCCTATTTTCCATTTCATTTCTCGCGTGGGAGCAGATGGGAAACAAGAAGAAGAAGAAGAAAGAAAAGGAATGAGAAAGAAGGAGGAAAAAGGGCATCACCCAATCCATCACTGTGCCGACTCGATCGAGGATTTCTTCTGCTCGAATCGATCGCCTCAACGAACTCTACAGGTTAGTTTGGACGTTTCTCTTCCTCGCCTGATTCACGCTATGATTTTAGTGTTTCTGTGTATTTTTTATATTTGATTGTTTTTGGTGAAATTGGATGAATCAAGCGTGTTTTTCCTTTATTTTTTGGACTAATGTGTGTTGTATATCGAGCATGAGCATGCTTTTTTGGACTAAACTGCTATCATGATTTACATTGCCTTGATGGCTGTATTTATTGAGTTGCTATTTATTATTTTGTTTCTGCTTTTCGGACAACAAGACAGCATGAAAAACCAGGCAACAGCGACAACGCCCAACAACAAGAAGAAAAAAAAAGCGGAAGCAAGATGACAAATAGTAAATCAATAAGTACAGCCATCAAGGCAATGAAATCTTATTGAGTTGCTATTTGTTATCTTGCTTCTGCTTTATTTTTCGGACAACAAGATAGCACGAAAAATCCGGCGACAGCGACAATGCGCAACAGCAACAAGAAAAGAAAAGCGGAAGCAAAATAACAAATAGCAACTCAATAAATGCAGCCATCAAGACAATGTAAATCATGATAGCAGTTTACAAGTTAACAATATACACATAATGCCATCGAGGTTCAATTAAATTATCCTGAGCAATTTTAGATATCTTCAACTATCCTTCATTAGGGACAAAAATAAAGACATAAAGTAAAGAAAACAATAAATGAAAAAAAGGCAATAACTGTTATTGGGACGACTGACAAGGACAAACTCAAACGATTAGGAAAACGAGCGATTAGGAAAACGACAAAAGATAGGTGATGTCGCCACCTGTCTAACTAAATCAGAACAAAAACAAGAAGGTGAGTATAAAAGATATTCAGCAAGGAGGTTATAACTAAACTCACGTCAGTGAGAACAAAAATACCCACACGTATCCGGTGGTCATCAAAACCACGGCCACCTATATGTGCAAAGTCTTGGGGCCTCAACCTCAACCTCAACCACTATGCCAAGACATCATTGGCGATTAAGCACAATTCAAAATTCAGTAAAATTGCATAATTTATATTTCTTCATTAATCATTCTGTAACATCCCATTAAACCTAGCAACTTACACAAAACAGTAATAAAATAAAAATAAATAAATGTTGAAACAGCCCTTCAATTAATGTACCTAGAGTCTAAAAGAAATAATAAATACCCCAAAAAAGCTGAATACAGATGCAAGCAAATCAAAACCACATCCCTTCAACGTCTATCATATTACATTCATTTTCTACAACCATGAAGGGAGAACTAATTTATTCATTCCTTGTTATTTTACCTTCAATCTTTTTTATCATAAGTGGATTAGGCCATGCTTCGTCGGAATCGGGCCCAGCACCTTCATGTGATATAGATTATGAGAAAAATGTATATGCAATTTATTTGTATACGCCTAATAATAGAATCCCAGATGGATACAACAGCTTGATCGATTATATGATCCAAGTTCTATCCCCAGTTCTTGGCAGGTTCGGCTTTCTCAATCTGTATAAATATTTATTTTCTTTGATCGTTTTATTATTTTTGTGTAAACTTTGGTGCAACATGAAGTGATGAAGCAGCCCAAAATGCTTTTGCGTATGTGATTGGTGGCATTGATGGTTTTGCTGCTGAGCTGACTCCAGATCAAGCAGAGCTCGTCAAAGGTAAGTTATTGTTTTTTCAGCTCAACATTGTGATCCCTTATTTAGTGTTCTGATGAATAATAAATAATCCCTTTATAAAGGGTTAATTACATTTACGCCCCTTCCAGGATTGCAATTTTACAGTTAAAAGATACTTGAAGGTTTGAAAACACTATAAATGAAAGAGTTTGGAAAAATTACATATGTACACCACTTATTTAGGGAGTGTTTTGTAGTCTTTTTTTTCCAAATTTACAATATGGGAGGGGTGTCGATGTAATTAAGTCTAATCCCTTTATATGTTTACAGTTTGCCCTTTATGAAGTGACTAAATAAAAGGTATTTTTCGCAGAACAAAAGGGAGTTCTTAATGTGTATGACAACAGGGATGTGGATGTTTGATCAGATTAATGCTTCTTCAAGTGTTGGGGCCAAGCTCACTAGAATACCTATTTTGCCCCTGTAGAATTAGGATTTATACTGGCAATAATGTCCTCTTGACAAGTTTCAATTAATGTTTATGTCTCTTTTTCAATAAAATTTAAAATTAATATTAATGTTTATCTACCTTCTTCAATTAATGGTTGGAATTCTTTCCTTAATATTCAGATATTATTTTGTTAATTCAATCCGAGTAAAATACTATTATAATGTTTTGAAGTTTTTAGGTAGAATTGATCGAATGATTTCATCAATGAACACACATATTCGTTGGTTTCTGAATCTGATGGTTGTGTTTTTTTTGTAATTTCTTAAACAGGAGGAATTGTCCTTTAATTTCACAATACTCAAGGAATTTGGATATAAGTTACTGTTTTTGTTTAAAGTATGAGTATTTTCTTGTTTTACGCTGAAATGAAATCCTTAATGGTTGGGGCCTTTTCGAAATCTTCGAAACACGGAGGACTTTTTAAGAATCCCACTATACCTTATGGGGTGCAAATATAAACTTAAAATGCAAACCAATTAAGCACAATTTAGAAAAAAAAAAAAAAAAAACAATTTATCTGTCTTTGTTTTCACTCAGAATTTTGAATACTTTCAACTTTGTCTGGTAATAGAAAGATGTGGCAAAAAATATACAAGATGGTACATTTTTTTTTTTAATTCGATCCTTATTATTGTAAGGAGTCGAATCCCAAACCTCTACCCTGAGAGTAATATCTGGTGGCTATTAGTACATTGAATTAACATAAATTACGGAATAAAACTAATTTATTGAGGTTCATCTTCATACCAAGATATATATTTTTTTTGGTTATTTCATACCAAGATATATAAGCATGCAAATAGAATAATATCAAATGATTAATTCTTCGTGGTTGTCTTGACAATAAAATTTTATCTAAAGCTCTTCCAATTTTGAGCCCGAAATATAAAAATTAAACACAATATAAATAAAAGAACAAAGTGTAGGGGTTTTTTTTTTTTTTAAATTCATACCAATTGTAATATACAATTGAATTCTTGTAATTCCAAATATATATGATAACAATTTTGCGAATGTTTTAATGATGTATTTTCGCTTTGTTCTGATGAATTACTTGATGATGTATTTCTTTAACTTTCCCATCTGATGAGTTTTATATATCGATGTGAGATCCTCCTAACCCTACGGTCTCTTGACCGGTTCTGATTAAAAATAAAAAAAAAAACAAAAAAGTTAATAGTCCAATTTGAACAAGAAGGGGCAAAACAGGATTAATCTTAAACAAATCTGCAGATATGGCAATAAGGGATTGATTCATTTTAATTTGGTAATATGATGCACATACCCTTCTAAAAATCCTACTCTATCGTGTCGTATTGGATACTTCCCTAGTATAAAATATCGAAATAAATCCGTGTCGCCGTATCCGTATTGTGTCGTGTCCGTATCCGTGTTTCACCGTTAATATCAATTCCCAAACACACAATATATTAAAGTTTAAGTTACTTTATTAATCTCTTTGTAACGTGGCATTAAACCTAGTGACTTTAATCACCATAAAGGAAAAACAAAGTTGAAACTGCTCTTCTTAACTATTTATACCCAAGATAATTAAGTTGAGTACTCACAACACAAGATCAAACAAAGAGAGTAAAAAGAATACTGCATCTTTAAAATCATATTACGATATTCATTTGGCCAGCTAGCTAGAAACAACCATGAAAGGAGGATTAATTTGTTCATTTCTGGTTGTTTTACCTTCAATCTTTTTCATCGTAAACATGAGTCAAGTGTTTGCTTCTCATGTTCCAACAAAATCTGCAGATGCAAATGTATACATCGTTTATTTGTCTGATAAACCACCATCAGGCATTGACTTAAATAGTTATTACATTCATGTTCTATCCCCAGTTCTTGGCAGGTTTGGTTTTCCCTCAATCTGCATCTTTTTTTTAATTCTCTGCAATTATATGTGTATATATATTACAATTAAACCCCTGTACCATTGAAAATCTAGCGTTCCGTCTATTTTTAGGAGACATCAGCAAAATTCGGACCTGATATTTCGAAATATTCACAGAATCCTTTGGCTGGTGGTTAATTTTCCTGTAATTTACAAACTTCTTAATGGGTGTATTTGTAATGTTCTGGCTAACAGGGGTCTAATTGTAATATCGGATACTCCTATGGGGTCTATATGTAATTTAAACCTATATACATTTTATTTCTTATAATTGAATTAATCTGGGAAAATCTTATTGTTAACTTGAAGTGAGGAGGCATGCAATGATGCTCTCGTTTATTCCTACAGAATAACCAACGGTTTTGCTGCTAAGCTGAATCCCAATCAAGTAAAGCTCCTCAAAAGTAAGTTCATTTTCCATTACTGTGAACAATTCTTGGATCAAATTATCATCTACCATACTTAATTATATATGTAATGGTACAATTTTGCAGAACAACCTGGAGTTTTGCAAGTTGTTGAAGACACAAACGACCAGATTAATAATCCATGAAGTGTACGTAGTCATGGGAATAATGTATACCCTGTCCTAGCTAGCTAGTTTGGCATTAGGGTTTTTATAAACTGTAGAGTACATTTCAATTAAGTTTCTCCATTGTCTTGGCATTAGCTTTAATTTACATAAAAGATAAATAAAAATCAGTACTTGCATTTGACAGTACTTCAGACGAATGAAGCTCATTGGGACTTGATTTATTTAACATTCAAACCATGAGTAAACACTAAACACAACTTAGATATTATTCAATCAAAATTTCCTTACTAAAGTCAATTAATATTTTGGGATAATTACCAACTACTCCTAGGTTTGGCTCAAGTTCAAATATAGGAAATCTCCTGAGATTTCAGAAATGACCAACTCCCCCCTGAAGTTTACTATTCTCTCACGCACTATCTTGAGGTTCATTATCTTCGATTAATCTTCCGTTAGCCTCAAAACCTTAAGAGTGATTAGTAATTTCTGAAAGATCAGTGAGTTGATATTTGTCCCTAATATTTTTCATCTTGTAGTTGTATGGGATCAACATGCATTTTAATTAATTACACTAATGAAGGTACTCCAACTATGCCACGACTCCAATAGAAAATGTACAAACCCCAAAAACTCAAAAAGCATATAACTAGAGAGAAAAAAGTCGGCAGATAAATTCCAAAGTGTAAAAATAAAATCTCGATGAAATCAATGCTATTGTAAATTTGTAATAATCCTAGCAACACGGTTCGTCGACTTTTAAGCCTTAGCTCATAAGAAAGAACATCCAAATATCGGCATCTCAAAAGAATCTCTTTAAAACAATCTCTTTAAATTCCAATTCAGAAAAAAAGGTAATGCAGAAAAACAACTTCCTCCCCCAAAAATTTGTTCTAACACAAATATTGCTGCTCTTAGCTTTCCTGATCTCATCAATGGCGGCCGCTGATTCATCATCATCTGAAGCCAAAGTTCACATAATTTATACTGAAAGACCCGAAGGCCAGGAGCCAGAAGAGTATCATATCAAGACTCTCTCCTCTGTTCTTGGCAGGTTAATACTTTCTTTCGCCGTGTTTTTTATTAATAATTTGAGGAATTCTTCTGGAAATTTTGCATTTTAGACCTGGGTTTATGAAAAAGTACCAATCTTGCGCGATCCCAGTTGAGAAAAGTTGCTTATATGTGGTTATTTGTGCCAATATGGATTCGAGATTTTGGGTGTTTGCTTGAATTTTATTACAAAGTTGAGTGATGAATTTGGGGATGAAATTAGGGCACTTTTGAAATAGGTTTGATCTCTCCCTCTCCCTCTTTCTCTTTCTCGCACATTAAAATTAAGTAATTTTGTTTATTTTTGGTGAAAAGTGAGGATGCAGCAAAGGAGGCACTGGTGTACAGTTACAAGCACGCTGCAAGTGGCTTTTCTGCTAAGCTAACCCCCGACCAGGTTTCTGAAATCTCAAGTAAGTTTGATGCTTTATAAATTATTCTATTTCGATTATCTTCATGCTTTTGAAATGAAAATGGTCGGTTTAATTTCATCCATCGTGTACGATGAAGTTAAGATCTCGTAATACGGTTGATTAATGGCTTTGTTCTTGATGTCGAGTCTCTTGCAAAACCAGATATTACTGGCGTCATGCCTCATTTATGATTTAATATTATTTCAAGAGAATCGAGTTTGGGATTATGCTTTCGGTATGATTATAATTTTGTTTTAATGATATGTAGAATGTTAAAACTTAGTATAGTGGGTATGCTTTAAGGAAATTTCTCTACAACTTACTCGAGCAAGAAACATATAAAGGAGTAAACGAAAAGAATAAAATGTAGGGATAATTACCAGCTTCCCCCCTGAGGTTGAGGTTAACAGAAGAATCAACGGGAGATAGTGAACCTCAGGGGGGGTATTGGTAATTTCCTAAATCTCAGGGATTTTTCTGTATTTGAGCCAAACCCCAGGGGTTTCTAGTAATTATCCCTACAACATAACATGAATAAGGCCGAATGATTTGCTCCTGTTTGTTCAATTAATCTTTCTGACTATGCTAATTTACTCTGTGCATTGGGTTTCGATCTCATAAAACTTATTTTTCTTTAGTAGTAATAAAATATGATTTTGTTCTGTATTTTGATTTATCGATGTTTTTGCAGAGCAACCAGGTGTGCTTCAGGTTGTCCCCAGTCAGACAATGCAGCTGCATTCTGGACCTGGGAAGATGCAAGTTTGAAGGACTAAAGCTGTGATAATATTAGTATCTCTTCACAATGTTTTAGTTTGCTATGCATCGTATGTAATGTCGGATACCTTGTCTAAATAAAAACAACTCTTTTAATGTGTTTAAGTTTGTTACTTGTGTGATTGTTTATGAGACCCATATATCCTCTGTTTCTGTAAGAACAGATTGAGTAATGATGGTTAGTAAGAGTATGTTTAAGTGAAACATACAAGAATGCTGGTTGACAATTAATTTGATTCCACACTCTTGTTGAATCGTAGGTATGGATGTAAACAAATCGAAATTGTCTAAGATTTTCGAGAATTGGGGCTAAATCATTCTTGTTCCACCTAGCTAGGTATACTTTAAAAACATAATCCATTGACTTTCCTAGGTATATCCTCCTCAAGGAAACATTCCCTTCGATTATTATGATATATAACCCAAGATTTTTTCATCAAATTATTCAATACGAAAACTATGAGTAGAAATTCCACAATTTATATATAAAACTCAGAAAGTTATCTAACAGAAGATCTGGATAGCCACAAAGCAACCCAACTAGTCTCATAAAGTTAGTTATTTCCCTAACAAAAAATCAAGAATCCCAAAATAACCACATCAAAAAAATATTCCCAATTTTCTCTCCTCAATATCAACAAACCAAAACAATAATTCCTTTTCACAAATTTGAAAAAAAAAAAAAGAACAACAAGGCAATGGAGAAACATTCTGTACTATCCTCCAAAGCTTCACCATCGATCCTCCCACATCAAACCCCACGAATCAGAGACCATTACACCTTAGGCAAGAAACTAGGCCAAGGCCAATATGGAACAACCTATCTTTGCATTGAAAAATCAACCGGCATTCAATACGCTTGCAAATCGATACCCAAACGCAAGCTTATATGCAAGGAGGATCGCGAGGATGTTTGGAGAGAGATTCAGATAATGCACCATTTGTCCGAACATGAAAACGTTGTAAGAATAAAAGGGACATATGAGGACAGTTTGTACGTGCATTTGGTGATGGAGTTATGCGCTGGAGGCGAGCTTTTTGAGAGGATTGTCCAAAAGGGACATTATACTGAGAAAAAAGCAGCTCAGTTAATAAAAACAATTGCCGGCGTTGTCGAGGCATGCCATTCTTTAGGAGTGACGCATAGAGATCTAAAGCCGGAGAATTTTCTCTTTGATACGCCTGATGAAGATGCTAAGCTTAAGGCAACGGATTTTGGATTGTCAGTTTTTTATAAGAATGGTATGATTTGATGTTGGATTTGGCACAACTATTTTGTTTTCTTGGATAAGATTTATGCTGTTAAATCGATTATATTGATCTGATCTGGTATGTTTTTCCTTCTCGAGTGATGGTCGTTCTTGTTTTTCTTTTGTGTTATGCTGATCATGATTCGACAAATTTAACGTGCAAGGATCGAGCAAAATAAAATGGAAAAACAACTTTCAGTAGATGACATTGCATTCATTGGAACCTCATATACAATGCTCGAAAAAGAACTAAAAAAATATGAAAATGGAAAAGAAGAAGAAAAACACTGAAAAACACGGGAAATTGTTGACAATCATTGGCTCGGGGAGGTATTTGTACTTTTCAAGGTTTGAGTGTGTTTTTCGTAATTATCAGGTCATGTTATTCGCATTTCATTGCTCACCAATTCAGATTGGAGTTCTTTTAACTTACAAAGAGATGGTAATCTCTAATTTTCATTATTCTTCTCCAGGGCAGTATCTCTCTGATGTTGTTGGAAGTCCTTATTACGTCGCGCCTGAGGTTTTACATAAATATTACGGACCTAAAGCCGATGTATGGAGCGCAGGTGTTATCTTATACATATTACTAACTGGAGTGCCACCTTTTTGGGCAGGTAGAATTAAAGCCTTTGAATTTTAACACATTTCATCATTTTAGTTATCTGAATATGCAAATCCTTTGAACTTAATATGCAGAGACAGATAATGGCATTTTCAAACGGATTTTAGAAGGGAAAATTGATTTGGAATCCGAACCATGGCCTAACATTTCAGACAGCGCAAAGGATCTAGTAAAAAAGATGCTTGAAAGAAATCCAAGACAACGAATTTCTGCTCATGAAGTCTTATGTGAGGATTAAACATAGAATTCATGTTAGAGTGATCCCAAAAAAATTGTTTTGGATTATGTGAGTGATGTTTTAATGAAAGATTTTGTATATTTGATTGATTTTTCCAACAGGCCATCCTTGGATTGTGGATGACAAAGTTGCCCCAGACAAGCCTTTGGGATCGGCAGTTTTGTCGAGGATGAAACAGTTTTCTGCCATGAACAAGCTCAAAAAGATGGCTCTTCGTGTAAGTTAATCTCAGCTTATATATTGTCACTGAACTGTTTGCAAGAGCTTTTGGTTTTGGAGAAGCTAAAGTTTTGAAATTGTGAAAAACTGTAGTAGTAAAAGTGAGCAGTGTTTGGAGGAAAAAGTGAGAAGAAATTCAAAAAACATTAACTGAGTAGTTGGAAAGAAGAAAAAGTTGAGAAGCACTTTTGTTACTCATAAACAAACTTCTATTTATTTATGAAAACTACCTAGAAGCTAGAAGCTGAAGCTAAAAGTTGGTCTTCGAGTGCTTCCAACTTCAAGCTAATTTCTGCTTAAAATAAACAGAAGTTGGTTTTCTAAACACTCCTAAAGTACTGAAAATGGATTTTTTAAGAGTTTGCAAACACTACTTTAGTGCCATTTTCTTGGATTTCTTTAATAAAGGAGCTATTTTTGTGCAGGTTATAGCAGAAAGACTCTCAGAAGAAGAAATTGGAGGATTGAGACAGTTATTCAAAATGCTCGATACAGATAATAGTGGCACAATTACCTTTGAAGAGCTCAAACAAGGCCTGAAAAGAGTAGGCTCTGATCTAACGGAATCAGATATCAAGTCACTAATGAACGCGGTATATATCATTTAAAGCTTTCTCGATCGTTTTATTTTTAAAAAATTACAAAAAACACCATCCTTGTTATCTTCAAGAGCAAATTGGACAGTTCACCAAACAAAAGAAGATGATATTATTAAGGCCGGATTTATTTTTCTTGTAGGCCGATGTGGACAATAACGGAACTATAGACTATGGCGAATTTCTAGCTGCAACATTACACATGAACAAGATGGAAAAAGAGGAAAATTTGCTCGCGGCTTTCTCTTTCTTTGACAAGGATGGAAGTGGCTATATCACCATTGATGAGCTTCAACAAGCTTGCAAAGATTTCGGCCTTGGCGATGCTCATCTTGAAGACATGATCAAAGAAATCGACTCAGACAATGTAAGCATATATAATCCTCATTGTTAATCCGCCCCCCAGTTTTTGTCATGATGATTAATTGGTAAATGTACTAGTTTGTTGAAATATTATGTGAATGTGACTGCAGGATGGAAGAATAGACTATGGAGAATTCGCTACAATGATGAGGAAGGGTAATGCAGGAATGGGCTCAAGAACAATGAGAGGGAATTTGAATTTTAACTTGGGAGATGCATTGAAATGCAAAACTAAAGTAGAAGAATAAATTTTTTTTGTATAGTTTCAAACCTTTTATTGTGGGAGGTTTTTGAAATTTAGGAAAAATTCATGCATGTAACTATTAATATATTTTTGTAAGGAGAATTACAAATGGAATTATTTTCTTCAAGTATGATGCATTTCTATGTTTCCCATTTCCGATTTAAAGTAATTTATCTTTTATTGACATTTACATCATGTTTTTTAATTTTTATTAATACATAATTACAAACATATATATTTGACAACAAAACATAACAAGAAATGTAAGAACAAAATAAGTAAAATAACTATATAGTTCCTGGCAGAAATGAGTACAGTTTTACATAATATATCAGTTGCCTATTGCCTCTAGCTCTAAAAGGCGTGAGCTTTCTCAGTTTCATACATCACAATTTTACACCTTACAAGTAAAATACTCTGAGGTACCATAACTAGTATTTCAATCAAAGTCAAAATATCAAATCGCTTACTTTCGATACTAGAATCAGTACAAATTCAAGATTTCTGCCCTCTGAATTTCAGATATATCAGTAAAAAATTCAAGATTTTTCCCACTTGATGATCTCGGGAAAAAAACCCTGTCGGTATGTGAGGTATCGGGAGACCAAAATAATGGTATAAATAAAATTGCCCATTTATATATCTTTGATACCCCAACTCATAGTAGAAAATCTATCCATATTGATTGTATGATGATCTCTATTCATATATCCGCTTCCTCTTCAAAAGGGTCGGGAGTAATAAAATAGACCCAATGAGGAAAAGTACAACTAAAGTCTTGAAATCATATAGATCTTTGACCGACTTTAGCTCACCAAGAGCAAGCCCAGCCTAGAAGATGCAAACAAAGAAATATGTCAAACATTGACAAACTAAAAAGACCTTAATACATATAAGTGGTAAGAAAATCTTACTCTAACAGTGATGTAGGACGCTGGAATGAGGCCGATAACAGTTGCTAGGAAGAAAATATGAAATGGTATATCCACAATTGGTGATGCCAGATTGATGAACAAGTTCGGCAATGTTGGAGTAACTCTCAAAAAGAGCATGTAGTTTAGAAGCTTCTCTCTCCTCTTTGCTATCTGAAACAATGAAACTTACTTCAGTAAGGTGCCAAAGACCGTCCGGGAAACTGACGTTGAAAGCAACAATTACAAAATTCTCCCATGTAATTATTTATAATTACACAATTGTCCCCTCTATTTTCAAAAGTACACCTTGCTGTCGATTATGAAGTATAGTTACATAATTATCTATTTTTTGATAAATCTTGTCCATTTTGATAATATTTCGATGGTGAAGAGAAGGTATATGTAATTCTGAAACTAACAGGGGAAGTTTGCCTAGGCTGCACGGAGGACTATGCAGCAGTTTTAAGATGTTGAAATTGATTTGAAAAACTAAAAAATAGAAATGAATAGGAAAATTGAAGAACAAAATACCTCTGCCTGAAAAAATCGGAGTTTTTCAGGCCACAACCAGTTAACAATAGGCCTCCCAATCATTTTGGACAAAAAATAGCAGGACGACGCACCAGCTGTGGCATTGAAAACAACCAAGAAAAGACCTCTAACAACACCGAAAAGTGCTCCAGCTAACAAGGACATGAAAATTGTTCCAGGTATCATGAATGTCTGCATGAATATGTATGTCGAACAGTATCCTAGGATGAATTTTGCTGGGTATACACTTGCATAAGTTGCAAGATGATCTCTGGAGCAATATTGAAAAGTGTAAATAATTAGAGAGGACATTAGAGAACTATGGATCATTAATTTGCAGAAAGCCTAAGGAATGATGAAGAAAATTAACAAGTTTCATCCCTCAACTTGAAAATTTAATGATACCTATACAGAATCAAGAAATCAAAACCAAGAAACTCAATAATTCGGGTGAAAATAGACTACTCAATTTTATGGCATACAATGTGAGAAATGTTACAGCTAGAAATCAAGGCACAAGCAAATCTCATCAAAAACAGAAGCAGTGAAAGCAAAAGCTAAAAAAGCAAATGGATAACGGAAACTGGAAATATTTAACTTCGCTTACCACAAAATAATCCAAATTAATGTTTACTAATAGAATCTAATTAAATCCAAGAGTCTGCAATCAGAGGCGTGAAACAATAAAAGCTGCTTACTTGAGCAGGCGAAGATCTGCAAGCGTATGCGGCAGCTTTAGCATCTCATACTCCGCCGCAGGCATGGTGAGGTAAATGCATAGCAACCCGGATGAAAATACCAAAAACACCCCTAGCGCCGCCGCGAATTCCCATCGGGAGAGAGGAAATCTATCCACCTTAAACTTCTTCCCCGTCGGAGACTCGGCATTCTTCTCCTCATCCCTGTCCAACAGCCAGCTTCCGGGTTCCACAACCACGCCCCGCGGCGCTGCCATACGAATCAAACGGTGATAACGATGTCGAAGGCGTCGGCTGCGATGAGAATCGCAGAAAAATGACGATTAATTGTAATTAAGAATACAGAAACCTAAATTGGTTTCTGGGGTTGGCTCATTGCTGCTATTGAGGAGCATTAAATGGGGCAAAAATCAAGATAATTCCAAATAAATTTTTGCTTAATTTTGGATCAGGGCTTCTGCTTAGGGATCGAAAAAGACGGAAATTTCAAACTTTATGAGCGTAGAAACAACAGATTGAAATTGCTCGCCAGTTGATTGAATTGGGCAAAATCACGAAGCATAAACTTGCCGATGCCGATTATGAAACACCAAAAATTAAAAGCCCTAGAGATTCCAGAAAAGTTATTAATTTTATATTGCGTTGTTTGTGTGTGTTCTTTGTTCCTTCAAGAGTGTTTTTCTGTGTGTGAGAGAGAGAAGTCAATGGTGGGGCGTAGAAGGGATCATGAGTGTGAGAGAGAGAGAGATAGATGAATAGAAAATTTATTACTTTTTCTCTTCTTTTCTAAAGACGATGAAATAAAGCTTTAATAATGACATAATAATGTTAACTATTAGGATTTGAATGACCATGAAATTCGATTTATTGTAATAACAAAAGTCGTCGAAATTATACGTGTGTGTTTAAAAAAAAAATATATAATATGACCATGAAATTCGATTTATTGTAATAACAAAAGTCGTTGAAATTATATGTGTGTGTTTAAAAAAAAATAATATAATAATGTTATTAAATCTTTTCTTAAATGAAATACATAACTACAAAAAGATTCAATTTTTAATTTCTTACTCAAATATTATTTCATAATCTATATATATTAAAAAAGTACGAGTTGGTTTTTGAGTTTCTTGAAACTTATTAATTGCCCAAAATAGCCTTTCATAGTTTATTAACAAATCTTTAATAAAAGAGTAAATATGTAATTTTGGTAGAATTATATAAACAATAAACTTATTTAATAACACTAGGATTCTATATTTAAGTAATTTAATATGAATATGATTCACTTTATAATATTTGTTTGAGTCCTACTTAATTAAAACCTATACTTATCTATAAGTTTATTTATCCAATAATAATTCTAATCATAGAGTTACATATACACAACCTTTGGTATGAGTAATCGATTACAATTTAATTGTTTTCTTTTATCAATTACAACACGCAATTAAAAAAGTTTCTATCATAAATGTTCATCATAGTTTAAAAGAAGTGGATTGAATATAAAATTAGCACTCAAATGCAAAATAAAATATAATCTAATTAATTACGTAGTAAAATTACAGTTGGATAGAATGATCATAGTTAATTATTAAAAAGATTATGACGTATACTTTATTATTATTAATAATATATTTATTAAACTTATGATACCTATAATAAAAAAACTTTATTTCGTTAATAAACTAAGAAAAATTCTGTCATGCGTAACAAAAAAATTGTTGTCGATATATATATCATATATTGAAGGTATATATAAGGTATTGGAATTGACAATTTGTTTTCCAAAAATGCACCGTTGTCATGGCAAAAAATTTATTAGGCTATATAATTAAGTGATCTTCACCTATTCTTAATTTAATAATAATAGGAATAGGATTCACTTTAAAAGATTTATACGAGAATCCTACTTAATTAAAATCTATATTTATCTTTATTTCTCTAATAAGTTGTTTCACCAAGAAGAAAAAACAAAGTAATAATAGCATTGAAATTGTTATTTAAAATAATTTGGAAAAATCTAGCGAAACTTTAAAGTAATAAATGGTAAATTACATTTAAAATTGTTCCCACTATTTTTTTTCCAATCATCCACTGTTAAAAGATAAAAATAAGATACACCATAATAAATAAATAAATAAGTTGATATAAATAAAGACTACCGCTAAGGTATTTTTAAAGTAATGAAGATTCATTGAGTGTTAGTTTGTAATTTAATGTGTATGCCACTGCTTACCGAAGTTTCCATTCAAAGCAACTAACACTTCTCTGTTTGACCTTAAATTGGTTTTCCTATTTAATATATAACAATTTCAGATTTACTTTAGTATTAATTCTTATTTGTAAATACTATAAATATTTTTGAATTATAGTATACATTATATTATTCAATAAAATAGTGAAATGTATCTGAATAAATAACTTAAATAGAATAGATAATTAAAAATGAATTATTTTGTGACCTTTCGGATACTAAAACTTTGAAATTATTTTGTCTATTATGATAAAATGAATTTCAAAATATATAAATATTTAGATACTTTTTTCGAATATTTAAAATGTTATATATCACTAAATTTCAAAGTTAAATAAAAATTACATGTTATGAGTCATTGTTAAATAATAAAAATATTCAATTAATGAATTAAAAAATAACTAAGAGAAGTAAATGTATAAAGATTTATTTATTTAGCTAGAACCACAATCAAAATGTAAAATGAACTAACAATTAAAAGATATACTAATTATATTTAAAGAAGATAAATTGTTCTTACACAAAAATTATTTATATTTTCTTTCATGTCATAAATTTTATAAATATATTTGCAAAAATAGTACTTTCAAAAAGTAAATGTAAATAATTATTCTACACGCGGAAAGCGCATGCTCTTTACTAGTTTTGAAAAAGAAAACAGGAAGTATAAACTAAGAATATACTTTGTATCCCATTTTAATTGAAAAAGTGACTGGATAATATGTGCTAGAATATACCTATGAAAAGAGATGCTTTTTATAGTCTTAAAATTGAAGAAACTTTCTTTTTCAACTAGACAACTACTGGAAATACCAAAACCAGCATTTTCTCTTTGACTCTTTCGGAAAATACAACACAAAATTTTCATATTTAGAGTCTACTTTCAAGTAAATTTAAAATGTGACAAGTTTTAGCAGATTCATCCGAGAATGTCGCCTATTAACACTAACAAATTCCCAAACTCGCATACTATTAAAACTTGATTTCATTACAATTCATAGTCTCCTTACAACATTATTCATTGCTCTGTTATTACAGATTATTGAGTAAAACAAATCTTACATTCATTCAATATATTTAACCAATTTAAGGGAACTTAAATTTTGTGGGGCCTGAGGTTCACAGGAAGACCATGAACTGGTGTAGGAGAAGCATAAAAGACTATCTTCTCATTTGGAATAGCCTTCTCCAGCTTGAACCTTGTCACCACATTGTACATGAAAACCAAAACTTCAAGCCTAGCATACTCTTTTCCAGGGCACATTCTTGGTCCTCCACCAAACGGGACAAACGTGTAAGGAGCCGGCCCGCTCCCTTCAAACCTAGACGGATCGAACTTTTCTGGCTCTGGGAAGTACTTGGGATTCTGGTGTGATGAATGAACAGTCCAAAATGTCTGCAAGGATAAGCATATAGAGTGTTTAAGGGTATATAGAAGAGATATTTTCAGTAAGTTCATTGAAAATGTGACAAAATTTGAGCATTTGGGTGCATGAGAAGAGCTCAGACTTGTGCATGTAAAAAAGTTGGGCAAATTACATAAAGTACCCCTACCCTTGAGGTTTTAAGCAATAAAGAAATCTAACAAATACACCCCCTATACTTTATACAAAATCTTACAAAAAACCCACTGTAATTTGTAATTGTTTGAAACTTCAGGGAGTTATGTGTAATTTTGAAATCAGATGGCGTATTTTGTATCTTTGGCGAACTTTAGAGGTAATGTAAATTTTCCGAAAACCGTTACATGCTTACATTCTATCTTTGTGTTTTAAAGAGTATTTTTGCTTCCCAACTACGTCCCCCTCGATATTAAGTGTATGACATATATGTTATATTTACATATGTGTACCTTCCATCCTTTAGGAATGGTGAAACCCGCATAGGTAAACTCTGTCGTCGTCTCCCTAAAAGCTCCTTGAGCCGGGGGAGTCAACCTGAGTGACTCGCGTGCAACGTTCCAAGAATACTTCATCTTCTCAATATCTTCCCATGTCAATAGGTCATCGGGACCTTTACATTTTGCGATCGCCATTTGCTCTAAAAAACCGAAAACAAGAAATCGTCTTTTACTTAACTTGATCAAACAAAAACCAAGTACAAGAATAAGTTCAAAAAATTTATTACCTTTTAAAACCTCATCATAGATGTGAGGAAGTGAGGCAAGGTAATTCATGACAGCAGTAACAGCTGAGCTCGTTGTCTCGAAGCTAGCCACCAACAACCCGATGATATTATTCGAAATCTCCATCTCACTCAAGAACTCACCATCTTCATCCTTCACAAGCAACATCTTTGACAACAAATCTCGACCTTCAATCTCATTCTTCTCCATCATTTCCTTCCTCCTCTCCTTGATGATCCTCATCAACTCCTCGCGCACCATTTTCCCGCCTTTTATAGCCCCATTGTAAGCCGTTCCCGGAAAATCAATAGGGACCGAAAACATCCCATTAGTCACAAGAGTGAATGGATCACTCAACCTCTTTATATCCTCTTCATCGACAATACTTAGAAATAATTTACAAGCCAACTCAAACGTGTATTTCTTAGATAAAGGTAGCACTTTTACTACTTTATTATTTTTCCAATCTTGATCCATATGTTGGCGGGCTAATTCATCCATGACCGGTATGTACTGTTTTAGTGCTTCCGGCTTGAGGATATCGTGATGGAAACTACGCTTTAGTGCTGAAACTTCTTTCAAGTTGTTTTCCACAAACTCCGGAAATAATAAGGCCTTCTTCATTGATTGTGGCCACCATGATGTAAGAAGTTTGTTTTCATTCATGAAAAGAAACTTGTTGCCGGGAGCTCCACAGAAGATGGCCATTTTTTCGCCTAAGAGTGAGGTTTGGAATACCTCAGGTGAGTATTTTACCATTCTGTCCTTGACAAATTTTTGGGGGCCTAATACGGCGAACTCAATGTTTTCTCCTAGCATCGGCCAACCATTTGAGCCGGGGGGTACATTCGTCTTTTCAGAGGATGTCTTACGTATGAAGGAGATGAGGTAGAGGGATAGCGGAAGAAGGATGAGAGGAAGAAGATATGGTATGAAGGTTTCCATATTTTTTTCTCTTGCAAATGATTACAAGTGTATATATCGAATATCTGTTAGTACAAGTGAGGATGTCTTGGAAGAGTTGAGGAATTGAGTATATATATATAGCAATTTGAAAAGGGTTCAAGAGAATCTTGAACTCTTGATCTGCATTTCTGGCGATGTTTTGGGCCCCAATGTGAGACAAAATAAAGTATATATCTAGGCTGAATTTTATAAGGTAACAAAATGTGGCATTTGAGTGAAAAATGGAAGAGTTAATATTAGTGCGTCTTTATCTTCCTTTTCTTTTCTTTTATACGCTTCTTTGTCTTTTACTTTAGATCCCACGGCTTGTGGTGTTCTATATATTATTAAGAATGTCACATCGAGCTGAGGATTCTGAAGGAAGAAACTAAAAGAAAACATCGGATGGAATATACATGTAGAATCTTTTAGGGATAATTACACTCACACTCTCTCGACTTAGGGGTAAATACAGTGACACCCCCTAAACTATTGGAAATTACAGATAGATCATCTAACCCTAACGGAAATTAACCTAAAAAATTTAACGAAAAGTTATAAAATGACTAAATTACTCAACATTTTTGTTATTTATAGTGTTTGCTATACATGAAATGTGCGAAATGATTAAGTTGTTGTCCAGTTAGTAAAACGTTAGCATCTACTTGGAAATAAGAAAATGACTAACGGAAGGACCTAAGTGTTAGACAGATCCATAGTCGAGGGGGTCTCTCTGTAATTTTCAATAGTAGATGGGATTTTGCTGTATTTTTCCCCAAGTCGAGGGGTGTAAACTTAATATATAGTCCAAATTCAAGAATTGTCTGCGATGTGTGTCTGTGAACCAGCATATATATAGTACAAAATATTAATTAGCCAAGCAACTTTCTTGAACATTCTTTTTACCATTAACTATATAGCTGCATGCAACAGTACGTATGAACTTCACAGTTGCTTACAGCAAGAACAATAATAAAATGAAGAGAGTAAAATTAACAATTTATCATGTGTTCCAATTACCTAGGACATCAAGCATTTTATATAATCCAAATAAATCTTGAAAAAATAAAAAGTGTGTTGTTTTTTACACAAATTTCAATCACATAGATGAATGATATATATATTAAGCTAGCTACAAGTCAGGAAAGCATTCAAGTACATTACTCAAATGGTTTTGAGCATCATCAAACTCATCATTGTGGGGGACTAAGGGCATGTTTGTGTATCCAAATGATGATGGGTTTCCAGTAACTTGATAAGAAAGTAGCTTACTCCATTCACTAAGTTGATTACCGAAATTGCCCTTGTCATCTTCGATATGATCCTCATAATTATTATTATTATTATCCGTCGTCGTGAAACTTGCAGAAACCGAGGGGCTATCGAGCTTTGGAAGCTCTAGCATTTGGCTTTCAAGGGACTCAGGTGGAATTAATGGAGCGTGATTAAGATTTGTCAGCGTCCCTTGATTAAGAAGATCGAAGTTGTGTATAAGTGGTGTGCTTGGATATGACATTTGAGGCCTATAATGGCTGCTATTTTCTGATCTTGTCATATAGTATGTGTTATTCCAGGCTTCATAACCTTGTTTATGACTTGGACACGGCTTCTTGAACGCGCGACAAACAACCCATCCTTCCTCCTGATAACATATAACCACATAATAATTAATTACTTTCTATTTCAAACAATTGACAGATCAAAGAATTGTTATTACTAAAAGTTGGGAGTATTTCGAAAATAGAAAGAGCTGAGAGCTGCTAAAGGTTATGGGGAAAAAACTGTTAAAAGCACAGGAGGTAAACTTTTATTTTAGGGTGAATTACATCTACTACCCCTGAGGTTTGCCCGAATTACAATTTAGTCACTTTGCTTTTAGAAATTACAATACCTCCCTGACATTTTACTTTATTACAAAAATCTTCCTAAAAATATACAACATACAGCCAAAAATGCAAATAATCAGCTTATAATTTTCAAAAGCCCCCTAAGTTTATGATCATTCATCAATGTGAATTTTCAAAATAAAAACGAGGGACATGACGATCTAGTCCTCAGAGCAATGCATGCAATTAAAAGTACTAAAAGAACTTAATTGGCTTTTGATTCAATATTCTATTTTAATTTTCTTGATTTAATTTTCTAATGTAGTTAAGACTTAAGATCATGTTTTTCAGATGTTACTAGCTAGCTCACTAAAATGATTTTCAACCTCAGAAAGTGCTTTAGTAAAGAATGGCTGCTATGTTATCAAATCATTTCAGACACAATCATGTAAAATAGGAGAAAGAAAACGAAGTAATGAATCCTAGCCATCATCTTCAAATCCAAAAAATCTCTTTAAGATTAACAAGTGTTAAAAATCCCATTAAACTATTCAATAGGAAGTTTTTTACTTCTCTAATTGCATGATATGCAAAACTTGATCATGCATAATGAGGCCTAATTTCTTCTTCTTCTTTTTGTTTTTTCCGTTTTACACACATGTCTGAGGCTTTTAATTACCTGAGGAGGTCCACGTTCCGATGTCTGAAGACGATACTCATGCATGATCCAATCGGATTTCCTCCCATTAGGAGCTCGACCTTTGTAGAACACCAATGTCTTCCTCATACCTATGATTTTGTCCTTTGAAAGTACCGCTTTGTCCCTCCCGGTAGCCTTCCAAAAACCAGCAGCCGTAGCCCTATTCGTACGCGTGCCAGTAGGGTATTTCCTATCCTTGTGGCTGAAAAAATACCACTCATTTTGCTCTTCATATCCCAACTTGCACCTATCTGTATATATGTAATGAACCAGAGAAATGAGTCAGAAAATTTTATTCGCGGGACGAATTAATTAAATTTTTATTAAATATAATATGTATATTTGTTATTTTTGAGTTTCAAGAAAAGTACATATAGAAATAGAACTTTATACAATAAGGGGACGACTGTTGTGATCAGAAGATTGATCAATTTCTTAGCTTTGTCCTCTAATTTTTAAAATTAACAATTTTGGTCCAGTTTTTTGCTGGAAATTGAAAATGTCACCATAAAAATACATGTGACGATCGACATCTTACGTACGTAACATGTATTTTTGGACAATTTATCAGTTTCTAATTTCAACCAAAACCGGACTAATTGAAGTTGACAGAATCTGATCATTAATCTTACAGGATTAGATTAAAAAAACTGACATCAAGGACGAAATTAAGTTCGAAAACATTAGAAGTAACTAGAGGATCAATCTTACAAATTTACCTAATAATTATAAACTATAAAAAAAAGTATTGGTATAAGTATGATATAATATTGATCATTTTATTTATATATATATATATATATATGTAACGTATTGATCCATGCACACCTTGAATGTCCCAGGGCTCGATTCTATAGAGATCGACATCGACGATGACATCAAGATCAATTTTGAGAGAGTTAATCTTTCTCTTGAGATAGTATCCAACAAGTTCTTCCTCAGTTGGGTGGAATCGAAAGCCGGGAGGAACACAAGAAGACTCCATGATTTCCATTTCCTTCTGGTAAAGATATTTCCTGATCAAAACAGTATGCCAAACATGAGTACCCTATATATATGTAAGATATATACAGCTAGCTGATCTTTAAATTTCTTCTCTGCAGCTAGTTTGTTTTTAACTAGCTATTTGTAAAGCTACTTTTGGTAGTGCAGATGATGATGGCGAAATTTCACGAGAAGAGAGTAAAATTCACACAACTATTCATGTGTTTGTGAATGAATATATATCTTGTAATGATTCAAGATTTCATATCCATTCGTGAGCAAAATGGAATCATATATGATCGATGGTCCCACTTACTACATGTGCTTGAAGAAATTACTGATCTAACACTGTAACACACAGACACAGACACAAAACAGATCGAGAACAATGGCAGACCAACGTGGTATCCCACCAGGCCAGTACCCTAGCTAGCTAGCTAAACATAGGCCAATTAATCTTCTTCTCAGTTGGATGTCTATACGTGTGAGGCCGTAAATATTTGACCTGATGGTATTTTTAGAAAGATATGAGACATGCATATATAAGCATGTTGATTTCTTTGAGTACATTCTACTTCATGCTTCCTGGTACAAAAGGGCTACCTAGCTTTTCAGTTTTCACACCCACCCCTTAACTTTTGGATATATATATAATTAATTATCAGAATATAATATACACAAATAATTTAATGAAAATAGATAACCCTTCCTAGCTCCCAAGGGACTGATTGCTATTATTAATTTTTCGACTTGCAGCTGTAATCGGCGTCCATCGTACGGGAGAAGAAAATACACACAAACCACACTAGCTAGCTCAGAATAAGACTAGATATTGTATAACGTACACATGCATATATATGCTAGCCATTGATCATGATCAAATAGTTTATGATCGATCAGATTGTTTCTTCATTCTTCGGATCAATCGATATATATCGAAAAAAAATAAGTAATGATATTTGTTGTGCATATTATGCATGAAGCTAGCTTTAATTTAATTTATGTCTGTAATAGAAAAGATGAGAGGTACCATTGCTCTTGAATGTAGATAATGATCATCATATATATTCAAGAAAAGTTAATATATATATATACTAACCAGTAGAAATTTCAACCTTTTCTTCTGTTAAACTTGAAGTGATTAATGGTGAGATCAGAGAGATACCAGAGAGAGAGAGAGAGAGAGAGAGAGAGAGTTTGTTCTTGTATAGCAAAGGGAGAGGGAGAGGGGTGATAGTCGAGTATATATGGGTGATTGTTGGTGATGAGAGCGATGTATATTTATAGGGCGAATTACACATGGGTCCCTGACGTTTGCCCTATTTACATCTAGGTCCAGGAGAATTATTTTATTACAAATCAGTCCATTGACCGAGTCAAAGTCAACATTTTTGTTAAAAAAATAAAATAAAATTATAAAATGACTACATTATCCTTTGGACTACATTGTATAATTGTCAAACTATAAGGACCAAAATGTAAAATTTCTCGCTGCCGCCACCGTCGCCGAAGCCACCACCCAGGTGGTCGACACCTTATACCAAGGCGATCCTCTCATCAAGCCCGTCATATCCCCCAAGTCCGTTTTCCCATTCGACAACCATACCAGATTTAATTTCAATTCCAATTTTCAGATTTTACCTTAAACCCTAGAAATTTCAATTCGAAATTAACGACGATTCATTCAACGAAATTTGAAATCGACTTCAAATATAGCTTACCCATGTCGAGGAGGTTGAAAAGGTGTAAAGCTCGTCCAAAATGGTGGCCGGAAGTGGCCGGACCACCACTGCTGTCGTGAACAACCACCGCGCCACCTTCTTTTCGCCATATCTCCGCCGTCGGTGGTCGGTTGAGGGAGAGACCACCGCCAAACGATTCCTCTCATTGAGGGCTTCAATCTCCGGGTGGTGCACGACCGCGCCGTCACCGGAGTATCCAGATCGCCACTTCGCTGTCGCGGCTGTAAAATCGTCATAGCGCTGTCGTGGCTGATCGGATGGCCACAGCACCACCACCGTTGGATTCCTCGTGAAAAATCGGTCCAGAATCGGCCAGCCTCCACCATTGCTGTTGTCGGAAAAGCCAAGTCCAACAAGCTCCGCCACCGCGAGAAATTTTACATTTAGGTCCTTATAATTTGACAATTTTACAATGTAGTCCAAAGGGTAATGTAATCATTTTATAATTTTTTTATTTATTTTTTTAATAAAAATATTGACTTTGACTCGGTTAATGAACTAATTTGTAATAAAATGATTTTTCTAAACCTAGATGTAAATAGGGCAAACATCAGGAACCAAAGCCCATGTTTATATGATAAGTAGATCATGTAAATAGTATATATATATATATATATATATATATATATATATATATATATATATATATATATATGTTGGTTTGGATTTTGGAAATTGGAATGAATGAAAGCGACTCCCATCCCAACAGACAAAATATATTATATAATGAATGCTTATTATAAGCTCCCTTATCTAAACATATGTATACTTTTAGGGCACATTAATTAATTAATTTCGTTATATATTAAAATCACAAATTAATCATAAATTTGTTTAATTATTTATCATAATTAATAATTAGTTGTCTGAATTAAAGACCGTTATTAATTAATAATATTATAAATAGATATATATATATATACTTTTAAGTAGTAGTCATATATATAATAGATGTATTGGTTTATAAATATATGAAATGGTTATTGATTACGCGTGGGGCTGGGGGTGGCAGATCATATCATATTGGATGAGAGGTGCTTGTTAATTTGGGCGGCGTGACACCATATTTTCACGCCCTCCCTCCACCGTTATTTTCTGTGCTAAGTTTTATTGTCAATTTGTCACATCATTTTTAATTTGTATTTTAACCACTATATATAATAATTTACAAAATAATGATACGAATATGGCGACACGGATACGATGACACGAATTTTTTCGATATTTTATACTAGAGGAGTGTCTGATACGAATATTCAATACAGTATTGGACACAACATAACAAAACAAGATAAAATTTTAAAAAATATTCGTGCATAATAGATAATAATATACAACTAGCTATTTAATTCATATATATATATATATATATATATATATATATATATATATATATATCTGCAGCATTAATTTAATTTTTTCTAGTCTTGCTCAACCCACAATTTAGCTAGCTAGGTATTGCTTTTTCCGTTTGGTGCGCCGCCCCTTAATTCCACATTTGGCATCACTAACCGCCCGCCAGGTGGACGGCCACTTCCTCTATATTGGGAAACCATATTGTTTAATTTCTATTTTTTGGTGTAAATTGAATTTCAAGATTGTGTACTAATAGCATTTAAATTTTGATTTGTATCTAGCGGTATAGTTTAATAGTTGGACGTTGAGATAGTTTAATAGGTTTCGTATTTTGAATCCCTAATAATACAGATGATCTTAATAGAAAGAGTTATATGTATAATTGGTAATTAATCTGATTATGAAGATAAAATATAAGTAAATATCCAATTAGTTCCCGTCCCAAATGCAAGAATTAATGTGTATATAAACATCTTTTTGTATAAAATATAATTAAATATACACACACAAATAAAAAGCATATAAATTGTGAGTACAACCAGACAATGTAATGCCAAAAAAACAGTTGATTCCGGCCTACTGTAGTTATATTATATATTCAGGAGCTAGACAGACTTTTGGTCCCAAATTTGAAGAACATTCTGTGACCTGAGCTTGGCAAAAAAATATATATATGTGTACTTTTCGGGTACGTTTAGAATACTTTCTCATTATAAAATTATATATATCCTAGCCTGCCTCTCAATTTTATAAAGATCAAACCGACCTTGAGTATGTTATAAGACAAGATCGATCGAGAAATTAATAGATAATATAATTTTGCATTAATTTCGATCCTCTTTTTATTAAAAATAATTAAAAGAAACTCTTAGATTTAATTGGGGCCACAAATATGGATCGGAGCTCGCTCCAAACTGATGAAAAGAACTTGTTATAATATGATAAATTTGTTTGGTAGTTAATAATTAATTTCGGCACAAGCTGCTAATCAGCAATTACAAGACATTAATTTATGAATATTATTAATAGACAAATGAATTAAATTAAAATCGATTAATGAGCTAGATCATGACCCTTGGCCAAGAGGTTGAATTGATGCCATGTCCCACATTGATTGATATCTAACAAAATATAATTAATTAGTTTTAATTTATTTGAAAAAGGAAAAAACATAAGAGAATTAAGTGGCTAAATATTGCGGCCACTTCATCGTCAAGACCATATATATATGATGGGTTTTGAATTATTATTAATCGACTTGGCCGGGGCGGGGTTTAAAATTAATTTTCACCAACCAGCTGCAATTATTTTCTACATTAGGATTTGATGTTGACACCCAAAAACATAAACAAACAAAAATAACGTTAGAGGAATGAAAAAAATTGAGATGATGATCATGACGATGGCCTTATAAATTGACTTGGTCCGTCTAGATATTTAATTTATCATGATTATCACATATCCTAGCTAGCTACCAAAAATATTGATCGATCAGATCAATTATGTAATACTAATTGACAAATTGAAGAAAGAAAGTGATTTCTTACAATAATTTCTTCCTGGAAACATTGGTTTGGTCGGAAAGTTGCTTTTCGTTCTTTTCATTAAATTCTCAACTTAGGAAGCTAGCAAGATTAGCTAAGTTTAGAAGTTTTGGTCATCTGATCATCAAATTCGTTTGAATCATTTGACGAGCCTTTAATTTATAATATTTATCAAACATTTGAGGTATATATTTTAAGAAGAGATGGACAATTGATTATGGACTTGGGACAAGATTCTTTTTTTATTTTTTTTTAACCGGCGAGTATCATAGGATTTTTAACAAGAATTTTATACTTCTTTTTCTATGCGTGCAATTAAATACCAAGGATATATATCTATTTAACTAGTTCATCATTATGGAATCAACTTTAGCTGCATGTAAGGCAAATGAATGAAGTGGAAAACCAACTCACTTTCGGAAGGCATTTTGACAATTGCGGTGAAAACGTATGACGCTGAAACGACTCAATTTTCTCTTGCATGCAGGACAGTCGTCATATCTTAATTTTCTCTTATAGACTACCTAGGGCTTTTCATTATTCATATAAAATTAAATAAAATTTGTGAAAATCGAGGCAAAGAAATCTAGGTTTTTCACTGGTATTTTCAAAACTTTATACAACATTGACTCTTAGACCGTTGGACTACTGTAGGGCGATCGAGACGAGGAGCTTCCAATCGTATAGACCTATATATATAGTCATAATCTTTAATATATGAATAATATTCAATACTGTTAATTATATAGTAGTAATTTCTAAAACAAGAGCCATACTAATTAATCTGTGACTACCAATTACCTTTAGATCTCGATATAATAGAGATGTATGTAATCTGCCTAAATATTATTACAATATTAAACTACAAGTACTCATAATCCAGCTTTATAGCTAGCTAGTACTAATTATGCGATATCTTTGAAAGATTGTATTTCAGGTTGCTTTAGTGAATTAAGCTTTAACAGTGTTAAGCAAGATATATAAGTGGTGTGTGTGTGTGGTATGTTTTTCTGGAGAGGGCGGTTTGTGGGACTAGCAAACTTGTATAACATTCTTGGACAAATATTTCAACCATCTCATCATATTATACAAACAATAATATAGATTATTATATAATGATGACGAGATAGGTCATAATTAAATAGATGACGCATTATTGGAAGACAATAATTTTTTTAGTAGGAAAAAATTTAAGATATATATACTTTTCTTTTTGTTTTATATATGTGCTTGAATAAAGAAAGTTTCTAGAGATGGAAGGAAGGGGTGGTGAGTAGTAGCTAGGTAGGTTGACAAAGACATGTCTCCTTACAGAAACCAAAGCTTGTCTTAATTCCATTTTCATGGTCATCTCATCTGTTTGATGGGATGATTGCTACTACATTAAAAGCTAGCTAGCTTTATTCCATTTGTCTTTTTTCTATGTCCAATTGTTTTTTAGTTCAAGTTCCAAGTTCCAACTTATTAATTATTAGGACAATGTTCATCTTTTGTTGTACTGTAACTTTGAGAATGGACACAAAATACAAGGCAAATTAATTTTGTATTTTTCCTGCTAACTAATTTAGTGGAACCATATTTTTTTAATATTTCTTTTCGACTTTCCTTTTACTATATCTTTTGTTTATATGCTATTGGCCATTGCTTGTATTCTAAGTGGCCAGGAGCCCAAAAGCTGAATTTATATGTAAGATGAGATTATCATTGCTTTACTTCAAGATCATATGTATAATCCACTTTGGGTAATGTTTTTGGCATATGATCATATTTAGAAGATTAGTGTAATGTTTTTACTAATATAAGATATTTTTTCCTTTGTCATGCCTCTAAAATCCATACTTACAATCAAGGCACTACAAGAACACTTCATCGTTTTCGCAATAATAAAAGTTTTTCACATCATTTATGATTGTACTGGGCTGTAGTCAGTGGGCTCAGTTCTCAAGAAAATGGGCCAATTTTTTTTAGTTTTTAGGCCTGTGTTCAATTAGAAAGAGTATTGGCCCATTTGGGTAAAAAACGCTTAGTATAACTAGAGAAAATCTCTTCAAAAATTCCACATCTTTGTGTTAAATTACGCTTTTGAGTTTTGGCCCTTATCGTACTTTCTGCTTCAGGATGATGGAGGGAACTTTGCAGGTCTTCTTAAGAGAGTAGAGACAGACACCATGATATAAATCCTCGAAAATAGTTTCATAATTAACAAATACCCATCTACAACATCATAATTTATCAGAAAATTGATAAAATCACCCATATATGCAAGTGTAATTTAAAAAGTTCAGTAAAATTCAAACTAATGCCATCATTTACACATCCATATTGTCTAATGATCATCAAAAAAAGGGATAACTGAAATGTATAAATACTTTATAAGGGAGTTATATGTAATTTAGAAACCAAGAGGGGAAGATTCTGTAATAGAACAGTCTTATTATTGCTAACAAGAAACTCGTATCAAATTATACATAATCCGTCCCACATCAGCCACATCAAACTCTGATTAATACAATTACAATCTCTTCTTCAGACAGACTTGTAACACATTATCAGAGGAGAAACCAAATTCATCAACTCAATCAAAAATTCTATACAGAAAGACAAGTTAAAACCGAACCCAACAACGAGTGCATTGTGCCATACAATCTCCTTTACAATCAATATTATACCCCAATACTTTTGGATTACGAAGAAGAAGATTCCTCAAGGTTTTCCCTTTAATTCCCCATTCTTTCTCCAAATGCTCCACATTCGGTTTCATTTCATTTTCCAAGCTGCATCCAAGCACTTCCGGAAACTTCTTGAGAAGCTTCACAAGATCCTCTTCCGTGAGGCTCAAATCTTTAAGATAATTTATCACTTCATTTACTACTTCATATTTGGGTATTTCCTTTTTCCGGTCTTCACCCCAATAAGGCGAGTGGAGTTGACCAAAAGCTTTGCCAAGAATTTTGTCTTCTTCTTCTTTGGAAAAGCCGAATGAAGAAAGAGCTTGTTTGGAAGATTCCCAAGATGACTTATCTTCATCAGTAAGGATTGTGTCATGTATTTGAGCTGTAGAATGTAACTCCCATTTTCTAGAAGTGCTTGTCTGATGACGAAGGGCATTTTGGGGAATGTAAGTTGTAAGATTTACATTGATGAGGTGTTTGCTACAGGTTGCTAGTGAGGTAGAATCAGGCTGCAAGTGAAGCAAATTAAGAACCTAATAATATAAACAGAAAGCATGAAAACTCAAAATTGTTCAGATTGTACTCCTTTTTGGTTGATAACGTTCTACATTTTTTTGTCTATTCATCTGTAAAATTGAGGCCAAATCAAAACATGGGTATTAGATTTTAGAGAGAAAGAAAGAGACTTACATAGGAGCAGAAGCGCACTGTTGAATCAAATGTCAGCAAAGGAGAAGCTGAAGTTTTTCCCAGCATCCCGACCTATAAAAAAATCTAAAAAAAGAAAACAATCAGTTTATTCCAAAAATATTAAACTAATTTTTCCCAAAAAAAATTCATACAGCACCCAATCAAATTACCCAGAATGAATATCTTCGTTCTTTAACAAGTCAAAGTACAACAATAATAAGAAAACAAACACAAAAAACTTTAATCAGAAAGAAAACCCATGAAGACAATGATACAACTACTTCAGGGTTCTCGAAAAATAAGAAAATTATTATTATACCTGGGCGAGCTGGATTGTAATGGCGTGGTGTTGTGAGCAGAAGAAAAAGATGAATCTTGCTCTAGTGCTTTGCACCCCACGTTAGTTCAAATGAGGTGGCATCCTCCGTTCCATAGAACCAAGCATATTTAATCTCAGGTAAGAAACGCAATTTAGAGAATTATGTTGCAGAACCACGATTTTTCGAAGATGCGAATCTAGCACCTTAAGAATTTGTGAGTAGCTTTATTTTTTCTTTTTTTTGGTGTAAATTCTATTTATAGGATCGAATAGAATCGATGATGGTATTCGATATTTTAAGTCCAGCCCAATACGATAAAAAGTTCAATAATCAGGATTAAGCTCTAATAAAATTTAATAATTTGTATAAATATAAAGACCCAATTCAAACAGAGCCCAAATCTGATTAAAAATCCTAAAGAAACGAAATTTAAGGTAATAAGGAACCTAACTCTAATATAATTTGTACTACTAATAATTAAATTAAGACCCTTTTTTACTTGAAAATTTTCTACAAATATTAGAATTAGGACCAATTTGCACTTCCTAAGATGTTGGAGGATGAATCTGAAATTAAGTAAACATTCACTCAACCAAGGGCATTTAAGTAAACAACAAATTATAAACTCACATGTATTGTAAAACACCACCTTCTTCCTTCTTCTCTCCGTTTCCACCTCAACCGTAAACCAAAACCTCTCCGGCGAACTTCCTCAGGTATCTCTAGTTTTCCGAACAACTTCACGAAGTTTCCGTTACACTCTCACAAAACCTTACCTTGCCAATATATACGTACACTCAATTTGTATCCTAATCCCATAATGCTCGGATGGCCCAGTACAGGCAATCCGGCGTCGGCAATGGGCCGCGAAACGGCGTCGCATCGGATCACGTGTCAATCGGATTTCGCAGTGGTATGAGGCAATTTCACCACCACCAGCAACGTCGATCCAAAGCTCGGCCAGCTTATAAGATCTCGATCGGATTCTGCATTTTGACGCTCTTGGTCATTCTAGCTATTTCCGGATTCTTTTATTTCTCGTTGCAGAGTAAAGGTATGGGATTGATGAACTTTGTGTATCTTTGTTACAGCTTGCTCTTTTCCAGCTGAATGGGAAAGTGTGTGTTTGTTTGTGTGTGTTTATCAGAAAAATTGACGACTGATAATTACGTGAAAATAGTTGAAATTCGAGGGAAATGTATTAGCTTTTATTGATTTGCAGTGCTTGGATCATAGCATTGGTCGCTAGCAGTGGTCCTGGCTTTTGAAAATGAACCCACTTGCTAGTGGAAATAGAGCTATCTTTTTTAGTAGAAGAAACATATGAATATGAAGTACAGAAAGTCAAGTTTTTTTTGGTGTATTTAGTTAATAGGGTTCTGATTTCTGACAAAGGTGGTTTGTAATTTGATTTGAGATTGGGCCATGATTGGGAAGTTCTTGTAGCAGTACTTGGTTCTTATATCTGGTTTGATTCAGGTTTGTTTCTGTCAAATTTTTTATCTTAAATGTAGGAGTGGAAATAAATAGACACCAAACACAAGATGATGAGATGGGAATCGACAGAGATTTTCTCACGAATGTGACTCGAACCCAAAAATCCAATGAGCTTAAATTTGGTCATGGATCAGTTGCTCATGGCCGTGATTCCCGTAGTTGGGACAAAGATGATAGAAGAAGAGATGAAGTTAATGAGGAAAATTTGGATAAGGTACACAATACTGTGAAAAACAGAGATGATAAGTCTTCTTTTAACAAATCACATAAAGTCTTGGATCGCAAAGGACATGGCTTGTACAATGAAGATGGACGAAATGAGTTGAAAATGTATGAAGCTGAATACGAGGCTTCTCTAAAGAATACCGATGCTGATGATTATGATGATGGTATTGATTTAGAAGACAACCAAATGGACGAATATGATGATGAGAAGGACCATTCTCATGAAAATAATGGTAGAAGCAAGAAACAAGATTTTGCTGAGGAGGCTGATAAGAAAGCTTCCAATGGTTTGTTTAGAGAGGAATCTCTTTCAAATTCCCACCATTCAAAAGTCAAAAGTCAATCTGCTCGAAAGTTAATTCCTGAAAAACATTCAGGCTCCAAAAAGAAGCCGAGGCGTCGAAAATTTTCTGGTAATCATTTTTACCCTTACATTATTGTACAACTTACTTGTAAATAAATCTATCACTTTCAGTAATTGTCAGCTTACTCAACCCACTGTCCTTCTTTTGGTTCCTCGTGAACTGAGAGAGGGTTTGCAAACTCTTTAAAAAGGTACTTTTGTGCTTTTAGCTTTTTTTCAGCACTTTGGGAGTGTTTGGAAAACCAGCTTCTGATTATTTTAAGCAGAAATAAGCTAGATGCTAGAAGCACCCAAAGACCGACTCTTAACTTCAGCTACTAGGTTATTTTGGTAAATAAATGGAAGTTTGTTTACTATAATAAAAGTGCTTCTCCACATATTTCTGAAACACAACTTTTTTTCCAACCACTCGTCACTCTTACAGCTGCAACCTTTTACAAATTTAACTTCTACTTTACCTTCTCCAAAAGCGGAAGAGTTTGCAAACGCACCCCCTGTGATTACTGAGTATAGAATATATTGAGTTCCCATTTTTCTCTTTTCACTGTGTCTTTGGATTTATAGACTGATACTCAGAAATGCACAGGTTCTTGTGAGATGAAAATCTTGAATTCCACCACAAAACTTGTGGAGCCTTTAGAAAATCGAAAATTCGCAAGATTTTCACTGCAGTATACAGAAAAAGAAGAGAAGCCCATACAAGATGAGAAATGGGAACCTAGATTTGCTGGACACCAATCACTTTCAGAACGAGAAGCTTCTTTTATTGCTCGAGATCAGAAAATTAACTGTGGCTTTGTGAAAGGTCCTACAGGGTCAACAAGTACAGGATTTGACTTGGCTGAAGATGATGCAAAATACATTAGTAGTTGCCATATTGCTGTTATGTCTTGCATCTTTGGGAACTCAGATCGTTTGAGATCGCCTATTGGCAAAACGGTACCAATTTTGGACACTTGAGTTTTATCACCAGAAATTGCATTAATTAACTATGTAGATGTTCTTGAGTTTTATAGATTTTAGGGCAAATTACATTTACTACCCCTGAGGTTGAGCAAATTACATTTTCTTCACTCTGTTTAAAGAAATTACAAAATATCCCTGAAATAGGTTGACTATTTGCATTTTTTTGCTTCCTATTGTGTAGTTTCATGGAGTTTTTTTGTAATAAAGTGAAACGTCAGGGAGTTTTATGTAATTTCTGAAAACAGAGGAACTAAGATGTAATTAGGGCAAACCTCAAGGATAGTAGATGTAATTGCCCTAAATATTTTGGAGCAGACAAAGAAAAGGGCTTGTTGTATAAGCAAAAAATAGTAGTTTGGATATTGATACGATAAAACTGGATGGATCAAGTTGATACTTAGGAAAACTCATAATTGATTTTGAATTTGTTAAAATAAAAGAGCTACTATAGTTATTCAAGATCTGTCTTCTTTTTCAGGTCTCTCGTTTGTCAAGGAAGAATGTATGTTTTGTCATGTTTGTGGACGAAATAACTTTGAAAACTCTTTCATCAGAAGGCCAAATGCCAGATACAATGGGCTTTGTTGGATTATGGAAGATTGTGGTGGTGAAGAATCTTCCTTATGCTGATATGAGGAGAGTGGGGAAGATACCTAAATTTTTGCCACACCGACTATTTCCTTCTGCAAGGTAAGAAAATTAACAAAATTAATATACTAATATCATTGAGGTGGATTTGCTAGTTCTTTAATAGGAAAATTGAGCCTCTTGATGAAGACATGTGCTGAATAATTATTTTAGGTACTCAATTTGGTTGGATAGCAAACTCCGGCTCCAACGTGACCCATTGCTCATCCTGGAGTACTTCCTATGGAGAAAAAATCATGAATATGCTATTTCCAATCACTACGACCGCCATTGTTTGTGGGAAGAAGTTGCCCAAAATAAGAGGCTTAACAAATATAACCATAGTGTTATTGATGAACAATTTGCATTTTATAAAGCAGATGGTATGAGAAGATTCAACGCTTCAGACACTAACAAGCTTCTCCCCAGCAGTATGAACCTTTTCCACTTCTCTTTAGGATGATGCTTTTGTTTCAATGTAATGTTGATTGATTTTTTTAAAATTGCAGATGTTCCGGAAGGTTCTTTCATTGTCAGAGCTCATACGCCAATGTCAAACTTGTTTTCTTGCCTTTGGTTTAATGAGGTTGAACGGTTTACGCCTCGTGACCAGCTCAGTTTTGCTTATACATACCATAAGTTGAGAAGGATGAATCCTGAGAAACCGTTTTATCTCCATATGTTCAAGGTTCTTTTCTTTTTTTCTTTTTTGTCAGTTATTTTTGTATTAATGGAGGGGCAGCTGTATTTTAAAAGTGGTAAAATTGCACGATGGGCCAACTTTCACACTTTCGAGATTTCCCTGCTTCCGATATCACTTGTCCAATTTCATCCTGTTAGTTGGAGATTTTGCAAAGTTCAGTCTGGTTTTTTCCCGACATTGATAAAATTGTCGGGAAAGTACAAGTCACTTAAGATGCCCATGTAATTTACCGGTGGAAATTTTCAATTTCTGGCAAAATTCGGACCTACATTGCTAATTTTTCAAACTTACAGGATGAAATTAGAAAAGTGACATCTGAAGGGATGAAAATCCTAACGTACCGAAGTTACAAGGACCAATCTTGCAATCTTGCCTTTAAAAGTGAACTTTTTGGCAAAAATGCAATTTTCATATGGAAACTATACCTCTTTCAGTTTTTTTCCCCATTTAACTTCATTCTGTTTCAATTTTAGTCTGGTAATATTTAGTTAAAGTGAAAAGTTACGGGACCAAAATTGAAATGGACAAGTTAAATGACAAGCTAGAAAAAGGCGAAGTAATCAGGCAATCGCAATTTTTTCTGAACCTTTTAATGGGAAAATTTGCATTATTCATTCTGTTTGTTAGGGCCGGTTCAATATAGTAGAAACCTGTAATTATGCAAATTTGCCATTCTATTGTGTGGAATGACATTTTCACCCCTAACCTAAATTATCTGTCTCAGGACTGTGAGAGACGAAAGATGGCAAAACTGTACCATCACAGATCTGAAGAGAGTAAGAACAGCCTCAAACGTGAGATGGAGTAGTTCTGACCTCTATTTAAGCAACTGGTTCATTCTTTTGTACTATATACTAAATTTCATCTCAATTCAAAAGTAATCAACACCGTTGCTGAGTGATCGATCTGGTACGCCGAAATGTGTATCAACACAATTTTGCTATGAGGAATGGTTGAAGCTTATTGCCTCCATTGACATGATACGAGCTACAAGGCATCAGTTTTGCTGGATCCTAATATTGCCTTAGAACAAAGGGCCTTGATATTGAGTTTCTAAAGCCCCATAAACCCCATTCATTTTTATTATTATTTGTTTTGTATAAAAATGACAAAATGAAGAACCACATAACTTTGTACTAATATTCATTGTGATATATCTGGTAAAGTAAATATTTTCATAGTCATTTTGAAGGTGTCTCTTTGTAGAGAGACTCTTGTAACTATTTGAGTGTTTATAGGAAAATGTTTTCCTAAAATTCGAGAACTCTAATTAAGCTAGCATAACTTAGTATAACACTGCTAAACTACGCCATCTTTTGTTCTCAAGATTTGTTGTGCTATGTCTGCAAAACAAAGAGTATTAGATCTTGTATTTAACTTCATAAAGACTCATGAAAAGAAAACATAATTACTGAACTACCAAGTGGGAAATTTCTAACTAGATCTAATTTAGCCACACAGAAAAAACAACCTAACATATCCTATATCTATTTTTCTTCTTTAAATGTGAAGAAATCGAATTTGAACTGTATTTTTTCACCTAATTAAACTAAAGATTAGAAAATGAAGTTACCATGTACGCCTTTTGATGGAACGACGAGAACGATGCATGGCAAATCCCCTTTTCAACACTCTCATGAACACGAGAACGCTTGCTTTCTTCCTGGAAAGCGTGTTCCTATTTACTTTTGACAACTTTAACGCTTTAACACAGCTGATCTGCACGTCTCTTCCTGGTGAAGGATAATTATCAATTTCTTTATTTGACATGTTTTTCCCACTTGTTCGTGAAATTTCTTCATTCAAATTCTCCCACAAAATGTCCATTTTGTCCTCTTGACCATTATAATCACCAGAAGAGCTCTTTCTCTGAGATATATTAATGTTGCTGGCTTTGAGTTCTGGGGATAATGAAGATGAGTTGAATTTCTCTTCTTTTCTAAAACTTCCCGAGTTTCTGACTGACTCGGTGGTTGTGGTGGTGGCATTGGAGGAGCTATTGATCTGATTAAAGTTGGTGGCTTTGCATTCTTGGCATGAACATAAGTTGAATTTTTCCTCGTATTCTTTATTCTTGTAACCTGCCGAGTTTCCAAGTTGGTTAATTGGGGAAAAGGGCTGCCGCCAAAGTGGCGGTGACTCGTTGGTGGCGGCATCATGAGAGGATATATTCTGATTAAAGTTGTTGGCTTTGCATCCTTTGCATGAACATAAGTTGAAACCTGCCGAGTTTCCAAGGAGGGTAACTGGGAAATAGGGTTGCCGCCAGAGTTGTGGTGACTCGGTGAAACTCGGTGGTGACTCGGTGGCGGCGGCGGCATAGGACTTGCTATTCTGATTAAAGTTGTTGGCTTTGCATTCTTGGCATGAACATAGGTTGAATGATCTGTCTTCATATTCATTGGAAGTGGGGCGCGGCCAAAATGGTGGTGACTCGAAGAAACTCGGCGGTGACTCGGTGGTGGCTGGGAAAGTGAAATCTTGATCTTCTGCCATTTCCATGAATTCTGTTCTTGTTTGTTTTGGGTTTTGTAGAGAAAGAATATATGTTTTGTGGGTTTCCGGTGGTGGTTGTTTATGCTTAAAATCTTACTACTACTACAGTTCAACGGCTACTACTGGAAGCTCCAAAATTTAAAGTTGCAAGTTGGTAAAGCATTTAGTAATTCATGCAGAAATTCAAAACTTTTATGTGTTTTTTGTATCTGTCTTTAATAGGTAGAGTTATTACATTATTGAAGGAAGGGCGTGCAATGTCATAATTAATACTTTGGTATTTCATAATGAGGTAAATAATTATAGTTTTAGTGCCACCAATATATACTACCTATGACCGTTTAGTTTTAATAATATTTTCTGTAAAATTATAACCTAGCTTCAATATGATCTACTAAATATTTATTGCAATTAATTCACTTTAACGGATTTAAAAAAATCAATGCACCCAGATATGAAAGAAGCTGCGACATTAATTTATTCTTTATTCTTTATTCTTTTTCTTCTTATTTTTGGTTATGTCGTAATCTACCCTTGAATCCGATTGAACTACGAGTATAAGATGAGTCGAGTTGGTTCGTAAGACTGGTGAGCTCCGATCCAGATCAGAAATAGTAATAGGAGAATTATGTTATCAAAATTAAAAAAAAATATTATATGATTATCTCCAAGAATATTTTGTCATTCTTAAAAGTTAAACAACATTGACTCTTATACAAATGAACAGCACGAAACGAAACGATTCTAGTAATGTCTAAATATAACCAAAATCAAAGGAAGACTTGCCTGAATACTAAAACGTCAGGGTTATTTTTGGTAAAGCATGAAAACTGACGCCTTTATACCACAATGACAACATCGTGTTAAGAATACTAACAACTGAAGATGAAAGAGCAATTAAGTGGTTGTGCCCATTAATTGTTGTGGAAAAATTCTCATGTCATGCGTGTCCAATATGGCCAAAGAAAAGACTAATATAATTGGAAAAGGATGTTACAACTCAAATTAAAAAACGTAACGAAAAGTTATCAAATGAGTAAATTATTCATAATATTTTTATATAGTATTTGTTATTCATAAAATTAACAAAATGATTAAATTGTTATCCAGTTAATAAAACATTATCATCTATGTGGAAACAAAAAAATAACAAATGACAGGACTTAATTAGTGTTAGACAACGTCATAGTCGAGCGAATGTCTCTATAATTTTCAATAGTAAAATGAGTATTGCTGTATTTTTTTCTTATATCGAAGGAGTATAAATATAACTATTCATTTTTTAAAAATTTATTCCTAGACGGATATTCGATACAATATTCATCATGACTAAGACAGCTGCATAATAATTTGTCCATCATAATTAGCGGAGTGGAGTTTTATCGACCATTGCCGTCTTTCATATGTTACAATATTTTATGAGTTATGAATTACAAAATTGACTTATGAGTTATGAGATTGTTTTTTACTGCTTGACTCAGGTCTTGCTCACTGGAATCCTACTTATTAAAATACTTAACTAAAACATTAATTAAAAATATTTTGTCCCTCCCATATTTTAACTTTTATTTTTATACCAATAGTAAAATAAAATTTTGAAAAGAAAATATATAGAAACGTCCCTCCAAATTCCAAGTCCTTTTCAAAAGTCTTCATAATTTTTCCAAGTAAACTGTTGTGCTTTCTTTTGTTTTGGTCAAAACAGCGTGGGAAACCCGCCAAAGACCTGGAAAAAATGGAAAACACCAATCTTTGTTCACTGTTTTATTCCTGTGGTTTTTTGTCAGTCAACAAGAATAATAGTTTTCAGTTCTTTTTTTCCCATTAAAAAACACCATTTTTTTCTTAATAAATAGTATTTCTCTCAACAGCAAGTCAAGTCACCCCCCCCCCCCCCCCCAACCCCCCCAATTTTCCACAACTTCCTCTTCCATTTTTCCATGTCTGTTCGATTCTTTAAACCCCCTGAATAAAACAAACTGTTTTTTTAAATGCATGATTTCCACATACTTCATATTCCTCAGCAAACTTCTTCAACTTTCTTGATCTTCATACTCTATCCCCGCATAGAAAAAAGAAACGAGAAAGAAAACAGTTAGTCATAAATACCTTATTTTGAGAGAAACAGCCAAAAAAAAAAAATGATGCTGTTCGTCTTCTTGCTTTACCTTCAATTAGTGTCTGCTCAATTGCCAGCTGATCAAATTAGCGCCATAACTAGAGTTTACGAAATCTTAGATGATAACACTTATGGTGCTTCCTCTGCGAGAAATAATGTTAGCAAAAGCTCCAATCCATGTTCATGGAGAGGAGTTTTTTGTAATTTCGACAATTCCACCGTAAAAAACCTTTCTTTCAGCATGTTATCAGTCTCCACCTCCGAATTTCTTCCAATTATTTGCAATCTTCCTGATTTAGAGTCTCTTGATGTGTCCAACAATAAACTTTCCTCTATCCCAGTTGAGTTCTTCACCAGTTGTGGGCAAATCAGCGGGCTGAAATTGTTGAATTTCAGTAACAATAAGCTGGATTTTTCACTGCCCAATTTCACTTTTCGAAATTTAGAGTTCTTGGATTTTTCTTACAATTCTCTAAAAGGGGAAATTAGGTCACAGTTTGATGGGTTGGATTCTCTCAGGAGATTAAATCTCAGCCACAATAATCTCACAGGAGCTCTTCCCACAAGTCTTGGAAGATTGAATTTTTTGGAAGAGCTTCAGCTTTCTGCCAATTACTTCACAGGCGACATCCCAGTAGAATTCACAAACTATAGAAATTTGAGTATGATTGATTTCAGCATCAACAAACTCACGGGTTTAATTCCACAGGAATTTGGATTACTCACTAAGCTGGAAACATTGGTTTTATCTATCAATAATTTATCTGGTGAAATTCCCACATCGATTTTCAACATCACAACACTGTCAAGATTTGCAGCAAATCAAAACAGCTTTAATGGGACGATCCCGTCTGGGATTACTTCCTTTCTCACCACTTTAGACCTCAGTTTCAACAAGCTGACAGGTAAAATCCCTTCTGATGTGCTGTCTGGAGAAAATTTGATGTCTGTTGATTTGTCATATAATCAGTTGGAGGGCGAAATACCTGAAAATATTTCAAGAAAATTATTCAGGTTGAGATTAGGAAGTAATTATCTAAACGGGCCGATCCCGTCTGGCCCGATTAGGAATCTTGTGGTTTTGACGTACTTGGAGTTGGATAATAACAGCTTGGTTGGAGAAATACCTTTTGAAATAGGTATGTGCAGAAATTTGGCTCTTTTGAATTTAGCCCAAAATAAATTCACGGGCTTTCTGCCATCGTCATTAGGTAATTTGCTCAATCTTCAAGTATTGAATCTTCAGATGAATAGCTTTGTTGGAGAAATCCCAGTAAGAATTACAGAGTTAAGCAAATTGCAGAAGATGAATATAAGCAGAAACTCGTTAAACGGATCGATACCTTTGTCGATTTCTAATTTGGCGAAGTTAGCAAACTTGGATTTACACGGTAATAATCTGAGTGGGCTTATACCAGATTCTATTGGCAGCTTATCTTCTCTGATAGAGCTTCAGCTTGGAGATAATCATCTCATGGGCCGAATTCCGGATATGCCATCAACGCTGCAAATTGCTCTAAATCTCAGCTACAATCTGTTTGCTGGACGAATTCCCGACACTCTAGCAAGATTGACAGGATTAGAAGTGTTGGATCTTTCAAACAACAGGTTTTCAGGCGAGATTCCAACTTCTCTCACATCAATGGCCAGCTTAACACAGTTGGTGTTGTCAAACAACTCTCTCTCCGGGGTATATCCGTCATTTCCAAATCATGTCAAGGTAGACACAAATGGAAATAAAGGTTTGATTTTTCCTAAACCAAGTACCCCTCCAAGGGCATCACAAAGAAAGCGATCAATTGCTTTATACATTATTATTGCATTAGCAAGTGCTTTAATGGCAGTTGGTTTACTAATCATGGTAGCTATTTTCATTTCAAGAAAATTCAACAGAGTAGTAAACGACGAAAACCTTCATTCTGGAGAAGACCAACAGCTTTCTCCACCTCGAGTCGTCCATGGAAATCTACTAACTCCAAACAGCATCCACAAATCAAACATTGATTTCAAGAAAGCAATGGAAGCAGTTTCCGACCCTTTGAACATCACGATAAGAACAAGATTCTCAACTTATTACAAAGCCGTGATGCCTTCGGGAAAAAGTTACTTTGTCAAGAAGCTCAACTGGAGTGACAAGATATTCCAATTGGGCAGCCATGAAAAGTTTGGTGAAGAGCTGCAAGTTCTTGGAAAGCTGTGTAATTCTAATGTGATGATCCCACTTGCATATGTTTTAACAGTTGACAGCGCATACCTTTTTTACGATTTTACCCCTAAAGGTACTCTTTTTGATGTTCTTCATCATAGAATGAGGGAAAACTTGGATTGGGCTAGTAGATACAGTATTGCTCTTGGGGTTTCTCAGGGATTGGCTTTTCTCCATGAATGCAATTCGGGTCAAGTTCTTTTATTGGATCTTTCAAGCAAAAGTATTATGTTGAAGTCATTGAATGAGCCTCAAGTTGGAGACATTGAACTTTTTAAGGTGATTGATCCTTCAAAGAGTACAGGCAGTCTTTCTACTGTTGCTGGTTCTGTTGGTTATGTCCCTCCAGGTAATTGCAAAAATTATATTTGTTAATTATGTCTGGAGAAATACTAAAAACTCCTTACAATAAACTTTTGTATCTAAAAGTTCATGAAAATATTTCTTCCAAAAAGCCCATGAAGGCAAGAATTAATTTTCTGACTGAAGTACTCGTAACTTTATAGATTGAAAAAATATTTAAAGATTCAATTTTGTTAAATTGTTTAAATTGATTTTGGTTTCTAATTTTTGAGATATATAAAAAATTTAAGGGTAATTTTGTCGCGAAACTAGGTAAGTTATTTTGGATATAAAAATTTAACCTAAGGGGTTATTAGTAATTTTTCTTTTTTTTATTAATGTTCAAAATCTCAACCCCTAAGAACTTCATACTTGGTGAAAAGTGAAAAATAATCTCAGTACACCACCTAACCTTAAAGTTCTTGGCTCTGTCCCTACTTACTAGTTCTTACTAATATTATTCAGTTATATAATTATGAAAGCCAAAAATGCTTTAAGTAAATGTCGTAATTCCTTTTTTTTATTTTTATTTTTTGGGTTTCAGAGTATGCTTACACAATGAGAGTGACCGCAGCTGGAAACGTCTACAGCTTCGGCGTTGTTCTGCTTGAACTTCTGACTGGTAAGCCAGCTGTCTGTGGAGGATTGGAGCTTGCCAAATGGGTGTTAAGCAACTCCAAGCAGAGAAATAAATGGGATCAAATTCTTGATTTCAGTGTGAGTAAGACTTCACTTTCTGTTAGAAGTCAGATGTTGGCAGTTCTCAAAGTTGCCTTAGCTTGTGTTAGTATCTCACCTGAAACAAGGCCGAAGATGAAAAGTGTGCTTCGTATGCTACTGAATGCAAGGTGATAGAAGGAGAAGGAGAAGGTTTATAATCTGATTTTGTTAATTTTGAGAGCATTTGTGAAATATATAGATTTTGTAGGAATATGAAAGATATATGAAGTTAGTTTCTGTGTCTTTGTACTGTAATATATAGATTTGAATTTGGGAGTCAGTTTTATGTATAGAAAGTCAGAAACCAAGAAAATGTACCTGGAAATAAGACAGTGAACTTTCATCAATGAACTGTCTTCCAATTACACAACGGAAAAAGGTTTGATTACATACACTTCCCCTGAGATAGGTGAAATTACAGATTGAGCCCCAAGATATGTGAAATTACAACTACCCCTCAGTGTACAATTCAATCAAATATATATGCTTAACAATTCATCCTATGCGGAGATTTGCATGTCAACAATTAACAAACTATACAGGATAAATGTCAATCTAAGATAACTATAACAGGGATAACAGGTTAATGTAAGTTATCCATGGATAAGGGCACTAAAAATAGTCATCTCATTTATAAATTTGATGAAAAGTGACCTTATCAGCATCTTCAAGAACAGTCATAATCAAACCGCCATCAATGGCCACTGCAGCTGTAATGTTGATATGGCTGTTATATGTAAAGCTCTTTCCGTCTCTGCAACTAGATTCACAACGCAAGACGGATGCGTGGCCGAAGCTAATGCACCAGATTTCACTATGGCATCGGTAAAACCTGCATTTACATCTGAAGCAGCACTAGTCACAACTGGGCTTGGCAGTTCATCACATCTTTGGAGCATCATTATTGCTAGTCAGAAAATGGGGACAATTGGAGCAACATCTAGGCCCGCGAAATACATATTTGAATTTCTGCTTGTAGATCGCATAATACATGGAGATAATCAGTGGCAGAGCCAGAAATTTTAGTTAGAAGGATCAATAAAGAAAATTTTACAAAAATTTATAGAGTTTCTTAAAATTTTGACATGTGAGATTCGACCAATTTATGCAAGAACTAATAACCCAATATTTCATATTTACGGAGGTTTTGATTAAATCGTAAAAAAGAATCATTTTCTGTCTCTTTAATAAAATTAGAAAATACATTTTTATTTTATTTGTCTCTTTACGTACTACTTACTATAAAACTTTAAAGGCAAGAACCCTACCTCACATTACTTCCGCAGACACCACCACTGAAGCAGGTCTAACTCAGATTCGTCGCCGCCAACCTAGAAAGACAATGACTTTGTCTCAGTCCCAGATGCCTATCTTTATTCAGATCTCATCCCATCCGCCAACCTTTTGTCTGAAGCCAATTTTAGACGTCTTTGTTTTGTTCTCGAATGTTCCCAATTAGGGCACAAAAGGTTACAAATTTCTGGAAATCCAGCTGATTTAACACTGTAAAAATTGAAAATCTTTCTACGTTTTCACGGTTCTTTATAATGTTCTGTTTTACGGTCACATTTTTTTAATTTTGCTCTGTACACTAGATAATATAATTATAGATATGCTTTTTATATAAATGATTGTTTACGACAAACTTTGATCTGCCAAATGATGTTCGGGAAATTGCGCAAGGGCTTTGAGTTCCTGTCCTTTATATTGTTCGGATGGAACAGTGAAATAATTATCATACCCATCCCTTCTGATGGCAGCAGTTAAATAAACCATTTGAGTTTTCTACAACTATGAAATTTATTCTGTGTTTTGCATATTTTAAGTGTTTATCTATTGTAAGATCTGATGATTAAGGTTGCTTAATTTTCAAATGTTACCTAAACATAGCTTAATCCCTTGAGATTGAAGCGAAAGATTCCTACTTCTGAAGTTCCAATGAAGCACATTGTAGAAATATGGTATTTCTGGTAGCTCTATTTTCCCTTTCCTCCAATTTGTGATCTTCTTTATATATATAATAATTTTATACCCAAATTCCAGCTTCATATTTACTTCATTGTTTCACTTGGATGCTATCATTTTATCTCTTGCTAATTTGCATTTTGTTCTTTCTTGGTTCTATAGTAAGATCTTTACTTTGGACTTTGAAATTTCTTGTGGGATATTATTGAAGTGAAGGGATTCTTGAAGATTCTTGATGATGGTCATTGCCTATTGGAATTTATCAATGGGAGAAGTTGCTCTGTAAATTGATTCAAAGTTGGCCATTGTAAAGACAGATAGTTTTGAGTAGGAATGACATGTTTTTATGCATTGCTAATGTTGCCTATAAATAAAGAGAAGCTTAAAATTATATTTTTCACGTTTCTTTTTAATTTTAATATAGTCTATCATTCAATTTGCTCCTTATTATCCAATTTTAATCTTCTCTATAAATTAGTCGATTTAAAGATCAATAAAGACAATGACTAAACTCTCGATGTGTACAGGAATATTCTGATAAAAAGTTAAAAACAAAGACGTGTGAAGAAATCCAAGAGTGGCACAAGAAAAAGAAGATTCTATTCCTTTTTCCGACATTGAAATTGTCTCATGCTTAGGATACTAAGGGAATCAAATCTTGACCGATCTCATAGCAGTCTGGATGGAAGATAGAAGGAATATTGATTAACCAACATTCAAAGTAAAACAACATAACAGCCAAATACACTTCCAACATTGCAATTGCAGTTAGATTCCTTGGTCTGGTAACCAAAGACGAAACTTTCGATTTGCTTTGGTAGTGTCTGCTAATCAGTTCATAGCAAGCTAAGCTAAGAGAGAATTTTCAGATTTCTTGCTACAAGAAGTACATTGTTATCTGCTATATTTATTCCTCCATCTCTATCCTATATGTATCAACCGAGTTAGGTTTGTGGATGAACACACTGAATTTAAAGTGAATTGTTTACATCCACTACTCCTCAAATTCTAGATAATTACAATTTACTCCCTGTGTTTTCAGAAATTACAATAAATTCTTTAACGTTTCAATTTTAATGCAAAAAAAAAAAAAAAAACTCTCTGAAATAGATCGGTTATGTGCATGTTGTATATTAAGGCCGAATAACTCACCCTTGAATTTAACCCTTACACGATGAACTAGAGGGAGTTTGTCTGAGCTATAAGCTCTAAAATATGAAGCTTTCTTATTCTAAATACTAAATGATATGAATATCATTAGTCGTTGGAAGTAATATCTGGTGGTCATTGGCCAAACTCCAGTCGTTTTCTTTGATCTCAAAACATCTTATTAGTTAGCTGTTAGATCTTACTTTATCCAAACACTTGAACAACTTATTTGTAAATTATGATATAGGAATTTATAAGCGACAAAAACATGTTACAAGTTATATACACTCATAAGCTAGTAAAAACAGGGTGGAAAACATCCGGCCACTATCCATATAGATAGCTGAATTTACAAAGTTATCTCCATACTTTCAGAAATTACATAATAGTCCCTGTATTTTCAACTAATTGGTAAAGAATTATAGCATAGTTCCTACTTAGTATCTTGTATTTTCTAAAATGGCTTATCACAAGCCCTCTTAGTCTTATTTCCTTCTAAGTTAGCAGACGAACTATCAAGTTTTCTAAAGAGTATTATACGGAGTTATGCAATTGATATACATGTTATACAGAGTTTTGTCCAAAATGAAAAGTTCACGGACACGTTACGTTAGATCATTTGATGTTCGTAATTAACGGCTCAGACGCAAATGTGCCAAAATTGATAAAACAGAACTTTATAACGAAGAGTAAACAATATCTGATTAATCCAATTCGCAAATAATAATGACTCATTTTTGTCCCTTTTTTGAGTGCAGAGAATCTCTAAGAATTAACCAAATGTCATTTTCTTAGTTGAAGAACATCTAAGATACATATCCAAGCAATGATAAGACAGTGATTAGCATAATATTCCTTTTTCTAGGTATCATAATAACTAAGATTGATTAATCTTATTTAATTTCCATGCAAAAATTAATTCTCATTGAAATTAAGATGCTCACAGCATTGAAATTTGAGTTGATTCGTTCAAACATCGTTTCCTATGGCAGAAGAGAATAAAAGCTAGGGCTACAAATTAAAGAAATCTCAAACTAAGTAATTAAGCAATAAGTTAATTTATGTTTATTATTACTAAACAGCTTTAGGACATTGTTTCTTACTACTGTACTGTGTTAGCATCGAAGGACTTGTTTTAGTGTCTTATTGAAGAAACCAACCTTGTTATATATATATATATATATATATATATATATATATATATATATATATATATATATATATGTGAATAATAAGCGCGTAAGTAGATACACTTGATGAGTGTGTATGCAAACTTAATTACCCATAAATATTAATATTTAGGGATAATTTCAGTGAAATATCTTGACATTTGGCTTAATTACTAAGTATTAAGTTCTTTGATGTTGGCCATAAAATGAGAAATCAAGCTTTACATAATTACGCATAAATTTAATTTCATTGATATAATTAAAATTTGGAGACATTTCACATCTGGTCTTATTCATTATGAGTTTCTGATATGATATCCCATCAAATCTAAAATATCCCATGTTATATTCCAAACTCTATTTTTCCGGCCATTGATGAACGAATTTATGGGGATATTCTGCGAGTCATACGAATTTAGGGGGATTTTCAACTAGTTAATAGACGGAAAATAAGATTTTGGACATAACATCGATTTTTCAGATTTTATGGGACTTCATATGAAAAAACTCTAATAAATAAGACCAAGTGTGAAAAAAATATACTTTGGGGTACCAAATATGAGATTTTCCCTTAAAATTTGTACTGCCATCCTCATAACAATTATTAACTAATTTGTACAGGAGAAAGAATCTACAAGTTGAAGATTAAACTGTTGGACAAGGACAAGTACTCATGAGGACGGTTGAAAAGATGCTGAATTTTCCCATTTCTAGCTGTATTTTGTCCAAAGCATAAGACATTTCTCGACTTCTCCGAAATGCACAAAAACATACAAAATAACATCTTCATAGTACTATTCAAACAATGAGAATATCTAACAGATTCTTCACCTTGAACACTGATTTTTAAGAAGAAAAAAGATGCCTTATAACTCATCTTTCTTGTCGATTTTTCACGTATGAATGTCGAAGAACGCTAAGATTGGCTCTATTCCCACATGGTGAATATTGTCTTCATTCTATATAGTTATCAATTGAATTGTCCTCTTATGTAATTTAATATATGTTTAATTATATACTAGCTTCCCTTCTTACTATTAAGATTAAAAATATTACAGCCAGATCCCCTGTAATTCAAAACTACATTTAACACTCCCTGAAATTTGAAATTTTCTTATGTTTGGCTTCTCTCGTCACGCACAAAATTTAGTAAAAATACTATTTTACACTTGTTTCGAACATCTTTTCTGGACTAGAATAGCTAGTTTTAGAAATATTACACACATTGGACTGGAGGACCCTTCAGGGGTGTAAGTGTAATTATTCAAGTCACACGGGGTCTGACTGTATTTAGACCTAAACTCAGAGTATCTCAAATCTGCATGACAATCCAATCCAATCAAATCATGTGTATTTTTCTTTTCTTTTTTTGGGTAAAAATCAAACATCAAACAAAACCTGATAGAGAATGTATAAGTGACAAAAAATGCATGTAAATTTTAAAACCAGAAAATAAAAAATTTATTTACTATACACGTCGTTGTAAACCTCTTTCTTTAAAAAGCTACCAACCTCTGCTTTCATCTCTTTCAAGTTTTCAACCTTTTCACTTCTCCCTTTCCCCTCTCTCAGTCTCTCTCATCTCCAATGTTTGAAATGGAGGAAATCATACACGAAGAAGACTTCCTGAGCCTCAGCCTCGCCCTCGTCACAAACTCATGCTACCAAAACAAAATAAAATCGTCAGAAACTCCAAACACATCCTCAGACAATTCCAGCGTATTAGAAACCTCCGATCAAGAAAACAATATCTTCTCTCTCCTCCAAATGCGAGAACAAATGCTCAAACACATCAACACAAAACATCTCCCTACAAATCATCATCATCATAATCAAGAAGAATCCATAAAAGGGCTCCATTTAATCCACCTCCTCTTGATGTCCGCCACCTCGCTCGACTCGAATAACTTCACCTCAGTCACAGAAAGCCTCTTTGAACTGTACCAGAATGTCTCCCTCACCGGCGACTCTGTCCAAAGAGTTGCTGCCTATTTCGCCGACGGCCTCGTCGCTCGTCTCCTAACCCGAAAATCGCCATTTTATGAAACCATAATGAAACGGCCCACGAAAGAAGAAGAGTTTTTCTCCTTTACGGAAATCTATAAAGCGTCACCGTTTTACCAATTTGCCCATTTCACAGCAAATCAGGCAATTCTCGAAGCTTTTGAGAAAGAACAGAATTCCAACAATGGGGTTCTGCATATTATTGATTTCGACATCTCGTATGGATTTCAATGGCCTTCTTTAATGCAATCCCTGTCCGAAAACGCGAGTTCCACAAATAAAATCCTGCTGAAAATCACTGGTTTCGGCCGGAATTTAGAACAGCTTCTGGAAACAGAATCGAGATTAGTCAGCTTTTCAAAAGGGTTTAAAAATCTAGTCTTTGAGTTTCACGGCATTGTGAAATCATCTTCCAGTCTCACAAAACCGAAAATCAGGAAGAACGAAACAGTTGCTGTCAATTTAATCTTTTACCTCAACTCACTAAACAGTTATTACAGAATTTCTGAGATTTTAAGGTTTGTTTATTCCTTGAACCCCTCGATTGTCGTTTTAGTCGAGCAAGAAGGTAGTAGAAACACGCATAACTTCTTGTCAAGATTCATGGAGTCATTACACTATTTTGCAGCAATTTTCGATTCCCTCGATGATTGCCTTCCTCTAGACAGTGCCGAGAGGCTAAGTATTGAGAAGAATCATTTTGGGAGAGAGATTAAACATGTTGTTAATTGTGATGAGACTTATCCGAGGTTTGAGAAAATGGAGAAATGGAGAGGGAGAATGGAGGGACATGGTTTTTGTGGAGTTGGGCAGAGTAGTTATTCCGTAATGCAGGCGAAACTGCTTCTGAAAATCAGAAGCAGCAATTGTTCTGCTTCTGTGAATTTTGATGGAGAAAGTACTGTTAGTGGTGGTTTCAACGTTTTTGAGAGAGATGATGGGATGGCGATTTCTCTTGGATGGCAAGATAGATTTCTCATAACTGCCTCTTCTTGGTGCTGTGTATGATGGATGGATTGGAGTCTGGAGATCATGATCATGTATTAACTAACTTTTTTTTGTTTTTTTTTAAAACTTTTTTGTCTTCTTTATGATATGTAAAATATATATCATATTATACTATATATATACAGATATACGTTTTAGTTAATAGTTAGAAGCATCTTCTTGCATGAGGTTTCTCGGTCATTGGCATATGAAGATGAGAAGACCTATAGTTTTTGCTTCTTCTTTTTGCCCCATTAAATGGTATGTGGAAAAATATTTGGATTGAGTATGTAATATATATAAAGAGGTGATCTTTTTAGTAACACGTACAAAAATTCAATCATAAAATGTTTAAAATAACCAAAATTATTAAGCGTGAGAATCATAAGCAAAGTGCAAGGTGTAACTATTGGGGCTTGGCTCAATGGTCACCAGATATTACTCCAGTGTGGAGGTTTGGATTCGATTATTTGCAATGATAATAATTGAATTATGTGCGTGTATTTTAAAGAAAAAAATAATAATAAGCAAAGTGCAAGGTGGAACATAAAAGGGTATTTATGTCATTGGAGAGTGCCATAGTACCAAAAATCGAGCCCTAATTTAAATAAGAATCAATTCTAAAAACAAAGACTTCACCTTCAAAACGGCAACGTTTTTTGCGATACGAGAACTTTCTGCGGCGATCTGGCTTTAAGACACGACATCCAGCAGACTGACTAAAAGAAGTTGCCGAAGTTTTTCGGTGCAAAAATCACTGAAAAGAACAGAATTTTCTGTGTTCTTCATATATAAGTAGTTTTGCTATAGTGTGAGAAAATTCAAAAAGTTGCGACAATGGATGAGCTTCAATCTGCTCTTAATGCGCATGTGGATCAAATGGCAGATCTGGTGGAGAAGCTCTCAGCTGAACTCCGGTCTGGACTCAAACCCGCTTATGAAAATTTCATAGGTTTCTTCCATGCCATTGATTGGAAGGTATTCTACCTAGCTATGTATGTCTTTATATACCAGGCATTTATCGATAAAATTTGAGCTTTTTTAGATTTTGCCTTTTTGTGGGTTTCGATAAATTTTCTTGGTTTCTCTTTTTAGCTAATTGAGCTTTGGTTGAGAACGAATTTAGAAACGATCGGTAATGGGCTAATGAAATTCTGCGTTTTTTCATATCTAATAGTTGCACCTACTCTCTGATTTGAGGAATTAGTCCACGAGCATGTTTAATTCCACAGACAAGTACAGCATTGTATGTCTTATGCTATTGATTCAATGTGAAGTTTTAGGCACGCTTTGTTGAACAAATTATTTCCAGTCATTTTTGGAGATCCTCCTATATGCTCATTGTCATAATCAATTTGATTTTTAATTTCACCTACTTATCTGGTTTTTAAGTTCCTTCGGAGGAAAGATAAATACTAACTCAAATGCCATCTATCTTTCTTTGCTGATCTGTTATGAGGCTTCGAATTTTTCGGTCAGGTTTTTCTGATAGTTCTCATCTCTCATCTTTGTTGGCAGGAACCATGGTTGATAGGTCTTATTTCCTTCCATGTATTGTTGCTACTAGTAGTCTTCGTGTCAAGGAAGAACATCAACTTCCAGATGTGTTTGTTCCTTCTTGCACGTATGTTTCCATTCTATAACTTGATCTATTGCATAGTTATTCCTTAGTTGTCGATAATTTTGGACTAAATGTAGAAGTATATATATATTTATATACATATATGATGTTAATTCTGAAAAGGTTGACAATGTTAATCCATTGACTTAATGCAACTAGCCTCAATAACATAAATGAGCTGGTGGAATAATCAGCAGGAAAGACATCATGTGAGTTTTTGGAGAACATTAAAGATTATGCCTGGATTGATGGATTTGGAGCGAAGGATTTCAAAACCATTGAGATTGTTTGGATAAATTTCTAGTATATAATGGATTTCAAATCCTTCAACTCCGGTTTTTTAAACTAAGTTTGGAATTATATTGTTGGATTTTAATCCACTCTAATAAACAGTAATTTGGAAACCATCCTCCAAATTATTCCCCCAAATCCTTCAATCCAAACATAGCCCAAGGGTATTAAGTTGGTGGAATAATCTGCCAAAATTCCTTTCATGATGGTTTTTTTGACTAATTACTCTGTTGAGATATGAAACAAATGTTGTTTGGCTTAGTACAAGATCGGGAATAGTTCAGATGGAAAAATACCTTTTACCCCAAAAAACTATGAAAAGAATCGGGAACAAAATCAAGAAATAAAATAAAAAATGTAGTGAATCGATATAAGTAGTTTTAGCTTGTATTTCGTGTTGCAAAAGATTCCTTTTTTTTTTTATTTATTTTTGCAATGATATTATGCAGTTGGAGGAGTGTATCTTGCTGAGAGGCTCAACCATTTGTTAGCCAGTAACTGGAAAAACTTTGCTGGCCAAAATTATTTTGATGCAAATGGATTATTTCTCTCTGTACTTTGGTCTGGGCCACTCTTGGTGATTGCAATCATAATCTTGGTCAGTTATTTTTCAAAATCTTTCACATATATTCTCGTTTTACTGATAATTTGCTTAACTTATTCCTATGCTTTTCTGATTTCCTCTTTTTTCAGGTAAACACCTTGTTTTCACTTTGTACTCTAATTGTGAGATGGAAAAGAGCTGAACTCAAACACCGTGCCAGAGTAGCGCGTAGTAAACAGGAGTAAGATGATTTTGTATCTTTTTTGCACGCGAACGGAAGGTTTCTTGTATTTTTCGTTTTTTTCCTTCTTTTTTAAAAACAAGTTAGTCTTTTTAAAAGGTTTTCTTACATGTTAGTCTTCTGACTCGTCTTTAGTTCTAGTTTGAAATGAATTGCTATTGCTAACAGAAATTATGGTTAAAGACTGTGCTGATGTTGAGGAGATTTTGAAACTAGCAAGTGGATGTAAATTATCAGGACAGACTAACAAAAAGAAAAAAAGTAAGTGTGATATTTTTACTAAAAGTCTAAAACAGTTAACTCTAATTTTCTAAACTTCCTTGGGTTTTATTTATATATAATTAACCAATAACTTAAAAGGAGAAAGTAATTATAAGAGCAGGTGTGAGGACAGGTGAAGTAGGGAATTTTGAAAAATACTTTTCCATGACTTTATTCTTTCTAATTTCTTTATGAAAAGGAGAAGGAATAAATAATATAAGAGAGGACATTTCTTTTATTCGTTGGATTTTGGATGATAATATGATATATATATATTGTTAAACACACGCACACAATTTGATTCTTATTATTGCAAGGAGTTGAACCCAGATCTTCATACTGGGAGCAGTATCTGATAGCAATTGAGAAAAATTCAATGATTGCATGGGACGATTTTATTATAAAAGAAAAAGGGAAAGATCAAGCATGCACTTTTTGCCTATATTCCCTTTTTAGTTGCACCATTCATTTTTCCATATTCTTCAAAATATTCTTAAATGAATTTGATGTTTGATTCGTACCATATAACTTAAAAAGTATCATATCTTAATTGCATATTAATATTATGTTTTTGAATAACTAAGATGTAATTAAAAAAATAATTGCAACGCAAAATAAATGATATAAAAGATTCTTCATTTCTAAAATAAAGTCAAAAATATTGATGTGGGGGAACGAATTTAAATAGTTTTTGAAAAATTTACAGATAAATATTATGATTTTATAGTCTAATAAAGTAAGGAACAACTGCACCTTCAAGGACTTGTGCACATAACGCTCGTGGTATTGATAATTTCCAAAAACACAAGATTTTCGATACTAATATTAAAACCATAAATTTTCCGTGTATATGTATTAAGAAATTCATAGGATTTTGAATGCTATTAACCTAAGAAATATAGACATGGATACGATACGACATGGATATAACGATACAATTTTACATTACAGAATTGTCCGATACGATGTCGGATACGACACGATACGACACGACATAATAAAATTTTTAGAAGTGTGCATGCATCATAGCTATTAACTCTCACCATAGATATATTAGAATGTTTGTTGGACTTTATAATATAGATTTATATTAATACTAAAATGGCACAATTGGTCATTATTTGTAAACAATTAGTTCTATTTTATTAAAATTAGCTTAAATAAATTTTGAGTTAATTATTTAGAGGTCTATAAAACGTGGCAACTAGTGCCTGCCTTCACGGCGTCACCTCACCTACACCTGGTGACTGGTGAGTGGTGACCACCTCCCCAAATCCTCTTATAATTAGACGCACACATCCACCAGTCGAAAACCTATATGTATAAATCTATACATATATACACATGTATGTATATATATGCCAGCTTCAAATACACACACCCACATGTGTGCGTGCGTGTGTGTGTATTTTTGTGTTTTGGCCTCAGCTACGATTCCTCTGATGAACGCAAAGTTTGGGTAATTATTTTGCTTAAGTTAGTCGCTCAATCAGAATAATTAGTTGTTGTTTCTTTGTTTTCCGTTGATAAATAAGAAGAGTTAATTGCCTCAATTTCAACTTAGGTTTTTTATATTCAATTAAGGAAAAAAAAAGAAAAAGAAAAACCTTAGAGCATGACGAGTGTTGTTTATATTCAATTTCTAGGGTTTATAACTTAATATGCATGTACGTCGAGGAAAATTCTTCCATGTTTAAGATATGTTTGGGTTTAGAGTTTAAGCTTAGTTCACAATATTGCTTTGATTTTAGTTTAACGATAGTGTATTTCTCAATCTATGATGCACATATAACAACAACGCCGTATCCCTGTTGTATCCAATTCCGTGCATATATAACAACTCGCAATTCATAATGCCCTGCAATTAAGGTGATAAATAGTTTAGTGTTGTTGGAAATTGTTGCATAGTGCTTATTACCGATTTTAAAACATCAAGAAATGTTTACTGATTAAACTATATACTGTATTTAATTTCTTGGTTGCAGTAAACGTAATCGTTGTAAGAAAGCTAGGATGCTAGCTCATTGATATCCATGCATGTTTGGAGCACAACTACATAGATCTGAACGCATCCGATCCATTCAAATTCGATAAGTTTTCTTAATCTCTCTTGTTATAATCCTTTTATTCGTAACGGATCTATATTTGTGTGTTTTTTACTATGTTATTAGCTCGGTGGTCTATGTTTTAAGAGCTAAGTTCCTCATAAGTTGTATTTTGTAAACTGTTTTTTGGCAAGCTAAGATACTTGGAGTGACTCTAAGTTATATATTTTTTTCTCATTATCACAACTGCAACTTAGAAGCTCTAAAGCTAGCTCTGAAAACACTTCATCAGTAACAGACAATTTGACGATGAACTTTTACTTAAATCCGTGAGCTTATAAGATCCAAAGACATATCATATTGAATGAACTTATAGGCTCTTAAAGTACGTTTAGCTAAACAACTTCTTACTTTTCTTGTAAAAGCTAAAAGTTTAAGAAACATTGATCATCCTAAAATGATCTTTTTGCATGGTTGGTTTTGGAGTTGAAAGCATATATTATTAATGATAAGTCTGTATAATTACGTTGTAATTTGTGGAGATTCCATACTCTTTAACACAGTTTACAATATACTTTTCCTTTCCTTATCAGTTTTAATTTTCGAAATCTAGGATTTGAGTTGTTAATGTTTTCTAGTGTATAAGTCTATCCTAGATTCCTAGTAATAGTTCATGCTTGTACAAGTCTATGTAACCAGTTACTCAGAGTGCTTTTCTTTGTAAAGCATTGTCTACGCTCTATATAAACAATTATCTCACTGTTCTAGCCATTGTATCCTTCCTAAATTTTCAAAATTCTGCCAAAAACTATATGCCCACAATTAATTCAGTCGTCAAAGGTTTCACTTTTACAGGCATATGAAATTCTTCTGCACACCTGGTGGCCCAAAATGCTAAACAAAGTCCAAGAAGGGATGCTTCTTGTTGTCTTAATAGGCAAAATATCTTATTTTCTTGGACATGCCAGGTGACATATTCCTAATAGATAATTCAACTATTAGTGCGTCAACGAGTAAATTTATTAACTAATTTGCTAAGAAGTTGTTTTTTGCAATGCCAACAAACAATCGACATCATCTTAGCATAATTACTCGAAGAACATTCAAACCGTTTGGCACATCTCCATACAAGCTACTAGTATTTTCAAGCAGACAATTAACACAGTTCCATACTTAAAGAGACACACAAAGACATCTTAGGTTACTCACACTATCAAATATTAGAGATATTTAGTAGGAATCATTAGTTCCTTTTTATTTCTATTAGTACCTTAGCAACATCATCAACGACTCGGTTGAGCCAAGTCAGCCACCAGGACATCTCCAAGAAAATAAGGTTCCTCCATTAGCCACACTTGCTCGTCCGCAACGAACTTTGCATTTTGGGCCACCATATGTGCAGCAGCGTTTCCTGATGTTTGTACACGAGAAAACAAGCACCCACTTAATTGCTTCATATAGCTGGCTTCCTTGGGAGAATCACCGTTCGGATTCGGATTCTCTAAGTCCTTGATCACGTCGTGAGCGTCGCTTTCCAATACAATATTAGTGAAATAATATTCGACGGCGAATTCAACGGCACATTTTGCAGCCAGTCTGCTCGTGTCGGTTTTTAGATTGGGGAAAAAGCGTGCTAGAGCCGCCATGAATTCTCCTTTCCAATTCCTGACAACGACACCGATTCCGACCCCGATAGAAGTGTTCGTAGTCTCGAGAAAGTTAGCTCCGGCAAAATTCACCTTGTAAATGTCGGGGGGTGGTGGGCTCCACTTTTCGGGATAATTAGATGCTTCAAATTGAGAGGTGGATGGTGCATTATGAGTTTCTTGAGTGGAGCAGCTCGATTCGCCTGATTGAGTTGAGGTTTTGTCTGTGGTTTGAATATCCTGCAATTATTTGAAATAATAAATGGAAATAGTTATTGGAGTGACATTATGATTTCATTCTAAGGTAACATTTGCTAACTCTGAAAAAAAGTTCTAGCTACAAAAAGCATAAATGGAGTGTTCTGTTTTGCTGCTTCTACTTAAAATAAACCAAAACTAGAATAAGCTAGAAGCACCTTTGTGGGTTTTCTCTTTCCAGCTCTTACAAATTCTTTTTTATATTTTTTAAAAGTAATGTAGTACTTCTGTCTCCAAACACTCAAAACATTTAGAGTGTGTTTGCAGACTCTTGTGCTTTTGGAGAATTTATAGTTGTAAAAAGTTGGGAGTAGTGAATTTTTTTTTTTAAAAAAGCAATTGAGAATAAGCAGAAGCTAAGTTTCAAACACTCCCAAGGTGCTGGAGCACAAAGGTGCATTTTTTTTAGAGTTTGCAAACACTCCCTCACTACAATAACTTTAGCTTCTACTTTATCTTCTCCGAAAAGCTAAACAGAAGTCATTGAAACACCCTTTTTAATCTTTCAATATGCCACGTGGAATATTAATATTATTGTACGCCATGAAATTTATCAACTCTTCCTCTGTTTTTTCTTGTGCCGTGCCTGTGTTTCAGGAAGATCAACTTGAATCTAATTTGTTAGTAAATTCTACCTTTATTTGGAGACCAGGCACGTCATTCTTGAGAAGTTCTTTCTGGAATGAAACAAAAAGTCATATCAGTTTTAATTAGAATCATGACTATTGGTGATTTTGCAGTTGGGAGATGGCTAAAACCTTTTTCCCTGTCACGTATTTAAGTATTTTCTCGAGTTTTGCTTCGAGCTGGCTGACCTCCTCAGTGCTGAAATGTTGAAGATGTTCGGTCTTTATTAGCCTGTTTGGAAGACAATTGTTATGCTGGAGTTTTGGAGAAAACAGAAACAAGAGAAAGCTGTTGCAAACTTGGGAATGAACCTTAGGTATTTCATCTTGTCTTCTATTCCTCGGCCCATGTCAGTATGATTCCTGTCGTTCCCCTGAAATAAGAAAAAACATTATTAAACAGTAGGATACTACGAGCTGAACAATGGCACAATTATGTCGTTACATTATCTGTTATTTGTTAATAGGAGGATAAAACACTGACCTCCGCTGTAACTATCTCTAATTACACTAACTTCCCCACTTAGTTCCAGAATTAGAAATACCTCCTTCTAGTCAGCAAGATTCAAGCAAAACCAAAAGGGTGTTCAAAAACTTGGGACATTATTATCCATATATGCGACATCAATTTAAACCATGAATTTCAACACTATTCGAATGGTTGTAATAATAAACAGAAAGGGGTAACTTTCCATAAGGGTGTGTTTGTAATTTTAAACTAAAAGGGGATATCTGCGTAATTGTGTAATTGGGGAAGATAGTGCAGTAGAGTTTCTAGTAAAACAAAATAGTATATTTTTCTCACATCTTAGTTTTGCAGGAGACGTAGATTGAAAATTTAAAGTAATTTTATGTCAATAACAAAAAACTGAGTACCTGGGATCCAAGTTGATGCCGCTCAGAATCCAAGTGCACAGAGAACTTGTTGAGTGTGTCTTTGATGCTTCAGAGAGAATGAGAGAACAATTTTAACAGAGAGAGAACAAGTTAGCAAGAAACACAAACGGTCTTCTAACGATTTTACCTGAAATAAAAATTTCAAACACGGCATAATCAACAGCCAACACTTCCAAAGAGAACAGTTTTAACATAACTCTGCACAAGGACAAAGTGTAATAAAAGAGGTGGAATGAAAGAAAAGACATTCGATGATGGTTTTTTGTTGCGGCCTTGCGGGCAACCTTGAATACACAGAAAGTGGGTAACTAATTTCTACAAATATCCTTCGGTAAATTAAGGCATGTTTTTTGTGATCCATATGTTATCCCTATTCTTCTCCATCTGTTGTTCTATCTGGGATGAAATCTCCTGTTTTTTAAGGTAAGTAGGTCACTTGATTTTCTTTATGTGTAGTTTGAGGTATATAATATATATTGACTAATTGCAATTGTGGTAGTATTAGTGTAATATCAATAGCTATCAAATGTAGTAGTAATAAGTCTGTATGCTTGGTGTTAATTTTAGAAAAACAGAATCGTTCTTTATCATGTATGAATGAGCTGAAGACTTGAAGCTCAAGCTCGAATAAGCTTAACTGCTAATGATTCGCCTGGGCTCAACATTGTTGAGACTAAGAGTTAAACTCAAACTTGTAAGCTTGGTGAGTGATCTAAAGATTACTTACCCAAACTTTATAAGCTGGATGAGCTTTCAGATGAACTTAGAGTTTTAAGTCTACCGTTTGAAGCTCGACTCCATTTGAGATCATTTACAACCTGGATAAATACACCACCTTGTGGATGTTTAATTGGTCACTATCAACTAGGGTCAATTACGAATACTCGGAGGTTTGTATTTTTTATTGAAAATATCACTGAAACTCCTATGGATAGTCCCTTAAGGTAACAAATACAACTGAAACATTATAAATATTCTGGAGTCAATAAAAGTCAAATGCTTTTTTATTAGTTTTATGGGGTTATTAGGAAGGTTTTAATGTTTCAGTGGTGTTGCGAATTTTAACCTAACTTGAGTTGTTTGGGTTTTTTTGCAATTATTCCAATGAACTAATCACTCAGATAATATAGAATAGAGGGACAAAGCATCAAACAAATCCCTCTTCCCTGATGCAATTATCATGTTCTTTTTTGGTTCAATTCTCTACCTCAGACATTATTTCGACTCATACTTTATCATTTCTTATTAGTCGAAAGAGAGCCTAAGATGAAAAACCAAGAAAGTGGGGAATTATAGAATTCCAAGAAGCAAAAATAAACAAGTCGAAGAGACCACATTTTAGTAATTTCTATCTAAAAATATCAAGAATGAGAAAGAGAACATCAGGGTTGAAATAGGAGAAATTTAAAATTTCAAAGAAAGTGCATGCTAGGCTGGAATATGACATGAGGGATTTCCTTTTGTAGTTGGGCCAAAGCCCCAACAATATATGTCATATGAAGTTATGAACGAGTCAGGGAAATAAATTGGCTCAAATATTGAGGTAATGTAATGTGTACCAAGCTTTTCGTATATCTAAATATTGGTTGATTATATTTAGACCTTGATACTTAAGTTCATGAAGTGTACATGATGTTTTTATAGCTAGTAAGCTCCAACATCTTATTTTAAAAGTAAGTTGTCAAAGCATTTTGATAATATATTTCCTTATAAGATTTCGGCTTATAAGTTGTAGTTACGTTTGGTCAAAATGAGAGATTTAAGTGCAATATGATAAGAGAACAAGGAAATAAATTAATTTTAGGTAACTTGAGATTTTGTGAGACTATAGAATGTAATATCAAATAAAATTAAGAACATTTATTTCATTTTATATTTCAAAATAAGTTATTTTAAAATGAAGTGAGATATCTCACTTATACTAGAATAGCTTATTAGCTCCAATAACTATTGGTGCTGAGCTCTCTTACTGAAAGATAAAAAAACACCAAACATATTTTGGAACTTATAGTGCAATTAGCATATTATAATGCTAGAGAGAAAGAGATGATCAAATATAACACATTAGAATATTAAAGAAAGAAAGTCAAGTGATGGTCCTTGAAACTACATAAATCAAATAAAACAAGCATGTGTTGTTAACTATCATTGTTCTACACTTCTACTTCTACCAACATTAAGTGGCATAACTTAACCGTTCGATACTATACTAGTTTAATACTTCTACCAACATTAAGTGGCATAACTTAACCGTTGGATACTATACTAGTTTAATCATTATAAGTTGGGTTACTAATCTTGGTTTTGTTTTATCATATAACAAAGATATTTTGGGGAATGGTTATTTGATCTGATTTCCTACTATGTAGCTCATAATCCAAATCTCAAATTTATTATTCCTATTTTCTTTGTAGGGGTGGCTTGTGGATGGATAAGAGTATGCTTTTCATGTTCTAAACAAATTAATGGGAACTAATTGATATTATGTCATAAGTCATAGTGATTTTGATTAATGAAGAAATTATATCTACTTGATTGTTTATCATTAAATAGTATTATATTTTCACCTTTTTCTTAATTATCTATGCATTTATTACCTTAAAAGAATATGGATTTTCCCATTATAAAAGAAAATTGTGTACAATTGCTTGTAATTCAAAAGGCTACATATTAATGTTTTAACTTGTGAAATTATTAAATTTGATCTTGTAACTAATTGCACCACAATTGATATAGCAATTTTCTTTTGAAAAATGTGTTGAGACTAAACATTACATTTTTCTAGAATCAAAGAAGTTTATAAATTTAATCCAAATTCGAAATTGCAAATTTAAGAACAAATTGAGTGATAGCCCCATAACCGACTTTTGGACCGCTTTACAAGTAAGCGAGTGAACTATGAAATTAGCATCACGAAAAGCATAGAAAATTTTAGTTTTGGTTATATTATCCTTTAATCATTTGATCTTATTTTATTGATACCTTAAATGTGCTTTATTAAATATCGAATATATCAGAGCTAGTTCACGAGTTTATCAAGCTGGCTTGGAGAAGCTCGATTCAAGCTCGAAGTTTTTGAGCTAGAGTTCGAGGTCATCGAGCTTGAACTTCTTTATGAGCTGAACTCGAGCTCGGAAATACTCGTTGACAAACTCGCGAGCTAGCTCATGAGTTGTTTCTTTTTATGTTTTATAATTATGAATATATTTTAAATAATAATAATAAGGTTAATATGATGGTATTTCTTTATTAAATGTAATGATAGTACTAGTATCTCTTTCAATATTAACATAGCTTATTAAAGATGATAATAATTAATTTATAAATTACAATATTTCAATTAATTTTCACAATTTAAAACTTATTATATGTAACATGTCGATAAGCTCAAGCTCGAATAATCTCGATTATAAATGAGTAATATTTAAGAATCACATAACTTTCAAGGCTGATAATATTAAAATAAGAGGAATTTTAAAAAACCACATGGTAGTTATTAAATACTATTGATCCTGTTCTTAAACCCTTAGAATTGCTAAAGCTAATTATTTGTATTATTTCACAAACTTAAATCTCAAGAAAGCACTATAGATTTTATGAGTGAGCTAGCAAATTTGAAAGCTGAACACACCAATAAACCAGCCAATAAGGCAAGAGCTTGTCTAAAGGATAAAGGTCAGATCTTTATTGACACGTAGTCTCATTTCTAAAACTTTGCATTTATTTATGGAAAAAGACGTAGTTTTCTTAACAAGTGGAAGTGGACATATATTTTGTTTTTGGTCGGAAAAAAAAATATATTACGAAGCTTCAACCGAAACACAATCCAACACTTCAATAGGCGGTTCTAACCAAAAATTAAATTTATTATCTAAATTATGCCCCAATTTAGCAAGAATATCAGCACTAGCATTGCAACTCTGGCTAACCAAAAATCAAACTTATTGTCTAAATTATGCCCCAATTTAGCAAGAATATCAATACTAGCATTGCAACTCTCGCGGACGTATTTAAGACGAATATCCCATGGGAGATTAAGGAAGTGGACATATATATATCAGTCGGTTAATATCTTAGACAAAATATCTATTTTTTAGGTAAATATCTCAAAAACACCCAGTGGTGTGGCAGTCAACATATAACATTCACTGCTCCTAAAAAGCAAAAACAGGCTTTAAAGGGACTTAATGTACTTATATTATTATATATATGTTGTCTATGCTTGATAAGGTTGAATTTTTAAAGTAAAAATTGGTTGTCCTATCTAGTGAACAAATTATGATTATTACTATTATTAAAACATTATTCTACCAACTCTTCTTCTGAAAAATCTACTTTATCATGATCATGAGCTAAATTCAGGTAATTGCTAGTAAGTGGATTTGTTCATTCTCCTTAAAAAAATATATTTTAATTTGGATTAAATTTTATAAGAATATAGTATATGTAGTGAGCAAATTATCATGTATATTACTCTACCAGGTCAATTGTTTGAAAAATATTTTGATTCAGTGACCACGGGATATTATTTTTAATGTGAAAGTTTGGAGTTCGGCAAAATTACATAATAAATAAATTATATATATTGAATAATTAGTAATTACTTACTCCCCTAAGAGATACACCAACCACAGCATAAAATTAACACTAATTTGACATAACACAATATGGACTATAAATTTATGCCAATTCTCATAAACTAAATATAAAAGTCATCATTATCTTGCAAGGAAATATATATATTTTTTAACATTAACACACAATATGTAACTCTATACGCACAGTAAAAGAGAAGGGTGGCAACCATTACCTTACCTCGTTCCAATTTCCACCGCCACAAATTTTCCAACATAATACCAAACTAATCCAAGCATAGAATATTGAATCAACTTCGCAAACCGACAATCACTCATGCATATAGATAAGGAAGAAGAACTAGCTAGCAACAAGTGCTTTTAATTTCAATGATGGAATTAAGTTTTGAAGGAGTTAATAACTCCATAGAATTCTGAAACTAACTTAATTAATTATGAGATTATTAGCATAAGTTAATAGAAGAATGAACCGTACTTGGAGCTAGAGTATTGGTAGAGCCTTCCAGAAGGTGAGAAGACTATGACTGCAACTTCTGCATCGCATAAAACTGAAAGTTCATGAGCTTTTTTAACAAGTCCTTGCCGCCTCTTGGAAAATGTCACTTGTCTAGCTGAAATATCATCGATTTTCTTAATCTTGATCTTCTCTCTCCCCATTCTTTTTTTTTTTTTGGTCAAATCTCTCTCCCCATTCTGAAACAACAAATAACAAAAAGAATTAAGAGGAAAGTCTTCAAAACTTTTTCCTTTAGTTTTCTTTTTCTTTTTTTGGGTAGAGTATTGGCTGATATATATTATAAAGTAGTATAACGTATGATCAAGAAATATATTATATATGAGTGTGTGTGCGAAGTTTGCTTTATTTCTTGTGTATAAATACAAAGCTGATATGCATATATGGATCAAAACACAAAGGCCCTTTTCGACTTTACACATGAATTTACCTACTTCAGTAATCCAATAGTAAAAACTGTACCAAAATATTAAAAGTCATAATATATTTTGTGGGTTTTCTGCCCTCTCAGATTTGGAGGGATCATAAAATATGTTCTGAATATTCTCTTGGGTTGCCAAAAAAAAAAACCTTTTTTATTACTTATTAGGCAGCGATTAAGTGCAACTTTCAGAAGAAAACATGAAAACCCTTTTAAAAGTTGGCTCAACTGACCATCGACAAGATCGTCAGCTGTAAGAGAGAAAATTAACCCTATTATGTACGGATCTGTATTGTTGTGAGCAAAATGGGGAAAAAGGGCAATCATTGAGAAGAAATTCTTCCCAAAACAACTATAGTTCTTACTTTTTTTGGGGATGTAAGAACATATGAAATAAAATAGGGGATTAAGTAAAAAAAATAAAATTATTTTAGCTGTTCATCCAAAAAAAATTACCAAATTAGAACAAGAAAACCACGTCGTTTCGATTTAGCTCAGTTAGAAGAAAAAAGATTTGATTTTTTGAGCTCTTCATCTTAAATCTGTCTAAAATTCTTGAAACCCTTTAACAATCTTCTCTTGACGAAGCAAAAATAGATCAAAAATGAGAGATTTGGAGCTGTTAAGCAAACAATAGCCCCAAATAATATTTACCTTTGTGACATAAAAGAGAGGAGCTGATATTCTCAGAAGATATTCAAGAAAAATTCAAAACAAACTAGAAAACGCAGTAAAAGGTTTGAAGCTAAGAGTAGCATGGATATATAGATATATACTTATGGAGAGTGTAGATATATATGAAGTAGAGATAGGGTTTTTAGAGCTTACATTTTATAGAAGAAGAGGAGAGTGAAAGCTCGCGAAAGATTCAGCCATTAAGCTTACTTGGAATTGGGTTTCGTGGGGTAGATTAAGGAAAGAAAACCCAAAAGAATCTGCCACTTGTCTTAAATTCACTTGTTCCAAGTAAGCCACAAGTTGTAATTGAATAATATTAAAAGATACTAACATGGAAGTCCTCAAGTTGTCCATAAATTACATATCCTATGATGATATTAATATGGTGACCAAATAAATGATTATTGCGTACCTGGGGAAATTCTTTCTTGCATCTTTTAGTACAATAGAGAATTGCAAAAGGCTTTATTTGGTTATCCTTTTCCAAAATATCTGCCAAATTGCAAAATAGGAAAAATGAGATATTTTTCTTTCTTTCTAGTATATCGTTTACTATTGAAGCTAGAGGGTAAAAAGGTAATATACCTTATAGCATGGGGCAACTCCACTTGGGAGTTGGGATTACTTAGCCCACTATATTAGTATCTTTTGTGTATACATATATAGTTAGAGATAATTACACTAACACCCCTTAATTATTAAAGCTTGAATTCAATAAGACTCCTTCGTTTATCATTTATTTAAGAATATAATATCTATTTGGAAATAGATATCATTGTTTGCAATATTCGGGATGTAAAGTTTACTGGATGAGTTTTAGTCTAGCTTGATCGGTCTTTTTCTTTTTCATGTTTACGCTTGAGTTCAAACTCGACCAGACTATCTATGAGAATAGGTCTCAAAATCAATGTTTGAGTTTGGATCGCCTCACTATGGATAAATTATTGGTTCGAACTTAAGGTTGAGCTAGCATATCAATATTATTAGAGTCAGCTCAACTATTTTCCCTAGTTTAGTTTAGTTGATCTTTTTTACTACGTAGCTAGTTTCCATATATAGTACATGGCAATGATGATCAGGTAGAAATTAGATTTGTGAGTGTTATTGGAGGAAATTAAAGGATCGAGTAGAGTAGAAATAATTGCGTATATATGCTTTAGTTTTCTTTAAATCATCTGGAATATACGTTAAATTTTACTTTTGTTTGGCTCTTGATCAATTCTACATTATAATATTCTATTTCCTTTTATGAATATATATCTACACGTTAGCTAGGGTTGTTCTAGCTAGATTCAAGTTGTATATTATCTGATCGACGTACATGCATGTCTCACTTTCAGAATTAATCACAATGACATGAATTAGACGTAAAATTAATTAGTTTAAATTATATCGAGTACTAAATATTTGATGAAAATTAGTTCATTTATTTGATTTTTGTTAATGCTCGCTTATGTTGTTTCTTTTTCTATTTAGCTTAACGATAACATGCATATCAAAGTAAACACTAAGTATGTTTAGATAATAATATCTATATATATATATATATATATATATATATATATTTATAACAGTAGTACTATATATCAAATTGGATTAGTGTAAATCGAAGTAAACCCTAATGTATGTTATACCCCGTTGTGTTTATTAAAAATATATAAATTAATTTAGAATATATATATAAATAAAAGGACAAGTGGCGGTGTCTTCTTAGGTACTATATATATATATATATATATATTCTGTTGATGACCTATATATGCATCGATCATAGCAAATAAAACCCTATTTTTGACAACAGATGATCGATACAGACATCAAATATTGGGTGAGTGGTCGCCTAGTATAGCTTAGCTTGTTGTAGCTAGCTAGCTCCAAATTGAGACAATATAAGCCAAGTAGTGCAATAAGTTGCTGGCATTATATATGGTTATGGTCGTCCGTCCAAAACTAATTAATTGCAACCACGACCCCAACTCATCTTTTCACTAAATCTATTCTCACCCCTAACCTAATTAAATATCGTTTATTTGCCTCTGATCTATTGTTATATATATATATATATATATATATATATATATATATATATATATATATATTATATGCAATGCAACTCATATAGAACATTAAATTTTGTGACTCGATCAATGTAGAAAATGACCCTTATCTTATGGACAAAAATGATATTTTCCAAAGAAAAAAAAATGATAAATTTGAGTTACATACCACGCGTGTATCTTGCACGTGGGCTCTCTGATCTGTTAATATACTAACAATAGGGAAAAATTGTGTCGCATTTGCTTAAATCGCGCGGTTATTTTAAGATTCGATGTCATACCATACCAAAACTTTAGAACAAATATGAAAACTCATGAATTAAATTTTGTGACCAAAATAATACTTTTTCTTTCTTTATTTTGTAGGATTCTTCCGCTGGAAGTTTTAGTAGGAGAATATTATTAATTCGTTGTGGCAAAAACATTAATAATTTAAAGTTTTTCGGGGTTCACAATATTATAATATATGATGCACTGCCAAATCATAATTCTTATTTCAATTGTAATGAGTACACAACTACACAACATAGTCAAGAAGTATGCAACTACAAAACACAGTTTCTTGACACGAGATTTTGTGCATATACATGTAGATTGTAGATAGACTAATTAAGTGCGAAGAAAATTGAAATATCAAAATACTACTCCCAATGTGAAGGTTTAGATTCGACTCTTTACAACGACAACCTAATCAATTTAAAGATGTGTTTTAAATTTTAATATGCTTGGGAAATTAAAATGTGGCAACATCATCCACATATATTCATGACCATCAAACAGATCCTCAGATTCGGAAATTGATAACATAACAACAAGATTATTACATTTCAATCAGAAACAATATTTATTACAAAATACATGAATGGCTTCGTTACAAAATCAAATAAATTCCACAATATAACAAAAATCATCTCGAGTTTACAAACACCAGCAATTTTTACAGTTTGATACACAAAATATACACTAAATTAAATAGTATTACATGCGGCGGTTCACTCCGTCTCCGCTTGGGTGATGGGTTAGTTGCTTTAGTGCAGAAATGTGATTCAATCTCGAAAGGGTTTCCAAAGGAAAGCTCAACCGTCACAGAATAATGATAATAATAATAATATGGAACAGTGAAATATCATTACAAACTGCCACGAGAATTGCAATCTGCCATGAGGTTTTCGAGTTCATCAATAATTGCATCATAGCAGAAGAGATACTGCTCCTGCAAACACAAAGAACAAATGAAAAAATAATACTAAAATTACTTTCACATTAATAATTGTTGTTGAGATGATACAAATGTAATATTGAAAGAAATTAAGGGTTTTCATGTCGTTTTAGTGTATGGAATTACAGCTTATAAGTTGTTTTTTAAAAAAAAGCTGGGGAGCTTACACTTTATTTTAGTAGCTTATAAGCTCCTTTTCTGAAAAAGAATTGCCGAACTCTTTGTTTGAAGGTTCTTGATATATATGGGTGAATTTATATCAATTAGTTTCGATCTCCTTGAAATCTCTCACTAAGATAGTATTTGCAAACTCTACGAGCAAGCATTATCCTTCTAATTTTTGCGGTTTTTCAGCACTTTGGAGGTGTTTGGAAAACTAGCTTCTGCTTATTTGAAGCAGAAATGAGTTAGAAGCTTTCAAATTATTGTTCCAGACATGCAACTGTATGTTTTTGTATTTTTCACTTTTTTTTCTGCACACACTCTCAACTTTTACAGCTTCTGCTTCTACTTTAACTTCTCCAAAAGTAGAAGTTATTGCAAACACCCACTAAATCTTTAAGGCTCTATGAAGGATCTAGAAACTTTACCAGGGTTTGCACCATTCCATTTCTTTGTGACCTAAAAGTGGTTATGGTATTAACAAGATCCAAAGCAGTCATGTCTCCCAGAAGAACTCTCTGGATGGTATTGTGGATGGCACAATACGTTCCAGTTCTACCAATACCTGCACTGATAAAGAAACTAAATGTCAGATAAAGCAGAGCACTTTTCCGATAATCACTGTAAAATTACTATTAAATTCAGACCTGCAATGAACAACAATTGGCCCAATATTGGGTGGGACAATAGATACTCTTTTGAAGATTTCACGAACAGCAATAGTATCTTTTGGAACTCCATGATCGGGCCATTCTGGGTATTGAATGTGCAAAACAGACAATGGTGGCTCGTCTGACTGCAAAGTAGAAGAGCATGATTGTTTATAATGCTTTTTATTTATAATCAGAGTTTGTTATCTTTGTCCAGAATATGTGCAGAAGACTCAAAAAATAAAATACGCACTTTTTTGCTTTCGGCTTTCTTTCAGCATTTTGGTTTTCCAAACACTCCCAACTAAAGCAGAAACAAACTAGAAGTTTGAAGTACCTAAGGACCAGCATTTGGCTTCAGATTGTAGCTTCTAGGTTATTTTCTCGTAAATAAACAGAAGTTTCTAGAGAGTAGTAAAGTGCTTCTTAGTTTTTTTTTTCTAAACCCTCAACTACTCTTTTTTGTGATTTCCAATTTTTTTTTCCAAACACTATCTACTTTTACTACACTTTTTTACAACTCCCTTTTCTGCTTTAACTTCACCAAATGCAGTGGAGTTTGCAAACAGCCCCTTAGTGATGAAGGGATGTTTACAGCATAACGATTTCATATTTGAGATGGATAGCAAAAAATTAAGATTTCAAAGAAGACTAATTCAAAGATTGCCTGATTAACATTCTTATTTGGTCATATACTCTTATGTCTCACCTCTTTGTGTTTCACTTCTAAGCATCTGAGAATTAATGAGTTATCCAGTGTTTGTATCCATTTCGTGACGATGCATATGTTACCAAATTCTCTAGGCCCGTTCTCTGCTTGGAAATAGTCAACACACTTCAATGTCTGCACTTAGTTTCATAAATAAGGTATTAATAGCACAGGAAAATAAAATTGAAAACAAATTTGGGACATATCAGCATTCAAATTAATAACTTAGTAGAAAAAAAATAATGAATTTAATAAACACCAACACTGGAAAAGGTTGAACCTAAATGAATCAAGGGATGTCAGATAACCAAACAGAGATATCTGGTGATGGAATAAGTTTGCATGAAAAAGAAACAGCTTTTGGTAAATCTTACATGGTAATTGTCGATCAAACGCGTTAGCATAATTATGACAGGGCATCGATATTGGATTATCATTTCCCAGAAGTCCTCAGAAGTGTGTGAAAGTGGACCTTGAGTCGCAATAAACCGAGAAACACTTTCAGAAGTCTACAATCAAAAGAATAAGTTTTGAATGGACAAAGGTTGAAATCTAAAACCGAAGTATTTTTCAAAAAGTCTGCTTTTAATATCACAGATGAATTCAAGATTGGACAAATTACCCACCTCGATAAAGCTTGCATTAATATATCCCTGAGCTGAAGTTCTATAATCTGAAGATTGGTTCAAGATAACCCTGGTACTGTCAACTGCAGTGAGGAAATTCAAAAATTATTATTTGATGAGACATAAAAGATACATTTTTAAGCAAATAAAAAACATATAAATATATGTGTTGCTCAGCATACATGGCAAGACATCAGTATAACGGTTCTTGGAGTGATTTATGCCATTGAGAGCCACAGTACATCTACTCCTCATGTCCGATGCTCTCATCCTATTTGCCTGTGACAAAAGATTTGACTTTCTACATTACTTAGAGTCAATTGTAGTTCTCTCAGATAAATCACAAATTGCAGAACAGCTCCTAAAACTTTATATATCAACAGAAACCGTTTGTTAATCTGGCTTTTGGTAAGAGCGAATGGATGTTAAAAGAATTGGCATTGGATGGAATTAGCATCTTCAGCAACGAGCTAAAGCATGCACTGAATTACAGTGTTATTGCTTTGACATTTTTGGTATGCAGTGAAAATCAAGACAAGGACTGGTAAAAACAAATCAATTGCTCAGAGTCTGTTCAACCAATTACCTTACCAGCTAAACCATGTTTTCTGGAAAGTAAAAGCTGGAAATTGAGAAATTTAGCTTATCCAGTGTTACAGTCGTACATGATTAGCTTCTTAAGCTCGTCCCAATAACTAGAATTATCACTATAGCATCCAATTAAGCTCAAAATGGAAATCAAAGGGCAAAAAACGTGAGATAAGCAAGGGTTACTTCTAAATGACACATAATCCAGCTCAATAGAGACGAACAAGGCTAGCATATATCGATCGCAATTATCATAATTACCTTCAAGATTTGGAACTCTTGGCGGATCGTTTGAGGAGAATTGCATTTTTTGGCTTTGAAGCATTGAAGAGCATCAGAGCAGTGACGTAGCTGATCGCGGGAGAGAGGGAGCCTCGGCATCGTCGAATCGTAAGAGAAATTGAAAGATTCGATCGCAGTGTGAGAAACTGCGGTGGCTCCGCTACCGTCGTCGTTGGAAAGTGGATTTCGGGAGGCCGCAGCCATCGCCGATCTCCGGCCGCGGCCGCGATTTGTCGCAACGTTACCCGTGGCTGCCGGCGATAGGGTTTCACTCCCTCTTTTTCTCTTATGCCGTACTGCTGTCTGCATCGACATATTTATTTAGGCCAACAATGAAATAAGAAAGTATTAACAACGGTAAGATTGTGAGCCAACGTGATGATATGATAAATATAATAAAATAAAATAATGATATTATCAAATATAATTTAATTGCTCGAGATATAATTGGGTAGATATTCAATTGAGTAGAATCCTACAAAATATAGATACGAATATAACATGACACAGGTACAATGACACGGATCAAATGGCCCTTCCTAGGGTCAAATTCAGGTGTTGTGTACACAAACAAAAGTGGAAACGGGACTCTGCAGACACCTTGATATTTGTGGGGTTTGTGAGCACTATACGCAAATATCTTTAGGTCACAGCACTTCAAGATGAAGAGAGTCAAGACCCTACCAATTAAAATGTCTAATCCCCATCCACAAATTCCTTTTTTCTTGACTATATATAATTGCCACTTGCCTTTTGGAATTCACCATGACAAACAAACGAAAATGGTATAACACACTTCTGCTTCGTAGATAAGCACAAACATCTAAGGTAAAATCTTAAATGCATCAAGTTTTAAACTATCCAATTAGAATTCGAAAGAGATTCCTCAACAACAGTATATGGAATAATAAACTTTGGAAGTTTTGACCTTTTTAAAAATTTAATTTAATTTAATTTTGATCACAAAAAGAAAATCTTAAATAGGGACATTCCCCTATTCCATTAATAAAGCCAACTGGCTGGCATGAATTAGCAATCAAGAATATATATGTAACTAATGTATGGGCCACCATGATCACCAACACAACACCCCATACCCACAAAAACAAAAAAGATGGGATTTTTCCCCCATATGGTAAACACTACATAAAACCATAAACCAAACTAAATCCAAGTAGCCCACATTCCCAGCTTTATTTCTCAGTCCTCAAACAATTAATAATAATCCATGTTCCTCTTCACCAAAACCACCAACATTAATGCCCCCCATCTCAACACCTCCTCCATCTTTACTAGCCTTCAAAGCCTCACCTTCCCAGTCAGTGCAATGCACCACAACATACAGAATCGATGCTGCACATGCGGCTTGAGCCGAGAGCAAGCCGAGCCACAACCCGACAAACCCAAAACCGAGCCAGAAAGCCAGGCCGACAGCTATGGGAGTTCCGACAAAGTAAAACGACCCAAGATTTATGTGGGCTCCCACAACCGGCCTAGTTGTGCCACGGAGGATGCCGCATCCAGTCGTCTGTGGACAGTTGCCGAGCTCACATAGGCCAACGATCGGCAAGACCGATGCAACAAGAACTTTCAGATCATTATCTTTTGTAAAGAGACCACCCCATTTATTTCTAAAGATCAATGTCCAAATTACATTGATGAATCCTATGGAAAATGCACAGGATAGTGCTACCATTGCAGCTAGCTTGGCTTTGTACGGCTTACCGGCCCCGAGCTCATTTCCCACCTGCAAAATTACGTACTTAGATCAATCATCAATTTGCATTTCTAAGACGAGCCTTAAACTATAGGAATATTAGACAAACATAGGCCTTCCTGCATATATATTAAATAATTCAGGAATATTTCCGCAAAGATGAGATCATCATAAAGTTAAAATTTGAAATATTGCTCCAAAATATAATTTAATCATGTTGGTGAACCGTGAACATGGTGTATTTATTAGGCATAATGGAGGAAAAAATGATTAGCCATCACATGTATCAAGTTGACACAAAAAGTGGTTACAACTTAACAGAATAAACTGCTTGTCCCATGCACAGCACCCATTTGTCTAACAGCATTTATTGGCTGTGATGTACAACATCAAGAATGATGTAATCAAGAAAACCAAAAAAAAAAAAAAAAACCGTAAGTATAGTTGAAAGCTCCTAGCACAGAAATCCACCGATCAATAGCAAAAACAGGACAAAACATATATAGACATATAAATATTTATAAAATCTAAATGAAGTTTCGGTAACATTAGCCGATAATCCCACTACTTACCAAAAAATTTAATGAAGACTAATTAATTTGGTCAAATTATAATTTTACCCGTGCGGAAACACAGCCAGCCAATGCCATCGGAACCGTATACATAAGACTAGTAGTCTGAATCATTATTCCGGTGGCGGCCACCGCCAGCTTAGGATTCGGCAAATATCCCGCCATTACCGTCACAATCTCATACCACCACCACTCCAAACATATCCCAATGCAGCTGGGCAGAGCCAGCTTAAGAAGCGGCGCCACCCCACCTAGCCCACCCACCCCGCCCTTCCACCGCCACTCCCACCGCCCAAAAACACACATATAACCCATCAAAAGCACCATCATGTGCAAATTAGTCAGCACAGACGCCATCGCCACGCCCTTCACTCCAAGCCCCATAACCGTCACGAGAACATAATTCAACGGGACGTGAAAAATTACCGCCATTAACGTGCACCACATTTGAGGCTTGGTCACTCCCTGTGACCGCAGATACACCCGCAATGGCTGCAACAAGGTGTTTGTTAAAAGGTCTGGGAGAGAATAGAGGCAATAAGTTGCGGCCGTTGAGGTAATATCTTTGTCTTGGCCCATGAAGAGCATGATCGATTCGAGATTGATCCATAGAAGGCTAATGGGGATGATTGCGGAGAAAAGTATGACGATCATTCTTTGAAGGGAGATTGAGAGTAGTTCCCAGTTTTTGCTGCCGTGGGCTTGGCTGCAGACAGGCTCTAAGCCGGAAGCTAAGCCGACTAGTACTGAATAGCCGGTGATGTTTGTGAAGCCGATTGAGAGAGCGCCGCCGGCTAACTCCAAGCTGCCGAGCCGGCCTAAGAATAGGACTGAAACAACTGCTCTGACATAGACTAGAAAGTTCATTGCTGTTATCGGGAGCGCCATTGACCATAGCTCTTTCAGCTCTTCAACCACCTTTCCAAGAAAATCAAGAAACATTCAGAGAAAGATAGAGAGGAGAAATAATATCGAAAACTAACTCAAAAGTTACACACACAAGAAGATCACTAAATCACCATTCACCTGGGAGGAAGAAGGAAATTTGTGGGACTCAAAGTCTGAGTCTTTTTCAGTCATTTTTATGCAAGATTGAGAAAAACAAGTTTTCAGAGTGATTAAAAGGGCATGTAGAGACCTGCAAATAAGGAGGAAATATTAGATGAACACTCGAGTTGTCCAAGAAAAAAGGAAGGCAACTCGTAAAGATCTCTTTTTTTTTTTGGGTCTAGCAAAAGATCTCATTTTTATTTTATATTTTCCTCTGGTTTAACAAGTGTTCATGGAAGTAAATAAAAAGGAGATGAAAAGGGATTATTTTTTTATTTTTTTTGTTGCAATAACCCACCTTTCACTTCTTCCTAAATTTCAAGTGTATTGGGATTTCATCTATTATATAGATATACTCGAACATATATTATACATACAAATATGTTCATAAGAAGCAGGGTGGTAAGCAGAGATATGTTTTCGTATATATATATATATATTAAAAATACTTTTACCAGTTGAAGTTTTCTGTAATCTTGGAAGAAGTATTTATAGACAAAAGTCCATAGCTTTTGCTAAAGGCGGCGACTGTGACCTGAGCATTCTGCAACTGAAACACAATAAAATATGGGAAAACGACGGCTAATATATATATTTATATACACACACATTCATATACATACACTATTTTAATATGTATATTTAGAGAGAGAGAGGAGAATGAGACAGAGATTATGGTTTTGTACAGCATCTGCTACTGTTCTTTTGCAGTTACCATAAATACCATAAAAAAGCAGAAGGTAAAAAGAAAAGGTCAAAAATTAATATGAAGGCAGATTGTAGAGTTAGTGATTGCTATTTCATTGATCTTTCAACCCTATCTGTTTCTGTGGAATTGTATTTTTTAAATCTTCGCCATTGATTGCCTGCATCCTTGTCAGTTTATTTTTACTAGTGAATCAGAGAAGGTAAGTGGTGAAAAATGATCATTGATTATTACAATCCCTAACTATACATTTACCATGTTTATGAATTTTTATTTGATTATCATAATACAATCTTTGAGGAAAAAATAGATTATATATACTCTATTTTCTGCATGTCGTCATAATTATTGTCACTTCTATAGTATTGTAGCAAGTAGTTAATAAATTTATAATATGATTACATTAATCCCCATTTATATGTTTATTTGACTTCCGCAAAGAGCATACAGTATAACCTCGATAAATTAATACTGTTGAGACCGTTATATTTTATTAATTTAGTGAGGTATTAATTAATCGTATAAATTAATAATTATTAATTTATAAATTATATACTTTTTGGGTCCATATTATGAATGTACCTAGGAGTACGTGAAAAACTAATTTCTACATTGACTATTAATTATGCATACTTAACCAAATTCATGTATTTTTGCTGATACATTTTCAATATTCTATGTATATCTTAATAAAATATATAAATCTACTTAGTTATTAATGTAGTTACATGTACCTACATTCATTAAAATGTATAAATCCACTCAATTATTAATATAGTTACACGTACATACATTAACTAAGTTACTATATAAATAGATGTATTATGCAAGTCTTCAAATCAAAAAACAAAAAAAATGGCTTCTCATCTCAAAGGTGTTAAAAAATCAACCATGACTGATGGTATGCGTAGAGAACTGTGTAAGTATAAACAACGAAATCCAGCATGCACTCAAAAGCAATTGCAACAATGGGTGTTAAGTTTAATTTGCAAGTGAGTCAAGCCACAATATCAAACATGATCAAGAGGTCAGCAGAGTATCTATCAGCAGCCGACATTCCAAAAGATGAGGCTAAAAGACATAAAGCTGCCATATTTCCAGAATTAGAGAAGGCTCTCTTCGAGTGGTTTATTCATTACCAAGAGCGTGTTAATATGAATGGGGAACTAATTGTAACGAAGGGAAAAGAGCTTCTAAAAAAGATGTATCCCACCGATACACCTGATTTTCATTTTTCTTAAGACTGGCTAGAGCGTTTCAAATCAAGACACGGTATCAAGCAATATTGTCGTTTTGGAGAAAGTGGATCGGTTAATATGGAGGCCATGGAGAGCAATTTACAATCCATCAGAGAGAAACTTGATCAGTTTGCTAAGAAAGATGTTTTCAATATGGATGAAACTGGATTGTTCTTTAGGCTACAACCAGATCATTCTCTTGCAACGAAGCAACTTGAAGGTAAGAAACAAGATAAAGAAAGACTTACAGTTGTTATTTGCTGTAATGAGAATGGTTCTGAGAAAATTCCTTTATGGATCATTGGGAAGTATTTAAAACCACGTTGTTTCAAGAATGTGAATTTGGGAAGCATGGATTGTGAATATCGAGCCAATAAAAGAGCATGGATGACTGGGATTCTACAACTTGATGCAAAAATGGATGGCAGGAAAATTCTTTTAATTGTTGATAATTGTCCTGCTCATCCAAAAAATGTCGAAGGTTTGAGAAGTGTTGAATTGTTTTTTTTACCACCTAACACAACATCAAAGATTCAGCCTTGTGATGCAGGGATCATAAGATCTTTTAAGATGCATTATCGTAGGCGATTTTATCGAAATCTTTTGGAAGGTTATGAAATTGGGATCTCAAATCCAGAAAAGATTAATGTTTTAGATGCAATGAATCTTCCAATCTCGGCTTGGAAAATGGATGTCAACTCAAGTATAATTGCAAATTGTTTTAAGCATTGTAAACTTAGGTTGTTAGATAATGAATCCTCGAAAAATCAAGAACAGATGAATAATGATGGCTTACAACAATTGCAGAATCTAATCAATGGATTGAAGTATCGAAATGCAATGAATGCTGAAGATGTTTTGAATTATCCGGGAGAAAATGATTCGAGTTTTGAGCTACATACGGATGAACAAATAATTGAGAGTGTTATAGAAACACATCAAGAAGATGAAGTGGAAGATGATAGTGTGGAATTAGAACAAGTTTCGCGCAAAGATGCTCTGAAAGCAACAATCACCTTACATCACTTCCTTTTGCAATATGAGAAGACTACACCTGATATTCTTAATGCAATAAGAAGGGTTAGAGATGAGATTCAAGGTGATATTGATTTCAAGAAGAAACAAACAACAGTAGATTCATATTTTCATAAACCTGTTTAGTTTACTTATGTATTATGTATGAAATATTTTGATACAGATGAATTATTAATTTATATATCAAATGGGACCTATATGAATTTTTTTTTTGTATTATCTTATAAATTTAGCGAATTATTAATTTACCACGTTGATCCCGACTTGGGACCGAAGAAAATTATTATTTTAGTGAGGTTATTAATTTTTCGAGTATTAATTTATCAACGTTATACTGTACATAATATACATGGAATGAATTATATAATATATACGTACTATTGTATTTAAAGGCTATAGTTCAACTTGGTTATTTGGTTTCATATTTAATTTTATCATCATTAAACTATATGTTATTACGTTTATTTAAAACTATATGAAATTTGCAATTTGCCGTTATCTACTTTTCAATTAAATAGTCGACAATGAGGCATGTGCGATAACTTTTTTGAGTTTTGATCGAAAAAGTATTAGATAATAAAGTGTAATAAATCTAATGATTTAATGTAGTTTTGTAAGACCGTAACCAAATATAATCCAGCAATTTGAATTGTACATATGCTAGTCTATGGTTTTATCATTGCTAGCGAATGGGCTTTTATTTAAGTTATTGTAGTTATAAATCCAAGAGGAGAACTCATCCCAAAAGACTACTTTAATAGGAGAGAGAGCTCATTTGATTTATATAAAACCCTTTAAAGGCCAACATTCTCGTTGGTCACGGCTAGCTCTTCCCAGGCCATTACTTTAAGTTGGCTCTGATACCAATTGTTATAAATCCAATATGAGAACTCATCCCAAAAGACTAGTCTAGTAGGAGAGAGAGTCCATTTAGTTTATAAATCCATCATCAATTGCCCATACAACCGATGTAGGACAAGTCTCATACCTTGCAATTGGTCCAGGTCTATGACATTGTACTTTTTTTTTTTAAAAAAAAATTTTCCCCTTCAAATTTCCAGCTAAATAAGTTAGGAATATACTTTGCAATAAATTCCCTCCAATTGCAAATCCCTAGGTCCCAAATACAAAAGCCAGAGTATAAATACATTTTTTTACACATTTTGACCCTTGACGTAGACTGACGGATGAAGGAAAAGCAAACAACCCACACCTATACATACACGAAAATCTTCCCAAAATACACAGCTTCTTAGAATCTGAAGATCTTCCGTTGAGCTCATAACAATTGTATTATTTGTTTATCTTTACCGGCAAAGGCGGTGGCAGATGAGAATTAAATTCCAGAGGCATATCGAAGAGTATTATCATAAGATTCCGATTGGGTAGGGTCATGTTTCGGACTAATTTAATCGGGTTTGGGTTAGCGATGGGCTCCAGCGCATTTATCGGGTCGAGCTTCATCATCAAGAAGAAAGGTTTACAGAGAGCTGGTTCCTCCGGTTCTAGAGCTAGTAAGTTAGCATTTTTATTTTTAGTTTTCAAATTCAACCTTTTCTATGGAAAATTGGAGCTGGTTCCCCCCCCCCCCCCCCCCCCCCCCCCCTTTGTTTTATGTAGTATTATGTTCTTCATAGTTTTATTGGGATGTCAACGTTCGATACTTTGATTAGATAGATGCTGCAATTTTGGCAATGTTAAGAGATTTTTGTTGTTTTATTTAATTTTCATTTTTCCTAGTTTCCATGAAGCAGCTGCATTAGGAATCAATTAGATTAAAGGAATAAATATTGGACTTTTACGCATTGTTATATGGAGCCATTATTTGACATCAATTCTGATATTGCCAAATTTATTAAATGAAGGTTCAGGAGGATATGGATATTTGCTTGAACCGCTTTGGTGGATTGGAATGGTAACTAGTAAGTCTTGCCTTTCTTTAGAAAATAAAAAACGAAAAATATAGAATATAGAAATAAGTATGTTGTTTCTATCAATAAAATTATAAAACCCAACTCGAGTTTTAATTTTCTCAGTGATCGTTGGGGAATTTGCTAATTTTGTTGCTTATATGTATGCTCCTGCTGTCCTCGTGACACCTCTTGGAGCGCTAAGTATAATTGTCAGGTAAATGTGGATTTAACCGAAATATGTCATATTTGAGCTGAATTTTGTTTCCATGTAGAGTATAAGAAAGCTAAATAATTGTTTATTTCATTGACAGTGCTGTTTTAGCTCATTTCTTATTGAAAGAGAAATTGAAAAAGTTAGGAATATTGGGATGCGTTTTGTGTGTAGTCGGTTCTGTAATAATTGTTCTTCATGCACCTGGTGAACATAGTATTAGCTCAGTTGAAGAAGTCTGGAGTTTAGCACTACAGCCAGGTGAGAACATAGTTTGGTACTAGCAGTATTATTTTCTTCTTTTTCTTCACAATGGAAATGCAACAAGGGTTAATTAAACTTACCTCCATTGTAAGTTGTATAATTACACAAACATCCCCTCTTAGTTTCAAAATTTACACTACCGTTCCTTGATAATCAAAATATAGTATGAATTGAAACAAATTATTTGAAAATTTGGATAACATGATTTAACAGTGTAATATGTATAATAATCAAAAGAAGGGGTAACTGTAAGGTGATAATAGGTTACGAGGGAGGTATTTGTAATTATGAAACCAGAGTGATATTTGTGTAATTGTATATTGTCACATGTAGGGGTGGGCGTTACGGGTCGGGTTTCGGGTTTTCCACCCGAACCGATCGGGTAAAACCCGATAGGGTCGGGGTTTTTTAATTTTCGGTTTTCGGGTCGGGTACCCGATACCTGATAGTAATATCGGGTCGGGTATCGGGTAGGAAAAATCCTACCCGATCGGGTACCCGAAACCCGAAACCCGAAATTTAAATTTTTTTTTTTATTTTTTTAATTTCTAAACCTATAAATGTATATATTAAAAAAAATAATAAAAAAAAAAAAAAAAAAAATTGGGTACCCGATACCCGACCCTAGAATGTCGGGTACCCGAAATTACTACCCGAAATTACATCGGGTCGGGGTCGGGTAGCAAAATTGCTACCCGAAAATTTCGGGTACCCGACCCGAACTACCCGAAACCCGAATAACCGACCCGACGCCCACCCCTAGTCACATGGGAGTGCTTCTGAATTATTTTTCTCTTTTGCTGGTACAGCTTTTCTTATGTACACAGCTTCAGCTGTAGTATTGGTCTTGGTACTTGTTTTGTATTGTGAACCACGCTATGGGCAAACAAACATCATGGTTTATATTGGGGTTTGTTCTATAATTGGATCCTTAACAGTAAGTACACGTCCCTGATTATATCATAAAAAGCTCTAAACGACTATAAAGGAAAAAGAAAATGATCTCAACATGTTTTTCTAGCTGATTATAATTAAGGGAACATAGGAAATGAGTATTGTTATATAATCTTGTTTTCTTTCTCAAAAAAATAAAAATAAGAAAATACTTTTTTTTGGTTCATTGCAGGTTATGAGCATCAAAGCAATAGGTATTGCTATAAAACTCACATTCGAAGGCTATAACCAAGTAGCCCACTTTAAATCATGGGTTTTTGCCATGGTTGCAGCTACGTGTATAATCACTCAATTAAACTACTTGAACAAGGTTTTTCTCCTCTACCTTTACTAGTCGTCAAGATTTTTAATTTTCATAATGCTTCACTTTTTCTTTCCTCTAGGAGTTCAAAATTTATGAAAATTTTGTGGGTTTTTTTCCAGGCTTTGGACACATTTAACACCGCTCTAGTATCTCCAATCTATTATGCCATGTTCACATCCCTTACAATTTTTGCAAGTGCCATTATGTTCAAGGTATTTGAAAAGATTTCATTTTACGGCCTTTTTCCCAGAATGATTGTTTCTATTGAAATTTGAAAATCTAAACAGTATTCGCTAATCTAGGATTGGTATGGTCAAAGTGCTAGTAGCATTGTTTCGGTTCTTTGTGGATTTATTACTGTGCTTTCTGGTACTATGGTCCTTCACAATACCAGAGATCCTGAAAAACAGCCATCTGCAGGTATTTAAATTTGCTATATGAATAATTAGATAATATTGTATCTGAGAAACACTTGTAACTGCTTTAGCTTTTGATGTCTTGCAGATTATTCAGTGCTTTCTCCTCAAATATCATGGCTTGTCCATGCAAATGGGGAGTTGTGGAAACCGAAAGATAACGACGACTTGCATTCGGAATATGTGGCAATAATTCATCAAGATCATTTTAAATAAGGGAAAATCTTTCCTGGTAAGCCCATGTTGAATAATTTGGTCAATATTCAACATTGTTCATCTAATATGGGCCTCAGAAATTCAAGCCAGATGTATAATAACTTATTCTTTGATCATGTACTACTAGCCTAGCCTACAATGATATGGTTTAACATCCGTTATGTACAAAATCTTCAAAATTCCAGACACTTGTTCACAGAGATGAATAGGAAAAATACATTCTTTATCTTCTTCAACAAGTAATTATTTATCCTATGTACTTTTTTAGTGTCAATGTTCGATTCCGAACCTACTAAGTGCAACCTGAAATAAGGTTCAAACCCAACTTGAAATTGAGCCTAAACTACTTTGAAAAGGGATATTCATGAATTATACTTGAATTCTAACTTATAGACCAAAATTTTATGTTATCCTACCGATGTGGAAATAATTGTGTGGCTTATTGACATTTGAATTTAGACAACGATGTTATTAACATGAATCGAGTGTTAAACACGTACAATTATGATACAATGTTTTAAGACACGATCAATCAAAAGTAAAGTACATTTTAGTAGTAATAGCGCGCGGATGTAAAATATGAATTATAATGGATCTTTGCCTGACAGACGTCTTTTTTAACCAGAAATCGGTCAATTAAACTGTAGGGTTGAAAAAGGACCCTACCTTATATATAAAGCTTAAATAAGAAAATTCGAGAAGTACATCAATATTGGTGATATTTGCAACAACGTTCTCTAAACCACACGCGAAATTATTGGATCGATCATGACGACTATCCACGACCCTCCACTATTATTGAAAAACATAACTTAATAATTAATTAAGCAGCACATGAATTGGCAAATGTGAATTGACAAACAAAAGAAATGAAAAATGCAAGGGATTTTAAAAGAAAACTGATCAGTTCTACTTCTACCAGTCTTTAATACAGTACTATATATTGAAAATAGTATATTTTTAGTTTCTTATAAAATTGCATTTAAATAATTAAAACAGTCTTTGATACAGTACTAAACATTAATTATTTAAATAATTAATTTTTTATAAAACTTATTATAGTACATGCAGTACTAAATTAAACTCATGGGGGATTGATTGATTATTCAAAGCATTGATTTGGTTCCCTTAGTGATCACAGTAGTATAAATATATCTATCGTTCTTCCATTTTTTTCGTGGCACTGAAAAATAAAGAATCAGGAAGTCATCTGTCATCCTTCATGGAGTTTCATAATTTCATGTTTCAAGCGACTTTTACCTTTACAGTTTTGCTGATTATAGGAATCTTTTTCAGAATATACAATGCACTGGTGGCGAAGCCATGGCGGCTCCGCCATGCCCTAAGAAAGCAGGGCATTGACGGGCCACCCCCGACTAATTTACCACTTGGAAACATCCTGGAGCTGAAAAATGCTCGTTTCCAAACGGTCGCCACCGCCGGACCACCGCCATCTTCTCACGACTGCGGATCTCTTCTCCTTCCGGCTTTCAATAAATGGAGGAGGCAACATGGTACGACTTGTTATCTCCATATACTGTGTGATTATGTAATATATATTAATTTTTGTAAAATCGAGATTTATGAAATTTTATACGTACGTACAGGTGAGATATTCATGTTTTCCCTGGGAAACACACAAGTATTACAAGTGAACCAATACGATGTAGTAAGAGAGATAACCACATCCACATCATTGGACTTGGGCAAACCTTCATATCAAGCAAAAGATTACCATTCTTTGCTTGGTGATGGAATTTTGACCTCAAACGGTAACTTATGGGCTTATCAGAAAAAGATTCTTGCTCCTCAACTATTCATGGATAAAGTCAAGGTATATATGTATTTTTCTGTTATAATAATTATCACTTTTCTCAATTTAGGCAATTCCGAACCTGCATGCACCATTACCGAGTTATGGAGAATGTCACGTGTTTCTCGATGTCAACATTTGGTTTGATATTCCGTGACTCGTTGACGGCGCATGACTTGAGCTAGTATTAAAAATTGAGAAAAGTGATTAGTATGGTACCAAAACGGAACTAGAACAGAGTAAAATGTTTTTTTATATTTTTCCAGGGAATGATATGTTTGATTCAAGAATCTGCATTGGTGTTGGTGAACTCATGGAAAGATGTGATTGATGATGGTGAAGGTGGTAATATAGCTGATATTAAAATTGACCAATATCTGAGGAGATTCTCTGGAGATGTAATTTCCAGGGCCTGTTTTGGAAGTAGTTATGCTGAAGGAGAAAAGTTTTTCCGGAAACTCAGATCTCTTCAGGAAGTTGCACACAAGAAAGGATTAACCGTTGGGATCCCAGGAATGAGGTAAAACGAAGAATTCCCCGGTCTTAATTCGCTTCCATTCATTACTAGGGATAATTCATTCATTCGCTTCCATTTATGTACTTAGGTCGTCATACCTCAAGAGTAGTTGATAATTATCCCTAATTCTTAATTATGCAGATATATGCCTACAAAGAACAACAGGAAAGCCTGGAAACTACAGAGGGATATAAAAGCACTAATCTTGAAGCTAGTACAACAGAAAAATGAAGCCAACTTAGAGAAGAATTTGCTGCAAATGGTCCTTGAAGGTGCTGAAAATAGTGGTCTAAGCCCTGATGCAATTGAAAGGTTTATAATTGACAACTGCAAAAACATATACTTGGCTGGATATGAAACAACTGCCATTGCAGCCACTTGGAGCCTTATGTTATTAGCTTCCAATCAGGAATGGCAGGACCGGGTTCAGGCCGAGGTTCTCGAGATTTGCCAGGGACAACTTCCAGATTCTGATTCCATCAGGAAGATGAAACAGGTATATATATTGGTCCAGATTTGGTTAATTACAAATCAGTCCCTCTTTTTTTAAGATTACAAAAACACCCCTGAGGTTTCATAATTCTTGTAACACTTTCATCGGATTTTGGTTATGTTCACACTACCAAAAGCGTCTTTTCTCTTGCAGTCCATTAGACTAAGGCCTCTATTTGCCACATTTTTTCACAAGTTTTACATGAATAACATAACTTCAAGGGTTTTTTTGTAGGACTAATTTGAAATTATATTACACCAAATCTCAGGATTAGTGGATAATGTAAATTGCCCATGAATTAATTAAGTAAACATCATCTAAAAATGACTTAATTGTACTAAATTTGTCTTCTTTTGTTTTCCCCTCGCATGAAGCTGACAATGGTAATTAATGAATCGCTAAGGCTTTATCCTCCAGTTCCTGTCATTTCAAGAGAGGCCTTAAAAGACCTGAAGTTCGGCAACATTCACATACCAGAGGGCGTCAATATTTGGATCCTAGTGACTACTTTGCACACGGATCCAGATATATGGGGGCCTGATCCGTGCGAGTTCAAGCCCGAAAGATTTGCAAATGGAGTAACGGGTGCATGCAAACTCCCACACTTATGCATGCCATTCGGGCTCGGGCCAAGGATGTGTTTGGGACTGAACTTAGCCATGGTTGAGCTCAACATACTTGTTTCTCTCATTCTGTCGAATTTTTCTCTCTCACTATCTCCGAACTATGTTCATTCACCCGCACTGCATCTGGTGATTGAGCCGGAAAATGGGGTTGATCTTCTGATGAAAAAGTTGTGAAGTTCTTGATATTTTGGTATGTATAAATAATAGGGTTTACTGTAGTTAAAGTGTCGAAATGGTAATCTAATTGTGCTGAATAAGTTAGTTTCGAACTCAAGATTTTTTTTTTTCGAGGTTGAAATTGTAGTTGAGTTCTTTTTTTATTACCAATATATGCTGCATAGTAAGTTTGAATAGATTAATTGATTTTATATATATATAGTAATTCTCGGTCAAAAGAAAAAAAATATAAAAATAACATTTTCCAGAGCATGTGTAAGAATAAATTAAATCTCACTTGAATCTAAATGTATAAATAATAAAGGTAGTTTGGTAAAATCTCAATTTTCAATCTTTAACCAAGATGTATATACATAATAATCTTCTAATACCTATATTAAGGGAAGAATATGAAGCACACACTTTGATTGCAAGTCTTCCACAAAGAGCAAGCCTCATGAGTCATGATCGAATTCCCCAATGCCATTTTTACATTTTCTCAAGATGATATATATACATGCAAAAAATTACGTGGAATCTATAACTAAAATTGCCTCCCGATTTTTGCTGCGACGCAAAAACAATCGGAGGCTAAGATCGATGGGGGCGTACTATGGCAATAAACTATCTACAACACATGCACAGATTAGTTTCAAAGAACCGGATTTTATATAATAATAACGAACTAACATAAATCCCTAAAGGAAGTCATTTTGTGCACCGTACCGTAATTTGGAGATTTTAAGGAACCAGCTTGATCATGCTTTCCTTGTTTCTGAGTCGAATCATTGTCCTGATTTCCTCGTTTTTGTGACACTTTATGTAACGAACCGTTTTCCAAAGGCGGGCCGCAAAGTTTGCACGGGTTGAAAGATCTTCGGGAACACCAATGGTCTGGAACACTTAAGAAGTGTGTATTTATGAACTTCCTAAATCTCTTTTTGTATTCTATTGGAGAAATTATAGTTGGCAACGTGTTCTTAGGAACAACGAGCGAAGACTTGACCCAGTTCTCGAGTTGTTTGTCCCAAGTATACTGTCTGAGATAATCTATGATGCCGCATGCCAGCTCTCGTCGTTGTGTATCCACTCCCACCAGTAGAGAATAATCCATCACATTAATTGACTGAAAATTAAATAAAATCAAAAAGAAAAGAAGGCCATCAATAATGAAATATTAGATGGGAAATTCTAGCCCAAACCAGGTTTAATTTGAGCGAATTATTTAGACAAAGAATTAGCTTTACTCACATTGAGGAAATTAGTGTCGTTATATATGGCCCGCGTAATATTTCGCTTCGATTTCCTGCTAACATAAAGTGGCGAAACATTCATGTCGTTGACGAAATTTTGATCCAAAAGAACTTCTCCTGAATTATTGCCTCCATTGCTGAACCGAGCATGCAATGCGCCTTTAAGATCATACTGTCGAGCTATATGTCGACCAAATGAAAGATTCTCCATGACGAGGAGATTGTGTCTCTCCTTCCCATTTTTCGTTGCTCTTAAGACAACCTAAGAAGATTGTTTTAGTAGAAGCATAGGTTAAGAATATAGACAAAAAAGCATAAAGAATATTGTTTGCTAGTACTTTACGTTTTGGCCTTTTGGGGGAATATTTCTCAAATACATTTATTAACTAAACATATTTAAAATACTTAAAAGCAAACTTTTCTGATAAGTTTCTCAATCTAAAAGGTTTAGTGTAATTTCGACAAAAGCTAGTTGTTGATGATCTATCTGGAATGAAAAGTTGAAAGAAACTTTGAATGAGTTTTTAAGATTGAAAAACAATTTCATGAATTGTTTGGAGATAGATCTTTTTATAAGGGTGTTTTTTTAGTATTTTCCTTATTATATATAATAATGCAAAATTTAATAAATAAAAAACTTGTACCACCAAAATTAAATAGCCTAACCTGGTAGATCCCAAGTATTTTGGCAAGACAGGTTTGGTTTCCCAGCTCATAGCACTCATTCATGTAATCAAAGTAGTTTGTGGCAAACTTAACGAACGAGTCAAACTCCGTCCTCTTAATTTCCTTAATAATAAACCGATCATCCAACGTTTTAGCAAAGAACGATTTACTCTTACCACCTTTGGCATCCCAATTCCTACAACGGCTTAATGAAGCAATATAATCAACCTCAGACGAACAAAACCGGTCTCGCAATTGTCTAAACTCTCTGGCATACAAACACACAACCGAGTATTTTCGCTTCGCTTGATATTTTCCCAATCCCATAGAGACCTCTGGATGGCCACTGTACGAAACCAAAGAATCCAACAAATCCACACCATCGAAACTCGATGAATGTGAATTTTCCAAGTTGGAAGGTAGAGATTGCATGCTATCGCTATCCATGGAACCAAACGAGGACCAATGAGGAGTATTGAAAGAAAATACACGTGTCAGACTGTCGCTGGATTTAGAGTATTCAGCTAGATTATTCTCTGTGGGAATTGCTATATCCTTCAATAAGGCAAGAGCACAAGCTATTATGCTTGATAATTCATCTTCATAGTCAGAGACAATATAGTCATAATTAGTATTACCAAGAGGAATGTGTAGTCTCGAGCCCTCATCAGTAATCAGCTTCTGAGCCATCGAATCGAGAGGATAACTACCAAAAGATTCGATTTTGGGCAAGTATCCTCTGTGGAGATCCTCCATATATTCCTGTAGGATGTCGGAAAGCGGGGCCCATATCCATCCTTTGTCATTTTCTTCTAGATTGGATGATAAAGAAAGATGTTTTCCACTCAACTCCTTTTTCAATTCCACGGATGAATCAAAAGTATTAGGGAAATTATCCTCCAAACTCACGTCCACTGAGAATTCGTTATTCGCTTCGACTTGAATGTCTTTAACTGGAAAATGATCATTTTCAAGAGCCATGTTATGTTCTTGTGTGAATGAGCCTATGGAATCAGCATCGATTTCCTTAAGATTGGAGGAAAGCAAAGCATGTAGTCTTCGATCCCATATACATGATTCTAGAAGAAGTTCCAACCGGATTCTATTCAAGTTTAGAAGTTTACACAAACCATCATCTTTGCTTTCACTGTTTTCCGCATTTTTGATGTTGACCTAATATGAATTTGCATCACCAATAATAATGAGAATAGCCTACATATTTCCTCTTCGAAAAGGATAAAAAAGCAAAAAAGATCGGAATTGAGATTTAAAAAGCTTTAAACTTGAAAATCAATTTGAGTATTAAGATGATTAAAGAGATAGCAAAGTATGACGTATTTTCAAATTAAACAACCACATTTTTTTCCGGTTCCAGATCACTATCTAAAGTATGCTCGTTTTGCAGAACACCATCTAAATGCACAGTCCGTTAAGAAAAAGACATATTTGCCCTCTCCGGATTTTCGTCACACTCACACATGGGTCAAGGAAGGGCAAATATGTCTTGTTTTTTATGAAATGTGTACTTAGATGGTGATTGCAAAAAAAGGTAAGTTCAGATGGTTAAGTCTAAAAAAAGTCAGACTTTGGATGGGAAAACATTTTTCATAATAAACAAGTAAAAATTATCTTTTTCTTTTATTTAGTAAAATCTATCTAACCTCAAATTGAGACTTTTCCTGCTCCAACATCTCCATAATATCTGAAAATTCCTTACTTGATCCATAAATGTTGAGAATTACACCAACATATCGAGTTGATATGTCCTTCAAACACTTTTTGATATCAAGGAACATTGACATCCCTTTCAAATACACCTTAAAGAGAGGAAAATCGAAGTATCTCAGTGCAAATAATGAAGGGAGATATAGTCACTTCTAAGATATAAAGTCACCTACTTTCTCAGTATCTCTCTTAAGAAACTCTTCTTTGACTGAAGATTTGTACTCCATCCTTTGAGGTGGCAGAGACACTGTATAAGTCGCAACAGGCGAGTACTTGAACATTGCAACCATTGTGCCTAATCTGCATTTTAGCCAAATATGACGAGTATTTTAACTGTTTGAGATACAGATACTAATAGGGTGTTTGGTTGAGCTTATAAGCTCCTAAAACAGCTCATTTAGAGAAAGAAAAAAAGTAAAAAGGCTTCCCCCAACTCTTTTTAGGACAGCTTAATAACTTAAACAAAATGAATATCCTTAATTTTCTTTCAATATTACGTTTTTATCATCTTAAAAAATAATTATTTACGTGAAATTGATTTTAATTACTTTATCTTTCATCAGTATTATGGTAAAAAGGAATTTTAACCTTTCGTTTCACCAAACTCAATTACAACTTCTAAGCTACGAAAACATTTCATAAACAATAAACTTATTTTATCCAAAAACACTTAATTTATTTATATAATAAGATGTAGGAGCAATTATAAGCTCCATACATCATGCAAGCTTAGCCAAATTAAACACCTTCCTAATCTTTAATGTCTTGCCTCTATAATGACTAAATCTTCTAGATAAGAAGTTCGCTTGATTTGGTACCAGAGCTAGGCTAAACCATCCTAGAGTTCAAGTCTCACCGCCGCCATGGCGCCATATATGAAAAAATTCATACAACTTGATTATGAATATTTTTGTTATTATCTATTTATTAATTTAATTTAGCACATCTTTCCAAAAGTAAAATAAAGTAACTTTTTAAATAAGAATAGCGAAAGTGAAATTCAGCATACCCAAAGAAGTAGAGGAAATCCTTCTGGAAAGAATGGCCACAGCTGGACGGACTAACAAATGAAGAGTTATTCGAAAAACTGAGTTCCAAAAATTTTCCAAATGATAAACCGAGGGCAGCTGTAGATATTAACACCCTTTTTGTAGATTTCGAGCTTTTGTCGTGGAATTTACACTGACTACAACGACTCCACATCCAAAGCTTCCCTTCAGTTTCCCCGGGCAAGCTTTTGCTTGCCGGAAGCTTTCTAACTTGGATTTTAAGTTGCTTATTATGATGTGCATAGTAGAAAAAGTGCACTTCAGGCTGTTCTCCACAAGTCTTACACTCAAGTCCCTGTGCAGAGGAAGATTTTCTGTGAGGTCTATAATATAATGAATGAAAGCCTGAACTAATTTATCAAGTATTTCCAGGCTTGGTAACTACAACGTAGAAGTTGTTAGAAGTTGGGTATGGGTTGCTTTAAGCTTTTAACTATAAGCAAAAACTTCAAGAGTTGACGAAAAGCTAAAAGCTCAAAAACACTTGATATTAATTATATTTAGCAAGCACCTAATATTGAGTAGTGACTACTTATAAGGTAAACGACCTATGGTCAATTTATTTGCATATTTATTTTCATTTGATAGTATGTCAAAAGGTGTATTATTAAATTATTATGTTTTTGAAAGGAAAAGAAGTAAATTGCACAAAAACCCTGTTTTTTTCCAAAAGTAGAACAAAAAAAATGTGAAAAAAAAAAAAGAATAAAAGACCCTGAGTTCCTAAACTTTTGCTCACAACCCCCTTGAGTATATTTTCTAAATTTTAAGCGTGAAATTCCAAAATTGCCCTCTGTCAATGGTTAAAATTCTTATTTTGTTAACAGATTAGCTATATTCGGTATTCCATCAGTATTTGACCAAAAAAATCAGTAATTTTTTTAAAATTAGGGTTTTCGGTGCAAATTTTTATTTATACTGGAATTTTATGCAAGTAAACTATATCAGAAGGTAATAAATAAAAAAAGATATCAATGAAGAAAACCAGTATGTTATTTGGAATTAGGGAAGGGTATTTGGGTAATTTGCATGGTATAACTTATAAGAGTGAAAAATTAATGCTTTAGATGCAGCTGTCGCGCGTGGAAACCCAACAACATGCTCAGGGTTTTCCATGCTGAGTTTTGACTTACACAGTGGTTTTAGTGCTAATTTTATTTCATAGGGCTTTTGGTGCTTCTTTACGAGAATGCAGGGGGTGTCCATGTAATTTTCCCAAAGGAAAAGGTATATATTATTAATAACTACCAATCTAGCATAAGCTGACAAACAAAGTTATTTCAACAAATCTATTTTTAAATAGAGTAGAGTTCCAAAAATAACCTGATTGAGCAAATTCTCACGAAAAAACTTCCCAAGAGGAACATCGAAGCTCCGGTAGAACTTAATATGAGAAAAATGGCTTTGCTCGCACATGGTCCCTTTCGAAGCATTTCGGCTCGACATCAACACTAAAATACTCTCCGAATCAAGCACTGCACTGATCTCATCCTTGCTACAGTTCAATTTACCAGAAGATTCAAAAGGAAATATATCATTCATGACTTCTTGCATAGATGTCGATAGAGATAATCCAGGAAAATGTGCATGATTATATGATCCAAATGACGACGAAGAATCCCCTTCGGATAACGAGATTAGGCCTTGTGACTCCATTTGATGGAAGCCAGTGGAAATGGGGATTTCGAGTGTGCATGAGGAGTTTCCATCCTCTGCATCAGGCTCGTAGTAGTGGTTGGAAATGTTCGTCTCATCAGAGCCGTCCAAAGTGGATATTATGTTCTCAGAAATTGTGGAGAACATTGCACTCTGATCTAGAAGAAAAGATGTCTCGAGCATTAAATGATATGCCATGGTAACCGCACAGCGGACAACACATTTTATCCTTTTCAGCTCATTGCTAGTAGCTCCCATCAGCAGAATCTGTGAAATGTTAATTATGTTAAGCTAAGGTATTTCTAATTTCATCAAAGAAGAATAGGTAACAGTGTGGGAGCAAGGTTGAGTCTTTTTACAATATAACGGCATTTTATCATTTTGTGGGTGTAAATTTTTAAGATTTAGTAAAAGAACAAATAAAATATCGTAGTAAAAGAAAATCTACAGGGGCAAGATTGAATAATTTTCTTTTTTTTAGTAAGATAAAATCATTTATATCAATTTGAGGGTGCAAAAGTTTTAAAGTTAGTAAATCTACATATAAAATATAGGAGTACAAAAAACTATTTAGGGGAAAATATTGGATTTTTTTTTTTTTTGGCATTTTTATCATTTTGAGGATACACAATTTTAAATTTTGGATAAAATGCATATACGATATAGGTAATGTTTGCAAACTCTAGAGTATTTTTCGCTTTTAGCTTTTCAATAGCATGAATAGAATGGAGTGTTTTACAGTGGCTTCTACTTAAAATAAGCTAGAAGTACCTTCAGGTGTGCTTTTTTCAGCTTCTAGATTCTCTTTTTGTATTATTTCAGTGTGTTTTTGTACCCCTTTTCTCCAAATACTCCCAACTTTTACTAAAATTTTACAACTTTAGCTTCTACTTTAACTTCTCCAAAAACAAAAGTTTTTGCAAACACCCTCAAAGTTGTATTGAGACATGGGAAGGCTGCCCTTACCAGCCCCCATAACTCCGTTTCTTAGTCCCAGTGCATAAACCTTTTTCCTTTTTTCATTTACTAAATTATAAATTTAAGTGAAGAAAAACTTACTGTACATCCGAGACGACTAGGAGAACCCTCGAGGAACATTAAAGTTTTCCTTTGTTTTTTTCCAGCCTCACTCAAAACACCATGGTCTTCCACAAACTTCTCAATATGAAACGAATCACATTGCCTAAGTTTTTGACCAATCGCAAACTCTGATGACAAAATAGGTGAACCAATGCAACGTGCAACTCTTTCCAGTCGATGGAGCTTCATATCGAACACAAGTGTCATTCCTTTTGCAAAAATAGACTCTTGTATGTCGCCCGAAACCGATTTCTCAACTAGAACAACATTTGGATGGTACATCTCTATCATCTCAACAATGGATTTTAAATTGTTGTTTCCCTGTCCGTGAATAATATAATATATTCTCAGAAACGAATAAATCTTTAGCAATTTAAAACGTAATGATTCACCTCTCTAACATCTTCAGCTTTTAGATGAGGTGGTCATTCAATATGGTATCAGCAAAATCATCACCACCACTCATTTTTGAAAAAGAGTTTCACGTTAGGCCCGACATAAAGAAGTTTGCCTACACCTGAGGGGGGTGTATTGAACAATTTAAACATTTAATTATTCACGTCTTCGTTTATAAAATATTTTCTTATGTTCTACATGGTCGTGTTAAAAAGGAAAAGTGTTCTCAACTCACCTGCTGCAATGCTTGAAAAGACGATAATCCACCAGAAGAAAGATCAAGAGAGCCATGAATCAACAGCAGTCTTGGGTTTTTGTAATTTGTTGGCATGTGTTTGTGAGCAGCATGTTTTTTGAAGACTAGCCCTTTGATTACTCGACTACATAATTGAAATAGATTGAGATTTAAATTTCTTTAAAATATCCTTTTCCAAGTCATCATCCAATTTATTTAGATATATATAGATTGAAATATAGTTTTTACAATTTACCTCAACTACAAGAATTGTTTCACATTACCACTTCATGTCTATTTTCAGTGTAAATATTCGCCAAAATCTAAAACTACATGCAAAATCATGGCATGAATTTTTTTTAGGTAAAAAGTTCATTCGGAAATAGGTTAGTAGTAATATGTAAAATCATGAAACTGAGGAGATAAAGTGATAAAAATAAGTTTAGTTGGTAAAATATAGAAATGGCCGTAGTTCAAACTTCAGACGACAAATTATTTATATCCAATATTTATTCGGTACGCCATTTACACTTACCGAAATTTTGGTCCGGTAAATACTGAATGCATACCCTACTAAGGGCCACTACTCCGACCGCTTCCCATAATTATGGCAACGACTCCCCTTCTTAGTTACAAAATTACAAATACCCCCTTTTTGATATCAGAACTAGAAAAAGTTTGGTTCGGTAAATACCGAATGCACAGCCTACTAAGGGCCAATACTCCGACCGCTTTCCATAATTATGGGTAATCCAACGAATTCCCTTCTTAGTTCCAAAATTACAAATAACCCTTTTGATGTCAGATCTAGAAAATTTTAATGTACCGGGATAACATCATCCAAAAATATGGGAAATTTTTGGGAAGTCAACTAAAATACGAAAAGGTCAAAAAAATAATTATTAATCACAAAGGAGAAGGGTCTAAAAATAGTTAGTACCTCTGATTGCGCAAACCGCTTGCAATACATTTAACCTTCACATATCCATCAGGATCCATAGCCTTACCTTCAATTGTATCAGGCTTCACAAAAGCAGCAGCTTCCCAAGATAAATCAGTCACTATGTTAACCCAATTCTCACCACCATTTCCTAAACAATCAATCCCAACCGACTTAACAAGTTGACTAACAAGACCCATAAATTTCCCATTCCGAACATTTTCCATAGCTTTTAGCTTCTCTTCTCTGAATTTATAAATTCCATCACCTTCTTCTCCAAAGCTGCTTAAAAAACTCGAATTAGCCCATTTGACTCCGTCACCAAATTCATCATCATCTTCTTCTTCATAATTTGCAACACGACCCGCTATATCATCCTCATGATCTTCTGGCTCGGGAGGAAGCCAAAATTCAGCTTCCACTTCATCATTTAAAAGATCCAATCTTTCTGCATTATTCTCTTCTCCTTCAGAAGTTTCCACATTTTTGGTGTGGCCCACATTATCGGGATTTTTAATTTCACCATTTTCGTGTTTCCTAGAATTATTAAGGTGATGAAAACCATTTAATAAAGAATTGGAATCTTCTCGAATGCTGCATGTGCTGCTATCTTCCACCAAATATTCCCTGACAGAGGATACACAAAATAAATTGAGCTAAATTTTGTACTTATTTTTCTTCAAATTCAAAAAAATTGCCCCAAAAAAGTGGCCTTTTTATACTTCTATAAAATTGAATCTTGCTCCACAAAATAAAGATTTCTAGCTCCCTTCTAAAATTCAAGTGAACTATCATCTAAAACAAGGAAAATGTATTTTATACCGGTCATAGAAGTTTGCCTCAACCGAGATATCACCTGAAAAAATAAGGATAAAAGTGAAGGAACTTTTTTTTTTTTTTTTTTTTTTAAAGTGAAGGAACTTGGAAGAACAATAAATAAATAAGGGTTAATTATGAAAACCCCCAAAGGTTTATGCCTTTTACCGAGAATACCCTGAAACCTTGAACCCCTTGAGGTTTGCAAAACATGCATAGTACACCCTGAAACCTTGACACATTACAAATACCCCCAAAGTCACAAAAGTCAACAGTTTTCCATTAGTTTTAAGGGGGTATTCAAATGTTTTGCAAACCTCAGAGTAAATTTCATAACATTTCAAGGTGTGAACATAAACAGCTTAAAAACTCAGGGGTACTCAAAATGTTCCAAAGTTTCAGAGTGTTTTCCGAATTTAGACCTAACCTCACTGGGGTTTTCGTAATTATTCCAATAAATAAATATATAACAGATTTGGCATAAGAAAGGTGAAGAAAATGAGTTTACTGCAATTTGATACAGAACTGTCACTGCTTCTTAATGAAGCAATAGGACTGATTGACGGCATTCTTAGAGATTTCCTGCTCTGCTCAACAATAACGTCACATGCTGTTATATTTGATAACTTTTTCAGCCTGCACATTAAATTTAAACAATTTCGAAAGTTCAATCTACAGAGAAAAATTGAAGAACTAAAAATTCATACTCAGATTCTTCACAAAATTTAGAGAAATAATTACTATACAAATGCCCAAGTTCTCGTCTTGGAGGTGACATGAATAAAATAAATTGCATTTACAGAATAGAATAAAATAAAAAGGTATCCTTATACATAGCATTTGAGTTAATTACATAGAAATAATCAAATTAGTTATTCAAAATTCGAACTTTTAGTCTGTATAAACATCTATCTATGGATATAATGATGAGGAGTTAGCTGATTATCAAATGAAGAATAAAGTTCTAATCTTGAAGCTAAATAACAGGAGATAATAGAAATATCTAATCAATAGAAATAAATTACCTAAGGAAAAACTAAACAGTGTCATTATCTTATAGAATAAGATAAATTCGAAAAGCGAAATCCTGCAGAAATTGACTCCAAAATTCAAAAAAAAAATCCTGAAATGCGGAGCAGAAAACAAGAACTTCATACCCACAACAATCCCATTATCAAAAACTTAAGAAAACAGTAATTTAAATGAAAATTCAGCTGATTCAGCTCTAATTACCTGCAGAAAAGCAATAATTTGAAGAATATAAACAAAATCACAGGAGGGAATGATAGAGATAACTTACAAAACAAAGTTCGACTCATCAAGTAATCATCATCTTGAAATACTTCCAAAGAATATTATTAGCATAACCAATCCTCATAGCCGAGAAGACATCTCTGAAGAATTTAAGTCAATGAAAAAGCAAAGAATTAATGTTATGAATGAGCTGACGAAGAATGAAGAGAAGAAAATGAGAAGCAAGGAAATAAATTTAAAAAAGGAGAAAATAAAAAATGTCGCCAAAGGGGGACCCACAGTACTGTTCTTCATAAATTTCAAAAAAAAATTCTGCTTAATGCCAGATGGAATTGTGGGGTTTGCATTAAAAGTCAAATATTTTTTGAGGTTAATAAAAAATTGAGATAATTACACTTACACCCCTCGACTTAGGGGTAAATATAGCAATATCCCCTTAACTATTAAAAATTATAGATAGATCCTCTAATCCTAACAAAAACCTAAAAAACTTAACAGATAGTTGTAAAATGACTAAATTACCCATAATATTTTTGTTATAGTATTTCTTATACACGAAATGAGCGAAATGATTAATTGTTGTCCAGTTAATAAAACGTTAGCATCTACTAGAAAACAAGAAAATAACTAACACGAGAACTTAAGTGTTAGATAGAGTCATAGTTAAGGGAATGTCTCTGTAATTTTTAATAGTAGAGGAGGTCTTGTTGTATTTACCCCTAAATCGAAGGGTGTAAGTGTAATTATTCCTAAAAAAATTCTATTTCTAAAGGTGTTTATTTATTTATACAGTATATGCATATCAAAATCAGGAATTTCACTTTCACCAGGCCGGATGCCGTTGGATATTCCATTTGCATTGTCTTAAATTAATCATTTATGTAAGAAATAAATGATGTTGACCAAGGATACATTACTGTCTACTGATTTCTTGAGGCATGGTTCAACATTGACTATTACTATTTTTACATTTTATTGAATTATATCTCAAAATAAATGGAACAAAGTTGATTTTTTCAGCTTTTACTTTGAATATTTCTTACATAAGTAATGAGCTAGGTCTCATACATGGCAAGGTGACAAACCATTTTATAAAATTTAAATCCAATTATATTTAGAAAGTTTTCCATATCTCTTTGTCCACGTACAAACTACACTTCTACCAATGAATTTCTTACATATATATTGTAAATAACCTGGCAAAAAAATGTGTTCTAAGATAAGGTACAAATCATCATCAACAAATGTGGCTCACACATAGGACTTCGTATAATCGTATATGTATGAGGTGTATAATTTCGTAAAATGACATGTAGGTCCCTTAGAAGAAATATTTGGCAAGTAATATTTAAGTGCCTATTTAATTGAGATTTGAGACAGAATTTGTACCAACTCTTCAACGGACAACATAAGCAGCTAATGTTGCAATTTTGCCCTTCAATAAATGGCAATTTTGCCCTAATTCAGTTTATGGAATTAATACCGCTGAGTGGTGTAGTTTATTAGTTCGGGACATTATACCAATTTAATAAGAGATCTCGAGTTTGAATTTTTTGGAACGCAACTTTCACTAGTAGAGATTCTAAACCATCTTGAATTTTATTATTAATAGGGATAGCTATGTTGGCTTAATTAATCAGATATCTCAAATTCAAGTTGACCTGCAGGAGACTTTTACCCAATTCTCATAACTACACTAGCTTAACCATACAACTCGTATCGAGTCTTAGAGACAATTATCGTTACAATGCACCTAGTTTGACAAACGATTTGGAGTTGGAGTATTAGACTAGTGATCATCTTACACGACTCTCGTTACTATGCTAACAGTGTAGTAAAAAACAAAGTCGTCATGCTAACATACACACCTTTTTCAATTGTTTTGTCTGTCGAATTTGTGTGCTATTGAGAAATTAAGCAAACCCCTTACCCCTATGGGTTGTATTTAAAGCTAATATTCTTCAGTTGGCAGGTCAAGAATCAAGATATATGGGAATTAGATGCTGACATGCTATCCACCTATTTGAATTTTTCTTTCAAAGTTGTGCGTGCGTGCTCCAGTAATTTACTTAAATAATCAATCATGAATTGCAATGTTTGTAATGTTTATTTTTAAGGAAATTATATAGATCTAATAATTTTTCCTTCCTTTGGTTTTCTTGATCCTGATAAGATTCCATCGTAGGGTTTCTTGCTGATTGGCCCATCGCAGAGCATCTGCAGTTTTTCAGAGAAATTAAAGACTTTTTTTTCTTCTAATCCGATATCCGAAAGTTTGAAGCCTGGCCTGTTTTTAATTTGATGGACAAGCAAAAGGTTTTCTGAGAAAAATATTAAAACAAGTAGAAGTTAGCATTTAATTTGTTAGGTTATTTCTGACTATTTTAGAAACTATGGAACCTAATTTGTTAGTTCCGTTAATTCTTGGGACTAATATGTAATTTTAATATTTAGTCTAAAGCTGACTTTTCACCAGGACCCGACCCACTGAGAATAAAACCGCAATACGCTTTACAGGGTTGTACATTTTCTCGTGCAACAAAGGGTACATACTGCTACTAAATCAAATTCCCCCAACATAAAGTTATTTAATAATTTATTCAAGGGTTAATATTATTTTTGATACTGTAACTGTATTTTAATATAATTTTGGAAAGAAACTAATCATTGTTCTCAATTTTTGTACTATAATTTATGATTTGTATCAATTTTGAAACATACCTAGAATCATTATTTACTAACTAGTAATCTCAAGCACTCAATGTGTGTGTAAAATAAATAAAAATAATTTAATATTATATTAGCTTTTGATATTCTAAAATATAAATATAGTTTTTGAATATCTTCAAAGATTTTAAACTATTTTAGTATTAATATATATAAAACTTATGACATGTTTAAACATAATTTTTATAATTAAATAAGTTAAAATTTTAAAATAAAGTGAGGAAAAAAAAGAAAAAAAAATATTTAAATCAATTAATTGTGAAATAACAGTCCAAATTAAGTGAGAGATCAAAGGTGTGCAGTCATTTTATTAATAGTAATATATGATAGAATGTTAACATCCAAAATTTGAATCGACCAAAATTGTTACAAATTATAAGTTATGATACCAAATTTGAGGAATAATTAACGTTTTATGCCTGAATGTACCAAAATTGATATAGATTATAAATTATGATACTAAATTTAAAAAAATTAATTAATTTGATATCAAAATTATAATAGAATATAGTTACAATAACAAAAATGAGATTATTCCTTTATTCAACTTATATGTTGCTCTGGTCCAACTCAAAACATTATCCCAAACATGCGTCCTAGAAATCCACAAGTCATGTGATTTTGAGTATTGGGCTTAGATTTTCATTTGGGCTATTGTTGTATCCGTCGATATTAGCTTTGATGATTTGCAATAAATAAAAGAAAAAGTCGAAGGTATTAATTATTATATTTTATTCTCAACAACATGCATGAATAATTTTCTAGAAAATATCATGATGCTTCGGCCTATTCAGACACATAAAAAAAAAGAAGAAGTTATTTTTATTTAAATAACAGCATCATATTCCTGCAGCTTTGGATTCATAGAGAAGCAATAAAAGTTTGCAGCTTTAATATTAGGCCGGCCGAAGCCGCAAAAGCCCTTCTCTATTAAATGAAAATTGTGGAGTGGGCTAAAAATGTATCTACACATATATCACACACATTAGGAAATTCCCATAAATAACAATATTTTTTGGATAATTACATTCATGTCTTCTCAAATTTAGCTTAATTACGTAAATATATCCCGAAATAAGAGAAATTACAGAGATAAATCTTGAAAATTTCTTTTATTACATTTGTTAATTACTAAAACTAGAAAAATCAAATGAAAGTAGTCTTTTAATTTGGATTTTCCCTGATGCATTTTATCAGGTGGGTCCAAAATTTTGGGACCACAAATTCCTTACTATAAAATAATCTTGAAGATCAATAATAGTTTGATTAAAATTGTAGTGACATGACTAATGAATGATATCCAGCTATACACTTCAGAAGTTAAAGAGTTTCAAAGGATAACTATGCTAATGATTAGTTTTTTTTTTCTTTAAATAAAATATTGTCCTTTTCTTTTGATTTTTCATTATTATTAAAAGAAATAGTTTGATTTTAATTTTTATGTTGATCTCTCCCAATTTGACCTACTTATGGTCCACAAATTAATTCAAGCTATCGATATAGAGACATTTAATTGATCGAAAATTTGATAATATATACTCAAAAACATTCCCAAACATACACATTGTGTAGGGTGGTTGTCATTTGTGAGCCCTGTCCTTTAATATCTTCCTTGATACTCAGAGTTAGAACTCATAACCGATATTGCAAGGTTGCCACTAAATTGACTTTATGAGAACGGATATTGTAGTTAATACTTTTTTATTGTAGAATAAATCAATTTTAAAGTGGGATTCCTCTAAGGAATTGTTTGGAAACAAGGATTATGCAGGATTGGATCTTTCAATACAACTTAGTAATGTGTCTAAAAATGATTATTCAAAATTTCGGGCTATACAACTTAATCTATAATTCGATACCGTTAAATTTTGATACAATATTAAGATGCTATGGAGTTGTTTTTACACTATAAAAGAAAAGAAAATTCACATTTTGAAAAAGGTGACTACACATATTAAAGGCTACCACCACTTGTGGTACTAGATTACTATAAATGATCTAGGTAGGTTTTATGGTAGTTCATATGAATTGATATTGTTTTAGAAGTTCCCTCTTTTAGGGGTGGAGAAATTGCCAATATATATATAGTGGGGAGGAATCTTTACAAGTGGGACCTTCACCTATGAATTAAGATAAAAAAGAACTTACCCTATTAAACCCTCTTCCTGTATATGCTAGCTCTAAAAGTTCATTGGATTATAGCTCTAAATATATATATAAAACTATTTATTTACTTTTAAAATTTGATCGTTTTTCTTGTAGCTTTTCTTTGCCATTTCATAATCATTATTATTGCTCTCAATTCTTTCTTTCTTTCTTTCTTATAAAGGCAATAAATAATATTGCTTGGTTGACCTTGAGGTACAATTTCCCTAAATCTAAATTGTCAATGATGGTTTTATTTTCTTTTTTTAATAATATTGTTTATTGGTGTAATTCCGACTGTGAGCGTCAACCTACATAAGGTTCGAGATCGATTTTAAATCAAATTCGAGCTTGATTAAGCTTGATTCGAATTCGAAACGTTCCATACTTAAATCTAATTGGCTCAACCTCGCTTCACAAGACCTGTGGCTCGAATTGTATACATCCCCAGCTGCGATAAATTCAAAATTCTTAAATTAAACCTGGGGCGTTGGCCTTAGAGGGATCTGCTAGACCTAAATTTATTATGTGATGTGTTGCTTTATTAAAATATTGATTTGGTCATTCAATAATTATAACAAAGTATCCATTCCCATAATAATTGATTGCAGAGGAATAATATCAATTGTGTGCTACAAAAGGCTGAGAAAAGCCTAGCTAGGGCAATTTATTATTATTATTGTTATTATTATTATTATTATTATTTTTGTAGGTTTTAATTGAAAGAGGAAAAAAGGCATGGCTTAAGTGTTGGTCTTTGTTATAATTGCCTGCCCCAAATGAGACAATGCCTATTATAAAAGTAACAGCTGTGAGGAGAATCAAATTGAGTTGAAATGACAATTGCTGAAACACTAAGTACAAATTGCTATTGATTGTTAATCATGCTTCTTTCAATCTTCAATAACTTTTTTCTTTTTTTCCAATGTTTACCATATTTACCATTAGAGAGATATCTAAAACACAAATGTAGAGCTGCAAGCCTTAGAATAGATCAGGCAAAATATAATTGTGACTAAACTTTAAACATCACACAATTGAGGGACCAAATTTAAAACTATCAATATATTCTTTTTTTTTTTTTTTTGTCAAAATCAATATATTCTTTTTACTTAACTATTGTGCATGACCCATTAAACCATGTCTAGGAGCTATCATCTTAAAACAAAGTAGGCTTTAATCAATTCATTTATCTTAATTATTTCGTAGAGTAGAAACTGAAAATTTGTCAGTGGTCCCCTAAATGCATTTCGATTGACAACTAATACTGGCTAATTAACCAACTTGCAAACAATTAGGCAATTTTCGAAATCAGCCCCCACAATATAATAAATTACGCATATGCACACACCAAACTTACTATTAGCCAAAAATCGCATTCATATGATAAAAAAAACAAAAAAAACTATGCTGTTATGTACTCGAGTTTGTGTAGATTGAATATGATGGAACAGTATTTATAAAAGTAGTCATTAAATCTGTAATTATTCGATGTGGGAGCCGATCTTCTAAAAGTATGGTTAGCGTGCAGAATAGCAAAACTCGGATCTTTAAAGCAAACGTTGACCAGATTTTTGAATTGGAGATGTTATTTTCAATTTATCCAATTCCAGGTAGTCATTTATAAATCAGTTTCATTGTTGAAGGGTTATGGACCATACAGTTGGATCCATCGTTGTTTCATTAAGAAGAAAATGAAACATTCTTGTATAAAGAATTTATAGGGCATGGCATCCTCTTAGGATGGAAAAGGATGGTGGCCAAATATATAAAAACTAAGCGGTCTACAAGTCAAGGGTAGTTTTTGTAATAATTAATTAAGAATGTTGATATTTCATTTAGTGCTAAGTAAATTAATATGTCTCTAAATTAAAATAGGGTGGCTCCCTTAATTAAAATATTAAAAATAAGAAAATAAAGCTTATGATTAGAGGTATTATGATGCTTACATATAACTCAATCAAATAAAGATTAGAAATTTAGAATTATAATTTACAACTACTCGATCATTTGACAAAAAGAAAAAGAAAAACCATGCAGTCAACTCATGAAATATGATTGTAATCTTTCCTTTCAGCAACAACAGAACTGAGTGTGGATGAATGATCATTAGTCCCAGTCTAATCAAGAATCAATTTGCATGGAAAAGTAAATGACTGATTAGGGTAATCCAGTTCACATAATTAAGCTTGCCAATACAGCTGCAAAAGCTTGTAGCTTTTTTAATTTATAGGAATAATTATAATAATTGGGTACCCGCAAATTTAGTGTATTCACAAATTCATCCTTCAAATATATGAGAAATTACAATATAGCTCCCGACGTTCTCAATATATATGTAACTGTTTTAAAAATTATATGGCCACTTAAGAATTAAGCTAGGGATATTATCGGGGATATTACAAAATAATTACACATTTGTTGAAACCTCATGGACTATATGATAATTTTTCAAATTAGAGGGATGGACATGTAAATATACAAACTCTTTTCAAATTAGGTGTAATTATAATGTCTTTATGTCTAAAAAAGTAATTACAGTATCATTTATAATCAACTATTAATTAAAAAAATCCAATATTAATTTCTCAATTCTAATATCATCACTCTGAAAAATACAAGATATTAAAGAAACCCATAAATAAATTAAATGAATAATTTAAACGAAGAATGCCCAAATCAACGGTCTCAAATGTTGGACCTTAGTCCCAAATTCACTTTCCAATGAGATCTCAAAAGACCAACATCCTCTCAAGTGTCCCATTCTCCAAAAACCCACGAGCATTTTCTTACTAAAATAAAAAAACCATATAATAATAGTAAGAAATAAACAAATGCATCAAACCAAATATAATTAAGATTTCTTGGTCCCCCATCTTCCCAACTAGAATAGATGTATCATATATTTAAATTAATTATTAATTTATTTATAATAGTGCAATTAAGAGAAATTATTAGATAATGGCTAGGAGCTTACCACATAATGCTCTATAACATCATCTTGATGTTATATGTCAACTTCTAGTCAAAAGATCCTCATTAAACAATTTATTATCTTCATTAGTTTGTTTTTTCTTTCTTAATTTGCTCTCATCTCATCTAAAATATAGATTTTTTGTGACTAAAAGAAATTAAGTGATTTTATGTTTTTTTGAATTACACAATGAGAGGAGATAGGACACTAGAGGATGATTGATGGGTCCAAATGGCCACTAATCAAATGAAAATGCTTCAAATATCATGTGGGTTTGTTCATTGTAAGGTCTAAGGGGGAGCATCATATATTGTACGACCAAAGTTTGAAATAAATAGAAGTTTGGGTGGAAAAATGAAAATAAAATTTGAGAAAAAATAATTTGATCAAAAGAGAATCTTAAAAAGGAACGAAAAAGAAGAGTAAAAGGGTTTTTGGGTGGCCTAAAAAGACTGGTTTTAAGTAGAAAGAGTACTAGAAATACAAATAAAAAGAAAGAATCCCATCATTCCAAAATCCCTTTTCAAGAACTTACAAAAAAAATTAAAGATTAAATAGTAGGTATACACACAAATACATATACATATGAGAAAACAAAACCCCACAAGTTTCAATAGAATGGAGGGGAAGTAAAGGAAACAAAGTCAGTTGCTCGAGGAAGAAAAAGAGGAAAGAAGAAGCCAAGCAATCACTAAAATCAAAAGAAGTCCAACTCCTCTAACTTGTGCTCATTTACCCAAATGGAAGAAGAATGAAAAACAAAAGAAGATAAAGTAAATTTTTGTATGGATTGAGTTTGAGTGATTTATTTGTATGAAAATATCAATTACAAAATAAAAAATAATTTTTTATTGTTAGGTGCATACATAAAGTCCAATCTAAGATAGGATTCATATAATAAATTTTCACAAAATAAGGAATAGATTTAAGAAGTGAGAGTAGACTTGTAAGTTTTAGATGCCCAATCCAAGTCATTCTTGGTCAAACATTTTACAAACCAATGAAACTCAAACCTTACACTTATAAAACAAAACTTTGTCCAAATGGGCAAAGATTCTTGAAGTTCACCATATTTTACAAACTCCCATTTCCTCCCTTGTAATATGTAAAAAGTTCATCTTTCAAATTTTCTCTTTCTTATCCTTCGTTTTACATGATATTTTACTATTAATAGACATATTATTAGTTCACAATTCTAATATTAAGAAAAATAAAGAGAAATTCTTGAGAGGAAGTCACGAGGATTTCATGTAACCTCAAGTTTTGCATGCCTTTCTTTCTTCATTTCTTGTGGAGAATATCTAAATTTTAGTCCCCCTTAAAACCTTTTTTTTTTTCTTCCTTTTCTTCTTCCTTTTGTACCCCATTAAACTACGAAAATGGCAGATTACCAATCATCCTTTCCCCTCTATAGGAAACAACCATCATTGCTCCCAACAATCCTTTTCAATCTTAGAAACCTGAGCTTCTAAGATTGATATTCTCTTCTTCCATTCCATTCACTTTCACCCACCCAACCCACCCCCTCTCCTTAAACAATTTAAATATCCACTCTTTTTAACCTTTTCTTTCCTCCCCTGTTCAAAAACCCCTTTCTTCTCCACCAAAAATCTTTCACTTTCCTTATGATGGATCCTTCCTCCACCAACTCTGTCAATGGCTTCTACAACTTCCTAACTCGTGGGATTGATGATCTTGAACGGGCGTTTTGCTCCAACAATTTCATGTCTATTCAATTCCTCCAACGCGTCTTGTCCCTTCTCAGATCATTCCACACTCAGTTGACTCTACTCGTTCAGAAACTCCACTTGCCTGTCGGAGAGAAATGGCTCGATGAATACATGGATGAAAGCTCCAAGCTTTGGGAAGTTTGCCATGTTCTTAAAGCTGGAATTTCGGGCCTAGAAAATTGCTACTCGTCGGGCCTGAATATAACTTCTTCTCTCGACGGCCATCGCCGGTTAAGCCCCCAGCTTTCCCGTCAGGTAATAATAAAATAAAATAAAATACATAAATAAGATTGGGGAAAGATCAGCTTTTTTTTTTTTTATGCACTGCTGTTAATTTTTCATATTTCTTCATTTGCTATACTGAAAACAGAGTGTTCGGGCTAATATACATAAATAAAGACTTTCATTGAAAACCCACGATCGGAATTGGAGAAAGATCAGATTTTATTGATGGGTTGCTGTTAATTTTTCATATTTTCCATTTTTCTTGATTGAAAACAGAGTGTTCCGGCTAAAATACATACGTAAAGACCTTCCCACGATCAAAATTGGAAAAAGATCAGATGTTTACTAATGGGCTGTTGTTAATTTCTCATATTATTCATTTTCTTAATTGAAAACAGATTATTCGGGCCATATCAGGTTGCAGAAGAGAAGGTGTAGGGCTGGAGGAGGAAAATCGTGCCTTAATGGAAACGAGAATCGAGCCCCTATCACTGAAATTCGATGAAAAAGTTTCTATAGAGTCAAAGTTCAACGGATTCAATGGATTTCGAGGAGTCCTTTACGCAATGAGAAATGTCAGCTCACTTTTGCTAATGATTTTGCTCTATGGATTAGTCTATTGCTGGCCCGAACCCGATTTCTCCATAAATGGGTATGAAGGCTGTCTTTTTTTCGGATCATCCTTCATGATTTCAACAGCTAGGCTTCAGCAAAGAGTGGCGGCAGAGATAAATCAGATATCGGGTCGGCCTGGTGTTCTGTTGTATGAGTTTAGAAGATCAAAAGCCGCCATGGATGAGCTGAGAGTTGAGCTTGAGCGGAGATGCTCACAAGGGGTTGTTGAGTGGGAATCAGAAGTTGGGATGAGAGAGAGAGTGGAGAGTTTGAAGAGCTGTTTTGGGGTTTTGAGAAGTGGAAGTGAGAATATTATTGGTCAGCTTGATGATTTTTTTGATGAAATTGTTGAAGGGAGGAAGAAGCTCTTGGATTTCTGCAGCCATAGGTAGTCAGAGACAATTTTAAGAGCTTTTAATTTTTTCTTTAAATTCAAGAAAATGTGGAGGAGGAGAAAAAAAAAAGAGAAAAGAAAAAAAAGGGGGGAGAAATACAAGTGTAGGGAAAATTAGTAGTTGGTTTATTGTAAGTTATTTTATTATAATTTTTTCCTTTTTTTTGGTTAAATTTCCCTTTCTCTCTAAATAAATATATGTGTGTGTGTTTTGCAGCAAAAACATGGTTTTCAGATAATCAAGCATGAGAATCCAATGACAAACAAAAAGATAAAGAGAGTAAAAAACGGAACATGATATGACTTCAACAAGCTGTAAATGCAGCATAAAACATATTTCAAACCAAGCAAAAAGGCAGAGCCCTCTCTGTTTAATGTCTCTGTCTTCCACATAAAGAAAGCAGTAAAAATCAAGAATGGAAACTTCTTGTTGCCCAAACAAGAGGGTGGGGTGGGCAGGGGGTGACTTCAGGGTAAAATCTTCATGTTGTATGTTTGAATAATAATGTATATTTCTTAGTTGTTGTAAAGATGAGGGATCATTCCAGCAGTAAACGGAACGGTTTATGTAATTTTTCAAACTTTAGAGTATATTTCCGTAATTATGTCAAATTTTAAAATATGTGAATGTAATTATCTAAAAAATAAAATAATAAAAATACAAAAGAAGAAAATGATGATAGTGGAAGCTTTGAGACAGTAAGGACTGTTAGATTCCTGGATTGGGCTTTAATGTCAAAAGTAGATGATTTTTTGCACTCTGTGTAGCTTTAGTCTGATTCACCTTACCCTTTGAAAGCAATGGATTTGATCATGAAATTCTTTCTTTATATAAAATAATTTCCATCGCATGAATAAATATATATTCGATTTATGATGATGTCACTATCTTTTTTTATTATCTTTTTAATTTTTTATTCAGGTAGTCAAGTGATAAAATAAATTGAATTGGAGGACTCGAGCTAAATAAACTATTATACAAACTGAAATTGATTTTTTTTTTGTCAAACTTGTAATATTTTGTTTGAGTTCTATATTTTTATTAAATGAGTTACTCATGCGATGTACAAAATTACGAATGCTTCTAAATAATCTATCATGCTGTATCACATCGTATCTAACACAATTTCTCTAGTACAAAATATTAGAAAAAAATTCATTCCTCGTATCACAATAAACACAAGATGATTTTATTCTGTTGCTGCCAATTTCTTCCCCCTTTTAGGGGAATATAATAGTATAATATAAAATGTGAATAAAAAAATCTGAAGTTCCTTTCTCCACCTTCTAACCGGATCTCATGCTTTTTGTCCCTTAGCCGGAAATTCATGCGTTGCCTGCCTTAAAGGGGTTGCCTTAAAACAAGTTTTTCTCTTAAAATAAATAAACACACTATTAAACAAATCGTATAATCATAGAGTCAAAAATTAATATATAAGTAAGGGACAAAAACTGCAAAGAAATGCCTTGTGTTTGTGGTTCTGGCAACATATTTTTGTTCCAACTAATCCAGTCCAAAACCGTTTCTTACCATGTTAACATATCTTCTGGGATTAGGAAACAAGAACCATATAATCGTAAATATACACATAAATAAGGGTTAGTGACCAATAACCCCAAGTTTACCCCGTTTACTAAAAACAACCTGAAGTTTGAAAACCATGATGAATACTCCTAAAACTATCAGAAAATCACTGACAATCGTTGACTCGGGATGGATATTCCTAATGTTTCAAGATTTCAGTGTAATCATATATCTTCATCATCTCCACTGGAACCGAGCACAAAATCATCTTCTTCATAGCCAATGTTACTATGCTCACAGTTTTCTTCATCATCTTCATTATTGTCATCTCCACGAGAAAGGGTCGTGTTCTGTTGTCTCAGTGCTCCATTGTACTTCACAAACACCAAATCATTTAGTTCACCTTGATCTGTCCTATTTCTCTTCTTGCCCTGAGCCTATTAATTTTTACGAACAAATAATTTACCAAATAAGCATTATACATAATTTCAGTAAATGGTGACGACCCAAATAATATAATTACTACTTACAGGCTCAAAGAAGCTCCAGTATTTATCACATCTGGACGCACAACATGTTAGGCAAAGAATCTTCATGGCTAATATTTGCAAATATGGATTCTCGGAACCAATAACTGCCCACCAACTATCTATGAAATAAAAGTTCACTTTCATTAGGAAATCGCATTAACTACTATTTTAATCTTTTTAATATAATAATGGGATAATTACCAACTACCCCTGGGGTTTTGCTCAAATACATAGAACTTCCTGAGGTATGAGAAAGTACCAGGCCCTCCCTGAGGTTTTGAGGCTAACGGAAAAATTAACTAAGATTGCGAGCCTCAGGGGTAGTTCGTAAGAGAGAAACTGAATCTCATGGGAGAGTTGGTAATTTCTGAAACCTCAGGGGGTTTTCTGTATTTGAGCAAAACCCCAGAGGAAATTGGTAATTATCCCTATAATATATCCAAAGAAATTTGTAGGCTTACTTGGTGACGCTCTACTTCTTTCACTGTGAGCTATATTCATCCCAAAGAAACCATATGCCTTCCTATAAGCTGTCAACTCATCACAAATCATATCTCGTATGTTCGTATCCGGCACTAATTTCTCAAAACATTTGTAGAATTCAGAATACATCTCCAAATCATATACAATTTTTGGATTTGGTTCAAGTAGTAGCCAGCTGCATGTAGGCAGATGAAGTTGATTTTTCCACCTTTTATCAATGATATCAAAATACCGTCTATATTTCTCTTCATCATTATCAAAGCTCTTTGCAATTTCCCCCTTTGCTCTATTCATAGCTTTATAAATGTATCCCATGGGCGATTTCTTCTCGTAATCAAATATTTGATGAATCTTAACAAGAGGACCACTAATCTTAAGAGCTTTCATTACTCCGCGCCAAAATGAAGCACATAGAACAATGTCAAATGCTTCTATACCACTTTGCTCTTTTGCCCATTTACTATTTCTCCAAGCATCTGAAAGAAACATAGCCCTCAAGCTTTTCTTCACGCGATTAAGCCTTGAAAGAGTGAAGAAAGTTGTGCCAAAACGGGTCATTGCTGGTTTAACCAACTCTAATTTGGTAAACTTCCTCATCAATTTTACTAGGCCGGGTTGACTAAAGAAGTAACTGTTCAATTTCATGGCCTTCACGAAAATTGGATGAATATCCTTTTCTTTAAATATATCTTCCAACATCAAGTTCAAGCAGTGTGAGGCACATGGTGTCCAATACAGATTTGGATACTTTTCCATCAACAGTTGCCCTATGACAGAAAAAAAAGGGAAAAATAAATTCAATAACACGAAAAAATAAAACGTTAGATTATCAATTAACTAGGGTGAATTACATTTACTAGTTATCACCCTTAGTTTTGGTGAAATTACAAAAGACTCTCTCGGTTTCATTTATTATATAAACCCCAATATTTCGTTATTCTTGTAGATTTGTGAAAATTGTGACGAAGAGAAGCTTCGACTGACATTGACAAAACATTAAACCACACTGACTCATAGACCAATGGATTGTAGGGGACATGACACTTCTGGTGACGAATATAACCAAAATCTAACGAATATTTTACATGAATAATAAAACTTTAGGGTGGTATTTATGTAATAAATGAAACCCAATGGAGTTTTTTTACGCAGAAACTAAGGTGTAGTAAATGTAATTCACCCTCATAAATTTTATTAAATAATTGTTACCAGCTAACTTCATGTCTGAAGCATTATCAGTAACTACTTGAACGACATTCTCAGGTCCAACTTGCTCCACAAACTCACTTAGTAGTTTAAAGATTTTCTGCCCCGAATTGCAATAGCAAGAAGCATCAACCGATTTCACAAATATACTTCCCTGATGACAATTAACTAGAAAGTTAACAAGTGTTCGTCCTTTATTATCAGTCCACCGATCCAACACAATAGAGCAACCATTTTTCCTCCAATAGTTTTTATGTTCTTCCTTCTCCTTATTCAATCGCTCAACCTCGTTCTTGAGCAAAGGAACTCTCACCTCATGAAAAATTGAAGCTTTCATACCAAGGCCGTGTTTCTCAATCAACTCGGTTATTTTTGGGGAACTATCAAAATTCATGGAATTAAAAGCGAAACCATCTTCACATATCGATCTTGCTATAAGCCGAACATGCTCGACTTCTGAGTACTTCCAATCCCTCATCATTCAAATTCTTTTCTTTCTTCATTCTTTCAATATGACTTATAAAACAATTGATTGGGCTTAGCATGTTTATCTTCCTTTTCTTGTTTGGCTGAACCTTAGCTTCAATGTCATTTGGAGATACAATAACCATACCGAATTAGATGAATAACGATAGTACAGAAATTTATAAGATAACTAGAATTGCACCAAAAAAGAGAAGAAGATAGCTAGAACATCTTAGATGGGTCAGGTACAAAAGAATTAAACGCCTTTTGGAAGACATGCACTGTGAAAACGAAGAAAATACAAACTTAATTCATGATGATGATGGTAAATGAGATAGTGTTTCTTCCTAAGCATAATCCCAAACCCTTCAGATAGAGAAAGTTTTAACACTGATAATGTATTTTAAAAAATACAATCTTTTCTGCAGGAGATATGAGTGAATAGGCTAATGAACTTGATGAAATAGTAAAAAAACATAAACTAAGCAATATCAGGAATATGTTCTCGAAAGTATTAAAGAATTCGTCATCTGTAACACCATATACTTAATTACTTGTTTTGCAAAAACAAAATTCATTTGATTACATATAAATCATCCATGAGTCATAACTCTTCTTCTCTGATATTACTAACCGGTTTTAAATAACCTATATAGCTTTCAATATCCAATATACAAAAAGTTCTCTCCCTCCCCTCAATTCTCATACCCACATTCAAATCTTGGACCCGTTTTCTGTTTATATTCTATTTTTCCCACATCTTTCACACTTTTTAGTTGTTTGAGCTACAAGAAGTTTATGCCTAATTTCTCATACAAGTGACCTATTCCAACAATTATCATCCTATTTTTTTCAAAGACCAACTTCAAATCCAACCATCGTCAAGCAAATATATATAAATAAGATATCCAGCACAAAAGAATGTAGCTTAAGGCCTTAAGCAACATATAAGTGTACATGATGTCAAGCAAATTAACTGAACTGAAACGCAAAGAATATATTTTTAAAATTTTTGTCGTCCTATGTATGCAGCAGTACTTACAAACATTAAGGGTATGAATAGAAGCAGCAGAAGCAGCGGCAGCAGCGTCGGAAACAGCTACAGTAAAAGTACCGAAATGGGCTTCGACGATTCCCAGGATTCGAGGAAGCTGACGAAGAATTGTGGGCAGTCGACGGAATTTCCATCGGAGTTCTGATGTTGGCAGAGTTTGTGCGCAAGAGAGAATCGATGGAGCGATTTTCCTATATTGGTTTCACTAAATCGCGTTCTGCAAATTAGCAACTCTATTTTTATGATGTTGCTTAATCGTTAGCTTTTTTGCATTTTTTTTTTTTTGGAAACTTATAGGTTTTTTGCTTTGGTACAGACGGAATAAAAATAAAGGGAAAAATAAATTATACATCCAATAACTTTAAAAAACTTGGATTTTAGGGACACTAAATATAAACTTAAGATATTGCATTCAATAATTCTTAAAATCTGGCAATTTATATCCACTTCTTGCCGGAAAATCTATTTTCCGTCCAAATTTTCGCACGTGACTCGCACGTAATCAATTTTCCGGCCAACTTAAATACAGTTGGCTGCCACATAGATAATCCCATGAGGAAAGTTTGTCTCTTTATTGCTGTCCTAATGTTGTAACTCAGTATGAACAGTTGATCACATTAATTAACAATTTGCTTAGCTGAATATTATTTAGTTTTTCTTTTCACATGTTTATAAATTTCAAAATTATATTTGTACAATTAATATTTTAAATAATAAAATAAATCATTATTTTTTATGTACAAGACACGTGCTAGTTTTACTAGCTATATATAAATTGTACATGAAGTTAATTTTTTTGTAATAATAATATAAATAATTATTTTTTACGTGTAAGACCCTTGCAGCTAGCATTTTAGTAGCTACATATAAATTGTGAAGTTAATTTTTTTGTAATACTATGCATGAGGTTTTGGATGATATATATAAGTTCTACCGGGCTGGTGAAAGTACTGATGATGAGCTTATGGAATTGATCATCTGATTGTAAAACTTTGATGCACAATTTGATCGATTTTCTCGTAAAGTGGGAATTATATTGGAGCTTGATGTGTCATAATTCTATTTGGCCACGTATCACAATTTTTTCCACTCGTCTCATCTTTATTTCATGGCGTTTGAACCACTCAAAAGATACCAAGAGTACTCCTCAAAGATATTATTCGAGGACCCGCTAGGAATCACTCTCCTCGAAGATATCCTCCTCTCCTTGAACTCCTCGAGCTCGAGTTCCCCAGCTCAAGGATGGCCTCAAAACTCTTCAGCTCAAAGACTTGAGGCGCACACTACTACTTGGAACCGCCAGCCACCACCTCCTTTTCAACCGCTCTTAATACTAAGATCGTGCGGACCAACGGACTCAACTCTCATAACCTCCCACGATCCTTATCATCAGCCAACGAAACCCACAAATTCAGGAGACACGATCGTAAGAGCTCTATAAATATTCAGAACCCTCATTCTGAAAGGTATGCACTCATTGATATACAGAAACTCTGCCAAAATGTTCTCTCAAGTGTCTTCACACTCTCGTTTCCTCCTGATTTCTGATTTAACTCAGTGGAGGATTAACACTGGTCTAAACCCTAGCTTGATCTTAACATAGAGTGTTTGGCTGTTCTTAGCAGGTTACGAACTCACTTCATCGATTGGATCGAGGTTACCTTGGTTGAATCTCCTTCGTAGGATTCAAGCCCATTTTTTAACCTCATCAGAGCCAATTAGGGTTTTTCAATAATTAGCTAGATTTTAGTTTTCTGTATAATTTGTTTGTTGTGCATGTAAAATTTCTAACCTTTTTTTTCACATAAACACCCAAAAAAATAGAATAATTTTTATTATAGTGTCCTGTGAATTGTGATTTTGTTTAATGGCTCTCATTTGTTTTTTCTCATGATGATTCTCTTTATTTATTTTCCACCCTCCTGTTACTTCTTATATATATGTGGAGGTATACCAAATAATTTCTTGTCAATTCGTTATGATAATATATACAGATTGATGTTACAAATAGATCAATAAGTTGCTGGTTTATTTACGTGTCATTTTAATATTTTTAAATTTTAAATATTTTCTTAATTCAATATATTTAAATTTTAAGAGTGAAAAAACTGAATATAATATCTTAAATTGGATTTTAAATATATTTTAACTTTATATAATATATTTAAAATTGATTGTATAAGTTTTAATCAAAACTAAACTTAAATAAATATTTAAATTTTGACTTTATGGGGTATTTCATGAGAGGCCTAATTAAGTGTAATAAACATGAATTTGAAGGCAACACGTGAGAGCCAATATTTCGGCTACTTTTTCTAGTTCTGATTACCGGATTCCTGAAAATGCAAATTTTTTGGACTCAATGGGTACATTTACCTTACCAAAAATTGAGTTTTTCTCCATCAAAAGTATTTTCATTTTGATAGCCAGACATGAAATGCTTGTTAGCTAACCAATTTTACCGATGATGAAGACTAAAAAGTCGTCAACATTCCCGGATTTTTTAAAAATCAATTATTAATTTGCTACAGGTTTCCTAATACAGTTGAGAGAGTTCATATAAATTCTTGTCTTACTATTTTTTTTCCCAATTTTGACCGTACCTTTTGGGGTAAGCTATACAAATGCACGTTATTACAAAGAAAATCTAAAAATAAAACTGGAGAAAAGTATAAATGATCTCTTCCCAGTGGAGCACAATTTCCAAATTTTTTCTTTCCAGTGTCCTATATGAGCACAATTTCCAAATGGTTGACTTAGAATCAACCTCAATTATTTTCTCTTGCAGGTGCGTGGGTTCGGGGTTAGAAAACTCGTTCGACCAACGTGTTCTTTGATTTGCTGTGATTGACAGAATTAGTACAAATTTATTTTATAATTTTATTGAATTTCCTAAAACACTCCATGTAGAAAAAAACAAAATCATGTGGTATTTATAGTCGAGCAATAAAGAACTCTTGCATATTGTACAACAAATATTCTTCATATTCCAAAAGCCACCACTATCATGAAGAAACCAACTTGTTTCGTGATTGCCGTCCTAATTTTGTTACTAATCATCAACTCTATTTGCTTAGCCGAAACAGTTTCAAAAGAAGATCAAGAAGCACTTCTTGCCTTCAAATCCACAATAACCTCAGACCCTCACCATATCTTGTCCAAAAACTGGTCCACTAATGCATCCATCTGCACATGGATTGGTGTATCTTGCACCACCACCACCCCTCGACGAATCTCAGCCCTTAATTTTTCCGGCTTCGACTTTCAAGCCACTCATCTTGCTCCAAATCTTGGCAACTTAACATTTCTCACTTCATTAGACCTCAGCCAAAACTCTTTCAGGGGCCTCATACCCCACGAGCTGTCTAATTTGCAGCGTTTAAGGATACTAAATTTGGGGAACAATCTTCTCGATGGAGAAATCCCACAAGGAATTGGCAATCTTTCTTCACTAGAAATATTGGACTTGAATGATAATGCTATCATTGGCTCTATTCCTTATCAGATCTTCAACTTGTCTGGAATAGAAGTGATTGATATGAGTTCTAATAGTCTGTCAGGTGTGCTGCCAAATGATATGTGTAATAATATTGCACAACTTAGTGTGCTTTATCTATATTGGAATCTACTTGGCGGACAAATTCCATTCAATATTTACAAGTGCAAAAAGCTGGAGAAGTTGTCATTGTCGGTTAATCAGTTCAATGGCAGCATTCCAAGATCAATAGGCCGGTTGAGTAATCTCCAAATATTGTATCTGGGAGGAAAAAACTTCCGAGGTATGTAAAATTCTAACTCTTGATGAGCTGAAAAGTTTGGAACTCTCAGGAAGAAATTTAATTAGCTGAGCCCTTAATAAATAATAAAATAATAAACTAAAAGAATCTAGTCTATTAACGTTTCAACATTAATTCTTCAAGTGCTGGAAAAATGAAGAAAAGCAAAAAAAATCTCGAACATATTTAAGCTTTTATAGACACTCATTAATTTTTTATTGAGGCACAAAAAAATATTTTATGTTTTCGTATCTACATAGGGGGAATCCCATCAGAGCTTGGCAATCTCTCACGTTTAGAGGATCTCAGCATTTCAGGAGCATCTTTAATAGGGGGAATTCCATCAGAGCTTGGCAATCTCTCACGTTTACAGGATCTCAGCATTTCAGAAGCATCTTTAATAGGGGGAATTCCATCAGAGCTTGGCAATCTCTCACGTTTACAGGGTCTCAGCATTTCAGGAGCACCTTTAATAGGGGGAATTCCATCAGAGCTTGGCAATCTCTCACGTTTACAGGATCTCAGAATTTCAGGAGCATCTTCAATAGGGGAAATTCCAGATTTTATTTTGAATATGTCTTCTCTACGATATATTGATCTCTCCAACAATAGTCTATCAGGAAGCATTCCAGTTTCCAATATTTGTCGTAATCTTCCCAATCTTGAATATCTGTATCTTGACTCCAATCAGCTAACTGGAAATATTTTGGAAAAAATATTGGACTGTAAACGACTTCAGGGTGTGTCGTTGAGCTCTAATAAATTCACAGGCAACATACCTAAGCAAATTGGAAACCTAACCATGTTAAACAGGCTGACTCTGTATAACAACAACTTCACAGGTATGCTTGAAAGTTTCCAAGTGATTAATTATATAATTATCTTGAAATGACAAAAGGTTAATTTCCCATGTTTTTCTCTTTTTTATTGTATCATGATAGTATAAATGAACTTTGTCTAAAGATGAAAATCGAAATATCTCATTATTAAAAAAAAAAATATAAAGAAGGGCCATGCGTTTCCAAGTTTTCTTGCATATATATATATATATATATCAACCATTGTGTACGGAACAAATTGTCTTCCACGATTCTGGTTGTTATATATATTCTGGAAATCTGATGAGTTCTTAAGTAACATAATATAATATACATCTCAATTATTTTGCGGGACGAAATTTAATTTTTTCTTTGGGGAAATTATATTTACTCTATGAGATTTTCTTAATTACTATCTATGTGATTTCTTTAAACTTTTATTTTCAATTATTATTTATAAAAAATAGGGAAAAATGAATATTGTGGAAAATAAACACTTCTGGTTCATTTTTATATTGTTATTCTCAATTATTTACAGGCAATATACCTAAGCAAATTGGAAGCCTCACCAAGTTGAACGCATTGTATCTAAGCGACAACAACTTCACAGGTATGCTTGAAAGCTTCCAAGTATGACAAAAAGTTCCCATAATTTTATTGCATCATGATAGAATAAATGAACTTTGTCTAAAGATGAAAATTAAATGTATCTCATTATGAAAAAAATCCCATGTGTACAGAACAATTTGTGTTCCAAAATTCTTCTTGTTATATGTTCCGCTGAGATAAAGAGCAAAATTAAAGCTCTAACATAATTTAATATACATGCACTACAATTATTTTGTGGGATGAAATTTTAATTTTTTCTTTAGGTAAATTATATATTTACTCTCTATGAGATTTTCTTAATTACTATCTATGCGATTTCCTTAAACTTTTCTTAATTTATTACAGATCTTTTTTTTTTTTTTAAAACACACGCACACAATTCCACACGGATCTTTTATATATCGTTCTATTAATATCTTCAACTTGTCAAGTATGTATCGAACACATTGATCGATCCTCATGAATTATTGTCTGTTAGGTGAGCTGCCAAATGATATGTTCAATAATATTACTCAGCTTCAGTGGCTTTCTCTCTCTGATAATCAACTTAGCGGACAAATTCCATTTGATATTTACAAATGCAGCGAGTTGGAGGAGTTGTGGTTGTCGAATAACCATTTCAATGGCACCATTCCAAGTTCCATTGGCTCCTTGACTAAACTTGAATCCTTGTATTTAGATGAAAACAACTTCCAAGGTATGCATAATTCTTATAACATGATCATCTGATCTGAAACTCTATGAATAAGCTCAGCTAAATTTCTTAGGGCCCATTTGGATTGAGAGATTTGGAATTGAAGAGGTATTTGAAATGAATTGAATTAAAATACCTTGGATTGCAAATCTATGTATTTATATTTCCGTTGTTTGGATATATCAAAAAATTTGGAAAGATTTTTAAATCCTTAATCCCAATTTTATTTATTTATTTTTTTAATTTATGTTCACCTATTTATATTTCAATATCTCTATTTATTGTGATAAAAAGTAGAATTTCTTTTTAAAATATATAGAGAGAGAGATAGAAAATAGAGAGATCTTTTAGAGAGAGAAAAAATATGTGGAAAAAGTTGAGAGAGAGTGAGTGGCAGGAGATATTAGAGAGAGAGTGAGAAATCAGAATTAGGTGGAGAGAGAAAGTTGAGAGAGAACTGTGAGGAGAGAGATTGGAGAAATTCTCGAGGGAGAGAGTAGAAAGAAAAAATCATGGGTGAGGTGTTTAAAAAAATTAAGAAAAATTCAAACGATAACCTATTAAGATGAATTTCAAATCCATTAAAAATAAACTATAAATCCATCCTACTAAATTTGTGGATTTCAAATCAATTGATTTAGTTTTTTATCCAAACAAACTAGATGGATTTTGGCTACGGATTTAAAATCTACCAAACTAAAATCCATCAATCCAAATGGGTATACTTATTGATTTTTAAATGCATATTGATATTTTGAACTTATTATGACTCGTTTTTACAATCTTGAGCCATTTTTGATGGCATAGTATTTGAGCTTCTTGGCTCAATTACAAATAATTCTACAGTCTACACCTTATATTTATACTAACTTAAGGAACTCTCTAGATAGTATTTTAATGTCAAATTCCTTTATAAATTATTTTGGAAATATTAAAATTCTTAATGACTTACTTGACAATAAGGGAAATTTTAAATTACACATTACAACAAGTGCGTATGTAAGTGCTTCTGCTTTTCTTCAAGTGCGTACTTCAAATTTTTTTACATCAATTCACCATTTCTCCATAAAAAATAATTTTCAGGTTCGATACCTTTCACAATTAGAAATCTTTCATCTTTGGAAAGACTTGTACTCCATTCTAACAAACTGATTGGAGAGATTCCGTCGTCAATTTGCAACTTGAGTAATCTTGACTATCTCCATCTATCAAATAACAATTTGGAAGGATCAATTCCAGAATGTTTAGGAATCTTGAGCGAATCTTTGAGGGTCTTGCATTTGAAAGCAAATCAGTTTCATGGTCTCATTCCCACAACATTTACAAAAAGTTGTAAGTTGGAGTCCCTTATCTTGAATGGGAATCAATTGGAAGGAACATTGCCCCAATCATTGGCCAATTGTAGGAAACTGGAAGTTATTGACATTGGAAATAATATGTTACGAGATAACTTTCCTTTTTGGATGGAAACTCTTCCAGGGCTTCGAGTCCTCGTTTTGAGGTCAAATAGATTTCATGGTACAATGGCATTAAGAGCTTCAAGGGCGACTAATCTTACTATATTTTCTAAATTGCAAGTTTTCGACATATCCCATAATGAGTTTATTGGTTCGCTACCAGTTAGATATTTAGAGAATTTTGTTGCCATGATAAATGCCAAGGAAGATACAACAGGAGCAATCAATTGGTTTTCATATTATGACGAGTCGATGACATTCGTTTTTAAAGGTTTGGAGTATGCTATGGAGAGAATCTTGAAAACCTTTATAACAATAGACTTGTCCTGCAACAAATTTAATGGAAGTATTCCGCATTCCATTGGAAACCTTAACTCCTTGAAGTACTTGAATTTGTCTCATAATACTCTCACAGGACATATTCCATCATCTCTTGGAAATATATCTGCTCTTGAATCGTTGGACTTCTCGTCAAACGAGTTAGTGGGGAAAATTCCGTGGGAGTTGACAAAGGTGACGTCTCTTTCCAAGTTGGAACTTTCATGCAATAATCTTGATGGGAAGATCCCTGAATCTGGTCAGTTTTCTACATTTGAGAAGAGTTCATATTTGGGGAATCCGGGATTATGCGGATCTCCATTGTCAAAAAAGTGTAAGGAGGACAAAGTTGTGCTTGAAGAGTCTCCAATACAAGAAAATGATGATTTTGGTTCTGATTTTTTTGATGGATTTACTTGGCAAGTTGTCGCTTTGGGGTATGGATGCGGTTCCTTAGTTGGAGTAGTTGTGGGTCATTTAATCTTTTTCCGATATGGAAGACCGAGATGGTTAGTGAACTTCTTCTTTGGTCCTCAATTCCAATCAAAGAGTACTTATAGACATAGATGAATGCCAACCGGCGGAGAGCTTGATTGAAGATAAAACTAGTGAAAATTATTGTTGTTCTGAATTGTTGTTGAAACTCTTGTATGACTTATTCGAAAAGTGTAAATCAGATTTGAATTTCTATTTATTGTGATTATGACAAACAGTTTTAATTTTATAATCATGAGATTATCAATCTAATTATCACACACTGTGCATCTAATTGATCAGAAGCCAAAAAGATTGTTAACTTATAATTAGTTAGATTTCTCAACTTCTTATAGAAACTCAAATTAATAAAGTTGTAACCATAATTTTAACAAGTCCGATTTAGATGTTTCTTTCTCTTTTTAGAGCTGTGTTCTTCTTTTTTTTTTTTTTTTAGCTAGAACCGGCCCGAGACCGTAGGGTTAAAAGGACCCCACCTCGTATATAAAATCTCAAATCGGAAAGTCCGAAAAATACATAAGGAGGGCAATTAGCTTCTGATGATTGAGATAGCATGCAACATTATAGTAAAAATATAAATAGACCGCTCCAAAGTTGAGCACGAGTTTCGCACCCGCCTTGCTGGGTCTTGAGCTTCTAACAGGGTTATTCTGAGACATTAGAGCTGTGTTCTTCTTAATGTGATATTCTCTTTTAGTTCTCCTTCTTTTTTGAGTTCGTATTATACAACTTTATTTATTTTAAGTTAAATCCATTTGCTGTAGATTTTATATGTACATTAGATAGATAATTACAAAAAAACACTTAGATAAAGGTTTTTTTTTTGGAAACACCTGAACCTTAAAACATTACAATAATATAATATATATATATATATATATATATATTTGTTATTTTATAATGATGTCGAATATGTATAGAAATAAATATATTTATTTCTCAGTGAATTGTTTGAGCCGTTCGAATACAGACTACTCGACAGTTAACCCACTTAATTGTCCTGTTTGATGAACGATCCGATTTTTAAAACATTGACTAATAGGACTATATATACAAAGACAAAAATTCTTAAAAATACAAAACTACAAATTATCAATTGTATTCTTTGATGTGGCATTATTCGTAGTATTAGTTCTAAGTAATAACATATAGCTGCTGGCTTTTATCATTTTATTGACTTTCTTAAAAGACTCCTTAACAAAAAATAAATACAGAACCTTCGTGCCGGCATTGGATTCTTATAATCACACACTGTGAATCTAATTGATCAGAAGCCAAAAAGATTGTTAATATTTTATAGCTGGCTCCAAAAATCAGAAGCCTCGTGAAAAATAGTTTCCTGATTGCTGTCCTAATGTTGTTACTCAGTATCACAACAATTTGCTTAGCTAAAATAGTTTCAAAAGAAGATCACGAAGCACTTGTGGCCTTCAAATCCACAATAACCTCAGACCCTTATAAAATCTTGTCTCAAAACTGGTCCACAAATGCATCCATCTGCAACTGGATTGGTGTATCTTGCACCACCACCATCCCTCAACGAATCTCAGCCCTTAATTTCTCTGACTTCGCCTTTGAAGCTACTCATCTTACTAACATATCTCACGTCAGTAGACCTTAGCATGAACAACTTCATGAGCCATATACCCCACGAACTGTTTCATTTGCAACGTTTAAGGACAATAGATTTGGAGTACAGTAATCTTGATGGAGAAATCCCACAAACAATTGACAATCTTTCTTCACTAGAAATATTGGAGTTGAATGGTAAGTTTATTAGAGGCCATATTCCATATGGGATCTTCAACTTGTCTAATATAACATTGATCTCACGGATAATAGTCTGTCAGGTGTGCTGCCAAATGATATGTGTGAAAATATTGCACAACTTAGTGTGCTTTCTCTATCTTGGAATCTACTTGGCGGACAAATTCCATTCAATATTTACAAGTGCAGAAAGCTGGAGAAGTTGTCATTGTCGGTTAATCATTTCAATGGCAGCATTCCAAGATCAATAGGCTGGTTGAGCAATCTCCAAATATTGGATATAGGATTAAACAAATTCCAAGGTATGTATGATTCTTGTAACTTGAGCTGAGATATGGAACTCTTAGAATTAAGAAACTTAGTTAAGCCCTTTTGCATAGTGGAACTATGTATTGGGTCGAAGTAACGGACGTTTGTAAGTGCTTCAGCTTATTTTGAAGAGCGTGCCTCTATATATTTTGGAAAAAGTTGTTACTAGGAAAAGAGTAATAACTGTTTAAAAATAAAAGCTACTAAAGGGAAAGTTTACAAACTAATTTAGAAGCCGCTAAAAGTTGTGTGAGGAGGTCCTATGCTTTAGCTTTTCTCTTCATTTTGTTTTCTCTTAAAAAAAGCAAAAGCACACATTTCAAAACCCTTCTTGAGCTATGTATTAAAAAAAAAGGTTCAGATTGATTGGAAATACAAGAAGTTAAAAGTTATTTGATGTTTACAAATTAATCCAGAAGTTATCAAAAGTTTTGTAGTAGGTGCTTTTGATAATTATTTAGACGTTGCAGACAGTGGCTAAACAAGCTCAAGCGTATTTATTTAAAGCTTTTATAAACACCCCTTAATTTCATAACTTGAGCCAAGAAACAATAAAATCTTGCTGTTTGGTGTTTGGCACTTACTTTGTAGGAGGAATTCCAATGGAACTACGCAAACTCTCGCGTTTACGAATGATCAGCATTCCAGGAGCCTCTCTAACAGGGGAAATTCCAGATTTTATTTTCAACATGTCTTCTCTGCGAACTGTTCAACTCTCCAACAATAGTCTATCGGGAAGCATTCCAGTTTCCAATATTTGTCGTAATCTTCCCAATCTTGAATATCTGTATCTTGACTCCAATCAGCTAACTGGAAATATTTTGGACAAAATATTGGACTGTAAACGACTTCAGGGTGTGTGGTTGAGCTCTAATAAATTCACAGGCAACATACCTAAGCAAATTGGAAACCTAACCATGTTAAACGGGCTGTATCTGTATGACAACAACTTTACAGGTATGCTTGAGAGCTTCCAAGTGATTATATTATCCATCCTTTAATTTACATGTAAGTGTAATGTCAATTTGCTGTATTCATTGGGAATCTTTCATCTTTGTCCACACTTTTACTCTATTCTAACAAACTGGTTGGAGAGATTCCGTCGTCAATTTGCAAATTGAGTTATCTTCTATATCTCCATCTATCAAATAACAGTTTGGAAGGATCAATTCCAGAATGTTTAGGAAGCTTGAGCAAATCTTTGATGGTCTTGTATTTGAAAGCAAATCAGTTTCATGGTCTCATTCCAACAACATTTACAAAAGGTTGTAATTTTGGAGTCTCTTAACTTGAATGTGAATCAACTGCAAGGAACACTGCCCCAATCATTGGCCAATTGTAGGAAACTGGAAGTTATTGACATTGGAAATAATACATTACGAGATAACTTTCCTTTTTGGGTGGAAGCTCTTCCAGAGCTTCGAGTTCTTGTCTTGAGGTCAAATAGATTTCATGGTACAATAACATACAGAGCTTCAAAGGTGACTAACCTTCCCATGTTTTCTAAATTGCAAGTTTTCGACATATCCCATAATGAGTTTTATAACAATCGACTTGGCCTGCAACAAATTTAATGGAAGTATTCCTCCGCATTCCATTGGAAACCTTAACTCCTTGAAGTACTTGAATTTTCTCATAATACTCTCACAGGACATATACCATCATCTCTTGGAAATATATCTGCTCTTAAATCGTTGGACTTCTCTTCAAACAAATTGGTGGGGAAAATTCTGCAGGAGTTGACAAAGCTGACATTTCTTTCCAAGTTGGAACTTTCATGCAATAATCTTGATGGGAAGATCCCTGAATCTAGTTTTGGTCAGTTTTCTACATTTCAGAATAGTTCATATTTGGGGAATCCAGGATTATGCGGATCTCCATTGACAAAAAAGTGTAAGGAGGACAAAGTTGTGCTTGAAGAGTCTCCGACACAAGAAAGTGATGATTCTGATTTTCTAGATGGATTTACTTGGCAAGTTGTTGCTTTGGGGTATGGATGTGGATCCGTAGTTGGAATAATTCTGGGCCATTTAATCTTTTTCCGATATGGAAGGCCGAGATGGTTAGTGAACTTCTTCTTTGGTACTCAATTCAAATCAAATCAAAAAATAATTATAGACGTAGGTGAATGTCAACCGGCGGAGAACTTAATTTATAATTAAACTAGTTAAATTATGTTTGCCTTGAATTGTTGTTGAAACTTTTGTATAAACTTATCCCGAAACAGTAAATTAGATTTTTATTTCTATCTTTAGGGACTATGATAAACTGTTTTTCTATGACAAAGTATCATTTTCTTATGCTTCACAGCTTTAGATATATATGTCTTTATTAAGAATTCATAAAGTTCCCCTTTTTTGTTCTCCAACTATGAATCAATCCACTTAGTTCCCAATTATTCAACTTATCATAACATACTAATAACCAAACTCCCAAACATAGAGCCTGAAATCACCTTGGATAGCTATCTGATGGGTGTCGAAGCTACCAAAAATAAATCCTAAATTACCAAACACAATGAATTGTGTATAGTAGTAGAGGGTCGAGCCCACAGGGACTGAAATGATTTAAAGTCTTTAATAACCAAGTAATATAAAATTTAAAGAAAGGGGGTTGGATGTAATTACTGAAACTAAGAAAACTTACTAATAAAAAGGCTTGTTCAAGTAAAGAAATTAGATTAAACACATTTAAAGAGTTTTGAAAGGTTTGGTTGAAACACATTTTAATTAGGGTATTTTACAACTCAAACTTCTGATATGATCATTGATGCAAAAATAAGCAATTAACTAGTTGATAGATTGACTATAGCACCAACAAGCTCTGACAACCTCGTTCTTTCTAACTTAGTCGATAAATAGGATAAGATCTCTATTTACTACTCTAATCAACAAACAACTTCGTAGTTAAGAACTCGAAATTTAGCTCATTCATTGCATTATGACACGAAAAGAACACCAACCCTGACCAATAATCATATAAGCTCGGATCATTTAAATCAAATATATGTGCTACACAATGTATCAGACATTATACTCAAGGCCCTAACACTGTTTGTTTCATGATCATGGGTTATTCACATGACGTGTGTTTTCCACAACCAACAGTTCACAGGCCTAAAGACAAGTAATCTAATTTACCAAAGATAAACACTAAAATCAGAATCATATATAATACCAAAGATCAAAAACATCAACATCTATTAGATCTCACAAATAAGAGGTTTGAGTTTTTATAACACTAACTAAAATGTGGTAAGAGTTTAGCCACTAATCATACTTGCAAAAAACTTCTCCAAATTTATAAATAAGAAGTAAAGAGAAGGAATTGAAAGATTAAACCAGTGTTTTTTCAAAAGTCTAAAAGATGAATGCTAAAAATCTAACTTTTCTGCTTCTTGCTTCCTCTTCTCTGTTTATGGAGTAAAAGATCTCTCCTTCTTTTGCAATGACCCACCAATAAAAGAGATATTTACTAAATTAAAGGCTATGATCCCCAAAAATATGATTAAACTATTACTAGGGTAAGAAATATTGTCAAAAAGAGCAATAAGAGTCACAACTTCGCATGCAGGGAATTGCTAGGGAGCTTCCATCTACTAACATCTGATTGGCTGACTCATGATATAAATTTAGCAGTTGCGTCACCCTTTTAGTCATGATCGTGGGTTGAACTCATGGCTATGTTCGGTTCATGCATTTTGCTTTCATTTCATTGCATTCCAACTCCTTTTTTCATCAAATGTTAATCCTAGATCTTAAAACAGAAATTAAACTAATCAACAGAGAAACAACAGTTAAAGACTAAGAACATAGGGATTAATTTCATGAAAATATGCAAGTATTACACACTAACACTCTCTTACAATCATCATCGCTCACACGAAATCTCTTTTAACAGGCAAACGTTCTCTATATCCAAAGTAAACAGATAAGAACTCAACGAACTCAATTGTCCGATTCTTTTAGAACACCCTACTAAAATTACTTAAACTGTTACTAAATAATAATAAGGGATAATTACACTTACACCCCCTCGACTTAGGGGTAAATACAGCTAGACTCCCTGTACTATTGGGAATTATAGAGCACCCCCTCGACTATGGCTCTATCTAACACTTAGGTCATGCCGTTGGTCATTTTTTTATTTCCATGTAGATTCTAACGTCCTATTAACTCGATAAAAACTTACTTACTTCGCTCATTTCATGTATAACTAACACTATAACAAAAATGTTATGAATAATTTAGTCATTTCATAACTTTTCGTTAAGTTTTTAAGGTTTTCATTAGGGTTAGAGGATCCATCTGTAATTTCTAATAGTACAGGACATCTAGTTGTATTTACCCCTAAATCGAGGGGTATAAGTGTAATTATCCCTAATAATAATTATTCATACTAGCAGCAAAACTTATGGGCATGCTATACTGAGGGGTGCTCCCTCGTCCATCAAGCTCGGTGCACCATTCATCAGGGTGCGTTGCATATTAGCTTTTTGAGGATCGGGTCGAGGATAAGACTGCCTAGCTCAACGTAAAAAGTTATAATTAGAGGACTAACCTTTACGAGTCAAATTATTGCAGGATTAAAGCTCGAAACGACTATAATTGAGGAATTAAAAGTGAAATTATCCCTCAACCAAAAAAGTAACAAACTTAATATTTGTGATTTTATAATATACATAGAAAAAACCTGACAAACAAGGGGTTGAGCCCTTCTTATAAATTGTATATATTTTAACTATTGGGTTTGACCTCATAACCATCAGATATTATTACTCCAATTGTGGAGATTTGGAGTTCGATTCTTTATAATGATAAGGATTGAATTAAAAAAAAAACTGACAAACAAGGAATTGTTAATGTTGATGTTGAAACTGCTTTAGAGTTTTTATTCGGAGTGCTGAACATACAAGTCTAATGGTTAAGTGAATGAATTTCTCCTTTATTGTGAAACTAATTTTAGAATATTCTTTTTCCTTTTAGCTGAAATAAATTCATCTAATATTTGATTACAAAAATAATCTAGAAATTAAAAGTTGAAGTCATAAATTCTTAGATGCTTTCGGTTTCGAACTTATTTTTATCTAAATTTAATTGAAACTCAAGAGTATTTAGAAATTTAAAGCGGTGAAAAATATACTTTTTATTTCTCTCAAAAAAACAAAAAGAAGAAAGAAATACTTTATAGAAACATAATCTTAAAGTCAACGACGTCCTCTGAGGGACCGATCATATACGCGACATCTAAAAGTCGGAAATATATATATACATATATATATATATATATATCTCTGTATACTTTTTTTTTTTTTTTGGTTTTATATATCTCTGTATTCTTCTTCTTTTTTGAAGGTTCTATATCTCAAAATGCTTCAGCCTTCAGGTCAGCTAAAGCCAACGCCTCATTCTTTCAAAAAAATGGAGTCTTTTCCCGACGAATTATTCTCTCTTTCCTATTGGAATTACTTCACGTTTCTTTTTCTTCGACCCTTTCTCGCTGTTCTCTTTACCTTCTCCTTGCTCTTTTTAGGTCAGTTTTGTTCTGTTTCTGTAGATTTATATTGTATATAAACTGTGTGTATATGTATGATTGAATTGCTGTAGTATTTATCATGATTGTTGTAGTTCTGATGATGTGAATGAATTTGTTTTGAGTGTTTTGATGTGGGTTGTGGAAATCTGCCTTAAACATGCCTTTTCTGTCTGGTTACTAGATCATCTGGGCTATTGAAATTCGGCTCAAATTTGCTTCGCTTTCCGCGTTTTATAAATTTTGAGCTTCTTATCTAGGGAGCTTACTTTTTAGGGGTTTTCTGTAACTTGCTTAGCCTTTTGAATGTATGGAATCTTGATATGCTTCAATTAGGACTTCTGAACTTTTTCATGATCTGGGGTTGTTGAATTTCTGCATAAAGACTTATCTTTTCTTCTTTTATGTGTGATCTTTGTAGGCTGGTTTTTGGCATGGAAGCTGGTTTTGGTTCATGTACCTCTAGTGCAGGAAATCTTTGGTCTGAGGAAAAAACCCATCAAGCCAAAGCCAGCTGGTAGAAGAAGATTTACCCAATTTTACAATAGAATTAATGCCCAAAATCCCTCATTGCAGTGGTAAAATCTTCAATCATATTGAACTTTTCTATTGACTGCATTTGAATTGAAGCACTTGGTGTTTTGACAAAATGATTCTATAGCCACTTAGTAACATGCCAATCATAATCGTAATTCTAATTTACCCACAAAACTATAGACTTGAAAAGCAGGAAATTCATGATATAAAATTAGACTCACAAGCCTTTCATAGTATGATTAACATGTGAAAAGTAACACGAAAAAAGCAACTTCTTTGGCTACTCTATGTTCTGGAATCACTGAGGATGAAATAAACTATATTTGATGTTTTCATGTATAATGTGGTTATTATAGACAAAGAATGTGCTAACCTGACTACTTCTAGGAAGAATCAAATTTTTTGGTGATGTGTCATAAAATTTCTTTCGAAATCCCATTTTTGAGCATATATATGTCGAGCACTTCCAGTTTTCTGATTTTGTTATAGGGAGCATTACATTTAATACCCCTAAGGTTTGACGAAATTACAAAATAGTCCCTCAAATTTCATTATTGAAGTAAAACTTTCATCGGATTTTGGTTATGTCCACATCACTAGAAGCACTTTGTCTTCTACATTCCATTGGTATATGAGTCAATGCAGTTTAAAGACTAATTAATGGGGATCAAAGCCTCTCCTAGCCACAATTTTTACAAATTTACATGAATAATGAAACCTTAATTTTTCTTTTTGTAATAAATGAAAATTGAGGGATTACTTTTGCAGTTTTACAAAAACTGAGAGGGAGTAAATGGACTTCGCCCTCTGTTTAATGTCACATCAGAATTTATTCTTACTTGAATTTCAGAATGCCACTTCAAGAGTTGGGAGTTACTGTCAGCATTGTCATTGGTCTAAGCCCAAGAATTTAACCTGGTAATTGCTGTAAAAGTGAATGCTTCAAAAGCGATAGCCACAAGCAGAAGACTAAAAAGAGTGTTGAAGCAGCTCTGTGAACTGTGAAGGTTATTATACAAATAAGTTGTTGATAGATGTTTGTAAATAAGACACTATTTTTGCTGCAAGCTTTTGTACAATTATTTGTTCGTGTAAATATAATATAACATTCATCGGTTCATTGCAAGTAACGTCAAATGACATTTACCACTTCAGGGTAGTATCGAAACGAGACATTGTTAGAACCCTCCGTGGTCACGAGGCCTCCTCATCCTTAGCTTTTGTTTACTCTTAATTGATAAGATTGTCCCCTTCTGAGTCAAGAAGGGCTCAATCTCGTTCTTTTTGTATAAAATTCTGACTCCATTCCATAACAAAGCTACGCAATCCACTTTTTTTCTTTGAGCTTATGTTTTCCCAATATTGGAAAGTCAAAACTAATAAGCAATTAATATGGAATCCATTCGATTTAAGTATCTACTTTGCAACTATTTTGAGTCTTGTAAATGTGCACAAGTATAATGACGAGTAGTTTTAACTTTTAACCAAAATAATAATAAGTGAAAAAAATATATTCGACGAACTATTATTGATGAGGTCGTTTATTGGTACGGGATCTGGATCGTCCACGTGGCCCAGACAAACAGTTGAATTTGTAGATGGGAGTTCGGCTATGACCTGAAAAGCACTAGCATGGGATTACTTTAGCCGGAGGGGGTTGTCTCCGGCGTAGCCTCTCCACTGAATTAAGTCAGTTTCGAATAGGATATTCGTTAAGAGAGAATGGAAGTCAAAGTTACTAACTTGAAGAGCTTACCTACCACAATAAATGATGGGGGTATTTATAGGGAGACTTCATACCTACTGGGTATGGCCTCGACCGTGGGGCATTTAATGCCTGTGCCTCGGATCTGACTCATTCCCTGACAGGACTGATTGCCTGTCACTTCTGGAGATACAGAATACGGAAGGCAATCAGAGTAGATACGGCGCAATTAATGCGGCTGCTGCGGGGTCGACCGTGTAGGGATGGGACAGGTTCGAGCCTCCGTAAGTCGACCCTCGATCTACGTTCTAGGAGGATTAGCGAGTCGAATATCGATCCTCGAGCCTGAAGGGTTCCGACATATGGCACCCGGGAGGTTCTACATTGTAATGAAGGTCGGGGTATCAGGGCGAGCTATGGTCGACCCTCGAGCATGTTCTCGAGTCAAGCGTGGGTTGACCCGGGTTTAGATACACGTGGCGTTTTCCCCCTTTTACGAATGTGCCACGTGTATTCTCCAAGATATTCCCCATCACGAGTCCCCCAGGTTTCGGTTGAATTTATTCGACCGGGATCTGAGATCGACCATCACAGTGAAGCTCGATCCACGTGGCCTTTTTTGGTTGGGCCACGCGACCCCGTTTTACCGTTACACGCAACCGACAATAAAGCAGGTCGACCGTCAGCTCGTTCTCGGGAAGGCGCGCTTGATTCGTCAGCCTACTAAAGAGTAATTATGGCGACGTTCCGTATTCCGAGGCCTGACTACTATAAATAAGGGCCTAGCCCTCTCTCATATCTTACGTTTTCTGAATATTCACTCCGAGCAGAAGCAATTTTAGCGAGAAAATCACAGGTGCAGGAATTTGTCTCGAGCGTAAACACCGTCCACACTTAGGTAATCCCCGACCCTCAACTCTTGCATTTTGTTTTAAAACTATAAAAATGTCGGGAGCGTCTGAGGGATCGAGTGAGAGGTTGAGAGAGTATGAAGCCCGCTTCGACGTAGTCGACTTAGGGTTTGATACCGACTCAGAGTCCGAGGTGGAGGTTACATCCCGTAGGGCCACGGGACTCAACAAGAACAAGGACACATCCACCAGTGGTCGCGAGGAGACGACCATCGTTCGGCCGCGCGGTCGGTCCGCCGCTGCCTTGCCCCAGCGCACGTACCGTGGTAAGACTTCAGCCGCTCCCTTGGAAAAGTCGGCGGGAGGGTCGAGAGATGCTGGGGTCGAGCCCCTACAGTCGGAGAGGGGAGCCCCTGCTCCCTACGATAGCATAGTGGGTGGGGTTTCTGAGGAGCAGTTCGTGAGGATCGTAGGCCGCTTGAACCTGCCTGCGCCGTACGGTATCCGAGTGGCAACAAAGGACGATGTCCTAGGCAAGCAAGCACACGGGGAGATAGCCGTTAATTATAACGCGGTTATGAACGGCTTCCGCCTGGTCGGGAATACTCAATACACTAGCTTGTTCCGGGACTTGAGAGTCTGCCCGAGCCAGATGACTGCTAACTGTTTCTCCCTCATCTCCTGCTTCTTCGTTCTGATGAGGATTCTGAGGCTCGAGCCGACCCGGGCTCGATTCTTTCAGATGTTCACCCTCTCCGCTTCTTCCCCTTCCGGCGAGGGTTTCTACAGCTTATCCCAGAAGAGGGGTAAAAAGATATTCTCCATTCCCACATCTTCTCACGGCGATCAGTGGAAGGCCGAGTTTGTGATCGTCCAACACCCAGATGGTTTTCTCATCCCGACCCAATGGGAAGACAATAGGCCTCCGACCCTCCGACCCTCAAAGGATGAGGACCTCGAGGAGTCTATAGAGTTGATCATGGGGTTCCTGGGTCGGGAGGCTTGTACCGACCAGGTCCTGCTCGACTGTAGGACTTTCTGTCAAGAGGAGAACTTAGCAGCCGCGGGTATCGGGTGCGGGAGAGTGCGAGAGGGGTTTGTCCTGGGTATATGTCCTTTCTTTTGTTTCTTTTCCTTAAGCTAATCATATGTTTCTCCTTTCTAACTGTTTCTGATCGAGTTGATGTTTTTTGCAGATACCAACATCCTCATGGCATCCAGGACTTCTTTCCTTCAAAGCTTGGGCAAGGCTCTGTTGCCCGAACACGAGAAGCTGGCCGAGGAGAAGCTGGCCGAGCTCAACGAGGCTGTCCAGAGTCGGCCCGAGCTTCCCGCAGTCGAGCATGCTATCCTCGGCGCGGATACAGGGGCGGGTTTGTCGCTACCCCGCCAAGGCCCCGGACTCGGCAATGGGCTATTCAAGAGGCCCTCGGAGGGGTCCAGCCGAGCGGTCGACCCCGCCCCGGTCGACCTAGAGGAAGAAGAAGCGGAGGCCGAGCCTCTGACCCGAAAGAGACCGGCTCCCAGGCCTACCCGCAAACCCGCTCCACAATCCAAAAAGATGAAGGGCAAAGGGTCGACTAGTGAGCCGACGGACGACTCGGGCTCCGAGACGAGCGTCGAGTTTATGACGCGCCGCATAAGGGATTACCTTCCCGTGGCCGAGCCTCACTTCCCGGGAGGGGTCCCGGAGCTAGTCGAGGGGCAACCCCGATCCCTTCTCAACGCGGGATCGGATTTTGAGGCCGTCAGGGCCATCTGGCGATCGGTGGCGACCGAGCCCGACCACAGGCGCATGGCCGAATGGTCGCTAGAGACCTTCGAGCGCAACCTCGCCACCGCCTTCATTTCAGTAAGTCTCTATCGTATTTCGCTTCCAAGTTTCTTTACTCGATTTTAAACTGATCCACCTTTTTGATGTCGACCTTGCAGCGCACTGCTCCGATCGCGCATGGCCTAGTGCAATACGCCAAGGCCCTCCGGTCGAGGAAGCAATTTTACAAGCGGCGGTGGGTCGACCTCAAGAAAGAGGTCGAGGAGCAAAAGGTGGGCGACTGGAAGAGGCAAGCCCAAGGATTTCAGCAGTCCGCCCAACTGCTGGAATCGGAGAACAAGAAGCTCAAGGAAAGGGAGATCGAGCTTCTGGCGGCGGTCGAGGAGCGAACCCTCGAGGTCTCTAGGCTCGAGGGGGAGGCTCGATCCCTCAGGCTCGAGGCCCAAGAGGGTTTCGTTAAGGGGCAGGCAGCTGGTCGGGCGGCCGTCGAGCGGGAGATGGAAGCTAAGTATCGCGGCAAGGCTCGGGGCTTCCTCAAAAAGGCTCAGATGGCAATGGGGCGATGGGCTGTGAAAAAATTCGTGGAGGGGCCCATGTTCGAGAAGGCCAGCGCCATTAAGGCGTTTGACGATTTCAAGGAAGGCCATGCGCTCTGCCTGGCCCAGTTACAGGCCCAGAATCTGATTGTCCCAGGCGCTGATCTCTCCAGGGTCGGGATAACCGCAGACGACCCTCGTCCTCAGAAGGAGGTGGCCCCCGACGCTGAGGCTCAAGCGGTAGTGACGAAGACTACCGTCGAAACGTCCGATCCCGACCAGCATCCATATGGCTTTGTGGTCCAAAGGCTCCTTGCCGAAATCATGAAGAAGCCATATGACGGGAAGGACGAACCGCTGGAGCCTTCCATGGATCTCCTATTCCCCTCGGTAGATCCAAATGAGGCCGAGCCTGCATGGTCTGCGGCGGAGCTCGAGTGGTTGAGCTCTCTGGTGCTCGAGCCTGGCCCGAGCAAGTCGACTGCCCCTGCCGATCCTTGAGCCCCTTTTCTCATTTTTTCAATTGTAATAGGATTCCCTCCTTGAGCAGTAGGCTCGAGCCTTGTAATAGCATTTTGATTTTTTAATGAAATTTAATACTTTACATTTCACTCGAGTCTTTGCTTTACATACTGCCACTTAATCTCTGCTTTATATGTTAAAACTTAATTCCAAAGGGTTCGGGCTCGAGTTTCATGCTCGAGCTTTGTTTATCAAATTTCACTCGAATCCTTGCTCTACTTGTTGAAACTTAATTCCAACCAAGGGTTCGGGCTCGAGTTCCCGGCTTCCTGGGGTGGAGCGTAACTTCCATACGGAGCCGTTGCAACATTGGGGGGCTCGAGTTTTACGCTCGAGTCCCCAGCTCCTTTTCTGAAGCGTAGCCTTAACAAAGGGTTGCCGACTTTGTGGGCTCGAGTTTTACGCTCGAGTCCCTAACTCCCTCGCCGAAGCGTAGCTTCAAACTAAGGGTTGTTTGAACTGCGTGGGCTCGAGTTTTACGCTCGAGTCCCCAACTCCCTTGCTGAAGCGTAGCTTCAAACTAAGGGTTGTTTGTACTGCGTGGGCTCGAGTTTTACGCTCGAGTCCCCAGCTTCGTTGTTGAAATGCTGATTTAACTATAGATGCTGCTAAAACAAGAATCCTTATGATGTATTCAACACAAGCATAGCTATTACATGTAGGGCCCTTCGAGGGGAGTTACATATCCAAATCCCGTAAGGATCGGTTCTAAGGATAATACAATTTTAAATTGTAGGCATTCCATGGTCGAGGCAACTCCTCGGATTCCGAGCCTAAGGTTTCCAGCCTATATGCGTTGTTTTTGGCGATCCGTGCAACTCGGTACGGTCCATCCCATTTTTCCTCGAGCTTCTTAACTTTCCTCGACACCTCCACCTTTTTTAGGACTAGATCGCCCACTTGAAAGCTTAAGGGTCGAACGTTTTTGTTGTAGCTTCGAGCGGCCGCCGCCTTGTGTTGCTGCATTCGCCCTAACGCCCGATGGCGCTTCTCCTCAATAAGATCTAGCTCGAGCGCTCGCCCTTCGTTGTTTTGAGCTAACTGGAAGTGTGAGACTCGAGCAGTCTCGTGGAGCAGCTCCGTGGGAATCAAGGCTTCCGATCCATAGACGAGAGCAAATGGGGTCTCGCCTGTGGCGGTCCGCGGGGTGGTCCTGTAGGCCCATAAAACCTCATCAAGCTCGTCTGCCCACGCCTTCCTTTTGGCGTCGAGTCGAGCGCTGAGACTTCGGAGGATGGTGCGATTGGTCACCTCCGCCTGCCCATTTGCTTGTGGGTATCCGACCGACGCAAATCGCTGATCGATCCCATGGTCCTTACACCATTCTTTCATGTCGTCGGCCCTGAATTGAGGCCCATTGTCGCAAATTAGGATTCGAGGCACTCCGAACCTACATACTATGTTCTTCCATATGAAGTTCTGGATGACCTTAGAGGTCGTTTTCCTGACGGCTATTGCCTCGACCCACTTGGAGAAGTACTCGCAGGCCACGATGCAATATTCAGCCTGCCGCACGGTGGACGTCGGGAGTGGCCCCACTATGTCGATCCCCCATTGATCAAATGGCCATGAAACATCGATGGCTATCATTTCCGCGGCGTGCTTGTGGGAATAATTTCCTGTTTTTTGGCACTTGACGCAACGCCTGGAACATCTTTCGGCGTCTCTCTCGAGGGTCGGCCAAAAGTAACCAGCTCGTGTTACTTTTCTAGCCAGAGATCGGCCTCCCGCATGGTTACCGCAACTTCCTGCGTGGATCTCGTAGAGAACCTCTTCAACTTGCGAGGGTCGGAGACACCTCATCGGGGGTCGGCGGTTACCTCGTTTGTAGAGTCGACCCTCGGGATCGAGGGTATATCTTGTAGCCCGGTGACGTAATCGCCGAGCGGCGCTTCGATCCTGTGGCAGCACTCCGTCTCTTAGATATAGCACGATTTCATCGAGCCAGCAGGGCTCTTCGGGGTCGATCGTGATTATAGCTGACTCGGGCCCGTCGATGGCTCGATGATTGGCGATTTTGAAGGTGATTTCGCGTTCCTCGGTGCCCTTAAGGCCATTGGCAAGCTTGGACAACACGTCGGCCCTCGTGTTCTCCTCCCTGGGCACTTGGTTGATCGCGAAGCTGGTGAGCTGGGCTGTTAGCTTGCGTACCGTCTCCAGGTATCGGATCATGTTTTCCTCTCGGGCCTCGTAGAGTCCTTGGACTTGGTGTGCGACGAGTTGCGAATCGGTGATAACCGCGATCGACTTGGCTCCGCTTTCGAGTGCGGTTTTCAGTCCTGCGATGAGTGCTTCGTACTCCGCTTCGTTATTGGTGACTCGAAAGTTCAGACCGATGGCAAAGTCTAGATCCAACCCATCCGGGTTTGTCAGAGAGATCCCCGCGCCCCCACCCTGGGCGGTCGACGAACCGTCGACCTTCAGGAGCCAATGAGTATTCTTGCTTTTAGGTGTCTTTGCCCTGGTTGTTTTCTCGACCAGAAAGTCTGCGAGGACTTGAGCTTGTATGGCGACCCTGGGTTGGAAAGTGATATCAAATTGCCCGAGCTCAATAGCCCATTTGATCAGTCGACCCGAGCTATCTGGTTTTGCCATCACCTGCTTCAGCGGTTGGTCGGTCAGGATGACGATCTCGTGCGCTTGAAAATATGGGCGTAGCTTCCTTGAAGAGACCACCAAGGCAAGCGCAAACTTCTCGATCTCCAAGTATCGAGTCTCTGCCCCGTGAAGGATCTTGCTTACATAATATACCGGGAGGTGTTTCCGATCCCTGATGGTTACAAGAACCGAGCTTATGGTTTCGTCTGAGACGGCGAGGTAGAGATAGAGTATCTCCCCTTGCTCGGGTTTGGCGATCAGCGGAGCGGATGCCAGGTATCTCTTCATTTCTTCAAAGGCTCGGTCGCACTCCTCCGTCCACTCGAACCTTTTCACATCTCTCAATATTTTGAAGAAGGACAAATTACGCTCGGCCGATCGAGATATGAACCTGTTAAGTGCTACGATTCGCCCGACCAATTGCTGGACCCCCCTGATGGTTTCTGGTCGGGGTATGTTAATAACAGCCGCGATTTTTTCCGGGTTGGCCTCAATCCCTCGTTGGCTTACCATATATCCCAAAAACTTTCCTCCTTTAACCCCGAACACACATTTCAGGGGATTGAGCTTGAGGCGATGTTTTCTTATCAAGGCAAACATCTCGCTAAGGTCGTTTTGATGATTTTCCGCCTTTAAACTCTTGACGATCATGTCGTCCACATATACTTCCACCGTTTTTCCAATCAAAGGATCAAAGATCAGGTAAACCAGCCTTTGATAGGTAGCTCCTGCGTTCTTGAGCCCGAATGGCATCACTTTGAAGCAATATATCCCCTTGACAACGATGAACGCTGTGTGTTTTTGGTCTTGGGGAGCCATCCTAATCTGATAATACCCTTGGAAGGCATCCATCATGCTCATCAGCTCGCATCCGGCGGTCGAGTCGACCAGTTGGTCGATCCGGGGAAGAGGGTAAGGGTCCTTAGGACACGCCCGATTTAGGTCAGTGAAGTCGTTGCACATCCTCCATTTGCCTCCTGTCTTGGCCACGAGGACCACATTGCATAGCCAATCGACGTATTTTTCTGGAGTGATATATCCAGCATCGAGCAATTTGTTGACTTCATCTTCGATGATCGAATTACGGACGACACTTTGGGTCCTTAATCTTTGTTTTATGGGTTTGAAGGCAGGGTCAATGTTTAGGTAGTGCGAAATTATCCTTGGGTCGACCCCCTCCAGATCTTTGGCCTTCCAGGCGAAGACGTCCGCATTCTCCTGTAGGAAGATGGTGAGGCACTCCAACTGTTTTCCCTCGAGACTCGCTCCGACCCTGGTGGTTTTTTCTCGATCCTGAGGGTCGAGTTGGACCAACCGAGTGTCCTCGGCTGCTGACAGCCGGGACTCGTCCACCTTCCTTTTCTTTCGAGCTTCATGAGTACTCATTTTAGAGCGCGAGGCCCCATCCCCTTCGGGGTCGAGGATCATTTCGTCATCATCTGCATCATCCATGATGAGATCGCCAGGCTTAAGCACGTCTTCTGTGGGGAGTCGAGCCTCGTTGGCAATTGCGTAGCAAGCCCAAGACTCGGCTAAGTCACAGCATACTTCCCCGATCCCGTAGGGAGTCGGGAGTTTGATCTTTTGGTGGTAGGTCGAGATGACGGCCTTGAAGTCAATGAGGCCGGGTCGACCCAAAATCATGTTATACGGGAAGTCAGGGATGTCAACGACGACCCAGTTAATCTCCATCGTCGTTCGAGCGGGATGGACGCCCATGGAAGTGAGCATTTTAATCTGGCCTTTTGGGGCGATGATCGAGCCTCCAAAGCCTTTGAGGGTTGTTTTTACTGGTTCATATCTTAATTTACTCAAATGCATTCGCTGAAGAGTCGAGTAAAGAACAATGTTTGAACTAGCTCCAGTATCAACCAAACATTTACTTACAGCGTAGTTTGCAATATCTAAAGTTACCACCATCGGACAACTCGGCGTTACGCCGTCCCGATGGGGATCTAGATGAAAGTCCCTATCGCTGAAAGCCACCTCCTTTTGCTTCCATTCTTCTCCGGGCTCTACTTGCAGCACTTCGTGGGGGCCATGGAGGCTGGTTTGAGCGCGGCGAATCCCCCTCTTTCGGGATGTCCTGGTATCTCCCCCATCGGGGCCCCCCACGATCATATCGATTCGACCGTGGGTTGGCGCGTTCGGAATCGTGTTAGGGGAGATGGCTTGTTTTCCATCCCGTTGATTCCGCTTGGGCGGGGGCGATCGAGACCTAGACCTCGACCGTCTGTCTTCATTCTCATTGCAGCGCCGCTCACGCCCCCGATCCCTATTCCTCTTCAATCTCTTGACGAACTCGGCAAGATGCCCCCCTTGGATGAGCCTCTCGACCTCATCCTTCAGTTGGTTACAGTCATTTGTATCATGCCCCGGCTGATCGTGGAACTCACAGTATTTAGAGTCATCGATCTTCCGCAGGTTGAGCTTCAACTTCTTGGGGTAATTGAGGAGTTTCCCAGGGATTTTAGGGAGGATATCCCCTACAGCGCATATCAGGGGCTCGTATTTCTCCCGGTCGGGCCGCCGAACGCTCGAGCTTCCCTCGGGTCGAGCGCCGCTCTCTTGACGACCCTTATTCTTCCCTCGACTGGATGCAGGGGGACTTCGGTCTTCAGGGCCGCGAGACCGATTGTAGTAGTTGCTGTGAGCGGGGGCTCGACCAATACTTCGCAGCATGGCTTGACCGTGATTCGCCCAGTAGCTCCCTTCAATCTCTTCATAGTCCATCCACTTCGTGGCACAGTCCTGGATGTCCCTCAGGCTGTTTATGGGAACTCGACCAAGGATATCCTTGGTGAAGTCACGGCAGTGGCAGTTTTTCCCCAAGGCGCTGAGGACGACCGCCAGGTCCGGCGGTGCGACACGGACCAATTCTGCGTTGAACCGAGTGAAGTAATCCCGTAGGGATTCGCTTACTCCCTGGACTATGGAATCCAGTCGCGACACCCCAAGCCTATCTTGGATTAGGGGGGAGAAGTGGCCCTCGAGCGCCGTGGAGAGCTCGTCATAAGACCTTATAGAGGCGGGTGGCTGCCTGAGGAACCAGTCGAGCGCCGCCCCTTTGAAGGTGGTGGCAAGAACCTTGGCCCATGTGTGCGGAGTATGGGGGAACAGGTTCATTGACAGCTCGAAGCTGGTTATGTGGTCGCCGGGGTCGGTTTTCCCATCGTAGATGGGAAGGTCCCGGGGGATAGCGGTCGATCCTGGATCCTCGCTGAGGATCTCCTCTGTAAATGGCGACAGCCTTTGTCGCCTGCTCCGCGCGTTACGCTCGGGTTCCCAGTGCTCGTTACGAGCAACCTCACGTCGGGGGGGAAGTCTGTCCCTCAAATCCCCGAATGGTGGGACGCCGGCGTATTTGTTTGTTAACCTCTCCCTGGCCGGAAGTCGGGGAGGAGGGGGACGTCTAGCGTCCTGCTTGAGCCCGCCCGTAGGGCGGACCTGATGTGGATGTATAGGTAGGATAGGCTGTGAATATGCCCTCCGACGGATGGGAGGTGGGGGGGACGTAGTCCCTTGCATTGATTTGATCGTCGAATTCTTCTCGATCGTATTCATCATCATAGTAGCCCTCCTCCTCAGGCTCGTTTTCTTGTTCGGCGACATGCGCCTTTTCTGGCCTCTGGACCGTGTGGCCGTTATTCTCATCTTCCCCCTCCGGGGAATAGTCAGCGGGATAACGCGGAGGTCGGGCAGCTTCGGGCCTGCGGCCCTCGTTCCCCCTTCCTGCGTGAGTCTGAGCTCGAGGGACAAGGGGAGGTCGAGATAGCCTATATTGTATGGGAGAGGGCTCAGTGACATTGACTGTGAGGGGGATCACCCTTATGGGCCTTCCCACTTGGAGAGCCTGCCTAGCCTCTTCGTAGACCTGACTGGTGTACGCGGCTAGATCTTGGGCTGATGGTTGAGCAGGGAGTATGACTGCGGGTAGGTCCGCCCGTGAGATAGCGTCCTCTTCCACCTCGTTGGGAGGGTTTGCCCCCTGGGGTCGATCGATTTCTTCCAGTCGGGCGGCGAAGGCCGCTTGTTCTTCGGCGGCGGCAGTGGCCCGATCAGCCTCGATTTGAGATCGAGTCCTGACGATGCTGTGGGTGCTTTTTGTTTTCTTGTTCACCATCGCTAACGCTCGATCGCTCTAAGGTCGAAAGTCTCGAATATTCCCACAGACGGCGCCAAACTGATGAGGTCGTTTATTGGTACGGGATCTGGATCGTCCACGTGGCCCAGACAAACAGTTGAATTTGTAGATGGGAGTTCGGCTATGACCTGAAAAGCACTAGCATGGGATTACTTTAGCCGGAGGGGGTTGTCTCCGGCGTAGCCTCTCCACTGAATTAAGTCAGTTTCGAATAGGATATTCGTTAAGAGAGAATGGAAGTCAAAGTTACTAACTTGAAGAGCTTACCTACCACAATAAATGATGGGGGTATTTATAGGGAGACTTCATACCTACTGGGTATGGCCTCGACCGTGGGGCATTTAATGCCTGTGCCTCGGATCTGACTCATTCCCTGACAGGACTGATTGCCTGTCACTTCTGGAGATACAGAATACGGAAGGCAATCAGAGTAGATACGGCGCAATTAATGCGGCTGCTGCGGGGTCGACCGTGTAGGGATGGGACAGGTTCGAGCCTCCGTAAGTCGACCCTCGATCTACGTTCTAGGAGGATTAGCGAGTCGAATATCGATCCTCGAGCCTGAAGGGTTCCGACATATGGCACCCGGGAGGTTCTACATTGTAATGAAGGTCGGGGTATCAGGGCGAGCTATGGTCGACCCTCGAGCATGTTCTCGAGTCAAGCGTGGGTTGACCCGGGTTTAGATACACGTGGCGTTTTCCCCCTTTTACGAATGTGCCACGTGTATTCTCCAAGATATTCCCCATCAATTATGATTTTAGTAGTTTATCATCTGAAATTTTTCTTTTCCCACTTTACCATCTCAGGTGTAGTATTTTATGATTCTTCAAAGGAAAAAGAAAAATACTTAAATTCAAAATTAGAGTCCAAACCCGGTATTCATGAAAAGGTCCATAGGTGTTGACCCGTTTTATAATGCGGGTTACTGGATATGAACTCACTAAAAAACCGTTTTCCTTCCCGCGTATGGGCCGCGGCCCAGTTCTATATAATCTATTTTTCTCCCCCCAAATCACCATAGTTTTCTCCAGGCTCAATCGTCATTCTTCTGATCAAGACCTCGTAACGTCGTCGTTTCGCTCTTGATTTCTCGTCGAATTAGGTTTTCAATGTCGACGGGGCATTCGACCACGGCAGCCGCGAATTCGTCGTCCTCGCAGTACACGTACCCCGCCGCGACGACCTCCTATTTTCCGACGCCGTTTCACCTTCAACAAACGCCTCCTCCACCTCCCGTTCCTTACATCGGCGCGGCCCCTCCGCCGGCTGTTCCGGCTGTCCAGCTTCCTGTTTATCCCGCTCCTCCGACCGTCTACACTTTGCCGCAATATCAACAGGCAAGTCATTTAATTTTATTGGTTTTTGATTTAGGGGATTTCTAACATCTTGTGATGTAAATTAGAGGCACTGTTATATGTTGAAGCTCTTTTATTGGGGTGATGGAGCGGTCTTCTGGGTGGGAAGATTTGGGCTGGGGATGATTTGGATAAATATTCCTGTAATGCTATTTGGTAAAGGGAGAAAAGGTGATTTCCTGAGAAAAAATGGCCTTGTAGCGATTGTTTCTCTGATGAAGCTGTTAAACAGGTTTCATGCATTCTATAAGGAAGTTATGTCTAACAACATCCCCGCTAAAATGGATTGATTAGGAGTGTGCGTGTTGATTTGTACCAGTTGATTTATTTTTTTTCTTTTCTAATTATGGGTTTTGATGTTGACAGGCGCAGCAGTTGTTTCAGAGGGATGCACAAACAATAACACCAGAAGCTCTTGAAAGTGTGAAAGCTGCACTTGCAAGCAGTGATATCGAGCACAAAGCGGAGACTAAGAAGAAGGCGATTCCTAGGAAAGCAGCAGGGCAGAGTTGGGAGGATCCCACTCTTGCAGAATGGCCTGAAAGTATGAGTTTTTTCTCATCTGTGTCTTTTTGCTATGTTTATTTCCAGTTTATCTTCGACGACATTATCCTTGCAGGAAGCAATTCTTATTCTTGATGTATTAACATCTTACAGATGACTATCGTCTATTTTGTGGCGACCTTGGAAATGAGGTGAACGATGATGTTTTGTCCAAAGCATTTTCAAGATTTCCATCCTTTAATATGGCCAGAGTATGTTCTCCACAAACTTATCCATCTCTTTGATCCATGATTTAATTGGCCTCTCTAGCTCTTGTATTTATTTAACACATTTTGAGTGGTATACATGAGCATTTGCATGTCCTCTTCAGATGTTAATTTGAAGTGCATGGAGCTCACAATTGACTCGTATTCAGTAAGGTAGAAATCCTCTTTGTTTAAGCCATGTTGTGTTTTTCACGATGCATTAAGTGACTACTGCAGATAACTGGAAATATTTAGTATCGGAAACTTGATTCATAATCAGTATACATCTCTATCTGTGTAGAACTGTGACATTTACAGCCTTATAGATGATGACGATATTCACAGGTTATGTATAAAGGTATGATAGTTAGCTTACTTTTAGGTTTAGTAAGAAAGAATTTCTGTTTGGTTGAGTTAATTTATCAGCATTTGTCTCCTCTAAATTGTGATTTGCTTGCCCATTATGACTGCAATTTGTTACTATTTCACTGTCAGGGATTGTCCAAAATGTTTACCTGATTAAGAATTTGAGGCCCTCTAGGTTTATATATGAATTTGCCATTCTCTGTGTCTATTTCTGTGCCTTGTGTGCTCTCTGTTTTACCTGCATGTATGAAAGTACATTGTTTTGTACTATATGATATAACTATAATTAATGGTAGCTTTTCTTGGTTAGGTTGTTAGAGATAAGCGCACTGGCAAAACCAAGGGCTACGGATTTGTTAGTTTCTCTAATCCAACAGACCTTGTCGGAGCACTCAAAGAAATGAATGGTGAGTCGCATTCTCATCCCAAATTTTCATACTTATTCTGGTAAAATATGGTTGTCTTTTTTGCATTTGTAGAAGTTAAAGTTGTAGAGGTTGGAGTACTGAAGGTGACCGAGTGTTTGGAAAAAGGAGGAGTGGAAAACACAAAAGTGCCTTCTCTACTCTAAACAAACTTCCACTTATTTATGAAAATAACATAAAAGCTGAAGCTAAAAGTTGGTCCTCAAGTGCTTCCAGCTTCTAACTTATATCTCCATATAATAGCATATGTTGATTCTCCACACTCTCCTAAACTGCTGACAAAAAGCAGAAAGCAAACACTACCTAATTCTCCTTAATTTTGAAGCTCTCAAGTAAAATATTTTTGCTTCAGGGAAATACGTTGGGAACCGTCCAATCAAACTTCGGAAAAGCACCTGGACTGAAAGGACTGATACTGAAGCTCTGGGAAGACAAAAGGTGAGCTATTTCACTCTCAATTTTCTTATTATTAAAAATTACAAAAACACCCCTAAGGTTCACTATTTATCTGCAATCCATCAAAAATTTAATATGTTTTAAAGACTAATGGACGGCGGTCAAAGTCTCTCTTGGCCACAATTGTCACAATTTACACGGATAATGAGATCATCTCAGTGTTGTTTTCTTTTAATTTCTAAAATAAGAGTTACTAATTTGTAGTTACACCAAAACTCAGGTGTAGTAGATGTAAATTCCCCTACTTATTGTCTATAGTGGTATAATGGTTCTTAATATGTATTTGTTCTCTTGGTTTCCTTGTTTTGCTGCAGAATCATTCTCATAAGAAGGCAAAGCTACCAAGGAAAAGTGTTTTGCACAAATGAGAACCAAAATCTTTACTTGATTGTGAATGAAAAAATCTGTAGCATCATTTTCGATTCGTACTTATGTATTATTAGAGACTAATAACATTTCCTGTTTGGGATCCAACGTATTCTGGATATATTAAGTGTACAAGGATGGCAAGAGATTTGCTTTCTTAGTACTTGGATTATGTTTTTACACAAATGCACGTTTGCCGTTAGACTGTTACATTTTATATTTATACCTTCTGCAGCAAAGACATGACTCGTACAATACATTTGAGAACAATATTACCGAATCATTTCACCTTTTAAGGGAAATATACTGAAAATACTTTATGAAATTTATAAATGTGAATCACTTTTTATTAACCTAAGAGTAATTTGATCTATGAGTTTTATTGAGGGGGGTAAAAGTGTATTTATCCTATTTTTAATAATTTTGTAACTACTTAATTCCCCCAATATTCTTATTGATTTACCAGGGAAACTTCGAATTTCAGGTCCAATGTTGAAGAACCAAAAATCATTAAATCATGAAGAAATACTGAAATATTAAAGTTGCATAAGTGCGTGAGTTCTTGTCTTGATTGAATTCTCTTCCTTTCTGTATTAGGATAAACCTCCTTATATTGTTCGATCCCAATTCCACTGCAATAATTCTATCAATAATTTTCGCACAACAATTTTCCTCAGTCGTCATGGCCATGTCTGAATCTCATGATCTTATGCAAAACAAGCAGCAGCGTATCCATCTCCAAAGGAAGGAAAGCCTCAACTGCTGCAGCCATCCGATATACGTGGAAAATCTCACCTCACGCAAGAACTTTGCCAAATTAAATTTTCACAGCTGCATGCAGGAATTCGAAACCGAAATCATGGAGCAAAGTTCATTCACAGTTGATTCTGGCCCTAAATCCCAAATCAAAATCGAATTGTCCTGCCATTCTTTTTACGATGACATGTATTTTTCCATGGATTTCGGTTCGGACTTCCGACAGTTGCAGAGAAGAGGCCGAGGACCTTATTTTAATAAATTGGTAAATTCAGATTTAGATTTCAATTTGCCGAAACGGCAAGATCAAGTCTTCAAAACCATAAAAACCATAGCTGAAGAGATCAAAGATTGGCTTATATGGAACCGCGGGCAAGAGTTAATAAGGTTTGTTTTGAGGAAAGCTCTGGGTGCAGTTAATCGTGTGCCGGATCACCACAATACTATCCGCCTTCACTTTGTCACCATCGTCACACACCCGCATGTTTATGAAGAACCTTTATCTGGAGATTGTTCGATTGTCTGGAAGAATTTTACAAAGTTTCTGAAGCTCGTCGTCTGCCGTGTTCACATATATTCCATCGACGTTGCGTACATAAGTGGGTGCTGAGAGATCAAACCTGTCCACTCTGCCGTTCCAAGATCACACAAAGTGTTATATTGGCAGAGTTTCGGAGATACAATATGAAATTTCCGGACCATTAAATTTCTTCAGTTAAGAAAGCAAATTATCGTAATTTTTCACATTTTCATTCCATTTGTTGATAATACAAAGTTTCTTCTTTCAATCATATCTCATATCAGACTTTCCAGTCTTACTTTCTCTCCAGCTGCTTTGGTAGAAAGAGAGAAACGAGAAAAAGAGGCAAAAGAAAAGAAAGAAAATGTCCCGTCAACGGAAAATTATGCAAGAAATTTGTTTCAAATAATGCGAAAAAATCTCTTCCTATCGGTCATCGACTCCAGCAACTGAAGTTGGCTGCTCAGATGGTTGCTGAGGTTTCTTTTTGACAGGTCCAGATGAAACCTTAACCATGGCAGGTCTTATTAAACGATCTCCAAGAAGAAAACCCCTTCGGAATTCTTGGATTATAATCCCTTCCTTAAATTCATTTGATTCCTCGCGTGCGATAGCCTCATGCATCTGTATGAAAAGTCAAAATATTCATGATCTAAAGATTTAAAGAATTATGTTTGGAAAAATTTAGCAGCTAAATAGAAGTGATTTTCAGCTTTTAGCTTAAAGAAAACCAAAAGGATGAGTCTTTTTTTAATGCATTCATATATATATTCGTAACATACATATAGGTACAAGTTCCTCAGTTATAAAGTCCCACATGCAATATAGACACATATAACATACATATTGGTACAGAAAAAACATATATTACGTCCACAACTACCCGGAAGATGCAATATTACATTTGGTACCCGTCTACATGAAAATACAATAATACATAACTTCAGGAAATAATAGATACTTAAAAACTTCACTCGTGATGTGTATTTTCTTTTTCCTTAATTTCCTAAAGTCCTAGGGGTGTTCCTGTAATTTTTTAAAGCACCAGTGTGTTTCATGTAATATGTAAATCTTTCAAGGGTAGGCTTTGTAATGTGTTTCTCTAAGAAGGTACTAATTGTAATATTACATCTTATCGATGGGTGTATATGGAGAGAGAGAGAGAGAGAATTTACCGTAGGGTCAAATGCCTTCCCGACTGTGGGAACAGCAGCAACTCTTAAGCTTCTCATAATTTCTACAAACTGCTTATATATGCCTTGATAGCTTGTATCAATCTTCTTTTCCATCTCGGTTTCTGTCTTGATTTGTTGTTTAGCTTTCTCAAAACTGTCAACCATAGGCAAAAGGCTCTCAATCACTTCTCCTTGAGCATCACTTCTTATGGTCAATCTCTCCTTTTCTGATCTTTTTCTATAATTATCAAAATCAGCTTGCAAACGTACTAATTTTTCCTTTCCTGAAGATATCTCTGAAGACAAAGACGAAACTTTTTTATTCAGCTCATTTTTCTCTTTTTCCATCACAAATATCAGATCTTCAACTTCATATATAGTTTTTGAATTTCCAACTAAAATTGCTTGCTTGTATGCCTGCATGAGGATCTTCAAATTGGATCGAAGTCTTTTGTCCGAACTGAATTCGTCTTCGTTGTATGTCTACAAGTTTGAATTTTGGATATCATCACACTAGAAGAGTAAAGTTTCTGCAATTTGTTCAAATTCTACTTTATTCTACATTGATCTCCCCCCTGTAAGTAAGTGTTATTACACAGACCTCCCCTTTAAAAATAACAAAAATGCTCCTTTTTTACCGTCAAAATTCAATCAAACTGACAAAATCTACTGAAAAACTATCGACCCATGGGAGAACAATTTGATATGCTTGACGTGTGATAATTAACAGAAGGGGTAACCAGAGGTGGAAATAAGTTGCAAGAGATGTAAAAGGCATAATTTCTGTAACAAGAAGGGATATTTACTTATTTACGGGAAGTAAAACTACTTCATGAGGCAAGATATTCGAGATAGCAGATAAGCGAATATATTAATTTTCAAGAAGGATGTTAATTCACCACATTACTTCACCATAAGCTCTAGAACTCCTTTAAGGCAAATGAAAAGAAGGTTCCACAAGGCCAAGATTATCATTTTACAGACAGGAAATCTTAAAGACAACATCATCATTTCAACCCATCATTCAAGGTAATAATAGATTAATTAATTGCTCAGATTTCGACAAGATTACAGAATATCCGACAAGTTAAACGTTTCAAACTTTCCTCAACAACTCATACTAAACAATCACAAACAACAAAAGCATAAGCTTTGTGCGTGTTGGAATTCAAATAACTTAGCATTAGTAATTTGGCATTGATGTATTACTTGTGTTCATCAAATAACGGAAACAATCAACTAAAACAAATTCAATAATACAACCCATAAAATTTTCAGCTGGTGGGGTAAAAATACCTGGTGGGGTTGATTTTCTTGCTGGGCTGAAACAGAAGGCTTAAATAAAGAACGTCTATCATTCTCATACCCATCGTCTACAAATCTCGAATTCCCAAATTTCCTATAGGAATTCAGAACCGGAAATTTAGAAAAAGCTGTTCTTGAAATGGGTTTTCCAAAAATAAATTGTTGACTACTCCTGTGTTGAAGAGATAAATGGGTATTGGGTCTTGAAGTAGAGAGCGAGAAGCTGTGAGAAGTGTAGAGAGAGAAAGTGCTGGAGAGAGAAGCTGAAGCAGCCATTCTTGCTATCAGCCTAAAGAATTCAGAGAGAGGGAGAGGCAGCAAGAGGAATGAAAGAGTGCCTCAGCCCTCAAATTATTAGGTAAAAAGGATACCTTTGAATATGTTTAGCTATGGAAGAAACTAGGGAGACTGAAAATGTATTCTTTTATTTCTTCCCTTGTTTTCCCTTTTTGACCCTTAAGAAAATATAGAACCAGAAAAATTGGAAAAACAATTCTAACTAGTTTTTTTTTTTTTTTTTTTGGGGGGGGGGGGGGTTGAAAATAAGAAACAATTTTGATTAGTAAGTAAATTAATTATATACTAAATGCATATATAGTTTTCATATAGTTTATATATAATTTAGAAAACTGTTTAAGTACATCAAAGTGCAATCATAATTCTTTTTTAACTAATTGAATATGATTAGATCTGATTTGGAGAAAAACATCCCATCTGATTTCTTGACTCTCTTTATAATCTAACATGAAATAAATATAAAATTTCTTATATATGGACTAGATGCATTACTTCATTATTTCAAAAAAACAGTGTAGTTAAAGAAACTTAAATATATGGAATAATAATAAAAAAAGAAGCAAAAAAACACTTAATAGATGACAAACAATAAAAACAAAATACCAGAAATAATAGAAGCTAGAAGTAGAAGGAGTTGAGAAAGTAAAATAACAAAAAAAAAAAAAAAAAAAAAAAAAAAGAGAAAAGGGAAGAAAATATCAGCTGACTGTTACTGACAGTTATCCACATTAGAAGGAAGAACTAAACACAATATTATTCTTGTGCACATAAATAAGCGATTCTTGTGCGCGCTCCATTTATTACAGCCAAGGATTTCTTCAACTCTAATCCAAGCCAAATACTTTTCCAGCTTCCCAAGTTTCAGTCCTAAGATCTGTCATCGAATCTGCAAATGTATAATAAATACACATGATTTTACACTTAAAATAGCAATATTTTTAATCAAATTATTACCAAAAATCACTTCGCACGTGTCAATCCTCAAATATCTCACTGCCCATTTCGTTCAAGATTTCCCATTCAACCTTCATCATTTTATAGCATATTTATACATAAATACACACACACACTAACTGAGTGAGTGTTGAACTTTTTTTGTGTAGTTCATTCGCTGCAATGGACAATCCTTGTCTGTGGCAGTGCAAATTTCCTTCTAGTTCTAGTATTGTTGCTTCAAAGAGTATTTCCAAATGCCCTCAAATCAATACCCCATTTAAATCTTTTCACCAGAAAAATTCGAATCCTCTTGTGCATGGAGTATTTTCTGTTAGGCCCATCAGAAGGGGTTCTGCTAAAATGACAGTCTCCGCAGTTTCTTCGGTCGAAACCAGGTAAAATTTTCGACTTTCTTTTTATTTTTCGTGGATTTTGTATGGGTTTTCAGCTTGATATATGAAATCCTGTATATAAAGTGGAAAATTAGAAAAAAGGTGATAGGAATTGTAAACAAAGAAAATCTACCTCTGGGAATTATGACTATGTTGTAGAGATGGAATCTTGCTGTTGAATAGTATAAAAGAAACGGCATTTTTGGTCTTTTGATGGTTTAAGGTTTCTACTTTCTTTTCTTATTAGTTTTGCTGGATTTAGTCTGGGTTTTCAGCAGAATATATATAAAATTCTATAAATAAAGTGGAAAGAAAAGAAAAAAGGTGATAGGAACTCTAAACAAAGAAAATCTACTTCTGGGAGTTATGATTTTGTTGTAAAGATTGAATCTTTCTGTTGAAGTTTGAAGGGGAAAAACGACATTTATGACTTTTGATGGTTTAAGGTTTCTACTTGCTTGTCATTTTTAATTTTGCTTGATTTAGTCTGGGTTTTCAGCAGAAATTATGAAATTCTAATAATAAAGTGAAAAAAGACAAAAGTGATAGGAACTGTAAACAAAGAGAATCCACTTCTGGGAATTATGATTTTGTTGTAAAAATTGAATCTTTCTGTATAAATTAGAAAAAGGAGAAGAAAACGACATTTTTTATATTTTGATTGTTTATGGTTTTAGGGGAGAAGAAATGAAAAAAGATGATAAAAGGAATGCGAAGTCTAAAATCACAGGTGGTGACAAGGTGAAGCTGAAGGTCACACTAGATCACCAAGTTGAATTCGGCGAACACGTGGCAATTTTGGGGTCGGCAAAAGAGTTAGGCTCATGGAAGAACAAAGTGATGATGAATTGGACAGTAAATGGATGGTTTTGCAATTTGGAGTTCGACAACATCCAAGATCCCATTGAGTATAAATTCGTGATAGTAGGAACCGATAAGGAGAAACTAAAATGGGAAGGTGGTGATAATAGGGTTTTACATCTCCCAAATAAAGGGAGTTTTAATGTTGTTTGTAAGTGGGACAAAACTAATGAAGAAGTAAAAGTTTTGCCTAAGGGGGAAGAAGAAGATGGACAAGTGGATTTACAAGAAAGTGGTGATGTTAATGTTGTTAGTGGTAAATTAGATGAAGTTGTTACCACAAGTGATTTTGTGGGGCAATGGCAAGGAAAAGGTGTTGCTTTTCATCGGTCAAAGGATAATTTTGATAATGAAAAAGGGAAAAATTGGGACACTTCAAATCTTGAAGGAATTGCTTTCAAGTTAGTGGAAGGTGATCGTCATGGTCAGAATTGGTGGCGAAAGGTATAAATTATTTTGGTTTTTCCATAAATTTAAAATGGTGATTATTTTACATTGTTGAATTGACATTCTGTCGAGTTGGAGATATTAGATATTTAATGTTTCACATGCAAGATTTGCCAAAAAATAAGGAAAGAAATGTATATTGCTAGCACCGAGGGGGCGTGTTAGAGATTTATTATTTAATGTTTGTCATCTCTGAGAGCTTAAACTTTTAGTTGAGGTGGTCATTCAATATGCTGAAATCTGAATGCAATTTCTTTTTGTAATGCGTTTTGATTTTTTATAGAAACAATTAAAAAAAGTTTATGCATGTTTTTTCTTCTTGTGTCATTTCCTGTTGTATGTTGAATTCAACTTCTTGTATTTGTTCTACATGCTCACATTAGACAATTATGAGATATATGTCTTCTTATCTCCTTTCAGTTCCTTTATTAATGTCATTTGAATTATTTTTCCATCAATACTTTGTCATCTTGGTTGCTATGTACTCATTGAAATTATAGTTTTTAGTTTTACTCAGCTTTTAGCCAAGCATTATTATTAATACTAAATTATGTTCTTTCGTCATTTTTCTGTTGTGAAGCTTGATGTTGTTCGAGAGCTTGTGGTTGAAAACATTGACAGTGAAAAGCGTTTGGAAACTCTTATATACTCAGCAATATATCTAAAGGTATTATGATAAATATTAATTTTGATTTCCTTTAATGGAAAAATTAGATGACATCCTTAACGAATTCTGTTCTTTATTAGTGGATAAACACAGGTCAGATTCCTTGCTTTGAAGATGGAGGCCATCACAGGCCAAATAGACATGCTGAGATTTCCAAGCTTATATTTCGTGAGCTCGAACGAATTTCAAGCAGGAAAGACACTTCGCTTCAGGTCAGGTTTTGCTAAATTCTGTAAAATAATAACCTGAAACTTTATTGTTTTCTTTTCTTTTCATTTCAGCATCAATTACTGCCCCTCACTGTAGCTATATACAATTACACAGATATCCCCTCTTTGTTTTGAAAGTACACATATCTCCCTTCTAGCCCTCCTTCTGTTGATTACTACACGTATTAAATGGTTTTATTTTTAAAATTTTAGTAAACTTTTCAAATTGTTATCCCATGTTCGATGATTTTTATCCAAGTTTATTAATAAAATTTCTCGTTCTTTAATATTTTATGATCAAAAAGGGAGTATTTGTGATTTTGAAAACAAGGGGAAGTCTGTTTAATTACATATAGTTATAGGGGAGGTCTACATTGACCCTTTCTTTAATCCATTACTATGTATATATGTATAATTTTTTTTCACTGTTGTCTAACAATAATCTATTTTATGCAGGAAAAGCTTGTTATCCGTAAAATTCATCCTTGTTTACCATCATTTAAGGCAGAGTTCACTGCATCTGTTCCACTTACAAGAATTCGAGATATTGCTCATAGGAATGATATCCCTCATGACCTTAAGGTTATCAATTAAGCTATAATAATTTAATAATTTCTTTTTTTATTTTTTTCTATTTAATTTTTAGTTGTTTGACATAGTAGTATAACATTCCAGCAAGAAATTAAGCATACAATACAGAACAAGCTTCATAGAAATGCTGGCCCCGAGGATTTAGTTTCCACTGAAGCAATGCTTGCTAGGATCACGAACAAACCGGGAGAATATAATGAAGCTTTTGTTGAGCAATTCAAGATATTTCATAGCGAACTTAAAGATTTCTTCAATGCTGGAAGGTAATATAATTTGAATTGGTAAATTTGTTGCTTTATGATTAATCATTGCATGTATCTTTTGTTTTTTAATAAAATGAAATGCTAAAAGAAAATGCAACCAAACTGTTCTCATCGCGACATTTATGGGCTCATATGGGAGATTACTTTAATCCAACTTTTATTCTTGTGGCTAATTATTTTTAGCTCAGAACTAACTCTTAACTTTACGCTCTCATTATTTTCTTAAAAACTTTCGATGTACATAAAAGAAAAAATAAACAAAACTTGGAGACATAATTTTTGGTTTTGCATAAGTCTGAATTCTGATGCTTTTCTTGTGATTCACATAATTGTAGTCTTGAAGAACAGCTAGAATCAATTAAAGATTCTCTGGATCAGAGCTCGTCGACCCTTCATCAGTTTTTAGAGTCAAAAAGGGTATGTAAATTTTCAGTTATAAATTAATATTATTGTTGGAAATTCATTAGTTTCATTGAATAAATGAGTTAGTTTATAATCAATATTTGGTAAAATAAACTTTATATTTGAAGTTTGATACTCAACATTATTCACCTGTAACATCATAAAATATCTTGTAAATTCAAGAACTAGTACTTAAATATTTCATCATCCATTATATCTGTATAATTCTCACTATTTTCTTTAATCATCATATCCATATTATAGGAAACAAAGTCATAATTTCTCTTTTTCAGGCACTGGATAATATGAATACTGGTAATAATATTTCCCAAAGTGAATGGATGAGAGTGTTGATGAACATGACACAGTCTCTCAATAATCTTCGCCAAGAAATTGCAAAAGGTCTCGATAGTGGGATTCGAAACGATGCTCCTGATTCTGCAATAGCTATGCGCCAAAAGGTAAATTCATCTCTTTAACTTTTAATATATAATTTATATTTATTTTCTCTCAAGATTTTAATCAAAGATTCTATATAATTGCAGTGGCGTCTTTGTGAGATCGGACTTGAAGATTATGCATTTGTTCTTTTAAGCAGGTATTGATATTGACACTATATTTTTGTTCAGTCTTTTCTTCTTTTTAATAATAAATTTATTGACTACGAAATAACTACTTAAAACATCTTGTAAGTTCTGACAGCATAAAGGGTGTTTGAATAAGATTATTTTTTAAGAGCTTATAAGATGTCTTTAGAGCTTATAAACTCCTATATCTTATTTTAAAAAAAAATTGTGGAAGTGTTTGGGTAAAATACGAGCTAATATCTTATAAGATGTTTTGGGAAAAGTGTTGATAAGCTCCTAACATCTAATTTTAGAAGCTAATAAGCTGATTCCTGAACAACTTTTATAGGTTTCTTAATGCACTTGAAGCTATTGGAGGATCAAATTGGCTTGTAGAAAATGTCGAGAAAAAAAATGTTAGTTCTTGGAATGATGCACTTGGAGCTCTAATCCTCAGCATTCAACAATTAGGCCTATCTGGATGGAAACCCGAAGAGTGTAAAGTTATTGGAAACGAACTTATGACATGGCGAGAACGAGGTCTGCTAGAAATTGAAGGTACCTTTTCTTTCAATAAATTCGTAGTATTTATTTTAGTTTTTTTAATGTAATAATTTTCTCTGAGATATTTTATGGTAATCATTAAAGGCAGTGAAAATGGTACAACAATATGGGGTTTAAGGCTTAAAGCTACACTCGATCGAGCTAAGAGACTTACTGAAGAATATTCCGAGGCACTTCTTCATATATTCCCTGAGAAAGTTCAGGTAAATATAATTTTTATTAATTTACTTTTATCATGTTTAATGGTTTATTTATGTTCAATCTTAATAATTTTTTTCTAAGATATGACCAATTTTTGGACTTTGTAGGTATTGGGAAAAGCATTTGGAATTCCTGAAAATACTGTTAGGACGTACGCTGAAGCTGAGATTCGTGCAGGGTATGATACTCAAATTTATCATTCAATTCTTAAATAAGAAATGGCACAAATATTAACTAACTTATTTCTTTTTCAATTGGAAAATGTAGTGTAATTTTTCAGGTCTCTAAACTGTGCACACTTCTTTCAAAGGCTGTTAGGAATGTTCTTGGATCCGAGGGCTGGGATATTCTTGTACCAGGAGAAGCTTCTGGAACCCTCTTCCAGGTACTCTTTGGAAACAAAAATTGAGTGTTTTGTTTTACTGCTTTTGCTTAAAATAAGCTAGAAACACTTTCAGCTTCTTAAGTTATTCTTTCTATAATCATATGTGTCCTGTACTTCCTTTCTCCAACCACTCCCAACTTTACTACCTCAACTTCTTACAACTTTAGCTTCTACCTTTGTTTCTCCAAAAGCTGAACTTTTGCTCACACATGTCACTGTGCAATTGGTCTTCAGGTAGACAACCTTGTTCCTGGGGCGGTACCGAGTTCCAAGACAGGACCCATTATTCTAGTTGTGAACAAAGCTGATGGAGATGAAGAGGTTTCTTTCTTTGTCTTTACATCTATATATATTCTAATTTTACAATTAAAAGATGTTTTGATTACATTTTAATTCTCAAAATGCATACAAGTCGAGTAAAGATTCTCCTTTTTTCTTTTGTTTACTATTTCCTAGGTAACAGCTGCCGGAGCCAACATTGCTGGAGTTATACTTCTACAGGAGCTCCCTCACTTGTCTCATCTTGGTGTTAGGGCTCGACAAGTAATTCTTCCCTTTTCCTTTTCCTTTTTTTTTTGGTTTTGAAGAATATAAATGCCTCGAGGTTTATTATTTACCGGAAGAAATGTTTTAAAAACTGCAGGAAAAGGTTGTATTTGTGACTTGTGAAGATGATGAAAAAGTTGCAGATTTCAAGAATATGAACGGGAAATTTGTGAGGTTGCATTTTTAAAAAATTTCCGATCTTTTAGACCCTTTAGTGTGTGCTTGCAAGAGCTTTTGCTTTTCGAGAAGCTAAAGTTGAAGTTAAATTTGTAAAAAGTTGTAGTAGTAAAGTGAGGAGTGTTTGCAAACAAAAACGTTGAGAAGCACTTTTATTACTCTAAAACAAGCTACTTATTTACGAAAATAACTTAGAAGCTAGAGGCTAAAGCTAAAAGTTGGTCCTCAAGTGCTTCCTGCTTTTAGCTCATTTCTGCTTGAAAGAAGTAGAAGTCAGTTTTCCCGACACTTTCAAAGTGCTGAAAAAAGTAGAAAGCTTACAAAATGCTGCTTCTTTTTTTTTTGAGTTTGCAAGCACTACCTTAATGCCATTTCTTGGCTGATACTTTTTTGAAAATTTAATAAATAGAAAATCATATTTTGTATTTAATGAAATATATAGATATATGTATTCTTGTTTTACTTTTTATTCAGGTTGGAAGCATCATCAGCTGGTGTAAGCTTGATTCCAACATCAAAAGAAAGCAACAAGGGCAATATTCCACAATCAACTGTTGATTCATCCAATGTTGGAAGCTCAGAAGTAGCAAAATCCTCAGATACCAATAAGGTATAAAATGCTAAATTAATGGATAATTTCTTTTTGTAAGATGTTTATGGATGTTTGTCGATGTGGTCCCGTTCAGGTTTTATCAACTGAAGGTGTTATATTGCTAGAGGATGCTGATCTACAAACTTCCGGTGCAAAAGCTACAGCTTGTGGTCGCCTAGCTTCTTTAGCTGCTGCTTCTACTAAAGGTAAATGCAACTTGTCCAAAATTACAGAAATGTGCCCACTTCTGATTGTCGAAATTTGAGGTAACATTATACACATATGCGAGGGCAAGTTGGGAACTTTACTAAAACTTTAATGATGGCATTATTAAAACAAATACCTAATCCCATATGTTGCGTTATGGCTTATGGCATAAAAAAGAAACTTATGGCAAAAAAAATCTCACACCAAAAAAAGAAAAATTATGAAATTTAAAATTTTCCCACAACACCTTGCTTTAGACTTGTACAGGAAAAGCTATAAACTTTTCATTTACCCTCGACTGTAAACAAATACATGTATTTTTGCGGTCAACGTGCGTGAGATAAACGAGGGTTTTCTATACAAATTTTATATTTCAGAGTAGTTTTTATGCTCACAAGCTATAACACACGGGAGTTGGGTGCAATTAAAATCCAATATTTAATTACTAAGTGCAGCGAGCAACAGAGTTACAGAAATGGGTAAAATTGTAAGGTGTAAATAAGATACAAGGGAGTAGGGATGTATGTGTAATTTTGGAACTAAAAAGAAAGGTCTGTGTAATTATTTCTAATCACAGTTTCAATTCTCGAACAACAGTGTACAGCGAACAAGGAGTTCCCGCCACATTCAAAGTCCCAAAGGGAGCAATATTACCATTCGGCTCAATGGAAGCAGCTTTGGAGCGAAACGGCTCAACTGAAACCTACAAATCGCTAATCCAGAGCATAGAAACAGCCGAAATCAACGGTGACCTCGACACGCTCTGCAACGAGCTCCAAGACCTCATTTCCTCCTTAATCCCCTCAAAAGAAACCATACAAACAATCTCAGATCTATTTCCAGGCAACGCACGTCTAATAGTCCGGTCCAGTGCCAACGTGGAGGACCTGGCAGGAATGTCGGCTGCAGGACTGTACGACTCCATCCCCAATGTGAGCCCTTCGAATCCAATCGTATTCGGACACGCGATAGGGCGCGTTTGGGCGTCCCTATACACCCGAAGAGCGGTTGTGAGCCGCAGAGCCGCCGGGGTCCGCCAGGACGAAGCAGTCATGGCGATTCTCGTTCAGGAAATGCTATCGCCAGAGCTTTCTTTCGTTCTCCACACCCTGAGCCCAACCGACAAGAACAAGAATCTCGTCGAGGCCGAGATTGCTCCCGGGCTCGGGGAGACTCTGGCTTCTGGCACGAGAGGAACGCCATGGAGGCTGGCCAGTGGGAAGTTCGACGGGACGGTGAAAACTTTGGCTTTTGCTAATTTTAGCGAGGAAATGGTCGTGGGAAATGTGGGCCCAGCGGATGGGGAAGTTATATACTTGACGGTTGATTATAGCAAGAAGCCGTTGACGGTCGATCCTGTTTTCAGACAGAAGTTCGGGCAGAGGCTCGGGGCAGTTGGGTTCTTCTTGGAGCAGAAGTTTGGCGGCGCTCAGGATGTGGAAGGGTGTTTGGTTGGGGAGGATGTTTTTATCGTGCAGACGAGGCCGCAGCCGCATTAGGGATAGATTTGGAAAGTTATGTTGAATAAATTTGTGGAGAAATGTATAGATGCGGATGTAATAGAAAAAATATATATGTGGAAGTATATGAACTTGAGAAAATAAAGAATGGTGTTGGAAGTGCCAGCACTTTTTACTAATGTTTTGGAACAAATGAAATGATATTGTAGTAGTACTCATCTGTGTTAAATCTTTTTTGTTGACCAAAAAAAAAAGTATTCATCTGTGTAAAGCTTCCCTCTAGAAATAATAACGTAGGACATGTATGTGAAAATAATGAAAGTTGGTTCGGAAAAGTCAATCCGAGCTCAATTAAGCTCGACTCATTTACAATCCTAGAGAGAGAACTACAAAGAAGTGTTTATTAGTCGACATCCTTGCCCCAAAACACATTTCGAAAACAATATTCTAGATTGTTCTAGAATTACAACTAAAACATTGTCTGAATGACTGAATCAACTGTACAACTATAAAAACCACTATTTCATATGGTTCATGGTTTCTTCAGTTAAAGACTCTTTAGAACTAATCAGAAACAAAGCCCAACAAGAAATTACCTACTGCACTAATTTGCCAACATTTTCTTTCCATTTTAATCATCTATACAGCTTTCATTACATTTTGAATCGCCTTCAACAGGTTCAGATATCTGGATAACCTTCCCAAACAATTGGAATGAATTCAGACCAATTTCGGTTGAAGAACTTTGTCCCGATTGGCCAAATAGAGGTAAATTCTCAGGGAGCTGATTCAATGTTTGGTAGAATGTTTCGGGATTTGGTAAACTATTAGATATGCAAATGTCTGGCCTGGCTCCCTGCATGCCTATAGAAGGAAAAGGGGAATAATTGTGAAGTGCTGAGTTCATTTGTCCTGTCATTGATTGAGTGAATTCTGTCATGGGGAAGTGATATTCTCTCTCTGGATTTTGAAGAAGTTTGAACTTCTTGGCTGGATGAAATTCGGGATCGAGTAATGGGTTTGTGGAAATGCATTCGACTTGCCAAGGGCTTACTCTGTTCGAATTTTGCAGACTTTCAGGTTCGTCCCATGTTATCTGCAGCAGAACCATTATTAGAAATGCAGAATCAATCAAAGGAACTTGATGACGATCATGAATGACAAATTTTTCACTTAAACAACTCTTATAAGGGCATTGAATAATGGCAACATGTGTCATAGATCCTCAAGCCCATAACAATAACATTAATATACAAGTAATATATAGCAAGATTTAGCTTGGACTGGGACAAATTACAGCATCAATCTGCAAAATCAGCAACCAAACAATGCAAGTATGTAAAAATTGCCATATGAAGCAGAGAAAACAAGATCATGATATTAATCAAGAACATAATAGGTAATAGTTGAAGTATAGCCCTTCTGCAACAACAGTAATTTAACTCCCAATCATTATTCAACTTTCAAAAATCATAATTTCAACTCAAAAACACCAACATAATTAATTAATACAGCAATTCAACATCAAACCTGCTACGATTGAATGTCCCTTAATCACCAAAGCAACTCACAAGCTAGCAAATGTTCAGATTCAATCAGCTCATAACTCATAACCAAGAATCCGTTCAACAGCTTATTCAGTGGTCACTCAAAAATTCCATAAAGGATCACACGTACTATACCTGAAGCATGCGCCATGGAGAACCAAACCAAGGCCCGCTATTAGGAGACATGGCAGCTGCAATTGTGCCCTGAAACCAAGTCATTCTCGACCCATCCTCAGAATCCACCGCCATTCTCACCCGCATTCCGGCGCTCCAACACATCCGCGAAGCATCTTTCACCTTTTCTGCCTTCACCACGAAATCCGGCAATCCAACCTTAGGATAATACACAACCTCGAACGTCATTCCTTTTCCAGCATTCTCAATCGCCTCCAACACTTCACCACCAGAATCCGGAAAATCCTCGCCGCCAAACCTTTGGGCTCTCCTCACACCAATAAAGAGCTCGCCGGTAGACTTTTTCCTCATGAAAACAACGGAATCTCCGGCAACGAGGCGCTTAGCATTGACGAACTTGCTCCAGCCCGTCGTCAACAAATGGCGGCGAGGCGTGCCACGGTATATGTGCCGGAACTCCCATGCATTGTTAAGCGTGTCTTTCAATGCCAGATTCTGAACCGGCGGATCAGCCTCGAAGTCCAGCCGAGGGAAAATCATGTCGGCACAAAATCTCGGAACCGAAAATCCTCCGCCGTTGTTGGCGTCCGACGGGGTCAGAACCTTAGAGAACGAGACCACGTCGTTCTGATTGCTCTCATCTTCATTATCACCGTTCTCTTCCGCCGGCCGCGGCCCAAGGGGTTGCAGCGGCTGGAGGAGGATTTTGACGAAGGCTTGATCGGAAGCGGGATTGCAAAGAAAACGAACGGAGAGGACTTGGCAGGGAATCAACGGACGTTTTAGGGCAAAACTATCATTAAGCACGTCGACGGAGGCGGAGGAGGAGGAGTGTTCGAGGTGTCCTTGAGGAAAGTAGTAAACGTAAGAGTTAACGGCGGGGATTTTGACGGAGGCGCCAGCGACTGCGCGCCATACGCATGCGTCTACTTCTGTGGCCACGGAGCCAGCGGAGGAGCTAGACATGGCGGCGGCGATGGTGGTGGTTTATGAATGTATTGTGTATGTATAGGTCACCTGAGGGAGAAGGAGTAGTGAAGATGCAAAATCAGCATGGAATGATATTTGTAGTGTTTCGAGAATGCCCTCGCCTTTGTAGTAAATTACGGAAATGTATGATGTGACGTCATAACTGTCTTATAGCAAGGAAATGGAAAATAGAAATTTCTCACGCGCGTTTTTACATGCTTGGACTCTACGCTCTGGTTACTCTTATGTTTATTATATATTTATACTTAATTAATTATAATTAGTAACCTTTCTTTGCATGTTGAGTTAATATTTCATTGGTATTTGTTTTCATAGATAGGAAGTTTAGCATACAGGAATGAGGATTAATGATTCCTTTTTTCATAGGTCAAGGATAAATATTTTTATTTCATTCGTCGAAACTATTTATTACTTGTATAATTTTAAGCGTATGGATGACTGTATTTCTTTATAACTTAACTTTTAGTTGTTTTATTCAATTAATAGTACAAAGTCAAAGATACAACATTGACGTTGCCCTATACAAATACAAACTTTATACTTAATAATCCATAATGATAAATATCTTTATTTAAAAAAATCATGTATTAAATACGCAGGTTTTAATAATTATGTTTCCCTATATCTTAATATGTGTTTATTATCTAACTCCAGAAAATTTTGATGTACGGATGTATCGCGATACAGATACGGTAACACAATTTTTTTTATATGTAATACGAAATAAATATCCAATACCATTTAACACTAAACGGTGGATTTTTCAGAAGTAATAATACATCATATAACTAGAAAATAAATAAAAGTATAATAATTAAGCTTTCTCTTCTTACTGTATTTTTATTGTACCAAGTACAAAATAAATTCTTACTTATTTCCTTACCAAATAATAACTTAGGAACAATGAGAATTTTGTTATTATAATACTTTTAGGGATAATTACACTTACATTCCCTCGAGCTAGGGGTAAATACAGTAAGATTCTCTGTACTATTGGAAATTACAGATAGATCCTCTTACCCTAACAAAAACCTAAAAAAATTTAACAAAAAGTTATAAAATGACTAAATTAACAATAATATATTTGTTATAGTGTTTGCCATACATGAAATGTACGAAGTGATTAAGTTGTTGTTCAGTTAATAAAGCGTTAGCATCTACTTAGAAATAATAAAATGACTAACGGCAGGACCGAAGTGTTAGATAGAGTCATAGTCGAGAGAGTGTTCTGTAATTCTCAATAGTAAAGAAGGTCTTACTGTATTTTTTTCTAAGCCGATGATGTAAATGTAATTATCCCCTACGTTTAACCTATGAAACACAAACACGGATACGGATATGGCGACACGAACACGACAAGGATACAATGATACAATTTTTTTCTTGATATTTTATACTAGAGAAGTATCCGATAGGGTGTTCGACACAGTATCCAACACAACATGATATGACAGGGTAAAATTTTTAGGAGTGTCTATTCAAATAAGTAGAAGGTAATGACGCGTGCGGTTCACCGCCCCATCTGAGATGGTTTTCTATTATTGATACAGAAAATAGAGAAACAAACATGGCAATGAAATGACGAAAAGACCCAACAGAAAGGTTCTTGGTCAAGTTTCTTTTTACTTCGCCACAAAACCAAAATTATCTTGTACGACGGGCCAATCGCTCATGTCCACGTGGAATTTATTCTACCTGGTGAGGTGAGATTACTCATTTTAGTAAGATGGTATTCTGAATTAACGACCAAGTATTATATAAACAATTTTAGCATTAATTAAACAAACATACCACAGAACAGATAATGCGATAAAAAAGGAATTAGTATGACTAGGAATATAAATAAGTTGAGGCACTTTGTTAGTCTCACGAGTCCCATAATTTAAGATTGGATTTTGAGTTCAAATATTCGAATTCGAGCCGAGCCTATAAAATTTTTAGCGGAGTTCAACCCTTGTCATTTTTTTTGGTGGTTTGAGATCTTCTAGGTTTTAATAATTTTATTATTAGTTATTAAGTTTGAATCCGAGTTCGAACTCGAACTTTTAGTTTACAATTTTAAAACTTATGTAATTTGAGCTAAAATTCAACTCGAGCCAAATGAGTTAGGCTCGAACACAATTTCAAGCAAATTCGAACCCTATTTTTCTTGGCTTATCGAACTTGAACTCGAGGCTGAAAAGAAAAAAAAGCAAAAACTCTACCCGGCTTGACTTGTTAATTTACAGATCAATTATCAAATATACATAAAAAGAATAATCGTACAATAAATAACATTATTTGTATAAAAACTAAAAGAAAACCCATTTCGTTTGATATATAATTCAAACATACAAAACTTTCAATCTTAAAATCCACTTACTATTAAAAGAAGATTTTGTGAACGTAACGTTGTTGATATTATTGTATATCTTATAGATATTTTAGTATATATTTTTGGTATAATTTCTTATAATATATTATTTTTTGTATCTCGTAGAATTCTCTAAAAGATATTGTTTAGTTTCTAGGATTTGTATTTGTAATCTATATATAACTTGTACTCTGACTTGAATAAATGGAGAAAATAATTTACACTTTTATGGTATTATCAGAGTCTAGGTTTTTCTCTCTCCCAAGATTCGCCTCTTGAAATCGAGATTTTCTTCTTGTGTCGCTTTGTCAGGTATGCTGCCTGACCGTCAACTCCGTTACTTGTGATGCTCTGTCAACCGTCATCTCTTGATGTTGTGTTGCTTGATTTTAAACTTCGGTACGCCCTCTATCAACAACATCAGATTGCTCCCCTCTAAGAACTGTACTTCGTCAAGCTCTATCTCTTCTATGCGACTAGAGCTTGCGGGAGGGTGTGAACATAATATTTGATAATATTATGTTGTTAATATTATTGCAAATCTTGTAGATATTTTTGGTATATATTTAGTATATATTATTCTTTTTATTTCATAGAATTCTCTAAAAGATATTGTTTAAATTCTAAGGTTTGTATTTGTAACGATGTACGTTATATATACCTTGTACTCTCGATTGAATAATTGGAGAAAATAATTTACTATTGATTTGATAGCTCCATTAAAAGTAACAAATTGTCAATCTATTATATATAAATGTACTTAAAAAAGATATATCCACATGATTTTCATAATAATTGTTAGTTTTATTCAGAAATTCCATAACATAACAAAAACTATAAAGTCAAAAAAGGAAGACATCACGATTCTTCCGTGGATAGTTGGACTGACTTTCAACACTGCATGGATTTTCTGCACCACATTTGACCAATCCCAGTGTTTTTCTTGTTTCCACAAAACTACTATTTAACACCCACTTCATAATGGAATAATTATTAAAAAGACAAAAAGAAAAAGTAAGAGAAGGGACTAATATAAGTTATTTTGTTCAATTTGGACATTTTAGAAAATAAAAATATAGATATAATTTTAAGATAGAATTCCTTTCAAATAATATAAAAAGAAATGATTTTAGCAAAACCTTTGAACCAATGATCGAAAGAAACTTCTTAAGATCCTAAAAAATATTCCAAATATCCTAGTATATATATTCATATATGAATTAAATTTTCACAAACTTCTTTAATTATCAAATCAATATTTTAAATGATTGTGGTGCTAATATTATATATTTCTATATGCTATTTATATTTCTCTTAAGTTTTTAGATTTTTTCTTATTATTTTTCTTAGATAGAATCTAATGGATGATTTGATTTGTTACTTTATGTTAACAAAATATAGAAACTAATGTATATCTCTTAAAGTTATCAATTTATTATATTTAAATGTAAAAACTCACTATTTTTGTTAAGAAAAACTTATTTATTTCTAAATTAGGAAACGTAACATGTCCAATATTTTATAAAAAATTAAAGTTCTTCATTAGAAAAGAAAATTGGTAATCAATAAAAAAAATTAATCAAAAGATTTCTAAATTTATAATATAGATAGATAGATTTAAGAATTCGACTGTGTTTAAGGTTTAATACAACATGAAATCTTAGATTTGGATTAGATTGGAAATATATGTATAAATTTATATGACTGATGCAAGTAATTTTTGATAGTACTTGTGTATTTGATTATTATTTCTTCAAAAATTGATCTTCATTATTAAATTTTGGTACTCGACCCACCCTTTCATTAATGCCCGTACAATGCACGGATTTTTTAAGGAATATATTTTAAATAAAATATAATTGAACAACACAATCTTATTATTATATTGTATTCACATAACAGAAAAGGAAATAAAATTAAAGTGCACTATTTTGTTGAGCTAAAAAAACTAAAGCAATATATATTTTTTAAAACATATGTACAACACAACATACATGTTTGAATATTATTTTATGCTAATAATCATCACATAGAAAGACCATATATATTTTTGAATATTTTATGCTAATAACTATCACATAGAAAATCTGTACGAAGTTTCTCGTTCTGTCTTCAAAAGTACCGTTAAAACTGGAATTGGATATGCATAAGATTTATCACTATAATTAAAAATACCACGAAATTGCTGAAAGCCAAATCCGTTTATAAATAATCAATACATACTTCTTATTATTATGAGTTTATTCCCTATAATAAATTGATTTTCATCCAAAACAAGGATTAAAAAAATAAGTGCCATAAGAAACAAACAAGTAAATCCTCAATGAAGAAAACATAGCTTATATATATTATTAGGTAACAGGACCAAAATGTTCTCTCTTCAGTTAGACAAAGACTCAGACAGACATCACAGACACCAACCAAACAACCAAACTCTGCCTAAGGGCAGCATTATTCCCACAACAACAAGCTCACGCACTTGTTATGGCATAACAATACTTAAAAACATAACTGAAACAAAAGTAACTGAAACAAACACAATAAATTGGACGAATAATTCCATAATAATTACTCATTACTCATCTTCAGTTTCAGATTCAGCACTTTGTAGCCACTCCACAAAAGGCTTAGCGTTCTTCCAAATAGGAGAATCCTTATTCTCACCCTTCAAGCCCTTTTCATACCATTCCACAATGAACTCCTCTTCAAGCACATCATCATCATACAATTGCTTCAAAACCAAAGCAATCTCTTTAACAGCTTCAGAGCTAGCTTTTCCACAGAAAGATTCAATAGCATGAAGCAAAATAAGTTGTGAGCCTTCCTCCTGGACAACTGCAGCAATGTATTTCTTCTTCTTCACAACTTCTTTAGCAAATCCTTTTTCAACTCCCTCAAACAAGGCTTCGATCAAAGCATCAATTACTTCTTGTTGAGTCCCAGAAATAGTCTCCAAGAAAGAACCAAGTTCACTCGCTGCAGAGCCCTTCTTGATAAACTCCTTGACCGAATCAACAAGGGCTGAGTTTGAGTTTCCAGATTTAACACCATTTGTCTGTCCATTAGCCTTTGGCGAGCTTTTTCCTGACTTGGGCTTCTTTTCTTCATTGGCTTGAAGCATGACCATACTAGCTGTGACTGCATTTAATTGCTCCTGAATTGTTTGTTGAGCAGCAATTGCAGATGTGTCAGTTTGCCATTGGACATCATCATCACTATCATCAGCAGCTGCTCCAGCAGATTCATGCTCATCTGCTTGACTTCCAGTTGGAGAACGGTCTTCATCAGAGTGATGGGATTTCTTCTTGCTGGATGTTTTTGAAACAGCTTCTTTGGAAGTTCCAGAGGAGCCCTTTTTCTTGGCAGCTTCTTTTTTCAGCTTTTTCATCTCTTCATCAGCTGCTTCTCCTTCCTTGAGCCGCTCCTTCTCAGCCCTCCTCATTGCTTTCTTGTCCTTGGACCCTTTCTTAGCCTCAGGAGGGTTTTTGAGGATGAATGTCGTGAGTTTGTCCCTCATGTCAACCTCGGAGATAAAACCACATGCAATACATTTGAGATTGATCATTTGTGATTTCGTGATAATAACTTCAGTTTCAGGGTTTCCACAACCATAACACTGGACAAACTTCTTGATGAAGTTTTCAAGAAGTCCAGCTAATTTTGCTGTATCGTGGGCCCCGTTGACATGGGAGGTTCCCGTTTTCTCATCAAACTTGGATTGAGCTCCCAATTCACAGCCAAAGTACTTAGTGGTGTAAGAAGCAGGCCTGCCCAAAGCCTTTGCAATGTCAACCATGTTGACTACATTGGTCTTGATGCCATTTCCACGTCCCTCAATTTTTGTTATCATTCGAGGCATCTTATACCTGTAGAAGGCATCATCTTTGTTCCCTGCACCAATGTTTTGCAAAGCCATGTTGACGAATTTCTGAGCAACTTAATCAGAAGGGGAGTGAGTTTTCTTCTTCGATGTTGTGAGAATTCCTAGGAATGGGAACAAGCCGTATATAGTGGCAATCTGTGTTGTATTCTTGATGTGTTCCGAGATGCATGCAGACAACTTCGAGACCGGAATGTCTATCCTTTTTTCTTGAAGGACAGTACTCACCAAGCAACCCGATTGATGATAAAAAGGGAGATGCCTGCTCAGACATAAAAGAAGTTTCTGACTTAACGAACTCCACTTTTGCTGTCTGCAACTACCCCAAGTATACAAGCCACAGCCCTATGGAAATTGACAAGAGTTAGACAAGTTTTTCATACAATAAAGGACGAGGGCAACAATGGCAAATAATTAATGCATACAGGTAACTAGAACTCACAAGTCTTTTCACATTAGTTAACTCAGCAAGGATACAACTGATAAAGTTTGAACACAAAGACCAAAACAGGATTAACTACAAACCCTCCTTATAACAAAGAAACAACAATTAATTTGATTCACAATGAAATTCAGGAAGGATCTATAACACACCAAATCCACAAACTTAACACAATCATCCATAGGTTAGCGTTAAAATAAAAAATTACTGAATCTATACCTAAAATAAACATTAACAGCCTTATTCAATTCACCTAAAATAATCATCTAACTACAGCGTGATAAAAGTGCAGAATCACAAATTCCACAGAATACTCCAAAATCTATAACCACACCCGTCAGGTTAACGGAAGCAAAAATCCATGTAATCATACAACTTTCAGATCCGTGTCAGATCAAAGAAAATATTCAGCTCGATACAATCCACAACGGAAATTCAGATTAATCCTAACAGATATCACCAAAAAAAGCCAACCGCAACTCCCGAATCTCAATCGTAACCAAACAGATTAAAAAAAACGAACGCCAAGCATCGAAAAAGGCATAATCTAGACACAGATCTGACACTGATGATAAAAAAGCAGCTTAAACTTACAGTAAAAACAGACCGATTAGAAATTTTCATCTCAACAAAATAAAAACGATTAAACTGAATAAATCTCAATCAGAAACACGTAGATTCAAAGCAAGACGAGGATAAATCCAAATTCAAGGGTTTTCGTAAATACCTTGCTTAAGATGAGGTGAGAAGAAGAACGAACAACTGAAGATAAAAGAAGGTACGGATTTTTGGTATTTGGCGTATAGAACGAGTGGTTGAGGAAATGGGGAAAAAAGAGATGTATATATAGGGAGAAGAGGAAACCCTAGTTATCAAGGATTAGGGCAAAGCAAGATGGAACAAAGGCGCACCAAAAATTTACGAAAAACCACAACCGCCTTTCTTGTTCTCAGGTTAAAAACTTTTATTATGTTATATTTCAATAATATTTGACTATGGTATATTTGGTTTATATAGAAAATTAATAAAAAGAAATTAACAAAATCGTAGTGCAACAATAACGGCATGATTGGTATGTTGGAATGAATTTAGATAGTAATGGAATGACTTTAAAAATAGAATGAACATAGGAAATGAATGATATTATTGCTTGGCAACGTTTAAAAAATAAAGTTAGGAATGGGTTAAAAATTCTTAATTTTTTATTTTTATTTTTTGTATATTTAATATTAAAAATAGAAATTAGAAGACCTTGAGTACATAAAAAATTATATGTAAAAGATATAATTTAAAATTTTAATTTATTTAATAATATTTTTGTAACTATGTTATGTATATAATATTTTAGTCTAAAAAAAATGTATATAATATTTATATTAATATTAAATATGTATAGGAAAAATAGATGGAATTGATTATACATACTGCCTATTTTATCTTATATTTCCAAATATATATTTTTGTATTTACATAAAATATATAATAATATTATTTTTTCCGTACTTATACATGAACAATTTTTCATAATGAGTTTTAAGTATATGAACTAATTCTCTTTTAGAAGATGTATTCTTTTTTTTTTTTAGATTGATAGATGTACTCAAGTAAGTTGTTGTTAGGGTTAGTAAATTTTTTGGAATCGGTTTCGGTAAAAAACAATCAGTACTTATCGATTTTTACCGAAACCGGATATATATATATGCAAGGATGGGCGTCGGACCGGATAATCGGATTTTGGATATCCGAAATTTCGAATAGCATTTTTTGCTATCCAAATCCAATCCGAAAAAGTCGGATATCCAACTTTATGTATCGGATATCCGTTCGGATCAGTATATACAGTATATACGAATGTATTATTCATATCTAACACAAAATCCTATAATTTATGAATAAATAGTAGATTGAAAATATGTTTTATATTTTTGTATAACTATATTTTTATATAGTTTAATTAATATTTAATGTGTTTATTAACATGTGATTTATATTTATAAAAATATTATGATATTAGATGAATTTAATAAATATTGTAATGAAATATTATATAAATAGATCATTCCTGCAACATTGGTAATGGCTAATACCATGGAGTGGGAGGAATGGTTATTCCCATGCATAAAGTAATGAGCATTCCTTCAGGAATGGTCATTCCCGATCCAAAAATTATACCAATCATGGGTTTAGGAATGGACATAGGAATGACCATTCCATTACCAGTTCATTCTTGCATACCAATCGTGCCGTGAGGGTAATCTTCATTCATTACGTTGGCTTGTTTATTCTCAATGAAATGGGAGAATTAACAATAGGGATAATTACACTTACATCCCCTCGACTTAAGGGTAAATACAGCAAGACTTTCTGTATTGTTGACAGATAGATCATCTAACCCTAACGGAACCTTTAAAAACTTAACGAAAATTTATAAAATGACTAAATTATAGATAACATTTTTGTTATAATGTTAGCTATACATGAAATGAGCGAAGTGATTAAATTATTGTCGAGTTAATAAAATATTAGAATCTACTTGGAAATAAAAAAATGACTAATGGTAGGACATAAGTATTAGATAGAGTCATAGTCGAGGGGGACTTTACAGGGAGTCTTGTTGTATTTACCCCTAAGTCGAGGGGTGTAAATATAATTATCCCTTAACAATATTTCACGTAATTTTTGGTAGCTTACAATTAATTTTTTGGTGAAATAATTATTGTAATATCACAATTAGAGTACAAGTTAACACAAATTCATAATTGGAGAAAAACAAATAAAATTATCATCTTGATTCTTGAGGTTGCAAGGTTGGCACGACAACTTGACTAGTGACCGGATTGATGAAGATTTCTAAGCATTCATAATAATAAATAGAATTTTGACCAAAAAAAAAAAATAATAATAATAAATAGAATACGAAAAAGTGTATAATGTAATTACTATATAACTTTTGAAGCAAATATTTTCAACTTAGATAATAACATTTTTTCTGTAGCTTGATCTAATTAATTTATTACGATAAATCTACTTTGCTTTAAACGGATAAGTATGACTGCAATTAGAGGAAATTAATAATTATTGACTTTGATTGTGGGAATATTTTATTAGCACATCACAAAATATTATTCAAATGAATTAATATTATTAGAGTATTTCATATATGTTTTCCCTGCATAAAACTTGATCATATATTTCAATATTCAATAATCAAACTTATCTAACTCAACCCCTTCCTTTCATTTTCAAGTAATTCTCTTGCCTTGTTTTCTTGTTTGGTACGTAATTGTCTTGCCTTGTGAACTATAACATTATAGAATATAGACCAATTCTCTTTTTTTCCCTATGCAGTCGAGGTTCGAGGACTTGCACAATGTTTACAAGATGTTAAAAGAGGATATTAATTACCATTATCTTATGTATTCATGATCTTAATTCAGCCAAAAATTTTGAGATAACATTCTAAAAACATCTTATAAGATTTGAGAGCTACCGGTATTTTTAAAATATAGCTAAACACAAGTAACTGATCAAAGTCTGGAATACGAATATCGGTACCTAAAGCTCCATTTATGCATCAATCGGACCATTTGATGCACATATGGAGCTGACAGTCAGAAAAATATTCTCAAAGAAAGAAGCGAAGAACGTAATTAACCTTAATATGACCGAAATCAACATCCGATAACACCATGAAAAACATAAGATAGAAACATCTGGTAAAATGTATTCTCAAACTAAATCAAACATAAGTCTGAATGCATTAACAACCATCCCAGTTGCAATGCTTATTTAACATAGTAAATGTCCCAAAGTGCCAGGACATAGAAGTCTGAAACTAAACAAACATAAACGTAAAGATAACATCTTGATTTAACAAGATTAATAGTGACTTAGACAGCGTCTAGAAGGAAACTGATTTCTCTCCAGAAAGCATATCCATAACAAGGCTCCTCACATCTGACCATTCTTAAAATTGAGAAGTAAAGTACTCATATTTCAGCCAATTCATGCAAATCTTCTTATTGTTTCTTCATATGGCAATTACTCCTTCACTCCTGATAGTTTCATCGTGACTGTACATATCCACAAGAAAAATGAAAAAGAGAATAAGAAACAGAAAAAGGAACAATAACTAGAGCATCAATTACCAGCAAAGAAACTTGGTGCCTGCAAGTTTATAACATTTTCATTATTTGTTGTGTATAAAATTACGTATACAGACTTAATCACATCTACCCCGATTTGGAGATTGCCGTAGTACAGTTGATACCAGCAAGTTTGAAAAATTACAAGGCACCTCCCTAAAAGTGTTTACACAATATTATGCATAATTATTTCAAATTCTTAGGCGTGGTTTGCGTAATTAAAAGGAAAATGGGAAAAATAGTATGTAGGTTTCTCAAAACTTGCCAGTAGCAACTGTAATACTCCAATCTCCAAAGGGGCGTAGTACATGTACGCATATATGTATATGTGAATGCAATGTGTATAGTTATATATGTGAGTGTAGAGAAGAACGAACCTCGACGAAATCCCTTCAATTTTTTCTGGCAACGTATCCCGAGCGGCACAGTCCGGCGCGAGCCCTCGCGCACCACCAGTGCAGTTCACCCGCTCCATCATCCCTGCACTGGAATTCGAAAAATTGATTGATTGCTATTCAGAATCTTCATAATATTCTCCATCATCAGAAAGCTCATCAAAAGCCCTAACATCCAACTGGTAACGAAGTATCCCTCCAATTCCTCCAAAACCCCTACAAAACTGAGACCCTTCCTGAGACTTATTGGTCACAAACTCAAGCGTGCAACCAAACGATCTATATTCATTAGCAAACCATTCGAGCAGCGAAATCTTATCCTTAACCTCCAATTCAGCCTTTGCAGCAGGATCCCTAAAGTTATCCTGATTGTTTTCCATCTCCTTGTTGAAATGCTTAATGATAATTTCTCCAGTCGAGGTGTTCTTCAATGTGTATCTAGTCATGTCGAGATTTTCCCACACGATGAGCGTTTCCACAGCGCCCATTTCAAGAACTTTTAAAGTGTCATCAACTCCGAAAACGTATTTTCCGGTGTCTTGGCTAATTTCCTCAAAGTACTTGCCTATCAATTTCTTCTCCTGAATAAACTTCACGTTTGATAAAATCTCAGCCGACAGCTCGATAGCTTGATTAAACCCGTTTTCACCTCCATAGGAAACATCCACAACATTCAAGATTTTTGCCTGTAAACGAGGGTCAAACATGTCAGATTGACTGAGCTCTGTTTTGAAATCAGCCGAACCAGCAAGAATTAGTCCTGCCACATTAGGTTGACTCGTCTGAGTATTGATGTAGAATTGAGTTGCGAGCTCGGCAGTTTTCCTGACATAATTGTGACGTTTCTCCATACGCAAACGAGCAAAACGTAAAGCAGATTGTCCTCCTCTACCATGCTTTTTAGGAAGATCCACAGAGAATTTGTGAAGAATTTCCCTTGTGTTACCACTCAATGTTCCGAAAAGGGTTCCATTACCATCCATGATAATGAAGCCGAACTTGTCATCGGATTCTAGAAGCTCATTGAGAGCTTCTGTGTGGAACTTGTTGTCACAGAGATAGAGGGACGCGTTTATAGGCCTGAACGGCTCAAAATCGATTGTTACTTTCTTTTCCTTCCCATCATCAGTAACAATAGTTCCAGTATAGAGAACGAGGCCGTTTGGAGGAACCTTGCTGTAGAGTTTGAGTCTCTGCTGGGCAGAGGTTATTGCACCTAGAACAGATTGACGGTTCACTCTGCTCTTGATGTTGGATGCAGTTCCAAATTCATCTCCAAGCATCTTAGTGACACGAGAAATTTGGTCACGTGGAGGCATGATGAGAGAAATCATGCTTGTTCCATTGCCTCGAGCAGCTTCCAATGCCTTGATGAGCTTCTTGATCTTCCATATCTCGATGTTCTTGTCGGTTTCTTGACCGTCGGCCATTGTTTTCAGAGAGTCAACTTGATGCTGCAGAAAGTACTGAATAGATGCAACAGGAAAAGATTTAGAAGAAAAACACAATTCACACTAATACTGCCAAGTAAGCATTAGACAAAAATATGCAGCTGCACATCAGTAAAATCTAAAAACAACACATCACAAGGCGCTTACAGCAAAGCTAAAATCCCATTAACATAACCAACTAATAAATATCCAATAATGTTTTTCTTCGTGAAGATGACAAAAAGCATCAAGGTGACACAAGTGACACTCCGAAATAAACAAGTGGATTCCTATTTATTAAACCAACAGGTATACATCAGTTATGCCTCAAACCAATAGTTTCAGAAAGCAAACGGTTTTTTATTAGTTTCGCGAAATTAAAAGCAGGTTGAACAAGAAATACAGTACCATCTCTCAGCATAACAATAATCTACCACAACAGAGCCACGAATTAGTTAAACACTACTCTTTTTCACAAAGAATCATCAAGGAAAAACGTAAAAGAACACCAAAATTGAAAACAAGTCATCGCTTATCACGTTCGAAACCGTACATGAGACGCCGTGAGTCCATTTATATTAATCTTTTTCCCTTTAGATCGCGAATCCGATTAAAAAGAAGTATATTTTTTGAAAGGCAAAAAAATGATCATCCTACATGCACCAGCATGTTGATCGAACAAAAACCAACAAAAAACGCAGACAAATCGAAGAAGGAAACAACACAAAAGAAGACGATTGATCAGACGCACGTATTATCAATACATATAAGAATAACTCGATCAAAAGAAAAATAAACAAATTTAAAATGAAAACCGCAAACTTCAGATAGATAAATTAAATAGCACAACTGCATAATTCAGATAAAATACCTCGACGATGAGAGCGAAAGCTTGATCTTCACGCAGCAGCAACAGTTTTTAGAGAGAAAAAAAAAACAGCCTAAAACAAAATGCAGAATATATCTAATCTAACAATATATAGGAAGGGAAAAACAAAAACCCTAATTCAATTCCACAACGGAACTGTAACATACCACAAAAATAGGATGGCAAGATCCAACAATGAGGTTTTATTTTGCTTTCGAGTCCAAAATATTATTTACTTCCTACCGAATTTGCCCCTACATCGATCAAGAGAAAAGGAGAAGTTGGCCACAATGTTGTGGCCTTTTCTGTAACTTCCGAAAATGTTGGTTTTTTGGGAATTAAAGGTTGTTGAATTTTGCATTATTTTGATTTACTAATTAGATTGTGATCTCCAATTAAATGGAGAACAATTTATTACATATTTTTGTACAGTATTTAAATAATCTGATATAATTATCAGTCAATAATCATCAATTCTTACATATAAATAATCAAATAATAAAATTATACTTAGGGGTTGTAGATATAAAGAAATATCAAGATTTTTTTTCATAATTTTAAAAAATTAAAGAAATTAAATTATAATTAACTCAAACTTGGGATAGAGTATATAAATTGCCTTTTATTTTAGAAAAACAAGTGATGGAATTAAGTATTATTTATTCATGAAGAAGCCAGGTGTCTCATTTTAACAAATTTCAGTTTTGTCTTCATATTTTGGTCCCCTTGGACTTATTCTATCTTCTCCAGAAGTTTCTCTCAGATGCATGTTTGGGCAATGACGATAATTGAACAGGAATTACTTTGTTTTGGGGTAATAATAAATTATTTAAATCGAATTTACATAACCCAACATAAGAGTATTTTAGTATTCTTAACCCATTTTAATAAATCATGCTTATAAATACAAAAAAAAAAAAAGAACTACTTTCTTCCCATTATTCAAAATTATTTGATTGTACCCCCCTCATTGTCATTGTCAACACATTCAATGAATCCTAATCATGATAATGTGGCTCAATATATAGGTAAATAACAGGTAAATTGGAAGCTTGAAAGTTGAAACTATACGTTAAGTAATAAATAAGTACTTTTCATTTTTTCTCCAAGTAAATCATACTTTTTTAAATTATTGAGTTACATCTGCGCTTTACATACTTAAAATTTAAAATTCGAACATGAGTGCAAATATAACAAATCTACAATCTCAAGATTGATCTTGTTCCCTAAAAAAAACATTAAAATCATAAATAGTTAATTAATTAAAAAGATCGTGCTGCCAATTACCATTCTACATTAAACTAATGCAAGTCAAATAAAAGAATGAAAGACTACCTAATAATAATTTATCCAAGTCTTTGACGATTCCACATAATTTTCAGCCTTAACCCCAAAAACAAGTCGACACGCACCTAAAATTTTGCCAAAATTATTTGTCCAATAGTCCAAAATCTAAGCCCGCCTTCATAATTCTTCGACAAAAATAAAGTAATTACCTGTTTCTTTCTGCAAGAATTCTCCATTTTCCAGCCCCAACTCCGCCAACCCATCTCGAGTTTTTCCTCAGCTGTTTATCTATAAAACCAACCCGGAGTTTCTAATATACTCGAGTTTCAATTCTGGGTTCTTTTCTTTCTTTCCTTTTTCCTTTTTCTTGACCGTGGAAAGAGGAAAAACGATGAAGAGTAGAAGCAATGGGAAGGTTTCTGCTAAATGGATTCCCATTTTCTCGATTTGTTTCTTCTTCATTGGCATGATTTTCACCAACAAGTATGTTTTAGTTCAGGAATTACAATTTTCTTTTTTTAAATTTGCTGGATTTTGAACTGTGATGATATTGGGATTGATTGATCTGGGTTTTGCAGGTTCTGGACACCTTTAGAATCCAATAATCAGCTCATAACTCAACAAAGAAGAGACCAGGAGCTGCAGATCGTCGCTGAAGACTGCAATGATAAGAAAAAGGTTGAATCTTTATGTCTAAATGTTGGAATTTTTAAGTTGATTTTATAAATTCAACCTTTTGTATCCTTTTTCTTTGGGCTCTCTTTATGACTTGGAAATGTTTGAAGTCGAAGTCCAAAATATTCTTCGTTTAAAGTCTTCTTGGTCGTTGGAATTCAAAATCTTAAAGATTATAGATTATTTTTATTTTTTTCCCTTTTCCTTGTCCTCTGGGGTATCAGAGTAAGCAAATTTCATAGCTGATTCTTACACATTATATGTGTGTGCGTTTATATATTCTTATATTCATCGAAGATTGAAAGAACTCAGTGTCTTGATTTTAGTAGTGGTTTTTGTCTTTCTGTAAAGATTCAAACTTTGAAGCTTTCTAATTATTTTTTCTAATAGAAAGCAGCAGAACAAGAGAAGGATGTAATGAATGAGGTTTACAAAACACATGAAGCAATCCAGTGAGTTGCACAATTATTTTTTCTTGTAAATATTCAAATTATTTAAATTGTGATCCTAAATTTAACTCCGATGTTGTTTTAGGTCACTGGACAAAACAATCTCAATGCTTCAAATGGAGCTTTCTGCTTCTAGAAGTGCTCAAGAAAAAGCTAAAAAAGTTGGGTCATCTGTAAATGCTTCTACTGAGAGCCCTCAAAGAAAGAAGGCTTTTATGGTAATTGGTATAAATACAGCTTTCAGCAGTAGAAAAAGACGTGATTCTGTTCGAGAGACTTGGATGCCTCAAGGTTTACATCTAAGTTTTTTAATCTAAGTTAAATTAAATTCTTGTTTTCACTTGTGAGAAAATATTTGATGATTTGTATGATTTGTTTAGGCGAGCACCTTCGTAGATTGGAGCAAGAAAAGGGAATTATTGTGAGATTTATGATCGGGCATAGGTAAATAATTTTCTTTCACATTGAAAAATAAAAATATGGCTGGTTTTAGTTTGAGCTAATCTCATTGTTGTATTTTTTGTTTTGATTCAGCGCAACATCAAACAGCATATTGGATAGAGCTCTCGACTCTGAAGAAGCTCAACATAAGGATTTTCTTAGGCTGGTAAAAACAATTCAGCGCAAGAAACATTATGTTTAAATTACATTGAGACCCCCTACATGATTAGTGTAATTACAAATTAATCCCCCACCTTTGGGAAATTACATATAACCTAAATCTTAATATTACAGGAGCATGTTGAAGGATATCATGAGCTGTCTGCAAAGACAAAGATTTTCTTTACCACTGCTGTTGCAAAGTGGGATGCTGATTTTTATGTCAAGGTTGATGATGATGTCCATGTTAATTTGGGTATGTTATAATTACTGCATGCCTTTATTTACCTTATTTTTTTAAAGTGATTTTAAAAAAATTAATGATATTGGACTCAAATAATCGTAAGTTTTACTCTTATAGGGACATTTGCTGCAACTCTTGCACGTCATCGATCGAAACCAAGAGTTTACATTGGTTGTATGAAATCTGGACCAGTTCTTTCTCAAAAGTAAAATCATTGAATTCTACAAACATTGTTATGTTTGATGTTTCTTTTCTATATCTATATCGTTGTGGCTATGGTAGTGTTTGCCAAGTCTAAAAAAACACTTTTCTGCTTTCTGCTTTTTTCCGCCACTTTGGAAAACCAACTTCTACTTATTTGAAGCAGAAATAAGCTAGAAGTTGGAAGCACCCTTAGACCACGTAAACGAGTGGAAGTTTGTTTACAGTAAAAAAAACTGCTTCTGAACTTTCTTTTTCTGAACCCTCAACACTTTTTCCTATCCAACGTTTTTACAACTTTAGCTTCTCTAAAAGCAAATGCTCTGAACTTCCTTTTTCTGAACCCTCAACACTTTTTACTATCCAACTTTTTTACAACTTTAGCTTCTCTAAAAGCAAAAGCTCTTGCAACACCCACTATGTATATTTTGTAATGATATGTTTGTGCAGGAATGTTAAGTACCACGAACCAGAGTCCTGGAAATTTGGAGAAGAAGGAAATAAATATTTCAGGCATGCAACTGGACAGATTTATGCTATTTCAAAGGATTTAGCGACCTATATCTCAATTAACCAGTAAGTAATTAACTCTAGTACAATTTTTCATATTTTTGTTTCATTTGAGTTAAATATTTAACCTGAGATTCTTATTATCATTGCAATTTTGTAGGCCAATACTTCATAAGTATGCAAATGAAGATGTGTCACTTGGTTCTTGGTTTATCGGCCTTGAAGTTGAGCACATTGACGAGCGTAATATGTGTTGTGGTACTCCACCAGGTACGGTTTTATTTAAATGCCATTTATTTTGAACATTTTTTAAATTATAAAATTACGTCACTAAATTACTTGCTCCAACTGAAAGTGGAAATGTAAAGCGTTTTATGATGCTGCTCCTGCTCAAAAGAAGCTAAAAGCTAGAAGCACCCCCAAGCTTCTAGCTTCATTTTTTGTGTTACTTAAAACCGTTTTGGTATTTTTTTCTCCAAACACTCTTTACTTTAACTTCTCCAAAAGTAGAAGTTTTACCACACACACCCTAAGAAAAGTTGTCTCTAGTAAAGTTCATATGTTTGAAAATACAATTGCTAAAGATCTGATAAAAATGAAAAATCTGAAAATTGGTCAATACATCTCGACTCCGATTTCTTTTTTATAACTTTTAGAATTTAATGTTTATTAATCTTCGTTTATTGTTTAATTTTCAGATTGTGAATGGAAAGGACAAGCTGGAAATGTATGCATCGCCTCGTTCGATTGGAGCTGCAGTGGAATCTGCAAATCAGTTGAAAAGATGAAATTTGTACACGAACAATGTGGCGAAGGCGAAGAAGCACTTTGGAATGCTTTATTATGATTCTTTCTTGCCAAAAAAAAAAAAAAAAGGAAAGGCTAACAACAGTGAGATCTCTCTCTCTCTCTGTTTTTTTTTTTTTTTTGAATTATTTATCGTAGCTGTATACATGTACATGTTGTTTAGAGCTTTGGGGAAACACGATTTTGGAGCTAATATCTTGATTGACAGTAGAAGAAGACACGTTTTTTAGAATAGAAATGTTTGATTTTGTAGATTGTAAGTGTGACTTCCTATTATTAATATTGTTGTTATTTACTTTTTGACCCCACTATTTTGGTGGGGGGATTATGATAATTTGAAAGTTTTGGAAATGATCTTATGATTGTGTTGATTTGGTTAAGAAGTCCAATGTTAGCTTGTGAAACTGCTTTCTAAGTTGGTGTACTTATCAATTATTTGAACCCTAAATTGGGAATGTAACTCAATTACTCCATTATTGTATGGTAGCTCCCACTTGGGGTTGGGGTTAGAAGGTCATAACTAATAGGTCTAAGACCTTGTGTTTTATAGGAATTGAGATCTAGATTTCCCGTATTTTGACTTGGTCTTACAAATTTCTAATTTTATTTTGCCTTTATTAGGGTTTATAATGTTTTCACCCCAAATTTATATAGTAAAATGCTCAAATTACACCTAGAGAGATTCTTATACCTTAATGATGAAGTCGGTTTTTGGTAAGTGATCAGAGTCAACCACGTGGCCTCGATCTGTCAGTTGAATTTGTAGAGGGGAGTCCGACTTTGACCTGAAAAGCACTAGCACTGGGTAACTTGGCCGGAGGGGATTGTCTCCGGCGTAGCCCCTCCACTAAATTAAGTCAGTCTTAGAATATAATATTCGCAAAAGGGAGGTTGGAGCAATTAATGAGAACTTACCCTTCATAATAAATGAGGGGGTATTTATAGGGTGGATCCACACAAGCTGAGTACACTGTTTGTACGTGCATTAATGGCCTCGACCGAAGGGCATTTAATGCCGGTGCCTCGAGTCAGACTCATTCCTTAAATGGAATGATTGTCTGTCACTTCAGCAGGCACAGAGTACGGAATGTAATCAGAACGGATACGGCGCAATTAATACAGCTACAGTGTGGTCGACCGTGTGGAGATGGGACAGGTTCGAGCCATGAGACCTCGACCCTCGGGGCATGCCCTTGGGGAGAGATAGAGTTGAATACCGATTCTCGAGCGCGGTACGGTCGAGCTAGGGACCTCTGAACCATTATGACAGTCGAGCTATCAGGCCGAGCCATGTGGTCGACTGCCGAGCTTGTTCTTGGGCCACGTGTGGGTTGACCTTTGACTAGATAGACGTGGGGACTGACTCTTTAAGAGCGCGCCACGTGCATTTTCCGGAATATTCCCCATCACGAGTCCCCCAAGTTCCGGTAGAATATATTCGACCGGGATTTGAAATCGGTCGCCCTTTTGAAGCTCGATACACGTGGCCATTTTAGGTTGGGCCACGCCACCCGGTATTACCGTTACACGCAACCGACAATAAAGTAGGTCGACCCTCGGCTTGTTCTCAAAAAGCGTGCTTGTTCGTCAGCGCTACGAAGAGCAATTATGGCGACTTTTCGCATTCCGAGGCAAGAATATTATAAATAAGGGCATAACCCTATTCACATTTCTTACATTCTCTGAATATTCACTCCGAGCGGAAGCACTTTTTAGCGAGAAAATCACCCAAGCGAAGGAACTCGATTCGAGCGAAAACACATCGTCCACTATCTAGGTAACCCTCGACCCTCAACTCCACTTTTTTACAATTTATAAAATGTCTGGAGCGTCAGAGGGATCTAGTGAGAGGGTGAGGGACTACGCAGCAGGCTTCGACGTAGTCGACTTAGGGTTCGACACCGAGTCAGAGTCGGAGGCCGAGGTCTCGTCTCGAAGGGTCGCGGGACTGAATGAGGATAAAACCACCTCTACCAGTGGTCGGGAAGAGGAGACCACCAGTCGGTCGCGCGGTCGGGCCGCAGCTTTGCCCCAACGCGGATATCACAGCAAGATTCCTGCCGCCGCCAAGGGAAAGTCGAAGGCGGGAGGGTCGAGAGATGCTGGGGTCGAGCCCCATCAGTCGGAAAGGGGAGTACCTGCTCCTCATGATAGCATAGTCGGAGGAGTTTCGGAGGAGCAATTCGACAGGATTGCCGATCGATTGAATCTGCCCGAGCCCTATGCCATCCGAGCGGCGACTAAGGACGACATCCTGGGTCGACAAGCTTACGAGGAGATCGCCGTCAACTATAATGCGGTGATGAACGGTTTCCGTCTGGTCGGGAACACCCAATACATCAGCTTGTTCCGGGCTTTGCAGATTTGCCCAAGCCAGATGACCGCCAACTGCTTCTCCCTTATCTCCTGTTTCTTTATACTGATGAGGGTCTTGAGACTCGAGCCGACGTTGGCTCGATTCTTCCATATGTACACCCTCTCCGCCTCTTCTTCCTCGGGCGAGGGATTTTATAGCTTGTCTCAGAAAAGGGGCAACAAAATATTCACCATCCCGACCTCTTCTCATGGCGATCAGTGGAAGACTGAATTCGTGATCGTCCAACACCCTGACGGGTTTCTCATCCCAACCCAATGGGAAGACAATCGGCCCCCGACCCTTCGACCCGTGAAGGATGAGGTCCTCGAGGAGTCGCTTGAACTAATAATGGGGTTTTTGGGTCGAGACATATGCTCCGACCAAGTCTTGCTCGACTGCAAGACCTGCAGCGAGGAAAACTTAGCGGCCGCGGGGATCGGTCGCGGACGAGTGTGGGAGGGATTTGTTTTGGGTATAGGCCATTTTTTGCCCTTTATTTATGCTGGATGTGTTTTTCTCAACTGTTTCTAATCGATTTGTTGTTTGTGCAGATACCAGCATCCTCATGGCATCCAAAACTTCCTTCCTTCAGAGCTTGGGTAAGGCTCTTTTGCCAGAGCACGATCTGGCGACCGCCGAGAAGTTGGCGGAACTTAACGAGGCCGTTCAAAGTCGGCCCGATCTTCCTGCAGCCGAGCCCCCGATCCTCGGCGCGGACATAGAGGCGGGGCTGCCGTCACCCCGACAAGGCCCCGGGCTCGGCAAGGGGCTGTTCAAGAGGCCCGCGGCGGGATCCAGCCGGGCGGTCGGCCCCACCACGGTCGACCTAGATGAAGAGGAGGGGGAGGAGGCCGAGCCTCTAACTCGCAAAAGAGCCGCTCCCAAGCCCGCCCGCAAACCTGCCCCTCCATCCAAAAAGGTGAAGGGCAAAGGGTCGACTAGCGAGGCCCTCCCAGCGGAAGACTCGGGCTCTGAGACGAGCGCCGAGTTCCTGGCACGTCGCATCCAGGATTATCTTCCAGTGGCCGAGCCACACTTCCCTGGAGGGGTCCCCGAGTTGGTCGCGGGACAACCCCGATCCCTTCTCAGCTCGGGGTCGGACTATGAGGCCGTGAGGGCCATATGGCGGTCGGTAGCGACAGAGCCCGACCACAAGCGCATGGCCGAATGGTCGTTAGAGACCTTCGAGCGTAACCTGGCCACCGCCTTTATGTCTGTAAGTAATTCTTAGATTTTGTTTATTAATCCCAAGTGACTTTACTCGATTCGGTCTAACTTTCTTTCTCTTGGTCGACTTTGCAGCGCACAGCCCCGATCGCTCATGGGTTGGTGCAATATGCCAAGGCCCTCCGCTCGAGGAAGCACTTTTACAAGAGCAAGTGCCTCGAGCTTAAGAAAGAAATTGAGGAGCAAAAGGAGGGCGGCGACTGGAAAAGGCAAGCCCAAGGATTTCAGCAGTCGGCTCAACTGCTGGAGGAGGAGAACAAGGAGCTCAAGGCGAAGGCGATCGAGCTTTCGAGGGCTGTTGAGGAGCGAACCCTTGAAGTCTCAAGGCTCGAGGGTGAGGCCCGATCCCTCAGGCTCGAGGCCCAAGAGGGTTTTGTAAAGGGGCAGGCGGCTAGTCGAGCGGCGGCCGAGCGCGAAATGGAGGCCAGGTACTGCCGCAAGGCTCGGGGCTTCCTTTAAAGAGCTCAGATGGCGATGGGACGATGGACTGTGAAGAAGTTTGTTGAAGGGCCCATGTTTGAGAAGGCCAACGCCGTTAAGGCGTTTGATGATTTCAAGGAGGGCCATGCGCTCTGCCTGGCCCAATTACAGGCCCAAAATCTGATCGTCCTAGGGGCTGATCTTTCCAAGGTCGGGATAGCCGCAGCCGACCCTCGCCCTCCGAAGCAAGCAGCCCCCGATGCCGAGGCTCAAGCGATAGTGATAAAGACTACCGTCGAAACCTCCGAGCCTGACCAGCATCCATATGGCTTCGTGGTCCAAAGGCTCCTGGCCGAGCTCATGAAGAAGCCCTACGATGGGAAGGACGAATCGCTGGAGCCCACTATGGATCGCCTATTCCCCTCTGTCAATCTGAACGAAGCCGATCCTGAGTGGTCTGCGGCGGAGCTCGAGTGGTTGAGCTCTCTGGCACTCGAGGCTGGCCCGAGCGAATCGGCGGCCCCTGCCGATCCTTGAACCTTAATTTTGATATGTAATAGGATTCCTTTCTCGAGCGATAGGCTCGAGTCTTGTTGTAAATTCGTATTGACTTAATGAAATTTAGTTTTTTCATTGTCTTGCTCTTTATCTTTTATTCGAATTTTCAATTTCTTTGTTGAAACTTAGCTCCAACCAAGGGTTGTTTTGACTGGCGGGCTCGAGCTTCACGCTCGAGTTCCCGGCTCCTTTGCTGAAGCATAGCTTCAAGCAAAGAGTTGTTTTAACTTAATGGGCTCGAGTTTTACGCTCGAGTCCCCCGCTCCTTTGCTGAAGCGTAGCTTCAAGCAAAGAGTTGATTAATGTATCATCCTTAACAGTTTTATATGTACTCAAACAAGAATTCTTATAATGCATTAAACACCAGCATAGTTGTTACAAATAGGGCCCTTCGAGGGGAGTTATATATCCAACCCTGTAAGGATCGGTCCTAAGGATAATACAATTTTAAATTGTAGGCATTCCACGGTCGAGGCAACTCCTCAGATTCCGAGCCTAAGGTTTCCAACCTATATGAGTTGTTTTTGGCGATTCGTGCAACACGGTATGGTCCATCCCATTTTTCTTCGAGCTTCTTAACTTTCCTAGACACCTCAACCTTTTTCAGGACGAGATCGCCCACTTGAAAGCTCAACGGTCGAACGTTTTTGTTGTAGCTTCCAGCGGCGGCCGCCTTGTGTTGCTGCATTCGTCCTAACGCCCTATGGTGCTTCTCCTCAATGAGGTCTAGCTCGAGTGCTCGCCCTTCATTGTTTTGGGCTAAATGGAAGTGTGAGACTCGAGCGGTTTCGTGGATTAACTCCGTAAGAATCAGGGATTCCGATCCATAGACAAGGGCAAATGGAGTCTCGCCGGTGGCGGTTCGTGGAGTGGTCCTATAGGCCCATAAAACCTCATCGAGCTCGTCTGCCCATGCCTTCTTTTTAGCATCCAGTCGAGCGCTGAGACTTCGGAGGATGGTGCGATTAGTTACTTCTGCTTGCCCATTCGCTTGTGGATATCCGACTGAGGCAAAGCGCTGATCGATTCCGTGATCCTTGCACCATTCTTTCATGTCATCGGCTCGAAATTGAGGCCCATTGCCGCAAATTAGGATGCGAGGCACTCCGAATCGACATACTATGTTCCTCCATATGAAGTTTTGGATGACCTTAGAGGTCGTCTTCCTAACGGCTATTGCCTCGACCCACTTAGAGAAGTATTCACAGGCCACGATGCAATATTCAGCCTGCCGCACGGTGGACGTTGGGAGTGGTCCCACAATGTCGATCCCCCATTGATCAAACGGCCATGAAACATCGACCGCTATCATCTCAGCGGCATGCTTGTGGGAATAATTTCCCGTCTTTTGGCACCGGACGCAGCATTTAGAATATTATTCAGCGTCTCGCTCGAGGGTCGGCCAGAAATAGCCGGCTCGCGTTACTTTCCTGGCCAGAGATCGACCTCCCGCATGGTTGCCGCAACTTCCTGCATGGATCTCGTAGAGAACCTCTTCAATTTGCGAGGGTCGGAGACACCTCATTGGGGGTCGACGGTTACCACGCTTGTAAAGTCGACCTCCGGAATCGAGGGTGTATCTTGAGGCTCGATGGCGTAATCGTCGAGCGGCATTTCGATCTTGGGGTAGCACCCCGTCCCTTAAATATAGCATGACCTCGTCGAGCCAACAAGGCTCCTCAGGGTCGATTGTGATTATGGCCGCCTCGGGCCCGTCGATGGCTCGTTGATTGGAGATTTTGTAGGTGATCTCGCGCTCTTCTGTGCCCTTAAGGCCGCTTGCAAGTTTTGACAATATGTCGGCTCTAGTGTTTTCTTCACGAGGCACTTGATTGATGGCGAAGCTGGTGAATCGGGCCGTCAGTTTACGCACTTCTTCCAAGTATTTGGCCATATTTTTCTCTCGGGCCTCGTAGAGTCCCTGGACTTGGTGTGCAACGAGTTGTGAATCAGTGATAACGGCGACCGATTTGGCCCCGCTCTCGAGCGCGATTTTCAGTCCTGCGATGAGAGCCTCGTACTCTGCTTCATTATTGGTGATCCGAAAGTCTAGACCAATGGCAAAGTCCAGATCCAATCCATCGGGATTTGTTAAAGAGATCCCTGCAACCCCGCCATGGGCGGTCGACGACCCGTCGACCTTCAGGAGCCAATGGGTATTCTTGCTTTTAAGTGTCTTCGCAACGGTTGTTTTCTCGACCAGGAAGTCCGCGAGGACCTGAGCTTGCATGGCGACCCTGGGTTGGAAAGTGATATCAAATTGCCCAAGCTCGATCGCCCACTTGATCAGTCGACCCGAGTTATCTGGTTTAACCATCACTTGCTTCAGCGGTTGGTCGGTAAGGACCACGATCTCGTGCGCTTGAAAATATGGGCGTAGCTTCCTTGAAGAGACCACTAGGGCCAGTGCAAACTTCTCAATCTCTAGGTATCGAGTTTCGGCTCCGTGCAGGATCTTGCTAACGTAATACACTGGGAGGTGTTTCCGATCCCTGATGGTTACTAGAACCGAGCTTATGGTTTCGTTTGAGATGGCGAGGTAGAGGTAGAGTATCTCCCCTTGCTCGGGCTTGGCGATCAGCGGAGCTGATGCCAGGTAATTCTTCAGTTCCTCGAAGGCTCGGTAACATTCCTCCGTCCATTCAAACTTGCTCACATCTCTCAAGATCTTGAAAAAGGGCAAATTACGCTCGGACGATCGAGAAATGAACCTATTGAGTGCCACGATTCGTCCGACCAACTGCTGGACCCCTCTGATCGTTTCCGGTCGAGGTATGTTAATTATGGCCGAGATTTTCTCTGGGTTGGCCTCGATCCCTCGTTGGCTTACCATGTATCCTAGGAACTTTCCTCCTTTAACCCCGAACACACACTTCAAGGGGTTGAGCTTGAGACGATACTTCCTTATCAAGGCAAACATCTCGCTTAGGTCACTCTGGTGATTTTCCGCCTTCAAACTCTTGACGATCATGTCATCTACATAAACCTCGACCGTCTTTCCCAATAATGGATCAAATATGAGGTTAACCAGCCTTTGATAAGTGGCCCCTGCATTCTTGAGCCCGAATGGCATTACTTTAAAGCAATATATTCCCTTGACGACGATGAACGCCGTGTGTTTTTGGTCTTGGGGAGCCATCATAATCTGATAATACCCTTGGAAGGCATCCATCATGCTCATTAGCTCGCAACCGGCGGTCGAGTCGACTAGTTGGTCGATCCGAGGCAAAGGGTAAGGGTCCTTAGGACACGCTCGATTAAGATCCGTGAAATCATTGCACATCCGCCATTTGCCTCCTGTCTTGGCCACGAGGACCACATTGCAGAGCCAATTAACGTATTTCTCTGGAGTGATGTATCCAGCATCAAGCAACTTGTTGACTTCCTCCTCGATGATCGAGTTGCGAACGACACTTTGGGTCCTTAGCTTCTGCTTTATGGGTTTGAAGGCGGGGTCGATGTTCAGGTAGTGCGAGATTACCCTCGGGTCGACTCCTTCCAGATCTTTGGCCTTCCAGGCAAAGACATCCACATTATCTTGCAGGAAGATGGTGAGACATTCCAACTGCTTTCCCTCGAGACTCGCCCCGACCCTGGTGGTTTTTTCCCGATCCTGAGGATCGAGTTGGACCAGCTGAGTGTCCTCCGCTGCCAACAGTCGGGACTCGTCCACCTTCCTTTTCTTTCGAGCTTCCTGAGTACTTATTTTAGAGCGCGAGGCTCCATCCCCTCTCGGGTCGACGATTCTTTCGTCGTCATCTGCATCATCCATGATGAGATCACCTGGTTTGAGCACATTTTCTGTGGGGGGTCGAGCCTCGTTAGCAATTGCATAGCAAGCCCAAGACTCGGCCAAATCGCAGCACACCTCTCCGATCCCGTAGGGAGTCGGGAGTTTGATCTTTTGGTGGTAGGTCGAGATGACGGCCTTGAAATCAATGAGGCCGGGTCGACCTAAAGTCATGTTGTAAGGGAAGTTGGGGATATCGACGACAACCCAATTAATTTCCATCGTCGTTCGAGCGGGGTGGGTGCCCATGGAAGTTAACATTTTAATCTGACCTTTTGGGGCGATGATCGATCCACCAAAGCCTTTGAGGGTTGTTTTTACTGGCTCATATCTTAATTTACTCAAATGCATTCGCTGAAGAGTCGAGTAAAGAACAATGTTCGAGCTAGCTCCAGTATCAACCAAACATTTACTTACAGCATAGTTTGCGATATCTAAAGTTACCACCATCGGACAACTCGGCGTTACGCCGTCCCGATGGGGATCTAGATGAAAATCCCTATCGCTAAAAGCTACTCTTTTTGCTTCCATTCTTCCCCCGGCTCGACTTGTAGCATTTCGTGAGGGCCACGAAGGCTGGTTTGGGCCCGACGAATCCCTCTCTTCCTGGCAGTCTTAGTGTCTCCACCGTCGGGTCCCCCCACAATCATATCGATTCGACCGTGGGTCGGCGCGTTCTGGATCGCGCCAGGGGTGGCGGCCTGCTTTCCTTCACGTTGATTTCGCTTTGGTGGGGGCGATCGGGTCCTAGATCTCGACCGTCGATCCTCAGCCTCGTTGCAGCGCCGCTCGCGCCCTCGATCCCTATTTCGCTTCAGCCTTTTAACGAACTCGGCCAAATGTCCTCCTTGGATGAGTCTTTCTATTTCATCCTTCAGCTGGTTGCAATCGTTGGTGTCGTGCCCAGGCTGATCGTGGAACTCACAATATTTGGAGTCATCGACCTTCCGTAGGTTAAGCTTCAGCTTCTTGGGGTAGTTGAGAAGCTTCCCAGGGATTTTTGGAAGGATATCCCCTATCGCACATATTAGGGGCTCATATTTCTCCCGGTCGGGCCGTCGATTACTCGAGCTTCCTTCCGACCGAGCATTGTTTTCCTGTCGACCCTTATTCTTCCCTCGACTTGTAGGTGGAGTCTGATCTCGAGCGCTGCGGGATCGATTGTAGTAGTTACTGTGGGCCGGGGCTCGACCGATGCTTCTCAACATGGCTTGGCCGTGGTTTGCCCAGTAGCTTCCCTCAATCTCCTCGTAGTCCATCCATTTCGTAGCGCAGTCTTGCATGTCCCTCAGGCTGTTTACGGGAACTCTACCAAGGATATCCTTGGTGAAGTCTCGGCAATGACAGTTTTTTCCCAAGGCGCTGAGGACGACTGCGAGGTCTGGCGGCGCGACTCGGACCAATTCTGCATTGAATCGAGTGAAGTAATCCTTTAGGGATTCGTCCACTCCTTGGACGATGGAATCTAAACGGGACACCCCGAGCCTATCTTGGATCAGAGGGGAGAAGTGGCCTTCGAGCGCTGTGGAGAACTCGTCGTACGATTTTATGGAGGTAGGAGGCTGCCTGAGAAACCAATCTAGCGCCGCCCCTTTGAAGGTGGTGACCAGAACCTTCGCCCACGTGTGTGGAGTATGGGGGAACAAGTTCATCGATAGCTCGAAGCTAGTTATGTGGTCGCCAGGATCGGTTTTCCCATCGTAGATAGGAAGGTCCCGAGGTATGGCGGTCGACCCAGGGTCCTCGCTGAGGATCTCCTCTGTGAACGGCGACAGCCTCTGTCGACGACTTCGAGCGTTACGCTCGGGTACCCATTGCTCATTACGCGCCACGTTGAGTCGAGGGGGGAGCCTGTCTCTCAAGTCCCCAAAAGGAGGGATGCCAGCATATTTGTTCGTTAACCTCTCCCTGACCGGATGTCGAGGGAGAGGGAGACGTCAAGCGTCTCGCATGAGTCCGCCCGTAGGGCGGACAGGAAGTGGTTGTGTGGGTCGTATGGGCTGTGAATATGCCCTTCTGCGGTCGGGAGGTGGGGTGACGTAGTCCCTTTCATTGATCTGATCGTCGTATTCCTCTCGATCATATTCCTCAACGTAGTAGCCTTCTTCTTCTTCAGGCTCGTTCCCCAGCTCGAGGACACGCGCCTTCCCCGGCCTTTGGACCGTGTGGCCATTGTTCTCATCTTCCCCCTCTGCGGAATGGTCGATGGGGTATCGTGGAGGTCGGGCAGCCTCAGGCCTCCGACCCTCGTTCCCCCTTCCGATATGAGTTTGAGCTCGAGGGGGTAGCGGGGGTCGAGATAGTCGATACTATACTGGGGGAGGCTCAGTAATATTGACTGTGAGAGGAATTGTCCTTATGGGCCTCCCGGCCTCGAGGGCCTGCCTAGCCTCCTCATAAACCTGACTGGTATATGCGGCTAGGTCCTGAGCTGACGGCTGAGCCGGGAGTACGACTGCGGGTAGATTCGCGCATGAAACAGCGTCTTCCTCCGCCCCGTTAGGAGGGTTAGCCCCCTCCGGGTGGTCGATGTCTTCAAGTTGGGCGGCGAAAACCGCCTGCTCTTCAGCAGCCGCGGCGGCTCGATCGGCCTCGATCTGAGACCGAGTCCTGATGGCGCTGTGGGTGCTTTTTGTTTTATTATTCACCATGGCTAACGCTCGAGTGCTCGAAGGTCGAAAGTGGTTGTTCCCACAGACGGCGCCAAACTGATGAAGTCGGTTTTTGGTAAGTGATCAGAGTCAACCACGTGGCCTCGATCTGTCAGTTGAATTTGTAGAGGGGAGTCCGACTTTGACCTGAAAAGCACTAGCACTGGGTAACTTGGCCGGGGGGGATTGTCTCCGGCGTAGCCCCTCCACTGAATTAAGTCAGTCTTAGAATATAATATTCGCAAAAGGGAGGTTGGAGCAATTAATGAGAACTTACCCTTCATAATAAATGAGGGGGTATTTATAGGGTGGATCCACACACGCTGAGTACACTGTTTGTACGTGCATTAATGGCCTCGACCGAAGGGCATTTAATGCCGGTGCCTCGAGTCAGACTCATTCCTTAAATGGAATGATTGTCTGTCACTTCAGCAGGCACAGAGTACGGAATGTAATCAGAACGGATACGGCGCAATTAATGCAGCTACAGTGTGGTCGACCGTGTGGAGATGGGACAGGTTCGAGCCATGAGACCTCGACCCTCGGGGCATGCCCTTGGGGAGATAGAGTTGAATACCGATTCTCGAGCGCGGTACGGTCGAGCTAGGGACCTCTGAACCATTATGACAGTCGAGCTATCAGGCCGAGCCATGTGGTCGACTGCCGAGCTTGTTCTTGGGCCACGTGTGGGTTGACCTTTGACTAGATAGACGTGGGGACTGACTCTTTAAGAGCGCGCCACATGCATTTTCTTTAGTAGATTTTACGTAACTTAAAAGTTTATGTAAGGGCACAAAGCCACAAACTTTTCCCTGAGAACTGATAAATTAGAGCACAATTTCTTTTCTATTATCGAAGATAATTTGGATTGTATATTCCATAAATATGATGGAAAAAGGATAAGGAAGAGGTCAAAATGAGCCATTTGTAAGACCAAATCAAAATTGGGGTCTAGGTGTAATTTTTTATAAAATGGGGATCTAAATGTAAAATGAGACCAAATGTCAGGGAATTTAGGTGTAATAACCCTTCATAAAGTTAATAAATTTGTGATCTTAGAAGTAATAAAATCACACTTTTTTTACTTAAAATTTTCAATCTTGCGCACTTATTTTAATGTTTTGACTTCAAATCTGTGGAGACTAGTTCTTGTTTTGCCATTAAACCTCCATAATCGTAATTTCAATTGGCACACATGACCCAAAAAAAAAAAAAAAAAAAACATGACCGTCTTACTTAATTTTCAATATCACATATAAATAATCATAAGATTTCCAAATGAATATAATTTTTGAACTTTCTTAATTCTTAATGTGTTCATTAAATATATAATATTATAAATGTATTATTTTTAAACAAGCCCGAAAGGAATCTGGGCCCTTTAAATGGGCCAAATATCTGGACTGGGCCGAACCAGACGGACGATTTCTATATAAACTCAAGATAATTTTTTGTAACACAAAGTTTTGTTTACAGTTAACTGTTGTGAAAACATGACTGAGGAATCACTTGAATTGCCTAAGAGCAATGAATTATATTAATTCATAAAAAGTAAAACCCCAGAACTGCAAGAAATTACAAATGGACCCATAAAGTATAGGCAAAATGACAGGAAAATTAATTAAGGTTGGTACTTTACTGTGTAAATCAAACTGCTCCACGTTTGGTTGTCTGTTCATGTTCATTAATGGGATCACAGTTTTTTGTTGAGAAAAAGTTAGATTTCGTCATGTCCATTGGTTTCCATTAATCTATTTGGATTTGCAGAGAGCAAAAAACAAAAACAAATGTGAATAGGTTAGAGTCGACAAGACAGCCAAGAAAAACCAGTTCTTCAATATTACAACATGGGCCGGTCAGCTTTATTAAACCAGTTCAGTATGGCCGTCCGATGTTCTAACATCGAAAGAGAGGTGTAGATTAAACCACATTATTAATCCTGTGTGGTATTGGAATAGTGGGGGGAGTGAAATAATTGTAGCATGCCAATTGCCAATCTGCCAGAATCAAATGTTGGGGTCTCAATTGATTGAATTTTTTATAGATTGGGCTTCCTTTTTTTCTTATTAAGGAAAAATTGCAATTTTGGTCCTATAGTATATTATATTTGGCAACTTTGGTCCTTATATTAAAACAGGTCATTTTAGTCCTGTAGTAATTTTATTATTGCAAGTTTACTTCTACCGTTAAGTTCGACGGTTAACTCCTAAAACTCTCTGGTTATTTTAAAGGCACTGTGACGTCGTGGACGAAGGAAAATTCCAAGAATAGATTTGAAGCTTGTGCTTCGTATTTTATGACTTTTTTCAGTGTATCGACCGACCCTCCAATGTGTGCTAGAGCAAATTCTATTTTTCTCGGCCTGCTTCGTGGTTGAATAGTGAAAATTTAAATAGTCCAAGACTGAACCTGCATATTCAAAGCCATATTTAGCATATTTTGCAGTCACTATAATGAAGATTTATGTGTAAGATTTTATTAACTTAATTATCTATTGCACCGATCTCAATTTACCCTCACGTGCACATAACGTGATTTATTTCGCCAAAATTCCCAATCCTAACAATGCACATGCAGGGTGTGTAATTTTTCCGTCCAAAATTTAATGGCAAGACCAAACTTGCAATAATACAATTACTACAAGACTATAGTTGCCTATTTTTAAAATATAAGAACCAAATTTGCAAAATATAATATACTATAGGACCAAAATTGCAATTTTTCCTAATATTAATTATGTAAAATTTCCAAGTAAAGGAGGATAATTAGTAATTTAATTAGTAGTTGAAAAGGGTCCCACGTGTACTTTTTAACACGTGTTCATCACATGTTGATTAAATGTGGTGTCGGTTAATAAGGCGCGTGTCCACCATTATTCATGTGACGGAGTCACACACTGTTATTCACCTTCTCTTTTTTTTTTTTTCCCTTTATAAAGATTTATTTCAAAACTTTTTAAAACCCATTTTGTTTTTTTAAAAAAAGAAGACTTTAAAAAATGACACAATTAACTATAGATGTTAATGTGATCTTATTAAGCCATTGGGTCCATAAATATTATAGCAAACTTTGAGACATAAGAAATGGCACGACTAACTATAGATCTCAATGTGATATTATTGGATTCATTAAGATTTGATAATTAACAAGATAGATATATGTGACTTTCTTCATTAAAAAGACAACTACTAACATAATTTAACTACATTAAACTTTCATTAATCTACTCCATATGTATATCTTTTATGTGTAATTTACTTTTATTTTATACTCAACTTGATTGACTTCAAATTCAATAAAAATAAATATTAAATACTTTTGGTGTACTTTGATTAAGTTTCTACTGGTCAACTAATGTGGACATTTACAAGACTCCAAAACATTAGTAATCTCTCATATTTTCAATTTCTATTGCCTCGAAGTTACTCTTCAACAAACAAATATTACTTTAATTTTAAATTGCTATAAATCACAACCACTATTCTTGAAATTTAAATTTCGACCGCTCCTAATTAAAGATACTAATATTATCAATTATATGGTAAATATTTCAACTTAGGAATTTGATGTAATTATGATTTATGATCACTATTTTGCAGTTTATTATTTGTATTTTCAACTAGGGGAAAAGGTTATGATATACACTTTGAATGCCCAATAATATCACTTCGAGACCCGAGTCTTTATAAAGCAATTTAAATATTCATAGTTTTTTTGAACAATTATATAATTTATATGCTTTTGTTGACTCTCTACCTCATAAAAAAAAATTACATCTTGAACGTCCTTCTCCCCCCTCATTCCATTCTCAGAAACACACACAGAAGAGACGAAGAGTGGAGAAAAACAAAATCATGGGCAATGGATACGATCATCAGAGCATTAACCAGCTCCACCAATTCCACCAGAAAACCATTTTCCTGCCAATGTTCTGCCGCCTGTCAATCAAAGACGTTAAACTAAACCACCGCCGGAAATATCCAACAACCGCCGACGAGCCCACTTCTCCTAAAGTCAGTTGCATGGGCCAAGTCAAGAGAAACAACCGTGTAATCGGCTTCCCCAGCGGCGGCGGCGCTGCCGCCTCCACCGCAGTCTCAACCCACCACCACAGATACTCCAAGCTCAAGAAATTGTTTTCCAGCAAAACCCTTTTGCCGCCAGCGACTTCCTCCATTCCCGCCGCCGGAAGAAGCGGAAGCAAGAGCTGCAGAAATAGCAGAGAAATGTGTGCGAGTGATCGGAGAAGATTAAAGTTGAAGAATGATGGAGATCATAAATGTGAACAAGATTTTTCGTCGAAGGTGGTGAATGTTGGTCAACTTGATCCGCCTCTGCCGGTGGTAAAAAAGGTGGCACCGCCCGGGGGATGCAGCGGCGGCGAGGTGAATATTTGGAAGAGACGGTTTAATGGGACGGCACTGAAAAGTTTGCAGATTGAAAGGGCAAATTTTCCGAACAGCAATTCCCAGTTACCACCAACTGTATGACATTCTTGAATCATGAGGTAATAGATCTAGCTAGTTTGTAATTTCGTAATTAATACTAATGTAAATTGAATTATGATTATAGTTTTTTCTTTTTCCATTTATTTATTTTTAGACTACAGTTTTGATAGTGATAATCAAGATTAATTTATGTTTAATTTCAAATTCATATTAAATAATCACCCAATATTTTGAACAATATTATGGGTTGTCTCTTGTCTTTTGTGATAATAATGCATCAAGATTTACGCCATGAGTTGGATCTTGTTCATCATTAATTGTTTCTGAATTTAAAAATTGCACTGTCAGGGATGAGTCATGATCACTTCTTATTTTCAGATGATAGTTTCATTTTAATTTTGAATGTCAAATAGAATATTCATACTATATAATAGAAAATATTCGACCAAAAAAAAAAATATAATAGAAAATACAATTTTCTTTATTCACTTTATGGAAGTTTGAGTTTGAGCCTTCAAGAATGCAATCGATTTTCATGTTTAAGTTATGGTTATAATTGCCATATAATCCCTGAGCTTTTTATATTATTAGTAAAACATGAAATCCATGATAAATGTCGGGTTATAGACAGGCAAAGAAGTCAAGTCCTCGATAAAATGAACACGAGCATTACATTTTATGGCATCATAATATGGTCAAAATACACTTCGGGGCTATCCTCTAATCCAACATTATTAGTTATTACTCAAACCCATGCGCTAACTCACGCGACACTTTAAAACACACTAAAATCCACAACATAAAACTCTATTACGATTTCAAATTAAAATTCCCGGCCTCCTCCCATACCAGAAAATTATTAGAAAAGAAAAAGGATAAATTACGTCTAGACACCTTACAGTTTGGTGTATTTATACCTGGACCCCCTGGTTTCATAAATTACACTTACACCCCTTGTGGTTTGCTGGTTTGCTAACCTATGCACGCACCGCCAACTGTTATGTCTGTCAGGGGTTTTAACGGTTTCTGTTGAATTCTAGCGACATGTAGTACTTTTTAGAGTTAGCGAACACTCAAGTGTTGTGATTAATCTATCTACAAATCAACATAAGTACAAAACTCCCAAACAGTGCTACTTTAAAATGCTTTTACAATACTTATTATATTATGCCAAGCAAACTAAGTTAGACATCAGTAAAGCCTCAAGTATAAAGTTTCGACATAGATTTTTCCTTATACATGTCCCATAAAGGAAGAGAGATAAACTTGCCTAACTATGAGATCAGCCTTGTTCTTTATAAGGAGTCCATATCAATTTACTGACATCAACATCAAGACCACCTCGACCAGCAGCTTTAAGGTGGCGGTCCAAAACCTTAGGATCTGCGCATATAACGTGCTGTCCTTTACGGTATTGAATCAGCTCTAAACTCTGAAGTGTGGACAAAATATCCTCTGCTTTGATGGCTGTCATGTCACTCAGCTCCTGGAAAATAGCAATTAAATGGAAGTTGCTATGAAATGAAGATTAAAGGAAAAAGGAGTAAGATGTGAGATTAATATTAGTAAGATTTACATCCTCTATCCTGAGGTTTGGTGTAATTACGAATTAGTCCTCTTGTTTCAGAAATTACAATCACCCATTAAAGTTTCATTATTCCATGTAAAACCATCGTCTGATCCAGGCAGTGTTCACACCACAGAGAACAGATGGTCTTATGCAATCCCATTCTAAGAGTCACATGTGGTTTTAAATGCCTCGTCGATGCCGGTCAAAGCCTTCTTTGCCGTAATTTTCACAATGTTTATGTAAATATTAAAAACCTCAGGGGAGTTTATGTAATTTCTGAAACAAGATGAACTAATTTTATAATTACGCTAAACTTCAGAGATAGAGGATGTAAATCACCATTAATATTAAGATGTAGCAACTTTCAGGTTTATTTTTGTTATTATACGAGGTAGCTACTTTTAGATTTAATTTGAAACTAAATGTTTATTTGAACCTTGATAGAGATGTTGCCCTTGTGCTTCTTGAGAATATCTAGAAGAACACGTGTCCAATATCCTCTATAGCTCAAGAGTCCCAAATCTGAGAGGGGTCGTTCTGGTGTTCCTACTTTACTTTCCTTCTTTGAAAGTTCATATGCTGCATGTATAGATAGAGTTCTGTAAGCAATTTCTGTACAAAAATAGACAATAAAATGTGGCTTTATAATTGAAGAGCTTACAGAAGGCGATTAGGAATTTCCCATAGCCTTTTCTCTGATAAGGTGGAAGAGTAAGAATGCAAGCCAAGTTGTAGGACTCTTCTGAATGCTTTTCCTGCATATTAGTTCAAGAATAGTGGGGAAAATAAATTCTTAAATCCTTTTCACAAAAAATGCGAATAACAACAGTAATTAGCAGAAAACATTAAATTTTACCTTGGAAAAGTAGCCGACCATATGGCATCCTCGATCATCACATTCACACAGAATATAAAATAGAAACAGGTCGACATCATAGTACAGGGTTTTGTGATCAAGAAACAGTTTAGCTAGATAGCAAAGGTTTTGTCCATAAACCTTGTTCTTTTTGCCATCGACCTGTTGCAAATGATTAATTAACATTAGATGAGTAGTAGGATGCAATACAATAAGAAAGGAGTCATATTTGCATGAGCAAAATTGAAATACTGTGAGATATGTTCATACAAAATAAGTGGTGGTATTGGGAGTAACATAATAAAGAAATAAATTATCCATAATGTAAAGTAGAGCAATAAGATGAAGCAAGCACAAATGTGCAGAACAGTTGAAGATGTTGTGTTTGGATAAACGAGGGCAATTCCTGCAATATTATTAATACAATCAATTGAATGTAAGCTTTTACCTCAAACATTGACAAGGTTCCATTTCGATAAATCTCATCACCAGGTGGATGCTTGAGATCACATTTCCTCTATGCAGAAAAGGGTAAATGCCTCAGATAAAGAGCATAGCAGCCAATGTTAAAAGAGCATATGTACAAAAATAGAAAATTTGCAGAAACAAAAGAGAACTAATGTAACTACGACTAATGACAATGCAATAACTGCATATGGACTGATCAAATATATTACTGAAAAGTTTTGTTACAGAATGTGGCATTTTCATCAAAAGTTAAATGATCAAGTGAGTAGAAGAATGACAGGTAGAGAAAGAGAGTAAGCTCACCATATGCCTCTGAAGCTGTCCTTTGCGCTTCATGAAATTAAGGCAAAATTCACAAAAGAACAGCTTGGTACATTCATTGTATTCTGGAGGAAAAGGGGAAAAGTACCACGTCTCAATCTCATATCTTCCAAGTTCAATTGTGGCAATATTTTTTACTTTTGTAAATTCTTCGTGTTCTCGCAAGCTAGCGGCATCCAGCTCCTCGTGGCCCTGTATAGTTTCAAAAAACAACTCTTTGTCACCCAAACAAAAATTTAATGAATTTCTAGAATAGAACATATAACAGCCCTGTCTAAGTTTTTCATATATTAAGCATACTTAAGTCTAATATATGTCTCAATAATCAGCAATAAATGTTGAAGTACCTCCACATGTGTTTCATCAATCTTACGTTTCTGATGCCGTGTCATTTTCAAGCTAGTCACCTGAAATTCAAATGTGAGCATATTTCGTATGGAGAATAAGGAAAATATTCATTTGAATATGACATAGAAACATTTGGTCATGGATATCTATAACCAAATAATAGATGTGCTGCTGATATACATAACAGGCACTATAACCTTCCCGTAGGAGATGATCGTGGCTGAAAATTATATCTAATGTCCACTCGAGACATCTGGTGAAAATTCCATACAGAATCAAAAAATCATAATCAACCCAGAAAACAAAGAAATGAACAAGATCTTACCTTGTCCTCAACTTTTTCATCGACATCTGTTTCTACAGAGCTGAGATCAAGTTGATCCAGTTTTGTCCATTCATCAAGTCTACGATTGACTGTCCAAGAAAATAACATATAATCAGGTATCAAAAGGAAAACAAAAATTCATGAACAGTATGAGAGTTCATCCAAAACTCAAGCAAAAAATAACTAATTCATGAGCAATAATGTGGAAGACAAGGGTTGAAAACCAGAGCATTGGATATCAAAGAATCGATGCTTTAGGAACTGAAATTAGATATATATTTATTCAATGATTTTTTTTTTCTTTTTGTCAAGCTAAATTGCAGAAGCCCAATAGATGCGAATGCGAACAGATAGCCAGCAGGTGTGAAACCTTCCGCTTCGAATTGGGAGGGCGATCCTCCCGGGTGAACTAATTGAACCTCGAATTAATTATGCATTTCATTTTAAGCATCTCAACACTATTCTTATAGCAAACACGGGAAAGACCTTAACCCCAATTCTAACCCTAAATTTCACGATAGATAAATAAAAAGAGAATTGAACTCAATACTCACACTCGGTGTAGTGCACGTAGTACTCATAATCGTTAGGTCCATCAGCAGAAAGCTTGCGTCGCTCGATAACCTTAACAGGGTGGTATTTTCCGTCACGCCACCGGCAATTGACACGAGTACCGACCTCCAAGGGCAGACTCGCCATTTTCCTCTTCCGAGAAGGGTCGGTTTCAGGATGAGAACCGTTGGTGTATGACGGAGGAGCGGTGATTCCACCGGCGGCGCCTGCTTTGGCCGCCCCGGCAGCATGGCCGTTCGCGGTGGCGGTCGTGGAGCCGTTCTCAATTGAAACCATTTCTCTTACGTGCCAATTAATTTCTCAGGTATTTGGTCTGAATCTGATATTAGAATTTGATGCATTAGTTTTGTTTTATTTGTAGAAAGGCCCTTGGAAGTGTGTATGTATATATCAAATAACCCCTTTACTTTATGAATTGCAAGAACGGCATCTATATTATTATATAATTCCCCTTCCCTTTATAGTAATTATATTTTATTTTTTTATTTAATTTGAACTGTTATTTACTAATTAATTAATTTGGTATCCAAACTTCTACGTTTCTTTATAAAATTCTTTTTTTCTCAAGTTTTAATTTTCATATTCAACTCAAATAAAAATACAACATACTACATTTACTCACAACATTTAAATACATTATTTACAATCGGAACCTTTAAAAACATTATTTACAGTCAAATCACGTTTTTTTTTAATTGAAGGAAAAAAATTCATATCATAAGTTTACAAGAAAGATAAGAAAAAATAATAAGAAAATATAAAAATACTTAATTTGGACCCATTCATACACTCAATGATTCAATTATATCACATCTTTAAAATATTTAGGAAAAAAATTATAAATACAAAATTGTTGAATTTGAATCATGGGTCCATAAGTGGGAAAAAAAGCTCATATAAGAATTTTCCTATTAACAATTTCTTGAATTATCAATTTCTAATCAAGTTTATTACCAAAAAAAAATAAAAAAAAATTCTAATCAAGTTTAGCCCATTTACTTCAAATGTGTTGTGGCTCGCTTGTAATGCATAATAAGCCCGTCCAAATTAGTCCACTCACAAATAGCTGCGTAATTAGCCCATTGTATTTGTAGGTAATAATTCTGACCATTATGTACAAATCCGAAACTTAATTTTATTAATTTCCTCAAATCTTTGTCCCTATTTTTGCCCATCCATTGTCCTAAATCTTCCTTTTAATCCAGAGATGAAGCACCAGATTCATCGACTGCCTTCTTGTGAGCTATCTAGAGTAGTGTTCGCAGATCTATTTTACATCTATTTAGCTCCTTCGAAGAAGTTTTGCTCTAATCTGAAATGCATACTGTATGCTGGTCTTTGCTCTAAAAACCTTCCTGCTTCTGAAAGTTCATATCAGGCTAGAGTGGAAAGATCCCCAAATTGCATCAATGCGTGGAATTTAGGGTTTGGACGAAAGAGTATGTGACTTTGTTTTTCTGAAAAAGAATTGAAGGGCTATATGGGCTTTTCAAACATATTTGGACCATGAAGTTAAACTGAAAACGAGAGATTTTTTACTTGGACATGATGATTTCGCCAATGAATGTTACATACAGTATGACTCGAAGCATAGGAGGTGAGCCAATTTCAGAACAGTGACAATCGTGGTGGATTCTGACTATCCGATTTCGATCCGAATGTTTCTCAGGCGAGAAAGTTTCGCCGATTGCCAAAAAGGCAACCGCAGGTCCGCAGTTAGAAATCTTGTCATCCAAGCAATACTTTTCCTCAAATTGATCAAAATTGCAGGATTGAACAGCTGCAAAAGGTTTCAATTGACTCTTTTTCTTCTTCTTTTCCAGAGAATTGGGTTAAATTGACTTGAAGAAGTTGAATTTTGTGTGTTTGGTGTTCACACATCTAGTCACCTATGGTCTCTGGTTGAAGAACCTGAAATCTGATTGAATTGACAGAATTGCCCCTGAATTTTTTAAGGAATTATAAATTTTTTAGGTGCGGCACGAGGTAAATTGGGCTTTGCTTATTTTTGTCTACTTAAATAGGCCCAATTGGGCTTGCATGTCATGGATTTTTGGGCTATTATCCAACGACTCTTCAGTCTAACTTAAGCAGAGTGGGCCTGAGGCCCAACAGCGAACTAAACGCGATTATGGACAGTGAACGTTGGGATAATCCATTATCTAAGGACGCTGTTAATTTTAATTTTAAATTCCCAACGTTAACTTTGGAGCAAAATTCCCAACGTTAACTTTCCATATACAATTCTCTCCAAGGTTAATTACTTCAGTATAAATATAAGGGTTTACCTCCGACAAAAAGAAGAAGAAGAAGGGTTTTACTTTTACAATTATTCCTGTTAATTCTTAGGTTTTACAAAGGCATGCGAATCAATGGCTGGCTCCCTATTCAATTGGGTGATATCAAATTCCTGATGGTACAGTGGCCTTCATCCGCGATTTTTTCTCTTCATGAAGAGGTAAACCAAATTTTTTAATGATCACCTAGGGCAGTTGTCTTTAAAAATTCCAATGAGAAATATTATTGAATCTTAAATTTGTATGTCTGCAATTGCGTGTAAAATGTGCAAGTGTGTGTAAAATTGTGCAAGTATATGTGAAATGTGTGAAATTGTGTGTAAGTACGTGAAAAAATGTGCAAGTGTATGTGAAATGTGTGAAATTGTGTGTAAGTACGTGTAAAAATGTGCAAGTGTGTAGAAAATAGAAATTGGCTGGGTAACCCTTATATTGGGTGGCCACCAGGATGGCTGTGATTGAAGATTCTTGTAATCAATCACATGCAACCGGTGTGCCGCCATTGTGTGTCGCCGCCATTTCTGTTTACCCCGTTTGTGTGTGTATACTTGAATAAGCCATCTCAAGGTAAGGTACGGAGAGTTGTTTTTCAGATTAATGAGTTCATTTAAAAGTTGTATGAATTGACCCTAAAATGCATGTTTCATATTATCTAATGTGTGAGTTCCACTAAATTACTTTCCCATTTTGCGCCTCTGAACTGCATGCAACACCGGACGAGATGGTAATATGTTCCTAAGGAAAATGGCCAATGTGAAGAAGCAACAAGGAAGGTGAGTAGCACGGACAGATATTTAATATTTGTACTTATTTTGTATTTCTATATCTCAATTGTTTTATTCAACAATAAATTTTTTTTTTTTTGGCTTTCAGAAATTTATTCAACTATAATTTTAAACTGGATAAATGTTTTTTATTCAACAGGAAAATACACAAGCAATCACTAAGCAGCAGGGAGACTTTCAAGATGGACTTGAGGTTGATACAACTTCAATTGTAGGTGACATGAAAGTGACAGTTGAAAGAGAACTTGTGTCTCAAGCAGACGAAGAGGACATGGCGGCTCTTCATGGCACGTATGTACTCTAGAAGTAAAACCAATTTCAAGGCTCTCGTTTGGCAGGTATGTTTTTATGTAGAAGATATTCATCTCATTTCTGCGGGTTTCTGCAGTGTCACAGCTTCAATTCTTTTACTCTGCTCTACGTGGTTTGCGACAATTGATTTGTGCGGATTTTTGGAGTATATCTGTTTTACTCCTTCTTCCCTTTCCTACGTAGTTTGCAGGTGCAGCGCACGATTGATTCCGCTTCCAGCTGCTGCTCAAAAAGGTATGATTTATTAATTTTATTTATGGGTTTAAATTTATTGGTTGCTTGTTCCTATTGTTCTGCAAGTACTTGTGTGGGAAAGAAGTTCCGAATTTCAACGCAGAGGATGAATGAAATGAAGATTTTGTATATTTATCCTTGGAAACATTATTGGAGATGAACTGGGTACGGGTTTTATATCAGTTTTGGATCAGTTTATGTAAATGAAATGGGATCTTTTAGGCATGTGATGATGTACGATAAGAGACTGCATACGGATAGTTTCTTTCCGGGTTCTCTTCCTGTATTTTTGGGAGTTCAGGGTGTTGGATGCTGTGGTTTTTTTTTTAAAGTGGGGTATTGGAACTATGGAGGTTTTCTCATGAAGAACTTTTAGTTAGTTATGCCAGTAGTTCTTTGATGCTGGGTATGTGGTCACTGTATGTATTGAAATGTTGATCAACATGCAGTTAGTTTACACATTTGTATCTTCATTATTGTATTTTCTGTTTTGTTTTGGTTTTGACACTGCTCCCTGCTCAAAAAACAAAAAAAAAGAAGCTATTTGTTCTTGTTAATGACATTTTATTCACCTGAGTTTTGAGAGTATATCATCAGTCTGTACTATCACAATTTCTATAATAGATCGACCAGCAAAACCTTATGTTAGATCGAGGACTCCAAGTATTTCCAGTGATAGTGAAATTTTCGAACCAGTTTCAAGTAATAATGGTAAGACAAATAACGCAGAACATTTTATTTCGTTTATCTCTTATGATGCCGATAGTGTAATTTTGATTAGTCTGAGATATTATTAACTTTTTCTACAGCTAAGCTAAGAGCAACTTTGTTAGAATGGATAAATAGTATTCTTCCTGAGCTAAGATTGCCAATAAATGCTTCAGATGAAGAATTGAGAGGATTCTTGGTTGATGGAACTGTCTTGTGTCTGTAATTGAACAAATTAAGACCTGGTTCAGTTTCTGAGGTAGCTTGGCTTATTCGAATTTATATTATTTTATTTAAGAGAATTACATCTACTACCCCTCAGTTTTGGTTCAATGACAAATAACTCCCTCGTCAGAGGAGAGCGCTCGTACTCTTTCAAAACTGCTTTGGATTATGCAGAAATGTTTTCAAAATGACGACCATGTTTATAAATCTTTCCTAGACATCTTGAATATGTACCGGAAGGAACAGAAGGGAATAAATGAGGTCTACCAAGAGGTACGCATCTCTCCTGTAATAATAAATCCATATATATACATATATATACTATATATATATATATATATATATATATATATATGGATTTATATATATATAAATTTTTTGTTATATATTAAATACTTGATGTTTTGATGTCCCTATTTGCAGGTTGCAACACTTTTTGATGAGCATCCAGATCTTCTTGATGAGTTCACTAGATTTCTGCCAGATACTTCAGGTGCTGCTTCAGCCTCTCATCCTGCTTTTGCTCGTCATTCTTTTCATCTATATGATGATAGAAGCTCTGCATTGCCCACAATGAGGCAGTCTCACATAGATAAGGTTCTCTTCTCTACATGTATATTGTGTTATATGTCTATTGATTTGTTGCTTTCATCTAAATATTTATACGCCCTACAATTATTTTTCAGCGACCACGGAGGGATAGGGTGATTGATCCCAATGGAGAATTGAGCGTCCAGATATGGATGATGATAAAACAATTATGAAGTTGCACAAGGAACAGAAGTAACATATATAGAGAGAAAATAGGGATAGGAGAAACCGTGATCAGAATGAGAGAGAAGCAGATACGGGGACATTAGCACGCACCAGTTTTCTGACAAAAGGAAGTCGGCTCGGAAAGGTGAAGACTTTTATGGGAATTCGAATTTGGCTTCCCATGATGATAAAGATGCATGGAAAAGTGAGTTAACAATTCCATTGCTTTTCTATGTAATGTGGGAAAGCTGCTCGGTTTACTTTGATGTGAGCAAGCACAACTTTGTTAAGTAGAAATGTTAGGTTGTCTATTTTTTTTTTTTCTTTCTTATAATTTAATTTTTTATAACATTTTCCTTTAACAATCCTCCCTGTATCTCCACATTACATAAAGGAAAATGAAAAAGAAAAAGATAGAAGTGATTTTTCTACACTTATTCCTCTTGCACATTTTATCTTCTGCGTCTGTATCTCTACCTTCATTTCATCTTATTATTATTGACGTGGTGTAATCTAAAATTCAGTTATGTTTGAATTTTCAGGTATGTACAGCCATGAATTCACTTTTTGTGAAAAAGTGAGAGAGATTACGCAGTGCAGATGACTACCAAGCATTCTTAAAATGTCTTCACATTTACAGTACAGAAATCATCACTAGAAAGGAATTGCAGAGTTTGGTATGAACATTGAACATTTCACCTTATACAAGCACTTTTTAACTTGTATACTCTCTTATACTTATATCTTTTTCAATTAATGCTGCACTATCACATTATGTTCCCCTATCAACAACATTTTTCTTCTCTGATGTCTTCTAGAAGTAGTTCCGTTCTTGCTGATTGTTTGGTTTTCTAAATATGATATTAATGTAAATAAAATTGTTGGGAACTATTGTTCCTTTTTATTTTTCTCATACTATGTGCTTTCAGGTTGCAGATTTACTCGGAAAATATCCAGATCTTATGGAGGGTTTCAATGAATTCTTGGAGCACCGTGAGCGAATTGGTATTTGTTAATTGTCAATTTGTGAAGAATATTTTTCAATTAAATAGTTCCATTTCTAACTGATTGCCTGTGTTTCAGATGGATTCTAACTGGTGTAATGGGCAAAAGTATGTAATTTTCCATGCAGATTATTTCTTGTATAAGTACTTCTCTTCCTATGCCTCTATGGGGTTTATTACCTATTCTAATGTCTGCCACTTCCCATCTGTTGGATGTTTGATCCAAAAACTCTGTTATGTTGATTGCAGAAACATTATTGAATGAAGGGAACTCTTCAAAATCCTTGAGAATAGATGAAAAAGAGAAAGAACCAAAGGGCGAAGCAGAAGGAGGGAAAGACAAGGATCGGTACAATTTGAAATAGTGGGGAAAATCCATTCAAGAGCTTGACTCAGTAATATATCTGGTTAGTCATATGCAGTTTATTGCATTGTCTTCAGTTGTATTACATGAGTTCAATTCTGTTTCTGCAAATTTTCTATTTTTGTACATATGCTATTTTAACATTGGCTGCTATGCTCCTATCTGAGGCATTTACCTTTTTTTCTGTAGAGGAAATGCGATCTCAAGCATCGACCTTGTGATGAGATTTATCGAAATGGAACCTTGTCAATGTTTGAGGTAAAATCTTACATTCAATTGATTGTATTTAATAATATTGCAGGAATTGCCCTTGTTTATCCAAATACAACATCTTCAACTGTTCTGCAAATTTGTGATTGCTTCATCTTAATGGATAATCATTTCTTTATTATGTTACTCCCAATACCATTACTTATTTTGTACAAACATATTTCACAGTATTTCAATTGGGCTCGTGCAAATATGTCTCCTTTCTAAGTGTATTGCGTCCTACTACTGATCTAATGTTAATTAATCAATTGCAACAGGTCGATGGCAAAAAGAACAAGGTTTATGGGCAAAACCTTTGCTATCTAGCTAAACTGTTTCTTGATCACAAAACCCTATACTACGATGTCGACCTGTTTCTATTTTATATTCAGTGTGAATGTGATGATCGAGGATGTCATATGGTCGGCTACTTTTCCAAGGTAAAATTTAATATTTTCTGCTAATTACTGTTGCTATTCGCATTTTTGATGAAGGATTTAAGAATTTTTTTCCCTAACTATTCTTGAACTAATATGCAGGAAAAGCAATCAGAAGTGTCCTGCAACTTGGCTTGCATTCTTACTCTTCCACCTTATAAGAGAAAAGGCTATGGAAAATTTCTTATTTAGATGAAAAATCTGTGGTTCTTTACTAAATTTGTAGGGGCCAATTATTAAGCTTCTGCATTCCTTACAATAGCAGCTTATTTACTTTCAGTTCCTAAGTTCCTCTCTGCAATGATGCTCATGGTTTCTGTTGCTTTTTTCGTTGGTTGCCACTCAATGGAATTGCAGTCAGCTCCAGAAGAAGAGAAACCACTGGCGGCCTTGGAAGATGTTGCATATGAAACCTTGAATTATGCAACTCAACAAGGAACAGATTTTGTCAGCGAATCGGTTTCTCCTGAAGAGATTATTCCATCTGCAATGGAGACTGCTTATACAACAATCAAATCTGAAGTTGATGAGATTGAAGGTGTGGCCGATGAAATACCTGCAGTTTCAGCTGTTTTCCCAAAGGGCTCAACTGATTTAGATGATGTCAGTGAAGAAAGGCTCACTAATTTAGATAGGACACCAGTGGAATTAGATACAAAACCAACAAAATTTGCCCAATGAGCTTCAACCGCTAAATCTGAGGAGCTTAGTCCTAAAGCAGCAATCACGGACACAAACAACATGAATTCCTCAACTGCAACTTCCCCAAGATATTTGCCCCTGTCATTCATTCCCCTTGGCGATGAACAAAAGGATCAGTTACAAAAAGTGGCTTTTGTGCGAATTATTGATGCATATAAGCAAGTTGTCGTTGCTGGAGGGTCGCAAGTCCGTTTTTCTGTTTCTTGCCCATTCAGGAATGGAGGTAAAAACTATGTGTGTGAGCAGTATCTTTTTGTGATGATTAGTCATTATATGCTTGCTATAATGTGTTTTTCAATGCAGTTTCCTTCGGAGCTAGACCCATGGAAGGTCCTGAAAGGACACATATTGTCGGACTATGTAAGTCATGAGGTAAATGAATTATCTTTTTATTTTTCTGTATTCCTAGGGTGAAAGTGGTGCATGATTTCTGATTCTGTTCAATTTTACATATCATCAGTTGAATCGTCCTCGTTCACATTGGAAATTTCTTAATAAGAACTCAAGCCCCATGACCCATAAAACTGCAATGGTGCTTCTTGTTTTTGTTTCCTTTTGTCCTGTGTGTTTGTTTTAAATGAGGGATTGCTTCATAGAGTATGCTAATTAATCTAGATATTTGCGTTCAAGATTCCTTCATTTTTGTTTCCGTTGCGTGTTCGTATTCTTTAAATCGGCTGATTCATTCTACTTTTCATTGTCATCTGACCGATTATTGTATGTCTTCAGGGTACGAGTTAACATTGCGCGTCCTATATAGGTTATTATATGGTGAGGCGGAAGAAGACCGTGACTTTTTTACTTCAATGACTGCCATATCTGTATATGAAACTTTTCTTCTCCACATGGTGCGCATATTTTTTCCACATCTCCAATATATTCTTGATATATTTTGAAATGGTCCTTCTTTCAAACCTCTAATCGTTATTTCTGCATTACAGGCAGAAACTCTGAAGGATTCTTTTCCAGCGCGCTTCTGACAAATATTTGAGTAAATTGCTTGGTGAAGTCCCATATTTGCCCAAGTCTGTATTTGAAATGCTGGAAGGTTTATGCTCTCCTGGTTATAGTAATGATGATGATAAGGAGATGTACGGTGGAGATCGAGTAACCCAGGGGCTAAGCACTGTTTGGAGCTTGATTTTGCTGAGACCTCCAATTCGAGATGCTTGCCTCATAATAGAAGTTGAAGGTTTCCATCCTTATACTAAGTGGGTGTTTGCAAACTCTACTGCTTCTTAAAAGCCAAAGTAGAAGTTGAAGTTGTAAAAAGTGGAGGAATAGAAGTGGGGAATGTTTGGTAAAGAAAAGTGGAAAGTTTTAAAAAAATGTACAATGTGCAGTTTGAGTTCCAGTCCCACCAGTTTGATAGCTAACTATTTAGCCACCAAACTGAAATGAACTGCCAGATCAGTTTGAGTGTTTGGAAATAAAAATCTGACAAGCCTTTTTTCTACTCTCAAGAAACTTCCATTTAGTTATGACAATAACCTAGAAGCTAAAAGCTGAAGGCAAAAGCATGTCCTTCGGTGCTTCTTGCTTATTTTTGCTTAGCAGAAGCTGGTTTTCTAAACACTCCGGAAGTGCTGAAAAAAGCACTTATCACAAAACGTGCTTTTCCGTAGAGTTTGCAAATAATACCTAAATTTCATGCAGACGACTCCATTTCTCTCCCCATGCAAACACATATATGCCTATTTTGGTAATCTGACCTTTATTTATTTTATTTTTAATAGAATGCCGTTCATCACTTGGAAGAAGTGCGAATGAAGGCATTTCGTCTGGTATTTTTTCATCACTTGCTTTTCACCAGTTACATTAGTCCCAAAAGAACATGTTTTAAGTTTATCTTTATGATGTTTTATTCTGACTTTCTATGTGGCAAATAAGCTTTATCCTTTCTCCTTGTGTGGAAAAATTGAAGATTCTGCAAAGGAAATGTTGCTATCAATTATAAGTGATGATCAAACTGCATTGCCAAAGGAGGCTAATGGATCCCATGATGAACCAGAGAATGTAAGAATTCAAAAGTGAATATCACATCTTCATATTCTCTTACAAATTTCCTCTGGTTCAAGTATCTTAATGTTCAAATTAGGATAAAGATCTACTCTTGGGAAAAGAAATTACCTTTTTTTTTTTTTCCTGAACTCAAGACTTAATTGGTAGAATAATAAAACATTCCAAGTGTCTTATGATTTTGTCTGACCTGTGGTTTTAGTTATACAGATTTTAATTTGAATTGCTTTACAATTATTAAGAAAAGAAAACAAAAGAGAGATGTTAATTGTTTGAAATAAAGTCCTCCATTAACATTTGTACCCAATTTGATACAATTGAATGGCTTCTGCATTTCCATCCAATATATGTTTCAGCACTCTGGTTCACAAATTTCCATCTCTGAGAAAGTTTGAATTTTGTTTTGTTTAAGGATGAAATTCCTTCAAATGAATTGGTAAGTTCAACAATCAAAGAGATTGAAAACACTAAGTGTTGCTAAGTTGCAACATTGCATGTCCTTATATTGCGTTGTGTACAAAGGTATGCATTATCAGTTCTGTTTTGGTTTCTTTCCAGGATTGATGCCTTTATAATTCCCAATCTAATGGTATTATGTTTTATTAACAGAGACGCTCGCTCTTTGGGCAAATATTTAATGTGTATAAAGGCACATCCAAGTTGGCAAAAGAGGTTTGATGCAATCAGTTTTAACTTTTTCGAGAACTGAATATATTTTCAAATCTTGTTATGATTACCAGCTTTTATCATTTTGTAGGCATTTCTTCGTCAAATTCCATTACTCGTTCGCACAATTGGCCCATCTCATGATCTTCTTGGTATAATATCAGATCCACCAAGTGGAAGTGAAGAGCTTGTAACTCAGGTCTCTCTCTCTCTCTCTCTCTCTCTCTGGTAGTGTTTGCAAACTCTAATAAAGGACATTTGTTGGAGGCTACCTCTCAGCCTCATTGACCCATACTTTAGGTCCTGTTAATATGTATATTTAAATTTAGAACTTATCTTACATTCAAGTTTCCAGCTATGTGTGGACCTCCCATATATGTATCTACATGTGTATACTTATATTATTATAATATTATCTAAATTTCTGGGTTCAGCAGGTACTGCAAGGGCTTGAGGTCGCTGCAACTTGTGTTGAAGACATGGATAAATCGTTATGCATTTTCAATGTAAAAGTATGGTGCATGAGAGAGGACATAGAGTCGGTATAAATCTCTTATTATTCTTAAATCATTTTTTAATATTTTTTTAATCATTGCGTTGTAGAGTAAATAGAATCTGACCAATTTGTTTGCTGTAGATTCTCATTATTGAATTATTCCTGTAATTTCTATTCCTCTGTTGTCAAGTTTCTATATTTTTTTGCCATTTGCAGATTGAACTCGGAATAACAAGCTGGAAATGCAGTCATTTAACAACAAATCATCAGTTGATAAACTTGATAAGCTTCTTGAAATGATTTTCCTAAACTATATTATGATTAACTTTTATATGAACTCTTTTTTTCTCTTTCAGCACATGTAGGTACAGGAACTCTACATGTATCAGCAACAGTTAATTGATGTTCTAAAAGATCTACTCGAAAGCACTCAGGTAAAATACATTATTTTTGAATATCCAATTGCGATTTTAATAAGGCCTTGTTTAATGCATTGAAAAAGACTTGACTCATCTTAGCATTTGAAAACCTTTTTCACTCTAAATATAAAACTTATTTAAAAAACCTCTGCAAGTTGAGCTTTTGAATTTTTAAAACTCAAACTTAAAATGCATTTTTAAAAACTGGATTCGTCTACCTTTTAAACTTTTCGGTGGGACAACCTGACGGAGAAACACTGGCCGGAGTCTACGCTGTTGCAGTGACGTATTGTCTCCTCTAGGTTTGGTCGTTTGTTTGAAGTTATATGTATAAATGAGTGGTCTCTTTTGCTCAATTACAGAAGGGTGAAATTCTGGGGGATATGGCTCCACCAGCACGCAAGCGTGGAGGGAAAGATTTGAACACAAAAAGCAAGTTGACTTTGGGCGATCTTGTCCTTGCCAAGGTCAGGGCTTTCCTTCTTGGCCTGCCAAGGTACATTTTGATTCACTTAATACACGTGTTCCCATTCCTTCTTTCGGTTTTTTCCCCCAATTATATATTAGAACAATTTATGCTTGTGGGTTCTTTATTTTCTTTGATTGGGATGGGGAACTTGTTCGGTTTTTCTTTTTCTTGAACTTATCAGCACCTTTATGCAGTTGCTTTGAGTTGCTGTGGTTGGAGTTTGATTGGAAAGGAAACCCATTGAGCAGACTATACGAGAAGAAACTACGTATGAAGATTTCTTTTTGAGATTAATGTTTTTATTTAGAAGTTGTATAAGCTGAACCTAAAATGCATTTTTCATTTTGTATAATCTATGAGTTCTATACAATTATATTACAGTTTTTCCCCCTCTTAACTGCCTGCAACAAGGTCAAGAATGATAATTTTGTCGCTAATGACAGTTGCCAAACTGAAGAAGCAGCAACAAGGAAGGTGAGTTAGACGAATAGATATTTAATATTTGTATTTATATTCAATTTCTACATCTCAATGATTTTCCTAAACTATATTATGATTAACTTTTATATGAACTCTTTTTTTCTCTTTCAGCACATGTATCAACAACTCTACATGTATCAGCAACCGTTAATTGATCTTCTAAAAGATCTACTAGAAAGCACTCAGGTAAAAATACATTATTTTTGGATATCCAATTGTGATTTTAATCAGGCCTTGTTTAATGCATTGAAAAAGATTTTACTCGTGTAGCTTTGAAACCTTTATCACTCTCAATATCAAATTTATTCAAAAAAATCTGCGAGTCGAACTTTTGAATTTTTTAAACTCAAAATGAAAACTCATTTTTATAAACAGGATTCATCTACCTTGTAAACTTTTTTGATCTCCTCTTACTTTAAGAAAGTTAACTCGTATCTTTGAATATTTTTTTCTAAAAACATGACTTGTCTAGTTTCTAAACTTTTATATGATCTCTTTTTCTCTTTCAGCAATTGATGTAGCTACAGGAACTCTACATGTATCAGCAACATTTAATTGATGTTTGAAAGCACTCAGGTAAAATACATTATTTTTGAATATCCAATTGCGATTTTAATAAGGCCTTGTTTAATGCACTGAAAAAGACTTGACTCATCTTAGCATTTGAAACCTTTTTCACTCTCAATACAAAACTTATTTAATAAAACTCAGCGAGTCAAGCTTTTGAATTTTTAAAACTCAAACTCAAAACTCATTTTTAAAAAATGTATCCATCTACCTTTTAAACTTTTCGGTGGGACAACCTGACGGAGAAACACTGGCCGGAGTCTATGCTATTGCAGTGACGTATTATCTCCTCTAGTTGGTCGTTTGTTTGAAATTATGTGTATAAATGAGTAGTCTCTTTTGCTCAATTACAGAAGGGTGGAATTCTGGGGGATATGGCTCCACCAGCACGCAAGCGTGGAGGGAAAGATTTGAACACAAAAAGCGACCTTGGGCGATCTTGTCCTTGCAGAGAGGTCAAGGGCTTTCCTTCTTGGCCTGCCAGGGTACATTTTGATTCTCTTATTACCGTTTTCCAATTCCTTCTTTTGGTTTTTCCCCCAATTTCAGTAAATTATATATTAGAACAATTTATGTTTGTGGGTTCTTTATTTTCTTTGATTGGGATGGGGAATTTGTTTGGTTTGCTTTTTCTTGAACTTATCATCACCTTTATGCAGTTGCTTTGAGTTGCTGAGGTTGGAGTTTGATTGGAAAGGAAAACCATTGAGCAGACTATATGAGAAGAAGCTAGGTATGAAGATTTCTTTTTCAGATTGATGTTTTTATTCAGAAGTTGTATAAGCTGAACCGAAAATGCATTTTTCATTTTGTCTAATCTGTGAGTTCTACACAATTACATTACAGTTTTTGCCCCTCTTTACTGCCTGCAACAAGGGACAAGAATGATAATTTTGTCGCTAATAACAGTTGCCAAATTGAAGAAGTAGCAACAAGGAAGGTGAGTAGCACGAATAGATATTAAATAATTGTATTTATATTCAATTTATATATCTCAATGATTTTCCTAAACTATATTATGATTAACTTTTATATGAACTCTTTTTTTTTTCTCTTTCAGCAAATGTAGCTACAGGAACTCTACATGTATCAGCAACAGTTAATTTTGAATGATCACCTAGGGCAGTTGTCTTTAAAAAATCCAATGGGAAATATTATTGAATCTTAAGTTTGTATAAAATGTGCAGGTGTGTGTAAAAATGTGTAAAATTGTGCAAGTGTATGTGAAATGTGTGAAATTGTGTGTAAGTACGTGTAAAAATGTGCAAGTGTACGTGAAATGTGTGAAATTGCGTGTAAGTACGTGTAAAAATGTGCAAGTGTATGTGAAATGTGTGAAATTGTGTGTAAGTACGTGTAAAAATGTGCAAGTGTGTAGAAAATAGAAATTGGCTGGGTGACCCTTATATTGGGTGGCCACCAGGATGGCTGTGATTTAAGATTTTGTAATCAATCACATGCAACCGGTGTGTCGCCGCCATTTCTCTTTACCCCATTTGTGTGTGTATACTTGTATAAGCCATCTCAAGGTAAGGTACGTAGAGTTGTTTTTCAGATTAATGAGTTCATTTAAAAGTTGTATAAATTGACCCTTAAATGCATGTTTCATATTATCTAATGTGTGAGTTCCACTAAATTACTTTCCCATTTTGCGCATCTGAACTGCATGCAACACCGGACGAGATGGTAATATGTTCCTAAGGACAATGGCCAATGTGAAGAAGCAACAAGGAAGGTGAGTAGCACGGACAGATATTTAATATTTGTATTTATTTTGTATTTCTATATCTCAATTGTTTTATTCAACTATAATTTTTTTTTTGGCTTTCAGAAATTTATTCAACTATAATTTTAAACTGGATAAATGTTTTTTATTCAACAGGAAAATACACAAGCAATCACTAAGCATCAGGGAGACTTTGAAGATGGACTTGAGGTTGATACAACTTCAATTGTAGGTGACATGAAAGTGACAGTTGAAAGAGAAATTGTGTCTCAAGCAGACGAAGAGGACATGGAGGCTCTTCATGGCACGTACGTACTCTAGAAGTGAAATTGAAAACCTTATGCCTGTATGGTGAATTTATAGAAATTTCTCACATTGACTTTTCCAATGCAGTTTAGAAAGTCAAAAGTTTAAAGATTTGGCATAAAACATATTTTATTTAAACATAATTGGGAATTGTTTTCACCCGCAAGATTGTTTAGTATAGAATTATCTTAAAGAGTTATGACAGCAGTTACTGAGTATTGCACAACATGCAGTTATGTCATTGGCATTGGAGAAGCCGAGACATTTTCTGAGCGGCTGAAGCGAGAGCTTCAAGCTTTTGAAGCTGAAAATGTCCATGCAATTTTGGATAACGAGCCTTTGATAAATGAGGTAGCTTTTCAATTTCTTATTTGATAGGTCTTGCAGTTCATATAAGCTTTATATTTTTTGTACATATTTTCTCTTTATATAAGCTTTATGTTTTGTATTTCACATATCTTCTCCTTACAATTTCTGGAAAAATAACTACTGTTGAAGTAAATGCACTTGCCAAAAAACTAAGTATGAAAACAGAAACTATTAAATTATAAATGCAATCGGTTCTTCGTATTTTTCTTATTAAGAGGCCCAAGGTGATGCATGTACACTTTAAACGTAAGGCCCAAAAAACATGGATGAATGGTTATGCATTTTCAATATAAAAGTACGGCACATGAGAGAGGACAGAGAGTTGGTATAAATCTCTTATTAATAAATCATTTTTTAATATTTTTTGAATCATTGCGTGTAGAGCAAATAGAATCTGACCCATTTGTTTGTCCTAGATTCTAGTCATTGAATTATTCCTGTAATTTTTATTCCTCTGTTGACACGTTTCTATATGTTTTTGCTATATGCAGATTGAACTCGGAATAACAAGCTGGAAATGCAGTCATTTTAACAACAAATCATTAGTTGATGAACTTGATAAGCTTCTTGAAAGATTACATATACCATCTGAGGTAAAATAGGACATTTGTTGGAGGCTACCTCTCAGCCTCATTGATCCATACTTTAGGTCCTGTTAATATGAATATTTAATTTGAGAACTTATCTTACATTCAAGTTTCCAGCTGTGTGTGGACCTCCCATATATGTATCTACATGTGCATATTTATATTATTATAATATTATCTAAATTTCTGGGTTCAGCAGTTACGGCAAGGGCTTGAGGTCGCTGCAACTTGTGTTGAAGACATGGATGAATGGTTATGCATTTTCAATGTAAAAGTACGGCACAAGGATTTTCAATGCTAATATGAAAATTAAAAAGATTTTTCTATTATTAATAAAACCATATGCTTTTGAATGCTACTCATTCAAGATGTCTATCTTTAACGACCAAGAGCTACTATTTGTTGGGCTTATTAGTAAGTCAAATCAATAACTAGGCCCAATGGGCTCACATCCAAAGTCAACGATCCATTTAACTTATTCCTAATTTGACAATACAGCCTCTCATCTTCTTCTATTTTCACCACTATTTTAACTGAACAACGAAACCACTAAATAAAGCAAACTCACTCCAAAAACATTGCTCAACCAAGAAAATCGCAGAAGAGGAAATCCAAACACAAGTCACAAACAACTCTCTAGAAATAAAAAGGTAAGGTTTAGAAATGGATTTTGGTCTTATAATTAACTGAACTTCATGTGCAAATTTTCCCTAAATTTTGGAGAAATAATGAAATTATTGAGATTTTTCATCCAAAACTACCTGAAAATGCCTTTTATAATGAAATTGACTAAAAAAATACAATTTATGGGACGAAATTGGCGAATTGTGGACATGTTTGGACCAAATTGACAAATATATCATTTTAGGGGGACCAAATTGACATTTTTCTCCCCGTATTCAACTTTTAAACAAAATATTTCTTGAGGTTATTAATTTAAAATTTGGATCAGCGAATAAACTACACATTTATTAATTATAACTTAATTAAGACTACGGAAAAACACCCTTCTTACAATTTTTTGTCTATCTATCTATCTATACTATTTTTAAGTGGCAGTTATTTAATATATTTTTATTTTTTAACCCTTAATTTTCAGTTCTAAATCAAATTAAAATAAAATAATTACCCCCTAAAAAACTATTGCCGGGAGATGACCGGTCAAGTAAGGTTGAAGGAATATAAATTGCAAACAAAAACTCTTAAGTTTACTCTAGAACCCATAATTTCATCCATAAATTCAAGTCCAAAGAATTGTCTGTGTCGAATTACGTTTTATTTTTCTGGACTTATTGAGCTCAACTGCTCAAACTTGATTTGAGACCGAACTCGAATCTAACTTGAATCTTGACTAGCTCGCCGAGCTCAGACTAGTTTCATTTGATTTGAGATTGAACTCGAATCTAAAAAAGCTAAAGTTCGGCATGACTCTTAATTTTATTAATTAATTGATAAATTAAAACAAAAATCACTTTAATTTGCACTGTGATGTATCCCAACTACAAATATGAATGTATTCGCATTATGATTGGCGGTGGCGGTGGCGGTAGGTTTAAGGGACAAGACGAAAAGGTAAAGAGCATTACAAGTATAAGCACATGGTGAAGTATAATGTCATTTGATTAGGTTTATAAACAGTAACCTACCTAGCTACGTGGGAAAAGAGTTTAAACTCAGTTGGATTTCCATATATCATTCATGTCTAACTGATGATGATCATCAGAAAAGTGGCCGTATCTATATATCAGATTAATTATTTATCTGCACCAATAGTTTTCTGAGTGCCTCAAACTTCTGGTTATCGATCATATACTCAGCTTATTTAATTAAGGGATAATTATTCTTATCACATATACATTAAAGTTTGACCTAATTACACAAATATATTCTAAAGCTTGAGAAATTACAGGAACGTACCCTATTAAAGAATCTTCATTACACCCGTTAAGTGGTTGGACGTGGAACATAAGTTAGATAAATCCTGAATTTATTTGTATACTTTACCATAAAAATAAGTAACATAACACGAAGGTGTTCTTTCCCATAAATTTCTCTAACGATAGTTAGAGTTCATGGTATATTTCTGTAATTTTTTAAACTTTAAGGTATACTTGCATGATCCCTTTTAATTAATTTCAAATCTTTCACGATCCACTAGCATATAGTGATAATGTATGATATATGTTTGTATAATGTACAGTAAACGGTTTCTTAGCTCATTGTGCACATACTATCAACCAACTTAATCCAAAGAGCTACACTCACACATATCATTCCAAATCTCTGAAATAATTTATATAGCTACGGCCTATGATAGTTAAATTCTCAGAACCCATTTATAATTTTATTACAAACTATAGTTAGTAATTATAGTTTGATAATCAAATGTGGGAGACAGCACAAACACACTAGCTAGCTGGTAAGAGTAATCTTATTTGTGGAAGTGCATGTTCACTGGACCACTTTGTGGGACGCGCTTTTGAGCCCCATTTCAGCTATTTTAGTTGCCTATAAATACCTCGTCGATCCATGCAAATGAAATCAACAATCAATTCCAATGGCTGCAAACAAAATTCTTAGTGTAGCTTTCTTTGTCGTGTTGTGTATTGCAATATGTTCTGCAGCTAGGACTCTCATTGAGGGTACTTCTGGTTATTACTCCCATGGGTTGCATGTTGATGTTGGTTTAGGTTTGGGTGGTGGTGGTGGTGGAGGTGGAGGGGGAGGAGCTGGTGGAGGTGCCGGTGGAGCTGTTGTTGATCATGGCTCAGCAAGTGGTGCCGGAGGTGGTGGTGGTAGTGGCTCTGGATACGGTGGTGCTGGTGGAGGGCATGGTGCCGCTGGTGGAGGTGCTGGTGGGGGCAATGGAGGCGGAGGTGGTGCCGCTGAAGGGGGATCCGGGTATGCAAGTGGTAGTGGGGAAGGACACGGTGCGGGTTATGGTGGTGGTAGCGGTGCAAATGGCGGTGGAGGAGGAGGAGGAGGCGGTGGTGGAGGTGGAGGCGGCGCTGCTGCAGGTGGAGGCCATGCTGGTGGATACGGAGGAGGTGAAGGAGGAGGCGAGGGAGGTGGCTATTCTGGCACCGGAGGGTATGGTGGTGGAGGCGGCCACGGTGGTGGTGGTGGAGGTGCATCTGCTGGAGGAGGCGGAGCCTCTGGATATGGTAGTGGTGGAGGAGCTGGTGGTGGCGCTGGAGGTGCCCATGGTGGAGCGTATGGAGGAGGCGAAGGAGGTGGAGCTGGCGGCGGCGGTGCGTCAGTAGGCGGCGGTGGACATGCTAGTGGATCCGGCGGAGGATTCGGTGGCGGCGAGGGCGGTGGTCATGGTGGCTATGCCCCCTAGAAGTACTAGGGTTTTGCCACTATATCATTATCCACATGGACTTATAGTCTTTACAATATTTCCTAATTATAAATATTAATACAAGTGGCTAAGAATAACTTTAAGGATTGATGCTTTTGAATGTTGTGTGGTTAGTGGTTACACTTAAAAATGGTGCATGGAAGTGTATCAGTCCAATTGTGTTGTAAACTAGCAAGAATGAAGATTTGCTTAAATATTGTTGTATTGTTGTATTATGGATGAGTCACTAATGGTGAACTATTTCATTGCATGAGTCCCATATAATATACATCTATAAAAGTGTATACTCTTTTGCACAAATTGCAATTTCCATATGGTTCTTAAAAGTGTTATTGTATTAGTTGGTCTAATTCTAATATAAGCTACTCGATAGTCTAAGTTTCTAAATAAGATCTCTCTATGGTATTCGAAACTCAGAAAAAATCAGATGAAATATTTAAAAAGAATGACATAATTCAAGAAAATATATTAAAGACAGTGAAGTTAATAATATATGGCTTAATACCTTTTTTTAAAAGTAATTATATATGGCTTAATTCATTAATATATTGTAAAAATATACACTTAAATATGATTATGGGGAGAGTGCCGAAAAGAATAGGAAATATTAAGAATCATATTTATATACGTAAATAATTTATGAAATTATTTTTTCACACAGGAACCTACTTCAACTACTTCCTGTTCAAAAAGTCTAATCCTTAATTTGTAATCAATCGTTGGACAAGATTACCCTTAAATTTTTATATCAATTCATTTTTATTAATATAAATTTATTTGTTTATGTATATTAATTTATATAAAACACTAGCAGTATGAGTATAAAAGATTCAATCGTTTAGGTTTAGTTCATTAAATTTTAAAAATAGATACAATCTCTACTATAATTTAATACCTAAAATTCAAGAAAATACTTTACATAATTTACATATTTAGAAAGTTTTCAAAATAAATAATTTTCTCAAAAAAATAAATAAACTTTTACCCTCATTATTAATATATAATTAATATTAAGAATATAAATAATTATTTAGATATAAATTCTAATTTAGGGATTTTTACTCATTTTCCCTTTATTTTTCAGTAGGTGAAATAAGACATTTAAATTTAAATATATTAAAACACAAATTAGTTAAAGAAGCTTGTATTCAACTTGAAGCTCCAGTCCAAAACACAGACACTTTTAAAGTTTTAGGTCGCAGTTAAGAGAGGAAAAGGGTAAAAATCATGTTTTGATTCTGATTATTGCTTTGAAAGTAGGAAAAAGAAAAACCTTGAATCGAAATCCTCAAATTCCAAATCACCTGAAATCGAATCCGATTTTCTTATAGCGTTCGTTTAATCCAACATTCGACCCGATCAGAGTTACCTCAGCTGTTACAAGTAATGGATTTGAGGGAGCTTTTGGCAATATTCGGACCCGGCGTCGCCGGTGCAGTATTCGGCACCGGCTGGTGGTTTTGGGTGGACGCCGTCGTTTGCAGCTCTGTCAAAGTCCCCTTCGTCCACTACCTCCCTGGTACTTCCTGTGTTCCAATTATATAAAAAATTATGTGTTTTTTGTTTTGGGTGATTTGTGTTTGTTGGTTTCTGTTTGTAATTTTGTTTCTTTCTAGGGATTTTTGCTTCTTTGTCTGCTTTGATGTTCAATTGCGTGAGGAAAGAGGATATTGACTACTCGCCGTACGAAGATGGTGAATGGAGGTTAATATTAGCTCCTTTCTCTTTGTTAAATTTCGTTCTTTCTGTTAATTATTGTCAATTCTGATATGAAATGAACACTTTGTCATTAAAAAATAAATTTGGGTATTTATTGATCAAAAGACATCACTGTAGTTGTGATATCAATTATCAAGTTTCGTAGCTAAAAGTTTTTAAAGAAGCTAATCAGTTGTCAAGCTTTTAAATTTATCCGACTCATTGAAGAGCTCATTCCTTTGACTTTGCTAGAGTTTTTTTTCTTTTACTTGTTTGATTTCAAGAAATAAATTGATGAATGTAAAGTTGTGATGATGTTCAAGTTCTTATGATTTGATCTGTGGAAACTGTTGTTTATCCATCCAACCACTTCATTTGCATTATTGATGAAATTAGCGCTATAATGGCGAAGGAAAATGATTTGTTTTTTCTGCTTCTCTGATTACTCTTGGCAATTTACATCATAACTTTGTTTTCTCATCTGAATTGAAGGTTGAAACTCTGGCTTTTCATTGCATATGTTGTGTCATTCGTCTCCTTGGCTGCTTCAGTTGGTCTATTGGTACAAGATGCACTGGTGGAAACAGGCCCTTCAGCATATGCCGGAGTTGCAGGTGTTCTTCAATGTGTTTTTGTACTAATCAGGTAAATCTTGTTGCCTTACTTGCATAAAATCTGGATTGGGTAGAAACTCTCAGATGTGGTTTCTCTAACATAGTCGATAATCCCATAGAAATCATTTTAGAAAGGGTTAATTACACTTTTCCACCCAAAATATGGACTTCTTTACATTTTGCCACTTAAAGTTTTATAGTTTACCACTTGGGGGAAAAGATCCTTAACCCTCCAAACTATCACAGTTTTAGACTACCACCTTTAGTTAGTTTTCTTACCGATCACCATCTGAACTATGTGTTTTTTGTGGTAAGTTGAAAAATACGCGTAGTTCAGATAGTGATCGGTAAAAAACAAACACTTTAGATGGGAAAATCTAAAAACTTGATACTTTGGAGGGATAAGTATTTCTTTTCCGACCGCTTAAGCCTTATGATTTTTCAGTTTGCCACCTCAATCAACTTTCCGGAAATCAGGGCACTTTCTTACACTTAGCCATCTTTATAGATTTTTTCAAATTTTGCCACCCAAAGTATGGATATTTTTACACTTCTACCATCCTTATTAATTTTAAGTGGCGGTCACTCGTTACTACTTAGGCAACCAGAATTTGGATTGAGGTGTCAAACTGTAATAAGGCAAAAGGTTTAGGTGGTGAGGTGTAAACTTTATCAATATCTGCTTGCAAAGGGTAAAAATGTCCACACTTGGGGCGGCAGCATATAATTAACCCTATCTGAAACCTTAATTGAATTTGGTTATATTAATCTATTTTTATGGATTTTCTTGCAGTGGGCTTATTTATTGGATATCTCATTCGGACTAACGTGGACGTGCAAAAAGTCATGAGGTTACTTGTAAACTGAAGAAGTTCCTGTCGTCCAAGTGTGTATTTGTTATGTTGCCTGCACAGACTTCTGCTGGCTCTGTTTCTTGTAAAGAAGTTGCAAAATCAAGTGGCTGTGTATTTCTTGTGAATGAAACGAACCAATTTGAATTCTTAAATTGTTGCAATCCAGGGTTCCATGCTTCGAAAAGTCTATTTTCTGAATTGATAATCATTTGGTAGATAAATGGTTCCATGGATGTTTGCAAGAAAAATTAGTGGATATATGTTCACGAAATTTCTACTTTTGAAGTAGCTCAACAAAGTTGTAGTAGTATAAGCTAGGAGTGTTCGAGAAGAAAAGCTCAAGATCACTATTTGATAATAGAAAATGAACCGAAAAGTTAAATAAAAACAGGAAAATACGTCAAATGTGACATTTCAACAAAATACGTCAAAGAGGAGTGTATACAATAAATGCATTCATATCATATAGTGTATGATTAACATTCTTCTAACTAACTCCCACTTCTGCCATCATCATTCTTATCCTTTTATTCCATTATCCATTCCACAAAACCAATCGTCGCCTTAGCTCTCGTCCAAACCAAAGCATATATGAGAAAACAAACAAAAAAATCCATCTGTCATCAAAATTCAATTTCCTAGATACCTTCCACATGACATGAGCATCAAGCTTTAGATTCAGAGGAGCTTGCATATTTCGCTTGAGATGTTTTACACAATTCCAAGGAGGGCCTCGTGTTCATGTACTGTGAAGAGAAAATCAGATAAAATATAATTTAGTGATTTGCATTGGTAGAAGCAAAATGCTAACTAGAAGGCAGAAGAAGATTTCACCCATTATTTGTATTTGGGGGACGATTTGCTTTACCAACTTAAAGCTACCAACCATAAAATCTTGTAGTGGGTGTTTGCGAAAACATCTGCTTTGGGAAAAGCTAAAGTAACAGCTATAGTTGTAAAAGTTGCGAATGTTTGGAAACAAAAGTTTAGAAGAACTTTCATTATTCTAAACAAGCTTCCATTTATTTACATATTAACGTAGAAGCTAGAAGCTGAAGCTAAAAGTTGGTTATTAATACGCAAAATGTTCTCAAAACCAACTTTTAGACTATAAAAGATGGGGTGAATGGTATAACTATTACAAAAGTAACCTAGAAGCTAAAAGCTGAAACTAGAATGGCTTAACTATTTCTACAAACTTCCATTTATTGACGAAATGGTGATACGGACTTCTAGCTTATTTCTACTTAAGTACGAAGTGGTTGGTTTTCCAAACACTTCAAAAGTGCTGGAAAAAAAAAAGCAAAAAGCACACAACGCTTTTTATTAGAGTTTGCAAACACTACGATAGTAAAATGTACCTGTACTCGGAATTGGTCGACTAATATACCAAACTAATACAAATTTAAATATGAATAATTATTACCTCCTGATAAAAGGCATTGATCTCTTCCTCAGTGAGTCCTTCATCTTCCCCACCATTTTCCTCCCAACCAAGAGAACGAAGAAAAGCAGCCTCTTCTTCATCAGGACAAATTGCTCCATTACATAACAAGTTCTTCTCTCCAACATCACAAAAATCTTTCGACTTCTCAGAAATTTCATCATGCCCGTTAACATTTTCCATAATTGGAGGACATACTGAAGATGATGTCTGTGTACTAGGAGATGGAACAGCCAAACTCGAATCTGAGATAATGGTTTTAGCAGTTTTCTTCCTCATGAGGTTAAAAAACTCACTTCTGCTTCTAGCCAGTGATTGGGATTTCTTGTCCATTGGAGATTTAGAACTGAGTGATAAAGCAGCAGCCTTGTTTTCAAGAGAAGAAACCATAGAATTGGCATCACAATTTGAAAAAGACGAATCTTTTGTAGAAATAGTTGTGCCATTTTCATGCCTTGGCTTGAGAACAAGAAACTTCCCACTGTGAGGAGTATTTGGAGAATCTGGTCTGTTTTGCCCAGCTCGAGAATGATTAGAAAGATGAGGTGAATGGGGCTGTGGTTGGACACCTTTGGAAGCCACAGTTATATCATTAGTTCTCACTGCAATCTTTGGTTGTTTGGATTTGTCTCCAGTATTAAGACCCTGAAAAGATTAATTTACAAATAAATTCATCTGTTCCCCATCTTTTATCAGAAAAAAATGAAATATCATGCATATCCAAACACATTGTAGCACGGATAGAACTCCTTTTACCAAGATGGAACCAAAATGAAAGAATAAAGAAGAAACAACCAAAAAAATATAAGACCAAATGAAATTGAAAAGCAATTACAAATCCCACAGGAATCCAAAGAAAATTATATAAGTTGAAGATGACATCTTAAAAAAAGGCTGAGTAAGCCATACATTGACTCCTTTTACCAAAGGTTTAGGCATTGAAGGTGTCATAGGAATTAATTGTCTGGACTGCTTAATGGCCAATTCCTCAAGCCTCTGGCTCTTATCGGGTAGCTGCAGAATGAGTAAGAGAGAGTATTTCACATTGAACACAATTCATTGCCAAAGAAATAAACTCAACACACATAAAAGGTGTTATAAATTACTTACCTGGGGAGTAGCACGAACTTGGGCCTGAGGCTGTGACAATGCCTCAGCCATGTTGAGACCTGCTGGAGAAGAAGCCATAGATGCGGAAGAAGAAGTTGGATGTGTAACACCATTCTGTTGAAAAGGGCCATTATTGGAAATAATGTCAGGCACCTCTGCTAACGCAGAAGTCCATTTCTCACCACCAAGAAAGCTTGAGCTGCCAATGGGCAAGCTCTGAACAGCAGAACTCAAACTAGGAGATGAGATTCTCCTAATTCCATTCACATCTTGCTTCTCTTCAGCTCCAAGTGATGGAAAATCCTTCTCAAAAGCAGATTTCTTAATGCCATTAGCATTACTTCTCCCAGAAAGCACACCATTACTGCTGCTTTTACTGTCAATACTCTTTTTTGAGTCCTCTACTATTCGAGGCAACACTTCACCAGGTTTTGTAGATACCAACGATTGAGAACGTCTAAAGCCATTCTTGTCAACTCTACTAGTTAATATACTTGCCAGAGGGTCTGAAAAGGCATGGCCCCAATTGTCGTCAGAAAGAGACTTTTCTTTTTCTTTATCACGGGTTTTATCCCTGTGGCTTCTCGTGAAACTACCATAAGGATGCTTGGAGGAACCATTACTACTTGAAGTATTCCTAGAATCAAAGAATGAACTTCTGTCCAGGAATCGTGGGCTATGTTTCTCACTATTGCTCCTAAATGATCGACTTCGTGTGGAGTGTAAGGAAGAAGAAATATCTAGAAAAAGGGCAGAACAAGGACAAATAAACACACAAAACCAAAAAAAAAAAAGGCTTTTCATATTCCATAAACAAGGAAATGAGAGAACACGTAAATGATACCTGAGTGGGTTGAGAGGCCGTTTCCAGCAACATTTCCTGTACATCGTAACCATTGAGGAGCTAGAGCTTGTTCTGTTCTTTCCATCAGAACTGAACATGATCTAATTTCTCAATGAACAAAAGTAAAAACAACAAAAAGATTAAATCCTAAACTCGATTGGTTACCCCAATTCATTTCGTTTCTTCATCAACCAGCTCCATACAGAACAGCAAGCTGCTGCCTTAATGGGGCAAAAAGAAAAAACTCTATGGAAGCCAAACTTTCTAGCTATCATTCAAAAACATTGATTCTCGTCCTTTAGCATTTCCACAATCCTTCCATTAACCGAATCGTTGTCACTCCACTGGGACCAAACCACTTAATCTTACCTCATTTTTCAACAAAAATTAGAGTCCAGCTGCCACATTCAAAATCCTTTCAGCCGATTCTAACCCCCCACAGAAGAAATGTGGGGTGGACTAATCAAGGAAGCAACCTACAATCCTCGTACTAAAACACCCCCTGCGAACTAGGGTTCTGCCAATACACAGCAAGACGCTGAATAGCAACTCTCTTACGCAGAAAAAACAGGGCGATACACGTAAACAATAATCCAAACCAAGCAATAGATCAATAAGAGACGAGAAACCCCAACTCAAACAGAGTATCAGCAAAAAGGGATCGAAGGAAACCCTAACCGCCCCAAAAAACCGCCAAACTACGAATACATCAAATTAAATTATGGCAATATTAGTATATTATTCCGGCGATTCTCAAATTTGTTCGGGAAACAAGATGCGAATACGAATTCACAAAGATTGCATGTATGTATAATTCTACGGACTCGTGAAGGAGGAAAATGCAGGCGGCGAATTTTCAGAGGGATTTATATGTATAGATTTGGAAATGGGAATTGAAAATATTGGAATATTAGGGCATATGGAGAGGAGAGAGAGTGTGTGGAGAGGGAGTTATAAGAAGTTTCTTCAAAGTGATGAAACTGAAAACCTCTAATCTCGATTAATTGTGCTTAATTTCATTCTTTAGGTACGTGTAATTGTATTATTAATTGGTTAATAATAGCAATTTAGTTAGAATTAAATAACTGCAATTAATGTTCCTAAATGAAAAAATATTTTTAATGACATAGAACATGAGAGATATACTTAAAAAAAAAAAAAGAGATATTATAAGTTTTTCTACCAAAAAAGAGAGATTATATGAGTCTCGGATCGAACCACTAAAATGCAAAAATTTTCAGATTAATAAGAATTGTTTTTTAGAAATTCAAATCCGACACCTCTAGTTAAATTAGTAGAGTGTCGATTTAGTCGAACCACTAAATTAGCCAATTTAATGATAGATATTACAAGTTATCAATGGGGTGTTTGCGACAAAAAAATAATAATTGTATTTTCCATTCTTAGATAAATAAAATGAATAAATTTTTAACCGAATAATACGATTGTTTGCTGTAAATTGTAATATTTTTGGAGAAATTAAAATAAAACTAAATTTAAATTAATTGAATAGTAAAAGCATAGAATATTTGAAAAAAATTTAAAAGGTATGTAAAAATAGTTAAGTATTTGATAAAAGCTAAAAAATATTTATTGACAAAAACAATTTATAAGCTATAAGTTGAAGTTCATTAATCTTATCTTTATTTAAATTTAGTTGAAGTTTGAAATATTTGTAAACCCTAAGTTTATTGGAAAAAAACACTTCCTCAAAAAAAAAAAAAAAAAAATTCTTTAGAATTTGCAAAGACTCCTTTGAACTTCTTTTTCTTTTTCTTTTTAAGAAGCTTAAACTATTTTATAAAGTTTTATGTTCAACTATAAATATTCAAGACCATTAAATTTGAGGGTAAATTTTCATCCACGTGGAATATATTACACAAAAAACAACATTATTTTAAAACTTATGGCACATAAAAGGAAAATATTTGTTTCAAATACACCATGGAAATTCCAAGCCGAAATAGAACTAAAAATAAACGATATATAATAAAGAGAAGGGAAAATTACACTTAGACCCCAAAAAAATTGCTAAATTATAATTTATGACCCTTTTAGTCAAACAATTACAATTACATCTCACATTAAATTGAATAATTACAAAATATATCGAAATATTAGGGTTCCGTTAGGATTCTGTTATATATTGGATGACGTCATAAAAAATGAATAGTAAATACCAAAAATACCTTTATTTTTTTATACCATGTGTTGTTTCTAAATTTCACTTAGATGTTATTTGTAATATCATAAACTTGTTTAGAATATAAGTGTACTTTTTTAAAATTAAAAATAAAATATTCTGTTAATTAACAATAAAATCCTAATATTTAAATATATTTTATAATTATTTAATTTTATATAAAGTGTAACTGTTTGACTAAGAAGGTCATGTATTGTTAATTTATCAAACTAATTTGGATTTAATTGTAACTTTTCCTAAAAAGAAAAGTAATAAAATAAATAAAATAAAATAGTAGCCAAAGTAGAAAATCATCATCCCAGTCATCACTCCCATTTGGCACCGCGTTTGCTCCACAGGTGACAGGACTCTCTCTCTATCTTTCTCTATACCAGACGCCATTTTTACTAGTCTCTTTCGTCTTCTACCTTCCTACCAACTTCTCAACTTTCTCTCAGACCCCGCTAAAAGTGAAAAATTTACGAACCCATCCCGAAAAAGGTGACATTACTGCTCAAAACCCACTCCAGAATCTCTCACTCCCACGAGTTTTTCCTAGATTTTTTTGATGTGAAACCAAAAATTCAGGCACAAGATAAGAGCTGAGAGCTACTGTTAACCGATTAATGGATTTTGCTCTTCGTCGTCACAATGCATCGCTTACCCAAAATCTTCTCCAATAGCTCCGAACGCCGCAAGAGCCGCATAAAATCCAGCTCCGACTCCGTCTCCGACTCAAATACCAGCTCGAGCCGCCAAGATGCGAAGCCGAAGAAGCTCGACCGGCGCAACGCCGTCAAGGACGTCAATTACGAGTTCTCTCCTTCTACTTCAGCTTCATCGTCACTGCACTCGTCGGAGGAATATCTGCGCACGCGCTCCCTAGATCTATACGGCGGCAACACGAGTTTTCGCGTCGATGGAACAGACGGCGAGTTCGAAATTATCTGCCAGGCGTTTGGATTTTCTGGAATTGACGATTTCGCGATTTCGCCGGAGGATTATGAATCGATGAAGGTTAGATCATCTTCTGCTCCTGTTCTGTTCACTCAGAAATTCAACCCCATCTCTTATCAGGAAAACGAGGTTGATTGTGATGACGCTGTTGAATGCTCCCGTGATGTAATTAATCACCCAATTCAGGGCAATGATGTTTATATTGAATCTTTACATATTATTAGTGGTGTAGTTAGTGAATTATCTGAGAGATTAGGAGGAGGTGTAAAGATAAGTAATGTAGTTTATAGTGATAATACAAGTGTTAGATCAAATGGAAATGGTATTAAAGGCATGAGGCCGCCATTTCTGGAGGGACCCAATTGTGTTTCGGGATTTGAGAGAGAATCTTGTTTGAACGAGAATGATGAGGATATGAGGAGAAATGTGGTGATGAGAGAGAAGAACAGTGTAATGTCTGAGTGTTGTTCTTTTACCACATCTTCAAATGATTCTTCAAGTACAACTACACCAATGTCGAGTATTTCACCTAATTGGAAGTTTAGGCGCGTTATCGAGGGTTGGCAAAAGGGTGAGCTTTTGGGTCGTGGATCATTTGGATCTGTGTATGAAGGAATTGCTGAGTAAGTTGCTATTTCATTTTATCTTTAATTGATTTATAATTATATTTCAACTCATGAGCATGGAGCTGCATTTACCCTTTCTGACTTGCAGATTTGGATGAATTATTGTAATCGTGTTGTCTGTATTGATCATGGAATTAGCTGATGCATATAGTTTCAAGAAAATCCTGGAGTTTGTCACATAGTTACTTTCTTATTTTTCCTTCGTTTGAAATAAAAGCTCTTAGCATTCTTGTTGATCGACTTTTGTATTTTTGCATTGAACCGTTAAGTGATGAAATTTCTCATCTCTTACACTGTATTTAAGTTGGAATAAAGGTTCAGTTGTACAAATTATTCAATCAGTGAGTCTCTTGCATAAAAAAGATCTAAACTTGATCTAGAAAACCGCAAAATGAAATGCAAGATGTTCTTTCAATTTTAAGTTTTAACCATTGTTGTTGTGTTTGGTGCAGTGATGGATTCTTTTTTGCTGTGAAGGAAGTATCTTTGCTTGATAAAGGGGACAATGGAAAACAACGCATCATCCAACTCGAACAGGTTTAGTAATTAGAGCCCTCATAATGATGTTTTTTATGCTTCTAGATCTACTAGCTCTTTAATTGATTAGTGTGAAATTGCTTCATATTTTCTTCCAACCCCTTAATTTTATAATTTATTCTTGTTTTTTTCCAGGAAATTGCTCTTCTAAGTCAGTTTGAACATGAGAACATTGTCCAATATTATGGCACAAAAAAGGTATTACTTTTCAAGTATTTCCACCTTGTTTTGTAATAGTATTATTTTTTTCTTAATTTTCCGATATCCATGTTAGATTCTCCATATTATCATCTTTTGGAAAATCTGAAATATGTGCTGATTTTGTTGTAGGATGAATCACATCTGTATATTTTCCTTGAGCTAGTAACCAAAGGCTCCCTCTTGAGCCTTTACCAGAAATACGAGCTTCGAGCTCCACAAGTCTCTGCTTACACAAGGCAGATTTTAAATGGCTTGAAATATCTGCATGACAGAAATGTGGTGCATAGGTGATTAATCAGACTTTCCCGGTTTTAATAATTTTATCATTCATACTGAATAATTCACAACTTTCTGTCTCTTGTCTATTACAGAGATATAAAATGTGCAAATATATTGGTCCACACAAATGCTTTGGTCAAACTTGCAGATTTTGGTCTTGCAAAGGTCTAATCCCTTATTTTTGCATTTTCTTTTCTCCTATTATTCGAAATATGATATACTATATTTATATTTCTCATATTTACTTACCATTTTGTGATTTGTTTTGCAGGCCACTAAATTAAATGATGTGAAATCTTGCAAGGGAACTGCATTCTGGATGGCTCCTGAGGTTTGTTGAACCCATTTTTTTTATAGTGGGTGAATATATGTTCAAGAAATTTTAATGGGTCCCACATTTTCACTGATGATATTGATTGTCTGAAGGTCGTTCGAAGCCGAGGATACGGGCTTGCAGCAGACATATGGAGTCTTGGATGCACGGTTTTAGAGATGTTAACCCGACGTTTTCCATACTCCAATTTGGAAAATGTAAGTGATGTTTTTTTGTCATCTTTGTGTGAAAAGAAATTCCTTTTCTTGAGAACTTTTGATGTGTTAATGTTGCCAGTATAATTCTCCCCTCTTGGTCTCAAAATTACACATACCTCCCTTCCACCTTACAGTTGTCCACTACACAATTTCCAAATTAAGAGGGGAAGTATGTGTAATGATCAGAAGGGGGTTTTCTGTTTTCCAAATTGATAGGGGAAGTTTATGTAATTCCCTGTTCCCGCATAGTTTTAACAGTTGATTCTCTACGATACAGCAAATGGCAGCACTATATAGAATAGGAAGGGGAGAGAGGCCACCTATTCCTGATTCTCTACCAATTGATGCTAAAGATTTCATTCTTGAATGTTTACAAGTCGACCCATCTTTGAGGCCAACAGCCAATCAGCTTTTGGAACATCCCTTTGTTAAACGACCCGTTCCATCATCTTCAAGCAATGTTTCTTGAAGTGTGTTAAGCTAAGAATCTTTGGTGAATTTTGAGTTCTTTTTTTCTGATTTTTCTCTTCTATCAGAGAAGGACTTCATTTCACATTGTTTCTTCATGTGCTGATTAGGGTTCTCGTTGCATCGGCTTTGTTTGTTTTCTTGATTTTAGTGTATAGAGAGTTCTCTAGTAATTTCTTAAAATAGGAGGACTAAATTGTTAGGGTAACGTGCAGGGGTGGTAGATGTAATTTGCCTATGATAAGTCAGCTTTTAATGAATGTGCTAAATATACTTATTTTTTTCAATATTTTGGAAACTGGTAACTGGTTGACCTGTAATTTATTGACTCAACAAATTCTCCAAATCAATATTCACACATTTGGGCTTTAGACATTAGATATTCAATGTTCCAAACTAGTCATTAGTCTATGATGGAGACTCACAATGACAGTGGTAGTGTCTTAATAGTTTTCCTTCTTGAAATTTCTAGTAAAGCTCTTGAAAGAGTAATCAAAACTAAAAAGGATGTTAGGAGTTAGGACCAATTTTCAAATTAAATATCGTTTGAAGTTATTGTTGACAATCATAGTCCATTCAACAACATAACTCCACAACTTTTGGTCACTGACTCACTATATAATTCCACTATTTTGATTAAGATTTGATGATAAGTTTGAATAAAGATATTGGAGACTAAATGGTGAAAAAAGTGAATTACATTTCGCTACCTAACTTACAAACCAGTCCTAACTTAAAAAATAACGATATAGTTCTTGAGTATTGCAAAAAATTACCATGAACTCTACAAAATTCGGATTTTTTTTTAATTTTTACATAATTATTAAAAGTCTGGGAAGTCAGGAACAACGAAGTTATTACTCAAATTAGAGGGATCGATTTGTGAATATTGCTAAATACAAGCTAGTCAGAATGTAATTCTTACTTGGAGAAAACAACCATTATGGCCCTAAAAAGAATTATTTACAAGAAATTCCAGAGAATTGAATAAATTAAACATAGTTGCAAGCATAATTACGACCCTAAAAAGAATTATTAAGTGATAATGAAAGAGAGATTAGCCAAATTAATCAATCATATCAATTAGGGTCCTCCATCTCTGCATTTCCAGGCCGCCCTGGATATCACCTTCAGGAAACACTTCAATCTCTTCTGCAAAACAATATAATTGTAAAAACTACATTTTGAGTAATATCAAGACTATAACACAAACAAATCCAATAAAATTATGAAAGGAACAATTTCTTGATAAAGAAAATGATAAAACTTCTACTAAAATTAAACTTACACAAAAACGTGGAACTCTTGTTCTACTTCTGGCTTTTCTAGTTCTTCTCTTCACCCTTTCTCGATTGCATGCTTCTTCAATATCACTATAATCCTCCGTGACAATGGTTTCATACTTCCATCTCCTCTTTATTTCACCGAACCGTGAAAAAAAGAGTTTTATCTTGTTTAAAGCAAGAGGCCATTTCCATTTCTATTCAAGTTTGAAAATAATTAATTAATATTAATCAATTATACCGAGACGGAGTCAGAAGGGGACTGAAAGTAACAGTCATTCATCCTCACGTTTATAAAATACTGTACTATACGTATACTTTCTTTAATTTAGAAAAACCCCTCTACAAGGTAACAAAAGTGTGTTTCATGACTCGATTCTTGATCAAATGCACGCAATATAAAAATGAATTTGATTAATTTTTACCTTTTTGTGCCTTGTGTTCCTGAAGGGCCATTGTACTCGTATTACTTGTTGTTGTCCTTGTCCATTGTCAATATTCCTAAGCTCCTGAGCATAGGCGAGGAGCTGAGCTCGCCGGTCGTAGCCTCCACGACTTTGAGAAGACAATGGATTTGGATTGATTCTCTTGATGGGATCGGTTCTTTGATCTGATCGAAGGGCTTTTGATTCTGTATAAACATTAATATAAACCCCTTTATTGTTTGGCTGCATTGCTTTGTTATGTTTGTGATTTGAATTCTTACTGTTTTTTCTGATGCTGCATTCTGGGGAAGATATATTAGTTTTGCTCTTTCTTATGATGCTATGATTAGGCCTAAGTTCTTGGAAGACATTTTGACATAGACAAATTAGTTAAAGAGTTCGCGAAGAAACAAAATCCGCATATTATTAGTTATGGGAAGTGTTATTCAATGCTTGGTATTAATTATATATTAAGGTTTTCAACTTTAAATTAAGTTTTATATTTTACAATTCGATATTAATAAGTTAATTGTTTACTATCTAAATTAATTTAGTTTCCGCCGCATTACCGTGTGCTCCACTTAGGTGTAAAACTCTTCCTATTAATAGCAGTTGCATTCTGATTGAATTTTCAGAAGGACTTGAACTCGAGATCTCTGGTTAAACTAGCGTAAAAATATGATATCTAATAGTAATTAAAGTTAACCCTATATATTAATTGATAATACGGTTTTCTGCTAAAGTGGTTTAATTATCTTTGTCTGGTGCGAAAGCATGTAGTGTTTCTATGAATGTTATTTTCAAACTAGCCGTATTAATTTCTAACACAAATAAAAGTAAGGTGATATTAATTTGAATATTTATTAGTTAATCCCCCAAAAAATGAGTTACAGATTGATCAATTTTAAATATAATAATTATTTTTAAATTTCCAAAATAAATATTCAAATTAATATAAATAGAATAAGAAAAACTCAAAAAAGAGATACGTTGGCCCACCGAAAAAAAAAAAAAAAAAAACATAAACAGATAGATAGATACACATATACATACAGCTAGAGAGAGAGTAATGGAGAAAGCAGACCTATAAATAAACTAGAGAGAAAGACACAGGGAAAGATAGACATACAGCTCGTGTTCTAATAATTTCTCTCTCTCTCTCTTTCTCTTTTCCCCTTTTTTCACTGCTGCAATAACAGATATTCGGAAATGGTGGATGGAGCTCAGCCGGCGGACGACGCGATGCCGGACGCCGACGCACAGCCGCCGCAGCAACCACCTCAGCAGCCACCGATGGATCAAATACCCGCGACGCTCAGCCACGGCGGTCGATTCATCCAATACAACATCTTCGGCAACGTATTCGAGGTCACCTCTAAATACAAACCCCCAATCATGCCCATCGGGAAAGGAGCATACGGCATCGTTTGGTAACCTGAATTTCTTGATTCTTTTTTGATAGATTGGTTGGTTGGTGTACGTAATTGATGTTATTCATTTGTTCCTTTTGTTTTTTCTTTGGGATGGAAAAGCTCGGCTTTGAATTCGGAGACGAATGAGCACGTCGCTGTAAAGAAGATAGCAAATGCTTTTGATAATAAAATTGATGCGAAGAGGACTCTGCGCGAGATCAAGCTTTTGCGTCACATGGATCATGAAAATGTTGGTGAATATTATTATAATTTCATTTTTGTATGTGCACATATGTTTTGTCGGGCTTGTAGATTTAATTGTCATTACTGTGTGAATTATTTGTTGTGCGACTACTCCAGGTTAGAGAATGTAGCTTAGAATAATGTTCAATTCCATATTCTTTTCTCCAAGAAAAGGGACAAAGAAAAAGCAAGTTTCCACTTGCATCTTGATCTCTGTGTGTTTTCGTGGAATTCCCGTGGGCTGGGCCAGAGAAAAATGAGTTTCATTCATTAGCTGTAAATGTAGTTCTTCATCAATTCAGATGAAATGTTACAAGACAGATTTGCTATTTTGAAGTTCGGAAGGATAGAGAAAGTATTTTAGCTCCAAAAAGGAACAAGATTCGGTTTTCACTTAACGTCACCGGTTTTTGTGTACTCTTCCTAATAGAATAGGTTTAAGTTTGTATACCAACATTCATAGTTAATCATAAGCTACTTTTGGAACTGGAAATGAATCTTACACTAAATACCGTATAATTAGCTGTTCTTGTTCAGTTTGGTGCCAATTTAACTTGGGGAGTTCAGTCTCAAATGGAAGTAACACTAACTTTTACAGGTAGAAGTACGAGAAGACTCTGTTTCTTTACTTCTAGATATGGCATATTTCTTCTTCTGTGATTGAAGTTTCTACTTTCTTTTACTTACAAGTATAAGTTTTTTACTTGGAGTTGCTATTCTGTTTCATTATGAAATCAATGTTGTCAGTGTTGGAAATGTAAATGAAGCTTATTGCTTTCTTAGGTCCTATTTTAGAAAGTAACCTTCACAAATAAGGAAGGGGGAGGACAGAGGTATTAATTACCGCTGTTAGATTTTCATAATACATTAACCAGCTAAAATGAAACATCATCCTTGGAAGGATTACCAATCAAGAATTATAAAAGTGAAAAAAGCGAAATTTTACATCAGCACGTTTTCAGTCATTAATGATGCAAATCCTGTTTATTGCAGGTTGTGGCGATCAGAGATATAATCCCACCTCCACAAAGGGATGCATTTAATGATGTCTACATTGCATATGAACTTATGGATACTGATCTCCATCAAATTATCCGTTCTAATCAACCTCTTTCAGAGGAGCACTGTCAGGTTTCTTTCAATTTTGAAAATCTATTTAATACTAAGTCGTAGCACCTTTAGACTATTTCTGGACCAGGCATCATGTTTGTGATAGTTTCTTTACCTACTCTTTACTATTGTTATAGAACTTTAAGAGGATGTTCTTTTATTTTTAATTTGAAAATAATCTTTTATTGTATAATAACTAATACACTATGTTCATTTTGCAGTATTTTCTGTATCAGATCCTGCGTGGGCTAAAGTATATACATTCAGCAAGTGTTCTGCACAGGGATTTAAAACCTAGCAATCTTCTCCTAAATGCAAATTGTGACCTGAAAATATGTGATTTTGGATTGGCACGAGTCACTTCTGAGACTGATTTTATGACAGAATATGTTGTCACGAGGTGGTATAGGGCACCAGAGCTGTTGCTAAATTCATCTGATTATACTGCTGCTATTGATATATGGTCTGTTGGCTGCATTTTCATGGAATTAATGGACCGAAAGCCTTTGTTTCCTGGTCGAGATCATGTGCACCAGTTACGCCTTCTCATGGAGGTACCTCTTTTTATAATTATTATTAGCCCTTTCTTTTAAAATTATTTATTATCCCTTGGTGAAAGCATGATCGTTGGTAAAATTACAACATTGATCCCGTAAATTTCCCTCTTTCATCCCCTCCAATGTTACTTCTACAATTTCGTCGTATAAGTTTAGAATTTTGGCAATTTTAGTCAGATTTTGGCAGGAATATCAGACCGACATTGCTAATTTCTGGAATTTATATGACAAATTTGGGAAATTGACATCTGAAGGACGAAAGATTGAAAGTGTCTAGGTTACAGCAACGATCTTTGCAATTTTGCCGTTATTTTGTTTTATATTCGAGGTATAATGCTATGCTTAAATATGATTTAAGGATATATTTTTGCTTTTCAGCTGATTGGTACCCCATCCGAGACTGAGTTAGGTCTTCTAAATGAAAATGCAAAAAGATATATCAGACAACTCCCTCCTTATCGCCGACAATCATTTGTTGAAAAGTTTCCTCATGTCCACGCACTTGCTATTGATCTTGTTGAGAAGATGCTGACATTTGATCCTAGGCAAAGGATTACAGGTAAACCATAAATTTTATATTCAATCATATTGATCTGCCTTGAATTTCTTTTTACTAAAATGTACTTCACAATTAATTGATTGCTAAGTAGAACATGAAAAGTCTAGTATTTTATTAGATTGCATATCTGTTCATTCTCGATAGTGTGAATTATTGCTTGAAATACACTATATATTTCATATGTAATCAGAAAATGCCCTTGCTTGTTATTTACTTATTTGATTGTTTCTATTGTTCATTTTCTCACTTGGTCAAATCCATACTCTTAGATTTTGTGGGATGTGCTACCCGTTGCCAACTGTTACCTAAATTCAAATATTATGTTTACTTATTTTGTAAATCATTTGTACAATTGTATTAGTGACGATTTTCACTTTACACAAAGCTGATTCATCTTAATCACTTCTGATTATACCATATTTATGATTTCCAGTTGAAGATGCATTGGCTCATCCATACTTAAACTCGCTCCACGACATCAGCGATGAGCCCGTTTGTATGACTCCTTTCAACTTCGACTTTGAGCAGCACGCACTAACTGAAGAACAGATGAAGGAGCTGATTTACAGGGAGGCTCTTGCTTTCAATACGGATTATCAGCAGTAAAGAAATATTGACTAGTCTCATTTTCGTGTTTGTTTTTCGTTTTTATAATGCTGTGATGCTCGCTCATGTTGTATGTGGATGGCGTTAATTGATTTTGTGTATATACACTATGATGATTGATCCATCCGAAATCTGGATGGCTGGTTATGATTTTAGAACTTGATAACTAGAATTTGACTTTTTTGATGTATTCTTAAGCCCTGTTTAGTTGCGTCGACGCCGGGCAACAACGGTGGTCTTAGCTATAGGGTGAGGAATAAACTGACATGTATCGTGCTTGTTCAGGATGCCTCGTATCCTTCCTACTTTGTTTTCTTTATAAAAAAGTGATCTATTAGCCTTGTGATATTCTCCGTTACGAAGTATCAAATTTATACATACTAAGTTATGGCGTATAAATTGACAAAATTATAGTGCCAAAACTGATATTAAACTTCTATGAGGATACAAAAGTTATAGGGATAAGTACACTTACACCATCTCGACTTAAAAGTAAATACAGCAAAACTCACTGTACTATTGGAAATTACAGAAAGATTCTCTTATCTTATCGAAAACATAAAAAATTTAACGAAAAGTTGTAAAATGACTAAATTATTCATAACGTATTTGTTATAGTATTTGTTATTCATTAAATGAGCGAAGTGATTAAGTTGTTGTCAAGTTAATAAAACGTTAACATCTACTTGGAAACAAGAAAATGATTAACGATAGGATCTAAGTGTTACACAAAGCCATAATCAGAGGGATGTCTCTGTAATTTCCAATAGTAGCACCCGAGCAAAAATCATCAGTTCTAACGGACATAAATGCCCTCAGGAGTATATGTGAAATTGTAAACAAACATGGATGGCTACAGTAATGGACATAATAACCTGGATGGTGTATCTGTAATACACTAAAACCATGATTATCATCCAAGTGATGTTGGGCTTATGCGAGGCTTCTCTTACGAGTTTGGAAATGAAATGGAAATCATTGGATTGCATGATTCTGCAACGAGGTAAGAAAATAGTTGTTTGAATATATCCCACAACACATTTCCATTTAGTCTTCATTCTAAATTGACTTGAGCTTAGTTCACTCATCTGATAGCCTCTAAGAGCATTGCAAATCGAGTCCAAATTATCACCAACTGAACCAATTCCTCTTTGGATTTTATCCTTCCCATCGTAATATAGGATTTGGGGCACCCTCTCGAGTAATAATCATCAGTTCTAATGGAAAGAAATGCCCTCAAAGATGTATATGAAATACTAGACAAACATGGATGGCTAATATGATGGAGTTTCGTAACCCTGATGGTGTATCTATAATACATTAAAACCAAGGTTATCATCCGAATGATGTTGGGCTCATGCCACGCTTCTCTGACGAGTTTGAGATTGAAATGGAGAGCTCTTGATTGCATGATTTTGCAACAAGGCAAAAAATCTTGTTATATTTTCCCCTAAGTCAGGGATGTATATGTAATTATGCCAAAGTTATATCAAACTTCTATATGAGAATACAAAAGTTATATCATTACGCTGTGATGGTAATATTAAAATTGTACCATAATTTGGTGTTCAGTATCAAAAATAGTGAGATGATTAAATCACACTCTGATTAGCAGATGTTTATATATACTTTACAATTACAAATCTACAATTGCCAGCAAAAACCGATAGTCGAAAGCTGTGTTTCCATTTCACCCAAGATTTTCATCAGACCAAATTCCAGGGAGAATATGAAAATTGAAAACAGACATGAGACATGTTACCCTAATTCCGCAATCTTCCAAGATTTATTGGATCAGGTTTAGGATCCGACCCGTTTCTAGGAGGGTCAAATGTCACTGGCAAGAACTCCAACTTGTCACAACCAAAGATGGAGTTTTGGTACCTTTCCACCTGCCTTTCTTTGCGCTGAAAATGATTCAAAACACTCAGGAAACCATCCATTCCAACTATGCGTTTAATTTTACAATTGCCATCTGAAACTGTTTTTGGGATGATTTCCCCACCGAAAAACGATTCATGTGCAAGTCATATGAACAATTTAAGGGCAATTTTGTATATTTCAAAGAATCAATGTCCCCGTAGGTGCGGCAAATGAATCATTTATGTTTTAAATTGTAAAGTATAAAAACGGCGTATAATTCGGATGACAAAAATATTTTTCTCCAAATAAAATGTTAGCTCAATATACAAATTTTGTAGTTTGTTTACCTGAATATCAGCTCAAGTGATAACACATGTTTTGTTGGACCAAAATGATCCTCTGTGGGTCTGAAACTTCCCCCATTTATAGTTTCGGAGAACTCTTTTCATTTCCAGTGCAGTCGTTGAACTTGTGAAATTCACAAAAGCATATCCGAAATTATCTCCAGTTCTATTTAGTCAAAAGTTCAACAAAAAGAAACCAGATTATTAACATATACCATGATGTAATACTCTCATATGCACTTGAGTTTTACCACGATGAAATAAATTTACCTAAAATCAATAGGCAGATAGAAGAAATCATATGCTATTGAGTTATCACAATAGCTGTCAAGAAATTCCAGCATATTATCCCTCCTGCATAATAAAAGAAAAGAAATTATGAAAATACTGCAATATATATACAAGTGAAAATTGCAGCCGAAGATTGATCATGAGCATAATTTTCCCTAATGTAGGATGGAGTATTCATAATTAATGTTGTTGGGGCCGGGTTGATCTATTTGGATATTACAAATAACTCCAACGAGTTTGATAGCAAAGAAAATGCGGCTGAAAGGAAAATAACACAAAAACAAGTTTCACATGGTTCGGCAAAATCACTTATATCCACGAGATCACTTGAGGTTTTTTCATTGTATATAAAATCACTTGTACAGCCATTCTCAACAGCTACCAAAAAGAGAAAGAACAATCCAAGCTACCCCCTTCCTTTCTCCTTTTTATGCTATATATAGAGAGAACAAAGAAGAAGCAGCAGACTGTTATGATCATTAATAAGAAAATTAGTTGACAATCATTTCCATGTTAGTACTTTGAGAAGCACAGATAAGATATAATGCATTTTTAACATTGGAAAAAATAAGAAATAAATCAGAAGGCATCTTCATGCTTAAGTAAAAAAGAAAATAAAACCACAAAAAGCAATAGAAAATGCAGGAGGCCGTACTGTTTAAAATGAAAATTAAGAGAATGATCATTTTTATACCTTAACTGGTTTGGGATATTTTTTATCATGATTGTAGTTTTTGGACGACGGGATAGACGAGATGCACAAGGTGGCGCACGGGCGGCAGCTCCACTAACTCAGCCGACTACATTATCAAAGTTTTGATCTTTATTCTTAGGCGTCCATTCTTGCCTAAATGCCGTCGTCGTCGATCGCTTTTGCCGCTTACTGGAACTTTTGATCACCATCGAGCTCTCTCCCTCCTCAGCATACCTCCTCTCCAGCATCTGTGATCTCGGTTCCGGCGCCGGCAGTTGCGCCACCAGAAAACGGCGGCGCCACCTCATGGAGACGCACATCATCATTTTGGGGAGGGTGATAATTAGAAGTATAATACCCTGACTGATTATTTGGCACTGTAGTACCGTAGAAATAATAATATGGTCGTGGTGACGCGGCGGCAAATGGCACCAACAGAGGCGCCGGAGGTGGCAGCGGCAGAAATACAGGTGCAAGCGGCCAAGTATGAGCAGAAGTGAATATGGGTGGAGTTACCCTCCATTCTTGGGTATTCGGATTCATTCTGATCAAGCGATCGATCTAACAAGGAGTGCGAGTGCAGGAGAAATAGAAATAGACTTGTTTCCTGCCAGAAAGGAGCAATATCAGATTTAAAGTGCAGGTAAGATAAAGATATGAAGAATGATGAAATTAGTTTGATAACACCATACTGGAGAGAGGGAGAAAGAGATTTTCAGGGTTTGAACAAGTATGTCTTTTCTACCTTCACTAGCGTGTACTTATCTTACAATCGCTGTAAGATTTTGGATGCACAGCACCCTTTTAAACACAAAAACACTCGGTAGGGCTTAAGGGAGTTGGTCCACTATTTAAATAATTACAACTATTTAAAATTAAATTTAATTTCAATATACTTTTTAAGTAATATTTATTTTGATCTATAATTAAATTCAATTCTTTTTCAGTACGCCTCTTAGATTCAATTCTATAATTTTGTAAAATATTATTATATATAAGTATATTAATCTCTTAATACAAAATTAAAGAATATATATGAATAATACTATGAGCCAGAATTTAAAGACATATAAATTGTTTATCACCTTGTAGCAACTTTAGTCATTTTCAATTTCAGATTTGTAAATAACCCCACATAGGTCTCAGAAGTGCTCGATCGATCTTGGTTTTATTTGTCACTAGAAATTGAAGAATTTGCGGGTAATTTATCATGTACTTCGCACATGATTCAAAGATTAGAGACTTGTGGCGTTATATATCTATGTGGCTTGATTTTATGTCCAGATCCATAATCTTGCGTATGCAGCCTGGATTAAATGTAAAGTTGCAAAACAAGAAATGTTTTGGCGGCACAATATGAGAAGGTATGATTGATTTGCAGCCTCTATCCATCAACTGATCTGTCTGTCTGGGGGCGGGGAAAAGAGTACCGATCTACTTCTTCGGCTCATGCGTCTGGCACAATTATATATGTTAATAAATAGTTAAAATCTTATCTATCGGTGAGCTACTACACACTTTTTAAAAAGTAACTTAGTTGTTTCCATATTTTTATCTCTCTTTGCTTTTTGAATCAATTGGTATAATAGGTAATAATTAGAGTTGATTTAGTATATATTAGAGACTGAGACTGAACTAGTGGGTAGAAAGTGACCCACTAGATCAGTCCCTATTAAATTTTGATATATAACATTTCAAATATAAAAATAATAATTAATTTTTCATTCTTAATTAAAGTGTCCTCAAATATATGAAAATACAACTATTACAAACCAAAAAGTTGCTATCTAAATTAATAAAACGTTTTTAATTAACATGTACAAATATTATAATTATCCATTTACCCGTAATCGGGTATATGCCTATAAATGAAAATATTATAACATATATATTATATACCCAAATCTGGAAGTTATGTGGCAAGTTTTAGACAACCTTTTCAACAATTCAAATATCCTATATATCTAATTAGATAATTCAGTACTTCCCGTAAATGTACAATTGTGTACATACCAAATTAATGGTGGTGGTAGTGAGACGTGAGTTTCGAGGATCTTAAAGCTTCACCAAAATTAAGGTGACGTGCCGTGTCGTGTGGTGTTGGATGCTCATGATCGACAGATATTTATCTTATATAGTAAAGGAAATCGGGAAAATTTGTGTCTCCGTATCATATATATCGTGCCGTGTCGTATTATATTCGTATTGACATGTTCGTATCCGTGCATTATAATGTAGTTATATGACTTGTCTTTAATTTTCATTGATTTAGAATAATTGGAGCTCGATGTCTTCTTTCAATCGTGTAATAAGCTCGAAGCAAGCAGAGGGGGAAACGATCTGTGTCATGCATTCATATGAAAAAACTTACGACATATGTAGTATTGGAAATACGAATTTAGTGTCGTATTTGCAAATCAAAGTGTGCTTATTTAGTGTGAATTTCATAGTTATGTCGTTATGAAATAGGTATAAAAATTGCATCATAATTTAGTATGCATATACGAACTATATAGTATATGTCACACTCTTGATTAAAAGATGTTTATATTTATTTAGGTATTAATTAATGTACCTATAAACCTAACTAACATCAAAAGCTAACTAGCTTGTAGGGTGTGATTCTTCCCATGGTTATGACAAACTATCACACATCAAAGAGACGGAAAGTATGAATAATAATAGTTTGTATAAATTTTAGCTTTTAAAAAGCTGTGTATAAAATAATATTTTCAATCAAATTTGAAAAGATAAATTGACAATACAGAAAGGTAGTGTTAATAATAAAAAAAAATTCTAAAAGAAGATCTCAAGGGAGAACTATCACGTCATAATGAAACCATATATAGGCGTAAAATGATTTATCAAAACTTGGAAAATAATATATCTCAAAATTATGCACAAAACATTTTCATTCCTGAATTGAAATGGTGGTGCGTCAGAAAAGGAAAGCAGATAGTAAAAAACATGGGCGACCGCGTAAAGACAAAATCTCTTTTTTTATATTAGAATCGGATAAAGGAAGATGAAAGTTCTGGAAAGCTCGATTTTCACCTTTTTGAACTAAAATCTTCAGTTCAACTCAAAAAAAACTAAGACAAGTTACGTTGGCAGAATAGATTTTTTTTGACAACTTCTGCAAATTGGGTTATTCTTGTATACACCGGGTGTGGGCTCAGACCATACATACATCCTCCTCTAATATATGAATATAATATTATTATTTTAATAATAATATTAGAGATTTGATGGGTCGCATACGCACCCGGTGCACCACCCGTGGCCACGCCCTGACTGCCCGAGTTCGTTCGACTTAACATGTGGATTAGGCTCAATAAATATATAAGAGGTTTGATGCATCACTCTGGTACCACATTATTATGTTAAAACACTTTAAATTCGTAGGTTTTATTATAATTTTGTTAATGTAACTATAATTGCCTTGTAGCAATTTTAGTCATGTTCAATTTCGGAGTTGTGATTAAGCCCCATAACTCTCAAAAGTACTCGATCTTGGTTCATTTGTCACTAGAAATTGAAGTAGTTGGTTAATTTTTCCTTTGATTTCACGTAGTGTAGCTCTGGTAGGACATTTGTAATGGTACGTGTACATGCATGCAAAATTGAGAATATTATGCCTTACACATGCATTAAATGTAAGTTGACAGAACAAGAAATGTTTGGCCGCCAGAATATGAGATTGTATGCCTGATTTGCAGCATCGGGCACAACTATATATGTAAATAAATAGTTACAATCTTATCGATTAGTGAGCTAGTACACACTCTTTAAAAAGTAACTTGGTTGTCTACATATTTTTATCTCTCTTTGCTTCTTGAATCAATTAGTATAATAGATAATAATTAGAGTTGGTTTAGTATATGCTAGGCACTAACCTAGTGGGTAGAAAGTGACCCACTAGTTCAGTCTCTAATAAATTTTGACATATAATATATCATTTTAAATATAAAAATAATAATTAATTCTTTATTCTTAATTAATTTATCTACAAAATATGAAAATAGAAGTATTGTAAACTAAAAGTTGCTATCTAAATTAATAAAATGTATTTAACATGTACAACTAATGATATGATTCTCCATTACCCGCAATCGGGTATATGCCTAATGATGTAATTCTACAGGAAGTATGTAACATATATACTCAAATCTGGAACTTATGTGGCTACTTTTAGACAACTTTTTCAACCATTCGAAATTCCTATATTAAGTATTAAAAGAACAAGAGTAGTAGTTACAAGTTCCAACTTAATTAATTATTACTATTTTGTCCGCTTCTTTCCGGTATTTTATATATCTGTGATTAATCAAATCCATCATGTTGCCTCTGTAACTCTGTTCAATACATAATGACAGAAGTGAACTTTTGTCAGATTTTGAGCCTCAAGTTGAGATTATGGGCAGGCAATGGATGAAGCTAATAAATGAGGAATTACTACTCAACGCTTATGTAATTTTTTGATAATTGATCAGTACTTCAGAATATATGTAAAATTGTGTACATACCAACTGGAGGTGGTAAAATGGGGCGGTCATTAATAGAAGTTTATATTTATTAATTTAGGTACTTAATTTACTTACAAACCCTATTTATAACTCATCAAAAGCTAGCTTGTAAGGTGTGATTCTTCCCAATGTCATAATAAACTATCACATATGAGAGAGAGAAAGAAAGTATGGATAATGATAGTTTATATTAATTGCAGCCTTTAAAAAGCTGTGTATAAAATAGTATTTTTAGTCAAATTTGAAATGACAACACAAAAAGAAAAGAAGTAGTGTTGATAAAAAAGATTTTCTAAAATAAGGTCTCGAAGGAGAACTATCAAGTTACAATGAAACGATAGGACATAAATAATTCATCAAAACTTGGAAAATAATATTTTCGCAAAATTATGCATAAGAATGACACAAAATTACCCTTATAAATGGGACAAAGAAATTCAGATAGTAAAAAACCACAACCGGGTAAAGACAAAAACACTTTTTTATGTTAGAATCGATAAAGGAAGTTGAAGTTGTGGAAAGCTCGATTTTACCAGCTTTTCGAACTAAAATCCTAAGTTCAATCAAGACAATTTGGCAGAATAAATAAAATATGACGCACTCTTATAAATTGTTCTCAAGAATTAAAATTGAACACTACCAAAGTGTTTCAAAGGTGGGATTATCTTGATGTAGGTGTGCTTCTCGCCTAGATAAAAAAAACAATGGGACTTGTGCCTACTAGTATAGGCTATATATAGACATAATCATGATTGTGTTGTCTTTTATCTATAACTTGATTTAGTTTTAAAAATAAAAAAATGTATAACTTGATTTTACAAGTACTCACTCAATCGATAAATAAAAATAATGAATCTAGCTTATCAAATCCCATCATACTTGATGGATTTCTGAGTTAGTAATCTTAATTAAAGAATTGGTAAATGTTAACTTATACATATATAATCACAATTATCTACATAATGTGAATTACCATATTGGAAAAACCCACATATCTGTAAACCTTATAATAATTATATAAATTTCAGAATAATATAAAGTTAATTTTAGTAGATCACATCGTGAGTTTATTATTACATTACTATATTATTAAAAGTAAACTAAAACTATGGTACATTATGGATGAAAACTAGCACAATCTCAATTATTTTTCCTTTAGAAGCCAAAAAATTAACAAGAAAATAGTGGGCTAATATGGGTTGAAATCTTACGTTTTAAGTTGGGCCAACACTGAGCAGTAAGATTCGCGGCTTTGATCTGGCCCATTCCAAATTTTGTGCTTAATAATGGGCCAGGACTTTAGGAACTTAAAAAATAAACAGAAAGCCCAAGTTTAGTTCAAGATCAGACAAGTTTAAAGTCCCCACGGCCCACTCTAAAAAACAAGAAATGGGAAAATTATTGCTCTAATGTCTAATCTTCAAAAGTGGTTGTAATATTATATCACATCATTAAAGGCTTCAATAGTTTGTTCCATTATGAGAAGAAAATATACAATCAAATCAAAACACCAAAAATAAAGAAATGGTTGGAAATTGCCCCACTCTTGTGGAACCTTAACTTGATGTTGACCTTTTAGTGTCTAATGAATTATCTTTTAATACACGGATATGGCCACAAGGATACTGATCCGATACGATACCAAATGTCTGATATAATACGAAACTGCACGATAGTTTTTTTAGGAGTATTTGTACATCAAAGGTATCAAACAATTTGTTTTTATTTTTTGACTATCATTTTCTATATGTTCCATCTAGATAGAGGCCTAGTTTCTATAATTCTCTGGCTTTGTCCCTCTCCTAACATACCTACATTAGCTAGGTTTTTATATTATGAATATGAATTTGATAGGTCTTAAAGACTATATATATCTTTTGAACTCATTGAGACATAAGCAGATGATGTTGTAGTTATGTCAATGCCCATTAATATTTAAAGGGAACAATTTAAGAACTTTGAAAAAAGCGACTTCGAGACAATTTTTTGATTGATAGTGATATCACTTGGAAAAATTTGGGGATAATTCATTTTGCATAGTTCCCTCCAAAAACGGGTTCCTTTTCTCAAAACATGAGGCCTAAATCGCATTGCTCAATTGATCATATTTTCTTGAGTAGAGATATGATTTGATTGTGAAGATTGTGGGCACCTCCATTTATAAGTGCATATCATCTCTTTCAAAACAATCCGTATCAATATGATATACAAGAAATGGTAGAAAAATCATCGTAGTATCGTATTGTATCAGACATTTATCTTGTACTTAACTATTGATATTGTTTCTGATTAATTCGTCACAAGATTTTTATATCAGTTTACTAAAATATTTATGTGAGAATTTTAATAATAATATTAAAAGAAATCCCACACAACTAACTAATAATTAGAAATTAATTTATTAATTGAAAATAAATTTTGATCTAGATTGTTTTCTTAAAATGATAAGATAAATTGGGACCAGAGATGGGAATTCCAAAAAAATAAAATATGTCCATAAATGAGAGACGTGGTACCCCATAATACGAGTAGAATAATATTACTTCTAAATCAATTATGTGGATATATATAAACATTGAGAAATACATCAAAGCCATAAATATCATCACACCAGTGGAAGAAAATCTTATTTATTTATTTATTTATAATTAAATTAATAATTTGTACAACACCATGCCTAATGAGACTGCAACTTTTTGGATTTGAAATGATTCTGTTACTATATATAGTTCCAATCTTTTATATACTAATAAATATATTGACAATTTTTTATTATATATATATATATATATATATATATATATATATATATATATATATATATCAAAAAATTAATGAATATAAAAGTTGTTGTTTTGGTTTAACTTACATCTAAAAAGTATAATATAAAATACAATCCAAAAGTACTAAAATGAAATAGTGCAGCATTATTCATTAAGGGTATATACTATTTAATTACTAAATAATATATGGTAACTAATCATTATAAAGACCCCAAAACTCCAAAAATTATTACTTCGATTGAGTACTTTATTTTTTCTCACAATTTTAATAATTAATAATGCAATTTTAATAATTATTTGTCTGCCTCTGGACAAACCTAATGTTGGAAACACTCACAATTTCGTACTATCATATGGTCTGGTCTCACATAATTTAATGATGTAGCCAGCCCTGCCCTATGTAATTAATGTAAGTCTATGGAAAACGAGAGATGTATAATTATTGAGTTCGTGGAGGGCAAGTAATTGAATTTTTGTAATGGCAGTAGGGTAATATTAATAATCCAATCCGTAATTGATTCAGCCATATAATTTAGTTAGGGGGCCAATATTAAATAAAAAATTTCTTATAAAGAATTAAAAATACATTTTAAAACATTTGAAATGGCAAAACTATTGACTGAAGTTAAATTCTGGTAAGACAGATCTAGCATAAATTATGAATGGGCTCTTTTTATTTTAAAATTTGATTATTGTTATTATAAAGAGTCGAATCCAAACTTCTATATTGGTTTTTAGAGCTCTTTGTTGTGCATATGTTTGCTAAGTGGACGGCTTAGGTTAATTCTGATGAGTACGTATCACGTATGAGTGATGAATGACCCAGATCATATAAAATGCATGCTTCTTTTCACAATGATAACCGGAAGGGATTCTTGAGGCTGCTGATTTGTAGTCTATTTTGCTATGAAGATCCTTTATAATGTTTTATCGTTTAGACATGGTCATAGCTTGAATGTAGCGATGTTTATGATTTTCCATTTGTTTGTTAGGATATTATATTTTCCTTTGATTAATAAATGAGGTGGGATCCTCAGTAAAATTCAACGGCTCGCCGATTTACATAAAAAAAATATTAGTTATCCAAACTTTGTACACCACATAGAAATACGAGAATATTATTATTGTTGACTATAAAGAGGAAAACGTAAAGCTTACAAAGTCGGTTATAGAGACGATTATTTCCAGAAATACAATATTTAATTATGTATATCTACAAGCCCTTGATTACAAATTTAAAATTTCAAAGAGAATGTCTAAAGGCGTTAACAAGAAAAATGTAACAAAAATTGCGAGAATTACAAAATGACCCAAATAACATAGACATCAATGCAAATCGGCCCTGCACAACATCAAACTTGAGATGAATTTTTAGAGATTTCTATATTAAACCTCGAATTTTTTTTTTAAACTTTTACACGTAATTTAAAGCCATTAATTAGTTTATACGGCTGTTGCAGGTATATCGAAATGATTTCTTCTTAGTTCTTGCCTGCCATTGACGGCTGAGCTTCTGCAAATATTTAAGGAAAAAGTAAATTGTACGGAACTTAACTATTTTTGTGTAAATTCAGTGGTCCAAAAACATTATAGATATACACATGTTTTGGGTAATTTTTCAAAACTATTAAATTTAAATGTAATTTTATTAAGAACACGTATATTGATGCATTTATTATGTCTTAAAAGTTGAAAACCAAATATCTTTGGTACAAATCCTTGAAAATCGGGATTGTTTGTATGCTTTTTAGGTATGTAACCAACAATTACCTGTTTTATGAATAGGTGACCAAAATTATTAGGTTAAGGGTTTGTTTAAAGAAAAAAAAAACTAATTTATATTGATTGAGTCGAATCAGACTGGGATGTTAATGTGCAAATTTTTAGACCGGATGGAGTTCAGAAGAACTCCATATCTATTGTTAGGTTGTGGAGTCTGATATAATATTTAATGTACTGATAAATATGAAGCACTATCACGGTTCAACCTATATTATTTTATATTTTTTGTATATCTTCTTTTACTATAATAAATATAGTAGAGCACACTTTAGTCAAATTTTTGACTAAGTGAAAAACCGAAACCCTAACTGTGTTATTTCTCTCTCTTAATTTTTCTTTCTACTGTTCATTATCTTTCTCCATCAGTTCAAGAGTGGTGCTAAATCCTAACATCCATTGGTCAGCTCGAATTCAGATTGTGGGAATATTCATTCACAGGATCTGGAGGCCCTCAACTATTAGTTTCTGGCACAAAGTTAGCTGGGGCTTCTTCCTCGAGTCTTGTCATGATCGCGCACTCGATAATACAATTCCTCTAATGGGAATTGAACGGAGCTAGAAGGAAGAAAAGAAAATAAAGAATTCTCACCCATGGATTTAAATTGAAACCCCAGACCCTGGAAACGCCAAATAGAGAATTTCAAGTCAAACTTGGCGTCGAATTTCGCTGGTTTTTGGAATTCAACATTAGGGAAATAGTATTCGATCTCCACAAAAGGCTAAAGCCTACTGAAAAAGTGAAGCGTGCGCTAGCGCCCAACGGCTAATGAAAAGCTAGTAACTTGTCTAGATTGCTTTGATAATGATTTACCATTTCTCTGTTTTTATTCATCATAATTGTATTTCCAAAAATCCGAACCTGAAACATCTGGTTAAATTAGCACAACAATAAACTGCTAAACACAAAAAAACTAAATTCATGAGATAGTGCTAAATTCCTACTAGATGAGGCCAATGTAGAAGATGGCTAAATTACCTTACATTCTTTGTTTAAAGCCAAAAAAATTGGTTACCATGTATTCAGCATCGTGTCATACTAAAGAAAACCTAGTCATTGGCTACGTACAAGCATGACACGAAAATACTTAGTTCCAACAAATCTGTCAAATAAATAAATAAACTCACCTTTTTTTAATTCTTTTTTATGGATAGAATAGATACAATTATCAATGTCAAACGTTGTTGACCTAAGCAAGAAAGTGCGTGGCACGTTAGTAGTGTGCACTAATATCCAAATAAAAAGAAATATAAGTGTTTTTATTTTATTTATCTAGGATTTAGGTTAAATTAATGCCTATGATTTAATAATAGCGGTGAATATTTCTGTGACATTAGGTCGTAATTCCACTACGAGAGATTGAGAAGAACAAGATAGTGTGGGAAGAGATCTTTCTCCATTAGCGCACATTTTCTCAATGAAATATTTCACCAAAATTGTGGCGGAGAATTTAAACTTCAAATTTTACAAAGTTTAAATGACAATATTCCAAAAAAATATATTTAGAATTTTAGATGACCTAACAAGCTGCAACAAATTAAACACTCATATTTTTCTTTTATATTTGTAGTAGACTAGTAGTTGAAAAAAGTAACAAGCATCTGTGTGATTAATGGTTAATGCAGCTTTTTAGCTAAGTTCCATGTGGCCAATAAGCAAGTGCTTTTTAGGTGCGAGGATAAATGCTACCATACATTATTAGATAAATAAATCAAATAATTATTAAATTGTGTAATTTAGTGGTTTAATACTATGTTAACATAAGTACAAGTTTTGATTTTTTAATCTGTATAATTATTTCTAATTTCTATTAATGGCAGTTGTATTTTTTGGAATTCGGATTCGAAATCTTTAATAAAGTCCTTATTATTATTAAAAAATAATATAATTTCTTCAGTCAAGACATAATAAATTGGAGAACAAAAAGGCTTGTAATTTGGGTTGTTTTCATTGGAAAAAATATCATTTACATAGAACAAAATAATAACTATCATTTTCATGCGTATCACTTTTTCGAATTTGGACGGAAAATTTTCCACCACATTTATATGATATATCTCTCACATGGCCGAAACACAAAATATATAAAACATGGACAGCAACAGCCACCAATTGTGGTGAATATTTTCCAACTTTAAATTTTCTAATTGTGGATTTTTACATATAATATTATTTATATATTGTAGGAATATAGCTAGATATTTTTATTTTCATTAAGAATTGGTCATTTTTCTCAAATCTAAAGTATGTGGAGACTGCAGGCCTGTAATACACGTGCATAGAAACAACGACACGAACAGCTATAATGTATTAAATCTTTAATTTATTGTCTATTTTATATTTATAATACTTTATGGAAAGTGAGGCAGAGTACATGCATAGGATCTGAGGTAGCTAGATAGAGAAGGGAAGATACCATAAATAAAAGAGCAAAAGGGTCAAAAAGAGGAGAGACACTGTACTAGTACAAATACAATGGTCCCAACCCCAGACTTTGACCTCTACAGTATGTGGATTTGTAACAAAAGAAAAACTAAAATTAAAATGAAAAACCCTAGACAAATCCCAATACACAAACTTAAATTGACCATATTATCCTTGAACTTTCAAGAAATGAAATAAGAGAAATCCCAATTCACTAGGATTGTGTATTTAGTTTTTGTCACGTGATGCACGGACATAGATACTGATATGACATAAATATAACCATATGAATTTTGTTTAAAAGTGTTCCTGTATCATAAGACTTTTCTGAACTGTGATATTTTTACATGTATAGAGTTTTTTTAAGTATTACAAATTAGACCGCATCAACATTGAGTTTATATTACTCATATGGCTTAATATGTAGTTTTTGATGTTCTAACACCTGGTTCATATAAAAAATTACAATGAGGGAAATAGACTTAGATCAACAAATAGTCTTATTATTGTATTGTAATTTTGATTTGATTAAAACTAGAAGCTAGATTTCAATAATTACACCAAGTTTTGAGTCAATGGTTGCTTTCATTCTTGAATAGGGCAGAGCAGAGAAATCAGAGATATTCTTCAAAAGAAGGAAAACAGTCCCATTTCAAGTGAATTTCTTATATTTCTTTGAATTTAGAATATAAAATGTGGGTACAGTGAAAAGAGAGGAGAAAAATAGATTAAACAAAGGGGGCAACAACATGAAATACCAATGCATCTTTTTGCTTTCTCTCCTTTTTATGTGTATTATAACTCTTCCTCTCTTTCACTGCAATCAAAACAAAAGCAACTCTCTCTCTGGAATGAGAGTGACACCATTTCCAGTACATCACATTAAAGAAACAGAGATCCAAAAAAAATTCCATAATTTCATAACTTATCCAACTTTTTCCCTGTATTTCTGTACACTTCATTATTCAAATCCCCATTCCATAATTTTGAATTTTTTCTTTTTGTTTTTTGGGAAACCCTTTTGTTTCCCTATTCCTACTCCTTCCAAATCTTTCACATTTCATGATGTTTAATACAATCAAAAATTCCCTACACAAGGAAATAACCAAAAAAAAAGAAGAGAAAATATTTCCACCCTCCCAATTTTGCATGTACAAAAACTTCCAACCGAGGCCGATTCACTAAAAACTCAGCCCCGATATCAAGAATTGACCAAAAATACCCTTCTCGGTGTCACCTATCCTCGACAAATATCCTCCCAATGAAATCCCTAAACCTCTTGGAATATAATTTAGGGTCGACGGCTGAAATCGAGATGGGATCAACCTGTAAGGATTTGTAAGCATGTTCAAGCTTCTTGCTGATATCATAATCTTGTAAAATGTCAATTATCCCGAAGTAGAGGACGACTTCGTAAACTTCACCACTTCGTGAGGGCATCAAGGTGCTGAAACCACCAGGAGTGTACTGATCAAAATCACTCCTTCGCGCTACACGCTCGGCTCGTGCTGGCATGTTTGCACCTAGATGGATTAAAGGTTTCCTGATATAAAAAATGAAAATTAATTTCAATACAAATTGAAAATATATATATTAAGATTTTCAAATTATGACTGTAGGAAAATATATTACCTGCCAGCTAAAACCCGGTCCATATCTTGTAGCTCGGCTTCAAGAAAACGACAGCCTCGCATGAATTTTTCACTTTGATATGAATCATTTTTACCTGAGAAGCAAATTTTGATTTAAGCAATATCTTCAAGTGCTATGATCTAATATATAGAGCATAGTATAAATAGTGCGAACAACTCGCCCATATATATAATATATAAATATATATTGTATTAAATTGATAAATAATTACCTGTGCGCAACAAGAAAGGCGACAAGCCCATCCTGTCACCAGTACTAGCATCACGAAAATGAAGACCTACTAACAGACTGTAATCCATAATTCTTTCTGCTTCCAAGAATTCACAATCACGTTCGATTTGTCTGGAGATAACAATAAGAGCATATAAGGAAAAATACATTTTGTCATGAAATAAAAAAGAGTAATTCTTTTTCGTATACTAACTTGATAAGTTCTTGATACCAACTGGTTTGCAGCCTAAATACATAATTGAGGTCAAGGTCCTTAAGAGTTGTGGTTTCATCAATCTCTTCTTCAGGTTTATCAGTTGTTCTTCCATGAGATGAACCTTTCAAATCAAACCGTCTATGAATTCGATATTCTGAGCAGAACATATTTCCCATCACAATGAACCGAGTCTAATTTGCATGAATGTGACAATAAATTAGTTTAACTATTTCGAAGAGATGAATTTAAAGAAAATAGCAATGAGTAAATTACCTTTACACCCCCTACCGGCTTGACACAGTGTACACCAAAGAACTTTGTCACAAGAGAATTGTCATAGCGACACACATGTTGGTAATAACTTGGAAGCATCTTAATAAGCACCTGAAAAGAAACAAAAAATTACCAAAATTTTCAATAAAGCTATCACAATTTCAACATTGTAGGGGCCAGACATTAATTTTGATTACAACCAATTATGCCAGCTTCAATTACAGTTAACATTTTGCTTTAAATATTAATAACAAGTCAAAGAGGTAGGCAACAGACCTTGACTTCTGATTTCTTAACAGTTTTGATCATGAATCTGTCATCTTGTGTTAAGTAAAAGAAACTTCCACTCTTTCCTGGAGATGAAAGCTCTCTTAGAGCATCATTTCCACATATGGCTAACATGTAATCAGCAGGATCTACTTGAAATAGCTCCCTTAAATGTCTGATACATCCAAAAAATGAAAATTCACCATTTTAGAATGACTATCAAGCAGATAATCATAGCAAAGCTCATATCCTCTAATTATACCATGTATCAAGAATTGAATTCTAATTACCTAAATACCACAGGACAATAATCTTTCCACCGGAAATCCGTTGATTGATGAGGTGGCGTAATCTTTGATCCTTCCGGAGGAAACCGAGTCCAAAATTTCTCCTTAGGATCAAAATCACTCAGCTTAAGATCACGCACTATGGAAGCATGCTTACCCACAGAATACCTAAAGATCAACATAAACATCAAACTCAATAAAAATCATATCATAGCATAGCATAGCATAGCAAACACAAAATCTTGATAAAAATATCAGATAAACACCAAAATCATCATTGTTACCTAATTCCCAACTGGAGATTGAGCATCAAATCATAATTCTTATGCCCCTTGGAAATCGTCTGCCCTGGTTTCTTCTCCTCACCACTTAGAAAACAGGGATTCTTCCTAAATTGACTTATCCCATCTCGATCCAACACAAACCCATCTCTGTACAGCAAAGAAGCCTCCATATTATCAATTATATCACAAGTTATATCACCAGCTTCACCATCTGATTCCCATATACAAATTCTTGGGAAAGCCCTTTCGGCCTGCCCATCATCAACCGACGATCTCTTCTTCCCTCCACCACCTCCAACAACTAAATCCACATTTTCCTCCTCCACAGCCATCAAAGGAGCAGATAATTTATGACCAAAGTACCCTTTCATATCATCATCATTATCACCATTACCATTCTTGGCATTGTGAGCTGGGTAAAAAGTCCCATTCAAAATCTGGGCTCTATTGCTATTTTTACAAGCATCATTTGACCAGCAACCAATATAACAACTCCCATCTGGCCAGGTGAAAACTCCATGTCCTTTGGGAACACCATTTTCCCAATCCCCATCATATCTATTCCCATTATTCCACACCAAAACACCTCTACCATGAATCACACCGTTTTTCCACTCCCCAATATACTCATTTCCATTCTTCCATAGATATCTACCTTGCCCATCCTGCAAATTCCTCTTCCACTGGCCTTCGTAGTAATCGCCATTACTGTAATGCTTCACCCCATAACCATGTTTCCGATCCCCAGACCAAGAGCCTTTATACATATCCCCATCAGCCCCGATAAACGTGCCCGTACCGTCCATCCGACCCGACTTAAATTCGCCTTCAAACGTCGCACCAGACGGCCAGGAGAATTTCCCCTTCCCACTCGCTTTTCCCTTCTTCCACTCCCCTTCGTACATGCATCCGTCTCGCCACAGGTACTTCCCCGATCCGTGGGGAGTGTTGTTAGCAAAAGTTCCTGTATACAGATCCCCATTCGGGAGATGTTTCTCGATTATATCAGCTCCGTTACTCTCAGAAATTGAAGTGGGTGTCACTCTGCGGCAGGTGGCTTGCGATTTACTCCGCGGAACAATTATAACTGATCTCGGCGTGGTGGTCGTTGTAGCATTCTCCAATAATTTCTCCTTTTCTCTCTCTAAATTCTCTACGGCTGGCTTTACGCGTAACAGTGTCTCAGGCATTTTTTTTTCCGTTTGGCTGGAAATCAGAACATTAAAAAAAAACCCTCTCTATATATAATTTTTTTATGGGCTCTGGCTTAACTCAAATTTTGCCGGAAAAATAGGTACATATAGCTGGAAAATCCAGCTCCGGTAGCATTTTCGCCGGCCTACTTTCTTATCTTTACCGAAATAGGAGAGGCAAACTGGTTTAACAATGGGCTTTGATGGGACAATTGTTGGGATTCCTTACAAAAACAGAAGATGAGGATTTCTAGAGAGAGACACAACCAAAGAGATATGAATTGAATAAACACGAAACTGAAAAAAAGCAGAAAAAAGATGAGAGAGAATGAATGAGTGCGTGAATTGTGTGAGAGAGAGGACGAGTCAGTCAGTCAGTAAGAGCCGGCATTTGTATCTGCAAAAATTGTTGTACTGGAAACTTTGCGTTGCGTTGCTAACCTATACGTACACTGAATCAGCTGCGTAATTATGCAACGTATATGTATATATACCAAAGTGACGAATATACCCTTTATTATATACCGTGACGTGACAAGGGCAGCATTCGTCATTTGTCCATTTGTGTATTTTCACTATTTCAACAACAATGGGTTAATCACCCAAATCAGATGGAGTTATTATTATAACTTATAAGTTGTATCCAAATTTTAGATATAATTAAATCTACAATTACATAAGGAATAATTACACTTACGCCCATCAACTTAGGGTAAATACAGCAAGATACACTGTACTATTGAAAATTATAGATAAATCTTCTTATCCTAATAAAAACCTAAAAATTTAAAGAAAAGTTATAAAATGACTAAATTACCTATGATATATTTGTTATAGTGTTTGCTATACATAAAATGAAGGAAGTGATTAAGTTGTTGTTGTTGTCTAGTTAATAAAACGTTAGCATCTACTTGGAAACAAGAAAATGACTAATGACATGACCTAATTGTTAGACAAAACCATAGTCGAATGGGTGTTTCTGTAATTTCTAATAGTACAGAGGATTTTGCTATATTTATCCTTAAGTCGAGGGAGTGTAAATATAATTATTCTATTATATAATTATTAATTGTTATATATAATTGTAAACAAAAGATGTAATTTTTTATTTTTTTTAATAAGGTGGTCCATATGTAGCAATGTAGGTGAACCGTCCAATGTTTGAGATTCTCTGATTCTTCACAGCTTTGCTTTAAAGTCTTTTTAAATGTGAGCGGATTATGTGACTCTAATTGTAGTTAGTAATGGCTAATAATTCTCCTAGATATTTTTTTTATTAATTGCAAATCCAAGTCTCTCTTAGTTTGATAGTTAAATAAAATCAAGCCTTAATTAATTTAGGCTTGAGAATTCATTAGAAGTTAATTAAATTTAAATCCCGGTTTTTAGGCTTGATTGGTATGATTAGCATCATTACCTAATATATTTATTTGGGATAGAAAAACTATTTGTATTAATTTCTTAAAAATAATTATTGGTCCAATGGTTGGTGAACCACAAGATAATAATGTCTTAGAATCCCAATTATCTGGCATATCTAGCAAAGTGCCACTTGTAACAAAAATTTGTTAATTTAGGAATTATTTTTGAGACATTGGTACAACTTCTTAGGTTTTCTCGATTTTTTAATAAGTCGTTAATTTTGATGATAAAATTATTTTATGTGGAAAATCATGTTATGTGGATGGTATAGAAGCCATAGACTCTTAATAATTATTAAATGGTATGTTGAGAAACGTAAGGATATGCACGTTCATTCGTGTCTTAAGTTTGAATTTAGTATAATTCATTTAATAAGAGTTACTACTTACTAATTACACAATCAGTATAATAATAAGATGATTAAATAACCTAATTATGCTAAATATGATGATTATTTATTTATTTTTTTTAAATTTAGGATAGAGGGACCGTGGGGTTAAGAGAATCCCGCCTCGTATATAAAAAAATCAAATAGAAAAATTTAAGAAGTATATCAAGAGGATGGTAAACACACCCAAATGAAAATAGAATGCAACAAGAACAACTAACAAATAGTACATCATTAACTTCATATTATTCTTCCAATATGAAGCATGCAGCCTGCAGATCCGTCTTCCATCGGAATATGAGTTTCGCATTCATCAAGTTGGACTCGTGTTTCCTTCCAAAAGCGCCGAAGAGACGGAACATTTGGCATCCGATGATCATCTTGAATTTAATATCTGCTAAATGCTCGCTGCATTTGCGGTCCATAATAAATACTTAATAAATATTTGATTTTATTTTGAGAGATGAAAAATATTAAAAGATAATTTCATATACCAAATGTTGTTTTTCTCTAAATATTTCCAACTTTTAGTAATCAATTTTTTTATAATTTTTAATTATACTTTAAATTTTCAAATATAGAAAGTTCTTAGTTCTTACAAATTAAAAATTTATTGTTTCGAATCTAAGCATTGGAAATGGTGTGCATGATGAATTGTAATGTCATAAAAACCTAGGTGGGAGTAAGAGTGGGCCCACTTAGTGGCCCATTTACGTAGTGGGTTGCCCCGTTAGACTCCCATGATGGTAACCTTATAATTACATTATCACTGATTGTCATTTTCATTGTTAATCCCAATTAATAAGAACATTAAATATGTCTTAATCCAAGGATGTTTTCTTAGGTTAGCTAAGCAAATCTTTTTATTATCTTAGTCCTATATTATCCACAAATTTTGAACCTAACTAATTAAGAAATTAACTCATTAAATTCTCCATCTCGTCTCTCTCTCTCTCTCTTTTATGCCCATTTTCTGAATAGATTTATCCTTTCGTATTCTACCAATATCCCAAAAATACATAAGTTGTTGTGACTTGTGAGAATGGTATTAATAATTAGTCTTTTAACAAAGATGATGTTTTGCCTAAAATATTGCCTTAATCAAGAGGTTGTGACTGAGTGAAAGAAACACGTCTATCTTTAACCAAAGTTTAAGAATTCGAATCATGACTTTGAATATGAAACAACTTTAAATTTCTTAAAATATCTTATTTAAATCCAACAAAAAGAGTCTAGGAATCTATGACGTAAGGATAAATTAGAGATTTTGCATGATCGTGTGACAAAGTAAGGATTTTAAGATCATAGGGAGAATTTATTGATCCCGTGAACCACTCTAATTTATTCTCCTAATATAATCTTTCTACGCACCGAATCAATGGGTGCAGTAGAGGACAATTAAGTGATCACGTAAATAAATTATTTTATAAATATTCTTCTTTTGTTATAGTAATCATTCAAAACTAAAGTACATCCATACGTATATACGTGAGTTTGATATATGAAATTGCGTTTTAATTTATTATGTGTTTGAGTCGGCAGGATGATTAAGGTGAAAATTTCACTTGTATATATGTTTGGTGTGTTGGTGTGTTTGTCTGTGATATATAGATACTTGTAAAATTTCACTGTTCAGTATCAGGTCGGATATTGAGTTAACCAGTTATGTTAAACACTTCTCTAATACTATATATTAAAAAATCTACATTATATTATATTCGTATCGTATTTGTATTAATGTAGCTATATATATACTTCAATTTCAATATGATTCTGCCACTACTCTCATAAGAAAGTCAATATATTCAATCTTTATCGATTCAAAGCGAACTATTCTTTCGCTTAAGATGCTAGTATAGTGATTGAATAGTCAATTAGTAAATCTAATAAATTTTAGATGCTCCTATAATAATTGTAATATAATCAATTTGTGACATGGAAGATGAAATAAAAAGGGTTGCTTATGATTTGTCCAACTCTTTTCCACCTTCCATTTTAATGCCCAATAAAGAAAGAATCTAATATACAGTAAAAGTAAAAAGAAAGTGTGAGTGACTTTCATTGGATTGGTCATTTAATTTTATCTTTTGGCCATTATCACTATATCTAATTAGTAATAACATAAACTTAATAGTTTATACTTATAATATTGCATTATTACATGTATTTATGGAGTTGGTCGACATCCCACAACAACTATATATTTGCTATTTTATTAATATCATGATGAATAAGTGAAAAATAATAGGAAGTGAAGCTTCTACACATATTTCAAAAATCCTTGACTAAATTTCTTTGGTATGAAAGATCATCATAGTTCTATATGTTAGGAGAAAGAATTTTATATTTTAGTGGTCGACTCGACTCGACTCATATATATAGATGAACTTTAGAATGGTAAAAAAACAAAGGGGAGGCAAACTATACGTATGGATCTTTCCAAGAAACAAGTTGATCACATGATTTATCTTAATTCTTATAATAATTCCTTTTTTGTTTTTATAAACCTTTCCATCTCATCATTTTTCTACTACGTTACAACTTACAACTATGCAACCTTATATAGGTTAGGTCCCATGCACATAGCAACTTGAGACTAACATCTATAAAATGATTCTGCTGGTTTAATAAATTACAAAAATACCCCTAATATATCATTAATAATGTAAATTCATGCGGGATTCTAACTATATTCACACTACAACAAGTCCCTCTGCTCCAACACTCAAATCGATTTTTAAGAGTCAATGCAGATTAAAGCCTCATCGATACTGATCAAAACCTCTCTTTACCGATTTCTAAAACAAAACTAACCAATTTGTAATTACACAAATTAAAAGTGAAGATTCAGAGAAAAATTATAGGTTAAAGCATGTGAAAAGCAAGAATATTTTCTCGCAAAACACTGATTATATATATATTCTAGATGGTGGCCATTAGTCTTATGCTAGAGTTGTCCATTTCATGGGTAGATATAAAGTGGTGGAGACTCATAAATTCTAATTGAAATTTTCAGCCTCTTTCATAAATTCTAAATGAACCCCAATTTATAATCAATTATCAAATAGGGGACAGCTTTTCAATGACTCTAATGCAAACCACAAGGCCAAATATATAAATTAACTTCCAACTACCCACCAATCTTTTTACTAATTTAGTATTCATTCTCAATTATTTTGTTCTTTAAGGACGAAAATTTCAATGAACTTTTAATTTGGATGCTCATGATCATGATTCTCTCATTTGTACGTATAGTAAAAGCACTTTTGTCATGTATTTCTGCTTTTGATGAAGTGAATTCAAACCATAAAAAGAACCAATTAACAGATAGCAAAATTTGTATATTTTACAAATTCTCTGATTGCACGACAAATTGACTTTCTTGTGGGCTATTTGGGGCTCTCGGAATAAAAAGAAATTTGAAGGCGTCGTGCGCACTCCGGCTGAGGTGGCGAATTTTGCGAAGGAATATGCGGTGGCGAGTGCACGGCTGGCTCTGACTTCTGCAACTAGGGTGGCTCGTCCATTCCCTAACAGGCGGCAACACCCTTTTCCGAGTTGGTTCAAAGTAAATTTCGATGCCGCGGTATTTACAGAGGTCGGCGAAGTGGGCGTTGGTGTTGTGGGGCGAGACTCTTCGGGTTCCTGTGTTGGATGGGAATCAACGCGATTTCTAGGACCATCCGAGCTAGAATTGGCTGAAACGTTGGCCTGTCTTTCAGCTGTCAAGCTGGCCCGAGATTTTGGGTGGTCTAAAGTGGTGTTTGAGGGTGATTGTCTTAGTTTGATCCAGAAGCTTCAATGTGATTCCGAGGATGCCTCGCCTTTGGGCAACTTAATTTTGGATATTCGTAGCTTGTTAGGATCTTTTTTTGAGTATCATTTCTCTTTTGTTCGTCGTGATGCTAATAGAGTACCTCACGCTCTTGCTAGAAAAGCAGCTTCGACTCGCGTTGGTCTGGGCGATGTCCCCAGTTTTGCTAGTGGCTTTGTTTCGGACGGTTTAAATTAATCTAGGTCCCTCGTTGAGGGGTCTTTCTTTCAAAAAAAAAAATAAAATATCGAAGATATGAGTTCATGCTTATGAAGGGGTGCTATCATTAAATTAAGATTAATTATGAGCTATATTAGTTTTTAGGACAAATTATATTGGGGTCCCTGACGTTTGTCATATTCATATCTAGATCCCTCTAGTTTTATTTTTTACATTCTAGTCCCTTGGCCAGTCGACCGTTAGTCAGTTCTCTATTAATTTTTTGGTAGCTTTGTGTTCGTCTCATCAAGACAATGAATTTGGAATATAAATTTGTTTGATTCAGTGAAGAAACATAAAATTTGGACTATACATACAATTGAAGGAAAATTTGTTAAGCTTATAACTTTCTGGTTTCTTTAGCGAATCAGAAAAATTTATAGTGCAAATGCATCATCTCGATGAGACGAACACAACGATACCAAAAAAAATAACGAAACTGATTAACGGTTAACCGGTCAAGGGACTAGGATGTAACAAATAAAATTAGAGGGACCTAGATATAAATATGGCAACGTGAGGGATCCCAATGTAATTTACCCTAGTTTTTATTGGTTATTTGTCTTAGAATGAACTTAAATTAATTTTGGATCGTGGTTGTCATTACGTATCGGCTTAATTATTATTCCATTAATTTCCCACACGTACTAAGATTAGGACTAATTAGAAGTTAGAACATTGATATTGTATTTAATGATTGTGATAATACCTAAAACCTATGTCGTGCTTCCGGTCTACTTCGCACGTCTTTGTAAAGTATATTAAATTCTAAATTTGATGATTGGTAATTATTAAACAAAAATCTCAATTGTTGAAGTTGAGTTTTTAAGCCAAACAAACTATTTAATATTAGTAATTAAGATAAATTTCAATATAATACTTTTTTTTTTGGTCAAAACAAATTTCAATATAATACACCAATGATAGAATCTATTATTTTTTAATTTTTTAAAAAGGGAACTATCTAATATTACATAATAGTTCCTAAGTCCTAAGTAAGAGAATATATTATATTTGATATTTGTAGGAACATATTCATATTGCGTGGAGCCAAATGGTCGCATTTAATAGTTGGCCGTTAGGACTTAAGACTAATTAGCCGGCGGACCCACCACCTTCCATGGTGGTGCCACCTGTCACGCGGCGGAAAGCACGCGGCTTTCTTCACCTTCCACCTGGCATGTCGAGAAGTATATGTTGGGTTTTCTTTAAAATCTTTATTAATTTAACAAAAACGTAAAATAGTTCTGAAACTTAACTGATCATCTTAATTTAATGGTTTATTTTAGTTTCAAAATCACAAAAAACTCTTCATCTGATTTATATAATTATATATATAAATTATCATATTTGCAATATTACTAAACAACTATTCAAACAAAAGATGTGCAGACAAGACAAGAAGACAACCCCAACCTTTTTTTGACTAGTTTTAACTTTTAACCTTTTTTGTAATGGAAATAGAAGTCTCCTACCTTGACAAAAGCCAAGGTTCGTTTTACAAGCTTTTCAACCTTGGAAATTGTATTACATTCATCAATGTTAACCTAGCTATCTGATCATTATTCTATGAAATGAGAAAGTTTTAAAAGAAAGTATTATATCAATATATGGGACAAATAAGCCTAATACAGACATTTTGTGTCACGCTTTTTGGAATTCTTAAGACAGCCATACAAAAATTGTTTCCCACAAATTCCATTGAGACAACGTGGAACTTAACAATTAGACATATGATCGTGTTAGGCGAGGCTGCCCTAACTTGTCAAGCCGACTCTAATTATGTAACATGTGTATAGATGTCTTACACTCGATATATATATATATATATATATATATATATATATATATATATATATATTCTTGTTCTGTTTTTAGATGGATATACATTTGAAATGACTTGAAAATTTGAAATACAGAATAATAAACTATAAAGAAAATGATCCAAGAAATAGAAAATACAAAAGAAAAGAAGAAGAATAGAAAAAAATAAATAAATAATTGATGGTAAAACAAATCTGTAACATATAAATCTTTTATTATCCAAACAACTTAGTTGGTTTTTACCTAAAGATCTATACACACCTCATGAATCATGAGCTCCCTTTTCCCAATATTTCCTAGACTCTATAAAGAAAATAATAAAGAAACAAGATTAAAAAAGAAAAAAGAAAAAACTCATCTTCAATTTTTACTCATCTACATTGTTATCAGAAGATATTTGACCAAAAATATCAGGACATGCTTCCCATTTGCCCTGTTCTCTAGCTTCCCAATACCCGCCAACGTATCGATACATATCGGATCCTTTGTCCTTGGCGAACCATCGAGGTCTCCAACCGCTCTCTTGCATCTTCCTAGCCTGTTTTATTAAAGAGTACAGATTTGAATGATGGCATCATTTAGTTTGGTGCAACAATGCATAGAGGGGTTTACGTGTAAGGTAATGATAAATTACAAGGGAGATAAGTGTAATTTTGAAACCAAAAGAATTATAGGGAACTTTTAGGTAATACCTGGCGTTGCCTCTGCTCCAACCGCAATTTTTCAGCATTTGCCATCTCATACTCGCCATTCTCTAAGCACCGTTGATCAGGCCTGAGTCTTGAATCTGTTGGAGGCAATTTCTCCTGTAAAAAATGAAAATTGTTTTTCATTTTAAACTCAAATCACCACATAAAAATAACATCATCTGAAACACATTCAAAATATCACCTTTTGTTCGGGAATAAGCTCGTTCAATGTGATAGCAAAGCGTGTCAGATTGTAACGTGTTGGAAATTTTGGAGGCTTGCTACGTTTCCATAGCAAATGAGCTTCTGATATAGATTCTTGATTTTTCCCTTTGGAGGAGCAATCTCCATTTACGTAATGCATGCTCTCATCCCACTTCCCAAATAATGTTGCTGCAGTTTTTCCACTCTTGTCTTGGACTATTCCCTGAACCTGCGATTACAAATTTGTCCATTAACAATAATTTATACTAGTTAACATAGCATTCTCAATTCGCATGCAAAATATCTATAAACTTTAGTATAATCATTTTTTATGATTTATATTTAATTCTTTTGAACATGTTAAAAATTTAAAGTGTACCTGATGTGGATTTCTGTCAATGATAGATTGCTCCTTGAATTTCAGTTTACACGAGTAATTACGGTTTCCTTGTATCCTCATCGTACCATAATGATCGCAATATAGTTTCCCCAGAATAAGATTGTATATAGACGTTGTTACCTGTAATAACAAGTTCATATGTTTTTCAATAAAAATCACGAAACCACCAAAATTCAGTCTCAATCTTTTCCAATTATTACCTTGCTCCATTGGAAAATTTCTCCATCATCAAATTCAAGAGTTAAGACTCCAACTGGATCCAGCTGAATGGACCGACCCCAAAATTTGCTTCTCAGATTGCTATCACCATAAAATTTCCATCCTGTTCCCTCGCAATGGCATGCCACAATCATGGGATGATGACTCACCTGATCAAAGAGATAACGGGATTTGTTATTTATTTAGTTAGAAGAAATATTTGTCATTTTTCCGTTATTTAATTTTAATACCTTCTCCGAAAAGAATTTGAGGCCTTTGTCTGGATAATCAGCCTCATAAGTCTCTCCAAGCAAAGGATTAAATGGTTTGCAAATCCTTCCTTCGGTTGAAGCATATCCTGATACCGCAAATGCAGCTACATTTAGAATCCTCATAAGGCTGTTACCCTACACAGAAAATTATAGAGCACAAATCAGATGCTATTAAATAATAATGATAATAATCTATAATGCTTTGTAAAGTGAGACCCCTAAGAGTAACTGCTTTCGGCCTAAATTCTCTATCAATTTACTCTAAAAAACAAATTAATTCATCACAAATTTAATTTATCATCACCCAAGTTTGTTCCTCCGGTCTCCTTTATCGTCTTCCATAACCTTTCTCCTTCTCACTCCTCCCCTCCCTCAATTTGGAGGTGTTTTTCTTTAATATATCAATTTCTCCTCATCTTTGTCTCTCTCCCTTTAATAATTCTTTTTTACTTTTACGATATTTTTTTTAATTGTGTAGTTTCATTTTATTTAAAATTATTTCTCATTTATTTATCATCAATTTAGCGGGAGAGAGAGAGAGTCCGTCATAATATTACCAGAACCAACTTACCTGTTTTCCCCATTCATAAGCCCGATCAAGAAGATACGAGTATTCCAAATCCTCAAAGCATTTCTGCAAAGATGACAGAGGCTCGTTGAAGTAAACTGGGAGGCATACTTTTGTAAGATCCTTCCCGATATTATCTTTTATCATTGACCATAAGCTAACTCCTTTCTCTTTCTCAATGGGATCCGGCAATTTCTTCCTACGCTTAACATAAGGAAAGCTCGTTCCAGCTGATCTAATGGCAGGATCGATACTGCCCTCGGCTTCAACAGCATATAACTCATCATCATCAGATGAAAACGATGATGACCTGAAGTCCGAGCTGTTGCTTTTGAAAGAACTAGAGGAAAGAAAATCCCTTGTGTCAAAGAAAGTATTGTCTTCTTCATCGGTATCTTCCTCTGCTGCATTTTCTCGTTCGTTTTCGTCTTCGGATTCACTCGCGCTTTCTGGTAGAAGTACAGAAATGAGTAATTTTTATATAGTTAAAACTTCAAACCAAAAGTACTCTCACACACACACGCGCGCGCGCGAAAGAAAGAACAATATGAAACCTAAATTACACCAAACCTATTGTTAAAGGAATTATTTGCACCCAACCCCCAATCTTATGGCTAATGAGCATAAAAACCAGTGTGATTAAAAAATCTCATAAAAAACCCTGCAAAAATTGTAAATTTGTTCGCAACATCTATGCCCAAAGAAAGTAAATTCCAACCTTATATTCATGTTTAATAAATTTACACCAAAGTAAAAATTGAGGGGAAACAAGTAGCTTTACTGTAAAAAAAATGCATGTATTTTCAAGGTCAATGTCTGTGAGATGCTAAGGGGGTTTCTATGCAAATTTTAAATTCTACAGGGCTTTTATGAGTTCTTTTTTTTTTTAGCCAAAAGATTTTTTATGCTCATTATCCCATAGACATGGGGTTAGGTGCAATTAACTAATTTTTAAAGTATATAAACGTTCATTTTAAAAAGAAACCTATAGCTCACATTTATAAGCAAGAAAACATAAAATTGAGCTAAAAATCATTACTCCACTCAGTTGAGGTTTGTCACGGAAACATGTAAAAGCCAAAAACGAGTCGAACATGCTTTGGAATCTTACCACTATACTTATCTTGCCTTGTTCCAGAAGATGCTCCCTCATCCTTCAACTGCCTCTGGCTTTCATCAACAACTGTATTCTCCAAATCCACCTTTTCTGTCTACACAAATAAAGCAACGGCATTTATTTTTTGGGTCAATTACAAATAACCCCCTGAGGTTGCGCCGTTTACGAAAAACACCCTGAGGGTGGGCAAATCGTAAAGAAAACACCCTCAAACTAACGGAAAGTTGTTGACTCAGGGTGTTTTTTGTAATTTATAAGGTTTCAGGGTGATTTTTTGTAAAAGCTGCAAATCAGAATTGCAAAATTCAAAAGAACTCAAATTGCACAATCGTTCAAAGAAACTAAAGAATATGTACCTCTAATTGCCTCAAACTATCCATAAGGAGCCAATATTTCTGCTTCAAAACCATCAATTGACTCTGCAATGATGCAAATTCATTCTTCATGATTTGTTCAGTATCCTGAATTGCAGCTTCACTCACACCTTCTTCCGACAATCTTTGTCTCAATCTTTCTGTTGAGACAACTACATTGTCAACAGCAGCCATTAATTCACTGTTTGATAATCTTGGAAACATGTCTTTTATAGCTTGCAGAGCTTCCATCCACGCCATTCGATCATCTCTGCTCTCAGCCCTTAGATGAAGCCTCTTTGTGCCGGTGAAAATTGAGAATCTCCTATCGTCTGATCGGCTCTCTCGAATAGATGAAACCTATAAAAAGCTACTTAATTTGTAAAAGACCAAAAAATACATTTTTTTACAATTTAGTTACAAATAAAAGGAACAAGCACATATTGGTCAAGCAAATGGAAGCAGAAGTAATGATTAGCTCAAACTAATCATATAATCGCCAAAATTGTCTCTTTTGAATGGGACAATTGAACGAGAATGCAAAAAGATAACCAAAAAAAAAGAAAAAAAAACTGCAGAAATTTATGGAACAAATTTCAACTAAAACATTCTTCCTCGTAATTTTCTTTTTTCCAAAAATAGGCCACAAATTATGATGAACAGAAACAGGAAAAGAAAATTAAAATCAAACTAGGTAAGAATTGAACCCAAATTAACACTACAAAAAGCAAACCATTATCTCCACATAAAAACCCGTATAACACGTCCTCAATTAATCAAACTGCTCTACCGAAAAAAAAAAAGGAGGAGAGAGAGATATCCATTAAGCAAAAATTATTGCTGATGAAACTCAAATCGAAGAAAATTGAAACCTTTAGATGAACTTCACCAACGGGCTTCCGGCTTTTTGAGGACGGATTACCATTTCCATTCCTATGATGATTGTGATGATGATGATTGTTATGCTGACGCGAAATCCTCTTCAAGGATTCTTCGCCAATTACTCTCGATCCTTTCTCAGTTTCCTGATTAACCACAATTTTATCCGGCCCATGGATCTTATAATAGCTCAACACTCCATCTTGCAAAACAAACCATCTGGGCCTCCATCCTTTCCCATAATTCACCCATTTATACAAAATCCCAGAAATCCCATTCCCAACTATATCATTAATCTTCAGCTCCCGGCTGCTATGATGGCTGTGATTGTGATTGTTATTGATAATCGGCGGAGCGGACCACACGTGATCCAGCACGGAATCACGCGTCGAGGGAACCCTAGAAACCACCGAATTCTGACTTTTGTTCAGCGGATCGGCCGGCGGGAGCGGCTGGAGCGGCGACATGTCGGTGTTGCTCTGTATAGTCATCGATGTAACGCAGCAGAAGGGATGCATAGCAAGATTAGGATTAGCATTACTTGCGTTGATTCTCACTAATAACTACACCAATCATCTTCGAAAATTCTCCACGAATCCTCAATGATTCGGAAGAACAATTTCAAATTGAAGTAGCTTGTCGATACAGATATGCGTGATTTGTATGTATCGATTTGAATTAAGTAAAGGAAGGATTTTCCGGTGACGTGATGACTTGGCAGTGGAGGGCGGTGGGGTTTATGTTTAGGTTAAGGCCGGCGGTGGGGGGTGGGGTGGGGGGGTGGGGGATGGGGAGAGTGACGGGTGGTTGAAGGACTTTGAAGAACGTGGCAACGGCCAATCAGGGAGTGGTGGATTTATGGTGCTTAGATTTTTCTAATCTTCACATTCTTTCACAACATAGAAATATAAAATAATTTAAATATAATTATAATTTTTTTTATTTATATAATTTATTCGTAATCTCAAATTTAATATATTATTTGAGCATTATAAGAAATGAGAATGATGATTTTATAGTTTGGAGTTCTAAATAATATATATCTTAAAAGTAGTCTTATTTTGATCATTTACTAATATTAATTTGAGAATATTGAGTATTTAAAGACGAATTGAAAAGTTTGGATCGTGTCCTATTTACAAGGTTAATTATTTAAATATATGTATATATTTATTATATTTTAAAAAGAGTCATAATTAGAAACTTAAGGTGATTAAATATGTAGGGTAAGCTAGAAATTGGCAAACCCCAAGAACTAATATTTCATTATGACATTGTACTTATGTATTTGTTTGGCACCTAATAATAATAGTAATAGTTGTGTTTTGAGGAGAATGTGGTAATTCTAGCATGTTTTTGTAATTAAATTAATCATGAATATAATATACTAGAAAATGACTTAATTGCAAGTGTCTAATTGGTAGGATCAGTCAATAATCAACATATAAATTAGTTTTGTTTATTTGAGTGTTGGAATTAGAAAAACATGGATGCATTTTTCTATATTGAATAATTGAGATGAAGAATATGTTTTTGTGTTTTGTTACTCATGGTCAAAAATCAAAATAATATTGAACTTGTCAATATTATCCAAAAGATATAATTGCTAGTTGATTTTCCTAAATATTTATATTATTATCAATAAAATGATCATCTTTCCTTTTGATGATTGTAAATTGTAAGAAATCATCAAATTGGGATAAATGAGTCTGAGTTTGCTTACGGTGAGTTAGTTCCATAAAAATTCAAGTTTGAGTCGAGCATGAAAACTTTTCGAACCAAACTCTAGCCAAATCATTTATGATTTGAAGGTTTGCAAATTGAATTCGATTCATTTAAATTTCAAAAATAACTAGCTCAGTATGATAGTATTATAATAAATATATTTTTGTCAAGATGCAAAAGTGCAGACACCAGTCACACACCACCTGTAAACTGTAAAGACTAGAATAAAATGCAGTCCATTTGGACCTAACTACTAAAATTATATTGGGATACCGCGTAGAATTTAGACAAGAATTTTCTAAACAAGAGAATTTATAATTAAGGAAAATATTGGTGGACTTAGTTAATGTTTAAACAGTAAGTTTCGAGGATATACTATATTCCAAATATTTTATCTCAATTAGATATATTATATTTAATAATCTTTAATTACGCTATCGAATTTGAATGTTTGGTATTGAAAGAATCAAATAATTCAGACGTGAGACAAAGATTCGAGATGAGAAAATTTATTAGTGGAGTAACTTATCAAACATGTACGATCACTCTTAAATTGAATTGTATTTAATACATATCTAGTGATAAAAGTTAAAAAAAACCATATCGTTTTTTTTCGTATCTTATTGTGTCTGTATCCCATCTTTGTATGCGTGTAATATCACATATTAGACTATATCTTTCATACATGTGCTACTTTGAATTGCATATAAGCAATTTACCCTCTATCAGTTAATGAAGTAAGAAACGAATATATTTGAATTAAAGTTAATTCGATCCTCTCATGAACAATTTTAGCAGAAAGATTCTTCCCACATGGTCAAGTTTTCGAAAAATTAAAGCTATCTTTGTAATTAATATTCGAATACAATGTATTATTTATTTGAATATTTGTGCTGAGAAAGAGAACATTTTATGAATTAAACAACAATTTAATCACTTTGCTCATTTCATGTATAGCAAACACTATTATAACAAAAATGTTATGGGTAATTTAGTCATTTTATAATTTTTCGTTAAGTTTTTTTAAGTTTCCGTTAAAATTAAAGGATCTATCTGTAATTTTTAATAATTAAAGGGGTGTTGCTGTAAGTGTGATTATCCCTAGCTTCTTTTTTTAAAGTATAATTTCTAGATATCAAACTACAGACTCTTGGTGCATTTAACTTTTTGGAGAATTCACATGGAAACGTCATTTGTTACATATTATTTCATTGGTCCCCCAACATTGATTTCATTCTATTCTATAAAGGGTTTATACGTGACCTAAGATTAATATGCAAACTGTAAAATAATAATCAATCAAATGGCAATAAGTTTGTAAGTAGTTTTCAGTGATTATTAAACCATATGAGCAAATCTAGCAATTTTCTGGAAAAGTGGAAGAAGGACAAATTAATTAATCCAGAAAATATTTCCCCAACATCAGTGTACAACTGCCGACAACAATGGAAAAATTATTGCATAGTTTGCCCATTCTCAAATCATCCAAATATACAAACTGTTCACACATTGCCTTGCCCACCTCTCATTTTCCTTGAGCTAGCTAGCAACACAACAAACGTTTTTTCACTTTTTAGTTTTCTTGTTTTGGTGGTGGGGTTATCGTATGTTGCGGAAATTTTTTTATGCACCATGTATTGAACCGATCGAACTCAGTATATTCGCAATTACGAGTTAATCAATACTAGTAAATATTGCATATTCAATGCATGTGCGATATAAATAAAAATATTATTAATGATATAAATACATAACCTGATCGATAACTCGAGGATAGAGGCGACAAAAGAGGACAACCAACTTAAAACTATCTTTTGAATAAGCATAAATTGCATAAACCTCCCAATTAATTACTTTCATGAAATTGCTAAAAATTCTGTATGTTATAAAATAGACGAAATAATAATAATAAAAAAATCCCCCCATATTATTGAATATTCAATCCACTCTCCAACACTACTAGAAAACCCTAATTCCATTACTTTTTCCACTTTAATTATTGTTATACACTTATATTCTTCAGTTTGTCATATTCAACTTGGACTGGTATATCGATCACCAAAGGATTAATTCTTTTTTTCTTTTGGGAACTTCTCCCATCGATCTTAACAATGTTTCTTAATTTCAAATTATTTAATTAATATTTCGACATATATATAAAATTGAGAGTTTGAGACCTCTTTACCATTCTCGAGTGAATTGATCTAATTGATCTATAAAAATGTCATGCATGAAGTGGCCAGTGTTATCTCGTGGTGTATATTGTGTCGTGTGTCTATATCGTATCGTATCTACATATGCACATCACAGATTACTGAACAATGGAAATTTACTTACCCATCACCAAATGATTATTTTTTCATTGTATCCTGAAACATTATAGCATTTAATTTTAAGGCAATATATCAAGACTAATTAATCAAAAGATACTCTTCTCGTTTTCATGGACCCCTAATTTGTTGTGATCACACAAGGTTACTAGACATATACAGTGTTTTGAATTTGAGCTAGACACAAAAAGCTCAACTAATTTTGGCTCAATATGATTAAAAATCTTCTGAATCGACATATTCTTTTGAAGCCTCTTGATGAGAATCCCTGTAAACCTACATATATTTGGACCATAAAAAGTTTTGATAGAGACAATCAATAGAACCTAAGCCACTAATATATGTCCTAAAGTTTTGAACCTTTAATTACGTGAGACATCGAAACCCCATGAAACAACTAGGTCATACACATATGTTTCATCAGAGTTTTCGAAAAGGTATATATATTACAAACAAACGAATATGAGATGGAAGAAACATAGCGACATCAAATAGAGGGATTTTACATTATTGATCAGTGATGTTTTGGTTTAGCGCTTTATTGGAGCAACAAGTTTTTACAGCCGTATTGAACTGTGCCTTTAAAAGGCGGTTAATTAGTGTTCCCAACAGCTGTCTAATCAAAATTAGAAGAGTTTCAACTTTCAACAGTCTCAAAACATGCATGATTTCTACCTCATAATTAAGCAAAGGATTTAGATAGCTAGCTAGCTCATAAGTTGTGTCGAGCTTATAAGAAGTCGTTTTAATTATTTATGGATTTAATGGCATTTATCAGCCCAAAATAACCAACTAATCCTGTTTACTTATGAAGGCCCACTCTAACAGATTTCATGTCAAGCTCACCCTTAATCTTAATTATGAGATGCTAAAATTGCTAGCTGCTTTCTTTTGATGAGTTTAAAACATGAGTCTAAAACATTGATGTAAACAATCTTAACAGGCGCCGGGTCCACCACTAATTCGTCTGGTAAAATAATGACTCTAGATTAATTTCAAGATAAGTAAACAGACTTCTATGTACCTAAAACTCACATCTTATGACTTCTTTAAAGGAATATTTACATCTACTGTAATTCAGGTTTGGTTCAATTACAAATATTTTCTTATGTTTTAAAAATCATAAAAATACCTCTGAGATTTTATTAGTCTTGAAAGACCTTCATCGAATTTTTATTATGTTCACAACACTGGAAGTGTTCTGTCTCCTGAACTCAATGCAGTCCTTCTAATTGCCACATTTTCACAAAATTTGCAAGAATAATAAAATCTCAAGGGGTTTTTAGTAATTTATAAAAAGAGGTTGTTAGTGGAACATTCCACCCGTTTCACTTGACCCGGATAGACTGTACTTGGGAATTAATATTCCCAGAAATTGCGATGGTGCATACAGATCATGTCTAGCTTGGGAGACTGATATGGAAAAAGATGACTTTAGACTTATTAGCTACATTTAAACTTAGTTTGCTGGATTAATAATATATTAATGGAATGTTCGATTCGGTTTGTTAAAAAACAAGAAGAAAAAAGAATATTTTACAACTCTATAGTCATAATGAGTTTGGTAGACCAGCAAACAGGAGTACCATGCATAAACTTAATTAGTACTACTGGACAGCATTTTCCAGGACAGGATTAAGTTCTCTTGTCTTTATGAGATTAAAAAAACTAGAAGAAATCAATAATGATCAATTTAATTAATGTAGAAAAGGCTAAAACTAACTTGTACTCGATTTTTATTTAAAAGGTCGAATATTTAAGCTATTTGATACAGTTGGAGATTAATTTTCCAAATTTGCTTTAGTTCGAATATACCCTTTTTATTTGATGAGATTTGTAGCGAGAATTAACGTTACAAGATATCAGGATGTTTTTTATAAACGATATAAATTTTAAGGGAATTTCGTAACTGACTCATATTTAATTAGTTCTTGAATTTTAATTGCCTCAACTCGAACGTGTGGCTTAGATATATTAAAATACTTTGAAAGTCGAACTCAAACTCAAATTCGAGTGATAATTACTCATAAACTTGAGCCAAGCTCAAACTTAGAAAAAAAAAAGGGTAAACCTCAGGTCGTCTTGACAGTTTTATATCATCATTATTGGAGTTTGAGTCAAGTTATCGATTAAACTTTCAACTTTTAATCAACCAAACCAAATTTCCAGAAAATTCATGTTAATTTTAAACAGTGACAAAGTAATTCATAAGTTTGATCAATTTAGTTTCCAAATAGGATGACATATTTAGTTTGAAATTAAAGAAACACAGAGACACATATATAGTTGGAGAAATGACATTCTTTGAATTCACATTGTGCACAGAAGTTTCTTTTTTTTTTTAAATTTCTTAATTGAGGTGAAGTAGGCATGAGAAGTTGAGGCCAGTTTTCTGCTGACAGCTATTTTAAAGAAATCAACAACTGTAGCCACATGGGACTAAATCACATCAATCCATACATTCAAATATATAGGTACAACATTCATACACAATCATAAAACCACATGGAAATGTAATGATATAAGAACCTTATATACCATAAAAATTCTAACTTAATGCTTCGATACTATATAAATTATTTCATGATAACGAAAGTTGCGTTCAGAAGGACTCAAGATCAAGACTTCTGAACAAGTCAAAATTGCATTTATCAAATTACTAATTAAATTATGTTAATACCAAATATTAATAGTCTAGTGGGATGAGATACTAGACATATCTCAAAGTAGTTTAGATTCAAATTTTAACTTGGGAATGAAATAACTAAATTGTAGGGAACCGAGATTGCGCAAATGGACCTCCGCAATACCTAATTCCGGAAAAACATCGATCGGAAAAAAATCCTAATTAAGTTAATTGATGATATGTTATGGCTATGGTATGACAGATCATGCATATTGTATTATTGTTCTCTTTTAAGAGAAAGTATATAATTGCTAGGAACATATTGTTGCGGGTAATTAAATATGACAGATCAGAAATAAGTCTTTTATATATATTCAGCTTTGATATCCGAAAATACTTGACAATTTTGCGCCACCAAAACTATGTAACTGAGCTGCAAATGAACCCTGCATATTTGTAAATTTTTAGGGCTGTCATGCACTTGCACTTGCAATTGCATTACCTGAACTAATTAAATAAGAAACAGCAAACAAATTAATAAAATCATATCTTTATGTCTTCCTTCTTAAATCTTACAAGCTTAGGTAGAAACAAATTGGACCTTATGATATATAAATTGGGAAATAAATAAGTTCAACGAATCTTAGTCTTACTGACAATTAATTGATAAATATTAGTGATGATTAATATTAATTGTTTCGTAACAGGGTAACTACGACTTAGTTAAGTCGGTATTGTTTCTAATGGAAATTAACGTCGAGATGTAATACAAACTAAATGTGCAAAAAAAGGAAAAAAAAAATGGAAAAACTTTATTTAGATCATTTTTTTTTTTGAATATGAAGTAATAACAACCCACGTTGTGTGTTAATCATATTTTATCAACTTAACTTTTTTCTTTTTACAATTCATTAATAAAGTTGTTAGAGCCAATTATGGAAACAAGTTTGGGTCTGAAGATGTACCAAATTAGGTAAATAACAAACAACAAAATGCTGAAAAGTGTAAAGTATAATTGTACTAGTACTTGTCACTAGCTACTTTTAATTGTACAGGACCAGACCAGAGCAGATGACGAAGGAAATCCTGAGCAAATCTTGAAAATCACCTGACGGAAAAATCTGGAGAAAATGCACGAAAAAACATACAGATGGGGGCGGATGATTTCTTCAGAAAATTGTCACAGATTTTAATTAACTTGACCTGTGGCTGTGGCTGTGGTGTGGCCACAATTAGTCAAAGCTCATGTCAATGCCAGGTTGTGTTCCAAATTTATAACAATTCCGATTTGTTTATATGGAGTGGCCTGGCTGGCAATTATACGAAAAATTAGGTCTTAATTTTGACTATATTGGATTTATTTATTTTATATGAATGGCATAATATTATTGCAATGTCTAGCTTAATTTGGGCTGGTCTAGATTTTGTTTTCCTTTTAATTTGCTGATGCAATATTGACATGATGAAAGACCAGATCCAGATCCAGATCCCAGCCCCAATAGTCTCTTCTGAAATCTGACCCAATACAGGCCAACTGAAGCCCAACTAGAACTCCACCTATCCATAATTCATCCCACAACAAGAGATTTCAACATTAGGGCCCAAATTCCAAGTTCTGATCATTGAATGAATCTGGTTTTTTTTTTTTCCTATTTAATTTAGTAATCTGAACTAATACATGCGTCCTTTTTTTTGGTTGTATAAATAATACAAAGGAAAAAAGTATTACGATTTTTACACTTTGTCTCCTAATTTTATTTTATTTAAATTGTCTCTTTAAGTTCATGGGCTTTACAAATTGCCTCCTCCGATTACTTTCCGATAAAATATTCTATTTTGATGCTCGCACGTGCTGTGCATGTCAGTTTTTAAGAAGGCAATTTATATAATCCGTGAATTTAAAAAGGCATTTTGTAAAATTTGTGAATGTAAGAAGGCAATTTGGAACAAAAAAACCCTTAAAAACTCACATATATAGTATGTGCGAGCATCAAAATGGAATATTCTACCGAAATATAGTCGGATGAGGTAATTTGTAAAACCCGTAAACATAAGGAGGCAATCAAAATGGAATATTCCACTGAAATATAGTCGGATGAGGCAATTTGTAAAACCCATAAACATAAGGAGACAATTTGTAAATTCCCTAAACGTAAGGAGACAATTTGAAAAAAAAAAATTAAGAAGCAAAGTGTAATTAAAAGACATGAAATTACATGAGGTAAAAAATCTTTTTCCCTAATACAAAAAATATATATATATATATATATATATATATATATATATATGAGTAAATTCGATTTGATATCTTTCTTGAAACCTTAGAAGCTAGAACAAAGTAAAAAAATAATAATATTTTTATTAATTGTGGTAAAGATAATTATATATATTAATTAATTTTACATACTTGTTGATGACGTCGGTTTTTGGTAAGCGGTCTAGATCAACCACGTGGTTCCGACAAACAGTTGAATTTGTAAAGGGGAGTCCGGCTTTGACCTGAAAAGCACTAGCACGGGTTTACTTGGCCGGAGGGGGTTGTCTCCGGCGTAGCCACTCCACTGAATTAAGTCAGTTTAGAATAGGATATTCGTAAAGAGGGGATGAAAGTCAGAGCTATTAATTAGAAGAGCCTTTTTTACCATAATAAATGATGGGGGTATTTATAGGGAGACTTCCCACCTACTGGGTATGGCCCCGACCGTGGGGCAATTAATGCCTGTGCCTCGGGTCTGATTCATTCCCTGACAGGAATGATTGCCTGTCACTTCTGGAGATACAGAGTACGGAAGGCAGTCAGAACAGATACGGCGCAATTAATGCGGCTACGGCGGGGTCGACCGTGTGGGGATGAGGCAGATTCGGCCCTTCGGAGGTCGGACCCCAAGCCACGCTCTTGGAGGTGTGGTGAGTCGAATATCGATCCTCGAGCATGGAGGGGTCGATCTAGGGCCCCCGGGAGGTTTTACAGTTGTTATGACGGTCGAGGTATCAGGATGAACCATGTGCTCGATCATCGAGCATGTTCTTGAGCCAAACGTGGGTTGACCCTGGTTTAGATACACGTGGCGTTTGACTCTCTTAAGATTGTGCCACGTGTATTCTCCAAGATATTCCCCATCACTTGTCTATGCAAGAATTGTAATTAAGCACCAAGGACTATATGAAGAATCAAAACTAATTATGGTGCATGCGTATCATATGTTAGTTGAGATGCCCATTACCTAATTCTAATTGAAGAGTGCACATAAAATAGCAAATGCGCCACAACAACATCATTTAATAATAGTGCTACTTGATAATATATCATAAAAACACATATATTTAGACTTTGGAAGAGTTCCTAGTACACTCTTTAAATACAATGAATGACCGATCGAAGATAGCTAGCTTGGAATTTTATTGAGGACGATGATATATGTACATGGTTGAACTTCTATGAAATATCAACATAAATTTTAAAAAATTACTCAAAATTAAAGTAACAATATCTCTAAAAGTTTAATTAGCTTCATCACCAAGAAACCTTGAAGAAAATATCATATTTAAGCTTCATCACAAGGATATATAACTCTTTTTTTGAGTTATTCTTTTTTCTTTCTTCATGGAAGGGATGAAATTTAGACTTCTAATTGTTTCAACTCACTTATATACAAACCTAAAGACAATAATAATCAAGCAGCATAAAAAAAAAACCCCCATTTTTCATGCAAAAAAGAAAAAAAAAAAAAAAAAAGAAAGAAAACATGATCAGCAAAGGCTCCAGCCACTACCAGCAATAATACTCTCAGCCAACAACAGCTTATCAATCATCACCTTCTCCCCAAACCTGTACGAAAACCTCAACGCCCCCTGAGAATTAACACATCCCTTCTGCACTGGGAAAGTCAGCATCGCGCTGCCGCCGCCCGCTCTGGCGTAGTCGAAGAGCTCTTTCATGCCGGTGTGCACTTCTCCAATGTACCTGTCGCCCAGCTTCCTCTTGCAGTAGAGCTTCACCACCAGCATCGTGTTGCAATTCTCCACCATAGACTCGCCGATGGTGTAGCTCATCGTGAAGTTCCACGCCGGATTTACCTCGCTGTGCCTGTCCACCGGAGTTCGCTTCTCCGACTGGGAGCCGCCGATGGAGACGCGGGCGTACACTTTCATCTTGCAGAGGCGGCGGACGTTTTCGAGGTCGTTGGCCGATATTAGGGTTATGTCGAACTTTCTGCACTCCATTGGAGCTGAGCTTGGGATTGAGAGTGGATGTTTTGGATTGAAATGATGTGGGTTTTATGGAAGAAATAAATTAATGCATTGACTTGTAGAAATTGTGCTACGAGACTGAGCTGCTTGGTGATAACTGATTAAAGAAACAACCAAGAAGGAGAGCTCATTTGGCATTTGCTAATAATTAATAGTCATTAGCTTGTTTTAATAAATATTTGTATTTTGTGGAAAATTTTAATATACGTATTGACTTATTGTATAACTAATGTCTAGTTCAGAAAAAATAATACTCAGTCAAGTTGACAAGTATAATATATTTATTAGATAATTAAATTTGTAAAAATGATCCTGTAATTTCGAACTTTTCGACTTTATATTTCGTACAATTAATTATGTTGATTTAGTCTTGTAAGTTGTATCTTTCCATTTCCAGTTTTTTATGACTTAGAAAAACGTTGCATAAGTATACCCAAATTCTACTTGACATGTCAATTTCCGGTGTAAATTAGAACTTTCGGGTACATTTGACCAAAGGCGGGAAAAAATTCCGGCGTAAATATCACAATTATTTTGGAATCTGTATATGTCGAAGATAATTAAAAAAAATAATTGAAATTGGCCTAAACTAATTGCATGGTGTCATATAAGAAAGATAGGTTCACGTTATATTGTCCTCCTCAAAGTCTCGGAAATAAACCCTCAATCAATGATATTTGAAAATTGCCATAGTTCGTGTAGTTCAGGAGGCAAACAACAAAAAATAAAATTTTAGATGGTAAAATGCAAAAATCGCCATAACTCAGATGAGAAAAAATCTTTTATCTCTAAAAATAATTGGGATGACACAACAATGACATTTGAAATATATGGTGTACTGTCGTCATTATCTCATTTTATATACAATATACTATAGACTTTAGTCCATTGGGCTAACGACCTGTATAATTCTGGGCTGGATAAATCTATATATAATAATTCAGAACTCTTGAAGCTATCCACTTAATAATGAAATATTTTGTATAGATATGTTAGTTACAGATCTAATTCAAATTAAATTATTATTTATATTTTTATTATCTATATATAAAAGTCCTATAATATCTTTTAAATTATATTAAACAAATTTTAAAAATAATTAAGTATAAAAATAAAATCATCAAAGATAAATATAAAAGAAACACGATAATATCGTTCAAATTAAAATAAATAATTTTTTAAAATTTTACAGCAAACTAATTTCTTAAAATAAAAAATTAATTAAATAAAAAAAATACTTTATAAATAATTAACACCTGTGCCTTGGCACGGGATTTTCTACATATAGGAATCTTACAATATCTTTATAAGAAAATATGATAATATCCTTCAAATTAAAGTAATTAATTTTTAAAATTTTACACCTAACTAGAACTATTTTTTTAATATCTCAAATGTAAAAATTAATTAAATGAACTATAAAAAAAAACTCATATATTAATAACTTAGTAAACTATAAAATTAAACTTTACATTATTAAATAAATTAAAAGTCGTGCCTTAGGCACGTGGATAGCCTAGCTGATATTTATTCTGCCATTAGATAAATAATATTTTTAAGATATATTTATTGTTGTTATTATCTGAAAGAATCTAAAATTATGTATAGATATATTATATTAAATTTAATATATTTTTGTAAAATAATATTAAAGATTCTAACTTTTTTTAATCTTATCATTCGAAAAAAAAAAAAATGAAATCAAAAGATATTTTTTTTTTAACTAAAAGAGATACACATCTCATCTTTAAGATAATCAATTTAAAACTAAATATCCACAAAAAGAAGATTTGATCATATATTTAAGATAACTACTTTGAAATTATACCCCATTGAGATAAAGAAAAATCCTAAAGCCATTTGTTCAAATAAAAATCCGAAAATCTTTTATATTTTTTCCTACATAATTAGTTTATTATATAGATATATATTATATTTAAATAAATTAATATATTTGTATCCATATAAAAGAATCCATAAAACAATTTTGAAATTGGAATGAATCTATAATAATGATCCATCATCATCCCAAAAATAATTTATTGATTATAATTAGTATTTAAAATAAATTTAGTTCCATAATTTTCTCAACTAAATCGATTATAACTCAAATATAAATATTAGATTAGCAGTTCCATATATATAGACTATTCATAAATTTTACTAGATCAATTATGTTCTTCTTCTATTCTCATTTCAGTTTAGCTTCTTGATTTCTATGGTTGCTCCGTCAACTCAAATTTAATGTATGGTCTCTTCAGTTTAAAGTATTATATATCTATTTCGAGAGTTATTTTATTTTGATTATTATATATTTGTAATTTTTTTCTTTTTATTTTTATTATTCCATGTATCATTTTCTACCATATTTTTGTATGTATATTATTTTCTTAATCTAAGTTTTCTTTTATTTTATCAAAGACTTTCAATTGGATTATATTATTTTATTGTGATTTTTTGTTTGTATAGCCATCCTTTTATCCACATGTTTATATGCTTTCAATAGATTAATCATATTATTTTCATTTGTTATTTCCTATAATTTAAATTTTACTATTAACATATCTTAGGTCATTTTCATTCACCTTTAAAAGCTTCAGTTTAAGAATTATTTTTTCTTTCAAAATCCAACATTGAGTTAGATGAAAAATAGTAATATATTTGTGAATATTTATTTTATAAAATTACTATCCCGTGCCAAGGCACGGGTCATTTCTAGTTAAAGAAATTAAATTGAATCCTTTTAGGTATTAAATTACAAGTGTGTCAAGAAAATTTTATTACAATATTTGGTGTAAACAACTTGCTACAAATTTATAATGGTTGGTCAAATAAATGGATGTCCGTAACGTGTACATTTCATCTTATGTTTGATATATGATGTGGCACCCGGAAAAGAGATTGATATATATATATAGCTAATGATGTAACATATATCTTTGAAACAATATTCAGTACTTTATTATATAACCAAATTGGCAGTAAAAGTCGATGGTTGTCCTTTTTACTCCTTACCCAGAATCCACATACTAGTTTCTTATGAAGCTTCAAGGAAATCCAAGTATTGAAAACATCAAGATATATAGACCTTGAATTATATAATTTTATAACTTACTATTTAATGGTCTAGCTAATTCCCATTTGGAAGACAAGTCTATTTTAGTTATCAGATGACATTAATTAATTAATAATTATAAGTTCATATGAGGACAAGTGTAGCAATTTAATTTATGGCATGACTAACTAATTAAACAATATTTCCCCAGACACAAGAGGAATATGAGATAGAGCCTCTTTAATGTGATGACAAGATTTTCTAAATACGAAAAAGTCGCAGTTGGCCGCTAACAACTTGTCCATTAATTTGGTCCCCTCACATTTGACCCAACGCAACTGTATGCCTTTGTTGTAATTTTGTGATACATAACAAGTTATTATAATGTCTGAATCCTTATGCTTATATGATGGATTGACTCATATCTCTAATGTAAGAACACTTCAAAATTTTACCTCGTATAGTGTCGGACATGGATACTCCTCAGACATGGCAAAACTGTGTCCGAAATAAATAAAAAAAAGAAAAAAAATAGGACACAGTGTCGGACACGGCTGGAGGAGTGTCTGACACGACTAAGACACGGCTGAAGAAAGTGTCCGATATAGCGAGATACATTTTATAATTTTTTAAAGTTTTTTCGGCTTCTTTTGAAGTTTTTTATAAACTCTCTCCCTTCCCCTTCTCTCTTCTCACACTCTCACTGTATTCTTCTTCTTCTTCTCCCTTTTTTTTCTTTTTCTTTTTTGTATTTTTCTTTTAATTTTTATTATTCAATTTCAATCAATAATTGATGGAAAATTCAACTCAGCATATTAATTTATTCATTTGTTTTAATGTTGAATAATATAGCCATGTCGGAGCCATGTCCAAAATTTTGTCAAAAAATCCGTGTCGCCTAAATTTTTGAAAAAATCCATGTCGCCGTGTCCGTGCATCATTGACTGATAATTTGATATACATTGATGAATGTGATCTGATACCATGTCAAAAAATAGATTTTGGTCTAACTCAACTGAAAAGCTAATTCAAAAGATGAAGATTGCCAATATATTAAATATTGAACACTATATCTTTAATTTTTCGATATAAGAGAGTGATTTAATATTTTCTAAATTGAATTAAATATAGTACTATTCCACGAAACTAAACCCTTTAGACAGTGCTAAACATAGTTAGAACTGCTTTTGGAGCAATGATTCTTCTGCTACCTTTTATTTCTTGGCTGTACATTTCAATATATTTTCAAGAATGTGGCAAATGTTTTTATAGCTCTGAGTCAAGGTGGAGACTCACCTCACAAAGTTATTTCCAGGCCGTTATTCGTTCAACACAAAACTGAATTAATTATGTCTCTTAGTCTTCGTCTTGGTCTCCTGTCTGTCCTTTGCTTTCTTGGATTATTATAGTTGATTTATTCATCAAAACAAAAGAATTTATTGATGTGGAATATAAGTTTAATAATTAAATTAAAACTTATTACATGACAAATTAAGTGCATGTATTCATTGCATGCAAAACCATTGATATATTGCTGAACTATTCAAAATAATAATTGCAATAGTTCAGGATATATAAGTATTTTCCTAATTAGACAAACCTAGGTATATAAGTGTAATTATTCTATTCAAAATAAACTCTTTCATTCACGAAAATCTTGTAAAAACTACAATTAATTTATACATCAAAGCTTTTGTAAAATATAAAAATTGATCTATCAACTATGTCCTTCCAAATGTAAGAAATAGAAGATAGAAAATTAATTACAAATGTCCTTACTTTTCTTTTCTTTTGTCTTTTTTGGTGAATTTTTTCTGTTCTTTTTCTGAATATACAAATGCGTAGTTGTGGTAGTGTGTTGATTGATAAATGCACATTATGAAGTTGGGTAATTAGTTGGGGTCGGTCCTGGTCAGTCAACTGTCAACGGTTGTTCCAAAGAATAGGAAAATATTCATTGTACTAGCTAGTTGATCATCATGTGTAAAATAAAAATACCATATAATTATTTAAATGTTTAGATTTAAATGATATAAAGTTAAATTCTGTGAACTTTTACATAATTACATATATTTAACAAGGATATTTCACTTTATGCTAACTTATTACTAGTTAATTTGCTAGAAACAAAGTTCTAATCTTTTCAAGTCTTGCCACAACTTCACTTATGCTGATTCTGTCTGAAGGCGAAATAGATAAACATTCCATTGCCAAATGCAAAACGGATGACAAACATTGCTCTTTAGCTGAGAAACTATTTTCCCCTCTTGCTGTCCACAACTTGACTTGCATCATTTTCTTGTAATGAGAGACTCACATAGCTCTTGAGGCTCATCTCCTCTCCAAACAAATCGTCAGTCGGCTTTTTTCTTGTGAAAATCTCAAGCAGCATTACACCAAAACTGTATACATCACAGCTTGTTGATACTATTCCTTCAGCTCCATACTCTGTATCAAGAGATATATATTGACCAAGAACAAGTACATCATTAGCTTGTGAGTGGAAATTGGAAATAAGTTTTAAATATATGTGAAATTGGAAAATAACAAATGATTTTATCAGGGGAAAAAAATATCTATGATAAAAATAATTGAATTCTTGAAAACCAAAATCACCTGGTGCCATGTAACCGATTGTCGCCAAGGTATTTGTTTGAGCCATCAACTCCCCTTCGCCGAATAACTTGGCTATACCAAAATCACCAACATGGGCAACCATATCTTCATCTAACAGAACGTTGCTAGGCTTCAAATCACAATGGACAATCGGAAATATGTATTCTGTATGAAGATATTCCAAGGCCAAAGCAACATCTATCATAACGTTTAGTCTTTGTAATAAATCCAGGAAAAGATTATGCGAATACAACCACTTCTCAAGGTTTCCATTAGGCATGTACTCCAAAATCAACGCCTTAAAGTCTGGATTACTACAACATCCCATTATCTTGATCAAGTTCCTATGCCTTATTGCTCCTAGTACTTGCGTTTCTCTCTCAAAGCTTTTGCTCACATTTTCTGATTGCAGATTGAAAACTTTTATCGCAACTATTAATCCATCAGACAATGTTCCAACGAATACTGACCCAAAGCTCCCACTTCCAATAATGTTGCTCTCACAAAATCCATTTGTTGCCCGATGGAGTTCAATGTAAGAACTTCGTCTCAGTGAATTAAACAATGGTGTTTCTCTTGTGGGTTCCTCTACGTTGCTCCTCTTTCTTCTTCGCAATAAAAGAATCAAGATGACCAGAAAAATGGTTGTTACTACACAAAGAGGTGGTAGAACGTATTTTTCAATATTCTTGAAAGAGCTCTTTTTGTTAAGTTTCCCTCCACAAGGTGGAACCTGGAGACGAGTTGGCCCGCATAGACGGTAGTTGTTTAAAAATGACTGGGCTGTAAAATTTGAAAAATTACCTCCTGTAGGAATCTGGCCTTCAAGTTTGTTATAAGAAACATTGAAGTATTCCAGACCAGAGAGTCCCTCCAAAGACTTGGGGATAATTCCTGAAAAACTATTAAAGGAAAGATCCAATGATTCTAAGCCTCTTAAATTCCCCAAGGACTTAGGAATAGACCCTTGAAATTTATTATGTGCTAAAGATAGGAAAACCAATGACTCTGCCTTATCAATAGAACTTGGTATATCCCCTGTGAATTGATTCCAAGATAAATCCAAGTACAACCTTAAGATTTCCAATCTCGGATGGGAGAGAGCCGTTTAACTTGTTTGAGGACAAACTTAAGAACAAGATATCTTTAAGGTTGTACAAACTCGAGGGCACATTATATTCCAACTTGTTGAAATTTAAGTACAGTTCTCTCAAGGATTTGAGTTCACCAATGCATTCAGGAATCATGCCACACAATGCATTGCCGTTCCCATAAAAAATGCCCAAATTTCCCAACCGACAAATCTCACTAGGGATGTCTCCTTCAAGCCTGTTGTACCCCAGAGATAGACGAACGAGTTTTCTTAAATTTCCCAGTGTTGGTGGGATAACACCTGTCAACTCATTATTGTAGAAGTCAAAAATTTCCAAATTGGTCAGGTTGCCAATCACAGAAGGGATAGAACCTTTAATTCTACAATTGAATAATCTCAAACTACGTAGAGAATCAGAGAAGTTCCCTATCGAGTTAGGGAGTATACCATCCAACTGATTTGTACCCGCGTCTATTGTCTCTAAATGTCGAGAATTTGTTAATGAAATGAGGAAGTCTATTTCCTTATTTTGAGATTGTAATGTTAGTTTGTTGTATCCTATTTCAAAGAATCGCAAGAATCTTAGGTTGCCTAAGTTAGGTACAGGGCCAGAAAAAGAGTTTGATCCCATATCTAACACTGTAAGATTAGTGGCATTGTTGATGCAACTTGGAATTAGTCCACTGAGTTTGTTGAAAGACAAACTAAGCACTTCTAGGTTGGGAAGTGAAAGACCTAATGTTGAAGGAAGATGACCTGAGAAGTGATTCAATCCAAGGGACAAGCTTTCTATTGTAGATACGTTGAAGATGGAAAAAGGGATGGGTCCAGACAACTCATTGTCGACGATACGGAACTCCACAAGCTTCAATTTGCCAAGCTCACTCGGCAATTCACCTGCCAATTTTCTTTAATTTTCACTGGTTAACAGATCATAAAAATGACAACATTCTTCGTGGATTTTCATGTGAAACACAGTTTATTCCTTTTAGGGTTAATATCACATTTATTACCATAATTATGCCGTAATTTAATTTTATACCATACTGATGACCTTTCTCAATTTTAAAGATAATCTAATCACTTAGAAGTTGTAAACATACAGACATACCTGTGAAATTGTTGTTCTTTAGATACAAGTTGTTCAACAACGTGAGGTTTCCAATTTGCTTAGGTATGTTGCCTACGAATTTTTTTTGATAATTAAAATACAAGAAAAAGGAAAAGATAGTAAAAGAATTATTCATAAACAGATGAAATAAAAATTGAAAAAAAAAAAAAAAGTTGAGGAAGAAAAACCCCAAATCTGAGGAACAAATCTGCGGCTTCTTCTTCTTCCTCCCACCTCCGTGCCGTCGCCCCCTCTAACCTAACCCCTCCCCTTCAGTATTACCACCACCAACCGAATCTCTGCGGCGGAGGACCATATCCATGTCCTCTTCTGTGGCATGCGTTTTCAGGTGGTGGTGCTGAATTGGCGGTGGTGAGGGGTGGAGGTAGATTGGGCTTTTAGGGTTTGGGTTGGGGGGGTGAAATTAATAAATTTACAAATTTTAAGGGTATTTTCTAAATTAGTTGTAAGCTTTCAATTTTAGCAGCGCTTGTTTTAAAAAGTCGTTTCCAAAATCCACAAAATTAAGCCGAAGCACACAAAAAGCTCTCCGATCCAACAACATAATATATAAATTATACGTACCTTCGAAGCTGTTTACTCCCAGACACAAGCTTTGGAGCTTTGTCAACCTGCCTATTGATCTTGGAATGCTGCCTCTCAAATGATTAAAAGACAACTTATTGTAAATATCTTTTTTTGGTCGGAAAACAACTTGTTAATATCATTTGGCAGCAAACCTGATTCTGAATATCAGCTTGCTAAATAAACTGTTCCAGGGGGGAAAAACCTACTCTATATAATAATGGGACAATTACATTTACACCCCTCAACTTAGGAAAAAAATAAAGCAAGACTCCCTCTACTATTGAAAATTACAGAGACATCCCCTCGACTATGGCTCTGTCTAACACTTAGATCCTGTCGTTAGTCATTTTCTTGTTTCCAAGTAGATGCTAACATTTTATTAACTGAACAACAACTTAATCACTTCGCTAATTTCATGTATAGCAATTATGAGTAATTTAGTCGTTTTAATTTTTCTTTAATTTTTTAGGTTTCCGTTAGGGTAAGAAGATCTATCTGTGATTTCCAATAGTACAAGGGATCTTGTTGTATTTACTCCTAATTAGTCGAGGGGGTGTAAGTGTAATTATCTCTATAATATACAAACTATGTCTATATGTATTAATATAATATTTTTATATTAAATTAGAATAAAAAATAAATTGCTTATGTAAATAACAACATAGAAAATAAAATAATATAAAAAAGTCGTAAGGCTATTTTTGTCCTCATGGTGTATTATTATCTTGAAGGAGGTGGGAAATTTGTTTTTAAAATGACAACGGGATAAATTGGAATAAAATTTAAATAAGGAGTAAAATGAATTTAACTCAAGTTTAAGTTTTGAGTCACCGTGCAATAAAAAGAAAAATATATTTAAATGTGAACTTTTTGTCATTTCAAAGAAAAGATAATCTATCACTCCGAATTAAGCCGTCAACTACCTGTTAAATTGTTGTTGTGTAGGTACAACTGTTCGAGATTGGGAAGATTACGATACATAAAATCTGGAACACCTCCTGACAGACTGTTGTTGTAGAAATCTATAGCTCGCAAGGAAGACATGTTGAAGATAAAACCTGGAATTTCCCCTGTTAGAGAGGCGCCTTGGATGCTGAGAAGCTGCAAACGTGAGAGATTGCCAAGTTCTGATGGAATTCCCCCTAAGTAGACAGTACCCCAACATGATGATATCAATGTTTTTTGTTTTAATTCGTGCCTCAATATTATAATATAAAATTTAGGAGTACTGTCTGTAAAGTGGTAAGAATTTTACATACCTTGGAAGTTGTTTAGTCCTAGATACAATGTTTGGAGATTGCTCAACCAGCCTATTGATCTTGGAATGCTGTCATTGAAATGATTAACAGACAATGCCAACTTCTCCAACTGACTACACTTGTGAATATCAAATGGAATTTGCCCATTAAGTAGATTCTGAGAGAGATAAAGCACCCTAAGTCGTGCAATATTATTACACATATGATTTGGCAGAACACTTGACAGACTATTATTCATGAGAACAATGTTTTCGATCCTGGACAAGTTGAAGATCCCATAAGGAATGGTGCCTGTAATAAAATTTTGCTGCAAGTTCAGTGTTTCTAGTGAAGAAAGATTGCCAATTTCTTGTGGGATTCCTCCATCCAGAAAATTGTACCCCAAATTTAGTATCCTTAAAAGTTGCAAATTGAACATCTCATGGGGTATGAGGCCCATGAAGAAGTTGTAGCTGAGGTCTAGCGAAGTGAGAAATGTTAGGTTGCCAAGATTTGGAGCAAGATGAGTGGCCTGAAAGGCGAAGCCGGAAAAATTAAGGGCTGAGATTCTTCGAGGGGTGGTGGTGGTGGTGCAAGATACACCAATCCAGGTGCAGATGGATGCATTAGCGGACCAGTATTCGGACAATATTTTGTAAGGGTCTGAGGTTATTGTGGATTTGAAGGCAAGAAGTGTGTCCTGATCTTCTTTTGAAACAATTTCAGCAAAGCAAATTGTTGTCATACTGAGTAACAACATTAGGACAGCAATCAAGAGACAAACTTTCCTTATGGGACTAGCTAGTGTCTGCAGCTAAGAACAATGAACTATCCTTTTGATTATCTCGTATGAATTTTAGACCACAAAGAATAGATACTTAGCAAGAGTATATAAATGTTGATTCCAAGTATCTCGCACACACATCACCAATTCACCAACCATTTGGAAATTGTGCACCACTCAAAAGAGATTCTCCACAGTCCTCTCAAGGCTGAGATAAGATAAAAGACATAATTAAAGCCATCTAGTTTGTATATTCATTTAAATCCTGTAAATTGTCTATTATGCAAAGGAGAAAGTTAAAGACGGTAAATAGATAACCAAAAATTCGATATCCGTTTGCACTTATATTCGTTTAAAGAGAATATTATCCGCATTTGTTTAATGTGGATTGTATCCGATTATAGACATCTGAATAATAAACGGATACAAATAGAGTAATTAAATATCCGATCCGTTTCTTATTCGCTCCAATTATATTTTAGTTGGATATATCTGACTATCCGATATATCCGTTATCCATATTCGATAAATAATATATTATATATGTATATATACTATTTAAAAATTGATTATTTATGCATATATATATTGAGGGGAAAATAATTTTTTGGGCAATTATATATTCATTTTGACAATTATTTAAAAAATTATATTATATTATAATTATTACTATTATGTTTCGAGTGAAATTTATTTATTTATTCAATTCAGTCATGAATCATGATAGACTTTAATCTTGACCAAACAAAAAAATAAAATGATAGACTTTAAATCTTTAATGCGAAAAGTTTAACGCTTAAGCGAGCAGCACCATAAAACAAATAGAATTGCTATTTCGCAGAACGCGATTTAGAGCAACCTTTGGAGGAAAATCGCTCCATCGATTCTCTCTCGCGCACAAACTCTGCCAAAATCAGAACTCCGATGGAAATTCCGTCGACTGCCCACAATTCTTCGCCAGCTTCCTCGAATCCGATCCTGGGAATCGTTGAAGCCCATTTCTGTACTTTTACTGTAGCTGCTTCCGACGCTGCGGAAGCTGCTTCTGTTCATACCCTTAATGTTTGTAAGTTGCTGCATATATAGCACGAAAAAATTAAAAAATATATTCTTTGCGTTTCAGTTCGGTTAATTTGCCCGTCATGTGCACTTATATGTTGCTCAAGGCCTTAAGCTACAATTTTTGTTCTGGATATTTTATTTTATTTATATATATATTTTTGTTTGATATATGGTTGGGTTTGAAGTTGTTATTTAAACATTTGGGATGGGAATAAGTCACTTATATGATAAAATTAGCTAGGCATAAACTTCTTGTAGTTCAAGATGTGGGAAAAATAGATCATGAACAGAAAAGGGGTCCAAGATTTGAAGTTGGGTATGAGAATTGAGGGGTGGGAGAAAAACTGTATGTATATTGAATATTGGAAGCCATTTAAGTTATTTAAAACCGGTTAAAATGATGTTTGTTTATGCAAAACAAGTATTAGAAGTAGCCCTATAGTGTTACAGTAGACGAATTCCTTATTAATACTTTTGAGAACATATTCTTGATTTTGCTTAGTTCTTTATGTTTTTTTTACTATTTCATCAAGTTCGTTATCCTATTCACTCATATCTCCTCCAGAAAAGATTGTATCTTTTTAAAAGTACAATAGAGCACTGAGACAACGATCGTCCTTTCTGGAGATGATAATAATGTAGATGATGAAGATATATGATTATTTGGTGCTATTTATGTACTGCTACTTATCATTTTTACATGCAATGAACATAATTTCTCCTTCCTTCTCTCTCTCCATATGGGGATAATTACGAAAAAAACCCCTGAGGTTTGTATCGTTTTTCAAAAAACACACCGAAATCAAAACAACCATAATTTAACTAGTTTTATTTTCAACAAAGCTCTCCGGGGGTTGACATTCACCTACGTCTGTAATTACTCTTTGTTTTGAATTGAGGACCAAAGAAGAAGTTCACTAACCATCTCGGTCTTCCATATCGGAAAAAGATTAAATGACCCACAACTACTCCAACTAAGGAACCACATCCATACCCCAAAGCGACAACTTGCCAAGTAAATCCATCAAAAAAATCAGAACCAAAATCATCACTTTCTTGTGTCGGAGACTCTTCAAGCACAACTTTGTCCTCCTTACACTTTTTTAACAATGGAGATCCGCATAATCCCGGATTCCCCAAATATGAACTCTTCTCAAATGTAGAAAACTGACCAATACTAGATTCAGGGATCTTCCCATCAAGATTATTGCATGAAAGTTCCAACTTGGAAAGAAATGTCAGCTTTGTCAACTCCTGCGGAATTTTCCCCACCAATTTGTTTGAAGAGAAGTCCAACGATTCAAGAGCAGATATATTTCCAAGAGATGATGGTATATGTCCTGTGAGAGTATTATGAGACAAATTCAAGTACATCAAGGAGTTAAGGTTTCCAATGGAATGCGGAATACTTCCATTAAATTTGTTGCAGGACAAGTCTATTGTTATAAAGGTTGTCAAGATTCTCTCTATAGGTTGCTCCAAACCTTTAAAAACGAATGTGATTGTCTCTCCATAAAATGAGAACCAATTGGTTGCTCCTGTTGTATTTTCCTTGGCATTTATCATGACAACAAAATTCTCTAAATATCTAACTGGTAGCGAACCAATAAACTCATTATGGGATATGTCGAAAACTTGCAATTTAGAAAATATAGGAAGATTAGCCGCTCTTGAAGCTCTTAATGCCATTGTACCATGAAATCTATTTGACCTCAAAACGAGGACTCGAAGCCATGGAAGAGCTTCCACCCAAAAAGGAAAGTTATCTCGTAACATATTATTTCCAATGTCAAAAACTTCCAGTTTCCTACAATTGGCCAATGATTGGGGTAATGTTCCTTCCAATTGATTCCCATTCAAGTTAAGGGACTCCAAATTACAACTTTTTGTAAATGTTGTGGGAATGAGACCATGAAACTGATTTTCTTTCAAATGCAAGACCGTCAAAGATTCGCTCAAGTTTCCTAAACATTTTGGAATTGATCCTTCCAAATTGTTATTTGATAGATGGAGATAGTCAAGATTACTCAAGTTGCAAATTGACGATGGAATCTCTCCAATCAGTTTGTTAGAATGGAGTAAAAGGCTTTCCAAAGATGAAAGATTCCTAATTGTGAAAGGTATCGAACCTGAAAATTATTTTTTATGGAGAAATGGTGAATTGATATAAAAAAATTTGAAGTACGCACTTGAAGAAAAGCAGAAGCACTGACATACGCACTTCTTGTAATGTGTAATTTAAAATTTCCCTTAGTGTCAAGTAAGTCATTAAGAATTTTAATAGTTCCAAAATAATTTATAAAGGAATTTGACATTAAAATACTATCTAGAGAGAGTTCCTTAAGTTAGTAAAAATATAAGGTGTAGACTGTAGAATTATTTGTAATTGAGCCAAGAAGCTCAAAGACTATGCCATCAAAAATGGCTCAAGATTGTAAAAACGAGTCATAATAAGTTCAAAATATCAATATGCATTTAAAAATCAATAACTACCCATTTGGATTGATGGATTTTAGTTTGGTGGATTTTAAATCCGTAGCCCAAATCCATCTAGTTTGTTTGGATAAAAAATTAAATCAATTGATTTGAAATCCACAAATTTAGTAGGATGGATTTATAGCTCATTTTCAATGGACTTGAAATTCATCTTAATAGGTTGTCGTTTGAATTTTTCTTTATTTTTTTTAAACACCTCACCCATGATTTTTTTTTCTACTCTCTCCCTCGAGAATTTCTCCAATCTCTCTCCTCACGGTTCTCTCTCAACTTTCTCTCTCCACCTAATTCTGATTTCTCACTCTCTCTCTCTAATATCTCCTGCCACTCACTCTCTCTCAACTTTTTCCACAGATTTTTTCTCTCTCTAAAAGATCTCTCTATTTTCTATCTCTCTCTATATATATTTTAAAAAGAAATTCTACTTTTTTTATCACAATAAATAGAGATATTGAAATATAAATAGGTGAACATAAATTAAAAAAATAAATAAATAAAATTGGGATTAAGGATTTAAAAATCTTTCCAAATTTTTTGATATATCCAAACAAAGGAAATATAAATACATAGATTTGAAATCCAAGGTATTTTAATTCAATTCATTTCAAATATATCTTCAATTCCAAATCTCTCAATCCAAATGGGCCCTAAGGAATTTAGCTGAGCTTATTCATAGAGTTTCAGATCAGATGATCATGTTATAAGAATTATGCATACCTTGCAAGTTGTTTTCATCTAAATACAAGCCTCGAAGATTTGTCAAGGAACCAATGGAACTTGGAATGGTGCCATTGAAATGGTTATTCGACAACCACAACAACTCCAACTCGATGCATTTGTAAATATCAGATGGAATTTGTCCGCTAAGTTGATTACCGGAGAGAGAAAGCCACCGAAGCTGAGTAATATTATTGAACATATCATTTGGCAGCTCACCTAACAGACAATAATTCATGAGGATCGATCAATGTGTTCGTAAAAGATCCATGTGGAATTGTGTGTGTATTTAAAAAAAAAAAGATCTGTAATAAATTAAAATAGGATTTCCAATTTCGTTTGGGGTTTCTCAATCGGCCCATCAAGAAAATTATACCCAAAATCAATTAAACATGTCGAGCGAGTGATATAAAGCCGGCCGGTGAAGTTGTTGTTTGAACTAACCCCCCAATTGACCCGGAGTAAACCAGTATGAACCGGATGAAAACCGAACTGTTATTGGGATCTGAGATCCAATCCAAAGTTTTTGAGATTTGAAACCTTTTCATAGGTAGATAGTAATTAAGAAAAGTTTAAGGAAATCGCATAGATAGTAGTTAAGAAAATCTCATAGAGAGTAAATATATAATTTACCTAAAGAAAAAATTAAAATTTCATCCCACAAAATAATTGAAGTGCATGTATATTATATTATCTTAGAGCTTAAATTTTGCTCTTTATCTCAGCGGAACATATAACAAGAAGAATTTTGGAACACAATTTGTTCTGTACGCATGGGATTTTTTTCATAATGAGATACTTTTAATTTTCATCTTTAGACAAAGTTCATTTATTCTATCATGATGCAATAAAATTATGGGAACCTTTTGTCATACTTGGAAGCTTTCAAGCATACCTGTGAAGTTGTTGTAGCTTATATACAATTCTTTCAACATGGTGAGGTTTCCAATTTGCTTAGGTATGTTGCCTGTAAATAATTGAGAATACAATAAATTAATTATGAATTAAGTTTTTCCATAGAGTTTCAGATCAGATGATCACGTTATAAGAATTATGCATACCTTGGAAGTTGTTTTCATCTAAATACAAGTATTCAAGCTTAGTCAAGGAGCCAATGGAACTTGGAATGGTGCCATTGAAATGATTGTTCGATAAGTACAACCCCGTCAACTCGCTGCATTTGTAAATATCAGATGGAATTTGTCCGCTAAGTTGATTACCGGAGAGAAAAAGCCCCGAAAGCTGTGTAATATTATTGAACATATCATTTGGCAGCTCACCTAACAGACAATAATTCATGAGGATCGATCAATGTGTTCGATACATACTTGACAAGTTGAAGATATTAATAGAACGATATATAAAAGATCCGTGTGGAATTGTGTAAGTGTGTTTTAAAAAAAAAAAAAAAAGATCTGTAATAAATTAAGAAAAGTTTAAGGAAATCGCATAGATAGTAATTAAGAAAATCTCATAGAGTAAATATAATTTGCCCAAAGAAAAAATTAAATTTCGTCCCGCAAAATAATTGAGATGTATATTATATTATGTTACTTAAGAACTCACCAGATTTCCAGAATATATATAATTATTTTTTATGGAGAAATGGTGAATTAATATGAAAAAATATCACAATTGTAACATGGTAGGCATAGTAAGAATAACAGTTTGCAGATAAAAGCTGAAATTTTTCCTATTTGAGAGTCGCCTATATGCAAATAATCTGTAAACCCGAGAGTAGTTCCAATGAATCCTCTAAAAAGTTAAGTTTAAAACAAATTTTAACTTGTTATATTTTCAAACAATCACAGGTCTTTTAGCATCTCGGTGCATTTGAAATATGTGTTTTTACTTTTCTAAGGAAAAAAAAATACAAAAAAAGAAAGCTAAAAGAGACAATATTATATTGTAAACTTTCAATTCAGTAGATTTTATTTTTGAACATTTGCAAAAAAAATCGTACAGATTACTTTTTTCTAAATCTCTAGATGTATGCACTTAAAAAAAAGTAGAAGCGCTTACATACGTCCTTGCTGGAATATGTGATTTAAAATTTCCCATATTGTCAAGAAAGGCATTAAGTATTTTAATATTTCCAAAATAATTTATAAATGAATTAGGCATTAAATTAAATACAATCTAGAGAGTTCTTTAAGTTTGTATAAATATAAGGTGTAGACTGTAGAGTCACCCGTAATTAGGCCAAGAAGCTTCAAGACTATGCCATCAAAATGAGTCAAGATTGTAAAACCGAGTCATAACTAAGCTTATTCATAGAGTTTCAGATCAGATGATCATGTCATAAGAATTATGCATACCTTGGAAGTTATTTTCATCTAAAAACAAGGATTCAAGCTTAGTCAAGGAGCCAATGGAACTTGGAATGGTGCCATTGAAATGATTGTTCGATAAGAACAAATATTTCAACTCGCTGCATTTGTAAATATCAGATGGAATTTGTCCGCTAAGTTGATTACCGGAGAGATCAAGCCACCGAAGCTGAGTAATATTATTGAACATATCATTTGGCAGCTCACCTAACAGACAATAATTCATGAGGATCGATCAATGTGTTCGATACATACTTGACAAGTTGAAGATATTAATAGAACGATATATAAAAGATCCGTGTGAAATTGTGTGCATGTATTTTAAAATAAAAAAAAAAAGATCCGTAATAAATTAAAATAGGATTTCCAATTTCGTTTAGGGTTTCTCAATCGGCCCATCAAGAAAATTATACCCAAAATCAATTAAACATCTCGAGCGAGTGATATAAAGCCGGCCGGTGAAGTTGTTGTTCGAACTAACCCCCCAATTGACCCGGAGTAAACCAGTATGAACCGGATGAAAACCGAACTGTTATTGGGATCTGAGATCCAATCCAAAGTTTTTGAGATTTGAAACCTTTTCATAGATAGATAGTAATTAAGAAAAGTTTAAGGAAATCGCATAGATAGTAATTAAGAAAATCTCATAGAGAGTAAATATATAATTTACCTAAAGAAAAAATTAAAATTTCATCCCACAAAATAATTGAAGTGCATGTATATTATATTATCTTAGAGCTTAAATTTTGCTCTTTATCTCAGCGGAACATATAACAAGAAGAATTTTGGAACACAATTTGTTCTGTACGCATGGGATTTTTTTCATAATGAGATACTTTTAATTTTCATCTTTAGACAAAGTTCATTTATTCTATCATGATGCAATAAAATTATGGGAACCTTTTGTCATACTTGGAAGCTTTCAAGCATACCTGTGAAGTTGTTGTAGCTTATATACAATTCTTTCAACATGGTGAGGTTTCCAATTTGCTTAGGTATGTTGCCTGTAAATAATTGAGAATACAATAAATTAATTATGAATTAAGTTTTTCCATAGAGTTTCAGATCAGATGATCATGTTATAAGAATTATGCATACCTTGGAAGTTGTTTTCATCTAAATACAAGTATTCAAGCTTAGTCAAGGAGCCAATGGAACTTGGAATGGTGCCATTGAAATGATTGTTCGATAAGTACAAATATTTCAACTCGCTGCATTTGTAAATATCAGATGGAATTTGTCCGCTAAGTTGATTATCAGAGAGAGAAAGCCACTGAAGCTGAGTAATATTATTGAACATATCATTTGGCAGCTCACCTAACAGACAATAATTCATGAGGATCGATCAATGTGTTCGTAAAAGATTCTTGTGGAATTGTGTGCGTGTATTTTAAAAAAAAAAAAAAAAAGATCCGTAATAAATTAAAATAGGATTTCCAATTTCGTTTGGGGTTTCTCAATCGGCCCATCAAGAAAATTATACCCAAAATTAATTAAACATCTCGAGCGAGTGATATAAAGCCGGCCGGTGGAGTTGTTGTTCGAACTAACCCCCCAATTGACCCGGAGTAAACCAGTATGAACTGGATGAAAACCGAACTGTTATTGGTATCTGAGATCCAATCGAAAGTTTTTGAGATTTGAAACCTTTTCCAATTTTTGTTCCCTTCTAATTAATTATCTGCATAGATAGTAATTAAGAAAAGTTTAAGGAAATCGCATAGATAGTAATTAAGAAAATCTCATAGAGAGTAAATATATAATTTACCTAAAGAAAAAATTAAAATTTCATCCCACAAAATAATTGAAGTGCATGTATATTATATTATGTTGGAGCTTAAATTTTGCTCTTTATCTCAGCGGAACATATAACAAGAAGAATTTTGGAACACAATTTGTTCTGTACACATGGGATTTTTTTCACAATGAGATAATTTTAATTTTCATCTTTAGACAAAGTTCATTTATTCTATCATGATGCAATAAAATTATGGGAACCTTTTGTCATACTTGGAAGCTTTCAAGCATACCTGTGAAGTTGTTGTTATACAGAGTCAGCCTGTTTAACATGGTTAGGTTTCCAATTTGCTTAGGTATGTTGCCTGTGAATTTATTAGAGCTCAACGACACACCCTGAAGTCGTTTACAGTCCAATATTTTTTCCAAAATATTTCCAGTTAGCTGATTGGAGAAAAGTGCCAAATATTCAAGATTGGGAAGATTACGACAAATATTGGAAACTGGAATGCTTCCTGATAGACTATTGCTGGAGAGATCAATATATCGTAGAGAAGACATATTGAAAATAAAATCTGGAATTTCCCCTATTAAAGATGCTCCTGAAATGCTGAGATTCTGTAAACGTGAGAGATTGCCAAGCTCTGATGGAATTCCCCCTATGTAGATACGAAAACATAAAATATTTTTTTGTGCCTCAATGAAAAATTAATGAGTGTCTATAAAGGCTTAAATATGTTCGAGATTTTTTTTGCTTTTCTTCATTTTTCCAGCACTTGAAGAATTAATGTTGAAACGTTAATAGACTAGATTCTTTTAGTTTATTATTTTATTATTTATTAAGGGCTCAGCTAATTAAATTTCTTCCTGAGAGTTCCAAACTTTTCAGCTCATCAAGAGTTAGAATTTTACATACCTCGGAAGGTGTTTCCTCCCAGATGCAATATTTGGAGATTACTCAACCGGCCTATTGATCTTGGAATGCTGCCATTGAACTGATTAACCGACAATGACAACTTCTCCAGCTTTTTGCACTTGTAAATATTGAATGGAATTTGTCCGCCAAGTAGATTCCAAGATAGAGAAAGCACACTAAGTTGTGCAATATTATTACACATATCATTTGGCAGCACACCTGACAGACTATTATAACTCATATCAATCACTTCTATTCCAGACAAGTTGAAGATCTGATAAGGAATAGAGCCAATGATAGCATTATCATTCAAGTCCAATATTTCTAGTGAAGAAAGATTGCCAATTCCTTGTGGGATTTCTCCATCGAGAAGATTGTTCCCCAAATTTAGTATCCTTAAACGCTGCAAATTAGACAGCTCGTGGGGTATGAGGCCCCTGAAAGAGTTTTGGCTGAGGTCTAATGAAGTGAGAAATGTTAAGTTGCCAAGATTTGGAGCAAGATGAGTGGCTTGAAAGTCGAAGCCGGAAAAATTAAGAGCTGAGATTCGTCGAGGGGTGGTGGTGGTGCAAGATACACCAATCCATGTGCAGATGGATGCATTAGTGGACCAGTTTTTGGACAAGATATGGTGAGGGTCTGAGGTTATTGTGGATTTGAAGGCAAGAAGTGCCTCTTGATCTTCTTTTAAAACTGTTTCGGCTGAGCAAATAGAGTTGATGATTAGTAACAAAATTAGGAGAGCAATCACGAAACAAGTTGGTTTCTTCATGATAGTGGTGGCTTTTGGAATATGAAGAATATTTGTTGTACAATATGCAAGAGTTCTTTATTGCTCGACTATAAATACCACATGATTTTGTTTTTTTCTACATGGAGTGTTTTAGGAAATTCAATAAAATTATAAAATAAATTTGTACTAATTCTGTCAATCACAGCAAATCAAAGAACACGTTGGTCGAACGAGTTTTCTAACCCCGAACCCACGCACCTGCAAGAGAAAATAATTGAGGTTGATTCTAAGTCAACCATTTGGAAATTGTGCTCATATAGGACACTGGAAAGAAAAAATTTGGAAATTGTGCTCCACTGGGAAGAGATCATTTATACTTTTCTCCAGTTTTATTTTTAGATTTTCTTTGTAATAACGTGCATTTGTATAGCTTCCCCCAAAAGGTACGGTCAAAATTGGGAAAAACAATAGTAAGACAAGAATTTATATGTTACTTAATTAGCCGACAGTGTGTAAAGAAAATATCTAGGAGCTCATCAATGATAATCCATTTACGCTAGGCTTGGATATATCCAATTATCCGATATGTCCGTATTTGATGATACCATACCGGACAACTAAATTATACTTACACCCTCTGTACTTATAGGATAAATATTGAATGGAATTTGTCCGCTAAGTAGATTCCAAGAGAGAGAAAACCCACGAAGTTGTGCAATATTATTACAAATATCATTTGGCAGCACACCCGATAGACTATTTTTCTTGAGATCAATGTTTTTGATACTGAACAAGTTGAAGATCCCATAAGGAATATGGCCTCTAATAATATTATCATTCAACTCCAATATTTCTATTGAAGAAAGATTGCCAATTGCTTGTGGGATTTCTCCATCAAGATTACAGTAGCTCAAATTTATTATCCTTAAACGTTGCAAATTAAACAACTCCTGGAGTATGATGAATTTGTTGGTGATAAGGTCTAATGACGTGAGATATGTTAAGTTGCCTAAATTTGTAGTATGATGAGTGGCTTCAAAGTCGAAGCCAGAAAAATTAAGGGCTGAGATTCGTCGAGGGGTGGTGGTGGTGCAAGATACACCAATCCATGTGCAGATGGATGCATTTGTGGACCAGTTTTTGGACAAGATTTTATAAGGGTCTAAGGTTATTGTGGATTTGAAGGCAAGAATTGCTTCTTGATCTTCTTTTGAAACTATTTTAGCAAAGCAAATTGTTGTGGTACTAATTAATAGAATTAGGACAGCAATCAGGAAACAAGGTTTCTTCATGAGGTTTCTGTTTTTTGAAGCTTGCTATAGAATTGAGTAATCTTTTTGGCTAGCTTCTGATCAATTAGATTCACAGTGTGTAAAATGTAGATTCATAATCTCATTATAATAATATAAGAATCCCATGCCGGCACGAAGGTTCTGTCTTTATATTTTTTTGTAAGGAGTATTTTTAAAAAGTCAATAAAAAGATAAAAGCCAGCAACTATAAGTTAGTACTAATACTATGAATAATGCCAAATCAAAGAATACAACTACAACAAAACAAAGTTGGGCTACACAATCGATTTGTAGTTTTGTATTTTCAAGAATTTTTGTCTTCCTATAGTCCTATTAGTCAATGTTTTAAAAATAGGATAGTTGGTCAAACTGGACAATCAAATGGGTCAACGATTCTTGGTCTAACTGTCAAGTAAACCATGTATTCGAACGGTTCAAACAATTATTCACTGATAAATAAATATATATATTTATTTCTATACACATTCGACATCAATATAAAATACCAGATACATATATTGTTAATATACATATTACTGTATATTATTGTATTTCTTATATGAATTGTCAATATAATGTACTTAATTTCTTAGTAATTTATGTTATTTTAATTAATTTATTTACGATATGAATATAGGATAAATCAAGAGTTTCATCCCAGCTTTATTCCATACCATAATTCATTCAATTTCAACCTGAAACATACAAATGACAAATCAGACCGTAAATTTATACCACCGGTATCGGTAATTGATTGTATAAGTTTATATAAAGAAAATGGGTCTACTACACAAAACTCCCAAGATTTTTAACTTTTACAATTTTATTATTGGAATATTGCAATTTTACATTACCATCTTGAAGGTAGTAAATGTAAAAATTTTCAGAGAGTATTTGTATATATTTTTATATTTTTAGGAATTATTTGTAAGATTTCAATTTATTAAAGAGTCGTTTGTATGATTTTATGATTTGGATGGTCTTGGACTATTAAAAAATCTCAAAAGGTGTGTAACTATCCCTAAAAACGACAAAAGTTTTAATGCACGACTAACATTGCGCCCGAGTCTAGGGGTGCATACGAGTCGAGCCGAGCTCGAGTTGGCTTGACTCGAACTCGAGTCTCGTCGAGCTCAAGCCGAGCCCAAGCGAGCTCAAGCTTTAGATCAAGCCAAGCCCGAGCCTATTTCTCATGTGTTTTTGGCTCGCGAACCGGCTCGCGAGCTTTAGGTAATTTTTATATATTTTTTTTAATTTTATATATAATACAATAATACATAATATTATTAATTTAATTTGTAAAATAAAATTAAAAAAAGAACAAAACTAACGTAAATCCTCTCAATTCTCAAACCCTAGTTGCCCATATTCCCAATTCACTCTCTCAAACCCTTGCCGCCCACCACCCACCAGGCCACCACCCACTACCCACGGCCACCACCAACCCCTCGCTGCCCACCGCCGACCACCAACCCCTCGCTGCCCACCGCCGACCACCACCAGCCCCTCGCCGTCCATCACCTCCAGCCCCTCGCCGTTCTTAGGCAGCCCACAGCCCCTTTCCTGCCGCTGCTTATCGCCAACACCACCACCAGTCCCTCGCCGTCTACGGTCCACCACTTCAGCGCCGCTCCTCTCCCAGCAGGCGACAACCACTCTCCGCCCACCTATCACCGGCCACCGTCAACCACTCTCCACCCACTGGACACCGGCCACCGTCAACCACTCTCCTCCCACCGTCAACCACTCTCCCTCCAGCGCCGCCGCGTACAGTCAAAGCTCCAGCAAAGGTAAATTTTTTTTTTATTTTTTTTACATGTCTCTCGATCTCGATCTCTAAAATACAATGTAGGTAGGTATGGATTTGTGGTTAGCTTCTCAAAATTTTTAATTTGTTTGGTGGTATCTTTTTCTTTTTTGTGTTGATCTAATGTTCTGAACTCAATCAGAGAGATTTAAGCCCACATATGTATAGCTTTTCCTTTTCCTCTTTCTGAACTTAACTGATGCAAAGTATCTTTTCTGTAAAAATTTTCCGATATCTGATTATTTTGTGCTTCTTAGCTGTTCGAAGCTTATTTCTTCAATTTTGTTGGGTCAATTACATTGAATTTGACATCCGTTGTAACTGTGTGTAACTATATGAACTCCTCCTCTTAGTTTCAAAATTACAGATACCCCCTTTTTATTATTTCCTTGTCACAAGTCATTATTTCCTATTTCACCATATTTTGTTGCCTCAGGTCGAAACTTCCACAAGAGATATTATTGCAGGATATATTTTTTATATATAAGAGAATATATATTGACTAGGTGAAGAGGGATATTATATATATATATATATATATATATATATATATATATATATATATATATCGAATTGAGTATTTCTTGAACTATTTCATGTATTTGGATAACTAATTCCTATATGATTATTCCTATATGCATTTTCGAGCTTGAGCTTGAGCTTGAGCAAAAACTGACCTAATCAAGCTGCTCGATCAAGCTCAAGCCGAGCTCAAGCTTTTCTCAAGCTCAAGCTCAAGCTAAAAAATTCAGGCTTGTCAAGCTCAAGCTCAAGCTCAAGCCTTGTTCAAATGTTTCAAGCTCAAGCCTGATATTTTAGACCAAACTCGGCTCGGCTCGGCTCGTGTGCACCCCAACGCCCGACACAAGATGAAGCGAGAGATACTACTTTTTAAATGGATTCTCTGAGTAGAAAAAGTCGTATTGGCCTCTAACAGCTTGTCGACTTAAGACAGTTGATTGGTAACCTCAAATTGACCCAACTCAAATGGGGACAAAAAGGATATAGTCTTCGTTTCAGAAGCACAGAAAGTTTTTTTTTAATAGAGTGTAATGTTAGGATCTATATGGATAGGGTAGTTCTTCTATTCTATACTTCACCTCATGGATAGTAGTTGTAAATCTCACAATTAATTATACGCCATTTATAAAAAAATATTTTAAAACCTTGTAACTTTGGAATATTTATAAAAATTTTCAGGAACATTTTAAGAGGGTATTTACAAAGTTTCGACTAACCTATAATATTTGTAATGTTTTAAAGGTATTTTCAGAAGAAAAAAAAAACCTAACTTCAAGAAATTTTTTGGTTAGAAGGGATTTAACTTAAAATAAATATAAAGTACAATAAAGTAACTCCGAAAAGAAAGAAAAATGGATTAAAGAGAATATCACATTAAGAAGAACACAACACTAAAAAGAAAAAGAACACAACACAAGTTATTAATTTGAGTTCCAATAAGGAGTTGAGAAATCTAACCAATTAGTTAATCAGAAAATACGCATACTAAGTCAACAATCACTGTAATTCTTCAAATCAACAGGCATCATAGAAGACATCTTCATCATCATCATCAACACCATGAACATTATCTCTCGAGACCTGCAAATCCTCATCTTCGTCATCAATACATTTATCACTCAACACCAAAATCTCTCCTCCAAGCAACACCAAGAATCCGACACGGCCCGCCTCCTCCTTCCGACCAGACCCGGAAAACTGCTTCCTCACCATAATCTTATCTTCGAAACTGTACAAAATATTCAACTTCCCATTTTCCGTTCCAGCAACCTTGAAACTCACAATCCCATCACATTTAATCCCTTTATCGAAAAGACTCTTAATTGGAATCTTTACTTCACCAATATACCTGTCTCCCAGAGTTCTCTTACAGTAAATTCGGATGGCGATCTTGATCTTAGGATTATGCACAACTTCCTCGCTTACTGTGTAGTCAACTGGATAATTCCAAGTCGGATTGCATTCTCCTTCTTTATCAGCTGGGGTTTTCTTTCTAGTTTTTGATGATTCTCCTTTGATGAAAATCATGGCGTAGACTTTCATTTGCCCTAGAGATCTCACATCTGGAAGGTGATTTGCTGAAACTAGAGTTATTACTATTCTCCTGCACTCCATTGGTATGCGATGATATATTTGTGGAGAAATTAAGAATGATGTAATAATGGAAACTGATTATATAATTGTAGTTTTAATAGCTTAGTCTTTGTGTTAATACTTTTTGTGCCTTTTTTTATTGTATTTTTCTTGGTGAACTGCCCCCTTTTCTTTGGTCAAGAAGCCAAGAAGGAAACTCAATGTAAATTTTCTTATCTTTCTATAATTAATTCATTTCATTTAGTCAACTTTGTCCCGAAGTTTCTTGGCATTTACTTGTGTAGTTGTGTGTGGTTGAAATGTTTTCTGAATTATAAGATAATAATATGATGATGCCCGTAAAGTGAAATTCTGATATCATCTAACCGACATTACTTAACTAGGCGAGTGTTAGCAAAAATTTCTGCTTTTGGAGAGTAAAGAAGAAACTAAAGTCTGTACAAAAAGTAAATAATGAAAGTTGGAACGAAGATACTTCCAAGTTCTAAATAGTAGAAAAACATTAGAAGCTGAAAAAAAAAAAACACTCTTCAAAAGTGCTTCTAACTTTGAGCACAATTCAACTTGTTTCAAGTCAAAAAAGCAAAATAAAACAATTACTTTTGTTGAAGGGGTCACTTTTGTATAGAGTTTGCATACACTCCATATAGAGCTCATATAAAGGAAATGCCAAAAGATCAGAAAATAAACACATAATGGAAAAACAGAAAATAAAAATAGAAACAAGAAATGCTGAAGAAATTGCTGCTACTTATTAAATGAGACAAACACGTCAGCCAAATACACTTTTTAATCGAAATCGAGTCTACAATTCTCTTCCCTTTCACATACAAATTCGTCTCAGCTTATGTATAAAACAAGCTGTAAGCAGTATTCTCTAGAGCCCATCAAAAAGTTGAAATACAACTTTGATCTTTATGGGATTGCAAGATAAGCACCAACTCTATCCCGGGGAATCAAGCGCAATTCCGAGCCATGTTTAAGAAACACATTTCCTGGCAATTGCAAAAATCAGGTCAACTATTAGAATAAGATTAGATTAAGCATATAAACTAAATTAAAGTGCAAAAAAAAAACATATTTGACCAACACTTGGTAAAATCCCATTTAATACATCCCATTTTCACAAATCTTATTCTGGAAATGCTGTTTTTCCTTTGTTTTTGTCAGACTAGGACAACTTTTAATAATTACAATCCAAGTAGGGGATGATTGGAAGAGAATCTCTTTCTTATTTGTAAATTAGTTAGGGCAAGTTACATCTAATACCCCTGAGATTGTGAAAATAACAAAATATTCTCCTGGATATCGTAAATAACGATGAGGTCCCTAATTTTTGCCTTCCGTTACTGGTTCCGCTGGAAAAAAAATTGATTTTCCAAAAATACTCACTTTTTTGTAAGTTCATTATGTTTTTTCCAAATATCGTCAGGGAATACATGACATTTTCCAATTTCCATCAAGTCTTATGTAAAAAGAAATGTCAGAGACCTTGACGTTATTTATGATACATGGCGACTATTTTGTAATTCCACAAACCTCAGGGGAAAGTAGATGTAATTTGCCCAATCAGTTGTGTGTAGTTTGTTTATAAGCAAGAAGCAAAGTAGTTTTGATTTTTAAAACTTTCAGCAAGTCATCCATTCAAAGCTACCACATTTATGAAGAAATTTGAAGCCTAAAACTGTATAGAAATAATGAATTCTTAAAGTTGAATAGATAAACATATTATCTTCCATTAGCCTGTTAAAACTATAGTGTAATACATGACTATCCCATTAAATGGCAGATTTTAATATAAAGCACCAAACACTCTGAAATTTACACTTAGTTCAGCTCAATAAGCACAAAAGGCAGAGAAAAAGAAAATTCATACTGAAAAGAAAGAAACTAGAGATTAAACATAACTGAGTAGAATCTAAAAATACCTGCGCTTTGCTGAGGATTAATTCCCACTCCATCTGCATAATCGAATGTTCAATCATCAAAGAAACAACAAAAGCAGCAATTTTCCAGACATTTTATCGGTAAATGATAAGCAAAAAATTGGTAAAATTTTGCTTTCAAAAATTCATTTTTCCTTCCTAAATTAATTCAACGAGCAAAACCCATAAAAGAATCATATTCAAGCAAAATTCAGAATTTACGAACCAATTTCAAGAACCCGATTACAAAAACAAGAAAAACAATTAAATCAAAGTTTAAATATCCAACAAGGAGATAAAAAAGCAGAAAAAAAGAATACCATTTGTGATGATGGCACTTGTTTGAGGCGGCACTTTGAATTCCTCAGCAGCGAATTTCAGAACCGCCGTGAATGGAGCTGCCTCCGGTACGCTAAATCTGTTAATAAATTTATCCGGTGAAAAAATTGGATAAAAGTACATTCTTTAAAAAATTACAACATAATTGACACAACAAAATCGGAAAATCACTTACACTTTGAATGGAAGTTTGGGATCAGAAGTTAGAGTGACCTTGAATGACACTTTTCCGCCGCCGGCCCCGCTGTTCGCCATGTTTTCCCGGTCGAGATTTTGATTTTGTTGATTTTTCCTATTTTATTCTGTCCGAAAAGGATACAAAGGTGTTACTTTGTACGTTACAGCTGCTTAATACATACGCACAGTACACTTACAACACCAACCAAGTAGTGACACCTGTATTTGTAATTTTTTTTTCTTTACATATGGGAAATAATTAGGTAAAAAGATAGTGTTATTTTAAATAATGACAATGAAATATCTTGAAATTTGAATAATTAAGCCCGTGATATATAAATAAAAAAAGAAATAGAAATTACAGTGACAAATACGAAGATTTTAGCCTAATTACATAAATATAACATGGATAATTAGATTTGACTCCTCACTAAAGGTGTTCAACAATTACAACAAAGTCGCAATAAATAAATCACAAAATTTCCAAGGTTACCTTTGCGTCATGCAGATTGACAGAAGAATCAATATCACATTCTAATGGCTATAAGTTTACAAATAACAAGAGTATAGAAATTATCACCACTATTCACCAAAATTTCTCACACTGATGTGTTCAAGAATTACATTCTACAAATAATAAGAGTAGATAAATTATCTATCTCCTACTACTAGTTGTAGTCTTCTCCTTCTTAAGGTTAGCAAGCTCCTCAATAATCTTCTTCTCTTCATCCGTTACCCGTTTCGGAATCTCGACTTGCACTCTAACCAACTGATCCCCTCTCCGATTGCTCTTGTTCAAAAACGGGACGCCCTTTTTCGCCATAACTAATGTCGTCCCTGGCTGGGTCCCAGCCGGGATCTTCAGGTCGACCATCCCATCCACTGTCGGCACCTTAACCTTCGTCCCTAAAATAGCATCTGTATATGGAACCTTACACGTGTAGAGAATGTTCGTATCATCCCGTTTCAAAACAGGGTCCGCACGAACATCTATGCTGACAAAGAGGTCGCCGGGCGGGCCCCCCCTCCGCCCAGCATTCCCTTCAGACCGGACTCTCAGGCGGCTGCCCGAGTCGACCCCGGGTGGGACTTTTAGGGTGATTAGCTTCGACTTTCTCAGGCGGCCGTCGTTGCATGCAGTGCAAGGGGTCGACTTCTCGCCAGCACCCCCGCAAGCATTGCACGTCATGACTTGTTGGAAGACGCCGAGCGGGGTCCGCGTCGAGGCCACGACCTGGCCCTGGCCGCCGCATGTCGAGCATTTCGACGGTTTGGTTCCCGGTTTTGCCCCCGATCCGTTGCACATGCCGCAGTTGTCGAGACGCGTGATCTCGATCTCCTTCTCAACGCCGAATACGGCTTCTTTGAAATCGAGAACGAGGTTGTGGATTAGGTCTTCGCCTTGTGTGGCTCGGCTGCGAGACCCACCTCCTCCCATCCCGCCCATACCACCCATGCCGCCTCCCATTCCTTCGAATAAGGACTCGAATAGGTCAAACGCGCTGCCGAAGTCCTGTCATTGGGAACATAAATGTATATAAAGCACCAGAGTTATGTAACAACTACGTTGGACTCGACTTTTTAAGTAGATTGACAAAACTGACCCTCATTTCAACTTTTAATGTCCTATTTTCACCTCTTTCCTATCCCAATATTTTACTTTTTCTTTGACGTCCTCAATCTCTTTCCTCTCTTCTCTCTTATCTCCCATATTCAATGTGTTTTAAGTATCTTATTTACTTGCTTTTTATTATTTAATATTCATCTTATTTAATTTATGGGATAATTACACTTACACCCCCTCGACTTAGGGATAAATACAGCCAGACCCCTTGTACTATTGGAAATTATAGAGACACCCCCTCAACTATGGCTCTATCTAACACTTAGTCCTGCCGTTAGTCATTTTCTTATTTCCATGTAGATTATAACGTCCTATTAACTCGACAAAAACTTATTTACTTCGCTCATTTCATGGATAGCAAACACTATAATAAAAATGTTATGGATAATTTAGTCATTTCACAACTTTTCGTTAAGTTTTTAAAGTTTTCGTTAGGGTTAGAGGATCTATCTGTAATTTCCAATAGTATTTACCCCTAAGTCGAAGGGGTGTAAGTGTAATTATCCCTTAAATTATTTAGTTGTCACTTATCATGTATCTAATTAATACAATCTATATTCATATAGAAAAATCTAATAACAAGATATTTTTATGCAAGGTTATTCAAGGATCTTCATAAATTCCATATGAGCATAAGGGAATATCTGTAATTCGAAACCAAGAAGTGAGGATAATGCAATTGGGGAGTATGGTGTAATTAAACATTTTTGGTTTCTCTTTCTGTTCCTATGGTGTAATTGGGGAGTATGGTGTAATTATGTTCAATTTTGAATTGTTGGATAAAAAAGACTTACCCCCATACCCATGCCTTCACCTTTAAGCCCAGCCTCCCCGTACTGGTCATAGATGGAACGTTTCTCATCATCTGATAAAACCTGTTAGAAAATCAATAAATTGGCAAATTCTACATATATAAAGTAAACCACAAACATTTTACAAAGATTAGATATTCTACCTCGTAAGCATTACTAATATCCTTGAACTTTTGTTCCGCCCCAGGCTCTCTACATTCCAGAAAAATGAACTTTCAAAATAATTTATCGTCGAAGCAATCAAATAAAGGTATAAGGAAAAGTCGTTGAAAGAAAAATTAAAAATCAGAGTTGGATTACAACTTACTTGTTCACGTCTGGATGATAGCTTCTGGCAAGCTTCCGATATGCTGCAGAAGAACGTAATAAATAAATCAAAAAATTAATTCAAATATTATATTATAGCAATCTAAGGTCAAAGAAAGAAAAGGAAGAAGAAATTGCAATCTAACCACTTTTGATCTCTGACTTGCTCGCATTTTTAGATACACCAAGCACAGAATAGAAATCCTGTATATAAAAGGTCAATAATGTGTATATTAAAGGCAAGAAAAAATAGCAGCATTTGGAGTCTGTGTGTGTTATAATAAAGTGCAAAAATATCTCACTTTATTAGCTCTAACAACGAGACGAGCTCCTCTCCCCAGGCATGATGATTTTGATTTGAAAACAGCATTCAATGATTTTCCAGAGAAATGTGTTGAATTTTGTGATGTAATCCTGTTTGACGTACTGCACAGAAGAAGTCTATAGGATAAATGACTGAGATATAAACAATTATTAGGGAACATAAAGCAATAAGGCATTGAGAAAAAGGGGTGTTCGCAAAAACTTATGCTTCAGGAGAAGCTAAAGTTGTAAAAAGTTGGAGTAGTAAAGTTAGTAGTGTTTCAAGAAGAAAGTACAGAAGCAAGTTTAGATAATAGAAAAAAGAACCAAACGGTGCTTCTAGCTTATTTTAGCAAAAGCAGTAAAACAGAACCCTTCATTCCCATCTTTTTTCAGCTCAAAGCAGGAAATCACTTTTTCAAGAGTTTGTAAACACTACCAAGGAGTACAATTCTGCATCAAATGAGAGCAAGAACAATGGAGAAGCAGAGCAAAAGAGAGGATACACATGGTGACATACAAAAGTGAAGCATCAAATAAGAAACAGCATGAATTGTAGGAAATGACAAGATGTTAAAATCCAAAGATGAGTCAAAATAATGCTTACCAGTTAAGAGATGCCGAGGTTTTATTAGTAATCGAGGATCTTAGTATGAATTGAGGCTGAATTCCCCAAAAGTTTGCCCGTGTACTTCCACAAGGTACGGTTGCCATCCAATGAACTGAGAGAGGGAGAGAGAGAAAGAGAGAAAGAGTTAAAAAAATGCATAATATCAAAAATGTATGGAAATCATTCACAGACAAAGCTGCAAAAGAAGTTAATACATCAACGAAAGAAGAACCGCAATACATAATTCTAAGAACATTTTTTTTTTTTGGTCAAAATAATTCTAAGAACATTATTCACAGATAAAGTTACAAAAATTTATACAGCTGAGGTTTAGGTTCAAAGATGAATCTCACTTCAGCAAAACGAACTTTTCAATAAAGGGTCTCCAAATTTTCACCTCAGTCTTCCTTCGCTTAACTTAATTTTGAAAAACCCAAATTCCAAACGCAAAAAAAGATAAAATTTTTGATGCAGATAAAGATTACATTTTTCTTTTCAAATAAAAGCACGAAATATCCAGAAATCAAATTTTACTGGGCAATTGTTTCTATTTTGCTTCTGCCTACGGAACGTTAACAGACTTCTGAAGCCAAAATAACATATCCCACAAAGTATTTATTTGTTATTGCTGCAATATTTTCAAAACCCACTTGAGTTCTATGCCTGAAACTCTGTTGGGAGCTTTGTTTGTAAAGAGTAGGAAAATATAGATAAAAGAGTGATTTTCTTTACCTTTTGAACACCCAAGTATTGGACGGCAGATTGTGTGGGAAATTGGAGCTTAACCTGAATGTTGAAGAAGCTTGTGGAGAGAGAGAGAGAGACAGAGAGAGACAGAGAGAGGCGCTTCAACAATAACATACGATTCTGGGCAACCCATTTTCTAATAATTACCGGGTCGGGTTAGCTTGATAAAGAGAAATCGGTTTGACGGGCCCATCGAAACTCTTGGAAAATTATAGTTTTGGTCCACTAGGTTTGAAAAATTCCACATTTAGTTCTGTAGTTATAGAATTTGGCAAATATAGGACAAAATGATTTTCGAAACCGATTTATCCGAATTAAGGTAACCGGCCCGAAAAATTATAGAAATGGGGTGGCCCGAATTTGTTATTGATGAAGCGCTTCTCTCTCTCTCCATCTTCTCAAACACTCTGTTTAGCTCCAATTTCGCCAACAATCCAATCTTTAGAAGGTGAAGGCATTAAAAAGGTATGAACTTTCTTTTATCTGTATTTTTCTACTTTCTACACACAATTATCCGTATGTTCTACTTTACACACACAATTACACAGAGCCTTGAAATGGGTTTTCAGATATTTCAGTAATAATAATAAATACTTTCTGAGCTCTGTTATTTTGAATTCAGAAGCATGTTAATGTAATGTTCCGTATATATGCAGAAATAGACAAAATCGAAAAAAAAAATTTGCTTTCTGAACATTCGAGTTCTTTTTCTCAGAAAGATATCAAAATGTCATCTTTTTTCCCTTTCACATTTGGGTTTTTAAGAATTAAGTTAATAAAGGAAAAGCTGAGGTGACAAACTTGGAGACCCTTGCGAAAATTTTCGGTATAATGAAGTGCCATGGCTGTAATGTTTTTCTCTTTGAACTTTTAGCTGTACGTGAATAATATTCATAGAATTATCAAGAATGGTTCATCTTTTCTTTTTTGGCTGTATCAAATTCTTTTCCAGCTTCCACGGTGAAGGATTTTCATACATTTTGATACTATGCATTTTTTTTTCACTCTCACTCTCTCTCTTATACACACACACTCACATAGTAATTCTTAATGGGCTATCAAATTTCATGTTCTTTAAAGTTTAGCAGGATTAGTTTATCTATTAGTTTGGTTGTAATGAGTATATATTTGATTATTTTCCTTAAACTCACATTTCAATTTTTCGCTTCTTTTTACATTGAGGAGTGCATGGGATGGCAATCGTTCCTTGTGGGAGTACAATGCCAGTTATACCTCAGTTCATGCTAAGATCTTCTATTACAAATAAATCACCACCATCTCTTCACTGGTACGCATTATCTCGACTCATCTTTGCAATTTTATGAGTTAGCTTATTATGGACCGTCTTTTTATCTCCTATGACTCATGACGTTTCACATTTGATACAGAATTATAGTATTTGGTAGTGTTTGCAAAGTCTACAAAAAAAAGTCTTTTTCTGCTTTTAGCTTCAAAATGCAGAAACTAAATGTTTTGCTTTACTGCATAAAGCTATAATGAGCTGAAGCTAGAAGCACTTTGAGGGGTGCTTTTTTCAGCTTTTAGGTTATTTTTTTTATTATTTAAAGTGCTTTTGTACTTTCATCTCCAAACACCATCAACTTTTACTACTCCAACTTTCAGCAACTTTAGCTTCTCCAAAAGAGAAGCTTTTGGGAAAAGTAAAAGATTCACTCCCTTATTGCTTAAAGTTCCCTAATAAGTTGTTTATATCTCACTCATTTATCTTATAGTTTTCCTTTTTGCAGCAAGTCAAACAGAATCAAGCCACTCTCGTCTCAAAATGCAAAAATATTCTTTGGAAAATCTTTGAATGCTATTTTCGAGTCAAGATCATATATTAATTCATGCCAGAGGAGAGGAACTTGTCTCGTTATTAAAGCTGATCAAGTCAGATATTTTTGCACTTCATTAAAACACGCACACACTCTCCAAATGCTGTTATTTTTTCTTGCTTTTCATATATACAGACATATTCATCATCAACTTACATACAGAATTACTATTCTGTCCTTGGCGTGTCTAAAGATGCAAGCAAGTCGGAGATCAAAAGCGGTTAGATTTCATCTTCTTAATTTGATGAAAATATAAGATATGGATTAATTTTCCAATTTGTTTGTTACTTTCTTCTTCAGCATATCGAAAGCTTGCCCGAAGCTATCATCCAGACGTGAACAAGTAAGTCATAACACGAAATCTGATTTTTATTGTTCTTTCAACCGCTACTTTATATTTTAGTTTTTAATTGCTCATTTTGATGTTAAATCGCCATTCTTTTATTATAATTTATAAGCATTTATTCTTCCATATTGCTACACGAAATGTTGTATGTTGTGATATGAAAACATTTTTTCCTGGAATGCAGAGAACCTGGGTCGGATCAAAAGTTCAAGGAGATTAGTAATGCTTATGAGGTGAATATCTACAGTGTGTTTGGTTCAAGGAGTTAACCAAGGAAAATAAAAGAAAGAGAAATCCAAAATCCTCAACTTGCAAAATGCAATCTTTGTAAAAATGTATTTGGTCTTTGCTAAACCATTGATTTTTTTTTTAACAGGTTTTATCAGATGATAGAAAACGTTCAGTATATGACCTGTATGGGGAAGCTACACGTAAAGACGCTGGCAAGGGTATGGGTGTAAGTCTGTTTGTCTACAGTTTCCTATATACATATATACTCCCTTCGATATTGCAATATATATATTACAGTTGGTATCAGCATGTTTGAAAGCAGTACAAGTGACTCTCCAAAATTCTTTGGAATTACATAATCCACTACTAAGAGTTTGGAAAAATTACACATGTACACTCGTAAGTCCTAATATAGGGTGGTTTTATGTAATTTCAAATATTGTAGTTCCAAGCTGTAATATGGCATTCTCTGAAAGGGCGTAAATGTAATTAAGTCTATATATATATACAGATTGTACTATTATATAAAGCTCCGGCACCTTAGAGTAGCTGCGTCAGTTTCGTGGTCTCTTTTCACTCTCTTTTCTCTCACTCAGCAACTATATTTTTATGTTCTCTCTCCTATCTCCTATTTTCTCTCACATTAATTACGTCATACTCCCTATAACTACATCCAATTTGCAGGATTTCGGAGATGTATTTGGGTTCAGAGGAAACCGGTCCCACAACCGAGCCACAAAAGGAAAAGACCAAATTTACGATCTAGTCCTCGATTTCAAAGAGGCTGTATTTGGCATCGAGAAGGAGATCGAAATAACCCATCTCAGGAGCTGCACCACGTGTGACGGGTCGGGGGCAATACCGGGAACCAAGCCATCAATATGTGCCACATGCGGTGGCCATGGGCGAGTCATGTCTACATCAACAAGGGCTCCACTAGGTACCAGAGACAGACCTACATGGGGGTGAATTACAACTACTACTCCTCAGGTTTGAGCTAATAAAATTTAGTCTCTCTATTTTTAGAAATTTCAAAATACTCAGCGAGCTTCACTTTAATGCAAAAACTCCTTGAAATAGGTTAATTATTTGCATTTTTGTTTCATATTGTATAGTTTTAGGGAGTTCTTGCAATAAAGTGAAATGTCAGGGAGTTTTTTGTAATTTCTGAAAACAAATGGACTAAGTTTTAATTAGCAAACCTCAGGGGTAGTAGATGTAATTCGCCATATTTGTGGACCTTGGAATTCTTTCAAGATTATTTTCGTACTTGAAGTTTAAAAAATTTGTAATTCTGCCCCTCAAATTGAGCCTTTTCCCCCTTAATTTTCAATCTTGCCCGCCTCACGTAAAATCTTGGTTCCGTCCTTGCTAGGTACCACTCAACGACTTGTGACATGTTCCACTTGTGGTGGGGCCGGACAAGCACCGCCGCCCTGCAGCACGTGTGGTGGGGATGGCCGCGTAAGAAAGTCAAAGCGCATTACCTTAAAAGTCCCACCAGGGGTTGACTTTGGAAGCCGTTTGCGGGTCCCATTGGAAGGTGACTCAGGGTTGAGGGGCGGCCCACCTGGGGATCTCATGGTTTTCATAAATGTCCGTTCGGATCCCGTCTTCAAACGGGACGGCACCGAAATTCTTTATACTTGTAAGGTTTCTTATGAGGATGCTATTTTGGGAACTAGGGTCAAGGTGCCGACAGTGGATGGGACTGTCGACCTAGAAATCCCATCCGGGACTCAGCCCGGGACGACCTTAGTTTTGGGGGGAAAAGGCGTACCGTATTCTAACGAGAGCGATAGGAGAGGTGATCAGTTGGTTAGAGTCGAAATCGAGATTCCGGAACGAGTAAGCGGGGAAGAGAAGAAGCTCGTTGAAGAAATTGCTAACCTTAAGAAGACGAAGAAGAACAGAGAGTTGTAGATAAGCTAATTTCTCTAGATCTTATTATTTGTAAAGTCGTAGCCATTAGAATATGATAATGTCATATTGATTTCTTTAATATCTTCATTTATACATGAAACCATTTAAAGCGTGTAACTGAAAATATACACAACGTTGAGATGATTCGGATTGAAAAAAAAATACAATAATTAAGGACCTAAGACTATCAAAAGTTGAATAAAAAGTAAAAACATTATGTAATGGATTATTATTTAACAAACATTCCATAGAGCAGTGGTGATTATCAAGGTAAGAGCCATCATCCAACCTGTTGCCCTCAATCCCATTGATCCACCACACACCAGCTTGTTGTTATGATATGTACATACGGGTCGTTTTCTGCAAGATTTCATCAATACCATTTAAAATTTTAGAATTTCGCATTAAATTGCATTTCAAAAATGATAAAAGATGTGGCAATCTATGAAATACGGACATAACATGATATGGATACAGCGACACGAATTTTTTTCGACATTTTACACTAGAGAAATGTGACACGAGTATCCAACACGACACGACACAGCAAAATAGAATTTTATTTTTAGGAATATCCGTATATCATAGTCGACAATGTTTCCAAAAAGATTGATATATCCGTACCTGGATGAGCAGAATGAAACGACATAATCTCCGGCCGTACACGTGAAAATACTGGACGGATCATCGTAGGCGTAGCTATACGCCGTCGGACAAGCTTCCTTAAACTTCTTCGAATAATACGTCGGCTGGCAAGTCGTCGGATTCCCATAATTCCCTCTACAGCAATACTCGTCCGTATCAAACACATCACACGCGCTTCTACACCCCACCGTCCTCCCGCCGCCGCCCTTCACCGCCAGCTCCTTCGGGCAGTTCAGACGCAGATCGGCGTCGCACCCGGCAACGCTGCAGTTCCCGCGGCCGTTCAGCGGCGTCACAACCACCGGCAAGTTGTATCCGTCGACCAGACTCACGTCGTAGAAGTCGAGGCTCGCGAGAGTGAACTCCGCCAGAGACGCCGGTGTCTTCCCAGAGGCGCCGCATTTCAGGGCGGTGCCGCAGCTGCCGGTCTGACACGAGCCGTTGCCGTTCTGGTTGAAGTTGCAGCCGGTTCGGCCCCAGATTCGACCCGACCAGCCGACGGGGGCCGTGAATACCATGGTCTGGCCGGTTTTTAGGGCGAAGCCGCCGCCGTCGAAGCTCTCGCCGGGAGTTATGGCGGGCCAGATTGTTTCTCTGCAGTAGTTTACTATGGTGAAGATTCTTGCACTCTCGGACAATCTTGACCCTGCATTGTTCATCAAATTATTAGTCACAAATTGCTTTTTTATTATTCATTATTATTAGTCTGGGACTGAGCCAAAAATTTTAGAGAGAGAAACCGAGATTAAAATATGTATATAGTATGAAATATTTTGATTAATTTGGGAGAAAATTAAAGATTTTGGACAAATGAGAGGGCAAAATCATAATTTTTTTAAATTTTATATATAAAAATAAAAATTTCAAAATTTTCAGGGGCGGCGGCTGCCTCCTCGCCCCGGTACTACCTCCGTCTTTGGTCACAAAGTGAATGGCATTTGAGGTACTATATAAGTAAATTTGGTAAAATAAATTATAAATAAAATGTTAAACTTTTATACACCAATTATACTAAATATATAACTTACTACGTTAAATCACATTTATATCGAAAGCAAATCCTAAAATTACACATTTAAAAACACTTTTGAGAAAGGAAAAAAAATGTATATGAATGAAAAAGTACATTAATACCTGTTATTAAAAGAAATAAAACCAAAAATGCTGGTAAAGCAAGATTTTTAAGGCCTTCCGTCATCTCTTCTTGAGTCTTTATTCCAACTTTTGGGGCAAAAATTGAAAGATTGTTAGATCAAATTAGGGGGACCATATGATCATTATTTATGGTGGTAAATATTAGAGTTAAAAATTGTTGTGAAAAAGGAATACGTGCTGGGAGAAACATTGGAAGCATTTTCAAACTATAGAAAAGATTTCTTTGTGAAAAAGGAGAGAATGATTCTTTTCCTTCATATGTTGATGGAAGTTAGTTGATTCCATTCTTCAACATTCCTATGACTTCTTTCATATGTTTTATTAACTTTGTCTTCTCTACACTAACCGAGTTGTTTATATACAGACGAAGGTGTACATGGATATGTATATAACTAATTTTTTAAATAAGATTTAATATCTTTTATTTTTGTTTTCGCACCCGATATTTTCGGTATTGTAAAGAAACTATCTTTCCAAATCATTGCTTAAGAAATTTAATGACTCATTCCAGCGGACCAACTCACCAACTAAAAGTAAGATCTAGTATTTTACAAACTCTTTAAACTAAGTTAAGCCGAACACTCTCTGCGAAAATTATGCTTAAAACGTAAATTATATCATTTGGTCTGTATGGATCTGATTCTCTTCAGCCCAACAGTTGGTTGGGCCTATTTGGAAGAGGGAAGTTTTTAGCCCATAGGCCTATATCTTGTAACATCTTGAGCTTAAACCCACTTTAATGCGAGAAAACTGAGTATTAAGTGAGAGTAATTAGCGAAAATAACATAATGGTCACTCAAACCAAATCCGAATTACAAGTTTTGATTATAGATTAATTCCATAATGATGTTATAATGCTAAAGGATCTCTACATTTCAATTGCTTCTTCTTCTTTATGCAATGTTCTTTTTCCATCTTTCCCTAATATTATTATAATTTTAAAACATATATTGAAATTTGAAACTAGTAGATAGAGTTGGATGACCCACTTAACCATTCGAATCATTGAAAATCCTAACTATTATTTCAACAGATAATTAACAAATAATAAGTTGAGTTACCAAATGACAGCTCTTACAAACATCATCCACTTCATTATGAAGTGAATGAGTTATTTTAATAAAAATATCATTCTATTAATTTCAAGATTTAATACTGAAAACAAAAAAATTGAAGGTTAAGAAAAAAATGTAGTAGATAAATTGAAGATATTACCAAAAAAAGAAAAAGAACAGCTATTTGAACATGCTTGATGTTAACGCAGTAGCGTGTTGATTACGTAGGCCCTCTAATCCACTTTATTTTTGTTGGAGTTCGTTGTTCGAGTATCCTAGATAAACAAGATTTATCCACAACCAATCGAAAATCAGATAATCGATTATTCTTTCTATTTTTCATCATAGAAAAACGAAAAATTGGATAAACCATTCAATAATTTCCAACCATAGATCCAAGAACGATCTTCTATTAACAGCTCCACCGTGAGATCACAGCTCTTAGCTCAGCCGTCATTGCAGGAAACTCACCAGCTATCAACTTCAGCAAACACACATCTTTTCAAGTTTCTTTCTGTTCTGCATTCCTCAATGGCGGACGGCGCCGGGAGTTCGATCGGGACGGTGAAATGGTTCAGCGGGCAAAAGGGTTTCGGCTTCATCGCGGCGGATGACGGCGGGGACGATCTTTTCGTCCACCAGTCGGAGATCCAAGCTGAGGGGTTTCGAACTCTCCGGGAGGGTCAGAGGGTGGAGTTCAAGACCGACAGTAAGGAGGATGGGCGGAGCAAAGCGGTCGAAGTTGTTATTCTAGACAGGAGTTACGGTTCCGGCGGCAGGCGCGGCGGAGGTCGTGGTGGTTATGGTAGGGGCGGCGGCGGTGGTGGGAGAGGTGGGAGGTTTGGCGGTGGTAGTTACGGCGGCGGTCGTGGGGGTGATGGAGTTGAATGCTATAATTGTGGGAGGATCGGACACTTGGCTAGGGAGTGCTATGGTGACGGCGGTGGAGACGGTGGTTATAGGGGATACGGACGCGGTGGTGGTGGCGGAGGCAGAGGGCGGGGTGGTGGTGGAGGGAGAAAGTGTTATAATTGTGGAGAAGAGGGGCATTTTGCAAGAGATTGTCCCGTTGAGACTGAGCAAAGTTGATTTGAATATAAATTTTATGTGATTTAATTTTCTTATATAATGTATTTTGGTTGTGGAATTTTATTTTTGATGGTAAATTAGGGATTGCGTTTTCCTTAATTTTATCTCTTTCTTAATTGTCAATCGTCGAAAATTTCTCATCAATCACACAAGCAATTTTTGTGTAATAATGATATTTGAATTTTTTTTTTTTTGGTAATAACTAAAATAGTATAGAATTTAAATTATCATAGGAAAAACGGCAAACATAAATCATCTGAAATTCTTCTTTTCTCTTTGAAACTAAGATTCGTAATTTTATAATATACATAATTGCCATGGGAAGTGAAATTTGCACATATCAGACGAGAAAAGAATAAGGCAGCGGACTTGCTTGCTCGTATGGGTCAAGAATTGCATGGAGTTTTGGTTACGACCATTTTGGAGCATCCTCCGGAGGAGTTACTACTTTAAAGGATTTGTTTAGTTGGGATTAATTATTCTCTTTTTGTTTCGTTTTTTTTTACCAAAAAAAAAATAATATACATAATTAAAGAAAAAACAAAAAAATATAGATATGTGAAATAAAAAAGAAATGCTGAAATGGAATTCCCATTAAGTACAAGATCTAGCTGAACAAGAATTCTTCAATCATTATTTATATTTCATCTCAATTCTCAAGCATACAGATCAATAATACAACAATATGCATCGAAAAATATATTTCCAAAAATACATTTATACACGTGCCATTCACGTATAGTATAAAGTAAAAAAAAAAAAATACAAGTTGAATTTTGAAACACATCATTCGAACTGATAATTCATAATAGACTATCTTGGACCCAATATGTGTCTGATGTGCATACCACATGTATAAATGTATTTTTCAAAAAGTAAAACTACCTCTTTCTTTGTTTTTTTTTTTTTTTTCCAAAAATTACCTCTTTCAATGAAAAATACGAACTGATAACATGAGCGTACTATCTCGGACACGATAATTGCTGCGATGAGATAAAAGAATGGCAAGCATCAGACACACTCCTCGTACTACTATGATGCGAGACATTTGCATCACGATACACTAACATGTTGTCGTCCTCCTCTCCTCCTCCAGTATTTTCTCCCTTCACACAAGAACTCTCACTAAACCGCCTACCATAAAACCTTAGAAAGTTCAAGGACTCCAACCTCGGCTCATCCAACGGTATCGTCCCTTCCAACATCCCCACAACGCTCACCATATTCGGCCTCAATCCCGGCTCCTCGTGAACGCAACACAACGCCACTCGTACCAACTTCTCTACATCCTCGTTCGTCGCCCTCCCCTTTAGTCTGGGATCAAGGAGCTCCAAATACCTCCCTTGCTCGTGCATCTCAAGTGCATACAACGGGAAGTAGACGCCCCCTAGGGGGGGCGATGGAAAACGGGCCTCGCCAGCACCAGGGTTTTCGTCCTGATGACTCTGATTTTGGTTCTGGCTCTGGACCCGCACGTACGTGCAGTTTTTCCTCCCGCTCACTATTTCAAGCAGCACCATTCCGAAACTATAGACATCAGTCCTGTCGGAAATAGCCGAGCTCGTCAGCCATTCCGGGGCCAGATACCCCCGAGTCCCACGCATTGTTGTGAAGTGGCTCGACTGTTCGCGGTTGAGGAGCTTCGAGAGGCCGAAATCGGAAATCTTGGCCTCGAGATCACCGTGGAGGAGAATATTCTCGGGCTTGATATCACAGTGTATGATTTTCTGATCGCACCCACTGTGCAAATAAGCAAGCCCGCGAGCCGTCCCCAACGCGATTTCAGCTCTCTCCCGCCATTCCAAAACTGGCCCGTTACCAAACAGGGTCTTATCGAGGGACCCACGGTTCATGTACTCGTAAACCAAAAGCCATTGTCTTTTTTCGGCACAAAAGCCTTTTAGCTTAACCAAATTCACATGATGTATGTTCCCGATAACGGCAATCTCTGTACAAAAATCCTTCTTACCGCGTACACCTATATTCATTAGCCTCTTAACCGCGACAAGTGTGTTATCGGGGAGCATACCTTTGTAAACTGTACCGAATCCACCCGTTCCAATCTTTACCTTAAAATTTCCAGTTGCTATCTCGAGATCTTCATATTCAAACCTTAAGGGCAAACCGGGGATGGAAAATTCGAGGTCCCCCGAAAACAAGATTATCTTGTCATTCCCTATATTCGAACCCCTATATCGTCTACACAAGAGAATGGCGATCGCGCACAAGAAAAGAACGCCGCTGAGTGGTAATAGCACAGCAACTGTAGGAAAACCAACTGTTTTATCCTCATAATTACCACCATACCTATTTGGCGGAGCTCGAATAACGGTTTTAATGAATCCAGTTCGACCAGTACTCATACTTCTTAACATCATTGATCCCAGTTCATTCTCAAGCGTGTAACAAGAACCAGAAGAATTTTCAAAGAAAAAACCCAAACAAGTACAATCTTGAGAACATAAATCCTGACAGAATGATAAATTCACCCCGTATTTCATGGGTAGAGTGAAATCATTCGCAAAGTAATCCACAGCAAAACCGAGTGGCAAATAGGACAAATCTAAAGAAGAATTGGAACTACTCTTTTTATCATCAACGATACTATCACAAGAATCAGGCAAAGAGTGGGAAATATCAGACGGGACACAACTTGTTGTACTATTTAAATTCCCACGAAAATTCATTGGGCACGAGCAAACGGGGTTATCTAAAGAAATATCACTCGAGCACAATCCGATTTTTCCACAAACAAATGGGATACGACATTCATCAAGCGGGCCCCCAAAATCACGCATCTGGCTTATTCCTGAGAAGCTCCTCACGATGAACCGACCTGAATCATCTATCTTGGCAATTCTAAAATCGGATTGAGGTAAAGTTACCTGAATCACAACCGTCGATCCGTTTTGACCAAAAAGATGGAGCCCCGTTTGGTTGATTGCCATAAACTCCACCACGTAAACCGAGTTCACATAAGCCTTGGTGTCCATAGACAATTTCCAGTATGTGAGATTTCTCCACCTCAGATTAAAATCAGAAGCTGTTAAAGCAAGCTCATAATCACCGGTTGATAGATCATCGCTCGAGGTTGAACTCAAAAGAACTGTCTTTAAATTCAACTTTTGCCCAATCACAATCGTGTCCGTTGGATTACTAAAGCTTTCCCAAAGAGTATCATTAAATTGATCGAGCAAGACGAGATTTCCAGCTTCTGTTAGCTTCAGGGCCGAAACTAATGTATGAAATGATGAAGTGGACCATTTTAAGCTTCCGTCTTCTTCACTTATGCTAATCCCATTTCTTGTCAAACTCATGAACCCTGTTTTTGATACAGGCGAATCACGATTAGCTGACCATATAATTGTGTTTGACTCGACATGAATTACACATAAGTAGAATCTGATTTGTTGACCATTTGGATTAAAGATTGCAGCTTTATATGTATTGTTTGAAGAAAACAAGAAACTCCCAGCATCATCGCCGAATTTGAGATATGAAGCTGTGAAATTTGGGTAGATAAATTCTTTGGAAGAAAAACCAGAGACCAAGGGTGAGAAAAGGGAGATAATAGTGATGAAAATTAGAAAAGAATCCATTTAGGGGATGAACAAAGAGAAGAACAGAGATGGGATTAATGAGAAAGGTTTAGTTTTTGGTTTTTCTGAGATTGGCTAATCAGACTTTCACCATTAATCTCATTTTGACATTGTCAAGTTCTTGTTCATCACAAAGAGTTGACCATGTGACAATCATTCATTCCTTTTATATGTTAACTATCATATCTCTTCTCTCTCTAAAGTCTAAACTACCATGACAACGACGGGTGAACTTTGCAGGAACCGTATAATATACATAGTAATTTATAAATATGGTATATGGAGAATGTATTAACAGGGGACATGGATTTTGGAGAGATATAACGCGAATATGCTCCTAAATTGTTTAAGAAAAATACTGCAACATGTCATGCTGTATTAATTAGATCATTATTGTAATCTTTATTGCAACTTAACTGTTCTGCATACTGAAAGCGTTTACTTTGAATTGTACACATCATACATCACACAGCTAATGACACATTATACAATAAAAAATTAGACTCGGGATCAGCCTGGACAAGAAAACGTGTTTATTTATGTATACAAGCATAAAGCATTATCTACATATATTAAACCTCCAAGCCCAAACACAGTCACGACTAAGATTAAAGGGAATAGGAATTTAATTAGAAAAAGGGGCCCAACTTCTTTTGGACAAAACAACAAACACTTAACGAATAGAAATACACGGCATGTATCCATACTCAATTTCTTAATGGTACCTGTCGAATTGTCATACTTCCATCACCGTAAGCCCATGGAGACACCAAATTTCATCATAGCTTGTGTCCATACTCAATTTCTTAATATTACCTGTCGTACTGTCGAATTTTCATCACCGCAAACCCATGGAGTCACCAAATTTCCTCTTGTTTTAAGCTAGTAATTTAGTAGCTTATGCTTGATTTGAACTATTTTACGGCATGATTAATATATATAGAAGTGAGTTGAAAAGAAAATGGGCATTCCCATGGTTTTGTTTATATTCGTTTTGATATTAATAATTCTTGATTTGAAGTAATTAAACATATTAATTATTTTCATATTTATCCAAAAGAATGAAAGATTTTGTATAGATGTGTTACAGATCTAATTCAATTTAAAATAAATAATTTTAAAATTTTATAACAAATAGATTGTTTAAAATAAAAAATTAATTAAATAAAAAAAGTATTTTATTAATAAATTAATATCCGTATCTTGACACGGGATTTTAACTAGTATAACTATAATTGATTGTAATATACGGTATACCACTTTAATATCCATATATTGAAAAAGGAAAAAGCCCAAAGAGAACCATAAAAATCTTAAGTGAAGCAAATAAATGGAGAATAAAGTGAGCATATATATAATTGAGAGGACCCATGAAACATAGTAAAATACCGAGGACAAATTGCATTTTTAGTCCTATAAATACCGACTTATTGCATTATGAATCCTAAGATGTTGTAAGTTGCAATCTTAATTCTGTAAATTTAAAATTATAGCAATTTCAGTCTTTCACTCACTGAAATCCTACTTTATCGTCAAAAATTTATCCAACAAAATCACCTGAACAAGAAGAGAAGAACGAGCTGCTACTTAGGGCATTTTTCTTTGCCTGAAATGAGGATTAATTGAGTTTTAATTTTTATCGGGTAAAAGGTAAATCCAATTTATTTATATTTTGTAATAATTTGATTTTACATTCATTTTTAATAGAAAATAAATACATGGCATTTTCTGTTATTAAAAAAAAAAAAGAAATATTGCATTGAAAATTACATTTGTCAACCGCTTCTACCATATAGATATATTGGACCGAAAATTTTCGCATACTTTCCACTTACGTATCAATTTCCGACGAGAAAGTAGAATTCTGGTGATTCAATGACTGAAATTGCTATAATTTCGAATTTAGAGGAGAAAGATTGCAACTTAAAAAACCTTAATTAAGACCCAAAATGCAACATGTAGTTGCAAGATTAAAAATACAATTTGGGCAAATACAGACGATTAACAAGTAAATTTGAAACCCATACATAACTGATCATAAAAAAACCAAACCCAACTCAGAATACATTATACCAAATATATTAGAGTAAATAAATACTCTGTTATTGACTCAGCAAATACAAACAACAAACAGCGGCACTAGATTTGTAATATATCAACACCGGCCGGCGGCCCTCCGCCTCCGCCACCGTACTGTCATAGTTTTACCCCTCAGGTCGGACCTGTACAGCTTGCATTCCTTTTGGTCCCATCTCGGCGACGAATTAAGTCACTGTTTGGCCCTCCTTGAGTGATTTAAAACCATCCGTTTCGATTGCTTTGAAATCGACAAATAAATCGTCTCCACCACCCTGCGGAGTGATGAAACCGAATCCCTTTTCATCGTTGAACCATTTCACCGTCCACTCTGCATGTCTATTAGACATTATATTGCAAAAATCAGAGTAATTGATATATAGCTGATGATCGAGCTAGCGGTTTAAATATTAATAGACAACAAGTATTAATTGTACGTATCAAATATAATAAAATATATAAGATTAATTTTGTATATATATATATATAGTGAGCTAGCAAGAATTGTTTAATGAGGCTAGAAATTAAGTACTCGTGATGAATTGTTTGATCATATTCAACGGTACTTCCCGTAGTCGGAAGGAACGTTGAGCATCACATGTTGCAGTTGATCAAATAATTGAAATGATCATATATATGTCTGCATCGTATGTATATATATATATATATATCTTCCCAGTCGAATCGATCGATCATGTGGATCGATTATAAAGTACTATTTATAGAATGAATGATTTCTGAAGGGGCCGGGCCGGGGTCGGAAAGTCATATATGACATACGTGCGTATACCTTAATTTATGTTGAAGTTTAAAATCATACTCCACCTAATGAAATAATTATCTTTTAATATTATATAGAGTAATTGAGTAATGAAAATATGAAATCATTATTCATCATTTGTTGCAACGTAACGTTGCTTGCACATCTTATATATCCATGATCCATCGTATCTCTTGTCCCTTTTCTAAGCATGCAGCGTGATAAATAGCTAATTTATGATCGATGCACATGATCAACTCGATCGATCGGGAGATCAATGCGCGCGGATCACGTTACATTATTTTATCGGATCATAAGAGATAATTAAATTAAAAAGTCTGAGCTTTTGATGCTCTATTATATGAGTGATCTTTTTTTTTTTTTTTTTTTTCTGTGTGTATGTAAATTACCGGTTCGGGTAATCCTATATTGAGGGTCCTTAATCCAGTTCGGGGCTTAGTCACAGTTAAGACTCTTCACCTCTCCCAACAAATGTGTTTAGACTCTATTATATTAGTGATCTGATCAGCTTAATTTATTATAGTGATGAAAAAATATTCGATGAAAAAGCAAGCTTTTGCAGTTTTTGTTATGAACAGCTAGATAATTCGTTGCAAAGGTTTTAATTTGTATTCGACGCAAAAGCATTTGGAGTTTTTGTAACCGCGCGAATGTTCGTTGGAAAAAGGTTTCCAGCAACGAAATTTTTTTGATGCAAAACCTTTTCCTGTTTTTGATGAATTAAAAAATTTCCGATACTTTAGCAATTTTTGTAAAGATCGAACAGATTTTATTCACCCGGCGACAAAACCAGCCCAATAGTTAATGGACCAATATTTATCCATCAGCTAGATCTCCAAATTTTCCGGATATTGACACGCACTCACCCCTTTCGCTTCTCCGGCCGGTTCTCCCATTTCCTAGCTAGCTCTCTGCAGCATCATTTCAAGGTTCTTCTCATTCATTTATATATGTCCTAATTATAATCTGCATATATAATTTCTTCCAATTTTCCTAGCTAGCTAGTTTTTTCATTTTTTCTTGGATAGCTAGCTTATCTAGAGGAAATTAAACATGAAGCTAGCTTGCTCGAAGACTGTGGTCTGCAAAATATATAGATAGTGCTGTAGATATGTTTTTTGAGGCCCCAATTAAATAAACTTCTTCAATATTCTCATTAATCCTGTAGTACGTACTTCTCCTTCATCATGATTATATATATTAAATAATTAATTACATGATGGGTATCTTCTCAAATCTGATCTTATCCCTAATTTCTTAATTAGCAGGAGGATGATAGCTTATGAAGCATAACATCAACTGGGGTCGTCTGGGGAGATGATGAAGATGCAAATGATATTATTGTTTAATAGAGAAAAGAAAAGATCATAAAAATCTGCAGCATCTCCGGTCCGGCGTCAGAAAATGCTGGCCGGATAACTGTTTACTTTGAATATATATATCATTTATAAACAATCACATACACGTGTACATATATACGTGACATTTAAGCAACTATATATTGTTGCGGTGACGTAATGGGTAAAATATACCACAAATTACATTTAGCTTTATGTCATAATTATATTTAGGTTAAATATTTAGATGCGTTTATTGCATATAGATTCTTAAATTATTGGTCAATATTTGCTTTTAAATGGGTAGTAGTGGGGACCTAAATATATAAGATATAATTTAAATTAATTAAATGATCTTAGGTGTCACTTACATCTAGGGACTCATTATTTTATACGTTAAATTTGACTGGCCAAATTCAAACTAGTCCAGGAACTTAAATTTAATAAATACATTTAAGTGGATCTAAATATAAATATGATAAATATTGTCAGAAATTCATATTTAATTCGCCCTAGCTAAAATATATTTGGGAAGATGAGAACTTAATTAACTCTGTCAAATAAGAAATTCTCACATCAATTAAATAAGATGACTTCCTCATGTATATCGTCAAATTTTTTACTATAAAACTAGTATAATATAGGTGAAAATGATGAAAATTGGATAATTAATTTTAAAAAACTCTGGTCGAAATAGTACCAATTTTGCCTAATAATAATTAGAGTGAATTCGAATAGGACGACATGTGGAAAAAGTCAAAGTTACACGGCTATTTTTGCAATTTTGCATACTATTATATATTGTATATCTCGTCAGCTTAACCCGCTGGCAAACCGTTGACTTTGAATTTATTATATATATATATATATATATGAACATATATCACACTTCACATGCACATGTACAATTACTAGCTGATCATAGTCATGGGATCAAACAATAATTCATCGTGGGTTAATTTCTTGAAGTGCCCATATTAAATTGTCCATGCATATTAAACAATAATATATCTTTCCATCCATTGCAGAACTACCTCGATCATCAGCTATATATATATATATATATATATCAACTTGATTTAATTTCGTTTCTATACACAAAACTTGATTATTAATTAATCTGATCATATTAATTTGCAATGGCACAAGGGACAGTGAAATGGTTCAACAGTGAAACGGGATTCGGTTTCATCGCTCCGGACGAAGGCGGAGTCGATTTAGCTCCTCGGATATCCAAGGCGGGGTTTCACTCCAACAAGGTCAAAGAGTGTCGTTCGACGTCGACGGGATACGAGGAGTACTGGTGGTGATATTACAAATGATGAGTGATCAATCTTGTTGAACTTCTACATATTTTAGTCGTTTCTGCTGTCGTTATTTGCTTGGTTGGTTGATCTTAAATAAAAGAGTAATTTTGTTTACTCTAGTATACTTGTGTCGTTGTGAGTTGTTTTTCTTGTGAGTTAAATATAAAATGGCGGATGCTGCAGGTCGGATATTTGGAACTGTGAAATGGTTCAATACATCAAAGGGATACAGTTTCATCACCCCGGATCCAGCTGATGGTTCAGGCATGGGCGTAGACGAGTTATTTGCCCACCAGACGGCGATCAAAATGGACGGTTTTCGAGTACTCAATGAGGGTGATAGCAAAGGACTGCAAGCCGTTGATATCATGCATCCTCCTCCCAGCGGCGGACCCCGGATCCGATAATTACTACTGTCATTTTATAAGTATCGTTTTTCTCTCGATCATATATTGAGTTGTGCTGTTTTAATGAGTTTCAACAGTACTGTTTGTTGTGATCTTGTATGTTGATCAATAATAATTTCTTTCTTATTAATTGATGCTCCTTCATTCTATATGTTTATTAACTTCTTCTTTTTTTAAACTTAAAATCGATGCGAGCACATCATAGGATTATTACTGAGGTCTCCCTCATATATAAATAATAAAGAAACACTAGTCCCAATCAACAAAGCAAGAAGCAAATTAACGTAGCTAAAGATAAGCCATGCCCCCGGCATAATAACTAAACAAGGAACATATATATATATATATATGCTTATTGACTATTGTTTCTTTTTTCGTGGAAATTAAAACGGTGTATATATTTCAATTCAAGGTACCTAGATGCATGTAATTTTGGGACAGAAAATAAGATACTTTGTGTTTCATGGAATTATATATGAAATTTCAGTAATGAATATTGAATAGGGCAAACTAGCAAATGCAAATTTTATGGAAAAAGCAATTAAATGAGATTTTCTCAAAATGTTTTCTTTAAGATTTGGCTACCCCAATATGAACACTCTTGCTGACTTGATGTTACTTTGCCATAAAGAACAAATTTCCCACAGTACTATTACGAACAACCAATTAACAGATGTCTGAAGCCGATGAATTTATTTCAGGAGAAGATTAACATTAATTCAAGTTGGATTTCATGGCAGCTTTTACAATATAATATATAGCTTCTAACTTCTAAGCAAAGTAAAACAATTCAATTCATTTATGTTGCAATTCTTCAAGAAATAATTACTAATTTCTCTATAAAAACCAAGAATCCATATTGATCTCCATCTTTCTCAGGAACAAATTAAGACAGCTATAATTATAATACTTTCCAGACATATATTGATCGAGCCTCGAGCTAGACACGTACAGAAATCATGAGGACAGTAGCAATTCTTGGGCTGATTCTTGTTCTTATTCTGACAACCTCGTTGCAGACGACGATTATGGCGGATGATTTTTGCGAATCGAAATGCGCTGTGCGGTGCTCGAAGGCGGGGCGGCAGGATCGGTGCTTGAAATACTGTGGGATATGTTGTGAGAAGTGCAATTGTGTTCCTTCAGGAACTTATGGGAATAAAGATGAGTGCCCTTGTTATAGGGACATGAAGAACTCCAAGGGCAAATCGAAGTGCCCTTAAGTGATCCCATGCATATGTAAATAGTTTCAGAAATTACAGTATACTCCCTGTAGTTGCAATTAATCAGTAAAATAATTACACCATAGTCTCTCTACAGAGACCTCTGCTAGCTGTTGTAATTTACCAAATAATGGAAACTATATGGATCATGCTAGCTGTAATTTATGAAATTATGAGGATTGATTTATAAATTCACCTAACTGCAGGGGTTAGTGGATGTAACTCCCCTTCAAATTATTGCATTACCAGACTCATCCCTCCTTAAATGGTCACCAGATATTACTCCTAATATGGAGATCTGAAATTCGAATTCTTATAATGACAAGCTATCTATGAGTACTCGGTCGTTGCAAGTTCGTACTAAATTAAGGATTCTGCTAAAAAACGGTTAAGTGGAAAAAAAGGAAAATAATTAATCTCCAACATCGAAACATATAAATGGGCCATTTAATGTAAAGGGCTAATCACGTAATGGGCTATTCACCCAAAAAACACCCAGCCCAAACATTATGGGCCATTTACCCATCAATGCTCCAAATTTACGTGGATTCAAACGGGTCGGATCTATAACCCATCACCGTTTCAGCATCTCAATAGAACTCAATTTTCATAGAACCCTTAAACCTCTCGCTTCTCCACTTTCCTCCGACCATCATTTTAAGGTTCTTCTCGTTTTTGTCTGCATAATTTCTTCGAATTTTCCTAGTTTCTCAAAAAAAACAAAATTCTTGGCTTATTTTTAGGAAACATGAAGCTTGCTGGAAGACTGTGGTCTGCAAACGCCGCATTGTCTCATCAATTTCGAAGCCCTCATTCAGTTCGGGCTTTTTCTGCAAACCCATTTAATTTTTCTGAAATCCCATTTTCAGGTAATTAGCTCTTTTCAATTGTATTGATTTTGGGTTTGTTCAGATTTGATGTTGGTAGTCTGCAAATCGTCTGAGGTGTTGAGAACATTGTTAGAGAATTCAATTTATGCAATTCGTGAATCCCTGCACTCATATTCGTCCTAGTTTTAATTTCAGTATAGGAAAGTTAAGATGACATAGCTATATCATTGAAAAGTGATTTTTGGTTGTTGTTGTAATTTCTAGCATATATAAATATGAGTTGCTAACTGAATTCTAGGTTTAGTTGAGTATCATAGTTAAGGAAACAAAATCGAAGTCGACTAATCATGTTTGTGCTGGCTCATATGAAATGTGAGTTCTCTATGTTTCTTTTCATCGCATTTCACATCTTTCAATTTTTATACTGGAATAAATTTGCTACCTTTCGATGTTTGCTTTCTCGATTCAATGATACACTAAGGTAGTGTTTTCAAACTCGGAAATAAAGCACTCCTATGCTTTCAGCACATTGGAAAAGGAGTGTTTGGAAAACCGGCTGCTGGTTAAATAAGCTAGCAGCTGGAAGCATCCAAGATCCAAATATTTGCTTCAGCTTCTAACTTCTAGGTTATTTTCGTAAATAAGTGGAAGTTTGTTTAGAGTAACAAAAACTGCTTCTCAATTAATTTTTTCCAAACACTCAACTACCCTTTTTTAACTTTTGACTTTTTTCCCCACACTCCTAACTTTTGCTACTCTTTTAACTTTTTACAACTTTGGCTTTTCGAAAAGCAAAAGTTCTTGCAAACACCCACTATTGCAATCGTTCGACAATTACTCATTCAAAATCTGAACTTTTCACAATTTTCTTGCAGATTCTAATGGTAGGAAGTTCCCAAACACATCTGAGCCGGTTGATGATTTTGAGCAACGGTTTTTCGGCAATCAGAACCGTCCATCTAGTGTGAGTGCATTTTACCAAAAGCTGGACAAGGCTGAGAGGATCCAGAACCGATTTGGATCGGGATTTTCATTTGGCATGAGAAATCAATCCAATTCAATTAACGGTCTAAATGAGGATTTTGACACGTTAAGTGATGGGCTCGATAAGAAGCTTAAGCAAGCAGCAACTTATTTTGATTTTAATCCTGATGAAGTACTTCAAGAAAATTACACTTTCAGGGCTGACACCAATTTCTCTAGCGGGCTGACTTATGATACCAAGGTATTTAATTGTAAAAGCAGAATTTGTGACATTTCTCTGAATTCTTGTTTGTTTTGGTGTACATTTTAGAGACGTAATTGCCTTTTTGGTTCCATAATTTTACGTGCTTGTGATTTTGGTCCTATAGTTGACTTCTGTAATTTATATCCCATAAGTGGATCTTTTTTGCAATTTCAGGACTGTGGATCTTTTTTGCAATTTCAGGACTGTGGATATTTTTTGCAATTTCAGGACTTTTCAACTTATGGAATGTAAATTGCTAATGTCAATTGTTGCAATTTACATCCCATAACTAGACAAAAAGTTAAAAAGGTCTTGAAATTGCAACAAAATCCACTTATGGGATGTAAATTGCAAAATACAATTATTAATTTATTATGTGACCAAGATAAGAAAAACAGATGAATTATGGTCCTAAAAATGCAATTCACTATACATTCTAGACAACATTACCTTTTTTGTCAGACAATCTTTTTGATCTCGTTTATATCTAATATGATATTCGGCTTCTAGATATGGTTTTCATTTACTTAGGTAGTGTTTGCAAACTTGAAATGTGCATTTTGCTTGTTTTCAGCACTTTGAGAGTGTTTGGAAAATAAACTTATACTTATTTTAAGTTTAAAACTAAGCTAGAAGCACCCAAGGACCAACTTGTAACTTCAGCTTCTAGCTTCTATCTGTAAGTAAAGATTTGTTTCTGTAGAGTAGTAAAACTGTTTCTCAACTATTATCTGTTGTACTTCTCACTTTTTTCTCCGAATACTCCCCACTTTTAATACTCTTTTAACCTTTTACAGCTTCAGTTTCTACTTTAACTTCTGTAAAAGCAGAAGTTTTTGCAAACACCCATTTATTGTTTCTTCATTTAGTTACTCATGTTCCAATTTATATCGTGTTTTGATATGTTTAGGACCTTGATCTAACAAGGCCTGGAGCACGTAAGCCTAACAAAAGGTATGAGTTTGAAACAACAACAGAGGAAGTATTGCAGAAAGCTGATTTCAGGGTACGGAGTTTAAATCAGTATTATTTTTAAATTTGGTCATTGCACAAACTTACACATACTTCGCCTCTTAGTTTCAATATTACGGATACCCCCTTTTGATCATCAAAATTCAATCAAAGCTAACTTTTTCCTAAAAATTCTTCTCAGAATGTAAAATTTCTTGCGAGATTCATCACCGACGCTGGTATTATCATCAAGAGAAACAAGGTAAACATACAAAACACAAGTTGAATTTAGTAAAAATGTAATCTTTATCCACCTTCTCTCTAACTCGCCCGTCCGGCAGACTGGGATCAGTGCCAAGGCTCAGAGGAAGGTTGCCCGGGAAATCAAAACTGCCCGAGCTTTCGGTTTGATGCCTTTCACCACAATGGGAACAAAACAATTTGTATATGGAGCGACAATGGAGAACGAGGATCGTGATTTTGAATTTCAGGGCTCCTTAAATTTTGTTGATGATAGAGGAGACAATTTGGATGCCTAAAAAAACTTTGCCATGTTTGCTTCTGTTGTCCCTATGTTTGAGGATGTCTGAAAAAACATCGTCCTCTTCATAGGAATTTGTCATGGATTGGAAGACATAGTTCTGTAGTTTGTTTCTTGTTTTCTATTTTATGTAGGGAGTTGCATAGTGTGTATTTTTTGTACTGTTTTAAATATTTTACCTGGTTTTTCTTTTAAATTTTCATTTTTTTTTGTTTTTTTATCGTATCCGTATTGTTGTGTCAATGTCGGTGTTTCCGGAAACACCGACTGATAAGTATCTGATACGTCATTTACTACATGATGGTGATACCAAAGTGATGCTAACACAATGATATCCACAAATTCAATATTATTACTTATCAAACAATATTTGATATTTAATAATGAAATATTTCTTCTCCTCCAATCAAATGTGCCTAAACATTAATTAAATACCTAAAAGAAAGAAAAAGAGAAGAAACGGAAGAAGGCAAAGACAAAAAAACTAAAAGTCGGCGCCTCTTGCCTTCGCCGACCAATTATTACGTCCCTTTCTTCTCTCTATCTCTCTCTTCACCCACCATTTTTCTCTCTCTACAAATACATACATACTTACATGTATCTATCTCCTCTGTATTGGGTATCCATATGACTGTACGCGTAAGGCATATATAATCGTTCTCATACCCTGCCCAATCTCCCTTGTTTTCTTTACCTCTTCTTATTATTTTTTGTTTTTTTTAATCTTAACTTTTTCTTTCTTCAGTGGGTTCTTCCGTGATTTTTTTGTATAAAACGGGAGATCCCTCGACGTAATTTTGTTTTTTACGGTTCGATCTAATTTTTGCTTTAAGTTGGTGTATTTTATCATTTATAATTGGATATTATGGGGGGTTTAATTGTGGAATCGAGCCGGGTGGCTACTGCTTACACCGAGGAAACTTTTGTTGAGAATGATTGTAAGGATATTAAGAAAAAAAAGCGTAGGCCGAGGAAATCCAAGCAAACTCTCTCAGGTAATTGATTTTCCGTATCTTGTTTTCGTTTTGATGCATAATTTTGCTTCGGTTACAGATTTTATACTGTGTGCTTTATTTATGGGGTGCCAGGTTTTATTTTTTGTGGAATGTGGGAACATGAAAATTCATTGAATTTGTTGCGGGATATTGAAATTGTTAAGAGAAGAATAAAATTGATAAAAAGCATTGGAATTGCTACTGTGAACTATCTGGGATTTTACTAATAGATGTTTTCTATTGTTCCTTTGTTTTACTGTTGTGCCATTAATCTTTCTAAGTTAAGTGAACTGCATTTTGTTTCAAAATCCATATTTTATTTTCTTCAGTCTTGATCTCGATTCGAAGTTACAACACTCTCATTCAAGAATCATTTTCGTGTACTTGTAATAAGGTTTATTGTGTTTTACGTTCGAACAGAACTATATAATGCGCTTGAACATAGTAAATTTTGATTATTACGTCCGTTTATCAATATAAGAGTTTAAGCTTTTCTTTCTTTCTTTATATATTAATATATACATAACTTTATCTCCTTTTTTTTTGGGTGTAGCTTGTAGTTCGGTGAGTGATATATGCACAGATGCATCAAATTTGCAGTTAGATAACTCGCCATATCATGCCGTCTCAAATGGGCAACATCATCAACTGCTCTTTAGGAATTCAAATGAGCAAATTACTGATGGAAATCTGCAGAACAATCAATTACTAACTCATGAGAATAAGGAAGCTTTGTTTTCCAATTCAATTCCTGAGCCAGCTGTCAGTGAAGAGTCCTTTGGACATGCTTCAGTCAACCGTGCAGCTGACTATCATTCTCGTAGAACTTATTTTCCTCCCCATTGGTCTGAACAGGCTGTCAGTAAAGCATTAGAGGTTGGTATAAGTTAAAGAGATTTGGGATTTTATGGAATTAATTTAATATTTGATAGTGACATTATAATATTGTATTCTATCTTTTTTCATGTTCAGAAAGGTGACCTATTGAGAGCATTATTTCGTGTCAATGCTCATAACAGATTCGAGGTTTGTATTACAAACTTGTTCTTTTCCATTCAGAAGTGTTCACTTTTTTCGGTTTGAATGTGAACCTTCAAGATCTTTGATTTTAGGCTTACTGCAAAATAGATGGAGTCCAAACTGATGTCCTCATTACAGGAGCGGTGGCTCAAAATCGAGCTGTAAGTTTTTTTTTTTTTTTTTTTTTTCATTTTCTAACTTATGTGTAACTTATATTTCATGAACAGAAGAAATGCATTTTATATTTTTTAGGGGGAATTACATTTACTACCCCTGAGGTTTCACGAAATTAGAAAATACTTCCTCAATTTTATTTTATTACAAAAAAGAACCTTGAGGTTTCATTATTCACGTAAAACCTTCATTGGATTTTGGTAATGTGCACACCACTAGAAGCGTCTCATTTCGTGCAGTCCTTTGGTGTAAGAGTCAATGCAGTTTAATGTCTAAGTGACGCCGGCCAAAGCTAATGTTTGCCACAAAATTTACAAATTTACAAAATTACTTGAATAATGGATCCTTAGGGGCATTTCTGTAATAAATAAAAACTGAGCGGAAATTTTGTAATTCCACCAAAACTTAGTTAGTAAGTGTAAAGCAACCTATTTCTTAAAGTTGCTATTGGAAATACTTGTGGAAATGAATGATAACCTATTATTATATATTGTATGTGTTTCAATCATTACTTTCAACTTATAAAATCTGTATTTTGAATTTTTCCTAACCTAACTTTGTTTCAGATTGAAGGAGATACTGTTGCTATTGTCATTGATCCTCCATCATTATGGCCAAGAATGAAAGGGTCGCACGATGTTCTTGATACTACTTCTGCTTCTGAAAATAATTCCCCAGAAGCTCCGACGCAAGACTGTTCCAAGGGAAAAATCAAATTAGACTCATATTCTGATTATACAACTGTTTCCTCTGACAACACTGTTTTCTCTCATGATGGTGCTTATTATTCAAACGAGTCATCTTCTGGAGCAATGTTAAATAATACTTATGCAAATGGAGCATTGGATTTCTCTGACTCTCTGACTTCATTGGAAAAACTGTGCACTTTAACAAGTGTTTTTCTGTCAAAAAGGCCAACTGGAAAAGTTGTGGCAATCATCAATAGATCTCCACGTCGTGACAATGTTGTTGGTTTTCTCAGTGTAAAACAGTGGATTTGCACTCAACAAACGAAAAAGAAGAACAACTTCAGGAAAAACAAGAACAACCAATCAGATCTAATTTATGGATATGTTCTTTTAACTCCAACTGATCCCAAATTCACGAAAATGATGGCGCAGGTTCGTTTCTTGCCAGAAAGCATCAAGAAACGTTTGGAAAATAGTGATTTAACTCTTGAATCAGATCTCGTTGCTGCGCAGATAGTCAATTGGGCTGAAGACAGTTATATTCCTGATGCTCGTGTTACTCAAATTTTTGGAAGAGGTTCAAATGTTGAATCTCAAATTGCTGCAATTTTATTTGAAAATTCAATTGATACTTCTGAGTTTTCTCCAGAAGTGCTTTCTTGCCTTCCTCAAGTAGAATCACCTTTGGAAGTGCCAAAGGAAGAATTAGAAAGTAGAATGGATTTAAGAAAGTTGTGTATTTTCACCATTGATCCTACTTCTGCTTCTGATCTTGATGATGCATTATCTGTGGAGAGACGTTCAAACGGTGTATATAGAGTTGGGGTCCACATTGCTGATGTGTCCTATTTTGTTCAACCCGAAACAGCTTTAGATTTAGATGCTCAAATCCGATCAACGAGTGTTTACCTAATGCATGGTAAATTACCAATGTTGCCTTCGATGCTTTCAGATAATTTAGCTTCTCTTAATCCTGGAGTTGAAAGACTCGCCTTTTCTATCTTTTGGGACATTAATTTGTCAGGAGAAGTGCTCGACCGCTGGATCGGGAGGACGATCATACGGTCCTGCATCAAACTCTCATATGATCATGCTCAGGAGATTATTGATGACACTAATCCAACGGTCGAGGATTTTCCTAAATTATATGGTGAATTTCAGTGGTGTGATGTTGTTAAATCCGTGAAGAGCCTTTATGAAATCTCTAAGATTTTGAGGGAGAACCGGTTTAAAAATGGGGCAATTGCTCTCGAGAGCCCGAAAATCGCTTTTCAATTTGATGATGAGGGTGTACCGTATGATACTACGGACTTTCGGCGCGTGGAATCGAATTTTCTTGTGGAGGAGTTTATGCTTTTAGCTAATATAACAGCTGCAGAAGTGATTACTAGAGCTTTTCCAGAGTGTGCTTTATTGAGAAGGCATCCCGAGCCTAATGAAAGGAAATTACGTGAATTTGAAGCTTTTTGTAGAAAACATGGTTTGAAATTGAACATTTCTTCCTCTGCTAATCTCCAACAATCATTGCAGAATATAAGATGGGAACTAAAGAACGATTCGGTTTTATTTGATATCGTAATGTCCTATGCTGCAAGGCCCATGCAGCTAGCTTCTTACTTCTGCAGTGGAGAATATAAGGAGAAAAGTGATTTTGGCCACTATGCTTTAGCTCTTCCTCTTTACACGCATTTCACTTCTCCTTTGAGGAGGTATCCTGATATTTTGGTGCATCGCACTTTGGCTGCTGTTTTAGAAGCTGAAGATATGTACTTGAGAAAGAAAAGAATTTTGCTGAAAATTAAGAAAGAGGAAAAGTTGGGGAGATGTTTAAGTGGAGTGTGCTTTAATAAGGATGAACTTGAATGTGTTGAAGCTCAAGAAGCTTTAGGCTGTGCAGCTTCTAAGTATAGGATTTTGGGCTCGGAAAATCTTGCTGATGTAGCGGCTCATTGTAATGAGAAGAAGCTGGCTACAAGACATGTGAAGGATGCAACTAATAAGTTGTATACGTGGGTTCTGCTTAAAAAGAAGGAGGTATGATTTTTTTGTTTTAGCTTAGGTGGTTGTTTAGTATGAAGGATGACTATTTGATTATTATTTCTTTTATTTTTACAGATAATATATTCAGAGGCCAGAGTTTTGGGTCTTGGACCGAGGTTTATGTCTATATACATTCCCAAGCTAGCAGTAAGTGTCGTCTTGACTTTAAATTTGTTATTTATGGAGTTCATGTGCATAAAAAAAAACTTGTCATGTAAAAAATCTCATAAAAATCCCTGTGAAATTTGAAAATTTGCTCACAGATCCTTGTTTTCTGATTTGTACCGATTAAACTATTAACTTATCATTTAACTGTTGTTCAAAGATGAAGGGAAAAATGAACTAAATTAAATTTTAGGTCAAAAAAAGTAATTTACCATTAAAAAAAAAATGCATGTATTTTCGCGTGTCAACAAAAGATACATGCCTTTGAATAAGGTTCTTTATGTGGAATACAAAAAAGCAATTTTACCCACAGAGGGGATGGGTGTAACTAACTTATTATTATATGTGTGTGTGAATAAGTAATTTATTTCCTAATTTTTTTAATAGATTGAGCGACGAATATACTATGATGAAGTGGAAGGCCTCTCAGCTGAATGGCTTGATGCCACATCAGCACTCGTTCTCACTCAGTCTACACATAAACGATCAAACAGGAGAAGTAGCCCAGGAAAATGGAAGGCTCTAGAAGAAGTTGCTCTAGTAATTAGTCCAGCTGATCTTAACCCAGAAACGTACTTAACTGGAAATTGTGACGAAGAAAATGGTGAGTCACAAATATCTGAGGATAATCTCGAACCTGCATTCTTTCCTCTCACTGTTCATCTCCTATCCACAATTCCTGTTGCTCTGCATGCCGTTGGTGGGGACGATGGCCCTCTTGATATTGTGGCAAGGTTATATCTTTGTTCATATCTTCTTTGACGGTAGATTTGACTTTTTTACCCCTGTGTTCCACTTTTGGTAAGTGGATATGAAATTACCTGTAGATAAGGGTAGTATGGGAAAGGTGTATATATGTGTAGTGGCTGTTTTTAGTTTTAAGCTGCTATATATGTTTATTATGCTGATTGGTGATCGTTGAAGGCGAAGTTCTTACTCTAAAAGCTGTTGGAATTGCAAAAGCCCATGAATTTTAATCTTTGGGTGTTGTCAAATCTTGTGTTTATAATGGCTCTATAGGTTTCTATCAAGTTTTCTGGTTGTAATAAAGCTCTAAGTTGCTTTTATGACATGAAATGTGATTCCTTGGATATGTTCATTCTGGTTTTGCTGGTTGGACTTCAAGCGCTTATCGGACGAGGTAATAATTTTAATTTCTTGGGAAATGACAAGACCTCTTTATTTCCTCGATGATGTTATTGATGAAATACTATGGAAGTAGATGAATTGTTGGATGATTGATGTTAAACATTATAATATTATACGATGTGAATTTCTACTTAATCTCATTTGAAAAGGTTATTCGAGATGCAGACCTTTGTATCCTAGCCTCACAGGCGTTGAATTTGCTATATTGATATTGGTTAATGCCAAAAAATTTCCAATCTCATGGGTGGTTGGTTGTAATATTTCAAACTCATTAAGGGTGAGTTGTAATATGTTTCAAATATAAATACTGAATCGCACGAGGGGGATAGATGTAAGTAAACCTGCAAAAGTCTCCCAATTATGTTGGACTCAATAACAAAAACTCAGTTCATTGAAAAGAGCACCCACCTGAAACAAACAAACAAACAAAAAAAGAGCAGGATCATTATTGGACTTGCAAAACTCCAAATTCTGAATTTACAGTAAAAAGTGAACTCATCAAAGGTACAAGAGTGTTCCTCGCGACCCACACTTGGGCGAAAACAAAAGAAGAGGTAAACTAAGTGCAAGAACAATATCATCAAGATTCAAGACTCGGATACAACTTCTGCTTCTGCAACAGCATTTTGCGCTTCCAATAGCTGCATCTGGCGTTCTGCATGTTCTCTTTCGCAAGCACTAATTCCCATTATGATATCGAGCATCGTCCCAGTTGTGCCGAAGAATACTAAAGGTGCTAGAGATTTACGTTTAATTCCCACAGGGATTGCAAGCAAAGCACCAGCTACTGAGAAAACCCATGTTCCTAGAGCACTGAAAATTACAGGAATTACATAAATATTAAGGTTAGGTCAAGCTTCAAATGTCAATAGTGAAAAGACTAATTCATACAAGCAGAATTCATATATCCTCCATGATTCTTTTGTACTTTGTCTAAATGAAATGGTAAATTAAGGAATAATTAAAGATTAGGTAAATTGATTAATACAAGTTTCCAAGAAACTCCACTGTTTCTCATCCTACAAAAATTCAAGCCCATCGTGTGTGTGTGTGTGTGTGTGTGTTCAAAATTTGAACCCCATTCATATATTCTCTACAGCATTTTATCAAACAATTCGTGCTCCTACGACCCCAAAACCAGGAATATCATAAATACAAAATTGAGGAGCATATCACGAACCAAAATCAGCATTTTCTGACAAATTAAGCAAAACAAGGAAAATAGGGACGGAAAACAAAACATACTTCGAAACAGAGCATTCCTCGAGCTGTTTCACTTCCTCCTTCCCGGCCATCTGCTTTAACTATTTCTCTGTTTGTTTACTCCTCCGAACGAAACCTTAATCCAGCTGTTTCAACACAGCAACAAGTACAAATTCAACAATTTACGACAAGAAATGCCCCCCAAAAGAAGAAAAGGTAGTAAATCTTTTCACGAAATAAATTTATACAAAATCCACAAACAAAATACGGCTTACACCTTTTTCCAATCACGAAAAATTCTATGTGTCGAATAATAATTCAATATTTACTAAATGTGCTTGCAATTGATAGAGGCGAGAAGAGAAAATGTGCACCTGAGAGAGCGAGGGTCCCCGAACGACGTCGTGTGTGCTGTGAAGTCTTCTCCGATGGAATGGCGACATTGATGTAAGATTGAACTAGAGAAGGGGTTACTGTTTATTGGGCTTAGTTTCAGCTGAACGATTGTTGGGCTTTAAACTTAGTTCAATATTCAACTATCAGCCCATTTATTTTCTTATTTATGTTTGCTTCTATTATTTAACTAAAAACGTGTGTTTGATTGTAAGTGAGTCATTCTTTCTTAATTGTTTCGATCTCAACCAACCTTAAATAGAAAATCTTGATTTTAGGTATGGAGAAAAAATAATTACTACTATTATTTACTACTCCTAAGCTTGTATTAATTTCATTTTCTAATGATTAAAAAAAATTTCTGATATTTCACTGAATTAAAAAAAAAATCTCTAAAATGAGCAGGAAAATTGCAATTCATGTCCCATTGGATATCCTTAGTTACAACCGAGGTCCCATTATTTCGAAAATTGCAACCATAGTCCCATTATTTAACAAAACGCTGCAAGTGACATCCCACCGTTAACCCCAACTAACGGAACCGTTAAGTTTGACTTTTGACACACGTGTGAAAGCTAGAAAACTCATCTCCCACTCATTTATCAATTTGTTAAAAAAGTGAAACCCTAAACCTTACTTTTTCTCTCAAAATCGGCACAAATCCTTCCAAGAGAAGTTGATTTTTGTTACCATTGATGCAATTCATTCAGAGTATAAATACTCAATTAAGTATTGATTGTAAATGGCATCATTGATTTAATTTTTGTTGGGCTTTAAACAAACTTGTATGGTCTGCCCTCATAAATGCACGGACATGGACACGGGTCCGACACGTGTCGGACACGGCAAAAAGTGTCTAAAAATTAAAAAAAAAAAAAAAATTCGGACACGTCGAGGACACGGATGGGACACGCCTGAGACACGAAAAGGACACGAAAAATTCAATTTTTTTTATATTTTTTCAATTTTAAGGATCTTAAATTAATTTTTTCTATAATTTTCATTTGTTCACAATATTATAATCCACAAATAATATTAATGTTCGTTTAACATAATAATTAATTTGTACATTTTAATTTTGCTAATAATTGTACTACATTGTAATAGTTTATTTTTCAATTATGAATGCTTGTACAAATATTATATATGAATATTTATATTTTTTATTAAAATTTATATTACTCAGCCATGTCGTGTCCTAAAATTTTTGAAAAATTTGAGTCACCGTGTCCGTGTCATGTCATATCCGTGTCCGTGCAACATAGCCTGTCCTATTCCAATTTGATGTGATAATTTATGCATTTTGCCAAACATGCTGTGATTTTTTTGGAATTGAATTGAATTACCATATGTTGTTTTTTAATGGTTTAAAGTTGTTATTTTTGTTATTGTCATTTTTGGTATTTCACAGGTGCTTAAAGTTCATTTCATCTAGGTGTATGAATTTTATTTTTTGTTTGGTTTATCTATTGTTTAACTTGGTTTAAGAAAATAAAAAAAAAGAAAGATAAAAGTTCATTTCGTATGACTATATAATAGGGATATTATATATTACAACACTAGTTAAAAAATGAGGTTTTATGCTATTTTCCCTACAAAATTGGTTTTTAGTTGAGTTTTCTAGCTCTCACACGCGTGTCAAAGTCAAACTTAATGGTTCCGTTAGTTGGGTTTAACGGTGGGACGTTCCTTGCAATATTTTGTTAAATAATGGGACTACGATTACAATTTTTGAAATAATGGAACCTCAGTTACAACTAGGGATATCCAATGGGACATGAATTGCAATTTTCCCTTATTTCGCTTTATTGATGTATTTTTTGGACTTTCCGCTTTGAGCGTTTCTAGTATATGAGGACGGGTCCTCCTAACCGGTTCATGGAAAAAAAAAAGGAATTTTTTATAATAATGTAAAAAGTTAGGGTTTTTTTATTAAAGTTTCAAAAATAAAATAATGAAACTAAATTGTAACCAACAAAAAAATAATGAAACTAAATTACAAACCTTAGAGATAGTAGAGTATGCAATTGTCGACACCATTGAGGCATTGATTGAGAAGATTGCATATTTTTATCATTAAGGAACCGTTTACTTCCCCTGTAAACGTGCGTTATGAGCCCAAAATAAGAAAAATTGAATGTTTATTTTCTCATGATACTTAACCGCTTTATATCGGATTATCCATATTATTTTGCATTGTTCACGTGTTATTTTGTAATTTCAAAATGGTGTTACTAATTAAACAGACCTACTGTAGCTCTTATTTGCCTTTCTGTTTGCCATTGAACTTTGCCTAATTTACATCTCATTGCCATTACTCCATCGTTTTTCCCTCCCAATTTTTTTCACCCAAAAAATTTTCAAGATTCAAGATTTGGGACTGCAATTCAAGATTTGCAAGTATCAGGACAAAAAAAGAATATAAACCAGTAAAATTTCATTTGCAGAAAAGTGAACCCTAATCGCTAACGGAAAAAAAAAAAAAAAGGAAGCCCTAACTTTACAACTTACCGTTGATGAATGTTTTTCGTTCTGAAAAATTCTGGAGTTCCAACGAATCTTGGTGGTTTCGTTCTCAGAGAGACGGAGAACCCTAGGATGAGAGCCAAAGATGGGAGACGGGAAAGGTGAACGAGAATAATGAATTTTGAAAAGGGCAAATTTTGGGGTGGGTCTTTTTTTCACATTTTGAATTTTGATGGGTTAATAATTGAAAGTAAACATGATTCATTTTTTAGTGAGGCTAAACAAACTAAGAATACTCAGAAGTAAACAACCTTAAACCATGTTCTGATGTACTAATAAACCCACGTTGTATTAACAGGATGTATTAATAAAAATTAAAAGTAAACAACTTAAAGGGTTAGGGTAGGCTAAAATGTAAATGCAAATAGATCGGATTGGAAAGAGATTAAAAAGAAAAACTTGATGACTTCCAAAAATTATATGGTAAAAGAATCATTAGAATGATTGTCATACTACATTTCACTTTTAAATTAAATTAGTAATCTATTAAATACGTTTGAACTTATACATGAATCGAATAATCAATTTCCTCAACAATTTATATAAAATAAATAAAAGAAATATATAATATATAATATATAGGGACAAATATGTAATTTGTTATTAATTTAGTAACGAGGAAAACATTTTGCAGCTGAAAGTCAAACTAAAAGACCTAACATTCAACTTTTCCCAAAACAATTTCCTTTTGTCGCCCTAATTTTAGCTCCGCATTCAATCAGGCATGATCCATCCTACTTGTAGTCCAAGTAGTCCAAGCCATTGTACCTGGACGTCATCCCAGGAAATGCTTAGACCATATATTCTGAAACACTTTAATTTTCCCCGAATCCCCTTTTCCCAAAATAGTTGCATAAATCTTCGGGTTCGCGAAAGCAGAAGCATCATTGGCTGCAATTTGAGGAGGATTCCACCTATCATGGCTTCTCAGCTGTCCTCCGCCGCCACGACTCAGCAGCCGCCTCAGCCCGTTTCTACTCAGGACGGGTCGTCTCAGAACTCGGCTCCCCAACCTCTCCAGGTTACTCTCTCTCTCTCTCTGATTGGCATGCTTTTAAATTATGATGGGATGAACCCTTTTGAGTATTTTGCTTAGGATTTTCAATTCCATGTTGATTATGGATTCATGGATTGTTTGGCGATCCCAAATGTTGTTGGGGATTTTGGGTTTTTTCTAAATGTGGAGGTCATTTCACTTTTTTGCTAGCGGAAAAATGATTTGCTGATATTCGTGTAGACTGATTAGTAGCACTAGATTTTTTTTCGAAACGATAATTAAAGGCAGGTGGAGTGAATAGGAATAAATTACGCCAAAAGCTTTTGGAGAAAATGCCACCAATCTTCTGTTCTTTTCTCTTTTATTTCTCTTCATTTGGTACTCCCAAAACCTTCTTTACTTAAAATGTTTGTGTGGAATCTGCAAAATATGCGCGAGGATGGTAAATTTGCAATCTTTGTAGTTTGTCGGAGCGCGTCCCATTTTACTGACTTAGTTTTAGCTGGTTTTATGTAGTTTTATGTAATTTAGCAGTCTTGACCACCTGTATAGGAGAATGTTAGTTCTTTTTACGGTAAAATGATGTTGACTTAGGGAGTGCTTGCAAACTCTAAAGAAAAACATTTTTCTTCTTTTAACTTGAAAGAAAAAAAAAGTGCAGAAACTGAGTGTTCTGTTTTGTTATTTGTGCTTAAAAATAAGCTAGAAGCACATTTGAGGGCTCTTTTCTTAGCTTCTAGGTTCTGTTTTTCTATTATGTAGAAGTATTTCGTACACTTTTTTGTGCAAGCACTCCCAACTTTTACTATTCCAATTTCCATACAAATTAAGCTTCCACTTTAACTTCCCTAAAAGCAAAGCTTTTGTAAACACGCCCTTAATATCAATCTGTTTAATTGATTGGTGTTATCTTAATCATCATCCAATCCTTCTTTTGACACTACAATTTCTCCTTTCAGGTCGCCAAGCGCTTGGAAAAGTTCAAAACCACAATCTTCACACAAATGAGCAGCCTAGCAATCAAGCACGGCGCGATCAATCTCGGCCAGGGCTTCCCCAACTTCGACGGCCCAGATTTCGTTAAAGAAGCCGCCATCCAAGCCATCCGAGATGGCAAAAACCAATATGCCCGAGGGTATGGTGTTCCCGATCTAAACTCGGCTGTAGCCGAACGTTTCAAGAAAGACTCTGGAGTTACAGTCGACCCCGAGAAAGAAGTAACAATCACCTCAGGGTGCACAGAAGCCATTGCTGCAACCATCTTAGGGTTAATAAACCCCGGCGATGAGGTCATCGTATTTGCCCCATTTTATGATTCCTATGAAGCCACACTCTCAATGGCCGGGGCAAAAATCAGGTGCATCACGCTCCGTGCACCAGATTTTGCAATCCCAATTGACGAATTAAAGTCAACAATTTCGAAAAATACTCGAGCAATCTTGATCAACACTCCACATAACCCAACAGGAAAAATGTTCACAAAACAAGAACTCGAGACAATATCCAGTCTATGCATAGAGAACGATGTGTTGGTTTTCTCCGACGAGGTTTACGATAAGTTAGCTTTCGAAATGGACCACATCTCAATCGCTTCGCTTCCCGGGATGTTCGATCGGACGGTCACGATGAATTCTTTGGGGAAGACTTTTTCGTTGACCGGTTGGAAAATTGGGTGGGCCATAGCTCCGGCCCATTTGACTTGGGGTGTGAGACAGGCCCATTCTTACCTCACTTTTGCTACTTCAACGCCGATGCAGAATGCTGCTGCAACGGCTCTTAGAGCTTCTGATTCTTACTACGAGGAGCTGAGGAGGGATTATTTGGAGAAGAAGAATATTCTTGTTGAGGGTTTGAGGTCCGTGGGGTTTACGGTGTACCCTTCGAGTGGGACCTACTTCGTTGTAGTGGATCACACCCCATTCGGGCTGGAGAATGATGTGGCGTTCTGTGAGTATCTGATTAAGGAAGTTGGCGTCGTGGCGATCCCGACAAGTGTGTTTTATTTAGATCCTGAAGAAGGGAAGAATCTTGTGAGGTTTACTTTTTGTAAAGATGAAGGGACTTTGAGAAGTGCTGTTGAGAGGATGAAGGAGAAGCTGCATTTGAAGAAGAAATAATAGGAATGTGGGAAATTTGAGTTAATTGTGGTGCTTGAGATTTAAGTTGTCCTTAATCTCCATTTTGTGAAGTTTTGTAGGATTCAATTATTTGGAATAATATTGTGGAATTTTTAATTTATAGCCCCTGATATAGTGGATCAATTATGATATGCTCAATTATGTTATTTGCATTTTTATCAATTAAATAGTATTCATAGGTTATTTATTTGTTTTTATAAAATATAATAATTCTCTCATACGGTCATACACTATGAAACACAGACACAGCAACAAGGACACGATACAATACGGATGCGGTGATACAATTTTTTTTTTTTAATTTTATACATGTCAGACACGGCACAACACGGTAGAATCAAATTTTTAAGAGTGTCCGTGCATCATAGGTTATATCTAATATGAAGAAGTTGCTTAAAATCAAGAAATATATAATAATTATGTGAATCTAGATTCTAGAATTTATGTATCTGCTACATTTTAGTTTAAATTTCTTTGTAGGTTTCTATTCCTTGTTTTCCTTATTTGGAAATCAAACTCTTTTATTTTCTTTATACTTTTTAATTCTTTTTGTAAATTGCTTTCTTTGAGCAATATTTTCCTATCCAAAATTGCAACTTGATTTATTGCAATTCACAAACAAAAAATCTTGTAAAGGCAAGTTTAACTGAAAATCATAACCAATTATAAATAGCTATAATTATTTTGTCTATTAAAGTACATTGTATTAAATATTAATTAATTTAAAATTTAACCTATTAGACTATGTACATAAAGTGAAGCAATGATGGGGCCAACCCTTTAATCAATCACACGGCAACAAATGGTAATTAATTTATTAGACCAATAGTTAGGTGATTAATTAATTGATAAAAATGCAAATAACATAATGGACTAGATAGGACTATTTAGTTAGGTAATTTATAAATTGATATTATTGCAAATAACAAATTGATGCTTACCGCTCAACATATCTTTTTTTTTTTTTAAAAAAAGACACACACAATTCGACTCTTGTCATAGCAAGAAATCGAACCCAAACCCCCACATTAGAGTAATATTTGAACCCAATGGTTTTACCGCTCAACATATCTAAATTAGTGTAAGTCAATTACACGATTTTTTAATATAACTTTGTTTCTCACAAAATCTTGTAAGTTTAATTTGTATGTAGAAGAGAATAAATATTAGCAAGAATTGCATTTACTACCCTTGAAGTCTTGAACAAATTAAAATTTAGTTCATCTATTTTAAAAAATTACAAAAAAAATCCATTTTCATTTACTATTGCAAAAGACTTTTTAAAATAGGCTGGTTATTTGCATTTTTCGGTTTCATATTGAATAGTATCAAGGAATTTTTTTTTATAATAAAGTGAAATATTACTAAATTTCTTATAATTTCTGCAAATAAAAAGACTAAACTGTAATTAGAACAAGTAATTCCCCTTAAATAATAACATCCACTATTGATATCATATAGATATGGTCAATGTATTTGATTTTGTTCTTATTTATTATTCCATTTTTTAATTTTGTTATTGCATAAAATTTTAACAAATAGACCTAGTCCTTGTACTTGTAGATGTGATTTTCACTTCTTATTGGTGAGACTTGAGTCACTTGACCCTAGTCACACTCTTTAAATTTACAAATGAGACATATTTAATTAAATTAATTTATTTTATATGTGTTTATTATTATGTGGCGTAGTAAATTTCTTATAGAATATATATTTAAATTAATGAAAATTGGAAATATAGTGAACATTTTTTTAAAAAAAGAACTATTATAATAAAGTGAATATATACCTTTTATGTTTATAATGACAATAGTTGAATTGTGTGCGTGTATTTAACAAAAAAAAAAAAATTTAATCTAGTCCATTCAATTAAAATTTCTGACTTTGTCCAACACCAGTATAATTTATGAGAGGGGTCGAATTATATATATATATATATTTATGTATTTTTTCTTCCTAACAAGACTTGAATTGTGTGGTCTTTTATATTTTCCATGAAATTGCAAGAAAAGAGGAAAAAAGGAAATAGATAAACTAGAAAATATCAGGTGTTACCGGCACGTGCGAGCCAGTGATGAAAAACTATATCCTTCCGTCATAATCGGAACACCCCATCCAACGGTCCATATGCTCAGGATAATGTCCACCGTTGATCTTACATCTACGGTTAAAATCAAACACAGGTGGCCCCCACCACTTTCGCTTTTTCTCCGTATAAATATACCCCCATCACTTTAAACCTGGTCCACTCTGAACAATTCTGAAACCTGAAACTACATCCTCTCACTCTAAAACTTCTCTCTATCTCTCTCACACACAAAACACACACCATTTTTCTCCTAAATTCAAATTAGCTTCACTGGCCATCCTGCGCCACCACCGGAGATGGAGCCGGCGCCGGAACGCATGTTAAGTATATCCAGGTACAGGAGGCGGGCGTAGGAGGAGGAGGAGGAGGAGATAGGATCCATCGGCGGAGATTGAAGTTTGAGGGCCTTTCATTCAGGAGAAAATGGACGGTCAGAAAAGCCAGGCGAAGCTTACGAGGACCCATTCTTCGCTCCTCCGTGTGTCCCCCACCATCCGCTCGTCAATCCAGAGCATATCCTCCGTGAGCGAGATCGCACCTGATCACGAAATGGAAGACCTGGAGGAGCAGAAGCCCCACAGCAAGCCTTGCACACCACCCGTTCGATCGGTTGTCGCCCCGCGTTTCGCGCCGGTGCTAGCCGTGCTCTTTCTCTCGGTCTATACCCTCTTCGCCTTCTTCAGCTGGGATGAGATGTCCGCCTCGGAGGGTTTACTTTTAGCTTTGATTTTCGTAGCGGTTTTGTTGTTTCTAGTTTCTAAAAACAAGTCTTTGCTCGGCAAAAATTTAAACATCTGCAAGCAATTGTGCGACGAATATGGTAGGAGATTAGGGCTTTCATGTTTTACCCCCAGAAACCATTCAAAACCGGTGCAATGGTTCATCGGGGAGTCAGATTTAGAAAAAATAGAAAGAGAACAGCAAAATAATAAGGAAAATAGCCTTGAAGATATTGTAACAGAAGGGGTGGAGTTCTACAACAATGGCGATTGCTACGAAGGGGAGTTTCATAAAGGGAGATGCAATGGTAGTGGAGTATATAATTACATTGTGAATGGGAGATATGAAGGAGATTGGGTTGATGGGAGATATGATGGTTATGGGATTGAGAGCTGGGCTAGAGGCAGTAAATATAGAGGGCAATATAGTCAGGGATTGAGGCATGGATATGGAGTTTATAAGTTTTATACAGGAGATACATATGCTGGCGAATGGTGTCATGGTCAAAGTCATGGAATCGGAGTGCAAACTTGTGCTGATGGGAGCTGTTATATTGGGGAGTTCAAATGTGGGGTTAAACATGGCCTTGGATGTTACTATTTCAGGTATTAAGCTGATTTTTCTTTAATTCTTGTTCCTCTAAAATTGGCTCTGTTTTTCTTGCTTCTTTTGTTACTTTTTCTTTTTTTTTTTTTTAAATTTGTATAGTGGTTTAACACCTGTGGATCTGATATTTAATATGCAGAATAGTTTTGATGTTTCATTTTCTTGATCTTATTTAGAGGAGATGAAGTTTGTCTCTCTTTTTTCTTTTTTCCTTTTTCGTCTTAATTTGAATTGGTTGAATGCTTTTTAATAAAAAGTTGCCATCAAGAGTCGAGACTTTGATGTGCACTTTCTAAAACGTTGTACTAAAAAAATTCAATCTTTCTGTTAGGTTGCTCTGTGGTCCTTTAGTAATAGGCTGTCTAATTATTAAATGCTACGTTAAGAATAATTTGAATGTCTTTTCTTACCCGTCATAGAGATGGGATCTATTTCACCAGAAACGAACCAATACATTGATTGATATGATTATTAACTGATTTCCACTAACAATTTCTAACTTTTCTTTAAACTGTTTCATAGGAATGGAGATAGATATGCTGGAGAATATTTTGCAGATAAAGTCCATGGATTTGGAGTTTATCATTTTGCCAATGGACACTGTTATGAAGGATCATGGCACGAAGGGCGCAAGCAAGGCTTTGGAATGTATACCTTTCGCAGCGGCGAAACGAGATGTGGTGAATGGGATGGTGGAAATCTCAAAACTGCCCTTCCCCCTCTAACAGATGCAGTTCTTAGAGCAGTACAAGTAAGTCTTTAAATTAAATAAAGGTTAATTACATCTAATCCCCTTGGCGATTCAGTAATTACAACTCATACCCCATTCTTGAACATATTAGTACTCAGTACTCACCCTGTTATAACATATTAGAAAGTAATAATTTGTTAAATACTTCGTCCCCGTTTTAACTGAACTCTTGTAAATCTTTCAGGCTGCAAGAAAAAGAGCAGAAAATGCAATCCACCTTCGACGGGTGGACGAACAAGTCAACAAAGCTGTGACTTCTGCTAATCGGGCGGCCACAGCTGCGCGAGTTGCTTCTGTAAAAGCTGTTCAGAATAGGATCGATGGCAAGTTTTGCAATACTAACTGAAAAATGAGGGGCATTTTGGTACAATTGTAAATGTTACTCAATTTTCTGTACAAAAAGTAACCGCCCCAGCGAATTGAAAAAGGTCGCCGGAGGTTGAGAGTTTGTTTTGGGTATGGTTCACCCTACTGTATAACTTGTATGTAGATCCTTTGTATACATATTATGAAAAAAAAAAAAAAAAAAAGAATAGCAAAGATCCAACTTTTTTGCTCCAGTCCAATTGCTATGATCATGTTTCTTTTTTATTTTTGTGGGGTTAAAAGTAAGAGGCTCAATTATTGTGTTCATTTCAGCTATGTACAGCATCATTTCTTATAATTGCATGAGCATCTTATCTCAATGTTTGTGTTTTGGGTAAAAGATCATGCTTCAAGAAGCAGCAAACATTATATTTATTTATTGTCAGAATCTTTCAGAAAATGAACTATATTTATCCATAGATCACATCTGGAGAAGGTTAAAGGGAGTATCTTTAGAAAAATCTTGTGTTTGAAGGAATGATCCAATTATTACATTGCATGTTATGAGTTTATGACTAATAATGGATGATTCTAACTCGGAGCTGGTTCGATCAAGCCAGTATAATGGGGAAATAGCACCGTTAAATTATACATGATGATATCTGCGTTTTTATTTTCTACTTTATTAATTTCATTTTCCACTTCTTTTTCCTTTTGTAGCTAATCAAATTATACCTTTTTCTACCCTAATGTTTCCTTCATAAAATAACTCACCCTTTTTTATAAATGGATTTGTCATTAATCCAAATTGGGAGATTCTAACTAAGCAAGGTACTTCTTGTTTGTTGGCTTAAGCCATGCATGAAGACTTGAAGAATCTTTGGCCGGAGTGAATAAATTGTATTTATATTGAACTTTTTAGAATTTTGTTTCCACAAAATCTTAATAAGACTTCTGAGAATGCAATATTGACGTCCAAATCTGAAATTTCTCCTTTTTCATCCTTAAATATCGCAACACCTTAAAAGAAAAACTTGTGAACTCTATGCAGAACCACACGCTAAGAAATGACCCAAAGTAGAAAAAAAAGTAATGAAATGAGTTTATGAGGCTCAACCGCTCATATGACTTAACCGTGATAACTTTTCCATTAAATGTTACTTTCACTCACCCAATTAAGGATCACAACTTAATATTATTTAAAGATAATTACATTCGCATACTCTAATATTGAGCTAATTAGGGAAATTACAAAAACATACCTTATTTAAATGGTTAGATGCATTTCGAAGACATTCATTCCATAAAGATGGATCTTATTTTTATTTTAAAAAAGCTCAAAAACAGAACGTGAAAGTATTCTTTCCATTAAGGTTTTCTGAGTCCCTTGAAATTAAGGGTATATTTCTTTAATTTTTCACACCATCTTCATCTTCATGTTGGATAATGCAAGAAACTTTGTCATTGTTATACTTGTGTATCTCTTTCTCTCTTTCCTTTTGAAATTCTTTGTCTATCTCTTTCAGTATATACATATTAAATTCTTGTCGTTGTTATATGGAAGCACATGGTGGTGGGGTGGTGGGGTGGTGGGGGGTTTTTTGGTGAAAAATCTGCAACTTTTGTAGTTCATGCATGCTTGATCCGCAATCTCTGTTTCATGTAATATTTTAGTAAGGAAAAGGCAAAAACTTTTGCTTCTTTTCAATTTTCTGAAATCAAAGGCGCCTGTTTAGATTCTTGTTCGTTTCTTTCACTTAGCTTTATTCAGATCTTTCTCCCACTTATTATTTTTCTTCAATTTATCAACCACCCCCACATGCATCTTAGTAAGTGCATGCCTTTTTAATTTATAATTAATTATGAAATAATTTCTGCACTTTTTTTTATCCTTCCATGGATTCTTGTGAAAGTTTTGCTACATTAATTACTAAGAGATTCTTATAAATCCTAAAATATGAATTTTAGGTCAAGAAAATGTACAATATAATTTTTTTTTTATAGGGGTTAATTACATTTAGATCCCTCATGAGTTTATAAAATTACAAATGATAACCGTCTTAGTCAAAAAAATTATCTTCCCACCCACTAAGGAGTTTCTAAATTACAACTTGCCCACTTCAGCTAGGTTTTCGTCATATTTTTGCTGACGTAAGCAAACAATAAACATGAAATGACCAAAATACGTCTGCAGTAAAAAATTATTCCAGGTTTGTTCTTTGCAATATAATTCTTAATTTGAGTGTTATTTGTAATATAATAAATTTCCCAAGAGGCTACATGTAATTTTTTAGGAAAAAATTTGGAGGGTATAATGATATCTTCCCCTAAACTTGGAATATTCCATTAAGAAATATAACGGAATCCTAATTTAAGGGGTAAAGTTGTAATAGGTGTAATAGTAATTGTTTAACTAGAAAGTTTTTTAATTATAATTTAGCAAAGCAAAGCTCACGAATATTAGTTTTATACACTCGAAAATATTATATATATTTTGTGTAAATACTTGCTAATTTATGTGGTTGCAATGCTAGTAAATTAATAATTGGGACAATTACATTAAAAAATTGACCAATCCCTTATCTCAAAACCAATATATTTTTATGTTAGTATCTCTATTATTAGAGATTGATCAGACCCTACAGTAAGGCACAATACCACATACATAACATTATAATAATTTATTTCTTCTGTACTGAGTCTGAGTGTGTGTAATGTCGTGCAGCATGTCGCTTCCATTTCTATAATTTTAATAAATATTTTGGTTACTGAAATTGATTAAATCTGGAGATATATATAGCTAAAATAGGAAGAGACTGCTACTTCTGGTTACCCTTTGGGGGTTCAAACTCTGATATTCACGTTGTCCCATGACCTTCTTTTAATTCTTTATTTTAGGGACTTTGATGTGTTTCTTGGTCAATATCTTAAATTCAAAGATTTCCAAATTTTCTTTTTTCAAATCACTTTCTTAATTATCCCAAGAGAAAAGATATATATTGCTCAAAATTATACACATAAATAAATATCAGATCATAAATTCAAAATAATAATAATAATAATCACATCGATGGAAACCACATCACTTGTCCATACCAATTATCGTATTAGAAAAGGAAATTTGCATTATTTATTTGAAGGGACATTATTAATGGCGTGGATTGGAATATATATTGATTCTATCCTTCTGAGCTATCCCTTGCTTGTCCATGACGTGCTGTATTTTCATTCATATCCTATTTATCCATAGTATAATTATTAATATGTGACTTAATATCAATTAATTAGTTGCTCAACTAAGATTTTTTTCAATAAAGAAATATATATATATAGACAGTTTCATAATTACTTTAGGGATGGATTAATCGCAAACTCTACTATTTTTAAAATATTGTTTGATTACTAGAGAAGTATTTGACACAATATTAACCGGACATGACACTCTATATTGATTTAAAAATAATTCTATCGTCCAATGAGATGGCGACACTAACCTCAATAGATAGTCACCACCCTATGCGTACAATTTCATCTAGATGATGTGTAAGTTGAATAAAATTAGTTCTAGTGATTGAAAACTCTAGCCAAGTTGACCACGATACTGCCGGTTCAATACAAAGAAAGTTGGATTGAGCTGTCGTATCAATTTAAAAGACCATGCATGAAATGTTGTTTCATATGATCTCATACATTCACTTTTAAAAATTATATTATACTTTGTTGTGTTATGTATAACATGATATCTGATATCTGTATAGTAAATTTTTTTAGTTTAAAATATTTAAAAATATGTATCGCAATATTCGCATTGTGAAGTAGTAATGTCCGTGTTCCTATATCAAAAAGTTCAAAAGTGAAGGTGATTGAAGTTTATAATTGTAAATTGTTACAAATTTTCTAAACTAATAATCACACAACTTAGGCCCTAAAACTCCAATTATTAAACAAAACATTTATTGCTATATGTGTATCTAGCTACTTTCACATATATCCATTTGGTTAGGTGAACAATTTACCTACCTAGTTGATGCTAATTGCTACATCATTTGACCAAATCTTTTGCATTAAGACATGCAACGTTTGCAGTCACACACTAATAACAGTAAATGACACTATTAATCTTTCGGGTGGAATTACATCAATTATGCTGATATAATTTAGTCCCCTAATTTTAAATTTGATTACCACATTCTCTGAATAGGCTTTTATGCTTTCTCTAATATTTCAGTGAGTTTTTATTCCTTTCAATAAAAGCTACAACAGATGGGCTGAATTTGGGCCTAATTATGAGGGAGACATCGCCTTGGGTCCAAATGTTTTTTTTTTTTTTGGCTTCCCACTCTTTTTTTTTTTTTTGGGCTTGGATACTATAAAAGCCTAAATAGAAGTGACCTTCACAACCCAATTACTTCATGAACAAGCTAGAGTTTGAACAATAAATCTTACTTAAGAGATCTAGTGCCTCATCCTACTATGTCAACTAGCGTTTGGTGTCCTAATGGATTTAGGACTAGCTGAAATGGAGATTTTTTGTTGAAGATAACAAAATTCAGGCCCAGAAAGTGAGATTTTAGCCCGACCCAAATGTGATTCTATAGCTGTCCTATAAACTCTTGCAAGCATCATTTGGGCCTGATATAGGGCTATGTATGGGCCTTGAGAAGCTAATTGGGCCGTGGTTCATGAAACCGCAAAAGTATGTCTGTCAATGGGGCAAATTTTACTTCGATCTGGATCCAAATATTTATTTCTTAATGGAATTAAAAAAAAATAAATAAAAAATTTATCTTCCGATCTAACTTATTTTAATGTTATCCAAATGCGACCAGTTGACAACCCTATAAGAGTAAAATGAAAAGCCTTTACAATTTAATTCATATGTCAGTTACGTTGTCCTATGCGTATAAGCTCCCACTTGATAAGAACATAGGATTCGATCCCGAAAGACAAAGATTTTCACGTGATGATCCACAAGCTTAAGCTCATGAGATAGTGACATGATCAATTAGATAGATACAATGAAAGTGTTTGATGAATTGATATATGCTTCAAGATCACATGACATGCTAGCTGCTCTAATAATCTTGAAATGAATACACTAAGGTACTGGCCGAGTATGCCATGTTCTTGAAAAATCATTACAAACATTTGTCTGTTTTCGTGTCAAACAATGAAGATATACAGTGACTCATCAATAATAAAACTTTGTATTATACTAATGTAACATGATTATTACGAGCTAACTTAACACTCAGATCGGGATTGATCGAGTTCTATTACTGTTAATTGTTTATGTGGGGAGGGTCGAGTTGGGTCGGACGTACCATTAAGGTGTAAAGCTTTCTCTATTAATAGTTACGTTCTCAAGGACTCGAATACCAAATATTTAGTTATACTAATATAACACCTAACCACTAAACTATGCCAATTGGTAGTAATTCCCTTGATATAAATGAATTAAAGTTTCATATAGGCCATCTTATAAATTATGTTAATTTTATTCTTATAGTTTTTGTCATTTTTATTGTTTTGGACCACATGCCATGAAACAAACTTGATCAAATCCAAGGGGATGACCCACAAGATTTGTCTTGCAAACTAAAGGCCAAGTACAATGTAAGAGACACAAATGGAAATGGTATCCTCCTACTTCAAAGTTCTCTAAAAGAGGACATCTCCATGTGCAAATTTCGTTTTGGATCATACTTTAAAACTAATATATACTAGCTTCCAATTTGGTCATTCTTGGTTGACACATAACCAACACAAGTCACTTGATGATCATGCTAGCCTATGATATAAAGATAAATCAATGAGTATTATCATGTCTTTTCCGATTCTTTATCGGATATCCGTGTGAGATATCTGAATAAGAAATCAGTCTAATGCTAAATATTAAAAAAAAAATTATAATCGGATCAGTATTATATTACGTTTGTATAGTTGTATATGATAAAACGTATTTATACAAGAATAGAATGTTATTTTAATATTTTGACGATGAAATTTGGAAATTAAAGTAATTCTATAATTTTTAGAAATACAATAAAATTAATGTGTTCTCCATAACTAAGGGTAAGCAATTGCTCATACCATCCCTCCTAATTCCTAACTTCACAAGAAATTACCTTAATGCCTTGCCTTGCCTTGCCCGGATCAGATGGTTGCACCGGTTTTTCGGTCGGCTGGGGCCCTTTGGCGTCTGCCGGACAATGGCTGGATAAAGATCAATTTTGATGGCTAGATGGCGCACGATTTTGGTGTTGTGGCGAGAGATGATAAAGGGGCATGTCTTGCTTGGAGTCCCGGTAAGAGAGTGGGGCTGTTTGATGGTATTCAGGTCGAAGATTGTGCAGCGAGGGAAGCTGTCTTCTTGGTGGCGCAGAAGGGGTGGAATAAAGTGGTTTTCAAGGGAGATTGTCAAGGATTGCTTACACAATTGGATTCAACGGAGCAGGATCTTTCTACTATTGGCAACATTGTTAGAGATATAAGAAAAGTTTTAGCTAGGAATACTTTTAGCTTTATTTTTGGTGACTTTAATATTTCTAATATTGCTTTGTCTATTTTGATGTCGAACTCTTCTTCAATTTAATGAAATAGTTTTTTTTCTCTTAAAAAGAAAGTCCTAACTCGTTTTTGTAAATAAATTAAATTATTCTCCATTTTTTTTATTTTTTTTGGTACATATGGAGAAGGGAAAAACACTTCTAATTAAGGAGAACTCAAGAAAAAAAAAAAAAAAAATATATATATATATATATATATATATACATATATATATATATGTATATATATATATATGTATTTATTTCTTATGTAAATCCTTTGGATTTTACAACATACTCAATATTCAAAACTAATTAACATACAATATATTTATATAAAATATTTCCCTGTCACTGTCAGCAATGTCTTCACTAAATAAATCAGAAGATCATCCAATGAATAAACAAATGAACAAACAAACAAATGAATTAAACTCGAATTCTTGATTGTAACTGATCATCTTCATCATCAGCAGAAGCTCCACAAACGTATGTCGCTATCTTCATAACAATCCTCCATCATCAACGGATCAAAGAAAACCCCGTTGATCATGTCATTGTACTTCGGGGATTCAAAGTTGTACCATGAAGAAGGCTCCTCCTCAAACGGCGTCGTTGCTGCTGCTAGTGATATTAGATCATCCTCAATGTTATTGATACTTGGATATGAAGACGACGAAGATAGAGAAGGAGATAAAGATTGGGTTAAATTTGAATACTCATCATGGGATGATATTGAAGAACAAGAAAATGGAGATTGTGGGCTCAGGTTACTTTTTGGATTTTCGTGAAAATTTGCAGCTGCGGCCGCGGCTGCAACTTTTTGGATAGTTTTAGGGGTCATATTGGTACTACTGTTAAATTCAGGGGTGTTGAGGAGAATCTTTTGTGATGAGAGTGGGAAGTTGAGATTTGCAGATGAGCCCTTGAGGCATAAAAGCGCTGCATCATAAGCTCTAGCTGCAGCTTCTGCTGTTGAATATGAGCCCAACCAAATTCTTGTTTTTTGATTTGGTGCCCTGACTTCAGACACCCATGATCCCCAACTCCTCATTCTTACTCCCTTGTACTTCTTTTTGCTGCTGTTTGACGATGATGGGGTGTTTTTTGTAATTTCTGGTTTTACCATGTTTTTTTTTTTTGGAAAAAAGTTAAAAGAAAAAATCAAGAACTTGAAATGGGAAGTGATTAACTTGGTTATACTCTGATTCAATTCGACTCGAATGCAGAATAAATACGATATTTGAGGGGAATAAGAAGTGATTTGTAACTTTTTTTGGTTTTGTGATGCTTTATGTTTTCTTTGGCTTTTGAAATGGGAAGTGATAGTGGAAAGAGGGATTCGAGTGGTATATATAGATGGGGGGTGGGGTGGGGGTAGGGTTACCTTTTAGTCAAGAATAGTGATGTTCATATGTATGGCTGACAGATATTTTCCAGAATATTTTTTGCTGATTTGGAAAAAGAGATTAATAAAATAAAAATAGTATGATCCTCTTACTTCACATAACAATGGACTCTTCTAACCTGCTCTATGGTAAGGGAAATATAATAATTCTTTTTAAATAAGATGTTGCGAGTCGACTATCGTCTTACGGTGAAAATATGACGAAAATCGCAAAAAATTACGGAATAAAATTAAAAAAAAATAAAAAATTATGGGGCTGAAACCAAAAAAATTAACAAAAAGAATTCAAACTTTTAAATTAAAGAAACATATCTCAGAAATGAGATATATATATTTATTATCTCCATAATTCATATTCATATATGTGAAATGTTTCTGATACTGCAAAATAATGCAATTGGTAGCTAGCTCGAAAGAGAAACTTCGGATTCCAGTCCACATCATAAGCTGCGCGCTGCTTCCAGGATATTTCAGTATGCTTATAAGAGTGTGCTTACTGAATATAAAATCCATTTATTTAATTTCTATTAAAAAAAGAAACTCAGAAGTTGACGCAAAATTGCTATTAACCTGCTTAGGAAAACCAGCTGGTGCTTTTCTGTCATGCATGGAACTCTAAAAACGCGTTTCAGGGCCTTATCTATATATCATTTTATCTGTCTCTTTCTTCCCTTGTTTTTTTCTTTTTAATTCAATTAATCCTCCCTCTATATATCAAGAAATAGATATATGGAGATAGATATTTATATATTATATATGATATTGATATGATAAATAAATATTTAAAAAGATATGCTTAACGTAACTGCTTAATGGGACAATAAGCTGACATCGCCTGCATGAATTGACTTTTATTACATTCATATATGATTTATATATTATTATTATTATTATTATATGCATGTTTGTATATATACAAAACTGTAGAAAGAAAATAACTTTTGGCTTTGGAAAAGTGATTATGCACAAATTCATTAACAATATGCAGGTGAATGGTGATATGTTTTTTAGACATACTTTTGCACTATGTGGCCACATTTGAGAAAGAAAAAATGAATTAATGGAAGTAATCATTAGTGCGTGTTCATCTTTTGGGATTAGGGTTTATTTTTTTGGTTGAATTACCTTTACATCCCTTACAATATTGGATCAAATTATACATAGATTCCAATTACTATGAGAAATACATTTAGATCCTATGTACTTTGATATTGTCTACTAATTGGCCCATTTTGTCTAAGTTAGTTAGGATTCTTAATATTTTTCGTCGGATTTATGTAGTAAACTGCTTAAATTACGCCTCCACATTTCAGAAAACTCTATGTCCTAATCTCGTAGATTTTATGTGACTGAAATACCCTTAAACTAGAAAAGTTTTGTGTCCTCAATAGACTTCTAGAGTTCTAGTCATACAAAATTTACCAAACTAAGTTGGGTGAGATCCGAACACCAAAATTCACACGACACGATAAATTTTTTTTATATATTGATAATAAATTGGTGTTTAACATTAATGTCCAACACAGTATTCAACACTATAGGATAATTTTTTCGAAATTCTTAAAATTCTAGTAGTTGTTCAACACGGCGTTACCCGACCTATGAAAAGGAATATTTCCCACATCAACAAAATAATTCTAATGTTTTATTACTAATATTTCAAATGTTAATTTGGGATCATAATTATTAGTTTTAAAGTATGATTTAATTTGCATTGTTCTATAAGAGAAACATGTTATGAAGAAGAGTGTCGGGTCAATCCGTACACTCTCTGCTTCCTCGTAGACGCAAATGGGAACATAAGGTAATTAATTAATTAATTAAGGAGGAATCAAATTCATTAATTCTCACTAATTAATTAAAGAAAACTCTAAAATTGTCAGATTAAATTAGTGTTAAGTGTTTGTATGGTATGCTATCAGGTGGCTGACAGTATGATTATTGTTTAAGGACTCCTCACATGCTATTTTAAGTATATAATTCTTTGTTAATTACTTAATTTCTTTGCTTCTCTCGAATTAAGGTTGTTTGCTTCTCGGAAGTTCTGAGGAAATTACACACACACCAAACATGGGATCATATCAATTTTTATTTGTTATTTTTCCAATTACGCATATATATTCTGAGATTTAAAAAATTACAAAAACATACCCTGTTATAAAAATTTCATTATATCTCATTAGCTGGTTGGAACTTGGATGGACGGCGCGAACATTAATTCGTCATTTTTAACAGAAAAACTAGAAACATAACGTGAAAATATTCTTTTTTCGTTAGGATTTTCCCCTTCCAACTCCATCTCTACTGAGATCTACCATCGACAAACCTGTAAACTCATCAATGATTTAAAAAAGAATACATTTATCAGAAGATATATATTTTTTAAAGTGAAAACAATAATGAACTCGTGGGGAAGACTTTCCGTACGTACGTTTTAGCAAGCACACATATCAAGGGAAAGGACATTGTAATAATAACCAAAACAAAGATGATGGAGGACAGCATTTTGGAGGGGCAAAGCCAGGCCAGCTAATGTTAGACTAATTTTGTTAAGGTCAAAAGCTGATCAATAGGTATCTGGCCGGTAACTGGTGGTTTCATAAATGTTCTAACTAGTTTTATTTTTTATTTTGAGATTTAGATTAGGATTTTCAAAGTAGAAAAGATGGGCAAAAGTGACAATAACATTGAATGTTGATGCTTGTTGGACTATGAAGAGGCAACATCCATGTGGCCAAGAAACAACTATGAACCATCCTTTCCCATTTATTACAAGACAATACTTTTCTTTCATTATATATTATAATATTTTGGGAGTTTTACAATTGTAAATGTAATTCGTTTTATTTCAGAAATTACAAAAAAACCCATTTAGTTCCAACTTCCAACAAACTAACACGTATTATCAGAATTGTCTAGGTGTCAGGATTCTGTCAATATAATAGTAAACGTTATAAAGATTTTTTTTTTCTTCCATCTATCAATATCGATATTCTTTCATCTGTTAGTCAATTTTTGATGGGTTTCGTCTATGTTCACTTTTCATAAACATCTCGTCTCTTGCAGTCCATTTCTATGCATCAATGTATTGTAAAGTTTCGTCAGCACCATCAAAGCCTTTGTTTGTCGCGTCTTTCACAAATTAAGTCTTGTTTACATGAATAATGAAACTTTAGGAGTTTCTTTTGAAGTTTGTGAAATAAGTACTATTTTACAAAAACACCAAAACTCAGGGGTTATGGATGTAATTCCCTATAATATATAATTGGGGGTGGGGGAGTTATGGGGGTACCAACCATATCCACAGTATGTGCATGGGTTTGTTACTGTACAGACAGGAAAATCTTGTCAAGAAGCTTTGGTTGGAACTGAATCTACGAAAATTGGAAAAGTATTACTGATGCAAACAAAATTTACTAATTATTGACATGGAAACTGAAACAGGGAAATGTGGTTATATTCACATTGTCATGTCATTTTGTGGAAATCAGAAATCCCAATCTTGTTTTTCCAGAGGGAAAAAAAAAAAAAAAAATTGTTGCCTTCTTACCAGAATCTGAATAAACAGATTTTAATTGTACCACAAAACTGAAGAAAAAAGGAAACCAAATCATTCATGTTTTATGAGACTGTTTTCCGGATCAAGGACAGAGTCAGAAACTTTAATTTTGCAATCGAAATTGAATTTTTATAAAAAAATATAAAATCAAGATAAACTCGAGCTCAACGAGCCAGTTTTTAGAACTCCAACTCGATCCTTTTACTTATTTAAAACTAATCAGAACTCAATTCGAGCTCGCAAACTTAGTTTTATTTACATGAAAGAATCTAATATTTAATTATTATTTACTATTAAATATTCAAAAACTGATCTGGAAGAAAAATAAAAAGTTCATGAGCCGGCTCGGCTCGACTAATCTTATACCGTTAGAAGCCCTTTCTCGGTGGCAATCCAACTAAGTCGGAGTAACTTTTGAAGAAGTCAAAAACATTTGTTTTCACCTAATTCTACGAGAAAGAGTCTGGAGGGATTAGTGAATTCAAATGCTTGATTACAGTTAGATTTTTGCCTGACCAAGTAAAATTTGACTTATTTAGGTCAAAAGCAGGCGGCTTTTGACTGTCAAAATTGGAACTGTCAGTAAAAACTTAACTGTAGATAATTATAGAAGTCTTGCTAGAGAAAAAACACAGGCAAAATGTTGGCCAAGTCAAGAACGTGAAGCTTAATGAGTAATTTCTTAAACTGATAATTAATCAAGATTCAACAAGTAGAAAACAGAGAGATTGAATTCAATGAGCATCAGAGTTCTCATTCTGACAGTTGATGAATTAATTTCCACTCATAAATAGTACATTGTTGTGATTTGAGATTTTGCTTAATTACGCAAATATATCTTGAGATTTGAAAAATTACAAAAAAACATGTCACATCAAACAATTTTCATTATATCCGTTCGGTAGTTGGCCAGATTTCGGGGACATCTATACAATAAATCCAGATATTATTTTTATTTCTTAACAGAAAAACTAGGAATATAATGTGAATGTGTTCTTTTCTGTTAGGGTTCTCTAACGGCAGTTAGAATACAAGGTATGTTTCAGTAATTTTTCAAACATCAAGATATGTTTGCATAATCAGGCGAAACCTCAGGGTATGTGAGTGTAATTATCCCTAAATTAAAAAAAAAAGGGGAGAAGGGTTCAACAAATAAAAAAAATGGCATATTTATAAATTGTTAGCTGTTGCAATTATTTATTTACAAACAACAGATATTCCAAACACATTTCCGTGTCACGAAAAAAGAAAAAAAGGGAGCTTAAAAGCACTTATTTCTAGCTTTTGCAAGCCGATTTCTGCACAGTAAATTTACAACAATATTTTAAACCGAAAAATCGAGAATGCTTGATTATGCATTCTACTCATCTTGCTTCACTATATCTGAAGCTCGATCGAACGAACTCAATGATCTGATTATGTGCTCATAAACCTTAATCCCCTCTAAATAAACACTGTCCTGCAAAAACTGTAAAGAAAGCAAAAATCTTGTCTTGATTAATGTGATGATTCGTTTGCTTTTAAGAATAGATTAATGTGATGATTCGTTTTCTAGATTATATATCATAATGATCCAATCTTTTGTTTGCTTGCATGGATAGAAACTTAGGATATTCCACTATTTAGTTACTTATCAATCAAACTTCAGATAGGTGTTCAAATGTCTCTTACCTTATTCATTACAAAAATAAGGGGTAATTTTGTCTACTACAAACTAATCCTAACTACTTCAGACCTTTATTATAGGGATATCAACGGTGGGGTGGGTTGGTGGATTTTCATCCGAACCCCATCCGAATTTAGCATTTCCAACTGATTATATCCGATGGGTTAAATTCGACTATTAATATCCATCTAAGTAAATTGAATATGTAACTAAGAAGCAGTACTATTATTTAATAATGTACTTATCATTATTCCTTCAAAAGTCTAGTCATCTTTCCTTCTAAATTATTACTTTAAAATTTTAAGCTATCATATTCCAAAATGTGTACAAGAAAATACAATACATAATACATAATAGGGAAAAAAAAAAAATTACCTCCTGTCCTTTCACGATTTTTTAGAATTGTCTTCCTCACCTTTTTATTTTTATTTTTTACCTCCTCACCTTCACGAATTTTTCAAAATTGCCTCCTCAGGCCAAATTCCGGTAGAATATTCCGAGAATATGCTTTCTCGTGCATCTCACGTGTTTTCTTAATGGTAAATCCATCTTTTTCTATGCAATCAAACCCACTAAACCCGCCCGACCCTACCCATACCAAATAGAACCAATTAAAACATTTTAACTTATTTTTGTCAGAAAAAATTGAAAATATTTAACGTAAATATTTGGTATGGGTAGGGTAGGGCGGGTTTAGTGGGTTTGGTCGCATAGAAAAAGACGGATTTACCTTTAAGAAAACACGTGAGATGCACGAGAAAGCATATTCTCGGAATATTCTGTCGGAATTTGGCCTGAGGAGGCAATTTTAAAAAATTCGTGAAGGTGAGGAGGTAAAAAATTAAAAAAAAAAAAAAAGTGAGAAGTCAATTCCAAAAAATAGTGAAAGGACAGGAGGTAAAAAAAAAAATTTCTCTACATAATAATGTTTTAGCAAGTGTTGCGGGTTAGAAATCTTGGTCACTTTTCATCTTTATTTAATTTTACATTTTAAATTATTATTTATTGCCACCTGATTATTTACGAATCTGCTCTTCACAAATGCAAACCAAACAATAGATATACTGTAATTTATGAACCCATAACATGTAATCCTTGCAAGCAAAAACTAGCCCATAAAGAAAAAGGTAATGATTAATAGAGGAACATCGAGTTACCTCATTATGGTCATGAAGCAATATGGGAGTATTCTTCATAGGAGAAAAACCGAGTGTGGGAATTCCAATCTGTCTCGTGAACTTAGAATCAGTTGTTGAAGCTAAAATTTCAGGCTTAGCAAGTTTTCCACCAGCTTTTGTAATAGCTTGTTTGAATATCGACCACCATGCATTCGTATCATCAGTTGCTGTCATTAAAGGTCGTCCTTTGTAGTCTCTAAATGGCCCCTTTTCTGTAATCTGCCAAAACGAAAGTGATGAGGTCGTCTTAGTAACTTGCCATTTTAGAGATAAAAGCACTTCACTGTCCAACTATTGCAGTTTTTGCACTTTACCTCCCGAAGTTCCATTTGTTGCCAATTGTCACCTAAAGTTTGTATTTTGTTGCAATTTACCTACTAATTCCACTTCTCCGGCAAAAAAGAATACTTTTTTGGGGGAAAAGTGAAGCCAGGAGGTAAGCTGCAACAAGATGCAAACTTTATGCGGCAATCAGCAATAACTGGAAGTTTGGGCAATAAAGTGTAAAAAATGCAATAATTTGGATGTAAAGTGTTTGGATTCCTAAATTTTAAATAATGTAGTATTTGACGAGAGAAAAACATAGAAAGATGAATAAATGTTTATTCTTCAAAACTCTGACATATCTCGTGGAATTCACAACCTTATCATTCTCTTGTGAATTTTCACCAACTAGTTCAGTGATAAATCTTCGCGAGACCAATATAATGGGCACTTCAAAATCTTGATATCATTTTAAAACTAACTTTGTGCTGCCTAAAAATATCCCACATTGGAAAGAGAGAAAAATGTATGTTCATAGTAAAGAACTCAAGAGCATCCATTGGATATTGCTTTTGAGTGAGCTGTTCATAGCTCCAATTTCAAGACCAGAGACAACTCCCGCGCACAAATTCATTCATCATTTTCGCCATCAAAATAACTATAGAATTCAAACATTCCATTAATACTCATAAAATTACTAAATAAAGCATTTTAAGCTAATAACATTTTCACCTCATAAGTCATGTTCCTCCAAGACGGGGCCCACTCCTCAGCAATTCTCCTCCTCATGAGATCAGGATCGGCAGTCGGTGGAATCCGAAGATCAAATCCCGCCTCCACCTCTGATGGTTGCATATTCATAACAAAGCCCTAATCAATACAATCAATTATCAATCTCAACATTTAAATTCAACAAACATAAAGACTCAATCACAAACTGCATAAACAATAGACAAAACTTACAGTAGGGGAAGGAGTGCCTGCTTTCAAGAAAACGGGATTAACCGAAATAACTTCAGAATTTGCAGCCAAACCGGCCTTAACCAAATCAAAATTAATCTCCCTAAAATTCATAATATTCTCAATACTCTTCATCATATTCTCCATAGCACTATTATCATACATTTTTGATCCATGTCCAGGCATGCCCGTCGCCTTAATGACAAAATGCCAAGGTGAACGATCGGCATAAAACACTCTAAATTCATCATTAACTGAAGCTTGCCCTTCATCCAACATAAACCCAATATTTAATTCTTTAAACTCTTTACTCTCGACAAATTTCATCATCCCATCAAATCCTCCAACTTCTTCTTCGGGGACATAAGATATATGGACTGTTCTCAAGGGGATATAATCAAGATTCAATTTTAAGTTTTTAATTGCTTCCAAATACTGCATACCTATGCATTTATCATCCTGAGCGCCACGAGCGTAGATTTTTCCGTCATCGGTTAAGTGGGCGGCAAATGGGTGGTGCTGCCACTTGGAGGGCTCGGCGGGGACGGAGTCGAGGTGGGAATTGAAGAGAATTGCAGGGAGCGTGGGGTTTGAGCCGGGCCAAGTGATGAGGAGGAGGGGTTTATCTGGGGTGGTGAGGTAAAGGGTACGGGTTTGGAGGGTGGGTATGGTGGAGGCGAAGGCGGTGAGGTAATTGACGGCGGCGGCGTAGTCTGGGGTGGGGTGGGCGGTGTTGATTCGTAAGTAGTTTTGGAATCGGGATATGGGATTGGACTCTTGTTCTTGGTTGTGGGCGACGTGGAGAGGTGGTGATAGGGAGAGGAAGAGAAGGATGACGGCGGTGATGGATGGCAGGTGGTGGCGGTGCATTGACATCTCTGGCAGCTGGGAAGTAGAGTAGGACCACCTCTCCGGAGACTGTTTTACGGTTCCGTCCAATTGAACACGATCAAGACTATGTATACTAACTCTTGTCACTTCGATGTCATGTATGGAGAATTTCTAAAAGTATAATTAAATATCGGTAATAAAGCAAAGTTCTTTAAATTAAATTACTTAACTAACAACCTCTAGGACACGGAGAATTATAATAAAATTATTTTGTCATATTGTATCGGATACTGTATCGAGATTTCTATAAACTATAATAGTAAATATTGATAACATTCGTAGCATCATAATTGTAACGTGTCTGTACGTGCATCACATATTCACAGCTAACAACTTTTTAAGTAATCTACTCAAATTTCGACTCGAATTCGTTAGAGGTGGAAATTAATTTTGGTCATTTGTTAGGTATTAATTCAAAGGATACTCTCAAATCTCAACGAGTAATTACTAATTATGAATAAATTTAGTAAATTAATAGAAAATGCTTGTAACACATTCTTTTCGAATTATCATATTTTAAAAGTATAAAATGAAATATAATATATATATAAGATATTACATAGTAGCTTTTTAGTATGTGTTGTGTATATTTGGTCATTTTTCATTTTTATTTAATTCTAAACTTTAATTTATTATTATATAGTCCGCAAGTATGATTTTAATTAGATCATCATTCGAATTTAGTAAAATGAATCTGAATCGTATATAGGATTTCGGATTGGATTCACTTGTTAAAGAGTATATCATCGGATCCTAAAATCCGATCTGAATCCAGTCCATTGACAATCTATAATGTATGGACACGGTTATAAAAATTCAGATACAAAGACGCAAAAGTTTTTTTAACATTTAACACTAGATAGGAGGTCGAGATGATGTCAGACACAACACGACACTGCACGGTAATTTTTTTAGAAATCATAGTTGACAATCCAAGAAACTCCCTCACTTTAATATAACTTCAACATTTTCACAAATTATTATTACCAATTAGCACAAAACTATAATCAATAGCATCTCCAAGTTGGTCACTTTCTATATCATTCATATTTGCCAACCAGTTTTATTTCTATACACTGAACAAACTATATACAACATCTGGAGCCTTTAACTCACCTTATTTCACTTACTAAATCTCCATCGAACGAACTAAATGCTCTGATTATGTGCTCATAAACCTTAATCCCCTCTAAATAAACACTCTCCTGCAAAAACTGTCAAGAAAAGCAAAAATCTCGAGTTGATAAGCATTAAAAAGTATGAGTTAAAAAACAGAAAGTTGGAACATTAAGTCACCTCATTATGGTCATGAAGTAAAATCGGCGTATTCTTCATTGGAAAAAAGCCAAAAGTCGGAATGCCCATTTGTCTCATGAATCGAGCATCGGTTGTTGAAGCTAAAATTTCAGGCTTAGCAAGTTTTCCACCAGCTTTTGTAATAGCTTGTTTGAATACAGACCACCATGGATTAGAATCATCGGTTTTTGTTATCATGGGTCGTCCCATGTTGTCTCTGAGAGGGCCTTTTGCTGTGATCTGCCATATAAAAGAGTATAAGCAAATACTACTACTTTTGGAGAAGCTAAAGTAGAAGTTGGGAGTGTTCGGACAAAAAATTGTAGTAAAAGTTGGGAGTGTTCGGACAAAAATAGTGAAAAGTATGAGAAGATAGTAGCTAATAAGCACTTCTATTACTGTCAAGAAAATTTCTTTTTGTTAACGAAAATAACAATGAAAGCTAGAAGTTGAAGCCAAAATCACATAATTCTTACCTCATAAGTCATGTTCCTCCATGCTGGGGCCCATTCCTCTGCAATTCTCTTCCTCATGAGATCGGGATCAGTTGTTGGTGGCATTCGAAGATCAAATCCAGCCTCGACCTCAGACGGTTGCATATTCATCACAAATCCCTAATAAATCCAATCGATCCAATCATTAGCCATTACAAGCACAAATTTATATATAGCTATAGTTATGGAATTGTTTGTAAACTTAAAAAAAGAAGAGACAGTGTTTTTCTACAACTTAAAGTAAACGGAAAGGGCGTGTTCAGTTTTGCTGCTACTTCTGCTTAAAATAAGTAGAAGTAAGCTAGAAGCTAGAAACACCTTGAGGGTGGGTAGGGTGCTTTTGTCAGCTTTTAGGTGCTTTTTTCTATTTCTTAAAAGTGCTTTCACACCTTTTTTCTCCCAACACTTCCGACTTTTACTAATGCAACTTTTTACAACTTCATCTTCTTCCAAAGCATAAGTTTTTGCAAGCACACCCTATAGGTATTTCCTTTAATTATTCAAAATTTTGCCTCCCAAAGTAATAAAAAAGCATTCAATATTTCATAAAAAGCCAATCTTGCACCCCAATTTCTGGCTCTGTCCCTCATTACAAATCTGAACAAACACAAATCAATCACAAACAAATAATTGCATAAACAATAAACTAAACTCACAGTAGGAGACGGAATCCCGGCTTTCAAGAATACAGGGTTAACCGAAATAACTTCAGAATTAGCAGCTAAACCAGCCTTAACCAAATCAAAATTAATCTCTCTAAACTTCATAATAATCTCAACACTTTTCATAATATTCTCCATAGCACTATTATCATACATTCTTGATCCATGCCCAGGTATTCCGATCGCCTTAATCACCAAATTCCAAGGCGCTCGATCGGCAAAAAACACTCTGAACTCATCATTAACAGAAGCTTGCCCTTCATCCATCACAAACCCAATATTTAATTCTTTAAATTCTTTACTCTCAACAAATTTCATCATCCCATCAAATCCTCCGATTTCTTCTTCAGGGACATAAGAAATATGCACAGTTCTCAAAGGTGTGTAATCAATATCAGTTTTTTTCAACTCTTTAATGGCTTCCAAGTACTGCATACCTATGCATTTGTCATCCTGAGCGCCGCGGGCGTAGATTTTGCCGTCTTCAGAGATGTGGGCGGCGAATGGGTTGTGCAGCCACTTGGAGGACTCGGCGGGGACGGAATCGAGGTGGGAATTGAAGAGAATTGAAGGGAGGGTTGGGTTTGAGCCGGGCCAAGTGATGAGGAGAAGGGGTTTATCAGGGGTGGTGAGATAAAGGGTTCGGGCTTGGAGGGTGGGTATGGTGGCGGCGAAGGCGGTGAGGTAATTGACAGCGGCGGCGTAGTCCGGCGTGGGGTGGGCGGTGTTGATTCGTAGGTAGTTTTGGAATCGGGATATGGGGTTGGATTCTTGGTTTGATTGATGTTCTTGATTGTGGGCGGCGGAGAGAGATGGTGATAGGGAGAGGAGGAGGAAGAGCATGACGGCAGAGATGGCCGGCGGGTGGTGGCGCTTGGACATGGCTGGCAGCTCAATGATAGAGTAGGAATACTAGGATATGTGGTGTCAGAGCTCAGAGTAGAGGTAGACTAAGGTAGCTTTCAATCATTAATTAAGAATTTCTCTTACGTAATTGATAATTTAATTATTTATTATTATATTTATAAAATATTAGCATGATTATGTTACCAAATGATTTTATTAATTAAAAATATTTCAAAATTCTGAGAATTCAGAATTAGGTTGACTTTTTTCAATTGGAGTCAACACAATGATGCCAAATATATAATAGTATAGATTAATCACTAAGTTTGGCAAGAAAATTACATTAATTCCTTCTTGAGTTTCAATTGTTGCATATAGGGATATTAAATTGAATTTTGTCACTAAATGTATAGTAAAAGAGCACCTAATCCTAGATTTGGCTTTGTTTATAGGTTTGGCAAATTTATAGTGTAGAGTTAATTTTAGTCAATCAAAATTAATTATATATTTATTGCATTTCATGTAATTAATTAGGTAGAGTCAAATTTGAGTTCACTATGATACTTTAATATATTCTAAACTTAATTTTTAAGGGAAATTATAATTTAATTATTTTTGAAGTAGCTAATTCCATTGCATATTTCCTTACTGAAACCTATAATTTTGTTTTCTAATTAAACACCATATATAATTAATCAACCAGCGCGTGGGAGTACCACTCTAGCCGCAGTAGTATCCTTGTCCGAAATGAAACACCTGTCTACACGTGGACAAATATGATTCGCCAACAGGAAACCAAAACTGCGTGGCGCCAAATTAATACTCCCCAATCCCACTCGCATACCACCACGCGCCGCCATATACTTAACTTTCCATAATAAAAACACCATAAATAATAATCTTTTTCACAGTTGTCGAAACTCCAAGATTCTATTGCCACTTTTCAGAATTCTTTATTCTCACACAAAACACATATATATTGTGATGAAGTTGGTGGAGGCAAATCATTTGTGGGCTTTGCTGTTTGCTGTCGCATCGGTGGCACCGGCGGCGCGTGGGCTGTGGTTGGAACTGCCGAGTTCTGGGCAGAAATGCGTCTCGGAGGAGCTACACAACAACGTCGTCGTTATGGCCGATTACTACACCTTCTACGGCGAAAGAGACGATCTGAACTACACAGTGACTCCCTCCATTTCCGTTAAGGTTTTTAGAAAATCTTCCTAGCTCGTACTTTTATTTTGTTTTTTAGATTTTCTTTTATGAGTGTTTGATATATAGTAATATAACAGGAAATTAACAAAAAAAGGGAAAAGGTTGAAGTGAAAAAATTTGTGCCAAGACTTGATTTTTTCTGTTTGATTGAGATGATTTAATCCAGAAGAAGCTAATACAATAATTCTTTGATTGCCCTGTAATGTGTGTGTGTGTGTGTGTGAGATTCATTTTATCAATTATCATATATATCAGCCTGTGATGCACGGACCCTCGTAAAATATTCATCGTGCAATATCATGTCGTTCCAACACCCGTGTCCGACACTTCTCTAGTGATAAATATTGAAAAAAATACGCGTCGATGTCCATATTGTATCCGTATCTCCTCGTTCACAGATATCAACTATCCAATTTGGAATTGAAAAATTGAGAAGAAAATTTAAATAAGAAAGAATCAGATTACAAACTCCAGAAAATGATGCTTTATTTGACATTATTTTCAACATTTTGTGAGTTACAAACATTTTGCAAGAGAGCAATTCTAAATATATATCTTCATGGGATTATCATGTAGAAGAAGCTCTGTTATTTAGGAAGCTAACGAGCACTTCTAGTAATTAGCTTCTACAACTATATATGTTTTTATAACAATCTTGCATTGTGTTTCTTAGGTTATATCACCGTACGGAAATGAGCTCCATCATCAAGAGAAAACCTCGTACGGACAGTTCGCCTTTACTGCAACTGAGGCAGGAAACTACTTGGCATGCTTCTCCGTGAACGATGATCATCAAGGGGGCAAAAGGATCACTGTTGGCTTAGAGTGGAGAAACGGAATTGCTGCAAAAGATTGGGACTCCGTTGCGAAAAAGGAAAAAATTGAGGTAATTCTTTTAATTAATACCCTTGTCGTCAGTGTAAGGCAGTGTTTGCAAACTCTAAAAGAAAGGGGTTTTCTGCTTTTAGCTTTAAAAAAAGCTGAAACTGAGTGTTTTGCTTCGCGGGTCCTGCTTAAAATAGTTGAACAAGTCAGAAGCAGCTTAAAGGGTGGAGTTTTCATCTTGTAGACTTCTACGTTATTTTTTGTATTATTAAAAAGTGTTTTTGCATTTTAGTTTCCAAACACAGTCAACTTTCACTGCTCCAACTTCTTACATTTTTAGATTCTCCAAAAGCAGAAGCTGATGTATATATAACTAATTCGCATGTAGGGTTTGGAGCTCGAGTTGACAAAGCTTGGAGGTCATGCAAAAGCAATTCAAGAGAACTTAATTTATCTCATGAGGAGGTAAATAACAAATTCGCTTACTAATTGATCGATGCCCGTCTCCAATCCTAATTACTTGTAGTTTTCTGCTCTCATTTCTTCAAAGATCAACATTTTTCTCTGAAGAACTGTGATACTTTATTTCCAAATTATTATGTTTCGATAAGTGAGATGTAATTCATATATTTGCAGGGAAATGGCGATGAGGATAGTGAGTGAGAAAACGAATGCCAGAGTCGCACGGTATAGTATGATGTCTCTTGGAGTCTGCATCTTCGTTTTAGTTTTCCAGTTATGGTATTTGAGGCGATACTTTCAGAAGAAAAAGCTTATCTAAAGCTTAATATCATGTTATGTAGTCGAAAAGTTTTAAACGAATCGAGTGTTAAAATATCGAACAGTTAGGATTAAGCCACATCAGCATAATGCAACATTATGTTGATGTGGCTTAATCCTAACCGTTCGTAGTAGAATCGGGTTTCGATAATTGAATAGGGGCAAAGTAGTATATGAACTGAACTAGTGAAGATCACATTACGGCATTTTGGGTTGAAAGACGTTAAGAGATTTATATTTTGTGACACTATAAATAAAAACATATCTCATTTTAATGGAGATTATGGTGTTCTATTTTCTTCCTTTCTTGTGATGCAAATCAATTTGTTACATCTTCTTTTACAAGTAAATTGTTAAAGGTGTTTGGATAAAATCGAGTAATTTATCAGATATTAAGCTTGTGTGTTCGTGAAAAAATAGAATTTAGAAGTTATTTTTAGTAAAATAATGAGGAAAATTAAACTAAAAATTTATTTTATGGTAATAATTACTTTTTTAAATGATAAAAATGTACTATTGAATTGAATTAAAATTAAGAACATTTAAGCCATTTTAGTGTTTAAAATTAGATAGCTTAGAGCTAATAAGCTCCTTCACCCAAAAAAAAAAAATTTACCAAATGGCAAATACCTTGAAAACATGTTATGAGATGTTTTAAGAAGCTTATAAGCTCATCCAACCACACTCTAAGCATAATTAAATATATTGAGATACCACAACCAAAGTTGTTTACTTCCGACAAATTATGTGCATTTAACAAGTATAATTTTTTTTTATAATTCCAAATCTGCAATTAATTTTGATCATTGTGAAGTCAGATTATTCGTATTTACGATTATAAACCAGATGTTTATATAATTATACAATTTTTTTGGTTAGAATATAATTATACTAAAGAGAGGCATAATTACCTGATCATTTTGAAGACTTATATTAAGAATATTGATGAAAACAAAAGGGGTTTTGAAGAAATGAGCTGACACATAGTTCTTCTGTATCTCTGACAAAACAAGAAACAATGTAATAATCCAAACCTTCTTTCCCATCGTCATCATCGATCAAATGCAGCTGCAATTTTCTTTTGAACAAGCTCGACTCCGAGGCGAGGCGATAATCTCGGAAGCGTCTCCTGCAAGAGATAACTAACATAGTTGTTGAGAATGTCAAGATTTACGAAACATCCCAAATAAGCTCCGGTAAGACAAGATTCAGACAACTAATTCTGTCAAATTAAGGACGCAACCCATAATCAACTCAAGAATGAAAAAGAAACACACCATACACACACAAAAGTGTGCAGCAAATATAATGCAGGCAATGTATCCAAGATCTGAACTTTCTTCAGACTAATATCTTTCTTGTCTATACTTTAGATAAAGGGATAATTAGACTCATATACTCTGAAGTTAGACCTAAGTATACAAACATGCCTTAAGGTTTTGGAAATTACAAAAATATACCCTGTCATTACATCCGTTAAGTGATTGAACGGATTTCAGGGATATCCATTTGATAGATTCTGATATTATTTATTTATTTTAACAGAAAAACCAAGAATATAACTTCAAAGTGCTTTTTTTTATTAAGGTTCTCTATTGGCAGTTAGAGTTCAGGGTATGTTTCAGTAATTTTTCAAATATCAAGGTATGTTTGTGTAATTAAGGCAGACCTCAGGGCATGTGAGCGTAATTATACCTTAGATAAATTGCTCCTACAAAATGTTAATTTCCATTTAATCCACCACAAGAAAAGTTTCAATATCAGCTATACTCTGACTTCCTAATTTCATCTCCATCTGCTACTGTGTACAAATTTTCAGCACATTAACAGCATTTTATTCAAATGTATTAAATTATTACCTCTGAATACCCTAAAACCAATCAGTAACAATAGATTCAGACAACTGGCAAATTCAAACAAGTATTTCCAAGAATTAATGATTGGAAAAGAATTAAAAACAAGAACAACCTCAGTGCCATCTTCTCGTACTCGGGCTAACACAGGTATTTCGTACTGGTAAAGCTTCTCCCACTCAGGATTAGCCGTAATGTCCCTTATCTGCAAAAACCCACATCAGTTTATGTTCCAAAACTCATATTTTGAGCAAAGATTTGAGCTTGAAACAAAATACATTAGATTTTCAATCCAACCATTAGAAGAATGAAAACCCATTATTATTATTGATAAACATAAATCGTGTTGCAGAAATAGAAACGCAAGAGCAATTTCATTGATCAGAAAACTTAATTACAGAAACAATTATTTCGCTAAGAATTTCTGTTCCAAAAACATGAACTTACAGACTTCAAATCAATAACAAAACCAACCTACAGTTCACATTTTACCCACTAAGAAAGTCCCATTAATTTCAGCAAGAACACAAGTTTAATAACTTAAACACACATATAAGTTAATGGAACCTGTAACTGAACATCGGATAGGGAATTAGGGCCGGCGAGAGAGAAGGCAGCGTCGAGTTTTTCCTTGAGGCCATCGCACAAACAGCATCCGGGCCTTGAGTAGAGTATCAATTTTCTCGGCGTAGAGGCCGAAGATGAAGACGAAGCTGATGCTGTGAAGAAAGCTAATCGAGAGCTTTTCGTAGTGGGATTAATGGCTGATCGGAAATGATGAAATATTTGTGGTCTTGTTGCCGGATTTCCAATCGCTATTCTGACAGCCATTGTTGATTCTTCGCTTCGATATCTCTGGCAGCTGAAGTGATCCTTTTTTTTTTTTTATGGGAAAAGCGTGTCAAGAAGTGAGTTAAAACTAATATGCGTCTTTAGCTTAAAACTGAGAAGTCGGATTAGGATTTAGGAGCACTACCACTTCTATTCTTTTCTTTTAGTTTGTTAATATTTTTAACGGCAAATTACGTAGGGGTTCCAAGGATTGTCATATTTACATATAAGTCTCTCTTATTTTATTTTTTATATCCTAGTTCCTTGATTGGTCAACCGTTAGTCAGTTTCATTAATTTCCTGGTACCGCTATGTTCGTCTCATCAAAACATTGAATTTGGAATATAACTCTGTCTGATTCGATGAAAAAACAAAAAATTTGGATTATATACACAATTGAATGAAAATTTTTTAAGCATGTAACTTTTTCGTTTTTTCACCAAACCAGACAAATTTATAGTCCAAATTCATTGTCTCGATGAGACGACCACAACGGTACTATAAAATTAACTGAATTAACTAATGGTTTACCGGTCAATGGACTAGGATATAAAAAATGAAATAAAAGGAACCTATATATAAATATGGCAATTTGTGGGGACTCTTCCGTAATTCGCCCTAATTTTAATTTATGTAATATTGTTCAGTAATCCCTCGATAATGTTATTGACTTTGTCCGTCAGTAAATTGTCGAAATTCGGCGGCTAATCCCGTCAGAAATCAAAGAAATTAAAATTAAAACAAATTATGCATGGATTGTAAGGCTGAATTTCATATCAAACTATGACCTTTGCACAAATTTAGAATAAAACAAATGTATTTCAACAGAAACTTTAATGGAATTAAGTGGACATTTTTTAAAGGCCGATGAAACTTAGATTAGAGGTTATTGTTTGTAAGTTTAAAAGATTAAGAAGAAAAAAAGATACTCTAAATGAAATCAATCAGATGTTTCAAATGAGGTTATCAGTGTGACTTTCTTTATCTAGTTAAAAAATTTGAAAACTTTCAATTGATGAGATCCATTCAGCAATACCTTTTTCACACAATAAAAAGCTAATTAATGAGGCATTTAATTATTCATCACTACCTATAACCAATACTTAATTTTGTTGTCTCATTACCGAAAGCTTTAATCAGTGAGAATAAAGTAAAGGATGATTTATATTTGACGACGTTGATTTTTGGATATATACAATTTACTCCCTATATTTTGAAAAATAATGATATAATAACTAATATTTTTTTTAAAAACAAAAAACTTATAAAAACTATCAGAATACTTAAAAACTACATCTAATTACGAAAGTGATAATCATTGTAAAGCTTTTTATTCAGATAGTAGCATTAATAAAAAGATTAATAGAGTATAATGGTTCTTTTAAGTTTTTCTCAAAGTTTTACATTAATCTTTTTGAAATGTTTTAGTGATTATATTGTTATTAATTTCTCAAGTTGAAGGGAGTAAATTGTAAATACTCCAAATCTAAGGGTAGATTAGAGGTAAACTCCCCTAAATTAAAGTAAAATAAAGGTGGAAAAAGATATGTAATTTATGCACCACTAAGCATTATTAATTAAATGTATAAATGTAGCAACAATATCGATCATTATAAATTCAAACGGAAAAAAATAGACACCGTGCACTTAATTAAACTATTGACTATTGTGAACAAAAAGTTGTGACAGCCAATTAGTGATATATAGGTTCACTTTGATATCCGCCAACAAGAACTAATTAAGTGCAACAATGAAACTTGTCATTTTCATTTCAACTTCTTCCATCTAGCTAGCTAATTAAAACACATATAAGTGGCATTATATTGCAAATTGCTTACAAAATTAATAAATAATATATATGTCATCATCAATTAAGTAATTACCCCATTTCGAAAGTAAGGTTTTGGTGGGCTTATCTCTTCATGAGATATTAATGGCCGAGTCACAAAAAAGTGATTGCATTCTCTAGTAGATCATTTGCCTAATTAGTTGCTACTCCAATGGTTTCAACTTTCAAATTTATACTCAAGTAGCTAGCTAGGTTTTTATATTAATGGAATATTTGTCACAAATATTTATATACTCGATTCTTGGTGCATGGTGCTATGTTAATGGGAGAAGTACGTACGTACATATTGAGGGCAAAATACAAACATCCGAGTAGGGATCAGTAGTTGGAAGAGACAAGACTACGTATAAATTTGCAATAAGTATTCATTAATTATGTATTTCTCGATCGATCTTTAGTTGTGCTAATTAATTAAGCTGATCGATCATGGAATTTGTGTATGCACTGCTTGTTGATATGTCTGCGTCTTTTATTTATATACCAAAGTAAAAGCAGCATGAAATGTATAGAAGATAAAATCAAAATGACTACTTCCTTTTCTTAATTTCGTTTACTTAAAAAAATAACGTAACGACTAACGACACTTAATTTGGTCTGAAAAAACCAAGACGATTGGTCTTAATTTTTCTCTTAAAAGTATAATTAGTTTCGTAGTGATCATCAGTAATATAATGCATTTATCCATATATTAAAAAAGAAAATTTTATAGTTATATACTATAGCTGCTAGATGAGTCACGAATCTCAACTTTAAGCGGGGATTGATTAAGTTTTATAAACCGTAGATTCAAACTCAAGTATAGGTTTTTGATACGGAATTTAGCTAAGTACGAATCAAATAAATTAATTATTTTTATTTTATAACCAATGAAAAACATTCCAAATCAGACTCCATTACATGGAACAGGACTCCATTGGTTTGCGCTTTGCAGGTTAGGGGCACTAATTATTAACTCAGTTACCATTCACAAATTAATTAAGATTAAGACGAGCTAGGGATCGTTTGAGGATCATTATTTTATTAATGGTTCATTACGTACGAAAATCTCTTTGAAGTTTACACTGTTTACAAAAAAATATCCTAAAATCTTGTAACTTTATCTGTAAGGTTTCAGCTTACCAGAATGGTATTTGTAATGATTCAAAGTTTCAGTGCATTTTCACAAAAAAAAAAAATCTAACTTTAGGCCGGGTTATTTTGTAATTATCCATAAATTAGTATAGGACCTAAGTATGACTCAGAAAAATGAGAAAAAATCGTGTGTGAACTGTTAAGAAATTAGCATATATAATAATTCCTACATAGAAATAAATAGACATAAAAATACAACAAATACATAGAAAAGACAGACGATAAGCTGAGTTAATTGTTTATGTTACCCAATAAATTCTAATTTTCTACTTTGGAATATCACAAAGAATTGATGCTAAACATCAAATTTGTGAAAGAAACATTAATTGTCCCATCATTTTTAGCTATTTTAGCTCTACCTGAATTTGGAAAAGACAGAATAAGTTGGTCATTGTTACGATTTTAGCAAACTCGATCTTGTCATATTCAATTAAAACTAAACTTTACAAAGTTGAATTAATTAATTACTTGATGTTAATGAATTTCCAAAAATGACAACAAAAAAATGAGTGCTACATAAAGTGAGATAGGTGGATATTATGATAAGAATTCATGCAAAATTCAATGGAATACAACACCAATTGTTTGGTGCTCGTACACATATATAGCGCATGTATATTTACTTTTTTGTGATGAATTTTGGATATATTAATATATAATTTGAGTTATATATATATATATATATAAATATATTTTTTTTTTAATATTGCGTCATCAAAGATCCATGATGCACCCGACATAAAAATCATATTTCTAGCTGATTTTATATGATAATTATGATTGTGTCTTTAGATAATTCAAACTATTTTAAAGAAAGAAAATAGACATTGGGTTCTCCCGTCATAATACAAAAGTAGCTGGTCACAGTAATTATATATTCATCCCTGATGGAGGAAGACGGATACGAATATGATATGATTCGATATGAGCACAGTAACATATATTTCTTTTCAATATTTAGTACGAAATACGTATCAAACAGGATTTATATTCATACATGCATGTTATATGTATGTATTTTCTTATGGTATAAATAAATATATATATACATTTATGCTTGAAGTACTTATTATTATTTGTGATTAACATATATTATTTTATGTTTTTGTAGTGTAAGAAAAGTTGAAGCACATTACGAATTTACAGTATGTATTGTTGGCATGATGGATGCCCATATGTGAAAGGCTTTGGTTGGAACCCACCGAATTCTCCATTGGAATCCTACCACGAAACCACCAACGTTTTCTTTCATTTCAATTTGTCTCCCAAGTGCTCTCTTTTTTCATCTTTCTTTTTGTTTAAATCTTTTCTTTTTTCTTTTCATAATAATTAATAGGAATTTATAATAAATAATAATTTAGCAAAATTAGGTGGTACTGTAGGTGAAAAAGTCCAGTGAAATATGACTAATTGCAATATATCCATATTAATTATGTATTTTGAAGGAAAAATTATAAGTGTTCTGACTTTTATAAAGAGAGAAAGTGATTTTGGACAGTGAAACAAGTATTTTTAATAACAAAATAATTATTAGTTTGTCTTTTTATCCTTTCTTAAAAGAAGTCGATAAAGTGGACACTCAGTCAAACGTGACGATATATGATTTAATTTTATTTAGTTTAGGGGTATTATTATTTTTAATTATTTTGGTTATTTTAGAATTATATATTGATTGTAAAATATAATATGGCAACTTAAGATATTAAATCTTGTCATCATTTTGTGATATCAACCATTTGTGAATAATAATGTATGTACTAAACTAAAATATATATTGATGTGCCATATTTTCGTGTATATCACATGGCTTTACCTTACCCCTTCATCCTTTAAAAAGCTCTCAAAACAGACTCATACTACCAGCGACTAAGCATCCACCTCGAAGTACGAGAGGACGAGGACATCTCCTCACCTCCCCCTACCTTGGCGGAGCCAGAAAATTTCATTAGGGGGGTCATTCTAGTATAAATTTTTAGTCTCTTATTTTATAAGGATAATTATGAAAAAGACCTAAAATTTTGAGGTTAGGTCTTTTTAAAAAAAATAATCTGCCTTGAAACATTATAAATACCGGCCTGATTAGTTGAAATCTTACAAATATCCACTCGAAACAAAAAAATGTATACATAATACCCCCTAAAAAACCTTACAAATATCCCCTCAGGGGGATATGTGTAAAATTATAAGGTTTCATGGTATTTTCTATAAACAGTGTAAATCTTAGAAAAAAATTCATAATTGACCCTATTTTATAATGACTTAATATATTTAATTTAATATTAAATGAAAATCTTTGATTTTGTAATATATCTTTTAATATACATGACCCCATTATATATAAATTTATAACTTTGTGAGATGAGTCAATTGAACAATTACCTTACTAAAACCAGATATAATACCTAATTAATATATTTTATATACATATATTTGTGAGATTTTCAAATGTTAAGGGGGGTCAATTGCACCCCCTCAATTCTATGTGGCTACGTCACTGTCCCCCTACTCATCTTCCGCCTCGAAGATACGACTCTAGCGAGCTCGGGTATTCTAGCTCACATGTCTCCACAAAGTCTCATCCCACAGGATCCTGCTCAAACAAAAGGTTCAAACAAAAGGTTCTCGAGATCGCATGCTGGGGTCGGGTTCCCCAGCCCAGAATTCTCCTCTAATGACAATAGGAAACTAGATGGCGCGGGACTCTAACATCCCCTCGACGTTACTGCTATTGTAAGATCCCTTGATAGGCGGAAACTAGATGGTGCGGGACTCTAACATCCCATTTACGTTTCTGATTGTTCTTATCAGGTGAAAAAATTCATAAATTCAACCGATCGAAGCTTAGTTGGAAGGATCTCATTCGTTAGATCCGACCTTTTTAGGCCTTATATATATATATATATATATATATATATATATATATATATATATATATATATATATATATATATATCATTTTTAAGGAAACACTTTGTTAATGTATATTTTTAAGATGGCATTTAATCAATGAAACTTTCTTTAATAATTCTCATATTTGATTGATAAATCATATGTGACATATTTTGGATCTGCCATGTATCTTAATCGCAATCACTAATCTCCTCAATAACATCAATTACAAAACCGCATTTGAAATGGCTAAGTGTATGTCCTCCTCAAAAACTGAGCCCAATGAGGCATCCTCGTATTGGCCCGCTCGAAGTAGACTCCTTCTGGGCTCGGGTGTCTGGCTCGAATGGCACCTCGAAGCCAGCCTCGTATTTGTAACAGACGACCTGATTATGCGGGATTAACATATTTGCGCCATCTCCCTACTAAGGTTAGAGACTTAGAGTCATAGATCATGGGAAACTCTATCTCCACTAGGAAACTCCCCCATGATGGAGTCTATCTTCAACAGAATGGCGAGATCCCTGTGATATGCCTCTAATTCCTTTATAAATACTCCGGATCAACATGGAGAAAGGTATACACACTTTTATATATTGAAACTCTGTCAAAATCTCTCGTCCAGTATCTAGTCAATGTCGGAATTATCTTCAGCTTGTTTTTAACATTATAATTTTTTATTGTACTTAGCAGGTTAAAAAAGCTAAAATACTAACCGATCATTGCCAATTGAAAGAATCTTGCCCGTCAGATTCCTTTCCAATTTGAGCATCATTAATATGTTAGGTCATTTTTTATTTTGGAACATTTTATTTCTAGGATATATATGAATAATTAAGATTGTTGTTTTCAAGAAAAGAGACCCCGACGTATATACAAAGCTAAGAAGATTTCCCCCACGCAACAAAAAAGTATTTGAGCTAAAAAGAGAACCCTATCTCTATGCATGATTCATCTAACAACCACACCATCTCTTGAAATCGACATAAAATTCAATTGCTCTTTTTATTAATTCCCCAGACAATTGGACCAACTTCTGTCACATTTTGATCAATTTTTCAAGTCTCTATGACTCTCTCCTATTATTTAATTATTTAAAATGTGGCCTTTCAATTTACTCTATGCATGTATATTGACCACTTTAGGAAAACTTTTTAGTGAAAATGATACGTCGAACAAAAAACTGATACTGTATATATAATATAATCATAAATTAATTTATTAGATGTGCTAAAGTATCATTACAACTAATATCATATGTTAAGATATTAATTAAGTACCATAATAATTAGCACCTTTCGAGACCTTAGCCTTTAAGAAAAGTGAAAGATATATTAGACCTCTAATTTGGCCACTAATACATACACACTCACAAATATATGTGCGTGTTTACTTAATATGTTAATTAAACAGAATAATTAAAACTGTAAATTACATACATCTCTTATTTATGACATTTGCCCTATTTATAATTTAGTTCCGTCATCTCTGTACTTTTTTAAATTACAAAAGGAAAAAAACTCCATGAAACTCTGAAACATGAGAAGTCAAAAAATGAAAATAATCATCAGCCTATTATTAAGTGATTATTTTCATTAAAATGAAATATGTGGGAGTTTTTTGTAATTTCTAAAAGTATTATAGACTAAATAATTAATATTTGGGCAAATTACATATGGGTCTCTAATATTTTTTATATTTACATTTAAATCCACTTAGATGAATTTATTACATTTAGCTCCATGGATTGGGTGTATATTTGATCAAATTTAATGTAAAACGTGGGTCCCTAAATATAAGCGACACCCAAGATCATTTAGTTTAACTTATATATATATTATATACATTTAGGTCACACCACCGATTTAGAAGCGAATATTGACAAATTTAGAGACATATATATAATAAATGCATCTAAGTAGACCTAAATATAAATATAGCAAAATCAGGAATCCAAATGTAATTCGCGCCCATAATACTTTTACCCCTTCTCAACGGATTAAGTCCCCCTGTTCTTTTATATATATATAATAATTAAACCGGGCAGCCCCGGGAGGTTCTTGCAGGCCCCTTCTTATATAAATAAGAACGGAAAAAAGTTACACCGGAAAGTTCATGAAAAACATCCAAAGACATCTACTTAACTCTAGCATTTATACTAAATCTATTGCCATCAACAAAAATAGCTAATCTAACAATGAAATAACTCCTACAATACATACTCCCCAGCAATCCTTCTGTAAGTCGCCTGGCCTGTTCGATTAAAAATTTTTCAATATTGATATCCTATTTTTTTACTCTGTCCTTCCTACTGAAAAATTGCTGATTACCTACCTACGAAAATTTAATATGTAATTTTCGACGGATTAACTACAGAATTCCGACAAATACTGATGTACTAAGTCAAGAACATTACCGACAGAATAATAATATCAAAGTTGGCTGCTATATATACAGAATGATTTGAAAGAAAAATATGTTATGCATGATCAATAATGAAATTAAATGCGGTTGGTATCATGCACTAATACTATATATATAGTGATTCAAATTAATTAATTACGTATACATGATTGATTAAGGAAAAAATTAATCAAAAGGTAATTTCCAGAAAGAGAAGTACTTGTAAAGTTTGTGAGCCATTTTCAAAAAATAAAAAAAAAAAAAAAGTGTCCACTCATCATCCATAAAACAGAAGCCGTAGCTATATAGGCATTGGAGTCACCCAGCACTGATCAAAACCCTAATAATATTTTGTGGTCAAAATCTTTTTTTGAGCCCACTTCCTAATAATACAAATCTCAATATAATAAAATAAAACCCTTAGTACTCTTAATGATTAATTTCTTGGGAGGCAATGTCTTCAAATAATAACAAAGATTCTTGCTAATACTTGAGCAATATGATTGTATTTTCAGCCCTTTTTCAAATAATACCAAATTAATATAATAAATAAAATCATTAATTCTTATTAATCAAATAGTTTTTTTATACAATTAAAAATAAATTTGGGGCTTTTTTTTCCAAATAAAGGTTTCTTTTTTTTTTTTTTTGGGACTTGTTTTTTAATTTCTCAAATAATACCAAAGATTCTTGTTAATGCTTGAACAATTTGGTTGTATTTTTGGAGTGTGCATGATGGATAAGGGAATCTTAAAGGATATACAATAATAATAATAAAAAAATGAAATAAAGTTAGTGCCACCATGCACAAGTGTTGTATTCAAAATAATTTAGGTTACCTCATTCTCTGTTTTCTTCCATACTTTGCTCTATATGTGTACTATAAAAGGGCACAACCTATTTTTGTGCATCTCACTGCAATATTTTGTACTACAAGTATAAGACTACTGATCTGTTGAAACTCAAAGAGAAAAAATAAAAATGAGTGACAACAAGAACACAGGAGGAAAAATGAGTGCAGCTTTCAATAAAATGAAGCCATATTTGGCTATGATATCCCTCCAATTTGGTTATGCTGGAATGCATATTGTTATACTTGTTTCCTTCAAGAAAGGGTTTAGTCATTGGGTTTTCGTTACCTATCGACATGCGATTGCAACGCTGTTCTTCGTTCCATTCGCGTTGTTACTGGAAAAGTAAGACTCACAATATCACTCGTTATCGAATACATACACACAAATACTCACATTATTCGTTTATTACACATGTGCAGATATATTTGTATTATTTCTAATGATCCTCGGTTACACAATATACATATTTAGTATATATATACCAATGTTTTGATGTACAATATGTTGTTTTTGCAGGAAAGTGAGGCCTAAGATGACAAAATCAGTATTCTTCAAGATATTGGTGCTTGCTTTCTTGGAGTAATGACCTTTAACACCTCATTTGTTATCTCCTCAACATAATTTATTGCTTTCAGTTTGTATATTATTATTATTACTATTATATATAAGCATGCATGCATGCATGGGTTGAATTCTGAAACTGATCAGTTCATGCACAAAAGGATGATTATATATATAATAATAAATATCTTTTAGAGTTTTTTCTAAATTAATTGTTAAATTATATTTCGAACCCTTTTATTTGTATTATTTTTTATCTAAATTATTATTAATTTTCTGAAAATGATTTGTAATAATAGGCCAGTCCTGGACCAGAACTTATACGGAATTGGAATTCAGTATACATCAGCAACCTTTGCAGCTGCCTCTGTTAATGTTCTTCCTGCCATTACCTTCGTCATGGCTGTCATTTTCAGGTAAAGAAAATCATTTTTCTAATAATACATGTTTTATTTATGTATCTATTTGTTCATTTTAATTAACCTTTTTAAGATTTATGGCACAAATATAATTAATTAATTAATTAATTAATCCAAGAAACGTTGACATCTCTCTGCAGGTTGGAAAAAGTTAATCTGAAAAAGGGGAGCAGTATCGCAAAGGTGATTGGCACATTTATAACAGTAGCAGGGGCAACGCTGATGACATTATACAAAGGTCCGGCTTTGTTCTCTCACGGCGGCAGCCACCAGGAAGCCGCCGCAAGCTCCGCCGATCAGCACTGGGTCACCGGCGTTATTCTGATGCTCGGTTGTATTGTGGGCTGGGCTGGCTTCTTTATCTTGCAAGTAAGCTCCAATTCTATCTCTATACATATAATGGGAAATCCTTTAACAAATTGGTTATTAATCTTTCAATTTTGAATAATTAATGTTATTTTGTTTGTCTTAATTGAACAGAACAAAACATTGAACGAGTATCCTGCGCCGATGTCTTTGGCAACTTTAATTTGTTTGTTTGGAACTTTGGAAAGTGGAATGGTTGCTGCAGTAATGGAGCGCCACATCAGTGCTTGGACTATTGGTTTTGATTCAAGGCTTCTAGCTGCTGCATATTCTGTAAGTCCCACTAATTATTTTTCGAGTAATTTCTAAAATTTCAATTAAATTATTTATACATAAAATATTTAATAACTGATTTTAATTTCTGAAAATTGAAATTTCAGGGTATAGTTTGCTCAGGGATTGCATATTATTTGCAAAGTGTTGTGAACAAGGCTAAAGGTCCAGTTTTTGTGACGGCTTTCAGTCCTCTAAGCATGATTATCACAGCCATATTGTCAGCGATGATTTTGGCTGAGCAAATTCATCTTGGAAGGTATTTATAAATATATAACGAACTTGGTCGAATATTAAGTTCAGTTCGAATTTATGATCGAGTTTTTTGAGTTATTGTTAATTAATCGAGTCGAGTTCGAATTGAGCTTCACGAAAAAAAGAGAAAAAAGGTTTCAAGAAAATTACATATACACCCCCTGCAACTTCTTTATATTACAGAAACCTCCCTTCAGAAAATAAGAAATTACAGAGGGTATCCTTGGAAGAAAAATATTAGGAATTTGAGGGCATGAAGTAGGGACGGTCAGTATGGGGTATATCGATAATTTTCAAATGAAGGGTATTTTGTAATTTTACTAAATGAGGGGTATACAATGTAATTTCTCTATTGCAGAGGGGATCTAGATGTAATTAACTTCACTGTTTTTATGAACATTGCAGCCTGATTGGAGCAGTGATCATAGTTAGTGGGCTTTACTCTGTTGTTTGGGGCAAAAGCAAAGAGGGTTCATCTTCAAAGAAACTGTCATATGATGGTCAAGAATTGCCTGTAGTTGTCGACAAGAACAACATTATTGATGAAGATCATGTCAATGGAACAACAATTGTGAAATCAAAGAATTCATTACAGCCAGAGCCTTGAAGGTCCAAGGAAGAAAATCGACCACGCCCCCCGTCCTCAAAAACCAAGAAAAATCATCTTTTGTTTGCTCTTCTCTTTTTTCCTTTTTTTTTTTTTTTTTGGAAATCATGTTTTGTATAACTGCAAGTATGTTGCAAGTTGTAATATTTTCATTTTAATGTTCAATCAATATGCATGATTTTCTTGTGAAATCTTGTTTTATGTTGCAAAATTACCTCCATTCTCTGCATTGTCACACCACTAAACTCTATTTTAGGGTTCTTAAATATGTAATGAAACAAAAAGATTCAACCTTTTCTTTTCACCATAATATAATGGAAAATGGAGGATGAGGGATGAAATCTGATATGAATTTATGTTAAGTGTTAACGGTATTACATTAGATAATTACTAAACTACTATCTACTTTATAATATTTGGGTAACTCTCACCTCATTAGCTAGCTTTTGTGGTTAGTTAGGTCCAAATATCTACATCTTAACAAACTCATCCAATAGTTTCGTGTTTATTATCCTATTAACTCATTATCGACCCAACTCGGAAACTTCCACTCAAATTCAATAATATTGTGTTGGGTTGAGGAAAGTTCTTTAGTGAGGCAACTGCTGGTTGTACTTGTAAGTTGTAAATACACTGTCCATATAAGAATTTTTCGGATGTGAATGATGGAAGTCCTGTAAATGGCCCGGCCCATCCAAATTTGGAAGCCCAATTCGATTAAAGCCCAAATTGTAGCCATATTATAATTAGAAAATGGGCTCGCGTGACGTCATCAAAATAGTTGTAGCTTGATCATTGGCCAAGTCGGGTCCTAAATTACCAACCTGATGAGGTAAGATGTTGATTTCTGATTTCGCAACTACAAAATTAATGGGAAAATAAATTTCCTAGAATTTTTTCTTGATTTCTTTCTGTGATTTGCTTTCTCACTCATCTGGGCTTGTGATTTCTGCTTCAGTTTGAGTGAGACAGCGAAGAGAGAGAGTAGATTCTGACAAACAGTTTTGGAAGATAGTAATCAAGAAAAATGGCGATGTGGGTATTCGGATACGGGTCGCTGATATGGAAAACGGGCTTCCATTACGATGAACGCCTCGTCGGTTTCATCAAAGATTATCGCCGTGTCTTTTACCAAGGTCTCTCTCTCTCTCTCTCCTAGAGTTGTGGGTTTCTGTAATATTAGCTGAAGTGATTTCATTCACTCTTTCTGTTTGGTCTGTGAAAAATTAGAATAAAGCTATCATTTTTAACAATACTTAGCTATAGTTTGTTAAAATTGATTGAATTGCCAAATGCCAATCGTGATCCAAGCTTGTTTTGATTTTTCTGTTCTCAATGTTAATAATTTATACTTTTGAACTTTTCACAGGAAGCACTGATCACAGAGGAACTCCAGAGTTTCCAGGCAGAACAGTCACATTGGAGCCTGCAAAAGGGGAAGTTTGTGTAAGTTTTATTTTCCTTTTTGTGTGTGTATTGTGAGGTTTTTTCTGTAATTCCCGAATCAATCAATGCGAGTATATGTAATATTTTAACACAGGGGTCTAATTGTAATATCGGATACTCATGTCACTCCTGTGTGGTCTTATATGTAATTAACCCCAAAGTAGTTGCTCTTTTTTTCTTGAAGAAAACCAATAATTATTGCCTGTATGATGCTAAATGTTTATTTTATTCGATTGCATCAAATAAAGTCAGAATAAAACAATTAAAGGAAAATTTCGGGTAGCCTTAAACAGGCTTCTGATAATCTGAGTTATATGAATTACAGTGGGGTGCTGCTTACAAAATAATCCACAAGGAAGATCAAAGGACTGCTTTGGAGGTATGTTTTCGCCATTTTACGGAATATAAACTTTAGAATATTGAATCCTGCAATTCTTTTTCATTTTTATTTATTCGGTATGGTTTTCGTACTTGTAACAAAACTTACTTTCTGCCCAGCACCTTGAAGTGAGAGAGAAGCAGTATGACAAGAAGGTTTACGTCGATTTTTTCACTGTAAGCCTTTTTTGTTAATTTCAGAATTTCACTGTTATCTTTGTGATTCTTTAAGTGAAAAATAATGATAATGATAAAGCTATTAAATTTGTTTCAGGAGCCAACTTCTACAACACCTGCTGTTTCCAATGTCATGCTGTAAGTTTGCAGAAGATTGACTTTTTTGTGTTCTAGTCTTGATGATTTGTGTAAGAAAACTTGGATTTAATCTTTGTTCAGATACATAGCAACTGCGGACAAGACAACCAACAAGAACTATTTAGGACCTGGCTCACTTGAAGACATTGCCACGTATGTGTTCTTTATTTCTACACAGATAATGTAGTAAAGTGAAAAAGTTGAATGTACCTAATTTGGTTTTTTCAAAATTTTCATTTTGAAGGCAAATAGTTCGGGCTGAAGGCCCTTCGGGACCAAACAGAGAATACCTCTTCAAACTCGAAAATGCACTCACTCAAATAGGTAAATATTTTTCAGACTCATCATTTTCTCCGACTTGTGTACCATCAATCGTCACTATACATCAAACATACTCTGATGTTTGGAAATTACGGAAACAAACTCTAACAAAGAGTTTTCCTTATCTCCATTAAGTGGGTGGACGGATTTCAGAGAAACCAGAAACATAACATAAAAGTGTTATTTCCGTTAAAGTTTTCTCACAGTAGTTAAGAGTTTAGTGTATATTTCTGTAATTTCCCGAAACTCAGGGCATGTTTGTGTTGTTAGTCCAAACCTTGAGATATGTAAGTGTGATTATGCCTTTATTTTATTTATCATTCTTTTGATCGTTTATGATATTTGACAATTTTGAATTAATGTAGGGTGTGAAGACAAGCATGTAATTGATCTTGCGAATGAAGTGAGACGCATTCTCTTACAAGGCGAATCGACTCTCGAATGATATTGTTTAAGACAAAGATTTTTGTGTATTTTTGTCGGAACTTTGAAATTATTTAAGGGCAAATGCTTGTCCCAATTCTTTTCACTCAATGTAAAACCAGCATAGTGATATTTTATTGAGACACTGGAAATTAAGTTAAGTGATGTTGACATGGCAAAATAAAATTTAACGGTATATGTTTTGGTAGATAGTTTTGCATTAAGATGAAATGTGGGGAAATTTTTTGTAATTAAGACAAACCTCAGAGATAGTAGACGTAATTAGCCAAACTCTTGTATAAGATATAAAATTATTCCCACCTATTTATGTAAGTCTTGACATGATTTATTTCTTTAATAATTCTTCATATACTTAGGAAAGGAGAACAATGTGGAGAAGCTTCACCTGAAGAAATGGCCATGTATGTGTAATAAAAAGAATTTACAAGTTATAACTGACTCCAGTTTTGTGGAAATCAATTTCTGCGATTTAATAGTTCAAGGACACAGCAAAGTTAACAGTAAAATGTAACATTTATATATAATTAGCTGATATTGCTAGGTTTTGGGATCCTAAGGAGGTTTATTATAAGTTGTCAAACAAGAAGGGTACTTTCTGTAATTTCCTAGTCCAGGGGAGATAGATGTAATTTTCTCGATTCAGTCGTCCATGCACTGACGCGTATAATTCCTAGCGAGGAGTATCGACTCAACAATATGGCTGAATCGAAATTCTTGTTTTTTCATGTTGTGTGTTTTATGAGATTGAAATAATGCCTTTAAACTTATCTAAAGGCAAATGTTGAGTAGCATTGCATAACTGATTTAGTAGTCCTATATCTCGAGTTTAAATTTCCTTTGCACGTTTATCACAAGCATTTACAGTTAAAACCAAACCAATCTTTATATCACAGAATCTCACATCAATGCCATTTACAAATAATTAAATATATACATTTGACGATTCAATAACGAAAGCAACATTTTTTGCAACACCATTCAAGAAAGTTGATTCATCAGAATTTACACACAAGAACAAGCCTTGTTATTACAATGCTTTTAATGCCAATTTGCTTGAGTGATGGACACCAAGTGTTGCGAGTTTCAAAATAGCACGTCCTTGGTACAAACTGCAAGAACAAAAGCTTTCGTTAAGCATATCAAAAGCTTCTGCTTCTAGAGAAGCAAAAGCAGTAGCTAATGTTTAAGAAGTTGAGTAGAAAAGTAGGTAGTGTTGGGGAAAGAAAGCGTAAAGGCACTTCTTAAGAAAAAAAGAACATAGAAGCTGGAAAACCCCCCACCCCCACCCAAAAAAAAAAAAAAAACGAAACCAAATGTGCTTCTAGCTTATGTCAAGCAGAAACAGCAAAACAGAACACTTCATTTCCCATTTCTGCTCTTTTAAGCTAAAATCAGAAAATTACATTGTTTTCAAATTTTGTGAACACGACAAGTGATTATAATATTAAGAACTAACCTTGCTAGAGCAAGCCCCCATGTTGCTAAAGTGTAAAACATCTTCCCAGCATGCCAAATATTCACCATTTTCTCTACTTTATTCACACCTCCAAGTGCTTTGGTCAAGGCTGCAAGTACAAAATTACTCATGAAACTGCCTATGAGTATTAGACATATCGCCAAATCAGGAAAAAAAAATGAAAATGAAAAAAAGATTTTCCATGAAAGAACTCCAAGATCCTACCTTTTTGAAGCTCCGTAGGAGTCAAACTCTGCATTGTTAAGACATAAAACTTCGTGAGATTACATAATAAGAAACTAAATAGAAGAAGCAGAAGAATGGATTAAAATCAGAATATATACCAGAGCTTTTGGGTTGGACAAAATGCATCTAGCCATAAATGTCGCAACTCCATCTACCACATGATCTTCACTTACAACTACATAGTTTTCGTTGTCAATCCCACAATTTTCTTCAATATTATTAGGGACCATTTCCTCAGAGACCCACACCCACCAACTCGGTTCATCGTGATCAACATTAATCAAGATTTCAGCTTTCTCCAAATCTTCACCTGATCATAGTTCCAAAAGGAAGTTTTGAATGATCCGCCTTATATTGCTCAAGATTTAGAATGTGAACATGATATACAGAGATTGTGAACATGATATGTTTGGAATGAACAAATTATCATATTGAAACAGAAAATAACAAACAAAAAGAAAAAAAGAAGCAATATTTAGAATTAAAAATAGAAAATGAAAACCTGATGGCTCATTGAATGGGAAAGTGCAGGTAGATTTTTGACGGAGGGATTCAAGTTCATTCCGGAACCTTTCAGAATTAACAGTGCCCAGTAGCCGATTATGAAGCTGAAATTGAGTTTTAAAAAAAACAAAAATAAATCACTGAATAATTTCCCCTAAATTTTAGCTCGAAACTAAAATAAGGAAAAACATACATCGGATGGACAATTCTGCAACAAAGTAGGCGAACTCGATATCTCTTGGAGAAGATTGATATTCTTCTCAAGCAATTGACGGAGCCGTTCGTTTTCGGCGCGTAATTCGGCTTCCAAGCTTCCTTTTTCATTGACTGCCGGCGGCGATGGCGTTTTATCGTGGTGGTGGTGGTGGTGGTGGCAGGTCTCAACGGCGGTCCACGCCACATCAGCTACCTCCAACACCGTCTTAGCCACCTCCATCGAAACGTGCCCGACCATCTTCTGTCTCTATATCAATTTATCTAAGGTAGCTAATTAGGTTTTGAATTGGGGATGATGATAATCGTGTATCTATAGCTTTGCGGTGTACGCATAGCTTGTTTCTCAATCCCAGCTAATGATTGATATTAGACGGTCGCTTGCAAATTGGGAACACATCATGACATCAAGCCCCATATATTTTTCGAAATTATAAAAGACTCCCCCATATTTCTTCCTTTTATCAATTCATCCTCTTAAATAAATATATATAAGTTTATTTTTATGTGTTTAATTTTATTAAATTTGAAAAAAAAAAAAAAAAATGTGAAAGAGCATATCCCAGACGCTAGAGCCTAGAAGCGTATGTCAAAAGCATGTCCTTAAATGCATCTAGCTTATCTCTGCTTAAATTAAGCAAAAGTTGATTTTACAAACATTCCTTAACGAGAACAAAGGTGTTTATTTTTTGGATTTGCAAACACTCCCCAACACCAGTATTGAGCAACTGCTTAAATTCCTTCAAACAACACCAATAAATGGTTTAAATACAACATATTCAAGGGACCATACATAAACAAAAACCAAGCCAAAAATCAAGATCCCAATGTCCCATTCCTCAACACACGAATAACGCGAAACTACGAGAATGATAATACAAACTTGACGACCAAGCCTAACATAACCATAACAGGCAAGCTAGTTAAACCATTCATCAACGAGCAAGCACTAGATGAGGAGCCAGAAGCGCTTCCAGCCGGTCCACCGGCAGGTGGAAATCCCAAAACTGCACCTGAAGAGGGCACGACAGATCTAGGGTTTGTTGCTGGAAAACCACCCGCCTCTGATGGTGATGGGGCCGGAGAAAATATTGAATTTGGGAGGGAAGTTGGTGGAGCAGTGAGTGCAGGAAATAGCTGTAATCCTGTGTTGTAAATTAAGCAAAAGCAATGAGAGAATTATCCCAAGATATGATGAGTAGTGAAAATTTAATAATGTGACTATTTTCTAACATCCTGAATCAAGAAGTTGCAATGAATTGAAGAAAAGATTGAATAATTTGTGGGATTTATGCTTAAACATAAAGATTGAAGAGTTTACCTGGGCATCTAGGTTGTAGGGATGTGGACAACCTGCAGAAAAAAGAAAATTAACTACTCAAATAGGAACGGAGCCAAGGAGCTGGTAGGGGCAGTGTGTTTTTACTGCTTTTGGCTTAAAGAAGTGGAAGTCGATTGTTTTGTTTTACTGTCTTCAAATAAGCTATAAGCACCTCTTTCTGCTTTTCTTTGTGTGTGTGTGTGTGTGTGTTATTTTAAGCTTCTAGGTTATTTATTATTTGAAGTGATTTTGTACTTACTTTAATACTGCTCCAAATTTTTACAACTTAGACTTATCTAAAAGCAGAAGCTTTTGCAAACTTCCCCTAACTTTGGCCTCCCACAATAATGAAAACGTTTATATCTTCAGAAATTTTGATTTCAACTCCTCAAAAATTTTTGGGTTCCAAAAAGGAAAACAAGAGAAATAATCAGTTTGAAAAGCATACGTTGAAGAAATGCTTCCATTGACAAATCCATTGTAATTGCAAGAAGTCACATTGCATCCACCACCAGATTGTTGCGCAGTAATGTTTCCTACCATCAAATTACTGTTTCTGCATTGCATGCTCGAACAAGAAACTGCCAATGAAGCCGGCATGCAATATAAACTGCAAAAATAACCCAATAATTTTCACAACTTTCCTTAATATAAGCTTAGAAAGTGATTTCTAAACAGCCCACATATAATTTACGAGAAACGTTTACTCACTTTCGACTCCCTGGTCCACAACTGCACTGCACGCAGTGACTTGCAGTTATAGCATAACTCCCGTTCGGCACAACCAAGCCATAATCAGAAGAGTACTTCGGGAAATTTGATGCACAAGCTGTGAATTGGATTGTCAAAGAAATATTACAATACAGAGTCTTTTAGCTAAATTTAGAGCTAGATGTATTATGATTTACTTGTAATGCGTTAATATTGTAATATCACAAAGAAGCTAAGTGATAAACCCAAAACTAATTGTTGCAAGGCTATTACTACAATTGTAAGCCGAACAAGTATCCTACACAACCAACTAATCATGTGGTTGAAAAAGTGTAAAATATCAAGCCAAGCCAAGAATGTAAGGTACTTTTATCAAACACTTATCAGACAATCATTACCATAATAGCTTAATCAACTCAAGATAGGGTCATTAAGACATCATTGAACAGAAAGTAACTCAGATAAGGGAATTAGCAACATTCCATGATTAAACCACATTTAACATTAAAAAAAAAGGAAATAGAAATTAAATCACTAACCAGACAATGGGATTGCAAGAATATCACCATCCTTAATGTCCGAGCTACCCAAAGCATTAACATTCATCAAGTCACTCACAGTCGTAACATACCTCGCCGCAATCCCAGCCAATGTATCCACATCTTTCACAACGTAAGACATATAAACCGCCGGCAAATTGTTATCGGAATTGTTAAAGCAAGTGCACGGCAACGGAATACTCAGCTGGGTTCCCACGGCAATGACGGAAGGATCCGAGAGCTCCGCCTTGGGATTCGCCTCCTGAATCTGGTCGGCCGACACGAGTCCGCCGTACACGGCGGCAGCAATGGAGGCCAGCGTGTCGGAGGGGCGGGTCTTGTACGAAACGGCGCCGGATTTGCGGATTCCGTCGACGCAGGAACAGGGGATGGGGACTTTGACGAAGAGCTGCGACGGGAGGATGTGGTTCTCTACGTCGGGGTAGGAAATGTCGATGGCGTTGGTGAGGAGGAGCGCGATTGGGTCGACGGAGAAGAGGGCCGCGACTTCGGAGACTTTGAGGTCGGTGTAGAGGGTGTATGCCACGAGGGAGGAGCAGGTGTCGGCGTTGGAGCACGGCTCGATGGTGGATTTGGCGGCGGCGCGTGGGAGGACAGGGCCGACGGCGAGCAGGAGGACTAGTGTGGTTATATGTACGAGTGTCGGCATTTTTCGCCGGAATGTGGTCGGCGGAGGTGGACTAGGGTTCAAGAATGTGTGCGTTTGAAGTGTAAAAGGTGAAATTTGATACAGCAAAGCTCGTAAAATGTGTCTTTTGAAAAAGATAACAATCAAAAGACTGTTGGGAAGTTCTTTTTTTGTTCGAGGGTTCAAGCTTTGCTTGTATGAAGCTGGTTCTTCAGCTTCTTGCTCACTCTGTGTGTGTGAGAGAGAGAGTTTGAAAGGGTGGAAGGAAGGACAAAGGTAGAGAGAGAAGAGAGCCAAATGGAGGGGACAAAAGTTTTTTGAAACAGTAGAATCAAGAATGTGTGTGTGTGTTCGAGTGTGTGTTTGAGTGTGTGTTTTGTGATACATACAAATCAGAATTCAGACAAGAGACTCTAGTCAGCTTCTCGATCTTCGAGTCAAGGCATGGATCCTACGCACTTTACTGTGATTTGACTACTTTGCCCCTCATGCAACTTGTTAATCCTTCCCTTTTTCCCCTCCAAAAACTAAAAATCACCGAGATATGCATATAGACACGACACAAAATGATACGAATAAGATGGTATAATTTTTTTTAACATGTAATATTAAACTGGCATTCAATACGATACAACATGACAATAATTAATTTCTTAAGATTGTCCGTTTTCATAGATAATAACTTATAAATTAGTTCAAATTGCAGGTTAGAGATCTTTGTGATCATTTATTAACCTAGTATTTTTGGAATATTCTTTCTTTATATACAGGAACATATATATAGGCAAATAAAATAATAGAAAATATGGTCACAAAAGACTTATTTTTTAAGTGGTGAGGGTATTATCGTAATTCATCATGTACTTAGGTTTTCAGAACTGAAGAGAGTCGAGGTTGAGGTGTATCCCACTATCGGGAATTCGGGATCGTCTTTGCATTTGTTTCCTACCTTTTTAACATATTTGCTAGTTTTAAGCTTTAACACTGCTTTCTCAATATCGGCCAAAAATAACTGGATTGATGCATCTATAGTGGGCCTCATTTAAAGGCCCATAAGCCCATTTAAATCAGGTTTTATAGTGGGCTGGACATTGATTATTCAAGCCGACATGTCTTTCCAGCCCAGTTTATTTTTTAGGCCCACAACAATACAAAAAATGTTTGTTTTTTTAAGGACACAAGTCACACAACAATATCAAAATGTGTTTTAAAAAATATAAAATAATGTAAAGTCTGCATTGAGAATCATAACATAATAGAACAAAATATGTACCCTGGCTCGATCACGTGATGGAAGAAAAGCTACTGCTGAACGAACAGTGAACACTATTTCGTCTTTATTCTGTAACTGATGATGCTGCTTGAGAATTTTTTTGTACGTATTTCAATGCCAGTTTTACCCCTAACCCCTCCCTCGGAAGAAGAAATAAATTTGATGATATTCCCCAGAAATATGAACACTGACAATGGTGGGTGACAACAAACAGTAGTTGCATTGTAATCAGCAATACAAACTTTGACCCTCCAACACACACATATTTTGTTCATTAGGGATTTTTCATATGTATTTTTTTATTTTTTTCATGTGTTGTCTAATTGTAATGCAATAAAAAATAGTAAATTACATTGCCTTTTTTTTTTTTTTAAATCCATGAATTGCTTGGGGGACAAAAGAGTAAATTGGTGGGGTTTGGATAGGGCTCAGCGAGTTCAACGGGAGCAATTATTTGGGCGTACGCATTAGAAAATTCCAAAGATTCTGACATTTCCTAGCTCCCTCTTAAATTTTCTCTCTTGAATCGATGCCCCTTTCACTTTCTTCTCTTGTTATCATGATTTCCTGTTTCAGATTCAGATCCCCCTTCTTTAGTCTAACCAGCAAGACAATTATACAAATAATCCGCCAGTTATTACAATGACTTATTTTTTCTTCATTTAATTCTATATAATCTGGTTGTTCCAAATAACTGTAGCGCCCCTTTCCTTGGCCGGAGAAATGATACCACATCCGCACCGAGACAAACCCTCAAACGAGGTATAAGTATCCCATTTAAAAATCCATCCCGGCGAACGGCAATCAATCAAGCAAAACTAGCAACAGCAAACGACAGCCCAACAACAACAGCAATAATAATAAATAAATCAAAGTTGCGGAAGTAATAACAATTATATAAAATATCATATAAGCCATCCACGGCCACATAATTCATACATCGTACTCAATCATAATATAATAATTGTCATTCATGGTCAGTCTAATCTATCCCACATCAGGGGCACGTAAGTACGTAAATATAAAGCATAATTCGGAATACATAATTAAATAAATTCATAACAAGAACACGACTGTTGTTGGGACACTGACAAGACAAGACACACGAGCCAACCTAGACCTGCTGCTGCCGACTGACATGATAGGTGACAACGCCACCTGTCGACCTGAAGTAAGAATTAAAATAGGGGGGGTGAGTAAAAACACTCAGTGAAGGTTATGAGGGAACAAGTACGAGCCACGTGTCCGGGTTTTAAATTATATATATATGAAAATACATTTGCATAATTGAAGAAAATCCGGATCGTGCTTCGACTTGCATACACGACATTAAATAGATAATAAATAATTAAAGCAGTAACATGCACGCAAATAATATCCCAGCGAGAATGGGCCTGTTCCTCCTTATAACCCCTTCACGTTCATACACTCCATCACCGGTGTCTGACCCCGAATCGCTATTTCGGGCGACTGTGAATTTTAGGAAAACGTGCAACGAATGCAACGCCCACCATCACTCCCAACCGTGGCTATCAACTCCAGACGGGCCACGATTGACGCTTAGTTTTGGGAGAAGCACCTCGGATTACCCCTAGACGCTCATCCCCAGGTATAACCTCCGGATACTTTCCCGGGCCCCATGTTGAAATGTCATGAATTTGCTCGCTTTGAAAACCGTACATAAGTTAAATTTGAGCAAGTTTGAGTGACGACGAAGGGTATAAATCCTAAGTCAAACCGTCACGCTTAAAATAAATAATTTTACTTGACATATGAAAATAAAATATTTTAGGGATACTCATAAGTACAATTTAATATTAAATCATTTGAGAGCAACCTTAAAATATAGATTAAATATCTAATAGGTATACGAGATGAAAACAAAGCAAGATGAGCACATAAGGGGAGTTTGCAATAACTTAAAAGAATTCTTACTCCGTTTGAAATCATTTTAAAAACCCTCACCTGGAAATACGGAACGACAAGACACTCCAAGCAATGTCCTGACAAGACAGCCTGAAACTAACAGACGACAAAATCACATAAGACAAGACACGACAACGACTCACAATGACTACATTGCAATTAAAACCAATAAACAACATGTATCAAATGAATATACAATTAAAATACAATTAAATCAGTTAAACTAAAAATACGAAATTAACAATGATAAACATACTCAATTGAAATTCTAATTGTACATTCATGCATATAATATTAAAAAGAAGCACTCATGCGATTTTCGGATTTTTCGGACAACATTCAAAAATTGGGGAAAAACCCTAAACGAAAAAGGTTCGATTCAAGGTCCGAACGAGTTCGGAATTTTGAAAACTTTACCAAATATTCATCCTTGAATCATAAGGAAGCTATAGGTGAAAACGGCTCGATTTTTGGGGGTCGTATGCAAAAAGTCAACTTTTATTTTTGATCATTTGACCCCATTACCGTGAGCAACTAAGGAAAAAGGCTGGAAAATTGGCTAAGGCATTCGCACGGGCTAACGCACGGCCTAGTGCACGGTCTTGAGCACGAAACCAAGACCGTGCAGGCTGAAACAAAGGCACACGGCCTGTTGCACCGGCGTGCGCAAGCCGGTGCAAGGTTAAATGGCTGTGCACAGTCCGGCGCACGGTCTTGAGCAAGACCGTACGTTGGGCCGTGTGGTTCCAACACCCAGGTGCAGAAACGCGATTTTTAAGGTTTTCTCGAGAGTTTCATGCAAAAATCAAATAGGGGGAATGCTAAAGCTAAAATTAACATGTAAATTTCACACTCATGCATTGTACACATTAATATCTATCATTTGATCCGAACTACGCTAAAAATGATAAACTATAACCTACGAATCAAGAAATTCATCAAATATATATTCAATATAAAAACTATAAAAATTGAAAGATTTAATGGATGAAATGAATTGGAGAAAGAAGGTTACCGATAAAGAATCGAATGAGGATCGTAAAACTGGTCTCGGAATTTAAATCGGTCGAGAAACGAATTCGGAATGGAATTTCTCTCTTCTCTTTCTCTTCTCTCTTTTCTCCTTCTCTTCTCTCTCTCTCTCTCTCTCTCTCTCTCTCGAATGATTATGTACCCAAGAGGGTGCAAGGGGTGTGTTCAAGATAGTGCAAGGGTATTTTAGAAGATTGTAGGTTCGTTTATATAGATTAGAATAATTCGAGGGTGGAAAATGTAATTATAAAAGGTTAAAGATATTGAAATAATTATAATAAATTAAGATTAACTAACAAAGTTAAATCTTTTCATATAAAATTCAACTAAATGTCGAATAACTATTCCAAGAATTAATTATGGAATTTTCGGGTCGTTACAATAACCAACCTGGTATAAAGAGTTTTAGGTTCGATCCGTACTAAATATATTCGTTGGGAGGAATTAGGATCCTTAACTGGGACTACATTTTAAACCAAATTAAGTGCTCTCAATATAGAATTATTGGAATCATATAAATCAATAAGTTCATGTAGCATGTAAAGTGCAAAACAGAATATCTTTGATCTTTTCACCAAAACAATAGACATATAAAGATTCTTGAAATGCTGCAGTAAATATATGGTCAGAAAAATAGCCCTGTAAATGGAAATGATGAACTGGCCTCATTATTGTTTAGTCCTTGCAAAATTGGCTCTTCATATTTGTTATTATTATTACACAATATGCCCTGATGAAATTTGATTGAATATTCTAATAGATTCTATCCGATTAAAAAAAAAAACTAAACCAATTTAGTTATGTTACTAGTTTTTTATTCCCCGCGTTGTACGGAAAAATTTATTTACAAAATATATATTGTTAAATAAATTGAATAACATTTTTTTATATAATTATTGACAATACATAATAAATTATTAATTTCGAATTTGAAGCACACACACAAAAGTAAGTCATTTTATAAAATAATCAGAAATTATGTATATAAAAAAACTAATTTTAAATATATAAAAATAATAATATAGTATTTTTGTAACAAAATACTAATTTTATATTTGTAATAGAGAGAATATATATTTATACATATATATAAATAGAAAGAATATCATGATTCTTACAAGAATATTAAAATGATAATTAAAATATAAAAAAAATATTTAATAATAGACCATATAAATAATTATTGGAATCTCTTTATCTTTTTGATCGAAGAAGGAGCTATTTATTATACTTGGTATTTTTTATTAAATAATTTGTTATTTTATACTTCGTATATTTTTATTAATAATTTGTTATTGTTTCGTTATTAATTAATAATAATATTTATTTCATTTTTAAAATTTCCTTTATATTTTGAAAATATTAATATTAAAATTTAATAATTTAATAAATTTATTTACATTGAAATGAAATACAACTTTTCTATTACAAAATAAACATGAGACATGTGTATTTGGAAAAGTTTTTTTTTTTAAATCATTTATTTATTTATTTTATATTATTAAAATAATAGTAAAATTTAATTAAACTTATATTCTAAAATTTTTTGTCCTTACTTTAATCAGATAAATTTTTATTTCAATCAATTGTGTCAAATATATCAGATAGAAATTAAAATATTAAATATAATATTTTTAATGGATTTATTGAATACATTATTTTGTCTTTATTTAATTAACGAACATTCAATGCAGTGTGTATAACTCTAAAGTTTATAAAAATTTAGTTAAGATTATTTTTTTTAAAAATAATTTTAATATTATATAAAGTAGTTATATAATTCTATAATTATATAAGTAGGAGTTATAAATTTTTTAGTATACATAAAAGTATGAAGTGTCAATAAATACACATGTAAGTTAAAAAATAATAATTAATAAAATTAATTATAGAAATAATTGACATGGCTAAATTGATCAATTCTAACTAATCCACTTCATTGACACATAGACATCTTTCCTAAAATACCCCACTCATTCATTTTCATATATATATATATGATTTGAAAGATAATTCCTTCACATTAAGTTATAATAATTTTAAACATTGTCCAATGCCAAGAACGGACAAAGGCAATACTTTTCTTGAGAAGTGCATTTGTAGGAATAGAAGCCGTATTTAGGAGAAAATCATGGGTTAACATTGCTAATTAAAGCTGGACAAGGACAAAAATCAGGTTTTGCGCTGATAATATGATTAATTAACTGTTAATTAACACTTTCATGATCCGTAATTTTGGTGTTAAATAATTAGTTTATGTGATAGAGTGATCCTAAGCTCTGTCAGCAGCATTAATAACCGACTGTAGGATTGAAAATGAATTTCTTGTATTGTCATTAAAGTAAAATATTATCATCAAATTATGTAGTTTAGTAATTCTGTGTAATGTCCTAAGTTTGATAAGAGGTCCCATATTGAAAAGTTGTGGGAAAATTTATAAGTTAGAATTTAAGTATAACCAATAAATATTATTTTGGGTTGTGGTTTAAGCTCAATTCTATATTTCATTCATTGGGTTCGAATCTTATGTTTGCATTCAACGCTCGTGGGTCCGAAAGCGTGACATTCTATACTATACTAATTTAACAACAAGTTTTGAATTTGAGTACCAAAAATCTTGGCATAAAAAGTTTTACAATTTAATAGTGGGTTTTAGGAGGGAAAATGTAAAAGTAAATTAAATGAAAACTTCCCTGTATATTTTCTAAATAAAGTTACTAAATTAATTTACTTTTCCTTCTGACAAATCATTGATTACTCCAAACAGCCAACACAGCTAGCCGTGAAAACTACAAATCCAATTGATGAGCTCTGTTACTCTGTACGTGAATCTTGAATACTTTTAATTTTATTCATAAATAAAAATTAAAAACAGAATACTTTTATATGGTCCCAAAAAGAAATTAATTAGGTAAATATGTAGACAGTAGAGTGGGCAAAATATGGAAAACATCATCATTTACAATGTTGGGACACCTGAAAAACAGGGAGCTCTCTCTTCTATATAATGTCAAACATCACATTGTGCTTATAATTGTTTGCCATAATTTAATTTAATTACCAAAGAGAAAAAAGATTCATAATTTAATTAGAAAAATTGAATCTTGATATCAAGACACAAGCTCCATATGATATGATCTGGCCCGGCCCCCCTGCTAGATAGGTAGGTAGGTGCAGCCGTGCAGTCGTGAAAGAAATGATCAAAAGATTTGTGATTTATTGAGTTGACAACGAAAGGATGGTACAATGAAAAGATAAAAGATCCCACCAATTCATCATCAATTCAAATCTGACTAACCATTCATTTCTTTACTATTTCTGTGCCAGGGATTCCCGTGACACTAACCACCCCCCCCCCCCTCCCCCCACCCCCAACACACACACACACACATATATAGATACAAAGTGTGTGTATAATATATATACACATGCATTGCTATATTGTGCAAGAACAGAGCAAGTTCAGGTGGTGGAACTAAACAGAAACAAATCCAAAATCAAGAAAAAGAAAAATGCCAAGTTCAAATTCATTCCTGAGACAGCTAAGTAGCAAAGAAGGATGGAAATCAACATCCAAGAGGTGGGGCGGCGGCGTCGGCGGTGGTGGTGGAGGTGGTACCCTCAAGCAAATGGAGGGTTTAAACAATATCTACAAGAATGGAGGTAGTGGTGAAAATGGGAATATGTTTGTGATGAAGAAAAGAGTAATGGTTGTTGTGGATCAATCTTCTCATTCTAAACATGCTATGATGTGGGCTCTAACTCATGTCACTAATAAGGGTGATATTCTCACTCTTCTTCACATTGTCTCTCCTAATTCCACTTGCAATAATGACTCTTCTTCTCCTTATCTTGCTACAAGTCTTGGTTCACTTTGCCAGGCCTGCAAACCTGAGGTGAGTGATTTCTTATTTTAAATTTTGGCTTTTTGGTTGGGAATTAATTGAAATTTTTATGGGTTGAAACTGCATTTTTTACAGAGTTCTTTTTAATGGTGAATAAAGAAAACTGTTTTCAAGTCATTGGAGAAAAAAGATCAGATTTTTATGGTTTGAAACTCTATTTTTTTTCGGAATTTTTTTTTTTTTTGGTGAATAAAGAATGCTATTTTTAAGTTATTGGAAGATAAAATATCAGATTTTTATGTTCTTCATCCATTTATTTCCACAGATTTTCACAGTTGTGTGTTTTTATTTTCACTTTAACATTTACAATTTAATTCTTTTTACATGCATCTTGCCAGTTAAACGCTCAGAAGTTTCCATTACAACCACATTCTTCATTTTTTATTTTTGTTAGGAATTAATTGAATTTTTGTGGGTGAAATTATATTTTCTTAAGGTGAAAAAAGAATACCATTTTCAAGTAATTGGGAGGAAAAAGATCGGATTTTTATGTTCTTCATCCATTTTTTCAGAGATTTTTAAAAATTTTATGCTTTTATTTTCACTCTTTAACATTTACAAATTTTTTTTAGACATGCATCTTTTCAAAACTCTAAAGTACAGAAGTTATCATTACAACCCCATATTTTTCTTTTCTATTACCTGGAACATTCAGAATAAAGGAAATTGATTTTCAGTCCCTTAATGGTCCTTTGTCCTCTGTTTTTTCAATGAAAATATTTAACAAATCACACCTTGCCCTTTGAATTTCTTTTATATAATCTAATTGGCGCAAATTTATATTATTAATTTTTAATTAATATTTGTTTGTGTTAAGGTTGAAGTTGAAGCACTAGTAATCCAAGGACCAAGAATGGCTACTGTAATGAGCCAAGTTAAGAAGCTTGAGGTTTCTGTGCTTGTCTTAGGTCAGAAGAAGCCATCTGCATTGCTCAACTGGTGAGTGTGTGTGTAGACACTGCTTACAGCTTACAGCTTTTTCCATATCTTTCTTCAGCATAAGAAAACAGAAGGTAAAATGTAAAATAGATGTTAAAGCACTTAAACAAAAGTAAGGTAAGGTTAAACCAAGTCAGAAGCTGAAATATCCCTAAAAGCTAAAAGCTACATTTGTTAATACTACAACTAGAAGCTTATAAGTTCTTACGATAATCTGTTGCAGATAAAAATGTTCATTTTTCCTATCTTTTTCTATTTATTGCAGCCTGTGCTTCAGAAGCAGCTCAGAGGAGTTTGTGGAGCAGTGCATTAACAAAGTGGAGTGCTTAACAATCGGAGTTCGAAAACAGAGCAATGGAGTTGGTGGATATCTTATCAGCACAAGATGGCACAAGAACTTCTGGCTTTTGGCTTAAAATTGTACAAGGGCTAGTAAAATAATAATCTAATGTAGAAAATAAAACTTGTAGATTATTTATATGAATTTGGTTTGTAATAGCCCTTACAACATCAGTATGTGTAATCTTACCTTAAAAACTAGTACTAACTAGATCTTATAGTTTCATCTAATTTTAGATCTTTTTTCTTCTTGTAATCTTGTTGATTGAGTGTCGGTGTTCTGTACGTGTCAGAATCCGTATTCTTGATATGAATTATTATGAAATATATAATCTGAAAAGGGCTAAATTTATAATTTTTTGTCGTGTTTTCTTGATATGGATTGTGTTAGATTTGGCTTTTGCACATTTTAAATTCTGAAATAGGATACGTAACTAAACATCATGATTAAACCAATCCTTATCCAACCAAACAAACGAGATGTAACTATGTGGCCAAAAGAATAAATATACTAATTACCATGGGTTAAAAGTAGAATAATATAATTCATGGGGGGTGCAAATGAGAAGTCCTCAATAAATCATTGCATAATTTTCAATTTGACCCCTGATAATCCAAAAAACAAGAAAAAAGATCCTTTCCCTTTCTACAGTAAGCATCTATAACCACTTCTTCTTCCTTGATAACAGTCTTGATACACAAAAGAACTTAAACTTTATCATCTAATTTTTCACTAACCAAAGGCATAAACTCCAATTTGCTACGTGGGGTTCGTGGCGTTCGTGGGGTCCGCGGCGTTCCAGGTGATTGCTGTGAGAGCAAGTGTCTTACATATCCGTAGAAGGTACAACCCAAAAGCGTTATGGTACAACCAACAGCGTTCATCAAGGAGATAGGGTTTCGGAAAATCAGCCAAGAACATGTTACAGCAACTGCAACCTGATATGAATTCATGAAATCAGATTTGCAATAAATAATATTAAAATGTGACTGAATTAATGTAATTATCCGTAATTTCACAAAGTTCTTATCTACGTTACATATTTATATTTATAGACCCCCTCTTTCGAGAGACGAATTTTGAGAAAAACTGATATAATTTAGGGATAATTAGGCCCCTATTGTTTGACAAATTATACATACATACCTCAGCTTTATGTCCTTACCAAACCCTTTTGCTCTGATTTTGTTAGGTCTTTTAACATTTTCGGTTGAAATTATCATATCATGTAATATACCATCATATCATGTAATATATCAACACTGCCCTTCGGACAGATATGTAACTTATTTCATTCTAGAGGGGTTACACATAAACTCATCCGTTTTTTATTTTTATATTGTTAATTTTTTATTCATGCGTAGAAATTAATATTAAACTAAGGTAATAATGGTACTACAAGGTAACAGGGGTCTATGTGCAAGTTCTCAAACTACAGCGAATCTACGAGTAATACACCAAACACGTAAGCAGATTGTACTATAAATCACCCCTAAAGTGAGATTTCAAAATTTCTTTATAATTTTTATACTTAAACCATTTAAATTTGTCCGTTAATGGTCATAGGGATAACTTAAGTTGGTGTCTTGGTGATTATTTACAAGGAGGAATGTGTAATTTTCAAGAGCGGATATTTATGTAATAGCACACAAGCTATAAGAGAGTATGTGTTATTATTACTAAATATAAATGAATCCAACATGTCAACAAAACTTGTCATGTATAAGATGAGTACCTTAAGATTTCCAGCAACATTGAAGGTGACAGCAGTTGTGGAGTGGATAACATAAAAGATTGAGAAATTCAGACAAAATGCCAAAACTCCTGAACCGAATATGATGATGAGAGACGAGAGAAGCGAAGGACATGTGTAAAGCCATGCAACAACTCCAGGTCCTTCGAGTAACAAAGCCGGCACAGCCAAGATCATAGTAGCAAAAGGTGCCATGTAGTATACAGTGTTTATACTGCAAATAAGTAAGCAAACGATTGATTTTTTATATTAGGAAATATGTGAGAAGATAATCTGTTGTTTAGAACAAAAAAATAGGTTAAAATAAACAATTAATACTTTATATAAGTAACTTTTTTGTTAATCAAGCATATTATGGTGCAAATATGATGTTTGGAACTTATAAGCTTCTGGAGGAAAAGGAACGGAAGATAAGCTTCCCCAACTTTACTTTAGCTACGTGTTGTTCAGTTGTAGAAGTATATAAATATCAGTTTGTTTTGATAATATAACATTTCGACCATCTAAAGAAGCATTTATTTGCATGAGACTAATTTTTTTATATTGTTTTTCGTCTTTAATTATTAATAAGCTATCATTTTTCCTGAAGTACAGCACATAACTACATAAGTTAACATAAACATTGCACGAGTTTTTCTTTTTTTTTTTTGGTCAAACATTGTATGAGTTGTTCAATCTTTATTTATCCAAATACTCTCATATTTTATTTTGAAAATATGATTTAGAAGCTTATAAGCTCTAGGAACTCATAAGCCCATTCGGAAGAAATAATAACAAAATGAACACAAAAACAACTTTTCACCTTTATGTTAAAAGCTTTTCTTGGTATCATATGTGGATGAAGGCAGGGTGGTGAAAAAACGAGAGTTAAAAGGGGTGATTACCTATCAAATTTGTATCCATGCAACAGAGACTCAGCAAGAATGGTTTTTGTTGAAGTAGCAAGACATCCAAATAAAGCAGCACAAAACCCAAACATGTTAAAACTGAGCTCTGTGACAGAAGTGAGCAAAATTCCTCCAACAATAGGAATTAGAGAAGCCCAAATTCGCCAGTCGAAGTACTTTTTCCATATCAGCCACTGCAACAGAACTGTTTCAAAGAAGGAGAAACATAAAAAAGAATTCGATGATAGAATAAATATATATTCTTGTGTGGACCCTATCATAGCACCACATCTGCACCAAAAGTTCAAATTGTACCCCGTTTTACATATAAATATATACAATTTTTTTTTCAATTACGTGTAAAATGTGGCACAATCTATACAATACATATCCCTTTAAAACATAACTTTACTATAAAACTCACCTGTTGTAGCAGGGGTGAAAGACTTGATGGTTTGCATGAAAGAAACGGGAATATACCTCAAGCTAACATTGCCCAAAACTATGTTAATACAAAATATAAATGACATGGGAAAAATCCGCCTCCAACGATCTTCAGGATCCACAGTAATAAGTGGCTTAACTTTTAGCACTTTAATTACCACGTATGCACCAATTGCCGAGGATATAAAGTGGATGCACGAAACGGATAATGGAAACTTGAAATCCAATTTCTGTCAAGAAAAAGGATGGAAAGTTTAGTAAGTTACAACATATATGCATCATTTATAGAAACAAATTAGATTCTAGAACAGTTACTTAGGTAGAGAGATTCATTAAGCAAGAGCAAACATATGCATTTCATCACATTCAACATCAGTTTAATTGCTTTGAATATAAATATATAAATCTCATCCATATGAATCAGCTGCAATCATTCAATTAGATATTGACATGAATCAACAACGAGTTATTCATTATTTCCATGAACTAATAACTCAATTGGATGACTTTCCAAACACAATTCGGAAAGAATATAGGACTACAAATAGATTGAATGCAAGAAGAGAACTTTAAAAAATGACAAATTAAATATCTATCATAACGATTAGCTGAGTTTCAAACTTTCAATTAATCCATACAAAAACATAAGTTGATGAGCATCAAATCAGAAAAATGTCACATGTTTTCTGGCTTTTTTGATAGATTGAGGACATATAAACACAATAACATAAAGAAATTAATGTGTATATCCCATTATATGCTTAAATTCCCATCGAATTAGATTCCGCAGTTTCTGGAAAAGTAACTGAATATTAAGAACTAAAATTACAGTTGAACATCAATGAAATTTAAAAAAAAACATTACACACACAGGGATCAACAAGAAAAACCATAAAACACTTCAGCCCAGAAAGGGGAAAAAAAACCCAGAAAAGTACGTCTTTATTAAACCACCAAAATCCCAAAAAATGACAATTCAGCTAAATTCACAATTTAAATTTGTGGCAAAACAAACCTGGAAGATCCATTTGTTCATGATGATAACAGTGACATTGAAAGCCCACCATTGAAGAATAGCCAAAACGGATCGAATTACACTCCACTGACACAGCCTACTCTCCTCCATAGCTCTCCCAAACACCACCCCAGATCAAATTAAAAATTCAAACTTTACACAGAATCAGGGTTTTTAAAATCCTCGAAAACGAAATCAAACGAACCAAAACCGAAAAACCCAGATGGGGAATTCCAGTGAAAACTGAAAATTATATAAACTAATGAATTTCAATGCTGGCGTAACGGCGGTGGAAGAGGGGCAGGCTGTATGTAGCCTGTTGGAGTGGTGCCATGAGGTGTGTTTTGGGGGTGTTATTATTTGAAGCAAAAGGGTGAATTTTATCGTGTTTATTGATTTTAACTTCCTTAATTATGATCTTTTGTTGGAAATAATGTTAAATGTCTCTATCCATTCACGCCATACGGACCTCTTTATTGGTAAAAAGGCCCACATTTTACACGCACTTCTCAGTAAAAGTGTGGGTTGGGGGTGGAGGTAGTGGGGTAAGGGTCGAGGGGGGTGGGGGTGAATATTTGGTAGTAAAAGTTAAATAATAATAATATATATATATATATAATTTTTGATACGGTGATATGCTAACTTATTTCTTGCATGTAGCTGTCATTGGTAGTGAGAATTTTACATTTTAGTAATATTATCCGACTCGACTCATATAAAATGAAAATTAAGATCAAAAGAAAAGTATTATGAGGAGGATTTTGAATTTTCTGTGATAGTTTTTAATAAAAAAATGATCAAATATATTTAAATCATTTTAAATTTACGAAGTATTTATAACTATTTTCCAGTGGAAAGTTAAAAGAAAGAAAAATCAACAAAATTTGGGCCTTTACTAAGAATTCAAACGTTTTAAGAGTCAAAACTGGTCCAATGCTGACAATTTCATTTTAATGAAGATATAACTATATATGCACTAATAATCTATTTTAGGTCAACTTATTTGCACCAGGAAAAAACAAGAAAATATTAGGTCAACTTACACCTGAATTTAGACCTGGTCAATATATAAAGGAAGGAAAATTTTCTCATTAACATTAACGAAATTAGGTATTAGGACTATTATTTAATAATCTAATCTAATTTACTCTAATTTATTTATCGAGAAATTCTTACATGCATCAAGTATGAGTTTACTTACACTTTTAAACGCCAAAATTATACCATAGCATATATTATATCATATTCTTTTCTAAATTGCATTATACTGACTATTAAATTATAAAATCCTTCCTATCTTTTAAACGAAAACTCTGTTCTCAGCTAGCATAACACGGAACAATTAAATTAAGTTAATATTGTTATCTTTAAACAATGTGGTAGATGTTAACGTATCCTCTTTTAGATAATCAAATAAAAAATAATAATTTGTAACCAATGTAACAATTAAACTAATCACTCTGTAAAATACAATTTATAGTAATAAATATTCAAGTAATATTCCTGGAAGATACCTTGGGATATGCAGTATGATTTCAAATGGTACATGCACAATGGGCCACGGAAAACGTCAAATTGGGGTTGCCCCTTTTATTGGCAAAGGCAAATTTTGAATCTTTATTTTTCATTTTTTTTAGGTAGTATTAAAATCAAATGATATTTTCAAATATTTATTATCATCTGAATCAAGTTATATTACTAAAGTCTAAGCTGAGATTAGTATAATATGGAACCGTTAGACTACTTTGTGATTTAAGTGTAATTTAGTGTCGAATTTTGTAAATTCTCACAATAATACAAGAAAATGGGGGTGTTTTGCAAGATGTTCATAGTTGATTTAAAATAAAAGTAAGATCACCATTCACCACTACTCTATTTTTTTTTTTTCCTTCTTCATAAAAACTAAAAAGAGAAAGAAAAACAACTTTTTAAGTAAAAAAATATTGATAATGAAGGCGCACATGTAACCAAGATATAAAACTAACCAAACCCTATTGGGAGAATCAATTTCCCATAACTTGAGAATTCAATAAAGGTCCTTATGTGCAACATAGGCACGTGGAAAAAATTCAAGAATCTTAGAAAATAAGGTTCACTTTTATCCCCGAATCATATATGAATTATTATCCTATTAATTTAGTTTTTAAGATTCTCCAACTTATATTGTAATCGAGCAATCAAAATATTGGGAAAGAGATAAAATAAAATAGAAAAAAAGAATGAAAGATAATGAGTTTTGTCAAGCCCGAGATCCGGGACCTGTTTAATGTTTGATCTAAGTCACTGTTCAAAAAAGATATTTATGGTCAGATGCCCACACTTTTTTAGTATTTAGATTGCAAATTTTGGTTTGGGCTTTTAACTTTCTTAGGCTTAAGAGATAGCTATGGGCTCTGTTATGGACTTTTCCAAGATGAACCAGTTGCAATATTCTTACATAGTCCATGTCTTTTATGGTTAAGAAAGATAACAAAATCCACTTGAACTTGGATCTTAATTGCTAACACCATATCTCAAATAAATGATTTCATGGATGACAAGATCAAAATAATTAGGAATAAAAATCAATTCTCCAATTAATTCATAATAAAATGAACTTTCATTCTTTGTCATAATATTGCCACTCCAGAACACAAAAAGACCAAAATAAAATAAAAATAAGTTTATATTAAAAAGAACACCAAAGAAGAAAGGGACAATCTACGTAGTGAAAACATGGCAATTGGTCCATTTAGTTCAAATGTCTTTGCATTTATGGATGGCTATTTAATCACCAACTAAATAGTGTACATCAACATAAATTAGTAGGACCACCAACAATCTCTTCCTACTCACAATAGATATGTTCCCAATACTCCAACTCAAAGACTTATAGTTAATTAAGTTAGCATAGAGCAAATTACATTTATTATCCTTACGGTTTGTGAAAATTACAAAATAATCCCTCAAATATGATAAATAACAAAAGATCCCTGATATTTCATTCTGTTTGTAATACCCTTACTTATTTCACGTTTTTCTTGTAAGTTTGTTTTTTTTTCCCAAGTTTTCTTTAAGTCTTCCCAAAAAATGTAATATCGGGAATGTTATCGTGATTTATAATACTTGAGGAATTATTTTGTAATTTTCACAAATACGAGGAATAATAGATGCAGTTCGCCCTTATATTTAACTCACCCGCCAACCCCTCTTGATATATACCCCACCCCAACACACACATACACTTTTTACATATAAACACTAGCTAGTTGGCTAGTAGTTAGCATAAGTTCTCTTCTTTCTTGCTGGTTACTTCCTATCCATTTCTTCTTCTTCTTCTTCTCTCTCTCTGTCTCTATCTCTCTCTCCCTCCAAACATAAGTGCAAAATGAATCAAGAATTCTACAGATCAGATGACAGCATGAGATCATGGTGCTATTTTCATCCCACACAATTTGTTATAGGAATCTGCGCCTTATGCTTGAATGAAAAGCTCCTACTTTTAGCAGCCAAACAAGGCCCTCTTCAGTACCAAACACACAAAATTACACCAAAAAAAGCAAAAGTTTTTGCTCTCGCAAGTCTGCGTAATCTTCTCGAAATTAAACAGCATAGAGCTAATCACCAGAATTGCCACAGTTCATCTACTAGTCCAGAAGGTTAGATTTTCCACTTCTTTCTCCTTTTTCTTTTTCTTAATCAAGAAAAGGTTAATCACAGATTAATTAGTGTAGTACGAGAATATATAAAAGGGTCCCTCTTGGGACCGTGGTTCGTATATATTTACGAAATCGAGACCCGAATGACATGATTAATCAATCTAGCTAACTAATAACTATGAACTTTTAATTCATCACTAACTTTTTAACCCTGCGTGGGGTAATTTACTTATAAAATATATATTATTAAATAAATTATATTATATTTTATATATATATATATATATATATTTTTTTTTTGGTGAGATTATATATTTTATATGATTATTAACAATATGTCAAAAATTATTAATTCAGAATTTGAAGTCTACACACCAAAGTAATTTATTTTATAAAATAATCAGGAATTTTGTATATAAAAAACTCATTGTAAATGTATAAAAATAGTAATATGATATTTTTATGACAAAGTACTAATTTTATATTTATAATAGAGAGAATATATATTTATACATATATAGAGAAGGAATATCATGACGGTTATAGAAATATTAAAATGATAATTAAAATACTAAAAAAATATTTAATAATAGACCATGCATATAAATAATGATTGGAATATCTTTGTCTCTTTGGTCGAAAAAATAGTTGTTTATTATACTTTATATTATTTTTTATTAAATATTATGTTATTGTTTCGTTATTGAGATTTCTTTTATATTATGAAAAGTATTAATACTTAAATATAATAATTTAAGAAATTTATTTACATTGAAATAAACTTTTCTACCACAAAATGAACATGAGACATGTGTATTTGAAAAAAAAAAAATTCAAGAAAATTAATTGTTTATTTATTCTATATTATTAAAATAATAATAAAATTTATTTAAACTTATATTTAAAAAAAATTCCTTACTTTAGTTAGTTAAATTTTCATTTGAATTTGCTATATCAAAAACATTTGCTAGAAATTAAAATATTAAATATAATTTTTTAATGGATATATTGAATACATTATTTTGTCTTTATTTTTATTAACGAACATTCAATACCGTATGGATAACTCTAAAGCTTGTTAAAATTTACTTAAAACCATATTTTGAAAAAAAAATTAATTTTAATATTATATAAAGTAGTTATATAGTTCTATAATTAAATAGGAGTTACAAATTTTTTGATAATTGATATAAACAAAAGTATGGAAAATCAATAAATACAGATATAAGTTATAAGATAATAATTAATTAAATTAATTGTAAAAACAATCTACCTGGCAAAATGGATCAATTCTAACTTATCCACTTCATTGCCACATAAACATATTTCCTAAAACATTTCACTCATTCATTTTCATATATATATATATATGATTTGATTAGTATTAATCATAATGAGTGCATAATTGACTTTGATATAGTTTTGGTATGCCAAGTACTCTTACCTTTTACACTTTTTTTAATATTACACTTAACCCCCATATACGTTTCATAATTACAAACAATCCCGATTGGGAGCTTTTTATAATTGTCGCCTCAAGAAACTGTCAAATTGGTCATTGCAGATTCCTTCATATCGATCAAATTTGAGGACAATGGTGTTGCCTCATGGGACAAGGGTAAAATGTCCAAAATGCCCCTTGACCGACGACCCACGATGCCATGGAATGACAATTGGGACAAAGCCAAGAAGATGAAGAGTGTGGTGGAGCATGCAAAACCACGCGCCGCCGCCACAATGAGGTGGCGAAGGCGGATTGGTCACCTCCTACAGCTCATCAGATGGAAGAGGTCGTCCACTAAAAGCAGTACCTGTCATGTGGGATCGTCGAAAGCTAAAAGGAGCTAGTAAAAGTTAAATTTGAGTTTATGTAAGGACTATTCTTGCAAAGAGGAGGACTGAAAAGAAAGGATATTTGAGACTTTAATTTCCTCCTCTTTCCCGCATTATGTGTAAAGGTTTGGCATAAGTGCTAAAGGAAATTGATAATAGAAAAGTGATTGAGAAAGTATTGTCAAATTAATGTCATCTTTATCACCAAATTATTTATTGTTATCTCCTTATAGTTTATTTTAAAGGGAAAGATCAATAAACATGCAATTACAAGAGTAGGATTTCCCATTATATAAAGGTTTTAACTTTGTAAGTTTTATCTTTTGTCATATGGGTTAGTTATATCAAGGTAATAACATTTGGGGTATTATGTATTTTAGTACTTAATCTTTGTGTCTGAATAGTCGTGGTACTCAATCCCTTTTAAATGAACAATTTTGGTACTTATTTTTCTTTTTCGGTTGAATCTTAGCTAGAGAGTATTTCGTTGATATTTGTTGGGTTTCACTGTATCAGCTATATATGGGGATCGGAGTTTCATCGCGATTGAAGCTCATTATGGCCTCCTATTTGAATTTTTTCAGAAATTAGAAAAAGCAAATAGGAGGTCAAAATAAGTTCCAATTATGATCATATTTACATGGTTGAGTTCGTGAGCACGAGAGAACTCTGAGAGTATGGATAATTCCGATAACCCGCTACTAAAAAATCCAACAACGATCCTATTAAAACAACTGTCATAATATAATAGATCGAGTTTTAATTGAGTTAAGCTCAAAGGCGGATTCAACCTACCCAAAAAAGCAAACAAATGTTGAGACTTGGGAGTTTTAAGACGTTAGGTTTTAGTAGTAGCTTGAGGTAATTTCGATATTTTTTAATCATTTACCCATATGAAGATTTCTTACAAGGAAATGGACACGAGCCCAAATTTAGGTGCTCCACAAAAAGGAAACATAAGAAGCACAAGGGCCACACATATTCTCCTAGATCTTGTCCTATAGTTGTCTTTCTTGGAAAAATAATAATAATAATAATAATAATAATAATAATAATAATAATCACTTAGCTTCTTTTCAAAAGTATTCTGTTGAAACATGATAATAAAACATGTTCTTGGCCTTAAAAATTAAATTAAAAAGTGGAGTTTGTTACGCTTTATGAAAGTTTTTTAATTATATAATTCTTCCCTTTTTGCAAAATGGCATGCATGTGCAAATGTGCCTTTGTGTAATTATAGGTCTATCATTCAATGGTAACAAGGAAGTTTGTAGGGCACTATGTCCCCAATGTTGCCTCTAGCTAAGCCATGATCTAATAGTCACTATATAGAGGACCACCCTCCATGCTTGAATATTAGGAATAAAAAGCTTAATTTGTAAAAAATTTGAATGATATTATGTATATATTTTATATTTTGAGGGGTATTGGTAAGATTTCAATCTATATTTTAAGTAAGCTATTTTGAAACGAAATCTTGACATAAAATCTACCAAATCAATGAAATTTAGTAAATTTAAGAATCAATAGTTAGTGAAAAGGGAGGGACCCTTCCCATGCCATCCACCAAGGGCAACCAACAACTTAATTTTCCCTTTCAATTTAATCATTGTTAGTTAAAGACTTACTTTTTGCAACCTTAATTCAATATAAGGTTTACGGTATTTACATCAGACTACCCTCAAGTTTGGGATCTTTATAATTTATTTTTTTTATTGAGAAATAATATTATATTTGCTAACATTTTAAAAAACTTGAAAATTATGTCTAATTATGAAAGTGATAATCATTGTAAAATTATGTTTAACAAAGCGTAATGGTCTTTTCAAGTTTTGCAATGACTTTCACAAGTTTGTTAGAAATATTAGGAAGGGTATCGTTATTTCTCAAACCAGATAAAATAAATTACAAAATACCCCGAAATATTAGTGAAATATAAATTCCCCTAACTTTTAAAAAGAGACATTGCTTTGTCACACTGCGTGGGACGAGTTCATACTTTTTTACAAAAGTATTAATTAAATAATATATATGCAATAAGACTTTGGAACAAACTTGGTAGCCCTATTGCATAAAAATTAAAAAATATTAGGGTTTCATCTATTTCATCCTCTTCTATTCTTTTTTCATCAGTTTTGAAACAGTCTCACATGCTTTGATTCTGCACCATATATCTATCTTTTTTAGTAATTGAGATAGCTTCAAATTCTCACAGTTAAGTCTCTTCACCCCTTCCTACAAATTCTTCCCACAAATATAATCTGTATTGACAACTAAGACACATCTTATGCATCAAATTATAATTAATAGGTATACGGATATAATAACAATGTGAAATATTTGTATTCACTTTAAATATTACACAAACTTATTTTAAATATATTAATAAATTACTTTTTCATATTTATGATACAATTTAGATATAAGTTGTTAAATAATGTTAATATTCTTATACTCCAGTGAATCGAGCATTTTACACACTGATTTCGCGAACATAATATTTACAAGCTTCAAAAAATCAACAAAAATTCACCTCGTAATCGTTCCGAAGTCAAACCCTAAACACACACACAGTGTAGCGATGGTGGATACGAAGGTGGAAACGATAGCAAGACTAGCTCAGTGGAAAATCGAGAGCTTCGGTCCAACAATTCCTTACAAAAGATCCGACCCTTTTAAAATTGGCATATGGAACTGGTAATTATGCTATCAGTTTGCTCTGATTGTATAGTTTTATGCAAAAAGTAGGAATTTATATGATGAATTTCATGAATTTACACTTACAGGCATTTATCTGTGGAGAAGGGCCGATCAGTGTACATCCGGCTTTTTCCAGAACCGTCCCGGGTTTCCAAAGAGCAGCCGCCGGTTGCCCGGTTCGTCCTACGTGTCACCACCACCGGCTCTAATCGCAGACCCTTCATCTCCCCCAGTAAACATTTATTTATTTATTATTTATTGATTTATTTATTCTTTTGGTCTTGTGGTTTGGATGCTTGGGGTTGACAATTTTTTTTCCTTTTGTGATGAATTGAGATTTTCATGTCTGTGTGTCTTTGATTTTGTTTTTGATATGCTTGAATTGAATGAAAAGTTTGAACTTTTGAATTGAAGTAAAATGTGCTTTTGGAAAGCATTAATTCACTGCGAAGAAAATCAGACATTTGGGGCAAAGTAATATTAATTTAATATCAGAGAATTGTTATGTTTTGATAAACTTTACAAATTTTTAAGTGAAACTTTTCTATTCTGTATTATAAATGCATTTATGGTGTTTGATATAGAATCTCCATTGTACAATGTTGCCTGCAGTTGATATTCGTGCTTTATGCTGCAGTTCATGAGAGACTTCTCCGCACAAGTGATGACTTTGCTTGTCCTATTGATCTAAATTTCCAAGGTCGATTCGTCATTGACGTTGAGTTTCTGGACCTTAAGATCTGCCCGCTCAATGTAAGATGTCTTCTTTGTGTTCTATTTCAGAATGTATTACGTAGAAGTTAAAAGCCTTATTGAATTTATAATGGAATTGAAATAAGAAACTTGAGTATTCAAGAATATCTTTTTGGGTTTATGATTTTTAGGATCTTGTGCATGATATGTCTCGTGAATGGAATCAGTGTTTAGATTTTCTGCTGAATCTATAACTATGTGTCTCAAAATTACAAATAGCTCTCTTGTAACTGATATCCACCTTACAGTTGCCCCCCTCTATTGGTCATTACACAGTTTAATATAAGTCAATATTTAAATTTTGATGAAATTCTCAAATTAATCTGGCATGTATCGATGCTATTATCAACTCTCTTGACAAGTCTTGCCAATTCTGATAAAATTTCAGCAGCACAAAGGGGGTTATTTGTAATTTGTAATTTTGTAGTTTTGCAAATGCATATATCTTAATGTTTGTTTTCAATACTTCAATTCTGACATTTTACTAACCTAAGGGTGAGGAGGGAAATTCCATATGGCCAAGTGACATCACCATGCAAAACCTATCAACTCAAAGTACCCTTCGATGCCTCTCGCGCATGCTTGACGAATCAATCCACACTGATGTCACCATCAACACATTAGATGGAGAACTAAAAGCCCACAAAGCAATTCTCTCAGCAATCTCTCCCGTTTTCCACAGCATGTTCCAACACGACCTCAAGGAGAAAGAATCCTCAACAATCGACATCGAAGATATGACGACCGAATCTTGCGCAGCCCTTTTGAGCTATTTGTATGGAACTATAAATGAAGAAAATTTTTGGAGGCATCGTTTGGCTTTATTGGGGGCGGCAAATAAGTACGATATTATGGATTTGAAGGATGCATGTGAAGAGAGCCTTCTAGAAGATATTAACTCGGGAAATGTTCTCGAGAGGTTGCAAGAAGCTTGGCTCTATCAACTGAGTAAGCTGAAGAAAGGGTGTTTGATGTATTTGCTTGATTTTGGAAAGATTTATGATGTCAGAGAAGAGATGAATGAGTTTTTTAGAAAGGCTGATAGAGAACTTGTGGTGGAGATGTTCCAAGAATTGCTTGCTGTTTGGAAACCTACATGATTAAGGATTAGTGAGGGTTTCTTTTCTGACAGGGCATTGTTAGGACATGAATTTACACTTAGGCAACCTAATTTCTCTTTGTAACCTGAGTATATAGGCTAATCTTTCAAGATTGATATGGGAAATAAAACATGTATGAAGAAGTTGTTATGTGATTGGTTCACCCATTAAATGACTAGCTATAATGCAGGAATACTTCTAAAAAAATTATTGTGTCGTGCCATGGATACTGTGTCCGATATCTCCATAGTAGTTTGTATCTTTTATTATTTTAATAGTTTGAAAAATAATTGTTTATTTCCTATTTTTAGGGTAAGGATTTGTTTTTGGAAGATATTAATTTTTTTTAATTAAGAAAATAAAATATTTTGGAGAATTAAAAGCAAGATTAATAAAGGTTTCCTAAAATTAAGATTTTGAACAAAGAAAACACAGGGTGTAATTTATCCAGAGGGATCCTTCCAGAACTAAAAAAGTCTCAATCTTTACCATAAAATCTATTTAAACCCTTCCTCTTTTGCAATTCGCGTCAGTCCTAATTATATTTCGATCAAACAATTCAACAAAAATCACCAGGAAATCAAGAAGGGGAAGAGTTTTTTTTCCAATCAAGGAGATATGTTTTTCTTCTTCGTCGGAGGATTAGAGCAGCAGGCGAAGCAGGTGCTGAAGAGCGGCGTGGGGCGGTGCATAGCGTGCGGATCACGCGCCGATCTCGTGGAGTACGAGAATGTGCTGAAGCTCTTCTTCGTCCCGGTATGGCGGTGGCCGGGAAAGCAGCCACTTATGCACTGTAACAATTGCAATCTTTTCTTCCCACAGTCGCTATCGCCGCCGGCGGATAGGGAGGTGGTGGATACGGCTATGAGGTGTCAGTTCTGTGCTCGTGAGGTGGATCCGGCGTTCAGGTTCTGTCCCTTTTGTGGGTCGTCTCTGTGAAGTTGGTTAATTGATGTTTCGATTTTGTGCATAGGGTTGATTTGCTTGTTTAATGTGGAAAGAGGATTTGTAGTTCTGTAATAATAATTGAGAAATTGATATAAAGATTATATTTTTCCTCTGTGATTTTTGTATTTATAGTTTCTGTTTCTTGAGTAGATGATCATGATCGTAATTACGTTGGATATAAGCGTAACAGAGCATCAAACTTAGCAATTAAAGAATAGAAATGGTGACGAAATACATGAGGAAATGGGAAATGTCTTTCGGCAAATATATGCAATCGGGTCTCTAGTCTCTACAGTATCCCGAATCCGTAAAAAAATCGAAGTGGGAAACCAAAATAAAAATATTGGCTCAGTTTTGAGATTCAATCTTTTCAACTATAAAACTGAGTGACAATATGATACATCGGACTTGACTTTCCTGTCAACAAGGTAACAACAGAATTGCTTCCAAAACTGTACACACAAAAATTCAAGGAAAAAAGAAAATGGTATGTGCTTTGATAATCTCACTTTTTGATCAATCATTTCTTCTTCAACTCCAATCTGCAAATTCGTTCGATGATTTTATACTGTCTGCAGCTCAAGACTGAGGAAAAACTTGATCCATCAACTGCAGTAATGGGATTGCTGATGATCTTAAGAAGACGTAATAGAACAAAATCAATCAACTCCAGTTAATAATGTTTCTACGATGAACCGCTGAAAGGTACTCGTTCCAATCCTTGCTCGACTGATTCTCTCCATAATCTGTATCGTACTCCAAGCTTATCGTATGAAACTGGTAAATTCCATATATTTTCTCCACTTAGCATGCGTTCTTGTTGGCCGAGTACTAGCCGTAGATCCTCGTTTAAAACCTGTAAGTATATAATACAGCATTAAGGATTTGGATCGAATATGGAAAATTGATTTCTAACAGTTAGAATAGGAAACCGGAAAGTCAAGACAAACGAAGACGAAGAAAATAACCAGAAAAAAAAATATTGGATTTACATTTGTTGCTGTGTTTGAATTCGACTGGATTTTATTAAATTTGTTTTCATTATAAGAAAGACCGAATCTAGTTAAAAATAATAATAATAACAAAAAAGGAAAAAGTTACAGCCTTGGTAAAAACTAGGATAATTATCAACTACTCCTGAGGTATGGCCTAAATAAAAAAACGTCATGAGATTTCAGAAATTAGCAACTTCCCCCTGAAGTTTTAAGCCTAAAGGAAAAACTAATGGCTATGGTAAAATAAACATGTTCCTCTTGATGGAAAAAGCTGAAAGAAAAAAAGAGAACGGTTGATTTTTTAAATGAATGTTTGTTACTAATGGCTGGTAAAGTTTGTGAAAGAGAATGAAACCTCAGGGGGCTTTGGTAATTTCTGAAACCTTATGAGGTTTTTTATATTTAGATCATACCTCGGGTAGTTGGTAATTATCCCTAAAAAATAAAACTAGAGAAAAAGAACATATAATATTGAGAAATGGATATATACATAATTCGATGTCCCAAGGCCATTACTTTTAATAACAAATTAATATTTATAATTGAATTCGATTGATTGAATAATCAATTAAATGTATTAAAATTAGATCATACTCTACAAAAATATCACACTTCATACCTTCTCAGCAAAATGTCTCCACAGGTATTCCATGAAAGGAACATGCTTTAGTATCGGGGCAAAGTCGAGCGACATTCTATACAATAATCTTGTTTTCTGTCTCGATGAAGGTAAGCAAACATGAAGTTGATGAAGATGTGTTGAACACTCTCTTGTACTTTGTCCTTCTAATTTTCCAGGTTTTGAGATCCCAATTGTGGATAGAACCATACAAGGTGGTCGGAATTCCATGTCTATTGGATAAGGATCCCAATATCCTTGCAAACCCGATGAAGGCGTCAGAAATTTCACCAAGCTGAAATGGATAGGAAAAAAAAAGAATGAATGTGTCTCTTTGTAGTCATTTGGCATCATTGGAGCGCAAAACAAGTCGAGCTGGTGAAAAAAGCTTGATTCGAACTCGAGTTTTCAAAAGCTCATACCCCTGCTTTACTTTCTAAATTTATATTTTTGAACTTGAACAACTTCCTTTTTTTCTTTTAGTTTGGCTCGAGCTCAATTCGTTCACACTCTTAATATACATTACAGTAGTCATCAGTTAATCATTTATCTTAATAACCAGCTACCATATTCATAATAATTAAATCAAGAGGTTAACAAACAAACCTAGGAACGCTCCATCCCTTAGCAAATGTGGAAGTGTGAGTAAAAGGAGCATGAGCAAGATCCAAAAGGTTATCGAGCAATAGCCCGTGTTCTACCGGGAGCTCCATTACAATCTGCGATGTTTATATTTAGTCATTTTAATTTTTCTGATTTATGTGATAATCTGTTACTGCATTTTTCCAACACAAAGAAATATTAAGAAAATACCTCAGCATGTATTTGAAATCCTGATGGTGGTAACAAAGAAGGAATATTTGGCTTTGGTGGTTCGTTTCCGGGCCAAATCCATATCATTCCCTCTTGCTCGAAGCACGGTAATGCCTTTATCTTCACATTCATTAATTTAGTCGATGGCATTTTTTCACATTTCCCATCGGTTGAATATTCCCATCCTAAATTTTAAATCATTAAATAAAACAAATAAGTCACATCATATATGTTAAGAGGGATGTCTTATCTAAAAGCTCAAGCTGCTAATGGCAGCTTAAAAAGATTAAATTATAGAAAACGTGAAATGTTAAATATTTAATATCTTTTTATACTCACCATGATAAGGACACTGAATACGGCCCTCATTGACTGATCCCAAATCAAGAGGGCAGGCTCGATGAGCGCATGTATTTTTTACGCAGCCCGGTTTGCCATCTTTCCCTCTAAAAAGTACCCAAGATTCCTCAAAGCAGTCAATAGGGACCTATAATTATAAATAAATAAATTATCACGAAATCATCACTGAGAAAAGTCTCAAGCAAAATTATGTTAAAAGATACATAACAGCATGGAGAATTAACATTTACAACCCCTTCTCAGTGATGTTATTACAAATTTCTCCCTCTTGTTTCATGAATTACATAAAAAGCTTCCCGCCTACAGAAGGCTATTTTAGGAACGTTATATAAAAGATATAACTGCACTCACTCAAAACCCTAACGGAAGGGGTTATGTGTTAGCAGAACATTTTGAGGGAGTATAAGTGTAATTTATGAAACAAGGAGGGATTATTTTGTAACAACATCAAACATAAGGGGGGGTAAATATAATACTTCCTAAAATTATTTCGAAGAATTGAGCTTTACCATTGTGTCATCTTTCAGGCCTGCAGAAAAAGCAACAGGATACCAAAAATTCTTCAAACGGGCACTGTAAGGTTGAACAGGACCAGATACATTAAGGCTTTTTCGTGATTGTCGGCTTTTCACAGAATTGCTCGACTCTTTGGAAGTACTTGGAGTAGAAGGTAATAATGTATCAGTTTCTGTTGTGTTTCTTTCTTGCAATATTTTATCATTTACTAATGTTTCCATGTAAGCTAGCTTGTCCAAAGCTGTTGAAACCCTCGCTTCTGATATATGTACCTGTATTTATTCAAAAAACGATCTCTTTCAAAAGCTATAATCTTAAATTAATAATATATGATAGTTCTTGAACTCTTGCTATACCTGATTGTGAGCTTGTGTTAGTTCCTCCTGCAACTCTGCAAGATCCTTTTTGAGAGTTCCTATCGATTTGAATTCACGTGCAAGAGGGTTTAATACGTCCACCACCTACCGAGAAAAGCTAAAGAATTTAAGAACATTTGAAAGTGTTTGGAAGAGATTTTAGAAATATAATTAGTATCTAGACTTTGGGAGTGTTTGCAAACAATTTGAAAAAAAGTGATATCGCGCTTTTAGTATTTGATGCTTCTGCTTAAAATAAGCTAGAAGCTAGATGTACATTAGAGGGGTTTGCTTTTTTCAGCTTCTAAATTCATTTTCTCTATTATTAAGAGTGTGTATGTACTTTATTCTCAAAACACTGTTAACTTTTACTACTACACATTTTTACAACTTTATCTTCTACTTTACCTTCTCCAAAATCAGAAGTTTTTGCCACACCCTCTTTGTTGATTTCATTTCTCCAAAACATTTTTCCAATCCCAAAATATTAGATAATTTCTAAACTACAACAAAGAAAAGAGAATTTATCGAATTTATCAATCAACCTTTTCATGGAGAAGCATGATTGCTAGAACATCTTGACGAGCCTTCCAATCAAGGTATTGTATGTCATATCGAGCCACCTCTAAAGCTTGATTGGCATCCAAGAACTTGCCTTTATATTGGGGAGCTTTAGACCTCGGATCTTCTACATCGAAAAGCGTCGTCCATGGATTTTTTCTTTCAACCAATCTGCCTTCGTCGCTAATTATAGCTAAAACTCTAAATCCACTTTTGAAGCTCTGAGTCACAATAGATGAGTCAAGGTTGAGAAAAAGATCAAACGATTATTACATATATAGGATGCTATTTAAAACCAAAGATGAAAATATATAGGAGCTGGTAGAAGCAGTCTCTCTCCCTATAAATCTATATGAGTGTCTCTGCGTGTGTGATGTGTATAAAGTGATGACGACTTGAACTAGAATCTAAAATGGCAACATTTTTAGGGATAATTACACTTAGACCCTTGCGGTTAGGCGTAAATACAGTCAGTATCCTGAGGTTTGGGAATTCACGTCTACATCCCCTGGAGCTTGAACATTCATTACACTTAGGTCCAGTCCTCAACTTTCTCATCGCTAAAGCCCTACAGCTTCTAGGTCAAGTTTTTTTTTTTCCTTCGTACTACACGATACAAGAAACTGTTTTCCGATTTTGAAATCTAAAAAGATTTAATCTTTACATAAAAAGATGGAGAAACAAAATTCCGAGAAAATGCTATAAACTATCTCAAACTATATCCATAATGGCAAATGCTATAGCATCCCAGATTTAAACATAACAATCAACAAACTAAACTCAGAATAATCACTATTAAGCACACTAATGACCACTCAATTCAAAATCCCAACTTTCCACTAATATCCACTTAATCAAACATCTAAACCCACATGACGCATAGAATCCACAAGATATATTCAAGAAACAAATAATAGAATGAAAAGAACACACTTAAAAGAAGACCATCCTTGCTCATGAAGCACAAACCCATGATTAAAACATCATCAAATACACATAAAAGCTCAAGAAAAAAGAAGTAGTACCCTTTTGGTGTTGAGCTTAGAAGAACGACTCAAAGAGATTGGCAGCGAAAGAGCAGAAGCAGTAGCAATGGCTGCATACATGGCCAAGAATCCGGGTTTCCGGGTCGAAAGTTGACTGATAAATCCGGGCCGATTCCAAGAGAGAAGAAGAAGAAGAGAGAGAAACTAGAAGATTATTATTTCAGTAAGAGAGAGAGAGAGCGAGAGAGGTGTTTTGACATTTCGTTGATGATAAGAGGTTGGAGTATCGCGCGATCTCGACTACCCTCCTACGGGTTGCCACGTGGAGGACCGTGGGGTTCGTCAGTTTCACACGTGGCGCCTCGATTCTCCACATGCTGTCTGAAATTTTTGAGTTTTAATCTTCAGTTTTATTGCCAAGTGGGATGATGAAGATATTAGATATCTTCTCTATCTGTTTCTGGATTTTCATAATGATGTCGTCTCCGCTCCTTTTTGAGTTTTGATTCTCTCTCATTGGTTGCCCATATTCTGTGCTGTCTCTCACAACAATGCTGTCTTCTAGTTAGTGCCTCCATATTTTTTTAAGATCGAGCTATTTATCGTCGAAAATATATATAATCGTATAACCGTGAAATTTAAGGTTGTTCTATAAGTGAAAATTATTAATTGAATTTTGACGTTTAGTTAAGAAATAGATCAAATAATTCGCATAGAACCCTTACTGCACTGATGGTCGATGCTCGATTTGGCCAACTGAGGGCAGGTATGGCGCTTTAAGCCTTTAAGGCGAACTAGAAAAACCTAATTCGTACTCTAAAATTTATAAATACACACTTTTATAATTTATAATTCACATTCATGAAATTTATAATTTGCGAACTAATATTTAAATACGTAATTTATCATCATAAATCGAATCTGTACTCTTAATCTTCTATTTTGGGCTTTACCATTTTAGTTAAAAAACTTAGATTAAAATATAATACATCAAAAGTCAAATTATTTTCTTCTACAGTGGAACAAGAAATCTATATTAAGGTACACTTATATTTTTAATTTGGTTTTATTTTATCTTACGTAATAAGGATCTATAGTTATAGTTATTGATTATTGATCATCCTAAAATGTATGCAATCAATGCAATCTGTAGCACTACATCAACTTTATCTTGTTGTCTTTGTGCAATTAATTGTATATACAGAGCATGTGATCTCCCACAAACGATTTTGATTTGTGAATTAATTTCTTTAGGAAATTTTATTTTCTTATTACTGAATCAAAAGTTGAGTTGCCTTGGTTTGGAGTTTTGAATTTGAAAATATAATGAGTAATGACAATTCAACTTTTGATATTTTAATATATAAAACTAGTGTTTGCAAAAGCTATTGATTGCAATAGTGACTTTGAGTAAATTAAATTTCAATATCTCATTTCTGTTTTATATTTTCTTTCGCTTTCGCTTTATGTGATCTAGGTTAAAAATAGTTGTCTCTTTTTAACTCAATCGCGCCTTTTATGTGATCTAGGTTAAAAATGGTTGTCTCTTTTTAACTCAATCGCGCCTTTATGATTAATTAACATTAGGGCACCATGCTAGTTTACAATTTACACTATGTTGGAGAGGCTAATTTTCAAAAATTGGAGCACTAAAAGTGATGAATTTTTTTTAAAAAAAAAATAATATTTGTACAAGTAATTGAATATTTGCATAAAACAAATTGGGGAGATACTCTTATTACTTTTAAAAAACTTTTATTTACAGAAATAATCTAAAAAGTAGACGTTAAAAGGTAAGATTATTTATTATCGGTTTCCAACTCTTCTATTTAATTTCTACGATTTTTTTCTCTATTTTATTCGATTTTTGGTTAAAATAAATAGAAATTAGTTTACCAAATACTCCCATGAGTGCAAGCACCTTAGCCTAGGAAGATTACAATGTATACATTCTATATTTTTTTAGGGAGGATGATTTTTTCCTATCTAAATTATAACGATTTTTGTACTTTATCATCTAAATTTTTATTTTTTGCCGTTTGTCTCCTGAACTATACGAATTTTTGTAATTTGTCATATCCGATAGAAATATTTCACCGGAAAATTGCATTGTGTCATTAGAGAAACATAGGTTTATGTTGTATTGCTTTCCTCGACGTCTCAAAAATAAATCCTCAATCAATTTCAGAAAACTTAGAGTTTTTATCACCCAATTGAATATTTAAAAATAGTCTACTAAATTCGCCGTTATTCCAATTGGGTGATAAAAACTTCAACTTTTCTAAAATTGATTAAGGGTTTATTGTCGAGATATGAAGGGGAGTAATACAATATGGATCTATGTTTCTCATATGACACAATACAATTTTCCGGTGAAATTTCCGGCAACTGAGATGACAAAATGCTAAATTCGTGTAGTTCAGGAGACAAATTACAAAAAAATAAAACTTTAGATAATAAAATACAAAAATCATCATATTTCAAATAGGAAAAGATGTTTATCCCTTTTTTTCAACCCAAGAAAAACTTTGGACTTTGGAGCCATCTTTTGCAAACAAAAAAGTTATTTTCCATGGAACCAGAAAACGTTCTTGTATAAAAGAAAACGTTCTTGTAGTTACGTGTTTAGAGAAAGGAAACCATCCAAAATAAAACGCTACTCAAGAATTCTTTTATGTTCCAAAGTCGTGTTGCTAATTTCTTTCTCATAAAATATCTTCGCGACTTATACCTAATCATCACTGTAGAGTGTAGATAAAGAAACATTGAAATGTGAGCCCAAAACTCAGCCCGCAGAAGAATACTCTCGAACAGAGAGAGAGAGAGAGAGAAACCATGGCGAGGGGGAGCGGCGGCAGTGGCGGTGGCGGTGGAAGCAGAAGGAAAAAAGAGAGTAAAGCGGGGGCATTCTTTTTGGCGACACTAGTGATGTGGAGTATCTCAGTTTTCTTCGAAATTCTCTTCAACAAACGTTCCGAGCTAATTCCCATCGTAATCGGACTCGTTTTCTTCCAATCGGCCAACGTCGTCGTCCGGAAGTTTGTCTCGCGTGATCCCCTCTTCGTCAACACGTGCGTCTCCCTCCTTCACTCCTCCATCACCTCTGCCTCTGGTCAGCTTCGAAATTGAGCTACAAAATTGAATTTTATGATTATTATGTGTCGAAATTTTAACTAGTTTTGTGTTCATTCGATCTTTTTTTTCTTTTTTTATCCGTTGATATCAAGCTCGAGCTCGTGGCAGCTAAATTTACACTGGCGGGACACATACTAGTTTGTAACCCTGCAGTTTTCTGATTTTAGCACAGTAATAGCTTCTCCGAAAATCACGTTTTCATCTTTTTGTAAATTCATGGCTTTTGAAATCGAAACTATGTTGAACTTAGTTTGGGTTGTCCCAATGATATAGTATCTTGTTTGGATTTCCTGTAATTGCCTTTTTTTGTTTCGTTAATGAATTGTTCTATCACTGTCTCTCGTTGTGTTGTGTTTTTTGTTTTCGTAAGAACGATTATCCGTGTAATTGTTGTAATTTATGTTAGAGAATAAAAGTTTGTGTAATTACACGTAGTTAAATGCCAAATTACTGTAATTGGGAAGTTTATATAATTACACTTTATCTTTGCAATTATCCGCCAACAATTTTGGAAGTATAATATGGCATTATTATGCTTAATTATCCATACTGAGTGACGTGACTGTAAGATACAGATAAATTACAAGGGATATAAATGTAATTCTGAAATCAATAGCAAAAACATGTATAATTTTGTATAGTAGGAGATCGGATAGTCATTATTTCTGATATGTTTCAATCTTTTTTCTGAAATAAGTTTATTTCTCTTGCAGTTGTGCTAATCTTGCTGAATCAATGGATAAAAAGTGATATTAACAAGATGTTTGAACACTCACAATTGGTCGGGTTTGCTTGGCCATGGGCATACCAAGCTCTTTGCTTTTCATGCGGTTATTTTGCATATGATCAGTGGGACATGGTGCTTTATCGGCTGTACAGTGGTTGGATCCCTTCAATCCTAGTGCATCATTTAGTACTCCTAGTTTGCTTTACTCTAGCATTGTATCGGAATGTCACCATCAACTATCTCATCCTCACTCTCATCTGTGAGGTATAAACCACATATTCCCATGCGTATAATTATTGAAAGTCCATTTGTATGTTTGACCACTATACAACACAGGATTGTGGAGAGTAAGGGAGTGTTTGCCAACTCAAAAGCAGAAAATGAAAAAAAGTGTTTTTCTGCCTTTAGCTTGAAGAATAAGAGATGTTGTGTTTTATTTGTTGTTTCTGCTTAAAATAAGCTAGAGGCTAGAAGCACTTTGGGGGTGCTTTTTCAGCTTCGAGGTTCTTTTTTCTATTATATAAAAGTTTACCTACTTTCTTCTCAAAACACGCACAACTTCTTTGCTCCAACTTTTTACATGTGGAAAATGGAGTATTTTGTTTTGTCGCTTCTGCTTAAAGTAAGTTGGGGGCTACAAACACCTTTTGGGTCGGTTGGGGGATTTTTCAGTATCCAGGTTATTTGACCTACTAAAAAGTGTGCTCCTAATTTCTTCTCCAACACACCCAACTTCTACAACTCCAACTTTTAAATCTTTAGCTTCTCCAAAAGCAAACACAGAAGTTGTTGCTAACACCCTCTTAACTATTCGAGAAATCTCAACCGGCTCTTTGGGAGAGAATATGTGGAGAATAACATTTTGTTTTCCGGTGATTCCTACATTTATGATTTCATTTCATCTTGTGTGACTTGTGAATTTGCCTTAGCTCCAGTGTTAATTATTCAGTACACATCATAAGCTGATTTGTTGTCTTCCTAAAAATGCAGCTGCATTCGATCTTTTTGCACGTTCGAAAAGTTCGTCGTATGGCTGGTGTTCGTGATGCTGGGAGCAAGATTGTGAAGGCAGAATGGATTCTCAACTGGTTGGCTTTTGTATTTGCAAGAACTATATCTCACATTCTTATCACAATCAAGCTTATAAAAGATGCTTCCAAGTTTGATAAGGGCATTGAGCTCCCACTTGCTCTCTTTGGAATGGCTGGAATGAATTTGCTAAATGTTTTTCTTGGAATTGATCTCTTTAAAGCATTCAGGAGAGAGATAAAGCCTCAGAAATATCAGAATAACCATTATGAATGATAATAAATGGAATAATTACAGAAAACCCCTGAAGTTTGCGCCATTTACGGAAAATTTTAAAATTACAAAAAAAAAAAAATACCCTAAGTCCTTTGTTTTCAATTTGTTTGAGGGTGTAAACCTCAGGGGGTCATTTGTAACTTTTAAGGTTCCAGGGTTTTTTGTGTAAATAGTGCAAATCTCAGGGGTTATTTGTAATTGACCCTATATATGTGTGCGTATACGAGAATTAGGTTATTTTCTTGATTCTTTTGTGGATTGTGTTGGTGAACAATGTATACTTCCTGTAATAGATAATTTTGTGTTGTAAATCACATCATATTTGTATTGCATAGTTTGAGAGTGAGGTAAAATTGTAGAGGATTAAGTAAAAATGTTCTTCCCACGTTTAAGTGGGCTTATCAAGATTTTGGAAGACACTTTGGGGCTGATAATTGTAAGTTTGTAACAATCAAATCTTGTTCCGAAAATTACTTCAAACCCCATTAAATATCATAATAATTTATCAAAAATATTCTTGATGTATTGGTGATCTTTTTCATCATCATGATACGGATTAATTACATTCATACCTCTCAGAATTGCACCTTGTTCCAAAAATCATATGCATAATTATGTTTGTAACCCTCGAAAATGTAGGAACTTATTATTTGTATCACTCGTTTGAAACTACATAATTATATTTGTATCCCAGAATAATATAGGAACATTATTACATTACGTAATTTTGGAACGAAGAGGGGGTATAGATCGTAATTTTGAAACGAAGAGGGACACTACCCATAATTTCATATATTTTTGTGGGGGGCAGGTATAATTAACCCTTATAATAACTCACTGTCCTCCTACAAGATGAACTTAAAACCAACAATGCAAACATTGAAAAAGTTCAATTGAAACTCCAAGAACACTTTCTTAGCACCATCCAATATATGAACTCCCAATAGAATAAAAATCAAAATAGGCAAAACACATCTTCCTATTCCTACATGAAAACCGAAGAATCCCTCAACTAATCTTGACCATTTTCAAACTCTACCACGTTCTTACTTCTAGAGAAAAATTTCCCGAAACTGTTCCTACTTTTAGCAGCAGTACTATGATTCATCGATGGAGCTGACAAAGACGAAGATGGTAATGAACCTTCGATCCCATTTTCCAGATGACTATAATTCTCCATCGAAATTCTTGAAAATTCATGTCTTGGCATGAACATTTCATTAGAAGACAATCTCCATATATCTTCTCCTGGTGAACCTCCTCTAGTCAAACCTGGTATGTTTGAAGTGTCTATTAAGAAATCTTCCAATGTTGCAAGAGATTCCAGTTGTCTTCCTAGAGATGCAATTGTTTTCTGGCATTCTGTAAGCTTATCAGCAGCCACAGCTAGATCCTCCTGCAACCAAAAAATGATTAAAAATTACAAATGTGCCCCTCAGAGTGTCGAAACTTTATGAGAGCTAAGTTTGAAAATTGAAGTAATACATAATGATGATATAATTAATCGGTAAGTAATCACTGAAAGAGAAAGATAATCATAAGATGATTATATGGGTAGACGTTGTCATTTCAAAACTAAGGGGGAGGTTTGTGTAATTTCACATAGTTACAGAGGAACCAACCTGCTTTACCTTTACTTCACCATTTGAGTTTGCATTCTGCTGAAGCGCACTTTCTTCAATTGTTCTACTTAGCTCATTCTCCAATTCTCGGCACTTAGACCTTAATTCTGACGACACCTTTCGTTCTTCTTCGATTGTTCTACTTAGCTCATTCTCCAATTCTCGGCACTTAGACCATAATTCTGACGTCACCTTTCGTTCTTCTTCAATTTCTAGTTTTAATTCATTTATTTTCAGTTCACCATTTGATTTTTCATTCTGCTGAATCTCACTCTCTTGTATCATTCTACTTAGCTCATTCTCCAATTCTTCACACTTAGACTTTAATTCTTCCGACGCAAATCTTTTTTCTTCAATTTCTAATTTCAATTCATCAACATTTTCCGACACCGTCCTCGCTTCTGCTTCCAAACCAACAATTTGAAGTTCAAGCATCTCTCTAGCCTCATTTACCACAATTATCTCCTTTTGCACCTCTTCCAACTTAATTTCAGTTGCTTTTCGAGATTCTAAACTCTCATCCAAAGCATTCTGAAGTTCTAACTTCTCAGCTTCTATCTTCTCCAACTTATCCTCCAATTCAGTTATTCGTGTACTCATAGAATCAAGTTGGTCCCTCAGCGGGTTAATATCCTCTGCAATTGGAGCATTGCTCTTAATATCATCCAACGCAGCAAGACGTTCCATTTCGAGAAAATCATCCATCATATCGATCTTAACTGTTAAATTATTATTAATGGGCTTTTCCTTCTTGAATTGATCAAGATCCAAGATCAATGGTTCCGATTCAACGGATTTCTGAGGAGATAATTTCCGTGTTATTGATTGGAGCTTTCTACATTCAGCTTCAAGCTTTGCAACTTTTTTAAAGCTCTCAAGCTGCATTTTGCTAGCAGCTTCTGCTGCTTCTGTGCTTAAATCCCTCTCAATTGCCATAATTTCCAACTCGTCGAAACGGGAGAAAAGTTCTTGCTTGAGGGACGAGTTTTCTTTCTCTAAAGCTTCAAGCTTTTCAAGAAAAGATGAATTTTCAGCTTTTGCAGCTTCTGCTTCAGCTTGGAGATTAGCGACTTGCTTCTCAAGATCAGCTTGTTTGTCATGCTCGTCTCGTGCTTGTCTCAATTGTCTGACGCATTCTTTGAGGGCCCCATCTAGATGGCTAGCTTTTACTTCAAGGTTCAAATTTTGCTGAAGTGCAAGATCGAGCTGCTGCTTTATAGAAGCCACTTCATTTTCTGCTTTCTCCCAACCTGATATGATGAAACTTGATTAAAGTGATATTGTAATATTATTTTAGAAATATAGCAAATAAATAAATTAGAAAATAAACCGATTACCAGCTACAGCTTCTTCAGCGACTTTAGCATGCTGCTTAACTAGATCTTCTTTGGCTTTAACATTAACAAGAGCAGCTGATAGCTTTTCGGTTAGAATTTTCACACTTTCCTTCAGTTCATCCTCTGTTATTGAAGGTTTCGAGGTTTTTTCTGGTGACTCCAAACCCTCAGTTGGAGATTCTGTCATTGCTTCCTACTCCCGAAAAGTTTACAAAATAAAGCAAAAATAAAAGATATTAAACCTAGTCAATTCTAACAGCCCCATACTAAAATTCATGAACTAATTGGAAGAAATTGCAGGATAAGTAAATTTATCTACCTTCTCATCAGAATGTGAAGAAAATAATTCAGACCTTTCACTTTCACCCGTACTCATATCACAAGATTTCCTATTCCACACCCATTTTCTCTTTTTCCTTTTTATTTTCCAATTAAATTTCAGACAACCTCATAATACCAGTCAAAAGTTCATCTGCAAAATGCAATAAAAACAATAACGCGAAAAATATACAGAAAAAAAAAGGTAAGCTGAATGGAACAGTAGCAAACCAAGACAAAAATCTCACCTTAAACGAAGAATCAACAAATCACAGTTCAAAAGACCCAATCTTGGAGCTACCCATCAAGAGTTTTTCACAAAGAATTGCAAAAGATAAATTCATTTTTCTTGTCAGGTAGCGTAAATGCACACATTAGAGCTTGCTTTGCTTCTGGGCTATCATATTTTCGAATAAAAAAATGAGTCTTGGCAAAGATCTGAGCAATATCCAATGTTTATTTGGATAAACCACAAAATTCTTAACTAATTTGAAAATTACTTTTTAATTTTTTAAAACAGAGCATGTGATGGTGACTCCATTGTATGGTGTTCTCGAAGTGGAGGACGAGACCACTTTTCAGCTTTTCAATGTGTGTGTATGTATTTAAGTATTTATTTTTTGAAAGTATTTTAATTTATTTGTTTGAAGTTATTAAAGATGGTACTTATTCCCGCTAACAATTCCACTCTGCATTTAATGTATTGTTGAGGGTAAAATGGAAAGTCCCAACTTTCTTTTTTCTTGTTTTATCTTTACCAGAAAAATTGTAAAATGGGGAAACTACCTTTCAGTATATTTACTTTTTGGGACTCTTTTCTAATCAAAATCGTAATAATTAATATCCAATAATTTATTTAGTTTTAACAATTTTGAAACTCGAGTGACTTGAGATTCAAAATTCGGTCTAAATACCGCATATGCATTGCCAGAAAAGTGATTTTATTTTTTTTAAATAAAAGTGACACACCATTATTCTTCAACATGAAAAGACGCTATTCAAATATAAAATTATCTGATTATAGCATTCTCACCTATAATATACGAACACTCCTAAAATATATGTTATACAATGTTGTATTGTATCGGACAACCATATCGGCCATTTTTCTAGTGCTAAATATTTAATGAAATTCGTGTCATCATATCCGTGTCGTGTTCTTTTGTTTTATTATTAACCTTTGCAAGGAGATAATTTGTGAGTTTAAAATGGAGGGGAGATAATACTCCTAGTTCTTCCAATACCTTTTCTTTTTTCATCTTGAATTGCAATATACGTGTAAATTTTTTTTATTTCTATAGTCTCGTTAGTTGTTAGTTGTTGATATTTATTAAGTTATTGATTAATAATTAATGATCTATTATTAGCTGAAAATCTTGATGAATTTTGCTTCATACTGTAAAAGTTGATCGAAAAACAGACCGGATTGCTCTGCATTTGGATATTCGGAATTCCATCATAGATCATTTAAATTTGAAAAAAAAAAATAATTTACGTTGGAAATATAAAAACCCTAATTATTAATGGGCTTTAAGAGCCGGCCCATATATTAGGACACAATTCGAAATCTTGGACCAAAGGCCACCATAGCCAGCCCAATAACGCAGGACTCATGTATCTTATTCAAATAAGACATTGACAAGTGTTCGTTCCTCCCAAAATTCTGGAACACAGTACTACAAGTAGAATAGAGGGACTTGTAGTCTCCTCCTCCTAAGACAAATACAAGAAAAAAAAAAAAAAGAAAAAGAAAAAGATGAGAGAGAGAGAGAGAAGATCATCAAGTGCAGCAAAAACAGGCTTCGTGGTACACTGATAGCCATCACAATTCTTACACCCTATCCACTTCACACTTGAAATTTGTGTGATTCACAAACTCTCACTGAGATTTCGGAGCTACATATCTTAACAATATCAACACACTTCTTACAAATAAATGCAGCATTTAATAAGTCACAAATTCTTGATCACCTCTCTTTCTCCATCTCCAATTTTTCACACACTAGCTAGCCATACATAAAAAGAAATGGCTCAAACTATGGTCCTAACTGCAAATGTGTGCAACCAAATTGTGAAAGGGCATCAACCCTCTTTGATTCAAAGACTAAACCCAAACCCCTTTTCAGCTTCTCAGATTTTATTGCCTCAAAGAACTTCTACTCCGCTTTCCTCATCAACTAGAATTTTCGCACTTTTCAAGTCAAAAGCCAAAGCTGCTCCTGCTAAAAAGGTACTTGTCATTATTCATTAATTCAATCTTCTTTCCATTTCTATATATGCTCATTTTATATTTTATTTGTTTTTATTTTGGCAAGCACAGATTGTGAAGGAGAAGCCTAAGGTGGAAGATGGTATATTTGGGACCTCAGGAGGAATTGGTTTTACCAAAGAAAATGAGCTCTTTGTGGGACGTGTTGCCATGATTGGGTTTGCGGTGAGTTCTACTTTTTTTTTTTTCAGTTGCTAGATTTATTTGTATGGACAATATGAGATTTATAATGTTGATTGTGGTATGCTGTTGATTCAGTGTTAGCTAGCTAGCTCTGTATCGTTTTTCCAAATCAAAAGTTGTTAAAATAATTAGATATTGAAGGTCAATATAACATAAGACATATTGTTTAATTAGTAGTAGTTGAGGTTGAGAGTTCGAGAATTTATATAAGTTCTTGAGCTACTTATAGGCTTATAAACAGGTCAAGCCGAGCTTAGCATTTTTTCCGGTCTCGAGCTTGAGTTTGAGCTCGATAATCGAAAAAACAGGGCTCGAGTTCACCTCGACACCTTTACGGGTTCGGCTCGAGTTGGAATATTTCTTAGCCATGACCATTTATTTGTATAATTGTATAAGAAACGAGCTTGAAATTTTAATGTCGTTATGTAAAGTTTTAGCGCAATAACTTACAAGCAGACTTCTTGAAGTTCGATCTAATTATGAAAAATTCCCTTTTGCAACTATTATTCTCTAAAAAAAGTTGATCTGGTGAATGAGTATTGATGACTTTTAGTTACTGAACTCCTAAAGAAATGATAAGAAAATGAAACCACACAGATTAATAATGTAATGTATGGCTTTTCTATTCTACGTATTCAAATTTCAACCAGACGTATGTATTAGTTTCAATCAACTACACAAGAAGTAGAATTTTGTCATTTTTAGATTGGGGTAAGAATTTAAATATTGGTAATAATAATTAATAGTAATTAATAATGTAAATTGATGTATTTTTGCAGGCATCCCTATTGGGAGAAGCAATCACTGGAAAAGGAATCCTATCACAACTAAATTTAGAAACTGGAATTCCAATTTATGAAGCTGAGCCACTTCTCCTATTCTTCATCCTTTTCACCCTTCTTGGAGCCATTGGAGCCTTGGGAGACCGTGGCCGATTCGTCGACGATGCCACCGGCCTTGAAAAGGCCGTTATTGCCCCCGGAAAAGGGTTCCGCGCTGCCCTAGGTCTCGGAGAAGGAGGTACTAAAAGCAAATTTTATATTTTTTCTTGCAGTGCAAAAAGTTATTTATTAACATATATCTTACATATTGAATTAATATATATCCAAACAGGCCCTTTATTTGGATTCACAAAAGCAAACGAGCTCTTCGTTGGAAGATTGGCTCAACTTGGGATTGCATTTTCTCTGATTGGAGAGATTATCACAGGCAAAGGAGCTTTAGCACAGTTGAACATTGAAACCGGAGTTCCGATCGGCGAAATCGAGCCGCTCATCTTGTTCAACGTAGCTTTCTTCTTCATCGCAGCCATTAATCCCGGAACTGGAAAATTTGTTACTGATGAAGAAGAAGATTAAAGTATTTTTGTTGTTAATAAAACAAGCATTTGATTAGAACTACTTATTTTTGCAAAGTTTTTGGAGTGTTATGGCCAGTATAACTAAATTCACTACTATATATATAAATCCACTTGATCTTGTACTTGTTAGAAATTGAATCAACATATATATCTCTGCATTTAACTCCATGCAGGGATACTCGACGATGTCTGTACTCGACGATAGGAGTATCGATCGAGTAGACTTGGTAATAGCCCAACGTGATGTGCTCGATCCCATGCGATCGAGCACGCTCAAACAGGGTTTGTGGCCGATGGGAGGCGTAAGAGACCTCCATGACGAGCATTTAGGATGGTGACACGTGACAGTGTGAGATTATACTGACGAATTATATAGTCCAACAAAATTCTCAATTTATTTCCATATAAAATTTATTGACTTTTCAATTAAAAAATAATCACTGATCTATATTATATTATATTTAAGAGCGGTCTGACTTCTCAATTGCGCGATTTAGATTGAATACTATTTTGTAATTATTTTGAGATTTTTAATTAAGCCAAAGTGATCTTATTGGCTGAATGTTTATTAAATGAAGTGATTTATTTTGAAATTATTAATGCATTAAACCTTGCCTAACTTTTTTGAATAATTTTCGGATTTTAATAGCTAATATTTTTAAGAAGCCATGATAACTTTCAAGATTTTAATTTAAATCATTAATTATATATACGTTTTACTTATATTTATATTAGATAACCCATGTTTAACTTTTATTTATTTTTTATTCACTCAACTTCTGTTGTAATATATAACTTTTTCTATAATCATGTTTTGATCGATATACTTTCTAATAATTGATAACTATATATAATTGTGTTTTTCTCTTTATTATTTCTTATATTTTCAAGCTCTTCGTTTATTAGTTTGATTTTTTTTTTCTTTACTAGATCATAATTTTGTATTTTTACTATAAATATGAGCTTCAATTTTTTCATCAAGACATTCCACTTTTTAGTATATATATATTCATTTACGCATTTTTGAAAAATATATACATTAGAGAATGAGATTGTGTTTTTTTTTTTTTTTTTCTAAATTATTTAAATAACTCAATAATTAATTCTTTAATTCAATGTGAGTTTGTTTTATCATTTTTAATATAGATTTCTACTTTTCATTCAACATAATATTGTTCATTTTACTTTGTTGTTTATTTTTTTTGTTTTAATCTTCGCCTCATTTATATCTTTTCTCTCTAAATTGTAATATTGAATTACACTCTTATAACCTTCAAAAAAAAAAAAACTCTTATAATATTTGAAATAATAAGTATTATATTTTGATTTTATTAATGACATCTTTAAAAAAATTATTATTTGAACAAACAAGTTAAGGTACTGAAGATAAAAATATATTTATTTAAAGATAAAAAAGATTATATTTACATATCCGTGCATAACATGGGATTAAAGCTAGTTAAACCTATATATTAAATCATTAACTAAAATATTTATGTAATCGTGTAAAAGCTAAGTACTCCAATAAAAATTCAACTCGAAAATGCAAATGGAATTGCGATTTGGGCTAATGCCCAAAATTCTAAGGGCTTTTTACCCATAAAATTGTGGTTTCTTTGTTGGGCTAAATCGCAGAATACGGACCACGTACTCTCATTTTTTATTTTTATTTTTCATTCTCTTTTTCTTAATTACCACTTAAAAATTTCTTCAAAAAAAAAAAAAAATTACCACTTAAAAATAATATTCTTTGGGGTAGGTGACAAACTAAAATCATTGGACCCAAAAAAAAAATTACAAACTAAAATCAAGAAAAATGAATATGCAATATCATATAGAAAAATTTGACAAAGTATAACTAGAAGTCAAAGTAGATCAAGATTACTACAACAAAAGTATAGTTTTTAAGGTCGGCATCGATCATTTTAGGAAATAGAGCCTATTCAATTCGATGTCAAAATCAAATGAAGAAAATATGTGACTAATCTGATGTATGTTCTGTCGAGTGATTATTCGTCGTTTTTTTATGGGAATTTTTTTTCATTAAATATATATATTGTGGGCATATTTTCTTGATTAAATGAGAAAAAGGGATATTGGATAGGTCAATAAGAAGATACTTAATATTTGTGATATGGGCCCATTTTATGTCTCTTTCAAGTAAATATTTTAACTAAACAAAATCCACATTAAAAAAAGTTGCATCTTTAGTCAATCCAAGATTATGGAAAAAAGGGAGCAAAGGACATGCTTTACTTTTGTTTAAAGATCACACACAAAAGATTTATTTAGATTTGTTACTTATAATTTTGCAAAAATGTGAGTCAAATCATTTTGAAAAAGACATATTATCTAAGAAATCTGCATGCTTCTTGCAAGAAGCTTAAGCAAAAAAGAAATGGGGATAATTTAGAAAAAAGAATCGAGGTTTGATTTTTTTTCTGAAAATACTCTGAAACTTTGAAACATTACAAATACCCTCTTGTTAGTTGAAATCTTACAAATACTCCAAATTGAAATATAAAAATATAACATAATATCCCCGAAAAATCCTTATAAATGCCCCTTAAATTGAATCAGGAGGGTAGACTCGTAATATTCACATATAAAATTAAAGAAATTAGTCAAGAATTTTTCATAGGCTGTCTTCATATTACGATCTTACATTTATATTGATGGATTATGGATAGTAATCAATTAATTGATCTGAAATTTTCCAATTGATCAATCCAATCAAACCCTAATTGTATAACAATCTTGACTATATATTCTTACACCAAAAAGAAAAAAAAAAGAACTTTTAATTGTCATGATAAATATTTGAATTATACCCTACTTGCATGTGGAATTCAAGCGTGAACAAACCGTCACACTCAAGCACTTTATTGCCACTACCTAGGGGTGGCAATTTTTGACCCAACATGATAATCCAACAAGATATTATTGGGTTTGGATTTGGGCCTATAGGGTTGGGTCGATAATGGGTCAACACGATAAGAAACACGAAATTTTTGGGTGGGTTTGGATTGGGTTGTGCGTTACACGATAAACACGATAATTTTATTGGGTAACCCACAACACGAACCCAACACGACCTAACACGAACCCATATATTTTTTTATTAGAAAAAATTAATAATTACAACAAACTTACTCCTAAGGAAACTACAACAAAGCCCAAAAAAAAAAAGGAAAAAGAATATTAGTAAAGGCAGGAGTCTAATATAAGTAAAATATTGCACATCGTTTCTTTATTTTTAAGGTTTGAGTTTTTTAATTTATTTTTCAATAATTTTTCTTTTAGTTATTTGTTAATGGGTTGGGTTGGGTTGACACGATAAATTTTGGATTGTGTTTGAATTTATCCTTAATGGGTTTCCGGCTTAATGAGTTGAGTTTGAATTTACTACTTTTTAACACAAAGTCATTCCAACCCAACACGAACCCACCCAACCCAACTCAATTGCCACCCCTACCACTAGCTACAGCAACAAGATTCTTCATTCAACCTATACTTTCCCTCATTATTTTCCTTTATATTACACTCTATGGAAAAAAAACATTTCAAATTCTTACGATTTTAGCAATTTATAAATTTTTTTAACAGACGTTGCCATTTTAAGTACGTATTTTTTCAATTTTAATATCTCCGATGAGACATGACGATAATGGCCATTTCTCGGTTAAATATGAGTTTTTGTAATTTTGGGATTGTAAATGAAAAATAACAGTCCTAAGTGAATCATTTTCTGAATTGTATTTCTCTTGCAGCACGATATGATTTTTCATCAGAATATTCCACGAAATTCCATAGTGATTTTGCAGATTTTTGCAATGTTTGGATAATAAACTATAAAAAAAAGAAAGTTTCGATGATAAACTACTAAAATCGGAATATTTCGAACGATAAATATATATTTTTCGGTTTTTCCTATATTATATACAATAAAATATTACAATAAATCGAATAATTAGTATTGTTTAATAAAGAAAAATAAATAAAAGAAAAAACTAAAAATAAGTGGCATGATCTTAGCGGTTCACACGGCGGATTTGTTGTCGGGCTCATGATGTAGCCTGGACATTTTAGGACTCAACACGTGGCAGACAAGAAAAGTTGGGGTCCCAAATAGTATTTCTACAAAGTATGAAAAGGGGTAAAAGAAAAAAAAAGAAAAAAAAACTTTAGATAATTACACTCCACCCCTTCCTTCACGACAGATTCCATTAATTCCAGATTTTAACATCAATTGTGGAGGGACCACAAAAGATTTGTATATTTTCAAAAGTCCCCACACTGATTCACAAAATATTTGTTAGTGGGTCCCCCAACATGTACCTTTCTATATTTCTTGTCTCAATCAGTATAATTGCACAAGATTGATTCTCAACTTCCATATCCAATCCCTCTATCCACGCTCTGTCTCGCTCTATACCCACAACTCCTCTAACTATGGTATAAAGGATAATTACGCAATAAACCTTACACATATCTCCCTCATAAATTGAAATATTACAAATAGCTCTCTTGAAACATAAATATATATACATAAGACCCCTAAAAAATCTTATAAATATCTTCTTCGAGATAAGTGTAAGGTTGCAAGATTTTGATAATAAAACTATAAAAGACACAAATCTCGGGAATTTCTTTGTATAGTAATTGACCCTTCACATAATATTATGATTTTTACCAACATGGTGTGGCTCAGTTGGCAACACAAGCTGAGTTTGTGGAAAAAGCCTCAAGTTCGATCCCCACTAAACACATTCAGTGGGAGGAGTGAAAAGCCTTAACTGTGACTAAATCCCGAACTGAATTAAGGACCGTCAATGTAGGATTATCCGAACCAATAATTCACACTTGAAAAAACACAATATTATGATTATTAATGAAACTATAGTGCTAATATCTCTCTTCATTTATAGTTAGGCACGAGCAGTCGTCACTATGAGAAATTAAATAAAATATGAAAGTAGAAAACATTTTCTGATTGTCAATTACCTATATTGGTACAATTATTAATAAATCGTATATGATATAAATGAATGTTCTATCTAGCTAAGCAAATTATTACTAATCTAGAAAAGCAGCAAAGCTAGCTCGATCAATAATGTTGCAAGATTGACTTAAAATTAATTAAAAATGGTTGAGAATCGATCTTATTATCATCATCATCATCACCAAGTAGTTTTCCATGTTCTAGAAATTAATTCTCACACCTCAAGCTATCTAAAATATTATGTCCCCCCCTATTTCAAGAAAGATATAATTGATGCATGGACCCTAGTTGTAGTTGAACTTTTAAATTGCGTTTTAACAAGTTGTGTTTGGATATATGAAAAAAATTCAAATAGGTTTTGAACTGGGATATTGTACCGCTGTACGGGCATAGATATGATATGATACATTATTATAATTTTTTAGAAGTGTTTGCGCATCATAACTTTTGAATATGAAAATAAACGTATTTTAAATTGAGTACACAAGTGGTTCAAAAATAAGTGTAAAACCACACAGTAAAAAAAGGTGACACTTTCTACTTGGTGGTCCTATTTTCTATTCACAATTGAAAAATTGAAAACTTTTGAAAAGAATATTGAAAACTACTCAACGGCCATTTCTTTATTATGTAATTAATTAGGTGACAAAAAAATTGTAGCATGGTCATGTGGAGCTATATATTAATAGTTGTTGCCTATCACTATTTAGTTAGTTGTGATATGTGCAATCTTACCCATTTATGTGAATTGAAGTGGCATTAGGTATTTAATTAATATAATAATCTAGAAAATTGAAAAGGTCAATATACACATCATATAATGCCACACCCCATTATAAATTAAAAACACCTCTAAATTTTATTTTATTTTATGTAAAATATTCGCCGAGTTCTATCTATATATCTTCACACCACCAAAAACATATTACATCCTACATCCTATCGGTCCAAAAGAGTTAATGAGGTTTAAATTTCATTTAACATCTGTCAAAGTTTTCTCTAGCTCTGTCATTATTTTCACAAATTTTATATGAATATATAATGAAATCTCAAAAAAAGTTTTGTAATTTCTGAATAAGAGGAACTTATTTGTAATTATACAAAACTTCAGTATTTTATAGTAATAAATGTAATATATATCCAAGCAATACCTTAATTTGGTGGCTAATTAATGGCTTTTCAAAATTATGAAATATCTCCCAAAATCAAAACTTGATTCGATCTATAACATGTCCAGTGTCCTTGAATTTTCCTTTGAAAACCAATCATAAGATCTCTTAATCTTTTTTCCCATCATTCTTAGCTTCAAAACTTTCGATCTTTCATCACTTTAAGCATCAGCATAGTACTTAGATATCCAGACGTATCTTCAACTTTATACTTTTGTTAAATCCTCGATCACCAAAAGAAAAACATACCAAATCTCAAATATTTAAATAACATGATCTTTACCTAAGATTTATAATTAACTAAATAATTTGGACAAAAATAAAATGGCATATAGAACATATGAGTTTAAAAAATTACATTTAGCAACCCTCTTAGTAATAATATTACACTTACACCCCCTTAGGAGTTTAAAGATTACACAAAACACCCCCTTACGAAGAGACGGAAATGAGCTGAGAGCTGGTGTTTTATGTAATTTTGGAACTTTCCGTTGGATGTAAGTGTAATATTTTCACTAAAAATGTTATCAATCGTAATTTTTCAAACTTCCTTGCGGTCTTAATTAATTAACCGAATTTTTTTTTAAAAAAAGAAGGAAAAAGAGTGGGGGGGGCCACAAGTGGGCATGAGTAGTTGTACCAACAGGAGTGTCAAAAAGAGAATCTAGTGAGAAAGATCACTCACCATCTATTCTTGTTTGTGTGTTGTAATAAAACACAATACCATAACATGTTCTGCACACGCAGATTTTGCTTCTCAACTACTCAATAAAAACCTGCGGGATTCAGTTTTATTTACAGCAAAAAATCCATTCTTTTCACACACTACAAAAATAAATTCTTGATCCTCACAAAAAACACACACACACTCACAAACACGCTTATAATATGGATTTAGATTCATCAAAAGCCCATGAGCTGCAACACGATTATGATCATGAAGAAAAGCAACATTTTCATGTTTTGGCTGTGGATGACAGCAATATTGATAGAAAGCTCTTGGAGAGGCTTCTCACAGTTTCTTCATACCAAGGTCTGGAAAATTTCTATTTTTAAGTTTCTTGAAAATGGAATCTTGATTTTTTATATATATATGATGCAGTTACATGTGTGGATTCTGGAGATAAGGCTCTAGAGTATCTGGGGTTGCAAGAGATTCATGATGAAGAGATCAATGAATATGAAAGCTCACCACCACCATCATCATTCACTGCAGCTATCTCTACTTCTCCATCATCTAATTCTTTAAAGTCATTATCTCAGCAAGAGGCAAGAAATTTAAAAGTTGAATTTTGATTTCAGTTTTTAAAAAAAAATTAAAAAAATCCAGACCCCAGAAGTTCAAATTTCTGATAGGATTTCTTTGCTTGAATATTATTCAAATACTCCAAATTAAAGACCCATTTTTTGAGCATCCAACAAACTAAGTACATATGTTTATTGCTGGGGTTGGTCTTTTATAAGTATACTTCGGATGCTTTCTTCTCCTTTTTACCATTTTATTTTCTTTTCCAATTGTTTGGTCTAACAGTACTCTAATGTATTTCAATATATATATATATATATATATATAATTACACAAAACCCTCTCTGAATCTTGAACCTTACAAATACCCTTTTGGCAAACTGAAATCTTACAAATATGCCCATTGAAACATAAAAAAATTAGAACTAATCTGAATTTTGGAGTTGCATGGTATCATTTTATTAAAATTCCAAACTTCACCCTCAAACATGCAATTGAACATGCAGTGTGTTATATATGTTTAGTAAAGATATATTTTTACTCCATCAATTTTAAACTTTCTGGATTATAATAAAGAAGGAACTTATATATATAGAACAAATAGAACAATTAAATAGAAAAAGAAAATTTAGGTTGATTTTATATATATTCGAATGGCAGACAAAACCTTTTTTAGGTTTTTCTAGTCCTAAAAGAGGGTCGCAGTGTCCATGATTGAAGGATCAAAATTGGGCACAGTAAAATGTACAGGCCAAAACAAGTAAAAAGTTAAAGTTGGTAAAAAAAATTATCAGCTTTTTGAAAAATAAAACCCCACTTTTGTTAAATATTTACTGTAGTAAATCTCTATGTTTCACATTTGACCTACATATCATCTGTCAGAAAATTAATTTGTTTAACATAATATTTTTTAAAAACTAGTTTAATTCTACAATTAATGCGTTAATGGGATTATAGAATTTGAACTAGCTAGCTATTAATAAAATAATTAGTTTTGCAGGTATCAAAAGTTAACCTGATCATGACAGATTACAGCATGCCAGGGATCAGTGGCTACGATTTGCTAAAAAGAATCAAGGTTAATTAATTACCTAGTGATTATTCAATTGCTAGCATAATTATGAATTTCTAAAATGGAATTTTTTTTCTCTACTAAATATATTCTAAAAATGATCTAATTTTTCTGCAGGACTCTTCATGGAAAGATATCCCAGTTGTGGTTATGTCATCTGAGAATGTACCATCAAGAATCAATATGTATGTAATCTCTCTCTCTCTCAATTAAAGGGATAATTATTACAGTAACACCGTTTGCCGCCTAATTACACGAACATACCCTAAAGTTTAGAAAATTACATAAATTTACCTTGAACTTTAATTGTTCTTAGAGAATCTTAATGAAAAAGATCACTTTCACATTATACTCCTAATTTTTCTGTTAAACAACAAAAAGAAGACCAAGCTTTATGAGATGGATCATGGTTCCTCAAAATCTGTCCAACCACCGGATATAACAAAAATTATTTGACATAGTATTTTTCTGTAAGTTTCGAAACCTCAGGTAAATTCTGTAATTTTTAATTAACAACTCTGCATTTTTCAAAACAAAAAAATTTGATCTTATTTTATTATTATTCGAAAACAGGTGCTTGGAAGGAGGAGCAGAAGAATTCTTGTTGAAACCTGTGAAACTCTCAGATTTAAGAAAACTTCATTCACATTTGCAGAAACCTTGTCCTGACAGTACTGATCATCATATTAACAATCCCATCATCTGCAACGATATTATTGAAAACGCTAACGATATTAACAGAGAAGAGAGTGAAACTGATAAGAACTGCAGCAATTCTAACAAGAGGAAAGCAACCTTGGCAACATCATCGGATCTCCCAGACAGAAGGCCCCGTGTACAAGAATTGCCTGTTTCCTAGATTAATTAATTAATTAGTTTTACTAGCTTTTAGTAATTTTCATTTAATTAATTAATCTTTAATTATGTTTTGGTTGGTTAATTTAATGGAGAAATTAATGCAACTGACATTAATGATAGTATGTATTAACAGGGTATATTAAAAAGAGAGTCTTTTAATACTTCAATTAATATATATATAATTTCTCCGACGTAGTGCACACACATCCGACGTAGCCATTTGTCTATCGAAACGAAGGGCATTCGTTAAGAGTTTATCGTGATTAATAAGCCAAAGAAAGAACTTTAGCTTATTGGGACATTTGCAAGACCATATCCAAAGCCATCTCTTAAGCGAAGGCTCAAAGAGGGAGGCTTCCTTACTAATATAATCGTGCGCCGTTTTGCATGAAAATTTCCCTCCACTATCCAAGCCCCAAATCTGAACATCCGGAGCCTCTCTATCAAAGGGGAGGGGCATAGACACAATCTGTTGCCTAATATTCCAAGGGATGGTAGATTGAATACTAGAAAAGTCCCAAAACCCCTCATCATTAATGATAGTAGAGACCGAAGCTTGCTTCTCTCTATCATCAATTAACACCCCATCAGAAGTGCAAAGTTTGGTGCCATCTGGAAGCCAAGAATCATACCAGAGGTTAATCCGACAACCTGATCCAATTTTCCAAATCCTTGCCCCTTCCACAACCTTAGAACTCCGAACCACCCCTTTCCAAAGCGGTGAAGCACTCGCCTTCGGAGAATGGCGGAAAATATCCTCTGATTTCAGATATTTGGCCCTGAAAACATCATCCGAAAGAGCATCCGTTCTTTGTGATATTCTCCATCCCGTCTTTGCAAGTAAGGCCATGTTCATGTGCCTAGCTTCACGGAGGTCAAGGCCTCCCTCGTTCTTGCTCCGAATCAATTTATTCCAACCAACTAAATGAACCTTGCGAGTCGTCCCATCCGAACCCCACACAAATCCACGATTGATCTTATCAAGTTGATCGCACAGCCGTGTAGGAATCCAATTCGAGTGCATTGTATATATGGGAATAGCACTTGTAACTGATTTAATAAGGGTCACTCTGCCTGCAAGGTTTAAATTTGATGCTTTCCATGCCGAGAGCCTATTCTGCACCTTCTCAACGAAATCCGAGTACTTTGCACTAACATTCCGTCCCGGCTAGTCTGATGCAGCTTTTTTCCGGTTTGAAAGATATCTACTTACCACTGACACTAAAGATCAAGATGGTGCAAATATTGGATCAAATCTTGGGAGCTTTATTAAAGATTTTAGATCTGTGGTAGGTTTGTTTGTTTGTCGTTTCCTCCTTGTCGAACGTGTGACAAAGTATATTGTCCACTTTATTACTCATTCGCGAAGATTGCAGCTTCGGCTAGCGTTAGATGTTTGGAGCATGTCCCAACCTTCACACTTGTTATTGTATTTCTGGGTTGATTGATTAATGCAGTTATGATTATCCCTCGTTTGAGGGATCTTTATTTTCAAAAAAAAAAAAATTCTACTAGGTCATGTCTCTTCTAGTGTAAAATATTGGAAAAAATTTGTGTTGCCGTATCCGTGTCGTGTCGTGTCCGTGTCGCCGTGTCCTTACGTATCCATGTTTCATAGACTATTAACTAAATGAATATATACAATTATTTACTTTCTAAAGGTTATTAATTATATTAGAATGTATTAATTGTTTCTTTGGAATCTGAAAATTATGTTGCAATATATATATATATATATATATATATATATTTTTTTTTTTTTTTTTCTAGATCATAGCATCCAACATCGACTACACTGTGAAACAGCTGGCTAGAAAATTTAAGGTTGTTTGTTCCATACCCAAAGTCAAGATTTGAGATTAAATAACTGAATTATATAATTAATTGTAATACTTCTTATTAAACTAGCATAACGTGTAACCGCTAAAATACACAAACCACTTATGGTGAGATATGCATAATGCTGTGGCCTGTGAGCAAAAACTCTTTCAATGGGATCTTATTTACGTTCCATATCATCAAAACGTGGAGTGCATTTGTCAATGTAATTAATGTATAAAATTATTTTATGTGAGTTACATATGCACACACGATTATTTAATGTCAATTACTTTACATTTTTGGATGAATTTAGGGAAATTAATTACGAGCTAATATATATGTATACAATCAGTTTTTTTTTTTTCCATTATGAATAAACTAAATTATCTCCATAGTTACGGCTTTGATATCAAGATTTCTGTGAAGAGAACATTGGGACTTGGAATTGAACTGATCAAAGTAGCACACAACTTACCTTTAAACTTAATCCTAAAGCCAAAACATTATGGATCAATCTGTCAAGAACAACAGTACTACTGACAGTATATGAAAATATCTTAATTACAATGCAACTTAGGGACGAGGACCAGAGGACCAGTACTTATAGGATAATGTTTATCCTATATATATATATATATTCAACTAACTAACAAGGGTAAAGATCAGCTTCCCACAAATATTTGTCCTAATTATGTAAATGTATGTTATATTATGTGTTAAAATTCTTGTACATCTGTTCTACTTTTTAAGATGTATACAATTCAGCGAGAGATTTAGTTATTGTAGTTTATCGTTGGTGGATATTGCTCTAGTCTGGAATAAAAAAATATGTTGCATGTGTTAGTTATTTAGGTTTGGTTCCTATGAATTTAGACCTTGTTAATATTAGTCCGCATTTGTTGTGATGTAATAACATTACAATTACATGTATGGGGAAGGTTTTAGCTCGACTATATATTATTAATCCTAAAGTGAATTATACTCTACACTACCTAAATATATAAAATCACGCTATTATAAATATATACACTCATCACTTCAGGGATAATACAAGAAAAAAATTCTTTTTTTTTTTTTCCCAAGAACCGGTCAACTGACCGTGGGGTTAAGAGGACCCCCCCTCGTATATTAGAAGCTCAAAGCGGAAAGTTCGAGAAATACATAAGTAAGGCATCGAGTTTGCCAATACAGAGCAAAATTGCAACAAGGACTAAAAGTAAGACTGTCCTAAAGAAGGGCACGAGTTTCGCACTCATCAGGCTGGGTCTTGTATTCCAAACATTAACAACATTCTGCTTCTCATCAAAATTCATCATCAACTTGTTGCAACAACAGTCAGCGCAAAACACCCAAGGGCTCCAATCAAACCGGTTCAAGGAGTTGATCACATGTACAAAATTTTCCGTCAAATACCAACAGTGACAACTAGCCGAAGCAATAGCAATATGCACAAAAACCCTCAAATAGCTGGCCGAAGCCTGGAAGTGCATCCGCATCCAACTAATGTACATTCCGTCCATGCAAATCCCTGCAAATATCAAATACCATAGCAAGCCAAGGGTCTTGAAGAAATTAGGAACACTTACCCAAAGGTGTATAAGATGATTCATAATCCAATAGTTGCTCCCAATTTCAAGATGTAGGATCTGGGACAGGCCACCAAATTCCAACAAACCTGTCATAAGGTCATGTAAAAGGTTAGTCAGAATGATAAAAACATGAAATCCTCCCCAAACCTTTGTCTCATACTGAGCGCTAAGCATGCTGCCAATCCTCAGCTTATGTAACCACATTCTTATATCTAATATAAGGCATATGTAGCGCATCACATTTCACAATTCCTCTAAGATCTTTATCGAAATCCGACGGCTCCAGAATTTTGCTATCTTTAGAATAGCAAGCTTTGTTAGCCAAAAAGTCAACCGCTAGATTCCCTTCTCTGAAGATGTGTGAAAATCGAATTGTAATCTGCTTCAAAAGATTTCTGGTGTTTAAGAGAATGTGAATTAAGTCCCATGCACAATGTCTCTCACTTAACACCAACTCCCGAATCACTTTCAAATCTCCTTCTATCCATATTTTCTTGAATCCCCTATTTATAGCAATCAAGATTCCTTCATAAACCGCCCAAAGCTCGGCATAGTTATTCGTTTTCTGCCCCAAAAATCTGTAAAAGCTACAAACAGCCTTACCGCTAGGAAGACGAATAATTCCCCCTGACCCGGATGCCCCATCAATATTCAACTTAATCCAATTGTCCTCGGGAGAGCTCCATTGAACCAAGGTAATTTTCTGCACTTTGTTGTAATTTGCCGTGAGCCTGAGTGGCAGCAGCATCGATATTGCCTTTCCAATTTATTCCCTTCAGAATACCCATCTTGCTAAGGTTGTAGATATAAACCCACACATTCTTAATAATATGACTTGCTGCAAAAAAAATTCCCTCATACTTCACCTTATTTCTTTCTAACCAAGTAAACCAAAGAATAAGAATCGGAATAATCGTTCGCACATGAGTTTCGGATTGGAATTTAAGCGGAAAAAACCAATGCGCCAACATAGTTGCTATTGAGTTCGTCTCCGGGATAGAGACTTGCAGAAGTCCCCCAAAGAACTTCCAAACTCTCAGAATTTTGATACCAGAAAAAAATTCTTGAGACGGTGAAAGATTAAAAAAAAAAATTAATTTGGAGGAGCGAAATATTATTTTAATGAAAATTGAAACTTTTTTCATATAAATAATTTTGTATTTAAATGATTTTAGGAAATCTTTTCGTTATTTCTCAAACAAGAAGGAATAAATTATAAATACCCAAAACTTGAGAATAGTCTGATGTAAATTCCTCTGGATATTTTGCTAAAAACTAACGGATAATTGCCTTTAAATGATCATATACTCAAAAAATTTAGTTTTGCTATCCCATTTTTTCAATGATCATTTTGAGTACCTAATCTAAGTTTGTACTAAAAACTAACACAATAACACCAAATCTCTCCCAATAATTTACAAAACCCCAATTTAAAATTTATTTTGAATAGAAGTATACCCTTGCCAATTAGTCCACAAAAAATCAAATCTGCACGACAGTCACCCCTAACATATATTTATAATCGCAACAATCTGCAAAAACAACTATACTATAAATAAAAGAGCGAAAAGCAAAAAATAAAAATTAATACTTACACTAAAAGTAACAAATGTACACTTATTATTCTAATTCTAATGTCTCATGTGTTCTTGTCGAACGCATAATATTCCTCTATGCAGACGTCCATGCAACGTTGTAAGTTGTAACACACAGTTTTCTCCTCAAACTCAACTTATAAATAACCCTCTGTTTATTTTCTCCAAAATACACACACAATTACACAAACAACAAACATGGCGTCGACATCGAAAGACGAGAGCTTCCTCGAATTCTACAGAGTGTGGAACCACGAGCAAAACCACCAACTCCACCAGCTCATAACTGCAGCAGAAACATTCAGACAACCTCAAACAGATAATTCATCTTTGCCCAGTTTAGTCAATTATGTCATCTCCAAATATCAAGATCATTATCGGATCAAATCGAATTGGGCGAAAAAGCACGTTTTCTCATGTTTTCACCCCCACTGACCACCCCCCTTGAGTTGGTTTTCGTCTGGGTTGGGGGGTGGCGGCCCACCACCGCGCTCCACCTCCTGTACTCGAAATCTGGCCTTGAGCTCGAAGCCAGATTTCCGGAACATCACCAGAAGGGCGATTTGGGAAATTTGTCGTCCGACCAGCTTGTTAAGATAGACCAGCTAGCTGCAGAGGATTACTATCCAGGAAGAGAGGGAGATAAATGAGAAGGTGGCTGAGCAGCAGGAGGGAGTGGCTGATATGGAGATGGTGGAGCTGAGTCATGACGTGAGTAACTCTATTGGGCGAGTCAACTCGGTCCTGAAGAAGGAGGAGGAAGGGTTCAGGTCGATATTGCAGAGTGCGGATGATCTACGGCTGAGAACGCTCGTTGGGGTGATTGATATTTTGAATCCGATCCAGGCCATTCATTTCTTGATCGCGGCTGCTGAGTTGAAACTGAGATTGCATCAGTGGGGGATGGAGAGACAAGAGAGTAAGACGATTGCCGAGTTAAATTAAGAATTATATTTTCTGCAACTGCTTTTTCTTTCACCTGTTTCGCGAAAGAAGAAATAGTGACAATAGAAAGTAATGAATAAACAAATAATTATTAGGCAACAAGCAACCTGTTAATAAACTCCAGCAAACTACATAAACAAAAAAAAAATCCGTAAAAGTTCTTGCATGGACGGAGTCAGAAATTAAACTTTGCAAGGGGAAGTAAAGTTTTTTAATATATGAAAGTACAAAATTCTTGCATCAGGGACAGAGTTGGAAATTTAACTTTACAGGGCGAGGGAAAGAATTTTAATACATGGAAGACGAATTTGTCGTTTCCGTGAGAGCAAAGTATATAATTTTAATAAACTTATATATAAGTTTGCATGTCTTTCAATCATAAATAAATGAATATCCATACAAAGTTCTTGCATCAGGGACGGAGCCAAAAGTTCAACTTTGCAGAGCAAAGAAGACGCTTAATATATGAAAGACAATTCGTAATTTTCGGGAGGGCTAAATATATATTCGACAAATACATGTATATAAATTTATTATTCAACAATTTAGGAATGCTAACCTTCCTATGAGTTCTCCTGCGGAAGCTTTAGTAGCCTAACATGTTCATGTGCTTTTAGAGCTTCACAACTGAAATTCTCCAAAGCCTTAAAAACCGGAACTAAACCTCCTTTCAAGCTTCTAGAAGCTGCATCGCGCACTAATTTCATAGCATCCTTATGTTTTCTTCTCTCTTCAGCCAATTTCCTTCTTAAAGAATTCAAGTCCAACTTCATATCATCCTCAGAAGGGACTACAGAAAAACCTGTTCTATCCAAAGCCTGATCCGAATCCCGACCCATTTTCTCATAAGCCTTCAAAATGTATTCCGCTTTTACCCTCTGACGTTCCTCCTCGTCCTGTTTCTCCCATAGCTGCTGCAAGCTGGCCACAAGGGCATTCATGGAATTTAACACCTTTCCCTCGGAGAGAGCTTCCATGGCTCGTTGCCAATCATTGCAGATTATGAAAACGGGCGGTGCTCCCAGATGGGCAGGAGAGTAGGAAATGGGTCGCCCGTTTAGAGTCTCGTTTTGTTCAAATTGTAGACATTGGAGAAGCCAGCTGTTTAAGGAATCGATGTATGATTTTTGGAATTTGATCCAATTGTTGAAATGCTGACACCATAATTGAAGGGACTTTTCGAGCTCTGTGGTGGCACGCAAATTAGGCTCTGTTTGGAGAGATGTTGTTGCTTTCAGCTTTCGCATTTTGCTTTCCATGATCGCTTGGAACTGCTTTTGATGGCATTTGAGCATTGCCTTCCACATTCTGATCAGCCTACAGATTAATTCATAATAATAAATCAATCACTTAATTGAATCTATGCCGCGACGAAGATTGGGATAGTATGATTGATTCTTGCAGGTTTGAAATAACTACAAACCACTCCTTGAAACTTTTAAATATTACACGAACAACCCCTGTGAAATTGAAAAACATTACGGGTAAGGTATAACTCCATGGGGTGGCTTTGTGTAAAAAATTCAAGGATGTGGTTTGTAGTTTTTCTTGTGGGATCCGTTGTAATATTGCAATTTCTGAAGGGTGAAAATGCAAATTACAATATAATCTGAATGGAATAAACCAGGAAAATTGACAGAATCCTCCCCTGAAGTTTGGCCTAATTACAAGCATACCCCATCAGGGTTTGGTAATTAGATCTACCTCCCCCGTCGTTAATGCTCGTCTTACAAATAGGTCCAGTCTGCTTGTATCTTGATGAAATTTGCTGATGTTAGAAAAATATTAACAAAAGTCTGTTTTCTCCCTCGGTTAAACTAATACAAGGTTTCGCAACTTTTCTTCAGGGGTCCACTTGTGATTATGCCAAACCTCAAAGGATTTTTTAGTAATAACTCACTTAATGTAATTTAAGGAATAAATCTAACATTCAAAGATAATAAATAGATAATAATCCATACCCATGAATCAATGCATCAAGATTTGGTTGCAATTCTTCGTCCCTCAACTTGTTTATCCGGTTTGAAATGACATCAATTGCTTTTATACTAACATCGAGCTTCGTTAATAATCTTCTAATAAAAGCTCGAGTAGCAGAAGTCTTGCTAGAATCAACTCCTTTTTCATCTAACACTTTCAACCTCCTGCATTGCTTTTCATATAAGACACGAAGTCTTTCTTCGTCCTAATTAAAGCAACCATAAATCAAAAGTGAGCAAGATTGAATTGCAAAAAATTAGAATCAGATAATGGATCTTGATGCAGATCAATGAGAATAATGAGTCTGAGATGGGATTTAGACATTTTGACCCCCTGAGAATTGACGAAATTATAGATTAGTCCGTCACATTTGGGAACTTACAAACCCCACTTGATGGTTCAGTATGTATTATGTAAGGCCCAACGGCAGCATAAAAGTACATAAAAGCCCTATGTTGAAATTTATTAAAAAAATGCGAATTAGTTGAAATTCTGAAAATTCATAACTGCCTCCGACTTTTCTTTTATGAACGAGAAAATTTGACCCACATGTAAATTTGGAACAACATTCTGGATTATCTACGTTAGACAATGCATAAGTAAGGGGGGGTTATTGTAATTTCAACTATCTTCAAGGGATCTAAATGTAATTAACCCTGAAAGCGAAAGGAAAAGGGAAGCTATGTCAACTTGCCTTTACTTCCTTGCACAACTTTTTCTCCCAAGCATAAAGCTTCTCCAGTGTGGACGAAAGGTTACAGACTCTTGCATCGACATCCATTCCAAAATCTTCAAAGTAAGATTTAGCTAATTTCATTGATCTAGAAGCTAACTTAACAGATTGCATCGATGAAGAATCTCTTAGAGTTGGTGACGGCCCTACAAGGTATAATATCCGTGACAGAATAACTGTATACAAAACAAAACAAATCATTTCTTCAAAGAGTAGAAAAATAAAATCAAGAAGGACATAACAATATCAACCAACACGAACTCTATAATAGATTCATAGAATAAATAACACAGCAAAATCATCAGACCTTTAAGAAATCCTGGTTGATAAGGCAATTTCCCAACCTCCAATAACATGGCTACTTCTTTACCATAACTAGAGGCAACCTCAAAATCATCTCTAATTTCGGCAACAACCTCGCATAGATCGCGGGGCCCACGAGGCGAAGACAACATAGTCACACTACTTACTCTGCAAGAATCAGCTTTTTCCTTCTTCTTCACAGAATTTCCATCAACACTTTTCGACACTAAAGTTTCGGAACTACTTTTCTCCTCTTTCAAACTAATAGAACTTTCTATATCCATATCCGTAGATTGAGCTTTTGATGGATTCTCAGTTTCATTAGTACTAATACTACTACTACTCCAATAATGCACTGATTTAGAACTACTCTCATTTTTTTGCACTTCATTCTCAGTTTCTTCCTCCAAATCGGGAATTCCTTCTCTTTCTCTAAGCTCACCAGAATCAGGGCTGTGAGGATCCGACCCGTAATCATGTCCATATCCATAACCTCCATACCCACCATCAAACACATCAAACGGGTTGAAAAAATCCCAAGCTGAAACATTTGGTGGCGAGGGGGGTGGCGGCCCCTCTTTTCTTGGACTCACTTTGATACTCATTGGAAAATACCTATAATCACCGCCATAATTACCTGGAGAATTCCAGTATGAATCCGAATACCCATAAACGGGTCGGGCTGGTGGGTGCTGAATCACTGTTTTCATCTCTGGAGCTGATTTCTTCATGTAGTAATGAGAACGGGTTGGAAGCGGGTAAAAAGGGTCGATAAACGGGTTATGCATCGAAATATCGCTAAACCCGTAGAAGTTACTCGGGTAATGGGATGAAGATTCATCCACATTATGAGAATTCTTTGCTCCGAAATTGAAACCCTTGTGCCCATTATCTGAATCATGAGGTTCATTATGTTCATGATTATAATCATCTTCTAAATCCCCATAAGAAGAAGAAGAAGAGTCGTGTAGATTGATACGTGATTTCGCATCCTCGTGTGAATGCTGTGATTCATCGCCATTTTCGCTTTTTACCTTCGAATTTGGCGGCAAACTCAGAGACGGCGATGAGAGAGAGGATGAAGAAGAATTTGATGCGGTGACTAACTCTTCGTCAACGAATTTTCGAAGAGCGTCGCCGACGTCTTTGAGTGAGGTGAAATAGGACACGTGGGCCGCTGCGAGGGCGTAGCGGTGGTTGGCGGCGGAGCGTATGAGCTCCCGCCTCTCGCGGCAGCGGACCACCAGCGGCAAATCGTCCACCTTAGACCCACTGCAACCCATTTCTATAACAATGTCATAGAAATTGCTCAGAGCGTAGCGGAGCTGCGGAGAGCTTTAGCTGCAGTGATTTTGCTGCGTTTCTTCACAATCCCATTATGAAACAGATAATGGAATTCATATGAGCTTTGATTTTGAGATTCAAGAAATTCAGTGTTGAAGAAAAAATGGTAAGTGGGAATTGGAAGTTCGAATTTGGAAGACGACGATCGAAACTTCCAGTCACCTGAGATGAGAGGCAATGTAAATGTACAAGTGATGATGAAGGTACACAAGCTGGTAGATTTGATAAGAATTGAAAATTTGAAATTTTCCAAAACTGACCCATGAAAATTGAAAGAATTAAATATTGACCTCCAAAAAACACGGGATTTTCTTTTTTGGTCCCCTCTAAACTCTAGTACGGCTGCATGGGTAATTGAAATTGTTGATTGTAATTTCAGCCTATGATGCATGAATACTTCTAAAAATTATATATTGCCGTATCGTATCGTGTCATGTTCTATACTCGTATCTGATACTTCTCTAGTATAAAATATCGAAAAAATAAATATGTGTCGTGTCGTATATATATCGGCGTATCTGTATTTTATAGATTTCAATTAATAAGTAGTATTTCATAATCAAATAGAGGGCATAAATAGAAGAGAAAAAAACATTTTAATAATGTTTATGATTATAAATATTTCAAACATTTCTTTATATTATAAACTCTGTGTTAACAAACTAAGTATATGTTTTTCTGCACTATAAAACCTTTTTAGGATATTCAAATTTATTGCATGTGTGAAAAGGCTCAACTTCACAATGTATTTCTAAATTAAAAATATTAATTATGTAAAAAGTTTCACATTATACAAATTAGTATTAGTGCTTATGTTTTCTTATAGGTGGAATCTGGTGTTCTTGATTGGATTAGGTAGCATCAATCTATTTCTAATAATTAAATTGCAAGAGATTGATAACTTTTTTCACCATTATTCAATAATGAATAATTTAGGTGGACCTTCCATAAACTTCTAATTGGTTGCCAAAAAGAGTCATTATTACTACTTTATTTTTCTGTCCTTTCTTTCCTCTCTTTTGCATATTTTACCAAATTATTATTATGATGGTTCAATTGTTAATCTCAACTTTCCACTTTTTTTTAACTTACAACATAAATTATTTTGGATTTATGATTACAACCTGAACTTTTTAATTTTTTTGAATTTATAACCTGAACTATTTTGATTTTTAATTGTAACCTATACTAATAGAATTTATCAATATTTGCAACCTGGTGGTTTTTCAAAAGAAATAATTTTAGATTGCAAATTCAAAAAAATTGAAAAATTCATGTTGTAATTAAAAGTCCGAAATAGTTTAGGTTGCAAGTTCAAAAATATTGAAAAGTTCATGTTGCAATTATAAACCCAAAATAGTTTAAATTGCAAACTCAAAAAAAAAAAAAAGTTCAGGTTGCAAATAAAAATTTCCCCTATTTTTATAGTAGCACTGTTTAAGTTATTTTCCTTGGTTAGCCTCTACATTTTTTTTTTTGCTTGTTTTATACTCTCAACCAAATTTTGTACAATGGGTTGGGAAAGTTCCAAATAGACTTCTACAGTATCCGAATTTAAAAGACTAATTTTTTTTTTTTTTTTTGGTAGGAAATTTAAAAGACTAATGATAGGACGAAAAAAATTAAAAAGGAATTTCCTACACTTTGTATAGATTGTTTTTACTTTTGTAAAACTATTAGCTCCATTTCTAACGTGTCATGAGTTCGAGTTCGAGTTCGAATTTAGTATATTTCATTGAATTTCAAATTTGAACGGAAGATAGCAGGTTCATTAAATTTAACTTAACTATTAAATAAATATCTAAAATGACTATTACTGAATTTAATAGAAATAGGGTCAAATAGAAATCTTTAGATTATCTAGGGTTAGCCACATAAAGAATTTTCAAGATGGTCAACTTTTCTTATGCAAATTAGGATTCTTTGTGAGATTTAAGTAGGGACAAGCTTTTCCTAATGATAGGGTTTTCCTCTTGACTCTATGTCAATCCAAGCCAGTTTTTGGACATGGTGGTGGGCTATTTTGACCAACATTGTCTGTGGGATTACATCAGTGGGCCACTAAAAATCAATTCCTGTGTCCCACTCCCACTTCACTTTTGGCCCAAATCATACTTTTGTAAGGCCTTTGCTCATTACCTTTCACATGGGGTTTCTTTAACCTTCATTATTAACTCAACATGCAAAAAGTGCATTCTATTTTTATGGTTTAACCTAATTAGACGAAATTCAATGCTATATACACACAGATGACTGTTGACTCATCATAGTTTAGTAATTCGACGTTATACTAGTTTTGTCAGAAGTTTAAAATTTGAATCCTAATTGCAACAACGATAATCCTTAGAAGTCAAATTTATTTGGACCCCATATCTAATATCAGTCAAGTTTGTTTGGACCCTATATCTAATATCGGTTTCTCTCTTCTTAATTATTAGTATTTTTTTTCTTCTCACTATCATTTGTGGACCAAGTGAATGGTGTGTCTGATTTGGAGACCTAAATGAAACACATTGAACAAAAAGACAAACCACCAAGTGAGGTAATGTGGTGGTTGAGCTTTCATTTGTCTTCACATCAAAGTTTGGAAGGAAAGATTTCTTGCTATTTTTGGGACCAATCCAAAAGCTGTTAACCTAATTCCAGCAGAAAATGAGTTGTAATAGTTATTAGTATAATTAATGGGGAATGCGATGGGATATAAACATCAATCTTGATCCCAATGGCCCATTGCTATATTATTTTAGAATTTCAAAACAAAATGACCCATTTCAATCTAATATTTGCCAAACAAGCTCATAACCTATAATGCACTGGCACCGTGGCACGAACACGGTGACATTAACATGACACAATCAAGGTGACATAAATTTTTTTGCAACATTTATCACTAAACAGGTATCCAACACGAATATTTTCACGAGTGTGTGCGTACATCATAGCTCATAACCAAACGTGCCATACATGGCAAAACAGAAATAAAGTCTCAGATTTATTGTCGCACAATGTCGTAACAGCTACAAATTGTGTCATTTTAATCATAACAAGAATGGAGAACATTAAAATTTTTAATCTCTAAAAGCCTTTCGTGTATAAAGAAAGGTAAGATGCGATACAAGGCTCAAAAAGGACTATGAACTTATAACCATTTCTCTCTGTGTACTTCGCTGCCAAAATGTTTTATGGTTGATTCTTAGGAAAACTTCAATCAAGTGAGAAACCCTGCAAAAGGAAATTGTAAAAGCATTATTTCGATGCAAATATTTAAACAATCGCAAATAATCAGCTTATAGTGTATAGTGGGTGTTTGCAAACTCTACTACTTTTGGAGAACATAAAATAGAAGCGGAAGTTGCAAAAAGCTATAGTAGAAAAGGTCAGGGTGTTTGGAAAAAAGTGAAAATTACAAAACAAAAGTAGTTAAATGTTTGGCAAAAAAGCTAAAAAGAACTTTTAGTACTCTGAAAAAACTTCCATTTATTTAAGAAAATAACCTAGAAGCTAGAATTTGAAGCCAAAAGCATGTCCCTAGGTGCTTCTAGCTTCTAGCTTATTTCTGCTTAATATAAGCAGTAGCTGGTTTCCCAAAACTCTCAAAGTGCCGAACAAAAGCAAAAAAGCGCTTTTTAGAGTTTGGAAACACTACCATAATAATAAGATTTTAAAATAATTCAAAACAAGCAGAATAAATACCTCAGCTGGTTCAAATTTAGCTCCAAGATTGCTAAGCTTAGCATGTGCTTCAGCATAATCTCTGAAAAATGCATCTTGATCTACAGCATATTTCTCAGCATATTCCTGCACACATGCAATTTCAAATTAAGGACACAAAAATTACCAAAGAAACCCGTTGTGAGGCAACATTCTGTGATTTTACCTTGAATTTAGGGTCTTCGAAAAGAACAGCATCAGTAGGTAAAACTAAAAGCTCTTCATCAATTTTTTCCTTTATATCCTACAATCAATTGCACACGAGAGCATATGTGAGTAGCTCTTCTCTTGGGAAATATCAAAATAGATCACTAGTTGTCAAGTATCAAAGTCACACCTTAAAGTAAGAATTATCGAATTTCAGCCACTGCGCAGTCCATGATTGTCCTCCAGGTGCCCCTGGTCCATCTTTCTGCAACACAAAAAACATAGAACCTTAGTATTCAAACTGCATGTAAATATAAAGGGTGATTGGCTAAGCTTACTTTTAATAGCTTATAGCTCCTATTTTTCATTTTTGTTAAAAATGATTGGATAAACTTAGATATTATAGCTAATAAGTTGTAATTGTATCTGGTAAATATGAATGCTTGCAAGTTCTTCTTAGTAATTAGTACTGTGAAAAAATTATCATGTAAAATAGTTGTTTTTGGAGATGATAAAAAGTAATATTCAAAAGAAAATTAAGGGTATTAGTGTCAGTTTAGAATTGGAATTAGACAATGTATAAGTTGTTTATTGTAAAAAAGCTAAGTGGAGCTTACATTTTAGGAGTTTATAACTTCCAAAAAACTTGTTTTTGGCGATTATAAGCTCCTTTACTAAAAAAAAATAACTAAACACTTTGCAGGAGCTTATAAGCTCCAAAGAACTTATTTTTGGAGCTTATGGCCTCCTTTACTAAAACAAATTACCAAATACTTTGGAGGAGCTTATAAGCTCTCAAACAGGTAAATAGATTTTTTAGGAGCTTATTAGCTCAGCCAAAATGGTCTGTTTGGTCCAGTTTTCTTACAGTATATTTGGTCTCTGGCTTGCCCCATCCACTGCGATCAGGCCTGGATCGTCCGAGAGTGTGTGCACCAGAAAGAGCAACTATTTCCTTATCATTCAATCCCATCCGGTAGAAAACATCACGTAAATGAGAAGCAGGGGAAGGTGGACCAGCATCTAATTTATGGAAAAAGTCAGCAACTAATGACAAGAAATATGTTTATATAATTTCAGTTAAATAGCAGTAGAAAGAGAATTGTATTATAGGAACATGTGTTGGAGAAAACTAGAAAAGTCTAAGTACGATTGCAGCAATAGAAATGGAGAATAGAGAAGCAAGTTTTATGTGGGTGTAAACTGCCTATATCACAAGCTTAAAAACTAATGAACAATTAAGATTTCTCAAAAATAAAGGCAAATACTTATTTTTAGATGTCCACACCAATATTATCTGTCGTACATAGGTAGTGTTTGCAAACTTTAACTAAAAGACTCGTTTGTCCTTTTTGCTTTTTCCAGCATTTTGGGAGTGTTTGAAAAATCAAGTTTGCTTGTTTTAAGCAAAAATAAGATACACACTGGTGGCACCCAGGACCAAGTACTCTTTTTTTGTAGTTTACACATTTTTTTTTAGGTAATACTCCCCTCTTTACTACTATAACTTCTACAACTTTAGCTCCTCGAAAAGAAGAAGATTTTGCACCCACCCACTTATAAATGCAAAATTCCTTACTCATAATGCAGATCTATTAGAATCAGAGTCTTAGAAGACATAACCAAATATTTAGATGCCCAATAATCTTCAAACGAGCATAAATCACCGAAAAAGAGAATTGGTAAAAACAAATCTCGTTTTACCAGGGAGCCTCCCTTCTTCTGGGCACTGTTCAGGTGCAGAGACATCCACTCTTCCATATTTCATTGGAATTTTTGGGCCTCCAGCTTCCTGCAATTTCAGTAAGGGTATCAATGAATAACTTTTCAACAGTTAAGTTTTCTCTTCAACGTGGAACTAAAGGAAATCAAAAAAATAAGTGAGAATGCAGACCTCTATAGCAGTTGCACTGGCCAACTGAAATAAGTCAGCATACGACACACTGGAATACTTTTCCTTGATTGGCTCAAGAAGTTTAAGAGCATTAACAAGCCCTGCAAAGCGCCAACCCAATGTCAGGAAAAAGAGTAAAGAATATATTCATGAAGAAACACAATTCAATGGGTGAAATTCTTACCAGCGTTCGCTCCATGTTTCAGTTCAATTTCAAACCTTAAACTTCCATTAGCACCACCTCTCTGTGGAAACTCTTCAATGTTCTTGTTATATGTACCAGCATCATGCCAACCCAGCCGAACCTATTTAAGATGATAAGATAAATTCACATTTCCTGTATGAGTGTATTCCAAAACATTATTCTACATACTTATTGTAATACAAAAAAAAATAAAAAAAATCAAGTGCATCACTAGGAACAACTGTTTGTGTTCATTGATCAAACAAACAAGTGTTACATAAACAATCTGGATATGGACATAATTTTGATTTGGAGAATTAACTCAACCTTCATTAATCCTGTGATGTTGAGCTCTCTCTAACCTCACTATATCTACTGCTAAAAAGTTCATTTATCTAGTACTTCACAAGCCAATTTTCAACCTGTCAATACAAACATATTCTGTTCTTTTGCCGCCAGTAAATATATAGGTTATTCACCATACCCGAAGCTTCGGTCTCTATGATTGCAATTAGGTATTTTAAACATAATTAATCACCTCAACTAACAAACCCTAAGAACAATCAATATCCATCAACTAACATGTAAAAGAGAATAAAACGCATTTCGAGCAGACCGACTCATCAATAACAAATCCAGTAGCCCATAATTGACAACAAGCGTGAAGCAATATGAAAAACAATGGAAATGGAAATACCAGAATAGGGTGACAGAACTTAGTCTTCAGAAGCTCTTTGACTTCCTCTCGTGCACCTTTCAGCTGCTCAGGTTCCGAGGCGAAGCATTTAGGAGCCGCCGTCGAATAACTAACTCTAGAACTCGATAATCCACGCAACGAGCTTTTCTGAATGACACAGAAAAAAAAATTAAGCAAAAATGCGTGGATCAAAAGCACCAACAATAACATGTGTTGCAGCTGCGTACCTGCGACAGGAAGAGGTGTGAAATGGGAGGGGTCGATCGGAGGGATTTGAGCGCTAGAGATGAGCGGCTGGAGAGCTTGGTGGTGCTGGCGGCGGCGGTGGCGGTAGGGAGAAGACGAGGTGAGACAGTCGCGGCGGCGGAAAAAGAAGCCATTGCAGCTGTAGTCAGTAGTGAGACCATTATTGGTCCTTGCCTAATTTATACTTTTTTCCAGGAGTGCGCGTGGCTTCTTGGTAGTTGGGTGAAATGGAATCTCTCCGTTTAATTTTCCTGAAGTTTTGTCAAGTTAAAATACCCCAAAGGAAGGGTTTAAAAATTATTATTATTATTGTGGTGTTTCTAATTTATGTATTGGGATAATGATTTTTTCCCATCTGAACTATGACGACTTTTGTATTTTATCATCTAAATTTTTTTCTTTGCAATTTGCCTCCTGGACTATAAATATTTTTGCAATTTGCCATCTCCGACGAAAATATTCCACCAGAAAATTACATCGTGTCATATGAGAAACATACGTTCACGTTGTATTACTCTTCTTAACATATCGAAAATAAACTCTCAGGCAAACTTCAGAAAACTTGGAGTTCTTATTATCCAATTGAATATTTAAAAATAATTTATCAAAGTCGCCGTTATTCTAATTGGGTGATAAAACTTCATATTTTTTGAAATTGATTGAGGGTTTATTTTTGAGATGCTAAGGGGGCAATACAACTTAAAACTATGTTTCTCATATGACACGATGCAAATTTACAGTGGAATATTTTTGTTGGAGATAGCAAATTACAAAAATTCTTATAGTTCATGAGGCAAACTGTAAAGAAAAAAATTTTTGATGGTAAAGTGGAAAACTCGTCGGAAAAGATCTTTATCCTTCTGTATTTGCCAATGCCAATCAAATTTTATCTCGCTTTAATTTCTCAACTCTACAAATTTGTGTCCATTATTTTACGAAGAAATTTTAAAAGGGAAACAAGAAACACAATAAAAAAGCATACATATTATGGTTCAATATGTATAATAAACTAAAAAATACATCAAATTTCCGAAATTTCTACGGAAATGTAGTATATTATAAAAGTCATAGACGAAGAAGGAAAATATAATAATAAAATTTGACCCATAAAGCACAAAAATAAACAATCATGATTCTTGATATTTTTTTGTTTCATATATATAAAAGTAATCTCATTTTTTTAGACTAGACTCTACTTTCTAAACCTAACCAAGACCACCCTCCTCAGGCGGCATAGTCAAAGACGGCTCTTGCTCCTCCACGGCCTCTCTATCTACATCTATAAAACATGAATATGAACATGGCAACACAAACATAATATAAATATGATAAATATAGATTTTTTTTGATAATTTACACTAGAGAAGTATCCAACACAGATATTGAACACAACGACAAGATAGAATTTAAAAAGTGTCCATTGGTCTACATAAACGGCCGCAAGGTAAGCCAAAAAAATAAATATTATGCAGTTTATTTTCTTTTCACTATAATTTTCACATCAACTTTATAACAACATTCTACTATCAATTTTCCAAAATCCCCCAAGAAAATGACATTTCTATAACGCAATAAACCCCCAGCTATCAACATCCAACTCAACAACTCCCCCAAATGCCAACTACACTATGAACAAATCAATGAAATATACCAATCCTCCCTTCACGAGAAAACCAAAAATGTCCAAAAATTGAATCCCATTTCACCTAAACAAGCCAATTAAGACTAATATTGCCAAGCCAAATGAGAAGCGGGAACTGCGCCAAGGCAATGAAGAGCAACAAGTAATGATGCCGGCTCGAATCATAACTCCGAACTTCTGCAAAAAGAACTCGCTTCATCGTCTTCACCAAGAAGATTGCCATGCACAAACACGTCCACGGTAAGAGAAAGTAATACGCATAGCCCCAAAATACTTTTCCCATGACGCCTAGGGACAATCCCGTAAATGTGTATCCTGCATAAGCCACGATGTCGAGTAACGGTGCCTCGCCGCTTCCCAGGGAGAAAAGTGTCATTTTAAGTAGGGCGACTTGGAAACTCCAGCCTCCTAGACCTTTGACAAATAGCCAGTTCAGAGCTTCTGGGCTAAATCTGGGAAGAAATGTGAAAAATCCACCCAGTTAGACCAGAATAATCTATGATTATCTAGAAGGTCAAAGATGTTGTGTAAAAGAATGACCAGTGAATGTATAAAAATAAAAATATATTGCAAATAGTCAGACCCAAATCTAACTTTCTTGAATTTCTTTCCCAGGAATTCATGTAAATGCATAAAATAAAAGGGTGAATTACATCTACTACCTCCAATTACAATTTAGCCCCTCTATTTTCAAAAATTACCAAAAAAATCCACGACATTTCACTTAATCACAAAAAGCTCCCTGAAACTATAAACATGAAGACAAAAAGTGCAAATACTCAGCCTATTTCAGGTAGTCTATTGTAATTACTAAAAACAGATGGACTAAATTGTAATTAGCCAAAACCTCGGGGGTGGTACATGGAATTCGCCCTAAAATAAATTTAACATGATTTCACAAGATAAAAGGCTATAAATTATCTTCATGGTAAAATTTCGAAACTCCTAAATGGTCCTGAAAATTAGTAAATCTTAAATCACATACTCAAATGAGTACAATTTGCGTCAGACAAAGACATAGAAAGAAAGGATATAAATGAAAAGTAAACAGTCAAAAACAAGAATTCATGATATCTCGGAAAAGTACTCATTCAAAGAACCAATAGAAAAGCATCAAGAAGAAAACAGGTAATTGAACACATAAACACTCTAGACAAGGAACATTCCACCAGAAGTGGCAAAGTAAATTAGGAATATATTCAAGTGAATATATCAACTCAATTTTTAGATGCATTAAACCAAGCACCAATGAACAAAAAGCTCACTTCACAAGGTAAACGAGAAATATCCTCATCTACAAACTAATTAATTCAATCCCAAGCACAAATAGAAAAGAAGCTCACCTCGAACTAATACTGAGTACAGAGAGAAAAACACAAAAGAGCATAATTAAAAGGACAAAAGTAACTTTTAAACAAAGTAACTTACTTTCCATGAAGACCTAATGATAAGCCAGCAAGAACCAGATAGGTACCAAATGCCATAAATGGAATGTACAAGTCTGGAGCATTTATATCATAAATAGGAGGCTTGTAAGAGAGCCTTCCACCAACTGGCTCAGTGATTCTTGTCCAATGACCCTGAGAAGATTGAAGTAAGAAAACATACGACTGTTAGAGGATAAAATGAAAAGCCGAAATAAACCAAGTAACTGTTAGAGGATCAAAATATTACCCTGTGGAGAAATGGAAAAAGAACAACTTTCAATTTATTCTTCACATAATGATCGTTGACTTGGAAATAGTACTGAGGGTCAGAAAAATACCTGCTGATCTGTTTGCAAAATATATTAACCAGAAAACGAGTAGAGATAGTTAAAACTCTAAATCCACACAATATAATGGTGAAATTGTATCTCTTATCAGCATGATACATAATTAGTGAAGTCTGAGAGGGTTAGACCAGATAGGCTACTTACATTGCTCTGCACATATTCAGAGCTAGATCCTAGAATTTTCTCTCCATAAGCACCCAATCCACCTTTAATGAATCCTGAACTTGCACCATAGAATGCATTTCCAAAAGGATTTGGCTATGCATTGGGGGGCCTCGGCCCCCCAGGCTGTGCTCCAAGATTATCATACATTTTCCAAAAATCAAGCAACTTCTGCAAGAACAATAAACCAGTTCATAAAAGAAAAGGGATTGTGGCGAACAAGGAGCATAAATTTACACAGCGATGATAAATCCTATATTCATTTCCCCATGGATATAATATAAATAGCATCATGAACTCTATTCATGTAACAATATTACTGTTTCAGCAGAAATAAATTGCTAGTTGAGATCTAGATATGATAACTTGACTTATGAAATAAAAAGGTCCCACAAATCTAACATTTAAGACACTTGAAATTCCACCCTCTATCCAGTTCCAGCTGGTCAATCATCCAACACTACCAGGTGATTTCTAGAACTATACTTTCTTGTTCTCTAAGCTAACTACAACAAGAAGAATCCTTCTCGTTAAAATGAAAATGGAATTCATATCTAAGAGAAAAACCACGTCCCCCTTTGCATACGAACAGCATCTCCGATCAACTTACACATAATACATGAATTTCCACATCGACACACATTGTAAGACGCAAGATATGTCAGAACGGACAGTGTACTTCCAAAGAATCAGACACAAAGTAACTACTCAACGATCAATTCCCAAATTACAGCAGCAAATACGAACCAATATCGACCCCGCGATCTATTACAGTTTTTCAGATGAATAATTTCTCCAAAGGGATAAAAGTACAAAAACAGAAAGGAGGTGGTAAGAGTAAGACTCACAGGTGAGCAAATGGAATAATTTCTCGCCGGCGGTGATGAGAAAATGGAAATCGCCGAGTGTTCTGATGATTTGGGAAATGGAGTGATTTGGGGTCTGAATGGGCTATTTCTACTCTTCAAGAATGCAAATGATGGGCCGTTATTGGGCCTTAGTGCAATTAATGGGTATCATATTTTCAACTGTTTTCTTTTTTCATTTAGGAGTTTGTTACTCTTTTATTGACAAAATAAATATTTCTGTTTGTTCAGGGAATTGCTAACATATAATTATGTTAAAGGCGGGACAGTTGGCCACGAGATTGCTAATAATAACATTCCCATATGAAGTGTCTCACATCGAAAGATATTGGGCAATGGAATTGATGTAAAAGTTAAAATTCAAATGTAACTAATAAATATCCATTTTGGACAGTACTTTAGGCCTAATTTCAAGCTATACACAGTAGACTCAAAGATCATGTTCAATGGACTCGCGGGTTCAAATCCCAATTTTAGATTACACTTAGTGGATTTGAAGCTCGAAACTTATATTCGCATCTAACGGACCTTTGGTTTCGGGGTGTGACACTAATATATATTGTAATTGCAATTTTTAGCAAGCTTTTTTTTTTTGTTGTTGTTCAGAAGCCTATTTATATAGGTCGAGCCGGGTCAGACTACTTATATGTCAAACTCTTCCTATTAATGACAGCTGTGTTCCTATGAACTCGAACCTGAATCTCTGCTTAAGCCCATTTTAGTAAGCTTTGTTGTTTTTTACGTGATGGAAAAAAGGAAAAAAAAACTAATAAATTCAAATAAAAACTGTACAAACAATGAAAATACTACAAATACCTTCATTAAACTGTACTTTATTATGGTAGCGTGCATACATGAATTGTTCAGTGAACACTGAACAGAAGAAGGTCACGATCTTGACTGTCATCAAGCAATAAATATAGGTTCCTATTAACAGAAATTACGTGTGTTAATTAATTAAGTTGTTGGTGGATAATATTTTATGATAAGATTTGAAATTAATCATACTTTTTGTTAAATTTTCCAAAAACATTAGAAAGTTTTGCTAATAGGTGTACACATAGTTTCAATATAACTATCCTAATAAGTGCACTATAAGCCAATTTATTGTATCTGACTAAATTTAATTATTAGTAATTTCTAAATTAATGTATATAACCTTCGTAAATAATAACCTTAAAACCTGAATGAAATAAATTAGGTGGAAATATCGTCTTCATAATGGACATCTATGCAATATCCGAACTCGAATTAACTGCCCAAAATATCTTAAATTTCAAAATTTGGTCACGTCAGGCCCATTATAATTCAACTTATTTTTTTCCAAAAGAAGAAGCCGATAGTTTTGACAGGTCTCGGCCCGACAAATTTCCTCAACAAAAATAAATCTTCTTAAATAAAATTAAATATCTCTTTTGCATTGCAATATTTCCATTCCAAAACAATATTAAAATTCAAGTAATTTTGGGTCAAAATACACATTAATATTTGCCAATCTTTGCTTGATATAATTATAAATATATAACTTCTTAGTTTATATCTTTAAGTTTGATTTAATTATGTAAATATAGGTTCCATAAAGTGATATTTTCTTAAGTTTGATTTCAGAGATTACTTTCGTCAAATAAGTAACGAGCACACATATTTTCCATTACTTATTTGATGGAAGTTGGTCGTGCTGGTCTTTTCAAATTAAATTTTAGAAAAATACCATTTTATGGGACTATGTTAAGAATCTCATAGAAACGAAATTTTAAACGAGTCTTTTTATGTGCATAATCTATACTTTAGATTTAGATCAACTAAATAAACGAGGGACTAATTACGACAATATAAAAAGAAAAAGATGACCATGTTATAATTATTATCTCAATTAGGTTTAGACCTAAATTACTCATATTTTTAAACACGCGCACACAATTCAACTATTATTATTACAAAAAATCAAATCTAGTTTAGAATACTCAATATATATAATCAATCTCATTTACAAAACAATTATTTTTTATTTCCTTAAAATCTTTGACTAAATCCTTTACTTGAGGAACACATTATGATTGAAATACTGAATTCAATAAATATCTTTTTTCTTTTACCTTTTCTGTTATGTGATTAATTGATTGTGTATTATCGATTGATTACATCATATAACTAAAACATATAAATAAAAATAGTTTTGTCAACTATTCATTCTGCTATCCTCGTCAAGCTATATTCCCATCTCTTTCAGAATTCCAGTTGTCAGCCAAATCAATTTCGGATTGAATTACCAAAGATCTCTACTTCACGTCAACTGCTCATACATATATAGATAATTATAAGTACACATACATATGTATTATCTGTGAAACTCTTCATTAATCAAAGTGGGCTTTGGAAAAATCTTCAAAACATATGGATTTTGAGTTGAGAACAGTGGCGGAGGAGCTGAGATCCACCTTCGCCGGCGGCAAGACCAAGACTTTTGAGTGGCGGGCTTCGCAGCTGAAAGCCATTCTCAAAATAGTTAATCACCATGAGAAAGAAATAGTTGAAGCTTTAAGTTCTGATCTCAATAAACCAGAGCTCGAAGCTTTTGTTCATGAGGTTCAAACTTTAAAATCTTTTGACTTTTTTTTTGCAACTGTTGCTTCTGAGTGTTGTTTGATTGATTATTGGTTTATGAATGCTCTGGCGATTGTTTTATGTTGTATTTGCCTATTTGGTCTTGTTCCAATCATTGACTGCATAATCTGAGTTCATATACTGTGTGTACTATGTGTTTCTGGATAATAAATGATTTGGTTGGACTTTTTTTATCGTTTTTCTGCATTTAATGCTCTGCGAGTCATTAATGGAGCCAAGGGAAATTCTGGGTTCTTTTTAATTTTGCTTGATTTGGTACAAAAATTGAGGCTAAGTGAGAAAAATGCAATCTTGATTCTTGATGTCGTATATGCATTTATTTATTTATTCCTTTTGGGGTTTAATCCAACTCATGGATATGTGTAGTAGTTTTGATCTCCTTGTATTATAGTATATTGTTGCTTCAACCTAGAAGAAAAACAATGTATGAGAAACAGAGAAGTTGTTTCCATATTAGTCTTGTACAATGTGCTCCAATGATAGTACACTGATCTGCAAAATTTATACGATGTGCGTACTGTGTACTTTTTAGTAATAAATGATTTAGTTGGGTTCGTTGTAGCTTTTCTGCATTTAATGCTTTGGAACTCATTAATGGAGGAAAGGGAAATTCTGGGTTCTTTTCAATTTTGCGATTTGGTGAAAGAAAACGGAGGTTTTAAGTGAGAAAAATGAGACCTTTATGTTGTATATGCAATTTATTTTCCTTTTCTTTTTAGTTTCTTTTGTGTTTAATCCAACTCAATATGGGAATTTTTTTCTCCAACTATTTGTTCATCAAGTTGTAATCCTCTGTTAAAAGAATTGAATAAATGACCCAAAGAAAAGAAAAATAAAAACTTAAATTTTCTTATTCTGTCTTTATTTTCAATATAACGACCCATTATCTTTCCTCTGTGTAGATTTCTGCAGTATCATTAGCATGCAAGAAGGCATTGAAGGAATTAAAACAATGGATGAAGCCACAAAAGGTAAATCATTGTTGATCAAAAGTTTATTTCTTTTCACTTTTTTTTTAAAAATTATTATCAAGAGTGTATTACATTATCTTTGCAGGTGAAAACCTCAATGGTAAGTTTTCCCTCATCTGGTGAAATAGTTCCAGAACCTATGGGAGTCGTATTAGTAATATCAACTTGGAACTATCCATTTCGTAAGTTTATCCTAATTCTTGAACACATTAAATATTCAATATGTCGTCTCTAACAGCTTAGGCTTTCAGATGAAACTAGTAAAATTGCTAACTTTTGTCTCCTGTCTTCATTTTGCCCCCGAAGTGTTATCGCTCGATCCAGTTATTGGAGCTATTGCAGCTGGAAATGCTGTGGTTTTAAAGCCGTCCGAGGTTGCCCCTGCCACATCAGCACTACTTTCCAAACTTCTTGGAGAGTATATTGACACCTCAGCTGTGAGAGTTGTTGAGGGCTCTGTGCCTGAAACCACTGCACTTCTAGAGCAAAAATGGGATAAAATATTTTATACAGGTAAAAAATATTTCACTGTTCTTGTAGCAATTTATATCAACACAAGGCTAAAGATTGAAAAAATACATTGTTATATCAAAATAAGGACGGAAATATGCGATTATCATTGAAATGTCTTTAATTATGAAAGATCACAAAAATACAGCCATACAATCAGAATCTGGATGAACTTATTGGATTCTGATCATAGTTCTGCCTATGCTATTATTATTGAATTATCTTAAATTATGCAATTTAATTGTTAAGCATTTTTCTAATTTTTTCTTTCACAGGAAATGCAAAGGTGGGACGTATTGTATTAACTGCTGCTGCGAAGCATCTTACACCTGTGGTGTTGGAGCTTGGCGGGAAATGTCCCGTTGTGGTTGATTCAAACATCGACTTAAAAGTAAAATCTTTGTATACCGAAATCATAAAAAGTATCCTTTTTAATGTTCTTGTTAGTTATTTATTAAGTTAATTATTTCGATTGTGATGTAAAGTTTGTTCTGCATTTGAAAGGTGGCAGCTCGACGGATAATTTCGGGCAAATGGGGATGCAATAGTGGACAAACCTGTGTTTCTCCTGATTATGTTATAACTACAAAAGAGCATGCTTCGAAATTGGTGAGGAATCAATCCCATCTGATGAAGAGCAACACACAGGCACACATATTTGTAATCAAATGTTGTACACCTATCTTACATTGTATTTTTAACTATCCCTCAGGTAGACAAGCTCGCAACCGAACTAGAGAAATTTTATGGTAAGGATGCTTTGCAATCAAAGGACTCATCAAGCATTATAAATGGTCATCATTTTGATCGATTGGTCAAGTTATTGGACGACGAGAAGGTTTGTGATAAGATTGTTCATGGAGGACAACGGGATAAAGCCAGTCTGTGAGTTTCCAATACTCAGTTTTTCAACAGCAATTATCTTATGATAGTAAGATTGATATTTTCTCTCTTTTTTCTTCTAAACTGTCCAGCAAGATTGCTCCTACTATCTTATTGGATGTTCCGGAAGATTCTCTGATCATGAATGAAGAGATTTTCGGTCCTTTACTTCCCATCATAACGGTATAACTTAATAATCAATACTTCAATAATTATTGTTGCATAGGCACTATAGTTTCATTGATCTCTCTCTCTCTCAGGTTAACAAAATTGAGGATTGTTTAGGTGTGATCGGCACGAAATCAAAGCCGCTTGCTGCATATCTTTTTACAAATGACAAGAAACTAAAGGAGGCGTTCAAAAGAAATGTCTCGGCAGGGGGCATGACCATCAACGACACTTCTCTACATGTAAGCCCGACTTTTTTCGTATGTACTCAACTTTTGGAACATAAAGTGAATTAGCATCTTAGTACACATTTTATGGAGGGAGAAATTACACCAATCCTTCCATGTTAAAAATATCACATTATATAGTCAAAAGTCAAAACCCTCATGCCCCGGACCCATAATCTCATACGAGGACTGTGCAACCTGAAATTTGACTGCAAACATTATTGTCCAAAAAAGAACAATCACTTGATTACAAAGATTCTTTAGCCAAAATTCATACTTTTTCAATTGTTTTAGCTCTATAACCAATTCACATCGACAATTTCGCCCTTACCATAGAAGAAACTTGTCTTTGTAACCTGCGGACCTACTGAGTGCAACCTGAAATTGGGCTACAAATAACTTGTCCGAAAAGGATATTTAATTACGGGATTCTTTAGCCAAAACTCATAAGATATTTTTCTTGTTTGGTTTGTAGTCCATGTGGGACTAGATACTAGTTCACATTAACAATTTTGCCCCAACTAATTCACATCAGTAATTATGCCCTTACTAAAATAAGAAACTTGTCTTTGCAGTTTGCAGAGACGGGATTGCCATTTGGGGGCGTAGGGGAAAGTGGCATGGGAGCATACCATGGGAAATTCACGTTTGATGCTTTTAGCCATAAGAAGGCCGTTTTACAACGTGGTTTTGGTGGAGAGGTGTCGGCAAGGTATCCGCCTTATACTCCCCAGAAGTTGAAATTTCTAAGGGCGCTTTTGGAAGGTGATTTTATCGGTCTTCTTCGCGCTTTGGTGGGTTGGTAGGCCAAGTTTTTGCTAAATTTGGCTAAAGATTGTGTATGTGGATGAATGGTTTATTCAGAAGTAATAAGGCTAAGTTATAGATATGTTGTGGGAATATTGTTATGCATTTTATGGAAGCATTGAACTTCATCGGAGATGAGTGTTTTTTTTTTTTTCGTACAATAGGACATCAGTTTGTATAGTTATATATAACCAAAACAATATTCTTGGCTAATGCAAAATTGTCTATAGTTTATTTTGTATTGTACTTATTGCCTCTCTCTTTCTCACACACACAATTCTCAAAATTAATTTCTTATTACTATTCGTTTATGTAATTCTGTTTTACGTAAGTTGGCCAAACCTCTAAGTATGTCAATGTAACTATTCTCTTCTTTCTTTTCAAAATTTAAAAACCAGGAAGATAACAGGCAACTTGCCCCTTCCGTTATGGTTTTATAACAGCCGTTTGATACCCAGGGTTGTTCTTGTAATTATTCAAACCTCAGGGTATCTTTCTGTAATAACACAAAATCTCAGGGTATGTCATTGTGCACGTATAAATTGTCAGCATATTCCAGAACAGAGACCAGTTCGTCTTCACTGGACAATGGAAATAAGTTATTTCCAACACTTAACATTAGAATTTAGATCGTGCGTCATTAAAGCAACAAATAACTGTATCAACTACTGAAATGGAAATATTTGCCAGAAATAGTTGCATTGGAGCTTCATCGTGATGGTGAATAGTAAAATAATACACTGTACAAAAATGTTGAAAGAGTTAAGCTTCCTCTTTATGCAAAAACTACAACTCTTACATATATATGTTAGGACCATCTCCGAAAGGAAGAACTTTTCCCCCTTGGAATGGTGAATGCTTTCAATAACAGGCTGTTACAGCATTCGTTGGTAAGTCAGCTGGCGAAAATGAGTCGATTCCGGGTGGGTAAATAAACCCTTGGAAGAAATACTATGAATGATGATTCGAGCCCTGCAAGTTAAATTCCAGGGATAAATAAAATTCTTTAGGCTTTTTTAAGTGTGAAAAACAAAATTATTGGTGATTCGTTAGTATCTCAGAACTAATTCAACCAATAGGTTAATGCATAATATAACTTAACTAGGGAAGAACTCACCTTGGTTCTGAAAGTTCTCCTTTCAGGTTGATAGCAAGCTTTCAACTCCTCAACAGATCGAACATCTTCATTACTTTCACTTTCCTCATTCTCATAAAATCGGCCTTCAGATAACGGAAATCCATCCGAACTCCCACCACAACCTTTTCGCATATTTGCAATCAAAACCCACATATTTGCGAGCTCGTTTTCCAACTTCTCTTCATGCCTCTTTGCATCATCAAGCCTCTTTCTCAAATCAGCTTCTATTTTATCTCTTTCAGATAATGCAGAAACCAAAGAGGCTTCTCTTTGGTATCTTGCATTCAGTTCCAGCTCGAATTCTTCCACAGATAATCTATCCTCTTGCTTTCTCGAGCGGGACCCAGTTACCCCATTTTGCCTGGTGTGGATTTGAGCATCTTTAGCAGCTGCCAGGTCAGCATTGAGTTTGGCATTTTGGTAAGAAAGTTTCGTTACTTCTTCTGCCAAGTTGCGGAGCTCGACTGCTGCTGCTGCAGCAAGCTCTTTTGCATAAGAAGCTTCCTCGGTTTGCTTTCTGCAGTGGATTTCAAGTCCGTCTTTTTCTTCAATTAATCTTAGCTTGTCTTGCTTGAGTGAGTCTATTTCTGCAGCCTGTGGGAGAGAAGAAGTGCTTAACAATCTGGTTTAGGTAGTGTTTGCAAATTTATTATTAAAAAAAAAAAAAAGGGGATAAGTTGAAATAACTTGAAAGCTAGAAGCAGCTCTAGGGTGTTTTTTCAGCTTCTAGGTTTTTTTTCTAGTGACTTTATATTTTGTTCTTCATACACTCCCAACTTTTACTAGCATGATTGTTTACAACTTCAAATTTTATTATAACTTCTCCAAGAGCACAAGTGTTTGCGAACACTTCTTACAGGGACTCAGTAAGAACACTGACTACATATGGTTTGTTTAACACATTGACCAATACTGAATGACCTTCTCGTCTAAAGCTGATGTTGTAGGCCGTAGAGACATTAAATATTTATTGGTACTGCAGGTAAGAAAAATGATTGTGACTATAACATTAAGAACTAAAGTAAAAAATGATTATTATATTTAGATGATATTGCATCTTCGCTAAAAAAAAATTAGTACTTTTGAAATTGTATATCTATTTCATTGCATTCTTAAATAATTGGATTTAATTAGTTTTAAGTTTGTGTAGGATTTTATAGCCTTTAATTAAAAATTTGAAAATTTATGAAATTGCCTAATTGTTTGTATATATGTATGAATGAATTTAAAGAGTGTTAAAAGTTTATTAACTGTGGTAATTAATATAACTTGAATTATCTAGAAACCAAAAACATCATAATTGATACCAAAGCAATCCTTAATGCTACTTCAACATTTAAAAATATTTTGAAATCTAAGAATTCACTATTTTGTCAAAATTACATCAATTTAGTCAAACGTCCCCTTTCCAATAATAGTTTAGATCTATAACGCGCCCATAGGTGTTATTTATTTTCTTTTTTAACCCAGGTTGGTCTAGTTCTATACCATATTAATTGATTGTCTTGTCTAAAAGTTAAAACTATTTAGAACTAAAGATATTAAATCTTTTATAATCAAAAAGGACACACGAGTTTAAGTTATCTTACCTGCACGAGATGTTGAGACTTCGAAAATACATCATTGCAATTTCTAGCATCCTCATTGTTAAATATTCTATTGAAACTCCCAAGACTAGTTGTTGTAGTTTCATCCATATATGTTTCTCCGCACGAATTGGTTTCATTCATAATTTCTGAGGATTGTTCAGAGCTGTTTGTCCGACTTGAGCATTCTGCACTTCTTGAATTTTTATTTGACATCAAGGAATCAAGCTGCTGTCTTAATAGATTGATGGCTTCTTGCATCTCATTATTCTCCAGTGTCTAATAAAAGAAAATCATCCGCACATGGTAAGATTGAATTTTAATATATTATATATAAGTATAGAACAATTTAGCAGTGATATTTACCTTCCCTCGTAGTTGCTCCTGGAGGACCCTGTTATCAGCTGATTTGATCTTTTACAATAATGACATAAATTTAAAAGGTTGTTAGTTTATACATTTCCAATTGCAACTATCACATGACAAATAAAACCTTAGAAAATGTCAAAATTGGTTCAGCATACCTCAAGTTCAAAAGTCTTTTCATTCAGTTGAGTAGCAAGCCTGGACAAAGCCTGCATGAGGACATGCGAAGTTAAGACAGAAATTGAGACAGTTTGGCAAAACAATAAAAATAATACAGGAGTTTTAAAAAAAAAAAAAAAAAGATAACTAAATAATAATAATAATAATAAATGGAGTTACTAGACTCCCTTTAAGTTAATAATCTAGAGTATTTAATAAAGTAAAACCCCCTTACAGTAATGAGCTGGTTTGCCTACATGTTAGTCTGTCAATTTCAGTTTTTCTTTTCTTTAATTAAAAAAAGAAAAGCTAATTTTACAGAATTCTATCTTCACGTCACCATTATTTTTTCCTTCTCCCTCCTTGTTCTTACTTCAACATATTTTTATTTACTTTCTCAATCTCTCACCTCCTTGTACTCTCTCTCTCTCATTGTTAATTCTTTTTTATCATATAATTTGATTTTATTTAAAATTATATCTTTATTTATCTTCAAGTTAAATAACACGACCTTTCTCAATGACACACATTATTTAGATTCTACGTACAATTAAATAACACCACCTTTCTCAATGACACACATTGAGAGTGCATTTAGTCACTAGTAAAGACATTAAGAAGCTTACCTGAGTCATCTCGACAATGCTTGAACCATATGGCGATATTTCCACTGATCCAATCATGCGTTGCTCAAGAACTCGCATTTGATGCTTCTTTTCTCTGATCTCATCTTTCAACTTTTGCATGTTTTCCTAAAATCAATTTACCAGGAGAAGAGATGCATAGTTTTATAATCTTATGCACTTTAAGCCAGGAATAGAAAGCTACTGTATTCATTCAATCTAAGCTTAGGTCTCCACAAACTTTGAATAAATATTAAGTGCAAAAATTGTCACCAGAAAAATATCTAAACAACTATTAACCAACCTGAATTTTGGAGTCCCCAGGATTTTTAGCTGCTTGTTCTGATAATCTTCTCAGAGAACTGGTAAATAGAGCCACCTCACCAGCTAACATCTTTATTTGCTCACGATAAAGATCCATTTGATCTGTGATTGTGCTCCCAGTCTACAAGACATTTAGGGTTCATGTTTAAAGAAATTCATTATTCAAGTAGTGTTTGCAAACTCTCAAAACAAAAAGCACTTCTGTGCTTTCTGCTTTTTATAAGCACTTGGGGAGTGTTCGGGAAACCAACTTCTGCTTATATTAAGCAGGAATAAGCTAGAAGTTGGAAGTACCCACAGACCAACTTTTAGCTTCAGCTTTCTAGGTTATTTCGCATATAAGTGGAAGTTTGTTTAGAGTAACAAAAGAGCTTCTCAATTGTTTTTTTCCAAACACTCAGCCATCGTTTACTTTTCACCTTTTTCTCGGAACACTTCTCAATTTTACTACTCAAACCTTTTACAACTCTTAACTTCTAATTAAGCTTCTCAAAATCAAAAGCTCTTGCAAACACCCACTGTAGTACTCAATGTCATCAAGTAAATCAATTAATTAATTAATTAATTAAAAGAGAAAAAGTAAATCAATATATTTCTCACCGGTGGGAGACGTTGATCACCAACAGCTGCACTGAATAAATCACCAGCTTGCGTTCTTCCAGGAAACGAATTAGAATCATCTGCTTTTTTACTGATTGATTTCCTTTGTGCATCTTTCATATCACTGAACATAACTCGCCTTTGAGATGATTTTGATGAGGAGGCAGGAGAACCACTTCCAGGACTCTCATTATCAGCACTTGGTGACGAGGCAATTACATTCTCAGGCTTCTGCACACACAATGTAAAAGCATTTGTTCTCAATTTTGGACCAAAAATTTTATTTTAACCATTATCATGTTTATCTATTAATTTACTTTTAATTTGAACCAGCCAAGCATTCCTCTCCTTCTATTCTTTTTGTAATCTTTGAACAATTCATCAAGATTTGGATCATCAGCAGAAATTTCAGAAGCCAAACTTCCAGCATCGTCATCAATTATGCTTTCTCGCTTTCTATCTGGCAAGTAAGCCAGCTGCAAACGTAAGGAAGACAATTCAGTTTCAGAGTGGCAAGACACATTTTTAATTGTAAATAAATGGAAAAATATATTTGTTCGCTCAATTTTGTCATTTACCAAATTAATATATGCATCTCTATTTACATTAATATATACATATATATCCTATATGCTAATAATTGTTTAATTGATATATAAAATTTGTTATCAAAATCAAATCAATATATGACGGGTGCAAATATTTAATTAATATTCATTTTTAAAAAAATGATTCGTGTAAAATTGATTTATTAAATTTTTCTCTCATTACCTCATCTTCCCCAAATGAATGCCTCCTTCTGTGGCTTGGCTTTTCAAGCATATTTGGCTGGATAGATGTTTTGGTGGAAACCAAGATCAATTTGGTTAATCTTTGAATCCTTCCCAACAAGGCAGCTTTTGCTTGTTCTTCCTCTTCTAATCTTGATTGCAACTTAATTTGCCCTGCTTCTAACTGCAACATACAGTAACTTAAATCAGAAGATTATCTAGACACTATTTAACATCATTCTATATCTCTACAAAACACAAAATGCTACTATATTTCACACGAACCTGGAGTTTCAAATTAACTAAATCCTCTTGGCTTGGTGCAACTAAATTTTCTTTCTCCATCATGCCACGCTTTAACTGTTGAAGTTCCTGTTTTAAATTGGATATTTCTCTCTGATACTTTTTGATGAGAGACTTCTCATCCAAAATCTGTCCAGGGAAAATTAAAAAAATATATCAACAAGAGCTTCGAAAAATTTCAAAAGTTTCCTCCTTTCTGCTTGTGTGCTTAAGAATTCTATCTTTTCACCTTATTTTGGGAGGTTTTGATTTCAACATGCTTACTCCTTTGAGCAAACTTTATAGTGTTGTGTGTTTCTTCAGTATTGCTAGAGGCAGGTGTCACTGTGCAAATAAGCTGCAGAAAAGTTTGAAGATTAAATTTCTCTCCAGAAGTACAGATGATAATGCATGGAATAGGAAGTTTCTTGAACGAGGTTTTTTATTTATGAAACTTGAGTACTAAAACTTACAGATACTCGGCCATGGCCACTAAGAGATGACTGCAACAAACGTGTTAGTTTTGAATCTCGATATGGTACATGAGTGGATTTTCCATCAGTTAATTTGGATATTACCTGTATTACAAAATAGAATATTGTAAAATTTGCCCAAGGTTAGACACAGAAATATCAACACTATTTTTCTTTTGGTATCCTGAGCTAGAGAATATATATATCTCCAGGTTGAAGGTGTGGAGCAGAAATTTATTAAGTTTTTTTATTTTCTATTAAGAAGTAAGTTCAAGAGTATCCAACTTCGATAAACAAGGGAAACAAAGGCAGTGTTAGCAAACTCTAAGAAAAAGCACTTTTGTGCTATGTGCGTGTTTTCAGCACTTTGGGAGTGTTTGGAAAACCAACTGCTGCTTACTCTAAGCAGGAAGAAGCTAGAAGCACATAAGGACATGTTTTTGGCTTCAGCTTCTAGGTTATTTTCGTATATACGTGGAAGTTTCTTGAAAGTAGTAAGAGTGCTTCTCTTTTTTCCAAACACTCGACTGCTTTTTTCTTTTACTTTTCACTATTTTTTCCAAGCACTCAACCACTTTTACTGCTCCAAATTTTTACAACTTTTAACTTCTACTTTAGCTTCTTCAGAAGCAGTAGAGTTTGCAAACACCCACAAAGACTGGAGAATCAAATGATTGATCACATAGCCAGGAGGAAACAGAATTAATACTTAAAAACACCAAGGTAATTTCAAAAACCGAACATGAATAATGAAAAAGAAAGGTTTGTGATGTGTCTTACAGTGCCAAGAGTAAGTAAGCTCTTATTTATGTATGAACCCTCTTTTCTCCTCAACCCAGTCGTCTCTGTTTTGGAACTTTCAGATCCTGCCAAGTCAATTAAATGCTATAAAAGGGTTTAGTATCATTGTACTGAAGCATTAAATGAAGAAAACTATAGAATAATATTCAGAACGATTTGCCCAAGAAAACAGTAAAGGGAAGAGAAGTAACGAGTATTGAATATCAAATCTACTTAAATGTATGGAGAATGTTAAAAGAAATTTAGATATAACAATAATAACAGAGAAACCAAAAGAAACAGAAATGACACATTCCACACATACCAATTGTGATAACACAACTTCTTCTCCTTCTGTTTCCCCACATAAACTGCTTTCAATAGTCTGTTAGATGGAAAAATCATTAAAGAGCAACCAAAAACAAACTAATTATTGAAATAATCAGTTTAAATAAAGAAATTATGAAAAATGATCGTTAAAGAGCTTTAATACCAAAGTGAATATTGTGTGGCTTCGACTGCTGAGTAAATTGAAGTTATTGGAACCCACATGCCTATGCTCTGCATCAATATTAAAAAGCAAATTAAGAGACTTAACCAGATATTGAAAATTTTCCAGAAAAGATGTCAATTTCACAACATCAGAACATAGGCATTACATTTGGAGAGCAAAATTATATCTGAGAGGGGAAAAGCACAATGACTGTTAAAAGTAATGAGGACGACTTTACAATTAAAATTGGATGTATTACAAGTTGATTCACATTCACAAAGAAAAGTCAATTTACCTTCACCAGAAGCTATCAGAGAAAGAGCATGAGCAGGCGACAGAACAACTTCTTCTTTTATTCCCTCCACATATGTACCCTGCCAAGTTAAAATGTATTATTCCACAAATTTACAGAATGATTTAATACATCTAGCTGATCAACACTTTGGATGTGTTGGGAAAACCAGCTCCTGCTTATTTCAGAAGCTAGAAGCACCAAAGGACCAATGTTTAGCTTCAGCTTCTAGCTTTTATGTTATTTCTGTAACTAAATGGAAGTTTGTCTAGTCTAATAAAAGTGCTTCTCAACTTTTTCTTCCAAGCACTCATCATTTTTAGTACTCCAACTTTTTACAAATTTAACTTCTACTTTAGCTTCTCCAAAAGCATAAGAGTTTAAAACACCCACTTAGTATGGAAATATACCTGAGAGTCCTCACGTATTCTGAGATTCTGTCCAGTGGGATTAAGCAAGTCATTGATCACCTGAATTCCAAGTAGCAAGTCATACGTATGACTCAGAATGAAATATTTGATGAAAGTGGAAAAAATGCAAACATTTGGAGCATGCATTTTGACTTTATGACAAGAAACGAATCACATTTCCACCAAGCTACTACCAAGTGCAATGGAGGAATTTTTTTAACAGAATGGCGTTATTCTAATAGTATAAAAGTTTATCATCACCACTAGGAAGATAATTTATCAAGTATAAGCAGGAAATCTCGTATGTTTGCAGCTTAACTTATTGTACACAGTTAACAATAATTACAAATAATAAGTGTCCCCATCATGCCAAATGACGAAACTAACCTCATTGTAAATTTCCAGATATGAAACTCGGAGGAGGAACTCCCTTCCAGGTGTCTGATGCAGCATATCATATGAAATTCAACATTTAGAACAAATATTGTTTATTATCAAGGGAAAACCTTAATAATTCTTATAGGAAATACCTCTTGTATAATTCCAAAGACATCTTTAATAGCAAGGGGTATTATTCCTGGTGATTTTTGCTCTCCCTGAGACAGGCAGGACAGAATTTATAACCTTTGTATCAAGAGGAAAAGAATGAATTGATGTGACTATTCCCAGTATAAACTTGGTAGTATTCAGTGCTAAGCATTTTTCATAAGAAAAAAAATCTGACAAATTCGGGGAAATAGAGAAGCATAAGCAATTACATGCATTGTGTGTGTCTTCCCACTGCTGGTAACACCATACGCAAATACTGTACCTACAAAGAAAGAAGAAAAACAAAACTAGAGTCAACAACCAAGAGAAAATCAAATTTAAATGGGGAACAAGGAAACCAAAGCTTGACAGAGATGAGCATTGATTAGTACAAAAGTTACAGGCAATTTTCCATTAACTGAGATATTTCCAAAAGTGCTTTACGTTATTATAATTTATAGACTGAACTTTTACATTCTTTCTGAATCACCGGGAAGGTGGAAGAGGCAACATTTCCTCCTTAAATGGATGAGAACCAAAAACTGAAAAACTGGTGCATAGATAAGCAGAACTGTGGGAAGCATTCTAATTAGCATACTATAATTAACCCGCAGAAATTCGACCATACGTTACAAAACATAATTACCATTTACTCCCTCCATGGCACCATTCACAACATGCTGCGCAGCAACATCATAAACCTGACGAGTGGTTGTTGCAGGACCAAATACTCTGTCTGTTATCAAGATTGATTTAGATTAATAAGAAGTAAGAGATAAAAACCAACAAGGAACCGGATCAATACACACTACAATTATGACCCATAATTATTTGTCTTCTCACGAGCAAAAACCAGCAAATAAAATTTGTTTAACTTCTTTTTCTTTTCAAGAAGAACCAACTCACAATCCACATACGTCGTGATACAAGCAGCACTTAAATATATCAGTTAAACCGTTCACCGAGCTGAATTAATGATTAAAACTTGCTAATTAATCATCTATAAATACGTATATCGATTTAAGCACACAAAAGATGTGTTCGAGCTTGCGCGCCGAAAGCCCATACTAACCAAAGCCATATGAAATGTCGGGATTGAACTCATTGCGGACGGTATTGTCTCCATCAGCATACCAAGCTGCTTCGTCGCCTTTACTAATTTCCCTCGCACTGCAAACACAGAAGCGCAAAAGTCAATCCTCTATAGTTTAGCTATAGATTACCAATAGCGACATTCAGCTCAAAAATCAACAAAAAATCGCGGCACCCATTTCACCTGAGAGGACGAAATCGCACGGTGACCGTAACATTCTCTTTAGCTTTGCTGGGAAACGTGGTCGGTGGCCGTGGAGCTGAATTTCTAGCAGGCGGCGCCGTCGAGGAGGAGGATGACGATGATGGAGTGGTGGGGCGGCCGGAGGAAGCGTTGTGCGGCGGAGGAGTGGTTTTCCGGGAACGGAAAGGGGAGATGGAGGAGCGGTGGCGGGGGCCGGAGGACATCGGAGTCACGGGCCGGCACTTTCTTCGTTTTGCCGCTCGGAGGATTCCAAAATCGAAATGTCAATTGGAGTGGGACTTCTCGAAATGGTCTTTTGCATTTGAATTGAATGTGGGGCCAAGAATAAGATTATCTGGCGTGGCAATACACGGGTAGTGGTGGGGTTGGTTTGGGACCAAAATGAATTAATTTCATATTTTAATTTTGTAATATAAGATTGCATTTTCCTTTTTTTTGTTTGTGTGATTTACCGGTTCGGATAATCCTAGATTGATGGTCCTTAATCCAGTTCGGGGTTTAGTCACAGTTAAGGCTCTTCACCCCTCCCAACAAATGTGTTTAATGGGGGATCGAACCTAAAGTTCTTTTACTTATAGGAAATAAAGGTATAATCGCAACATAGTTTAGTAGTTTGCTGTCATGCTAGTTTAATTAGAATTTTTGAATTTTTTGATGTTATGCTAGTTTAGTCAGAATTTTTGAATTTGAGCTATCCTGAGAATGCACTACATCAATATGGAGAACTTTAACACTTCTTTACTTTACATGAGTATATGTTAAAAAATCTCTAAATAGAACGAGTGTTAAAAAGACCAAAAGATGAAGTTTTAACTTTTAACCCACATCACCATTGTAATTTGTATAATACTAGTGTAGGCAGTAATATCACAATATGTCGTACATTAAAATGTGAATTAACCATTTGTTTTATTTTTAAAAAAATGAAGTTTTTGGATTTTATTATAATATTTATTGTGTAATAGAATATTATATGTGAGAAAGATGGTCCTTTCAACTTCCACGGCCCACGGTTCCTCCCTCTTCCTCTTATTTGAAAGCAATTGAAATTTAAGAGTAGGACAATATGAATGGAGCCAACTGCAGTTTGTTGGCCACTAATGTGATTTTGATTTTTGCATGTATTGACATTGTCACAAGTTGTATCATACAGATAGTCAGTAAAATACATTTGTCTGTCATTTATGCGTGTGTGAGTTCTTTTTTTTTTTTTAAAGTTATTTTCACAATTAACTCCAATAGTTCATTACAGTTTAATGATTTAAATGGAGCAAAGCTCATAAAAAATTATGAGCCCATGTTGAGTATTTTTCTGAAAAAAAGAGGAAGGATTTTTGTAATGGATGTAATCAATTATTTAAGATATTGAACCCAAATTAAAGTAAAATTCAGCTCAACTCATATTGGATTCACCCTTTTCATGTGAACTTGCCATTTTCCAAAACAAGGTCTATCTTATCAACAAATTAGGAAGACTAGGGTAAGAAACTTACTATTTGATTTCCAATTCAGTAAACACAGTAATGGATAAAACAATTTCATCAGCATTCTATTACCAAACTTAAACAGTTACCACTTCTTGAATCTTGAGGTCACAAAATGGGCATTCAAGAGATAAATGATCATAGGCATACTGAAAAATCGTCCCGTATTCGTGACCTACATTTAGTCCATCCGTCCCTTGAGAATTCTCTCTTGAACTTCCGTTGGAGTTCTGTTACAAAATAAAGAGTCACGTAAACTAATCGAGTCCATTGCATTCAAACTACACAAAATTTTAGCCTTAACCAGGCTTTAACCATACCGAACCAATCACACTGCATGTGTTATTGTCATCTGATGGTCGTTCTTTCTAAAATACATGCCAATCACATCCTAAGTGTAATATGTCATGTGATTAAGGGGGGTTTTGCAAACACTTCTGCTTTTGGAGAAGCTAAAGTTGTAAAAAGTTGAATAGTAAAATTGATAATGTTTCGAAAAGAAATGGAAATGTTAAAAAAAAGAGCAATTAAGTGTTTGGAAAAAGAAGTTGAAAAAGCACTTTTATTAGACTAAACAAACTTCCTTTCATTAACGAAAATAACCTAGAAGATAGAAGCTGAAGCTAAAAGTTGGTCATTGGGTGCCTCTAGCTTCTAGCTTAGTTTAAGCAGAAGTTGGTTTTCCAAACACTTCCAATGCGCTGAATTCTGAAAGAAAAGTAAAAAGGACAAAAGTGTTCTCTTAGAGTTTTTTAAACTCTCTAATACTGGTTTGGGTTAACTTGGTTGTTACATAGTGCACACTGAAAGGATTTGAGCAAACGTAATAGGCTTAAATGAGATAACAAAATGCTTACACAACATAAACATGTCCACCCCAGCCACTCAGACAATCACGGTCTATTGAGGATATAAGTGCTTGTGAGATGGTCTCAAATAATTCCTCAGGTTCCTGAATGTTAATATGAAAAGTAATTAGTTATTCACTCAAAAACAGATACCAGAAACACTAAGTAAAGTGACGAACCATGTTAGGCTTGAACATTGATTCACAGGCACCATAAAGTGATTCTGAGGCTGTTCCAGAAACAACAAAGTCCTTTGCAAGTTCTCTGCAATGTTGGAAATTAAACGAAATAAAGATAAAGAAAATAGGAAAGTGAGAAAATGTGTCAGCAAAACTTATACAGTTATACTCCTTTCCTCTTGGATAAATGGAAAGAAATTTACTTTACTGACAAAAATTTATAATAAAAAGATATGAACAATAGAAGAAGCTTCACATACTTTGCCCCAATGGAATCCATAGTGCATATGAAGGGTTTGTCTTCATCGCCCAATCCAGCAATAACAGGTTGGGTGAAGTATGGACCAAACCTAAACAGCAAAAAGGGAAATATGATGTATCAATCTTTCACTAATTTTTACTTGTAATCCACTTGTATGGAGTTTGAAATATTGATTTTTTTTCTCCTATTTTTCCTATTCGGAATGCGAGATTAAAATGAATACTGACCTTTTCTCGTAAAGAAGAGCTGATACAAGGCTAGCAAAAGTTTCAGGCTTCATATCTCTCTCTTCTCGAAGCTGATATAATTTGTGTCGAAATACAAGTCGTTGATATCTTCAGATAAATGCAATCAAACATACGGATCAACAAACCAGTAAAAGAATTAAACATTATATGACACGCTCTTCTTCAAATCCTAATCATAAATGTTGCTAACATGAAAGTTCAACTCTATCATCAAGAGTCTTTAGCTGAATTTTACTATTATCCGTCAGCTCCTGTATTCTCCTAGGAAAGATTTTCAAATGCAACGTAATTTGAAAGTTCCACTATTCCATGCCTCAGTGTTGGAAGTTCTCTCAGGAATATAAGGTACTTTCTGGTTAAACCAACACTATTACCCATTTGCCCTACAACATAATTTTAGATTTGAGCCTTTCGAGCTTTTAGGGGTATCATGCTCAAATGGAAAAAATATTTAAAGAAAAGTTGCAGGGCTTTTCACCATAACCTAATTTTGAAAAAGGAAATGTATCATTTCATCAAAAAGCAGCAATGATTACATGTGAAACTCGTTCCAACATCAAGCCACTGAATGTTCCATCTTGCCCTAATGTATATAGCACCTAGAAGAGTCATAATAGTTTGCTTGTGCAGAGCATATACTTATACACTCCTATAAGAAACACAGTTGTATGATGTTTGAATACACGGAATTCAGCTGCTGGGATTAGAATCATGGGAAAATTTACTAAAATTTGAAACTGAACTGTTTCTGAATGCAATTCCGAGGTTTAAACTCTAGCAGCAAATGCTATCTTCAATTGACTAATACCCAGAACCGCGCAGTATACCGCAATGAGCATATCTCGTACTTCAAGCTGAACTTCTATGAAATGCACAAAAAAACTACGCCAAAACAGGAAAACAATCTAGCAAACAAAAGGCGTGTTAGCTTAAATCATCAACTGCTTACAGTGTTTGAGCATCAGTCGCAAGGCCAGATAGACCGATAAAGAGCTTTTCATGAATCTTATAAATCTTCTGAAAATCAGTGGCCACAGTCTGCAGCTGAATACCTAACCTCCGATCGCTGGCGATCGCAAAGCAATTCTTCCCCACCATTGCCACCACCGCACTTCCATTATACTCAAAGATCTGCAAAAAATTTCCTCCGATTAATTAATCAATTTCCACAACAAACACCAATTTCCAGCCAAAAAGAAAAAAGATTCAATAACGAAAAAATTACAGTAACACCTCTATGTATTCCTAATACAGATGAAATGCCTGTAGAAAACTTACCGACATTTGGGAGTAGAGAGAAAGTATACGCAGAATACTATGAAAGCTAAAAATGAAAATACTTTGCAAGCTTTTGTATATCAATGGCGTGGAGGACAGGATACTCCATCTCCATGGGAGTATACGAACCGGACCGGGTTCACAAGCTGGTTCGATATTTTTTTGTTTAGGCCCATTAATAAAGTTAATATATGGCCTAAGATTCGGTGAGGGCCCAAATATTTATCAAAGGAAATAAAGTTTATCCGAATTAATTGAAATAAAATAAAACAACAAAAGTGGTCAATTTTTTTCTTCTTAGGACACGACAAAAATGGTTTTGGATCATTTGTAGTTCGATGTCTTTGATTATTACATGAAATTTTAATATAAAACAAATTGTATAATTTGATATCAATTTCCTCTAGTTAAGCTAGACTACTCTAAATTAATTAGGGAGGGATTCCAGATTAAAAAATAAAATAAAATACGTTGATTTTTCAATCCTAATTTAGTTAAATTTAAATAAAAATAAGTTAGAAATTTGAAATATCTAAGAATATATTTCTGGCTTCAGCTTTTAGCTTTTAAATTATTTTTATAAGTAAATAAAAAAATTTAAAAATACAATATTTGTTATGTATATCACTTCATTTCAATCAAAGATATAGCAATTATTGTGATATCTACAATGACTACCTTTGTAATACTATTTTAAAAACTCCATCCCCTATAATTTATTCATTCAATTCAATAGATGATTAAATCTACAAGTGCTTAATAATATATAAATAATTTATAAAATAAAATACACACTAGAAAATATAAAAAAATATTACAAAGTAATATTCATCATGCTTCAACAAGTTAAAATAAAAATAAATTATTGAAATTTGGCCCAATGACTACCAGATATTACTTCAGTATGGGGGTTTGTGTTTGATTTATTGTAATGACAATGACCGAATTGTGTCCACTTGTTTAAAAATAGTAAAAAAAATTACAAGAAAAACAAGTGAGAATTAAAGAAGCAATTTTATAATAATTTAAACAAACTCACATGAAGTGGAAGAAGAAGGGATAGAGGTGACAAAACATGAATTTGTATGTTGTGAATTCTAATTAAAAGAAACCTCGAGGACTAAAATGCAATTTCCTCAGCTCCAATAAATCTCATTGATTATACACCAGTGACCACAGCTGTTAACAATAATTAGAAGGAATAAAAATTCGAAAGAAAAATAGAAGCTGCTCCATGATCCATCCACCCACCCTCCAAAGCACACTACAGTTTCTAGAGAGAGAAAAAAACAAAACAAAAATCCTCATCTTCTCTCCTCTTTCTCTCTCACGCACAAACACACACTTCACACACCACAATCTCAACTCTCCACCTCACCAATCACAGAGACCCCACAAATCTCTCCCCCTTCCCTTAAACCTCAAACCCTCCAAAAATCCCTCTCAAATTTTCCCTGTGAGCAATGCCAGCTTCCTCCTCAGGTAACTCTCTCTAAACCCCTAATTCAACCTTTTCTAATTTTCCGCTGCATACCGCGGATTTGGTGTTGTAGAACTCGAGATTGGTGAGTTTTTGTCTTATTACGCGGTGATTGCTGAACGGTATTTGTGGAATTGTGCTAAACCCTTCTTCGGTTTTTTGATGCGCGCGAGGCGTTGGTGAAAATTTGAAATTGGGTTTCATCTCTTTAAATTTTTATTAGCTAGGAAGTTTGTGGTGGTGTTCGTTTGTGCAAATAAAGCTCAAGCTTCTTTGATTATTTTTTCGCGTTATTTGTGGGTATGTATGGACCCATTGGCTAAATTTGGCATCAAAATTAGGTTTTTTGTGTGGACACCAGATGTGACGCAGAAACATATTTGCCTACATGGACAGTGTCTGAATTTACGCTTTGAAATGTGAATTGTGAATTTCCCTCTAGTTGCAGAGACCAGTCTGAAAAAATTATTCTGGTCATACTGATATATGAAAATTAACATAAAAAAGGAAGCTTTTGTTATTTTTTCTTTTTTAATAATTGGATTCTGGTGTTTTTTCTTTCCCTTCTGCTTTTCTCCCACTCTGTTAGAAGCAAAAGCAAGGTGGAGGAAGCGGAAAAGGGATCATCCTGCTGGGCGTAAATCTAAATTGAAAGAACAAGAAAATGATGACACATATGAGGACAATGAGGATGATGATGACCCTGATCTCGACCCACCACAAACCGATCTCGAGGCTGAAGATGATCCACAAAACCATAATATTAACCGGACGACCCAGATTTCAGGAGAGAAAGAGAATGAGAAGCTGGTTAATGGCGGACTCAAAATAAGTGAGTTTCCAATTGCGATTAAGAGGGAAATAAGTAGGCCCCACTCATCAATCTTCCGAATCGTGGAAGCTGAGAGAGCTGCAAGAAATGGTGATAACAGAGCCCAAGGACAAAATGGATTGGCAGCTTTGGAGAACATTTCTTATGGGCAGCTTCAGGCTGTTTCTGCCGTGCCTCGTGATAGTCCAGCTTTCTTAGGGGCTCATTTGGAGGACACTGCAAGTGGGTCATATGTGATTGAGCCACCTAGGATAACTGCAGGCCGTGGTGTTACTAAAAGGCTTGGAAGTGCAGGTCGTGTTCATGTTGTGCCAGTACATTCAGGTTCATTCAATCTCTGGCCTGTAATTTCTTGAAGTTTGTTGTGTAAATTTGTGTTGATTTTGTGGTTTTGCTAAAGTTATTGGAAACTTGGTGGGTATATAGGTAGTATTTGCAAACTCTAAAATAGAGCACTTCTATGCTGAGGGCCTCCTCAGCAGTCAGCACACTTTGGGAGTGTTTGGAAAACCAGCTTCTGCTTATTTTAACCAGAAATTAGTTAGAAGCTTGAAGCATTGAATGATATGCTTTTAGATTCAGCTTCTAGCTTCTAGGTTATTTTTCCAAACAAATGCAAGTTTCTTGAGAGTAGTAGAAGTGTTTCTCAGTCTTTTCTTTTTCCAGATTTTCCCCAGTTTTACTTCTCCAACTTTTTACAGCTTTAACTTCTACTTTGGCTTCTCCGAAAGCTTAGAGTTTGCAAACACCCACATCTACCTTTATGTTTCAACAAAATCTCCTTTAGTTGGTGTCTCAGTTTTATGACTCTATGAAGGTGACCTGTCATGTAATCTTTGGATATTTTCTAATACTAAATCTTAAAGATTATGTGATGTAGGATTTCTGTAGTCTTGGATCATATATTCTATATTAGGAAATCTTTGAAAGTATGTGTAACTTCATGCTGTTACATGGATATCGTGATTTGAGGAGCTGTTGTTTTTCGAGTACATACGAGAGGTTAATTCTGCTTTTGTGGAAAGTCAGTTTACTATGTATTCTTATTTTGTTGGAAGTGCTATGGCATACTTCAAAACGTGCAGATATGGACATATGTCGAAGTACTATGTACGTTTTACACTATGTATAGACGTGTAACTACCTAATAAGCATTTCCTTTTTCTTCTCTTTCTCTATAAACAGAATGGTTTTCACCAAGTTCAGTCCATAGATTGGAGCGACAAGTTGTGCCACATTTCTTCTCTGGGAAGTCAGCAGAACACACTCCTGAAAAATACATGGAGTCTCGAAACTTCATTGTGGCTAAGTATATGGAGAATCCAGAAAAGCACTTATCAGTTGCTGATTGCCAGGGCTTAGTAGCTGGTATAGATAATGATGATTTAACCCGAATTGTAAGGTTTCTTGATCATTGGGGAATTATCAATTACTGTGCAACTCCTCTGAGACATGAAGCCCAGAAAGACGGGACATGTTTATGTGAGGACTCAAATAACGAACTTCGTGTGCCTTCAGCTGCTTTGAAATCTATAGATAGCTTAATCAAATTTGACAAGCCAAAATGTAGGCTTAGGGCCACTAGTGTTTATCCAGAACTTGCATGCCAGCATGATGAAGATTCCGACTTTGATAGTACAATTAGAGAGCAATTATCTGACAATCAATGCAATTGTTGCTCTCAATCTATTCCTACAGTGTACTATCAGTCCCAGAAGGAGGTAAATGGCATAATAATTTGAAGTTTTAATTCTTACATCAACTTTAATGTTAGTATCTTAAATTTTAATGTTATTGCGTGTTGCTAGTCCTTACATTGCTTGGTTGTGTTTTTGCTCTCTATACTGTAGCTTACTTAATTCCATGAATCTTATGTCATGTGCTAAGCCAAACAAAGTTTATGTTTCAAAATACATATATCACTTCCATTATAAGTTTGAGTTATTTTGACAAAAGAGTGGATCATCCATTCTGATAACTACTTTTGGTCTCACTCTAATTCGGAGTGTCAATTACAATTAATTAATTTGCCATTTTTTTCTCTTTCTTCTCATCTCTCTTTCCCTGGTTCATTTTCCTCTCTTCTGTTTCCTCTTTCCTATTCTCTCTTCTCCTCTCAATCTCGTCAATATTTTTTAAATTCCTTTTCGATTTACATTATAAAAATGATATTTCTAAATTACTATAGTGTAATAAATATATTGGAATTATTGTTTTACATTATTTGAATGTTTCGGAAAAGAGAAGTTGGGAAGCACTTTTTTTTATTTATGAAAGTAACCTAGAAGCTAGAAGCTGAAGCTAAAAGTTGGTCATTGGGGTGCTTCTAGCTATTTATGCTTAAAATAAGCAAAGGCTGGTTTTCCAAGACACTCCCAAAGTGCTGAAAATAAGCAAAAGCACCAAAGTGCTTTGTTTTCTAGAGTTTGCAAACACTACCTTGGTATTTACTTGTGAATTGTTATTTAATATTGTATGTAGATAACCTTTCACTTTGACAGGTTGATGTGCGTTTGTGTTTGGATTGCTTTCACGAGGGAGGATTTGTTGCTGGCCATTCTAGCCTGGATTTTCTGAAGGACAATAATTCCTTGAAAGATTATGCTGATGTGGATGGAGATAGTTGGACCGATCAAGAAACCTTGCTGCTTCTAGAAGGAATGCAGCTGTACAATGAAAACTGGAACAAAATTGCTGAGCATGTTGGCACAAAGTCAAAAGCACAATGCATAGTTCATTTTGTTCGCCTTCCTCTAGATAATGTTCCATTGGAGAATATTGATGTTCCAAGTACATCTGGTTCATCGAAGTTATGGAGTCATGATAATCATGAGATTACAGAGCCAAATTCAAATGGTTGATGTTATTATTTAGATTGTTATGTTTTCTGCACTTTGGGATAGCTTCAGCCTTCCTGAATTTAACTTTTGTATTCCATTTATGATGCAGGATTCTGCACGCAAGGAGATGAAACAGAGAGCGACATACCTTTCTCAGATTCTGGAAATCCAGTGATGCATTTGGTAATGTTCTCCTGTTTCCCTTAAAACTGTTTTTATGGAAATAAGATTGTATACATTAATATTCAGATTGAATCTACTGTCTTATTCGTGCCTTATATAGCCCGTATGTTGTTGATGCATTCGGTAATGTTCCCCTGTTTCCCTTAAAACTGTTTTTATGGAAATAAGATTGTATACATTAATATTCAGATTGAATCTACTATTTTATTCGTGCATGCTCTTATATAGCCTGTATGTTGTTATTTACAGGTAGCTTTTCTTGCTTCTGCACTTGGGCCAAGAGTTGCTGCTGCATGTGCACATGCTTCTTTGGCTTCACTATCTAAGGATAGTAGCAAAGAAGGAGAAAGTCCTAATGGAGAGAACACAAATTCTAGTATGAAAGGTATGACTACTTTTGTTGACTTTTATCTTGACTTCTTCTGTTAACATTTCTCAGTGGCATTCTCAGAAGGTCCTGAGAGCCAAAATGATCAAGGTGTTCCTTTATCTGCTGAGAAAGTAAGAGATGCTGCAAAAGATGGTCTTGCTGCTGCAGCCATGAAATCAAAGCTTTTTGCTGATCACGAAGAGCGTGAAATCCAACGGCTTTCTGCCAATATAGTTAATCATCAGGTATTGTCCTTGTTGATGCTAGGTTGCATATGCAATCTCTGGCTATATTTCCTAAAAATGGTGCTCAATAAACTGTCACTATTAATAAATGGGATTAAAATTGTCTTAGTGCTGTTTAAATTGGTCCTGATTTGATGACTTTCTTTTTGTCGAAAATAAGATAAACAAAATATCTCATAACAGATCCATAGTTGCGCAGTGTTTGCAAATTCTTAAAAAAAGTGCTTTTCTGGTTTTAGCTTAAGAAAATCAGAAAATGGATTGCTTTCTTTTGATTTTTGTGCTTAAAATAAGGTTGAAGCTAGAAGCACCTTTCTGGATGTTTTTTCCAGTTTCTAGGTTCCTTCTTCTATTATTTAAATGTTTTTGTACTTTTTTGTCGGGAAACTCCCAACTTTTCCTATTCCAATTTTTACAACTTTAGCTTCTACTTTTACTTCTCCAAAAGCTGTAGTTTTGCAAACTAAAAAACATTGTTTCTCTGGTTTTAGCTTAAGAAAAGTAGAAACGGTTTTTTATGTTTTACCATGTCTGCTTAAATAAGCTCAAAGCACCTTTTGGGCTGCATTTTCCAACTTCTAGGTTCTATTTTATGTTATAAGTGTATTGTACTGTTTTTTCTCCAAACACTCCCAACTTTTACTCTACCACTTTATACAACCTTCTACAAAAGGTGAAGTTTTTGCAAACACCACCAAACAACATTACCCCGTAAAATCAATTGCCATTTAATGATGCAATTATACATCCCTGATTCCACACTCGTTTATTCTTTCAGTTGAAGAGATTAGAGCTGAAGCTGAAGCAGTTTGCAGAAGTCGAGACCTTACTTATGAGAGAATGCGAACAGATGGAGAGAGCAAGGCAGAGGTTGGCTGCAGAACGTGCCCTGATGATGTCATCTCAATTCGGATCTCCCAGCGGGTCCCGCACAACGAGCCTACCTGGTAATAATGTAAATAATAACACATCATCAAATAGGCCAACTTCTCAACAGCCTTTTGTTTCCGGGTATAACAATAATAACAACCAACCAAACATTCATCCTCACATGTCGATGATTCAACAACAGAATATGTACGGTCTCGGTCCCAGGTTGCCTCTTTCAGCCATACAACCTTCTTCATCTGTCTCTAATCCTATGTTTAGTCCTCCATCAAATTCTCAGCCGAATCTTAGTCATCCAATGCTTAGGCCTATGTCCGGGACTAAATCCGGTTTAGGTTAATTGAAATGGTGGAATTTAATTGGATGGGTTTGTTCAGCTTGTGTTTAAAGTGGAGATTTGATGCAGATTTGAGTTTCTTCCTACTAATTTTATTGTGACAGTTACTAATCGGACGCGAAAGAATGAAGTCAGGTTTTAGGGAATGTATTCTATCGAGGATTTGAGGTGTACAGATAATTTAAAATGCAGGATTAATGAAATTGCATTTGATGGGTTTTTTAAGATGTCCTTGATTTTATTATTGGTGATATGTTATGGTAAGTTGATAACATATTTTGTTGCTAAAGTTTGCTCAAGATTTCATAAGAAGTTGATTTGAAATGCAGGTGTAGTGCTGCTGGAAAATTAGAATATATTACCATTTTAGGGCACCAAAATTAAGTCTTTTTTTTATTCTAATTATTTCTAGAAATCGATTATGTTACCTGGCTCAATTCTGAACCATTTTTTTACACCTAATCTAGAAACAAAGGTCTTTATCATTAGATAATCTTTAATGAAAAAGAGCATTTCTGGATTGCCTGTAAAATTAATTTTTATTGAATGAATGTCCCTAAAATTTGTCCAACCACTTAACAAATATAGTGAATTCTTCTTACAGTGCAATGATTCTGTAATTTTAATGTTCAACCACTTAACAAATATAGTGAATTCTTCTTACAGGGCAATGATTCTGTAATTTTAAGAAATTAAGATATGTGAGTGTAATTTATTCCAATTAAGTAAATAACGAAGTATCCTCATAAATAATCAAAAAAAGTACATGAAGTCACATACGTTTGGAAGAAATTAGAATATTAAACTAAAGAAAATGCAAACTTTAATTGCCAAACGCAATTCAGGAAGCTCTCTCTCTTGTTCAATCAATTATCAATTCTCTAAATTAAATTAAGAACTAATTCTCAATCATCATAAATAATCAAACAAGTACAGTACACTGAAGTTACTATACAGTAAAAGAAATGAGTAATAAACTCGAACAAAATCCACATTTATCGCAATTCGAAGCCAAATCACCGAGCCTCGAACAAACCAACCAGCAACTATTTCATTAATCTTCCACAAAATCCAACATAGTTTCAGAAAGATCCATAGAATATCCCAATCTAACTTAATATATGCATAAAATTCAAGTTTCACTTGTCTTTTTCTTCTTTGACTTACTTTCTTGAGAATGCCCCATCGACCCAGTAGAAGTGACAGCACTATTTCCTTTCCCGGAATCTTGCCCAGAACGATCAGCAGATCTACTCTTTTCATCAGCACGTTTTCTTTTTGTGGACTTCGAATGCTCTCCATATCCAGAAACTGTACTTTTGGTTCTACTACTTGGTGTAGAGTAACCGCTTAAAGCTTGTGAGCTTCTAGGCTTACTGCTACGGGTAGGAGTTGCCAAACGACGCCCAGACATAGTTGAAGTAGCCATTGAAGACCTTTGAGAATGACCCAAGTTAAGGTTATTGCGTTTTTGAAGGTCACTTGGCTCTGGGTAATGAATTAGAGAAACCCATCTCGAGATTTTGCCAGCTGTCATCAACAAAACAATTTAAGTCAGATTCTCCCCACATTGATCTAAATGGTCAAGAATTTGGGATGTTCACAAACTATGCTGCTTATGGAGAAGCTAAAGTTGTAAAACATGGTAGCAAAAGCAGGTAAAAGGAGAAAAGCACAAAAAAAAGAAAGTAATAGACTGTTTGGAGAGGAAAAAAGGATAGGCACTTTACTACTCCTCAAGAAACTTCCATTAATTTACGAGAATAAACTAGAAGATAGAAGCTGAAGCCAAAGCAGGTCTTTAGATGCTTCAAGCTTCTATTATTTCTACTTAAATTAAGCAGAAGATGAGTGTGTTTGGAAAACCAAAGCAGAAAAGTGCCTTTTATTTAAGGTTTGCATACTTCAATTATCATATTTGTATTTAGATTCTTTATTTCTAAGTGAATTAAGGATGTTGCAAAATCTGGATCTTTGACTGCATGAGTGGGACCCAAACCTGGTGCATGCAAGAATCTCCCAATAAAACTAGCACTACATTTGGCTCTAAGATTTTGCTAAGGAAAGAAAATAATAAAGAAACAAAACCCAAATCGTAAAATTGTTTGGTTGTAAAGAAAACTGGCGAGGAGAAGTGATTCTCCTATATTGAAAAGGCATGGTGAAATTTGGATATCGGAATTAATTGAGTGATGGATTAGAACAAAAAAAGATTAATAGGAATGAAATAAGTGACAGATTAGATTCAAAAGAGTTGTGAAATGTCATTGTAAGCTTTTCCTTGTTTTCTCTCCTTCCTTTCTCCGTCTTTTCTATCCTATTTTCTTCAGCCACCAAACAACAAAGATACTTTTCCTCGTCATTCTCTCTCTCTCTTTTTCTTTTTTTCTTTTTCCTCCCTAAAGTCCTAGAACCAAACATAGCATAGAGGGGGTAGTTTGAGTAATTTAACAACATAATGAATATCAAATTCAGCTATTGGCAAGGGAATCTTATCGAGTTTCAATGATCTGATTGCAGCGATCCACAACAAAGTCTAGAAATAAAAGCACTACTACTGATCTTGACTTAAGGAAATCAAAATTTGATCCCTTTGGCGCATGTTTGCTCACAGAAAATGTCCCAAAAATTACTTTTTTTTAGTGTGCAAGATTAAATTTGTAAAATAATGTAAAGAATATTTTTTGACTTGCAAGAAGTTGAGAAAGGATATAAGTACAACATTGGAAGAATAGTTTCAGAAATATATACCAATTTTCGCTTCCGATGTAGAAGACAAGAAAACTGTAGCCTCCGGACCTTGTGATTTGACACTAATCATTTCATATGATTTTCCTGCCACATTTGAGCCAATACAAAGCCAATGAAACAAGGCAGAGATTAGCATTTATTGAAGGGAATTACAAATACCCCTGAGGTTTATGCCGTTTACGAAAAACACCTTGAGGTTTGACAATGAATACCCCTCAAACTAACGAAAAATCATTGACAATTGTTTACACAGGGTGTTTTTGTAATTTTCAAGGCAGGGTTCTTACACAAACCTCAGGTATTTTTTCGTAATTATTCCTTAATTGGAACAAGATCCCAAAGCAAAATTACCAGAAGACCCCTCAATTGTGCTGATATGTCCATCACTGTTAAGGTTCAGCGACGCCTCTTCCCCATCAAAATCAGGAGCCTTTAACAAACGAGATTATATATAAAAGAAAAGGGACTAAAAGTTAGAACACCACGACTAATCAAGCCTACGAAAAGACACAAATCGAAATTCAGAACTCAGTTTATCAGAAGGGTTGAACAGCATTAAGACAAAAACTAAGACAAAATTTCACATATTTTGTCTTGTAGGAATAAAGTTTATCTATGCCACTAAAGATATGTGCCCTTTATTCCAAAGGTGAGCATCGATGAAAAGTGGTAGAATTCTAGAGGTATAGACAACATAAATGCACACAAGATCATACTTGATTAATGGGCCACTGAATAAGCCATAGCTCAGTCGAGTCAGTTAAATCGAGATCAATGAGTGGATCCTTCTTATCCTCCACAAACTCTTTGGGTGGCTTGTAAGATGAATCCACATCCATATCTGCAAAAATTTCAAAAATAGCTGAGAGATGCTATTCTTTGCTATAAAATATACAAGATAATGTAGGAAAAAGAATAAAGGTGAATACAAGCATAAAATCTAAATGAAGACAAATGTAGAATCAAGCACCTCACAAGTAGTACAAGTTCATTATCCACATATACATATAGAAAACAAACATGAATTTCCAACACATGAGCAAAAATAAAGACAAACCTTCATCCCTAAAGCAAAAAAGAACAGGAAAACAGAACCCCGTTGTTGGATTTTTCTAATAACTTCAGCAATAACTGAAAAACAGAAAAAAAAAACGAAGCTGCGAGCTTAATTGGCGGTAAATACATAAAAAAATGCATCTTTACACATTTATAAGCATACCAACTAGATATGTTGCAAATTTCTTGCGTTTCTTGGTTCTTTTTTCGTTCTTTTTTTTGCTCGAATATATTTCTTTAAGCAAACAACAAAAAATAGGATATAAAGAGTAAAAATACAACCACGAATATTATGAATATTTAAAAAGAAGAACATAGAACGTTGGAGAAATAGTAAGTACCTGAGAGTGAAAGTAATCGGAGGCAGCCGCCACCGGTGAGGGAGGAGGAGGAGGAGGAGGCGGCGGCACAGCTGAGAACGAGAACTGAGGCAAGTGAGAAACGAACTCTCCTCTTTTACATTCCACGTTGTCGTTTAGACGATTCTAATTATTATTATTTTTTTTTTTTTGCAAAAATTATATCTATGGAATTATAGGCCCATTAATTGACCAAAACATATACACATATATAGGCCCAATTAGTATTTGAATTTATTTATTTTTTGGTGCAAATTAGTATTTAGATGCTTACAACTTTCAAGTGAGGCATCTATTCAGGTTTGGCACAATTGTCACCAGATATTACTACAGTATGGAGGTATGGATTCGATTTCTTACAATGATAAAGATCAAATTATATGTGTGTTTAAAAAAAAACTTTCAAGTGTGGCATATGAGCCCAGCTTGAGTTAATTGCAATTTTGCCCCATAATTATATTTATTTTGATTTAGTCAATTACAAATCATAAAATTTAAATTTTCATGAAAACTATGTGCTTAACAACCGTGCATCGACGTGCATTTTGCCTTCAAGTACTTACAAAAATGAATTTTACATTCTTGTACTTCTTTAGCAACCGAAGTAACCTAAAAAACGAAATTAATTATTTTTTAAGTAAACTGAACAGAGCTCGCCGGGTTAACGAGTCCCCACCTCATATATAAATAACCATCCGAAATACAAAGTCCGAGAAGATAAAGCAACGCGTACAAGCTCTCAATATGAACTAAAAACTAGACCTATCAACGAAGCAATAAGAAAAATAAAGGCAAGGCCTAACACTAGAGAAATACAATTGATCAAAATGGACCAAGCCAATAAAATAGCAAGGTACCCACACGGCCCATTTCTCCACAACACAGCAGCAAAAAAAATTGAAGAGCTCAGCAACCAAAGAGTCAAAGCAGAAGTTCCCAATGCACAGCAACTGACCAATCAACACTTCACCCACTCCAGCAACCACAAGCTTCAGCTGAAGCATTAGACCAAAGCAAAAATGCCCAAACCCAGCAACAAGGAAACACAAAAAGCAGACGCACCAGCAACTACTTCTCTCCACATAGATGACATCCAACAGCTTCTGACTTTTCAAAAAAGCCAAGAAGCTGCCAGAAAAAGCAGAAAGCAGCAACAAAAATACAGACGCCACCTATGAAGAAAACAACTTCTCTCCACATAGATAACATCCAACCGCTTCTGACTTTTCAGAAAAGCCAAGAAGCTGCCATAAAAAGCAGAAAGCTTCAGCAACAAAAAATTGCTGATCTTCAAAATTGTGCCAAGTGAATCACAAGTGTGCGAACCACAATCAATTCTAATCTAGCCTGGCCTTCCTGAGAGGATCATAAGCATGACCCTCAACATGGCGCAAGTGAATCCAGTGAGAGCAACCATTGATTAAACAAATAATGACTTTCCAAATCACAATATATAGTGATAAAAAACCTGCACAGAATAAACGTTAGTATGCCCGCATCAGATGAGCGATCATCCCCTAGAGTCTATGGCTCAATATATAAAAGTGTATGGCAAAGTATATCGGATCTCTCGTTTTTTTCTCGCTCAAGCCTCCCAGGGGGATCTCTCACTCTCGTAAAGCTCCAGAAATTCCAAGTAATGCATTCGTCATTGCTTATGTTGTAACCACCTGCACAAAATTAAAGTTAGTATACCCGCATCAGTTGAGCGAACATCCTCTAGGTTCTGAGGCATTAAATAAATGAGAGTGTGGCTAAGTGTATTAGTACGCTCGTTTTTTTCTCGCTCCATTCTCACTTGATGGTTTCTCTCAACCTCCCAAAATCTGTTTTGCAAATTATAATTCACTCCAAGGGGCAGATTGTAATTCTTAATACCCATGACAATTTGTACCATTGTAGTTACACCCGTCAAGTACATCAAGTTATAATTACAATCAATAAGATTGTACTTATAAGCACTCCAGAAGTTGAAATGATTCAACTTTTTACAAGTAGTGCAAGACCTGTAAAGAATAAAAAGAGAAGGATTAGTCCAGGAGCAGCAACCATTCACAAGTCTGCAAGGCTCACAGATTATACTAAAACAATTAAAACCAATAAACCAATTGCCAATCTGAGCAGGAGGTTTCTCATGTTTGGACAGAGCATTCATCCGGCTCCAACGGTTTCGAACGTCCATCAGGTTTGTACAGAGCATCCGACCAATCAACTCCACAATAGACATCATATGATCAACTCTCATCTCAGTTTTCAATAATTTTATGGCGCACATAAGGTAATTGCATTGCATCCAATCGAGCTATTCCTCTAAGACCTCTAAAACCTTTAAATATTATTAATTACTTTAGCTACGGAAATTCAAAGGATGAAAGTTGCAAAATTCAATTAGTATGAGATCAAAATCCAAGTCAGTTTAAATTATGTGACCAAAATTACATAAATCAATTAATATTGAACTAAAGTGAAAACACGTAAATTATAGGACCAATATTACAATTAAATCAGCCCAACTTACTAGAAGAAAATACAAAAAGAAAGTCCAAAAATGCCGAGTAGCTTTTGCTACTTCACAACATATTTTATATTAATAAATATTTTTTTAATTCAAATTCAAGATGTTACCTTTTATGTATTGTAAAAATCTCCCAAGTACAATCTTAATTCTTACCCCTAAATTAAAGTTTCCAACTCCAACCTTGTGGTTTTAATCATTATGGTATTAGAATGTGGTAACAAGAGTGAGCAAGAATTGAGTAAGAATTCAATAAAGAGCAACAAAAGTATCAATTTTATTTGTTTTATTTTTACTTTCACTAATAAAGAATTACAAAATTGATCAAAAGAAAAATATAAAGTTACAAAAGTTTAAGAACGAATCTACCAACTGAACTGTGAGCCATTAGATTACAATACAACGGTATCCAGTTGGGTATATTTATACTGAAAGTTCAAAGAAACACAATAATCTTCACCAAAAAGCCGTGGATCTTTTTTAATATCTTCATCCTTACCTCAAACTTGCAAACCAGAGCCTTACTTTCTCTTGCAGTTTGCAAAAGCTGTATCAACAAAGAAAATCAACCAATCAATCTCTAACACAAAGAGCATCCTGATGATAAACCAGCTAACTAATTAAATTTTTTTACCTATTTAATCACACTTGATGAACTCCCTTTTTCCTCTTCTTTGCCCTTTGCAGAATATACGATATATTGGTAATGTTTGGAAACTCGTGCCAAGTGCTTTTTTCAGCACATTGGGAGTGTTTGGGCTTCCGCTCATTTAAGCAGAAATGAACTAGAAGTTAGAAGCACCCCTGAGGGTGCTTTTGGCTTCAACTTCTAGCTTCTAGGTTATTTTTGTTAATAAATGGAAGTTTCTTGAGAGTAGTAAAAAGGTGCTTCTCGACTTCTCTTTTTTCAACTTTTTTCCCAAACACTACAACTTTCATTTCTACTTTAGCTTCTCTCGAAGCAGCAATGTTTGCAAACATCCCAAATTATGCTATTCCAATGATATCCCGCTCTTTTTCTACCCTCATGATTGGTTTCACCTTCATTACTACTCTAATCCGATTCTCAATACCACTTTCAATATCTCTACACAATTTCCCCTCTAACAAATCCAACTTTCCCTCTAACTCCAACACACTACGAACTAACTTATAAGTATACTCTCTTGGAATTGATCCTCCATCTACCAACTCAACTAAAAACTCAACCGCTTCCACAACTCTCCCGACTTCACAAAGCGTGTGAATTATTGGTGTATAAGAACTCGAAGTTGGCTTCCCATGACCCTTTTCTTGCATCCTCCTCAACATCTCAATAGCCCTATCGACCTCATTCACAACACTATAATACCTAATAAACGAATTATATGTGATTCTATTAGGTGCACATCCTCTCTCATACATTTCATCGAACAGTTCCAACGCCCTCCCGATTCTATCAGTTTTGCAACAGCCATTGATCAAGCAGTTATAAGTCACAACATCAGGAACAAAGCCTTTAAATAGCATTAACCGGAATAAATGATTTGCCTCCCAAACACGCCTCCTCCTGGCCTTTCTAGAACCCGTCTCCATTGCATATTTACAATAAGAACTGATCAAAATAGTGTAAGTAAACACGTCTGATGGGCATCTAAAGCCGGGAAGCTCCATTTGCTCAAACAAGAACTTAGCTTTCTTGAAGAACCCGACTCTGCAAAGAGCGTATATCACAGTGTTATAAGCACAAACATCTGGTCTGCAATGAAACTGCTTCATTCTATAAAATGCAGACAGTGCCTCATTCACTAAGCCCTCTTCTCCTAAAGCTTTGATCAAGCAAGTCATGGTAGGAGTAGTAACAAGATTGCATTTTTCGTACCTTCTCGACATGTTTTTCAAAAAATCCCAAAATAAATTCATTCGATTACCCTTGGCTAAAACCAGAGCCATCTCTCTACAAGTCTGCTCATTGTGTTGAAACCCATAATTATTTTCTACCCAATAGTAGAAATCGAGTGCTTTTTCGAGTCCAATATTCAAATTTTTGGGGTCTCTGTGAGCTGCAGGACCGAGAACGAGAGATCCTTTTTGGAATTTAAATATTTCTTGCTTGAGGTTTCTTTGCTTTAGCGGAGAGCGGTGGCGGAAGGTCTTTTGGCGGCCAATTGATCGGGGCGATTGAAAGAGGTATAATGGGATTGCTCTCAGGACTTGAATGACAGCTTCTGAAGTCCAAATGCGGTGGTGGTGAGGCGGATGAGTGGGGTTGAAAGTTTTGTTTTGGATGACAGCCGCCAGCACTTGGCTGACTAGGCGGTGGGCTTGAGTGGAGAAGCGGCGGCGGAACGGTGGCGATGTGAACATGGAGAAAACTGAGAGGAAGAAAATGGCCGTTCGGAATTTTCCCTCGCGTCACGGCGGATGAATCAAACTTACTTTGGTGGAGAAGACGCAGTATAATATTTCATTTCCAAACCTAACTTAGCTCAAAATGGATGCCTAAAGCTAAAAATATTTTTTTTTTTTTTTTGAGGAACTAAAGCTAAAAATCAGAACATGAAGATATAGCTTAGAACATCAAAAGAAGATGTAAATTTCTGTTGTGTCAAACTAAGTTTACAATATACACAGTAATATCAACAAAAGCTCATAATAAGAAAGATACATCACAAACTATTTGATTTTCCAATCTAGCAACAGTAAGTTTGAAAATATTATGAATATGGAGGAATATATTTCAGATTATTCAAAATAAGTACCCTTCTGTGAAGGATGAAAGAATGAAGTAGATTACATTACAATCGTACAATAAGGTTCAAGGAAGCTATTTGTCAGGGCAATTTTCTTAAATGACGAGTTTTTTCTTTTTTTCCATTTTCCAATTCCAGTTAAAATCGGATAATTACACAGACTATATAATTTTCTTGCACTACTTTGAAATTCATCATTTTGAACGAAATGGCTACCTATTTGAACGACTCGTTCGAAACTAACTCAAGCAATGATTGTAGCACCTTCCCTATAACTACATAACATACATTTCCACTTTTTTTCTTTTCAATTTTGATGAATTTTGACGATCGAAATGGGGTTGCTTGTAATTTTAAAACGAAGAGGAAAATTTGACAAATTACACATAACAACAGGGGAGGTAAGTGTAATTAGCATGTTATACAAAACTAATTCACCTATCTCATGGAATTTTATGCTTTAATAGGAAGCTTGGAGCAGATTTAGCGCAGAGGAACTGCGATAATTTTCCAGGACAAACATTTTCAGAGTAGAAGATCGTGCAATGCAATAGGATTGGGAAATTTTCTGTTTCACACCCTTTGTGAATGTTTTTTGCTGCTTGTAGTGAGAACACTTGGGAAGAAATAACGGCTAAGAACGTGGAAGAGAGGAAAAAGAAATTGAAAAAATAAAATAATCTTGAAACAAGTTACCGATACTCAAAAATTGTGGTACCCGGTAAAAAAAAAAAAAATACACGTGTCAAATTTTAAAGGCCCCACTTTATATGAGGTAGTACAAACTGAACTTATTTTAGACATGCCCAAGTTTTCTATGCTTTGCTTTTCTTTTGTTTTCTTTCCTATTTTCTGATGACATAATACAGGTTACTTACACATAACAATTTGATAACATAAATCAACCAAATCGTTATAATCAAAAGTTTGAGAAAGCTGTTTAAGATCTGAGGAATTAACAAATGCAAAGCAAAGTATTAAAATGTAATAATATTCAGATAAGTAATCATAACTACTAACTAGCAAGCCATTCAACGAGTACAATCAGAGGAAACTGCAAAATCAAGAAAAATTTCTCTTGTAAGCACTTTTAAGAATCCACAATATCAACATCATCCAAATTGCCATTCAATATAAAACCCGAATAGCAAAGCTACTGTCTACATTTCAAGTTTATAGCAATACTAGAACAAAACTCCAGCCAAAAGAATTGCATTTACAGTTCAGGAATTGTACTGGATCCCTGTAGTAAAAAACAAAGGGAACTAACGAACGGACGAAACAACAAAGCTCATCTGTGTGGCCCACAACAAAAACAACCAACAAGCTTCTGTAGTAAGTATATATCCTATATCATATGAACATCTTACTCTTCTTCAGAATCATATAGACAGACTAAGAACCCAGAATGAAGGAATGAATTTCTGCCCAACTATCTACTGTATATAGAACGCCTGATAAACCCTTCCAAGGAGATGAGAAGCTTTCATCATCAGAAAATTGTTTCTGCTTTTCAATCAAACCTCGAAATAGTGGAACAAATGTAACACCAAAATGAATTCCAAGTCTTCTCAGACTTTCACTTGAACCAACAACAATGCCGATGTCTGCCTTGAGCAAGCACATCATGTCTCCCATCGAATCTCCAATATATACGGTCTGAATCCTTCGGTTTTTGCCACAGTTCTCTAAGATATTAGTGAAAGCTTTGACTTTGTCTATAGGACTCTGCACCTTAGTAACAATTTCCCCAGTAGATAAGGATTTTTCATAGACTAACTCGTTTGCATGTATATCCACAGATTCTAAGCCAACTGTTTCAGATTAAAATAAAATTTAATTCTAAAAAGAGACAATGTAAGAACAAAAACATTTTAAGTAAAATTGCAACACTACAATTAAGTTAATAGCATCTCTCTTACTTTTAACAGCTTTCAAAATTTAAGGAAAGCTGGGCAATAAGTGTGAATTTAAACATCTTTGCTCCATAATGTGAAAAGCTATGTCAAACTCTATACAAGTAAAATGCAATTATCTTCTTAAGAGAGAAATTCTGAACTGACCCAATGCACCATCAATACCAAAGAAAAACAACGTACCTGAGGAAAAAGCAGACCTAATGAGATCACCGCACCAACAATATGAAAGAATATGGATGTTTGTGTTCAATTTTTCATTATTAACAGCATTTTGGAAGAAATTGGCACAACCATCTTGCAGAATTAGACGTGCACCAGCTCGTTTTACGTCATCAGCACTCAGACCCTTTAACACTCCAGACTCGATCACTCTCGAATTAGCTCTTTTCTCAAATTCCGAAAGTTGCTCCAGTGCCTTGTGCAAAACTTCATAATTGAATTTTTTCCCTGCAGAATAAGATTGGTTGTTAGTCTATTTGCATGATCGCATCAATACTTAGTAAAGGAGAAATTTCGTAATGAAATCGAGTACCTGTGTTAGAAACCAAGATGCTTTCTATGCATTGTTCGTACTCTTCAGAATACTGCTTGGAAAGTTCCTCCCATGATTTTTTTAAGTCGGCTGAAGACATTTGAGCAAGCTGAGTTTCTGGTTGATTTTGATCTGACTTTAGGGCTGTTCTGATTGCTATTTCTGCCAAGACGGCAGATGAATCCAACACAGTACATGTCAAGTCAAAATCTGAAAATAACATGAGACGGTGTACCGCTCGATTGTGCTCTTTAGATAGAGGAAAAACAGTTTTCTGAGGAATTGGCTGGGCTACGAAGAACTCTGTCTCCATTTTGATAGCTCGACGATAGAGCTTTTCAATTATATCAAGCTCTTCCCCAGTTAATGACACACTCAACTTATCCAACAGATCCTCTATTTGCAAAGTTGCAGCCTGTATACGAAACCAAATGAATAAGATGCTGAAATGATTCAAATTGTTTGATTTTGATACTCTCAATAGATATACAAACTGTAACCAAAAAAAAAAAAATAGATATACAAACCTGAAAAGCTTCAGAGGAATAGTTGTCAATCCACTTTCGATATGGATGAGTACCTCCACTAGGATCAAGAAACAACAACAATTCCTTACCCAGGAAGGCATAAAGCCTCATACATGGAACCATAGCCCCAAGAGTATAAGCTGCTAATTTCGTCTTCTCAAAAGGAGTAGCTAGTTTACCCAGCGGTTTTACTCCTTCAACGTTTCCTGAGGCTGTTGCATGTATAAACTCTGTATACTTGATAGTAGCAGCTGTTGGAGTACTACACTCTTTGGATAAGTCTAAACCCCACTCCTGCATATTCCAATCAAGAGTTACAAGAGGCAAACATTATAGAAACCTGAAACTCAAAGTACATAATGAAATAGGGAGTTTCATGTTTCAGTGAGAACATAACTTTTACAGACAAGTAAAATCACAGATTGAAAAATTTTGGAATAGGTGTGATTATATGTTTAATGTTATCTGAGAAGACGTAAAAAACTGTAATATTTAGGTTAGCAAACAACTAGCAAAACAGCTGCGAGGAGCTGATCTTATTAGGATATCAGGGTTCCAGGAATAAACACAACTCAAGGAACAAGGGTGCTCAATTAGACAACTTCATCCGAAAAATATTCAACTTTCCATTGACAACTAACAAGTAGCTGTTCAGTCTGAAATTACATTATACGAACAGATGATTTATTTTCCAAGACTCGTATAATTTATTACCACGACCTAATAGAAGAAAGGCACAAGACAAAGCTATTCTGTTTTTGCTTTTTCTTTTTTGTTCCTAATCAGTGAAATGTCATTTTGTTTTAGCAATTCTAATTTACTGCAACAGTACCAAGGGTACACTAATAAATCAATAAAACATTTTCATAAAGAGTAACATTTCAAACAAGAAACAGAAACTTAAAAGCATCCACATGGACATCCATCTCATTGTGTTATACATACTTACTTGGACAAAGGAATCATGCATTTTAAGCTCAGCCAGAACATTTTTACGTAGTTCGCTAATTCCAACTTTTGCATCATCATCATCCGTACACTCCTCAGCCATTTCATACCTGATGCACAAATTTTTTTCTCCAATGTAAATTTCTTTAAATTTTTATCATAATGTCACTATAGACTTACAAAATATGAAAGGTGGAGGAGTGAAAAAGCCTGCTACAAGTACTAAGTTTATGGTAGGCCATTTGGTATAAGAGGCATCTTTGTAACCTTCTAAATACTATAGGTGGTGGATAGCCATCTTTGCCATCAGAAAACTTTTGATTCCTGTTTTCATTAGCATATAATTCAGAGTAGCATCCGTTCTTGCATTCATTAGATATTTCTTAATGCTCAAACTGATATTGTAACCACAAGCAGTAACCTACACATTCTAGATGTGCCATTGAAAAGTAACGCAATACTAACGCAAGATATACAAGAAAACTAACGCAATACTTCCTAATTTCTAAATAGAATAGACTAACATAGCAAAAGATAATAAGAACTCCCTAAACAAAATAACCAAAAAGCGGAAAAAGATATCAACTAGCTGCGAGAATTACTCACGCTTTCGCAAATGCACGTAGGAAGTACACGTCCTGGGTGATATAATGGCGGAAACTATCGATTTTGAGATTGCCGACGGTCAAACAGACTACGAAAGGAGTTAACAAAGCTTGCATCCACTCATTTTTGTATTTGATCCACAATCTCTTCGCAAAACCTTCGTCTAGCGCCGGCAACTTCGACGTTGCCGATGATGCCATCGGAGCTTGGCCAGAATCACCAGTGGATGGATGGAAGTCGCAAGATCGGAGAAACTGCACGAAAACGGAAGAGCGACAACGAGGATAAGGAATAGGTGAGGTATTCGAGAACAAATTCCAAGAGGGTTGTGATGGGGTTTTGAAGAAATATGACAGTTTATGCATTAAAATTGAAATGAGTGTTATTGCGGAGCTTATTACTGTTGATTGCTTTTTCACTTCCTTGTGCAAGGTGGCGACGGCGGCGGAGTTGGAGGTGGCGCTGGTGGAGAGCCGAGGAGAGAGGACAGAAGTGGAGGGGAAATATTATTTTACTTTCTATTTCAGAGATTGAAGACAGATCTGAAATTGGGGGTGGGCAGCGAGGAACAGCGACGACCGACGAAAAGATAGGTAGCCGGACGGAGGCGGCGGAAGATGGGGGGCACGGCGGATCGAGAGGTGGGGATTACCGGATTGGAGACAGATCTGAAATTGGGGGTGGGCGACGCGGCGCTTTGTTTTTTGTTTTGTCACGTTTTGATTAGGGAGGGTTGACTGTTGAGGGTTCTTAGAGTAGATTATTAGATATTAGTTTTAAAGTAGAAAATTAAAAAATATATATATTTTAAATGAATAAGAAAAAGATATTAGTTTCAAAAGTAGAAAATAAAAAATTATATATAATTATCTCTCCTGTTATCACAAAATAAATTCATTAAATTAAGCTTCCACATATTTATATCTGAAATGAGGGTCTGTATTCCTTATTAGTACATGCCGGTTGCTTTCCTTCCCTATGGATATGAGAGCATCTGATGTTGCAATTGCTCCAATGGCGCAAGAGAGCATCTATACAATGAAACTCTATAGATTATTGAATTATTTATATATACATATAAGTTAATCAATTATGTTCTCTAAAATAATAATCCGTATCCCCGATAAATCATACAAAACCTACTTAATACATATTAATAATAAATTACTGAATAAATTTTTATTTATAATTTCCTAGCAGAACATGAATTTTTATACTTTAACAAAATCTTCATAATCATTCATAATATTAAATGAACTCAAATAAATCCAAAACATATATGGGCAGGAGACCAAAAATAATAATTTACATGTGTATACTTTTAATTCAATAAATATCTAAATACAAGTTAAAAAAATATTAATTGTTTTGATCTTTTAATATTATTCACCAAGTATAAGTGAGGCTGACTGATTGATAGATATATATATATATATATATATTTATATATATATTTATCGTTATTGAATTGATGCCGATATTGTGGCCCACGAATTAGCTAGACACGCATTGCATTGGTTTGGATGATATACCTAATTTTGCAACGAATTTTGTAATTGCTGATTCACATTAATACAATTATCTTTTTCTTCAAAAAAAAGTTATTGAATTGAAGAAAACAAACAATATAATTTATTTCCAAATCAAAACATTGTACGTAATTATAGGAAATAGTTATTAATAGAAAAAAGATATAAAAAATTATAACAAGTAAATAATAGGTAGCAGGTTATCTTTACCTAATTAACAGGTAATAGGTAAATATGACTTGTATAGCAGGTAGCAGGTACTCTAATATAGTTCCCTATCTAATATTAAACTTTTATTATTCTACCTAATTTTAGCCTACCCCTTAGATATTAGTATATCTTTATACTTTTAGATATTAATATATATTAATTGTCTAATTAATATAAGTAATAAATAATAAGTCTATTAACTGTAACTTCAAAATTTTTCCCCAATTAATTTCTCCATTTTTTCCACAATTAATTCTATAATAAAAATTATTATATACGTTTATATTTAATAATATAGATTAATTGAATAAAATTAAAAACTATTTATTTATTTTAAAATTTAGCTTTAAGAGAATATTTTGTTATTTTTGTGCTATTAAAGGTTGTTTTGATATTCATCTAATAGTACAAGGGGTCAAAGCGAAATTTTATGTATCATAGAGAGTATATTTGCAATTTTTTCATTAGACTTTATGGGACCAAGTTTAGGATTAGACTGACTCAAATGAAAAAAAGTATAGTTTAGAAATCAATCTTGACGAGTCAAACAATTAAAAGACTAAAAGTGAAAAAAGTCAATAATTGAGAAACCAAAAATAGAATTTTTCTATAAAATAAAAAAATAAAAATGGAGAAAGGTATTTGGCGAGAATTGAGACGACGCTCAATGAGTACCTTAACCTCAATCTTTGTCGATGTTAGCAATTCTATATGCTACTCGTTTTTAACTCCGGCTTGGGAATTGTATATTTATAATTAACTTATATTGAAATTAATTAAATATATATCACGAAGAAAAGTTTTTGATAAGGTCTTATAAGTTTATGCAATTGAAATTTCACCACGTTATCAAATTAATTTTTCTATTTATTTTTCACACAGATCCCGTGGGTAGCGTTCGTTAATATTATATTATGAGGCAAAATGACAAATCATATATATATATGAAAATGAATAAGTGAAATATTTTAGGAAAGATGTTTATGTGGCAATGAAGTGGATAAGTTAGAATTGATCTATTTTGCCATGTAGATTGTTTCTATAATTAATTTAATTAATTATTATTTTTATAACTTACATATGTATTTATTGACTTTTCATACTTTTGTTTATATCAATTATCAAAAAATTTGTAACTCCTATTTAATTATAGAACTATATAACTACTTTATATAATATTAAAATTAATATTTTTTTTCAAAATATGGTTTTAAGTAAATTTTAACAAGCTTTAGAGTTATCCATACGATATTGAATGTTCGTTAATAAAAATAAAGACAAAATAATGTATTCAATATATCCATTAAAAAATTATATTTAATATTTTAATTTCTAGCAAATATTTTTGATATAGCAAATTCAAATGAAAATTTAGCTAACTAAGGTAAGAAATTTTTTTTAAATATAAGTTTAAATAAATTTTATTATTATTTTAATAATATAGAATAAATAAATAATTAATTTTCTTGAATTTTTTTTTCCAAATACACGTGTCTCATGTTTATTTTGTGGTATAAAAGTTATATTTATTTCAATGTAAATAAATTTCTTAAATTATTATATTTGAGTATTAATATTTTTCATAATATAAAAGAAATTTCAATAATGAAATGAATATTATTATGACTCAATAACGAAACAATAATAGAATATTTAATAAAAAAATAATATAAAGTATAATAAACAACTATTTTTTCGACCAAAGAGGCAAAGAGATTCCAATCATTATTTATATCCATGGTCTATTATTAAATATTTTTTTAGTATTTTAATTATCATTTTAATATTTCTATAACCGTCATGATATTCTTTCTCTATATATGTATAAATATATATTTTCTCTATTATAAATATAAAATCAGTACTTTGTCATAAAAATATCATATTACTATTTTTATACAGTTACAATGAGTTTTTTATAAAAATTCTTGATTATTTTATAAAATAAATTACTTTGATGTGTACGCTTCAACTTTTGAATTAATAATTTTTGACATATTGTTAATAATCATATAAAAAATATAATCTCATCAAAAATAAATATAAAAAAAATAATATAATTTATTTAATAATATATATTTTATAACTAAATTACTCGTACAATGCAGGGTTAAAAAGCTAGTAATGATTATAAATTGCTGTAAAGAACTGCAAAGGAAAAATACCAAGAAATTACAGTTCGTCATATTAACACACTCCCATACTAACTGACCTTTCTAAAGTTTCTTTTTTGTTCTTCAGTAAGATTGAGATCTTTTTCATTTTCTATAGCATCGGCAACAAATGGATCACCCGAAGGGCCATCAACATCACCAATCTCCTCCACCTGACCATGTCAAACAGTCAAGATATTAGAACTTCCGAAACAGCAAGCGGAATTAAATAAAAGAAGGTGCATTCAAGCACAATTTAAGAAAAAGAAACAATGTCAAACAAAATTATTTAACCTCATCAACTCCTGGAAATTTCAGTCCCAATTCAGCAGCCTGTTGTGGGGTGCTGACCAGGTAAACAGAAGCCCAGTTCTTGCTGCCAAAAGTTACATCCTTAAAGAACCCAACTCTGCAAAGAGCGTATAATTACAGTGTTATAAGCACAAACATCTGGTCTGCAATGAAACTGCTTCATTCTATAAAATGCAGACAGTGCCTCATTCACTAAGCCCTCTTCTCCTAAAGCTTTGATCAAGCAAGTCATGGTAGGAGTTGTAACAAGATTGCATTTTTCGTACCTTCTCGACATGTTTTTCAAAAAATCCGAAAATAAATTTATTCGATTACCCTTGGCTAAAACCAGAGCCATCTCTCTACAAGTCTGCTCATTGTGTCGAAACCCATAATTAATTTCTACCCAATAGTAGAAATTGAGTGCTTTTTCGAGTCCAATATTCAATTTTTTGGGGTCTCTGTGAGCTGCAGGACCGAGAACGAGAGAACCCTTTTGGAATTTAAATATTTCTTGCTTGAGGTTTCTTTGCTTTAGCGGAGAGCGGTGGAGGAAGGTCTTTTGGCGGCCAATTGATCGGGGCGATTTAAAGAGGTATAATGGAATTGCTCTCAGGACTTGAATCACAGCTTCTGAAGTCCAAATGCGGTGGTGGTGCGGCGGATGAGTGGGTTTGAAAGTTTTGTTTTGGATGACAGCCGCCAGCACTTGGCTGACTAGGCGGTGGGCTTGAGTTGAGAAGCGGCGGCGGAACGGTGGCGATGTGAACATGGAGAAAACTGAGAGGAAGAAAATGGCCGTTCCGATTTTTCCCTCACGTCACGGCGGATGAATCAAACTTACTTTGGTGGAGAAGACGCAATATTTCATTTCAATTATTCTTTTTTTTTTAATCAAAATTTAATTTCAGAAGACTTACATATGTACCCAATTGGAGATTTAGAATATTACAAATTGTACCCATCTTAAATAATATATTACGGATAGCTACCTAGACAAGTTTGTAGATTACAATTACCTCCTATCCGATCCGACCCATTATAGACGGCCCATATAAGTGTAAATAATATTGGGCTTTTAAAATTTGGGCCGTTTCGTTTGACGATCCAATCTAGACCCATTTACACAGAAGGCCCATTTTCCAATTATTATCATGATCTTCTTCCTTTTTCATCTTTTTGGGTCAAATCATGACCGTCTCTTCTTTTTCGCCGAACGCACCATAGAATTCGATGACCGTTTGTGACCATCCAACGTGGACGAAACTATGTGACATGTTTATGTATTGGAAAATTGCCAAATTCATCAAGTTAGGAGAGATTTTTCCCTATGTGATGTGTAATAATTAGTAATTGTTAATTAAATTAACAACGAGACATAATCTAAACTAATATATTCAAGAATATGGTTCAATTTGATCTCTTATTCCAATATTTATATCATGTCTCTAAGTATACCGACATCATTACCAACATTAATTGAGGTTTGCTTGTCTTAATTAAGCAATGAATTCAATAATTCATGGCACAAACAAAGAAACTTTTTTGTTGATCCCATGTTAAGATTCTTCAAGTAATTGTGTCACATTTATAAGGGCTTTTTTTCTAGATCAGATCATTCACTATCGACTATAATAACTAGTCTCTTAGCTGAATATATACTATCTAATTGTGACATTTATAAGTGAATGGGCACATATACTTAATTTGGACCTACATTTATGCATTTATTGCATGGAAAGAAATGTCAATGGTTTTATTAAATGGATAACAAGATAAACTTGATAAGCTTTCTCAATTACCATTATTTGCAAAAGAAGATGTAGTATCCATAGGGAGAGATTATTCTTTTTTTTAATGTTTCTCCTCTTGTTCCATTGTGTGCATATATCCAAAATTTGTCGTACATGAATAATGATATCTCATATATTTTTGTAATTTTAAAAATCAAGAAAGGACTATTTTGTAATTATACCCTAAACCTTAGAGGTAATATATGTAAATCGCCCTAGCTATATTTGAATTGCTTGTCATGATTGCTGTTTTAGTATCTTAATTGCTATGTTTTAGTGGCATTGTCACTAACGATGGTACTTATTCAGTTGACTCTTTTAATGGGGTTGGAGTAATTATTTTTCTCCCAAGAATTTAGGTCACAAGAAAAAGTTCAATTATTTAATTTCTACTTATCATAAGTTGATAATGGAAATTGTTTCTAACCAGACAATAAGTATATATAAAGGGATGATTTTATTTTTTTGTATTTTTCAGGATATTAATAAAGTGGCCTATTAGTGATCAATTTCTATTGGCTCCTTAACATAGGCTAATTATTTATACAGGCTAACAAAGAGAATGTTCTAAGTTCAGGAGTCTAAAATCTAAGTTCCATTCATATCTTTGTGTTCCAACTAATTAAGTTAGGGTAAATTTCATAAAACCATTTATTTGCGTATTTTATAGTTTCACCATTGCAAGCTAGCATTCTTACACTTATCCCTCCCAAGGGATGTATTTGTAAGGTTATTTAAGAGTATTACGTATACATTTTTATGTTTCAAGGAGATATTTGAATTAGGGAACGGTAAGCTAATTACTAACTAACACAAGATTTTTAAGTCATTTTTTGTAACATAGAGGTTTAGCTTGATACTTTGGAATAGTATATGATTTTAGTTAATTCGTATTTTAACTTAAGAAGATGGACGTTGTTTATATTTCACGAAAATGACACAAAATCAGTACTCGATCTCAGAATAAAACTATGGAAAGTAAAATTAACAAATGCAATGACACAAAATATAAAATACATTGGTACAAAAGGAATTTTTAATGGAATAATGTCAAAAGAAGTGAGAAGAACAATGCTAAGACAACTTTAAAAAAGAAATAGTTTTCTTTATGTGATAACCTTTCTTTCCTCATACTTTAACTTGGGAACCAAACATGAGAGAATATGATTCTAAATAATGTCCATCCATCTATGGAAAATCAAATTATTTCTGCTAAAATAATTAATCCTGATCAATAAATCAAGATCGATGTGTATATAATACCAAATTTGGACTATATTCTAATTCCATCATAAAGAAATGTTTGACTGATAAATTGACATGCCACTCATCAAAACTGCAATTTCCAACTACGAGAAAAGGAATGGTCCTCATAAAAAGGTTAGGTTATAATTAAATTTTAAAGTTGTCATTCATTAATCATATCGAATAATATAAATTCCATATTGTCACATAACATCTTAGAGAAACCCCAAAATTGCTAATCACGTATACATAAACTATCAAGATGGTCTACAACGGAAGCGCACCTTAATCCATAACGAAGTCTACTCCAAACATTTAATCAGAGGGTTGAGAACCTCCAAGGCTCGAGTACTCGACCGTCAATCGATTGATGCTTTCTGGGATGGGGCAGCAGAAAAATAAAATTACGTTTATTGATCACAATTCAAAACCCAATATAAATCGAATATGACATTTTAATTATGGACCTATCAATCATAATTAGTTAACAAATGTATAATAAATAAAATATGTGTGACCACTAAAATTCGGAAATCACTGACAATACTTCCAAACCAACCACAACTTCTGCGTTCCTTCGTAAACCTCTCTAATTTTAATTTTTTTTTACTATGTTTCCATAATTGAAACTCAAATATATTTTCATGAACATCTTACGCATTTACCTTAGGTGGTAAATTAATTTTCCCCCACCTCAGGAGTTAGTTGGGAAAGGAACCTTCTCACGAATTCATCTAAGTTAATATGTAGCTTCCTCGAAAAGAATCTTTGGACTGTCATTTTCTTGCAAAATGTAAAAAGATCGTAACTTTTAGGTTCAATTACATAAAAACCCATGAGATACGCATCTTTTGCAATTTAATCATGAAAATCTTGCAATCTTATGCTTACCCCAAGGGAGGTATTTGTAATATTTCGATGATTTTTTGAATTTTTATTCAAACCTATCTAACTTTTAATTTTTACAAACACCCCCATTAAAACAAGTAGCTCAAAAAACTTATAGGGTAGGGGAGGTGGTGGTGGGTGGGGGTGATATTTTGCTTATCAAATTAAGTCAATACATTTGTAATCTATGCTTTTAGGACTCTTTTGGTGGTGGGGACTTCTCTTTGTCTCCTAGTGTTCAATTCCCATGTTCTACTTCTCTTATATATACGCCTTCTAGCTAGCACCATTCCACATTCATCTAAGCAAACTAACTCTCAATTTCTTGATTGTTCAACCCTTCAAAGATTGAGAGTTAGGCATTAGCAAAATTAGTGTGCATTTCAAGTAGCTGCATGCACTAAACTCCATCTCATATTTAAACTTTCCTACAGAAAGAACACTACAAAACCAGAACAAAAATGAGTGAAACAATGGGATCAAAGCAACACCACAACCAAGTTTTTGACATCTCCATCAATGTGCCCTCTCAAGGTGGCTCCAAGTGTTACGACGACGATGGCCGACTCAAAAGAACTGGTATTTTTCCATTTCTTAAAAAAAAAAAAAGAACTTCATTTTTAAGTGTTGATATTAATTTTTCATATTTTCTTATAGGAACTGTTTGGACTGCGAGTGCTCATATCATCACTGCTGTGATTGGTTCTGGAGTTTTGTCACTTGCTTGGGCCACGGCGCAATTGGGATGGATTGCAGGTCCAAGTGTGATGTTCTTGTTCTCATTCGTGACATATTACACTTCTACCCTTCTGGCTGCATGCTACCGTACGGGCGACCCCGACACCGGAAAGAGAAACTACACTTACATGGATGCTGTTAGAGCCAACTTAGGTGAGCTTTTCTTGATATATTTGTAAAGTTTAAGACATGGGTTTTTTCTGTTATTTTTTATGGGATTTTAGGTAACAAGTTGGGAAATGACCATTTTGCCATTGTTTTCTTGGAATTTTCAGGTGGGTTCCAGGTGAAAGTTTGTGGGGCAATTCAGTACTTGAATCTTTTTGGAGTTGCTATTGGTTACACCATTGCTTCATCTATTAGCATGATGTGAGTATAGTTTTCTTTGTCGAAATTATAATGGGCTAAGGGCGTGTTTGGTTGGCTGATAATTGTAAGTTTGTACTTTGTAATGTGACTGCAGGGCAATTGAGAGGTCTAACTGTTTCCACACAAAAGGACATGAGAGCCCTTGCAGAGTTTCAAGCAATCCTTACATGATTGCATTTGGTGTTGTGGAGATAATTTTCTCACAAATCCCAGATTTTGATCAGATATGGTGGCTTTCAATTGTTGCTGCTGTTATGTCATTCACTTACTCAACTATTGGTTTAGGCCTTGGGATTGCGAAAGTTGCAGGTTAGATAAAGTTGCATTTTCAAATGAACCAAACAAACAGAGCCTTAAGTTTCTTGATTTCTTTGAGGTGGTTTTAATGAGATATATTATGGTACAGAAAATGGAGTAATCAAGGGAAGTCTCACTGGAATAAGCATTGGAACTGTCACTGAAACACAGAAGATTTGGAGAAGCTTCCAAGCTCTTGGAGCAATAGCTTTTGCTTACTCTTACTCACTCATTCTCATTGAAATTCAGGTAAAAGTTTAAATTAACCAGTAGGAATAGTTGTACACCTCAAATCTATATAAAATAATATTTTTTGACTAAATCTCTCTGATATTAATTCTATTAAATTTTGAATAACAGGACACAATCAAGTCCCCTCCATCAGAACGCAAGACGATGAAGAAAGCCACACTCATAAGTGTAGCAACAACAACAATCTTCTACATGTTTTGTGGCTGCTTTGGCTATGCAGCTTTCGGAGACAGGTCTCCCGGCAATCTCCTCACCGGCTTCGGCTTCTACAACCCTTTTTGGCTTCTCGACATAGCAAACGCCGCCATAGTGATCCACCTCATTGGGGCATACCAAGTTTACTGCCAACCCCTTTTCGCCTTTGTCGAAAAAACCGCATTGCAATATTTCCCCGAGAGCAAATTCATCGCGAAAGAGGTTACCATCTTCGGGAAAATCAAGATCAATCTCTTCAGGCTCGTTTGGCGATCGGTTTTCGTGATGATCACGACTGTTGTGTCGATGCTCATGCCTTTCTTCAATGATGTTGTTGGGATTTTGGGAGCTTTCGGCTTTTGGCCCTTAACGGTTTATTTTCCCGTCGAGATGTATATCGCGCAGAAGAGGATTATGAAGTGGAGCCCGAGATGGATTAGCTTGCAGATTTTGAGCTTTGCTTGTTTGATGATATCTATTGCTGCTGCTGCTGGTTCATTTGCGGGTGTTGTGTCTGATCTCAAGGTTTATAGGCCTTTCAAGACTAGCTATTGATGAATAGTTTTTAGGTTTCTGAAGATTTAATGGATGTATCTTAAGAAAATGTGGAGATTTAAGGGGAGAAAGATTAAGAAGAATAGGAATTTTAATTTAGTTTGTGTTTGATTTCATTGGATGTAAGAAGGCAAAAGGGTAAATTATATGTATTTATGTGGAAATTAATGAAGAATGCTATGTATTTTCCTATGTTGAATTTTGAAATATGATATAACACAATAAAAATGCTCAACATTGATTTTATGAATATATTGTCTCACATTTGTCTAAGATAGCCAAATAAATGTAATGTTCTTTGGAGAAGATAAGAAGAAAACAAAAGAAGAAGGAAAATTATTCTTAAGGGCGAAATTGGAATTTTACAACATAAAATATGACTTAAGGAAGCAAAATACTATTAATAATTTGTTTTTATTGAATGAGTGAGTCATTTTCGATCACAAACGCATAAACTGTATCTACCAACTTTGATATTCTATGGCTCGTTTCTTGTTTGACAGTTAGGTTTTTACTAGAAGAAAACAAATGCACTCTTTTCTATTCTTGTATTGATCAAGATATTTTAGGTTGCAAGTGCCAAGTGAAGTGAACTATTTATAAATAGATTCAATATATTTTATTTTATTTTAATTTCATATATTTGGAAAGGATGGTATGGTGTGAACCACTTTCTTGAGAAAAGACAAATGTAAGAATTTAGGAACTTTGTTTTGGCCTTTATTGACCATCCATCTTCATCAATGTGACAGTGAGTTCGTGGAGGCTCCCACGATCAATCCAACCATGGATGGAGGATAAGTACGTACAAATTGAAAAGATTGGAAAATTCGAAAAATCAAGAACCCTAGAATATGACCAATTTCATCATCAATAAAGGGGGTGAACTTTTTCTATGGAGAATCTATTTTTCCAATTTTTTGAATTTAAAGTTACGTGATATGATTTGGGATCGAGGTGGTATTAGAATGTTTAATTTTATATGACAAATATAGTTACTCTAATAATTACGTACATTTAACTTATCAAGCTATAAGGTAATAGTGGTGGTGGGTCGGTGGCCACCACCAAGATGGCGACCAGCTCCGTCCGCCGCCTGTGGAGGTGGAGGCGGTTGTGGTGATGATGGTCATAAATCATAATAATAATATTTAAGTTCATGAACCAAAATCTTTCTACAAGTTGTTCCAATTGATTTCCCTACCACTAAGTTTTTGTCGTTTCATATTTATGTATTGGGAATATTGCAAAATCGGGATATTTGTTACAATTGAGTTAACTTTTTGGGATTCAAGAATTTAAATTCGCGTAAATGCTTTGTAACTTTGTACTTTGTTTTTTATAGTAATTTCGGGATTACTGAGTTGACTATACTGGGATACAAGAATTGAAATTCACGTAATTACCCTATAACTTTATTTTTTATAGCAATTTTTAGACTCTGGCAGATTTAATTTCATTTCACCTTTTTTTGTATTAATTTTGGGACTCCGATTGATTCAATTTTAATTTTACATCCGGTATTCAGGGCGATTCACCATTTTTTGTAGCAATTTTCGGACTCCGGTAGATTCAATTTCAATTTTACACGCGATACTCAGGGCAAAAATTGGAATTAAATCAGCCGAATTCCCGAAATCGTTACAAAAAACAAAGTTTCATGGCATTTATACGAATTTAAATTCTTGTGTCTCAAAAAGTCAACTCGGTAGCAACAAGTGTCCCAATTTTGTAATTTTTCCTTTTATTTATTATTTACGGACGAGGGACTTAATTATAATTATTATATGATACTGGGGTATCTAAGAATGAACCTCCAAGATTCTAGGAAATGAAAAATAGTATCTTTGTCTAGATGTATCATTTATATATTTATTGCTAGTTTTGACTCTTACCAAGGTGGAAAACTGGAAATCACTAATAATTATGGTTAACCTTTTCTTTCTTTTTCATATATGTATTAGTGGGTTTATAAATGTGAGCACACATTTTCAATTTTGTCATAATTGAATTATATGTTTGGTCAATTTATTTAATTATTCTTAACTCTTTTCGTTGAGCGTTGAAAAAAGTTGTTATGGAGAAGCACGCTTCCCGAGTAATTTCCTTGCTAGAATCTGACGCTAGAAATATATAATTGCTTCAAATTTCTAACTTATTTCTACTTTAATTTAATAAACATTGGAGCAATTGGAAACCATAAATTCTGGAAAGAAGCACATTTCGAAAAGCACTTTTTTTTAAGAGTTTGTAAATACTCCCTTAATAGTTCAACCTGTGTCCAAACTTACCCCACTCAACCCCATTGAAAACCTAATTTAGTAAAAACTTACCCCACTTTAATTTAGTAAAAATTGGAGCAATTGAAAACCATAAGTTCCGGAAAGAAGCACATTTCGAAAAGCACTTTTTTTTAAGAGTTTGTAAATACTCCCTAAATAGTCCAACCTGTGTCCAAACTTACCCCACTCAACCCCATTGAAAACCTAATCATATATATATATATATATATATATATATATATGAAAATGAATGAGTGAAATGTTTTAGGAAAGATGTTTATTTGGCAATAAAGTGGATAAATTAGAATTGATCCATTTTGCCATATAGATTGTTTCTATAATTAATTTAATTAATTATTATTTTTATAACTTACATATGTATTTATTGACTTTCCATACTTTTGTTTATATTAATTATGAAAAAAATTGTAACTCCTATTTAATTATAGAACTATATAACTACTTTATATAATATTAAAATTGATTTTTTTTTTTCAAAATATGGTTTTAAGTAAATTTTAACAAGCTTTAGAGTTATCCATACGGTATTGAATGTTCGTTAATAAAAATAAAGACAAAATAATGTAATCCATTAAAAAAATTATATTTAATCTTTTAATTTCTAACAAATATTTTTGACATAGCAAATTCAAATGCAAATTTATCTAACTAAAGTAAGGAATTTTTTTTAAATATAAGTTTAAATAAATTTTATTATTATTTTAATAATATAAAATAAATAAACAATTAATTTTCTTGAAATTTTTTTTTCCAAATACACGTGTCTCATGTTCATTTTGTGGTAGAAAGGTTATATTTTATTTAAATGTAAATAAATTTCTTAAATTATTATATTTGAGTATTAATATTTTTCATAATATAAAAAAATTTCAGTAATGAAATGAATATTATTATGACTCGATAACGAAACAATAACAGATTATTTAATAAAAAAATAATATAAAGTATAAAAATAACTATTTTTTCAACCAAAAAGACAGAGATTCCAATCATTATTTATATGGTCTATTATTAAAATTTTTTTAGTATTTTAATTATTATTTTAATATTTCTATAACCGTCATGATATTCCTTCTCTGTATATGTATAAATATATATTCTCTCTATTATAAATAAAATCAATACTTTGTCATAAAAATAGTAATAAAAATATCATATTACTATTTTTATACATTTAAAATGAGTTTTTTATATACATAATTCCTGATTATTTTATAAAATGAATTACATTGGTACGCTTCAAGTTCTAAATTAATAATTTTTGATGTATTGTTAATAATCATATAAAAAAATATAATATAATTTATTTAATAATATATATATTATAAGTAAATTATCCCGTGCAACGCAGGGGTTAAAAAGCTAGTTTAACTCAAAATGGATGCCTAAAGCTAAATATCAGACATGAAGATATAGCTTTAGAACTAAGAAGATGTAAATTTCTGTTGTGTCAAACTAAGTTTACAATATACACAGTAATATCAACAAAAGCTCATAATAAGAAAGATACATCATAAACTACTTGATTTTCCAATCTAGCAACAGTAAGTTTGAAAATATTATGAATATGGAGGAATATATTTCAGATTATTCAAAATAAGTATCCTTCTGCAAAGGATGAAAGAATGAAGTAGATTACATTACAATCGTACATATTGTTCTCATTACAAGCAGCAAAAAACATTCACAAAGAGTGTGAAACAGAACCTTCCCAATCCTACTGCATTATAGGTTGCACGATCTTCTACTCTGAAAATGTTCGTCCTGGAAAATTATCGCAGTTCCTCTGCGCTAAATTTGTTCCAAGCTTCCTATTAAAGCATAAAACTCCATGAGATAGGTAAATTAGTTTTGTATAACATGCTAATTACACTTACCTCCCCTGTTTTGTGTAATTCTCAAATTTTTCCTCTTAGTTTTAAAATTAGTAACCCCATTTCGATAGTCAAAATTCATCAAAATTGAAAAGAAAAAAAAAGTGGAAATGTATGTTATGTAGTTATAGGGAAGGTGCTACAATCATTGCTTGAGTTAGTTTCGAACGAGTCGTTCAAATAGGTAGCCAATTCTTTCAAAAGGATGAATTTCAAAGTAGTGCAAGAAAAACATGTAGTCTGTGTAATACGAACAACGAGAGGAAGAATACCTTTAGAAGATCAAAAACCTTTTCTGCAATGTATTTTTGCTGGAGACTTGCTCCTTTTTGTTGAACTTTGTCTGGATGAACATATAAGGTTGCCTTTTTATAAGCCTTTTTCACTGAATCTGAAGTAATCATATCTGTTAAAGAAACTGGAGGCCACCCACAATCAGGCCACAAAACCTGCCCGCAATTCCATATACATAGATACATCATTAGTAACACTAAATGGGACAAAAGATAATAATCATGGCTAAAGAAGCCCACCTGCTGCAATGAGGACAACAAAGCACGTAAATTTCCTTCTTTTCCTGTAGCCCAACGCTTTATATCATTGTCCAAGGTTTCAGCAAGCCTCTGAATCAAGAATTTCATGTTAATGGAAAGAGGGAAATGGTTGTCGAAATTAAGAGAAAATGTTTTATTCATGGCAATCAAACAAGCACATGAAATGTAATTTGTACAGAGAGAGGAGAAGAAGTTGTACTTCTGTCAAAAATCAGAACAAAACAATGACTAAAGCAGTCTTATAATTAGCAACTTGTACTAATGTCGAAACTCGGGAGAAAATAGACACTTAACCAGTCAGCAAACTTCATGGCTTCCTCAAATTGAATTCACCCTCTTCTTAGCCCAAAAATATATAAGTACACACTTAAAACCAGTATGTATATAACTACATTGATAATTATAAATTATAATGCATTCTTTAGATAGTTGGGAAGTCTTACATGTTTCTCTTCATGCTCACGCTGACTCTGGATATCACGCTGATTCTTTTCAGCAAGTGCTTCAGCCTGGAAACAGAACATATCTAATTGTAAAATCCACAGGATAAACATAAAACACATGCTGCCAAGGAATCTTGAGTTGATGTAACTTCCAAATCGCCTTTATTAGGCCAAAGTAGCTAAGTGTCTCAAGGCAATGAACAATACTAAACCTAAGAGTTAATGCAAGAGCCACATTCAGTCTGGGATCATGAAATCCCTTGCTAAAGCTCCATTAATAGTTTGTATTCGGTTTATATCATAAATTTCACTAACATGTAATGGTTTTATTTGAAAAATAGAGGTGAGCAAGCAAAATAGAGTTGCAAAACCTACTAAAAGCTTAGTAGTAGTAAACATACCATGCGGGCATTTGTTCTCATATGACGATTTAGCCTAGCTCTTCGTCTTTCTTCCGGTTCCCCATCGATCTCCTGGAACTCTCCAGAAGAAGTGGTGACATCTGCAACAGAGATATAGCAGCTGACTTACTAGAAAGAAGTACAGGTCAAAGAAATATAATCACTATCCTCGATATATCCTGATAGAAAGGATGGGCACATCATGGAACTAATTGTGGCGGTAAAAGCCAAAGCTAAATTGATAAATAGTATGGTAATTTAATTTCCGAAACTGATATGAATTCCTTCTGTAATTAAGCATCAAGTATAAGGTGTTTCATTGTAAAGATTGCTTTAGTCTGTGAAAGTACCTCCAAAAAGTGAAGAAAAATCATTGCCTACATTTGCAGCAGAGGAGGCCTTCTTTGTGCTGGAAGAGGACCAAGAAGAGGTTTGCTTCACTTCAGGCTCCTTTGCTTCATCAAAGAACTCACCAAAGAGGGAATTCTAGATAAAAGATCATAAAATCAATTAAATTTGTTAAATCATTATCCAGATAGAACAGAACATTTACTAGATATTTTATCCCACCTGACCCATGGAACTTGGTCTTGCTGCATTGTTGTTTTGATGACCACCAAAAATATCATCCACAAACCCATTTGAACTTCTGCCTGAAGTTGGTTTTTTAGCTGTATTTCTTTGTGTATCAACTTTCGAACCACTCTTTGCCCCACCCATGATGAAATCATCAAAGACATCAAAAGAAGAATGAGCCGAGGCATTTGACTGATGTGCAGTTGATTCAAATACTAAGAAAGGATCATCAATAACAGGTGAGCTCGATCTAGATGGACGGCCACTTGACTCCCGAGAGATGTTTGCATTGGAGTTTATTCTGTTGAAGGTAACTAAAATAAGACAAGTCTTTACGAGAAAATTAGAGCCGATAAACAAAACTAAGAACAGAAATTGACACCAAAACTAGGACTGATAACACTGAATGTTTCAAAACCCAACACAATGTACAGAAGAAATATAAGAACTAAGTACAAAATCGAAGGAGAGTTACATGGATTTATCACAAGCTTTCTATACAATCCAAGAAACTATGACAGTAACAAAATATTTATTGATAATACTTTAGTATGCAGAGTATTTATCAAATGCCCCTAAGAGAAATATGTTGAATTGCATAATAAATAAAACAGCAAAACTAAATATAAATTCAAAAAATTCAAGTATGTGCAATACATACTCAGCCTTTGAAGGGCTAGCTCCACCGAAGCCCGGAATCAAATCGTCAAACTCAGGCACCTTTTTATCCTGCTTCACTGGAGAATTCCGCCCAAAAACACCAAGCAAATCATCAGCAGGATATGTCTGCTTTGAGTTTGTCCCGAGCAAATCATCAACAGGAAATGCCTGCTTTGAGTTTGTACCCAGCCAATCTTCATATGCATTAGAACCTACAGAATTTCTTGAATTCAAATTACTAACATTATTCGAGCTACCAAACACGGAATCCAAATCGACGCCCCCAAATTGGTTCGAACTCGAGACCGGCCCACCGAAAATGTCATCATCAACAAATGTATTCTGGGATTGTTTACTGATGTTAACATTGGAACGAAAAACTCCATCAAGCTCGTCAACAGGCAAGGTATGAGAATCCTGAAATGACGACGTATTACGGGTTGTGAACTGGGATTTGGGTTTGGGTTTCAATTTCGCCATGGGAGCTGATTTTCCCTGTGCCCTGAATCCAATACTCTCAACCAGAACTCCGAATTCATCCATTTCTTCCCAAAATTCTCTGAAATTCAGCTACAAATATCGCAGGCCGGTGATGAAACTCTGATGCCGAGGCAAAAATTAGAAGGAAAGACCAGCGATGAAGCAAAACGCGGAGAGAGAAAAATAAATACGAATGATTCTACTGGATTGAGGATCGCGTATAGCGGGATGCAATAAGAATGGATTGAAGGACGGGATCAAATCAAAATTCTCAAAATTTTCAGAGCCTAAATTCTCTCAAAAGTGTCGGTCGACGCAACGCAATATTATTGCGCCAAGATTCCAGCGATGAAAGATTCTCGGAGAGAGAGAGAGGCGTGGGGTTGGTGAGGTGGGAGATGGGTCAGCTGCCAGAGTGCCAGCGAGGGGCGTTCATGGCTTGTACATTTTGACTCGGTTTCATTTCTACCGCTTAAAAAAATAAAATAAAATTTATTTCATTTTCAAACTATTATGATTTTAGCAGTTTTATCATCTGCATTAATTCTTTTTTTTTTTTTTTTAAATTTATCATCTCAATTATGATTTTTTATATTTTATCATACCCTGTAGAATAGTCTAACAAAACATGACCGTGAATAATAATTTTCGAGGAAATATGAGTTTTTTATTACAAAATTATATTTTTTAAGATAATAAACTATGAACAACTTCAATTTCTTGAAATTAGTGGTAATAGTAGTGGAATTGAAATATCGAATACGATGATGAGTAATTCTTTTAAATCTTTTAATTGGTATGTAAGAATGCCAACTTTTGTAAAATAGATTGAGATTAAACTGTTAAAATCGCAATAAATCGGATGGTAAATAATAGTTATGTTGATCAACAAACGAGTTACAACTGGAATCCGCGTATATTGTCAATTGTTTACTAGTAAAAATTAATGATTCACTATGTCTGATTTTTCTTAATACTGATGTCATGAAAATATGGGTAGATCTTTAATTATGTTATTTATAACCCAAGCAAGTAGTTAAAGATTTTATAGTGTGTCAATGATGTGATAATTTCATTTTTTTTTTACACATTACACTTATTTATTGTATTTCTCTAAATATACCTTTCCTTTTCACGAAACTCACTATTTGGATTCAAGTTAGAATCGCATTACTAAAGTATAAACTCTCTCTTATTATGTCGTTAGTAGAAAAATAGTCGAATCGAATTATTAAAATGCAAACTCTCTCTATTTGTTTTATTACTATGTTGATTTTATATCTAAACACATTATGCAACAGACATTTTGCATGATGGGCTTGTTGGGATTTCATTTTCTTGAAACCTCATTAGTAGAAGTTGGCCCCAAACTTAGCCTTCAAAACTTGCAGCAACAAGAAGTTGATTAGCAACAAAGTTTTTAACCTATACTCACCAAGAATATGATGATCATCCATGCAAACCAAGATAAATGGGAAAATGTCTCAACAAAGGCTCCCTAGACAATAGCAACCAAAAATAAAAACTGTGACCATGAATGGATCAATAGCTCTAGTCAGGTACTCAGGTATACATTTAAAGTACATGTCAATCTGGCACGTTTACGCTTTTTAACCATATAATTAGACTCTTGACATGAGAGGTTCACAATTGAAAATATGAGAGAATGATAGTTTTTTCTAAAGCAGTTTCTCTTCTAACTAACCATCTTTGCCACTCAAAACCTTTTAGCTTTAGATTCAGTAATTCCTGAAAGCTTGTTGACCTCATATAGCAGTCCGGCAGAAAACAGAAAGCTGCATAATTATACACTTAGTCAATAATAATAAAAGTTTTTGAATCAATAGTAATTGTTTCAGTCATAACACAGCCTAAAGAGAAACTGTAATGATGAATAAGGTGGAAATGGTGATAAAAGTACCAGGTCGTGATGCAGACTCGATGAACAGTGCCAGCAGCTATGAGCGCCACTAGTTCTGCAACTATAACTGAACCACGAAAGGAGAAGGATAATTTAGTAAAATGAATCACCATTTACTCTCATTTCACTGTCAATAAATTTGCTATTATTTTGCAGTTTTAGCCACACCAAGTCAGATGAAAACGTCAATTTTAGCTTTTATCAAAAAAGTCGGTAGTGTTCGAGCTATGGAGCATAACAAAGCATTATGGTGTCTTACAAACAACAGAGTATCAGAATTAGAGTTCCCTTGAGGGTTTGGGATTATAATCTCAAATCATACAATGACATTTTAGGCAGCTACATTGATCAAAAGCTTCAATCACTCGAGAGAAACTTCAAAGAGCCGTAAATTCAATAGCCCTAATGAGACTTAGTTTTAAGCATATAAATTTCAAATCTGATAGGTTGATCTCAGAATTTGACCAGAGAGCTCTTCTTTGGGAAGTCCAATATCAACCCAATAACAAATAAGACAATTGTTTGGCCCAATGTATTTGAGCTTCAATTTCTTAGAGAGTGAGCCCCGATTATGCTTTTAAGGAAAACGTTGGTGCATCCTTTTTTTGGCCAAATTAATTAGAATATGGTGTTTCATCAAAAGATAAAGGTCAAAGTATCTGAACAATTCTCCATCCCTTTTTAAGCTATGAAATACGTAAAAAAAAAAAAAAAAAAAGAATTCTCGGAAAACAACATTAGCACTTACCAGCACCCCATCCTGTCCTGACACCACATGTTTCCTGATAATTTCCAATAAACTGGAGACAGAATACGCAAGTCAGAGGCATACACCACAATCATACCGCAGATGGTCAAATAAAATCATGTATACAATCTCAAAAAGCAATGCAAGCAAGCTTTGCATACAGCTCATTGTAACAAACTAAAGAATGATTTTGAGCGTAAAAGAGAACGGTGAAGTTCAAATAAGTGTACTTCAACTTTTACAGTTCCTAATGAGTTATGAGCCACCACAAAATATAAAGTTCATATGCACGGGTGCGAAGGATGGTTGAAGGATAAGTCTCTCACCGTCAGCAGCATAAGGAATATGAGAGAGCTAGTGAATCCTCCAAGAATAGTGAATAACTCTGAGGAAGCTAACTTTGCTCTGAACATTTCTTGTAGAGAAAGAGTGGCAATAAACAAAAGGAAAGAATACAGCATAGAACTCCCTGCTGCAGCCATTTGATTGGTATGACACTGAAAAACAAGGAAGGGAAACACACAAAACATGTTAAGTCACCAGGGAAATAGGCCCGAGACTCATGTGCAGTTGCAAATAAGGTGTTCTCTTTCTCATTAACAAGACTATTTTGCCAAACCTAAAGAAAGATTTTGAAATTTGCCCCAAATATATTCACATGAGAAGCTTTATACCACCCATCTCCCATCATTAGCATTCGCATGTTTCAATCAATTTGAGTTGGACATGCCTATCAAGCAATTTATTCTTCCAGATAATTCGACTACAACAAATTACAAAAGACCTAGAAAAAAGTAGTCGAAAACAAAAATGGGTCGATATAGCGCATGCAATTGCTGCATAAGCAAGTGGATTTACGCTGGAAATGGAATCAAATCCAGAGAATCTACCTAATTTTCAAAAGGAAAAAATAACAGTTAATTGGAATACCAATTTCTTCGATCTAGCTAATACCCACTACAAATCCACCAACAATAGTAGTATTTGAATATAAAAAAAGCGAAATCGGAGGACGATTTTACAACCGAAAAATAACAAAATTTGAATTGACAATGGTATGAAACTCACCAAGAGTATTCTAATCCTCCTCTGCCGAGCGTTTGGATCAAAGTGCAGTACACTCGGAGAGTTTCAGCATATGCATATATTATTATACCACGACTCTATGGTACGAAAACGCAATAACAAGAAGCGTGGTTGTGTTATTCTGAATGTCATGTAACTATGTAAGCAAAATCTTATTAATTGGATTATTTTACCAACTATTTAATTACAATCCATGAACTTGTGTAATTTTATTTTTTTTTTCCGCAAAATAAAGAACTAATATTAGAACTCAATATCAGTCATAATACAATCTTGAAACTTAGTGGAATGTTCAAGCAAAACTCGTAGTTGCCCGGGAGAGTGTGGCCAATTTTAGTAAGAATATTTACGAGTATGGTGAAACTAAATGTCCCAAGTCAGTCTCAGAAACTCTCTGTAGTCATTAATCAGATTCCCTAGAAAATGGCACCAAATGTCGGCCGACTTCACCAAGTTGAGCACCACTTCTGAATCAATTTCCACTTCAATATTTTATATTCTTCTCGCCCATGCAAGTTTGGGGCCTTTCTAAGGGCCAATAATTCCGCCATAGTAATCGTGTAGTTTCCCAACCGCATCGAGAAACCATGAACTTGTGTAATTATATTTACAAAATAACTTCTAAATTGAATCTCTACAATATTTGAGTCGGAGAAAAACAAGATGAAAAACAAAAAATAAAATAAAAATCTAAAGCCATAAATAAATGAATGAAATCCCTTTTGAATGACATATCTCCCTTTACTTTGTTGTTGAAGTAAATTTTCACCTTTTATACTTCCAATGGCTTAAGTTATGATAAATTCACAAAAAACAATTGAAACAACATCTTAGTATCTTACATTATCAAAGCAAAGTTGCCCTAATTTATTTATTTTTTTCCTTTTATTCAGACAAAAGATAAACAGTATATCTTTTTTTCTAGTATTCCTCGTACCAATCATGCCAAAATACCGTTACGAACCCCAAACAATGGAAAAAATAAACAACGAATAGAAATTTCCTCACCCCTCGCCGCCCCCATCCCTCCACCCAGCCACACTCACTCTGATCACTCCACTCTAGGGTTTCTTCCCCCAAATTGTCTTTCTATTATTCTGTGCTAGCCATCGCCCCAAGTTCATCAATTTACCGACACAACACTGAATTAATGGTAGAAGGCAGTGAATGTGGCGGTCCCGAACCGAGTCCTGGTACGTGTTCAAAGCCCGGGCCCACTTTCGAATCAGGCGGCGCCCGCATCCGGTTCACGGTGGAGCTCCGGCCCGGAGAAACAACAATTGTCTCGTGGAAAAAGCTTCTCAGAGAATCGCATTCGGGTAGCTCGAACCGGCCCGGCCCGGAAACTGCGGGCCCCGCTCACGGAGGCCAGGACCAGCTTCCGCCTCAGCCAACTCTGCTGGTGCCGTGTTCTTCGAAGCAACCCATGGAGGCTGAGCCCAGTGATGCGCAAATGCTGGTTGGGTCGAACCGTCTGAGCACCGTAATTGAGAGGATTGAGAGATTGTATGCGGTAAGTTCGATGGGATTTGGGAGGTTGCATGTTGGTTAGTATATTGCATTGAGCTCTTTAATTTCTTGATACGGGCTTTTTGCGTAATGTGTATCTTTGGAAGAATTCATCATGCAGGCCAATTGGCAGGTATCCAACGCATACAGAATTACACTGGAACATCTGGCGTTTTAATAGTTCAAGCGAAAGCATCCTTCTAATGTTCACATAATTGGATAATTTAATTTATTGGTGCAATCATGATAGTGTTTGTTTTATATGTTATTTCCCTTTTCAATTTTCTTTTCCAGTTCTCGGTGTAAATTTACCTCGCCGAATTGAGTTATTTCCTTTCCGTTGTACTTTCTTTTTTTCCTTTAAAGTTTTAGTGGGTATAGTGCAAATTTATGGGATGGGAAATATCATGATAGATTTGTTCTCATGGTTACTTAGTAGGGTGATGAAACTTTTGGTTTATCTATCTAAATAACTTATTCTTTGTTAACTGGGTTGATTTTTGATTTATGTTGTGTGTTCTTCTCATGGCTGGCAGGGTAATGGGAGCGGCGACGAGGAAGATGTTGTTCTAGACAACATGCCTGATGATGATGAGTATGATACGGAAGACTCCTTCATTGATGATGCTGAGTTGGTAAGTGCTGCTCTTTCATCAAATAGCTATGTTGTACTCTGTGCAATTTTGTGTTTCTTGTACTAATCCGATAACACGAAGTTAATTGTCCTCTTTTTTTATTTTTTTCCTGATATTCCATGGTCTGTTAAGATGAGCTTAACTTTTGTGCAGGATGAATATTTCAAGGTTGATAACTCGGCAATAAAACATGATGGGTTTTTTGTTAACCGTGGGAAGCTGGAACGCATGTGAGTTTATTTAATTTGTCAATAGTTCGATAGATTATATTGTTCCTGGACTTTACTCTTTTCAGTTCAGTTGAACTCAACAATGAGAATCTTGCTAAGATCAAAGCAGTATGTTCTCTAAGAATCGATACCTCTTAGCACAACACATAATGAGACCATCCCTATATTTTAGCAGACCTTATAGACTTCAGAGATTAGTAAATATTGCTTGAAATTATTTATTTCTTGTTCATTGCAGTTGGCTTATAATGTGCAAAAGCAATTGTTTGTGATGCAAAATTAATTGCCTTTTTTATTAAAACGATTTGATTGCAAATACCTTGTGTTCAAATCATTGAATACATTATTCAAATTGGAACAATTTTCTTTTTGCATGTATGCCTAACTTTACATTCTTAAGGTATTCTGTCCGGTTTGTGAATCAAACATTAATTCAACTTGCTTTATCTCAACCGATGTGAAACAATACCTTCCTGTTCCATACGATCTGTTGTTATCTGTTCTTGTTTATCAGATGATGTCTAAGACTTTCGATCCTTTTTATGTTATCGTTTGCTTTCTTGCAGAGAACCTACCATATTGCCAAGCCAGCAGCCGAAAAAGAGGAGACGTAAAGACATGACCAAAGGTCAAGTTGGTAGTGATGATGGACATAATCCAAATAAAATAGTCAAAACAGGAAAGAGAAATAGAAAGCCATCATCATCAATTCCAAGAAACTCAACAAGTGAATCTAACAGAGTAGCTATTCCGAATATACGTGGTGCAGATATGCAATTTCAGTCTTCTCCTCCCACTGTACCTGAGGTTTCATCAAAGAATAAAACTACAGATACCCAAACTGACCAACAGGGACCTGGAGTTCTCTCATCTAGCAAGCCGAAAGAGAGTGAACTTCAAGATATGAAAACTCAGAGGTCAAATGATAAAAACTCACATTTAAGCAAATCCAATTCTGGAAAGCAACTAAATAATGAGCAGTCGATTCAATTAAAAGAAAAAGGTGGACTAGTACAAAGATTTGACCTTAATGTTCCTGCGAGCAGAGACTCCTTGCCAACTACGGTGAGTAATTGCTTTGTGCATCCTCTTGGAAAAGTCATTCTTGAAGTGGTGTTGCATTATTGTAGACTCATTCAAGAATATAGGTCAAAGCCAATCTTTATGATCATGTTAAATAGCAGGGACAACTAACGATCTTCCAGTCACTTAAGTTCCTTACATCTCACATAACTTGGTGACAAACTTATGGCACTCGTTAAATGCATGATCTGTAACCTGTTTTACATCTACAAGCTGTTAAACGTATATCCCATTCTACCAATTTTGTAAACGTTTACTTTATGTGAGCAAAAGAAGAGCAACACCAATTTTTGTTTTGTTTTATTTCATTGGTACTTTCTTTATATCCTATCAATTTGATTTATTGTCCCTAGTAATGTGTTTTACCATTTCTTTACAGACGGCTGCCATCATGCCGAGAAAGGAAGGATCTATTGTTAGACCCAAAAGTACAATGCTCGAGAAGGCAATTAGAGATTTAGAGAAGATAGTTTCACAATGTATCTTACAATCTCTGTTTGGTTGTAATTTTCTTTCTTATTATACTGCAGTTTGCCTCAGTTATTTATTTGTGCTTGTGCATATTGGAAAAAACAACAACAGCTAGACCACCTTCTGCAGAAGTTCAAGTTGCTGATATCTCACCCCAGGCAGTCAAAAAGAGATTGACTCCTGAAATAAAGCAGAAGCTGGCTAAAGTTGCTAGATTAGCGGTACTTGATAGCTTTTGAAAGTCTTACCACTTCATCTTTGTGGTGGCCCTTAATTAGACTCTATGTCAGAAGAAGTTAATTCTCTCTTTTTTCTTTTGGTGGCTGCAGCAAGCCAGCTATGGAAAAGTACCAAAGGATATCATCAATCGTCTGATGGGCATTGTTGGCCACTTGATGCAAATTAGGACGCTGAAGGTATTTCCCCTTTTAGAAATAGATGTATGTATTAATATTTACTGTTGTGCCTTTCTTGCTCTTTTGTTTTCCTAGCAAAACTCCCTCCATTTATGCTGGATCTAAATTGATCTGATTTTCTGTGATTGTGTGAGTCAAGTTTCTTGGCTAATGATACAGCTGTTGTTAGATTAGTTTTTGTCCATATGAACTTAAAGAACTTATTAAAGTTTTGAGAAGTCGTGAAAACCTGATTATTATGAAGCAAACTTTTGCTACATAGCCAACTGGTTTGTGTCTTAGCATGGGACTACAATCAAAGATATTGCATACCATGGGAGATCTCTGGGTTTTTTAGTGGTACAGCATAGAAACTGGTTTACTGCAGCATTTATCCATTTGTTTTTTTACTTTTGACTGTTTTCTTTTAGAATCCCCTCTTGTGATGTTGATTATTTTTTGGATAAATGCCTCTTTTCTTATACATTTGACCTAGTATAGGAACAAAATTTTGGTGATTTATGACCTCAAAAGTGGAGCTGTTAGATGTATTTATATTCCAAATATGCTTTTCTGTACTGTAAAATAACTGGTCCGGTACAGCCTTCTGAGGGCCTAGACTATCTGCTTTTTAGATGAACTCTAGTCATTTTATATACTTGTTTAACGATCATGGGTTTAATGTTTGAAAGTAAGTATTCTGCTTCTATTGACGATTTTAATGATGACAAGACAGATATTTTTCAAGAGGGACTGCTACATCTTGGCTGAAAGAAAATCCAAATGAGACACATTTTCCAAATGAAACACTTCTTGTGAGATGCTTAGCTTAGAAGTAGACGCCTGTTTTGGGGAAAATTCTTTGATCAATCAACTGAAACTGTTTAACTTTGTGATGCAATTTGAGGGTGAAACACAAATATCTTTTACTTCCGAGTATTAACGAACTCCTAAGTCCTATCCTATCTACTTAGTGTAATTCTTCATGGACGAAGTTCATTTAAGGTTCTAAAACTTGTGAGCATTAAAGGTTAAGTGTGTTGCAGATTGAAAATTTTGAATTGCCTGTTTGTCGTTCTAAGAATTTTGGTTGCTCAACGTAATGGGAGTTTTTAAATCATTATTTCCTCCACGTGCGAATTTATGCTCTTATTTAAAGCTGAAGCATTCATCTTTTGTTTTGTATCCTGTCGAACTTCTCTTAAAATTATTTTGTTGTATTTGGTATTATTAGCTTGGTTCTCGTGTGTATAAAAGGAAACATATGGTAAAACAGTTGTGTGAACTGTGAAATAGGAATTATGCTTGGATATTATTGGTCTATGTTTATTGGGCATGGTTTTTACACTTAAAGTCCTACTGGTTTGAGAAAAATGATCTTGAGGTCTTGTCGGACTTCTTCTATAGTATAGCGCCTTCCCTCGGGTCATGAGCTGCTTTTCTAGCTAACTGCAAGCCCCTGCCTGTCGCAATGGTGTGGGGCGTCAGAGGCTGTTGCCCCGTGGCCAATTCGAAGGGGCTGAAGTCCTTATTTGATTGTGACTCCAAAATCTAGTCAAGTACTTCATGAATTGGTCGAGTAACTTTTTTGTTCTGGTTTTGTTTGAATAATGAGATGCCAACCTCATGAAAATTACTAAAATTATCATAACTATCATGAGTAGGATTTCTCATATATTTACGTCCTTAAGGCAGAAAAGTTCAAAAACCATCCCAATTGAAATAAATGCCAAGATACTTGCTTTTATCAAAATATAAGGTCCAAAACCTTATACAAGTTGGCAAGTGCCAGGTTGTGTAATTTCATATAAGTTCAAAGTCTTTTTTGCTTTTCTCATTTAAAGCCCGATATTATATTTGCATTGTTACCCAAACTTCCGGAAATAAACATGCTAATGTGAAATGTATACTTACTGGTATCCAACCACTTTCTTACATAATTCCCATCAAACAAAGTTCAACCCGTACTTTTTCCATGGTTTAGCTCCAGCTATTTATTATTATTTGCTTTTCTTACTCGTTCGCTTTATTTTATCTTTTTCTGGATGACGAGTTGGATATTTAGAGTATTACATTCTACCATAGTACCATATGTGTTATTTGTTTGTAATCTTGTAAAGAAATTTTTTTTTCTCAGTTTTTGCACTTAAATGGTTTTAACACATGATTATCCCCGCTATTACCATTTAATGTAGCGTCCTATTTTCTCAGAGAAATCTTCAAGTCATGTCTAATTTGGGGTTATCTGCTAAACAAGAGAAGGACGGTCAAATACAGAAGATGAAACAAGAACTTTCAGATATGGTTAAGCTGCGGATTCCATTTATGAAATCAAAAGTATGCTTCATGTTTTTGATCTATTGTGATTCCAGGAGCTGGCATTTGGATAGTTGTTGTCCTCTCTGATAGAGCATTTCCTATTTTACCATCAATTAAAGAAAAATAAAATTTTCATTTTTTCCCAAAACTCCCGTGGGAATGTATGGAAATGTCGCAAGCCCTTGACTCCCTTTTCAATTAATACCTTCACTTTTACCTGCTTTGCAGATTGCGAATTCAGGCGATTTCCAGGAAGCTAGTCCGGAAGAGAAAGTAGCCTTCAAACGCAAACACCTCATGGATGATGCATTGGAAAATAAGATTTGTGACTTGTATGACCTTTATGTTGAGGTATCAATCAGATTTTTTAGTTTGATTACCTGAACTGAAATGCATGAGCAAAAAGGTCTGGATTATGTTTTGGTGTATCTGATGTACTTGGTTTTTATTCCAGAGACTAGAAGAAGACTCGGGTCCACCAGTCAGAAGACTGTATGAAGAGGTAGGTAGAATTTAATTAATAATAACTTTTATTAAAATAATATTTCATAGCTAGTAAAAGAATTTACTTTTAATTATGCAGAAAAAGATCATCTAAGTTTTTTTTTTTTGGAAAGAAAGATCATCTAAGTTTGAACACTGAAAAATTTAGGTCTCTGCTACTGTAATTTCCGTTGTTCCCACTTAAACGAAGTATGGTTCATATATGGTGATGACATGGATCTTGTTATTGTTAACAGCTGGCAAGTTAATGGTCTTTTTTTTTCACCATAGAGTTCAACAGTAGATCCTTTTGCAATTGTTACTTGCTTTTCCTGTAATTAAGTAAATGTTAACTGCAAGAAATGTAATTCTTAAGTAAATTTGATGTGTCTTTTGCTGATTCAGCTTGCAGTGTTTTGGCCTGAAAGAGTCATGGATACCGATGGAATTAAACGTGCTATATATAGAGCAAAAGACAGGAGAGGATTATTTAGCCTGAGAAAGGTTTTGATATCTTTAATTTAATTCTTTACTATGCATTCTCGTTTTAGTAGATGGAAGGTTTTATTGAATGCTATGCATATTCAAAATAACATTCTGCATTGCATATTCAAAATAACATTCTGCATGCATGAGAAAAATATTTTGGCATATGAAATTTGAAGGCTTTTGTTTTACGATATGTGTTGTCAGATCATGATTAATTGTCATACGCTTCAGAATTAATTTGTGCAAGCCTTCCATTTTCTTTCAATCGAGTTTCGATATGGAAAATCATTTATAGTGCTTCGGTTATATAAATGAGTATATTTGGCTTTCCCTTGGTTTATTTGTTTCCTTAGTTGACTTCGATATTTAATCTCTTAATTAGTTGAAGATGTCTCAGGCCTTGAAATTTATGGCATTTATCTTCCATTCTTCCTGCTACTTTCTTGATGGAGTCTCTACAGTGTAGAGATGAAACTAGTCGAGCCAAGCTTTGGCCTTTTCTTCAGGTCAAGCTCAGCTTAGTTTGGCTTGAGTTTTTGAGTTAATTGTTAGCTTGAGCTCGAATTTCATAAATTTCACTATTTCAATGTGTTTTGAGCCACAATTTGTAGCTTGCAAATTAATATACTATTCATACTTATTCATAAGGGTGAGTTACATATACGACCCCTGAGGTTTTCCCTAATCACAATTTAGTCCCTCTATTTTTAGAAATTACAAAAAACTCCCTGGAATCTCACTTTATCACGAAAAACTCCCTGACATTTCACTTTATCACGAAAAACGTCCTGACATTACACAACATGAAGCCAAAATGGCATCAGGGAGTTTTTTTGCATTAAGTGAACGTCAGGGAGTCTCTTGTAATTTCGAAAAGCAGAGGGTCTAAATTGTAATTAGCTCAAACCTCAGGGGTCATGGGTCAGCTCACGAACCTATTAACAAGACTGATTTGGTTTGAAACCTCTATGAACCTCAACTCTCCAGACTCTTTATGTTTACATTCCTACTGCACTTTTCCTACCTCACCACACTCTTACTCACATTCTTTGCTCCTCCCTAGGATCGAGATAAAATCAAGAAGAAAAAGGTGTTAGCCCTGAAATCAGACGATACCAATAATGCCACTCGCCCATCACATACTAATGAGAAATTGCAGTCTGATACTCGAAATCATGCTTCTAACCCAACAAGCAAGCCCGTTCCAAATTCTGCTCATGTACCTATCGCCATGAAAAATGGGCCTCATAGTGACAAGACAAAGAAAGAGAAAACAAAGGGGATTTCCAGCAGCAAACCTGCTGATGTCGTGATAGCATTAGATGTATTACCTAAGAAGAAAGTGAAAAAGAAGCCGAATCCAGAAGTTGCTGAAGCACAATCAAGACTTGAGAAGCTGAAGGCTACACAAGCTGAGGAAAGGCCCAAACAACATAAGAATGTGTCAGTTCCTCTTGCTAAAGAAAATGTTCAGCAAGCCGTGCCTGAGTCTGAGTCACTGAGTTGACATTATAGCTTTTTAGATAGTTTTGAGTTGTGAAAAGCTTTACTTTGGTTTCAGGTTAGATCATAGCTTGGTTTGATATAAAATTTTGCAGTCTTTACCAGTTGACTACATTTTTTTAGTGGTTGTGGAGTTTGTATATTAGAAGTAGGTTAGTTGAAGTTTTGAAGAGCTCCTGGCCCCTCCATCCCTAATGGAGAAAGTGGGCTTTTGTTTTGTTTTTTTCTTGAAGTTATTAATAGTGCCCCTCCATCCCTAATGGAGAAAGTGGGCTTTTGTTTTGTTTTTTTCTTGAAGTTATTAATAGTACGAGTTGTTTTTTTTTTTTTTTTTTCTTGAAATTATGGAATTTAAAAATTTTGGGAAAAGAATTGTTTACTACTTAATAGTACGAGTTGGGAGTATTTTGAAAACGTAATTTATAGTTATAGCTTGTAACCCTGGTGGTATTTCTTATTATAGTATTTAGTTCTTCTGGTTTCTTTGAAGAGAAGGCTAATGAGATCTTGGTCTTATTTAGCTTTCATGGTTAATCAGATCTTATGTAGTGGTGAGCTCTTGGGTTTAAATTCCACAAGTGTGTATGATGAGCTCCTACGAACGAAAATAACATAGAGGGTAGAAGTTGAGGCTAGAAGTTGAAGCTAGACTTATATCTTTAGGTGATTCAAACTTGTACCTGATTTCTATGCGGGAAGTAATTCGAAATTCAAGTGTTGAAAAAAAGTATTTTTCTGAAAAATGTTTATTTTTAAAGTTTGCAAATATTCTTATAATGGGCTTAACAGAAACATTGAGATTTAATATTGGCCCACGATAGGCCCAGTAAAAGTAATGAGGCCCGCCCAATAAGCCCTTAAATATCAATCAGACTATTAGAGTACTCAAAACAGTCTTGTACACTTCGCTTCAACTGCTGTACATTAACGAGGCATTTTTATATCCGAGATTTTCAAAAAATCCACTCTTGAATCCCAGTTGCCAGCTTCAAAGTTCCTCTTCGTCTAAGGTGAGCTGATTTTAGGGTTTGAAGTTTATATGGATATACAAACATGGATAATTAGTGCGCGTGTGGACAAATATTTACAATTTTCAGCTAAACAATATCATTTGAATTTTGCAGCTAATTAGTGTTTTATTCGGAAATTATTAAGTCGTCGTTTGCTTCATTGGATTCAGCTACATATATATATATATATATATATATATATATATATAAATAGGTCAGAAAAGTGCGAATTGAATTTCGTGGGGTTGGTTAATTTTGGCGCAAGTTAATTCCCAGTTAAGTTTATTTGTCAGTCCGTTGCTAATTTCTTTGTTGAATTTCTGGAAATCAGTATGATTCTTTCATGGTAATAATGTGTACTGGTGGGCGGTGGCTGTATTATGGGGCTGGTTATTATTTTGTGTGTTGTCATTACAATGAAATCCTGTTTTCTGGAGTAAATTTAGTTGGTTAGATTTAGCTCCTTGCATGTTTTCCTTAACTGATACTGGAATTTTGTTCGATCTTTAAGATTATGGCTGACTACTCTGATGAGCCTCCTCCTCCTGGAACCTACTCAACTCCAAGTTCATTACCAATCTCATCTTCTCGTGAGAGATCCAATGGTTTCCATTTGCAGTTTGCAACAAGTAATGATATTGAAGCTGCTGCGCAAAATGCTGTGCTGCATGAACAAGTATTGCCTTTTATATGCTTCATTATTTAGATTTTATGCTTCACTGGTGATCTATTATGTGACTTGTACAACACCATTTCAGGAAATGGCTACACAAATGGTTATACAAAGTCGGAGGTTTGTGTTGAATTTTACATAAATAGCCTTTATTCATACTAGCATGTAGCATCAGAGTTAAACTTGTTGTCTTCATACTTATGTGTCAACTCAGAGAGTCAAACACTGTAACTGGGCCTTCTGAAGATGGTAGAGACATTTTGGCTGGCCGTCATGACCCAAATGCTCTTAAGGTGTTTCAATCTCACCATCTTTTCAAACTTTTTCTTGTACTCTTTCTACCTTACCATCTCAGAAGCATTTACTAGACCATTTTATGTTGATTTGATGTTTTCCAATCCGACAGGAGCATCTTCTGAAAATGACCACACAACATCGAACAGAAGTGTCTTTAAAACGTGGCAAGCCTACCATCATGGAGGAAGGTTGGACGACTATACTACACTATGTACCATCACTTTTTACGGTCAATTTTTGTTTATTCTAATAGCTATATTATATGTATAAAGACCCTGTACTGGATTTGGGGAGCTTCTTTTCCATTTAAAACATGGGTATTTTATAGGTCAGTTAGTTTACTAAATAAACTCATAGGGACATACTGCTTTGGTACATTGGGTTCCATAAAAGTTGGTTTTGCGGGATGAAAAGTAGGAAGGATCTGTGTGGCTATCGATGCTTATGTATATTCCAAGTGAATGGAGAGAATCAACATGATACGTTAAGTACTTCGAATACATTTTCATCGTCAATACCACATTTTGGATGAGTGCCGTTGAATAGCTCTCAAGTGATGTGCTAGTAAAGCTGGTGAATTTTTTCACAACCTTAGGCATTTACTTGGCACTAAGTCTTCTCTAAATACCAAAGAAGCAACTTACTCTGGAAGAGGACAAAAGAAAATATCTGAAACTGATTTTCTTCTGTTGGGTTGCATAGTAAAATAACCAGCAGTATGAGTACCCTTTACATATGATTATTATTCTCTTTTCACCTTTTTCTGCTAGGCAATTTGGAAATTGGAAATGGATATGGCGTGCCCGGTGGTGGTGCTTATTCTTCAGTTCACAACAATAAAGCCCTTGGTAAGAATATTAACCTTCTCTGAATTCTTTCCCATGCTATTGTTTGACAGGGATTTCCCACATCTTCAGATATAAAGGATCTTGATGGCCAGAAAAGAAGCCAAAACAATGATGAGGTTAGTGGCGAGTCTGAACAGCAATCAATGGGTAATAACTTACCCGAATATCTCAAGCAAAAGTTGAAAGCAAGAGGTATCTTGAAGGATAGTCAAAATGAAGAGAAATCTTCGGTGCCAGAAAATGTGAGTTTGTTGTCCTTTGTTGTGTTTGTTTTATCCTTCCCCACGTACTGGGTGTTGGGAAACTCTTCAGTTACTAGAGAAGCTAAAGTAGAAGTTAAAGTTGCAGAAAGTTGGAGCAGTCAAAGTGGGGAGGTTTTGGACAAAAAGTGATTTTTTTTTTAAAAAAAAAAAGCAGTCGAGTGTTTGAAAAAAAGGAAAAGCTGAGGATTACTTTTACTACGGTCAAGAAACTTCTATTTGTTTACGAAAACAACATAGAAGTACAAGCTGAATCCAAAAGCAAGTCCTTAGGTGCTTCTAGTTTCTAGATTATTTGTGCTTATTTTAAGCAGAAGCTGGTTTTCTAAACACTCCCAAAGTGCTGAAAGAAACACTTAGCACAAAATGCTCTTTTTTATAGTTTACAAACACTACCTTAGTTGCTATGAGCTTTTTTGCAAATAAAATCTTGGTTATTAGGCTCTTTCTTATATTGGGATGATTATTGCTGGTTTCTGATTCAGCTAATCTGTAATTAACCCTATTATAAGCTTTCTTAGTTTTTGAAAAAATGTTCTTTAAGGGTCATGTGGTATTTCTTTTTTCTGAATAATATCTCCTTGACTATATCCTAACTTGTATTTGGAGTTTGGGTTCTAGAGATTGGAGGTCCAGCCAGCTCAACTAATGGCACAGGGGAATCTGCCTCCAGGATGGGTGAGTATAAGTTGTTATTAATTTGTGTGAGAATATTTTGTATTGGTTTAAGGCATTATTAGTTGGATATGAATTAGGGTTTGATTATGTTTTCCTTATTCACATTCTAGTTATCCTTATGTATTGCATTGGTTTGTCTTTAATCACACATACACATTCAGCCTTTTCACGGTATGAAACATATATCACTGAATTTAGTGAATGTATTTGCTTGGAGTGGGAGAGCTGAAATATGTTTTTGACTATGTACTTGTTACAATTAGCATTTTCAGAAAAGGATTAGTAAATCTAGTATCATGTCTTTTCTGAATACTTTTCCCTTAATGTCATGTCAAAAATTTAGCTTGTATAACGTCATATTATTTCATCACTCATCCATTTTGCCCCCACCAAATCATTCTGTAGATTGAGACGAGGGACCCTGAAAATGGTGCTGTGTTTTATTATAATGCGAGTTTAGGGATAAGTCAATGGGAAAGACCTACAGATGTGGCTTCTATTCCTGTTGCCACAAATGAGGCTTCTATTCCTGTTTCTGCAACACCACCTCTGTCAGAAGATTGGATAGAGACATTTGATGAAACGTCAGGTATACATTTTCAGTTGGGTTTTCTAGTAATAAAATGTCTACATTTGCAAAAGAGGGAAGAGTAACAATGCTGTTGTGGCACTCAAAGTTTGGTTAAAACTATCATGTTATTGACAATTACCTGGATTGGTTAAACTCTTTGTATTGGTGCAATCAAGCAATTTGATTTTTGGCATTCTCCTTGACATCAGTATTCTCTTCTTCTGTTTAGGAGTTGGCAAGTGATTTCTGAGTTTTTTTGTGTGCTTTCTTGAGTTTCTTAGCCATTTAGTCTTGTTTCCTTTCTTCGAATATTAAGTTTTTGGTTTGTCTTAGATCTGTAGCTCCGCTTTATGGTTGTGTGGAGGTCTCTGATATAGTGGGTACTTGGAAAACTCTAATGCTTCTGGAGAAGTTCAAGTTGTAAAAAGTTGGAATAGTAAAAGTGGGGAGTGTTTGGCAAAAAAAAGTGAAAAGAAAAAAAAAAGCAATTGAGTGTTAGGAAGAAAACCTTCCATTTGCTTACGAATATAACTTAGAAGCTAGAAATTGAAGCCAAAAGCATGTCCTTAGGTCCTTCTAGCTTAGTTCTGCTTAATAAAATCAGAAGCTGGTTTTCCAAACACTCCCAAAGTGCCAAAAAGAAGCATGTACCACGTAGCGTAAAAGTGTTCTTTTTTATTTTTTAGGAGTTTGCAAACACTAGCATAATATGTGTTGGAAGGAAGGCATGGAATAAACACATTTCAGGGAAAACAAATTCTTCAATTATTTATGTATATATTCTCAATTAATTTTATTTCAGGTCGAAATTATTATTACAACAGGAAGACCAATGTGTCTCAGTGGGAGCCTCCAGGTGCACAACAGGTCACTCCACAGCATTATGACAGAACAGTCTCATCTCATGCAACAGATGGGAATTTAACATATCGGGCACCCACTTTACCAAAATGCATGTCATGTGGCGGCTGGGGATTGGGTCTTGTACAGTCTTGGGGTTATTGCAATCACTGCACACGGTTTGTTTGTCTTATTCCTATATATATTACAGTATATTCAATGTCTTATCTCATGATATATGTTGATTGTGTATTTTTTGCTGTTTTGTGTATACTGAAACTAAAGTTGGTGAGAGATGTTTATTGTTTCTCTATGCAGACTTCACAATCTTCCACAAAGCCAATACTTATCAGCCTCTGTAGAAAGCTATAAGCCTGCCACTGATGCTGCTGAAAATCAAGGAGACTTCGAGACAAGGTCTTCCAAACCGAGGTGATGTATTATTTCCTCCATTTAATTGCACTTGATGTCTTATGGAAATAGATTGTTTGGCCTGTTAGCTCTTCAAACATCAAAGGAATCCCTTAGACCCTTACTAAGAGGGAAAAATGATGTATGGAATCAGGCAATAAGATAAACCGCTCTGCTCTCTTCTGGAGAAGCTAAAGTTGTAAAAAATTTAATAATAGAAAAAAGTTCATAGAAGCTGCAAAAAGCACCCCCCCCCCCCCCCCCCCCCCCCACACACACACACACACCCCCACACCCACACCACAAAGGTGTTTCTACCTTAGCTTAGCTTATTTTAAGCAGAAGCAAAACAGAACACTCTATATATTTTTATTTTTTTAGTGTATGCAGACACTCCCTAATGTTGATAAAGACAGGGTCTGAACATGTGGTTATTTTTGTTGTTTATATCTCACAATATAAAATTGTTTTAATAAGTCTAGTTGTAATTTGGTGCACAGGTCTAATGTGAAACCCCCACTTGGAAGAGGCTATAAAAAGGACAATAAGAAGCGTTCATATAGTGAGGATGATGAACTTGACCCCATGGATCCAAGTTCCTACTCTGACGCTCCTCGCGGTGGTTGGTATGTCTGTACTCGTATTCTCAATAAAATTGGAATTCAAAGCAAAATGCTCGCTTAAAATGGTTTCTCAGTAGAATTTACTTTATTATATTTGAGATCTGTGTTAATTGTTCAAGAACCTGACGAGTTAATCCACTGCTAAATTTACAGGGTTGTAGGCCTTAAAGGAGTACAGCCAAGAGCAGCCGACACCACTGCTACGGTACGTTAGTGACATTATTTTAGTTTCCCTTGAAGAATTTCCGTTGGAGGATATACGTGGGTAGAAGTAAGAATTCAAAAGAAATAGAAAAGAAGAAAAAGGAGAAATTGAAAAGAATGAAGGGAGTGTTTGTCATCTTATAGAAAGTTAATATTTGCTTTTAGCTTAAACAAAAGCACGAAGGGAGTGTTTTGTCATGCTGCTTCTGCTTAAAATAAGCTATAAGCAGACTGCGTTTTTAGCTTTTCTACTTTTTTCTCCAACGACTTCCAACTCTTACAACTTTAGCTTCTCCGCTCTTCTACTTAAAGTAAGCTGAAATAAGCTAGAAGCCGGGTCTTTTTTCAGCTTCTAGGTTCATTTTTCAGCTGTTGTACTTTTTTCTCCAACCACTTCCAACTTTACTACTGCAACTTTTTACAACTTTAGCTTCTCCGGAAGAAGTTTTTCCAAACACTGCCATAAATGATAAATGCGTACTTAGTTTCCCAGAAGCATTTTTGGTACCCTTTGGCCATCTTCTGATTTTCTGAGCAATATTTGTTCCTCGAAGCATTTTCAGTTATATAGGTTTCTTATTCTTGGCATATATCCTTAAATCAGCTTCATGTCATCATTCATTAAGCAGAATCTCATTCTTTTAATATTATTTCATGTTCGGAACCTTCAAATTCCAGGGCCCACTTTTCCAACAGCGGCCTTATCCATCACCAGGAGCAGTCTTGCGTAAAAATGCTGAAATTGCTGGACAAAGGAAAAAGCCCGGTTCTAATTACGCCCCCATTTCCAAGAGAGGAGATGGAAGTGATGGTCTTGGTGATGCTGATTGAATCAGGCAATATATTTCATATACTTTTCCATCGCAGAGTTTCTCACTCGATTATATGATGATTGGAGTAAGCATAGGATATGTGCATGATATGGGCTATCGTTATGATGGGCTCGTTTAAGTTGAAGAAGTAGAGTGATTCTTGGGGGGTTTTGGAAATATTGTCCTCTGATGGAATGTGAATACATAAGATTCTCAGATGTTCTAGTGCCCTTTTTACTCTTTTCTTAAAGTATAATTTATGAATACACATAAATTGTAGTACATATGTGTGTTTGCATTATGGAATTAATTTTACCTACAGTCATAGTATCTTTTGTGGTGGGCAATAACATTGTATAGAATATTCTCATAATATTTAGTTAATGCCTTGCCAAACGAGCTATTTTTCTTGACTAAACTTATGAATTTACTATGAGAAATCATATAAAGAAAAACAGAAAAAACAGAAACTAACAATATCAATTGAAACCAAGAGTTTCTCATGATAAACTATGATATACAGACATAGACGAAATATATTTTTTTGATATTTAGTACTAGATATGTATTCACCATGATGTCTGACACGAAACGATATTGCATGATGGTTATTTTAAGAGTGTTCGTTCATCATTGATGAAACTAGGAGTTTTCATGAATTTGTAATGGATTGTTTTTAATTGGAAATTTTTACATGTAGTAGGTCTAGTATCTTATCTATGCAAATTTTGCATGTTTTCTATGTAAAGGTCTTTTTTTATTTAATAAATAAGTATATATAAAATATGATAAGATTTTGATCACTAAAGTATGGGTGATTTCGATTTATATATGGATTTTAGAACATGTTGATCTTGTTTATTTCTTTAAAACTTTTCGTCCTATTTTTTCGAATTCAATTGTAACATTTAAACTATGAGAACATTTATTAAGAAATCTTTTGTATCCTTTTATTGAGAAAATGAAAAAACGTTTCCTTCACTATATTGCGTTTCTTCATTTTCATTTCAAAAAAACCTTTTTGAGCTTAAACCTTAGCTCGAAAAACCCAGTGTACAGCTCCGATGACTTTCGCTACCTCGTCCTCCGTCTTTCTCCTCCCGCAACCGCAATCCCACCGCCACCGCCGCAAATGTACAACTCTGATATGCACGAAAACGACCTCCTTCCCACTCATACTCTCTCCTCTCTCTTCTCAGCGCCGCCGCCGGTTCTCTCGCTCTCCCCATCTCTTCGTCTCTCACGGTACGAATTTTACAATTTTATCCTCCTCGTCTTCTTATTCGTCATAAACTTTAATCTTTTCGTGGTGAAAATGGTGAGATTAGAATTTTTATCACTCTCTTCCCATCTTATTCGAAGTACTAATATTTCTAGGAAAAAATTGGAGGGGTTAAGAAAGCATGGACCGACATGAGCAGCTTGAACTACTGGGTCGTTAGGGATTATTACAGGCTCGTGAACTCCGTCAATGCTTTCGAACCTCACATTCAGAACCTCTCTGATGAACAGGTTTCTTTTCCAGTTTCCTCTTATATATCAGTTTAAGTATTATTTGGAATGTGTTTTTGAACAATTTTCTTCCTTTTGTTCTTGTAGTTGAGAGAAAAGACCGTAGAATTTCGGTGGCGGTTGAGTCAGGGTGCAACTCTAGCTGATATTCAAGCTGGTACATAGTCAAATTATGCGTTTCTTATTGATTTTGGTAAAATATTTCTATCAATTCGTAGGTTCATGTCCTTTTCCTGATGAATTTTCCTTTCTTCTGTTTGCTTTTTATTGGTAAGAGGCATTTGCTGTGGTTCGTGAAGCTGCAAAAAGGAAGCTTGGAATGCGTCATTTTGATGTTCAGGTATCATACATAAATACGTAAACACCCAAATTGTGTGATAGTTTTCTGTGTGCAAGAATCTAAGAGGAATAGGTAAATGTCAAAAATTCTGTTTCTGCCCTTCAAAAACACTATGAAGTCAGTTATTAGCATGTAAATGTTGTAATTATATTTTAGATACTTTCGGTTTAACGCTTTATGAAGCTTTTTATCAATAAATTCTGTTATATAAAATGAGTGTTGGATAGTATGCATGGATAATTGATACCTAAACCAAGTTACTTTAAGCTCGTTTTCACAACATTTCTTTTAACAGATTATTGGTGGAGCTGTTCTTCATGATGGGTCCATTGCAGAGATGAAAACTGGTGAAGGGAAAACCTTAGTCTCCACTTTAGCAGCTTATCTCAATGCTCTGAGTGGGGAGGGTGTTCATGGTATGCTGTTTCTGTTGATCTTACTCATATAAAAATGCTAAGTTTGTTGATTTCAGATGATCCAAATGCCATTAGGTTAATATAGATGTCTTACTCTTCGGGGATGTTTGCAAAAGCTTCTGCTTTTGGGGAAGCTAAAGTTGTATATCCCAGAATTCTTAACATGTACTTTCCATGGCAGTTGTTACAGTAAATGATTACCTTGCTCAACGGGATGCTGAGTGGATGGGTCGTGTGCATAGTTTCCTAGGTCTCTCAGTTGGCCTTATCCAAGTAATTATTTACATTGCTTTTATTTAGTTTGTTTTAAAATCAATTTCTTTATTAGAAGAGGTTCAGAAAATAACAACGTAGTTTATCCAACTAAGAGAGTGTTTGCAACACTCCACAAAAGCAGTTTTGTGCTTTTTACATTTCTTAAGTATTTTGGGAGTGTTTGGAAAACCAACTTTGTTTATTTTAGGAGAAATGAGCTAGAAGGACCAAATGGTCAACTTCTAGCTTCTTGGTTATTTTTGTAAATACATGAAAGTTTGTTAGTCCAATAAAAGCGGTTCTCGGGTTCTGAACTTTTTTCTCCAAACAATCAACTGCTTTTTGTTAACTTTTCACTCTCTCTCGTAATACCCATCACTTTTACTACTACTTTATACAACTTTAACTTCTGCTTTAGCAACAATACATGATTATACATCAGAAAGTGGATATGTATGTACTTTTTCTAATAAGTAGTAATGAGGCATACCTTTCTCAAGTGTTCAGACATAGATGTTTGTATATCCATTCTTCAATCCCAAATATGTCAACTTTAAGGAATAACATTAATATTTGTAATAATCGCTGTCTTTTGTTCTCACTTGCATGCAGGAAGGAATGAAGTCTAAGGAGCGAAGATCAAACTATAGATGTGACATTACGTACACCAATAATTCGGTACATTTCTGAATGAATTTATCGATGCCCCAATATTGCTTATTTTGCATTTTCAGTTGATCTTTTTTTTGGGCCCAGGAACTCGGTTTTGATTATTTAAGAGATAATCTTGCTACAGGCAGCAGAGAACTTGTGATGAGATGGTAAAACCCTTCAATCGTTTTACCTTATCTGATAATTCCTTTGTTAATATTTGGCTAAATTATTGTTTTATTGTGAAATAGGCCAAAGCCATTCCATTTTGCAATAGTTGATGAAGTTGATTCTGTCCTAATTGATGAAGGACGAAATCCTTTGTTGATAAGTGGTCAGGTAATTTGCATATTTATAAACACATATAAAAGAAAAAGAAGGATACTTGTGCTTCTTCTAATGCTTTTTTTGTTTTCTTTCTGTTTATTATTCCAGGCAAATAAAGAAGCTGCACGATATCCAGTTGCTGCTAAAGTAGCTGAATTGCTTACACGAGGGCTCGTAAGTCCCAGTTTTTGTCTTTTACGCTATGTTTAAACTGGAATGCTAAGGAAAAGAAAAGAAAAAGAAATCCAAACTTCTCAACTTTTTAAAAATTGTGAGGAAAATAGTATTCTCAAATTGAAAAGAAATGATATAGGATTGATTATTATGTGTAAATCAAGTGATGGAGAAGAATGAACTTGATAAGGTGACTTATAATTTATAAACATGATATTATAAGTATGAGTGCAAGTTTTTCCTTATTTTTTCCCCCTTTGGTGAGGTAAATTATTTTCTTATTCATAGTGTATTTTTCTCCTAATTTTCTTTTCTTTTCTTTCATATTTTCTTGAACACCAAACTTCAAAGATTCTTTTGCTCAACATTATCTTTTCTTTTCCTCTCTAAAATCCTAGAACCAAACATAGTGTTATCGATTCTTTCACTCTTTCAATAAAGTTGAACAATCGAGTTACGTATAATTACATTTTCAGTATTTTGACAGCATTACAATGTGGAGCTTAAGGATAATTCGGTGGAACTTACAGAGGAAGGAATCGTACTGGCTGAAATGGCTTTAGAAACAAATGACTTGTGGGACGAGAACGATCCTTGGGCAATGTGAGCATTCATCAAATTTCTCATGTCTCTGCTTAATTTAGATTCTTCATGCATTTGATATAATGCTGCAGGTTTGTGTTAAATGCATTAAAAGCCAAAGAATTCTACAAGCGAGATGTCCAGTATATGGTCCGAAATGGGAAGGCTCTTATAATTAACGAGGTATTTACTGTTTCTCAATTTCTTTAATATATATAGATGCAATTGACCCTATTACATTACATCCACACCCATTAGGAGATTGTCATAATACAGTTGGTACCCATAAGCTTGAAAAAACTACAAACCACTCTCTAAAATGTTACAGATTACAAACACCATTTTATAATAGGGTGGTTATATGTACTTTTTCCAAACTCCCAGGGGTGGTTTGGGTAATATTACAATCTCAGAGGGTTGTAGATGTAATTGACCCTATATATACTTAATTATGATTGAAAAATTCTATTTTTTTTTTCAGTTGACTGGTAGAGTCCAAGAAAAATCACGATGGTCAGAGGGCATCCATCAGGCAGTAGAGGCCAAAGAAGGGCTGAAAATTGAGGTATCATATTTAAGTTTATCAGCTGTTTTAGACTTCTTATTCAATTCTAACTTTTTGAAATATTTTAGGCTGCTTCAGTTGTTGTGGCCCAAATTACTTACCAATCACTATTCAAACTGTATCCTAAGCTCTCAGGGATGACTGGGACTGCAAAAACTGAGGTACAATCATCTTAATAGATTTTAATATTAATTTTCAATAAAAATATTCAAAATTTTAATATTAAAAGCTCTTCTTTTGTTACTGTAGGAGAAGGAATTCTTGAAAATGTTTCAAACGCCAGTAATTGAAGTGCCCACAAATATGGCAAATATTCGTAATGACTTGCCCATTCAAGCATTTGCAGTAAGATGATGAATTTTAGCAATTTTTTTCTCATTTTTCTAGAGCATTATCTGGCTTTTAATGTTCTGAATGTGGATATCGTCTTTTAGACTGCTCGAGGGAAATGGACATATGTTTGTGCAGAAATTGAGTATATGTTCAAGCTTGGCCGCCCGGTATTGGTTGGAACAACTAGGTAATTTTCTGTTTCTGTAATATTTCGTTTTTCTCAAGAAAATTCCAGTTTGTTTATATATTGACCTTTTCTGTTTATACAATATGCATTAAATTTTCTTTTCCTAAATTTTATCCAATATTGCAGTGTTGAAAATTCCGAACATCTATCTGCTTTACTGAGGGAAAGAAAAATCTCCCACAATGTGCTTAATGCACGGCCCAAGGTTTATATGCTTATATATATTATTATATTTAAAAATATATATCTATTTTTATATAGGCGTTTTGCATCTAGTACCCCTTAACTTAGGTGATTTAGAAATTGATCCCTCTAGTTTGAGATATTGCCGTATGATCCCTGATCTTTCAATAAATTTGTAAATTCACCTAACTTATATATATATATATATATATATATATATATATATATATATATATATATATGGACTTTTAACAATTTATTATTTACAGTATGCTGCTAGAGAAGCTGAAGTTGTAGCCCAGGCAGGTCGAAAATATGCAATTACTTTGTCAACAAATATGGCCGGCAGGGGCACTGACATTATTCTAGGAGGAAATCCAAAGGTGGGTATTATTTATGTGTAAAAAAATAGAGAGATAAAAATGATCTGATGATTTTCATAGAAGTGTCACATTTGCATTGTCTCTCTGTCAGATGCTCGCTAAAGGAATCCTGGAAGACTCTTTGCTTCCATCTCTGACTACAGATGTTCCTGATGTTGAAATTGATTTAGGGACATCTTCGGAAAAGGTAATTATTTAGGGGGTATTTGCAAAAACTTCTGCTTTTGGAGAAGTTGAAGTTGGAGTAGTAAAAGTTGGGGGTGTTTGTAGAAGAAATTATAAAACACTTTTATATACATTAAAAAAAGAACCTAGAAGCTGAAGAGAACACCGCCAAAAGTTGCTCCTAGCTTATTTGATCTTACTTCAAGCAGAATCAGCAAAACAAAACACTCCATTTCTGCTTTCTTTAAGCTAAAGCAAGATTTACGCTATCCACCCCTGAGGTTCAGTGTAATCACAAATTAGTCTCTCTTGTTTCAAAACTTTCGAAACTACCCCTGAGGTTTCGTTATGTCTAATTTGACATGAATAATGAAACCTCAGATGGTTTTTTTGTAATCCCCAAAACAAGAGGGATTAATTTGTATTACACCAAACCTATGGTACTGGGTGTAAACGCAAGAAAAACACTTAGTTTTAAATTGAGAGAACAAAGCAAATAATAAGTATTATTTTATCCCCTAATATTTTTATTTTTAATTTTCGATCCATGCAGGTTTTGTCCAAGGTAAAGGTCGGACCGTCATCACTAGGCTTGTTAGCTAAGACTGCTGTTATGTGTTAGTATCATCATTTGACTACTAAATTTCAAATATAACTTTTTTCTCTAATATCTTTAAGACTTTGACTAACAAATTCTTTTTTTGTTAACAATACAGCTAAATATGTATCCAAAAGTGAGAGCAAGAAGTGGACTTATGATGAAGCAAGAAGTATGATTTCAGAGTCAATTGAAATGAGCCAGTCAATGGAATTGACCGAGTTGCAGAAGCTTGTTGAGGAAGATACAGAGACGTATCCTCTTGGCCCATCTATAGCTCTTGCTTATCTATCAGTCCTAAAGGATTGTGAATCTCACTGTTATAATGAAGGATTAGAAGTGAAAAGACTTGGAGGTCTTCATGTGATTGGAACTTCTTTACATGAATCGAGAAGGATTGATAATCAGGTGAGTTATCCAATTTGTTTGAGTTTCTCGAAAAAAGGGAAAAAAAGGAAAAAATATATGATATTTTTCACTTTATGGTTCTTTAAAAATTGAAAGTAATTGATCAAATAAGTTAAAACTCTTTTTTGTGCCTCATCTCTTCCATCCACCTTTAGTTTTCTCCCCTCTCCTCCCTTTTCTCTCTCAATCTACTCAACAGTTATTTAAGTTACTTTTTTTTATAGAAATTAATTTGAACATATTAGAAGTAGTAATAGTAAAATTAATTTAAACATGTAATTGAAATATATTTTGTTTTTATTTTACACAGTCATCGAATATTGTCGATTTCATGATTACTTGTGTGAGGAGAGTCAAATGCTAAAGAAGCACAAAATATTTTATACCTCCATTACATTAATATTTCTATCTTATTTGAATTTTTAAGTCCAGATGTGTAGTTGGTATTCCTTCTTATTCTGCTTATATAGTTAAAATTTACCAGTAGATGCGTCTCTTCAGATTTAAGCGTAGTAAAATGAGAAATGACACAATAATGTTTGTATTCATGTTTCTTATTTACCGTGAGAGAATTTTCTTTTTTTTTTTTTTATTTGAGTTTTGCTATTATTTCCTAATATAATTTTCTTGATTAGCTCCGTGGAAGAGCAGGGAGACAAGGTGATCCTGGATCGACACGGTTTATGGTGAGGTATAATCATTTATTTATTTATTTATTGTGGAGTAATATACAATATGGATAAGATTAGTAAATTCCAAATGACCTTAAAATCTTTCCAGCTTGGAAGATGAGATGTTTCAGAAGTTCAATTTCGACACTCAGTGGGCAGTACAACTTATATCTAGAATGACACGTGATGAGGATTTTCCAATGGAGGGTCGTTCAATTTTGAAACAGCTTTTATCCCTCCAAATTAATGCTGAAAAATACTTCTTTAACATGCGAAAGAGTCTTGTTGAGTTTGATGAAGTTTTAGAGGTACTTTCCTTTCGCTTAATTTTTGCACCTAAATTTTTATTCTCTGCTTGTTTTTAAATATGAATATCTTTGGAAAACAAAATAGGAAAGAGGAAAAATGAAACTATTTCAACAATAATGCCATCAATAAAACTCCTTTAGTAACAACACTATTGTTGTAATGTGAAAAATACTAACAACCCCTTGAAATAAATTTTTGTATCCAAAAAACCCATGACATTTCGTTCAAGAAAACCCAATCTCTGAATTTTACTTCTTTATTGTTCTCTTTTGTTTCTTATATTGCTATATATTTTATGTTTAATTAATAAATTAATGTTATTTACCTATGCAGGTGCAAAGAAAGCATGTCTATGATCTTCGTCAATTGATATTAACGGGCGACTCCGACAGTTGTTCCCAGCACATTTTCCAGTGAGCTTTTATTCCATTAATTGAATAATGAGTTGCAAAAATACGTATTTTTTATTTTTATTTATAAACATGTTAATAAATTATGTGTAGGTACATGCAAGCAGTAGCAGATGAAATTATTCTCAAGAATGTGGATCCAACAAAGGTAATAAACTAACTTGCATTGCATTTGTTAATGCACCATGTCATTGAATAATGGCTTTTAATTTCTTTGAATATTTTCTAAAGCAATCTTGTGAAATCTTATAGCATCCTAGCAGCTGGAGTCTGGGAAAGCTTTTAAAGGAATTTAATGGAATTTCTGAAAAAATATTGAATGGTATGTCCTAATTTATATGTTTGTTTTGCAATGATTACAATGCCCTCACCTATACCTATATACGATTATACAAACCTCTCGAGACTTATTTCCACCTGGTATTTACTCCTTTCTAGTGACTTTCACTCTATCACAATTCACACATAGTTAAATAATCTTATAATTCATAATTAGTTATCTGAGTTTCTTAAATTAATTTCAGTTTCGGTTAAATTTCAATTATCCAAAGTGGGTATTGTAATTCTGAAACCAGAGGGGAGGTTGGGAGGTTTGTGTAATTATGCATATTCACAAGGGAAGGTAAGTTATTTTCTGGATAAACACGTCCTCTAAAGCATTGGAATATCTCTAGACTCATTTTCAGGAATTACCGAGGAAAATTTACTGCAATCACTCACTCAAGTTCATGGCTTAACTTCTGTAAATGTTGATGAGTTTCACCTTCCAAATTTGCCTAAACCTCCAAATTCCTTTCGAGGCATCCGCATGAAGAACTCATCATTGAAAAGATGGCTGACAATATGTTCTGATGATACAATAAAGTGCGTATTCTTTAAGTGTTGTCCATCTCAATTTATTCAAGATTATATTTTTTCCCTAATTTTTTGTTGTTTCTTTGATGGTTTTTATTAGAAATGGGAAATTCAGACCAACTGTAAATCTTCTTTGCAAGTACCTTGGAGATATTTTGATTGCTTCATATCTTGATGTTATTCAAGAATCGGGCTATGACTGCACTTATGTGAAGGAAATTGAGGTATTTATATTTTATTACAGATGCTTAGTAGTGTAATTGTATAAATCTTTTGTTTGTCTCACAAAGTAATTTTCTGCATTTAGAGGGCCGTTCTTGTGAAAACTCTTGATTGCTTCTGGAGGGATCATCTCGTGAACATGAACCGACTTAGCTCAGCGGTATAGTCTATGCTTTGTTCACTATATTTTCAATTAATTTCCTAATATGCTAATTGAGTTTTGTCCTGTAACTATATGTAATTACACAAAATCACCCTCTGGGTTCTATAATTACAAACAACTAAGGCTGACTGAATTCATAATAACATCATTTAGCTATGTGCAATAATTGATAAAATGTGGTAATTGTGAGCGGCAAGTTACAGGGTGGTATGTGTAATTTCCAAATCAAAAAAGGGAAGGTTTTTGTAATCACGCATAGTTGCAGGGTAGGACTCCGTAATTATTTCTAAAGGGATTTTAACTGTAAGTAATGTCTGTATAGGTGAATGTGAGAAGTTTTGGGCAAAGAAATCCACTCGAGGAATACAAAATTGATGGCTGTCGATTCTTCATATCCATGCTTAGTGCCACGAGAAGAGTAACTGTGGAATCTCTGTTACGGTACTGGTCGTCTCCTATGGAATCTCAAGAACTATTTGTATAGAATTACACAAATTCTCCTGCTAAAGGTACAATCTGCATTCTACCAGGTTTGTACTTGTGTTATAAAATCTTCAAAATCTCCAAAAAAAACTTGTAATTATAATATATGACATAAAAATGAAATTATCTATCTTGAACCGATCTGTATCTCCGACACATTTCTTGAAACAGCTCATGAAAATCTGGATATATACCCGACTGGGTTGTGAACTGTTAGATTGTACATTATGAAATCAACATTGTACTTTATTATCTTATTACATTATTCATCCAATGATTTATAGTTCAGTTGAGTATATACTTGTTCTGATGGTATGAGATTTTAAGACAGAAACAAGATAAGATTTGGAGATTATTCTTATCACATAGCTATAATATGTTGTTTTAAGTACAAATACTGTGCTGGTATGTCTGGTTTTGTGTGCATAGAAATTTGCTGTCATGCTGTATTACTGTGTTCAAAATAGAAATTGTTTTGTCCCAAAGTTTGGGCACAAAATTGAGCTCCCAACAGGTTGGATCTTAACCTCAGTAGTCTGGATATAACTTCTAGCCATCTTGAGTTGTCTGAATTCTGTTAAAAAATAGATGAGTCATTATTTTTCAACACTTTTAAGGCGAATTACATCTGACTACCTCGAATTTTATTGAATTTACAAGTTGATTTGTCTAGTTTGAGAAATTACCATATAATTGGTTGAGTTTGACCGAGTACAATCAATTCAGACTAATTATACTTTACGAGATTTTCGGGGAAATCAAAAAATATATTTTTATTATTCTTAATAATTTATTTTTTCCAGCAAGAATACATAAATAAGAACTGTTATACGTCACATAACATTTTAAATTAATCATTGGATGTATGACTAACACAATCTAAAGATATGATTATCTCTCTGATTAGGGGTTTGAATCTTGTCTCTGATTGAATGAATGTGATTGTACAGTACTACAACATAGTTGAGATCAATTAATGAAGTTAAACCTAATAGATTACCAGAATCAAATCCATTTATATTAATGATTATTGTAATCATTATGATGTCGGTAGAAATATAACCATTTACCAAAATTGCCCCTCTAGTTCAAGATATCTGAAAATCTATGATGAATGAACCCTTCTAAAAAAAATATTGTGTACTGTCGTATTCGATATGGTATTTGACACTTTTGTAGTGGTAAATATTGAAAGAAATATGTATCATCGTGCTCGTATCCATGTATCATAACCGAAAACTATAGAGTTCAGCACCGACAGTGCACAGTAACTTTTTTTTTAGAAACGTCCATGTTTTATGCGTTGGAATTAAACGACTTCTTCTTAGCCGACATTGTATCAAATTGAATGTTCTAAGTCCTAACTTAATTAAATTTTTTAATGAAAAGTGCTTTTTTTTTTTTTTAATTGGGAGAGAATGAACAAAATAGACCACTAATTCAAATCTGTGTACAGCCACCCTAGACACTTTTTTGCCTAAATTGTGAATTAAAATAGATGTCTTGAGAGCAACACCATTTGTCAGCATCATGTGGACTTTATAATAAATTAATTGAAGAATTCTTCTATTGGAAGGGATTTAATTATTTAAACTATTTATTTTAGACATAGGTGCATGAATATTAACCGAATTTAACCGCTTTAAATAATGAAGTCCAAGTCAATCTCTACTAATGTGGAAAGCCATCAAATCAAAATAGAACTATTCAATTCACTTTTAATTTAAAAATAATAGTTGCCTTACTCATTATTATTCACTTTAAATCTAGGTAATTTAAGCAACTAATTAGGAAATATAAGTATTATCTCTTAAAAAAATTATCGTATAATATTGTGTTATATCGGACATGCACAAATTACCTAGTGATAAATATTGAAAAAAATCTGCGACTTCTTGTCCATGTTGAGTATAGTTTATATCACTCTCCAAGTCTGTGCATAACATTTAAGTAATCACATTTCTGCGTCGTTTGAGTAAGATTGAACTACTAGAATGTGAAATTACTCAAAGTCAGAACTCTGATTTATCTAGCCCAGTATGAACCCATTAATCTATATAAGGTAATTAGGTTGCATGGCACTACCAATTAACCACATCTTCTTTCTTGATTAATTAAACTAATCAAATGAGTCAACTATAGAAATAAAATAATGTAATGATAAACCCATTGTCGCAGCCCGCGTGGACGTACCTTTACGTACTAAAAAACAATAGTTTTGGTCTTAATCATGCAATATGGCACGAAAGCTATGGTTCAATAAATAAAATTTTAATTAATTATGTGATTTCCCTAATTAATCACATAAACGGTGTCAAAAAATTGCCCTAATTATAAAATTCAAATGATTAATATGATCTCATTTGGACATTAATACATATGTTGTTAATGGAACCATCAATATTACCTGTAACAGCTACAATGTGCCCTAATATTCTAACAATCAGTATCAAATCACAAGTACAACAAAGCTTTGTCCAAATTATTACAGATCAATATTAATTAATTATATATATAATTTCATCCAAATTTAACTATTAATTACATATCTTACCCACAAATTCTGCCTAAAAGTAAGTGCTTTTCATTTATCTCATCAATTTTTAATCATTAAAAAAAAATGTAAGCCAGATCATGTGTTAACAAAGTCAAAAGTGATTAATTATATTCAAAAACTTATTTCGAAGTCAACCTTCATAGTTTGCAGTTTTGCACGTCTTGTTGTCGAAGTGCTCTACCTTTATTTATGTTGAAGGAATCGTGGTAATTTATGATCTACAAATACTTCTAAAAATTCTATTATGTCGTGTCCGATATTGTGTCGGATACTTCTTTAATATAAAATATCAAAATAAATCCGTGTCGCCATGTCCGTGTCATGTTGTATCCGTATTAACTGTCCATATTTCACAGGTGGTAATGAATTACAGTTATAATTAAATTATATTTCTTTCAATATTATTGTTTTGTTAATATTTAGATAAATAACTAATTATTAATTAATAACCATTGGGGTTTGGCCCAATGGCTACCAGATATTACTCATCTTGGCATGCCATGTGGCGGGATTTAGCTTAATGAACCTAATGATTAGTTTAAACAAATAGGGTTTAATGATAATCATACAGGCGATTTAGTTACACAAGGTTTAGAAAATTACAAATTAGTCCCTCTGTTTTTGTTTATTACAATGCAGTCCCTGATGTTTAACTCCGTTTGTAAAGAAATCCAATCCGTAGGGTTCCGTCGTCAAATTTATTGTTTCCCATTTACATTTAGTCTTACAGTTAGAATTAAAACACAAGAATTAGGTTCTAATGAACAAAAGCAGGACTAATTTGTAGTTCTTGAAAGGATAATAATGCTTCAGTTGTGAAACATCAATATTTAGCAAACATTGACCCAGTCAGTTTTTTCACATGATGTCACCGCCCATTATCCATTGCCTTGCTCCAATGGCTGCTAATAATCATTTTTATTATATTAATTAAAGAAAACAATTTCCACGTACACACTCATAAATATAATATATATATTGCATGTTTTATATATATGCATGTATTGTTGACATCACAGGGTGGCGGCTTAACTATTGCTCGCTCCTGTATAAATAGGCCTACAGATTTCAGTCATTAAGCATCATAATCTAAATCAAGAAGCAATTACTCAAAAAGGGTTCAAGCAATTTCCAAATATAATTTGTTTTTCTGTACTTAAATTGCATTTTTCTCAGTTCTTTTCATCATCAATGGCGATTCCTGTGATTGATTTCTCAAAGCTCCATGGAGAAGACAGAGCCAAGACTCTTGCTGAGATTGCTACTTGCTGCGAAGAATGGGGTTTCTTTCAGGTTTGTGTAATGAATCTAAATTTAAAGGGATGATTACACATTTACACTCACATCCCCTGAGGTTTAGGAAATTACATAAACATCACAGGTTTAATCGATATCTGTTTTCTTGATTTGAACAGTTGATAAATCATGGGATCTCTGAGGAGCTTCTGGAAAAGGTGAAGAAAGTTGCAACCGAATGCTACAAAGTTGAGAGAGAGGAAGATTTCAAGAAGTCGAAGGCGATGCAGATAGTGAATGAGTTGATAGAGAAGAAGAGTGATGGAAAAGCTGAGAATGTGGATTGGGAAGATGTTTTCATGCTCTCAGATGAGATGAAAGATGACCAATGGCCTTCAAAAACACCTGGTTTCAAGTAAGTCACAAATCTTTGATCATAAACATTTATATAGTTAACTTAATTTTAATGATAATTAAGTTAATTTGATCACAATGGAGATAAGGAACTCTTGAGATTTTTGTAATATATGAACTATACCTTCATGTGAATGATTGTAGTTTGTTACCAAGAACATGAACAGGGACAGAGTCATTTGTAAAATTAGATTATCAACTCTATCCAATTATGAGAATGCAGGAAAATTTCGACTCTGAATTTGACTCGATAATCTAACTAATCACATGACAAGTGTAACTAATACGTTTGTTTTACGAATCTATGTGATTAATACTGATTTGTCAGAACCAGGGCGGACCTGAGCTATAATTTTTGCATTCATGCATGTTGACACTTGACAACTAGAACAATGCATTATAAACTATTCTATCTTGTCTCCCCTTATTTTATTTTTCTTATCACACTGAATTTTCCCAGACATGAGCATGTGCGTGCATGCACACATTAAACTCAATTCTCTGATAATCATCATAAATTAATCACATAAATCTTCAACCAACAGGGAAACCATGAAGCAATACAGAAGTGAACTGAAGAACCTTGCTCTCAAAGTCATGGAAGTAATGGATGAGAACTTAGGGTTGCCAAGAGGCTACATAAACAAGGCCTTCAACTGTGGAGAAGAGGACACCACCAATGAAGCCTTTTTCGGCACGAAAGTGAGCCACTACCCGCCATGCCCCCACCCCGAGAAAGTTAACGGGCTCCGGGCCCACACGGATGCTGGAGGCGTAATCCTACTCTTCCAAGATGACGAGGTGAAAGGCCTCCAAATCTTGAAAGATGGGACTTGGATCGACGTTCAGCCACTGAAAAACGCTATAGTGGTCAATACCGGTGATCAGATTGAAGTGCTGAGCAATGGGAGGTATAAGAGCGTCTGGCACAGGGTTTTGCCCCAGCCCGATGGGACTAGGAGGTCGATCGCTTCGTTTTATAACCCTTCGTTTAAGGCCGCTATGGGACCCGCAATCGAAGGAAGGGTGGAGAACTCAATTAAGTATCCTAAGTTTGTGTTTGGGGATTATATGAAGGTTTATATTGAACAAAAGTTCTTGCCTAAAGAACCAAGATTTCAAGCTGTGGGAACAATGTAGGAGCTTGGAATTAAGTTGGAATATTTATTTATGTGTGGTGAGAGTTTTTTGATTTTGTTAAATTGTAATTTTATTTGGGGGAGGGGGATAGGGGTTTGAAGATATTTGTGAAGATTTCCCTAAAGCAAAATGCTTTTGTTGGAAACATGTCTTTGTGTGTGAATTAGGTTATCATTTAGTTGATCTTGCTTAAATTAAAAGAATATAATTACAATAGATTTTGATATTTTTACCATAAGTCTCTAAATTGCACTTTTGAAAATATATAGAATTACTAAAATTTATAATATTACTAAATTATATATAAATCTATTTACTAATATAGCAATTAAATAACATTTTCCACTTTCCAATAAAAACAAGAACATAGTTTTCCTATTTACCATCCTATCCCCATGCCTCCAAAAATTACCCTGACAAAACCGCAATTTCCGAACTTTAAAAGGGTAAAATGGGAAAGCAAACCTAGTATAAAACTATGTTCATCTCCTTCACCCACTTCAAGGATCCATTAGCTCAGAAAAAATGAGGCGACAGAGAGATAGGATTTCTTCAAGGGTGGTTGCCGCTCTCCGTTTGCCGATGATTTTTCCATCAACAAATTGTTGAAAAAATCAACAGCCCTTAAGTTTTTCCTCAAGAAAAACAACAACCAAAAAAAAAAAAAAAGAAAAAAACAAGCATCCACAGACCAAACACACACATACATACATCTATACTATTATATAACGCCAGAGATCCCTTTGGTCTCCAGGGTGAGAGAGAGAGAGATAGAGATATGAGAATGTACTTAATTCTTCTGCAGATTTGCAGAAGGTTCGGGCAGGAATTTTCCTGTTTGAGGCGATGGAATTATATGAGGCTGTGATGATTTTTCTTTTTCTGTTTCTGAGCTAATGGATCGGGCACGGGGAAGATCCGACCCGTATCTTGGCGGGGCGGCTGCGGTGGCGCTGTGGTTTTTATCACATGCAGCCGGCGGTTCTGCAGCCATGGCGGCGTCGCTTTCTCTGTGCCTCCTTGATTTCCCAGATCTGAGCCTCTTACTATTTTGAAAATATAGTTTTAAGATAATTTATTTTGGGGGAAAATTCAATAATATTTTCAATAATAATAATTTAAGGTTAATTCCATAAAAAATTAAAAATTACTCAATCTTAAGTTAATTGGCAATTTAGCGCCACATTAATTGATCAAACTTAGCATTAATTCCTTTTTTCCACCAAAAACAATTCATATTTCCCAAATTCCCACTCATCCTTTATGAAATTACCAAATTGACCCCTCCCATCTCCAAAACCCCCCCTTCAATCCCCTGTAAATACCAGCTCAAACATGGGCAAAAAGAGAACTCAACAGTAGTCAACCCACCATAAAACACAGCATCTTTCGCCATTACCGAAGCCACCCATTAAGCTCACCCACTTCCCAAAAATCGAGGCGAAGAGCGAGACGGGATTTCTAATAGGGCGGTTGCCCCTCTCTCTTCGCCGATGATCTCCGCCGCCGCCGCCGCGTAAAATTAACCAACAGCCCTTCATCTGTACTGAAGCCAGAAACATATCACTATGTTTGTTTCTGTACGCACGCTACATTGCTCTGCTCTCACTTCATTCACCCCTTTCTCAAAGCCACTCTGTACTGTTCTCACTTGATCTGTTCTCAGAGGCTGTGATGATGGTGTTCTTTTTGTTGGGTGGGCTAATGGGTCGGGCATTGGGGGAAAAACTGACTCGTATCTTGGCGGGGCGACGCCGGCGGCGCGTGATTGTCACGTGAAACCGGCGTTTGCAGCCATGGCGCGGTCGACTTCCTCTTTTCCTGATGTTTTTCGTACACAGATCTGAGCCTCAAATATTTAAGTTAATTACGATTTCAATTCCTTTATTTTTGGAAATTACAAAAAATTCTTTGATATTTTACTTTAATGCAAAATAACCCTCTAAAATAGACTGTGGAATTTGTTTTTTCCTTTTTCTTTTTAATTCTGGTGTTCTTTCGAAATGGATAAACCGTAACGTTTTTCTTTAGTTAGAGAATTTCTAAAGGTCCATTTATTGCCCATTTGAGTAAAATTTTGATGGGCTTAAACAAATGTGGCCGGTATGCAGTTAAAATTCAAACTAATAATCGGATTTTACAAATTAAAAATAAATAGGGAAAATTCCACTTTTGGTCCCTCAATTATAGGTGTTTTTCACTTTTGGTCCCTCAATTGTTTGACTCATTAAAACTGATCCCTAAATTATACCTTTTTTCATCTGAGTTAGTCCTATTTTGAACTCGTCCCTCTAAATCCTAATGAAAAAATTGCAAATATGTCCTTTATGATATATAAAAATTCGCTTTATCCCCTTATGCTATTGAATTAGTATTGAAACAACCTCTAATACAATCAAAACAATAAAACAACCTCCTAAACCTAAAATTATTTTAATAAATAATTAATTTTTATTAATTAGATATAAACATATATAATAATTATACATAAAATAATAATTAATTTTTTTAATTACTTTGCACTATTTTATTATGCACTCATATTATTTTTAATATTAATTATATTTATCTAAATAATACAGTTTTTTATCTCCTTGTTATTTTATTGTTTATGTTCAATAAATTATAATATACGGGTAATTTGTTTCAAAATTTTGTTTTACTAAAATGAAATTTTTTAAAAAGAAATTTTGTTTTAAAATTTTATTTTTTAAAAGAAATTTTGTCCGACGGATTTTTTTGACCGAATGGTGAATTTTTCTTGGTTGTCTTATTCAAGAGAAGGATAATATCTAGTATATGGCGGCGGGAAGGAGTGGTCAAGGAGATAGGTTTGAAGGAGAAATAGGAAGAGAGGATGATGGTTAAAGGATTAGGGAATTTTTTGTGCCTGCAACAGGTGATAATAATTTTCTGGCAATGGATGACGGGAGCAAAAGGTGATGTCATAGTGGAAGATAGGGAGAAGGAAGAAGATGGTGGCTGGAGAAAAGGGAAAAAGACGATCAATTAGATAAAATAAGCGGAAAAAAAAAAAAGATGTTAAATCTATCTAATTAAGTTATTATTAAAAGTTAAATAATGAACGTATTAGTCTATATTGATTTAATAATTAGTTTAGTTTAGTCAAATATTATAATTAATATGTTAATTGAATAAAATTTTATTAACAAATTATTTATTAATATAAATTTTTAGCTTTAGAAGGTTTTTTCATTTCTTAAAAAAAAAAAAGAAGGAGGTTGTTTCATTGTTTTGATAGTATTAGAGGTTATTTTGATACTAATTCAATAGTACAAGGGGATAAAGCGAAATTTTAAGTATCATAGAGGGCATATTTGCAATTTTTTCATTAGGGTCTAGATGGCCGAGTTTAAAGTAGGTTTAACTCAGATGAAAAAAATGTAGTTTAGGGACCAGTCTTGACGAGTCAAATAATCGAGGGACCAAAAGTAGAAAGCGCCTATAATTAAGGGACCAAAATTGGAATTTTTCCAAAATAAATATTAGTTTATTGCATTCTTAAATTTTGAAAGTAAAACTTTGAAATGACTTTTATCCTATACAAAATTTATTGAGTTTTGAATTATTATAATTTAATCTTGTGACACCAAACACTTTAGGGTTAAAATTCAAATCAAATCAAAGAATAGGCCACAAAAATAAAATCCAATTAAAGTATATATAAAAAAGAAGTAGCCATTTGGATGGAGGAGAATCTTTAAATATCCAAGATTTTAGGGGTCAATGTCGAATTACAGAGACTAAAATGTGTACCTGTTTAGACACAATAATCTCGAGGACGTGGCATGTTTTAAATGGTTACCAAACTAGTCGCACCTTTTCTTGGTGCGTTGAATCGCATCGTATCACAACTCAAATATCTAATCCTATTTCCCTCACTTTCCCTCTCTCCCGACTCAGTAGAGCTCGACTTCCATTCCACCACCACCGCGCCACCATGAACGCCGCCACACTCCTCTTCTCACCACTCCTTCCGATAAACCCACGTGCGACTCACTCGGTTTCGCTTCCAAAGCCTAATGTTCTCCGGTCTTTGAACATGACGCTGACCCGGAACCAGAAAATAGTTTCGAGACCGGACTTTCGAGTCTGGGCGGACGACGGAGATGCAGATGGAGGAGGACCGGATGACTATGATATGGACGAAGATGAGGTGGAGGAACTCGACAATAAGAAGGATTTCGAAATGGATTATGACACCGCCGCCGCCCTCGCTGCTGCCGCCGCCGGCCACGGTGGAGGAGAGGAAATTGCAATGGTGCATAGCAAGACTTTTGTGGCGACCCAGGGCTGGGAGTCGGAGAAAATAGTGGATTATCGGATTAATGAAGACGAATTCCATAAAATTTGTCTAATGGATTGTGATTTTTTCATTCGGAAGCCTCCTGATCCCGATAGTGATGTGTATGATTTCCGTGAGGTAGGTTTGCAATGCAGTACCTCCTGCATTGTTAGCTGTTCAATATATGTTGGCATTTTGGGATATTCTGTGGTGTGCACGCATTGTTGAGTTGTACCTTTTGCTACACTGGTTTTCTTCTCATGGAAATTGCATAGCTTATCAGATGTATTTTGTATGATATTAGAAAGCTAAATGATTCATGATGATGTCCTATAGTGTTTCATTGGTTGAATCTTGATTTGTCTGCTTGCATGTATGAATTTGAAAGTATAATTGAGTTGCTAATTATTTCAACTTAACTAAGTTCATCTGATTATTCATTGAAGAAAAGGATTAGGTTAGTTTATATAAATCATTCAAATTATTGTGCTTTTCATTGAAGATTTGTTAACATAAGCTTGGTGTAAATTTATGTTGTCTGCAATATTCGATAATTATTTCGGCATAATAGTTTGAACAACCAGTCTCGAATATAGTTATGAACAGCAAAAATTGTGATATTGTGTTACTTAATTTTCATGATGATCACGTTGATGAATATGGTGGTTGTATTTTTGTGTAGATGTACGTCACGCCTCCAGACACAGATATATATGCTATTCCAAAGGTTCTTGCACCAATGCCTGAAAAGGTATCTCTGATGTTTCTCATGATGATTTTAATTTAACTTATATCTCTTAATGGAAAATTAACCATTTGATTACATATTAATGTAATTGCTTATTTGTGCATTTTTATTGAATATTTTTTTGCCTCTTGTCGTAATGGCAGTATATTCGATGTGCACAGAGTGATTACGGTTGCTACAATGTGACAGAGCCACCAATTGATGCCCCTAGAGATCCCATGTATAAATCTGAGAGAGAAGTTCTAAAGGTCTGAGCTAAGAATTATTATTGTTTTTGCATTATGTTGTTTATTTGTATACAGAGCAAAGAGATTTGATATTCAATATTGTTTGCAGATAGATTGTTTCTAAGCACTGTGTGGATGATTCTATTATCTTACAAAAGTTCTACATTCGACATTGTTTTCTTGACATAGTGAATCCTTCTTGTGTTTTTTCATAGGTTTTCTTGACAAAACATTATAGGAATCGTCGGCTTGGTGATCCAGAATTTGCACTGGATTTTGAGGAGATCTATGTAATTGATTCAAAAACAAAATCAATCTCAAGAGGGAAAGTTGTGGTAGGCAGATTTCTTTCAGCTATATGTTCTTTTTCACTCTCTGATTACAAAATTAGGATAACGAGTGCATAAAAAAACTTGCAGTTGCTTCTAATTGTCAGCTTTTCTCTTTTACGCATAAAAAATAGGGCCCACTTTGAAAAACATTACAACGCTCCCACCACGAGTGTGAAATATTACATCCGAGCATAAATCCAATCCAATTTTGGAGGTGATATTTCAAACTCATGGGGGGTTAGTGGCAATGTTTTTCAAAACTCGTGGGTGGTTGGAGGTAATATTTCAAACTCATGGGGAATGCGTTGTAATATGCAAAGTCGGGGCACGGGTTGTAATTAATGAATCTTATTAGGGGGGCAGGTGTAATTAACCCTAATAAGTAAGATAATGCAACTTTTCTCTTTGGTTTAAGTTCCCTTTTTTCTTTTCCATTGGATTCTTCAATTTGTTCCTTAATAGAATGTCTGTTTGTGGACTTCCATACTTGTTCGAGAATCGAGATTAAGGATCTTTCCTTTTCTCTTCTTCTACCTTATTTCCTATTTCCTTTTTTTTACATGATTAATATGACATCATTTCCTGTCTGCAGGTGACAGTTCCCGGAGGAAGAGACCGAGATAGAAAGAATGATTTGTTGGTTATTCGTGATAATGGGAACACATTCAAAATAATTTCGGAGGTAATCTTCCAAAAACTTCCTTATATCTGTTCTTCATAGTTTCTCTTTCTTTTAAGTTGATCCATTGCTGTTTATCATTCTATAGGATGAGAGAGACGACCCGACCACAGTAATAGAGAAGGAAGAGTGGAGCAAAACTCGGGAAGATATGGAAAAGCATCTCAGAAAGCTTCGGGACTTTAGTGTTTCAAATTGGTTTTAGTCATATAATTAAGTGTTTGTCTGGAAGAGATGATGAATGTTCATCCTTTTTTTCTGAATATCAGCAGATATTTGGAGTTTTGTGTGAAAAGGCCTTATGCTGAATTGCTGATTGAGGATTTGTAAATTCTCCATCTTGCAAGAAAGAGGATGAGATGTTTGAATAGAAAAAAGTAGGGTGTTAGTAATAGAAATAGTATGGAAAGATGGGACCAAGGAGTCACTTGTTTGATGCATTGTGTTGAGTTTTAGTTGATGGTTTCAGTTGGTATTTCCAAACCCTACTACTTTTGAAGAAGAGTGTTTGGAAAAAAAGTGAAAAGCACCAAAGAAAACAGTTGAGTGTTTAGATAAAAAAATTAAGAAGTACTTTTAAGGATTCTCAAGAAACTTTTATTTATTTACAAAAATAATCTAGAAGCATAAGTTGAAGCTATAATCATGTTCCTAGGTGCTTCTCATGTTCCTAGGTGCTTCAAGTTTCTAACTTATTTCTGTTTTTAACTGGGAGTGTTTCGAATTTCAAGTACTTAAATAATAATTTATCCTTTTAGGATAAGATGTTTTTATAAAGGCGTTATTGCAAATTTCGTTCCATAACTATTGACAAATGGCAAAACAGGGATGTTCTTTTCTCTGTGTCAATTTAAGGACCATTGTTTTTTTAAATACAACAATTTAAGTACCATTGCTCTTTAAATATAGCAATTTAAGGATAAATGTAATCAGAAATTTTCAAATCCACTGGAATTTGTCACGTGCTGTATAAATTTGGGATTTTCAATCGAGGTTGTCCATGTTGGTCAAAAAATAGTTTCCTATGTGGAATAAATATAATTACAAATTATTTTTTAAATTCAATTGCCTAAAAAAAAGGATGGACCTATCTTGCCATTTCTTAAAAGTTATGAGACGAAATTTGAAAAAAAAAAGGTTTTTTATAAATAGTTTTCGGATTAGCAAGTTTATCTCTTTTTAGAGACATTAGGTTTTGCATACAAGCTATCAAATAGGTATAATCTCATGATTATCAATCATGCTAAATTGAAGTATAGAATTGCGACCAATATATTTTGTTGGTTCAAGTCGAATTGGTCCCAACAATCTATTGAAAGTATAAACTATAGGTTACTTTCTTCTTCCAAAAGACCAATTATTTAGCCTCTTTATTAATGATTGCATTAAATAAGCTTCAAGACAATAATTAGTTGTCCAAGTTACAATATTAGAATCATATTTTATTAAATTGTCCTAGTTATTTTTATAATGTTTAAGGAATAATTAATTTATGATATTTTGATATTAATTAACAATCACGAGGTTCTACGATAATTTTTTTTTTTGTTTAAATACACGCATACCTATGAAACATTTATACGACAACATGGATACTGCGACACAGATTTTTTTTAATATTTTACACCAGAAAAGTATCCGACATGGTATCGGACACAACACGACACGGCAAGATAAGATTTTTCGAAGTATCCGTTCATTATAAACGTACACAATTCGACTCTTATCATTATAAGGATTCGAACCTTAGACCTCCATATTGAGAGTAATATCTGGTGACCATTGGCTGAACGAATGACTTTTCTACTGTAGTATGATATTTTGATATCTATGATATTTTATTTTGTATTATAGTAGGACAAAAAGTTCAAGGAAAGACCCTACCCAAACTCAGAAAGAAAAAATAAAAAAATAGAAATCAGGAGAGGGAAAGGAATCATTGACTTGCGAATTCCCCATAATACCCTTCTGATTGCCGCGTGCATAGAATGGGTTGAACATTATGCCAATAACATTGTACCCATACTGTGTGTCTCTGTGCGTCAACAGGATAAATAAAAACTCCATGTTTCGGTCGGAGACTCTTCCCTTTTTCTCTTTTCTCTCACTATATTCTCTCTCCCTAACAACCGCTTGCTGACACCGCGAAGCAATTCGTTTCTCCCACAAATAAACGCACACAAGAAGCGAGGAATCTATACATACAGTCGTTGCGATTACGCCTGTCTTATATACACGTTTGTTTTGATTAATCCAATAAACAATTCTCCGTTTGGTATTCGACGCGTTTGTTGAATTTTATCCAGGTACGATTCCTCTTTTTTTCTACTGTTTGTCGTTAAATTTTGCTTGACGGGTCTGGCGAATTCCGCATTGGCGTTTTCAGCTATAAACTTAGGGTTTTGATTTTTGGCTGCATTTAGGGTTTTTGGGCTCTGTTTTTTATGGACTCGATTGTTCAGGATTAATGGTTCTCGTGTTTGTATCCGAACTTCAATCTGCATTGGTGTGCAGTGTCGAATTCTGCTGACCCTTTCCTTTTTTATTAACCAACCTACTCGATTGCTTACATTAATGATAATTAACAGCGTATGTGTTTTGTTTGAGCGTGTTTGTAGTTTTTTCGTGTGGTGGAAGCTCCGGAGGAAAGAATTTATGACGGGGGTTAATGTTGTTTTGTTTTAGTTTTTGAAAGATTTCCTAAATTATGTAATGTTATGAGTGTAGGTCTTCGCTTTTTGAGTTTTTTGGCTGTGCATACAAGCACGTGGCTAATAGTTTTTAAGGAGTTAGCCAATTTTGTTTCATTGTAGTTATAGTTAAAGAATTTGGAAAATCAATAATCTAGAATTTGCTAAGTTTCCCTAAAAACACGTGGCATTCAATCCGGAGCTTTCGAGAAATGTATAATCTGATTATCGATATCCTACTTTCCGTTTTCCTCTCTGGTATGTCAAGCTAGTTTTAGGTAAATCCACTTGATATATTTATTATTTGTTATTCTAAGATTTATCCCCTCTAAAATACAGGGAAAGAAGTGCCTTGTTTGGGTTCCATGATTGTTGCTGCTGAAGTTTCTCTCCAGGTTTAAGGAATCTCAGTAAACTGGGTGATATGTTTACTGAGACATCTGTTGGTGAAAACGCTGGTGAAATCAAAGAAGAGGCATCTCTGATTGATCCTGATTTTGGTGTTGGAAAACTGTCTGTGTCACCTGTACCATATGAGTCCTTTTGTCTGAGAGCTGATGAGTCATCTTTGACAATGCTGACATCACATGTCCCAGCTGCTGATGTTCTTCTTTCAGCTTTTGATTCCATAAGCTTTGTCGAGGATCCTAAGCAGACTAACAACATAACAAAAAGTACCACTGAAACAGATGCTGCTGGTCCAATTTGTGAACCTGACCTGCATGGACAGAGAATTGAAGATGGAAAAGCTGCTAGCAAATCTGATTCATCCGAGTTTGAGGTTGTAAATGAAATTGACCAAACTCAGGAACCAAACAATCCTCTGATTGTATACACATCTTCTCGAAGGAAGAGTGCTCGCAGTACCAATAAGAAGTTAAATCAGAATGAGTCCCCAAAACCATTCAGAAATTGTAGGAGGATATCCAAAAGCAACTCAGCATTAGATTTAAATTCCCTGAAAATATCAAGAAAAAAAAGAAGCTTATTTTCCAAGCAGGCTCGAGCTGCTGTTTGGGGAGTTCTGGAGAATGTTGTACCAGCTGAAGAACAGATTGGTCTTGACCCCAATTTGGGTGATGAAAAGAAACAGAGAAGAGTAAGAGGTGGTCAGGGAAAGAGAAACAATATCAAGAGTCAGACAGATCGAAAATCAGCCGGGCAAACGTACACTTCTACTGGTCACATCTCTTTGAAGATTAAAATTGGAAATCAAACCTTCAGCACGGCTAATGTTTCAGAAAACCGTAATGCATTGGAGAAAAGTATTCCTGGTTTATCTGACATAAAAGAAAGCAAGTTGGTGGAAGAATTACCTAGAGATATGGTATTACCACGTGAAAATGCATCCTTTTGTACTTCCAATGATCTCCATCAAATTATCAGCCATGAGGAGGGTGATAACTTAAGAGTGTCCACTGAAAACAGGTGTTCAGATCCAGGAACTTCACCTGATTCAGAAGTTATAAACTCTGTTCCTGATGCTCGACTTTTCGAAAAAGATTTACAAACTGTGCAAGATGGTAATATAATGCCAATGGAAGGGACAAGCCAGGAACAATCCACAGACACTGTACCCTATCCTTCTTTTGGGGATGTCTCAAGTTTGAGTTTGCCTAGAATGAAATCAAAGAAAGGAATGAAAAAAGATAAACAACATCTGTCGGGAAATTGCAGTGTGGAAAGCAAGCTAAATGGTGCAGAAACCACAAACAATGCTAAAACACCTGCAGAATTTGGATTGGGGCAGAAAGCGGTTGGTGTCTCTTATTGTAATGATGCCTCCATAAATGCAACTGCAAGACCATGTTTGGATGCATATAACAGCAATGGTGAGATATTGATTGCGCATTGCAATGGGCAAAAATCCCCTAAATGTTCTAGAGGTAAGGGAGGTCGCAAGAGCACGTCTGGAATCTCTGACTTACCAAGCAAGAAAGATAAAGCCTCTAAAAAGAAGGGGGCTAAAAGTAATTTAGTAAGTAAACATCATATTGATGAAACCGGTGATGCTAGTGGCGTCCTTAGTGGAGTGGAAAGCCATCTGCCAGCAGGTACTGGTCAAACTTTCTATAGATCTATGTATAGATGAGAATCACATCACATCATGTTTTAAAAACTTTAGATAGCTGTTGATATTATTATGATTTTTGTAGGAAATCAAATACCATCTCACCATGGAGCAACTGGTGAACAGAGCAAGGGTCCGAGTGGACCAATAAGCGGCTTGCAGTTTTCATCTGATGGAATAAGCAATCAATATGTTCCTCCAAGGAATGCGTGGGTGCTTTGTGACGAGTGCCAAAAATGGAGAAGGATACCAGCTATACTTGCTGATCGGATTGAAGAAACAAACTGTGGATGGTAAATAATAATTCTTTTAGTTGGACTCTGAATACATGAACTGACCACAAAATATAACATTTATTTTTGATTCTATATCTTGAAATTTTGAAGGACTTGCGAAGATAACACTGATGAAGAATTCGCTGACTGCTCAATTGCACAAGAGAAGTCAAATTCCGAAATCAATGAAGAGCTGGACATATCAGATGCTTCTTGTGAGGAAGATGCTTGTGACGCCTTGCAGAAGTCTAATAAAAACCAATCGAAGGGTATTTAGATTATTATTCTGCCACATTTCTAGATGATATGCATCTCTCTTGGTTTTGACTTTTGAGTTTTGTATATTTTGCAGCTGCGCAGCAATCATCTTTTTCACTTATTAAATCAAACTTGTTTCGGCACCGTAACCGCAAAACTCAGACTATAGATGAGGTGAATGCTTTGCTTTATGCATCTGCACTTCCAAACTGTGCTTCAATTAATGTGGATTAAACTTTGTTCAGCTCTTAAAACATTCAATTTCATTCTGTTGCTGCTAGCATTTATTACTGCATTTATCTAATTCTCTGGTCAATCCTCTTCCACAAAAATCTACCACAGAAAAAGTATTAGCCGCAGATTATGAAGTCTAGTTTCATTGGTATTTTGGTGTTCCATGTATATTACCCCAAGTCACACTGTTTCTTTCTTCTCTTCTAAATGCTATGATTTTTTCTGTTATCTTGTTTGCCTTTTGAACTTCCTGTCAGATTTCAAAGGATAATGAAATGTTATTTCTGTCTGTAAGTATACGGGCCAATATTATATCTTTCAAATTGATGCTGGATGCTTATATCAAGCAATTTGATCATATGATTTATTTGTAATATAACAGCCAGATTTTATTGGTATCCCCAAGCAGTATGCATCAAAGTTTGTTGTGTATGTGCAATGCTAATGCTGTTTATTAAGTCCAGAGTGTTATCCACCTGAAAGCATTGTTCTCTTGCCCATTCCAATTGTGCATAACAGGTGATGGTCTGCCATTGCAAACCTCCACCAGATGGGAGGATGGGTTGTGGAGCTAAGTGTTTGAACCGAATGCTCAACATTGAATGTGTTCAAGGAACTTGTCCATGTGGCGAACTTTGTTCAAATCAACAGGTGCCCAAACTTTTGACACATTCCATTTTTCTGGTGATCTTATTTATCATTGCTGAAGTCATTATTATGCAATTGCCTGCAGTTCCAAAAACGCACGTATGCTAAGTTGAAGTGGTTCCGGTGTGGAAAGAAGGGTTTTGGCCTTCAAGCTCTTCAGGACATCTCATCAGGACAGTTTCTAATTGAGTATGTTGGAGAGGTAATTTGGATTTTTATATACTTAAATTTTGGCATCTGATGTTGAAAGACATCATCCCAAGTTGATAATCTATTCACGTGACTAAACAATGCTATATAGTTTCACATGTTAGTAAAAAGTACAGCGGAAAGGATGCTGAATTTAAACCACCCAATTCATGTCCTATGTACTTATATAATTTGTGGATGTCACAGGTTCTTGATGTGCATGCTTATGAAGCAAGACAGATAGAGTATGCCGTGCAAGGTCATAAACATTTTTACTTCATGACACTGAATGGGAGTGAGGTTTGTTGTTCACCCCTCTTTGCTCGTGTTGCTCTTGTGTTTTTATATGATCCCAAGTAACTTTTATCTTCTTCTTTAACTTTAGGGAACAATTTAATCACTATATGAATAATTTAAACTATGCAATTCTCTTTGTCATTGAGTAACTATGAGCTTTCTCCCGCTCATTGAGACGTACCTTGGTACTGTGTGAGCTTTCGCATTTGATGACATCTAATCGATCAATCTATGTTTTCATGTTTTTGTTTCAGGTAATCGATGCATCTGCCAAAGGAAATTTGGGTCGTTTTATAAACCATAGTTGTGATCCTAACTGCCGAACAGAAAAGGTATTACTGGGAGCTTAACCTTTCATCTAAATATAGTCTTTGATGCATTTCAATGATTCAATATAAGTCTAGATTTGGATTGATGGATTTGGATTTGGCAAGGAATTTGAAATGAATGGATATTAAGTTTCTTTAATTTGATACCCACATACCTCCAAATCTTTGTTTGGATATAAAAAATTTGTGAACGAACTTCACGAAATTTCAAGTTTCATTTTAAGGTTCAACTTTGAATTTTATCTTATATTGAATTGATTTGTGTGTGTGTGTGTGAAATGTTTGTGAGAGTGTGTGTATGTGTGTAAATATGTCAAAAAAATTACACACAGTATGTAATAGACATATTTTGTGCACTGTGGCAATACTTGGCTCTGGGGCTTCAGAAATAATAACTCTTTGACTTTTTGAATGCTTCGCAGTGGATGGTGAATGGAGAGGTCTGTGTTGGGCTTTTTGCTGTTAGGGATATTAAGAAGGTAAATTCCCTCAACGACCAATGACCAATTATTGTGATATCTGTTAGGTGCTTTGTGAAGGGGCATTTTCGTTATTTGTTCTGGTATTTAAAGCAATATTTTCTCTGTACTGGTCGCATTGTAATGCACAACATACTGATTTCTTCATTTTGCATATCAGGGTGAAGAGGTTACCTTTGACTATAATTTCGTACGCGTTTTCGGTGCTGCTGCAAAAAAATGTGTATGTGGTTCACCTAATTGTCGGGGCTATATAGGTGGCGATCCAACGAATTCTGAAGTTGTTCAGGATGACTCTGATGATGAATTTGCTGAACCTGTTATGACCTGTGAAGATAGAGATATGAATGAGGAATGGAATGACATAATGTCGAATTGCTTGTATGACATAGAAAATGTAAATGCAAATGAACCAGAAGAAAACGAAGATGTTGGTCAATTCGAGAACTTCACTCCAGAAACTTTAGTTCAAAAAGTAGGTGGTGATTCTGCTTCTGCTTCCATTGATGGATGCTTTAAGACGCCGACTGCTACAGAGGTTGTGGATGTGATGGTTCAAGATAAATGTGAACCTGCTGATAATGATTTTGCTTCTAATGCTGTTACTTCGTTGCCTTGCAAATTACAGCCTGATACAACTGAATATAAGAGAAAGTTAAAATATGGTAGACAAAAGGAGGAATTATTGAAGTCTAATCCTCTTGTTAAGACTCGTAGTCCATCATCTTCAATTAAAAAAGGGAAACTTAAATCTAATGTTGTGAATGACAAAGGAACATCGAATGTGGATAAGTCGAATGCAGTTGTTCTCCAGAAATCTAAGAAGTTACCAGAAGTTTCTGTAAACAGTCATGTTGAGACAGGTATTTGGTTATCTGTTTCTTACATTCTTTTCTGGTATTTTGCCTAATTTTTACTGCAAGAACTTACCTGAATTATTGCAGTTGAAGATAAACTGAACGAGTTGCTCGACAAAGAAGGGGGAATAAGCAAGCGAAAAGTATGTTCCCCACTTTTGCATTAGCTTTTCCTGTTTTCTTGACTCTCTTGTTTCTCGAAGTTCTGTCCCTTTTTGTTTTTCTGGTTCATAATCAAACAACAAGACTGGGGGTTTTTGGTTTATGCCAATTCTCAATTTTATAGAAACATATACCGATGTGCAGATTTCATAATAATTGCTTGTACAGTTGTACTGCTGCTAAGATTGCTTCTATTGATGCCTGTAAACGTTTTGCATTTTTGTTGTGATGTCATAGGATGCATCAAGAGGTTACTTGAAGCTTCTGTTTCTTACAGCTGCATCTGGGACTAACGGCCATGGTGAAGCTATTCAGAGGTATGTTCTGATTTGTTCATAATTTTTTGAAGTGAATATATTTACTTGAATGATGCTTGATTTGTGTTTATTTCATTTGCAGTAATCGAGATCTTTCAATGATCTTGGACGCACTCTTGAAGACAAAATCTCGGACTGTTCTGGTTGATATTACCAACAAAAATGGTAATTATTTCAGTGTTATGTTGCCTGAAGATGTCTATATCATGGTTTAATGCTGTTCTGTACTTCTCTAACTTTTCACAGTGCTTATGATACTTCTGTAACTTTTCATAGTGCTTATGAGTGACATTTTTGGTCAATAGGTTTGCAGATGTTACACAACATAATGAAGCGGTACAGAAAGGAGTTCATTAAAACTCCAATTCTGCGCAAGCTTCTTAGGGTAAGATACAATCTTCGTGTAATGACAATTATGTATTGGGATAAGATACTTTTAAGAGTTTGACCATTCTTGCTCACTGTATTTTGCATAGGTACTTGAGTATCTGGCAATGAGAGAGATTCTCACTTTGGAGCACATAACTGGAGGACCACCTTGTCCAGGATTTGAGAGGTGAAAGAAATTTCCTTTTCCTTAATATTGTGCTCTATTAAGATTATTCTACTTCTACTTGAATGTGAACATCATTTGTTACTAGTAAATACTGCACACTTGATGCATGTGCAACATATATATAGATATAAAATGTAATTTAAGAGTGGTAAAATTTAAATTGCATAAAACTATACATATTTATTAATTATTTTATGACATATATTTTATTATTTTCTTATTAAAATGATAAAGAAATAGCTTTTATAATATTACTATTGAAAAAAGAACATAAAACTATTGGGAAGTTTGTGAGGAGAGAAGAGGGAGAAGAAAAGGAGAGAAATGAGAAAAGAGATGTAGAAGAACATGGGAAAGAAAAAGGAAGAGAAAAAAAAGTCAAATCAACTAACTTTTAAATTTTAATTGGAAGTCCAAATTAAAGTGAGACCCAAAGTAGTTATATATGGGTCTGACACTTTAAATAGTAGGATAGATGCACATGCACAATATGTAGTATGATTCTTTGTGATTGATGTGGAGCTTATGTTATTGTATATGAGAATTTTACCTCTATGCAATCGTCCTTAAATGATCAGTTTCTTTCTGTATGTATTTTTATCTCTCTGACTGAACAAAATGAAAGCATCTTTTTACAATGTGGATGTCACCATTTTTCATCTTTTGCTGTATTTGTTAAACGGCATTGTCTTGTAATGTTTATTTGTATTTATGGTCATCGTGTAGTTTGTCTTAATGTTACTGTTTTCTAAATTTCATCTAATACTGTACTTGCAGCTTTAAAGATTCAATACTGACGCTGACGGAACATGCTGACAAACAGGTAATGCATAACAGGCATTTTTTCCATATTATTTTCAACTCAGCCTCTCATAGATCTATGTTTCTCGACATCTTTTACACAAAACTTCATACTTGTTACTGTCAATGGAGAAAACATATTGAAATACCCAGATGATCAACTTTTATTGCATTGAAGCTTCTCTCTGGAATGCGGGAGGCTGGGATACAGTTAACTATTATATAAATTGGGTCATGTTGTTAGGTTGATCAATATGAAGATTCCAATGACCTATCTAATCTCTGCTTGCTATACTTCCTATGGTTCTTTTAATATAATGTTGAATCATGTTTTTGCCTTGTCTATTTATTTGATTCTGTAAATTCTCCACTTAGTTTTTCTTTCAAACCTAACTGATCCGCTGTGTCTGATGCCTTTTGCTGATGTTTTCTTGACCATATTGCTATCTATACTATTTATTAAGCATGAGGATTGAATGTGGTCTGTCGTTTTTGGTAATTTTAATGAATTTCGTAAACTAACCTTTTCAATTGAAAAAGCAAGGGTAATTTAGTCTAACTATTTATTCTCCCTCCATCTTCTCTCCATGTTTATGTTCTTCCACCCTATCCTCTTCTCTCTCTTGCTCTCTCCTATCTTTGCTTATTTACTTTTTTACTTATACAAATTAATCGTAACATATTTTAAATTTAATAAGTATATTAAAAATAATTTAATGAATTTATAAATATTTAGTTGATAATAATTCAATTAATTGAAACCTATAGTTTAAATATGTCCGTTTTGTATTTAACACACGCATTGAGTGTGCGCGGTTTTTCTGGTCTACATTGACTAGTATAATGAATCCTTCATTATATTAGTTGCATTCTTTGGTGAAGTTCTAAAATTTACTTTTCTTTCTCTCAGGTTCATCAAATTGCACGAAACTTCCGGGATCGTTGGATTCCTAGATCTCTCAGAAGAAGTTGCTTCATGGACATAGATGATGGGAAATCGGACATTCATCAGCGTTCAAGCTATTATGGTAGGTTGGCAGCATCATCACACGATCATTGGAGTGATCGAGGTGGAAAACCTGCAGAATCTTGTAGTGTGGAGGCTTCCTCTGCTCCAGCTTCTGCTTCCACTTCTGGAACAAATCAAACTAGAACACGAAAACGCAAGAGCCGTTGGGATAACCCAGACGACGACATCCCTCCTGGATTTTCGCCTCCCTGTAATTCGTCTACAGTTCCATTTGGTACAGTTCTGGGAAATTCACAGCAGAGATTTGCTGCACGTATTCCTCTCTCCTATGGAGTTCCCTTTTCTGTCATGCAGCAATTTGGTGTCCTTCAAGCAGAAAATGTAGCTCTAGGCTTACCTTTCCATCCATTTCCTCCATTGCCTCCTGCAGAGAAAGCAGAGCAAAATGAAATGATGATGTCATCCAGAACGGGCCCACCAGAAACTAATTTTTCAGACCAGCAAGATTTTCAGCGAGATTCGTATAATTTGGGAAGGAAATACTTTAGGCAGCAAAAGTGGAATAATTCAAAATTAGCACCACCATGGGTTCGAATGAGAAATAATGGAAATCAGTTTCGGAATTCATACAATTCAGAGGAGTTTAACCGTAGAGGAGCAGAATTTTAGATTTCATGCAATTATTCACAGTATTTGTTATGAAATATATTTTAGCCTTGTTTTATAGGAGATGATTTTTCTGGGGAGCTGCTGCGAAAATTTGTCTAATGCTCCTTTTTCTGATATTATACCATTGTTTACTACACTGTTTTATACCAATATTGAAATATTCTTTTATTTCTTCACTTTGTCCTCATCTGTACTGACTCTGTGGGTTAGGGAACTCTTTCTTCCTTTGCTATCACAACTCAGCAGAAGGTATGCATTCTTCATTTGCCCTCACTTTGTGTTTTATATTCGTAGTTTATTAAACGTATTTTGAATTAGATAAAGTTTATTACGATATTTTCTTCGCAAAGCTTACATGACGTGCTTTATTCTTGTGTACAGATTACCAAATTATCATTTACCTACAAACCTTGCCCTTATCAGTGAGACGCTGAGCAGCAATTCGCTCGTGATGTTTAAAACCATTCTCTTGGTTATTCTCAGGTAAGATACTTGATATGCTAATCAATCTAACCTCCTTAACTTGGTTGTTTTTCATATCTTCTTAGCCTTCAATCTTGCATAGCTGACACATATCCTTGGAAGTAAGTATATGAAAACTCAATACTAGATTGAAAATCTATATACATGTGTATTATTGGTATGATGTTTTAATTTCTTTTTCAAGTTAATATGTCACAATTAACTGCTGATAGCAGTGACTGGAGACCTTTGATTGCAATAATAGTAAGCAGTTATAAGTGGATGTAACAGCTACAAATTACAACTTGTTAACTAACTTGAGCATTGAATACACACCAAATTGTGACATGATTATGACCAAATAACGATCTCATAATCGTGTTTATTTGTTTTGAACTCTTGAAGGAAATACTATTTCTCTCACTTTGTATATTAGTAGAAACGTGATTCGAGGACACGAGATTTATATGAAATTTTATTCGGAAAAATAAATATAAATATCAATTAATAAATACATGAAAGTAAGTGCTTAGTTGCTTGCAAAGAATTGTTACCAAAATCGGTATCTTTTTTTTTTTGTCAAAAATAAAAAATCGGTATCTTTTTGTTGGGAATGTGGGCGCCATCTTATCTTGGCGGTTGCCATTTCATTAAAAAAATGTTTTATGTGAAACTTCCAAAGCTGATTAGCTAATCAAACAATAATAAATAATAATTACTAAATACACCCACACTTTTTATTCTTCTCCTGTCCCACATTCTGTTATCAGAATCAAAAGTTCCTAATACTAATCATAAGTTTATTACCGTATAATTCTGGACGTTTTTTGATCTTTTTCAACATAGGATTCATTGTCTCTGGTGTGATCTGCGTCACTTGGTGTCGGATATGTATGTGCCATTCAAAGAGATGGTATTTCGTAGACAATTGTTTCATCCAATTGGGCACCATGTGCCACCACCTATGAAATACGGATACGGACACGACGATACAGATTTGTTTTGATATTTTACACTAGAAAAATATCTGATATGGTATCGAACACAACACGACACAGCATGATAGAATTTATAGAAGTGTACGTGCATTATAGGCCACTACGAGTGATAGTGGTATTATGGTGAGAGTGTAATTCTTGAAATATTCAGAAACAAAAACCACAAATGATGAGACGTTTTCAAAACATCCATCTTTTTCCCGTTTACTATTCGTACTTTTTTTTTTTTTTCAGATTTCCTTTTTCCACATAAACATTGGAATTTGAAAAGTAAAATTTCAAGCGACCAAACCAAGTCCCAACTTCACATGCTAAATGATTAAAATTTGTTGCTTCTCCTTCCACTCGAGTCCTCCAAAAAATATATATTATTTATATATAGTAATCAAATAATCAAATCATATTTTAAATGCATATATATAACATGTAATCAAAGAAGAACCATGTAACCAATTGTAGGGTATATTTCAATGGCCAATGGGTCCAATGTCCAAAGACTAAAACCATTGCTGATCATAATGCACTTGAAATCATAGCTCATCTTTCTCCATCTAATGTTTGGTGGAGATAGACAGAGAGAGAGAGAGATGACTTTCTGACATCCGACTGCAGCTAAAATCTTGAAATGCAAACAAGAAACCACCCGAAAATCAGTTACACTACATTATTAACAACCGATCGACCCTTTTTATGCGACCCTTGTGTTCAATTTTCATGAGTTTTCAGGATTCTCGCCGTTGGCAGAAAGATAAACTACTGCAGTGCGAAATTCCCGATTCTTGGAATTAAGTTGGGTTTTTTCCGGAGTGGCTCTAATGGCGGTTGACGGTGGGGGAGAGAGCTCCGGCAGACGGACGGTGGTGGTGGGCGTGAAGATGGATTCGCACAGCACAGAGCTGCTGACGTGGGCTCTCGTCGAAGTTGCTCAGGCTGGTGATTGCCTTGTTGCGGTTCATGTCCTTAACAATAATGGTGAAAATTTGAAATAAAAATGGTGTCTTTATATGCTTTCCATTTTTGGGTTCTTAACAAAAGTTAGTTCTTGAAAATATAAAGTGAAATATTTTCATTTTTTCAAGAGGTGAAGATTTTAATTTAATATAATGTATATAGATTCTTGATTGAGGTTTTGGTGAGTTTTTAAGAATTTTGACACCTTTCAAACTAAGTAAATTAACCAAGAAAATAGTGTTTTTTTTTTTAATCAGCTTTTACTTTTTCTCTTCATTTAATTCATTTTAGTTGATTTTCTGTTAGTTTCAACTGTGAGATTTATAGATTTGATGAATGGGGTGGTGCAGAAACGGTGAATCGTGACTCGAAATCGTCCCTTCTATCTCTGGTTAAAGCATTCAACTCAATTCTCACAGTTTATGAAGGTTTCTGTGATCTGAAACAGGTTAAACTCTTACAAATTATCAACATTTCTCTATGCAATTTCATGAATATCCTCCCTTGGTTTAAAATTACACGGTCCTCCCCTGTAACTTATGTCAACCTTGCAGTTACCCTTTTTCTTCAATTATTACACAGTTAACTGATGACATCATTCAAAATTAGTTGGCTTTTAAAATTGTTATTGCATATATGAATGATTATATTCACGTTTCATCATAAATTCTGCTTATGACGATCAAATTTCAGCTACTAAAAGGGGTTTATATGTAATTTTAAAACGAAGCAGGGAAGTTTGCGTAATTAAGCCATAGTTATAAGGGAGGATGATGTAATTGACCCGCGGCACAAACTGAATATCATTTCTCTTATAAAGAGGATTTATTTTTCTGTTAATGCTGCAGGTAGATCTCAAACTCAAGATCTGCAGAGGCTCATCAACGCGAAAAATCCTCGTTCGTGAAGCCAAATCTCACTCTGCAAATCAAATTATTGTAGGAACTACTCAAAATCATCTCACATTTCGTTCATCCACCTCTCTTGCTAAATACTGTGCCAAAAAACTCCCCAAAGAATGTTCAATATTAGCTGTTAATAATGGGAAAGTCGTCTTTCATAGAGAATCCAATTCCATTTCTCGCATTATCCATAAAGGTAATTCTCTCATTCATAACTTCCATATTTAATTTACGAATTACATCTATTACCCCTGAGAATTGCCCTAATTATATATCTATTTTCAGAAATCACAAACCATTCCCTGATATTTCACTGTATTACAAAAAACTTCCTGAAACTACACCGAAAATGCAAATAGACATCCTATATTCAGGGAGTTTTATGTAATAAAGCGAAATGCCAGGGAGGTATTTGTAATTTATAAAAATAGAAGGACTAAATTGTAATTAGCTAAAAAATCTGGGGTAGTAGATGTAATTCTCTCTCATTCTATTGTTTCTTCCTTTCTTTCAATTCCATTTTTGTTTTCACTTTAGCAGAAGCTGAAAATCATCGTTCGAACAGTCTACTTAGCGTTCTTCAGAGATCATTCAGCAAGAACAATAAAATAAATAACCACATCCATGCAGTAAATCCAACATGGGATCATCATCATCATCATCAAACACTCGAACAAAATTGTTCAATTTGCTCTTCGCAACTCTCAGTGGGACCCACCAATTCTTGTTCTAGCGAGGAGCCTTCAAATGATGAAGATAAAGAGAATAATAATGATAACACATTACCTATAATACCATTACAGAAGAGAGAATTATCTGAACCGAAACCTGGTTGGCCACTTCTTGGCAGAAAAATTACATCAAATACGAAATGTTTATATAATTCCGACATTAATCAGATGTCGGTGGTGCAATGGACCATGAGATTGCCGAGTAGATATTTTTTCCAGAATTCAGATGCAAAAGATATTGATTCTGATTATGTTAATGAAAATGGCGCAATTGTTCCTGTTGGTAATGAAGGTGTTTACTTTCCTTCATCTCCACAATGCGTCTCGAGAGAATTGGAGGGGCTTCATGAAAAATACTCAGCCACTTGCAGATTGTTTACATTTCAAGAACTCGTCTCAGCAACGTCCAATTTCATGCCAGGTTTTTAATCTTACACAAAAATATAAATTGGAGTTTTTCTAAAGTTCAAATTAAAATTCTTATACATCATCCTGCATGGAGATTTTCAATTTTTAGTAAAATTTCTAGACAAAAAGGGCATTTTGGTCATTTCGCAATGTCATGGTTTGATTGAAGGTGTCTTGGTTGATTGAGGTTTTTTTTCTGCTTTTAGCTTAAAAAAAAGCAGAAATAGAGTGTTTTGTTTTGCTGTTTCTGCTTGGAATTAGTTTTATATAAGCTAGAAGTACCTTTTGGGGGCACTTTTTTCAGCTTCTAGGTGCTTCTTTCTATTATTTAAAAGGTTCCCACTATTTTCTCCAAACACTCACTGACTTTTACTGCAACAAATTTATACAATTTTAGTTTTTTCAAAAGCAGAAGCTTTTGCAAACACAACCTGATATTGAAATTGTCAACTTTTCAGAGAATTTGATAGGTAAAGGAGGAAGCAGTGAGGTCTACAGAGGCTGTCTCCCTGATGGAAAAGAACTTGCCATCAAGATTCTGAATCAATCCGAAAATGCTACGAAAGAATTCGTTCATGAAATCGAGATGATCACTTCTTTAAGTCACAAAAACATTATTTCTTTATTCGGATTCTGTTTCGAGGACAATCATCTCGTCTTTGTTTACGATTTCCTATCAAGAGGAAGCCTCGAGGAGAATCTTCATGGTACGCATGCCATTAACATTAAAATAAAATGATAAATATATTCCTTTCTTTATATATCGAGTCTTTGAGAAAAATAAAAAATTGTGAATCAGGTCGTAAGAATAAATCACTGGAATTTGTATGGAGTGAGAGATATAACGTGGCTGTATCCATAGCCGAGGCATTGGATTATCTTCATAATAGAGAGGGTCAACCTGTAATTCACAGAGATGTTAAGTCATCTAATATACTTTTATCTGATGATTTTGAGCCTCAGGTAACATTATAAGCTGTACAATAAGCTAATATTTCATTTATTTTAATTTATATTTTTTCTTATGTTTTTCCATTTGATTATTTTTCAGCTTTCTGATTTTGGCCTTGCTAAATGGGCATCATCGACCTCGTCTCACATAACATGCAACGACGTTGTAGGGACTTTCGGGTCAGTAAAGTTTTCTGTTAGAACTCATCTTCTGATTAATTATTAACAAAATAAGATAGTTAATAGTAATAATAGTCATAATTACCAAACAAACCCCAGGGTGTGCCTCGGTTACAAAACCCTCCCTCTATCTGTTGAAATTACAATTTCACCCTGAAAATTCGCCCCCTGACACAAGGATTGGTGTTATTTGTAAATTGTAAGACAGAAGCAAACTTCAAGGGTGGTAAATGTAATTTCAGTAGATACAGGGGTTTGTTTGTAATAGATAAAAATTTCTGGGGATTTTGGTAATTATCCCAAGATAAATCTAGAAACTACTAGCTCGTTGTCAGATTACAAAACCAGCAAAATACATGCTAACATTTTTTTCTCCATAGATATTTGGCTCCTGAGTATTTCATGCATGGAAAAGTAAACGAAAAGATCGATGTGTATGCATACGGGGTTGTACTTCTAGAACTGCTTTCTGGGAGAAAGCCTATTAGCAGCAATTGTCCAAAAGGCCAAGAAAGCCTTGTTATGTGGGTAAGTTTTATGTGATTATTGGATTTTTCGAAAAACATTTAATTTCATAAAAACTTGGATTTTGAAACATTTTCATGATTTACAGGCAAAGCCATATCTAAATTCCAAGAAGTTTGCTCTATTTCTGGATTCAAACTTGGGAAGTAGTTACGATGTTGACCAATTGGAGAGGATGGTTCTTGCTGCTTCACTCTGCATTCGACGTGCTCCACGAGCTCGGCCCAGAATGAGCCTTGTAAGTTGCCTATATTATTGAAGACTTCCAATTTTTTTTTTACTTTTTCAACAAACTGCTCACCTTTTGACGAAATTACCCTCGAATGCGAACTATATTTATTAGATTTGCACTAACTACAATTTAGTCCCTATATTTTCAGAAATTACCAAAAACTTCCTGACATTTATTGTATTACAGAAAACTCCCTGAAACCATACAGTATGACCCCCCAAAAAATGTACATAATTAGCCTATTTCTAGCAGTTTATTGCATTAAACTGAAATTTCAGGGATTTTTTTGTAATTTTCTGAAAATAGAGGGACTAAATTATAATTAGCTCAAATATCAAGGGTAGTATATGTAATTCACCCTAATTTTTATTAGTTAGATACTTAATTTTAGAGATTCTTGTTACTCTTGAAGGTTGTAAAGCTTCTCAAAGGTGATAGTGAGGTAACAACATGGGCCAAATTGCAATTGAAAGCTTTTGGAGGGGCTAATGAATTAGATGATCAAACATTTTCAGAATTAAGTCTTCGATCACATCTCAACTTAGCATTGCTTGGTGTGAAAGAAGAAGAAGATTCACTCTCAGAAAGCAGCATTGAGCAAACTGTTACTTTAGAGGATTATCTTCGAGGCAGATGGAGCCATTCCTCTACATTTGATTAACTATCATATGAAATCATTAAATTTGATTGTTTGTCGTAATACTAATGGAATGATTGTATAAATAGGATAGGGATAATTACACTCACATACCCTGAGTTTTTGTTTAATTATGCAAATATATATTCTAAAGTTTGGAAAATTACTGAAACATACCTTAAACTCTTAAGGACTTGTTTACTTTTGGGTTTCTGCCAATTTCAATTTCTACTGTTTACTAATCATGTTATCAAAACATGTGAACACATGGGGGCCCGTAGAAATTGCATGTTTTTGGCAGAAATTTTGAAACGCCAATTTGGCCTGTTTTGATATCATGATTTTTGACATGACTTGGGCAATTACGTTCCTACCCAGTTTTTGTTCTAAATTACGTTAACTGCCACTGAACCAGGAATTTTAATTGATTACCTGAAATTAGTTTCAATAGTCGTTCCTCTTTTCTAGGGTTCTAATGCTCAGATTTGGGCAACCGTCCATTACCATTTAATATCGAGAAGACAACTGCTACAAAGGAGATAAGAGAAGAGGGTTGCAGTATATATAATTCTTAAAAAAATTAGTCATCGTTGTTTATTTTGCTAATTTTTCTTTGTTAAATTGCAACTTTCGTTTTTCGGGGAAATTTTCTGAAATGTTGAGAACTAGGGCAAATTAAGATTCCTCACCCCAGATGTAATATATCGAAAGTCTCGGATTAAAATATAATTCCACCTAATTTCACCCTATTAATTATGTGTAAAAATATATATGATTAATTGGGGATACTTTTTCTATAAATACTCTGAAAAGCAGATGCTAAAAATGTTTATATTTTTCTTGGCTTTCTATCTTTTCTTCAAGATGGAGAATGCAAAATGGCCAAGAAACAGTACGAACCCAGATTCATACTATCTTATTTTTTATCAATCTCTCAACTTTTCAGACAACCAAATTGTTTTTACACATGAGAGTGGTTCGTTCATTTATGGTAACAATATTAATCAAGTGAAAAGGGAGAACGATGGATTCAGGACTTTTCTGAAGTAGAAATCCTTGGCTCAAATTTCACCCCTTCCAAGGTAAATTTTAATTGAAGTTGTTCTATATTTTTGTTAGCTAGGGATTCAAATCTAGCCAAACACCTTAAATTTTTAAGCGATATGGTCTTTAACTGCTCCGATAGTTGCTAATTATTTTTTTTGGAAAAATCTTGTTTACATGCATTATAAATGTGAAGTAAGTATTTAACCTTTTTAAGTGTGAAGTTGATAATTTCTGAGATGAACAGTATTATTATTTGTTGTTGTGCATAAATATGGTCTTCAAAGCTATCTTGTCTGAATTAATTAAGCAAGAGGTTACCATTGAACTGAGAAATGACAAAAAGAACATATTTTTGATGGCCCAGAGCAGACCTTGGAGAAATCAAATACTGAGGAGAGCAACAAAACAATTAATTTATAATAACTTTATGTGACTGCTGATTATTTATGTTGCAGATGAAAGAGGACAATATCTCGAAACTTGGCTCTCTTACAATCGAGTCTGAATTTAGGCGTGAAGTTATTGCTGTTCTTAGAAAACCTTTTGATGAAGATGAGTATGATAAGCTTTGGCTAGAAGCTGAAAAGCGTAAGCCAAACGAACGCCATCACATCATATTGCGTAATGCGGTGGAAATGTCGCGCTCACAAACTGCTGGAAAATCCTATCTTGATTACTATCCTGGTAAATAGTTGAAGATGATCTTAAGGTTTCTAATCTTGTATGGAGTATTTGGAGATATCTTAATGTTCATGTTTGACATTCCTAATTTTTGTTATCCTTCATGAATTGAATTGTTGTCGATCTGCAGTTTGTTCTGGTTATCTAAGGAAAGAAGGTTTACATTTATATTCAACTCATAAGGTTTGTCCTAATTACAATTTAGTCCCTCTATTTTCATAAATTACAAGGAAAATCTCTAGCATTTTCCATTTTTAAGGGAAATGGAGGGACTTAATTGTAATTAGGAAAAAGCTAAGGAGTAGTTGATGTAATTCACCCTCTATATTATTATGAGATTTATGAAGTTATCTTCTTTTTATAACCTTAATTTAGAATTCAGTTCTATTGGGATCTTGTATCTCTGTTGAATGCAGATTTTGGGTCAAAGCTCTTTCAATTCCAAGGTGATAAACCAAAATGTTTGAACCTTTTACGAGGGTTCTTTTTCTGGCTTCAGGTATGTTATTATTACACCACATACCCTAAGGTTTGACCTAATTACTCAAACACATTCTAATATCTGAAAAATTAAGAAACATCCCTTATCAATGAATTTTCATTACATTCGTTAAGTGGTTGACGGATTTCGGGCCATCCATTCGATAAAGCCAAATATTATTTTTATTTTTTAACACTGAAATCAGAAACATAAAGTGATAGTGCTCTTTTTTGTTACGAGTCTCTAACGAGAGTTAAAATCTAGGGTATGTTTATGTAATTTTTTGAATCTCAAGTATGTTTGAGTGAATTATTTCAAACTGATCAATTTATATTGAACCAAACTTAATCTACTTCTTTATTTGGTTTCAATTATTTAGATTCTATTACATATTTTTCTATTTTCTGAATTCTGACCAAAGTTTTTGTTTTGCTTTGTTTTGTAATACTAGAATCTTATGAAGAATGAATCATTCCAACCTTGGCAAGATGAAGAATGCCTTGCTATAAATCCAGGATCTTGTTGAAGACTTGTTATATATCCTAGTTTTTCGACATGGATATTATGAACTAATTAAAACATGGAAAGTCTTTTTGTTTTTTGTCAATGAATTGTGTAAGAAACATGGAAAGCCTTTTGTTAGGCTTGATTCCAATCAAGTAGCACTTTTATTTTGCTCAGTAATGCGACTTTAATTCTTTATCTTCTATTAAATGAAAAACGTCAATAGTTTATCAATTATCTATCTATTATTAAGTGAAATCTTATTAGTTCATCAATATTTATTTATTATAAATACTTATCCTTCGAATTTCGATAGTTCTATTAGAAAAAATAAATTTGATTGAAACTGATGCGAGTCGAAATCCGGAGCACCAAATAATTTGTAGGGTTGGGAAATTGAGCCTTGAAATAATCCGGAAATTTAAACCATGAATAATTATCAGAGGGTGGCTTCCTGGGTCTCCGAGGGTGTGGTTTTTAGAATGGTATATTGCTCGTATCGGGGCCCAAGGACTGGGGCTCTTTCTCGCAGCTCAATTCCTCTGATTCTTTTTGGGTTGGCTGGAATTCTGCCGTCCTCCCTCCTTTCTCTCCTTCTGTCGTATGTCGCCCCGTATATACCTGACTCAGCCTCTTCCGCTTTGACATACATCTCGGCCCTATTCAAGAGTTCGTCCCAGCTAGCGGGTGCAGTCATGGCTAGTGATCTAAATAATTCTCCCTTCCGCAGTCCCTGTGCGAACGTGTTGGTTTTCACCTCTTCGGTGGCGGCATTTCTAAGCCCGCACGCGTGTAACGATCTATGTAGCTTCTTAGGGGTTCGCGATCTCCTTGCTTGAGTGCAAATAGGCTGAGGGTAGTTTTCTGATGTCTCTTGCTACTTGCAAATTGATTGCTAGACATTGCGGAAAATTGATCAAACGAATGAATGGATTGGGGGCGTAATTGACTAGCCCATTCTTAGGTTGTTCCCGTTAGTGTTGTGAGAAAAACTCTGAATTTGACTCCATCGGTGTATTGATACAACAGGGCCAAGTTCTGGAATCGCGTTAAGTGTTGTAACGGATCAGTACTTCCATCATATTCGGGAAGCCTTGAAGTGCGGCATCCTGCTAGAAGGATGTCCGCCATGACTTCCTGACTGAAGGGGCCTCCTCTTCGGGGAATCCTCGCCGGTCCGGCGTTGAGCCTTCTGTCCATTTCCTCCATTAACCTCTGTTGCAGCCTTGTGGCCCATTCGGGTTCGTTGACCTATTGCTCTACAGGCAACACTCCTTCGAATGCAATTGGGTAAGGAATCCTCTGTATGCCTCCCAATCCTTGATGTTGTTGGATTCCAGCTTGAGCGTTACCCAATACATTCACGTTTGCATTGACATTGACTTCTCCGAGTGGGTTTTGTCCGTGGCCTGCCTGGAACATGGAGGGAATGTTTCCTTGCCGTTGAGCAGGATTCCTTGCTGGCGCGGATGGCTGGATTCCAGCACCATGTCCTCTTGTCGGTAGGGCTCCCCTTTCTCGTGTTGGCAATGTCCTTCCTTGGAGCGCCATTTGCACAACTAGGGCCGTCCTCCTATCCAATTCTTCCCATGAAAAAGTGTCAGATCTATTGGATAGTTGCCCTGCTGAAAGATCTCTGGTCGGCATTGCATTCCCTGCAGCTCCACTTGAGGATCCTCCACCGATATTTTGGGGTTGGGGGGGGGGGGGGGGGGCATTGGGATGGTTTCCTAGATGGAATCCTGTGTCACCGGCCTCGTGAATGGAAAACCAGTGGAATTCCTTGCGCCCGTGAATTCGAACGTTCCTTCAGTAGCAATTCCTCCAGCCCCTCCTCCATTAGGGATTACAGCCTATCTTGCATGGACACGGACACGGGGACACGGACATGACACGACACGAACACGGTGACACGAATTTTTTAAAAATTTTAGGACACAACACGGCTCCGACACGGCTGACTAATATAAATTTTAATAAAAATATAAATGTTCATAAATAATATAGGTACAAATATTAATTAAAAAATAAATTTATCACAATATAATATAATTATTAGTAAAAATTAAATATACGAATTGATTATTATGTTAAAAGAACATTATAATTTGTAGATTATAATATTGTCAATTAAAAATGATGAAAAAATAAATTTAAATTAATTTAATACACCGTTTCATTCATTTATAATTATTTATTTTTTCTCAAATAAATTTTGACCCTTTTAAATAAAAAAAAAATGAATTTTCCTTGTCGGACGCTTCCCTCAGTCGTGTCCTAGCCGTGTCGGACACTCCTCCAGCAGTGTCTGACACCGTGTCCTAATTATTTTTTTATTTTTTTTATTTTCGGACACTTTTGCCGTGTCCGACACATGTCGGGGCCGTATCGGAGCCGTGTCCGTGTCAGACACGTGTCGGACACTGCGCGGACACTTTTTTTGCCTTGTCCGTGCATTAGTGATTACAGCATTTTGGGTGTAGCCTGGAAGCGTTGGATTTTCCACATCTGGAGTCCTCCGTGTCTGATTTCCAGCAAGGTCTCTCCTGGTGTAAGGGGTGCTAGGAATAGACTTCCACTTCCTTGAAATCCAGCATTGCCTCCTACTTCAGTTGGCATCCCCAATGTTAGGTCTCGCCCTATGTCGACTTCTGGTTCCAGGTTTCCACCATCCGTTTGTTCAGCAGTTGGAACTGGTATCCTTGTGTCATTCATCCCTAGATCTCCAGGAATGACAGTTCCGCTTCTCGCCACTAGATTCTGTCCATCAGCAACCATTTGGGACTCTCCTGGAGTCAACTCCAGCGAGTTGTTTCCATTGTTGCCAGCCATGCTTCGCTCCTCCGATAGGAATGCTACGCCGGAATCCAGAAAGGGGATCTCACGCCTTAGCTCAAGATTTCCCACAGACGGCGCCAATGATGCGAGCCGAAATCCGGAGCACCAAATAATTTGTAGTGTTGGGAAATTGAGCCTTGAAGTAATCCGGAAACCTAAAACACCTGGGGGAAAATCTGCAAAACAGAGGTTAGCACTCCACTGAATTAAGAAAGTCAGTATGGTCGTGAAAAAGATAAGAGTAATTGACAAAATGCATAAACGAAATAGTTGTAATGCAAAGAGTAAATGCAGAGCTCGGGAATTCTTGAGAGAGTGTGGTTGCTTAGAGTGTTCAGTATGCAAAGTGTGATTAGCCTTTTAGAGAGTTGGCTTGATGCTATTTATAAGGGAGGATTCTCTCGCGAGAATCCTCTCTCCCGGATCTTCAGGGGGCCATTGGTGCGTGGAAGGCTGGCGCGGGGAGGAAGTTGCGGGAAAGCGGTTGAGTGGATCAGCCTGAGCCTCCTATCCGTTGATAACCACTCTCCGAGGTTTACGCGCTCCTCCAAGCCTATCGAGCCTTCCATCTGGGCCTACATTCCGCCTGGGCCTGTATTCCGGACAAGTCCACCCATCACCTGGGCCTGCATTCCGCTTGGACCTACCTTGCGCTTGGGCCTTCCAGGTGGGCCGGGCTTCCCAATGAACCAGGATTCCACTTCACGGTGGAATCCTCTTACCTGGTGAGAAGTGCTTAAATACGCATGGCATCAGAAACCAAAAAAGAAAAAAAGAAAATATAAAATTGGTAAGATTTTAAATTATTTGACTTCACATCTTGAACTAAAATGAGTGGAAAATGGAGGAAGAGGGATCGTGAGAAGATGGAGAATGTAAAATGATCAAGTAATAAGAGGATCCCAGATGTTGAGATTCTTGATTTTCATGAGTCACTCAAAGTTGTAGACAACCATTATGTTTATACATATGCGGGCTGGTGATTCAATCGTATACGAAAATCGTACTGAAAAAATCGAGACGTTCTAAGGTGGATTTTAGTTGAAGTTCTACTTTGTTGTTGGAGATGCTGAAAAAGTAAATTGCTTTTGAAGAAGTAGAAGTTGTAGAGAAATTTTGGTCTAGAATAAAAAAGTTGATGCTAGTTAGTTTGAGTATAATTACATAAAAAAACCAAGAAACAGTTTGGAGCATATATACCGCCAGCTACTTTCTGCTTCTAGCTTATTTGGACTTAGAAAAAGAAGCGTTGAAACTAAATACCAAACCCAAGGGAGTGTTTACAAACTCTAAAAAAATTAAATTTTCAGACCTGAGAACATGTATATGGCTTCGGCTTCTAGCTTCTAAGCTATTTTAGTAAACGAATGAAAGTTTCTTGAGAGTGGTAAAACTGCTTCTTAGCTTTTTTTTTTTTCCAAACACTCTACTCTTTCTTTTGTGATTTTTATTTTTTTCCCAAAACTCTCTGCTTTTACTATTCCATTTTTTTTTTTCAATTTTTGCTTCTCCAAAAATACGAGAGTTTGCAAAAACCTGTAAGAAACACTGAAGTTCAGTTAAAAGCATTAAAGTGCTTCTTCTAAACGATGAAGTACTTATTCAATAGTTCATGACTTTTACTTGCTGGTAATTATTTATGTTGGAATCTCTCGTTTTTTTGCAGATGAAGAGGGAAAGCATTACATTCGAGTCTGAATTCAGGCGCAATGTCATTGATATTCTTAGAAAACCTTTTGACAAGAAGGAGTATAATAAGCTTTGTCTAGAAGTTGAAAAGCGCATGCCAAAAAAGCCGGATGGATGGGATCTCCTGCTAATTTCCCTGCTCCAATCTCCTGCTAATAGCTTAGATGTGCGCCATCTGTCCCAAAATCTTAAGCCCACTAACAGAGAATAACTTCCATATTTTCCGTTTAACTCTGTGTTTCTCTCCAAATTGAAAATTCTCTCTCCTCTTCAAAGAAACATTTAAGCTATTAGCAGGAGATTGGAGCAGGGAAATTAGCAGGAGATCCTATCCGCAAAAAAGCGGTTGCGTAATGGGAGGGACAAATCATGCTCAACGAATGAAATGGAAAGTCCTATCTTGATCTCCATCCTCGTTAGTTTCAAGATCTTAAAGTTCTTATACGAAATATAGGGCGAAGTATATTTAGTTATTTACTACCCGAGGTTTGCTCTAATTACAGTTTGGCCCCTTTGTTTAAAAAAAATTACTACAACAAACTCTCTCTACATTTCACTTTATTATAAAAAAACTCCGTAAAACTATTTCAGGGAGTTATTTGCATTAAAGTGAAATGTCGTGGAGTTCTTATAATATTTAAGAAGGACTAAACTGTAACTAACTCAAACCTTCAGGAATCAGGATAGTAGATTTAATTCACCCTAAAATTTATGTCCTATTTGAAAATCTTAAGGTTCTTGTTTGACATTACAATTATATCATTACGAAATGTTTTCAACACATATCGTTGATCCAATCATATTGTAGAATATACTTACGTTTTCTCGTCAAAAACTTTCAGAAACTATACAACCTGAAACCAAGAATACAAATAATCAACGTATTTCAAGGAGTTTTTTGTAATAAAGGAAAACGTCAGCAAGTTTTTTGAAATATCTATAGAGGGAGTAAATTGTAATTAGGGTAATAGTAATTCTCCATTTTCAAGATTCCCAACCAATATGGGATTGGTTAGACTAATCCACTAGCATATTCTTTTGCTTGTAATGCAGCTTTGCCCTGCAAAAGTCTTTCAAATGTGCTTACAATTTTTTTAGTTACTGGGTATTTTTTGCTACTAGAAAAAATTAGTGTCCAAAATGTCTGTTGGCTAAAAGTTACGGTACCACTTATATGCAATTTTTCCCAATATTTAATCAAATACGGACGCCTCAAGAAATCACTCAATGTAGTACCGTACCATTTGAATGTAAAAACAAGAAAGCTAAAACAATAGCTTCTTCAAAATTTAATCGAATCAGTAGTGATAATATCATCTTTCTGTTCCTCACAGGCAAAATAATCCCATTAATCCGTTACATCAAACGTGTGATTCCAGCAATGGATGATCGTATTCTTTACAACAACTAAACCAGACAAACACTTTTTAAAGAGATGCTGAATTTATAGCAAGGCATTCTTCATCTTTCCAAGGTTTAAATGATCCATTTCGCTCAGGATTCTGGATTAATAACAACAGAAACTTTGTCAGAAAATAGAGTAAAAGATAATAGAATATGTCAGTAGGTATATAAGTAATAGTACGACACTAATTAATGTATCTACAGGATATATGTTTGCGTTTTCTTTCATTATGCGTTTGCGGTTGAATGTGAGAATGCAATTAAAAGATACTGACCAGAAGCCAAAAGATGAACCCTCGTAAAAGGTTCAAACATTTTTGCTTATCTTCTTTGTATATCTCGAGCTTTCTTCCAAAATCTGCACTCGATAAAGATACAACATCTCAGACTAGCACTAGATAGTTTAAATATAAAAACATGAATATTTCATAACAAAACACAAAACTTTAAGATTTTGAACTAACCAGGTTGGTAATCGAGATAAGATTTCCCATCTCTGTGGGTCGAGCATGACTTCTCGTTCCCATCCCGCAATTCCCGATGCCGACATTCTGGCTTACGTTGTTCAACTTCTACCAAAAGCTTATCAAACTCATCTTGGTCAAAAGGTTTTCTAAGAATACCAATAACTTCATGCCTAAATTCAGACTCCGATATTGAAGACCCGTGTTTTGAGATGTTGTCATTGTTCATCTGCACCAGCGAGATCTCCAAACATAACTAAGTTTTTGAATAATAGCATATAGATATTATAATAATAACAAATGTCTTTTATTTTATAATGTAAGCTAAAATTTCTTGGGATAATTGCCAAAAAAAACCCCTTGAGGTTAGGTCTTTTTTCTGAAAACACCTTGAAACATTATGAATACACCCCTGAGGTTTACATTTTTTACGAAAAACACCCTGAAACCTTGAAGCATTACGAAAATTACCCTCCCCACCAAGTTAAAACTTCTTGATCTGTCCCTATCTCTTACAGAAACATATGCATTTCAAAAACTTGAATCGAATCTTACCTCAGATGGGCTAAAATTTCTTCCTTTGTAGAACATCGTACTGTCAATTATTTCTAAATCAGACGAGCACCCATCATCATGGTCTTCCTTCTCCTCATTGTTACTACCATTATTCCCATCAGTACTCTTTAAATATACTACCTTATCACCGCCATATAAAAGAACATCATATCCATCGACAATTTTCCAACTTTTGAGGAAAACTTGATAATCGGGTTCCGCCACATTCCTCCTTGTCGAGCATTTCACATTTTCTATCTTCTCAATCTTAACCTTATTTCTTGATTTTCCTCTAGTAGATTGTACATCATTTGAAGGTCCATCTTTTCGTCGCTTCGTCCTAGGTTGTTTTTCACACTCTTCATCCAAACATCCACAATCTTCATCCAAACGCGAATCTCCTTCATATGTAATAAAGAAAGGCACATGCTCTGTCACAACTTCTAGAACATAACACGTCCCTTTCGGCTTCAACTTGCTAAAGAAAAGCTCGATATCCTCATCAGAAGAGCAACAATCACAACAATTATCAGAGACGTAGTCGTCCTTTCCATGGGACCCATTTTCGTTTTCAGGGGGATTGTCGTCTTTTCCCCTTTGATTTGTGTGTGGTTCAACTCGTCGGGTCATAGATATGAAGCACGACATAGCATCAACGATATCCTCATCTGCCTTAAATTTTTTGTTAAGCAGTTTTTTTTCATATTCACATAACTCTTGATTATACTCTTTCCTTGCAGTTGCCCGGATGCCGTCCTGATAAACATCGAATTTAGCTAATTTTTCAGGCCCAAGATTTTGCATCAGTTTACAAAACAATCGAATATTTTCTCCCTCTCTCCTCCTCTTTACTTTCTTAGACATCACGCTTGTGACAAATTCACTAATCCTCTTTCTGCATAACAAGTAGGAAAAATCAAATCTTGAAGGTAAAATTCAATGTTACAAAGTTTTACAATTGTGAATAAAAAACACTCAATATAAGTACAAATGAACTAATTCTTGAATATGTAACCTAATTATCTCTCTTTACTAACAATAGAGGGACGAAAAAACTAAATCTTGAAACATTCTTTCACACTACTTTTCTAATTTCTTGAAGAGTGAAATTTTGAAATAAAGCTTAAAAAGACTTAATCACACACACATATTAGTGCCCGAATTGTACCCAAAAAAAATTAGTGCCCAAATTTCATAATCATGAACAAAATCTCGTTTTGAAATGCAGTATGAAGGAAAAAACAGTAAACACGAAAGAGGAAAACAATGTACCATTCAACAGTCTTACTTAAACTCAATGATTTTGTTCTACAGGAAACACACACACACATATAGAGACATACATATATGCATGTGGGATCTGCGAGTAAACTCAGAATCTATACTTATTGAATGTCAAGAATCATATAAAAATCGGAAACCCCAGAAGGAAACAACATATGAGCAGAAAAATAATGAGAAGACAAAAACCCAGGAGCCGTACGTGACACAAAGTACTTGTGCTTCGCGTTACAAAAAAAGCCGATTCTTTTACCTTTTTTTTTTTTTTTTTGATAAAATAACCAATAATCATACGGAAACAGAATATTTTCGAATGTTGAAGAAATACCAGTGCATTCAAGATTCACGAACACAGTAGTCTCGTTTCCGCTCTATATTGTCTCTGAGAACATGAGAGAGAGAGAGAGAGAGAGTGTTCAAAGTTGAGTAGAAGTTAACGCCCGCCACGGACCGGGAGTACATAATCAGCTCGATTTGTATTATAAATTTGGGAACAATTAGAATTATGTTAATTTATATTTTTGCCATAATTCAAGTCAAACACTTTTTAAATCTTTTTTCTTATTCTTCTTTATTTCTTTATTCTTGTCGTAAGTCAGGTCAAGAAAAAGAATGCTAATAACCTTTTATATCCTTATTTTTATAGGGTATATTCAATCATACAAGTTAGGAAATTATTTATGAAGATATTAATAATTATAGCCTATCATGATATATGAGTAGTAAACTTGTGAATATGAGGTAAATATTACATCAGGTGTAGTATCTACAAAACCAGTGTAAGAACTCATTCAGTAAAAGATTTCAAATTGACCCTTTTTCAAGAATCACCGGTACATCAAAAACAACAAGAAGCGGGGGCAAGAAAAGTTGCATATACTACAAAAATACAACACCTAAATCAATTACACAACAAGTGTAATATAATACAATTTGGCAGCTAACATAAACCAAAATCTCATCTCCTCCAGAAGCTGTAACCAAAAGCTATCCAATTTCCAACAATCTACAAAAATATCAATCCTCCCAAACAAATCAGTAACTCCCCATAGCAGCCAAATTCTCCTCATAATTCAAAGTTTTCGCAGCATTCAAAAGCATATCGACTCCACCGGACTTATTCAAACCTTCCTTTGCCTTCAATTTTCCCTCCAAAACTACCTTTCTTGAAACATTCTGCATGTTTCCAATTTCATACATTTTTCTAGCTTTCCTCACGCGCTGAATCGCGGTCTCACATTTCTGGCAAAACCATTTTCCTTTGGGCACGCTACTCCGTGGCGGGTGCATGCAGTAAATATGGTAAGCATGATCACAGCCGTCGCATAAAACGATCTGATCATCATCACGATCAGTAAAGCAAGATCTACAAAGACAACTCGGGCAATACCAACATGACCCATAAGAAATCAGTTGCTTGCTCGTCAAGCAATTGACATGGTAAAATTTATGAGGACAGAACGAATGTCCACATATTCTGTACTCCTCCTCATTTCTAATCTCATTTCTGCAAATCTTACAATGTGTTACTCTTTTATCGACTTCGTTCGAGCTCTCCTCCAATTCCTCTGCTGTTTCTTGGTGTGCAGTTTCGTCAAGTGGTGATTTTGAGAAGTTTAGGCGTTCGCATGCTGTGCAGTTTTCGTGTGGGGATTCTATTCCCTTTGCGGTGCAATTCGTACAGTACCAACTTCTTGTGGGGATTTCTTTGACAGCTGGCGAAATGCATGAGATGTGGTACATTTCTTCACATGAGTCGCATACTAGACCATTTCTTCCATCTGCTTTTTGTCTACAGTGACTGCATGTACGGGATTCGTTGAAGGGGCATGTTTCTGTTTGCTTGGGTTTTGTGTCCATGTCAGATTCTTGTGTAACGAACTGTTGGTGTAAAAAAATTGAATATTATATGCTTCAGTAAATAGTCCAGGTAGCAAAGAGGTTGAAATTATTTATAACTATTTTCCCCCTGAAACCTGAGTTTATAATAACGAGCTAAAATTCATTTAAAATACATATGGAGTACAGGAAAAAACTTCCAGTAGATTTCTCATGTTGGCGGAAATCCAATAAAAAGTGAGGATGAAATTCTAGACAGATAAGGAGGGCCCACAATTTTGTTAAATATTACCAAACCACGGAACTACACAATACAAAGCAAGAACTTGACAAGATAGTGCAAAGCAAAACGTTTACCAAACAAAAAAGGACAAAGTCCTTTTGGAGCATCATATTCCTTCAGTCTACTTTTAATCATAAAATCAAGAAACTCAAACCAATAGATATATACCATACATCTTCAACTTAAGCGCAATTTGACATAAAAATTTAGTGCAATTTGATGGAAAGTGAAGAGAAAAACAGAAGAAAACAAAGGCAAGATATTCAAAAAAAGAAGGAAAAAGAGGAAACAAATACCTCATGTTTGGCATCCTCAGAGATGCTATATGGTGAGTTGCCTACCTGAGTATACAAAAAAAAGTAAGCTAAAATTGAATACTAACTCTACCAGCAAGGACAATTAAACCAAAATAAATTAAAAGACTATTAGAAGAGAGTAAACAGAAATCAAAGCTTCTGCAAGCCAACTCATTTACCTGTTCACAGAAAGAAGTTTTTGTTTTGTCTGAAAGGCACTTTGCAAGAGAAGTTATATCAGCACCAAGCCTTTGGAGCTTTGTCCATACCTAAACAAGAAAGTTAGCCCTGTAGAACTGAGGAGGCATATATAAATCAGATAAAGATGAAGTAACTTTTGAACTTCACGTTATAAAGGTACCTCTTGGATATCTGACTGAAATAGCAATGGTGAACTTTCGTATACGCGATCTTTCATCCTTGAGTTTATGCAATTCAAATCAAATAATTTCTGAGCGTTCATTCCTTGAAAATTTTCAAGTAGTAGATTGCATAATTGTGCGAACTTTTCTGACATTATAATATCAGAAAAGGTGCACTGACAGAGCTCTGTGAATGTGTAATGGTTAGATTCGTTGACTGATCCACTGGATGTCATGCCCGCATTGCCCTTAGCTGCATTTTTTAGTACATTATCATGGGTCCCTGTTTGCGAGGTGCGTTTCCTCCAATCTCCACAAGAACGAATAGATTCCTATAATACAAAAAATAAATATCAATATAACAAACAATAACAATATTACCAAAATAGAAATCTTCAATACCTCTTTAGAGGTCCAAAACAAAATGTACCTTAACAGTCGATGTACTACCAGTTCCTGGGTGAAACACAAGTGCATTTCGGATGCATTTCTTTAAACCACCTTCACTATCCAGTGACTGCAATATTTGCTCTAGAATAATATTTCTTTGGTGTTTGAGTGAGTAATCTTTGGATGAGATTTCTGGAGCATGTGAACCCTTCTGAGAACATTTAGCTCGTACAAGTTAAATGCAGAATGAAGTTATTCTCAGAGAAACTACAACATAATGTAATATCATATCAATCCCATTTGGTTTCCATGCAAAAATTGATAGCATTCTTTAGAAATCAGTTGAACTGGCATTTAAAGGTTCGCGGGATGAACAATTATGTATGACAAATTTTGGGAAGGAATAATAAGTAGCTAATCGATTAACAAAAAGTCTGATTTAACCTAAATAACCATTACAAGAAACAAGCAAACAACCAAAAGTTGCAGAATAATTTTACAACCTTAATTTCGGATATCCAATAAAAGAAAATATGTTCAAGGACTCTTAGTATCCCTTGTCTTTCATCTTACTTCATTCTATAGCCATAAACCCTTAAAAATACAAGTTAAAATCACGATGACATAAAAGTTCCTTCTCCTCCAGCCGCATATGAAAACAACTAAAAAGTGAATTATATTGCAGCACATAAACAAAATAATGCATTTCAGCAAAAATAAGTTACCATACCTTATCACTGGGTTGACTCACTGAGTCATCACCAATCTTCCCACCCTCTGCAACTTTGGCACTTCTTCTCCTCTTGTATGTACGCATACTATAGCCACCTTCCAATCCCGACGAACACGTTTCAGTATCAAATGCACTGCCATTCTCCTTAATCGCCTCACCATTTGCACTTTCAAAATCATTTCCTTCACCACCACACAGATTACTTTCTTCATGAGCACCCAACATGACTACTCTCAATTAAAGCAGAACTAAAAGAACTAAGAACACAACCATAACCAAACACCCAAACTCCGTAGCATCCAGAAAACCCAATTCTCCTGCAATTTCACTAAATTTATTACAAAAACATCAGCGTAGAAGAATTACTGAGCTGCAAATGTCACACCAAAACAGAACAAATTAAACATACATTAACTTTAAATGTAGTTCACAAATTCCACAACTCATATACGAACTGCAAATTTTACGACTTACTAGTTATCGGAGACAGCTGGAGCTTAGAACCCTAATAGTGAAGACTGAAGAGTATGTCCCCAAATTGAGTGCATATTATCCGAGAGGGCTTTTTCAAATTTTAAAAATTGAGAGGGCCTTCTTTGTATATATAGATAAGATATATAAAAATTATTTTATTTATTTTCCGGCTTTTATTCACTGGTAACCAACGAAACCGGTATGTGACATAATCAAAGAAAATGAAACTATCATTTTTCCACCCTAAGTTTATCCTTTTTCCACATTGAGTCCCATAATTTTTGAGTGTGGCATTTTAAGTCCAAAGATTTGACGGAGTTTAATCAAATGTGATCCTTTCGCCCCCTGTTTTATCATGTTAACGGAGAACCCACGTGTGTCGTTAAATATTAGAAAATAGCATGTTTAAGAAAATTATTCCCAGAATTTAATGACTTCTGGGGGATCAAGTACAACTTCATTGAAAAAAACACAATGAGATTGATTTAATGTATTTTTTCATGAATGAAACTTGTAATTGTCAAGTTTCAATGCTCTTTAATGCACTATCTCATTTGGGTTTTAATTCGTAGTTATTTAAATATTTTGAAGTCCCCATGACTACTGTTGATGTGTTCGAGTACCATAAATGTGGACATGATATTTCACTTTATTGTAATAATTCTTCGATATTAACACTTAATGAAGTCGGTTTTTGGGAAAGGATTCTGGTCGTCCACGTACTCGAGCACAGCAATTGAATTTGTAGGAGAGGGAACGACTTTGACTTGAAAGGCTGAAACACACGAACACTGGAGTTACTTGGCTGGAGAAGGTTGTCTCTGGCGTAGCACCTCCGACGTTCAAGTTAATATTGGGGAACTAAAAAGGGTGAAGTTAAGAGAATGCGGTCGGAGCAATAATGAGAGCTTATCTACCATAATAAATATTGGGAGGTATTTATAAACGGACTTAACATCTCCAGCGGCACGTATTTAATGCCTCGACTGAGGAGCATTTAATGCTCGATCAAAATATCTGAGACATTCTTTAAAAAGAATGTTCCTGTCAAATCTATTCCATCTGAGGTACGATTTGTAGGTCTCCCGCATTTAATGCCACCGCATATAGTATGGGCTTGATGGATGGGACGTGATCGAGATCGATCACAGTGCCCTGCCATTTTTTGGTCGTAGACCCCACCGGAGGCCCTTCAACTTGTGCAGCTGGTTTGGTGAGTTGCTTAGCGATTGGTGTTTGGACATTACACACAATCACGACTATAGATCAGTCGGCGCCGTATGCCCAACTACGAGCGAACTATTTTCTGTGCCGGTGGATTTGACCTTACAGTCGAGTCATCGACCTTGAGGGTCATTGACCGGTCAGCTGGGGAGGGGAAACTTTAACTAAGTTCACGTGGCCTTAAAAACACTAAGATCGTGACACATGTACAGAAATATCACCTATCAACACTATTACCATAAGTTTTTTTGTGTTATGCAGGTTTTAAGTCATAGCTTTAAAGTTTAGTTAATGTCTGCTAAAATCTCTATATGTTTTGATTTTCATAAATTTGACGTGAATATTGAGATATAGGGATTTTTTTATAAATTCCAAAATAAAAAAGAGCAATTTGTAATTATATTAAATTAAGGATGTTAGATCTAATTATCCTAAATAATTAAAGTTAAGTTTACTAGTTTTAACTTTAAAATCTAGCAAAAGATTCCAAATCCATCAAAAACCTTACACGTGAATATACAGTAGTACATCATCCAGTATGTGGTTTCCAATCTACTCCAATTTGAATTAAAGTCGTCATTGCACGAACGCACACCTCATAAATTCCATAGAGTAATGCATAAAAGCGGAAAAGGTCACTAGGTCAGTGGAATAACCGAAAAGATAAGTACCGGAAAGCGATCAACAGTAGAGAAAAACACAAACTCGGCCGGACAAAAATATGCGGCGCCATAACAGGCGGCGACAGTTCTCGTCGGACTCAGACATCGACTTCGGCGAAGACGAGGATGATGATGAGGAAGAAGAGGTGGAGGAAGGATCCGCGTCGGGGCGGCGGCGGCGGGTGAAGATGAAGTGTCTGTCGTGCAAGGAGGACTACAGCGATCGCGACGCCGGAACGTGCCGCGAGTGCTACGAGGAGGCCGGCGAGACGGAGGAGGAGCTCAAGCGTGAGATCGAGGACCTCAAATCGAAAGTGAACTTCCTACGCCTGCTATCGATAGGGCCCGGGCAGGGTACCCCAAATTGCATAGCCAGGCCACACATGCCTTGTTTCTCCGACGTCGTATTGGTTGCTTCTGGCTCAGCTGATTCCGCTGATGCGCAGTGCAGCTCGCCTTCTATCCCAGCCCATCGGGCCGTATTGGTACGCCAGTATTGCACGCTTTTCAATTATTTTCGAGTTTCCTTTTTTCCCTAAATTTCCTGGGATTCCATTTGTTAGACTGAAATTAGCTCAGCAAAGGGGATTCGGCCATTTTGTGTAGTACTATGTTACTGATTACAGAATTTTGGCAACTAGCTGATGACAAAAAAGTTCTTGTTGCTGGAATCAGCCCTGCAATTTAATCTATGTTTTGAATCAGCAAACACAAACAGTAATTTCTCTCAAATTAAACTGTTTTTGCTGTTTAACTGTTAAGTAGTTTTGTATTGCAAAAAGCTGCAAAAGAAAAGAATATTTCTGTGAAAAGCACAAGCACGAAGCCAAGAAGTTTAACATTAAGAGTATAGATTATATTTTTACAAAATATAGAAGGCAATTCTATTACTTCAATGCAAATATATACCTATTATTGCTTTACATGGTATATACGTAATATTGGCTTATATGGACTCTGAGAGGCAATCACGGATCACCCCCATCAATCAACCCCTCCTCCCTGCTTCATCCCTGGACAATTATACAAAACTTTGCAAATTGCAACCATTGCTAACAATACAGTCAAGGTTAAATTTCAGAAACAATTTGCTATAATGTTTTTGTTTCTATATTTATTTATATTGATTTCCCTGCAGACGAGTCGTTCACCCGTTTTCAGGGCCATGCTCGAAAACGAAATGGAAGAAAGCATAAGCGGCACAATCAAAATCAGTGACGTATCATACGATGCCCTTCGAACGTTTGTCAACTATCTCTATACAGCCGAAGCTTGCCTTGACGAACACATGGCTTGTGATCTTTTAGTATTGGCTGAAAAATACCAAGTTAAGCATCTCAAGACATACTGTGAAAAATATCTCATGTCCCGTTTGAATTGGGAGAATTCGCTCCCTTATTACGCTTTTGCTTACCAGCACGGTGCGAAGAGCTTGCTCGAAGCAGCTTTGTCTTTGATAATGGACAATATGGATAAACTGAGTAAACAAGAAGAGTATATGGAACTCGTGGAGAAGGATCCTCGTGTTGTGGTTGAGATTTATGAAGCTTATTTGTCTAAACAGGTGAATACTGCTGCGAGTAAAGATCCGGGGATGAAATCGTAGTAAGTATTGGAGGGAGTGGATTCTTTTGTATGGGATTATAACTTGGTTAGAGAACGTGATTGTAGAGATCTTTGGCATGTATTTGAATTGCTGCAACTGTTGAAATGTATGTCTATTCATCTTTGAGCTGATTAAAAGTTTAATTTGAGAGCTTTGTTTTACTTTATGTTGCTTTGGCCATGGTGGCCATGGTGGTTCATGGTTGTATTGTTTGTTGTTTTCCGGCCGTGGAAAGCTGTGGTTTCAGAAGTTCTTTATGTGGGTGTTTGCAAGAGCTTTTACTTTTGGAGAAGTTAAAGTAGAAGCTGATGTTGTTCTTCAGAAAAAGAAAAATTAAATCTGAAGAGTGTTTGGAAAGAAAAGTTTTGAAACTCTTAATAAACTTCTACTTATTTACGAAAATAACCCAGAAGCTAAAGCTATATTGGAGAAACCAAAATAAAAGCTAAAGTTGGAAAGAAGTAGAGTAGTAAAAGGAGGGAGTATTTGAACCCAAGAAAAGTGACAAGTACAAAAAACATAGTTAAGTTTTTGCACAAAAGCTAAGAGGTACTTTTAGTACTCTCAATAAATACTTACAAAATTAAGCTAGAGGCTGAAACCAAAAGCATGTCCTAGCAAAAAGTTCAAAAGTGCTTTTACTCAGAACACTAGATATTTTTACAATTGTGTGTTTCTGATCTTTATAGTTTGCAAACACTAGCGATAATTAAATTATAAAACAATAAAATGACTGTTCCAGGCTGCATTATAATTAAAAAAAATAGGCACATTAATCTTCTTTGATTAATTTCTTGTAAACAAATCACATGAGTCAAACAAAACAAGAGAAAAACACCTAACTCAAGCTAAACTCATCTCCATCGCCACTGAAATTATATACTAAAAACATCATAATTTCACAGCAATCTAACCCCCCACCACACACAAAAAAAACAACACAAAACCAGAAGCAGAACATTCAAGATTGTCCTGTCAGCAACATCATATCCTTGAACTCCTCAAAATCAACCAAACCATCAGAATTAGTATCATAAACATCAATCATATGTTTGCAATCCTCTCCACACTGCTCATCCAACAACCCTAATCTTGTCAAAGCAATTTGAAGCTCCTCACATGATATGAATCCATCGCCATTCAAATCGAAAACCCCGAAAGCTTTTCGAAGATCCCTGTCCAATATTTCATCTTCTTCGCATTTTTCTTGCTCAAAAACATTCCCTTTAACCAACGTTTCATAGAAAAACAAAAAATCAGCATAATCTAGACTTTTTCCGCCCACCAGAAGCTCAAGCTCGTCTCTTTTACCAGGAAAACCTATCGTGTCTAGAAGCGAAAAGAGTTTGTCTATCGTAACGAGGCCATCGCCATCTTCATCAAGCTTGTTGAAGATTCTTTGCAAGTAAACTGTGTTTAGAGGAGACATTTTTTTTAGTTTTCTGTAATTCTTGGCATACCATTTGAATTGTGCATTACAATAAGCCAAGAGATCAAGTGCCAATATATATAGGAGGAGAAGATTTTTTTAATGAGAAGTACATGCCTGTACGGGTGCATTAAAAAAGATTTGAGAGTGAGTGACACTATATATGTGGTTGAGATTTTATAACAATATTTACTAAGAAGTTTCGAGGAAATAGGATGCAAAAATCAGGGTACTAAGATGTTATTGTTTTTTTGTAGGTTAAGAACAAGAACAAACAAAATCATGAGGTTTTCATGTTGATCTGATAGCTAAGGTATGATTTGGTTATGGTTTCCATGATGAGGATCGGATAAAGGAAAAGGGATTGATGATGATCTGATAAGTATAAATCTTTGTTCTTTCTTGTATTTATTTGTGAATAATAGAGATAGCCCACAAGTTTTTAGATTTATGTAGAATACTCCTTTTTGTCTTATTGATTTTTCGAAGATATTGGGATCTTTGTACAGTGGATATAACTGAAATTTATGAAATATCTTTTAGTTAGTAATAAAATTTTGGGTAGAATTTCACAAAAGATATTTCAGAACTATATAACACAAAAATCAATCATGTATTGCTACAAATTAAGGAGATCAATCTAGAACCATAGTGTTGGTGGGGTTGGGGAAAATGAAATGAAAGTGAAAGAAGATTTAAAAGGTGAACTCATAAATTCCACATATTTTCATCTGGTTATTAACTCAAAAATTGTGTGCTTACCTCAAAAAAAAGTATTTCAATAATATTATTATATATAGAAAAGTTTACGATTAAGGGATTAGGAAGTTTTCAAATTAATAAAGAGATGATAATTTAAGATAATTAAAACTAAAAGATTCATATTACAAAAATGCTCACGATAGCTTAATTGATATCTTGGAGCAACGACTCATTTAGAATCGAGCTTGAACTTGAGCCTATTATTTTATTCTGAGCTTGAGTTTTATAATATTAAGCTCGATGAACTTGAGCTGAAAATTATTACATGAGTTTGAGCTCAAGCTCTCAAAATTAGACGAGTTTAGTTGAAGCTCAACACATTTACACCCCCTAATTAAAATCATCTCATATCAAAAAATAAAAATTATGGCATTTAAATATATAATGTCTCGACATTTCTATTTTCTTAAGCTAGATAGTTCAAAATCCGGTAATTCTGAATATGTAGTAACCAAAACCAACGAAATATGCATCAATTTCAACAAAAATTATACAAAAAAAAAATTAAAAAATAAGAAATCAACATCATAATTATCAATTCTTTAAACTACATTATCTCCTTATCATCAGCATCATGAGAATTATTAACATACATCATATTCTTAAACTCTTCAAAATCCAGAACCCCATCAAAATTCTCATCGTAAACATCAATCATCTTCTTACAATCTTTTCCACTGCTCTTGTCCCACAGCTCCATTTTTGACAGCACCTTTTCCAGCTCTTCTCGAGATATAAATCCGTCGCCATTGAGGTCGAAGACCTCGAAAACCTTAACAAGATCATCATCGTCGGTGTCGCCTTGTTCTACGATCCTGGTCTTGATCATTGCCTCGTAGAAGAACAAGAAGTCAACGTAATCAAGATTCTTTCGGCCCACGAGCTTTTCGATTTCTTCCGAGGTTGTCTGAATCCCGATTTTGTTTAGAAAATCGTGAAGCTGTTGAGTGCTTATTATGCCATTGTTGTTCTTGTCCAGGTTTCTGAAGATCCTGTTCAGATCATCTGTTTTAATTGGAGACATTTGAATCAGAAATATGAGTGTGTTACGATTTTCTTGGATGATTTTGCTGTGTGGAAATATTGTGGAGTTCTTGAGGTTTATATAGTTGTTGAGGTTGTAGGAAAGTGTGGATGTAACGGTCTGATTATGGCCATTAATGAGTATTATGGAGGAGCAATAATTGGAAAATTATTTTGTTTTTGAACATAGGAAGAAGATGAAAATATTCCGTCATTTGTTTTCTTTTTTTCTTATTTATTTATTGGCAATATCTATTTGGCCATTTAAAGTTTGCATTATTCTTTAGTGGTCCCATATGTTGTTGGGCTTGGTCCAACTCAAAATTCCCATAATATTTAGCAATATCTCTAGAAAACTCTGGCGATTTTTCTGGCCTGCAAAGTGCAAACCCTAGGGAGCAACAAATTTATGAGTTGAAGATTGGTTTCACCTGGATGCTCTCAGTCACGATTTAGGTAAAAGGGTCTGAAAAGTTTCATCTTATTTTCTTGAATGTTGTTCGCCAAGTGTATGTTGACAAGATTTTGCCCAGATTTTTATGAATAGATTGTCTTTAGCTTCGGACGATTCATATTGTTTCCTGATATCTTCTGTTTGTTGATTTTACTCGACAAGTTTTTGTGAGTAGATTGTGAATGGTTTTTGGCTTTATAAAGCTCCTGCGGTTCTGTTTCCATAGGTGAAATGGGTTCTGAAAGATGCAGAGGGAAACTGCATCAGCTTCTACTGCTAAGCTTTGTATTGATATCCCCGATTGGCTTTTGATAGAGGTGCTGATTAGGTTGCCAGTGAAGCAAGTTTTCAGGTTTAAATTAGTTTGCAAGCAATGGGTTTCTGTCATTTCAGACCATTCCTTCATCCGTATGTATGTTTCCCGAGCCTCATTGTCACCCGAGTCCAAAACTTGGACTTTGTTTCCCCAACTGTGCCTTCAAATCGTCGTAAGTATGAGCTGCTAGAGGATGTCTATTCTCAGGATCTTAAATTTCCATGTACGTATGTGCTTCCGTGCTCGTTTTCTGGGCAACCAGATTGGAAGTTATATTGTTTTGTTGGAGTAAGCAATAAGCTAGTGCTATATGGTCCACCTGGGCATAAGGAAGATCTCGTGAATTACAACATATGCAATCCCATCACCCGTCAATGGATATCTCTTCCTCCACACGATCCCTTTGCTTTTTCGTAGGTTTCATCACAAATGTTGAGAATGGCATTCTCACAAGTTACAGAGTGGTACGGGTTGAAGCGCGTAGAACTAGATATGAGGCGATACGGATCGAAGTGTTTGTTTGAATTATACTATCCCTTTTGACCGAGTAGTTGATATTACCTGGTCTGGGACGTGGCCTACTGCTCTTAATGGAATTCTGCATTGGATAACGTTTGATAGTGGGATTATTGCATATGATCCTTACCACAAGCCCGACTGCGTGCGCTTCATTGAGTTGCCCGGTGATATGCAGTGGCGTAATTTTGAATTACGACATAATGCCTACGTAGGGGCGTGTGATGTGTATCAAGGACGCTTGAGATGTTTCGAGTTAACCAGATTTCCCGCAACTGGACATGGGTTCTCGAGTATTTGTGTTTGGATACTAAATGATTATAGTACCAAAGATTGGGCTCTGCAACATAGGATAAACGCGGCTGACATCCTGTATGATGACTTTATTTCTAGAATGCATTTGCTTCTAGGACCAATATCTTTCCACCCATTTGATTCTGAGATTTTTTATTTGGTAAACAGACTACAGTTCTTTGTCTCGTTCAACTTCAAGACCCGAAAACTCGAAGCTTTTCGTTATCCGAAAAGTGTTCGACTTCCTCACTGGTGGTGCAACTCCATTCCTTTTGTGATTCCACGATGGCCTACATATATTCCTCCTCTCCCCTTTGGAGTCTCCGAGGATTAATTACGCGGTCATCTTTTGCCTAGCTTTTGGTAGATTATGAACTAAGTTCGCGTATTTTGTAGTTGAATTGCTTGCTTGTTTTTCGTACTTCTAATAAATAGCGTAAATCTCAAGGAGATTTTTGTAACTCGGGCCCCTTTCCTTAGACGCTCTTGCTTTCACTCCTATTGCTTGATCGATTTAGCAGCTTTCTTCTATTATATTCCCTTCCGCGATCCCTTGTGCTCACGGGAAGGCTCTGGTTGGACATACAGCAATCACACTAGCCCGCTCTTGCCTTCCGACTAGGAACTCAATCGCTACAACTTACAGAAAGCAAGGAAGAACTACTCTTAACCTTTCTCTAATCCTATTCTTATCCTTTTCTTAACTGAAAGAGACCAATAACAAGAAAAAAGTGGCCAAAAAATAATCTTTGTCCTTGTGTTTGTTTGACTGAATTTCTTTCCTATTTCATGACCACAAATGTCACACTTTGACTGCATACGAGTTGCTAAATAACAATTTGCCTATCGCTTTGTCTTGCAGTTGGCATTTTTAAAATATATTATTTTTCTAACTGAAAAAAATAAATAGTTGACCAACCCCACAAATCGGATTATCCATTAACAAAAGCTTATGATGTAATAACTATTTTTCCTTTAAGAAAAAGAGTCGGATTTTTTGAGAAAAAATCATTAAAAGAAGTATTTATCTAAAAAAATAATCTGAAATAGAATTGAATTTCAATAAAACAAAGTGTTTCTTATTTAATTATACTGTTCCTAATTACTTTTAAAAAATACTAATACATGCAACCTGGATATATACCAGTCACTATTGGATTACCTTTTTTTTGTCAAACACTATTGGATTACTTAACAGTCACTCATTTTTATTCTCTCAATTGTTTGGTCTTTGGGATTAATTCACACTTCACAGCTCACACCTGTGTTCACACTTTCAAAGATTCCGAATCTAACTATTTTTTAATCCCACCTTGCAAAGAAAATAAAAATATATCCCAATATATATATATATATATATATATATATATATATATATATATATATTAATCTTTAAATAATTAAAATTAGGGATACCTTAGAATTTTCCATAATTATACTGGTCTCTCTTATTTCATTTATTTCATATAAATGATAAATCTCTAAAATAGTCAAAAACGTGTCACTAAGGTATATTTAAATGAGTAGATAATATTTTTGCATGTAAAGACTTTTTTGGCCGTTGTAAATATTAAAGACTTATTTGTAATAAACAAAATAAAAGAAAATGACATCGTAAATACTACAAATTTGAAAATACTCAAATATAATTCACTCTTAAAATTATTGTAGCGCCCGAAAATCCGAATTATTATCCGGTAAGTCTAAATCGATTATTTACGCGATTTAATTATTTATTTGATCATTATTATGTGATTTATATAACAATTTCATAAATTAGTGAATTTTGGTATTTAAACCACGACATGTCAATGTGCGTTTAATTTTATGAATTTTGATTATAATTATGTTTTATTTGGACAACTTATGTTTTTGAGCTATTTTTATAAAATTACGAAATCGCCTCATTCGTTTCTCAACCCAAGTCAACGTTTTGACTTAGACTCACTCTCACTCTCTCTCCCTCATTCACGCTCAAACAAAGAAAGGAGAAAAGAAAACGAAAGGAAAAAGAGAAGAAGAAGAAGGGAGCTTTGATTGATCATTCCGACCTCGTTTCTCGACCAAATTACGAGCCGTGAAAACCTACGAACTCCTCGCGATCTCTTCTTCGAGTAAGCTTTTCACATCTTTCGTTTTTAATGCATCCTATACCTCCTTTTTCTGATTTTGATGAATAGTTGAACATTTATGTTATATGTTGATTTTGAATGACTTTGTGGATGGATTTACGTCTTGGTTCTATAGGTAGATTAGATGTTGTAGATAATTATATGTGAGTATTAGCTTGAGATTTGCATGATTGGTTGGTTAAATGTTGAATTTTGGTTCATTTCTGCGAAGGTTTCGCTGTTCTGCAATTTTCTGTTGTTCTGATGATCTGCACGGTTTTACGCACGGTCTTGAGACCATGCGCCAAGACCGTGCGTACCTTTTGTGCTTTGCACGGCCTTGCGCACCCCCGTGCGCAAGCCGGTGCGCAGGCCAGTGCGGGTGTTTGCACCATCTTGAGAACGCGCTCAAGACCGTGCGCGCGCCCATGCACAAGGCAGTGCGAATGCCTTAACCAAAATTTCTCCATTTTCAGATTGTTGCTCTCGACAATGGTGGTCAATTGGCTTTTATAAAAGTTGACTTTTTTCGTTTGACCTCCGATTTGAGATCCGATTTCACCCATAGCTCCTATAAATCATGAAATACATATTTTAGGAAGTTTGGACTTTTCCGACTTCGTTCGGGCCCCGTTCATTGTGTTTTTCGTTTAGGCATTTTTGGCTATTTTTTAAATGTTGTCCGTTTCTTCCGAAACTTGAATGCATACTTCCTTATTGCCTTTTATGCATATTTATGAACTTTTATTGCATTCTAACTTGATATGCTTATTGAATTTATATATTTGTTAGAATGTGAACCTAAGTGATATGAATGATTGTTTAACGTGCTTCTATGTGTTTTAATACTTTCGTATAAGTCGTGCGTCGTCGCTAGTCTTATGTGGTTGTGTCCTTGTATTTTGCAGACGATACTCCCTTGGAGTAGTGCACCGGTCTTACTTTTACCCTCTTTTTGTTAAGCCAACAGGTGAGGCTTTCCTTCTGACTCCGATACTTATATGTATATTTATATAATTAAGCCTCTCCCCATATAAGCCTTGATTTATGATTTGTTTTCATACCGTCTTTATATATTTAGTAAATATTTATACCTATTACGTTTATTCGATTTATAGAAAATATTTTGATATGAAAAATTACTATGTATACTCTTTTGAAACGTTTGCGAAAGAGACATGTAAAACCTCATTGCTTTCCTAAGGCGAACTTTGGCCTTCGGCCTCGCATATGACATGTCTCGAACGGTCTTTCGACCAACCCGAAAATGATTTAAAAAACGAGTTATGAACTGTATGCATGAATGTTTGGGCACGGAGTAAGGATGACAGGACGAAACCGGTAGACGTAGGGTCTACGGCGTACATCCTCTTGTTCCCTCCACCTTTGAGAGCTCGGGGTGAGGCCGGAGTGGCAGCCCTTTGAGTACTTGAGATTATACTGTATGTTATGAGTAGTTCGGATTTAGCAGTCCATCTACATTGGAGGAATAAGGGTGGTTTCCTGTTTTATGTTTGGAAATTGGAGTTAAGGGCTCGTCTCGCCAAGTCATATGAAATGTTATGTTATGTTTTATGCTAAATCACCAACCGTTTACAAAAACCTTTCTTTTATGTTGATTTCTTTTAAGTTTGAAAATGGTGATTTACTTCCGTTTTATAATATACATTATTATTCCCTCCTCACTTAGTCGTTTGACTAGCCCCTTCTGTTTCGCCCTTGGTGTTGGTTTCAGGATAGTAGGCGGGATTGTTCGTCGTCGTCACGTCTGTAGAGTTGCATTTATTTTTGGCATATGTAAACTCTTATTCCCGTTTCGCATTTTATTATGATATATGTATTAGGATACTTACGCTACTGTGTACATATAATCGGGATTATTATACTGAACTCGTTATTCTAGATTGTCGGGATATTGTATTGAACCCGTGTATTTAATTATGGTAATTAGTAATCGAATTCCGCTGGCCTCGGTGGGCTTTGATAGTTGTGCAATGGTTTATTGTTTTGCTTTGTTTTTTTCGCTTCCGCACTTTTGTCGTCTATTTTGTTTTTTTGAAATCCCCGCCTAGTGATTGAGTAAATGTGTGTCGTTCGTCGGGTTTTGATTTGGGGCAGAATTCCTGTTTCAGTTCCGGATTAAGACTCGGTACGAGGCGTGCGTTACCCATTTGGGACGCCCGCTACAATTGTGATAAATTAAACTACCTAGAGCTAGTTTACTTAGTTAGACTGAATAACCAATAGATTTAGTTATGAATATATTAACAATTTATAACATAATTAATTTAATGTTTACTTAATATGGTTGTGACATGTGAGTAAACCATTAGAATTTGGCCAAATAGCTACTAGATATTACTCCAATATGGAAGTGATTTGGGTTCGATCCCTTGTAATAATAAGGGTCGAATTGTGTGTATTTTGCATAATCGAAATAAGTAAACTAGCTGTTAGTATCCACGAAATACATATATTTTAGAACAGCATGCATCGATTTTAAGAGTTCGAAATAGAAAACCATCATTTCCGATCCCACATAAATGTTGGATTATATAGAAGATGATAGGATAAGAAACGCGTTGTATAATTCTTTTTTAATTATTACAGAAATTTACAAGAAAACTTCTTGATACTGACACTTAGTTTTCAACTAACATCACTTTTTTTTTCCCAAGTATTTATCTTTCCAGACATAATATAATGGATAATATTGATGTTTATCGATCCCATTTATGTGATTTAAATCTAGTATGAGTCTTTTTCTTGTCACATAGTTTAGATTTTAGTTTAACGCGTATTTTGGACTTGGAAACCACGACATATATTCATTATGTGATGTTCTTTTGTAGTTATTATGTAGGATTATTACAAAAAAATTATCGTACAATATTATATCGTGTCGTGATAAAATAAATTTCATTACACACAAATAGAACAATGTCACACGTGTCGAGCATTTAGATCAATTTAGTTTTTTGATCACTTTTAATTTTTCGTTTACTTTATATTAATTAATTTTCTTGTAATAATTATATTATCAGAAGTAAAATATCCAAAATTCTGACGTAAGATATTAGATAATAATATTACGTCATAATACAGCCATTTCCCTGCAGACACGTGTCACCCCTACTTCTAGAAACCTTTCATACAAGTTACTAATTTTATTTATATTTTATTTGAATAAAGGACGGGGCTTTTCTATTTAAACACCCATCTCAGCGTGCTTTATAAGCTTTTTAAACTATACTTTCATCATCCATAATTAACTAGAGAATATTATTAAAGGAAATGGTGGCGAAAGCAGAAAAGCAAGGCGGAGCCGCCGCCGCGGCGGTGGCAGTGGAGACATTGGCAGTGGCGGCAGAGACGGTGGGGAAGGCGGCGGTTCCCCTGTTCAAGCGGAAGAAGGGGAGCGTTTTTCCGGCGAAGAGGAAGCTGGTCAAGACTATGATCTTTCACTCGATTGTTGACTCAATTTCTTCATGCTTCAAAAAAGCTGATGAGCCAAACGGAGCCTTACCGGAGAAGAGTAAAAATGGGCCAAATGGCTGCAGGATGAAGATGAAGAGGACTCTTCTATTTCCACTCCCATGAAATTAAATTACTATTAATATTTTCATTTTTCATTTATATATAAATTGTTTATAATAAATATTCTTATTAGTTTATAACTTTAGTACAGATAATTATTTTAAGTTCCACCTGAAAAAGACATGAGAATTTCCTAATTGTTTTTTTTGTACTTTCGTGAATCCTATATTTGGGCATGTTTGTATTTTTTTTTTTTTTTTGGCTATACTAATTCTTCTTATTTTTGGAAGTTTGCAAATTTTACTGTTTTTAAAAAAGTTAAAAGTTGAAACTAGAGCTTGAAGAAGATAGAGTAATAAAAATTGGGTGTCTTTGGAAAAATAAGTGAAAATGACACACATAAAAAAAAAGAGTAGAGTATTTAGATTAAAAGTTAAGCGTTTTTACTACTCTTAAGAATTTATTTTTTATTTACAAAAATAACCTAAGAATCATAAATGAAAATGAGAAACATATTTTCAGATACTTAAGAGTTAAAACTTCTAACTTGTTTATACTTAAATTTAACAAAACAGAGATTATTTCGAAATTAAAAGTGATTGCAAACTTAAAATATACTTTTCTTTTCTACATAAGGAAATAATAAAATTTTCTAAAAAATATATAATATCTGTTGCATCAATAAAAATTCTACTGTGTGCTCGTATTGAATAATTTAAAAAAAAAAGGTTCTTGTATAGTTGGTGAGTAGATTGTTGAACTCAGCCAAATATTTGGTTTCACACTTGTGACAATTGACATCAATATTTTGTGTGGTTATCTATTTTCTAACTGCAACTTGCGAACACTACTTTTTGCCTGGGTCCCGGATAACTTTATTCCACGTAATAATCGGAATATTCTAGTTGGAAATTGGAATCTAATTTAATTATATAAAAATCATTATATTATACTTCATTTTGTTTCCACCTAATTACACTTCATTTAGTTTCAAAATTGGACCTCTTTTAAGAAATTATCTTTTATATCTTGATCAATCATATAGCCAAAATTGAACTAAGTTATTTACAGTATAAATTATGAAAAACAAAACTTAGGATTAAATTAGTCGGAAAAGTGATGAACTTACATGAAGAATCTCGTCATTTTACCAAATTAGTTTAAAAATTATTCCATATATAGTTTCAATTGTTTTGTAAAAATATATAATTAATTAGTGTATTAATGTGATAGAATTAGTATGATTTGGTATCCCACATAAGGAAAATACTCCACAATTCATATATAGTTGGATCATTTCACACCTAAAAATTGGACACAATTTAAAATCTGTGAGAAAGCGACATAGCATATTACATTTGAAACATAATTAACTAAAGAGTCTATACTTAGTAATTGAGTTTTTATGGATAATTGGAGTTATCCGTCCAAAATTTTTCTGACTTTTTGTGATTTGTACATGTAGGTTAAGTCCCATTTTTTATTTTTTTTTCTTTAATACAAAGTACAAACACTACCATGGGACCAACTCAAAAGTCATGAGAAACATATCAAGAATCTTGGAGAGTGTAAGGTGGGCAATTAAACTATAAATCCAAGAAACTAGAAAATAGAAGAAAAATTATTGGAGATTGAAGAAATAAGTTGGTGAAAAAATAATAAAATTGATGGAATATTCTTATAAATTCCACCGAAATTGGCTTTAGGGGCTAAGTGACACATATTTCAAAATAAGTTCGAGGTGACTTTTGCATAAAGATAAAAATTATGTGACAATTTGCAAATTATGAAAAACTTTCAACGGGTAACTGCAATTATCTATTTCTGAAAGTGAAGTTGCTTTTTATTTGGAGAAAAATGTACTCATTTGCATAGTGTATATACCTGGATATCCCAATAAGAGACATTGATACAGTTAATAAAAAGCAAATTCATACCTATCAAAGAGTGCGAATTCGATTCCCTTTGCGCGAACAACAAAAATCTCTGTAAACATTCCTGAAACTTAGTGTATACCAAACAAGTAATAAACCTGAAGATAGAAATAAGTAGATATAATTATTAATAATAGACGAATATAGTTATTTGTAAGAAAACGACACTAAGAAACAACCAATAGGTATAAAATGAACCAAATCCAAGTGCAAAGTTCTGACGTAGATCACATTACAATTTACAACATTGGATTACAGCTATTCTCGTACTGCCACGTAGAAACTTTGTCTCCAAGTCTACTTTATTTAATTCTATTTTAAGAGTAAAACTTCATACGACTCTAAATAAAGTATAATAATAGTCACTTAATTAGCTCAGTGCGCACAAAAAATTAGTAAGTATCAGTAGAGAGAGACAGAGGCAGAGAAAACAAGAAATGGTGGCATCAGCTGAGAGACACGGCGGCGGAGCGGCGGAGGACGTGGCGGCGTTTGATCATCCGCCGTTCAAGCCCAAGAAATCAGCGAGTGTTTTCCCGGCGAAGAGGAAGTTGGTCAAGACTATGATGTTCTGTTCGATTGTTGAGACGATATTTTCGTGCTTCGGAAAAGGTGATGATCAGCGAAACAGAGCCTTACCGGAGATCAAGACTCAAGAGAAATGGCTGCAGGAAGATTGATGAGAAGAAGAGTAGTCTTCTTTATCCACTCCCATTAAACAAATGGATATATATTTTTTAATATATTTTCATTTCATTTTAACATAATCTTTTGAAATATCATTTTAATTTTTTAATGGCAGATATATGTATCTTCCACTGTATTGTAATATAAATTTTTTATGTGTTTGGATTTTTGCTTTTGAATTTCAGGGCAAATTAAAGCATATTTTACATATATAAACACAAATGGTATATATATATATATATATATATATATATATATATATATATATATATAATTTTTCACCTTAAATTAAAGTTACAAGTCACATAAATAGTGTATCACGTAAATTCGTCACTAGCTAGCTAATTGAATTTATTTGGATTCTAAAACTTGATTTGGTGCAAAATTGATTTATAATGCAAAATATATAGTGATAAGACAGTATTTAATTTATCACTATTAATAATTAGTAATACATTTATAGTCACGATTTATTAATTAGTAAATTTTTAATTACCTTAATACTATAGTGATAATTTTTTTGTTATCAAATTATCACTAAATAAGTTACTAATTATTAATTGTGACAAATAAAACACATGAAATTCGTATCATTATAAAGACATACTCTGACAATATAAATTATTGTCATAAAATAAAATGAATTGTAAATTAATGTACATTTATACCATATATATATATATATATATATATATATATATATATATGATAAGTTTGAACTTTGAAGTCCAAGTGATGTTCAATCAGCCAAAAGTTCAATCAGTCAAAAAGAAAATATATATACATATATCTTCCAGAAATTCGTTTGGGTCAAAGATATAAAGAATCTTAATTAATGATTCGTGATCTTACGTTATTGATACTTTGTTCCCTTTAAATTATTATATTTTATCCAATGAGAGGGAAGTAAGTAGTATATAATATTAATCCATTATTGACAAATAAACTAAATATAAACTATTTTTATCATTCAATTTTGTAATTATAGATGAAAAAAATATATATTTTTTTAATTTCTATAAATAACCGGTACACGTTGTATAGTATCCAGAAGACTTTTTCTTTTTCTTGCTCTGTTCAATATCTATTTAATTTAATATATTATGGGTCCCAGATTAATATAATATATGAAGTAAACTATAGTCTATAGATGCTCTTTTTGTCAATACAAAAATGGTAGACGACAGAGCGAAGCCAGCTAAGTTTGGAGATTCATCTTAATCTTAACAAGTAAGTAATAGCAACTTTTCTTTGAGGATTTATGATCATCAATTCTCTCTGCATGAGGTAGCTAGCAGTTGTATACTTGTATGTAATTATGTATGTTTCTATTTGTTTTGATTTCTTTTGAAAAATTCTCACTTTTATCTCATAAAATATCTTATTCTTTCAATATTCCTTTTTATTAATTACGAATTTCTAATTAATATGATGTTTCATAGAATCTAAAATATATCACATTATATCAAGATATCCGGCCCCGCACACCACTGCATCTGCAGGCGTTGGGCACACAATTGTTGCAGCGGCAGTTGGACAGAAACCGCGGCTGCCGCCGATAGGAGGCAATGTGATGAGAAGAGCATGAAATTACAAAAATGCCCATGAACTATATATATCTATACTATATAAACACAAACATTTTAATTTTCTATAAGTTTATTGCTAAGATCTTCGTCATTCTACGATGGGTTATATCATGTTTATATTTTCAAAAAGCAATCTTTTCCCTATATATATGCTTTTGATGTTGATTTTCAGAAATTGAAAAATTATTAATTTGTAGAAAAATTAGAGATGTCGAGCAATTATATTTACTAATACAAAGTTTTAGAGAAATTAGAGAAGCCGAGCAAGTGATGTTAATTATGCATAGTAAACAAAGTATTTTTAGTGCGCGGACAGTTACTAGTATTTAAAAAAGAAACTTGGCTAGACGCGCGTACAAACATTCGGCCTTTTGTATTTATGTACTGTTTAAAAGTACATTTGGATTTCTTTTCCAAATATTCTCAATTTCTAAGACTATAACTTTTTACAACTTCAACTTCTACATTAAGACGTTCGCTAAACTTTCCCGTCTGGCGAAATTAGCCTCTGATCATTAGCCACATTATTCGAAAACTTAGTCGTTATCGCATCCGTGCCTTTGGAAGGGGCTGAAGACGGCGTGGGCAGCTTCTTAGGCAGCATTTGCACCCAATTGTACGCTTTCGGCAATCTCGATCCTTCCGAGACGAAAATCAGAGCAAAAAAACACATTATAATGAGCAAATTGTGCTTCTTCAAAGAACTTGACATGATCATAGATGAATGAGAGTACTGTACTGTTATAAAATACTTCCGAGAGGCTTATTTTGATGATCTCTGTTATATTGAGCTGGTTTTTATATGTGGGCTGTGGAAGCAGACACGTTTGAGGAATTTAAGATTTGTTGACAGCTTGTTTGTCTGAAAAGATGATACATTTAGGAGACATGTTTGGCATTATAATATGGTTTTATAAGAAGTGTTAGCAGCCTTGTTGCTTTTGTTGTCTTAACTAGTATTCCTGGAAAAAAGGAGACTGTTTTTGTTTTTGTTGTATTAGTTAATTCGGGCCTAGGTTTAATCATGAATAATATTTTGGGGGAATTACATCTAGATTCTCTAACATTTGATGAAATTACATTTAGACCCCTGTAATACGGAAAATTACACCGTATTAACCCCATGTATTTTGACTCTATATTACAAATTGCCCTTTCTGCCGCTTTGGTTAGGAATCTCCGTATTATTTTGTCAGATTTATGGAATATACACCCTAGGTTACCCTAAATAAATTAGACTACACTAGGATACCGAAGGGTAATGGGTAGTTTTTACTTTATAAATCTGACGAAAAATGTTGAAAACTCTGACCAAAGCAAATGGAAGGAACAACTTGTAAGACCTAGACAAAGTACACAATGCCTAAATGTAATTTCCTATAGTATATGGGATCTAAATATATTTAGACCAAATTTCAGTGTATCTAGATGTAATTCGCCCTAAATTTCAACGATTGCACACATGAGGAGATAAGTGTTTTTAGTATTAGTTGTCGACAGTTAGAAGGGAGACAAACCCCAGTTCTAAAGGGTAAAGTGTGTGCAAGGAAGTCTCCAATACAGAATCAACGTAACTCACACTTTAATTTCCTTAATCCCTTTTGTCAATTTTGAGCAGAAAGAGAAATGAGTGCCAGCAATACTATCACTGATTAATTATAATTAAGTGATCTTTTGGGCAAGTATTCCTCGACTCCAAGGGGCGTCCCTATTATTAGTGTGGAAAATTGTCATATTGAATATATAATATTAATCTTAACTTAGTCATGATGCATAGTATGCTCTTAAAGATATCACAATTCTGTATCATGTCATGTCGAATATAGTATCAGACACCTATCTAATAGTAAATATTAAAAAATATTCGTATTCCGGTTTCATATCCTATCTATGTTCGTGCATCATAAGACTCTTGAGCCATGTTTTTTTTTAACCAAGGCATGCCAAATATTAAGGGCCCATTTAGTTAGAGAGGAATTTTGTCCGAGTAAACAAGCCCTAAATTCATTATAGTGATTTTTAGGTTATCTTATATTATAGAAAATTCTCGCGATATATGATGCAAGAATACTCTTACATAACCACAATGCATTATCTTGTCTCGTATCAGACACCTATCTAGTACTAAACATTGAAAAAAATTGTATAGCCACATTTGTATCGTGTCGTATCGTATCCCCTATCCGTATCAGTGTATGAATATCTTGTAATACAACAAAATGGATGAATTGCAGCTGACAAAATGTGAAAAAGTCTTAAATAGAATAGCTAAACAAGTATCAAAATAATCAATCAAATATGCAAATAGTGAATAAAAGATCTGGTTGGAGAAGCTTTTCTGGACAGTGAAGAGTTGGACCTAGGTGGAACATTGAGACTTTCCTCCCACAAGTGGTGGGCCAAAGTTTTAATAATCAAAGAATGTTGGTGTTCGGTGGGCAATTATTTTCCCTCTGGATTTCATGCGTTGCTTTTGGAAATTTTTATATAATAGGGCTAAAGATAGAAAGTTCGCCGCACGGGTGCTAATTTTTAATTCTTCTCTTATTATGTTAATATTATCTTTAAAAAAATAAAGCAAGGCCAGAAGATGAACTCAATTGGAACTTGACCCTTAGTTCTGGGCCTTTCTGCAATTAGCTTGTATCAATTTTCAACTTCAAGGGGACTGGGTCACTGGAAGTTAGCAAAACAATGTGTATTCTTCAGCAAAAATGCACTTTTAATCCCAAAAGTATAACGGCTTTTGCAATCTTAGTTCCATACTACAAGCATTATTCAATTTTAGTCATACATTTCAAGAAATCGCGGCAATTTAGGGCAGGACTTGTAAATATCTGCGATTTCAATGGTTAATTTTCCTAGAAAATGTTACATAAATCCAATTTTCCCCTTTAAAACCAGACTTTGACCGTGTAATTTTCTCCAGAATTTGGAGAAGTAACGTGCACACACGCTGCACGTGCTTATTACGTCAAAAAACTAACGGAGATTTGCATCTGGATCCACATTTGCGAAAAATTACACCCCCATCATGAATAACAAAACCAGGAAGAAAAAACCGGCAACACCGAACTGTTGAGAAATCAAAAGACAGCAGTAAATAAGAGGTACTACCCCGTTTACAAAGCAAAAAGACGGACAACTGCCCTTACCAGCTCCCTTCACCCCGTCCTCAGTTAGGATGGTTTACAAGTTTTCTTCTAAAGCAACAACATATAAAGCCCTCTACTATACAAACTGAAAAGCACTGTACTATGAGTCTGTACAAATGTAGAATTATAAATACAGAAGTTTCATGACATTGACATAACAGCTAGAAGCCCACAAAAGTGTAATGCAAGAGTCTCAATGATACAAGTAAATTAAAGCAAGGCCATCAAGCAATTCTGTGCTTCAACCAAACAATTCACTTAATATACTATTTGGGTTCACTGGTAATAGCTTATTTCATCAGATCATCATACATTTGTTTCGGAGAAAACGTATTTATAGTCAGATTTGTGAAATCACCGGGAGGAGATGAAGAACGTGTTGGACTTGAATGAGGAATCAGATTTCGTTTGCTTGAACGAGCCGGGATGGCAGTGCTTGTTGATCTGTTATGTATTGCTTGATAATCAGCCACTGCGTCATTTTCACAAACAGTTTGGAAGCATGGTTACATAAACCAAAGTAAATACTACATTGAAAAGAAACCAAATCAGTCTATATCCTCATATTATATTCTCAGTGCATGTTTCAGAGTGAAAAGATTAAGGAGCCAGTGAAATAACAAATTGCTTTAACCACTTCAAATAAGTATTTGCATAGTTTACAACATTAACACTTTCATTCAAGTAATCTGTGCCCTAACTGAGCACAATCATCTGTCAGACTCTTTCATCATCATGATTCAAAGTTCAAACTAACACCCTATATTATGAACAACTACATCTAAATTACAAGTGCCAACAACAACAACAACAACAGCAAATACATATACTATAAAAACAGCATTAAAACAACAAATTCAGGAGGAGCAATATTCTAATTCCTGCTTCTCCTTCTATATAATTATGCAGTAAAAGCAACTTCAACAATGAGCTCACAAAAATATAATTTAAAAAAAAAAATCCACATTAAAACTAACCAAATATCTAATTCAGGAATTCAAAGCAACACCCAAGAAAAAGAGGACCGCTGAAATCCGCACTGAGCCACCACGACAAAATTGAAATAAAACCAACCAAGAAAACCTCAAAGATCATGTTTTTACGAGGATTTGAAGGAACCCGGTTCGGATATACAGCAACAAGATCAAGGATTTACGGAAATCAAATCAAATGGGAGAATTAATCCAAACGAAAGAGAAGAAAAACCAAAAGGGCGAATTTTCCAAGGAGGAGAAAGGCATGGCCTTTAACAGAATACTTGTCGGAACCCTTGCCTTAGTTGCCTAGTATGAGTTCGTTGGTCAACTGCTCACTGAGTCAACCCGCCTTGAGTAATATTTATCCAAGAAAAAAAGTAATAAAGCATTTGACTTTACCTCTCTAATCATATATATATATATATATATATATATATATATATATATATATATGAAAATCAATTAGTGGAGTATTTTAGGAAAGATGTTTATATGGCAATGAAGTGGATTAGTTAGAATTGATCCATTTTGCCATATCAGTCGTTTCTATAATTAATTTTATTAATTATTGTTTTGTAACTTACATATGTATTTATTGACACTTCATACTTTTATGTATACTAAAAAATTTATAACTCATATAATTATAGAATTATATAACTACTTTATATAATATTAAAAAAATAATTTTAACTAAATTTTAATAACCTTTAGAGGTATACATACTGCATTGAATGTTCGTTAATTAAATAAAGACAAAATAATGTATTCAATAAATCTATTAAAAATATTATATTTAATATTTTAATTTCTATTAGATATATTTGATACAATTGATTCAAATGAAAATTTATCTCATTAAAGTAAGGAAAAAATAGAATAAATTTTAATTAAAATTTATTATTATTTTAATAATATAAAATAAATAATAATTAATTTTTTTGGAAAAAAATTTTTTCAAATACACATGTCTCATGCTTATTTTGTAATAGAAAAGTTGTATTTCATTTCAATGTAAATAAATTTATTAAATTATTATATTTTAATATTAATATTTCAAAATATAAAGAAAATTTTAAAAATGAAATGAATATTATTATTAATTAATAACGAAATAATAACAAATTATTTAATAAAAAAATACCAAATATAAAATAAAAAATTATTTATAAAAAAATACCAAGTATAATATATAGCTCCTTTTTCGATAAAAAAGATAAAGAGATTTCAATAATTATTTATATGGTCTATTATTAAATATTTATCATTTTAATATTTCTATAAGAATCATGATATTCTTTCTATTTATATATATATATGTATAAATATATATTCACTCTATTACAAATATAAAATTAATATTTTGTTACAAAAATACTATATTACTATTTTTATACATTTAAAATGAGTTTTTTTTATATACGTAATTTCTGATTATTTTATAAAATGAATTACCGTTGTGTGTGTGCTTCAAATTCTAAATTAATATTTTTTTATGCATTGTTAATAATTATATAAAAAATATTATTCAATTTATTTAATAATATATATTTTGTAAATAAATATTCCCGTGCAATGCAGGGGATAAAAAGCTAGTTCATGTGATTATTGCTAGTTAAATTCACTTTTTTGTTTAATCATATATATATATATATATATATATATATATATATATATATATATATATATGAAAATGAATGAGTGAGATATTTTAGGAAATATGCTTATGTGTTAATGAGTTGGATTAGTTAAAATTAGTCCATTTTGCCATGTAGATTATTTCTATAATTAAGTCATTAATTATGATTTTCGTAACTTACATATATATATATTTAATGGACATTCCATATATTGATTTATATTAAAAAAATTGTAACTCCTATTTAATCATAGAATTATATAACTACTTTATATAATATTGATATTGAAAATTTCATTCAAAAATAATTTTAAAGTAAATTTTAATAAGCTTTGCTAATTATTATGAACTTTACATTTAAGTGCTAAAAAATATATATATAATTGAAGGGGAGCTTACAACTATTTATAATTTAGATATAATATTCAATTTGTACATGAAAGCATAGTATAAAAATATTACCATTCACAAAATATTAACAATATTTGAGTAAAAGATTATTTAGTTCTATAATTAATATTTTTTTTATTTTGTATTTTTTTATCTATCATGTAATTGTATTTTCAAAATTTCTTTTAATTATTTGTGGGGTCACATAATTACGTACATTTTTTAAAATGTAAGTTTAATTAAATTTTATTATTACCTTAATATTATAAAATAAATAAATAGTTGATTTTTTTTAGAAGAACCTCTAAATACAAGTATTTCATTTCCATTTTGCGGTGGAAAAATTATATTTAATTTCAATGTGAATAAATTTTTTAAGTTATTACATAAAAATATTAATATTGCCATAATATAAAGAAAATTTCAATAATGAAATGAACATTATTGTTAATTAATAATGAAATAATAATAAATTATTCAACAAAAAAATAATATCAAGTATACAAGAGATTCCAATAATTATTTATATGGTCTATTATTAAATATTTTCTATACTTTAATTATTGTTTTAATATTTTTATATTGATTGTGTGCGTGATTTAAAAATAACTATATATATATATATATATATATATATATATATATATATATATCCCCTCTATTACAAATACAAAATCATATTATATTACTATTTTTATATATTTAAAATGAGTTTTTCATATATATAAAGTATGATTATTTTATAAAAAGAATTATCTTGGTATGTGATATTTATATGTATTGTTAATAATTATATAAGAAAATATGATTCAATATATTTAATAATATATATTTTATAAATAAATTTTTCCATGCAACGTATAGAATATATATATTAATTTATAAAAAAAAATTATGTTAAATTTGTGATATATATTCAAGTTGTTAATATATAAACTATAATTAATATTAATATATTAAATTTATAATTATAAATTAATTTCCCGATGCAACATAGGGGTAAAAACTAGTATTTTTTATTATAAAAATCGGAAAATATAAATATTTAACCAAGATAAAAAAATTGTCAGCTGAAAAATAACTATGAGGTAAAGTTTGAATTCGAATTTTAAGTTGAGTGGCTTAATTAGTGAAAAATAAAATAATTATAATCATATATCCTTCTGAAATTTAGTTTAACTATGCAAATATACTCTGTAGATTGTAAAATTATAAAAATATCTCCTATCAAATAAGTTTTATTACGCATTAATTGGTTGCTTGAATTTACCTTTTTATAAAATCTAATTTTATTCATGTTTTTAATAAAAAAATTAGGAATATAACGTGAAAATAGTCTGAGGTATGTTTTACTAGTTTTCTAAACTTATAGTTACTTAATTATATCAAAGTTTAGAGTATGTGAATGTATTTAAATTTAAATAAAGATCGAGTTTTTTCAACTTTATCTTATCCTCTCATTTAATTAAATTCCAATTTCGGTTAGTTAGATGTGTTATTTAATAAATAACATATGTCATAATAATAATAATAATAATATATATATATATATATATATATATATATATATATGAAAATGAACGACTGAGATGTTTTTAGGAAACATGCTTATGTGTTAATGAGTTGAATTAGTTAAAATTAGTTCATTTTACCATGTAGATTATTTCTATAATTAAGTTCATTAATTGTGATTTTTGTAACTTACACATATATTTAATTGACATTCCATATATTGGTTTATATTAAAAACATTGTAACTCCTATTTAATTATAGAGTTATATAACTATTTTATATAATATTGATATTGAAAATTTCATTCAAGAAATAATTTTAAGTAAATTTTAATAAGCTTTGTTAATTATGATGAACTTTATATTTTAAATGCTAAAAATATATATATATGATTGAAGGCGAGCTTAAAACTATATATAGTTTAGATATAATATTCAATTTGTACATGAAAGCATAGTATAGAAGAATTACCATTCACAAATTATTAACAATATTTGGGTAAAAGATTATTTAGTTCTATAATTAATATATATATTTTTTATTTTGTATTCTTTTTGTCTATCATGTAATTGTATTTTTAAAATTTCTTTGAATTATTTGTGGGGTCACTGAATTATGTATATTTTTTAGAATATAAGTTTAATTAAATTTTATTATTACTTTAATATTATAAAATAAATAAATAGTTGTTATTTAAAAAAAAATTCTCTAAATACACGTGTTTTATCTCCATTTTGCGGTGGAAAATTATATTTAATTTCAATGTAAATAAATTTATTAAGTTATTACATATAAATATTAATATTGCCATAATATAAAGGAAATTTCAATAATGAAATGAATATTATTGTTAATTAATAATAAAATAATAATAAATTATTCAACAAAAAAATAATAGTAAGTATACAAGAGATTCCAATAATTATTTATATGGTCTTTTATTAAATATTTTATATATTTTGATTATTTTTTTAATATTATTATATTGATTGTGTGCGTGATTTTAAAAAAAACTATATATATATAAATATATTTTCTCTATTACAAATACAAAATCATATCATATTATTATTTTTATATATTTAAAATGAGTTTTTTCATGTATAGAATATAATTATTTTATAAAAAGAATTATTTTGGTTTGTGTTTCAAATTATGATGTTGCAAACTTATAACCCTAAGGTAAATTTCTTTGTTACCAAACCACCCCGGCCCGCGCCAACACCCAACCTACGCAAAACATAAACATAATACTGTGAAATAGAAATCGCCGCCGCTTCACTCCACCGCTGAAGTTATTGTTCCGGCAACTGTAGTTCTCACCCACTGTCAACAATGACAGATTCACCCACGGAAAAAGTTATTCCCGAAAGCAATTGCGAAGGAAAAGTAGAAAACCATGAAGAGTTAGAGGAGGAAGAAGAAGACGAGGAATTTTCTTTTTCCTCAGATTCAGAAATAGGAGAAGCTTTGGATTACTTGGATTCAAGAGATGATGCAGAAGGTGGTTTTGTGGATGGCTCATTTACTCTGCTGCATACACGGCGCCCCAACGCTCACGGTGGGCTCCACTCGCGGCCTAATACCTCCTCTCTTCAGCCCATATCGAATAAGACCCAAAAGTTTACCAATCACATCAGGGCAGCGCCGTTGGAGGTTGGGGTTGATGAATTTATTATGTGTGTTTTATGCAATGGGTTGTTTGGCGTTTTTGTGATTGTGAATTATGGTGGAGGTTTTGAGCTGTAATTAATCTGGGTTTATCTGAATTCTGGAATGGAATTGGAAAAATTGAGTCCTTCTAAAAGAAGTATATATATGTTTTACATTGTGTATTAAGCTAAAGACAAATGGTTCGTGTAGGAATGGGAAGGAAGGTTTAATGTTGGAATGTCGAATTCGGTAACTACTGCAATTCGTGGGAGTGTTCGTGATATGGCTATTGGTAAAACTAAAACGACTGAGAAAGCTGATCGTGCAACTGTTGAGCAGGTAAAATAATATATGATTGAATGTTCCTTAATTATTTGTTCAAACATCATATATTTATGTGGAGCATGAAGATATATATATGTACTATTACCACTATAATGAGTCTTACTGTTATTTAAAAAAAAAAGAGTATTGCTGTTGTGTTTAATAATCACTTTTTTGTTTCAGGCAATTGATCCAAGAACCCGTATGGTTTTATTCAAAATGCTTAATCGAGGTGTATTTAATGACATCAATGGCTGCATTTCAACTGGAAAAGAAGTATGTGTTTCCTTTTCATTTCTTTTATCTTGTTTTGTGGCAAAGTTTTGGCTGAGCTATTTTAATTTGAGCCTCATTTTTAATGATATCTTCGTCCAACAGGCCAATGTCTATCATGCTACTAAATCCGATGGTCAGGAATTGGCGATCAAGGTTTACAAAACCTCAGTTCTTGTATTCAAGTATGCTGTAGAACCTTTTCTCTTGTTAGAATCCTTTGATAAGTTATTATCAAATTTTGATTTAATCTCATTCTAGTGAGTTTTGCCTGCATAATTCGAGTTGCCTCTCTCATATTTCATGCTCTCAACGGAGAAGATAATATCTAATTGTTGCAAATATAAAGGTATTTATGTATTCTTGATTTTATCTAATTCTCCACTCAAAATAAACAGGGATAGAGATCGGTATGTACAAGGTGACTACAGGTTTAGATATGGATATTGCAAACATAACCCTCGAAAAATGGTCAAGACTTGGGCCGAGAAAGAAATGAGGAATCTTATGAGGTAAGTTATCATCAGTTTCTACCGTACCTTGAAATCGAACTGGGAAAAATATTCAAAAAGTCTATTTTCCACTTGGAATGGTAATAATTTTTTTTCGAACTTTTAAAATTGACGAAATGCTTCTTGCTAATGAACGAATGCCAAAGAGTTATATTTGGAAGATCGAGAAGTTATGCACATGCCTTATTTTTACTGATTAAACGAGGAAAATAAAGAAGGTTTTCACAATCTAACACTTAGTTGATTGTTATTTGCAAAAAAAAAAAATTGATTAAAAAAGTGATTTTGTTTAACTGAAAGGCTAAGAGCAGCAGGAATAAGGTGTCCAGCTCCAATACTATTGAGGCTTCATGTTCTCGTCATGGAATTTATAGGTATTTCTTTTATGTTCACCAGTTATTCTTATTCTTATTTTCAGATTTAATGATAATTTGTTATTAATTTCTTCTACACAGGCAAGTCAGGCTGGGCTGCTCCTCGGCTCAAAGATGCTGATTTATCTCTTGATAAGTTGCGTGAGAGCTACGTCGAGGTGCGTTTATATATTCGTACTTTTTATTTTTAAATTTTACATTCTTAAACGTTTGTTTTACAACGACTACTGATATAAATTAAATACAGAAAAAGCTAACTCTCCCTTATGTTCTGCATTTCAGATGATTATGTCTATGCGTACATTATATCAGAAGTGCAAGCTAGTGCATGGCGACCTCAGCGAGTATAACATACTTTATTTTGAGGTCAACTTTTATTTAATTTTCTCTTGTTTTAAATTTATGTTATTCTGAAAATATATTACTGACTTTAAATTCATTCAGGGTCACTTATACATAATTGATGTTTCACAATCAGTCGATCTCGACCATCCTCATGCCCTCGATTTCCTTAGAGAGGACTGTATTCATGTTAATGTAAGTGTTTCAATAACTTATAATTTTCTTCTCTCTCCTCTCTCTCTATCTCTTGGATGATTTACGATTTTCTCTTCAAATATGCAGGATTTTTTCAAGAAAAATGGAGTAGCTGTTATGACAATTCGGGAGTTGTTTGATTTTATAGTAGATCCTACTATCGATGATGATTCAGTAGACAGTTATCTAGAAGAGGTTTGAAATATTTACATGCATCATTCCATCCTCAGCCATAAAATCTTGAAATAGTATATTTTAATTAATTTGGAGCTTTTAAAAGAAAAAACATTGTTAATTCTTTTGAGATTTTTATGCTGATTACTATGAATTTCTATGCAGGTGCAACAAAAGATTTTGGCTAGAGGTGATGAGATCTCTGCAGAGGAAGAAATTGCTGATTCTGTATTCGTGCAGGTTAGTCTTATTTTCATTAGTTTCTTCAGACATAATTGTGTACTTTTGGAACAGTTCTCATTTCTTCTTAAATCCGCCTTGACTATGTGCAATTACACAAACCTTTTCTTTTAATTTGAAAAACTTACAAAATACCCTCTTTTGAAAGTCGAAATTTTATCATAACTAAGGTTGTGTTTGCAAATCTATAGAGAAGTCATTTTCTGCTTCTGCTTTAAATAAGTTAGAGGAAAGAAGAACCCTTGGGAGTGCTTTTCCAGACCCTCCCAACTTTTTCTACTCACACTTTTCACGACTTCAGCTTCTCCAGAAGTTTCTGCAAGTACTCCTTTAGGGTAGTGTTTGCAAACTCTAAAAGAAGTGTTCTATTTTTTAGCTTAAGAAAAGCAAAAATAGTACTGATTCTGCTTTAAATAAGCTAGGAGCATCATGCAGAGTGCTTTTTTTTTTCAGATTCTAGCTTCATTTTCCTATTATCTTAAAATTCTTCTGTACTTTCTTTTCCAAATACTCCAATTTTTACTCCTAGCACTTTTTATATTATTAAACAGCGGTAAATTATAAAGAACCAAGTGTAATTACAAATAATTATACGGTAGGACCCCGTAATTATTTCTTTCAAAAATTTTATTTTATCACCCTATGTAAATTCCAAATCTAACACATTAATAATATTTTCCCTTTCTTTTAGACCTTCATCCCAAAGACGTTGGACAACGTGACGCATGCCGAGGAGGACGTGCAAAGGATCATAAGTGGCAAGGACACAAATGACATGTACTATCAAACTATTACGGGCCTAAAAAAAGCTCTTTCTATGAAAAATTCTTCTGCCCAATCCGATAACGGGCAGCAAGAAGCCAACGGTAAACCCGTAACAGAGGATCTTGACCCGACGAATAAATCTTCGCCAGGTGGCGAATCAGAGACAGGAAGTGAGGACATTAGTGACTCGGAGGATGATTCCTCTTCTGAAAGTGATAAAGAGACTCCAGAAGAGAGGAAAGCAGCGAGGAAGGAAAATAAGAAGAAAGTTAAAGAAGAAAAGAGAGAAGCTAGGAAGAGTAAAGTTCCAAAAGCTGTCAAGAAGAAAAAGAAGAAGCTGGCAAAAGCCAAGAAGTACCGGTAGAGAGAGATAAAATGAAATATATATGTATTTTTTTTTTGTTTTTTCTAGATTTATTATGAACTTTTTGTAGTGAGAATCTGCAGTTTTGCATTGATCTTTATGCTAGAGCTTATACTTTCCTTCTATCAAGCTTTTAGGTTTGCACAACTTGCAGTTGCAGCAAGTTTTTTACAAAGAGAGAATATAAGGAAAATTGCACAAAATTCCCGTGTTTTGTGAAATTGCTAGAAAAAACCTTTATTATGAAGAGAGGCAAACTCAATCAGTCTCCATTAGTTAATATAAAGGGTGGAACCCTGAGATTTGAGTTAATCACAATTTAGTTTCTATGTTTTCAAGAATTACAAAAAACTCCTTAACTTCTCACTTTAATATAAAAAAACTCTCTGAACTAGGGATATTGATTTTGACCCTCCTGAATTTTGGCCATTTTAGCAGTTTGTCATCTAAACTAATATTTTTTACAAGTTGTCATCTGAACTTTACGTTTTTTACAATTTGTCATCTCTGACCAATTTTAGATGGAATATTCCGCCGAGATCCTATCACATGCTTCTCACGTGATAATCTTAAGGGCAAATCCGTCTTTTCATGCCACTCTCACTAACGGACAGAATTTAAAAAGTAAAAGAAAACTTAATATCCGAAATTACTTTTTAATTAGGGCTTAGGTTTTTCACTCAGGCGATTTTAACAGAGGCAAAAGCATATTCAATCTCTTGGATTTTTCTCTGGTTTTGGGCACAGAATAGAGAATGGCATGGGTATTGCGCACAAAAACGGAACCTAGGATAAAGAAGGGGCGGATTACTCCAGAATATGGTGAATTTTATACTGTCTGTGCAATTTTTTTTTTTCAAATAATGCCTGAAAATTTGTGCGTAATGTGCTATAAATATGCTGGAGAAGTTAAATAATATTGTTGGGTAATGTTCTTATGTTGTTTATATGTTCAAATCAGCCTTTTTGAAGTGTGTATGGTCCCTTTGTGCTAAAATAGTGTTATGGTCCCTTTGTGCTAAAATAGTGTTATGGTCCCCTCGTTTGGATTCTGTGCATAATGTGGTGGGGTTATGCTTTTGGAGTTGAATTCTTTATCTGGGTACCATTTTTTTGTTGTCGTATATGTTAAAGTCACTCACTTTTGAATTGTTTATGAACATAATCCCAAGAAGACAAAATTTTTAAAGAAGTTCAGAATAGCTTTGGGACACATTTTAAAGTGAATCTCAAAGAGAGAACTTGCAGCTGAAGGAGATGGGATCTGACAGGCATTCCATGTGCCCATGCTATCCTATTCTATTGCGATCACAACGTTGAAGACTTTGTCCACCCATGCTATTCCAAACAAACTTTCTTGAAGTTGTATGGCAATTTGATGGAGACTTTAGAAGATAGAGCAATGTGGCGTAAAACTAACTCCATTCCAATTGTGCCACCTGTTGTGACCAGACTACCAGGAAGGCCTAAGAAACATAATAGAAAGAAAGAGGCAGATGAGGGAAAGAATGACAAGAAGAAGAATAAGGATAAGAACAAAAATAAGACTGATGGAAAGATGTCAAAGAAAGGTGTTGTAATGACCTGCAGAAACTGTGGACAAAAGAATCACAATATTAGAGGTTGTCCAAAGAGAAAGGATCCAAACACAGAAGATGGAGGTTTGGATGTTCCAACACAGAATACTGAGACTGTGAGAAGGGATAAAAAGGTATCATTTTTTATAGCTATTATTTACTTGAATAAAAATAAAGGTTTGATCAGTTTATAACAAGCAATTATTTGTTATTGAGCATGTTAGGGCAAGAAGCAAGTTGGTGAAAGTACAAGTGAAGGTGTGGATGTTGCAGCAGAAGATGACCAGACTGTGAAGAAGGATAGGAAGGTAACTATTTTGTATCTGTTTTTTCACAAGAAAAAAATGTGTTAAGTGTGGTATTTATAATAACTGATTTTGCATTATTGCGAATGATAGGGCAAAAGGAGAGTAGATGAAGGTAAAAGTAGAGTTTCTCAAAAGAGGAAAAAATTTTCTACATCTACTGTGACATAAAATGTGGTTATTAGTCCAAGAAGAAGTTCAAGGATCTCCATCACATCTCCTGAAAAAATTCTAGAGATAGGTGCACAAGTTCCTAACGAAATTGTGGCTAAAAAAACTCTAGGATTGAAGAGAATACTTCCCGTGAAAAGAAATTTGGCTACTGTGTGACCCAAGAATCAGTAGCAAATGCACAGACAAGACCACAAACTTCAGCTGCAATTTCACAGCCAAAACAAACTACTACAGGTCCAACTTCAAAGCCAAATGCACTTAAAAGGTTGCCAAGTGCATCATCTGTATCTACTCTTACACATGGAGTCAAATTCTCAACTAAAAAACCAGGAGAACCTTCTCAGAAAAAGTCTATTCAAGGAGAAGAAAATTCATTGTTTGTGAAGATTTTACCATCATGGCAAAAGTTTTTTTAGTTTGATGTTTATGCAGTTGTTTTATTTGTTTGGAATGAATTGTGATTGAAGATTGAACCTGCTTTTTGGATTCTTTTAGTCAGGTCAATTGATACTTTTTGTTAATTTGTTTTGGATCAGGTCATTGGCTATATTTTGTAATGTGAAACTGTGTTCATGATATTGGAATGCACTCATATTCCCTGTTCATTTTTTGTCCAGTTTCCTACTCTATATTGCTCTTACAACCATTAATTGAGAATGCAGAAGAAACCATTCAGAACAATTTTTTTTTTCATTCACTAAGCTTCATCAAGTACACAAACAATATTCAAACCTCAAAACACCTAACAAAAAATCCCGAAATTTAAACACCTAAATTACACAACTAGAGTAAACAAGACATTCAGCAAAAAAATAAGTGACAGCCAGCCAAAAGCAACATAAGACTCTTCTTAGACCATTTATTCATCCTCTTCTTCTCCACAGAATAAAGAAGTGTCACCGAATTTCTCAACTGTCGTCAAAATCATTTCACTACAAATAATAGTACTGCTTTAAATTTTATCCAAGATGGTCCTCAAAACAAATATTCAAAAACCTCAGAAAAATCTCTTTTTCAACACACTACAACTTCTGATGGGAGGCAAATCAAGCTTACAGGTCTTGCACACTCAAACCTGCAAAAAAGATCAAGGAAAAAATCAGATTCATTCAATACAACAAAAATTTCAATTTGTTTTCTTTAATTCAGTCCTCAGGGTAAAATATATATTTGCAACTCTCTTAAACTGCTCGAACATGATTTGGGAATAAAATTAGTTGCAGTATACTTAGAAGTCGAGACAATATTACTCATATAATTAAGCACAAGCTGCTCAGGATTATCCGGCTCATTACAATACACAACTCTCGAATAACCTTTCTGCCCAATTTGACTATGTTCATCTCTAAATGAACCCCCAAAACACGAAAATGAATACAATCTACTAAAATGAATCCCTTTTCTCCTATTCCCAGCCATTTCCAAGAAAATGGCCTAAAATTTAAAATTTCACCTTTTAATCTTCAAACGGTACAATACAGATCAGGTAACAAATTTAATTACTGTATAATTTAATGATAAAATCCTCCAGGACCACCACCAATTGACTACAACTGCCATGATCTCGAGGGGATTAATGCCACAAAAGAAAAACTAACCATTGAAGAAGTAATAAACAGAATAAGAATGTCAATCAAGTAAACTATGTTAAAATGAACAGACCTGGTGGAAGGGATTGCTTCACAATGTAAAAGGCATATATATATATAGCAAAATCCCCAAATTTCCGTTAATTAGGGTTTCAAGATTTGGGGTTTCTTGGAAATTACCTTGCATGTGTAGAATGTTCTACCTGGGTTCTCATCGCACCATGATGTCTGTACCACCGCCCTTTTCCTGCAGCGACATTCATGAAAAATACTTTCTTCATGTCTGAGAACCCACATGGCGAGAGAGAAGCAAGAAGACAAGACCTAATTAGAGGGAAAAAGAAGTGATTTCTGTTGTTTTAATTGCCGCGGAAATTTGTTGATTAAATAAACCCACCAATGCCACGTGTAATAAAAGACGGATTTGCCCCTAAGATTATCATGTGAGAAGCATGTGATAGGATCTCGGAGGAATATTCCATCTAAAATTGGTCGGAGATGACAAATTGTAAAAAATGTAAAGTTCAGATGGAAACTTGTAAAAAATATTAATTTAGATGGCAAACTGCTAAAATGGCCAAAGTTCAGGAGGATTAAAATCAATATCCCTATAAAAAACTCTCTAAACTAGGTTAAATATTTGTATTTTCTTGGTTTCACTTTGAGTAGTTTCAGGGTTTTCTTTAACTTGAAATGTAATGTAATTTGTGAAATCAGAAGATTAAGATGTAATAAGGACGAACATCAAGGGTAGTAGATGTAATTCATAATAACTTTGTTAGTTTTTATTGAGTTACCCATTATGCCCATATCATTAACCACTATTGGGGTTCAGGTCCACCAATTTTCTAAACACAATAAGTCTTTTTTGTAATTTCGATAAAGCACAGGGGTGTTTATGCAATTTAACCGATGACGTGAATGTGAAACACACTCGCAGATGCTGCATGTTTCATGCTTGGTCTAAAGTATTTTACACATTAAAAGATTTGAATTGTAGTAACAGTAAGCATCAAATATATTATAAAAAGAGAATTGTTAAGACTTCGGGTTTGAGTCTGTAGAAATGCAGTTGTTATTTATAGCGAGAGTTTTACATCTCAGTGATCCGACCCATATAAATAGGAAACGTACTACCCTTAATGATGCAGAAAACAGGCAAAATAAGAAAAAGAATTGGCAATAACAAAATCAAGAAGATTTTTGCATTTCTTTTTACAACAATTACAGGCGCATCGACAACGCGAGGCAAATGGGATTTTTTCAATGAACTCTGTAAGAGCAGTTGGGAAACCAGCAAAGATCCCTTTTATGAATAAATTAAAAAGGAAAAAAAAAAAGAAAAAGAAAATCTACTCCTCAATTTTGCTTTTTCGTGAAGGGAGAAAAGGCCAGCAACCAGTTAGGAACCCTTTCTTTTCCCTGCATTAAATTCGATTTCAAAGTTTATCAGTTAGCATTGATTATAACACTATATTTTAAGAAACTATATGAAAAAGATAAAAGAAACAACTATAAATGAAGCATATAATTGCAAATATTCTATCAAGTACATGAAAACTGATCCTTAAGCTCTGGTTTCACATTTAAAATTCCAACACATTGTTACATTTAATACCAACTTAGTTTACAATATTACAAAAAACACCAAATGCAGTTTATACTATAACCAAACAGCCTTCGGTATTAGAAAAATGCTAAAGTAAATTAAGGCTAAATTGAGAAATGCAGGTCAAGATTTTGTTGCATCATCAAAAAATAGACGAAACCCTAGTTGGAAGGTGTTTTTCGTAATTTTGAAACTCCGCAATAGGAATAACTTATAAGTGTAATATTTTACTAAGAGAACAACCAACTGTAATTCTTAAATTTTTATAGGGTCCATATGTAATTTATCCTTATATCAAAATTCAATTTTATACCCAATACTAAATTTTCACAAAACTATAGACCAACAGCATAAATCCAAGAATCACCTTTCATTTACATTCACAAAAGTTCAAGTCTACGATTAAATTACATTTCACACAAAGATCATACCTGCCGCCGACGTAGCTTCGGCCACTACTGCTGCCACCTCCGCCGCTGCTCACGGTGGTTGTACTGCCAGCGCCGCTTGTTCTGCTACTATCACTATCACTGGAGCCAGTAAACTTCTTCTTCCACCAATCCCTTTCTCCACCACCCTTCAAAACCTCCGGCTTCGGCGAAACCCTCCCACTACTACTCCCATTATTTCCAAGTTTCTTCTTTTTATTCAAAGAAAATCGAAATCCCATCTTCAAAAGCAAACCCTTATGCTCAAAACTCCCATTTCTCATCAAATTCCTCTCACTTTTCTTACTTTCTTGCCTCTTCACAGCACCCCTTTGCTGCAAGACTTGATTTTTATTCAAATTCTCTTGATGGGTTTGATTATTTTCCATCCTATGATGCTCGACGAGATCTTTTAAGGAAAGTTCGTATGAAGATTCCGGCATGTTTTTGACCATTTCCATGAGCTCCATCTGCCCTCTAGCAATGGCTTGTGCTCTTGAATTCGGTGAAAGTAATGATTTTTGGATTTGGTGGCTGAGGAGTGGCTGAGATGGGCTTGTTGAAGGGCTTGGGGTGGCGGCTGAGCTCTTCCATAGCGGCGGCGAACAAACGCCGGAATCATCATTTTCTAAGGGTTCTTGGTTTTGATTAATCGGCCTAAACTGAAGTGTTTCTTGATCATTAGGGAATTTGGTGGATGTTTTATTGTTTGTAAGATTTGTGTGAAAATTATGATCATTATTGTGAGAGAATTGTGTTCTTGGATTATACATTTGTGTGGATTTTGATTGGAAATTGAGAGGGGAAAGGAAAATGGTGAGGGGAAAATGAGGGTTGTTGTGGTGGGATTGTCATCAATATGTGTAGGTCCAAAGTCACCTTACAAATAATGACAACAATTTAATTGTGGTCTAGCTAAGTTTTATTTTATTTAATTTTTGAATATTTGGATTTAGAAAAATAAAAAGTCAAGGATTTCTAGATGGGGGGTGGGACAAGGACAAGAGCCAATATTATCCCAAAATTTTGTTGGGGTTTCTCTTTTAGCATTAACTTTTGTTTTCTTTTTTTCTTTGTGGAGGAAAAAAGATTGGCCCAATTTCCATATCCTTAAACTTTTGCTTTTCTCTAAATGTTTCTTGTCTTTGTAAATTGTAATGATGATTTAGTTTTAATCCTTATTCAACTTGTTATTTCTAATAGTTTTTTATATGGTGAAATAATTAGGGACCAATCTTTTCTTAATTTGTATTCTATTAGTTGAAGCATATTCTAGATATAAAATGAAATAAATTCCACAACACAATATAAAACCGACCTCATTGATTAGGCCATTGATCTACCACACATGTGGGATTTGATATTTATTCCTTGAGTAAAAAGCTAGTTAAGTTAAGTCTTGAATCAAACTAGCTGTAGTGATTAAACAAAAGAAAAGAAAAGGGAAAGATAAAGTCATAAAGGTCAAGATTAAGGCAAAATTGTATTTTTTAGAAACCTAATCCACATAATCAATTATTCTAGAATATAAAGAAATACACATTAAAGTCAATGAAAGAGTTCGAAAAGTTATTAGCATCTCTTTCTTTGATTCATGATTGAATCTTGTTTTTCTTCATTTAGGGTTTAAAAACATTATGCAGGAATTTCCTTTTAGTAATCTAATTATGAATTTTACGTGTTAGTTTATTAAAGAAAATAATTTTTATATTGTGATTTTAGTCAAAAAATTTTTTTAATAATTTTAAGTAATTAATATACCTAAGTGGGCTTCAGAATGTTACATCTTACATTTTGTGTAAAGTGGGCTTTGAATAAGAAATTATCTGAGCCCAATTCCGTCGAGGCCCACTAATGATCTCTATAAATAGTCTGTAATTTAAATTCTCTTTCCTACTGTAACAATGTGCTTTATTTAATTATTTTGCTAAAATTTATTGCTTCGAAATTGTAGTATCATCGTCTTCATTTCCATGTTAGGAATCCTTCGAGGGGCTAAAAGATTCCTTCACACAGCTCCATTTTTCTCGAATCTCTTCGATCAGTGTTCTTCACTGGCAAACCCGTCGAATTCTTTGAAATTAATACACGCCCAGTTGATAAAATTCGGGTTTAATTCCAATATATTTCTGGGCAATCGCTGTATCGACCTTTACCTGAAGTCCGGCTCTGAGAACGATGCTGTGAAGGCTTTTCATGAAATGCCCAGTAAAAATATCGTCTCTTGGAACTTATACTTGAAAGTTCTGGTTAAATGTTTCGACATGGTGACTGCACGTTGGGTGTTCGATGAAATGCTCGAACGAGATGTTGTGAGTTGGAATACAATCATTTCGGGATATATTTCAGGTGGGCTTCTCGAAAATTCCTGGAACATATTTCTAGAAATGCGAGATTGTTGCGTCAGGCCGAGTGAGTTCACAATTTCGTTACTGTTATGTTGTGTGCAGTGTGGTAATTATGCTAAGGAAATGCATGGTTGCATTATGAGAAATGGTGGAGGTCACTCCAATTTGGTGGTTGGAAACTCCCTAATTGATGCTTATGGAAAGCTTGGCCTAGTGGATTATGCTCTTGCTGTGTTTTTAAGCATGGAGAAAGTGGATGTAATTTCTTGGAATTCCATGATTTCGGGTTGTTGTAAATCTGGTTATGAAGAATTTGCTTTACATAAGTTGTTTCTGATGAGAAGTAGTGGTGTTGAAGTGGATGAATATACAGTATCCTCAGTTCTCACTGCTTGTTCTAATTTGCGAAATTTGGAAAAGGGTAAGCAAATGTTCTGTCTTTCTACGAAACTCGGGTTTCTTTGCAACACGATCATTGCTAGTGCAGCTATTGACCTATTCTCCAAATGCAACAGATTGGAGAGTGCAGTATGTGTTTTTAAGGAGTCATATATATTTGATTCAGCTATTTGCAATTCAATGATAGCTTGCTATGCCAGCCACAATCTAGAGGAAAAAGCTCTAGAACTTTTCATTTTTTCTTTATCTGAAAATATCAGACCCACAGAATTCACATTCAGCTCTGTTCTTGACTCTGCTTCTGCTTTTGTTCCAGTAGAGCAAGGTAGTCAACTTCATTCTTTAGTGATCAAAACAGGGCTTGAATTGGATGGAGTTGTATCGAGTTCACTTGTACATATGTATGGTAGATATGGATTAGTTGACTTTTCCTTGACCGTCTTTGAAAATATGGGTTTTCGAGATTTGATAGCTTGGAATACTATGATCATGGTGTTCACCCACAATGGCAAAAGTATCGAAGCCATTTATTTATTTGAAAAATTACTTCGAACTAGTTTATGTCCTGATCAGATAACATTTTCTGGTATTCTTTTAGCTTGTAGCTACGGTGGGTTTCTTGAAAAAGGCATGGAAATTATTTCTTCAATGCTGAAGTATGGAGTCAGCCCAACAAATGACCATTATGCCCTTATTGTGGACATGATGATTCGAGCTGGTAGAATTGATGAAGCAGTTGAGTTATTGCACATAATGCAATGTGAACCTAGTTCGGTTATGTGGGAAACCATACTTCACGCATGTGGGGATTTTGGTAATATTAATCTAATTGAAGAAGTTGCAGAAAGGATGATAGAGTTGGAACCGTACTCATTATTACCTTACTCGATTTTGGCTAACATCTATGAACAAAATGGTAGATGGGAACGTCTCGTTCGAGTGACAAACGAGATGAGAAAGATGACAGCAAAGGAAGAAGCTGATTGCAGTTGGATCGGTGTAAAAAGCAGTAGCTTTTCTTTCCAAGCAAACCAAATAAATCATTATGGTGGGAAGAATGTCTACTCTGTTTTGGAATTACTGATGCAAGAGATGTGGGATGAAAAATGATTTAATTCAGTTTTCGGAGAAAGCTTGTTTTTTTCGACCATCAAAATCCAAGGTCCAAATGTACGATAAGAGACATCACTAGCAGTTCCCTATAGAAATAAATATACATAGATGAGGAGATTCTTGATTCTTTATTGCAAATTTAGTCTGATGAGTGATGACTTAAACCCATTTTGGTTTTCTTTTCGTTTCAATTTTAGTCTGGTACTCGTCAAAATTTTGGCACATTTATTCCAATTTAACCGGAAATTGTTACGTGCAGGTCATGTGCTTTTTAAATTTGGGGATTTCGATCCCTAAATTTTCCCAATTTAACAAGCACTAAAAAAATTTCCAGCCAAATTGGACTAAACGTGCAAACATTTTGAAAGATATTGAAGTAACTTGAAACAGGACAAAAACGAGAATGGGACTAAGTTGGTGGACTAAATTTGCAATTTGCTATAAAATTATTTTTATGTTCTTTGTTAGATGACTTTTAAGTTGGTGGAAAGAATCTTGATTGCTAAGGGATGTTTCTATGTACTATTGGAGTATGTGAATATAGTAATTTAATCTTTCCTTCTTGTAAACTTGCCTTTTTTTAACCCGTCTCGAATCTTTTGTATCTTGCTGTTTTCTTAGTTCTTAATTTGTTGTTTCATGTAATCTATGAAACAAGGTAACACTGACAGAGACTTATTTCGACATTTTATATTAAAGAAATGTCCAATACGGTGTCGGACACAACACGACAGGGCATATTTACACCATCCGAAGTGTCTTATCTCGGGTCTTATTTCCTGCAATTGATCGATTTACGATCAAAATCTTTATTTTCCACTATTTTCACAAAATTTACAGCTTTTTTGTAATATCTGAAACACAAGGGACTAATTTGTAATTACATGTAACTTTAGGGGTAGTGGATGTAAGATTGCCTATATGTTTATATGTATAATATTTTAGAGGGATATAGATGTGGACATTGAACCTCAATATGATCGAAAACTCAACAAACATTCGGACAGTGTGATTCCAACTTTCCAACCCTTTCTTTAATTCAGACAAGAAAATTTTGCATCAGACAAATGAACTGGATAAAATACTATCATTTCGAGCAACAAAAGTTAGTAAACTGCAATAAAAGAACCAACAAGAAAGAACCGGAGGTTACTATGTCTATTGGCCGCAACGAAAACAAAATAAAATTACCAATAAAACTGCTTTGCAATCATCTATGTTGTTCCTGTTAAAAACTAGTTATTAATATTCAAATCGATATACATATACATACACGTAAATTATACTCGGTTTCTCGAATTTCTGATAATATGGCTTCATCTTTGCTAAAGAGCAGCAATAGGACGTCTACTCCTCTTCCTCCCAAGCCAGGAACGGTTCTGATCGCTTTCGATGCAACGAAGAATCGAGACATTTTGGATTTTAAGCACATTATTAAAAATGTTTTAACATGGGGTACCATGATTCAAGAAGTTGATAATATTAAGGTTCTTGGTGTTTTACACAAAGTGCTTCACCCCAGTAAGTTTGTGATTGTTTAACAGTAACCTCCCCTGAGGTTTCGTTTAATTACACTTAGACCCCCTCGGGTTTGTGAAATATTTCTTTTTTCAGTTATATTATTCTCGAATTTACTACTGAGTATTTCTGCAGTGGGTTTTCAAATTCAGATTGGGCCTGACTCTTTCGTTGGAGCGCACCGTCGTGCAATTAAAGAAGAAGTTACGAGAAAGGTTGATGCATATGTGGACATGCTCCAGCATAGTTACGAACTATGTGAAGCCGATGGGGTAATAATACTTGTTGAGTATATTTCTCTGCATTATATTTATATATTTTTTGTCATTTCATCAAGCGAAATCTATGTATATGTAGATTGACCTCGAAGTCAAGGTTGCTGTTGGAGCTCCGATGAATAAGGTTGTCGTTCAAGAAGTTGTAGATTTGAACGCATCGTGGGCTATACTTGACAGGTATCATTTAATTTCAAAACATTTTTTGGCTCCCGTTGTACAAAATTGATAAAATACCCTCTAAAGAAGAATAAACGCCGAAGACCTTGCATTTGTTTAAAAACATGCACATTAATACTATTCAAAAAGGTTCCAGTGCACTATTATTGAAAAACACAAGAAGGTTTTTTTGCATTATTTCTTCTTTAGGGGGGTGTTTTGTAATTTTGTATTCACATGGGAGAAAATTGCATTTAACTGTCATTTCCTATTGAGATATTTAAATATTTAATGAAACTCATCCCTAATAGCTTATAAGCTGTCAGTCTATATGGTATCAGATCTCAAGCTATTACCATATAAAAGCTCTGATAACAAACATAATAACCAACTCATCTAGAAGTTCAAGCTGTTAGAGAGGAATATCACTAAATATTAAAATATCTCGACGTTTCCACTTGCTTTAGATATAAGTTTCACTAGAACTAAAGATTTTAATGATAATTTGACTTCTATCATAATCTACTATTACAGGCGACTAAGAAAGGAATTGAGGTTTTACCTTGATCACATACCATGCAGAGTGGCTCATGTCCGAGATGACTTAACATTGCACATTTTCAGACCTTATAATATAAGAAAGAGTAGTGGTTCTATGAAGCATAAGCTGCTTTACTCGCTGTCGAAGCCCATTTCACCTCCTCCTACTGATCAAGATAATGAGAGTGAACAACAATCTGTCATTTCTATACCTCCAAGCACTCCGACAAGCTCGGATATTGCCAAGAATGAGTCGATGATGCCATCAACATCGCAACATGAGGAGGATACGGATGTCTTGGAAGATGAATATGGATCATATCCCAAGGAAGAAATATCAGGTTAGAATGATTAATATGATTTGCAAAGATATATGATGTCTTAAATTTTGTTTGGTTATTTTGTTTCTTGTTTATCTGGTTAAAGTTTTTGTCAGAACTTGTGTTTTGCAGTATGGATCTCCGATTACATAACTGTATTAAATCTCTTGTTACAATTACAAATACTCTATTGGTGATCGGTTCAGATATGGATAGAAAAATTTGAAATTTGAAAGCCCTCAAGGCTCAAACACATCACAATTTTATGTTTTAGCTCAAAGGCCATTTATGTTGTATAAAAAGGGTCGAAATTGGTCAAAATTTGTGCCAAATGCATAATTGGTAAAGAATGACCTTTTGTAAGGACCACAATGGATAGACTAATTTGTTATTGAATATATCTCAGGGGGTGTAGATGTAATTTATCATACAAACTTAATATCTTGGGGTAGATTGAATCTTAACAAATATGAAAGGAGAAATTTTATATAAGATACATCTAAGATGCATTTTCCAGCCCCCCTCAGCCCTAAAATCCTGTTCTTAATTGTCAATTTAACCCCGAATAGGATTATCGTTTATTTCCTTCAATACCTTCTAATTATATTTCATTATGTTCTATATAATGTCCTTTTTTTCGCCTTTCAAAGATAATTTCTTTATTTCCCCTTGAATCGTATGTTTGTAACAATAGGCGTTCGAGCACATTCAATTTCTGATCTCTACTTAGTATTCACTTTTAACTATAACTGAATGATCTCAACAGGAAGCCGGAATGAATTAGAAAACAAACAAGACAACTCCGAAGAGTATGCTTTTTCCCCTGAGAGCCTGATTGAAATGGGACAGGATCAAGTGCATTGCGGTGATTCCGATACACAAACTACACCGGATGAACTTCCATCCGATTTAACTACTGAAGTGGAAGTAAAAAGAACTTTGGAGATACATTCTGATTCACTACCTGTTTATCCCACTTCTGATGATAAAAAAATAGGTTTTGATTCATTGGGGTGTAGTTTCTCCATTATACGGACTGCAACGGATAATTTTTCATCTGATAATTTACTTGGAGGCGGTGGAAATGTAGTCGTGTATAAAGGTCGGATGAAAGAGGGGCAGTTTGTAGTTGTGAAGGTGCAGAAAAAAGAAGTTAATAAGGAAGGATTTGAAGAACTTCGTTCTGAAGTGAATTCTCTCAGCTTTGCACGCCACACGAATGTTGTGACACTTCTTGGTTATTGCTGTGATGGAGGTTTTAACATGTTGATATATGAATATATATGCAATAAGTCATTGGAGTGGCACTTATTTGGTAAGAAAATTTAGTGTTATCGAAGCAACTGAAAATGCAATATTTATTTTACTTTTTATGTTTTATGTGACAGATAATAGGGAACGAGTTCTTGAATGGCATAGAAGACAAGCTATTGCAATTGGAGCTGCGAAAGGGTTGCGTTTTCTACATGAAGAGTGTCGGGGGAGTCCTATCGTTCATCGGGATATCAGGCCGAGTAATATATTGCTCACTCATGACTTTGTTCCAATGGTAAATCTTCTCCTATTTGATGAATTTGGTTAAAAGTAGTTAAAATCGTTAGTAAATCTTCTATTTCGATAGGGCAGTCATTTAATACCGTGGTGGTGCAATTTTTTATTCGAACCAAATAATCCATGCAAGTCTTTTTACTCTACTAATTCCATTCGTGCGCAGCTAGGAGACTTCGGTCTTGCTAAGTGGAAGGTAAATGAAGGCGAAGAAGCGACAAGAATTCTGGGCGCTCTTGGGTGAGTAGTACTGGTCTTATATGTCGCTAACATAAACTACTGATGCATTTCCTACACCATAAGTTTCCGTTTTGATGCTTTTTCTCACCTTGTGCAGATATCTAGCACCAGAATATGCAGAAACGGGCACTCGTTCTGTCAAAACCGATGTCTATGCATTTGGCATAGTTCTCCTACAACTAATATCTGGGCGCAAAGCAGAAGATCCAACAAAAGACAATCAACAACAGTCTATCAAAGACTGGGTATGTTATCTTGCCTCTCTTTTCTATAAATTACTGATACACCCCTGAGCTCAGGTATAATAACAGAAAAATCCCCTGTGATTTCATTAATTACTGTTACTCCTCTAGGGTGTAGCTGTAATATTTCTACATAATACAGTCGTTAAACTACTAATAGCTTTTTTGGGTTGTCTCGGTTTCAGGCTTTTCCATTGATTCACTCACTTGCATTACACGAACTTGTTGATCCTCGTCTTGGGGACCTATATAGCACATATGAAGTATACAACATGGCTAGAGCAGCAAATTTATGTCTTCAAAGTAAACCTGCAACGCGTCCAACAGTGGGAGAGGTAAATTAATGATAACATAGCAATTATATTTCAGAGAAACTCAATCTATCCCATCTGCATTAAAATTCCTGACTCTTTCCCCGATATTTATATGCGTAATTTTTCCGTTAGAATATTTTAGTTTATCATGCTATGTTCATTTTTAATGCTAAGTTTTCTCGTAGGTGTTGTGTCTTCTCGAGGGAGCAAACGATCATCTACGCCACGTGAAGAGCAATTTATACCCCATGATATCTCATATTAGTTAAGGTGAAACCGAATATTTCTTGTAATGCCGATTTTAATTTTTCCTGCAAATGACTTTATTTGAATGTGTAGAGAATAGCTTGCAAAACTCCTTTGGCTGGATTTAGAGAAAAATAGCTTATTGAAAAGCAGATATAAACAGTGACGGGGACACAGTCTGAAAATTCCATTTCGAATGGCAGTACTAAATTTTTTTAACAGGGTGAATTACATCTAGATCCCCTGAGATTTGGTCTAATTACCGATCGAGATGTCTAGATCCTGTTCATGGATTAACGAAAATGTGCAAAAGCTCTATTTGCTTCTGCCATTTTATGAGTCTCTTCCTTTTTGCGTATGGCATCGCCACTCCCTTTGGCAGCATCCACTAATTCGGAACTTAATTTGAAAGCCATATTTCGACCCGGACGTTTTCGGGATGCCGCTAATAACCAACGAATGGCAAGTGCTTTTCCTTGTGTGGATCCTATTTCAATGGGAACTTGATGAGTCGATCCACGTACACGTCTTGCTTTTACTGCTATATCGGGAGTTACTCCACGTATTGCTTGACGTAAAACAGATAGTGGATTTGTTTTTGTCTTTGTTGAATTTTTTTCATGGCTCGATAGAGAATTTGATAAGCCAATGATTTTTTTCCGTTATAGGGGAATCCGCCATTTCGGCTACCACAATAGTGTATTCCATCGCCCCCCTTTCCTGTAAAGTAACTACCTGAGCCACAGAAGATGCTTTTTGCCCAATAGCTACATAAACACATATTACATTTTGACCTTGTTGATTAAGAATCGTATCTGTGGCTACTGCTGTTTTACCGGTCTGTCTGTCTCCAATAATTAATTCGCGCTGACCACGTCCTATAGGGATCATTGAATCAATAGCAATAAGCCCGGTTTGAAGAGGCTCATATACGGAACGGCGGGAAATAATACCAGGGGCAGGAGATTCAATTAATCGAGATTCAGAAGCTGAAAAAGACTCCAATTACCATAGAAAATTACGCCTAGACCCCCTGTACGTACTTTGACTTGATCTTACAAATTGCTCCTTCCCTTTTCTTTGGCTAGAATTCCTAATGTTTTGCGTCAATGGAGTAAGCTGCTGAGGGAATTTTAGTCATTAAAAAATCTACTAAATTAGGGTACAAATTCTTTTCTGGTTAATTGGAGGGGTGATTTGGGATGTATATTCCATAAATCTGGAGGAACAAAAATCAAGTAGCCAAAGTGGACGGAATGGGCAATTTGTAAGATCGAGTCAAAGTGCAAGGAGTCTAAATGCAATTTCATATAGCACAGGGGATCTTAATGTAATAAGGCAAAAATCTCAGGGAGTCTAGATGTAATTCACCCTTTTAACAAAAGATGCATATAACTTCGTCCTTCTATATGAGAGGGGAAGATGCATGCCCCCTCCCTATCTTCGTCCTCGTGTATATATATATCTTCGGATCAGAATTTCAACTCCCTAAATATTCTCGGGTGATTATTAGCAATTTAGACGACGATATTTTCACTATAACTTGTTATTTTTTCTGCGAGCAATTCAAGTGGAATAATTTGGAAGTTTATTCGTTTGCAGAATTGATTTCTGATGCATATGATCACCATCTGCCATGGAAATAAGCTTAGGACAAATTGGAGAACTGTCCTAGTGATCTGCCTGTATAGATTATTTTATGTTCCCAAATTTCAATCTTCAAGTTCTTTCGTACGAGGTTTATTCATATATATATGTTGGAAGAGATAAACTACTATAACTTCTGTCTGTTTCTTGTAAGATGTTTTGGTGTACATTTAACAACTCTTTATTGCTGAATTGTAGTCAATGTTTTTACCTCTTTGGTGTATAAAATGAAAGTTTTGCTGCATTACAAGATATTTGTTGGTGTTACTACTAAAATTTGTTTTGATACATGGACACGGACATGGAGCGGAAGTACAGACATGGCGACATAACTTTTTTTTAATATTTAACACTAAACAGATGTTCGACCGGAATGTTCGATACAATAGTTTTTCATAAAAAAATTGGATGAAGTGCTTATGTATGAATTTATGAAACATGAGATTACAATGATCCCTGAAATGTAATAAACTATATATATATATATATATATATATATATATATATATATATGGTATTTAACTACCTTACAAAATTTGAATCGTTATTCTTTTCATCTGATTTCGAATTTTGAAAATCAAAATTGAAAAAATAGGAGAGGTTTTTCGTATCTTTCAAATAGACTGAATAGTTGTCAATATTATAGATATTTTAGAATCATCAGTAGTGTAGCTACGCATAAGTAAAGTTGTTTGCGTGCAACCCTCATTTTAAAATTATTCCATAAATATATTATATTTTATACAATCATTTCATAATATATAGTATATTTTAACTTCAGTGCACCTCTGAACCTCTAAATATTTCATATTGCAGATTGTGAGTCAGGTGAATATGTTTTTATTTTTGTACTTAAATAACCAATAATTTTAAATAAGTAAGCCAATATACTTTATTGATATACATAAACTTAATTTAAAATAATTATCGATCAATTACTTTAAATATTTATCAGTAACCAGATACATTCACTAAATTGATTTTATTAAATTTTAATCAAATCATTTTATTTTTCTTATTTTTACCAAATCATATTTAGCTCGAGATAATCAATCAACTTTACCATTCTCTTTAAAATATAATTATGATTAATACACTGAGGGGAGGCTATTTGCCAAAATTTCATTGTCCAACGTGTGATATTCTGAGACAGTCCAGTGACCAGCTACGCAACCCGATATTGTCCGCTTTGGAATCCAGCCGGCACAAAGGCTAAGTCAGATCCTCACGGTTTTAAAAGGCCTCGAGCTTATTAAGGTTTCCATCCCCTTATAAGGTGGACTTCGTTCTCCTTAATATCTGATATTGGACATTACAATCCACCCTCTTAGGGAGCCCAGCGTCCTCGCTGGCACACCAGACGCGCGCACTGGCTCTGATACCACTCAATTGAGACAACCCAGTGACCAGCCACGCAACCCGATATTATCCGCTTTGGAATCCAACCGGCACAAAAGCTAAGCCAGATCCTCACAGTTTTAAAAGGCTTCGAGCTTATTAAGGTTTTCATCCCATTATAAGGTGGAAATATCTGATGTGAGACATTACATATTCCGAAGTCTAAAAGCTAGTGGAGTGAATTCGAATCCAAACAAAAGTAAAGGGCAATTTTGCAATAAATTTCAAACTGATCACTGAGAGCTAAGCTGAGTAGCTGACTGCCTGAAAGCTTATGCTTTTGTCTTCAAACTTCCGGGAAAACCAAGAAATATTTGGCTGCTGAATCCCAATGGGACTCTTTATACTTAGAATCATTCGCTCAACATCAGTATATTCTCAGTATATTCTCAGTATATCTTATATGCTCAAAATATTCCTTCCTCACTTAATCCGAAACAAAATCAGTCGGAAAAATTGAGACAAACAATGGCAGATTCATATAAAAAGGTAATTTTTTTTACTGGGTCCAATTTTTTGGAGCTTAATTTCATTGGATAAACTCTCACTCTCAATCCCATTTTTGAATTTTTCTTATTTCTCAAATGGCTCCCATATAAATGCTTCAGATTTTTCGTGGGATAACTTGCATTCAAGGGAAAAAAAAAAAAAAAAGATTAAATCTTTTCTTGTGGGACTTAGAATTTTTTGTCTGAATTCTTAGTGAAATTAGCTATGATGAGCAGCTATAGTGGTAATAGAGATAATCCTCTCATGCCTTCTCGTGTTTTGATTGTGTGTGATGCCACTAAAGATAGAAGTAATCGTGAGCTTAAACATACTATTCACAGTATCAGGACACGTGGCGGTGTCGTGAATTCGGGAGATACGATTACGGTTATTGGAGTGATGCATAGAGTTCTACATCCAAGTGAGTAGACAAAGATTTCATGTGTTTTTGATTTATGTTCATTTGTGGATTGTTGTTTTGAATTTCTGTGCTTTTTGATTTATGTTCATTTGTGGATTGTTGTTTTGAATTTCTGTGCTTTTTGGTGATACTTGTTTTACTTGTGTAACTTGATTGATTTTGATTTTGTCCTGATATTTGATGTCTTCTAATTTTAGTCGATTAGTAAAACGTACGAGCATTGCATGTAAAAGCTCGTGATAGGGATGAAGCTGGGAATTTGATTATAAGAGGTTATTTGTATTTTAGGAGGGGCGAGGTATTGATTTTCATAAAAGTATATAGGGGGTGTTTGCAAAAGCTGCTGCTTTTGAAGAAGCTAAAGTTGTAAAAAATGGAATAGTAAAGGCAGGGAATGTTGGGAGAAAGAAAAAGCTATGAAGCACTTTTACTATTCTCAAGAAATTTCAATTTATTTACGTAAATAACCTAAAAGTTAGAAGCTGACGCCAATAGTAGGTTGTAGGTGCTTCAAGCTTGTAGCTTATTACTGCTTAAATTAAGCAGAATTGGGGGTATTTGGAAAACCGAAGTGCTGAAAATAAACAGAAAAGTGATTTTCTTTTTAGAATTTGCAAACAGTACCATGGAAGAAATACCAAGATCATTATTTTGAGTTTGAAAATTAAACAATTTGTTGTAGTTTTGGCATGTGATTGTGTAATATTTCACCATTAATATGCTAATTATATAATTTGTGCATAGTGGGCTACCAAATGAGAGTGGCTCCTGAGAATTTCCTCGGGACAACACATATCCGTGCAATGAAAGAAGAAGTCTCGAAAAAGGTTGATTTGTACGTGCGCATGCTCCAACACAGTGCTGAAGAATGTGAAGGAGATGGGGTAATATATTTTCTTGAATGCATTATTATGTAGTTTACTAAAATTTGTGATAAAAAGTATCGGACTTCATTTGATAGTTCATTTCATGACAAGAAAGATTTCTCCTTGTGCAGGTTGATATAGAAGTCAAGATTATTGCTGGAACTCCGATGAGGAAGGTTGTCGTTCAAGAAGTTGAAAATTATAATCCTACATGGGTTGTACTTGACAGGTATTGATTTAATCTTGATATAAATTTAATCTATATAGATATATGTATATTTAATTGCACCCAACTCCCTGTATTATGACTAATAAGCATAAAAAAGCATGCGATAAAAATCGTATAGAACACCCTGTAAAACTCAAAATTTGCTCACAGCCCCTTGCTTTTGACTTTTATTCTGAAAATCTATAATTAGCATTTTAACCTTGTTCAAAGAAGAAATGAACAAAAATAAAATTTGAGGGTAGAAAATTAATTTTACTGTAAAAAATGCATGTATTTTCGCGGTCAACACGCTTCAGCTTATGCTCATTAGCCATGAAACGGGGAGTTGGGTCCTCTTGAAATTACAAGTACACCCTTGAAATTTGCTTCGTCTTACAATTGCTATGTACCATAACAGGCACCTGAGGGGGGAATTGAGGTTTTACCTTAAAAACACAGCTTGCAAGGTTGCTCTCGTTCTTGATAACTTGTCTTTGGAAGTTTTGAGATCGATTTCTTCCAATAAGGAGATTGAACATGTAGAACATCATCTGTTTTACTCCGAATGCAAACCTGTTCCACATCCATCACTGAATGATAAAGAGAACAACAACAACGAGCAAGATGTCATATCTTTCAGCTACCATGCATCTATGACGTCCATTGAAAGCTCTGAAATGGCTAAGAGTATCATGTCGTCGTTCAAATCCAACTGCAAAGAGGAAAGCTTTTCTTTTCAAGATGAATCGGGGAAAAATCTTAAGCAAGAGAAGCCAGGTTAGAAAGTTTATATATGTTAAAATAGTAAATTACATCTACACCCCGTGGCATATAGTATAATTCCAAATTAGTCCCTGATGTTTCAAAAATTACAAATACCCCCTTTGTATTTATGTCTATCCATCTCTGTCAATGTTTACAAGAAGTGCCTAAACCTCGGGGAGAATATTGGTATACGTTTGAAATATCAGGTATTAATTTGTAATTTCGCTATACCTCATGGGGGTGTAGATATATTTTATCCTATATTTATTGAGTGTTTGAAAGCTCTGAAAAAAGTGTTTTTTTGCCCTTAGCTTAAAAAAACAGAAATGAAGTGTTTTGTTTTGCTGCTTCTGCCTAACACAAGCTATAAGCACCTTCTAGGCGGTGTTTGTTTTCACCTTTGAGATTCTTCTTCTATTATTTAAAGTTCTTTCGTACATTTCTCCAAAGACTCCCAACTTCTTACAAATTTAGCTTTTCTAAAAGCAAAAGTTTTTGCAAAACCCCCTTCATATTCGCAACCCATTCTTTGCAAAGAGTTCCACGTGCAAGGCTAAAAGAAAAATTAATAATGTTTACACATAGGAGTCGTGTTAGAGATATTAAATGCATTTCCTTCTAGAATCTTCTACTTTTTCTAAGATGGATGATGAATAATGTCACAGGTAGTTACGCTAAAGGAGAAATCAAATACAACTGTTGGCAGAGATCATCAGACTGGCCTTTACTGTGTATTACTTGTGGAATAAAAACAGAGCTTGATGCCAAAAGATATAGTTATTCTGAAATACAGCTTGCAACAGATGATTTTTCATCTGATAATTTACTAGGAGAAGGTTTATTCGGCCTTGTATATAAAGGCAAGCTTAATGATGGTCAACTTATTGCTGCAAAGGTGCGAAAAGAAGCGAGTATACAAGGTTTTGCAGAATTTCAATCAGAAATTTATGTCCTAAGTCTCGCACGTCATAAGAACATCGTGATGCTTCTCGGTTATTGTTGCAAAGAGAATCTCAACATCTTGGTTTATGAGTATGTTTGCAATAAGTCACTCGAATGGCATTTGTTTGGTGAGTTCATATACAATTATATAAAGTGAGAGTTGTGTTAATACTGTTTTGGTTTATATATGTTATGTCTTTGATCGACAGATAATACAGAAAATGTTCTAGAATGGCACCGAAGATATACTATTGCCCTTGGAACAGCGAAGGGTTTGCGTTTTCTTCACGAAGAGTGTAGAGGAAGTGTTATAATTCACCGGGACATGCGTCCAGCCAATATATTGCTCACACATGATTTTGTTCCTATGGTAAATAATTAAGTCATATATCTTCATCCATTGTAATGGAAGCAATATCATCCATATAAGATAAAATAAAGAGAGTATGTTTGAATTAGTCTTTGGGATAATTACCAACTTGGGTTCCCTGAGATTTGAGAAATAACCAACTCCCCCCTGAGGTTCACTATCTTCCATTAATTTTTCTGTTAGCCTCAAAACCTCAGGGAGCAGTTGGTAGTTGCTGAAACCTCAGGGGGGTTTCTGTATTTGAGCCAAACTCCAGGGGGTAGATGTTAATAATCCCTTAATCTTAACACCTTAATAAAATAATCAGACAAGTTCTCCAAAGAATATTGAACATATTTTTCTTGATAAACAGCTTGGGGACTTTGGTCTTGCAAAATGGACGATGGATGAGCATGATGTACAGACTAGACTTTTAGGCTCTCTTGGGTGAGTGTGTAAATATGTGTGTGTGTGTGTGTGTATTTATATTCATTGATGTGTGTATGTGTGTGTGCAGATATCTAGCACCAGAATATTTAGAAAATGGCATTGTTTCAGTAAGAACAGATGTTTATGCATTTGGGATTGTTCTGATACAACTGATATCGGGTCGTAAGGCAGTGGATTCAACAAAAGATGGACAACAATTGTCTCTTAGAGAGTGGGTATGTTTGTCTTAATTTCATCGCCCTCCCCTCTAACTATATACAAATTACCCCTCTTGGTTCTTGATTTGAAAATTACACATACCTCCCTTACAATATTTCCACATTACAGTTAGCCCCTTCCCTGTTGGCTTTATTCTCATTGACAGAGTATTTCCACTGCAATAATTACACTGACCTCCCCTGTAACGTACACAATTATACATATACCCCTCTTGGTTCTTGGTCTTAAAATTACACATACCACCCTTCTTACTTACTTGCACCTTACAGTTAACCCCCCTTCCGTTAACACACATATCTTAAACGATGTTATATTTCAAAATCTAGCATTTTTTTCTGAGACAACCTCTCAATTTCAGGCACTACCTCTGATGGAAACACTTGCATTAGATGAACTTGCTGATCCTCGTCTTGGAGACACACATAACACATCTGAACTCTATCATATGGCTCGAACAGCATATTTATGCATTCAATCTGAGCCTGAAATGCGACCTTCAATGGCAGAGGTAAAATTTTCTCCTTTTTTCTTTTCTTGGGTATGAATTCTTGGAAGTTCATAAAATTTTATGAACTCATGCATGGTAACCGGGTGCAGGTATTGTGTCTTCTTGAAGGGGAAACGGATCATTTTCTCCAGTTGACTGACCAATTTATACCTCATTATAGTAAGTAACAAGATGGTTAGGCTTAAATCACAGCAGCTCGTCACTAGTTATAGCTATTTGGGCGTGTTTTCGTTTTCGTTTTTGTCTTAATATTTTGTGATATTAATAAATTCCAAAAGGAATATTATGAAGCATTACACATATCAATAAGAGTTCTTGTTACATAATACATGTGTACTATTGATTTGGAATACTTTATTTTGGTGTAAGAAAACAGTTTTCTGATAGCAAGGTGAAGCAACCAAGATTTCACCATACAATTCATATCATAGCACATACAAATAAGAAATTATTAGAAAATAAAATGGCAACTTTATTATCGTATCTTGGTAGATGATTTGATTATGATGGTTTAGGATAATAATTTGACATGGTAAAAACCTCATTAATTAGAAGTTAAATAAATATTATATTAAATATAATAATCTTGATTGATCGATTGGAGCTTGGTTGTCTTGGGGTCTCTGGCATGTGGCTGGCTGAAAAATGCATCTAGACAAGAAGTTGAGAAAGATTCAATGGCATTTGGTTAAAATAGGTTAAAAAGATAATAGGGGGACAGAGAGAGATATGATAGAAAATGGCAATTTTAGTCAAGGCGAAATCCAGCATGATAAAATGATACTAGACATAACAATTTGCAATCCTACTCACATACAATATTAACCATAGTGCTACTCTAAGCTATACAATATTAAATATCATCGAAATACAATACAATCATAGCCAAAGTACTTCAATTATTACAAGAGAACAAAGTTATTATTAAAAATTCAAATCTCAACTATTACTTTTTATGATGGAAATCCATATGATCAACTTGATGTATAAAAACAAATTATCTGCATGTCTTATCAGTTATCACTAATGACTAAAATACAGAAATCCTTAAGGAAAAAAAAAAGAAAAAAAGATTATGGCACGGCTTCGTTTTTGCACAAAAGGAATTGGCTTTTTGTGGCTCATTGCCTTTTCGAATGATATATATTTTCATAATATAAAGTTGCGTGAGAAAGTATTGTTATTTTTTGGTTCGTTTTTTTTTTGGCATTGCGTCTACTTTTTTCCCTCTTTTTCCTCGTCACCATGCAAATTCCCCATCACATCAATGCCGTGTCTAATAACAAAAAAAAAAAAAAAAAGGAGAAGGACGATGATATGGATCCCACTTTAATTATGAATGATAAATCATTGCCATTCATGGACTTAACCGTCTCCAATGCAAAATAAATACAATTTAAAAGTGAAAATTATTATTATTGAGTCAGTGTATAGCATTTTAAATCACAGTTAGGAAAGGTTAAATAATCGACGACTTCTTGGAAATTTTGTTTTACGGGTATTTGGTGCAATAAACATGTCTTATAGGGTCCAAAACTAGAGGTATTTCGGGATATTCAATCGATGAAATCTTATCTATTTTGATATAAATATTAGAAATATTACGTGTAAGTAATTTTTTGTTTTTTTTTTTGAAATTCTAACAACATTTGGATTTTAGGATGTGTCTATAATATTGCTAATCTCAGAATAATTTTGAGCGGTAAAGAAGAGGTCCCATGAATTTGAGGTTCTGGAGTCGAGTCTCAAGACTGTGGGCATTAGTCTTCTGTATAGAAGTATCGGTCTTCGATAGTAGTTTGGTGTACAGTTTCTTAACATCTATTTTTCTGTATAGAATAAATTATTTAGCATGCTTGTAATTGATTGAATTATATATGAATTTCATTGGGATTATAATATGATTGACTTGTAAACATTTTTAAAAAAAAGTAACCAAAAAAAATTTATCAGAAATTAAAATTTCAATGCTAGTGAATATAATTATCTTAATAAAAAACAAAATGCATAAACATTAATAATATGCCTCGTCATCACACAGCTTCACGTATGTACGACACGTGGCTTTACAATCGCCGTCCAATTCTTCCCCTTTTTGGCCTCTCTGTCAAAGACCAATTGTTATACAGCATTTTCCAGGTAAAACGTACAACCCTCTCTCCAGTCTTCAGTTTCACTATCTTGGGCTGGATTTTTTAAGGTACAACCGGTCGATCTTCGTCCGTGTTGTTACACACACAAACACGCACTGAAACGTGTGCATTTTAGTTATCTTTTTACTGCAAAAAGTTATCTAATTTCCTCTCTTGCAAATCATGATGAATCTTTTTCCATTTGTTTTCTTCAAATGCAGCAGAAAATAGGAAGACCCTTTTCATTATTTTTCTTACCACAGATAAAGAAAGTGAAAATGTCCATTTCTTTGGAGCTTTTACCGAAGTAAAAAAGGATAAAGAACCGATTTTTCTAGAAGTAGAAGCACCCCTCTAAAAATCCCTTTCTGTACTGTTGACACCTGTTGACTATTTTCAGTAACATCTTGGCTTTTGGTAACTGATCATAAAACAAAATTTATTAATTTTAATAACTCCCAATGCTTATCTATATTGTGTGTTTGCCTCCTTTAATATTTCTTGTTGACAGGAGCATAAAGGCAACAACTTTTCTGGCTTTTCTGTTTCGGATTCTATATAATTAAGGGAGAGAGAGGGGGGCTTGGCTTGTGTTTTGAGAAGATTATGGTTTTTGATTGTAATAACAGCATTAGCTGTGGTGGTGAAATGGGGGGTGGTTTTGGTGGGGTGGTGAGTATAAGTGAGTGGAGAGATATTCCAGTGGAGCTGTTGCTAAGGATTCTTTCTCTGGTGGATGATCCGACGGTGATTGTTGCATCTGGGGTTTGTCATGGTTGGAGGGAAGCAATTTCTTGGGGCCTCACTCATCTCTCCTTCTCTTGGTAATATATTCTTATTGTTAACATTTGAATTTTTTAACGTTATTTACTTGTATTTTAATGTTGTTTTGGTTTATTTGTTCTGTTAATGGTGGTGTTATCATTTGTAATTGTTGAATTTATTTTGCTTTGATCAGGCTTGCATGCTAATGAATCTTGAAAAAAACCATTATACTTGTGGATTATGGAGAATTTGGAATTAATTTGGCTCTTATATCTTCCATCCATTTCCTTTTTTCATTGTTTTTCCCCTATTTAGAAGTGTTATTTTGGATATAATTGACAATTTGTTAAATTTGTACCCTTTTCAATTTAGTTTTTCTTTTTGAGTTTTGGTGTAGTTCTATGCATATCAAAGGACAAAGGGCATACTAAAAAGTCGTTTGCTTTAAATTTGCTCGAGTGCAATAATGGACTAATTACGAAAAATCCGTTGAGGTTTGCATCGTTTACGGAAAAAAACTCTGAAACCTTGAAAATTACAAAAAACACCCTGGGTCAATGATTTTCTGTTAGTTTGAGGGGGGATTCGTTATGGTTTGCCAAATCTCAGGGTGTTGTTCGTAAACAGCCTAAACCTTGGGGGTATTCGTAATTGATCCTACATAATTGATGATTGAATTGAGATATATGATTAATGTTTCCTCAGGTGCAAGAAAAACATGAACAATTTGGTTCTCTCACTCATCCCAAAATTCACAAAACTTCAATGTCTAATCCTCAGACAAGACACTCCACAGCTTCAAGACAAAGCTATCGAAAAAATTGCAAATTACTGCCACGATTTGCAAGAAGTGGATCTCAGCAAGAGTTTCAGACTAACTGACCTATCCCTATATGCTTTAGCACACGGTTGTCCAAATCTCATGAAGCTGAATATCAGTGGCTGTTCGTCTTTCAGTGATGCGGCTCTGGCTTATTTGACTGGATTTTGCAGAAAATTGAAAACTTTAAATCTTTGTGGATGTGTTAGGACCGCAACCGATAGGGCATTAAAGGTACATATTATGAACTATAAACCTAAAATGATCATATGTGTGCTCATATGTGAGATGGTTAGTTGTTTTGGTTAATCATTTTTTTTTCTTTAATTTTCGAACTTTTTTCTTGGTGTGCAGGCTATTGGGTATAACTGTAATAAAATGCAATATTTGAATCTTGGTTGGTGTGAGCTTGTTGAGGACGAAGGCGTAAAGAGCTTAGCTTATGGCTGTCCAGATCTTAGAGCTCTTGACTTGTGTGGATGTGTGCTTATAACAGGTATGTCGTTTCTTTTTGTTATTTTTTCACCTAAAAAATATTAACGGGGCGGAAAGTAGATTTGTTGAGAGAAATGGTGGGATAGATAATCGAGATATCAAACTGTTACGTGATTGTACTTGGTTTTAATCTGTTCTTTCGAGTGTTCATATTGTTAGCTTCAATTTATGGTATCAGCATTTCATTTTAGTACATCGTCATAATATTCTCATCCAACGATGTCACCATCCAGATGACAGCATAGTAGCCCTAGCAAACAACTGCCTCCACCTACGGTCACTCGGCCTATACTACTGCCAGAACATCACGGACCGAGCAATGTATTCCCTCGCACAGAGCCGAGTGAAGAATAACGAGCACGGAATTTGGGCCCCACTCAAGAACAAGTATGAGGAGGAAGGACTCACGAACCTCAACATCAGCCAATGCACCGCCCTAACACCGCCGGCTGTCCAGGCGGTGTGCGACTCGTTTCCCGCTCTCCACACTTGCCCGGGTCGACATTCTTTGATAATAAGTGGCTGTCTGAACTTAACTTCTGTTCATTGTGCTTGTGGTGTCCATGCACATCGCACGGTGATGCCTCGAATGGCTCACTAAGATTGTGTGTTTGAGATTGGAACTTGAATGAATGAAGTAGGGATTGTGTATAAGGCTTTGTTTATTTCTAATGAAGGACATTTGGTTGATCGTTTGGTTATGATATTTCAAAGAAATAAAAATTCCTCAGTTTCTTGGGAAAATTACATGACAAATTCTCGAAACATGGAATTGGTTTTCTCCAATAACTATGTCCTGACACAAAACCAATTTGGTCTTAACATTTCAGACATGAAATCTAAACAAAGAGGTGATCACTTGTCCATAAAACTTACATTGTAAAAAAGAGTTAAAAGTTTAGATATATTCATCTTCCTCTATAAACAATTTCGTCATCGTCTACATCGAATGCCGGGTTGCAGAGACACCTGAAGAGCCTGCCTATACCCTGTCACAAGTTGAAATATTATGAGTTTGATATGCTCAACGTCTGTGCTCGCCATCGGCATGACCATTGATTAAATTATGTTGTCAATAACATAGATAAATAGAAGAGTTAAATTATTAGGGAGAGATGAGGGGTGACAGGGAGGGGTGTGTAATATTGAAACTTAAACGGGAAGTCTGTGTAAAACTGTTGGAACAGGGAATGTTGTTCTAAGTTATTTCTAATAAGAAATCGAATCTTACTTATTAATCATAAAAAAGTTATCCATGTTTACCTGATTAAGGAAAGGAGTTCGATAATTAAGTGATCGTGGCGAGTCATCTTCATCACTACTATCAGAACTGCTGTCATCTGCATCAGTCTGTCTTGATGTTCCAACGTTTTGTATATCCTTCTGACTCTGCAACGCAAACAAGTTTTCTTAATTTACGCATATATACACATATTCGTACAATGCTGTAATTAATTATCTTGCAAAATGCGAAACCAGAAAATACCTGGAAAATTTTTCCTAGGATTTTCAGAGCTACAGCCCGCATTTTGAGTTCTTCCTTCCTTACGTTGTTTTCTTGTAGCACCTTTAAAACATCTAAAAGTCAGTCTAGTAGAACATCGATATCTTTATTATTAAGAGAAAAATGCCGATAAAATTCTACCATTTGGCAAACGTGTAGCAGAGTTACTTCAATGTCAACAACATTTAGCTTCCACAATGAATTCATAAGTGTGTCTTTATTCAGTCTCAAATGCGATTCCACATCATTTTCTGGGCCGCTTCCGTCCATTCTGAATTGGCGTCGCGTATCTTCTTGAAGCTGAAGCAACTGAAAAGCACCTGAGGTAATATATTCAATCAACTTAAGCAAAAGATAAATAAATAAATGGAAATGTAGAGGAAAGTGAAGGATATTTTATGATACCTTTTGCTGCTGTAAATTGTGATTTCCAGAAATGCCCTTTGTTACGAACCCACTCAGCCACGAACGGCACTCCTAGATAAAGAGCTTTTTTTCCAAGCTGTAATGCTGCTTGTCTTGTGTAAATGTATCCAATAGTGTTCAAAATTTCAGCTCCAAAAGCTGCAAAAGAGCTAAAGGAATGAAAAAAAATTCTTGATAGAATAATAGTAATAATAATGATTGGCTTATTAACCTGATTTTGAAAGTCTCTCTGCTTCGGATTCAGCTTGTTTTAAGAAGCTTTCTTTGTCACCATGAACATAACAGTAAAGAAAATCTCTCAGCTTCCTAGCAAGCTTTTCTTCTCTTTCTCTTTGAACCACCTTCGTTAATAAATCGCAATAAAATAGGAGATCATTTGATTAGTAAATTGCACAATTCATATTTAACAAAGTTCCAAACAGTGTAATACTCATTAATTTTTCAAGAGTCCCAGGGCAGTAGTTGGAGAACCAGCAACGATCGTCTTATATATATCTATATGCAAAATTGTAAAAATCGTCATCTAAGCATTCTACTACCTTGAGCCTGTCGTGGATTTTGTTGGGATTGTCATTTTCACCAGATAATTCAGTAGAAGCCATTGATGCAACAGCTAAATGTCCTATATAGTCTTCAAATAGTTCACTTCCAAAAAGAAGAGCGAAAACAGCCGTTGGATCAAGCATCGTGTCCCTAAAGAAGATACCGATGAAAATAAGATTTAAAAAGAAAAAAAAAGTTCAAACTTAAAATAAGCACTTTTTAAGACGGACTTAGATATGCTGTGCTTTCCATTGCGATCATATATATCTCGTTGAACTGGATCACTCAAAACTTGGTACGCTTCTCCCAATACCTGTATAATTGCAAAATGTATCACAGAGATTTACTTCTTTGCATTAATTTGGGCTATAAACACTCGAGAAAAGGGTATATTGAGTCATAGAAATCAGCTAGGCGAAATAAGGAAAATTACATTGACCTCCCCTATAACTATGTGTAACTACACATTGGTCCTCCAAGTTTAATCGAAACTGAAAAGATTTATAATAAACTTGAATTAGGAAAATAATGTGAATACTGTTCTAAATTTGAGATATAACATCATTTAACTATGTATGACACTCAACGCCAGGGGGAAACGGAAGGTGGAAAACAAGTTATGAGGGAGGTATGAGTAATTTCGAAATTTGTGTAATTGTATATAGTTAAGAGTGGAGAAAGCTGTAATTAATTATTGCTAATAAATATTAACACGATAAGATATTTACCTGAAATCTTTCTGCTGCCTGAGGATCATTTGGATTTTTATCAGGATGAACTTGCTTCGCCTGCACGGTAAAACGAAGTCGTGTATATAATGATCATTGAAAAACAATGAAGCAGGAAAGCACAGTGAAAGATTAATCTCGACAGGATTCGATAGTATCGATATCAGCTCTTTATCAAACATATTTAGACATTAACGAAACAATTTCAAATCAAACATAACACCAACTCCTGATCTCAAACTTATACAAAATCCCATATAAGCAAGAACAGAAACACCAAATCAAGTGCTGAAAACAATACAATTAATCACCCAATCAAAAGGGTATGTCTAAAATCAGCAAATTAATCCAAAAACCTTGAGATAATAAGCCTTGCGAATCTCCTCCTCGGATGCAGAGGCGCTAACCCCAAGAACATCATAATACTCAGTTTCTTTAACCATTTCCTTTTTTTTTTTTTTTTTTACTTTCTCAGAAGCTCCTATGCAATAATGTGGAGCTACCAATTTGAAAAGTATGGTCTTGGAGAGAGAGAGAGAGAGAGTAAAGAAACAGTGTGTGTGTTGTGTGTGAAATAGGAAGTGGGCATATTGAGAGACCCCTCCATGAGTATGAGATGTTGGGTTCTTTCCAGTTCTGCAAAATTGAATAAAGTAATGTTTTTTTCTGATAAGCTTTTTCGCGGGAGGAAAACAGTATTTTAACTGTCACTTTGTGGCTTTGATCATTCCCTATGCGTTGTCGCTTTTATTTTTATTTTTAACTTTCTTTTGTGAATCCCAAAAGTATGATGTGATACGGCGAATTGGATTATTTTGTTTTCTTTTATTTGAGTTTGGAGAATTAAAGTTTGCATTTTCCACCCTCTAATTTAACTATATTACTATTTTGCAGGTTTGTAATTGCATTCTTGGCACTTTGCATCTTTTATTCAAATAACATGTTTTAGGAAAAATTACAAAATCGAGACTTTCTCGGCTCTCATATTATTCAAATCTTCTGTGTCTTAATATTAAATAAGTTTTTATATTTATTTTGAAATTTCCTCAATTCTCATGGATTTGAAATTGGGTCCACTAACAAGTGGGTTTGCTTGATAGCCCACTAAAAGCACTTTAGAACTTGGAAAACAACATCCAGAAAGAAATCAGGAATTCTACCTCAACTAAACAAAGTTGGAATTTATACAAAATGTAAGAGGTAATTCTCTCATTTTCATAAAGACAAAACTTTAAACTGTTATCAAACCATATGACAATATATAATTTTACACAGTCCACACGATGGCGCTCTATTACTTCCCACAACAAAATCGTATGATACATGCAAAATTGACACAAATCCAAAGCAAAAGTTGACAGCTTTTCCAACTTTTGCTTCCATACAACTTCCAGAAGATGAAAGAGAGTCGATATTTTATCATTACCTTACTTTCTGTTTCCTCCCTTTCCTCCCTTCTTGCCTCTCTTCCCGTTTTTGCCGCCAAACTTATTTCCCTTCTTACCAGATTTGCTCTTAAGATAAGAAACTCTGTCTGCTTTCTTTTGCCTTTCCTTCCTAACTTGTTCGAGATCTTTGATTTCTGAATGCACGTGAGCATTTGGTACCGATGTATTCCTCTTTCCACCTTTGTTTCGGTAATCCCCTCGAAAAGTAGACGCACCACCTTTCAAAGAAAAAGTCAACAATATTAAACACACACTCCTAATTTTATCATCACACTGGGTGTTTGCAAGAGCTTTTGCTTTTGGAGAAGCTAATGTTGTAAGAAGTTGTATTATTAAAAGTGAGTGTTTGGAAAAAAAATGTTGAGAAGCATTTTTGTTAATCTAAACAAACTTCCACTTAATTTACGAAAAACCTAGAAGCCGAAGCAAAAAGTATACCTGATGAGCTACTAGCTCTTTCTGCAGTGTTATCATTGCTTGTGCCCTTAAGTGATACCGTCTTATGTGACCTTTCTTTCCACTTCTTGTATATCCCGGTTTTGTTGGCTTTTTTCATTCTTGAACCACTCTCTGTTTTAACCTGCATGCCAAAACACACACAAAATTATTATCCCGTAAATACACATGTTTATTCAAAATTAGAAAATTGGAGATTGTGAAATGAAACTACATAATCATTATACCATGCAAATTATATAATACAAAATTTATTCAAATTATATGAAAGAAAATACCTTGCCACTAGCTGTCACGCGCTCCCCGTTGTTTAGCTTGACATACTTTTTGCTCCTCTGTTAAAAAATAATATAAGTATGACGCGTCAAAATTCTGAATTTAATTATTTATTTTCCATTTTTCTCGAACAGGGTTAGGAAATAATAGTGAACAGTACCTTATCCCAGTGAAAGGAAGATTTCTGCTTATGCAACCCTGAATTATCATCAGCATTAAGATCAAGAACAGCAGCATCCAACCTGTTTATTCAGACATGTCATTTCCCTCCATATGTGAATTATGGAAGATTTTAAAACATATTGTCTTAACATCAATTAAGATCTTACCTATTTGATTCAAAGCCTTGGTTGCCTCTCACAGAAAGCCCTGCTTCAAAATGCTGCAATTCAGATACATAAAATGTTAATTCATGAATAAGAAAGCTGTTCTATCAGAAAATTGTGGCTATCGAGCATGGAATTTCAAATTATTGGAAGAAAATAAAAATAACACACGTAGAATGATATTAATTTCATAAAACAAAACAATTGCAATCCGGAAAGTATACAATAGACGAGATTAATAATCAACCTGATTTGTGGGCACGGAACTTATGAAATACTCATCATCTTTGAAGCTCTGTGCCTTCCTTTTGGTGCCGGATACTGCCAAAACCAATTTGAAGATATTGAGAGAAAATACTTAAACGTATATACTAATGATTATACGTCTAAATAGTTAAACGACAAGTACATCAACATGTGTATACAAAAATAAATTGTCATATGCTGAAGACAATGATAGTTGAAGTGACAACAAACACCTTTTTTCGGCTTGTCCTTCGAAGGGCTTTGTTCTGATTCAACTTCCTAAAAGATGAAAGAGGTTCATCAAATAAAGAAAGGAAAGACATCCTGGAAGTGAGCTATAAACCATAAATAAACCTATTAAAACGCCAACTTAATTAAAATATTACCTTCTCCGCAGCATGAAGTTTAGACTTTTGCTGCTGAACTTTATTGATCACCTCCTCATGCACAGCTCTTTTTATCTTCATCACATCTACCCAATCCTGAAATTCTTATGTTTATCATCAAACAAGGCCAAGATAATATAAGAAAATTTCATATTAGTCGAGACTCAATATACAAGACTACCTTATGCTTTTTTGATTTTGCAGCCTCACCTTCAGCCTCCAAAATGGTTTGCTTGGGTCTTTTAAATACAAGTCATACAAAGATGATAAATTAAAATTATCAAATTATTCATATATCTTCTAAGAACCTCAGCTCAGAAATTTGATTTAGAACTCACCTAAACGCTTTCAACCGCTCGGAAAAAGCTAAAGCTGTTAATTCATCACCACCAAGCTCATTTTTGAACATTGGATGTAAACCTTCATCAGGCAAGTCTTTTACTCTTTTAATAGACTCCTTAGCCGGTTTTGCTTTTGTCTTCGTGTACAAGGAAAATGCTTTCGAGGTAGGTCTTACCATAGCCTGAAGTTCTGCAGATGAGTCAATAATTTCCCTGACTCTATCCGAATGCAGATCCAGAACTCTCTGAGGAAAACGTCCATAAATAGTGTCTCCCTTTGCAACTGCTTGTTCAATTTCACTCATAACACGATCCATATCTTTCAAAACCTCTTCCTCAGTTGGAGCAGGCCTAATTGGCTTCGAGAGGAAGAGATGAAGATCTAATACATGAGGCATATCTTCCCCTGTAACAAACGAAAATGCAGTACCAGTTCGACCTGCCCTTGCAGCTCGGCCCACACGATGCACGAAAAGCTTAGGTCTTGGAGGGAAATCATAATTGACAACATTATCAAGTAAAGGGATGTCGATTCCTCTAGCCGCAACATCCGTCACAATCAGAAGCATTGTTCTTCTAGCCCTAAATTTTGATACATGGATTTTACGGGCTTCTTGATCCATATCCCCGTAGCAAACAGAAGCCACAATGCCATCTTCTTTAAAAAGGGTGTAAAGAAATTCGACATGATATTTAGTGGAAACGAAAATTAAGGTCTGTTCATCAGAACGTATTTGTTCCCTTATCAAATAGAGCAATGCAGCGTTTTTTTCCTCCTGCCTTACTATGAAGAAAGCTAATTTCAAGTCTGGGCTGATTTTTGTCTCCAAATCAAGCCTCACTAGTTGTGGGTCTCGAAGACCAGCTTTTGCAAACTCAGCAAGAGCACTTGGTAACGTTGCACTGAAAAGCAGAGTTTGACGATTCTCACCGAGCTGGGAAAGGATTTTGTGCAATTGTTCTGCAAATCCCATGCTGAAGAGACAATCAGCTTCATCAAAAACAACATACTCAATAGTTCGCAGAGACATGTCATCAATTTCTTCCAAATGGTGCATAAGCCTTCCAGGAGTTGCGATAATGACATCAGGATTCTGCGCCAATTCCTCAAATTGGCTTTCCATACTATCACCACCAACCAGCAAACTAGCACGAAGATCTACGTAGAAATTAAAATCAATAAACGTTGAGAGGTAGTAGAAAAATTGTTTTGTTATGAAAAAACCCAGAAGAGACACCTACCTGTATAGCGGCCGAGTTCTTTGGTGAACTTAAAAGTCTGAAGAGCTAAATCACGTGTGGGAGACAGAATAAGAGCCCTAACTCCCGCCTGAGGAACATGATGCTGGAGCTTCTGAATCATGGGGATGAGAAAAGCCGCCGTCTTTCCGGAACCAGTCCTTGCCATGGCAACGACGTCGTACCCGCCGAGAATAAGGGGCATGGTCTTACGCTGAATCGGCGTGGGCACTCTGTATCCCTTCTTCTTCACACCATTGTAGACATTGGGGATCAATCCGAGCGACTCGAAGCCACCCGATTTCGCTTTCTTCTTTTGTTCCTGCATTTTCCTCATCTCCTGTTTTGAGGATGCTAGTATCTTCCCGCCTCCCACCATTGCGAATGGTGGCGGTGCGATTTTCCGGAGCTTTAAGGTGGTGGTGGCGGAGCGATTTTCCGGCGCCGTTTAATTTGTAGGTCGATGTAGAAATTGTGATTTTGTGAGGGGGTTTAGGGTTTAGCTCATATTTCAGTTTTCAGTTATAGGTGACCCGTTTGCGCGAATATGGAGCCTGACCCGAATGTATATGAGTCGGAGTTTAATCCAGCATTTTTGGGCCTTTACTGGGCCGCTATAGTTGAACTTCGGGCCAAAAAAAGTTGCTAATTAACCCAAAAATATAAATGTCATTATTTATTAATTGTTTTATTTCTTTATAATTAAATTTAAATAATTTTCAAAAAATATTCTCATTCTATTAATCTATAATGTGGTGTTACTAATTAACGTTGGTTTTCGAATTCAAAGTATAGACAATTTTTAAAAATATATATTTATTGAAACTTTTATCTACAATCAATATTTACCCGAATACTAACGTAAATCGAACCTAAGAAAGTGTTTGAAAGTTTTTTCTTGTCTAATTAAAATTTACCTCTTGAACGTATAATATATAATTTAGTAATTACTCACTACAACTTAGGAAATTTTTTTCTTGTCTAATTAAAATTTAGCTCTTGAACATATTATGTATAATTTAGTAATTACTCAATACAACTTAAGTTAGATTTTGTGTAATTTAATGTATAAATTATCACACCTTCAAGCACAATTACACAATATGTACTTGAAGGTGTGAGAATTTATGCATTGAATTACACAAAATTGTTCTTAAAGTCATTCTTTTAACTTATATATATAAGTGGTTTTTTACGGGACCAGCTATCTAAAACTAGTTTCCGATGTTAAAATATATAATCATAGCTTATTTTTTAACATATATTGTATTTCATTATAAAAGAGAAAACTAAATGAATTGCATCGTATTTTTTAGAATGAAATAATATTTTATTTTGAATATATAATTGTGTGTTTTTATTTGATTTGTTTACCTTATAAATAAATAAAACTAATTTACATGTTATTATTAAGGAAGAAAAAGAGTAAAAATAATTTGCATTATCCCGTAGTCGTAGCTGCCCGTTAATGCGTATGAGGATTAGCCCTCTCTCCACCTGCGACGTTGTTTTCTTCCAACCCAAAATAGAAATAGAAATTCACAATCATTACACAGACTTACCATTGAATCAATCATAAAATGATTTTCTGACACCCCTTTTTGTCTAATCTACGAATAAAAGTGTGTTTGAATGTAACGATGATGAAACATCGAGAAAAGCGCCAAACACCGCCGCCTCCGATACAGGCTGCTGCTGCTCCTGTCCAGGATGCTCAGGCGGGCCAAGCGCCGCCGTCTTCGGCGGGGCCGCCTCCAGCTCGACCCGAATCATCAGGACCAGGATTAGTGGTTCAATCTACAAATCCTGATGCCGTTGTCAGCGGTGGTGGAACCAGGTGCATTTTTCTTGCTCTGGAGATCTGCGATTGCCCAATGTTGATAATTAATTATTCCTCTTTATTGTTGAAGAATTAGGGATTTGTGATGATAATATGCTTTTTTGCAATGCAATATAGTTCTTTTTAATTAGAACCAAAGTTTACATCTCGCAAATTGTTGTATTTTCCATTGAAAATCAATCCCTTTGAACGATCTATTTCAGTATTGTTAAAAGTTGCAGCTTTCTTGGTGGAGATAGCAATGCAAAGTTTAGTTATGGATATTCTAATGTAATCATGCAAAATTTTCAATGAAACTAACCTATCCCTTTAACAATCTATTCCAAACATTATCAAAACATGCAGCTTTCTTACTGGAGATAAAAATGCAAAGTTTAGTTATGGATATTCAAGTTTCAAGGGTAAACGTGCGTCGATGGAGGATTATCATGAGATAAAGATATCTGAAATTGATGGTAATATGGTTGCCCTTTTCGGTGTTTTTGATGGTATGTCCATTTTCCTAAATTTTCGTAATTTTTTTCATATCTTTATTTTATAATGTCATAATGGGTTTAAAATGTAATCAAATTGATGATATTTAGTTTGTGATTATCAGGGCATGGAGGGTATAGAACTGCAGAGTATCTTAAGAAAAATCTCTTCGAAAATCTAAGTGGCCACCCCGATTTTATTAAAGATACAAAGTCAGCAATAGGTATGAATTTGATATTCTATATTTATTTTAATAAATAATATTATTGGAAAGATTTAATGAAGCTTCTTAATTGCAGTTGAAGCGTTTAAACAAACCGATACTGATTACCTTAACGAAGAAAAAGGGCAGCAGAAAGATGCGGGGTCCACTGCATCGACAACTGTCCTTGTTCGTGATAGAGTATTTGTTGCAAATGTTGGAGATTCTAGAGTTGTTGCTTGTCGAGCTGGTTCAGGTTTGTGAATTTTTGCAGCTTTTTGATATCGTTGTAATGCATATGCCATTTTTCAAAATTGTGCAAATTAGACAGCTTATAAATTTTTTTAGGAAAAGTCGGGGGAAGCTTACTTTTCTTAGGGACTTTTCATTTTTGGAGCGTATAAGCTCCTTCAGAGACAAAAATAAAAACAAAAATCAAACACTTTGGAGAAAGTGGTAGCTCCCCAATAGCTTATAAGCTGATTTCAGGAGCTTAGAAGCTCAGACAAACACCTGTAAGGGGTTGTTTGCGAAATTCTGCTTTTTCAAAGTGCTTAATTTTAGAGGTGTTGAGAAATTGGTTAATAGCAAATGTAGTTTGTTTGAAATTTGAAGCTAATAAAAGTTGCTAAAAGTTGAGTAGGATTTGTTTTTAAATTTCAGCTTTTGCTTAAAAATAGCAACAAGCTAAAAAGCACGTCTGCATAACTTTGTGACCAACATTTGCTTCACACTTCTTTAACATTAATTTGCTGCAAATCTACTCTATTGATAATTAAATCAGGAATTCTAATTTTGGTACTTCTTTCACATTTTTTTATCACTATTCTTGCTGCTTTTGTAGCTCTTGCATTGTCGGTTGACCACAAGCCTGATAGGTCAGATGAACGTGAAAGGATAGAACAGGCTGGAGGTTTCATTGTTTGGGCAGGTAGTCTTTTTTAAATAAAATCTATTTATTCTCATAAATTATATCTTGTTTATATCTATAATCTTGTTTTTTATGCTTATTTATACTTTATGTGGAGACATTTGAAAAATTATTAGGTGGCATTTTAAGACTTGTCATAATGCAATGCCGTTATCCTTATGTCCAAAATTATGTAATATAATGTAATTTCTGTCTTACGTCATGTGATTTTTCTTTAACAATTGTTTTGATTTGGTAATATTAACTTTAGTATATATTTTTATTTATAGGAACGTGGCGTGTTGGTGGTGTTCTTGCTGTTTCTCGTGCATTTGGAGATAAATTACTTAGGCCATACGTCGTTGCCGAGCCAGAAATTCAGGTATTGTTTGGTTGTACTCCCAAACAACTTTGTTCCGGTTTTTCTGCTTCTAGCTTTGCAAAAGCAGAAATTGAGTGTTGTTTTATTGCTTCTGCTTAAAATAAGCTAAATTAGGTTAGAATCTAGAGGTGCCATTGGTGGTGCTCTTTTCAGCTTTTGGATTCATTTTTCTATTATTTAAAAGTGTTTGTATTTTCTTCTCCAAACAGCCCCAAATTTTACTACTCAAGCTTTTATAACTTTAGTTTCTACTTTTCTTCGTCTTACTTCCGCTTCTGATGATATTTTATCGGCTTTCCCTTCTTAGGAAGAAGAAATTGATGGTGTCGAGTTCATTATAATTGCCAGCGATGGACTTTGGAACGTCCTATCAAATAAGGTTAGCTCTTTTGATTTTCGCACGAAAATATGTTATATATCGAGTGAATTATATTTACTATTCCATATATTTTGACGCAGTTACAAAAAACTCCCTCAGGTTTCATTTATTACATAAACCCCCCTAAAGTTTCGTTATTCATGTAAAACTGTAATTCTAAATATATTCACACCACCAGAAGCCCAGTCTCCATCAGTGCATCGGTCTACAGAGTCAATGGGGTTTAAAAGCCTAGTTGACACCAGTCAAAACCTATCTTTCCCACAAATTTCATACACTTTACATGAATAATGAAACCTCAGGGGGTTTATGTAATAAAGAAAACCTGAGGGAGTTTTTGGTAATTTCACCAAAATTGAGGGGGGTAATAAATGTAATTCTCCCTATATATATGTATGTAATATACTATGAAGGTAAAGTAAGTCGATTAATCGTTTTATGGTAAGAGTACAAAACTTCACATAACTCCGTTATTTCTATCCAGGATGCTGTAAATATTGTGAACGGTATATCGGATGCCGAAGCAGCGGCGAAGAAACTGATAGAAGAAGCTTACGGGAAAGGAAGTTCAGACAACATTACCTGCCTAGTTGTTCGATTCGAGAACTGATGAACAAAAGCAGAAGCTACATAATATTTCTTGTTGTAGATTTTCTTTCTTTCTTTTGGACATTTAACATGCTCCTGTTTCATGTATCTTTTTTTCACTGATAAAACAGTTACTTTGAATTAATTCCAGGTTTTATTTCGTGTAATTTACAAGTTGTTCTGGAAAAATCCGGTCGAATAAAGAAACATTTTTATTTCCAAAAGTGTATTGACAAAGTATGGATTTAGGGACAAAATTCACAGTTTACATGCTATATTGTACAGATGCTCTTAAGTCGGGTGTCTTGTCCATTTCGCCGTGTCCGTGCATCATGATTTATATGATCTTTAGGGGGCTTATAATTGTAATGTTCGTAAAAAAAATAAAAGATTGCAAGATGTTTCAGTAGATTCATGGTTGCCTGGACATGACAAAATAAAATTAATTTCACCTAAATAAGTAATTACTAAAATGATAGCATTTTAATATTGAAAGAAAATTAAAGTTGAATATCCTATTTACTTTCCTTTTGTTCAGTAAATTGAAATTATTACATCACTTTTGCGCACCTGTTATCCATCAAAGTACCCAGAAAAATGAAACAGAAGAAACAAAAGCACTTGCACTGGGAATTTGATGATGACATACATAAAAGCATAAGTTCTACTATCCTCAAATTCAGATGATCTGACAAATGTAACTTGGGATGAAAGGTTAGAAATTTGCAATCTATGAAACAAAAAAGAAGCATAAATTACACGCGCTTTTTCTTGATCAAACTGGAGAATAAAGCATCTAAATTACAGCAGAGAAATGATTCAGCAGCAACCGCTAGCGGATGCATCTGCATCGGGAGTTTTCTGTTTGAAGATGTTCTTTTTCACGCCAGCCGAGCCCTCCGCCAAGAGACTTGGTGTCTCCAAAATCTGTTGAAAAAGTACAAAATCGAACACATAAATATGGTGTTAGTATAATAAATGGCAAATTACATACAATACCCCTAAGGTTTGCCATAATTACTGACACCCCTGTTTTCAGAAATTACAGAAAACCCCCTGAGTGTTTACATACAATAGTCTAATGAAAACAGAATAATTCTAAATAACTAGCCTTCAAGACGAGTTCCTCAAAACATTGCTCGACATTGACTCGAGTTTTGGCACTACACTCAATAAAGAGACATCCATACTCCCTCGCAAAGTCAATTCCCTCCTTTTTGCTTACAACCCTTTCACTCTCCTGCAAAGATAAAAAGAAATAAGAGAGCAACCCAATTATTTTACAGGAAGATGAAAACTCCTACTAAGGGGGGTCATTATCCACTTCAGATATGGTACAAACGGGGAAATACCTTGTCAACTTTGTTGCCGACTAGCATCTTGATGCAATCTTGATTTGTCGAGTAGAGATCAATTTCTTTAGCCCAAATATCAGAAAGATTTGTAAACGTTTCTCGACGTGTCACGTCATAAACTGTGAAAACAATTTTAAAAAACTAATTTTATTGAATATGTCTGAAAAGAAACTATTGTGCTAGTACGGAAATTAAAAGAAGCTGCTTGCATAGAAAATTAGATTCTATAATCCTAATGACCTTGAGAAAAATTAAAGAAATCAAGATTCTGTGATGCAAGACAATAATATATCTTTAGATAAAACGAGACGATATAAGCACAAATCTTTGAGCATACCCATGATGATTCCTTGAGCTCCTCTGTAATACGAACTAGTCAAAGTCCTAAATCTCTCCTGTCCAGCTGCAATAGGAGAAATTATTTTTGCAAACATCTAACATTTTATTCTTCAAGTAACACATGAACATGCATTAAAAAATTTACCTACCGGTGTCCCAAATTGCAAGCTTCAATTTTTTCCCTCCAACAGTGACATGCTTTACCTTGAAATCGACTCCTGTAGACACAGCACAAACAGCCGATTAGAATGGCAAACACGAGATGTTTTGTGGCTATTCGAAGATATTATGCATAAAAACTAATCAAACATTACACGCAGTCTCGAGATCAAGACTCTGGGTAATCTCTCCAGAAAACATTCTTTGTTCAGATTTTGACACATGCCAAATCAAGAAGCACTAATTCATACATAAATCACCTTAATTATTGACAAAACAGAATCATGGCAATACATCATTGAATGGATGTTTTACTTTTAAATGATACAGATAATTACGGGAAAAGAAAACCCTGAGGTTTGTTCAATTTCTGAAAAACACACTCAAACCTTGAAAATTACAAATACCACCTTGAGTCAACGATCGTCAACAATTTTCCATTAGTTTTAGGGAGTATCTGTTATGGTTAACAAATCTCAGGGGTAATTTTCCTAATATTTCAAGGTTTCAAGGTGTTTTTGGGAACCGCACAAGCCTCAGGGTCGCATTTCCCACTGTTTCTATAGTACCATATTTCTTCTAACATCCAAAATCTTCAAACAAACTTAAAGCACACACACAGATGACACTATATGCTTCAACACAATGCTAATCAAGCACAAAATTGTTTCTATGGATGGTGTAAATAACAAAACGTGCTATATCCACAAACAAAACTCGAAATTCAAAGCAATTGGCCTCAAATCAATTTGCCAAAAAATGAGACAAGAAACTAAACATAAAATGCATTATCACGAATTGAATCCAATATAATATGCATATTTCTATCAAAAAATGTGAGGATTATATAGCTACCGATTGTAGGAGAGAGATCTTCAAAAGTATCAGACGTGAAACTCAGCAAAAGGCTACTTTTTCCAACCCCAGAATCTCCTATCATCAACAACTTAAACAAATAATCAAATTCCGGCGCTGCTCCTGACGGTGATTCCATATTGTCGTCGAAGTTCCAATTTTTCTCTATAAACCTAACACCCACAAAAAATTTCAATCAATTGATTTATATTCACAAAATTAAATATAAAAATAAGAGAAACCCATCACGAAAGGATACGGAAAAACAAAACCCAGATAGAGAGATGACCTGAAATCGAATTGTAGGAGACAAACTGTGGAGCAGATCTGAGATAAACGTTAATTATTATAGTCGTATATGCTCGTATTGTATTGATTATTACCAAATACACATAAATGTGTATATTAAATTTTCTTTGTATACGTATTTCGGACGTAGATAAAGTGATGGAGTGTAAAGAAAGCAACGGGAAATGGGAAAACGAAGGCTGTTGATCGAGAAAAGCTTCCAACTTCGTGGCGGTGGTGAAGAGCAAGAGAGTATTAAAGATTAAAGCTTGTACACTGTGAATAGATGCTTGTACTGTTTCAGCAAATTAAGCGATGATGCGTCAATGTCATTAATATTTAATTCTAATTAAGTTCTAATTAACTATTTCTAAACCAAATTGTTACTTATTTAAAACTTATTTAGTTCCTAATAGTCATATTAGAAATATTTTGTACTTTTGGTTATCAGTATTAATCGAGTCTCACATATAAATTTTCCCTCAATTTTGGAGAAATAACGAAAATTGATATTTTCTGTCCAAAACTAACAGAAAATGTCATTTGGTACAAAATTAACTAAAAAATATATTTTATAAGACGAAATTGGTGAATTCTTAACATATTGGAACCAAAGTGACAAATATACCACTTTATGGGACCAAATTGGCATTTTTCTCGCATATTTAAATGGTGATATATATTGTAATTTTTCATATATATTTCAGTTTAGAAATACTTTAGTCCATAATATTTAAATCGTAATATTTCTGCCTCTTATATTTCGTTGGTAAAACATATTGGTCCCTTCAATTATTTTTTATTAAAAAACATATCAAAACTTTTATTCTTTAAAGGGCAAAATGCATGATTTTAACTTTTTTTACAATCTAAAATTTAATAATCAATTGTGTATCACCACTTGCACTTGTATAATTGTTAAATATAGTCGTGATTGTATACCACGATTTTGTTATTCAAATTCTGTGAATAAAATACAATGCAATTCACTTTAGAACACATACAAACTATTGAGATTTAAGCTGATAAAGCAAGAAATATTTGCTAATCATTGAATAGACTTGGGACTTAAGAGTGAGCTTTATTTCATTTAACTACTGTGGGGATCTTCAAGTTCCACATATCGATCCAACAATGACTCGTAACTTGTCATTACTCCACCTGCGATAGACAACAATATAACAATCTCTGTCATATTTAGGAAAAATTGCACAATTCATCCGTCGATTTTCTAAGATAAACCTGAACTTGAGTCTACAATTAATTTTCTAAAAGCTCGACTCATGTACACTCCTGATAACGTAGAGATATATGTTTATACCTTATGCATAAAATCTTCGACTAAATGAGCACCCTTGGATACGTTTTCAGCCGCATGTTCAACTAAAACGGCAGTGTCTTTAGATTTTGCATCTGGCGGAAGATCATCGGCGATGTGCTCAGATGCTTTCTCCACCCCGCCCGCCACCTTTTCCACCCCACCGGAAACTGCTCGTATTGTTTCCACTGCAGTTTCCACTCCACCTGCACATCAATTTTGGACATTTATGTATTTTATAGGAAAAAAATGGAGCGAAATGCACCGAACTACTGTGGTTTGGCTAATTGATATCCAAAAACATTGTGTTTTTTTAAAAGGGATAGTTATGAAAACCTCCGAGGTTTGGTTTTTTTCTTGAAAATATCTTGAAACCTTGAAACATTGCAAATACTCTTCTGGTTAGCTAAATCCTTACAAATACCCCCTTGCAACATAAAAATATATACAAAATATCCCTGAAAAACCTTACAGATACCCCCTCAGGGGTTAAGTGAAAGGTTATAAGGTTTTATAATATTTTTTCGTAAACAGGGTAAATCTCAAGGATTTTTTCGTAACTGAAACTTTTGAAAAAGTATACTACACTCACTTGTCAGTTTGAATAGTGAACTCCATCTCTGGCTGATAAGAGGTAGAATTATTGTTAAAACTACTTTGATGATCCATTTTCTGCATAAGTTTTTTCAATGAAAAATATTCATTAATTAATTCAGAAAAGCTAAATATTAATAATCTTGTTAATGAAATGATGAGGAAAATTCAACTTACACGATGCTGAAAGGTTTCTTGGAAGTTGGTGGATCTCCTGATGCATATACAACAAAGTTCCTGAAAAAATATATATATTTTTTTTGGCCATATTAATTAACTCTTTCATTAATGTATTTAACTTTAATACACAAATTGAAACTCATACATTTTACCCTAGAAAATCACTACCAAAAAGTGAAAAAAGATGAATATTGAGAAAAATACGAGATTGTTGAATTAAATATGATAAAAGTGCAAACACTATTAAAATAAAATCTATCAGAATTAAATGCAACACATGCAATACGGATATGACTGACACAAATTTTTTCAACATATATACTGCATGGTAGTTTTTTGGAAGTCTGTGAGATCATTCAGGAACTATATTAATTATGAGATGAAAAGGGATTTTTTCCTCTTGCATACCATCTACTTTTGTCGTCCTGTTTCACTCTCCTCCTAAAGATATTGAGACATTTCAAGGATGTTCTTCTCCCATAAAAGTTTTGATGTTCAAAAATATTAACGAAATTCGATGTTCGTGAGCTACGGGAGTGATTAATATGGAGAGTAGGTGAGTATGGAAAGGCGACGATTGCTTTTACGATCGACATTATTATTTTTTTCTTTTAGCAAAAGTTTTAGTCCTGAAAATAATGAAAATGAAACCAGCTGGATAACTAAGAATTAGGAGAAATTTTCGAAGCTGTGTAGGAATTTTTCAAAGAAGATATATGGTTAATCATACATATATATATATATATATATATATATATGAAAATAAATTAGTGGAATGTTTTAGGAAATATGTTTATGTGGCAATGAAATTGATTACTTAGAATTGATCCATTTTGCCATGTAGATTGTTTCTATAATTAATTTTATTAATTATTATTTTTATAACTTACCTATGTATTTATTGATATTCCATATCTTTATTTATATTAAAATTTTGTAACTCCCACTTAATTATAGAATTATATAACTAATGTATAAAATATTAAAATTTATTAAAAAAATTATATTTAATATTTTAATTCCTATCAAATATTTTTGACATAGTGGATTCAATTTTATTTTTTTTGGTGCATACATAGTGGATTCAAATGAAATTTATCTAATTAAAATAAGGAAGAAATTTTTATTATATAAGTTTAATTAAGTTTTATTATTATATTAATAATATAAAATAAATAAATAAATATTTATTTTTTTGGAAAAAATTCCAAATACATGTATCTCATGTTCATTTTGTGGTGGCAAAGTTATATTTTATTTCAATGTAAATAGATCTATTAAATTATTATATTCGAAATATTAATATTTTCATAGTATAAAAGAAATTTTAATAATGAAAAGAATATTACCATTAATTAATAATAAAATAATAACAAATTATTTAACAAAAAAGATAATACCAAGTATAATAATTAGCTCTTTTTTCGACCAAAAAGATAAAGAGATTCCAATCAATATTTGTATGGTCTATTATTAAATATTTTTTTGTATTATAATTGTTATTTTAATATTTATATAACATTCATGATATTCCTTTTATATATATATATATATATATATATATATATATATATATATATTATCTCTAGTACAAATATAAAATCAGTACTTTGTCATTAAAAAATCATATTACTATATTATACATTTGAAATGAGTTTTTTATATACATAATTCCTGATTATTTTATAAAATGAATTACTTTGGTGTATGTGCTTCAAATTCTAAATTAATAATTTTTAATGTATTGTTAATAATCATATAAAAAAATATGATTTGATTTATTTAATAATATATATTTTATAATTAAATTTTTTCGTGCTAACGCAGGGGATAAAATGCTAGTTAATTTGGAAGTTTTGAATAGTAATTAACTAATTATAGGAAAAAAGTTGAACGTTTTGTTAGTTTTTTGTAACTTATGTACTTTCGAACTTTCGTTTTATTATTAGATGTTATATATTTTCTCAATTTCGTCCTGTAAATTTAATATTTTACCCATTTTAGTTCAATTTTGATCAGAAATTTCGGGAGAATTACATGCAAATGTCATGCATAAATTTTTTTTTTTTTTTTACTAAGAATTGGTTGAAAAGACCGTGGGGTTGGGAGATGTCCCCTCCTTATATATAAAAAATTCAAATTGGAAAGTTCAAGTACGTAGTACATCAGTAAGGCCGTAAAAGCGCCTATCAAAAGCTTAAGAGCAACAATAGTGACAAAGCACAAGTACATCGACATATCCTGAACATTGCCAAAGGGACACGAGTTTTGCACTCGCCAAACTGGACCCGTTCATATATGGATAAAAAATTAAAAAATATTATTACATTTATAAATTAAATTACAACAGATCATATATATACAAGACTATATATTATTTCTAACCAAAAAAAATAAAAATGACTATATATAATTAATTGTGTTTTTCATTGTGCTCCTCGATCATGGTCTCTGTCTTCTTGTTTGGGATGCTGATGGTCAACAACAACTTCCTCAACATAAGCCTCCACCTTCTCCTCTGCTTCTTGGACCTGTACATTTTTTAATTTCTATATTATATTTATATATACAAATATTAATGTATCATAGACGACTGATTTATTCATAAATTCGAGCCAAATTAATCTAATACTGTGACCTTTTATTCCTGACTTGTTCGGCTAGCTAGCTCAATCTCAATCTTAATGTTAATCTTGAGCTCAAAATGAACTTATCCATTTCAGTTGAGAAAATTGCAAAAAGGGATACCAACTCACTTTGTTTGGCGATCTCGGAACACAAATTTAATTTAAATCATCAAATTTGGTCAACATGTCAAAAAAAGTGATATATATGTTTGGGATTATGTCCGTCCGAAACTCAGAAAACCGCTCATGAAACGGCACGTGAGGCGCCTCACGTGTATGCAGTTGGCCGGTTTTCACGTGCTGTTTCACGAGTAGTGTTCTGAGCTCCGACTGACAAAATGATCCCGACCCCAAATTAAAAACGTCACATTTTTTCTTAACATATTTGCGAAATTTGATTATAATGCAAAAACCAAAAATTGGTGTCCCGAGAATGCTAAATATGGTGAATTGGTATCCGATTTTTGTAATTTTTTCATTTCACTTTATCTAAGTTTGAAAATATTTTGCTAATGCAATTAATTAAAGGCTTTGTCAGCTTAATTACAATAATAAATTGAGTCATTAATTAATTGTATACTTAATTACGTACCTTGTCGATTAAATCTCCAACTAAATGAGCATCCTTGGATATATTTTCAGCCACATGTTCAACAAAAACAACAGCTTTTCTAAGTCCTCCGCCTTCTGGAAGATCGTCGGCAATGTGCTCCGCCGCTTTCTCCACCTCCTCCGCCACCTTCTCCACCGCGTCCACAATTACTTCTATTGTCTCCACTGCAGTATCAACTTCATCTGCAAATAATCATATCTTTTATTTCATTTTATATATATTAGAAACGGTGAATTAAATAAATTACATGAATCAAAATTAAACTCACTTTTGAGTTTTAGAAGTGGACTCCATTTGTGGCTGGTAAATGGCAGAATTATTGTTAAAACTACTCCAATAATCCAATTTCTGCATTAATCGCAGGCAAATTAACATTAACTATTCCTAAGCTAATAACTCAACAGTATGATGCAAGTAAGAAAGTAATATTTTGGCGTGCGTACAAGAATCTGGAAGGAGGATTCGGAGGCAACGGAGCTCCAGCGGGTTGAACAACGTTGTAGACGACAAAACTCCTGAAATTACAGATATATTGGAAAAATATTAAACGTTACTGATAGATATATGGATTATTGTACAATTTCAAACACTTTCATTGATTTCATCGATCTCTGACGATACAATATTCACTAAATTGTTTTAATTTGATTTCATGATTTATGGAAAAAATGTTTGATTTCATTTTAAACGAATGTTTGTTACTAATCATCAGTGAAGTTAGTGATGATAGAGATTTTAGGGGGGCGTTAGTAATTTCTGAAACTTTGTAGAATTTTTTTGTATTTAGCTCATACCTCATAAATACAATTAACTCGTGATTTAAATAACTCTGTACTTTGCATACCTTCTCCACTGATTATTCTTTTGCAGTGTTTTGATTCCACCAAGGAAATTCAAGCTCAGTTCGTCCCTTAAGACACTCAGACGATGTTTGATAATCGCAGAATTTTTAGAAGTATCAATCGACGACTCAACATTACGGAGCCTAGGTGGATAACCCGAGGCGATAATTGATCTAACAACAGACATGGTTTTAGCAGAATTGTATATGTAAATATTAGTGTATCCAAGAAAAAATGAATATATGATTACCAAGAAATTAACCAAGATAAGGATTAAGAGAAACTTATAAGATGGAAACTTATGGGATTTATACAAAGAAAAATTAACTTATAAGATGGTTGTTTTATATATGCAAGTTGTCTGAAAAAATTAAAGTTGGTCGTACGTTTTATAAGGAAGAATTGGTAGAAATATTTAAAATAATTAATGTTAGCAAACACGTAGAAGTGCCTAACAAGATTTTGAATACATGTTTACTTGGTATTATAATAATTTGACTTTTCATTTTTCAAGTTTATTGTAAATTAAAGTCTTTTTTTTTTTTAGTTTTAATTTAATTTTCTGTATAGAATTACGGATTTATGGAATTATCTAATAAAGCTAGCTAGGTAGCAGCGTTTTGTTTACTTGACTTGTACTCAAGGCTGCTGAACTTGCTTTTGTTTATCAGCTTGTTCCTAATTTTATCCATAAAAATGAAGAAATCAATAACCTTCCAGTAGTTGTAAATATACATGCAGAGAAAGAGACGACAGCGAATATTTAAATAATATTTAGATTTTTTAATTTGAAGTTTGATATCTTTATAAATTGATATCTCCTATTTCTTGGAAACTAACGTATAGTTACAAAAGTTTCAATAAATATGTAAATTTTTTAAAAATATCTCCAAACAATTTCCCGTTGAAATTCAAAATGAGGGTAGTTTTAAAATATTTATTGAAACTATCAGAGATTATATGATAATTTCTTAAACATGAGAGTTTGGTCTTTAATTATACTAAATTACTTCAGGATATATATATATACCAATGTAATTCTTTTCCTTTTCTTGATTTTCCATCTGATTTTTTTCAGTTTGAATACTGCAAAGTACTAATTGTAGGCTGACTCTCCCAACTCTATTTCTCCATCCACAAAATTCTACATATAGAACTTATCCTTGATATTCAAATAAATACCTTAATTGTATAAATTGAGTAATTAATTGCTGATTATGCTCAACTATGCAAGTATCAGTTTTTGTTATATTCTTTATAATTAGGAAGTTTCGCTAATTTATTTTTCTAAACAATCATAAATGTCTAAATTAAATAACAAATGGATATATATGCGTCCAATTGGATACTAAATAAATAAAGCAAAGTGTCAGCTGATTGTGAATTTGTGATAATTACTCAATTTTAGAAATTAAAGTTGCTATCAAATTAACCACTCCCACTGACAGATCACCTGATTATATAATACACTAATAATTAAAAAATATTAACTATGAGTCCATAAACATAATTATTTGTACATATATAACATTGTCATGGCCTGGCATTGCAGTACGTACAAACGTAGTCATGGATTACATTCATCTTCCGATTAAGCAAAATCTTATTTAATTCACCCCCCCACCCCACCCAAACAAAACAAAAAAAAAAAAAATTAAGACAAGAAAAATTCAGACATGATCATACGACTCCATTTGAACATCCTTAGCCTTCAAAGGAACATAATCTCCCAAATAAATTACCTCCAAATGATCCGAAAGTGCAGATTTATCGATGTTTTCGTGGTGATACGACTTGCAGACGAAGTAGATAACGGTTTGCACCACCAATCCAAACAGAAAGAGCTTGAGCAACAACAAGAAGCAAAGCGCCCCAAATCCAACAACTTTTATGGCTTCCATTTCCAGAAAACCATAGATCACAAAAATCTTAAATACGAAACTTATGACAACCAAAGAAAGATTCAGTTTAAAGAAGATCGCTGTGGCGACGATCATATTCCCTTTGATCAAATTCTTGCTCTTGATCATGGCCCTAAATCCGCACGATTCTTCCAATACCGAGACTACGCTCGCCAACTGCCAGATGATAGTCATGTAGACAAACCCTATCACGTAAAAGATGAGTACAATCCATAAAACCGCTAGCCCGGCACCCGAATTTCGCAACGTCGCACGCCATATGTATAGGGTTAGGGCAAAAAGTAGGTTGTAAGCGAAAAATGCGAAGAAGGCGCACACGAATGTGATCATCAGCCTCTTCCAAACCCTAGGAACGACGCTCATGATTTTCTTGAAAGTTATCTCACGGGACGTGTACACGGATGCTATCGTGTACACAACCGCGGAGGTGGACAAGAGAGAGAAAGCGAGGAGAAATATAAAGTAGACAACTTTGATCAGTATGTATATGATCCACTCCGAGGTTAAGAGGTCAGAAAGGTTGTGGTACGTTTGTGTGTCCGGATCAGAGTGGTATAGCCTGAATTCATGGTACCTGATTTGATAGTAAAGGATCGTCGCGAACACTTCGTGGGCAAGGAAGACGAACGAGAGAGGGAGGATTAGGGTTAGGGTTATCAGGCTGAAGATTTTCCTCAATTTGAAGATGAGTTTGTAGGATTCTGCGTAAATGCCGAAGAACCCTAGAAATTGCATTTCTTCTTGCTCTCTATCCATGATCTTCTGTGTGTGTGTGTGTGTGAAGAGTGATCAAGAATAATGAGGAAATTGATTAGAGGGGAGGTTTTTGTAGTTTTGTGATCAATAATTAGGGTATTAATTGAATAAATTAGCTCGTTGTTGTCATATAAGTTTTATTGTATGAATTCTTCCTAAAAGATGACAAATGTTGGATAAATACATTACAGTATTCTACTAAGAAACAAGAAAACAAATTGCAGTAAGATTCAGACATCTTTGAAAGTAACATTTAGAAAATTTAAAGAGTATATTGATTAAGTTTCCTAAAATTCATCAAGGGACGGCCGATGCAATATGTGTTCAACAAGATGATTAATTCATTGATTTTCACAAAGTTAGGTGGGTGAAGTTTCCTAAAATTATTTATTCCTTTTGTCAAATTAACTAATAAGTATTAGAAAATTTACATCCACTATTACTAAAATATGCTATTATTACAAACTAATTTCTTCTCTATTATAGAAATTAATTACAAAAATTACAAGAAGCCGTAATTTGAGTTTTAAAACACTATATATCCACCAATGTAATCGTCTTGGTGTTATATGTGATTTCAGTTGTACAATAGTCAATGCCCTAAAAAATTGATTAGTGCGTTTTACACAAATGTGAACCCAAAGGTAAAAGAAGAAAACTAAATGGGTTGTGATGGGCCTTACGTACTCTGAGTTGGGCCTCTAATATGTTGGAAATAGGTACCTCTTTGGGCCCAATCTATAGGTCAAAACCATTAAGACTTGGAAATTACTAAAACCCTTTCATAACCCAAAAATCAAACTTAAGTTAATAATGAGACCAATAATTAGCTGTTAATTATTTAAATACTTAAACCATATATTAAAATAATAAATAAGTATTAGAATGGTAATTCCAAGAAAATTCTAACACAACGGCTCATTCACATTATAGTACTTTGATTGTACGTACTTAATGGATAATTAGTTGATTAAATTCACTAATTAGTGATCTTAAAGGACGGCTATGACTTGATAATCAAGAATCTTCTGTACGGTTTAAATTATGCTCCACCTAATTATTATAATAAAGAATTTACAATGATGAAAATTCCACTAATGACCTAAATCCAATTAATTAGTATTAAAAATAGATTCATTTCACACTTATATGAGAATCATGGGCATCATATATGACCATTTCTAACATTTTCTGCAAAAGGACTAAGTGTAAGAACAATATATATTAACATTGATTTTTACATGTAAGGTGGCTGCTTGAGGACCCCCGTAAAAAAATATACCGTTAAAAGATTATGTATTTTCTTAAAGTGATGGAGGTCAAAAAATTTCCAACTCTTTCTTTGTTGTACATGCGCTTTAAATACGACTACTATTATATTTTTTTTACTTGTTTTACTTTAAAATGACGCATGTGCGACATAAAATATGTAACAATTTACACCAAAAACGGTATATTAAGATTTTACCATTTGTCCATTTCTAACATTTTCTGCAAAAGAGCTAAGTGTAAGAACAAAATTTTCGATGCAATTGACATTTTGAGTTTACATTTTTGCCCTCTCCAACCTTCAATATGGCCCACGGACACTCTCAATGTTGTTGTTAGTTTATCATTTGCCTCAAGGACACGTTTTATAATGCGACCACGCGGAAACTGAAAACGTGTTTTCTGTATGTAGCTTTTTTGAGGGGACGTCAACAACTTTTATCCAAAATGCCATGATTTCCTACATTTTTTAGTTACTTTATTAAAGTACAGTTTAGATCTTAACTACGCGCAATTGTCCGTATGATATACTTTTTTCATTTCTGCACTTCGAATGAATTAATGGTAAAATTGACCTGATTTTAGAGCACAACGTGATCTTGAACTTTAATTTCTAATATACCGACACCTTTAATTTCTATACACCGAAACGGATACATGATTACGAATATGATAACATGAATTTATCTAATATTTAATATTAAAAAACCGTCAGACACGGTATACTTCCCACTAGTTTTTTTCAGAAATGTCTATGTATTCTAAGTGTTCAAGGTATGTTTTTGTAATTTTCCAAATCTCACTGTATGCTTGTGTAATTACTTACCATTAACATGGAGGGTTGCTAAAAACTATTTGAGTCAAGAGGATTAAACTAGTGGCTGTCCACATACTAAAGACAAACAACAAGAAAAACAAATAATAAGGTTTAAAAAGATAAGGATGCAATCAAAGCTCTATCCCAGAGAAAAAAAAAAAAAAAAAAAACTCTATATATAGGGTTAGTTGTGTAAGATCTCTCTCATTCACCTTGTTCTTGATTTTTCAGAAGACATTTCTTAGAAACCTCTGTTTTTTTCCTGCCTTTCTTAAAGTTTTGATCAGTTCACATTGCACTATCAACTAATGTACTTTCGCATGTCCTTATTGAGTCTTTGTTTCTTAGAAGGGCTGCTGTCTTAAATTCCTGTTAGTAAAGATCCAATCTTTATTACTCTCTCTTTGGACTTTTGTTCATTTTGTTCATCAACTGTTGCTTATTCGCCAAACCCAACCAGAAAATCTTGAAAAAGAATTCAAGAATAGAAAATAAACTGCCATAAAAAGGTATACTTAGTTGGTGATTGCCTTTGTTTTACTATTTTGTTGTCAATAGTCAAAATTGATCAAGAGTTCATAATAGGGTCACTTAACACTTTCTGCCGTATTTTAATCCTTGAAAAACGCACTAAGGCTTGGCCGAAGGCAACGAGAAAGACCCTTAAATTAACGGAGAATCACAAACTCAGGATGTTTTTTGTTATTTTTAAGGTTTCAAAATATTTTTCGTAATTGTTACTTCATAAATATGTATTTTTTTTAATCCCTGCAATTTTCAGGCCTTTGTTGCTGATTTCATCTTTCTGGGCTCTTCTTGGCTGCTGCTTTCTTGTTTCTGGTATGAATTTCTCTCTGTATCTCTACGTCTCTCTCTCTCTCTCCCTCTCCCTCTCCCTAGCTCCTAACACTGTAAACTCAATTTCTGCTAGGAAACCACAGTACCAACCCATGTCTTTAGTCAGATCTGCTGCATTCTTTAACTCAGACAATCATGGATCATACAACAGTAACAGTTATGTTTACGAATACGAATTCAACTACGAATCAGACTTAGATTCTCACAGTCCAGAATATGATGAAGATAAGATGAAATCAAAGCTTCAAGAACTAGAAAAGGCACTTCTTGATGATCATGACCCTTGTATGGAAATCGACAGTCCGTCTTCCTCCTCAGATTCTAACCTCATCAGCACCATAGATCAGTCTACAAAACCGTTGCTCTTCGCATGTGCTGCAGCAATCAGTAACCAAAACTTCGACGAAGCGTCTTGTATAATAAATGTTCTCCGTCAGCACGTCTCGATCCGTGGGACCCCTTCCGAACGGCTCTCGGCTTACATGGTGGAAGCTCTAGCCGCTAGGATTGCGACATCTGGCGGAGGTCTCTACAAAGCATTGAGATGCAAGGAACCTCCATCGCCCGATCGGCTCTCTGCCATGCAGGTGTAGTTTGAGGTGTACATGCTCGAGTTTTAATAGTTTTTTTTTTTTATCACACTAATTCATAATCGTGGAATCATCACTCGATGCAGGTGTTGTTCGAGGCGTGCCCCTGTTTTAGATTCGGTTTCATGGCAGCAAACGGGGCGATTCTAGAAGCTTTCGAGAACGAAACCCGAGTTCACATCATAGATTTTGATATCAACCAAGGAAGTCAATATTATACTCTACTGCAAACCCTAGCTAAAACGGGTCGTGGAAACAGGCTCCATGTCAAGTTGACGGGAGTCGATGACCCCGAGTCAGTCCAACGACGGCCCGTTGGAGGGCTAAACGTCATTGGGAAACGACTGGAGCAACTAGCTGAGGATTTACAGATCAAATTTGAGTTCCAAGCAGTATTCGTGGACCCCGCGGTAATTTCATCGTCAGTGCTCAGGCCCCGTCCGGGAGAAGCCCTTATTGTAAACTTTGCTCTCAAGCTCCACCACATGCCCGACGAGAGCGTATCGACCGTAAACCTAAGGGACCGGCTTCTGCAAATGGTGAAAGGGATGAAACCGAAGCTTGTTACAGTCGTTGAGCAGGATTTGAACACAAATACTTCTCCATTCCTGCAGAGGTTTGCTGAGACGTATAATTACTACTACGCGGTTTTTGATTCTCTTGATGCGGCTCTCGGTGGGGAAAGCCAGGATCGGATGAATGTGGAGAAACAGTGTCTGGCAAGGGATATTATCAACGTTGTTGCGTGTGAGGGAGAGGAGAGGATTGAACGTTATGAAGTATGGGGGAAATGGAGGTCGAGGATGAGAATGGCGGGTTTCGAGCCATGCCCGATTAGTGGAGGAGTGAAGGATGAAATTAGGGTACTCATAAAGAAATACTCGGATAGGTATAAGGTGAAAGAGGAAGAAGGTGCGTTATGTTTTGGATGGGAAGAGAAGACATTGATAGTTAGCTCGGCATGGAGGTGACGTTGATAGGCTAAGTTAAGGAAACTTTCTTGAGATTTACGTCATTTAAAAAAAACAGTCTAAAATCTTAAAATATTATGAAAATTATACTGTAATTTACAATACATTACGAATATTTCAAAAACTAACAGATAATTCAAGGTTTCAGGATGTTTTCTCAAAAAAGAGCTTAATCACGGGGGTTGCGTAGTTATCTCATTAAGATATTAGGGAGAAAAGTAACTATACTTGGGTAAATTAGCTCAATTTTCAAGTCATAACTGTGTGACCATCATTCCTTTTATAGCTTTCTTTTTCTGTGTTGATTGTGATTCGGTATTGGTATATATATTTAAAGTTTAAAACATTTTCTGTTACTTCAGAATTACCTACTATTTCAATATTTGATGTATTTCTGATCCAGTCCCTCTAGCTCAAAAAATTACCATATAAATAGTTAGGCGAATTACATCTGACTACCCAAAATTTGATGTATTTACAAATTGGTCCCTTCAGTTTAAAAACTTACCATATAGTTCCTAAAATTTCAATAAATATGCACATCTTTCAAAAATACTCCCGAAATTATCATCTACGTCCCAAAATATTTGATAAATTTATAAGGGTTCCAAAGCTACCACCTTTTAGAGTTTCAACGGGGGATTGTTTCGCAGTACTTCCGAAAATTTACACATTTATTGAAATCTCAGGAACTTTATGGTAATTTCTCAAACACGAGTGATCAATTTATAGATACACCAAACTAAATAGTACCCAAGTACTTTCTATAGGTAATGAGTAAATGATTATAGGAATCAAAGGATAGTAAATAATTTATGAGCAACTGTTAGAAATTTTACAATAGAACTTGGGCTTAAGAGCAATCCAAACTATATACACTCACATATTGGGGAAAGTTGAAGCTAAACAGAGGGCGCAAATTTACCGACACCTCGAACGATACTGCAATTTTACTAACACCTCGAACGATACTTCACTTCGAGAACATAAGGTGTGCAGTATTCCATTATCCAGGTCGATTCCCGCCTGTTTTCCCCTCTCAAAAACAGTTAGCAGCTGTCACAAACCACATCCCATTCCAGTTAGAGTAAATTTTAACATTGCCAATGAAGATATGTTTTTTTTTTCTTTTTCCTTTCTTTGAATTAGTACAACAGGGCTGCGGTGAACCATTCATCCTTTCCGAACATCGCGTTTTTTCAACTCCCCAACTCCTGAAATTTCTATGCTGCACAAACAGCTATTACTTTTTCAAGGCCAATACCAGAACACCATTAAGAAAAAAGTAGTGAAAAAAAGAAAAGAAAAACCTATCACGGCGACGTTTTCCAATCGAATTGAAGGTTATTAAACCCATTAACCGCACCAAGTCCGGTAAGCAGTTGGTTACCCATATCCTGCTGCTGTGAATTCATACTCTGTTCTCTCCCCATCCCCATTCCCACCCCCATCCCCATCCCCATTCCCATCCCCACCCCCATTCCGACTCTCCCATTCATAGACATTGCATTATTGTTATTCCCAAGTGCAGATCTAATCCCATTCACCATAGCCGATTGGCCGAGATTCCCACCAAATCCCGGATTACCGTTACCGTTACCATTACCCACTCCCACTCCAACGAGAATATTCCCGTTCCCATTCCCGACATTATTATTTGCTGACATCATCCCACCCCCACCCCCACCAAGCTGCGATGACATCATCATGTCGTTTATGATTTTCTGGACCGAGGATTGCGAGTCATTTGTCGCATCGGTATTATTATCCTGCATCGACGAGACGTTTGGTGAATTCACAACCGAGTTGAGGTGGGGCCCGGAGAGAGTTGGTTGTTGTTGTTGTGGGTTGTTGGAGGATGATGGTGTCGGGGAGAATGGTGATTGTGGGGGCTGAGATGGAGACGACATTTGAACACGGGAATTGTTCATTGAGTTTTGATGGAGAAGATTAGCTATGGCGTTGTTGGTTGAAGTTGTGGGAACCGAGTTGTTGACACTTGGTGTGGTTGTGGTTGTGGTGGTGGTGGTGGTGGTGGTGGTGGTGGAACCGTGTTGGATGGCGCCAGCCTGGACGGAGTTGTCATTGTTTGGGGTTTGACCTGGTGTTTGCTGATGCGGCTGCTGCGGCTGCTGCTGTTGCTGTTGATGGAGTTGACTTTCAGGTTGTTGGGGCTGACCTTGAAATGATGCTGGTGAAGGGTTTGTTCTTCGAGGAAACTTGGCTAAGCTCTCTGGAAAGGGAATTAATACACAATCACATTGGGACCTCTAAGAGCAATGAGATTAAGGGGGTTTGTTGGCAAACTCTTACTGATTTTTGGAGAAGTTCAAGTCGAAGTTAAAGTTGTAAAAAGGTGGGAGTGCTTGGTTTAAAAAAAAATGAGTAGTACAAAAAATAAGCCAAGTGCTTGGGACAAAAGGCTAAGAAGCTTTAAAGAAACTTCCATTTATTTATGAAAATAACCTAGAAGCTAAAAGTTGAAGTCAAAAGCATATCCTTAGGTGCTTCTAGCTTATTTCTGCTTATTATAAGCACTAACTGGTTTTCTAAACACTCCCAGAGTGCTAAAAGGAGGCAAAATGCACAAAGTGGTTTTTTTTTTTTTCTGAGTTTGCAAACACGACCTACGTGGGTGTGTTCGCGAGAGCTGTGCTTTTGGAGAAGTTCAAATACAAGCTAAAGTTGCAAAAAGCTGTAGTAGTAAAAGTGAAGCATGTTCAGAAAAAAATTAGTGAGTGTCTGGAAAAATTAACATTTGTTTGTTACTCTAAATAAACTTCCACTTATTTATGAAAATAACCTAGAAGCTGGAAGGTGAAGCTAAAAGTTGGTTCTTGAGTGATTCCAGCTTCTAGCTTATTCTTGCTAATATTGGTTTTCTAAACACTTCCAAAGTGTTGAAAAAGAAGAAAGCACAGAAGTGCTTTTTTCTAGAGTTTGCCAACTCTGAGAGAAATGAATGTCAGTTATGAAAGACAAATTGGTTGCAGAAGCTTACCCATAGGACCTGAACCGGTTTCACGGCTGTAATCAATGAGATCTTTCATGCTATTCACCACTTCTGATATCTGCAGTTGAAACAGTGAAAAAGAAGGCAAACAATCAGCCAGTAGTACTAAAAAACAGGGAGAAAACAAAAATCTTAGCATTGAAATTTTGCAGTAGTTTTATAGCAGGGAAATATCAAGTGCATATCATCCCCAAGTACAAATAAAGTAATAAAGGGAAAAGTATTGTTCAACTAGAAACAGGAAATACTAGCAGACATGAGACATTAAAAATCCAAAGCAAGGAGTAAAGAATTTTAGTAGATCAATGTTATTTTTGGAAACACAAAGATGACATCACTAGATCACTAACCTTAACTATCTACCAACAAAAGAGGTAAGGGTGAACTACATTTACTACCCCTAGGTTTGGCGAAATTACAAAGAACTCCCTCAATTTTCATTTATTACAAAAGAAACACTGGCATTTCATTCCGCCTGTAAAAAAAATAATTCATTAGGGTTCCATCTTGATTCTGTAAAAAATTCAATTTCTGAAAATGCCCTCCTGGACGCGGGAACCCTAATTTCAATTTTTCTAAGAACAAAACACCTTCAAGAACAATAATTTTCAATTGCTGAAATATAAGGTGGAGAGGAAAATAAAAAACTAGTTCACCTGCAGGCATCGCACATATCTCTTTGTATATCCCAAATCATTCACCAATGGAACTTCCAAGGCTTTGGCCAGCTGACGAGCAGAGGCGACAAACCTGAAAAGAAAATTGTAGGGTTAATGATCAAAAGAGCAATTGTATAGTATGCCGGGGAGCATGACAAGAAAATCACTATATCCTACAACAAGTGATCAGAATAACAGTACTTTCTACAAATATTTCTATCCAAAAAGAAGCTTATGAGGTATCCAAGAGAAAAATACAGGAAATTATTAAGAGAGCTAGATGTTAAAAGGACAATACCAAGCATAAATTGGTAGGTTTGTAAACTAGTATTTACAATTGATTGGAAAGCTAAGCAGATTAGTGGAGCTCAAAGTAAAAACCAGCAATAAACAACCATACATCAGAACATCCCTAGGCTGAATATGCTTCAATTTCTTAATGGTTAAAGAACTGAAACCGAAGTCTTCCAAGATTAAGCATTCACATATACATGATACAACTTTAAGGAAGGCATGCAACTAAACGGAAATGCAATACACTAAAGCAAATCAAGATCCATAAATAAGATAAATAACCAGAACTCACATATTGCAGTTGTTTTGTAGCTCCGAAACAGAAACGCTGGGAGATGTATTTTGGGTAGCAGCTTGATATTTTTGGGCAGCAGTTCCAAGTTGGCTGACCTGCATTGTAGATTAATAAAGTGCAAAGTGCATGCATTGGTAAAACTATCTTCACAGAAGAAAAATCACATGTGCAACTGCATAGTAGTCTAAAATTGAGTTTCAAAATCACTAACCTGGGGAATCAGCAATCTTCTTGGAATAAGCTCCTCATGGCGCCGAGCACAAAACTCCCAAGAGCATATCTGGCAAGTTAATTAATTAAACACAGAGTATTAAGTATATATAGAAGCTCTAGAAGTCTAAATAAGAAAAACATAACTATTAGCTATAATGTAACCTTGAGATCAGGAGAGAACACAATGCGAAGCTGACCATCACGAACAACGCGAAGTTGCTCAAAGACACTCTCTTGTATGGCTTTGGCATAATCCAGAACAATTTGCCCAGATGAATTCTGGTACTCTCGAGGCATATCAACATAGAGTAGTTCTTCTAATGTTCCACTTTCGTATTTAATTTTGAAGAGTCTGGGCAGAACCTCAACAGTTGCCTCTGAAAAAGACAACAAATCTACTGTTAGGTGCTTTACTAGCTTTTATTTTATCTTCCAAATTTGGCATGTTTCGTGTAAGTTTTGCGTGTCTAGGGGATGAAACTGACACTTACAATTGGATGTTTGAGAAAATAAATTAAAACAAGAGCATGTAAAACTCTGACAAACTTACTAAGTGATAAATAATGAAGAAAATATCATGCAGTCAAGTTACCACAGAGAGGTAAAAAAAAATTGACAAGATATGTAGCAAAACCTAGACAGAAACGCACCAAATCCACGGCCAGGCTTGCGATTGCAAATTTCACAGTGCCAAACATCCTGCATATATAACAAAATGATCACTTTGCATTCACCATGCTCAAAACACCAACAGATACGATTAAGTATTACTCATTTTTTGAGGAGATGAGCTGCAGCGTTTGTTTATCAAAAAGTTCAGTTAAAGACAAATCCCAACAATAATGGTTAAAGAAGAAATAATCCTAGCAGATTCATTATTGAGTCTGTAATCCAACAGACCTGAGGGAAAACTCCAGTCGTTTGGCGGCCACTTCCATACATTGAAACACACCATTTTTTCTTGGCATTCGGTGCAAAGTACTCAGCTACAAATTTCCTCCAGAACTCGATGTTGTTGTCCTATAAAATAAGTTGGGCAGTTGCAATTAGCATCTCAAAGAGGATATTACACCCAGTTCTTCTTTAGTTGATTACAAAAAATGGGCGAATTACATATACTATCCCTGAGATTTGTCCTAATTACAGTTTAGTCCCTCTGTTTCAGAAATCAAGGAAAATTCCCGGACATTTCACTACAAAAAACTCCCTGGAACTATACACTATGAAGCCAAGAAATGCAAATAATCAGCCTACTTCAGGGAGTTTTCTGTGATAAAGTGAAATAGAGGGACTAAATTGTAATTAGCTCAAACCTCAGGTATAATAGTTACAATTCACCCAAAAATATAATTTGACAGCAGCATCTTCTTACTTCAGGTCTGTGTTGTTGCTGATACATGTAATGCGTCAGCCTTCTTGCACACATTCCAGGCTCATAGATCGGCTTAACAGGTGATCTAATGGGCAAATTCTGTGGTTGAAACTGTGATTGTAATGGAGATCTTTGCTGAGGCATGGCTTTCAAAAGCTGCTGCTGCTGTTGCTGATGTTGAATTTGCATGAGCCTTTGTTGATGCAAGATCTGTGCAGCTGCAGCCGCCTGAGATGATTGTCTAGAGAGCAAAAGCTGCTGCTGTTGCTGATGCTGTTGTTGCTGCTGATGGAGAAATAAAGATGGATCAGAATGTTGGGGCTCCATTTTGACGGGACCCAAGCTTCTCATATTCTGTAATTGTTGTGGTTCAAGTTTTACAGAACTAAGATTCCTCAAATGAGCTGCTGGCTCGGCTGTGGTTTGTTGCTCCATCTTGACAGGTCCTAAACTGGGCCGCATTCCTTGAAATTGCTGCTGCTGTTGCTGTTGGGAATTGCTTGGAACAGAAAACTGCTGCAACTGATTATGCTGAAAATTCTGCTGATCGAGGTGTTGCGCTTGTTGTTGCTGGTCGTTCATCATTTGATTCACAGAAGGGATAGAGAATTGCTGCTGGCCTTGAGATGGATTTTGACTGGCTGTGATGGATGAAGATATGTAAGAAGATGATGGAGTACTGTAACCCATCCCATTTCCAACACTAGAAAGTGGGCCCGACTCGGCCCCACCATCAATAAGCCCTCTCTGAGAACTTCCTGAATTTGGACCTCCATTTGAAAATGATTGGTGGAGCAAAGATGAAACGCTTGGAACATTCCCGAGCATATTCAAGTTATTAAACTGATTGCGTGGAGAAACTAGAGATGGAAACGCGTTCTGTGAGGGGTTTCCGCCCCCTTGACCGCTCAAATACCCAGAATTTGATCTCAACAAAGAAGATGGAACCTGCTGGGCTCCACCAAGGGGAGTGGGAGGGCCTTGTGGCACCATTTCTTTCCAGCTGAAATGTTAACACAACTTAGTTTACAAACGATATACTACTGATTGCACTTTCTTACACTAAACCATTCATCGCCATAAATGCGAAAAAACTGTGACCTAAAAGGAAAAATATGATACAATTTGCTAACGGGTTACAAAGACAGCCAGCCGACGTTGGAATTTCTGAAATGTTTATCGTGAACACTGGTACATGGATAAGCCTCACGCATGAGGATATAGAAGTGTGTTTGGCGTAGTTCAAGATGAAATTCATAATCTTTGAAATCAAAGAAACTAGCTTTATCAGTAAGCATCATAACTCTTGATTCTCTCCTATTCAAGTTGCAGTTTATCACCAGCTGACGTATATATTCCTGCATAAAACAGTCAACTCAAGTTAGATATATGTCCCCAGTAGAAAAGGACAAGCAATAAACAAAACCTGGAGAAACTGTAGTGAACAAGAAACAACGGAAATCTCATAAAAACATCACACAGAGTAACCAAGTGAAAAGTACACAAAATTCAATTTGTCGTTGAAAAAGGAAGATTATACATAACAGAAGAAAAGAATGGCTAAAACGAACTTCCGTATAAGCTATTACAGAATAACAAATAAGGAAAGAAACAAGAAATTAGTAACATTACAGAAGAAAATCGATTAAACCCTAAATCTTGTACAGAGGAGACCAAAAACACTCGATCCAAAGCCAAAATGAACCGATACTCTCTACGGCTCCAAACTTCAAACTACAAAACACACTTCAAACACACAAAACAGAACACGAAATCACACATAAGTGCGTGAAAAGCTAAATAACTTGGTAAAAACCAAAAAAAATAAAATGCAAAATAAGCAAACCATATGCTGGAAAGCAGAGCAGGTACTTACCGGAGTAAGATTTCAACTCCTCAATCCGTTGAAATCCCCATAATTGAAGTTACAATACAACTCTTCACCATTTTTTTACTCTTTCAAGCATCAAAACAGCAATAGATAATTCACCTCCACCCCAAATCAAGAACACGCAAGTGTGTGATTTATATATACGTAATAGATAGATATACTTCTAGTTGTAAATATGTCTAGATAGCTGTCAAGAAAGTCTTCCCAAATCTTTCAGCCAAAAAAGAAGAGAAGTAGAGAGAGAAAGACACAGTTTTTATTGAGCTCACTTTTTAGAGAGAGAAAGATGAACAGAAAGGAGAGAGAGAGAGTACGAGAGCTGAGTGTTGAGGGGTTTTATTGCGGACGTCAAAAATCTATTCGATCGGATTGAATATTTTTTTCCATTCTCATTTCACTCTCTCTCTCTCTCAAAAATGAAGTCAATTCTTTTTCTTCCTCTCTTTGATTTGATGATGAAATGTATGTATGTATGTATGTATATATGTATGCATGCATGTATGTGATCATGTATGGGCATAAGATGAATTTTAGGCTATGGTGTTTATGCATGTATCTCTAATGATTGAATGTGTAATCATGATTAACTTAAAGTCATCACAGCTCACCATTTCTTTATTATTCCATTTTGGTCCTCAGTTTGGCTTTTTTTTACGAAAATGCCGCTAGATTATAAATTGGTTGTGGGGAGAATCATATTGGTTTATTTAAATAATTGCCCAAAAATGGGTCAATTACCAGCCTCTTGTCTCATACAATTCGTCATTTTACGAGTCAATGCAGTTTAAGTCAAATCAATTAGGGTCAACAAAAGACTTCCAATGTTTAGATGTTTTTCCTTATTAGAAATTATTAATACTGAACACTATTTTATATAATTATATTTTTTTACGTAATTATGATTTGAAAACATTATGAATATCTAAAAATATGAAAGTAGAAAATATTATACCACTACACGTGTCACGCTTCGAACTCGGGATCCGTTAGATCCGATCATAAGTTTCGAATTCACTGAGTACAATCTGAAATTGAACAATGGGTTCAAAAATTATGATCACGTTCAGTGAGCCCCGGGTTCAAGCGTGACAACATGGCTTTGTTTTCTTCTTTTGGAGAGAGTAAGGTATTTCACTAAATTAAATAAAATTATTGAGTTAAAAGAATAGAATGAGGAATAAATTAGAAGTGTTCGTGAAAATTTGATCTCTCCCCATGAAAATACGAATAGTCATAGGTCATAACTAATCAAATAAGCAATTAATTAACAAATTTCAAATTAATTAGCTAATTTAATAGAGCTTCGACATTGAATGCTTAGTATGCAACCAAACTAGCAATGCAACTTGTTCATTATTTTTGGCCTAATCAAGTTATAATTTATTGATCCACATAGCTCATCATAATTCATTTAAAGTATGAACAAACTTTATCAATTCATGTCCCAAATAGATTTATAACTTCATTTTACAACATAATTTTAAGTGGCTATTTAAAAGTAAACGATATGGCTTAAAAATGGAGGTGCAAAATCAGTTGATCAACTAAGACGATATAATCAATTCAAATTTTGCTGACGTCCTAAAAGGACCCTATACGTGTAACTTTTCTATAATTTTCAAATCTCTCAATGAGTATTTTTGTAATATTTTGATTAACAAGGATCTAATCATAATATTAAATACTCTTGGAGGGTCTATAAATAATAACCCAAAAATTCTCATATTTATGATTTTTATTTTTTTTTTTAAGAAAAGATGTAATTTTATATCATAAATCAAAGTTTACATAATTCAATTACAATATCGGGAATATCACCCGAACCAACGCATGCAAAAGCCGCATTTCTAACTAAAACGTGAGCCATACAATTGATTTTTCGTTTGATAAAACTAAACTTACAAGAGTTCAAATGAAATAATTACATAGCCTTAGATTCTTCATTTCTTCTAAATAATTCCCTAAATAGGACGTATCCTCATCTTGCACTAGAAAATTTCTACTAACCACTTGACAATCCCCCTTCAAATACAACATTGCGCCATCTAAAGTCCCTAGCAAGTCGGACTGCCAAAAAAGCCGCCCAAGACTCCGTGAACTCCTGGTCCAACGGTCCTTGTATTCGGTTAGTTTCCGACCCAACGACGTGACCATCCTCGTCTCGAGCAACGACACCAATACCAACTTCCCCCAACGATGCAAACAAAATATTTATGATGAGACTACAGTTTATTTTATGTTTAGAAAAAATATAAAATTAGAGGGAGAAACATGAGAGGGGTATAATAGTACTTCCGATCACCCATCATCATGTCCGGCTGGACTCCAAACAAACCCTAACCAGATATGAAAGCACGCACACACACACATAATTAATTACATGCATCATCATCATACACAGCATACATACATACATGATATTAACGGAGTTAGCCACGTGGCATTGAGTCACGTGGTGAGGCGATCAACGGAAAAGCAGAAACCGTTAAATAGGAGAGATGGCAAACGGGAAAGAGAGATAACGGCCGTTAAAAGCTATTTGGCCTCTGCTGACAGTTGGGTTTTTGGCTCTTAACTGGGTTCTTAAAAAAAGAAGATTCTCTCTCCTATATAATAAGGCATTTGAGGTCCGCTTCTCTGTGTGCCGGTGTACCGTTGTACAGCTGCGCCGTTCACTGATCTTTCGTAAAATTACAAAATCGGGATATATATATTATTATATTGAATTTTTGGATTTTCTTTTTCAAAATTCGTATTCATGTTGGATTATCTTTTTTTTTTTTTTTTGTAAATGCTTTTTCACGATTTATGATTTGATGGCTTGCACGGTTGAGATTTCATTTCCCTCTAGCTCAAGCTAGCATTGTTTGATATTTATTATCGGATAAATAATTAATTAAAAACATACAAAACCGTTAAAGGGGACGGAATCTCTCTTTTTGGCGAGGAGTTTTTGGTCGAACGGCAAGAATGAGGCCCCATGATCTTGAGGTTATGGGTTCAAGTTCCACGATTGTGGGCATTAGTTTTCTGTATAGAAGTTTGATTTATAGTTTGTTAGTTCTGTTTATAATTCGTTGGCATGCATTTTTCTGTATAAGATGAGTTATTTAACGTGCTTGTAATTGATTGAATTATATATGAGCTTCATTTAATTATAATATAATTAAATTATACCCATTTAAAAAAAAGTTAAAGGGTAAGAAATGTTTTAATTAATTCATATTTGATGAAAATTACTTTAATTTTATTTTTATAAAGATGAATTATATCTAACAGTCTTGCAATTAAGAGTATTTATAAATCAATCTTTCTAATTTAATAAATAACATTATAGTTGTAGCGCCCCTTTCCTTGGCCGGAGAAAGGACACCACATCCGCACCGAGACAAACCTTCAAACGAGGTATAAGTACCCCATTTAAAAATCCATCCCGGCGAACGGCAATCAATCAAGCAAAACTAGCAACAGCAAACGACAGCCCAACAACAACAGCAATAATTAATAATTAAATCAGAGTTGCGGAAGTAATGCAATTATATAAAATATCATATAAGCCATCCATGGCCACGTAATTCATACATCAGTCTCAATCATAATATAATCAATGCCATTCGTGGCCAGTCTAATCTATCCCACATCAGGGGCACGTAAGTACTTAAATTAAAGCATAATCTAAAATACATAATTAAATAAATTCATAACAAGAACACGACTGTTGTTGGGACACTGACAAGACAAGACACACGAGCCAACCTAGACCTGCTGCTGCCGACTGACATGATAGGTGACAACGCCACCTGTCGACCTGAAGTAAGAATTAAAATGGGGGGTGAGTAAAAACACTCAGTGAAGGTTAAGAGGGATCAAGTACGAACCACGTGTCCGGGTTTTAAATTATATATATATGAAAATACATTTGCATAATTGAAGAAAATCCGGATCGTGCTTCGACTTGTATACACGATATTAAATAGATAATAAATAATTAAAGCAGTAACATGCACGCAAATAATATCCCAGCGAGAATGGGCCTGTTCCTCCTTATAACCCCTTCACGTTCATATACTCCATCACCGGTGTCTGACCCCGAATCGCTATTTCGGGCGACTGTGAATTTTAGGAAAACGTGCAACGAATGCAACGCCCACCATCACTCCCAACCGTGGCTATCAACTCCTGACGGGCCACGATTGACGCTTAGTTTTGGGAGAAGCACCTCGGATTACCCCTAGACGCTCGTCCCCAGGTATAACCTCCGGATACTTTCCCGGGCCCCATGTTGAAATGTCATGAATTTGCTCACTTTGAAAACCGTACATAAATTAAATTTGAGCAAGTTTGAGTGACGACGAAGGGTATAAATCCTAAGTCAAACCGTCACGCTTAAAATAAATAATTTTACTTGCCATCTGAAAATAAAAGATTTTAGGGATACTCATAAGTACAATTTAATATTAAATCATTTGAGAGCAAACTTAAAGTATAGATTAAATATTTAATAATTATACGAGAAAAGAAAACGAGGCAAGATGAGCACATAAGGGGAGTTCGCAATAATTAAAAGAATTCTTACTCCGTTTGAAATCATTTTAAAACCCTCACCTGGAAACACGGGACGACAAGACAATCCAAGCTGAGTCCTGACAAGACAGCCTGAAACTAACAGACGACAAAACCACATAAGACAAGACACGACAACGACTCTCAAAGACTACATTGCAATTAAAACCAATAAACAACACGTATCAAATGAATATACAATTAAAATACAGTTAAATCAATTAAACTAAAAATACGAAATTAACCATGATACACATACTCAATTGAAATTCTAATTGTACATTCATGCATATAATATTAAAAAGAAGCACTCATGCGATTTTCGGATTTTTCGGACAACATTCAAAAATTGGGGAAAAAGCCCTAAACGAAAAAGGTTCGATTCAAGGTCCGAACGAGTTCGGAATGTTGAAAACTTTACCCAATATTCATCCTTGAATCATAAGGAAGCTATAGGTGAAAACGGCTCGATTTTAGGGGGTCGTATGCAAAAAGTCAACTTTTAGTATTGGCTATTTGACCCCATTACCGAGAGCAATTAAGGAAAAAGGCTGGAAAATTGGCTAAGGCATTCGCACGGGCTAACGCACGGCCTAGTGCACGGTCTTGAGCACGAAACCAAGACCGTGCAGGCTGAAATAAAGGCACACGGCCTGGTGCACCGGCGTGCGCAAGCCGGTGCAAGGTTAAATGGCTGTGCACGGTCCGGCGCACGGTCTTGAGCAAGACCGTGCGTTGGGCCGTGTGGTTCCAACACCCAGGTGCAGAAACGCGATTTTTAAGGTTTTCTCGGGAGTTTCATGCAAAAATCAAATATGGGGGATTCTAAGGCTAAAATTAACATGTAAAATTCACACTCATGCATTGAACACATTAGTATCTATCATTTGATCCGAACTACGCTAAAAATGATAAACTATAACCTACGAATCAAGAAATTCATCAAATATATATTCAATATAAAAACTATAAAAATTGAAAGATTTAATGGATGAAATGAATTGGAGAAAGAAGGTTACCGATAAAGAATCGAATGAGGATCGTAAAACTGGTCTCGGAATTTAAATCGGTCGAGAAACGAATTCGGAACGAGATTTCCTTTCCTTCTCCTTCTTCCTCTCCCTTCTCCTTCTCTTCTCTCTCTCTCTCTCTCTCGATGGATTATGTAACCAAGAGGGTGCAAGAAGTGTGTTCAAGAGGGTGTGAGTGTGTTCAAGGTAGTGCAAGGGTATTTTAGAAGATTGTAGGTTCGTTTATATAGATTAGAATAATTCGAGGGGTGGAAAATGTAATTATAAAAGGTTAAAGATATTGAAATAATTATAATAAATTAAGATTAACTAACAAAGTTAAATCTTTTCATATAAAATTCAACTAAATGTCGAATACTTATCCCAAGAATTAATTCTGGAATTTTCGGGTCGTTACAATACTCCCTCCTTTAAAAGAATCTGTCCTCAGATTCTACTCCGAACCTCGGGGTTTATTAAAGGAAGTATATCACAGTATTTAAAAGTTCATCATACAAAATCGCGCAATTAACACATAAGCAATTAATTAAAATGAACAGTTAACCGTTAAATTCAAATAAACATTTAACACATAGTTCATACATAATAGTTCAGCTGAAATTCAAATTACAATTAAAACGAAAACAACGAGAAATTAGGGAAAAACTAATGCCAACTAAGAATCAGGTGCTCCAGAGTTAGGCGACCTGCCAAGGCGGCTCAGATAGTTGGCAAGTTGATCAGTGATGGATCTCTCGAGACCGGTAATCTGCTCCCGAAGCTCAGTCTGGTTGCGTCGGGTCTCGAGTCTGAATTCTTGTAGGTCAGTGCGAACCTCTCGGAGATCGGCCGACTGTCGATCTAGACGTTCGGTGGTCTGCTCGGCGAAAGTGGTGAAACGGTTTCCCCAAATCGTCCACCTGTCGGTCTCCCATCGGTTTCGGGCGTCCGACTCCGCTTGTAGAAACTGACTCCATTGTTCCTCACTTGATCTGTCCCATTGGGAAGATCCAGCCTGATGCTGTGTCGGGTAATCCTCAAAGCCCTGCTGGAATGGAACCTCTTCGGTTCTAGGAGGATCGGGTACATAAGGAACCTGCTGAGGAGCGAAGCCTCCTGCTTCGTAAAGTTGTTCCATCATTTGCTCCTCTCTCTCTTGTCGGTCTTCCTCATGATGACCTCCTAAATCGGTATCCTCTTCATCGTCGCCATCACTACCGGCAGCGGCTTCCTCGGCCGTCATTGGCACATAACGACCATGTCGTCCTCTAACTTTCCTACAAAGTTTCATTTGGGCGAGTTGCTTGTAGGAAATTGTTGAATCCTCGGCTCCTGCCGGGGCCATTCGATCCATGCCGGTCACTCCAGCACACTCTAAGATCGCGGTAATGTAGGACCCAATTCTGATTTCTCCTTTAGGCCGGGTACCTACATATTCTACATAACGAAGGAAAAACATAATGCCGTTGACTGCTTGCCTTCGAACCGCGCAATCAAGGACGTAGAGTTCCTCAATATTAATTGAACCGTAGCTATCTCCTCTAGCGAAAACGGTACATGAGAGGAACCGGTGGAAAGTCCTCAAAGCGGCATCACGAAGGTCGGTTGCCTTCGATTTTCCTTGTTGAAAGGGTCTTCGAGAAGTGGAGACATTTCTCCAAGCTTCGGCTTCGGACCATCCAACTTCACGGCTTATCATACCCCGGATGGGTAGTCCAAAATGCCTTGTGAGTTGCCGAAGAGTGAGCTCATAATCTTCATTAAAAGCTCGGAACTCAATTTTGAATGGTAGCTCGGCATCGTCTTCATGGGGAAGTACTTGAAGTGTTGCAATGAATTCGTACACAAGCCGGGGGTACGAATTCCTTCTTATGTCCAAGAATGTGGTCCATCCCACGTCTTCTATGTATCGAGCAATACCGGGGCCAAGTCCCAAATTTCCTAATGCTTCGATGTCGAGAAATTTGGTGGAAAACACCGGGCGTTCATGCATTCTCCTAAATATTTTAACTTGGAATGCATTTGAAATATCCACATTGAATGGGAGTGGAGATGGAGGGTCATCTCGTCTCCTCCTACGTCGAGAACCTTCGGCGGCCATGTGAGATTGTTGTTGGAAGCTTGTAGGATTGAATTTGATGAAATTCCTCACTCGGAAATTTTGTCGAACACTTGGCGTGCGTGTACTTTGGGCAGCAATGTGTGTAAGATCGGCTCGACGGATCGTCCTCAAAACCCAACTAATTGAAATACGTAATGTAGACTACGTACCTTCCGAAAATTAGGAAGATCCAACGGACGGATCGAAAGTTATTGGCTTGCAAAGATTGGGGAAAAATTTTGGGAAAAATCGCAAGTTTCTGTTGCTGGAAGTGGAGAGAAAAGGGGTGAAAAGAGCTGCTGCAAGTCTGCACGCGAAATAGGTTTAAAAAGGGCAAAATAGGGACACACGGCCGGACGCACGGGCGTGCGCTGGCCCGTGTGTAGCGGTCCAGCCGGTTCAGCGGTTTAGCACTGAACTGGCCTGCACGGGCTTGAGCTGAACCGCACGGTCTTGAGCAAGACCGTGCGTTAGGGCGTGCAAGCACCCCTGGATCGAATTAAAACGCGAAAATTTTCGAAAACACCCCGGATTTAATCCGGAGTTCAATCAAGCAATAATTACATAATACCGCGCAATTAATAAATTGAATACAAGAAATATGAATGTTATGAAAATGCACGGTACCTTTTATTCCGAGTAATGAAGTCCGTTCTCGTCTCCCATTATTCCTTTCAAGTCCTTCGAGGTCGTGGCTTCTCATTTACGGTACATCCCCAAACACTGCCCCTTCATGCTTTATTCTACGGTAGCCTCCCTCTCTGAATTAAGAACCCTGAATCCCCAGAATCCTCATCCACAATCCTCTTCCTTAGGTGTCCTCTTATTAGTACAATTGTCGAGAAGGTGGTCAGGGGATCCACACAGCAAACACTGCCCCAGTCGTTTCCCTCGATTTGGTACCGCATCGAAATTGTGCTTTACCCCTAGATGTCCAGTCAACTGTTGCACCTCAAGCATTTCGGGAAGAACCAACTAGCTCTGGGTTTGAGTGACTTTTCACCCCTAACCACAACTCATCCGCTGATTCTTCAATATCAGTCGGTTCGGACATCCACTTAGTTTCACCCAAGCTTCATCCTGGTCATGGATAGATCACCTAGGTTCGGGTTCATAAGCAGTGACAATTGCCCTATGAAACTGTAGCGAAAAGCTGTAAAAAATCCAAGAAACACTCTAACTTAAGAGTTCGGATAGAATATTTTTAGGGGTATTTTGTATTTTTATTTTATTTTTCACATATTTGTTGAAGATTTAGGGAGTATATCGTTATTTTTCAAATTATAGAGACTGATTTATAAATATCTCTAATTACAAGATAGTCAAATGTAATTCGGTCATTTAAAATAATTACAATTACAATACTTGTAATTACTTGGAAAACATTGACATTGACTTGATTTGTGATTACGACACAACATAAAGGTAGTTAATTAGCAATAATTGATACTTTTTGTTCAAGTCTGTGTAGTATTTATATTCTTAGGCATAATTGTCAGTCCAACAGGCACATACAGATACTTAATATATGATTTTTCTGATTATTCAAATTGATTTTGTACTGATAACGTTTTTTAAAATATCATTTTGAGTATTTTGGTTCAGGAATCTACTAGTTGAGCCGGCCGAACCACTAAAATGTTAAACTCTTTGTGCCAGTGACAATTACGTTTCCAAATATTTAAAAGGCCAAAAACCCTGATTTAGAGGGTGTAATGACCCGAAAATTCTATAATTAATTCTTGGAATAGTTATTCGACATTTAGTTGAATTTTATATGAAAAGATTTAACTTTGTTAGTTAATCTTAATTTATTATAATTATTTCAATATCTTTAACCTTTTATAATTACATTTTCTACCCTTCGAATTATTCTAATCTATATAAACGAACCTACAATCTTCTAAAATACCCTTGCACTATCTTGAACACACTCACACCCTCTTGAACACATCCCTTGCACCCTCTTGGGTACATAATCATTCGAGAGAGAGAGAGAGAGAGAGAGAGAGAGAGAGAGAGAGAAGGAGAAGAGAGAAATTCCATTCCGAATTCGTTTCTCGACCGATTTAAATTCCGAGACCAGTTTTACGATCCTCATTCGATTCTTTATCGGTAACCTTCTTTCTCCAATTTATTTCATCCATTAAATCTTTCAATTTTTATAGTTTTTATATTGAATATATATTTGATGAATTTCTTGATTCGTAGGTTATAGTTTATCATTTTTAGCGTAGTTCGGATCAAATGATAGATACTAATGTGTACGATGCATGAGTGTAAATTTTACATGTTAATTTTAGCCTTAGAATTCCCCATATTTGATTTTTGCATGAAACCCTCGAGAAAACCTTAAAAATCGCGTTTCTGCACCTGGGTGTTGGAACCACACGGCCCAACGCACGGTCTTGCTCAAGACCGTGCGCCGGACCGTGCACAGTCATTTAACCTTGCACCGGCTTGCGCACGCCGGTGCACCAGGCCGTGTGCCTTTGTTTCAGCCTGCACGGTCTTGGTTACGTGCTCAAGACCGTGCACAAGGCCGTGCGTTAGCCCGTGTGTATGCCTTAGCCAATTTTCCAGCCTTTTTCCTTAGTTGCTCACGGTAATGGGGTCAAATGATCAAAAATAAAAGTTGACTTTTTGCATACGACCCCCTAAAATCGAGCCGTTTTCACCTATAGCTTCCTTATGATTCAAGGATGAATATTTGGTAAAGTTTTCAAAATTCCGAACTCGTTCGGACCTTGAATCGAACCTTTTTCGTTTAGGGCTTTTTCCCCAATTTTTGAATGTTGTCCGAAAAATCCGAAATCGCATGAGTGCTTCTTTTTAATATTATATGCATGAATGTACATTTAGAATTTCAATTGAGTATGTTTATCATTGTTAATTTCGTATTTTTTAGTTTAATTGATTTAATTGTATTTTAATTGTATATTCATTTGATACATGTTGTTTATTGGTTTTAATTGCAATGTAGTCTTTGAGAGTCGTTGTCGTGTCTTGTCTTATGTGATTTTGTCGTCTGTTAGTTTCAGGCTGTCTTGTCAGGACATTACTTGGAGTGTCTTGTCGTTCCGTGTTTCCAGGTGAGGGTTTTAAAATGATTTCAAACGGAGTAAGAATTCTTTTAATTTATTGCGAACTCCCCTTATGTGCTCTTATTGCTTCGTTTTCCTTTCTCGTATAATTATTAGATATTTAATCTATATTTTAAGGTTGCTCTCAAATGATTTAATATTAAATTGTACTTATGAGTATCCCTAAAATATTTTATTTTCATATGGCAAGTAAAATTATTTATTTTAAGCGTGACGGTTTGACTTAGGATTTATACCCTTCGTCGTCACTCAAACTTGCCCAAATTCAATTTATGTACGGTTTTCAAAGCGAGCAAATTCATGACATTTCAACATGGGGCCCGGTAAAGTATCCGAAGGTTATACCTGGGGACGAGCGTCTAGGGGTAATCCGAGGTGCTTCTCCCAAAACTAAGCGTCAATCGTGGCCCGTCAGGAGTTGATAGCCACGGTTGGTAGTGATGGTGGGCGTTGCATTCGTTGCACGTTTTCCTAAAATTCAAAGTCGCCCGAAATAGCGATTCGGGGTCAGACACCGGTGATGGAGTGTATGAACGTGAAGGGGTTATAAGGAGGAACAGACCCATTCTCGCTGGGATATTATTTGCGTGCATGTTACTGCTTTAATTATTTATTATTTATTTAATGTCGTGTATGCAATTCGAAGCACGATCCGGATTTTCTTCAATTATGCAAATGTATTTTCATATATATATAATTTAAAACCCGGACACGTGGCTCGTACTTGATCCCTCTTAACCTTCACTGAGTGTTTTTACTCACCCCCTATTTAATTCTTACTTCAGGTCGACAGGTGGCGTTGTCACCTATCATGTCAGTCGGCAGCAGCAGGTCTAGGTTGGCTCGTGTGTCTTGTCTTGTCAGTGTCCCAACAACAGTCGTGTTCTTGTTATGAATTTATTTAATTATGTATTTTGGATTATGCTTTAATTTAAGTACTTACGTGCCCCTGATGTGGGATAGATTAGACTGGCCATGAATGGCATTGATTATATTATGATTGAGAATGATGTATGAATTACGTGGCCATGGATGACTTATATGATATTTTATATAATTGTTATTACTTCCGCAACTCTGATTTAATTATTATTTATTGCTGTTGTTGTTGGGCTGTCGTTTGCTGTTGCTAGTTTTGCCTGATTGATTGCCGTTCGCCGGGATGGATTTTTAGATGGGGTATTTATACCTCGTTTGAGGGTTTGTCTCGGTGCGGATGTGGTGTCCTTTCTCCGGCCAAGGAAAGGGGCGCTACAGAGGGTGTTTGGCTGAGCTTATAAGCTCCTTAAAACATCTTATAAGATGTTTAAGAGCTTAGAAGATGTTGCAAAGTGTTTGGTAAATATTTTTGAAAATGAGCTTATAAACTCTTAAAATAAGATGTTAAAAATAAGTTAGGATTCCCAACTTATTTTAATATCTTAACATACTCCCCTATATTTTGACCATGTTAATTACATGATTGCCATTACTAACATCTTATAAGCACATGTTTTATTTTATATCCAAACACTTTTAGATCTTATTCTTAAAATAAGATTTAACATCTTATAAGATCTAAAAACATTTTATAAGATGTGAGAAGTTATAAACTCTTTAAAATAAGCTTAGCCAAACACCCTCTAAGTTAGCTTAGCAGTTGGTGGTTAAATTGATATAATTATACACTATGATATTGACAAAACTTGAACTATTGATGGGCTTCTGGAAAAGGGCCCAAACAATAAAAATCGAGGTTTGGCCCACTTTTTGGACCAGTACAAAAGCCCAATCTAATACCTCTTTAAACATTTTAAATATCTAAGTCACTAATTAATTACATGCCTTAGTCATAAGTTGTTTCCCTTTTAATTCATTAGTTGTGACATCTTCTCCTTTCAAATTATTATTTCAATTATTGAAAAATATGTTCTAACATGCAGTTTGGATAACGGAACCTAAAAAATTTAACCAAAAATTATAAAATCCTTAAAATATTTATAACACTTTTGTTAGTATTTACTTGAAAATAAATAGACTAACGGCAATACTTAAATATTAGATAGAGCTATAATCGAAAGAATGTCTTGTAATTTTTAATAATAGAGAGGATTTTGTTGTATTTTCTCTAATTCAATGGGTAAATTAATTATCTCTATTAACTAATCAATCACGATATAATTGAATCAGATTTTGCAGTTTTTTCTTCCTCTCTAAATCATTATATTGGTTCTCTTTAAATATTTAGGCGCGCAAATAGGCGCACTGATTTCTGTCAAAGGGGCGGAAAAATGTCCACACTCCGGCGACCACCGCACCGGAGGCGGCAGCTCGTGCGTCTCCGACGGTCAAATGGCCGAGTCTTTTGCCGGCAGGTAATTTCAGTACTAACAAGTTAATTTATTTCACTTTTTCACCTTGCATTGTATCTTTCCGACAAAATATCTGAATGATTATTTATTTATTTATGGCTTATTGATCGCCTGATTCTGGTGCATTTCGCGGAAAGTTATCAAGTTGTTTAAGGCTTGTCGGGCTTTCGTCATGTGTCGTCTTAGTGAAATGGGAATTTAGGTTGCTTGTGTTTTAGTCTAATTAATGTGGCAAACTCAGTGTTCAGCTTGGTGGCTATTTCACTCGTAGTACTAATAATCCTGCAAGACTACTAGCAAATAACCACTTTGCTATGCTTTCCTTGATGCACTCATATTTTTTTAGAATCCGAAACATAGCCATGTGTTCCATTGTTCTGAATCTTCCATGACCCTGAGTTCTTCAAAGTAATTGTATATAATGTGGAAATAGCTCTGCCTAGAAAGCGTGTATCGTGTAATGCGAATGAAACTTAAGTATAGCTAAATAAATGTTAGCTAAATTTCCATGGTGTAGTAGTAAAGTTAGCTGGGATAAGAGCGATCAAAGCTCAGATGCATCTCCACAAACTGGTCAATCTTTTAATGTTGTTCTCAGCAGTTCTGGAAATAGTTTATGAAACAATTTTAGTTCAACTCACTATGCTTATGTCACTGAGATGAATGAAGTAGATGTTATTAATTATTAATCAAGATGAGCGGTCGATTTCGAGAAAGGTATGATTACATAAATTACATAAGTCCATGACATATGTTGAAGATTAATGTGTCTGAAATGTTTCAGGTGTGAATTCTCATTTATGATGAAGATTAATTATCTAATGTCATTATTCCATGTATACTTGACTTTCCAATCAAGATTCTCCTTTTATTTGATAAACTTGCTTTTTGTTCTATTTTTATACTTATTATTATGCCTTCCACATTAAATTGTTGCATTTTATACCTGATGCTTGATTAAATAAGATTCTTATGTTATGGAATAAAAAAGCAAGTATACACAAGATTTAGTAGATCTACCAAACATTTTGCAAGAATTACTAGAAGAAATGACCAAATTGAGAAGATCACCAGGTGTCTTCTGGGCATAATAAATGGCAGCTTATTCAGGGAAAAGGCGAGTTTCTCCATGATACATGTACCAAGACAAGAAAGACTAGTGGGATGAAAAAAATTAACTACATCATTTGTAACGCTTGTGTAGAAGCTTACATGAACACACCAACTATAGTCGCATGTGCACAAAAGGTTAGCGTGTTTACACTCACATATATATGCCTATATATTATATAATACATATACATATAAATTTGTCATGTGACTTACTAGATCATTCATTGTTTTAAGGAATCATTAAGAATAAACAAACAGATTAAGCTCACCAGGTGGCTTCTAAGCAATACCACATGGCAACTTATTCAGGAGAAAATGGGTAATTTTTCCATGATATATGCAAACAATAAAGAGAGTGTTTTGATCGCTTCATTTTGTAACATACACGCGCAAGGTTGCATGCAAACCACCTATGTCACTTGTTTATAGTAAATAATAGATTGGCCCATTGGGGAGAAACATAACCAAGAGATGAAGGGTATTTGATACAGCCGTTGCCAAGCAGAAGAATTTTATGTAATTAATTCCTAAAATAAAGGTAAATTTGTTGTTTACAGAGATTTAACTCATTTAGCTGCATACAAATGTGTTAAATTAGCATCTTTCTATTTCATTTAATGAGTTTTTAAGTTAATTGTGGCTGTATATGCAGCAAAATGAATTTAATGGTAGATCTAATACCTGAAGGTGGGATTCCGTTAACGAATGACGCTCTGCTATGTTTATGTGGCATTTAATAGTCTGTAGATCTCTAACATCGTGTGAATGAAGAAGGAAACGAGATAAAACGTAAATAACAAGAAAATACTACGTTGAGTGTACATTGAGGTTGGAACTCAGGTTCTTGTTGGAAGTTGAACCCTGAAAATTACTTGATTTTTGATTAATCTAAAAGGTAATTATCGATCTCCTTAATTTAAGGAACGAGTTGAATTTCTGCTCGCAAATTATTAGGCATACCTCATACCTTGCTAGTGGAAAGCATAGTGAAAAATTCATAAATTTCAAATTGTCAAACTAGAAATTGAGGAATTGCTACATTCATATAGACTTTGAACAGTTAATCTTTGCACTTTGGTGATAATCAAGTGTAGTCAAGTGCAGTTCTAGGATCTCTTATTCAATCTTTTTAGCTGCTCTTGGATGTCCATTAATTGCAAGATTTAGGTGGTTTATCATGTACATTGTTATCATAATTACATGGGAAATTTTGCATGTTTTGTAACAAAGCATAGCATTTTATCACACTTTCAATAAACCGTATAATTTCCAAAAATGTGGAAATGAAGTTTTATTGGCTGGAAGTGATCTATGCAGACAATACTCTTTCTTTATCTGTTTTGACATCTTCCATCGTATACGTGTTTGATATTCTCCGGCCTAATTTTGGCCAACAAGTTGCTAGACTGCAGTTTAATTGGGGTGATATGGATGTGTTGTTGGTTCTCTATTGTACTTTATCACAATTAAGACTTTCAAGATCTATTGCAGGTTAAGAAAAGTGAGCTGTGTCCTGTGAGTAGGTTGAACTATATAAGAACTTATTTTGTTTTCCTCTGTAAAGATATTTACAGAATAATCTAATGGTTTGATTTAGCTGGACTACTCTTACAATGTCGAACTATTATTTTGATGTCTTTATTAACTTTAAAAATTAAAATTTTCTTCTGTTTTCCATAATTTATAAGTGGTACGTAACTCTAATCCCGTTTAAGTTTTAGCTCTTTTGAACTATTCATTATTTTAGTATTACCGTACCTAGCCATCTAAAATACTCCCTACATGTCTTTAACTTCTTGTTTGGTGTTGTATATTTGGTCTTGCAGGCATTTGCACACAGTCTTTAGTCATGCTGAATGTTTCTATTATACTTCAATTTCCTACATACTAACAAACTAGATTTGTTGCTACTTTTCTCAATCAGACTCCATATATTCCAAAAATGCAATAAAACTCAAAAATCTTGTTTCAGTTTTCACCAGATTTTCTCAAGTTGCATAAAAAATGGACACAGATTGGACATTCAGCAGCTGTTCCTGGATGTGGGAGGAGGATATTGCATTCAAGAATTCATGCAACAGTTCTTATTGGACAAAGGAAGAGGATAAGGCATTTGAGAATGCTCTTGCAATTCATTATAATGATGGTGATCGATGGGATAAGATTGCAGGTGCAGTTCCTGGTAAGACAATGGAAAACGTTAAATTTCACTATGAAGCCTTGAGTGATGATGTGGTTGCAATTGAGTCAGGAAAGGTACCTTTACCTCATTATGTGACTAATAATGTTCATGAAAAGAAAAGAAAATCATCTAAGGTTGGTGCACAACGGGGGATACCTTGGACAGAAGAGGAACATAGGTATAACAGTTGTTCACTTTTTATAATTGTCATTTATAATTTTATATTCTCAAAATTCTTGTCAATTGTCAAGGTTTTCCACTTTACATGTGCTTGTGTTTGTTCTCTTGCCATTCTAGTAAAGTCTTTCTTCATTTATTTGGTTTGACGTCGTAGCACTGCTTATAATGGTGATACATGGTTTTCTCTTTATGGCATTTTTCGATGGGTAATTCTGCTAGATTTAGGCAGCGTTTGCTAACTCTATAAAAAGTACTTTTGATTTTAGCTTAAAGCGTCTGTCTAAAATAAGCTAGAAACACCTTGGGTGTTGGGGTGGGGGGCTTTTATGAGCTTCTAGGTTTTCTTTTCTATTACTTAAAATGCTTTTACACTTGTCTCCAAACACTCCCAACATTAACAACTTCAGCTTATTCAAAACCATAAGTTTGCAAACACCCTCTTCTTGTATAACTTGACTCATTTTGAGATTTTACTATTTTGAATTCAACTATATTATTTTGTTCTTAATTTTAGTACGATTTCCAAATAAGGGAAAATGTCTGTTCTTCTAGCTCTTTGTTATTTAAGTTAAAACAATATTATCAAAGGAACAAAAATCATACATAGCCTTATTTTTTAAAGTATTTTCTCACCTCACATTATTGTATTACTTCACCAGCATCCGGAGATTGGAAATATGATATGCTAATTGATTCCAAAAATCCATCTTATGCTAGACGATTTCTACACGGCTTGCAGAGGTTCGGCAGAGGCGATTGGAAGAGCATATCAAGATACTCCGTCCTAACTAAATCAAACAGCCAAGTAGCAAGCCATGCTCAGAAATACTTCAAACGTTTGAATTCAGCTAACCGAGAAGGAAAACGACCCAGTATCAATGACATAACAAGTACTTCTGCCGTAACCAATAACATCATGCCTATATACCCGAAGAAAGCTTCAACGTCTCCTACACATTTTCATGGAACATCTCCATTGCAGTTTTCAGCACCGTGTAGCTTGTTTGCGTCTCATTTCGCTAGCCAGCCGACGTTTCTTCCTCCTGTTCCATGTGTGCAGGAAAGTAGGGTAACTGGTCGTGGTTTGTTTGATACTCCTTCGACTTCTGAGATTATGGATTTGGATGTGTTTGTGTTGCCTCATAATTTGGATGTAGATTGAAATTAATGGTCTTGGATTCATATGTTATGCTTGCTTACAGCTTATAGTTATAACTTATAAGGTTGACCGTAGTATGGTGGGAAAAAAAATTGAATTGTTAATGTAGAATGATGCTCAATTGCCAAGTTTAGTGATTTAACTTATTTTTTAATGTTTATTCCCTGATTTTTTTTATTTTTTTTTTGTTTGGTATAGTAAGGTTAATGGGTGTTTGCAAACACTGCCGATTTTGGTGAAGCTAGAATAGAAGCAGAAGTTGTTGTTAAAAGTTGAACAGTAAAGTTTGGAGTGTTAAAAAACAGTAGTTGATTGTTTGAAAAAAAAAATTAAAAATCACTTTTACTACTCTAAAAAACTTAATATTTATTGTACAAAATTAGACTGGATTCTTGAATTATATAATATTTTTTGGTGCAAAAAGTGAGTTAGGAAAATTAATAGAAAAAGAGAAGAATCCGCATTAATTTATCATTATGAGAAACAACTATGAAATATCTGTCCAAGGTGGTTGGAGCTAATTAAGACTACTCAAGCATGTTTAACTTCTAAACGACAAGAAAGAAAAAAAATGACCAGTGCTATAATTAAATAGATTAAAGAATTAAGAAATGGGCAAGGTCGACAAGAAAATACCTTTTAATAATCTCATTATGAAATACTTTTTCAATGTGTTAAACACCAAATTATCAAAATTCAATTATATTAACTTCGTCTAAATTACAATACCAACATGATTTAATTTGACTAAGATTAATGCCTAAATTACAGGTCCATAAGCCAAAGATTAACAATTTCAACTATGAATTTATTTTAATTAAGAATCTTTTAGGAGGATTAGTAACATAAAATAATCAAAACCATTGCCGCTAACTATAGGACGAAGATCAAACTGTTGGAATTAGTCCACATAATCAGTTGACCCACAGAATTGTATTTCTTCCTATACAAAAAACCACTGCTCCACCCATAGTTTCCACCTTTTGTTTTTCCCAATTCATTCACTCTTATATAAATTACATATTCCCCCCTAAACAATAATCATAATTACCCCACACAACTCATAACAAAAAGAACAAGCCATGCAAGCCTCAGCATTCTTCTCCCACCCCACCACCACCACCTTTCGCCGCCGCCTCACCCCAATCTCCGCCGCAGTGGCCGCCCCACCCCGCCGCCAACTCACCCACTCAATGCCGCCGGAAAAAGTCGAAATCTTCAAATCTCTCGAGACATGGGCTTCGAAAAGCGTCCTCCCTCTACTCAAACCTGTCGACAAATGCTGGCAGCCCAATGAGTTCCTCCCGGACCCGGCCCGACCGGTCGGAGACTTTTCTGACGATATTCGTCTCCTCCGGGAACGCGCCGCCGGTTTACCCGACGAGTATTTCGTGGTGCTGGTGGGCGATATGATTACTGAAGATGCATTGCCCACTTATCAGACTATGATAAATACGCTTGATGGGGTCCGAGATGAAACTGGTGCGAGCCCGAACCCGTGGGCGAAATGGACCCGGGCTTGGACCGCTGAAGAGAACCGGCATGGGGATTTGCTTAGAACGTATCTTTATCTTTCAGGTCGGGTCGATATGGCGATGATTGAGAGGACTGTGCAGTACTTGATCGGGTCGGGAATGGTAATGTTTCTGTTCAAAATTTTTTTTTTTTCAAATTTTAGTTTTCATTTTCATATATAACTTAATTAATATGAATACTTAATTGATTTTTGCGTCTATTATTATTTACTTTAAGTTTTTATTTTTAAAAAACTCACGCACATAATTCGATAATTTTTATTACAAATAATCGAATCCTAAACCTTCATATTTTCTTAGTATATTAATTTGTAATTTCTATATATGAACAGGATCCCGACACCGAAAACAACCCCTACTTGGGCTTCGTGTACACCTCATTCCAAGAGCGAGCCACATTCGTCTCACATGGCAACACGGCTCGGCTCGCCAAAGAGGGTGGCGATCCGGTGCTCGCGCGCATATGCGGCACCATCGCAGCCGATGAAAAACGCCACGAGAACGCCTACCAAAAGATCGTTGAAAAACTACTCGAGGTGGACACGAACGAAGCCATGATCGCAATCGGGGACATGATGAGGAAGAAAATCACAATGCCGGCCCACCTAATGTACGACGGGCAGGACCCGCATTTGTTTGACCATTTCTCGGCCGTGGCTCAACGTCTCGGGGTTTACACGGCTGAGGATTATGCCGGGATCGTGGAGTACTTGATCGGACGGTGGGGATTGGAGAAGCTTGAAGGGTTGAGGGGCGATGGGAGAAGGGCGCAGGAGTTCGTGTGTGGTCTACCGCAGAGGATTAGGAAGCTGCAGGAGCGAGCCGAGGAGCGAGCCAAGAAGCTGAAGCCGCATGGAGTGAGGTTTAGCTGGATATTTAATAAGGAAGTTGTTGTGTAGAGTAGTTAGTTTAATTATTGTGTAACTTTTTATGTTTTATAACTAGGGTTGTCCAGAGTTTGGTAAAACCGACCAAACTTACCAAAATCAAAACTTTGGTACGTATCGAATACTGAACCAAAATTACAGTTCGGTATTCGGTACAGAAGTTTAAAAACTTTGGTATTTGGTTCGGTATTCGGTAATTGATGCAGAAAATCGAAACTTTGGTACGAACCGAATACCGAACTATATATACACTATACATACATATATATATATATAATTATATATAATTGTTATATATATATATATATATTATATAAAATGTGTTCCTCCACTAACAATACTTTTTACTCGTATATATTATATTATCAAAATAAGAATTAAGTTTAACAACTAACATTAAAAATCTAAAGACTAACAACAGAAACTGAGAAAAGGTTGCGAAATTGAAATTGAATGAAACATTGAAACCAATAACCATCCAATCCTAGCCGCCGCCTGATCTGCCTCCCTCATCCCTGTCAGCCTACCGCTGGAGCGCCGCTTCCTTCAGTCGCCGCCTGATTTTGTAAATAGTTTTTTTTGTATAAATTTCGGTATTTCAGTATTTATCAAACCGTACCGAAATAATTTCGATAAATACCGAACCGAACAACAAACTTTGGTTCGATACGCCATTTCGACGTACCAAAATATCGGTATACCGAAAATTTATTTCTATCGATTTGGTAAATAACAATTGAACACCCCTAAATATAACTAATAATAGTGTTTTGGCTTTATATTAGAACTTTAGTAAGTTTGGTTTCTTGTGCAATATTATTAAATTAATTTGTGGCGGTGACAGGCAAAAGTAAGAAATTTCGTACGATGAAATTGCAAAACATTAAAATTCCTGGGACAAAATTAAACAAATAATAAATAATGGGACTGATACCCAAAAAGATCAAAGTTACATGATTAAAATTGCAATATAGCCAACAACTGAAATAGGTTCAAAATAAAACCGACTTAGTAGTGATGTGGCCATTTTTAATATAGGGATAAATGATAATTACACTTAGATTATAATGTACAGGCACTCCTAAAAATCCTACTATGTTATGTCGTGTCCAACACCGTATCGGATACCCGTATCAGACACTTCTCTAGTGTAAAATATCAAAAAAAATCTATATTGCCGTATTTATTTCGAATTGTGTCTGTATCGACGTATCCGTAATAGCACTTTGAATTTAAAAAAATATACCAAACTAAAACTCAAGACTCTCTTAATCAAACAATTACAATTCATACAAAATTAAATATTTACAAAAGATCCCCACGAATTAAGATTCCATTAAAAAATATTTGAATCTCATCTATAATTAACAAAATATTTCCTAATTAACAGAGTATTTCTTATTCCCTTTTGACATTAAATAAGAAATTCTATTTCAATTTTAATTTTAAAATATTAAATATATACCAAAGATATTTATAATATCACAAATACCTTTACCAATACATATTTACCAAAGATACCAAAGATATTTATGATATTACAAATAACACCCATATAAAATTTAAAGATAACCCATGGTATAAAAAATAAGATAAATTCAACGTTCACTGTTTATCCATAGGTGATTTTGGTGATTTTTGCTATTATCAAATTTCGTATATAGATACTGTAATTATTTGATTAAAACGGTCTTACATTATAGTTTAATAAACTCATCATTAAAGGGTCTTGAGTATAATTATCTCTTTCATTATTTTATACACTCTCATTCAAGTTTCAACAATATGATATTATGTTTCACCCGACCGTAACTAATATCTCAACAATGGCCATCACCATTTCAAACACTACTTAATACTTATGCAACAACTGCAAAATTGCCATGAAAACAGAATCATAAAAAACATAGTAACTTTAGATACCTATATATATAATATATATGCTGTAGATAAACTCAATAGTAAAAGATGTTCGGACAAAGCTCTCAAACATTATTTCACAACACTCCCGCGATACTCTAGATTTAGAACCATATTATTGCTAAACAAACCATATTTTAAAACTTAGCTCCCCATGGTGACCATGCAACGAAGACCCTCGCCTTTCAGCATGTAATCAAACGCCTTGTTGATCTCCGAGAACGGAACTTGATGGGTGATGAACTTCTCCAATTCCAGCTCCTACGTTACAATAAAATCGAACAGACACGGTTGGTCCGATACGGATAGCATAAGATAGAAATGAAACTTTAATCTGAGGGGCAAAATTGACTTTTCACAAACATAAGCTGATAAGAGTAAAGAAAATCTCGATGACAATATTTATAAGCTTTTACCTTTTTCATATACTTCTCAACAACTCCCGGGATGTCGCTTCGGGGCTTATAGTTGCCGAAAAAGGTTCCTTTGAGAGTCCTTTCGTTCAAGAAATTCACCGGATGAGTCTTGAATGCATCGTCCTTGTTCGGCACACCAACAAGCACCGCAACACCCCAACCCTACGATCAACACAAGAGAATAAATAAGAAAAAGAATAATTTTGTGAAATAAGAAAAATCGAAAGAAAAAGAAAAGAGAAGAAAAAGGAAGGTGGGAGATAGTTACATCATGAACACATTCGAATGCAGAGATCATAGCATTAACATTTCCCGTGCATTCAACGCTACGGTCCACTCCACCGTCCGTCATCTCGGTAATTACCTTATAAATCCAACAACTAATAAATATCTGATAAATTATATAGTTAGCAAGCAAAAACGGTTCATGCTGAAATGCGGCCCACCTCTTGAACCGGCTTGTTGTGATCCTTTGGGTTCACAAAGTCGGTCACACCAAACTTCTTAGCTGTTGAAAGGAAGAGCAAGTATTTAATTATTTCCTATATATGATGGTACGTTACGAAATCAATTCATTTACATTTGTGCCCCTACAGAGATTGTAATATTACAGTTGGTACCTGCAAGGTTAAAAAACTACAAAACACTTGATACAAGTAGTGCTTGTGTAATTTCTCCAAACTCCCAGGGGTGGCTGGTGTAATTATTTGAAAAAGAAAAAAAAAAATAAAGAGTGGTTTTAGTTTTGCCCTTGCAGGTAGCAACTGTATTATTGCAATCTCGGAAGGGTTATATATGTAATTGAATTTTACAAAATACTGTATAATTGAGGAACCTAACCTTCAGCAAAGCGGCTCGGGTTCAAATCAATGCCAATGATCCTTGAAGCCCCAGAAATACGAGCCCCTTCAGCAGCCTACAACATAAAAATAGTAATTATCAATGATATATTTAGAACAGACACAAAACACACATTTGTGACTTCTAAAAGCTACTCACAGCAAGACCAACAGCTCCCAATCCAAAAACAGCAACAGTCGAACCCTTTGTCGGTTTAGCAACATTAAGAGTCGCACCAAGTCCTTCAAACCCCATAACACAAATCAATAAACATAAACACCATTTTTTTCAAATAATTATATTAATAATCCAAGAATTAATCCAAACCTGTGGAAATCCCACAACTAAGTACGCAAACTTTATCAAGAGGCGCCTCAGGATTAATCTTGGCCAAACTTCCGACGTGCGTGACTGTGTACTCGCTAAAAGTTGAAGTTCCAAGAAAGTGATAAATTGGTTTCCCATCTTTGGAAAATCTACTTTTACCATCTCCAATCATGACCCCACGATCAGTGTTTATTCTCAGAAGATCACACATGTTGCTTTCAGCTGATTTACAATGCCGACATTCTTTGCATTCGCCTGTGAAAATGGGAAGAACATGGTCGCCTGGCTGGAGATCCGTCACGCCTTCACCAACACTCTCAACAATTCTATGTAAGAAGAAATAAGAGTAAAATGTCATGAAAAATAATGAAGATTGCATGTTTATTGGTTCTCTCTCTTTGTTTTTTTTGGTTTTTGCCTTTTTGGGCATGGATTATATAAAGGGTTAATTCCATCTAGCCCCCCAACAATTCTATGCAGAAAGAAATAGAAGTACAATGACATGAAAAATAATCAAGATCGGATTTCTATTGTTTTTTTATTTTTTTCATTTTGTAGTTTTTGGGCAAGGATTATAGTAAAATTTAATTACATCTAACCCCCTCGTGATATTCAATAATTAGAACTCGTACCCCATTATTGAGAAATATTACAACTCAGCCCCACTAGTTTGAAATATTACCTCAGAGCACCCATCCAAGCCCATTTTGGAGATGGTATTTCAAAATCATCGTGGGTTAGTTGTAATATTTTCGAACTAACGAACGTAATATTTCAAACTCATGGCGGGTGAATCGTAATATATATGTTTAAAAAATGGATTACGAGTTGTAATTAATGAATGAATCGCACGAGGGCGCTATATGTAATTAACTCTAATCTTAAAGAAATGAGGTAAATGGATTTTGATTTGGAGATGAATCGTACCCGCCAGCCTCATGACCGAATATGCGAGGAAATAGAGGTGTTTGTCCCTGCAATGTGAGTATCAGTTATGAACAATTCAATTATTTATAAAACAGATTTAGTGAAAATGGATAATTTTTTAGGATTTCTTCAATTATTTACCTTAGCTTCCCAGAAATAAACATCAGTGTGACAAAGGGAGGTGTAGAGAATCTTCACACGAACTTCCATTTTCTGTGGCGGAGCCACCTCCACTTCTTCAATCACCAGTGGCTTCCCCGCTTCCCATGACACGGCAGCTAAAAACACATTTCTCACAATTATTACGAGGGTCAATTAGGAATACCCCTCAGGTTTATGCTTTTTACAAAAGAAACCCTGAAATCTTGAAAAATTATGAAAAAAACCCGGAGGTTTGGCAAATCATTATGAAAACACCTCAAACTGAATCATCGACTTAGGGTGGTTTTTGTAATTTTTCAAGGTTTGAGGGTGTTTTTCAGAAAAAAGGACAAACCTCAGGGTGTATTTCGTAATTATTCCTTATAACAACTCAAATTCCTAATGACACAAGTAATCTGAACCCCAATCCATAGTTTAGCATAACCGATTTACTTCCATGATTTACTGGCAAAAATATTACTGAAATATCTACTTGATCTGATGATTCTAGGATGCAAACAGAGTTTAGATTCCATGCATATGACACTGAAACAGAACAATCCAAGCAAAAACTTTCAAATCCAAATAAAACCACCCCAGATCATTATATCAGCATGAATCAGCTAAAATCCTAAAACCCATATAAGAAATCTTCAATTAAACACAGATAATCTCCAAAAGCAACTGATGATCAGTGATCAAGAAATCATTTTCCCAGCAATTTTTTTTTTTTTTTGAAAAAAAGAAACCACCACTCCAGATCATTATATAAGCGAGAATCAGCAAAACCCATATCAGAAATCTTCACTAAAACAGAGATAAGCTCTCGATCAGTGATAATCATGATAAAAATCGCACCTTTGCAGCGAATAACTTGACCCTGAGTGCTAGACATTTCCAATATTCCTCTCCTTTTCACCGATCACTGTGTGTGTGTGTGTGTGTTTGTGAGAGTGACAATAGTACGGTTATTTGTGGATTTCTGTGTGTGTGGATATATATAGGCGGTAGAACTGGAGTACGTGGAGGCTTGAACGTGATCACCGGCAATGGATTTGTTGAATGTACGAGAAATAAAATTAAATGTTTGCCGACGTAAATTGCAAAAATTACAAGTAAAACCTATAAAATTATCACTAGCTTTTTAACCCTTGCGTTGCATCGGGAAATTAATTTATAATTATAAATTTAATATATTAATATTAATTATAATTTATATATTAATAACTTGAATATATTACAAATTTAACAGAGTTTTTTTTATAAATTTAATATATATATTCTCTACATTGTATGGAAAAATCTATTTATAAAATATATATTATTAAATAAATTGAATCGTATTTTCTTATATAATTATTAACAATACATATAAATAATTAACTCATAATTTGAAGCGCACACCAAAATAATTCTTTTTATAAAATAATTATACTCTATATATATGAAAAAACTCATTTTAAATATATAAAAATAGTAATATGATATGATTTTGTATCTGTAATAGAGGGAATATATTTATATATATATATATATATATATATATATAATTTTTTTTAAATCACGCACACAATCAATATAAAAATATTGAAATAATAATTAAAATATATAAAATATTTAATAATAGACCATATAAATAATTATTGGAATCTCTTGTTTACTTGGTATTATTTTTTTGTTGAATAATTTATTATTATTTCATTATTTTTTGAAGGAAAGACCCCTCATTATTTCATTATTAATTAACAATAATATTCATTTCATTATTGAAATTTCCTTTATATTATGACAATATTAATATTTATATGGAATAACTTAATAAATTTATTCACATTGAAATTAAATATAATTTTTCCACCGCAAAATGGAAATGAAATACGTGTATTTAGAGATTTTTTCAAAAAAAAAAACTTTTTATTTATTTTATAATATTAAGGTAATAATAAAATTTAATTAAACTTATATTCTAAAAAATATACATAATTATGTGACCCCACAAATAATTAAAAGAAATTTTGAAAATACAATTACATGATAGATAAAAAGAATATAATATAAAAAAAATATTGTTAATATTTTGTATATCTACACTATAAATAGTTTTAAGCTCCCGTTCAATCATATATATATATATATATATATATATATATAGAGCATTTAAATGTAAAGTTCATAATAATTAGCAAAGCTTATTAAAATTTACTTAAAATTATTTCTTGAATGAAATTTTCAATATCAATATTATATAAAGTAGTTATATAACTATAATTAAATAGGAGTTACAATTTTTTTAATATAAAGCAATATATGGAATGTCAATTAAATATATCTATAAGTTACAAAAATCACAATTAATGAACTTAATTATAGAAATAATCTACATGGCAAAATAAACTAATTTTAACTAATCCAACTCATTAGCACATAAACATGTTTCTAAAACATCTCAATTATTCACTTTCATACATATATATGATTTGCCTACTTTCTTTCGTTGCCTTATAAATTATCGTTTTCTTCGCAGAGTCATCGGAGCTCTTTCAACTTTCGTTCCCTAAGTGGGAGTGTTTGTAAAAGAAATTATTGAAATATCAGGACTTAGTTAATGTTTTGATTTACTTTTAAAACGGAATGTTTTCAAATTAGTCAATTTTCCATATCTTTGTAAAATGGGCATTTCTTGTTCACAAAGTGACTTGATTAATGCAAAATCATATAATCTGATGATTAATGCATTTTGATACCATATCAAACATATTTTTGATGTATCAAAAGTTTATATAAAAGGAAAAGAAAAATAAGTTTTATTATTTATCCCTTTTGTGGCATGCATGTGGTGAAAATTGAAAAATAACACTTCTAGTGACAATTAACATTTTTACAAAAATATATAGGAAAAAAAATCCACTTCCACTAAGGTTGTGCAATAGCAAATGAACCATTAGATTTGATCCAATAACTACTAAATATTATTGCGAATGTGGAGGTTTGGAATGATAATGATTGAATTGTGCGCGTGATTAAAAAAAGAAATAACAAACAAATATCTCGTAACCAAATATTGTAATTAAATCACTGATCAAACCTTGGTGGCCAAGCCCATTTTGGCCCATTACCAACTGATAGTTAGCTCTTGAGATTTTTATTTCCTGAAGTCGGCCCAGTTAGAGCTGACTGATTGATAATTTGTTGTAACATTCATTTCTTGATTAGTTATGGACTCTTTTGACCGAAAAAAAAAAAAAAGATTAGCTATGGACTCCGAAAAGTTTCCCATTTAGATTTTAGATCAAGTGAAGCAAAGGGCAGATTTTGGTGTGTTTGAAAAAACTTCTGCTTGTGCAGAAGTTAGCACAGAAGTTGAGTTTGTAAAAAGTTTCAGTAGTGAAATTAGAAGAATTTGGAGAAGAAAATACAAAAGAACTTTTATAATAATAGAAAATAGAATCAAGTGTTAGACTGAGCCATAGTTGATGGGTGTCTCTGTAATTACCAATAGTTAATAGGTGATGCTGTATTTACCTGTAAGTCGAAAGAATGCAAGTGTAATTATCCATTTTTTAAGTAAACGGTCGTGAAGAACAAAATAGTAACTTTACAACTTTCGATTAAGGTTTTTATGCTTCTATTAGGATTAGGGATCTTACTATATTTTCTTTTAAGTCGATGAGTTGCAAGTGTAATTATCCCTAAAATTTATAATCATATTGGGGATTTATGAAGGTGGTGTACCATCACTGCACAGAAAGCAACTTGACCCAAACATGGAAATCCAAACGGAATCAATAAATCAGCTGTTTGGTTTATTGATTTTGTCAAGTATTGATTGCATCACAGTTCACAGACAAGTCTCATCGCTCTGAACTGCATGGACTGATAATGATATATTGTTATCATTGTTATGTTTATAATTTTCATTTTTATAGTGAAACTCGAACTTATAATTTCGACAAAAAAACCATACCAAAATGATGTTCTTAAAGATTTATATAGTGATGATCTTTGATTCTTTATTTGATCAAATTTTGTTACACATCTTAAATTAATACATATTACAAAGCATAACACTTTATTCCGAATTTCATCTTTATGGGATCTCTTCTCAACTTCCTATTTCCGTTTTTCTGATTTCAAAGCTAAAATTTTAAAATTTGAAAAATACGTGAATAGAATGTCGGAATAAGCTCTAATCACAGTAAAAATTGTGTGGTTGAGTTTTTGAGAATGGGATGTACCACAGGATATAGTACTTAATTAGCTCTGATCGCGTAACTATATTGACGATACCTAGATTTATACTTTAATTTGTCCAAAAATTAGCCGAAATATTTTCCAAAATACCATCGGAATGAAGATTTTGGACTGCCTTGCATATATGGATCGCTTGGTTACAATGATTGGGATACCAAAAATGAAAGATACACCAAAAGTTTGGGTACTTTTAGTATAATTACATTTTCCCCCTTATAGTGTGTATGTATCAAGTAAATTAATATTTATATAAATACTTAGTTCCGAGTCACAAACATAGCTACTACATTTATGTGAAACTCAATAATACACATGATGAAAGACAAATTAGACTAGAAAATCCAAAATGTGATTTTCTATAGCCCCCATAATTTCAAATAATCCGCAGAAAATTACTCAATTTAGGGTTAGACTTAGATATATATATATACTCATTAAATAATTACATTAGTTAAAATTTCTCATAAGCCGAGGAATATGTAATAGAGAAGTGTTACGGGTAAAGAAACCAACATCCCAAAAATGACCCTGCAAAAATAGGAGAAATTACTGATATTTTTTTTTTAAATTAACTATGATTATTAATAATTAAAATCAAGAAAAATAATTGAATTTTGAAATGATGACTTACCCCGTACTTAGTATGTCAGGATGTAATCCGTATTCTCGTGCAAATACAAATGGCACAATTCCTTGGGGAAGGGCCGCCTATAATTAATATTCATAAAAACTTAGGTAAAATTTCAAACAAAAATCAGATAATATACTTCTTGCATTGTGAATACATATAAAAACATAAAAAATTATTGTAAGAAAATATAATTTATTGAACATTTTATATATCCAAGATTTTATACAAAATAAATTTAATTATAAATATATTGGGGTAATTACATTTATACCTCTCGACTTAAGAAAAAATACAGCAAGACCCCCTCTATTATTGGAAATTACAGAGACACTCCCTCGACTATAGCTTTGTCTAACACTTAGGTTCTGCCGCTAGTCACTTTCTTATTTCCAAGTAGATACTACCATTTTATTAATTGGAATACAACTTAATCACTTCGTTCATTTCATGTATAGCAGACAATATAACAAAAATATTATGGGTAATTTAGTCATTTTACCACTTTCCGTTAGGGTTTGAGAATCTATCTATAATTTTTAATAGTTGAGGTAGTATTGCTGTATATACTTCTAAGTCGAGGGGGTGTAAGTGTAATTAATATAATATTAGGAGTGATAAAAATAATGACGTACTCTGAGTATATAGAGAGGTCCTGATGAAAGTACCTGAACAATGGCAGCATGAAGGTGTGATCCTCTGAGACCTACAGCGACGGATGCAGCAGACATAACTATTGGACCACAAATGAACCGAATTCCCATTGAAATTGTCGCCATTTTTGTACCACAAGCTATTATTCGAGGCTGAAGTGCCATGAAAAGTCCTGCCCAAAAAAAAAGCTAAAGTTGAAAAAGTTGTAGCAGTATGAAAAGTTGGGAGTGTTTTAGAGTAGAAAAACAGAAAAACACTTGTAAATAGCTTAGGAAAAGCTTAGAAGTTGAAAAAAATTATGTGTCAAGTGCTTCTAAGTACTTCTGACTTTATTCTAAGCTGAAGCAGCAAAACAAAACTCGAAAAACATATCAAAAAATCCCGGACATTGGCTGATGATTTGCGTATTATGGCTTCACGAGAGAGTTTTTTGTAATTTTTCAAGATAAATGAACTAAATTGTAACTATATTAAACCTCAAGGATACTAGCTAGAGGCATGTAATTTTCTAACTCTGTCGTCTCTCGTAAGTAGTAACCGAAATCCTTAAATTATGCATGTAAATAGAAATAAGGGTCAATTATGCTTTTCGTACAGTTGCAACATCGGAACATTGGAATCTTACATTTACCTCCTTAAGGGGGTATTTGTCAGGTTTTTTAGGGGTTATTATGTATGTTTTTTTATGTTTCAAGGGAGGCACTTGTAAGATTTCAATGCTTCGATGGATTCTTTTGTGTAATTATCCATAAAAATAATGAACTTGAACAGCTGACATACCCAAACTAAACATGGCCATGCCAAGACCTGCATCAGAAATGATTTTGATCGAATATTTAACCAAACTTGGCATCCCAACATTCCATCTGTTGATCAAATCAAGAAAAATCTGGTCATTAATGAATGATATATATACATAATATATGTATTTTTGTGTGAAAATAGACTTACTTAAACGAGATTAGAGACCATAATAAGCCTAATACACTGGAATAAGTATTTGGATTACGTGAAAGCTTTCTCCCAACAACGATTAATATGAGCCTTAGCATCACAAGAGCACGTGGCATTTCTTGATTTGCTATTGCGCCCTTCGTCTCCGATCCTTCCTCCACTTGAATCTTTGAGCAATCCCTAAAGCTCAAATCTTTTTCTGAAAAAAAAAAGAAATTGAATTATTAATTTCACATTTTATCATAATTTTATTATATATGGTACTACTTTGAATTATCAATTTTGGTACTATAATTTGTAATCATATTAATTTTGGCACATGATTTGGGTCTAGATTGTTAATTACTAACAACGGTTTATTAATGTCAAAAGTTAAAAGTTAACGGACACATGAGATCCGCTATTAATTATTAATGACTCTGGTCCGAATATACTAAAATTAATACAAATTAAAAAATTAAAAATTATGATATCAAAATTAAAAAAATAATAATTAATATAGCAGAAATTTGAACTAGGTTAAAATGGAGTTGACAATAAGAGGCAAACATATAGAGTGGGGTAAATCATTAAACTGTCTTTATTTCACAAATTCAAAAGGGCAATCATTGAATATCCCACATATCAAATCCCAATTATAACACACGTGCTTTTATGTAATAATGTAATCCATTAATATAAAGTTTGCCCCCCAATCAATGTGAGAAGAAATTTTCTTCTAACATTTAACCCCACAAAAAGCACCAAATTACCAGATTTTTATTAATTTTCCAAATATCAAGTTATGTTTCCATAATTGTACCAAACCTAAAATCTATTGTGAATGTGATTTCAACGAACAATTGATCGATAATATTTTTGCTTCTGGATCAATTAGAGATTTTGCTTGAAGGAAAAGATGAGAACTTGTGGAAAAGCAGAGAAGCAAAATTTGACTGTTGGAAAGTCATTTGCACAAGTAAAAAGCACAAAAATATTGTAAATAATGAAACCAAAATAGAAAGCGGGTAATGAGTAATAAATTTTAAATATAATAAAATAATTGATGCTCTATAATTATGAAAAAAGAATCCTAAAACATTGGTACTTAATTATAGAAATCACCTTCATGCAAGTACATAGAAGAAATTTTATAATTTTTTTAGTAGAATAAAAGTTTACTACGTTTTCAATATTGAATTTTTCAAGAAGCTAAATTTTGTTGTCATACGATCATACGATATTCTTTCACGAATACAAAACGAATATGACATACAATATTCTTTCAATATTTAGTACTAGACAGGTTTCCGACGTCACGTATATCTGATATGACATGACACAGACACCTGATATACTTTTCAGTGCTACAAAAATCAAGAATCTTGGACTAATATGAAGATATATATTATAGCAAATTAGCAATTAATTAATTTATAAATCCTAGAATAATCAATCTACTGTTTGTTTTGTCGATTTTAGAAAATTTCCCTAGGCATTGAATTACTTCCATGGAGGCAAGAAGATGTTAGGTCAATTCTTGTCTGGCCAGACAAGGTTATATGACAGAACAAAAACTATGTACACAGAAAATGTACATCCAAAACCAACAGACAGCTAGCTACACGTCATACGTACCGCTAACATCATCTCTGAACACTTGTCCCTCTCCGGGCGACTCCCACACCATTTTCACCGCCGGAGACGGCTGCCGGAAAAGCTTCCCCGCCGTCGGACTCGCGGCAGCGGCTGCCAGATCCATTTCGTTGAAATTCGACGCCCTCGGCGTGGGCTGCAGCGAATACGCATCCGACGAAGCGTACCCCGATAACCGCGGGCTAACGGGTCGGTGACCAAACCCGAACCCGAATTCGTTCGGAGTATTGATGGAGAAGATTTCGGCGTTGGAGAGGTTTGACGCTCTGGGAGTGAGCCCCATGGAAGACGATGGAGGCGCGGAAGATGTGGACCGTCGGATGCGGACGCGGATGCGGCCGGCGTCGTCGATTTCGGAGTCTGTGCAGAGTGGGTCCCGGCCGTCGAGGGAGATGACGTCGTTGTCTATGTGGAATTTGGTTATGGCGGCGGCCGTCGGACCGGGGAAACGGGTTTGGATCAGTATTGCGGCGGCTCTGTATTCGAAGAGGAAGAGCAAAAGGGTGTACCTGCATGCAATATCAATTTTAATTTACACATTTAATTAATTTTAATTATTTTTATTACAAATTAATGGCAATAATAATTTCTTAAATTTGGGATCTTGCAAATTTGTGTCCATACAAAATTTAATTTAATTAAAATTCATAATTCGAAGGAACAACTACTGTAGTTTGAGGAATCCAAGGTGAAAGCGACAAAGAAAAGACATAAGTAGACAGTGGTCAAAAGAAAAGGCATAGAATTGAACCAACCTATCCCATATATGTAATCTTGCTGCATTTATACAACTTTACATACAACTTTCAAGTTAAAATGCAATGCACTTTTAAGTGTGCCCCATATGTTTTGACTTTATAACTTTCCTATCTTTTTTTTTTTTCTTCCTAATTTGCCTCTTTCTTATATATATTTTTTAATATTCTAATATTATAGAAATCCAATTTAAAACGTATCCTTCAATTAAATCGCTTTACGAGTTAGAATTTAATCACTAAATTTTAGTTAAGTGACTTAAGTCAAACTCTGAGTTCTCAGTGTGATTATTATTGTCATAAAAAAACATCATGATTTTGACAAGAAATATTTAACCAAATTTAGCATATATGGGATCTAAGTAAAACATAGATCAGAAATCTAGCTAGAAAAGTCGCATTTTTTGCTTTCTTGGAAATAACCCTTCAATTTTTAATTATATTTAAGACTGACCACAAAGCCAAATAGAGACTATATAAGATCATATTAATAAAGTATTAAATTAAACATATATATTTATGAAAATTCAAAGTTTTATCCATTAAAACTAATAGAATATATATCTCTTAATTAAAATTAAAATTTTACCCCAAAAATTTTTAAATTCTTGATTCTCACTTTCCCTTATATGCGCTTAGTATTCGAATTATGAAAAATATTGTCTGAACAAAATCATTTGACCTTATATAGTAAATATTTTTATAAAAAAGATCTTTCAAAAGTACTTACCAAATAATGCACTGAAGCACAACAAGTTGAACCATGAGGCTTTGAGTGAAGTCCCCATACATAGCGTTGAGCAAAGGTATTCCCATAACCAAAGTATTCGGCAAAGTTGAAACCGAAAAAAGAGTGATCAACCAATCGATTTGCCCTTTCCAGACGCACCAAATCGTCAGCAAACAAAGCACGAAAGTTTTCGAAAGTGTGTCGGCGATTATGAATTTGGCGTCCATTTCATAAGGGTTGTTCTGTGCTATGAAGTGGAAGGATAAAACCGGCACCGCAAAGACCGCCACGAAGCGGTTGATGCCGGAGCATTGCTCCGGTGAGAAGATTTTGAACCATTTGACGGAGGCGAAGGCGACGAGCATGGCGAAGTAGAGTGGCACCATGGCGCACATTACCTTGTAGAAGTCGTCTAGGGTTATCATGTTTGGGGGATAATGAAAAAAGTGTGTGTTTTTGTGGTTTGTTGCGAGGGCTTTTATGGTGGGAATTAAGATGTAGGGGAGGAGGAAGAAAGGGTAGTGTTGTCTTTTTGGATGTACTTTATGAAATTATAAACTTTTGTGGGCCAAAATATAAATATAGAAAATTTTATATATGTGTGTATCTATTATGTATGTATGTAATCGTGTGTGTTGTGTGGTTTCTTGGGGAGCTAGCTTTTATGTTGGGAAGTTGTAGTAAAGAGGAAGAAGGGTACTATTTGTCTTTAAAATTAATTAATATCTTGGAGAATTTATATATATTAATTAAATGACTTAAATATTTGATTGAGGGAAAGTTGCAAGCTTTTTTCATGTAATTTAGATATTTTTTGTTTCATTTTTCTTGCAAATTTAGTTTCACTTTTGTTTGAATTTTCAATTTTCGATGGAAATGTGAGAAAAATACCAATTTGACAGAATAAATACTCCATCTTAACTATCGGTTTTCTCCTCATATCTATGTCAAGAAGATAACTGTTCAAAAATCAAATACATAAATAATTTTAAGGAAAAAATACTAAAAAACCCCTCAAATGAACTTTTATGTCCAAAATACCCATGAATATATTTGTTAATCTAAAATACCCATTCCACCATATTTTCATTCTAAAAAGCCCCAAATTTAATTTTTTGACTAAATTACCCTTAAGTATATTTTATATTTAAAAACATACTGTTTAATTTTTGTAATATTTTTTCCTTATGTTATTTAAATATTTTTTTATAAATAATGACTTTAAATATATTAAATATTTTTGGAAAAAATATTTTTTCAGTTAAATATATAAATGTAAATATATGCATGTGTGTATGTGAAAATATTTTTTAAAATGTTATTTACAAAATATAATTGAGATAATTTAATTTTCAAAAATTAAATAAAAAATTAAAATCTTTATAAGATAATATTTTTTTTCATTTTATGAATTAATATACATAAATAAAATCAGTTTATAATTAAAACATAGAAAACTAATTTAATAAATTCAAGGGTAAATTTGTCATGAAAATGGACTCAAGTCAACCATTGAGCTTTTTAGATTGAAACATTGATGGAATGGTTAGTTTAGATTAATAAAAATATTTATGGTTTGGATATAAAAGTTTATTATAGGGATTTTTTAGTATTTTTCCCTAATTTTAAATAAACATACTAAATCAAGACAAAAGAATTAAATGAAGTTGAGAGGCTTAATTAGTACTTGATTAATTAAGGTAGCAACAAATTAAGATTCTAATAAATTATTATTCTCTAGCACACGAGGTGTTCCCCGTATAGTTTTCACAAGTACAACAAGCATATTTTGACACACGTTGTGCAAAGATATATATGAGTAGTTGAGTACCAAAAAATAAAATAATAATAATACCTAATTTATATAAGAGCTGGAAATTTAAAACCATAATATAAAGCTTTAAACAAGTACTTGATGCACACATTTCTAGCAAAATTATTAGCTAGTGCATGGTCTATAGATATAAATTATCATTGCAACTTTGATTATATCCGAGTGAAAAGGATAATCTATGAAATACACAAAACATCACGAACACGTTACAACACGAATATGACAATGCAGATTTTTTTTGTTATTTTACATTAAAAAAGTATCCGATACAGTGTTGGATATGACATGACACGACACATACCCTTTTGGACCCCCTTGTGAGACTTTGTTTTGGACACATATCTACTATTACATAAAAAAAAAATCTATGTAGACGTATATGTATCGTTGTGTCCATATTCATCATATCTGTGCATTACATTTTGATTGATTTTCACAAAAAAACCATTTTCCCTAAAAAGTTATATGTAAGATCAATTCAAAACCACTTTTTTTTTAAAAAAATGATTAGTAATAGTATTAGCAAAAATGAAGAATTGAGAGAGTTTGGTGGGTGTTGGAAAATAAGCGGCACAGGTTTGTCAGATTGTCTTATGTAAGCGACAATTCGGAAAGTGAAAAGACAAGTGGCCTGCAAATGGGCCCATCAACATCATCTCTACGCATGCACCGGCCCATCACAATCTCTCTTCTCTCTCTACTCTTTCTTTCTCTCTTTCTCTCTCTAACAACTAACAAAATCTCTTCGAATTTGATTTTGGGTCATTCAACGGTTTGGCCCAATTCTTAATGGGTTTGGCCCAAATTTAATTTGGATCGATTTTGGGCCAGAAATGGGCTGAAACTGCAGATTGGGTAGCTTAGTGATGATGAATAATTTGACCCAAATTGGAATCCAAGGAGGAGAGCAGCTAAAACGACATGGATAGGGATTGACAAGTTTCCAATGTTTTTCTATTTATTATTCAAAATTAGAAGTATTTGAAAGTAAAATGTAATAGACTTTTAAAAATTAATAAAAGCTGAGTATCATATGTTCTGATTTGTTATTTCTTTCTTAAAGAAAATAAAAAAAAATTAACTTTTCATCATTAAATACAAAATGAGACAAGATTTTAATTTGTAAATGGTACCTAAACACCCTAATTATACATTTTATAAGGCGAATTACAACTATTATAAGGTTTGAGCTACATCAATAATTTAGTCCTTTTTATTTTCAAAAATTACAATAATCTTCCCAATATTTCACTTTATTATAAAAAAAATTCATGAAAATAAAATTATTAATTTTTTATAATTTATATTGTCCTTAAATAGATACTTGCGTGACGTGTTATCGTTGTAAACCTAAAAAAAATATAAAATCAGTAAAGGACAATGGGGGAAAAATGAAAGAAATTTCTAGGAGTAGAAAGTGCGAGCACCCACATCCACCCAATAAAACCGAAACAATCTTCACTTTTTGTTTAATTTCTTCACTTTTTCTCACTTGAATCAATCTTGATTCTTCCACAAATTTCACCAGAAAATATTTCCAATCTTTGATATCTCTATACCATATCTGGTGTAGAGACTAAATCATCAAATGGGCACACTTGTACAATGCATTTCTTCTCTTCCTTGGAAGAACAACCAGCAAATAGTTCAATCTGCACATGAAAAAGTTCAATCTAGAATCAAAATACCTGCAAGCCCAAGTGAGAATTCATGTGTTAATATGAAAAATGAGGAATCTTTTTCAGGACAGATTAGTAGGAGAGCAGCTATAGCTTCTGGGCTTGCTTTAGCTTCATCTGCAGCAGCTTTTGCTTTTCCGGGAGAAGGATTGGCAGTGATAAAACAAGGTCTTCTTGCTGGGAGGATTCCTGGTCTGTCTGAACCTGATGAACAAGGTTAGTCATTTAATCAATTCATGGGTTCTCATAAATAACTCGAATTATCTGTAATGTTAATGTTGTAATGGATTTTTATCGAATTTGTGATTGAGGGATTTTTGGGTATTTCGGTTTAGGATCGAAGTTGGATATTTAGGAAAATATTTGGTATTTTTAATACATCCACAAATGAGGAGGTTTGATGTAATTACAAATTAGTCCATTTATTTTCAAAAATTTCAAACAATCCTGGAGATCTCATTATTCGTATAAAATTTTCATGGAAGTTTTAGCTATCTTTACAGCACTGAACACCTGATCTTCGACGACCTATTGGTCTAAGAGTGATGCGTTTTAAAGTCTCGTCGATGCTAATCTAAGCCATGAATAATGAAGCCTCACGGGATATTTTTAATTTCTGAAATAACAAGGACTAATTTGTAATTAACAAAATCTCAGAGGTAGTGGACCTTATTTTTTCCTACAGTTATTATGAAAAATATATAAATTATTAATTTATACGAACTTCTGGGACGACCACTCCCGCCAGCCTTTTCGTGCCCATCTCTATTGTGGCACTGGCGTTAACCTTTGAGAAAGTGCAAATTATATCCAAATTAAAATTTGTCTTGAAATTTATATATTTGATGGTATGTTTACTAGAAGAAATTTGCTCAGACAGGTTGGAGAACATACCAAAGACCGGAAGATAAATCGGGCGGTCACGGTGTTGGTTGGAGTCCCATTATACCATATGCATTCTCTGTGCCTCAAGAGTGGGATGAGGTCACTAATTTCAACTTTGTATTCATCATCTTATGAATCTTCAAACAATTTTGCAAATTAATACATTCATCTCTTCCTTGAAACATTTTTCTTGCTAATTTCTTATGATTGGTTTCTCTTGATTTCAACAGGTTCCTGTCTCGATTGCCGACTTAGGAGGCACGGAGATTGATTTGAGATTTGCTAACCCGAAACAAGGACGCATTGCCGTGATTGTTGCTCCTGTGCTAAGATTTGCAGACGGTTAGTTTCCATAATTGCAACGTACCCCCCTCTGGTTTTGAAAATTACAGAAACCCCCTTGAGGTTTCAAAAATTTACAAATTACAGATCTTTTTTATGTAAGATTTTCTATAGAGTACGGGGGTATTTTGTAACTGTTTGAAATCTTAGGGGGTTTTCTGTAAATTTTTAAAACAGAAGGGGTATTATGTAATTATGGCAAACCTTAAGGGGTACTGTATGTAGTTCGCCCTTTTATATAATATTCTGTCTCCTCCTCGACTATTCGTTTTACTCCACTCCCTCAATTTCTTTCCTCTCTTCTCACTCTTCTCAAAGATAATATGCTAATCCACATTGCACTATAATTTGCAGATCTTGGTGAAAATGCCACAATTGAACGAATAGGGACGCCCGAGAAAGTGATAAGTGCATTCGGCCCCGAAGTTATTGGAGAAAATGTGGAAGGAAAGGTTTTAAGCTCAGAAGTAGCAGAACATTCTGGAAGGAAATATTACCAGTTTGAGTTAGAGCCACCTCACGTTCTAATTACAGCAACAGCAGCAGGAAATCGTCTGTACTTGTTCAGTGTCACGGGAAACGGTAAAGATTCATGATTGCAGTTACAATTTTTAATGAAGGCTTTTTCAAGAAACTTAATTCAAATGTTTGTGTTTTGCAGGTCTACAATGGAAAAAGCATTACAAGGATCTGAAAAAGATAGCTCAATCTTTTCGCGTTGTCTAATACGTAAAACATAGTAACCAGATATATTTTGTGAAAGGATGATGTTGTATGGTACAACGGAGACTGTCCTCGATTTTTGTACACCATAAATAGCTTGCAAAGTACATAATTTGTACACTTCCAATTCTTGACTTATTTATAGAAATTTCAGTAGAAAGCTTAATAACTATGTCTAATTACACAAACCACCCTTTTTGGTTTCGAAATTACAAACATACCCCCTTCTGACCAATAAACTAACAAAATTTATCAAAGAACTTATGAAAATTTCCCTAATACGTGAGTGATGAAACCGCTTGACTATTTGCAACAATCAATAAAAGAACATAACTGTCAATAAGTTTCAAGGGTGTATGTGTAATTTATGTTTCTAAAAACTTATAACATAACTGCGCTGCATCCAGGTTTTTTCTCAGAGCCTCTAGCTGTAAAAGCAAGTCTCATTCCTTCAGCCATCTCCCATCTCTCAGAAGCCGCATATATGTTCGATAACAGCACATAATGTGCCTCATAATCACAACCATAACAAGAACCCGTTTTTCTGACTAATTCTATCACATTCTCAGTCATAATCGTGTCGGAATGAATTCGACATGCTCCAAGCAGAGCTCCAAGAACTGCATAATTTGGCTCAATGGTCATCATCCCCTTTACTAAGTCGAAAGCCTCTTGTAGTTTTCCCGCTCGTCCCAAAAGATCAACGATAGACCCGTAATGCTTAACACTAGCTTTCAATCCAAATTTCTCCATTTTAGAGAATGCTTCCAAACCCTCTTCCACAAATCCTCCATGCACACAAGCAGATAAAACTGAGAGAAAGGTCACATTATCGGGTTTTATGCCCAATTTCTCCATTTTGCTAAAGAATTCAATAGCTTCTCTACATTTGCCATGAATTGCAAATCCTGAAATCAAGCTATTCCAAGAAGCTGTGTTTTGAAATGGCATTTCGTCAAATATCAATCTTGCATTTTCTAAATCACCACATTTCGCATACATGTCGACTAATCCATTTAAAACAAACTCATTCAATTCAACTCTGTTCTTGAGAATTATTTCATGTATTTCTTTACCAAAATCTAACATACCTGATTGAGCACAAGCTGATAAAGCACTTGTTAATGTGACCTCGTTGGGCTCGAACCCTTCTGCCTGCATTCTCACAAACGCATCCAACGCTTCCTTACACATCCCGTTTTGCGCGTAGCCAGAAACCAACGAATTCCAATTCACTAAATTCCTCATACTCATCCTGTCGAAAATCTCTCTTGCCCGAGTTGGATCACCTTTCTTGAAATACCCCATGATCATCACCGACCAGGCATGGAAATTTCTATCGCTCATTTTCTCAAACACTTCCCGTGCAGCCTCCATATCGTCGTTACTCACATATCCATCAACCAGCACAGTCCACGTCACCACATTTCTCAAGCAATCAGGAACTCTATCAAAAACCCGCCTCGCCATCACCATATCCCTGTTTCTTGCATACCCATCAATCATCTCGTTCCAAGTGACAGAAGTCCTTCTTTCCATATTCTCGAAAAGACTCGAGGCAAGCTGCGTATCGCCATTCCTCATGTACCCTTCTATCATTGCATTCCAAGTGATCGCATTCCTCACAGGCATATGATCGAACACCTTGCGGGAACTCACTATGTCCCGACATTTACCGTACATACCAACCAATGAGGTCCCCACCATTACATCACATTCGACTCCCGATTTCACTATTTCCGAATGCAGGGCCTCCCCGAAACCCAGCATAGAAAGCGAGGCACATGCTTTGAGAACTAAAGGGATTGCGCTGATTACGATGCTTCCATTAGTGCCGCGGTTGCGAGTGTATATCAAGATAGCTGCTTTGGGCTTCTTCTGCAAAATGCAGTTTCTTACGGAGTAAGACCAGCTTGATGATGGGTTTTCGTAGCTTCTGGAAAGGGTTGGACTTCTGGTTTTTTCGTTCTCGTTTTTCGATTCTTCAGCAAAGGTAGTTGCTTTCATGGCTGCTCCATAGTTTCGACGTGGGTATGTTGTTTGTTGACATGTTTTCATGGATTATGTAGTAGGGATTTTTGCTGGAGGCCTTCATGTTACTAGAATGTAGTAAAAAAAAATTGTAGGATATAAAATCTCATTTCACAAATCTTATGTTTTCAAATAATTTGTAAAATAAACCTTACCTCTTAGGTTGTTCACACGCACACTAATTGCATCTCTTCCAGCCTAAGTCGCATAAAACGGGCGCGGGTGCGGGTGCGAATGCCCGAGCACACAAAAAGTAGAAATAAATTGAGTGTGAGTCCGTCTTAAAGTATCTAATAAAAAAATAATTTAAATTAATTATTTTTAATATAAATTTATTTTATATTCAATATAAAAATATTTTTAAGAAATAATATAGATAAACTAATTTTATTAAGCACTACACTTGAATTATTCTATTAATACTTTTAAATTATTGTTTAAATTATATACGAAAACTCAATTCTTTGAAAAACTAACTTAGTTTTGACATTTTATTATTTTGCAATAAATATATATCATAATAAATAATTAAATTATGCATTAAAATCTTTTAAAGACTAAATACAAAAATAGTTATAGGAGTTAATTTGTCGGTGCGGAGAATTAAGAATCTTAAGTCGTCTTAGAGTGAGGAATGCGTACTAAATCGCCAGTGCGGAGAACTGAGTGCGAGAACGTTAAGGCTAGTGCTTGGTAGAAAGATTATGTGATCTAGCTTCCAGCGCATTTGCCTGTGCAATGACATATATAGATTACATGTATTACATTCTTTTGAATTTCTTATTTTGCCCTTGATAGTTATCAGTCAACATTTGATTCTGCAATTCATTCTTTCGGTCATGGTTCTCTTAACAACTTTAAAGATATCAGGTATGTTTTTGTAATTTCTCAAATCTCAAGATATGAATCTATAATTAGACCAAAATTAGGGGATTTCACTCTACTTATCTCATCTTTTTTAAAGAAATTACTACTTAGTTTTTCTTTCTGATGATTTAGAAAATTTCAAGTTAGATTCTCATATTGATGAAGGATTATGTTGTGCCGACAAGTCCAAATCGACTTGTCTTAATCATCAGTTAGGAAAACCAACTATTGATGATGGATGAAGAATTGCAATTACGTGTACAACTTGTAGAACAAATAGTATATGAAATGCTTTTGGAAACATTTCATGTGTTACGAATGTATTTTGACTGTTACAACTTACAAGTGGAAAACAGGAACAAAAAGAAGTCGGAAATGTAATGGAAATCAAACAAATGGAACAACAAAGAAACTGTAGAGATGTTTATTGTTGATTAGAAAACACTACTTTTTAAAAGCTAGATCATAGTTTAAATCCTTTTATAATACAACACCCCTGAGGTTTGCGTCTTTTATAATTTCATCAACGGTACCTTGCAATCTTACACTTACATCAAGGGGGGTATTTGTAAGGTTTTCAGGGGGATATTATGTATATATTTTCATGTTTCAATGGGGTATTAGTAAGGTTTCAAGGTTTCGATTGTTTTTTGGATTGTTAAACAAACCTCAGGGGGTTTTGTGTAATTATCCCAATATAATAAATTCTGAAGAGATGAAAGATTTTCGCGTATATATATGTATCTCTTCTCTCAGACTTTCATACCAAACGTAATATACAGAAAACACACAGACAACAACTGAACTTCTTGTGGTGTTCCTTCATGAGTGTTCTCCTCTGAGTATGGCAAATACTGTGCATTTCGTGTTCGGAGTTTTTGGTAAAAATTTTTTTTTCTATTTTCTGGAAGAATTTTTTACTTTTTTTCTTAATTGTTTAATTTTATTGGGTTTTTATATTTTGTTTCTTAAATTTTTGCTGAAGATGATTGTTTTTTCTACAGGAAATGCTTTTGCTCTGTTTCTTTTCTTAGCACCAGTGTGAGGACTCTCTCTCTCTCTCTCTCAACCTCAAAATGGCAATATATTATTTATGTCATTAATACCAAATAGTTATAAATAAATATGATTTACATTTTGGTAATTGATAGGATTACATTCAAGAGGATTGTAAAGAAAAAATCAACAGAACAATTCTCTGGAGTTCCCTATGTCATGACTTTTCTCAACTGCTTGCTTTCTGCATGGTGAGTTTCCTCAAATTTCTTCAAATTATTATTAGTATTAAAAACTGTTAGAGCCAGTGTAAGTAATTTATATTCTACTGTTTCATATATGCAATGCACTTGCACATTTCTAGTATTCTTCATCATATTCTTGAAAGTACGTAACCGTTTTCTGTTTATTCCTACTTTTTTCATTTTTTTGTAGGTATGGTTTGCCTTTCGTGTCGCCTAACAATTTGCTAGTCTCGACGGTAAACGGAACGGGTTCAGTCATCGAGTTCGTTTACGTGCTGATATTTCTACTATTTGCACAAAGGAAGGAAAAGGCCAAGATTCTTGGACTTCTTACACTTATACTCACTGTTTTTGCAGCTGTTGCCTTAGTTTCCATCTTAGTTCTCCATGGCAATAATAGAAAGATCTTTTGTGGGATTGCAATGACAGTATTCTCTATCATAATGTATGGATCACCTTTGACAATCATAGTAAGTTTGTGTTTCATATATATGTTGTTCTATATTACAAATTCCTGGTTCTTAAGCTGTCAATTTGTGTAATTACCATGAAATTAATTTGACATGAAAATTTTGCAGAGGTTGGTGATTAAGACGAAGAGTGTGGAATTCATGCCGTTTTTCTTATCGTTGTTCGTGTTTCTATGTGGAACTTCATGGTTCATCTTTGGCCTAATTGGGAAGGACCCTTTTGTTGCTGTAAGTATAATTTCAACAATATTTTGATTTTATGTAATTAGAAATTAGTTTCTGTAAAACCTTCTCTCTGTATCTTGATTATGTTCATACCAGCAGAAGTGTCATTATCCTACAGTCTATCGGTTTAAGTATCAATCTGTTTTAAAGTGTGTTTGGCTCCGGTCGAGGCTTTTTTTTATCATCATTTTCACATAATTTACCTGAATAATGAAACCTCATGAGGGTTTTTTTGTAATTTTAAAAATAAGGAGGAGTGATTTGTCATTACATCAAACTTCAGTGATAGTGTGTATTCACCCTTCAGTTTTATTAAAAAACATAAACAACATGTTATTTTCATCCTACAAATGTCAAAACTCAAAATTTTCCAAATTATTTATTTGTTCTTTACTCATCATAATTCATGAATCATCTGCAGATTCCTAATGGATTTGGATGCGGATTAGGAATGGTGCAGCTCATACTTTACGCGATATACCACAAAAACAAAGGGAAAAACAATACAACTGGATCGGTAAATCAATCGATGGAAATGGCCAAGAGCAACGACAAAATCCAAAATCAACAAGTTTAGAATCTGAATCCAGAGAGATATCATTTGTAAAAAGTTGGATAAGAATATAATGATATATAATAAATTACGATATTGACATGATAATCAATCTATGATATCTAGTGGAGATTTTCCTGTTTGTCTACTCATAAGTTTATCTCTAAGCCTTTTGTAGCTGTTCAAAAGCCATTGGATCATGATGATGGTTGTGCTTTACTTTTAGATACTGTAATAAACTCCCTGATATTTCACTTTATTACAAGAAACTCCCTGAACTTATACAACATGAAGCCAAAAAATGCAAATACTCAGTCTATTTCAGGGAGTTTTTTGTAATATCTGAGAATATAAAACACTTTTAGAAAGATATGGACATTAGCTTGCCAAGCACAAAAGACTGGCCCAGTTTAGAGAATGCACTTTAGGAATGTGTCTTTGTCACACAGCCAAATTAGCCTTCTAAAACTTTTGGCCTGAAAAAGGCTCAACTGTAATGAGAAAAATACATGTACTATTCTCTGTTTGTGAGATTTGATACGCAATTCATTAAAGCAATGTGAATTAATACTCGTCAAACCAAAATCCGATGAATGTAAATAATAAAGCTTTTGGTTCTTTTTTGTAAGAAATAAAAAATTGAGGGAGTACTTTGTAATTCCATCAAACCTCAGGGGTAGTCAATGTAATCCGCCCAATTTTTAATCAGATTGGAACTTTTATGCAGAATTTAAATTTCACAAATATTCCATAACAATTCACCCATTTAAACCCATTATTTTCACAATCAATGAATCACTAATTTTCTAATTTAAATACTTGGAAGTAATACAGTGAGGCCAACAGCTACAGCATAGAGGAAGATTAACAATCCAGTGAAGTTCATTATAAGTGCTTCTTGACCTCTATGCAGGCTTAAGAAAAAGAACTTCTCCACCAATCCAGTCTCAGCTGTAATAATCGCCATGAAGAATATCACCAGGCCAATCACTGGATGCCACGTGGCCAGCCTCGATCTGGTTGATGGTTGTGCACCAGGATACAAGAAGGAGAAGAAGGAGAATAGCCACTGATGAAAGATCAAACAATATCCAAATTAAGTTTGATTGGTTTTGGATGAAGTTGAGAAAGTAAAGTGCAAAATAATAAAGTTATGATTCATTGAGTGCAAAAAATGATCAGAATTCGAATGAGATATTAACTAGGTGGAAGTTCATTTTAGGTCAATTTACATCGAATACCTTCGAGATCTTGTGTGATTACAAATTACCCCCTTTTGTTTCAAGAATTACAGAAACCCCCTTATGGTTTCATTATTCATGTTAATTTTGTGAAAAAACATGATAACAGTGGCTTGACCGGCATCCAGACCGACCGAATGCAGGAGACAAGAGGCCTTTCTGTTGTGAACATATCCAAAATCTGACGAAGATCTTACATGAATAATTAAACCTCAGGGGTGTTTTGGTAATTACACATAACTTCAGGATAGTAGATGTAAATTGCCGTTTATTTATTAAATACGTACCTGCAAACCAAAGAGGCAAATTGTGGACATGCCAAACCAAGAATGTAAGGAGTACATATGTGAAACTCCAATTTCTTTGTGAAACTTGAAAACTGCACATATGCCAATAATGGCAGCAACAAGTGCGATCAAGTGCAGAACCATGTGAATTACTTTCTGTTTTTTCCTGTTTGCTGGAATTGTTTTGTAGGACATGATTGCTGATTGAACCAAACAACATTTATTAACACATTCAGTTAGTTAGTATGGCTCAACTATTCTCGAGTTACATATCAATCAATTATAAAAATACGATTAATTAAAGGGCGAATTACATAAAGCATCCCAAAGGTTTGCTATAATTACAAAACACCCCTTCTATGTGCAAACATTGCAGAAACTCCCTTAGGAAGAAAATATCCTCTGTACTTTACAATAATCCAACAAAAAAACCCTGTAATTTGTAATTGTTTGAAATCTCAGGGGGGTCTTGGTAATTTTTGAAAAGAGATGGGGTATTTTGTAATTATGAAAAACTTTCGGGTTGTTGCTAAGTAATTCGCATTAAATTAGAAATAGGGTGAATCACATATTCACATCTACTACCCCTGAGGTTTGTGGAGAAATAGTCCCTCATGTTTCTTAAAGTAACACTAAGATCCTAACATTTCATCCGTCTGTAACTTTTCCCTTCCATTACGATTCCATTTTTTCTGTTAGAAAAAAGAAATTCAGAAATACCCACACTTATTTTCGGTCAATATTTTTCAGTTTTATGAGATAGAAAATATCCTTGGGGACTATTTTTGTTATTTTAGTCAAACTATGGGGCTTGTTTTGTAATTATATGAAAAGATAAGAGATATTTTATAAGTTTATTATCTTTTCCCAATTATCTTACGGGTATCCATGGGCCATGGCATTTTCCAAATCATTTAAGCCTTATAACAAATTACAATAATGAAATATCAGGGACCAGATTGTTATTTATGATATCTGGAAGCCTATTTCGTAATTTTCACAAACCTCAATATATGATTCACCCTTAAAGTAGTAAAAAAGTACAATTAAATTACCTTGTCCTAAAATCAAGACAAAACCAAGAGCCATTAGCAAGGGGTGCAGCTGCATCAAGAAACAATAATTAGCTGATTAATGCTCATTATAACTAAGCTCACAAATAACATACTTAATAATGTTTAAAGCTGCACCTGCACGAAATATTTCTAAAAATTCTACCCTGCCGTATGACACCGTATTCGACACCCATGTCTTACACTTCTCCAATATAAAATTTGGAAAACAAATTGTTTCGATGTGCAGTGTCGTATCTGTATCCGTATTTCATAGCGAGTAACTAAACAAACTAATCAAAAGATGGATTTACTTACATTGAAAATCTTGCTCTTGTTATCAGATTTAAAAGCAAGTCCCTCCCTGAAGTGCAGCAGCCAAACCAGGACCAACGTGACGACTGCAACCGTCACCAAATGTGCAAAAATAGTCACAGGAAATGCAGATGTTTGGTAGCTAGAGCTTCTCTTAGTCGCCATGTTTGATAATCGTATGTTTTCGATGTATAAATATGTATATATATATACACACACAGAAACTGTTTTTTTTTTTTTCTTGTTTTTTTCAACGTACAAGGAGATTTAGGGAAAATCGTCGGCTTTTCCTGCCGGCCGTCGCCATTGTCTCAACCCTTGTTCTTGTAAAGGAATAATTATGAACGGTAGGTTGGTTTGAGAAATGTGTAGAAAATCAAAATATGTTTGTTTTCCATTGGTGGGGTATTGATATTTTCTTAACTATAAATGTCTTTTTTTATGTAAATTCTTTGTCTTATTAACGATATGCAATCAATGTTGTACATTACTGTTGTGTATTTGTAGTTGTAATAGTACAAAGAAGTGATGGATCTAGCTACTAATAGGGAAAATTTCAAAATTCATCCGGTAGACTTGGATCATCGGGGGTATTCGGGACATAATTTTGTTCAAACTTTAAAATGCATCCATAACTTTTAAAATTAAGCAATTTAAGAAAGATAATTTTTTTGCTAGAATTTCAAAACTTTGCCTGTAAGTCATGTGATTGCACATGAATATTTTTTGAAACCTGATGTGTACGCCATGTGTAATATTTTTCTAATAACTTTTTCAGGCAAAATTTTTAAAATTATGGCCAAAAAATGACTTCAAATTGCTCAATTTTGAAATTATGAGAAGAAATTTTAAATTCTTGATGATACATGATGCTTTCATTTTCACATAAAAAACACAACATTTTAAAATTTTTTAAGCCACACGTTCCAATGGGCCGAAAGCCCAAAAACTAGCGCTATATGGGCTAATAATTGGGCCCTATTATTTTTCACTGATGAAAAGAAAAATATCCAACAAATCATCTTCTACAAATAAAGAAATCATCCAAAAAGGCAAAAAACAAAGCAACTTCAATAAATAAAGAACCATCTTCTTCCACTGATGTAAGGACAAACAGATAAGTTTGGTGGTAAGCTTTTGCGGTTGAGAACAGATCTATCTCGAATTAGAATCTCCAAAGAGTAGTTGGAGAACCAGCAACGACCCTGTGTATTACACAGATGTCACCTTCGAACATCATGTTGGAGATTGTGATGGTTTTTGTCTCACAATGGAACTAGTGGACGAAGATGATCATGGTCCGAAAACGAGCTCCTTCAAAGAAATCAACGGCGAACTGAGTCCATGAGCTTGTGCGTCTCTCCAAAACGTAATCCCTGAACCATACAAACACGGGTTAATCGGGACACAACGAAAAGGAGTTGAAAAGTATCCATGATAGAAATTATTTGACGAACCCATCCAGACGAGAAAGCTGAGGGTTGAAGCCAAGAAGAACTCTTTGCTGATACTCTTGAAGCTGAAATTGAAGCAGATTATATTATGAGTCAGGGTGAATTAGAATTACATCTACTATCACTAATATTTGAGATAATTACAATTCAGTCCCTCTGTTTACAGAAATTACAAAAAATCTCTAGCATTTCACTTCAGTACAGAAAACACCTTGAAATAGTCTGATTATTTGTAGTATTTTGGCTTTATGTTGTATAGTTTCACGGAGTTTTTTGTAATTTCTGAAAATAAGGACTAAATTGTAATTAAAGCAAACCTCAGGGGTAGTAGAAGTAATTCGCCTATAACTTGATCAGGAAAATATAAAAAAGAAAAGAAAAGTCTGCAAAAAAAATTATAAATAATTACCAATACAGGCATATGAGGTTTCCCCATCCATAGAAAATAGATCCCCAACTCGAACCAGTAAACCTGCAATATACATTACAGGTAACTCATGTATATACAAAAGATTTAAGTTAGTTTTTCCTTTGTTTTTCAGAAAATAAATTGTTCGTACCACATCAAATCCCGAATAAAGAGTGCACGTGGGATCATAAGTCCATTGCCGATCATGGCTAGCAACATCGAGACAGCTGATAAACCTTTTACATTGTCAGGATTCAGAAGATTTGTCCACTGAAAAGAAAAGTTATCTTTGAATTAGAAGATGAATATTAGAAAAACATAAGTATGACATAATATTAACAAAGAAGAAGAAAAAAGATAACCATTTGTGAAACAGCCATCCACATGAAAAGAAGAGTAGCTGTCCAACCAGATATCGAGCCAAGAAATTTGACGCCTTTCTCAGGGAGCTTACCCATGCGACCCTGAAAAAGAATTAAACTGAATAATTAGAAGAAATTTCAAGTTTCAATTATTTAGAGCAAATCCAGGCCAAGAAATGCATATCAACTAAGTTTGATGAAATGGGAAGAAAAAAAAAATGTTTGGGGTCAATATTGAATTTATACAAAATTTAAAGGACATTATTGTTATTTTGAGGGAGCAAAATCTTTAGGGATAGAGATTTAGAGGGTGTTTGGCTGAGCTTATAAGTTGATTGAGACTTATTATAAGTTCTTCTAAAGTGTTTGGTAATTCTTTTTTAATGAGCTAATAAGCTCCAAACCAAAAATATCCAAAAATAAGCTATATGGAGCTTATAAGCTCCTGATGAAAAAGTAAGCTCCCCCAACTTTTTTCTAAAACTAGATTTTAAGTTGTCTAATTTCAGATACTAACATGACATGAGTATCAGTAATTTTCTTAACATTTATATTATCTTAAAAAATTAATTATCTATGTGAAATTAATTTTTACTTTTTGTTCATCAATATTTCACTAAAAAGAACTAGGTTCTCAATTTTACCAAACACAATTACAACTTATAAGCTGTTAGATCTTATTTCATCCAAACATTTTAACAACTTATTTTCAAAAGAAGCTTTAACCAAATACCCTCTTCAACACTCACTCAACATTCCATAATGTTACTCACCAGAATAACAGCAAGCATTGCAGAAACAAAAGCAACAATCCCAGGCAAGATAGTATTTGGTACATACGGGATGAAAGTCGACCACATCACCTGCAAAAACCACAATCAAAATACCATCAAGAAAACTAAATTTATCAATCTATCATATTCACGCAATCACAAAAATCTTTTACTTGTGGCAGCACAGACAGCCCAGCTACTGTAGTAAAATCCTCCCAAAAGCGCCATACTTCCAAATTGAGCAAATGAAAATATTTCATAAAATTCAGAACTAAACCAAAAGCAACCACAATAGAAGTTGCTATGAATTGAGGCATAGGCATAGCTTCTCCTATAGCCAACTGCAACATTACAATATAAGTCGAAATAGTTCCCAATGTTTGCACCACAACAGCTTCTGTCTCCATCTTTTTGATGAAATATGAGACTAAACAAAGATTTCCGAGTAATCCAGTAAGCATTCCCTGTAAATTGAGGGGAAATTAATATAATATTATTTGGGATATGTTTTTTGAACTAATTGAAGTGGTGATTAAGCAGTACCAGCCAAGGAACAGCAAGAAGTGCAGAATTGTTGCCTGCTAGGAGATTGCGAGTGTTGAGTACTATTTGGGGTAATTGTAATAACAGGAATGGTAGATTTGCAGCTCCGGCAAATTTTGCTGTCATTGAATCCCATTGCTCAAAGCTTTTTTTCAGTTCCACTTGTTCCTTCATTGTTTTTTATACATTAGTAATTAATGATAATAGGAAATAAATAAATTTGCACCAAAAAAAAAAAGGAAATAAATAAACGATAAAAGTAATGTTTGCAAATCCTAACGAAAAGCACTTTCTGTGCTTCTTGCCGTTTTCATCACTTTGGTAGTATTTGGAAAATCAGCTTCTGCTTAATATAAGCTAGAAACTGGAAAGTGGAAACTCTAAGGACCAACTAGTAGCTTCAGCTTCTAGGTTATCTTTATAAATAAATGGAAGTTTGTTTCGACTAATAAAAGTGTTTCTCAGCTTCTTGTTCTCAAACGCACAACTACTGATTTTCTTTTTTACTTTTCACTTCCTTTTCTCCAAACACTCCACACTCTTACTGCTCTGACTATATACAACTTCAACTCCTACATTAACTTCTCCAAAAGCAAAACCTTTTGCAAACACACACATAATAAAAATGCTTGGTATAATTTCTGAAAATTCCAATTGCCCCCAAAATAAAAATTTACGGCTCCTTCCCTGGATACAAGCTTTCATTCAGGGGATAGCCAAGGTCGGTTTTTTAACTCTATTCACACGTAAAAGAAGAATGAAGCAGTCATATAATATTATTTGCAATTCAACTTTAGACTTAATACCTCAACACTTGCATGATCTGAGCTAGACGAAGAAACTGGTTTGAGCCTATAACAACAAATTGACTGGCTAGAGAAGATCGCCTCCTTGAAATGGAGTTTGTCATTAACGCCTCGCCTCAAGCGGGCCCCATGAAAAGAAACTGATCCTAAACGTCGTGTGTTGCAACTTAAAGAAATCCTGTTTGATAGTTGGCATGTGTACAGTGGGATCTTACCCAAGAGCATCGAAGAACTCGCCATTGATTAACTAAGATAGTCAAGAAATAAAGAATATCCTCTGCTAAAACATCCACGAAACCTTAAACTTGAAGTGGCAGAAACTTAGGAGTACTAAACAACTTCATCATTTGAGTCTCCATTATGACCCCGTAATTTCTGAGATTTGAACTCCAAAAATGGGACTGCAGTTCAGAAAATGGTGTTTTCTGTATGAACTGAATACCGAATTGGATAACAATTATGCTTTCAAGAATAAATGAAAAAGACATCAAGTTTAATTCACATAAATGTTTGTGCATTACAACATGTCTACAGAGCATATGAACCTTGAAAATCTGTTAAACCTCAAAATATCTCTAAAACGTGGATAACATCATTGTACAAACAGAAGAAGGCCAAATTTTGGAAATGTAGAAGAGGCTAAACTTTTGGGGGCAAATTAAATTAGCTCAATTAATCAGGAAACAAGCATACGTCACAAATGGCAATCTCTTTTACACGTTTTTGTCGATCAAATTTCCCAAATGATCAAGAACCCATCATTAAAATCTTTCCGGTTATAATAATACTCAGTAAAGACAGTAAAGGACCCAGAAAAAGTTGATCAATTTTCAAGAATTTTCGAAATTTCATACGGGCATTTGAACAAACAGATGAATGACACGACCGAAATGTACTTCGAACAATCACGAATCAGAAGCCTAACTCACCAGTTGATAAAAGCGGCTAAAAAATGAGTGACCGCTGCACTGTGACAGGTAGTTTGACAACTGACAGTCTCATTATGAGAGAGAGAGAGAGAGAGAGAGAGAAGAGAGGTTCTTGATATCGTAAATATGATCCGAAGGCGATGGCAAAATTAATGGCAGATGGACGGTGTAATGTGTTTATTTGGGAGGGAACAAACGGTTTAGTAACGTTAAAGGTAGTTGTACTTTTCTGCTAAAAAAAAATATCTCATGGGGATTCACGATATTTTTATTTTATTATTAAAAAAAATATTTTTTTTTGCTACAAACGGTAAATTATTTTTCTATATTTCCATTTATGGAGGATTATGATGTCAAATTTTTGCATATTATTATATTTTAATTAAGAGTAGTAGTTTTTTTTTTTTTTTTTTTTTGCATCAAGAGTAGTAGTTGAAGATTTATTAATAAGAATTCATTCCTTGAGAAAAAGAATAAGGGAAATTCTTAAAAAAAAAGAATAAGTGAAATTCTAGTTCGAATCTCAAAATGTTACCACAATTTAACACAAAGTAAAAATAAAGAAAATTAAAATAATAATACTCTTTAAATAAATCATAATATACAAATTACAATAGAAAAAAACAATGCAAATTAATCACATTATTCTTATTTCACCATTCTTTCTTTATTTTCATCTATTTTTTCCATCACAATCTCTTGTTATGTGAAGATGATTGTCCACTCTCGAGACCATTATTTTCTTCAATTTCTCCATTTTTACCATGCTTAAGATTCCCTTTAACTTCCTTCTCATTCTTAATAACCTCACCTTCAAAATGCTTATCTTCTTCAATATTTATAACCACAGCCTCTGATCCAAGAGGGCCCTTCACAATATCCTCCTTCATCTTGAAGTGTTCTTCGGCCCGTATAATATCAACTTCTTGCTCCGTTGTCTTCTTCTTCTCCTCGTCGCACTTCTTGCACAAAATCCAGAGAGCAAACAAACCGAAGCACCCGAAGAAAACAAAGCCGATCATCACGAACACGACTACTATGACGCCCATTTTTCCTTTAACTTCTTAACGTGAAATTATGAGAATCGTTTGATGTTCTACAGTTTATTTTTGTTTTGATATGTTTCATGATGAGCAATGTTGTTGATATTTATATTGTTGCATTAGTGTGTGTTTGCTTAGTGTTTGTAATGACTTATGCTTTGAAGAATTGGAAGACTTGACTCCCATGTTAAGATTTGTGTTGGTGTGTAATAAAATTGTAGTGGAAAATACTCACTGCATAGTTTTTGCCCTGTTTGCTTTGGTGCCCCCCACAAGATAAGGGATTTTTCAAGAGATATTTTGTTTTTTGTTTTTTTTCAAAACGGGCACAAACGCACCGTAAAATTTTTACCGATACCCCCACCTCATATTCAAGAGATACTTTGGATATATTCTTGAATTGTTTTTGGTATGATTCTATTATGTAATTCTGAAATTAAGAGGAGAACAAAAATACAGAAAAAGAGAACAATAACATGAAGCAAATATCAGAATAGTTGAGACTTTGGCCGATCAGGAAATACATTTAATTCCAAAACACACTTTCCAGTTTAAAAAAATGCGCAGTTCCAAAACCTATGTTAAAAATTAATACAAATTCCAAACATAAACGGGTATTAAACTCTTCATACACGTATAAATAGAGAAAAGACTACAATATCACAATTCAAGAATCAAGAGTCTGTCTTCAGACAACGCCCGACGTACGCCTGCAACAAATAAACACAAGCAGTCAGTGTAGTCCTACAGAAAAATACTATGGGGGTGTTTGCGGACACTTTTGATTTTGGAGAACTTAAAGTAGAAGCTAAAGTTGTGAAAAATTGGAATAGTAAAGTCAGAAGTGTGCGAAAAAAAAAAGAAGTAAAAAATCACTTTTATATGGGTCAATTACAAATACCCCTGCAGTTTATGCCGTTTATGAAAAGTACCCTGAAACGTTGAAACATTACAAAACACCCTGAGGTTTGTAAACCATAACGGAAAATCGTTGACTCATGGTGTTTTTTGTAAATTTCAAGGTTTCAGGATTTTTTACATAAATGACACAAAACTTAGGGGGTTGTTCGTAATTACTTCAAGCTGGAAAAAGCAACCCCCGCAAAAGGTGCTTCTAGCTTATTTCAGTTTATTTTAAGCAGAAAGCAAAACAAAACACTCCCGCTCAGCTTCTTTAAGCTAAAAGCAAAAAGCACTTAGTTACCTGTACAAGTTTGGCAATTTTAGATTTGGAAACCGAAAGATACTGCTCGACCTTATCCTGTGTCTTTGGGACATGATCATCTTGAATCGAACCCGTTATTTTGTCAACCACCTTTTTCACAATAGTTTTATAAACATCTCTACTCATTCGACCTTCTTTCCATGTCGGCTTCAAGATTTCCTTCACAAACTCGATCAAAGAATTTTTAAATATTCTCATATCCTTATTAGCACTGGTCTCTTCAACTTTCCCAGAATCATGCACAGTTTCAGATTGCTTATTATTATCAACTCCCTCATTTTCCTCACCAATATGATGTATTTGGTTGTTTTGTTCCTTATGATTTTCATGCTCAGTATTAACTGTACCGCTCTGCACGGAATTAAATGGATCTTGAGAAATTTGACCAGCAATAGCAACTGCAGAGTTTGTCAACTGAGCTAAATGCTCAGTTAACAAATTCGGAAAATTTTCTGGGACCTTTGTAATTTCGGTCAACCCCGTCATTTGACCAGCTAGATGTGTGTGGGACCCATTCAAGTCACTGCTCAACACATTTTCACCATTTTGATATGAGTTAGGTATATTATTTTCGAATATACCTTTCGAATTCCCCATATTTTCTTCTCCAATAGATTCAGCATTTCTATAACTACCACTTTTCCTAGGAGGAGAAGGTATTTTATCCCGATTTGTAGAATTATCTCTCCATTCTGGTAAATCCCCATTTTTGTTCCTATTTTCCAATCTCTTTCCCCATTTATTATCACCTTTTGCTTTAATAGCATTATAATCAGGATTTTCCACGATTGTATCTGAACTGTGAGAGAATCTACAATTATCTCGATCGCACTTCCCAGCAGCAAAAAACTTGCAAATGGATTTTCCATTTCTATAAGATTGACTCTCATTTTCCTTATCCAAAGACGAGTATCTATTTCCTTTGCCAAAAGTTTCATCAGAGTGAGAAAATCTGCACGTGTCGCCCCATCGGCACTTACCTTTCAAGAAATCCTTGCAAGGAATTGAATTTCTACTTTTGTTAGGGTATTGTTCATCCTCTTCATGATAAGCTCGATTTCTCCAGCTTTCTGCTTTGTCATCTTGGTTTTTAGGATGAAGGAATCTGCATTGGTTTCCTCTCCTGCACTTTCCTAAAGCAAAATCTCTACAGATTTGAGATGATTTATCGGGTACATGTTCTCGGTCATCACTTCTGCTTCTGCTTCTGCTTCTGCTCCTGCCCCTGCCCCTTTCCTTTTCCCTGCCCCTGCCCGGACTAAAGCTTCTACTCCGACTTCTGCCTCTAGTCCTACTTCTGCTCCGACTTCTGCTCCTGCCTCGTTCCGGGTACCTAACAATCAAACAATTCAAGAGTGTTGGATCAACGAACGGATGTATAAAACTAATTTTGGTGAAATGTTAAGAGAAGAAAATGAGTATAAAAGTACATTGTAACATCCCCTTTTTTGAAAATATTTGACAACATTGGATCACTTTCTTAACCTCATCATGTATTGAAATTGAAGAATGCCTTGGGGTGTGTGTTAGCAAAAAGTTCTGCTTTTTGTGGAAGCTGACGTTGGAGTAGTAAAAGTTGGGAGGGTTTGGAGAAGAAAATACAAAAGCACTTTTTAAATAATGGAAAAAAGAACTCAGAAGCTGCAGAAAGCACCCCTGAAGGTTGCTTCTAGCTTATTTCAACTTATTTTAAGCAGAAACAGGAAAACAAAACACTCCATTTTCGCTTTTCTTTAGCTACAAAATTTTTATTAGGTTGGCAAATACTCCTTAAGTATTCCTGCAGAAAAGATAAAACCAAAAAAGGAAAGAAAATGACCAATACCTGTACCATAATAAGGCAGACTCAAATTGATTCTCTTCACAAAAAAAATAGAACTGTTAAGAGCATCCATTTTCAAGATATAGAGCGACATAGAAAATGAAAAGTATAATCACGGACCTGCGAGGACGGCTTCTATCATTTTCGGGAGCGTTGTTATATTTCTGCCTTTCCATTCCATCAAATCCTGGTGATAATTTCTGATTGTAGTCTCTGTTTTCTCCACCTATTTCTTTTCTTTCAGAAGCATTTTGTCTATTTTTATTGAAGCTTCCATTCACTGGGTTTTCTTCATATGATTCTCGGGATGGATGGCCAGGATGATCTCTAGAATTACGTTCATTTGTTCCAGAAAAATGCTTGGTGTCATCTTCCTTATCCCATAAGGATTTTCGTTTTCTCCTTTCACCCATTGCTAACAAAAGTCTGAAATATTTCTTTGCTCATGCAGCTGTATCTGTTCGAAGCAAGTAATATATAGGTAAATTAGCACTTATTTAAAATTTCGGGATATATTCATTCATTATGTAATGGAAGGAAGAATAATCTGATAAATTATGCATAAACTAGTCAACATGTACCAATCCAAGTCTAGCCACTTTTAAGCGTAAGCACCTTAACCGTCATGTTTATGAATATTCATGGTGTAAAAAGTAAATCAATAAAATAAATAAGTTCTACTACACTATCTTCATTAACAATTTTCTCTTGATCTTATCAAAAAACTTTGAACTGCTTTGTATCTCCCTCTAGACAATAACAGTAGAACAAAAACTGTTCGAAAGATTATTGGAGAGACTGGTATATTATTTCCACTTCTACTCCATGAAACCGCCCTGACACTAAAGTGAAAGAACCATAAGATATGTCAAATATCACGGAGTATCATTTAAATTTTAAAGTGGCTGCATAATAGGCTGAACTTTTAAGTGGCAAACTCATACATATATATATGCTTGACAAACCACCTTCTCCAAAGTCTAAGGTGTCATGCAGAAAACTATGCATCACATCTAAGTGAATGGGTAAATTTTAGTCATGCTACCAAAATCCCGATGTAGTTATGGGACCTAAAATCGATTCCATCAAGGAACGTAGCACATCATAGCAATGTGGGATGCCAAAGAGGAAAAGCCCCAGTACGAGGTAAAGAGATGACATTTTTCATTTTTGAGCCTTTGTTTTGAATTCTCCAACATTTTGATTATCTTTACATTCATTGCTCAATCCAAAAAGTACCACCATTACTAACTAGGATAATCAGAGTGTTAGTCTTGTTTTGAATGTACTTTCGGACTTTCATTTAGTAAGTAATCCCATGGATTAAAAGATCGACCCTTTTTTCCCCGAAGAAAACAAATAATTGGCGCTCCAACATTCAGTTAGCATCAACTAGATTTACCCATCTTATAGACTTTAGTACTGGCCACAAGTGAGAAGCTAGCATCTTTAAGGAATTCCCAGTCCAACCAAATTGTGCTCGATTTAATGTTAATTCAAGCTTTATCATGTTGAAACTAGCTTCAAACTTTGCCTTGAGATCAACAACGCATTCATAAATGCTGTTGTTTATGGATAGTGAACCAATAAATTGTTTGCAGATGATGCCACGTGACTTGAGGACATCATCATTCTCAGAACCGGCCATATCTACATGCGTAAAAAATAAAAGGAAAATGGGATCAAAAGACTACACGAGCTACAAGCAAGTCGAATTTAAATTATTAGCTTAACACTACATTCAAAGGATAAAAAGTTAAGATTTTGGATCCAATTTGTATTCATCATCAACCGGCCGAATCCTACACACGACAAGTTAACGGCAGCAGTAATATCATAATGCAAACAGAAAAGCGAAAACAACAGCTCCTTAATTCCAAATCTAGCTTGGAATTACAGATGTTTTTAGCTCAATTATCTCAAAAACCCAATACCCGTCAGCTCAATTTAAAGGAAATTCCAAAATGAAAGCTCAATTCAACATGGAAATCAAACATCCGAGAGCAATTAAACAAAAAAAAAGTACAGATTTTTAACGAAACCTAATTGATTATAGAAACCAAGAGAAAAGACAAAGAAAAGCTAACCATGGATCGAGTAATTATCAGCTTTTCCTGGAGCGAGCTAGCAAATGACGAGGATTAAGAAAGAGGGGTTAGGTTTTACAGAAACAATTGACTCAGTGAAAGTCGTTAGTCTCAGTTTTCTAGTCTGTTTTGTTTTTAAGGAAGAGAGTACAACAGCCATTCTTGACGTCACTCTGTGGAAGTGTGAAATCCTCTTGCAATTTGCATGCCTTTTTATATCTTAAACAAAATATAGTAATATTTTAATATTAAAATTAACGAGTATAATGTAATTATGTAAACTAAATATGTTTATATATTGACTTTCAATTATTATTATTCTGTCAAAAAGTATTACATATTTAAAGTGTCACTTCTCCAACTATCAAATTGAATATTTCGTTGATAATAAATAAAACATCTTATCCAAAAATGAGGGACATTTGGTGCATGATTTTATATTAGAAGAAAGAGTGATAAAAGAATTTTCGGTACTAAATACTAATTGGTCAAAACTCAAATCCTCGGATCTGTTTTCTATTATCGGAAAGTGTTTTTGATACCTATGTCCACAACTTTTACTACTTTAATTGTTTACAGTTACATATTTAGCTTCCAGCTTCCCCAAAAGCATGATATTTCGCTGACACCTACCATGTGATTGTAATACAATTCATCGAAAAATAACCAATCCCGTGTCAAACGCAGTAGAACTGTATCAACAGACCTGACTCCGGCAAATAAAAAAAAAAAAAAAATCCAAATACCAAAATCAACATTCACCAACTGAAGCCAACAGCCAGAGAACATAAACCATAACATATCATAATAAAACTTCATCATCAGATTACAGAAATCCAAAAATGGAGAAAAAAACATCTACCAAGTCGACCACATGATAGAACAATTCCTCAAAGCAAAAAAAAAAAAAAAACAAACGAAAACTAACAAAAAGACGACATACTAGAACTTAAGTTATGTCGATGACACTTCTTGCAACTTCTTACTGCTTTCCTCTCCCTCCTCCACCTTAAAATAATCCTGCAGTGCCGACATCTCAATCTTATTACTCTTCATGCTCTTTATTGCTGCAGCAGTTGCCAACGCCCCCGCAACTGTAGTTATTACAGGAATCTTGTATGCGAGCGCCATTCTCCTCAACTTCCTCCCGTCGATCTGATCCAATTGGTCTCCCGAGCTCGTCACCACCATCATTTGAATCTGCCCGTTAGCAACCATATCGCCTGCATGAGGCCGACCCTCGTGCATCTTCAACACCTGCTCGACCGGGACACCTTCCAATTCGAGAACCCGAGCTGTTCCGGAGGTGGCCACAATCGTAAACCCAAGCGCGATGAAGGCTCGAGCAATCGGGGTTAATTGTGGTTTCGTCAAATCATTCAAGCTCAGGAAGATAGTGCCCGAGAGCGGCGGCTTCTGGCCCGCTGCGATCTGCGCCTTCGCGAAAGCAATCGATCCCTCATAGTGAATGCCCATGACTTCACCCGTGCTCCGCATTTCCGGACCAAGTAAAACGTCAGCCCCCTGGAACTTCTCGAACGGGAGGACCGCTTCCTTGACCGACACGTGTCGCGGGATGACCTCGCTCATGAAATTGATATCATTTAGAGATTTTCCCGACATCACGAGTGCGGCATACTTGGCTAGTGGATGGCCGATGGCTTTCGAGACAAACGGGACAGTCCGGGACGCGCGGGGGTTCGCCTCGAGGAGGAAAACATCCCCCGAGGCCGATATTGCATACTGGCAGTTCATCAGGCCAACCACGTTAAGCCTCTTCGCGAGCTTGATAGTCCACGACCGGATAGTCTCCAGGCAGGAGGGTGCGACTGTTTGCGTGGGAAGCATGCACGCTGAGTCCCCGGAGTGGACCCCTGCCTGCTCGATGTGCTCCATGATCCCGCCGATCACCACGTTTCCCTGTGAGTCGGCGAGGGCGTCGATGTCGATCTCGACGGCGTCCGAAAGGTACTTGTCAACCAAAACGGGTCGCTCCGGATCCACCTCGACAGCTGTCTCGAGATAGGTCACGAGCTTTTCATCACTGTAAACAATCTCCATCGCGCGTCCACCAAGAACATACGAGGGTCGGACGACGACGGGGTAGCCGATCTCAGCAGCAATGGAGAGAGCGTCCTTTTCACTCTTTGCGATTCCTCCTTTCGGCTGCTCAATTTGGAGTTCGGATAAGATTGCATTGAATCTCTCTCTATCCTCGGCGGCATCGATGGAGTCGGGGGACGTGCCCCAGATGCGGACGAGACCTGAGCCAGAGCCGCATTTGGGCTTGTTCTCGTCTAGGTATTGCTGAATGGGGAGAGAGAGTTTGAGTGGAGTTTGGCCACCAAACTGCACGATGATGCCATCGGGTCCTTCCAAGTCGATGATGTTGAAGACGTCCTCGGATGTGAGAGGTTCAAAGTAGAGGCGATCGCTTGTATCGTAGTCGGTTGATACTGTTTCGGGGTTGGAATTCATCATGATTGTTTCGTAGCCTGCATCCTGTGAAAAAAACAGAAACATAAAAATTTAAGGAATATGAAGCTGATGAAATCATTAAGGGAAAGTTATAAAAAGGTCCTCAAAATTAAGTTTCATATCAAAAAATCCATGAATTGAATTAATAATATGAAATTAGCTGTTGGGCTTTTCTCGTATTGAAAACTGATGGAATGGGTTTATAAAATTGAAAATTAATTATGGATTTTTTGGATAAAAAGTTAATTTTAAGGGTCTTTTAGTATTTCTCCCAATCATTAAATTACAAATAAACCGAAATATTCATCTGACATTCATTCTAAGCTAAGCCATTAACAAAACACCAAAGATCACAAAAAAAATGAAAAATCCACAAACCTGAAGTGCGAAGGATGTATGGCAGCAGCAGTAATCGAATTCAATACCCTGTCCAATCCGATTCGGCCCACCTCCCAAGATCAAGACTTTCTTCCTTTTTGTAGGAACCGATTCACATTCAGTCTCATACGAAGAATACATGTAAGGAGTATCAGCTTCAAACTCAGCTGCACAAGTATCAACTCTTTTGTAAGCTGGCTTGACACCCAAAGACAGCCTCTTTGCCCTAACATCTTTCTCGGTGGATTTTGTAGCAAAAGCTATCTGCTTATCACTAAACCCTCTTCTCTTCACTTCCCAAAAGTCGTCCTTTGTCAGTTGAGACAAATCCTGAGCCAAAATGTACTGCTCAACATCCACGAGTTCTTTGAGCTGAGTGAGGAACCATTTGTCTATGTAACTCAGCTCGTGGATATCATCCACTTTCATTCCTCGTTTCATTGCAGCATATACGGAATGGATTCGTTCTGGACTAGGTACTCTTAGGTTGTATTTTAGCTGTTCCCAATCCCATTCGAGTTCTTTGATTTGTGCACAACCCCAGCCAGAGAAGCCACATTCTAGTGAACGAACGGCTTTTTGGAAAGATTCTTGAAATGTTCGTCCCACGGCCATTGATTCACCAACAGACTTCATTTGGGTGGTCAGAATTGGCTCCGAGCCAGGAAACTTCTCAAAGGCAAATCTTGGTATCTGCATTTGGAGAGGGAGAGTATATGTTACTTAGAAGGTGTTTGCAAGAACATCTGATTTTAGAGAAGGTAAAGTTAAAAGAAACCATAGTAGTAAAAGTTGGGTGTTATGGAAATAAAAGCATAAAAGCACTTCTAAATAGAAGAGAGAGCCTAGAAGCTGAAAAAAGCACCCTCAAAGGTAATTCTAGCTTCTAACATATTTTAGCTTATTTTAAGCAGAAGAAACACAACAAGACACTCCATTTCTGTCTTTTTAAAGCTTAAAGCAGAAAATCACTGTTTCTTAATGCTTCTTAAATTTAGTGGATGAAACAATAAGCCAGTAAAGTAATTGGTTTTTGCAAAAACTATTGATTTTGGCGAAAAATGGTACAAAAGCACGTCTATACAATAGAAACTAGAACCTAGAAGCTAAAAAAAGCACCCAAAGGTGCTTTTAGCTTCTAACTTATTACAGTTTATTTAAGCAGAAGCAATATAACAAAACAACCCATTTCATCCTTGTTTATTTTGCTGGATACAACAATAACCCAAAATAAGAGTAATGGATGAAATATAGATTAAGGAGGAAAAGGAACAAAGAATATCACCTTGGTCACAACATAGTCTATAGAAGGCTCAAAACTTGCTGGAGTTTTCTTGGTAATATCATTAGGAATTTGATCCAACGAGTACCCAACCGACAACTTAGCAGCCATTTTCGCGATAGGGAAACCAGTTGCTTTAGATGCCAAAGCCGACGATCTCGAAACCCTAGGATTCATCTCAATAATCATAACTTCCCCATCTTCAGGATTAACAGCAAACTGAACATTCGATCCTCCACATTCAACTCCAATTTCCCTAATAATAGCAACAGAATAATCCCTCAATCTTTGGTACTCCTTATCAGTCAATGTCTGTGCAGGAGCAACAGTGATGGAATCACCCGTGTGAACTCCCATGGGATCAATATTCTCAATCGAGCAAATAATCACCACATTATCAGCCAAATCCCTCATAACTTCAAGTTCATACTCTTTCCATCCTAACAGAGACTTTTCAACCAAAACCTGAGTTGTTACGCTAGCAGCAAGCCCTGATTTGCAAATGGCTTCAAACTCTTCTCTGTTATAAGCAATTCCACCTCCCGTCCCGCCTAATGTGAAAGCTGGCCTGATAATCAGAGGAAATTCCCCAATTGAATTTGCGATATCCAAACATTCCTCCATCGTTGTCCCGATTCCTGATGGAGGAGTCTTAAGCCCGATATTCTTCATTGCCTGCTTGAACAAATCTCTATCCTCTGCTTTCTTGATTGCTTCGAGCTTTGCTCCAATGAGCTCAACTCCATATTTTTCCAATGCACCACTCTCAGCTAATGCAACAGCAAGATTTAGGGCAGTCTGCCCGCCCATTGTGGGCAGCAAAGCATCAGGTCGTTCCTTTTCAAGAACTTGCTCCACTAATTCTGGAGTCATTGGCTCAATATATGTCCTATCAGCCATTTCAGGATCAGTCATAATTGTAGCAGGATTTGAATTAATCAGGATTACTTCATATCCCTCTTCTCTAAGAGCTTTACAAGCCTGCGTTCCCGAATAATCGAACTCGCATGCTTGCCCTATGACGATTGGGCCAGCTCCTAATATCAAAATTTTCTTGATATCAGTTCTTTTGCCCACGTTTTGGGGAATAAATGACCCTCCATTGGATGAATCGACACTGCTCTTAACAACTCCATCCCCATTTTGAGATTTTACACAATTCAATAGCAACGGACGAGAGGAGAAGTGGATATTGGATTTTTTCCTCGAAGATAACTTCTTTTGCTGCAAGAGACGTGGAAATGGCTTCGCCGCGGGTAAATAACGATTGGTTTTGATAAACTTACAGAAGACGTTGTTGCATTGGTGCACGCTGTGACTCATCTTCTCTCAATTACCACCTTTCTCGTATTCGATTTTCCTTCAATAACCCAAATATCCTACGTAAAAATCCCCCACCAAAAAAAATAATCAAATTAATATGCTTATGCCAAAAAAAAATACAACAAAACATGCGAAGGCGGCAGCTGAAACAGGGAGAACAAATACGTACCAGGCGGCCAGCGGTAAGTCGGTGTTGCCGGAGAACAAAAAAGGCACCGTCGTATCGGAGTTCCTTGTCTTTACAGACTGGAAATTACACACTCGAGTGTGTGTATTTGTGTGAGAATGATCAATCACTGTTCGTTGTGTGTGTGTGGAGAGGTGCTGCAACAGAGTAGCCAGCCGCCGAGGGTTCTTTTTGGCGTAGGTTAATGTATGCAATCCCTAAAATGGGACTCAGTTTTATTTTTTATTTTTTATTATTATTTTATATTTTACCTAAAAGAGAAAAGTATTATTGTTTTATTTATTTATTTATTTATTTATTTTCCGCAACTTTATTGCAAATTTATTGGGGGCTTCGGACAGTCTGTGGTTAGTTTGCTCTGACGACGACAGGAGTTGTAATTGGATTGCTCTGTTTTTACTACATCTTATCTTAATTTTTTTAATTAATATTATATAATGTCACAAAAGAAAATAATTAATTTTATTATAAATCTGTGAGCTTTTGTAAATTAATTTCAATTTTCTTTTTTTTTAAACAATCTAAAGAGTAAAATGACATTTATATTAGATATATTATATTATTTCTATAATTTTTAAGTACAACCATTCAACCTTTCGGAATATGTTTAAAGTGTTAGGCCTAAATTACATTACATAACTGCATGTTTTATTTAACAAGTTTACTCATATTTAGTAAAATATATCATGAGAAAATTATATACGTATTTAAAATTAAATATAAAATCATATCATTTAATATTGAATAAATAAATTTTGCCCTTTTAGGAGTATTATTTTTTATTTATTTTTTTGGTCAAAAAAGAAACATGAAATAATTAGTTTGGGTTAATATTTGCCCTTGCACAATCGACCATCTCAGGTTGTGAGTCATTCCAATACACAATAGACTCAAGAATATTGTGTCCCATCTTCGCTAATATATCAGTACACGAATTCCTCTCTCTTTTGATGTGAGTGAGCTTGCAATCACAAAATAGGTAAAGAAACATTCAACAATCTTGGATAATGAGTCTAGGAGCATGCGAGGCAATATCTACTCTTTCAAGGAGGCCGATGATCACCTCTGAGTCCATCTTAAAAACAACACGCGCGCCGCAATCTCCGTTCCCGGGCCATGGCCATGGCCATCTCTCGACAAAGGCCAATCAATTCCACTACAGTTAGAGGGTTCATATTATATATGGATTGTCAAAGGATTTCTGCATTCCAGGCTTCAGAATCGGGGCTATATATTCCTTCAACGAAAACATTTTATCTGCATCGAGGAAATTAACTAGATTTTCTTCAGTTTCAACTCCGACCCAGAAGATTCTCGTGTCCATGCTTTCAGATAAAAGGTTTACTGAGGAATATGTCAAGATAAATAGGCAGAGGATTCGATCGATTTTTGATTTATTTGTTGCAGGTTTGAAAGAGCTTGGTGTGGAATACTCGAAAAGCAGTGGGGGTTTGTATTAGGAATACGTATATACATTAATGTTAATAAATTATTGTTAATTAAACTAATCATAGGAAGAAAATAAATTAAGACTAAGTTATGTTTTACATGTGTATTATTATCATCGTGTCTTATATTATAAGATATAATAATATATGTGATTAATAATAATATAACTTGTCATAAAAATATAAAAAGATGAGATTAAATATTTTATTAATATGAAGAGTCATATTAATGAAAATAATATATGTGCACTTAGTTTTTTTTTTTTTAATGCATTTTCCGTTGACCAAAAAAAAAAATGAAAATATTTGTAATTATTTACAACTTCAAACTAGAAAGGACGCGATCTACAACGTAACTGAACCACGACGTCGTTTCAGCAAACTTTTCTTCTCCTTCCTCATTCATCCTCTTCTGATCTTTCCTCCAAGTATTTTTCTCTTCCAAAATTTTCGATTTCCAATTCTTAAACCCTAATCAAATTCTGGACAATACAGTGATCAGATCGGAACAGAGGATAATCAGTTACAAGCAGTTTTAAGGAAAAATATGGTGCTGATAACGGCAGTTCGAGATTACATCAATCGCATGCTGCAAGACATTTCTGGGATGAAAGTTCTCATCCTAGACTCTGTTACGGTGATTTTTTCGTCTCCTACTTTATAATTTTCTTTTCATATAAATGTTGCACCTCGGTTACGTACTTTTTTTTTTGTTTCTTTTTTAAGTCTTGATCATTACTTGTAAATTTTGGGTCTCCAGTGCTTCTTGAGCAGGTAAAAATGAGTATCCGGTACTTGAAGGGGTTTATTGTAGTGGATCAATATGTGAAATGTGAAATTTCTAGCTCAATCAGAAGATCTAAGTCTGTGAACTGGGAATTCGTTTTTCTTATTTTTATTTCATTTGGGGTTTTAACTGGTTGCTTAATGTGGTTATAGAATATTCGAGAAGTACAATTTGTAGTAGAACTTAATGAGCTGATCACAGTGTGAATTCTGAGAATTTGAATTGGTATTTGGATATGTGTGGCAACATGAATCTAAAAGAACTGGAATATTTTTCTCAGAATCAATGATCTAGGGGAAGCTTTTTTTGTTTTTTTCATTTTTTTGACAGGGCTTATGGCACCTCGAATTAGTTTAAATCTAAAACTTATTGTCCAGGAACAAGAACAACTATAAAATGTTCTCATTTTAACCAAATTAAATGATTTTACAGTCTTATCACTATGCACTTATTTACTTAAGTTGGGGCTTCAATGAGTTGCAGGTTAGTATTGTGAGTATAGTATATTCTCAATCGGAGCTGCTTCAGAAAGAGGTTTTTCTGGTGGAACTTATAGATTCAATTTCCAAGTCGAGAGAACCCATGTCTCATCTAAAAGCTGTTTATTTTCTCCGTCCGACGTCTCAGAACGTTCATCTCGTGAGGCGCCAGCTGGCAAATCCTCGATTTGGAGAGTATCATCTCTGTAAGTATCATTTGTTGCACATATGTGATTGTCATTTAATCCAAGTCATTCTTGATAGCATTGGTTTTTACTAGAATGTAGTATGAAAGGATTTTGAAGATCCTTTTTTCTTGGTCATGTTGTTTACAGTTTTCTCCAATATGTTGAAAGATGCTCAGCTTCACAATTTGGCAGATTCAGATGAGCATGAAATTGTTCAGCAAGTGCAGGTGAATTTAAATTCTACATGAGTCGCTCTTTCGTCCTGTTCATGAATAGTACATCGCTAATAAAATGTTTTTTTGGCACTTTTCTTGACTTGTCTAAGCTATGAAATAAGCTGGATTTTACTCTATTTATTTACTTGTGGTTGATCAAGTTATCAATGTCGAACCATTTGTTTTTGAGTCTCAGTGATAGACATTTGTCATGGCTCTTTCCTTGATTGCAGGAGTTCTATGCAGACTTTGTTGCAGGGGATGCCTATCACTTCACTTTTAATATTGCATCAAACCATATGTATATGCTACCAGCTGTTGTGGATCCATCAAGTTTACAGCACTTTTGTGAGCGAGTAGTTGATGGAATTGCTGCCATCTTCCTGGCTCTAAAACGAAGGCCTGTTATTCGGTTTTCACGAACATCTGATGTTGCAAAAAGGATAGCACAAGAAGCATCAGTAAGAACCGAATTTCACATGCTTGTTTTAAGAAAGCCCATAACTGTCACTTGGTTTCTTCCAGAAAGCCTAAATCTTATGCTACTTATTTATCACTGTTACTTTTACTACTGTAGTTTATAACTGATTTGAGCTTTCTTATTTCTCATTGCTGCAGAAGCTGATGTACCAGCAGGAAAGTAGTCTTTTTGATTTTCGACGATCAGAAGTTTCTCCATTATTGCTAATTGTTGATAGGCGGGATGATCCTGTCACTCCTTTGCTTAACCAGTGGACTTATCAGGTTGCTCTTTCTTCATAAATGTGATTATCTTCATGTGATAATTCGGATATCAAAAGTTGCAACTTATTTGCTATTTTTATCTGTAGGCTATGGTTCATGAATTGATAGGCATTCAAGATAACAAGGTAGACCTCAGAAACAATGAAAAGTTACCCAAGGATCAACAGGTGCTTCTTCTTTTCAATAGAACAGGTCTTTCTCCTCCATTTATTCCACTGTCTGGTGAAATATGATTTTGTTTACCATTTTATTTTTGCTCTCAGGAAGTTGTACTGTCTTCTGAGCAAGATGCCTTTTTCAAATCCAACATGTACGAGAATTTTGGGGATATTGGAATGAATATAAAAAAAATGGTGGATGATTTCCAACAAGTTGCAAAAAGTAATCAGAATATTCAGACAATAGGTTCGTTTCAGTCATATGTGGATAGTTCTTACTTTTTGCAGATATTGATGATCTCAGAAATTTTAAGATTTTTGAATTTGTGCAGAGGATATGGCTAAATTTGTTGACAACTATCCGGAATACAGAAAAATGCAAGGCAATGTTTCCAAGCATGTGACATTGGTGACGGAAATGAGCAGGATTGTTGAAGAACGAAAACTTATGTTAGTTTCACAAACAGAGCAAGAATTAGCTTGTAATGGTGGACAAGGGGCAGCATATGAGGTACAATGAAAATTTAAAATAATAGGTTTATATGTGGTTGTGAAACTTTGGAAGCCTTTTCATAGATAACATCTATATCTTCTTATGTGTCCAATACAAAGAAGAGTATTATGAATTTTCTTCAACTGTGATTATTTGCAGGCTGTTACAAATCTATTAAATAATGAAAATATTTCCGACATTGACCGTCTACGCCTCGTCATGCTGTATGCTTTGCGATATGAGAAGGAAAGTCCTGTTCAGCTAATGCAGTTATTCAACAAATTAGCAGCTCGGTCTCCAAAGTATAAGCCAGGGGTATCTATTTGATTTCATCTATGAATTTGGAGTTGTACAATTTAACTTTTTCATTGCTCTATTTATTCTAGTTTTAGATTTAGCATGTTAGAGGAACTGAAAAAAAAATAAAGAGAATAGATTCAGTATTTTTTGAGGAAGTTGGGAAAAATCCTAGAGGATAGTTCATTAGAAAGGAGTTGTTATGCTTGTTTCTACGAATAATGGTAAACATATTATCTGACCATTTTTTTTTGTTTGATTGACAGCTTGTACAATTCCTACTAAAACAAGCTGGGGTTGATAGGCGAACTGGAGATCTATACGGAAACCGAGATCTGCTGAATTATGCACTTAATATGGCTCGTGGCCTCAAAGTTTGTAATCAGTATTTGCAATCTAATTGAATTATATTCACTTACATGGCTCGTGGCCTTTTAATGAATTTACATGCTATTGTAGGGGGTGGAGAATGTATACACTCAGCATCAGCCTCTTCTAACTCAAACAATGGAGAGCATTGTTAAAGGACGTTTAAGAGATGTTGACTACCCTTATGTTGGAAATCATTTTCAACAAGCTAGGTGGGAATTTTAAAAGGATTTTCTCGTATTTGGAAATTTGTACTTGAGTAATAGCTTCAAGATCCTTGTTTTGGCTTATATTTTCTGTTCCTTTGCACTTATTTGTTATCTCTGTTATTTTCTGCATGCCATTTTTCAAGTGGTGAAAATAGTCTTAAAATGTTTATGTTTTACAGGCCACATGATGTGATAATTTTCGTAGTTGGTGGGACTACTTATGAGGAGGCACGCTCTGTGTCTCTACAAAATTCTACGAACACTGGAATTCGTTTCATCCTTGGCGGTTCTGCAGTCCTCAATTCTAAGAGGTTTTTTTGGCTTCACTTGATAATTTTTCCCTTTATATTTTTTTATTTTTTGATGGACCTGGAAAAAATAGCTCTCCATTCATTCCTCTTTGTTAGGGTTTGCAAACTCATAAAATAAAGCACTTTTGTGCTTTCTGCTTTTTGTCGCAGAAAGTGTTTGAAAAACTAACTTCTGCTTATTTTAAGCAGAAATAAGCTAGAAGCTGGAATCACCCAATGACCAACTTATAGCTTCTAGGTTATTTTCGTAAATATGGAAGTTTTTAGAGTAACAAAAGTTCTTCTCAACTTTTTCCCCCAAACACTCAAGTGCTTTTTTTTCTTCTTCTTTAGCTTCTCTGAAAGCAAAAGCACTTTCAAAAACTACTTTATGTTAACCAATTCTTAAATTCCACATTATTTATCTTTAAACACTATTTTGGCGTTAATTTTTCAAGACGGAACTTTTCCCAAAAGGCTGTCTAATTTTTTTCTAAGTGGTTGATCTTGTAGGTTCTTGAAGGACCTTGAAGAAGCTCAAAGACTCATTCGAACGAGCAGTCATATGCTTTGAGGAGTCAGGTTCATCCATGTAAATTAGCAATATTGAGGATTTTGCAACAGCAACAGCAATATTCTTGGATCGTTACTGTACAGCAGCCCTAAAATTGATGAATCACTGATAAATTTCATTGCCCGAACCAAGCTTGAAATATGGAAGGATGATTTTGAAACGTAATTACTAAGTTGGTTTTGACGTTGATTTTGTACGTAGTTGTAATTGTACGATTACTGGTTTCTTGTTTATACGACAAGTTTAGTCATGCAATAGAAATTTTGTTTGTTGGAGATGATAGTTATATGTGATTTGTACTTCGAAAATACTTGAAATTTGGTTTTGGCTGAAACCAGGTTGTAGTAGTACTAACTCAAAATTCATCTTGTTATTGATCTTCCAGTTTTGATCGTCTTGTGCAACAGTTTCTATTCAAATGAATATACATTTTTAGGATGTTTTTTTTTCCCATTTACATCCCTTTTGGAAATTGCATAATTACAACTCACACTTGCTTAGATAAAATGATTACAAACCCAACCGCTCTGAGTTTTGGAAATTACAAATTACCCCCATTTAGTTGGGGTTTAGGGTAATTTATGAATGAACTTCTCGTTTTACCCTTAACCTAAAAAAAAAAAGTCAAATAAAGGCCTAAACATGGAATTGGATAATCAGTAATTTTCAAAACTTAGAGTGTTTAGTCCTACTTCTTCCTAAAAATTCTCTAATTATAATTAATCTACTTTTACTAGTCTATTAAGTAATAGATTCTAGTCCACTTTACTTTTTTTTTTTAATATGTATAGTAACTTTATTTAATTGAAAAATATCAACATAATTAATGATTTTGATACGTTGGATCCAGAAAATCCTAAACAACATAAAAAAAATTCTGGACAACCACGGACGGACGGCTATGGCTATTGACATAAACTGGCGACTCCGCCTGACATTAATATCACCATCAATGCTCATAGTCAAATCAAGTATATATGCCACAGACCACAGTGACTATGATCACTGTTAGAATTCAGATCAGTTTAACTTTAACATGACTGTCTATCTGCAGTAATACCGTCCATCTCAGTAAATAAAAATATGACAGCTACCTGCTGATAGATTAATTATGAAAAATATTTTATCTTTTTTTTTTTGGAAAAAATAATTTTTATCTTAATTATTCTATAAAGGGGAATTTACTTCTTGTCTGATGCGCTCTAAAAAAGAGCTCCAATAATTTTGTATAATTTCGATTAAGTATTTAAGAATTCTCGTGTATTTTTTGTGGTCCTTGATAATGAGAGTTTTGATTCCTTTATGTAGGGTTAGAGTCCTTTCTTATCTTAAATTTTGTGTACTTGGAGTTTTAATTAGATTAGGCTCCGGTTTAACTGAACTTTTTTGTTAATACAGATTATTAAGTCTTATTAAGGTTTAGTCCAAATATATTTTAATAATTATTAGATTTTTGTCATATTGGGCTGGACCCAAAATATTGAATACCATAATCGCCGCTCTCAAGTTTGAGTTTTTGTAATCTACTCCTTTTATTTTGAGATATAACGATTTAATTCTATAAAGGGGAATTTACCTTTTTGCCTGCTGCGCTCTAAAAAAACGCTCCAATAATTTTGTATAATTTCGATTAAATATTTAAGAATTCTCGGTAGTCATTGATAATGAGAGTTTCGATTCTTTTATGTAGACATGTTCGTAGTCCAAATCATATTAGGGTTAACGTCCTTTCTTACCTTAAATTTCATGTACTTGGGTTTTAATTAGATTAGGGCTTTGTTTTAACTGAACTTTTATGTTAATAGAGATTATTAAGTCTTATTAAGGCTTAGTCCAAATATATTTTAATAATTATTAGATTTTTTGTCATATTGGGTTGAATCTAAAATATTGAGTACCATCATCGCTACTCTCAAGTTCGAATTTTTAAAATCTAATCCTTTTATTTTGAGATATAATGATATATATAATTCTTTATATCTCAAAAAATTGGTAAGAATTGGCAAAATTTTGAGAATTTTCTTTTTTCATGTTTTATTAAAATTACCAAAATCAAAACTTAATGATAGTAAGATGTAAATTCCTAAAATTTATTACCTATGACATTTTCAACATACTCATGATATCCGATCACAAAAAGAAAACGAGTGAATATTGTTGCATATCAAAATGATTAATAATTTTTATGGGCTCCGAACTTGAGGTTAGTCAAAAGTAAATTCCTCCCACTTGCTTAAAATGGCATTGTTGGTCGAATTGCAACAATTTTATTATCAAGTGTGCTATTTGAAAAATATTAATTATCTAAAGTCTCAAACAGGTCCTTAATTAATTAGACCAAGACTAAGTTTGGAGATTCTAAAATGTTTAGTCTTCCAAATATAAATACGGAAATGCTTTAAATGAAACAAAAAAGTTACAAATTCTTCCTAAATAATAGTACTATAGTGATAAACAGACAGCCCTAATCAATTGCTTTTGACTTTTTCTATCTTAAGAAGCTAATTAAGAATCTCCAACACTCCAATTAATAATTCTTTTGAGTCTTTTTATAACTCTGGTATCTTCTAACCAATAAAACCACAAGAAGTTGAAACTGGAAATCAATAACTTCTGCTTGTGCACTAGAAGACAGATTCCAGCTTATGGATATTCTAACTTAAAGGCCAAGTAACTTTCCTCTAATTATAAAATATATTTCTAAGAATTCATACACTTTATAAATACTACACTATAAATCTTTCCTCTGGAAAATGTGTTCTGATCACTGTTAATTAAATACCTTAATAATTTTCTTATTATAAAGAACAACTTACAGAAACCATATATAAAATCAAATTAAGCCTAAATTATATTATGATAATATTCATTTAGCAGCCATCTCAAAAGCAAAAGCGTTCTTGAAATTTTGTACAAAATTCCCAGAACTTCAGCCAATACAGAAGGTCAACCAAAAGCAGAATCTGATCAAAATTTCTCTCTTTCTCCATATATATATAAATAATAAATTACACAAAATTATTTGCTGAACAAACAGTCGTCATTTTCTGAGTTGTTCAAATTATATTCTGAAAATGAAACTTTTTTGCAGTTGGTAGAAAGCCATTTGGATTTCATGTAACTAGCTTTTCTCCATGGAGGAATGTGTAGTCCTCTCTCTCTAAGGGACTGTTTGGCAGCAGAGCAAATCAAGGATATCAACTTCTTCAGCTTTTCTTCAGTTCCGACAAATATTGATGGCAGTGCATTTGTGAGTTCTTGATAATATGGAGTTGGCCTTGCTAACTCAAACTGTGACCTAAAATCTATGTCCACTATTATTCTAGCTGCTTCTTGGCTGATTTTGTCAGTCATAATCACTTCTATATACTCATAATCTCCTCTAACTTGGAAAACTGAAACAAAAAAATATAAAATAGCCCATTATATATCAAGATTAACATTTTAACCATCTCTAAATTGGAGAACTGGAAAAACAAATTGGAACTCAAGAAAGTATCATTTTTCAAGCTAGAAAAACACATAGGGATCATGGCAAATATTATTGTGTGTGTGTGTGTGTGTGTGTGTGTGTGTGAGAGAGAGAGAGAGAGAGAGTATACCTGAAGGGGGTCCAAAAGGGGTAGACCAAGAAGTTTGACAAAGATGAGCTTCATAGTTATCCATTTCTAATCTGAAAACAATCCATTTATTGATCTTGTTGAGTTTCTCAGATTCAATATCTTTCAGATAGAACAAGATTTTCCCATAAACCTCAACTTCAGCATCTGGGGTTTCCTCCATAATTTCCTAAAATAAACCAACATGATCAATCAACAAAAAATTCACAAATTAAAAAACAGCACACAAATTAAAGAGAGAGAGAGAGAGAGAGAGAGAGAGTACTTGTAGAGAATAATGTATGGGATTATCATCAACTTGATCAAGAGACTGTGAGTGATCACAAAAGCTAGAAGCTGTGATTTTTGAGCCCAACTCAATATAATCTTTGATCATCTGAGAAAGCTTCTCATCTTCTGAAATATTACTCATTTTAACTTTCCTTTAATTTCTTTCTTCCTGATCAGTAATTGCTTGAAGCTTCAAAGCATGGAGAACATATATATATACATATAGAATGATTGGACCTTAGTCTGTGTGTGTGTGTTTGCGTGTGTAGATTATAGGCTCTGTCCATCTTATCATTAGCTAAGATAGAACTATATATACAATTTTTTTATTCATTTTAAAATTACAAATAGTTTTCTTTGACATTTGAATCTTTGATCGAAAGTTTGTCAACAAATTCCGAGGACAAAATGACTACGTATTAGAGAATATAATGTTGTTCAAATTTAAATAATAATAATACCATATACATGTTACATGAAATTACTAAAAATAGATATGTGAACATTGTAAAACATATATAGAAAGCTCATATACAGTTTCTTTCTTCTTTTTTTTCTTTTACGGATTTAGTCCGTTTTTCACCAGAATTCTCAATTCTTGCGGAAAAAATTATTTATAAAATCACTAATAATATTGTAGCTGTTGAGACACTTCCTCACAACTATATATTGAGTTCTTCTTCTTAGTATATCTAGGTCAAAATATCTCACACAATTAATTGAAAAAATTAGATAGAGATAGTGAAAATTGGATGATATTACTGAGAACTAGTTATCTAACTTGAAATCTTAACCTAAATAATAATTAGGAGATCGAATCTAATGACCGTAACAGAGTAACTAACGGACCACGTTTGCAATTTTACGGACCGATTTCCAGCATACTTAAAACCACACATTTCGGCCAATATAGAACCTATATATTCTGCCAAACTCCTTAAATTAAACATTATTATGTTTGTTTTTAGCCAACATAATATATATATATACAGTTTGTAAAACCCAATAAAAGCATATAATCATTTCTTTTTTGAGGAAAGAATCTACGATCAGAAAAATCTCATCATTAATGCTATGTGATCAGAACTTTCATGTCAGTATATCTGGATCAAATTTTTTTCTTCTTTTGGTATACAAAAATGATTAATAGATATTCCCTATAATATAATATAATAATTTCTAGTATATATTGTATTAATTTGACAAGATATGTAGAGATTATTAGTTATTACACACACTGGGCTCAAGGTCATTACTGATATATCAGTACTACTGTTTGTGCTTAAGACTTTTATGGTCCCCTCTATGACTCTATCAGTATTCAGTATCATATCCAATTCAAGACAGCGTGTGGAATTGGTGAAATTTATCCACTTCTTTCAATGTTGACACATTTACAACTATACCCCTCAACTTTTCACTATTTATTAGCCAGACCTGTTTTCGATCTACTTGAAAAATGTAAATAGATATCCAAGATTATCCAAATCATGACATATATATTAAAAAAATGTACTGGAAGCTGCATAAGTGGAAATTCAGTTCATACATTAATAATTACTCGTTGATTTTCTATATATAGAAGTTGTTATATATTACCTCTTGTTAAAAATAATACATATAGAACTCGTTTACATTTCGATTTTCCAATATGGAAGGGTTTTGTTTACAATAGATAATAATGAATAATTTCTACACTATTCATAGGTTATATTAAATTCACAAAAAATTAGCAACAACTTAATCGGCCAATAATCCATTTTAACAACGAGTTGAGCTCATAAACCTAGAGAGTAGACTAACAAATGTAAACAATTTTTTTTAGTTATTTTGGGTGGATAAATGCCCTTTTCTTTTTTAAGTAAATGACTTCTTAATATATCGTGTCAAAATGATAATTAATTAATTAGTTATATAATAGATAGTGATATATTTTAGGGTGAATTACATTTGATTATTCTGGAGTTGAAGATATTTACAAATCGATCTCTCTAATTTGAAAAATAATGATGTAGACCTCGCTATTTGCAATAAATTACCAAAGATTCCAAAACACATCCCCACTTAGGGTTTCATGATATTTTAAGGGGTATTCTTGAAATTTTTTAAACTTCTACACAATTATTAAAAGTTGAGGGATTATATTTTTATTTCTCAAATCAGATAAATTAATTTGTAAATACCCATAAATAAATACAATATGATATGGGGAAACATATACTGATATACAGTACAAAATAATTAATTTTGCACGAAAGTATTGGGACTAGCTAGCAATTATTACCTAGTATTAGCAAGTAAACGCAATTTATAGATAGTTCTACATGTAGTCCAACTTTTTGTTGGCCCCATTAAAGAACGACTAGAGAATGTTCGAAGAAATTGCTTTGAGTACGGTGGTGGGGATATTTATATACATAGATTGAGTTTGAACTCCACACATATATAGCAAATATTTTATAAAATGCTCTAGAATTATACTTTCAATCACCAAATTGTTTAATTTAGTATATTATATTTGTGTTAGAATTCTTGGTATACCAAGAATTTTATATTTTAGTGATTTGAACATATAAGAAATTATAATGTATATAACTTAGAACTTGAAAATTTGAATAGTCAGTTATAGTTGGGGGATTTTACGAGACAATAACAAGGATGCTTGGTTATGGGATTTCTCTATGAATCTTGGGAATTGCTCTATCACCAAGGCTGAGCTTCTTGGGGATGAGGGAAGGTCTCAAACTTGCATGGGATAGACGTATTGAGAAGATCGTCATCAAAGTAGACTCGAAAATCATCATTATTTTAATTAAAGAAGCGAGAACAGAATTCCATCCTCTTGGGCTTTTATTGAAGACTGTAGGTTTTTTTGACAGACCTTGCTACCTTGGCACGCTATTTTGCAGCATATTAATAGAGACGACAATGCTTGTGTTGATACTCTCGCGAAGAAAGAGCATGATATTGAAGGGCCTACTGTTGTATTGGTTGATTCACCTGACTTTGTTTTACCTTCTGTAATAGATGAGGCTATATTGATATAACTTTTCTATTATTTATGTTATTAATTATCCGTTTATCAAAAAAAAAAGAAATTCGAAATTATAAAATATGGTTTAATTATCAATAATTTATAATTAAATAGTTGTTGGATTTATGGGATGAGACACTAAATTTTTTATATACTTATTTTGAGATAATTATAAACTAAATGAAAACGGTTAATTTCATTTTACCCCACATTAAAAGAGGTAATTGCCCATAAATCCTACTTTAATTCCTCCGGTTCATGCAGTACTTCGCCGCAAATAGCTTCGATTTTTCTCTAACACGATAAAGCACTATTTCTAATAATTTGAGGAATTTCAACCGCAGGTAAAAATTCCACAAAATAGCTAAAACGACAGCTCTGTCTAAGAATCCAGGCGTGGTTCGCCTCTCAGAAAACCTGCCACGTTATAAAGCTGTGAGTTACTTGGGTGCTGTCGCCGTAACCGTAACACCTTTTGCTTATTCCAAGTTCCCAACCGTCGAAGAAAACTTCGATAGGTACATACAGAAATTCATATACCCATACACACACTCACAGAACGAACATTGAGATTTGCGTTGTAAATCTTCTTTGAAATCGGATTATATTTCTCTGATTGTGTGCACCTTTAATCCTCTCTATAAAGAGGAAAGAGGAAGGGTCAATTCGCAGTTGGAGGATTTTTTCTGGGGGAAAATTTGCTGAAGAAGAGGTACAATCCTGACCTGGAAACTTCAAACAGTGCTTTTAACTTCGTCAATTGAATTTGCGGCGGTATATATTAGGGTTTTTGTTGTGATATTTTCACCGCTGTTATTACTGTTTGATGCATGAATTAGTCTTCTTTTCTGTGTATTTTGCGGTACGACAATCCTCATTTCGGACAAATGAAATACTTTTATCAGTAAAGATGGCCTTGTTTATCTATTAATATATTTTCCCAATTTTTTCTTATTTCTAGTGCAGATTGTGAACTAGGAAGTTGTCTAAACGGGTAAAAGATCACACTCGGTGAAGCTATACTTCGATGATGCCGTGCTGTTTTTCCTCTACTGACCAATTTCTTCATGGGGAGAAGTGTTTTATCTAGACTAAACTAGTTGTACAGGTTTTATGAAGTTCTTTAGCTGTTCTTTTGGTCTTTAATAGATCAGTACCTTTCTTGATGTGTTGAGAGACTTGTATGATCTACAATGTGGTGGAAGGGGGTATTATTTTCATTACTATGTCTTCTCAAGTTGGGTGAATCAACAGACAGATTGTCGAGATTTTGGCCAGTCAATTTAAATGCTGGTACTTCATCTCTCTACAATTGGACAATTACCAGTGCAGGCATATTTGTAGCTGTGGCTCTTGTTCTTTCTCTATACCTTATATTTGAGCATTTGGCTGCTTACAATCAGCCAGAGGTTAGTCTTGGATTTCGCTTATGAGATTTGTTGCAATTTTGTAAAGTGATTATCTTTCCGTGTTTAGTTTTCTTGATCCTTTTGGTTTAGTTATGTTTCATATTATTTTTGGTCTTAACAGTTCTGCTTTACTTTCATTTCAGGAGCAGAAATTCTTGATTGCACTCATTCTGATGGTTCCTGTTTATGCAGTGGAATCGGTATGATAGCTGTAGTTTAGGACTTACATTTTCTTTTGTTTTGAATAATAGGGTATTATGGCAGTTTTAGGGGGAGTTTGGATTTATGTTCCTCATGTCACAAGGATTCTACTTTAGCTTAGTTTCTAGTTTCTACGATAAGTTTCTTTAACCTACTACGATGTATTCTATTTCTTTACATTGTTTTATTTTGTGAACAGTTCTTATCGCTACTGCATTCTGATGCTGCTTTCAACTACGAAGTTATAAGAGATTGTTATGAAGCTTTTGCTTTGTATTGCTTCGAGAGATATCTAATAGCCTGCTTAGGTATGTCCACGAGTAAAACTTAGTTCTTCTCAAATATTACCTATTGCTAATGCTGTTTGAGCACGAAGTTGCTCTGGTTGAATTTTTTCTACAATTTCCTTCACATAATTCTCTTTTTCTTGTTTGAGTATTCTGAGTATGAAATAGTTGACTGTTATTTAAGCCAAAGAATTGTGTTTCACCGGAGTAGTAAGGATTATCTTTTTTTTTTTTGGTGAAAAGTAAGGATTATCTAGAAATGTTGTCTACGGAGTTGACGTTAAAGTATTTATACTGGGGTGTATTAACAATATATATTCTATATGACCATAGTTAATATCTTGGCGTTTGTAATATTTATATCTGTGCTAGTATTAGATACATAGAACAATTCAATACTTATAATTCTATCATATTAATAACACAAGAATGATCTCGTACTTGTGATACAAACACAGCTTAAGGTTTCTCTTTCCTATAAGGGTGTGCCAATAGCGAGACATTATTTACTTTTTGCCCATATCAAGAAGCAAAAAAAAAAAAAAAAAAAAATTTGAAGGTGTATCATTTGTTGCAGGTGGAGAGGAAAATACCATTGAGTTTATGGAAAGTGAGACATTGGCCACTTCTAGCGTGCCGCTTTTAGATGATGCTTATGCTTACGGGTATGTTGAACATCCTTGTCCACTGAACTGCTTTCTGAGGGATTGGAAGCTTGGCTCCCACTTCTATCAAGCCGTGAAAATTGGCATTGTTCAATATGTATGTACTCCATTTTCAAGAACTAACCATGCTTTGTTATTTCTGTGTGTATGCTATACATAACCTAAGCTCTATGTTTTACAGATGATATTGAAGATGATATGTGCTTTACTGGCAATGCTGTTTCAATTTCTAGGAATTTATGGAGAAGGAAAATTTGAGTGGAGATATGCGTAAGTTATTCAAATTTTACTACTTTCTCAACCTGACAATGTGGCAAACTCTACTGCGTCTAGAGAAGCTAAAGTAGAAGTTAAAGTTGTAAACAGGTGGAGTAGTGAAAGTGAGGAGTGTTTGGAAAAGAAAGTAAAAAGTTTAAAACGGTGCAGTTAAGTGTTTGGAAAAAATTGAGAAGCACTTTTATTAGACTAAACAAACTTCCATTTATTTACAAAAAATAACCCAGAAGCCTTCTAGCTTATTTAAGCTTAAAATAAGCAGAAGCTGCTTCTCCAAACATTCCCAAGTGCTGAATAAAAGCAAAAAGTACGAAAGTGTTTTTCTTAAGAGTTTGCGAACACTCTCAACATTTCTGGTTACTCTTGTCTTGCTTTTATCTTCAATTAAGCATTTTTCAATGTACTTCTCACTAAAATTATGATCTGAGAGTGTAATCTGCTTGCAGTTATCCATATTTGGCAGTTGTTCTGAATTTTAGCCAGACTTGGGCCTTGTATTGCCTTGTGCAGTTCTATTCTGTTACCAAGAATAAGTTGGCACCAATTAAACCTTTGGCCAAGTTTTTGACATTTAAGTCCATAGTATTCCTGACATGGTGGCAAGGTGTTGCTGTTGCTTTCCTCTTCTCTTTTGGAGCCTTAAAGGGTTCATTGGCACTGGTTTTGAAAACACGCATACAAGATTACATCATCTGTATTGAGGTCTGTGATATGTACTTCATTAGTTTATCTGTTCTTTTATTTTCCTTTTCCATTTTCTTTTCTTTCTTTCTGGTGTGCGTGTATAATTTGTATGCCTTCACTTTGCCAGTTTCTCACATTTAATGTTGTGATTCAGATGGGTATTGCTGCTGTGGTACATCTTTATGTTTTCCCAGCCGTACCTTACAAACGTGGAGAGAGATGTGTGAGAAATGTTGCTGTTATGGCAGATTATGCATCTTTAGGAAGCCCACCAGATCCGGAAGAGGTTCGAGACTCTGAAAGATTTAGCAGAGTTCAATTTTCTCGCCAAGAAGAGAGACAGCAACGTCCGAAGCTTCACCAGAGTGTTCGTGATGTCGTCATTGGAAGTGGCGAAATTGTAAGATCATAATCCCGTCTTTTTTATTCTGCTTGCTCTTATACGCAACTCCTTTTTTTTATTTTTTGTTCATTTCCACTTGATTTCAGAAATTTAAATACCTCTCCTGAAATACCAAAGTCTGATCGAAAGTGACAAAATTTGTAAGAAACATGAATGACATTATCTTGAAGTGCAAGAGCAAGATGAAAAAGTTTATTACGATTTCAATGATGACATTTTTTGTGGTGGGTAGCGTGGGGATTAAATTATTGGGACTTATGCATAATTTGAGGGTTAAATCAATTACATCTATGCCCCCTCCGAGATTGCAATATCACAGATGGTATATTTAAGCTTGACAAAACTACAAATCAGACCTTAATTTTTTTATAATTACACTAACCAGCCCTGGGATTTTGGAAAAATTACATCTACACCACCTATTATTAGGAGGTGTTTGTAATTTAAACATCTTTATTTAGGTTACGGTTACTAATTATATTATGGCAATCTCTGAGTGGGTGCCTCTGCAATTAATCTAATTTTAGGTTTTAAAGGCAATAGAGGAGATTTCTTTATTTGCACCTAGTTACGTAGGACATTGTTCTTGATGGAATTATTTCTTTCTTCTATTACAGACACCTTTTTTTTTCTGGTAAATGACCCTTTTGTTTAATCAATTTTGTCTCCACAATTCTTCCTCAGATTGTCGATGACATGAAGTTCACAGTTTCCCACGTTGTGGAGCCAGTCGAAAGGGGATTTGCAAAAATCAACAAAACGTTCCATCAAATATCCGAAAATGTGAAACGATATGACGAGGAGCGTAAGAAAAATTCCAAGGACGATAGCCATCTAATCCCCTTAAATTCACGCTCAAAAGAATTCTCAGATGTTCACGATGAACTAATTGGAGGTAGTCTTAGTGATAGTGGCTTATCCAATGGGAAGAAACCTTATCACAAATCAAAAGCATCATCGTCTCGGTTAAGGTACAGATAATAACAAATCCAATGACACAAGTAACTATTTCTAACTGCAATATGACATAGTCTTCTTTTTTTCCCTGTTCGACTTATGGGCATTTTAAAGCCCTTTTCATCAATTGATTGCCTATTATTAGGTTAGGCATCAAATATTAACATTAGGTCTGAAAAAGAAGTTGATATTGTTGGGGAAATATAGTTGAAGAGGTTGTTGCTCCTGACAATGGAAGTATAAAAATATTGCAGATTTTGATTGGCTGATGTAAGGATTGTAAACATATGATACTTGTATTGTTACAGATGTCAAGTTATGTGATGCAAATATTTACAAATATAAGATTATTTATGATTATGAATATATTAAAACAACAATGTTTATGTGATTGGCTTCAGTCAGTCTGGTTACATTAATGTGTTACTTCTTTCTGTGTTTGGTTATGCGTAAGAAAACATGAAGGAGCAACAACATAATGTTGTGTATATTATTTCATCAGGAAGTCTTGACAGGGGTCTTATAATTGTTATTATGTAATCAACACTAATGGTTTCATCAAATAGATGTTTTTGTAAGGAATAACAAAAAAAGTGATTGATGTGATAGATGAAGTTTCATCGAACTTTTGCTAATCAAAGAAAGAAAATGAGGGAATATTAGTATTTCGAACCAAAAAAGAATAATGGAGAACTTAGTTGGAATTTTCCATTTTGAGCCAGGCTTCGAAATTACAATTGCCCCCCTACAGCTTTTTCTTCTCATTGCACGTGTTTGGAAGGTGCAACTTCAATCTGTTTAATTCATCTATTGAATTGATTGGGAAACAATGGATGCGCTGGGATGATCCAGATGATGACAAGTTTTAAGGGTTTCAAAAGCTCCTGTTTTCTGAAGAGTTTGGAGTTTCATATACACTAATCTCCCCTGGGATGCAAAAATCGTGATTTAAAGATTACACTAGTCTCGTTGCTCCGACGAAGACTCCGTCACAAGAAGTTTCCTAGCTCGAGAAGGACTAACATAACATCACTAACATATGAGTATCAAAATCAGATAATAATGATTGCAACTTTTGCAAATCATTCAAGTGAAATCAAAAGACAAATTAGATCAAACAAAGTCATAAAACCAGTTGATTTGTTTATGTACAAAAGACAAGGTCATCTTGAAGCTCAAGTGCGTGCATAAGATCAGTTATAAATCAGCATTGGTTGCCAAAAAGAAAGGGACAAATTACAGCAAGCCCTAACAATATTCTCAATTAAAGGCGAACTCACATACCACAGACCCTCGTTCATATTCTAAAATTCTTCGGATTGCATATGATTTTTTCTCCATAGAAATACTGCTGTAAAAATTTATATTAACTGTCTTCAAAATTCGAGCATTCTTCAAAAGATATTTTATCATTCCAAAAACATGTTTTGGACCAATTGTTATGATTCTAAGATGTGATGATAGGCATGTCGGCGTTTCTTGGGGTTCATTCCACCAGCAGCTTAGATGTTTCCCAACCTAATCAACCATAAATATAAAATAGAGAGATTAAAAAGCCTCTCATTTAAAATAAAAAGGAAGCAAACGGGAAATAAACGTTTGAATTGCATCAACAAACCTGGTTGATAGTTAGGACTTGAAGATTATCAGTATTTCCCAAGAATCTAGTAATAAACCGAAAATCAGCAGACAATTCAAGTTCGGTTAAATTACCACACTTTATGGTTGAAGCAGAGAATGCCAAGTCGACAAACTACAAAGGGATTAACATTAATGCCCATATGCAAACAATAAATCAACAAAATAGAGAAACAATGAGATGATAAAAGACCAGATACATACATACATACATAGAAGGGCATAATCAATTGATAATTTCAAATACTTGACATGACATAGCTTCTCAACGAATGCAAAGACATGACCAGAATAGACAGCTTCATCTTTTATCTTCCCCTTAGTTTGAATTGTTACATCTGCTTCAATTAAGGAATTTAGCAATCCAGCTGATATATGCTCGGATAAGGAATCATTTATCTTGAGATAACCAAGCGCTGGAGCATCTATCTCCAGTCTATAATCAATGCTGCTATAACCAAGCGCCGGAATTTCCCACAAGACAAAGTCGACCTCGAGCCATTTTATTGTGGGAGAAGATATGATACAGCGGACAAGATCACCAAGAAATATTCCTCAATCACCAAGTTTTCCAGCACGGGACAACCAGAAATCAACTGCTGAAGGGTTTCATCACGCCTGAAAAGAACCATCGAAAGAAAGAGCTTCTTCAAGCTAGGGAAACTTACATGGCGAGGCCAGGGGGTTCCCAAATCAACCTCACAGAGTTTTAAATCGACTAGTGTTTTAGAGATGAACAGGCTTCGAGGCAAAAAAATCTCCAAGTTAAGTGACAGTGACAGTGACAGATCTAGTGTTTTGACCTCTCGATCAATGGCGGTGAAAATCAACGTCTCAGTCCCATACTGGGTGATATCCTCTGTATCCTCTGAATCCCGATTCATAAACCAGATACGAATACTATCTATGGGTACTCGGTTCCACTGAAGAAACCTATGGATCACTTCTGAAAAGCGAGCTCCACCCGCGGGTATTAAAGGATGGTCCTCATCACAGTCTCGGAGATCTAAAGTCGGGACTTTAGTCCAGAGATATCTCCATTCTCTTGATAGGATGCTTGTGGAGACGGAGTCCTTAGTAGGGAGAAACGATAGAATGCGACACCGTAATGGTTCCGTCAACTCGCTCAGTCTATCCACCGACGGCATACTTGGAATATTCCCGTGAATTTTTTTGTGCGATAAGTGAAAAGAAGCTAGAATTCGATAAATACCCCATATACGCAGACACAATTATTGAACAGATTCTACAAAAATTTTGGCTTACAGAAAATTCAGCAGCGAATAAAATCAGAGACCGAGCATGAGTTGTTCATTTTGGTCGGAGAACATGGCCATGGGGCTTTTCTTTCAGCTGCTTCATTACCGCCGGTTTGTCCTGCACCACATTGACATTCCGGGAAACACTTCTCTAAAGAATTCTTGTTTGAAATCAATTAATGATCTAATCTAAAACCCTAAGCCCTCTTTTTTCAGTTTATTTTATCTTTTTCTTAAGACAGAAATCAAACGTTGTCGTTTGATGAAAGGAGCAAAGGGAGACGACATGGGGCAACTTGCTGGGCCTTCTTTTAATCTATACATAATAATCGGAAAATTAGAAGGAAGTACTTGTTTTACATTTGACTATAGAAAAAAGGATCAATTTTAAAAAGTATTAGAGAAAATGACATGAAATGAGAAACTCTTATAAATAAAGACCTATTTTGATTAAAATAATATTATTTTAAATAATTTATTTTATATTTATTTTTCATTCAATTTGCAAAAATTATTTTTTATTGAAAAAAAAAATTTCTTTTAATCAATTTCCCAAATCTTTTTCTTCTCTTCTTATTCTTTCCCGCGACTCTGGGTCTGGACGGAACTGGAAGACGGAAACTAGATAATTCTTTTTTCAACTCAAGCTTCTCTATCCGTTTTCTTTTGATTCTGCCTGGTACGCGCTAATATTTGCATGGTTTAGGGTTCACTAATTCCTTTAGGGTTTAGGGTTATGGGTTTAGTTTTTTTTTGAATTTATGTGGTTGAACAATTTGGATTCCAATTGTTTTCATGTGTATTTATGTTTGAGTATAATCAATTATGTATATTAGGCCGAGTTAATTTTTTTTCTTTTTACAGAGTCATTATGCCGAGTTGATTTTTTTCTTCTTTTTACAGTCAGGCTGTCGACAATTTGAGTTAACAATAAGGTTGAATAATGGCTTATCCATACGAGGAATGTGTGGATTTCGCGCCCTTCCGTCTCCTGGATAGTATTGAATTCGATTCCCATATGCATATCTGCTCAATTAGACATGATATGACAATAATGGATATATGCCAATTTCTCAATACAAAATGCCCACAATCTCGCAGAAGTGGCATTACTTTGAAATATCTTGCCCCTCATGCCACGGGCCACTCTATCAGACTGTCGAATGATGAGGATGTCACTAACATGATCATGTTGCAAAAGGTGCTTAAATTGGGTCTTATCACCATGAGAGCGTCTTTTACGGATATTCAACAATTGGCACCAATATCGGAAGAGGAGGCTGAGACTGAAAGAGACTGAGACTGCGAGAGGCAAGGCTAAGACTGAGAGAGGCTGCCAATTTTGTTGTACTTTTATGATATGAGAATTATTTTAGTATAATTTTTATTGGTTTGTTTGTATGTTGTTATTTCTTGAGTTGCTTTGGATACTTTGTGACAAGAGTTAAGTACATCACTTTTCAGTTTAGTACGTGAGATTTCTTCTTGATATGTACTTTAGTTTTTAATAAAAATTCGAGTGATAATGTATTTTATACTTCGTTACTGGATTTGAATACATCGATTCCTCAGTTTAGTACCTGATATTGGAGTTTATATTGGGAATTCCAAAGTTCCAGGGAACTCTTCTCGACATTCTCGTGGAATTTTTTGTAATAATAAACAATATACCGTAATACATGTCATATTGTATTTTATACTTTGATTCCTTAAAAGAATACTCCGATTTTGCACCTCTGTACTTGATACACATTTTCCAGTACTCGATTCTCTATTTCTGCCACATATTATGAAAACTTGTTTTATTGGAATTTATACTTTGTTCCAGTCATAAGTGTACCTTGATTACTCAGTGTGGTACTTTAAACGTCGGAAATCTGTACTCGATTCTCTACATTTCCAATCATGGTCCGTCATAAAAATATATGAAAAATAAATGCGATATTGGGAATGCCAGATGTTCTAGGGAATTCTTCTCGACATCCCCGTGGGATTTTTTGTAATAATAAACAATATACCGTAATACCTGTCATATTGTATTTTATACTTTTATTCCTTAAAATAATACTTCGATTTTGCAACTTTGTACTTGATACCCATTTTTCAGTACTCGATTCTCTATTTCTACCACATATTCTATTTCTACCACATATTATGAAAACTTGTTTTATTGGAATTTATACTTTGTTCCAGTCATAAGTGTACCTTGATTACTCAGTGTGGTACTTTAAACGTCGGAAATCTGTACTCGATTCTCTACATTTCCAATCATGGTCTGTAATAAAAATATATGAAAAATAAATGCGATATTGAAAATGCCAGATGTTCTAGGGAATTCTTCTCGACATTCTCGTGGGATTTTTTGTAATAATAAACAATATACCGTAATACCTGTCATATTATATTTTATACTTTGATTCCTTAAAAGAATACTCCGATTTTGCACCTCTGTACTTGATACCCATGTTCTAGTACTCGATTCTCTATTTAGGTTTGGAGTTCCTAGGGTTTGATCCGCAACAATTTCTATCATTAAAAAGTAAAATCACATTAAAATCGATTTCACAGGGATAATGAGAAGATTAGCTTGGAAGCCTTTGGTATTAGCTGACTGACTTCGAATATCTAATCCTTAAACTGATTACAAGTTCACAAGGAAAGAAGAAATAAAGGCGCGCACGCAGACATACTCAAACTCATAAGATGGCCAAAATTAAACGTGAATGGCATCTGAGAGCTCTGCACCTAAAACTCACGAAAATCGCAACGAAGAGGGAACGAAATGAAATGGGGTAAAAGGATTACCGGTAGAGAATGTAGTGAGGATCGTTCGGGTTTTCACGGCTAGTCGATCGGGCGAGAAACGGGCTCGGTAGGGCGTCGGGAAGATCCTCTCCTTTCTTCTCTTTCTTTCTCCTTTCTTTCTTCTTTCTTTCTTCTTTCTTTCTTCTTCTTCAATGAGAGAATGAGAGAGATAGGTAGATATTTAGAAAAATATATCGGGAGGGTAAAATGGTCATTTAGGCTTTTAAGGGCATTTATGTAATTTAAGTAATTGAGGGCATTTAGAAGTTAGGTTAAATCAATCTTTTCCACAAGATTAATATTACGATTTTCGTGTTTAGGAAGATTTACTCGACCATTTTACGTGATTCTTATGCCTATGTGTAGCTTAGATGATATATATGATCATATGTGGAAATTAGGATGATTTATGGAGTAAATTAGGAGATGTATGAATTTAAATATTGATTTCGCGTGTGAGGTTTCGCGATCTGCTGAGTCTGTTGCTCAGAAGATCCACACGGGCGAACGCACGATCTTGATCAAGACCGTGCAGCAGCCCGTGCGCAGCACTTTTCAGCCTGCACGGGCTTGAGCCCGTGCACGAGCCCGTGCGCATGGCCGTTTGCACCTGCACGGTCTTGGCACCGTGCTCAAGGCCGTGCGGGAGGCCGTGCACCCCTTTTTGTGCTTGCACCGGCTTGCCAAGCCCGTGCGTAAGCCCGTGCGTTGGCCGGTGCAACATACTTAGTGTATTTTCTAGCCTTTTACTTTCTTACACTTTGGGAATTGGTCAACCCCACTCATTTAAATGTTGACTTTTCTCATACGACCTCCGAATATCAATCCGATTTCACCTATAGCTTCCTTGAGCCTCGGGATTTGATATTCTTCATAATTTGTAATTTACCCGACCCTATTTGACCGTCAATTGACACCTTTCTCGTTTAGGGATTTTTCCCACCTTTCCCGTTTCTTATCCAATTAACCCCGTTTTCGCGAGAGAGTTCCGTTATATTATTTTAAGCATGTCTACGTGCCCTAACTGCGTTCTAGCATGCTTTCCATATTTATTATTAATGTTCTTCCATTATTACAATTGCTTTAAATATTCCTTTAAATGTTAAATCATATGTTATATATCCTTATATGCTTAATTGCCTTTCCATATTGTATCTGTAGCATGAGTAAAGTTATATTTGAATTGCCGTGCGTCGTCTGTTGTTTGTGTCTTGTTTTTAGTATTGTCGGTCTCGTTTTCATCCTCTAGGCCCTGTGTATTACAGGTGGGACCAACGAGGGAGAAACCTGACTACCGCTTGCTTTCATACTGTCGTGTCGAGCCAGGTAAGGGTTTAAACTTATTTTAACTGGGGCAAGGACATAGACTATTATAGGTTTGCAAAATAAATGATTACCCCGCTTTTCTTATTACTTGTTGTACTGCCTTTACTATTCCTTATGTGCTTAGTCAAACCCTTTAATAGCAAAACGAAAATGATTTGAAATGCTTTCAACTAGAGATAAGGAAAACCCTTTTGTTTTAAATGCGAACTTTGGTCTCTCGACCTCGCAACTATAACCTTGTCTCGAATGGCCCCTTTGGCCTCCCAAACCCCGATCTCCTACTTTCGAATGGCCCTTTTGGCCACCCAAACTATCATTGATTTCAAAAAGCGAGTCATAAACTGTTTAATGACTTGGGCCCGGAGTATACAGGAGATGAGCCTGGGGACGTGCGTCTAGGGCAAATCCCGATGTGTACTTCTAGTGTGTTAACTTGGGCCGGCTAGGAGGTTAGCTAGCCTGAGTTGATGCGAACGGTGGTGCTAACAGCGTCTCCTTAAAACTCTGATATGGTGGTGCTAATCGCGTCTCCTTAAAACTCTGTATAGTGTTGTTGGTGGTGGAGTACTTGACTATATGCTTGCATGATTTTCAATTGGGAGTTATAAGGAGAGGGCCCGTTCTCGCCGGGACACATTATTGCATGATTTACTGCATTTATTGCTTATCTAATTGTTTTACGGCTTTCGTTACAAGTCGAAGCACATTCCGGTTTTCTTCAATCATCATATGTATTTCCCTATATATCTAAAAAACCCGGAAGCGTGACTCGTACTTGCTACCCTAAGCCTCCGTTATTATTCAATTAATTAGTTGAATTACGAGCCGTGTTTATTTATCGTTTCTAACTTATTGAATCATGATTTTCGAACTTGTAACGGCCTCGTGACTCAACTAATACCCCTTTCAACTTATCGGCTTGATATTACGTGCAAATGTTTTAAAGGATCCGGTTCGTCAACCTTTTGTGTTTCCAAATAAGCCGAACCCGAGTGTTGCTTTGTGTCATTTTACAACTTATATTTCGTTATTCGTATTCTTTCTCAAAACGGGCAACACTCACCACTTTTAGTTTTAAAAGATAAACGACGAACTGTGATCAAACCCCTTACTGAGTATCCTTTATACTCACCCCCTGCTGTTTTGGTTCTTGCTTCAGGTAGACAGGTGGCGACGTCACATATCTCGTCAGTCGGCTTCAGCAGGTCTAGATAGGCTCAGTCTTTCTGGTTTGTCTTGTCAGTGGTCCCAACAACCGTCGAGTCTTGTTTATTGTATTTATTTACTTTACGTACTTATGTGCCCCTGATGTGGGATAGTTGACGATATCTAGGATTGCATAGACTAGTTGAGCCATAGATGGCACTATCTGCTTATGAACATTATGTATTCTGATTATAAATGTTTCTTGATATTATGTTAGCCTCGTAGGCATTTATGGAATTTATCTGTTTACTTAAATCGCTTCCGCATATCTCTGTTTTATTGTGGTTGCTGTTGGGATGTCGTTGCTGTTGCTGGTAGTGTTTGCTTGAGTGTCGTTCGCCGGAGTGGGTTTTTGAGTTGAGGCCCCTCGCTGAAGCTCGGGAATCCGTTTCGGTGCGGATGTGGCGTTCCTTCTTCAGGGGGCATTACAATACCTCATTCATGTACATATGTTTTCAAATATGTATGGATTTCTTAAAAAGTTTAAATTCCAATATTTCATTCACAATCATAGTTTAATAACCTTATACGTTCAATATCACAAGTTATCTCGTATGAAATATTGTTGTATTTATATAAGTATGCTCAATAGCTCCTTAAACGTAATTCTCTAGTAAGATATATATTTCAGTTAAGTTTTTACTTCAATCAACTTTGTATTAGACAATGGCCAACATACCAAGTTATTCGTATTGACATAAATTTGATCAATGATTCGATCACACATGTGGAGTACGATAAAGAATATAGAGAATCGAGTATAGATTTCAGACGTTTAAAGTACCAGACTAAGTAATCAAGGTACACTTGTGACTGGAACAAAGTATAAACTCCAATAAAATAAGTTTTCATAATATGTGGCATAAATAGAGAATCGAGTACCGAAAAATGGGTATCAAGTACATAGGTGCAAAATCGGAGTATTATTTTAAGGAATAAAAGTATAAAATACAATATGACAGGTATTACGGTATATTGTTTATTATTACAAAAAATCTCACGAGGATGTCGAAAAGAATTCCCTAGAACATCTGGCATTCCCAATATCGCATTTATTTTTCATATATTTTTATTACGGACCATGATAGGAAATGTAGAGAATAGAGTATAGATTTCCGACATTTAAAGTACCACACTGAGTAATCAAGGTACACTTATGACTGGAACAAAGTATAAATTCCAATAAAACAAGTTTTCATAATATAATCCAATTGGATAGATCGAGAAATTAGGTAAGAAAGAATTCGCGTAATAATATAATTAAAATATTCGGGTCGTTACAGGTATCATTCAAAAGCATTACAATACTATAACATTCCGAAATATTAAATTGGAATATTGAACGGAGTATCTATGTCCAACTTGACTCAAGTATGGATTTAAGTAGTATATTCAATTCTACTTAGGAATTACTTAATTTATTTGATATTTATTAATTAGAATGACATAAGTTGTGATACTTATGACAAAGCATATTACATAACCGAGTAAATCCAAAATAATGAAATATGTATTAAATGTTTTGAAATAGGATAATGAAGTCGAAAGGTACTTTCTCACTCAATCGAGTATAATACTTAATATTGCACACAAAATTGATTTATTCATATGCATATATTGTAATTAAAACTTATGGGGTTCTATCATGTTATGACAAGGTACTTATTTCAGATTAATACATTATTCTTTTGTAATAATAAACAATATATCGTAATACCTGTCATATTGTATTTTATACTTTGATTCCGGAATTTCATACTCTGATTTTGCACGTACGTACTTGATACCCATTTTCTAGCACTCGATTATCTATTTCTGCCACATATTATGAAAACTTGTTTTATTGAAATTTATATTTTGTTCCAGTCACAAGTGTACCTTGATTACTCAGTGTAGTACTTTAAACGTCGGAAATTTGTACTCGATTATCTACATTTCCAATCATGGTCCATAATAAAAATATATGAAAAATAAATGTGATATTGGGAATCCCAGATGTTCTTGACATCCTCGTGGGATCTTTTGTAATAATAAACAATATATCATAATACCTGTGATATTGAATTTCATACTTTGATGCCGGACAAGAGTACTCTGATGTTGCATCTTTGTACTTGATACCCATTTTACAGTACTCGATTTCTATTTCTGCCACATATTATGAAAACTTGTTTTATTGGAATTTATACTTTGTTCTCGTCTATAGTGTACCTTGATTATTCAGTGTGGTACTTTAAACGTCATAAATCTGTACTCGATTCTCTATATTTGCAATCATGGTCCGTAATAAAAATATATGAAAAATAAATGCGATATTGGGAATTCCAGGGAACTTTTATTGACATCCTCGTGGGATCTTTTGTAATAATAAACAATATATCATAATACCTGTGATATTGAATTTCATACTTTGATTCCGGACAAGAGTACTCTGATGTTGCATCTTTGTACTTGATACCCATTTTACAGTACTCGGTCTTTATTTCTACCACATATTATGAAAACTTGTTTTATTGGAATTTATACTTTCTTCTTGTCTATAGTGTACCTTGATTATTCAGTGTGGTACTTTAAACGTCGGAAATCTGTACTCGATTTTCAACATTTGCGATATTGGGAATTCCAGATGTTCTAGGGAATTCTTCCCGACATCCTAGTGGAATTTTTCGTAATAATAAACAATATATCGTAATACCTGTCATATTGTATTTTATACTTTTATTCCTTAAAATAATACTTCGATTTTGCAACTCTGTACTTGATACCCATTTTTCAGTACTCGATTCTCTATTTGTGCCACATATTATGAAAACTTATTTTATTGGAATTTATACTTTGTTCCAGTCATAAGTGTACCTTGATTACTCAGTGTGGTACTTTAAACGTCGGAAATCTGTACTCGATTCTCTATATTTCCAATCATGGTCCGTCATAAAAATATATGAAACATAAATGCGATATTGGGAATGCCAGATGTTCTAGGGAATTCTTCTCAACATCCTCGTGGGATTTTTTGTAATAATAAACAATATACCGTAATACATGTAATATTGTATTTTATACTTTGATTCCTTAAAAGAGTACTCCAATTTTGCACCTCTGTACTTGATACCCATTTTCCAGTACTCGATTCTCTATTTCTGCCACATATTATGAAAACTTATTTTATTGGAATTTATACTTTGTTCTCGTCTATAGTGTACCTTGATTATTCAGTGTGGTACTTTAAACGTCGGAAATCTGTACTCGATTCTCTACATATCCAATCATGGTCCGTAATAAAAATATATGAAAAATAAATGCGATATTGGGAATTGCAGATGTTCTAGGGAATTCTTCTCGACATCCTCGTGGGATTTTTTGTAATAATAAACAATATATCGTAATACATGTCATATTGTATTTTATACTTTTATTCCTTTAAAATAATACTTCGATTTTGCAACTCTGTACTTGATACCCATTTTTTAGTACTCGATTCTCTATTTCTGCCACATATTATGAAAACTTGTTTTATTGGAATTTATACTTTGTTCCAGTCATAAGTGTACCTTGATTACTCAGTGTGGTACTTCAAACGTCGGAAATCTGTACTCGATTCTCTACATTTCCAATCATGTTCCGTCATAAAAATATATGAAAAATAAATGCGGTATTGGGAATGCCAGATGTTCTAGGGAATTCTTCTCGACATTCTCGTAGAATATTTTGTAATAATAAACAATATACCGTAATACCTGTCATATTGTATTTTATACTTTGATTCCTTAAAAGGGTACTCCAATTTTGCACCTCTGTACTTGATACCCATTTTTCAGTACTCGATTCTCTATTTCTGCCACATATTATGAAAACTTATTTTATTGGAATTTATACTTTGTTCTCATCTATAGTGTACCTTGATAATTCAGTGTGGTACTTTAAACATTGGAAATCTGTATTCGATTCTCTACATTTCCAATCATGGTCCGTAATAAAAATATATGAAAAATAAATGCGATATTGGGAATTCCAGGGAACTCTTATTCTCATCCTCGTGGGATGTTTTGTAATAATAAACAATATATCGTAATACCTGTGATATTGAATTTCATACTTTGATTCCGGACAATAGTACTCTAATTTTGCACCTTTGTACTTGATACCCATTTTACAGTACTCGATCTCTATTCCTGCCACATATTTTGAAAACTTATTTTATTGGAATTTATACTTTGTTCCAGTCTATAGTGTGTACCTCAATTACTCCGATCAATACTTTAAAAGATGAAATATCTACTCGATTCCATACTTTTGCACACATGGATTGTAGTGAAAATATATGAAAAGTAAATGTGATGTTGAGAATCCAGGGAACTCTTATTGTCATCCTCATGGGATCTTTTATAATAATAATCAATATACAGTAATACCTGTGATATTGTATTTCATACTTTGATTCCTGAAAAGAGTACTCTGATTATTCACCTATGTACTTTATACCCATTTTACAGTACTCGATTCTCTATTTCTGCCACATATTATGAAAACTTGTTTTATTGGAATTTATACTTTATTCCAGTCTACAGTGCACCTTAATATTCGAGTACAAATCTTAATATTGCAGAATAAATTACAAATCAAGTACAAATCTTAATATTGCAGAATAAATTACACATTTTCATTACAAATATGTCGAACTACATAAACCTTAAACCCTAAACCCTAATTGAACCATGTAATTGGATTACTTTCTAGCATATTCCTACCCCAGTTGAACCATGTAATTGGATTACTTTCTAGCATATTCCTACCCCAATTGAACCATGTAATTGGATTACTTTATAGTCTATTCCATTTCTAAACCCTACAAAAGTTTTGCATGGATTTCGGAATATAGGCAACATCCGCTTCAATTCCATTTTCTTTACCAAGTAAAGTTCTTTACGTTTACAAAGAAACGTACCCCAACGAGGAAAGTTCACCCTCTCCTTAATTCCTCGTTGCTCGTTTAACTCCACGCCCAAACTTCCTCGTTCTTTAGATGACTCACTAGAAGCTCAAGCTAATGGAGTCGTATATAAAGAACCAGAAGCCGGTTCTTATTCGGGAATAACTTGTAGACCCAACTTACAGTTTGGGTCTCTCTATTCCTTGCTTTCTTCTCTCTCTGTTCCTTATCTGAGGTTCAAGTTGAGCAAAGAGAGAGCTTGTTATTCCCTTCGTCACCCCGAGGAGAATTCTCACTCATGATGAGTGCATTCAGGCTGATGGAGGTGAGCTTAATATAGAATCAATATTGCATTCTTGGACCCGTATGTATATTGTCCAAATGCAAGGATCCGAAGCAAATGAGACTTGTGTACAACGAAATGTACTCCAACTGCCCCACAACTTGTCTGCAATTGCATCTTGTACAAGGAAACGTGCTCCAAGATAAACCAATGACAAACTTCCACTATATCGGCAATATCAGGGTATAGAATATATCAGTAAAAGAGAATAAATCATACAGATCAGGGTATAGAATCTATGCAGAAGGGAGTATAAATCAAGAATTCTAGTGTTACATATAACACAAATTAGGGTATAAATAACGATTTGCAGGGTATCAGCCAGTAATAACAATGTGTTCACAAAAACCACAGATCAGGGTACAGATATCTGCAGAAATGGAGTATAAACCACGATTTCGAGGGTTACATATAACACAAATCAGGGTATAAATAACGATTTACAGGGTATGAGCCAACAATAACAATCTATGTACAAAAACCACATATCAGGGTACAGATATCTGCAGAAGGGAGTATACACCACGATTTGGAGGGTTAAATATGACACAAATCAGGGTATAAATAACGATTTACAGGGTATGAGCCAGCAATAACAATGTGTACAAAAAACCACAGATCAGGGTACATATATCTGCAGAACGGAGTATAAACAACACAATATGTGTACAAAATTTTGTAAAATACAGGAAACAACTTAAAATCAAAAAAATAGGGTATACAATTTCAAATAAATCAAGATTCACAACAAAACGAGAATACAAAAGTACCTTTTCCATTCCATTCCGCAATGGTGTTTTTCGCAGTGGTGGTGTTGGGTGGTCTGACGCGAAGGTGGGCTTGGTGGTGGTGGTGTCTCGACGCGACGGTCGGAGGTGGGCGTGTTGGTAGTGAGGTCTGGACTCTGGACGCGACGATGGGATGTTGGGCCTACTGGTGGCTTCGTCTAGAAGCCATGGTGGACGGTGAGAGGTTGGATGTGGTGGTGGGCCTGCTGGCTTCGTCTGGACGCCAGGAGGTTCGCGGCAAGGTGGTGCCGGCAGTAACCTCAACCAAATCTCCGTATCTTTTTCTCTCTTCCTCTCTCATTTATCTCGCTTTCCATCAACCACGATCTCTTCTATTTATGACATTGAAGAGACCTTGGAGTCTTGGAATGGATTTCTCTCTTCAATTGTCTCTGCAACTCCGGATGTAAGTGGAGGGAAACCTTTGGTATTCTCTATAATTTTTTAGTTCTTTGAGGGTATTTTAGTCTTTTTGTACCAAAATAGGTCCTTATTTCTAAAGGATCTGTATTTCAGGGACTTTTCCCTATAACTTTTTAAAACAGGTCCTTATTTCTAAGAACAAAAAAAACTTGATCCTTTTGTCTAGTTTTCCCTATAATAATTCAGAACTCTTTAGGCTATCACTTAAGCATACACGTGGATAGCTTCAATGAAATTTATTTTGTCATGTAATTAAACTTATTAATTATTTTCATATTTATCCAAAATAATAAAAGATTTTGTATAGATATGTTAGTTACAGATCTAATTCAAATTAAATTATTATTTATATTTTTATTATCTATATATAAGAGTCCTACAATATCTTTATAAATAAATTAATTTTAAATTATATTAAACAAATTTTAAAAATAATTAAGTATAAATATAAAATCATCAAAGATAAATATAAAAAAAGACGATAATATCGTTCAAATTACAATAAATGATTTTAAAATTTACAGCAAACTAATTTCTTAAAATAAAAAATTAATTAAATAAAAAAAATTCTTTATTAATAAATTAATAAAGAATTTTTTATTAGGAGAGAAGGGAGACGACTGAACTTGTGTAATAATATCTAAAGGAAAAGATATATTATAAAACTTGTGTATTTATGTTATTTAGTTTTCATTTTTTGTTATTATATAAATCTCATAATTCAGATATAGAAACTAGAAAGTGATGGAAATGAAAATAAAACATGAAAACGAAAGTATATGATAACCAATTAAATTGCAAGCTTTCGGGAAAGAATATGGTGACATATAATCTAATTTCACGTTTTGGGCCTGGGCTTTCTTCTGGAAATTGAGCCCAGTCAAATGGCCCAATAGGTCAACAAATAGGGTTTAGCGGACCATTTCTCCATTTATATAAACCGCAGATTACACTCTCATTCCTCATCTCTGCTCTGCTCTGCTCTCCCACACAGATTCACAAATTTAATGTTTGAGTTTTGATTTTCCATGTTTCAAAGATTAATTTTGATGGCTGTGATGAGATTTTAGAGAAAGTCATGCACCACTCTTACGAGTAATCGAGTGATGATAATTTCTCCTACCCATACAAATCCTGAGCTTACCCAATCTTTTATTTTTTTCTGTAGAATCTGTGTTTCAAACAGTTTGAATTTATGATGTCTGTCTCCGACACCTGTCGCAGACGGGACAATACTCTTTTCAAATTTATATGAATTTGTATATATATTTTTTCATATTAAGTCTTTTGATTTTTGGTGCCGATGTAAATGAGGAACCAAATGATGCGATCTTTCTAGCGATAGAAAGTTTAAACCATGATGCGGACCGTATATTAGCTTAATGCTTCTGGGGATAACAATTTGGTCTCTGATGGTTCCTTTTCTATTTCTCTTTGATTTATTGTGATTTAATTGAGACACCCCGTTTTCTGTAATATATTACAGATTAAATCTACATAGGTTACAACTTCAATGCATTTTATAAGAGGAGAAAGACTACATCTTGATGTAGTTGATTCTTTTGCCCGTTTAGCTAATTTATCTTAGGACAGAAGTCATCAACTAAATCAAAATGTAGGATGCTTTGATTTCCAATGCCTATGAGCTATGAACATGAACTAAAACAACATTTTTTAAGGAATCAACTCTATTTAATCCTTTTGACTTTATAAGCATGTTTTTGGATTTTGCTGTTAATTTTTTCTCTGCAGGTTGAAATTAAGAGTACAACTTCTGATAAATCTGCCAAGGAAGCACTCTTGAAGCATCAAATGATATGATAAAGATAGATCGAGTTATTTACTCATTCTTGTAACAACAATGGTCAATGTTTCAGTAATATATATGAATATTTTGAGATTGCAAATTTGAGTGGTTAAATCATTTATTCTCCAAAGTTTTACCTTTATATCTTCTAAACATTGAGAAATCTGTGATCAAATAAAATAAAAATTAAAAAGTTTGAAGATCAATAATCATTTTTCAATTTGTTATTATCAATCAAAAGTAGGAGATTGCACAATTGTCATCCTTACATGCTTATCTATCATTTTATTTGTAAGATACCCTAAAGAAAATCATAGCCAGTCACGACAGGATTGCCAAGATAACCAAACTATTATTAAAATTTCTGCGATTCCCCATTCTCAGAAGAAGATTAATTCGCAGCAAACCTGCTTTTTTTAAGCTAAAAGCAGTAAAATATTTATTTTTAAAGTGTTTGCAAACACACCCTAAATACTAATTTTCAACATAAAATCACGTAGGAATGAACATTAGATGGTCTAGACTCTAGCAACAATATGCACCATATCAAGAAAAGAGCAAATAAAATTCTTCAGATTACGAAAACCGCCTGAGGATTGTCCATTTTATGAATTTCAGACCTTGGGTAATTTTCGTAATGTTTCAAAATTTCAAAATGTTTTTTTTGTCAATGATTTTCCGAATTTCAGACCTTGGGTAATTTTTGTAATGTTACAAAATTTCAAGATAGTTTTTTTTGTCAATGATTTTCCGTTATGGTTTTTTCAAACCTTCGGTAATTTTTGTAATGTTTCAAAATCTTAAGATGTTTTTAGTAAACGGGGTAAACCTTAGTGAATTTGTAATTGACCATAAACTCTTCACTATGAAGAAGAAAATCTGTAAACAACGATTTGTATTCAGAAAAAAAGCTCCATAAATCGAAAATCCCGTTTATACAATAATTACAATTAGAGGGCTTTTACCACAAAGTAAAGAGCCTAATATCAATCTCACCTACAATCCTAATACCTCCAATCACCGTACACAATCAAGGCCAAGGGAGATATCCAGGATACGGTGCAGCTCCACAGTATCTAAATAGACCTTCCATCTCTGGACATCCATTAGGATAAGGGATCGTCCGATGAAAGGGATCGCGGCCGAGTTTTTTACGGTGCAATGAACCAATACAACCATAAGGATCTTCTTGAAATTGAGTTCTCACGAGTGCCTCTCCTTTTAATGCTGCTTCTCTTGAATTTGGAGTAGATGGTGTGCCCGAATAGAAGAATCTCGACTCGGGAAACCTAATTGCCGAGCGATGTAGATGAACAAATCTCTCCTCCTTGAAATCGTAACCTACAACCTGAATTTCAAGTATAAGTATTAACTATATCGTTATTTAGTACTGAATTTCACTTTTTGTACCACAAAGTAAGCTTTATTCAATTCCAGTACCATTTGTTTCGGTTTTGTCTCAGATTTGATGCCATAAGGTTCAATTTGTAATGTTAATACATTACAAGAATTTTTAACAGTTGAGATCATGTGATTTGCACTTTTCGAAATCTCAATCGTTAAATTTGCAAACGTATTAACATTGGTGTAAATTGAAACTTATTGTATTCAAAGCTGATAAAAGTAAATTTTATCGAAACTATATGTTTTGCCCCTGAAAATGTTAAATTTATCTTTCGAGATTATCTCAACTTTGGTACCACAACTTAACCTCTGATTTCAATCTTGGTACCGTTCACTTCATTTTTCTCAGATTTAATACCACGAGGTTTTTTTTTACCAGTCAAGATCACATGATCTGCACGTCTGTGTGTAAATCTCAACCATTAAATTTGTAAATGCATTCCCACACGGTATCAAATATGAGAAATGTATAACAAAAAGAAAAACGAACGGTATCAAAAATGAGATCATCCCTTTATCTTTCATATTTTAAATTTTATTCTTTCACGCCCCTATTCTTGACTTCATCACTATTCAAGTCTATATGAAGCCAAGTTTTACAAAGTAAGTGCCATTAGCAAACGAAATTCAGCTATTGAAATTTGTATAGAGGAGAAAGTGGAAATTAACTTACAGTTATATTTTGTGGATATGTGCCAGTAAGCTCGCGAAACCGACACACACTAAAGAGAAGATTCTCAAAGCTATCTCGAGCATGTTCTTCAGTTAGTGATCTACCTCTCACTTCTCGCTTGCCTTCAGAGATCAAAACATGGTTATAGAAAACAACAATATAGTTATAGATTCATGAACAGAAAATAATTATGAAACTCAACAGCATTCCCAAACATATATTTCTATCACAAGTGATCAAGCATTCAAGATGACACAAAAACATACAAACGTAAATGCAAAACTAGTACTAAAGAGCGAGAACGACATAGGAAACAAAGAAGTGCAAAAAATTCATTTACATGAGTATTAGTAACACAATTTTTTGGACTTCAATATAGTGATGCAAATGAACCGAGCCTAAGGAGCTGGATTGACAAAGGTTGATTTTATATTTTCACATACTTAATTTCAAATAATACGTTAATATTTTAGCTCAAATCTACAAGACTATCGCTTTAACATAATGTAAAATCTAATCTTAGAATGCAAGCTTGAGTTCGAGCCTGTGATTCATTCTCAAGCCCTAAAATATATTTTCTTCTCATAAATCAACACCAATCATCTGAACCATCTTCAAACATGAAATACACGATAACATCAATCATTAACACAAAATATCCTTCAAATTCAAGCATCAACAAAGGAAAAAAAACCAAAAATCGCTCACCAAACCATTTTTTGGATTCCGCCACAGTCCAATAACTCTGAGCCTCACTTCGTGGGCCCGCATCCTTCCTCGTCTCGCCTCCACTAAACAAAAGCAATGCTTCATCATCATCAGCTGTAATTTCCACCCCTTTCTGTATATGTGTAACAAAAGTTGCAGCTTGCCCTGCATGCTTCTGATAAGGTTCCAAATACCAAGAATCCTCCTTATCAACCTTTTCACAACTACTACTAGTGTAAATCGAATGTCCAGCTACCATTACGAGATTCTTAAAGCTAGAAAATGGATAATTATCGACATTAGCCTCTGATTTCCTATAACTAGACATCATTCTATACTGTCCCTCGTATAATGATAGCATAATCAGGGCTGTAATCCCTATTGACAAGCAAATCAAGAAAAATAAAAGCGGGTGAAGCTTGTAATAATGCTGGATCCTATTTCCTAAGGCGTTTATCATTCTCAAAGGACTGTTTTTGGGTTTTCTGGATTTTTTATCGATCCCAGATTCTAAGTCGAAATCTCCCCTTCGATAGGCCTGGAATGATTTTGGGCTGTTAGTAGATACAAATGTGTGATTTATCTTCATAGATTAGGGAACTCAAACCTTAAAAATTACTGAAAATGAAGAATTAGAACTCAAATTACTATGATCTTGACGCATTCCCTTTTATGAGAAAATGGGATTTCAGCAAAATCAAGAAGAATTTCGCGAAATACGATTACGCAACATGCAAAAATGGGATTTGATGCGAGCCCATTTGAGAATTCACTCGAAAAAAGCAAAAACTGAAATGGGAATAGAATTAATCGGAAATCGGAAGGGTGCAGATGAAATTATATGGGAATGAAACTGAAACTACCTTGGATCTTCAAATTAGATTTGGATTTTCAGGAAAAGGAAGCGAGATCATTGAGGTGAAGAAGAGAACTTGGATCGAAGAAGAAATCTAGGAAATCATGACGAGGAAGAAGGATCAAAGACAGGATTTTTGGTTAGGATCTACGCGAGCGAGCTTCAGTCAACTGTTTAATTACATTATTCATATATACACAGACTTAATTAGTTTAGGGATAATTACATTTACACCCCTCAACTTAGGGAAAAATACAGCAAGATCCCTTTTAGTATTAGAAATTACAGAGACTCAACTATGGCTCTATCTAACACTTAGGTCCTGCCGTTAGTCATTTTCTTATTTCCAAGTAGATTCTAACATTTTATTAACTCGACAACAACTTAATTACTTCGCTCATTTCATATATAGCAAACACTATAACAAAAATACTATGAATAATTTAGTCATTTTATAATTTTTTGTTATATATTTTAGGTTTCTGTTAGGGTTAGAGGATCTATATATAATTTTCAATAGTTGAGGCCAGAGATGTTGCTGTATTTACCCTAAATCGAGAGAGAGGGAGTATAAGTGTAATTAGTTTATAAGTACATTTAAGAATTTGTAATGACCCTAAACTCAAGCATTAATATATTTTTTTTAAATCTTACCATCACTGATGCGCGTAGAAAAGCATCACTATCATCACTAGTAGGAAAAAGGAGCCTCTCGAAATACTCGTCGTTCTCATCATCATCAACCTCGAACGGATCCTGCCTAAAAGGCTTGTAATCCAGGTACTTGTGCATGAATACCATAACGAAAGAAACATTGGAGTTTGTCGCCAGGTATTTGACCAAATAGGATCGTCCAGTTCCTAGAATACCTATCACTAAAATCCCCCTAGAGGGGATAAGGTTAAGCGGAATTAACCAATCCCTATACTTCTTTTCACATAATGAAATTCTTTTTGTAGATTCATCTGTAATTCTTTGATTCCTCGCGGTTTACTTTCGATTAAGAGCTTTGGGAATCCCATAAAGATTATAACCTGGATCAAATCGATTCTTTTTGGCTCTATGCGAGCAATTTCCTCGGCGCCGAAGGATGTTCTTATATTCTTTTGTATATAATTTTGGATCAAATCTCTTATTTTTTGATCTTCTTGTAAACCCTGAGAATAATTTTTTGGTTGTGCAAACCAAAGGGAATGATGACTTTGGGTTGTACCAAGTCTGAAACCAAGTGGATTTATTTTTTGTTCCATACTACCCCACTACTATACACATCATAATAGACCCTACTTGTCTTTTTCCATCTAGGCTTTTTTAGAGCTTCAACAGTGGACATAGGTATGAGAAGCTCCGTCAGGATCAACCATCACTCTCTTCACGGCCAGGTGGTATCACAATAATAAGAATGAAAATCCAGCTTAAAGAACTCAAGGAACCCTATTTCATTTCGAGATCCCTACCCCGCTGATTGAGACCGAGTTAGCGTTGAACCAGTTCCATTTGAATCATTTTATAAAGGCGCTTCAATAATTTCGGTATTTATTTTGTGTGATTGTTTCAAGATGTCTGATTATAAGAGTTGAGACCCTTTATATAAACGTATTTTGTAGCCCTAATCCTATTAGGGTTATGAATCATTTCCTTGGTATAATTCTTATTTCCTTAATTAATAAATATTTTCGGTAATTATAATTAATTAGATTATGAATATTCTTATCCAATCATAGTCCAATTAGCGTTTTATCAGAGTTTTAATTAAATAAGAAGTCATTGTCTCCAAATATTATTATTAACATTATTAGAGCTTAGTCCATTAAGATCATAAGATGAGTTATTTGGTTTATACTGTTATTGAACTAGGCGTAAAATATGGATCACCATCAATCACCTTCTTTTGTTTTGAAAAGATAGCAAATTTTATTAACTTAAACGAACCGAGTTTACAATATTCTCAATATTGTATCCAAACTTAGCCAAAGAATCGAGGCACGAATTTCTACTATTCCTAATCTTTGGGCACAATTCCGGTATAATTATTTGTCAGAAAATTTTGTTTTGCACAAGAGAAAAATAACTACACGTTAATTTTAATCTGTTGAATCTGCCTAAAAAACCACAATCAAATTTATAAAAGTCAGACATTCTTATCGGCCGCTTACAATTACACAAGTTTTAGACAGTCACAATTAAAGAATATAATATAACAAAGAATCTCCAAATAACAATCTCTTGGAACTTAGCAAGTGAATATTCCAACTGTACACACTGTATAATATGGCATTGGATGCTAAAAATGGCCCTGAATCTTGATATGATACATTGAACAAGCAAAATTTTATAACTCTATATGTAGATATCTCATTTCAGGTTGACTTCAGCTTATCCAATCCATATGCTCTCTGCTTGCATAATGAGGCCAAAACAAAAAAAAAATGTGTTAAGTTTTTCACTTTAATGTTAAACAGCCTGTAATAAGATGATTAATATTTGTAATTTTTTGGTTTCATGTCGTATAGTTTCGGAAAGTTTTTCGTCATATAGTAAAATGTTTTGAAAGTTCTGTTATTTTTAAAAATAGAGGGACTGGATTGTAATTAGGGAAAACTTCAAAATGTGTCTCACTCTCACCAGAATATTGTTGTTTTGCTCCAAGACAGTGCTGAGCAATGAGATGAGGTTTCTGATTTCTTCCTTGAGCATGTCATAGTCTTCATCTTTGGCCTTGAGAATATTAACTAAAGTTTGGCTGTCAGGCACCAATCTGATAGCTACCTACAATTTGAATTAACCGTGGGGGTAATATAAGAAGTTTTAAATATAGGGTGATGTTTGTGAAAATTACAAAATAGTCCCCCCAACTATCATATATAATGATTTGGTTCGTGATATTTCACTTTTTTTTTTTTGTACGAATTAACAAAACAATCCAACAGTTTAACTAAAACGTCATCTTTGTTTATGTTATTTATGATACCTGAGGGGAGTAGTTTGTAATTTTCACAAACCTCAAGAATACTAAATGTGATTCACCCTTCAGATATATGTTGAGTATTTTATGCAGGATAAAACGGGATAAAGAGGAGAAAAACGTTATAATTAGGAAATGTTAAATTACTCTATATGCAGTTGAAGAGATCCATCCATGCCATGGCTTCAGAGTGATGTTATACGACTCTTCCACAACTTGCTGCATATTTATCTCAAAATCTTTTACAAGCAATTGTAGCAAAGCTCGAGTGAAATCGAGGGACCTACAAAGAGTAAAAACACACACATAATTCATGTTATGCTCCTCATGAAATGTTAATAAAAACCTAGTTCGATCAGATCAATATTATATTAAAAAGTACTCCGCTCAGGTGTATTACCAAACTGTCAGTTGTTCTAGTAAAATGAGACACTAGGTCCCTTAATCAAAATTTATGGTTCAGATCATACACATAATTCATGTTATGCTCCTTATTAACTTGTGACATGTTAATAAAAACCTAGTTTGGATCAATCCACTCAGCGTATTACCAAATGTCAGCTAGTCTAGTAAAATGAGACACTACGTCCCTTAAATGATCAAGATTTAAGGATCAAATCCTACTTTAACAGGTTCGGAGGATTGCCTCTAATATTGTCTCTGTAGTACCGAAAGCTTAGAAAAAAAGGGTAGGAAGCAAAAATAATAAAGAGAGAATTAATATTATAACACATTTTACCTATTAAGCCAAACGAAGGCTTTACTACATGTAGTCGTCCCTTTTTTTGCATTGCCTTCATTCACCTCTTTCTTCAAAATCTCAACAACGTCCCAATATAGTGAAGGATCAGTTGAAGAGAAGTTCTCTAATCTCTAGACAAGAAAACTAAAGCTAATCAAGAATTGTTCACAAATATATACGACTTAGAAATTAATTAGAATATACATTAATAATTAATTATACCTGGATGTTCTGATTAATGTCTTGTCTGAAAACTGCCATTGTCGGCCCTATCTTATCTGCAACAACCAAATAATATTTAATCCTCAAATTAAACATATCCATATGCATCATTCATGTGTACATGTGTGTGTGTGTGAGAGAGAGAGTAACCAAGAACTTGAATGAGCAAGTTGCACAGTGAAAGAAAAGGCTTGATGGGCACTTGGGCAGTAGTATTTTGATGATGATCACTGGTGGCGGTGTCAGCGGCGGCTCCGCCACTGGTTTCGAGGTTGACGAACACCAGAGATGACAGCTCATGAACGGCGGACCTGATCTCTGACGACGGCGCCATCTCCAACTCTCTCCTCCTCTTCATCTCTCTCCCTTTCTCATCGGTCTCTCTGACTCTCTCTCTCTCTCCACAGTTATATATATAGAGTAGTATTGGAAGAGGAAACAACAAGTGTAGCTTAGCGACGTGTTTGGAGTTTTTTATATTGTTGACTTTTCACGTCAAAATGCATCTAATAAATACAATGAATTTCAAGATTTTTCTTTTCTCTTTTTCGCATATATAGAGAACTTCTAATGTCTTTTAGCTAGGGGAAATTGCAATTTTGGTCTTGTATTACATTATATTTTGCAAGTTTGGTTTTTATATTTTAAAAATAAGTAATTTTAGTCGTATAGTAATTGTATTGTTGCAAGTTTAGTTCGGCCCTCAAGTTTGATTGTTAATTCTTAAAAATCTTGGTTGATTTTTCTCTTTAAAAGGAAAATTGATATTCTAAACCTGAAAATTGAGCAAAGATTGACCAATAAATATCTCAGTTCTCTCGATTCATCTTCCCTCTCAATCTCTATTTCTTTCATTCTTACTATTTACTATGTCGTCTTTTTCAACCTCTTTCTCAAAGCACTGTGTTTTTGTGGCACCGTGACATTATGGACAAAGAAAAATCCCAAAATTAAATTTAAAGCTTGTGCTTCGAATGTTTGTGACTTTTTTTCAGTGGATCGACCCCTGATGTTTGCTAAAGCGAAATCTATTTTTTCCGACCTACTTCATAGCTGAATGTTGAAAATTCAGAGAATTCCGAATTGAATCTACGAATTCAAAATCCATATATTGGCCTGTTTTGCCACCACTGTAATGTGAATTTATGTGTAAATTTTAATCAACTTATCTATCATACCCATCTCAACTTACTCGACTCACGTGCAGAGAACGTGATTAATTTCTCCCAAATTTCCAACCCAAAAGGTACACATGCAGGACACGTGGTTTTTTCGTCCCAAAACTTGACAGCATGACCAAACTTGCAACAATACAATTACTACAAGACTAAAGTTGCCTATTTTTAAAATATAGGGATCAAACTTGCAAAATACAATATATTACAGGACCAAAATTGCATTTTCCCCTTTAGCTACTACCAACTTTTTAATAATAATAATTTTAATTATAATAATCGTTGTAGTTATTAGATGCATTAGACTGAGACCTCTAACATTGACCTTGAAATTAATTAGAAAAAAAATTAAAAAATTGACCTCGAAATTAATAATAGAAAGTATAAAATACTAAATATTGCATAAAAAAGGTGATTTGATTCGACGAAATCCAATCTTTGTATTCTTCCGAAATATATTTTCTAACGATCTATAACATAATTCTGAAAAATTTCACATTTGATCCACTAAATATGTCGTTTTTATATTTGGTTTCATTTGTTACAGATTACTTTATTTTCCCCATTTACCTAAGCTTTTTGCTGAATATTACGACATCATCGTGGATACAAACATGTCTGTAGATTATGTCACAAACAAGGCCAACTGTTTATCTAACATTGTACTACAAGGAAAAATGTTCTCGCTAGCTGTTTGGGGAATCGTAGATTAATTTAATTATACCTAATTAAATTGCTCTCTCATCCAATTTTTTCACTTAGAATATTAACCATACCTAATTTTGGCCCTTCCGCTTCATGCCCACAGATCCGAATAATCGGGGATTAATTTGGAAAGCTAACTGATGAGTTGATGGTTATTCAAACATTATAAGATAGATAGTAATTTAATAATTATTATGAGATAATTAACAAGTAAAAGCTGAAGTTGTAATTTATTTTATTTTAGAAAACTGAGGTGTGCTTGACTTTTAGATGTTGGAAACCTCATCCATATTCCTTTTATATGAATTCTTGATATATATTAATGTTGCTCTCACTCTCACCATATACATATTCCTAATAGAAGATTAAATTAAAGGACAATTTATTTCACATAATTTTGTATGCTAATTTCCCCCATTGACTTGTGAAAACCATCACGTCTTTTGATTGGATAATCAAGAATACGCCATATGGGATCTTATCTTAATTACATCACATTTTAGTTATAATTAAGTTATAATTAATCTCTTGATATTCCTTTTTCATCAGATGGCACATTTAGACTTAATATTGTGTGAACATGGGAGATTCTGTGGTCCTTCCAATCAACCCTGGCATATAAATCTTAAGCTAATTGCGGTGATTAATTAATATTTAATAATCCTAATCTTGATCTAAAACAACAGAGAAAAAAAAATAAAGAACTAGATAATGATTAGAGTTAAAAGAATTAGAAATAAATTACAGAAACATTATATACGATGCACAAACACTTTTTTCTAACGAACCCCGCAGTTGGGCCCTTCAAGAAAAAGGCCTGTTCATGCAATCAAGATACCAATCAGGCTTCAGTTCTTTCTGAGTCTACTAATATGGGCTTGGGCCTATTGACTTATATAGTTAAATAATTATTATTAAAATTACAGGAGTGTCTATAATATATGTTATTGTCTTATTGATTTACATTATGATGCTAAAAATTAAAAGTTGAACGGAGAAGGGAACTATAGAAAAAAAAATGGAAAACTTTGTTATTAAAAGAATTTATTAATATTTTCTCACTTAATTGTTAAGTGTATGTAACATTCTTCACAATATGATTTGATACACAAGGCTTCAGAGAAATGTGACTACTAATTAACTTTGACAAATCCATGCAAATAACTACTAAATTATGAAAGAAATTCAATTTCGTGTAAAAATCTCATATCCAGAGAGATCAAATGGGCTCCAATTATCAGTCGTTGCTAAGTTTCCAGAAACGCTTATCTGATCATCACTTGAAAACATTTCAAAATCTTGCATATTCTGCAATGCTGCTGATTCTTGATCTCCAAAACCAGGCAAATTCATGCCCTCTGCCCATAACATATGATCCCCTGCAAATTCGCCACCAAATAAACCTTCCATTTCAAAAGAATTATAATTCTGGCAAGCAAGATCTTCATGACCGTAGACAAACTGATCATCCACTTGGGATTGTAACCGATGATCATCAGCCCCATCGACGAACGAGCCCGTATCGGTTTTACGACCATACGACGAACCAATGCTAGCTCCAGGGCTAGAATCGTCATTTCCCACATTACGCTCCAAATATTTTGAAAAAGAGTTTGCGGGCCCTACGCATTCTGACCTGAGGGTGGTGGACCCTAGGTAACTCGGGCCTCCGTCAGGTTTGGCAGTTCGGGTCCGACGGGTCTTGCGACAGCCGCCACCGACAGGCACGTTTCTCAAGGAGCCTCCTTTAGTCCAGTACCTTCTGCAGGCTTTGCAGAAGTACCGAGGCTGTGATAGGCTGTAGTTGTTGTAGTAGCAAAATTTGGTGTTGGATGAAGCACATCTAGGGCAATTTGGAGCTATTTCAATGTTGTTTTTAGGTTTCCATTTGATTGGTGATGATCTCTCCATCATGATGAAGGGGGATGGGTGAATTTGAGAAGTACTATACTCAAACATTGGGTAATCTTGACTAGTGGTGCTAGTGATCATCATGGTACAATATTTTTTTATTTTCACAAGAAAGAATGGGAAATTGGTGCAAAAAGTTTTGAATAGTGAGGTTTTGGATTGTATTTTGGAAGTATATATAGAGTTTGGTGGTGGACAAATGACAACTTGTGGGGTTGGATGGGGTGAAACTAGTAGAAACATGTAATGTGGGGTTTTTAGTACGTGATGCCGTTTGGAGCAAGGAAGGGTGATTTTGTAATTTTGTATTTTATATTTTATTTCATATATATATATATATATATATATATATATATTAAGATAATTAGTAATTTTTCTCAAGTCTTAGATATCTCATTTCTTCAAATGAACTTATAAGTTTGATACAACTCGAGAACTATTACACAATAAAAATTGTGTATAAATATCCAATTTGGACTTAATTAAGTGAAGTTGATCCTGAAAGCGATCTCAACTTAATCCTCAACGTCATGCATATTAACATTAATTCATACTTTTTGTTGAAGTTGACTTCGAGTTTGGTATGATAGCAATTTCTTGTCGGCAAGATTCTGCAAGAATTTCCTCTATCAAGTATGGACACAAAATTGTAGTTATCCCACCTCCTCCTTAACGGGCAAAATGCATAATAGATATAATAAATATTTAAAGTTGCAATACAGCAACACAAATAAGATACGATACGAATATAAATACAATTTTAACATTTATTACTAGATAAATATTCGGTACGATATCTAGAACTACGTAAAACATCACTTAAAATTCTTGAAAATAGCATAAGAAATCAAGTTGTGGTCACTTGTTAGTTGTAGCTCTAGCAAGCCTTTTAAATCCAAGTTCAGTTGATCTGGTGAAATGAAGTATTAGATTCTTTAAACAAGGTTTAGGATTTAAATCATAACTTGTGGATAAAGTAATAGAGTTGGGAGGTCGGTCCTAATTGAACTTTTACAGTACCCGAGCCCCGAAAAGAATGGACGGGAGTGCATAAAAACTAACAAGTCTTTAGTGGGGAGTTGAAATTCATCAGGACAAACACAATTCACGTGGGGTGTTTTCAGTCATTTTCATGCATGACAAATGCAACAAATGGGAAGATAAATAGACCAATGCTCCAATAGCTTCCACGGCTCAATCAATTCCTATTTTTCCTACACCATGACATACAAAACCCTATTCTCGATTCCTCATTTTCCCAAATCAAGAAAATTTATTGTACAAATCAATATATAGCTGTGATATTGTAATAAAAACTCATGTTCAATGTGTAAGAAAATCACTTAACTCATAATATATAGCTTGGAAAATTTGCATGTGTGTGATGAACTGATGATTATCCAAAATTGGCTAGACAAAGGGGGCACTAAATTCTTGAGATGTGAGGGATACCATGCTAGTACTAAGTTTGTTGTGATGTCATGTGATGAGTTCTTGACATTTTTGGGTGAAAATTTTTATATCATTTTTCACGTTGTTTCGTAATTTGTATTCAATTGAAGTATATTTTTTTCTATTAATGACGACTGCATTCACGTGGGTATGAATTCTGAGACCTCTATATGAAATTACGTAATATTAAGGTGAAGCTTAGGCTCAAAAATTGAGTTGAAATAAAGGTTGGACCTAAAGAATTCAAATAAAGATAATTTTTTAATACAAGTTTCTTTTTTGTTGACTTGAGTTGACTCACTTGGTTAATTAGACTTTTAATTGGGCCCACCGGGCTTTGGTAATCGAATGGACCAATTGATGCTTGTGGGCTTGAAAAACAAATCTGCCGATAGTTCATTATTTTTCTTTTAATAATTACAAGGAAAGGAAGGAATATTAAGCTTCTTTTTTAAAAACAAAGTATTAGAACATGTACACTTTCATTGTAAACTCTTGTTACATTATGCGTTTCTTCTTAATGATTAAACACCATTTCTTACTAAAAAATCAGGTTGATAGTGGCAGAGCCACATACAAACTCTTAGTTGGTTTATCTCATAAAGAAAAAATTACAGACGAAAAAGAAAATTTCGACACTAAGATGATAGCTATCGACACGAAACTTGCTCCAATATTTCATTGGAAGTTCTGTCACATTATTTCTGGAGCTGGAAGGCTTCTCTCTTTCAGCTTGGGCAGAAGTTATGTGAGACATAACTTTCTCTAGGTTACGTTCACGAGCTTCTGCTATGGTTCTTTCTGCTTTAATTTTAGCTTCAACAGATCCCTTATCAACCGATTGCTTAGCCCTCTATCGAGCTTTTGCTTTCTCTCTTTCTCTAGCTTCAGCAAAGCCCTTTCACGAGCTTCTCGTATTGCTCTTTTATCAGCTAACCTCTCTCTCTCTCTCTCTTTTCCTCTTAATGGCCTCAATTCTTTCGTTTGCTGCCTGATACTTCTGCTCACTTCCTTTCACATCTTTATGCTTCTCCTTATTCTTGTTTTGATTTGTTTTGACTTCTCTTTTAATTTCCAAATCATTGCCTGTTTCTTGGTCGGGTTTCCACAATGTCGAGAAATCAAATTGTGGAATCCAAAAAACGGGCAATGCTATTGACAAACTATAAGCTCTTAAAAATAAGCCATAGGTCCTCTAAATCCCATAGGACAATATGTTGGTTTTTCTAGAAGAAAATGCAATTCTACAGAGGAAATGTCCAATCAACTTCCACATCGTTACAAGGAAATCTAGAAGCAAAACCAAGATGCAGTTAGGGAATTCTTGAAATCTCTAAATCAAAAGTGATTTTCTGCTTTTAGCTTAACAAAACAGAAATTGATTCTTTTGTTTTGCTGCTTCTACTTAAATAAGCTAAAATAAGCTAGAAGCAGATTTGAGATACTTTTTCCGATTCGAGGATTTTTTTTTTCTATTATATTAAACGGCTTTCTCCCAAACACAGCCAACTTTTACTACTCTATCTTTTTACTATTTCAACGAAAGTTAACAAACACCCAAAAACAACTTAAAAAGATCTAAAAGCACTAAAGTGCTTTTCTTAAGCAGAAGCAATACAATCTGGTGTTTGGCATCGAGCAGGCTGGCTTTGCACTTCCACTTTACAGTTATCACAAACCCATGTTACAAATTCATCAACCGTATTAGGTATTACACTTAGGCAGTAGCTGAAAAAACACAGAAAAGCAGAAAATCAAGAACGCTTTACATAAAAATAATCAAACTGTAATGTATATAATCAAATAATTAAATTTTGATTAAGCTGCTAACCGATGCACAGCATCGTCGAGACATTCGACACGACACACAAAGGCATCTTCGAATCCCTTATTGCCACATTGCAGACATATCGTCACCTGCATTACGAATTCATGCTCAAATTAATAAAACATCACAACTGATAATAGATAGATTTCCATTTGAAGATTTATTATATTTGTATATTTTCCAACTTTAGTTTCAGCTTTAGCTTCTCCAAGTAGAGTTTGCAAACACCAATGTTGAGCCTAATGATATTAATGCTCATTTGCAAAATGTAATTTGTCAAACCATTTCCGATGCTTAAAATCAACCAGATTCTTTAATTTCCAGCAAAGGTTCCAAAACTTACCTATAACTCTATAAGTCCAAAATGTTGCATAGTTCAGCTAATATCCACTAAAAGACAGTGATTAAAGTTACAAAAATAGTTATAAACTACATAAAGCATTTTCTAAAGATGATCATATGCTACTATACTGAACAAAACAGGTATAACATAATAAAAGAAAAATTGTAGAAAAATGTATGACAAAATGCATAGAATGTTCAGATAAAAAAAAAAAAAAAGAACCCGTAAATAAAAGGGATGGGTACTTTTTTTATTTTCCACTAATTTTTTTTTTCGGAACTCGAGTACTGGAGAGCCCCCAATTGAAGACGACCTTCCATAAATAAAAGTGATGGATGTAAGAAGCTCACCATTATAGCTGAAAGTTCATGGATCCCACAAGAGCAAAGCTGATAATCTCAAAGAAATCTTCATAACAAGACTAAAAAGTTAAAGCTCGAGTCTTGAAATCATAGCAGCAATGTTCTAAAAAGAGTTTTTTCCTCTTTTGAAGAATGTATAAAATTAGAAGAAGCTTCAAAGGGTTTTACGGCCAAGAAAAATTGTGATGATCCCATCCCATGGAAGAAGAAAATAAAGATGCATGTCTTCTTTTCAGATTCTTTCAGAATCACAGCAGAATGCAAATAGATATACAGAATGGGTATTTTTATATAATTTATATTTGATCATTATATGTATTTAATTTTATCTTAAAAATATTTTACAAGGAATATTAAAATAATTAATTTTTTATTTAATCTTTTCTACTTTCTTCTAATAATAATAAATTGATGACTATGTTTTTTTGCATTAATAATGCTCTACTGGTATTGATTTATATCATCTAGAAACCAACCAAAAGATTTGGTATTTAATGTGCAATAAATGTGAAAAGATTGAACTAATTAATTAAATCAGTAATTTTTTTTTTTTTTGGTTTTATTGATTCGCGTGAAACACTAATGTTGAGTTATTGCATTCGTTGCCCGATACAATTGCATGCAGGAGGAGCAAGATCTTGGTATTAGGGGAATTATTATTCTATAAATTTATATTAATTTACATACAATTATCATATTATATATATTAAGTTGAAATGGATAGTAAAAATATAAGAAAACATGAAAATTATGTATTATTATTCATATAATTTGCTTCTGAATCCATGGGATGTGCATATTTACCATTTAATTTACACATTTTTTGTTAATTAATATTTAATTTACATTCATCCAATTAAAAATTCCACTCTTAGCTGACCAAAAAAAAATAAAAAAATTCCACTCTTAATTTTTTTATATGGGCTGGCTTCCTTGCAAATTATCACAAACTGCCACAGCCCGCATATCAATCTGAATTGTCTTATCAAAACTCCAGCAACTTTATTCTATTGTGTCAGCATTTGACTATTTGCAGTTATTGCTCACTGCTTTTTTTTTTTTTGGTATATTTAGGCTAAATATATGTGAGTATTTTAAAATATTTATAAATTACTTTGACAAAATATCTTAAAAGAAAGTACAAAAATACTTTTCAATAGAAAAAAAAAAAAATCCTAAGAATTTGAGAATAAACACATATTAGGTACTTCAAAGTTCAAACTTATAGTTTATATTAACTTATTTTAAGCAGAAGTAACAAAATAAAATACATTTTTTTTTCAATTTTTCAAGAATTGGCTTTTATAAGTCTCCAAAAAGGAGTTGATGTTGTATCATATTATCTTGAGCTGCTATTCAATTATTTCAAAATTCCTATTTTTCCTACACCATGACATACAAAACCCTATTCTCGATTCCTTATTTTCCCAAATCAAGAAAATTTATTGTACAAAACAATATATAGCTGTGATATTGTAATAAAAACTCATGATCAATGTGTAAGAAATTCACTTAAGTAATAATATATAGCTTGGAAAATTTGCATGTGTGTGATGATTATCCAAAATTGGCTAGACAAAGGGGGCTCTAAATTCTTGAGATGTGAGGGATACCATGCTAGTACTGAGTTTGTTATGATGTCATGAGATGAGTTCTTGACATTTTTGGGTGAAATTTTTTATATCATTTTCCTGCTGTTTCGCAATCTGTATTACAACTGAAGTGCATTTCTTCCTATCAACTGAAGTGTATTTCTTCCTATCAATGATAGCTGCATTTTTATGGATATGAATTCAAGACCTCTATATGAAATTAAGTAATATTAAGGTTAAGCTTAGGCTCAAAAATTGAGTTGAAATAAAGATTGGACCTAAAGAATTCAAATAAAGATAATTTTTTTTACAAGTTTCTTTTTTGTTGACTTGAGTTGACTCACTTGGTTAATTAGACTTTTAATTGGGCCCATTAGGCCCACCGGGCTTTGGTTATCGAATGGACCAATTGGTGCTTGTGGGCTTCAAAAACAAATCTGCAGATAGCTCATTATTTTTCTTTTAATAATTACAAGGAAAAAGGAATATTAAAGTAATATTAAGATTCTTTTAAAGTATTAGAACATGTACACTTTCATTGTAAACTCTTGTTAGTTGTTACATTATGAGTTTCTTTTTCATGATTAAACACCATTTCATGCACAAAAATCCGGAGATGGCCTGCTGGCATCGAGATCAGCGAAATCAGGTTGATAGTGGCTGAGCTGTATACAAACGAAGATTAACCAAGAACTAATTTCAAAATTCTCTCGAATTTTGATGTTTCAGACTTTCAGTATCCCATTGGGAGAGTTTATTAAACAACTCATTTAAATTTCTATTTAATTAAATAACCCTCAAGTTTGGAACTCTTTAATAGATAACCATTTTTACTAATTAACATGAATAATAATATTAATAACTTATCTAATTAAGAAAAATAGTTTACCCACTTTTAAAAATGTAATTTTAACCCCAAAACCTATAAATACTACAAATCAAACCCAAAAATATTTACAAACCCTAATTTCTCATCCCAATTTGACGAATTTTTATCCTCTCTTCTTCACCTTCATTCATTTTTCTTGCATTTTCTCCACGTAGAAGACATCATTTCAAGGTATTTGACCACTTCTTCTTCTCTTTTGCAAACATTCTTCCAAATACTTCTATATTGAAATCCTACATTCTTCCTCTCAGAGATCCTTAAGGGACGCGAGATCGCTTTTTAACAGATTTCGCATCCAATAAGACCTCTCTTTTAGCAATCACAATAAGCACTTCTGACAAGGATATTTAAGCACTTCTATATACAAAATTATACTATAATTCTTTTTAAATTCAAATTTATAATTTTCTAAGCAATTTACTGATATTTTTTTTTTTATAATGCAGATATTTAATTGCATCAATGGAAGCATTTATTGTAGGTGTTGTATATGGCGAGTGGGTGGAGAAAGAAAGTGGTTGGGAGTGGTATGCAAAAGGTAATGTAACCATACCACTTCTTTTGAGTACAGATACTACTTATGAGATGTTTATTGATGAAATTATCAAAAAGAGCGAGCTGAGTTGCTTACCTACTCATGTACATGTGAAGTATATTATAACAAGTGCACCTCCGAACGAAAAAGTACATCCTACTGAAATAAAGTCGGATGAAGATCTAATGATGTACAAAAGTGATGTTGGTTGTGGTGGTTGGAGGCCCATTTTAAAAGTCTTTATATCTCATGTTGGAGAGGACAATCAATTTGAATTACCGAAAATTTGTTCACCAAACGAGAATACAATATTTGATTTTGATTTCAATGGTGAAGATGAGACTATGGATGTAAATGAGAACAATAAATTGGAAGAACTTAATGAAGAACAAAATAAGGTTACGGATAAAGATTATAGTCTAACCGATCATCTACTTCTAGAGGATGGTGATGCCGATGAAGAAACTATGTTGAGTCAAGAAATGTTAGAGGGAAAAACAGGAGGTGAAGTTGGAAAAATTGCATATCACACATTTGATGACGGATCGGATTTGTATGAAGGATATTTGTTCAATGACAAGATGCACGCGATAAGGAAGATAAAATTTGTTGCTGTGAAAGGAAAATTTGAGTTTGTAACAAAAAAATCTACAAAATCACTAATTGTTGTTGGATGTGCTTCCCCAAATTGCAAGTGGTGGATTCGATGTGTTAAGAACCCGATTCAAGTAAATTTGTTATTAGAAAATACATTCGTTAGCACATATGTGGTTTGGAACATATTGGAGGTGAACATCGGCAAGCATCAGCTGATGTTATTGGAGAGTTCGTGAAGCCTCTATTTGTAAATGGAAAAGGTCCTACATCCAGTGATTTGAAGCATTATGTGAAAACACACTTGGGATGTACTGTGAGTTATTGGAAATGTTGGAAAGGGAGACAGTATGCAAAAGATTTTGTGAGAGGAACACCAGAACATGGGTTCGGAGTTCTTGAAGCATATCGTCATATTTTAGAGTTGACAAATCAAGGAACCAAGACAGATTTAGCGGTTGATAAAGAAAATAGATTTATTTATTTTTTCGTAGCTTTTGGACCGTGCATAAGGGGGTTTGCGTTAATGAGGAAAATTGTAGCCCTTGATGGTTGTTTTTTAAGGGAAAAGTTTGGTGGTACATTGTTTGTTGCCACTGCACAAGACGGTGAGAACCATATATATCCTATTGCATGGGCGGTAGTTGACTTTGAGAATGACAAATCATGGGGGTGGTTTTTGAAACATTTGCAAGATATAGTTCCTGACAGTAATGAGTTATGCATAATATCCGACAGGAACCAGTCTGTAAAGAATTCAATTGCAAAAGTTTACCCCATAGCGCATCATGGTTATTGCATGAGGCACCTCGGAGAGAACTTAAGGACAAAATTCAAGCGTGGTGAAATTATTCGTCCCTATTATTCGGCAGCCCAAGCTTATACACTTGATGACTTTCATGAACATTTTCGTGAAATTCGACGGATCGAAAGCAAAGCAGCCGACTATCTTGAGCATGATGTTGGATTCCACCGATGAAGTAGAGCTCATTCTCCTGCAAACAGGTTTAACATTATGACAACCAACATAGCTGAGTCTATTAATGCAAGGATTTTAATAGAAAGAGAATTTTCAATTACCGTTTTTTTTGATGCAATACAAAGAATACTTTCTACGTGGTTTTATGAGCGTCGTATGGAAATGGTTGATTGCACAACGATATTAGTTCCATCCAAAGAAAGCATATTGCGCAAAAATTTGGATCTTTCCAATATACTTGTGGCAAGTCCAATTAATGTGCATGAATTCATTGTGCCGGGTGGAAGTCAGGATGTTGTTGTGGATCTTAATAAAAAGGAATGCAGCTGTAGGGTTTTTAATGTTGACAAGATTCCATGTTCTCATGCACTAGCTGCTATTAGAGATCAAAAACTACCGGATTTCGGTAGGAGAATCTACACATTTTGCCCTCCTACCTATAAAATTGAAAGTTTCTTGCATGCTTATGTAGAAAATATATATCCTACTTCAGCAGAGGAACAATGGGAGGTACCCGAATCAGTGGCAAATATCATCATTTATCTGCCAAAAATAAAGGTATCAAGGGGCAGAAAAAGAGTTAAAATGATTCCTTCCGCTTGTGAGGGCAACAAGAAGAAAAACATGTGCTCGAAGTGTAAGCAACCGGGTCACAAGAAGCGTATTTGTAACCAACCACTTCTTTCCAAATGACCAAATTTATATTTTCAAATTGTGTACAATTTATATTTTTCAAACGGTATACAATTTATATTTTCAAATTGTGTACAATTTATATTTTTGGGTTGTACTAGTCTACTTTAATTATTTTACACGAATTTCTTCTATTTTAATTTATTAATTTGATTTTTCAAAGTGCATAATTTAGAATCTGTTAAAAGGCGATCTTGCTCCCCTTAAGCGATCTCAGAGATCGCTTTTTCAAAGTGCATAATTTAGAATCTGTTAAAAAGCGATCTCGCTCCCCTTAAGCGATCTTAGAGATCGCTTAAGGGAAGCGAGATCGCTTTTTCAAAACGCATAATTTAGAATCTGTTAAAAAGCGATCTCGCTCCCCCTTAAGCGATTTCAGAGATCGCTTAAGGGAATCGAGATCGCTTTTTCAAAGCGCATAATTTAGAATCTGTTAAAAAGCGATCTTGCTTCCCTTAAGCGATCTATGAGATCGCTTAAGGGAAGCGAGATCGCTTTTTCAAAGCGCATAAATTGTGCACTTTTAATAAGCGATCTCGCGTCTCATAAGCGATCTCTGAGATCGCTTTTATACAAAAATCAAATTAATAAATTAAAATAGAAGAAATTCAGATGGTAACGTGTTAATTTCGTGTAGTTCAGATGGTAAAGTGTACGAAACATTAGTTTGGATAGCAAACTCAAAAAACACTGATAGTTTGGATGAGAAAAAATTAATATCGCTTCATTTTTTATGTTTATTTGAGTGAAAACCATTTTCTTAACAATTAGAATGAAATGAGAAAAAATTAGTCACAAATTAAACGTTTCATAACAATCATCACTTTCCTAGGCATAAAATTTCAAGTTTTTGGTCATTTTTTAAAATAATAAAGTAATCAATAATATAATAAAATAACTTATTCCCTTTCCATGCATTGGAGAAAAACAATACGAGTTGCATCATTAAAAAAAGTCATAAACCCATAAACTAATACGTAATTATTGCTACAAAGTTATTCTTTAAGAAAATTTAATTTACAGTAAATTGTGAAAAGCACAAAGTTGAAGACATTCGACTAGGTTCTATTTTTAAAAACAATCTCAAACCTCATATATAATTTGATTGACAAAAGTCTTGTTCTACAAAATACAATTCATATAATAGTCCATTAAACCATTAGTTGCAATCTCATAATAAAATATTTCCCAAGAAATTGCAACTAAGCGATTTGACTTGCCTTAAGCGATCTCAGAGATCGCTTTTTAACATATTGGGGGGGCGAAACTGTTAAAAAGCGATCTCGCTTGCCTTAAGCGATCTGCGAGATTGCTTAAGGCAAACGAGATCGCTTTTTAACAGTTTCGCCCCCCCAATATGTTAAAAAGCGATCTCGCTTCCCTTAAGCGATCTGCGAGATTGCTTAAGGCAAGCGATATCGCTTTTTAACAGTTTCGCCCCCCCAATATGTTAAAAAGCGATCTTGCTTCACTTAAGCGATCTGCGAGATCGCTTTTTAACAGTTTCGCCTCCCCAATCTGTTAAAAAATGATCTCGCTTCCCTTAAGCGATCTCTGAGATCGCTTAAGGGTCGCGAGATCGCTTATTAACAGATTTCGCATCAAAAATCACAAAAACACACTATCTACGAAATATTTAAGTACTTCTATATACATATTACAAAATATACAACGTGTACATATACAACATACACAAAATATACAAAATATACAACGTGTACATATACAAAATACACAAAATATACAAAATTACACTATTTATTTTTTACATGCACTTCTTTTAAGGGTCGCGAGATCGCTTATTAACAGATTTTGCATCAAAAATCACAAAAATATACTATATACGAAATATTTAAGCACTTCTATATACATATTACAAAATATACAAAATATACAACGTGTACATATACAAAATACACAAAATATACAAAATATACAACGTATACATATACAAAATACACAAAATATACAAAATCACACTATTTATTTTTTACATGCACTTCTTCTTGAAAGACCTCTATAGCTAGAGCCTCTCGGAAGTATGGAATCGTAGAGTCGTTAAGTAAATCAATGGGAGTCTTAGTCATATGGAATTCCACGAATTTAAGTGCATACATCTCACAATCTCCACTGCAATTTAAAAACAACAAAAATATAAAACACTATAATTTAGAAAATTAATAAAACAAAAGGATAGTTTAAGTCACTAACCCATGTGAATTTGAGGGTAAGTTGTCAACGAACTCGTATTTCCACCGCCGGTCAAATATTTCCGATTTCAAATGAGAAAACTGGCCGGAAGCCTTTAGTAGCTTCGGAAATAGCACGGACGGTGCCCACATTACCCGATCTAAAGCCTCTTTTCTATAGCAAGTTCTATTGCAATCGAGAAGTTCAATTCTCCCCTCATCAAGAAACTACACAATAGTAATCCAATGCATATCTGCAATATTTAATATACCGTAAACGTTTTGAACTTCACACCAATTTCGTCCGTTATATGGTCTCTTTCCTTCAAAATATTCATCAAATGTATCATTATATGGAGACTCAAGGAGAAGCTTCTCAACTTCTACCATACTCATCGTATGCCCTTGTTTGACGTTTTTCTTCGCTTTTATTTCCGGATTACTTTGCTTCAGTTTCCAAAGGCGTTGAACTTCTCCATCAAGAACTTGCCCAAAATAAGCATCGAGGACTGCACAATGTTGATCATAAAGTTGAGGAAGACGACTTTGTTTATACCTTATGAGAGCTAGTCCTTCCTGCAGGTGCTGCATTAAAAAGTATTACTGATAAGTATATATAAAAGTATTATATAATGTATAAATATATTGAAATATATACATATACTTACAGAATCCTCAAACCAAGCTCCTACATTCAATATCTGATCAAAAAAGTGATGCAAATACTCCCTATGAAAACATTTCACCCACTTCGACTTGTCTTTTCAATCGTATCAATGGTAAAATGATCTCTTTTTTTCTTCGGAAATAGACATTAAAATATTCAGGGGTTGTTCCACTTTTTTGTCATCAATCTTTGTTTTTTTCTTGGCTCCATCTGCAGTGTATAGAGATGTTAAGTAATGACTTCTTTTTCTTTCTCTTTCTGGTCGTTCTTCAACATTTAGTTGAACAAAGTCATCTTTCATCTCCAACTTTTATTTTGTTCGAAGACTCTCAAAATCTTTCCTCAACTCTCCCAACTCAACAACCGCAAAATCCACTCTCTTGCTCAACTCTCCCAACCCTTCCACCACAAAATCAACTTCTGGTTGAACATCTTTTGTTTTTTGATTATGGTGTTCAGTAATTCCACTATTTGAGAATCAGGAGCAGAAGAGGGTGGTGGTGGTGGTGTGCTTTTCAACTCTCCTCCACATTCTAGCGCAGAAGAAGGCAATGCTAGTAGAGTTATGGCGTTTTTAATTCCAAATGCGTCCTCATCATGCGAGATAATTAGATTAGTCAGCTTTGTGACACCTTCCAATGTCTTCTTCAATCGATCAATATTCTCATCCGAATCATCCTTAAGCTCTTCGAATGATAATATATATTGTTCTCTCATTTCACGTTTAGAAGGAATTAAAAACGGATGCACAACCACCTAAAATTAGATTTAGACATATTAGCTAGGCAATAACATAAAAATATTATTGAAAATTACAAGTATCAAAACCATTGTGTTGCAATCTAACCTCGTTTGATTTTAGGAGTGATTCAAACGTAACATAATCCCATTTTGCAGCTCTCTTCAAATGATATTGTAACATTCTCGGAATTGGCCGTAATGAATCTTTATTTGATCGAATAAGCCCATCTCCGAGTCTTGCAAAAAGGGGAATAGCTTCATACACCCACACCTAAATGCATGTAAACAAATTATATTATAATTTATAACAACATATAAACGAACCAGGAATGAAAAAATAACATGAAATTATTATTACCATAAATGCCCATGGAAAGCCTTGGAGGTTGAACTTTTGCAAAGTTTTATTTCCTTGCCACTCCTTATATTCTTTCTTCAAATTTCTAGTTCGGAGTGACTTGAGCGTAAGCTCGAATGACGTCTTACCCCACGGAAAGGAGTTGAAGTAATCAACATCATTCACAATCGAGATCCAAAGAGGTTCAACATTTTTGCTTCCATCCTTGGCCATAAGAACATAGTGTAGGAATAGTACAAGACAAATCTTCAACTTATCTCTTGTACCAAAAGCTTTGTCATTATTAAGCATTTCCTCTAAATCTTTACCCTTAACACCATTTCGTCCTCCTAAAATCTTCTCTAAAAAATCATTTGCGTTCTTTACGACCTTATTTTCGACATCCTTGCTAGGCGTAGGTCCACAATTAAGGCCAGTGAGAAGGGCAAATTCTTTCATCCCAAAGCATAAAGGCTTATTGTCGACAATAAACCACATCTCCAAGTCCTTCCTACTTTGAACCGAATGGAGCAACAGGTAGTGACAAAGCAACCCCGGAAAGATCCAATCGTTTGACAAGTCAAGAAAATGACCAAAACAAGTCTTACAAAATAAACTCATAACCTTCCCATTCTGGTGGAGGTATGCTTTTATTTGAACAAATTTATACCAAGACGATCTCACCGTATAATTTCCCGAAAAGTACGCGGACTCGTCTATCACCGTGCGTAGGTTAAAGTCGCGTATATCGATTGACTTCAAATGTTCTGGAATGGAAAACATGTCCCCATCCTCCTCATTCTCCTACATATAAAGAAAAAAAATAATAAAGTCTCCATATTTCCACAAATATAATAACTTTCATCTTCTCCAACCAAATAAATATACCTCATTTTTCCCACTTGTGGTTAAAGTCTTGCCAAAATCCATCAAATATAGCTAATCCAAATATTGATTAATGAATTTACACACACACAATGTCATTGCTTAAATATGATCAAATTTAGAAATATAATACCATATGTTTATTCATAAATATAAGTGTAAATTATATTAAGTGATCGTTTCATTTCATAAGCGTATAAGAATGCAAGAACAATTTATACCATTTCGACAGCTATTTCTTCTTCATGATGAGGATTCTCCGGATCCTGTTCAGGAAAGAAAATAAATAATTTTAAGCGCAATCTGTTAATAAGCGATATCGCGTCGCTTAAGCGATCTCAGAGATCGCTTATGGGACGCGACATCGCTTTTCAAAGCACTAAGGATGCGAAATCTGTTAAAAAAGATCTCGCTCTCCTTAAGCGATCTCAGAGATTCCTTAAGAGAAGCGAGATCGCTTTTTCAAAGCGCATAATTTAGAAACTGTTAAAAAGCGATATCGCTCCCCTTAAGCGATCTCAGAGATGGTTGGGGAGGGCTTATGGGGGTAGGGCTTTTTCTTCTGCGTTTTTGTTTTCTTAATTTCAGTTTAACATTTTTTTAACTATTTTTTTATTTAATAAAAGTATAATTTTTATTATTTAAAGATTAATCTAAAAAAAAATGAAAAATAAATTGAGGGTTATTTGTTTAAATGGAAACTTGAGGGGGTCACTCAAACAAATTTTCTCTATCCCATTAGTGCACCTTCTGAGTCAAGTGCTTTCCTCCGACTCTCTTCGGCAGTCCTCTAAAAACTCCCCATAAATAACGCATTTCCTTCAATCCTGCAAAAGAAAAAAACTATACTCTTAAGCTGGTTTAGCTCATCAAGAAATAATTAGAGACGAAAATAAAAAATTCGACGATATCGACAGAGTAACGACTCGAAAATTACTCCAATATTTCATTGGAAGTTCTATCGAAGTAAAAATCAAAAGTTCAACGCTCCCCAAAACGGCTCTCATAGCTAGTTCTTCGAACTTCATTTCTTCAACAAAGGAGACAAAACCGCGCTCGCTTCTACCAGAAAAAGAAAAAGGAAACTTATGTTAGTAGAAGAAGTAGTAGTAGTAGACACTTCAAAAGGAAATCAAAGTGTAAGAAAGAGAACGAAATCGGAACCAAGACCTTAAGTCAGATGGAAAGAAATAGAGTCCAATTTTAGGACATTTTTGCCAAACATCAGATTTTGGAAGCATTTCAAGCTGAAGCACTGGTAGAAGCTGAGAAGCCAGTTTATGCACATTTTGGGAAGCTCCTGTAGATATATGAGCCATGAGTCCATCAAGAAAATTGCCGTTTTTGTTCCTTATATCGAAACTTCCCCTGTGAGTTAGGTAGCAAATTGCTTATTAGCTTATGCTGTTGGAGAAGTTAAAGTTGTAACAAGTTATGATACGAAAAGTAGGCAGTTTTTGCAGAAGTATAAAAAACACTTTTAAGTAATAGAAGGGTTAATTACAAGTAGACCCCATGAGAGTTTGCTAAACTACAAGTGGTGACCCTCTTAGTAAAAAAATTAGACTTACACTCTATAGGAGTCTCATAATTACAAAAAACACCAAAGTGTTCTACGGTTCCGTCAAAATTTTAAACGGATTATTGCAAGTCTTAGCGGAAAAATTGGTCATAACCCTAAAAATTGGATGTTTCTTTGTAATTATGAAACTCTTGTAGGATGTACGTGTAATTGTTTGTTAAGAGGGTCACGAATTGTAAGTTTTGCAAACTCCCATGTGGTTTAAATGTAGATAACCCATAATAGAAACAAGAACCCATAAGCTGAACAAACACCGCATGATGTGTTTTAGCTAGTAACTTATTTTAAGCAGAAGCGTCAAAACAAAACACTCCATTTCAGCTTTTTTTTTAAAGCAGCAGAAAAGCACTTTGATTTAGAGTTTTGGAAACCACAATTTTTCTACCTCCAAATTGGCGTGGCAGCCGGTCCACCATACATACGGCAATCAACCGTTGAAGAGATAATCGAATCTTTGGAAAGCACTTCAGATAAATTGCTTGTATGATCATTGCTTCTTGTTTCAGAGCACTGATTCTCTAAGTTGTTAGCCAATTTAATTGACTCAGTGAATTCAATATTTGCACATTTCACATTAGGTCTCTTCTTGATTGCACTTCTCTTTTTCTTGGTAATTTCCTTCAAAAGAGGGTCAACAGATACCTTATGAGTATTCCTGATTTCTCCCTCCTCAAGCGACGAGCTTGACTCACATTTGTTTCTTTCATCAGCTGCAGAAAATATAACAAATTACTTGTAAGCTCTTCAAAACATCTGATAAGCCGTATGGTTGAAAATGAAGTTAACTTCATTAATCATTTTAAATTACTACATCTCTATTTAACAAGATATTGATGACCATATAAGTTCTTCAAAATAAGCCATAAGCTCTATAAGTCCCATAGTACAAAAAGGTTGATTTTTCAGAAGAAAAAGCACTTCTACGTAGGAAATGCCCAATAAGCTTCCACACCTTTTCAAGAAAATCTAGAAGCAAAACCATGATGCAGTTAGAGAGTGTTTGCAGTCTCTCTAAGACAAAAGTGAATTTGAGTCTTTTGTTTTGCTGCTTCAAGTTAAATTCTAGGTTCTTTTTTTCTATTATTTGAAATGGGCTTCTTTTTTTTTTTCTCCATATACTACGGACTTTTACTACTCCAGCTTCTTACAATTTCAACTCATCTAAAATCAAAAGCAAAAGTGAAAATAGGCGAAAAGCAATGAAAGTTAACAAACACCCAAAAACAACTGAAAAAGATCTAAAAGCACTAAAGTGTTTTTCTTAAGCAGAAGCAATACAATCTGGTGTTTGGCGTCGAGCAGGCTGGCTTTGCGCAGAAGCAATACAATCTGGTGTTTGGCTTCGAGCAGGCTGGCTTTGCACGTCCACTTTACAGTCATCACAAAGCCATGTTACAAATTCATCAACTGTATTAGGTATTACACTTAGGCAATAGCTGAAAAAACACAGAAAAACAGAAAATCAACAACACTTCACATAAAAATAATCGAACTGTAATGTACATAATCAAGTAATTTAATTTTAATTAGGCTGCTAACCGATGCACAGCAACGTCGAGACATTCGACACAATACACAAAGGCATCTTCGAATCCCTTATCGCCACATTGCAGACATATCGTCACCTGCATTACGAATTCATGCTCAAATTAATAAATCATCATAAGTCATAATAGATAGATTTTCATTTGAAGATTTAATGAAATTGTATATTTTCCAACTTTAGTTTCTATTTAGCTCCTCCAAAACCAGTAAAGTTTGCAAATAAGATTCTTTTTAATGCCCACTTGTAAAATGTACTTTGTCAAACCATTCGGTCCATTCCTGATGCTTAGCATTAAGAGGATTCTTTAATTTTCAGCAGAAAGAAAAGGTTCAAAAACTGCCAATATGTCCAAAACGTTGCAAAGTTCAGCTAATATCCACTAAAAGATAGTGATTAAAGTTATAAAGCAATTTCTAAAGATGATCATATGCTACTATACTGAACAAAACAGATATAACATAGTAAAAGAAAAATTGTAGAAAAATGTATAACAAAATGCATAGAATGTTCAGAAAAAAAAAAAAAAAAAAAGAACCCATAAATAAAAGGGATGGGTATTTTTTTTTATTTCCCACCAAATTTTTTTTTCGGGCTCGAATACTGCAGGTGCAGGTGCTCAATTGAGAGCGACCCTTCCATAAAAGTGATGGACATAAGAAGCTCACCATTATAGCTGAAAGTTCATGAAACTCACGAGAAAAGCTGAAAATCTCAAAGAAATCTTCATAATAAGACAAAAAAGTTAAAGCTCAAGTCTTGAAAGTTTTTCCCTCTTTTGAAGAATGTATAAAATTAGAAGAGCTTCAAAGGGTTTTATGGCCAAGAAAAATTGTGATGATCCCATGGAAGAAGAAAATAAAGATGCATGTCTTCTTTTCAGATTCTTTAAGTATAGCTGTATAGATGAGCAGAGCACAATGCAAATATACAGCAAGGGTATTTTTTCTATATCTATTATTTAATATTCCTTGTCAAATATTTTTAAGATAATTAAATACATAAAAATTGATCAAATATAATTTTTTTTTTCTTTTCTACTTTCTTCTAAAAATAATAAATTGATGATTATATGTGTTTTTGCATTAGTACTGGCATGCAACCACATGTATTAATTGTTTTATATCATCTGGAAACCAACCAAAAGATTTGGTATTTAATGTGTAATAAATGTGAAATGAAAAGATTGAACTTATTAATTAAATCAGTAATTACTTTTTTGTTTTATCAGTTCGCGTGAGATCGATATTAATATTGAGTTATTGTGTACTTTACACGATAAAATTGCATGCAGGAGAAGCATTTATTAATCTATAACTCTATAGTCTATACTACTTTTCCATATATACATTTATCCTATTATTATATTAAAAAATTAGTAAGAAAACAATATTTAAATTATATAATATACATATCTGTATTGTCTTGTCAAAATCTATTACTTTATTCTGATCTGTTTGTCTGTTTGTGTGAAGACTGAAAAAACATGCAACTTTGATCCTGCACTCCAGTTAGCATGTGAGTTTTTGCAGTAATGTTTAAAAATTTGGGTGAACCAGTGGCTTTCAAGAAAAGGGGTGTTGCATGTGTATTTTGAAAAGTTAAAGTCGTAATAAATTGGTGAAGACTAAAATTACATAGATATTGAGATCTTGAGTTTGAGTTTCCGATTTCCGGTTGAGTATGATTCTAATGTATGCTATTTAGACCTATGGTATGGTACGGTGTGGTATTTTTCTTGTGTGAGTATTGTTGATAATTTATATAATAGTTAATTACTGATTGAAAAATATTGATGTAATTGATTTTAAAGTATACAATAGTTTTTTTTTTCTTTAAAAAAAAAATGGAGTTACAAAACCTGGGATTATTTGAAGGTCGAAAAACAAAAATATTACTAAATAATAGAGAATTATCTTAGTATTATTCGAAGAATTAATCAAGAATTGGCTTTTATTTTTTTATTTTTTTGTTTTTCATCAACACTTCAAAGATATTATAAAGTGCAAAAATCGTCAATCACCGTAACGTCTCTCCAGAATATTTCGACGAAGATAATAAAGTGAAAAAACTAATTGTTAAGAGTAAAAGACTATATTATAGCACATCACTTTCGGAATGGGCTATAAAAATATATTTGAAAACTATAACATTGGTCTGTAATCTGTATATTGGGATCAGCCCACCACAAGTCTAGTTGGCCCATTTACGTGTAATGGGCCTGTAAACATTCATACATATTACAAAATAAGCCCCTATAGTCCGTAAAGATATTTTGCTCCGACAAAACCGAAAAGAAGAAAATGACAAACCCAATAAAATTTTAGGGGCTTCATCGTTATTTATGGTTCTTCTAGGACTAATTTGTAATTTTCAGAAGTTCGTACTTTCTGGTGGTATATATCTGTAGAAACAGAATAATTATTTTGTGAGCTAGGTAGGTAATATTAAGGTGAAGATGGCTGCAGGTGCAGAATTCAATACGTACCCTTCTCTTCCAAGTCGATTGTATACCGTTAGAATTTACTATTAAAAACAGAGAAATAAAGAAAAGAAAGGGAAAAGGGCAGACATTTCAGTTACGTACTTTGCAGTATATTAATGTCATCAGCAATTTGTTTTTATTTGACCCCATCACTGAATAATCATCAGAATTCATGACGCAGCACACATTTATTGGATCAACCCCACAAAAATAAAATAAGTAAATAGAGAAATAAGCAATTTTGTGAGGGGCTTCGCTTGGGGTGAGATAGAACACTTGAGCGAATTGAGATTGAGATCAACATGGACTCAGAAGTTGTGGTGTACTTAATTCAAGGTGCGGATGTGTCACTCACCCTTTGGGTCATATCATTACGGATTGTAGGAATACATTCCGGTTTTCTTAGGAGGATAAACTCAAGCATGTCAAATAAGAGATGAATGCATGTGTGCCGACATTCTTGTAAAAATGGGGCCATGACGTCGACACCCACCTTGTTAGTTGGGATATTCCTCTCCCCAAGACGGATATTTATATACGGGTTGAGATGAACCCCGATTAGCTCTCTTTTTGTTTTTTGTTCCTGGTGTTTTTCTCATTTGCTGTTTTTTTCATTCCTTTGTTCACCAAAAAAAAGAAGTAAAAACTACAAGTACCACTAAGTGACGTAGCTTCGGGTTTAGTGATATGCTAGTTTAACAAGAAGTTTCGAATTTGAATTATCCTGGGAACGCAACTACCATTAGTAAGAAGAACTTTACACGTAAATGATCCGACCCGACTCGACTCATATAAATGAATTTAAAAAAAAAAATTGTGAAAACTACAAATTACCTTCTTTTTTTTTATTCCATTAAGCTCCCTAGTCAATGCATTAAAAGAGTTTCTTAATATGCCCTCATGGACTATTAATTTTGTTATATTTAGAAATTTGATTGATCGTTTTGTTATAATTTGAAAGATACCTGAGTTTTGATGTTATTTGGAAAGGATAACATTAGGGGGAAAATGCTAGACAAATCTCATTTTTTATTAAGTCTTACAGTGAAAATTCAACCTCAAAGACTATATTGTAATTAACTAAAATACAGGGATTCATTTACAAGTTTTTAAAACAACATGGTACCTAAATGTAATTATAACATATAAGTTCCCCTTTTGCGCGGATGTTGATAAGTTCAAAAAGATTCAGCGATAAGAAATGATATTATTTTAAAGTTTATTAGTTAACTTTTTTTTTTAATATGTGATAGACTGATAGTAACAGGACATTACACGTCACATTCTGCAATTCCATTTAATAGAATATTACCAGCCTTTTTTTTTAATTTTTATTTTTATAATTCAAATATCTTTGATCACTTAATATGGGGCCCAAAAAATGGGTGGACATCATCTTAGTCTTCCAATAATGTGTGGCAATCTTAAAGTCAAATGAAATGGACTAATTAAGGGGACACATATCTGAAAAATTCATGTAATTACATTTAATAGTTGAAATAAGTTTTAGGGTTTCACACTTAACAACAACATATAATACTGTTATAAATAATACTATTAAATTGTTTTTATCACAATCCCGGAAATTAATATTTTTCTATTCGTTGTTTTTAATTATATATTTATATTCCGTAAAACCTCATTTAAAATTTGAATTCCAATCTATAATGCACGAACAGAAACTCAAAAATATAGATACGACACAATACACAATACGAACCACCATTGGCATTTAAGATTGGAATGCTTAATTGTACCTTGTTGTTGCTCAATTTGACCAACAACCCTAAACTTCCCAAAACTCAACTTAAAATATAGGACAAATGTTTGTGACAGAGCCATTACAAGCTTCATGATGAACAAGAGTTCACAGTCCTTTTCTTGGTGAATTTTATAATGTGTATTTTTGCATAAGATAATGAAATTTAAAATTATGTTTGAATTCTATATTTTAATGAGGAAAAATAAATGAAATGTTTTCTCCAAGTTTTATTATATATGATTGATGATGCTGAAAAATGGATATGAGCTCGACGACGACGATCCTTTTGAAATCAGCAACAATCTGTTAAAAGGGATGGGTTCTGACTTGCTAAGAACATCCAACTTTCAGCATCATTAATGATAATGATTCCCGCAGGTATTAGGATAGTAATTGATAAGGAGCATGTACATATTAGAGGACGTGAGTTTGATTCTCTCCTAATTGAGGATTTAATTTGTTCTGATGGATAATCTGCCCTGACATATTATATAAGTCTTTTTTATTCGTCTGATTTTTTTCAGGTATAGGTATTGCAAGAACAATGTTACTTCCATGCATAAATTAAGTTTGAAAACTAGACTTTGCTTAAAGAATCTAATAGCTCGTACTATCGTGCTGTTATAGCAACTATATAACATTTGGTATATTGTATATTACTTATGTTATTAAGGTTTCAATTTTTATTTTATAAATATTTACCCCTAATATATACTTCATTCCTAAAATAGAAATTTCTCTATTCAAAACTAGATATATCTTCATCTTTTTAGTTTAATATTTGGGATAATGATTTTTTCCCATCCGAATTATAGTGATTTTTGCACTTTACCATCTAAACTTTTTTTTCTTACAGTTTGCCTCCTGAACTATGTAATTTTTTGCAATTTGCCATCTCCGATGGAAATATTCCACCGAAAAATTGCATCATGTCATATAAGAAATATATGTTCACGTTATATTGCTCTCCTCAACATCTCGAAAATAAAACCTCAATCAATTTTAGAAAACTTAGAGTTTTTATCACCCAATTGAATATTTAAAATTAATCTATCAAATTTGCCGTTATTCTAATTGGGTGATAAAAACTCCAAATTTTCTGAAATTGATTGAGGGTTTATTTTCGACACATTAAGAGGAGAATACAACATGGACCTATGTTTCTCATATGACACGATGCAATTTTTTGGTGGATTATTTCCATCAGAGATGGCAAATTGCAAAAAATTATGTAGTTCAGGAGGCAAACTGTAAGAAAAAAAAGTTTAGATAGTAAAGTGCAAAAATCACCATAGTTCGGATGGGAAAAAATCTTTATCCCTTAATATTTTTTTTTATATCTATTCAAAATAAAATAGCCAATATGCGAATTAGATCTGAACTACTTTTGCTTCAAATTAATATTTCATAATTAAAATTAAATATATAATATACTGACAAATGTACAATATTTCTTCCTTTATACTCGATTATTATTATCTCAAGGAACTGATCCATTAAAAACGGTGTTCAGACACTCACATGGAAATGTTTTTGGTCGCACGTACAACTTAGATTTATTGTATTGTCTCCCATGATTTAGCTATTGCGCCAAATTGCATTTTCATCCTACAATTATGACGAAAATTCAATTTTACCTAGTCATGTAAGTTTTCAACTATCAAATTTAGTTTTTTTTTTTGTCGAAAATTGTGAACATCATTACGAAATAACTTCAGAGTTGATACAATCAACAACCTCAACGGGAGGTTCTAACCAGATATCAAAGTTCAAAACAAGATTGTGTCCGAGCATAGCTAACATATCAGTACTAGTATTGCAACAAGACCGAGCGTGATGGAGGTCAGTTTCCCAAGAAAGACGCATGAGGGCTCTGCAGTCATTAATTCGATAACACATTTATGACACATTTGGTCTTATAAATTTACACCCACAATCCCTTGCTGAACTCCTGCTAATTTTAATTTCACCTGAATTACATGTACATTTAGTCTTTCATATTTCTTGTCGAATTGAACACACGAGTGATCACACGTTAGTCGAAATAAGAGCTAACATCTCTTTTTACTCTTAGGGTTAAATGACATTGGGCAAGAGTTTTCTTCCAAAACCTTCAATATAAACCCTAGTTAATTTTTCAACTTGTTAATCGAACAAATTAATTGGAGGCCGATGCCATGAGCAAGTGACTTCCCCTTGTATCATGCAAAAAAAATTAGACTAAATGTATATGTAATTCAGCTGAAAAATTGGCCGGATTCGGCAAGGATTATGGGTATAAACTTATGAGACTAAATGTGTCAAAATTGAGAGCCAAAAATTAAAAAACATATAAATTTAAATATGTATATTAACAAAAAAAAATTATCAGACTAAAATTGGATTTACTTATACTTATAGGATCAAAATGCAATTTTACCATAGCTATTTCTCCACTTGGAAAATGAAAAATACTTAAGAGCTCTGAATTTCACTAAATTACTTGATTTTATGTGTACAATCGAGCAATTCATCTTATATTGCTGACAAATAAATAAGTTAAATAGTACTGTACATATTTATTATTATTATTATTATTATTATTATTATTATTATTATTTTTATTATATATTTTATTATATGATCGAAATTCTAAATTTTAAATCTGTATTTGAATATTTGTAGAAACTTTATTAATAATGATAAGATATTTACTTAATTAACTCAAAATTGAGTATCTTTGAGAATTTTCACGTTTGGATGAAACCAAAAAAATATTAAAAGAAAAGAAAAGAAAATGAAGCGGGAGCATACGTATTAATTATTTCCAAACAAGGTCAGTATTAATGATTTCTTTATATATGATTTATCATTGCTTATCTATACATAGGATTCAATTAATTCGACACAGTATATAAGTACATGTTATTAATTTATATGTCTAGCTAGGGTTTTGAGAATACATAATTCAAACATGATAAATTATGAAATTTAATGCAACTATTGTAAATGTATATATTACATTTGGATTAATATACTTTTTTGGTACCGTACTTTTATGCTAGTTTAATTTTGATATCATACTTATGATCAATTTCTCAATTTTAGTATCATAATTTATAATTTATATAAGTTTTAATACACATTTGATCCTAGGTTGTTAGTTAATTACTACTGCGAGCTGTTACTGTCTAATTCCAAAAATTAATTAACGGACATGTGAGATCGATTGCTAATAATTAACGACATATATAGGCCAAATGAACCAAAACTAATTAATACAAATCATAAATATTAAGCTATGGTACAAAAATTGGAAAAAGTGATCACTATAATACCAAAATAAACTCGGGCAAATATCCATTGGGGTTTGGCCCAATGACCACCAAATATTAGTCCAGAGTGGAGGTTTGAGTTTGCTTCTTTGCAATAACATAAGGGTCGAATTGTGTGCATATATATTTTCTTTTTTTAAAAAAAACAAAGAAATAAACTAGGGCAAAATCATATATAGTACCGAAACTGATATTAACTCTATTACAATTCACTTAACCCTTGAATTTTCAAGTTTTTTTTCCTTGTTTGTTTTGTATAAGATAATTAACTGATAAATGAATTCGAAATGTATTACAAAGATAATTGCACTGTTAGGAAAACTAAAGACCATGTTGTCCAGTTGCTTAAAATTAGGGTTTGTGTTATCCCCACAATTTGAACATGATCTAACAGAAAAGGATGTTTTTGTAAGGAAAAAAATGGAATATTCATAAGCCTAATAATGTTGACAAAAAAGTAACAAACATTAAAATCAATAATCTTTCACATTTACAATCCCATAAATTAAAACAAAATATGAAAAGAAAAAAGTACAAATATGTCCCCCTTATTTGATTTGGGATTCATAAGCCTCCACCCCTCTCTTAATTATTTATTTCTTTCCAAATAATAAATAAATTATATATCAAAAAACAACATAAATAAAAACTAACATGTATAACCTAAGAAAAGAGTTCAGATTTTCTATTTCATTTATTTTTATTCTATCTTATATTTCATTATTTGAATTCAGAACATCCTATATAATATAAAAGAATGAATTATATCTGAATATCTCGAAATTTGATATATTTACAAATCAATATCTCTTGTTTGAGAAATTATCATATATTCGTAAAATTTTTAAAAAATGTGCAAATATTCTAAAAATACACCAACTTAGGGTTTCGATTTACACATTTATTAAAATTTCAGAGATTATATGAAAAATTTTCAAATAAGAAGAAGTGATTTGTAAATATACAAAAATCCAGGATAATCATATATAATTCACCCTATAAAATAAATAAGTATCATGAATTCGAATAATAAATATAAAATAAAATAAATTAATGAAATAAAAAAGTTGAACCTATATCCCACCCCACACCACCCACCCACCCCCACCCGGTCCTCTCCCATGTGTTTCAAAAAAATTCACCGCCACCTCCTCCGGCCCCCGCCCTCTCCCTTCTGACACCTTCTGCAATTCTTGCCCCCACTTCCACTTGCCTTCATTTTTAGCATAACAGCATCTCCAATTCTCTCTCTCTTCTCTTTCTCTCTCCAAACCAATTTACTACCACCGCCACTACCTCACTCCGCCGCGTCTGATGGCTGCTTGTTTGCTACTATCTCGTAACCCTCACCTTCATCTTCTTCATCCTCATCGTCCATATCGTCATCATCCTCGTGATCGTCGTTGTTTTCACTCTCGTTTCGACGATGATCCGGACCCGGCATTGCAGGATTCTGCGGCGGCGGCGGATGTGGGTGCTCCGCCCCCAGCGGCCATTGCTGCTCCGGCTGCGCCATTATGGGCGCCATCGGATTACTCTCCGGCTTGAATGAAGCGGCGTCGTGTTTGCCTCTCGCTTTGTATAAGGCGTCAAGCTGGTGGAAATACGGACACGTTTTGGAATCCTCCGGCCGCTTCTTGTTGCTCTCTTTCACCTTTTTGAAATATTTGTTTATGTTTTCCCATTTCTCTTTGCATCTCTTGGAGCTCCGATTGTAGCCCATTTTCGTCATGGCAGATGAAATCTCCTCCCAGAGCGGGCCCTTCGGTCCGTTTTCCTGGTACTTGATATCCAGACTCGTTCGGAGATCGATCAGCGCTTGAACCTCCGCCTTCGGCCACCGCGACGAACCGGCGCCGGAGATCGAGTTATCCCCACTTCCGCCGCCGCCATTGTCAGTTTTCGAAGTGTCCGATATTTTCATTGGAGTTGCTGCCGCCACCGGCGGCGGCGGCGCTTGTGTTTGCCTCGGCGATGGTGCTGGTGCTGGTGTTGGATTAATATTAAGTGACGGCTGTGGCTGCGGGGGCGGGGGATGAGGGTTTGGGAGCGGTTGTACCTGCATTGCCACCTGGAGCGGCGGAGGAGGAGGCGGCGCACTGATAATATTCGCTACATTCGGTAATTGCAAGTTTTGTTGGTCGGTTACCTTCTGCAGAAACGCAATCACCGCCGCGTCCTTGGCGGCGGCGATGGATCTCTCTTGTACTAAAAGCTCGTGTTCACGATTCAGCCTCGAGATTTCCTGCGCTCGCCAAGCTTCTTCTCTGGCCATCCGATCCCGCTCGCGTCTCTCCAAAGTGTCTAGAAACTTCTTCTGCAACTCTTCTTGCTTGTGAACCACATCTTTCATTAATCTCTGGAAAAAATCCTTCCATTTCCTCTTTTTCCCTCGCCGCCTTTGAATATCTTCATCCGACGAAGTCGACGATGAAGTCGAATACAGAAAACTCGTAGATAACATGTGCGGATTCGAACTCGTGTTCATTATCGGAAATTGAGTCTGCTGTTGAAGATGATGATGGAGCTGTTGATGATCGTGAGATTGTTGAAAGGGCGAAGAATTTATGATCGGATTAATGTTTGGGCGAAGTTCGCTTATCGGATTCGGACTAATTGATGAAACAGTTACATTTACCGGTGGCATTTGTGTATTAGTAGTGGTGTTTGTTGCCACTGGTGGTGGTGGTGCCGCCATTGCAGCTGTGGTTCGAGGCGGCGCCGGAGTTGTGAATTGCGGCGGAGTGCTCTCGAAGGCTTCTAATTGATCGAAAAAACGATACGTTTTGCCGTCCGATTTAGATGCTCGTCCATCTTTGGTTCTCTTGTGGTACTTGAACACGTTCTCGAATTTCTCTTTGCATTTTTTGGCGCTTCGTTGAAATCCAAGCTCCGCCATTTTCCTGCAGATGATAACAACATTTGGCACAAATTCAGATAGTTAATTAATTAATTACATCTTGAATTCTTCAATAAAAAAAAGCAAAGCGCCGAATCGCGATAAACGCATAAAATCAAAATTCGAATAAATTAACAGCACTGAATTCATGAATCTCACAACTATTAGCAGGCGGCGATGAAGAAAATCGATCAAATAAAAATATATATATATATATAAATATAAATCGAACTGAAATTTTCGAACTGAATATGAAATAATTGCAGAAAAGCTGCTGAAATCTGGTGGAATGAAGCTGAAAAACATTAAAGACGCTAACTTTTTGATCAAAAAGCAATTATGATCCACAAAATAATACCTTTTACAGTAAATTCCAGAATTCATTCAAGTGTGTGTAATCTGTGTGTTTCTCCTTAATTCATCCAAATATCAAAACAGCAAAAAAGAAAAAATAAATAAAAACCAATCATTAATTTTACCTGGAAACTTCTTCCCATAATGGACCTTTAAGACTCGAGTCTCGAAAAGCAACATCCATATCGGAACGAATTTTAAGCAAAGCCAAAGTTTCCTGTTTCGGCCACCGGTTTCCTCCTCCACCTCCACCTCCACCGCCGCCGCCACTCTCTTCCATACCTCCTCCACCTCCAGGCATCGAGCTGGAGGCACCGACTTCGCTGCTGCCTCCACTAGCGCCGCCACTCTCGTGAGCATCTCCCCCCGCCGCCGCAGCAGCTGCTCCGTCGCCGGAGCTTCCCATGAGCCCAGAAACACCAAGCATCATGTAAAGAAAAAGGGATCAGAAGAAGTCTCTTTCCAACTTCAAATACCAAATTACCAGCAGAAAAAAAGAAAAAAAAATTAAAGAATTATAATTATACAGTACTGCACAACAACAAAAGGGGGGGAATTGGGTGAAATTTTTTTGTGGGTTTTATGAAGATTGGAGATGTGGTTAATATATTTAATTTATTTCGGTGGGGATCTGCCTGTCAATCTCACACTCCTGAAAATTATGAATTTCTTTTTTTTTTGGGTTTAAGAAGAAGAAGTGATTTTTTATTTTATTTTTCTGGGCTTTTTTCTTTTTTTTCCTTTTTCAGCTGAGGAATCTTTTGCGATTTTCAGCTTGCCCTCTCTCTTTGGTAAAGAAAAAGTTTGATCTTTTTTTTAATTTTATTTTATAGAGGTAGCACCTAGAAAGGGTCACTAATCCCATCACCCCCAGTAAATAAAAATATCTTTACATGCAGACACATCACTCTCTCTCTCTCTCTCCCCCTCTCTCTCTATAAATTACATCTACAACCACAAGACTTTGCTTATTTATAAAATTGTCCCTCTATTTGTAGAAATTACAAAATATTCCCTTAAGATTATTTTATTATTTGTATTTATAATGTATAGTTGCAGGAGATTTTGTCAATTAATTAAAATATTTGAAAACTTAGAAAAAATCTCATGAATATTAGACTTGGTTTGCTCTTAAATATTTAAACTAAGACCGTCGTTCAATACGATATCAGAATTAGATAAAACAAATACAAGCCAAACATGGATAAAAATCAATACATTAAGTTTTATGAATAGAATACTAGCTTAAATTTTTGGATGAAATAATAATTTTCAATTATATCAATTATGGAAATGAATATTAATCATAATGTAGATTAATATATTAAAGATATAAAAAAACAAGGCGAATTTCTTTCTAATGAAGATGATAATAAGTTGGTTTTTGTCTGTCCAGCTAAATATAGTTAAAAGCCGGCCCATGTAGGTCATATTTGCTTTTTGGGCGTTTTGGATTTACTCTTAAAAGACCATTTTGCCCCTCACATGTTACTCATTGACCTTTTAAATCATGTATGGCCTGGCTAATTAATCAATCTTTATTTTATTATCATTGATCAAGGTGTTCTGCCGGTGCATAATGGGATCATAATATTTGTCTATTGACCAAAATGCCCTTCCTCCTTTGAAACAAAATTAAATGGGTAAGTTAGAAATTATAGGGTGTATTTCATTTTTCTTTTAACGTAATTCTGACTAGCTGATCGACTAATTCGGATTTAGATAGTGTAGAGACTCGCTACACAACGAACTTCAACCCTATTATTCTATTTAGGATGTTGGGATTCAAATCCTTAATGTTATGTCCGATTGTTTATTAGGTTATTGAATGAAAGATAAAGTAAAGAATATTAAACTTAAAATATCCTAGATAAATTTTATTCGTCCAATAATTTTATATTTCGTTACATGTGCAATACTTACATGACAACAATTACAAACGGTTTTTTTTTTCCGAAATTATGATGAAATCGACTTCAATGGGATAACAATAAACTATATACGTTGTATTTATCGTGTAACTGTTTATATTCACAAAGAATAACAACAATCGTTATAGTGGACGGTGGATGTCCTGATTTAAAACGATAAATATAAATTCTTGTTTAAATAATGATACATACATAATTTTATTTTTTTTCAAAAAAAAAAAGTTATTGTAATTGTGGAGTGGAAAACTATGGTATTTGTGGTGACACGTCGAGGGGAGAGGGGCCGACAATGAGGGGGACTATTTGCAACTTGACAAACATTGTTATCAAAAGTTTTAAAATGAAATTAAAACTAATATTTGGCCTTTAAATATAGCTTGAAAAGGTCATTTTTTAGGGTGGGATCCATTGTTTGAATTAAAACTAGTTAGATATATGTAGGTCATATTATTAGGCACAACTCATTTATGAATACAAGTAAATTGTGGCCAATTCTTGTTAGCTTGCAACCTACCGTAATAAATGGAATATGGGAATATTTCAACATCCATCATTTTATTACTAATGTTTATATTTTATCATCATTAGAAAATATTCGATTTTTTCTTTTTTGTGGATTTATCAAGATAGTCCCATGTAATTTTCCCAAAATAATATATACTATCATCCACGATTACATATGTAAATGTAAATTCCTGATCAGATGTCCCACTATTTGAAGTGACTATATTTCAGTAAGAAAACTAGTCACTGTAGTTGACGGTAAATATACCCGGTTTAAACATAAAAAAATTAGACTACCGATTTGATATTTAATTTATAGATCAAACATTAATAGTTTCAAAATTTGCCACAAGAAACTATAAAAAAAAGGGTGTTTAATTTCTTACATAAATTTGAATCTCAATGCTTCAAAAACTTGGACGTACATGTTCTGCACGCTCCTCAGTCCCACCCAATTCCAATTTATTTAAAAACTTTAGAGGGAAAAATGAAATAAAATAAGATAATAATCATCCTTGGTGATATAAAAATTGGGGATAATTACATTTAAATCTCATGAAATTTGCTTAAAAATTCAAAAAAATCATCCAAACTTTGAAATCTTACAAACACCCCCTCCTATCAACATAAATTTTACAAATACCCCTTTGAAACATAAAAATATATATACATAACACCCCTAAAAAATTTTTACAAATATTGATTTTACGGGATAAGTGTAAGATTACACGATTTTAATGGTGAAATGGTAAAAGATGCAAACCTGAGGGAATTCTGTATAATTGACCCTAAACAGTTTATTGTATGTTGAATTACTTTTGCGTATACTAACAATTTGTGTATAATCCCTTCTATTTGAAAAATTATCATATAATTCTAAAATTTTTAATAAATGTGTAAATATTCTAAAAATACCTCCATTTAGGATTTCAACTAGATTTGAAAATATTTTCGAAAAATATCCACATTATTAAAACATCAGAAACCCTATAATATTATTTTGCAAATAAGAGATCGATTTGTAAATAATCAAATTTCAGTATACCTAAATATGTATTTATCCAAAAACACACATGTATGCGTGTGTATTCGGATAAACATTTCACCGCCAAAATAAAACAATAAAATAAGAGAAGATTGCGTATGATTGAGATTTCAAATAATAAACTTGATCACTCAAATGGTCTAAGGGACATTTTTAATTTAAGAGAAAACTACCATAGAAAACATTAGAAATGGACCATTCCCACAAATAATTCAAAAACGAGGGACCCATTAATGAATAAGCCATTAAATGCCCAAATCGATCGACAATCCTTTTTACACATCTTATGAGTGAAATTACACCACATTCTTGTTACCCTCATTACGTGTACAATTTAAATTATAACATATAGGAAATTACAATTTACCCCTTCTCACATGACTTATCTCTTTAATACTTACACCCCTCAGAAAATTGTAGTATTACAATTGGTACCTACATATTTGAAAAAACTACGTACAAACCATTCCCTAAGATAGGAGGGTATTTGTAATTTTAAACATTCTTAGAAGGGCATATTAGTAAAAGAATGATAGAATGAGGGGTGGGGAAGTAAGATTAGGTAAACATGAAAGGCACGTACAGTGTGCACCTCTAATATTTGTCTACATTTTGAGAGGTGAATGGTACGTAATTGATAATGAGAAGAAGACTAGTCACATTCTCTCTCTCTCAAATTGAATAATCTATAATGTATAGTATAATCTTTATTATTCTCCCTCCGTATTTTTTCTCTAGAACAGAGTTCCCTGTCGACTATAATGATTAGTCCCCGCGTGGCATTTCAAGAGTGAGACAACTGACCAAGAGATTCAAAACTGCTTCATACCTAAAATTAGTATTCAAACTCGTGACATTTAGTTAAGAATGAATGAGTATCTTTTACTCAACTATACCCTCGTCATTGATTCTCACTCTATATATGTATATATATAGAGAGAGATTGATTTTTATGTGGTTGCTTATCTTAAAAAACATTATTTTTACAAGTGTCTGTTTTATGCATATTGCTTCGCTGGCTGTGGGCTTCTCTAGCTGTTACAGATGCTTTTCCCACTATTCCTCTAAATTTACGGCTCTTATATGAGTCTTTTTTGTTTCTCTCTCACACATGGAATTTTTTTATGAGGTTTTAGAAATTACAAAAAGGTCCTGGTTTTTGTATTTTAGGCCATGTTTTAGGGATAGTTGGTGCTGGTGATCATCCCAAATTATTTGTTATTTTATCAAAAACATTCGTGTCATTGTATTCGTGTCAGCGTATGGCAGTTAATAAATCTATGTATTATTATTACATTATTCCAATGACTAGTGGGTCACATGGCACAACCAAAAAACATGACTAATGAATGAAAGAACTGCCAACAAAAACCAAAAACAATTACATTAAAGTGAAACTAAAGACTAACAAAAGTAGAGAAAAAGTTAGGAATAAAGAAATTTACTCTAATATTATAATTTCACTGATCAATAAAAGACCTGTACATTACATGATTGTGAGCACTATTTAATGAACTGTAAGAGCAAAAGGAGTAAAAAGTTGATGATCCCAAAGAACAATTTCTTAATTACTTGTTACAATTCCCAAGCTTCTTTTATATAATTTCGAGTTATATTATATGATGTTATCAGAATTTCTCACTTTCTTAGGCATCTTTTCAAATGATAATAGGGAGATAATTATAAATTAAACCTACGTCTTAGACGGAGACCTAGTTGAGGGATACTTTTGTAATTTTTAATAATTGAGGAGTGTGAGTGTAATTATACCAAATATTTAATATTTTTTCCTTACGAAATCTGTATCATTCTAGTTTTACACCAACTCTAATTTAATTAATTACTTAGACTTCACATTATTTATTATTATTAAATTGTAAAATTATAGTTTTTTGTACTTTTCTGGGTAATAAATTATGCGAATCCAACGAAAATTTATTCCACGCAACATGCACAACACCCGCGCCAAATGTATAATGACTTAATTGATTCCTTTAATATTGTGTTTGTTTTACTGTTTATGGAGAAAATGAAATGTGAACTTATTTTTAATTAGAAATATTAATTTTTTGGCTATATAAAAAAGGCCACATGCACACTTAAAGCCTTGCAGATCTTATGCGGTGGCAAGATTGAGTAAAATTTTAGCAAACATTATGCTTGAACCTCAAAAGAATTTTGTTAAATTATAACTCGTGACTTTCTTAGTTAAACAATTACAGTTACACTCTATATAAAATAAAATAATTATAAAATACACCCAGCATTAGGGTTTCGTTCTCTTTTTCATTTTAAAAATTTATACCTAAACCCCAAAAGAGTTTATGATATTACAAATAACATCCAAATGAAATTTAGGAACAACCCATGGTATAAACAAAATAAGGGCATTCTCAGTATTTACTATTTATTTTTATGACATCATCAAATACATAACAGATAGAATCCATAATGGAACCCTAATGCTTGGGTGTATTTTGTAATTACTTAATTTCGTGTGGGGTATAACTATAATTATTTGACTAAGAGAGTCATGAGTTGTATTTAACAAACTCCTTTGGGGTCTAAGTGTAATTTTTTCAAAATTTTATAGTTATAAATTTTATATTGTAGTTATAAATTTAGAGAGTGTTTGTAAATTCCGAGAAAAATGTATTGATTTTTAGTATATTAATTTGGTTTCCAAAATACCTCCACTTTTTGTTAAATTTGAGCAAAGAGAAACTAGGAGTTTGAAGCACCCATAACATAAATTAAAACTTTTTATGAATTATTAATTATCAATTGAAAATATTAACTCCCAACACGAAATGTGGAATAAGATGATTTTTAGCCTGTCCGAATAGAATCTTGGTATCATTAGAAAAGAACCACAAAATTTGGTTGAACATTCTATGAGCTAAAAAGTAGAATTTGATCCCAAATTACTCGAGCTTTTTTGTATTCTTACTTAATTTGATCCCATTAAATAAAATTTTCATTTTATATTCTTAAAAAGTGTAAATTTTTTTTACAAAATTTTTTTTTTTTGTGATTCTATCCAATTAAGTATGTAACAAGAAATTGGAACATCAATTGAAACAAAGTTAAAAATAGAGGTACTTTTTCAGGAAAAGGAAAATTGCAGTGTTTTTACAGCACAGAAAACTTAAGTTGGTTCACCCCATTTCAATAAAGGGGGCAGGGGGGCAGTGGCCCCTCTCTTATTTATATTCCTTTCACCTTAGCTATATTCCCACTGAAATAGCAACAAAAGTATCTAACATGCCACATGCAAAATAGAATAGCATAATCATTAACCGTTATAGAATAAAATAAAATAAAAGGTACTATTTAAAACTATATATTTTTCACTACTAAAAAAACATAAATTTTAAAAAAGGTATATTAATAGACACTCGAAAATTGCCTCAAAAAGGTATATGTCGGAGCACATAAAGTAAAAGACAATTGATTTAAATCTTTTTATAATTTATTAGAAACAAATAGGATATCGCGGTGCAATTCCTGCCATGCCATCGGACACTTATTTAGTGTTAAATACCAAAAAAAAAAACTTTATTATTGTATCAATATCGTGTTTTATCTGTAACCATCTATTTCAGATATAGAGATGAGATTTTTTTATTTATTTATTTATTTTTTTTTTTTTTTGCATTTTCAAGCATGTTTTGGGGAAACTATTACATTAAATTTATATCCCAAGAAGTAGTTAAAAGAATTAGGGGTTGTGACATGGACCAATATGAGTTGTCTCATCTAAAAATTTATGATGGGCCATTGTAGAAAAAGTTACATGCACACAAAAGGGTTTTAATTGAACATGGTAGGCATGTGAATCATAGACATAAATCATGTGTCATCCATGTGGATTAACATCTTTTTTTTTTTTTAGCATTCCACCAATTTGATTCTTGCAAACTAGAATTACATATACACTAAAAACCTATTTGTTTGCATTTTCAAATTCTAGTTTATTGTATTTTTCTCCCCCCATTTGACATGCATGTTTTTAATTTTAGTCCCATGAATTTTGTAATTTTGATCTCATAAGCGGGTTTTTTTTTGTAAATATAATTTTGGTCCTATACTGATCGATTGTATTTTACAAATTTGGTTCCACATGCGAACTTTTTCTTTTTGCAAAATTCAATTACTATACCAAAACCAAAAACAGGTAAGTTATGGTATAAAAATGGCAAACATAGCTAGCGTGAGACCAAAATTAAAAACAGGTCAAATTATAGGACCAAAAAAGCAATTAATTCTAATTTTGCCTCTGGAGGTCACGTTTATGTGTATCTATGATACATGCACGAATACTCCTAAAAAAAGCTCATTATGCAGAATTATGTCGTGTTAGATATCATATCGGATACTTGTCTAGTAATAAATACTGCAAAAAATTTGTACCATCATATTTTTATTGTGTTGTATCCATGCATATATGTGATTGTCCCATGGCCAATGATCATTGCTCAATGTATACATTCAAAATCAAATGACCTCCATCAACATATGAACCATCAAAAGTACACCTGATTTTGACAATCACATATGCATGGGCTACTGTCTTCCTCACCTTTTGGTCTAATTATCGATTAGAAGATTTAGCTTGTATGAATCGTTATTGGTTTGATACTAATAATGGTAGTCATTTCAGTATGTTAAGGATACAAATGTATCCACGATTGAAACTGTACATGTTTTATTTTATTTTATTTTATTTATTCATAAATACGTTTTGCAATGTTTACATACTGAATATTGGTGATTAAATGTAATTGGAAATCCAATTAATTGTATTAATTAGCCAGATTAACATAATTAATTGCAAGACTTGCGTGATTAGCAAGCTATATAACCATGTGGAGTGACTTAATTAATTGCACAATTATGTGTCAAACTCAAAGGAGGGGCCTTTAATTTCCCATTTAAAAATAAATAATTATTTTTAAAATTCCCTAAGTAAAGAGAGTTAATATGAAAACATGGGAGCATGTGAAAGTGCTTGCAAAAATCATCATGTAAACCACATGCAACTGTGTGCTTATAATTAGGGTTAGGTTAGCTCGATATATCATGAGATAATTAGTAATTGAGATGGATAGCTTAATTAGGTTAATTATAATTAATAAGAATTAAACCTTGGGGGAAACTTGCTAATAATCTCATTCATTATTACAAATTTACAGCAAGGTCTAGCTAGATAATTAAGCTTTGCTTGAGTTAATTACTTCGTCACACCACAGCCATTTTTTTAGTCAACAAAAGAGAAACAATAAATAAACTAGCCAGGCTCCATCTATATCCAAATGCAATTAGCCACCTCCAACAAAAGTTTTTCCCAATAATCGATCATATTCTCGATTCCATGACCTATCTTTGCCAAAGTGTCGGCACAAGAATTACTTTCCCGTTTTATATGCCTGATGGAGAAGTCCCAAGGTATATGTATTAAGTTTTTGCAATCTTGGATAATGTTTCCCAGAGAATGTATTGATGTATCGGCGTCGTTGATCAAGATCCACAACTATTTTAGAATCCGTCTCAACTGTCAAGCGCGTTGAGCTCGTTACAAGGCAACGTTAGATATATACATACCTATATCAACTTTTCCATGAGAGAGGGATTTGCACAGTACAGTCTCCTTTTGTATTTATCTTTTCCTCGAATGGACTCTAAATAAATGAAATACATTAATTTTTGGATATGGAACATTATATTTAAGAAATTGTTGGTATTTGTTTTTCCAAACTTATACAAAATTACCTAACTCTACTCATCATGATTAAATGCAGAATTAGCGACACGCGTGTGGTTTTAGGATCGGCACCCATGTGCACTGGATAATTTTGCAAGAGCCCAACATTACAATGTAATGTAATATTTGTGAAAATTATCATAATAAAAAGAAAAAGAGATTTTGATCTTCCTCAATGAAGTTTTAAATTGTATTGATTCTTGAATTGATCGGGACGAAGTATTTCGGGTTGTGTGAACATAATCAGAACCTCGCGAAAGTTTTATATAAACAATAAAACTTGGAAGATTTTTTTTATATAATTTTTAACATAATAGAGACTAATTTATGGATTACTAGGCATGTTTGATAAGCTAATTATCGTCGAATATATTAATACGTACGCGTTTGATGGAATTATTGATGATAGTGATATTCGTAATAATTTTTAATATTACTTAATGAGATATATCAAAGATATCGGATCGGAAGTATCTCCATTATGACAATATTCTTCTGATAATATAATGTATTAATAAATTACAAGAACCATCGCTTCGGATAATTCTACATTGAGAATCCTTAATCTGGTTCTGGATTTAGTTATAATTAAGGCTTCTGATATGAACTCGTGAATTAAACCTACAACATTAGCCAAGATATTACATGATAACTAGAATGTTGAATTGAAATAATAATTGGAGTGAAGATTAGATAACTAGAAAACAAGATTATGAAACAAATAAAGACAAATATTTGAAAGTAAAAAGATAAAAAGAATAGAAAAGGTTGAAAACCCCACAGCCCATCATCTGAAAAAGAAAAGGAAATTAAAACATTGCAGTAACTCTTTGTGATGGCCCATGAAAGTGATAAGTGCTTTTGTAAAAGTTCACTGTTTTTGGGGCCATTTGGGACAAAGTAAACAGTCTAAAAAGCCCAAATTCAGCACCCATGTGCCCAAATTGACAGCCCACCAATGGGGGGTATAGGGGTAGGGGTGGGTCTACTTCTCCATATTTAACTTTGTTACTCATGTATGTCACATTCCATGATAGAGGGTGAGAAATGGATAAGCTTCCCATTATTAAATACTCCACAAATATCAATTTACAACATAAAATAAACTATATATAGGTGAATAAGTTTAATTGCAGCTACTAAATTGTAACAACTAACAACTAAAAAACTCACGGTAGATATTGTCCGTTTTTTGTGAAATCGAGCTCTCACGGTTTTACTTCTGAGCAGAATCCAAAGAAAATACTCAAAATGCGTCTACAAGGTGAAGATATCCATCTCCTTAGAAGGAAAACTTTATTTTCTTTCACAACCAATGTGGAACACTACATAAATACTAAATTATAGATTATATTGTATTGGCTTCGTCAGTGTTCGCATGATGAGCGAAAGTTTTTAAATTACTTTTTGGTGTTGAATTAGATTAAGTCCACTGTATTCAAATGATTTGAACTTTGAAGTATCATATTTGCTAATTTTCTTCTTAATCTTTCAAATTTAAAATGGTTTATTTATAGACTTGTTAGTTGTTACAACTATAAAATTCAAATGAAAATAAAAAAAGACTAAAATATCCCAATATCATGACAGACGAATTTATCCCTTGTAGATTAAGAACTACAATGACTACAAAAAAGGGTCAGAAAATGTGCAAGAACTAAAGTCATGTCTTATATAATCACAGACAGAAATTACACGACCTTCCCCCCCCCTCCCCCCCGTTAACCTACGCACGATCAATCCACTTAAACCCAAAGTCATAACCCATAACTAAAATCAACAACAAACATAAAAACATGTGCATTACACCAAAATTAACCTCACCCGTCGATTCCCATCTCCTTCCGTCTCAGCTCCAACGCCATCCGTTCGTTCTCAAGCTTCATCCTCTCGATCTCCATCCTCATCATCTCCATCTCTCTATCCTTCTTCCTACTAAACCTCTGCCACTTAAACCTCTCTTTCTCGAGCTCCAACATTTTCGCCTCGATATGAACCCTTTGTTCCTCCAGCTCAAGACTCTTGCTCCTCATCCACTGCTTATTTGCGAACCCTTCCGGTTCAGGACCTACATTCTCCCTCCCGAAATTGAAGCCAAATAAACTCTCGTGGACAGCCCCGCAATTCTTTGCCCTCTTCCTAAACCCGTTATATCCCCCGTGGTGGTCCCCATAATCCTCATCGTACTCCCCGCGATCATGATCGTCGAATTCGCCGTCGTGATCGTCGGGGTCGTCGTTTTCCTGCTTCTTGAGGTCGTTTTCGTCATTTTCGTCGCGGCTACGAAGAGCCAGCCTCAGAGAATGCTGCAATTCCGGGTCAGCGGGAAGATGCAAACGGTTCCCGTTATGATACGAACACATCTCCTCGTAATGCAAATGTTTCGAGCTCAGGATTTTTCGAACTTCTTCCTTCAATTTCTCTGAAACGTGGTCCATCATGTCGAGAAGCGCGGGATTCTCGACCACCTCACAAGAAGTTCCTCTTCCAAGAATCTCGTTGAGCCTCTTGTACCGTTTGTTGAGGTCGTTGAATTTATCCTCGCATTGTTGTGGGGAAACGAAATGGCCCCTTTCGGCCATGACTTTTGAGACAGATTTCCATTTTCCCTTTTTCTGCAAACTCACGTATTTCCGCCTTGTGGGTTCGGATGAGGCCTCCTCGGTGATGTAGGAGACGGCCGTGATTAGAAGGCGGACCATTGTGTCTGTCCATTTCACGCGCTGCCACGTGGACGACGATTTCTTGCCCTTGATCATCGGGTCGTCGGGCTCATCCTCGTCGCTTCCTGATTTGCCTTTGTTGTATTCAGTTATCGAAATGTTTTGGTCTTCTTGATTTGTTCCGATCGTCAGAGGGAAGTTTTCGTGGATCGGGTGATGCGCCATTGATGACGATCCTTGTCTCGGATGAGAGGTGAGATGAGGTTGTTGTTGATGATGATGATTATGATGGTGATGATTTCTCATGGGGGCTTGCAAATCCAACCCTCCATAAGAACCGTTGGATTGCATTATGTTTCTTGACGATAGATTTCCTTCCATACTTCTTTGTAGAAACACGGGTTCGGATCAACAGAAACGAACCCTGTGATTTGCTAAACAAATTTCTGAAAAGTACAACTTTAATTTTTACACTCTGTGAAGCAAGATCCTCAAAAACCCAGAAACCCACAGAATTTGGCTTCCACAACCTTCTATAACACAGCTTCAGATCAAAAAGAAGAAACCCATTCCACCGATCCAGTTTCTGCAAACAGAAACCTCAAGTTTTCACTCTGCCAAGACATTGATTGGCAATATCCTCAAAACCCTCAAAAGTCAACAGATACTAACATATCTATTTTCAACTTTACAGATACTAAACCTATAAATCCCATCTCCAAATTCAACTTTATTTCTATACCCAAACACTAACATATCTATTTTCAGAGCAAAAATATCCAATTATTCTAGGTCTATGTTAATTAAAATTCTAAATCATTAATTGAGATCAATTCTTTTCGCAAAAAAGACATACATCTATCAAAAATCAAAAGCAAAACCTCCAATCACCAAATAAATAGCCTTATTCAATGCTTTCCCAAAATCCCAGATGATAAAGAAGCAATCTTTACACCAAACATAGGAAAACAAGTAATTTTTAGCTAAGAACTTACTTTAAAACTGGTGAAGTGCAAACCATGATCGAACTTTTTGCAGCTATTGAGCCTGAAATGAAGGGTTGAAATCTGAAAACCTCAAATCGGGCAAGAAAAATATTAAAAAAATCAAGAATTGGGGAAGAACAGAAAAAGAATTATTGCAAGCCAATTGGGTTTGGGCTGCGCGCTAAGGACTGAAAAGGGTTGTTGAAGATGCAATGAATTGGAGACTCAAAGGGTCCACAAAAGTATGTCTTTTTCAAATAAGACACGCTACAAACACACGCAGCTCCAGGATACAAGGCTAAAAAGCTTATGTCAACACTGAAACAGCAAAAAAAAGTATTGTATAAGTCGTACAAATTATGGGGGTTTTGTAGTACATACTTTTTTGCAACTTGTGGTGGATATAATTGGCTCCTCATCTTATATAATTTTGTTGTAAAAGGGGGTGGGCGTGGGGTGGAGTGGAGGACAGGTTGATATAATATAGTTATCAAAGTTCTTGAGGAAATTTCAATCGAGGAATTTAAGAATAATATTGTAACTTACATGAATAATGTGAACGTCACATGGATTGTTTTTTTATAACAAGTTGCATTCATTTCTCTCATTCACGGAGTAAGAAAATATGAATACAACATGATATGAATATGATAATATAAATTTTTAATAAAATAATTTTTTCAGAAGTATTCGTATATATTAGATTCATTATCTTATTGAAAGAAAAAAAAAAAGCGTACATTGGTGATACAATCCTAAAAATATTTAACTTGGTTGGATGTATTTGCGTTCTTATTTTAATATCTTCTATTTTTATTAGAAAAAGATGAGTTTTATTTTATGCATTGATTAATTTCGCGTGGAAACAAATAATTTGGGATGAATTTTATTGTATCGGTTTGAAGTCTAATATTTTCTTTTGTAGTGACGGAGAATTTCATAATAATCAATTTCTTTTTTGTCCTATATACTAATAGTATAAATAATTGCGAGAAAGGAAAAGGAAAGAGATGTTTTGTTTTATATCCATAGTTTAAATGGAAAAAAACTTAAAAATTTGCATTTTGCACACGTCGAATATGAATCTTTTTCTTTTTTGACTAGATGTTATATAACTAGATTATCAAGAAGATCATGGAATTAAATAGGATATCAGAGCATAATAAAGGAATAATTTCAATTAATTAAACAATAACTTTAAGAGGCAACAAATTAAAAATAATTAACTATTGAATTTAGCTCACTTAGCACCAGATATTACTCTGGTAATATGCTTTATTATTAAATAGTATAGATTACAACTTATATTGCTGTTTGCCTATAAACGCACTTTAAGGGCGTGCGTTTCTTATTAGACAATTTTTTTATTTTATTTTTTTCCTTTTCTAGTTACACAAATTGCCTTCTCCGAAAATGCACGGGTTATAAAGGGTTTCAGCAAATACTGAATAGTAGTGAAAAGCGAAGAAGAAGAAGAAGAGAGCTAATGGGGAGCGAAGAGGAGAGCGCGGTAAAGGAGCCTTTGGACCTCATACGTCTCAGTCTCGATGAGCGCATCTACGTCAAGCTTCGCCATGACCGCGAGCTCCGCGGTAAACTACATGTATGTCTCTCTATCCCTCTCTCTGGTTTTATTGCAGTTATATGTTTATGCTTGTGTTATGTGGCTTTTTTTGCACGTAATTTGGGATGGAATTCAGAAAATTGGGTTTTAATTGGCAACTGAATGGTAGTATCTTTATGGTTTTGAGAACGATGAAATAGAGCAAAATTAGGTCTGCGGTTGACGATGATGGTATTTAGGGGATTAGGGTTTGCCAAAGTTTTGTTCTTTTTGTTGATTAAGATTTGGGATCCTTTTCTGTTGAAATCCTAGGTTTCTTTTCTCTCCTGTCCTTTTTAGTAAAAAGAGTATGATTTTCTAACCCAAATTTTCCTTCGTGTATTCATATTTTCAGCAAAGTTAGTTTAGTATAAATAGTACTTATACTTAGCAGACTGGGTACGGAATAAACTTAGGAATATCCGAGTTGTAGTCTTGTGATAGGGATTGTTGGTTTTCAAGTTCAGGGAGTTACAGTTGAACTTAATTCTCTTGGCTGTAATGGTGAATTTACTGTCTTCTAAATTTCTTGTAATTGATAACAATCTCCCATATTAGTGATTACTTAAGATTGGGATGAGAATTCTAGAACAACATATTGCTGCAACAAGCATTTATGGATCGGGATAGAGTTGTTGTTATACTTCTTTCCTTAATGTTCAATTCTACCCCTTTTTGGTTTTCAAACTAAATTAGTTTTCGAATTGATAATGAATAATGAACAAGTAATCCGGACCGGTTTTTATCTCTTTTAAGAAGTAGCGAAGTGTACATCTTTTAATAGATTACTGATATGTTGAAATTTTTCATTAACCTATATTCCTTTATCATGTAAATTTGGCAGGCTTATGATCAGCATTTGAATATGATTCTGGGCGATGTAGAAGAGATTGTTACAACCATGGAGATTGACGATGAAACTTACGAGGAAATTGTCAGGGTATGTTATTATATCGCAACATTTTGTTCTATTTCTGCTACTTGTATGGATTATGGGGTTGTTTGCAAACTCTACTCCTTTTGGAAAAGCTAAAAGTAGACATTAAAGTTGTAAAAAATTGTAGTAAAAGTAGGGAGTGTTTGGAAAAAAGGAAAAAAAAAAAAAAGAAGCTAAGCAGCAATTTTACTACTCTCAAGAAACTTTCATTTATTTATGAAAACAACCTAGAGGCTAGAAGCTGAAACCAAAAGCAGGTCCATAGGTGCTTCAAGCCTCTACTATTTCCAAAAGTTGGGGAGCGTTTGGAAAACCAAAATGCTGAAAAAAAGTCTAAAGCAGAAAAGTGCTATTTTCAGGATTTGCAAACACTACCTCTGCCTATCTGGACAACCCTAAGATTATGCTTATGCTATGACGGGATGTACTATTCTACTTGGTGATTTCACTTGGTTATTTTTACATTTTACTTAAAATATCTTTTTCCGTAGTGTTGAAAGTTCGTTTGTTTTGCAGACTACGAGACGTACTGTACCGTTCTTATTTGTGAGAGGGGATGGTGTCATTTTGGTGTCACCTCCATTGAGAACAGCTTGATAGAGTTGACAGAGGTCTGGTTTTTGAAGGCTTAAACAGAAGGTTTCTTGTGCAATGTTGCATTAGCCGTATTTTGTTATGTACCTCTCTTGAAAATGTGTTTCGAACTTATTGATTTGCTATGTATTTTGATTCACAGACAGTGTTTCATTATTATTGATGAGAATTAAGGTGGTTAACTTCAGTGGACTGAACTTTTAAAAAAGAACTCATATTTCACTTTTGAGTGGAAAAATCATTGAAAATTCAAAATTTATTCACTTTTTTTATTTTTTATAGCACTCATAATTTTCTCTACAGCTTTTTGTAACTTTTAACTTCACCTGAAATCAGTAGAATTGGTAAAAACCCAATTATTATCTTATTCAATCTGTATATTCAGCTGGTATCATAATTTCATAATTCTTGAACAGAAAATTCGAAGCATTCCATTTAAAAACAGAACAAATCTCTTTCTCCGCTTGTATTCGAATACAGTACACAACAAAATGCCAAACAAAAAGACACCACGCTGAACCATAACAAAAGAAATTTCAAGGAAACAAAATGACTACGAACACTTACATAACTGTTAGAAATACACGTATTTTCTCTTTACCAGAAAGAATGTGAATTACTAAATACAACAATTTCACAAAAAAAGAAAAAGAAAACGGAGGGGAAAACATAAAGATAAATACACATTCATCTGCGCCTTTGCCTAGAGAAACTAGGCGACTGTGAACCTCTAAAGCTTCTGCTGGGAGAATCCATGGAACCTCTAAAAGAAGCATAAGCTACTTTAGCTGATTCTGGAACTGAGTCTAGTGGAAGTGTTTCAACAAAGCATGCTGTGTTGATTCTTGTCCTTTCGAGCTCAGCTTGGAGTAGTTCCGAACTGTACTGCTGGGCAAGAGCCTAAACCAAAAATGGAAACAAATTTAAGAATGCACGAATAATTCCTAAGTCTGCATGTCATCAGATTGACAATTGGAAGTATTTTGAGATTTTCATGCCAAGTGTGGTGTGGATGTAAACAAGCTCAGCCTGACGTGACAAGAGAAACAGGGCTCGAGTCCATGTTCGAGCTCGGCTCGGCTCGGCTCAAGTTTATGAGTATGCAAACTCTGCTGCTTGTAAAAAGTAGTAGTAGTAAAAGTGGTAAAAGAATAAAGCAGTTTGAGCAATTCGGAAAAAAGTTGAGAAGCACTTTTATTAGACTGAACAAACTTCCATTTATTTACAAAAATAGCCTAGAAGCTAGAAGTTGAAGCTAAAAGTTGGTCGTTTGGAACTTCTAGCTTCTAGCTTATTTCTGCTTAAATTAAGCAGAAGCTGGTAGAAAAAACACTTGCTTTCCTTTTAAGAGTTTGCAAACACTCCTAATTATGGGCTCGAGCTCGAGTTTGCCCTCGAATTTGATAAATTCCAATATTTTTATCGAAGAGCTCGAGAATTAAGATATAATTTATAGTTATATATATATATATATATATATATATATATATAAATAATTATAGAAATAGAGGCTTGTGAGTCGGCTCGCGAGCCTGTAACGAAGAATGGATAGGCTCGACTCGAGCTCGAACCTTTGTCCAGCAAGCTCGATTCGTTTACATCCCTAGAACTACAAAGCGCTACAAGAGGAAAATATGTAAGCAATGATATGTCTTACAATTAGGTCATCGGGTGAAACAGATGATCCAGATTGTCTGTCATCTGCAATCACATCATCACTTCCACGTGTGGGCCGGCGCTGATGACTTGGAGTCTCTACAGATTCCGTCACGGTTTCAATTGCCTTTTCTAATAGGACACCTTGTAAGGATTTGAGAGATTCTCTCGCATCATGAGTGAAATAAGGATTCAATATCGTCTCGAAATACTCGAGCTGCAGGACAATGAAGAGAGTAATTAGCTTGCAAAATTATGGGCAGTGATTCTGGAAAAAGTTGAGATGGCGAACGTGAAAAATCAAACTTACCTCAAGCATTAGCTGAGAAAATCCATTGGCATCCAATGCCCTGAGATCTTTCGATTTGTTTTCGTTGAAGAGACCAAGAAAAATATCAATCAAGCCTTCAACCAGAATACCTAGAGTCTTGTCCAGCAGAGGCTTACACCCAGCGAATACCTGCATTTACCCCAATTTTGTTCTTCAAAAAGTATTCCAGCAAAATGCATATAAATTTGTAGAACTATTCTCAGAAGTGGGAAAATAATTGAACTAAGGTAGCGTTTGCAAACTATAAAAAAAAGCAGTTTTGCTTCTTTTCAGCACTTCGAAGTTTTTGAAAAAACAGCTTCTGCTTATTCTAAGCAGAAATAAGCTAGAAGCTAGTCACCTAAAGACATGCTGCTTGGCTTCAGCTTCTCACTTAGCTTCTAGGTTATTTTCATGAATTAATGGAAGTTTCTTGAGAGTAGTAAAAGTGCTTCTCAGCTTTTATTTCCAAACACTGAACTGTTTTTATTTTGATTTTCCGAACACTTCAAACTTTTACTACAACAACTTTTTACAAATCTAACTTCTACTTTAGTTCTCCAAAAGCAGTAGAGTTTGCAAACACCACTAAATTCTCTCAAGGTAAATACCTCTGCATGAACAGCTACTAGAGTATGAAGCAAGTCAACAGCAGCATCTCTGACTCCCTGAAAGGATTTTACATGTAAGTGAAATTTCATATGACTCAACCTTAAACTGCTGAAGTTGAAAGTGAAAACGAGAAACAGTTCCTTACTTTGACAGCTGGCGCTGCCCCCCATTGAACTCCAGTATCCAACAAGTAATTGACAGCAGCAGATCTAATCAAAGTTGTCTGGAAAAACATGATTCAGAAGAGATAAAGAACTGAGCATCCAACAATTAACATACTGCAGCTAATGTAATCAAATCTTTTCGGGTAAATGAAAGCCTATTTGATTGTAACAATTAAGAAAGATAATATACCTTTGCAAGAGTATATTGTGCAAGGACCTTCTCTTCAAGGTTGGAAAAGGACATAACCAGATCTTCCATGTCGCCGTCTTCCTCTGCTTTCCCCCTAAAATTGGCAAAAAAGATAATGATAATGGAAAACTACCATCTGAAGAAAGGAAGAAAATATTGCTCAAGTAATAGTGACCTGATGTTGGCTTCTTTGATAAGCTTTGCAAAAAAATTGCATTCACAAAAGAAGAAAAGACCTCTGTGGATTCAAGATTGAGCATAGGTGTTCGTGTGGATTACGAAGATTTATGAAGTTGAAATTAGCACTTAAAGTTTCCCAAAAATACAAAGCACTAGTTTTACATTCACAGTTCTTTCTTACTTGACAGCCAGAGAATCATAATGCATGTCCCTTACATATTAAATACAAGTGTTGTTATATATATACCTGGATTCCCGCCAAATATATTTGAATTTGCCATACATTTCAGGAGCAAGCTCGTCTCTGCAATACCCAATATTACTGAGGACCATTAGCAGCTGTTGATGTGGATCAACAATACTTCCAGGAAGAGGATCAGCTGATTTTTCCATGGGTTCATTAGAATATCCATTTTGGAAATGTGGACTTCCAATGTTTGACCTATTTTGCGCAAGGTCCAAGCCAATGTTTTCCAAATAGCCTGTTTATTGGACCACAAAAGCATATCAATTGTTAGAGCGCCATTCTTTTCTTGATCTTTTGGAAACAGAACAAACAGCTCAGTTACAACTTAATAAAAAAATTGCACAAAACAAAAGCAGAAAGCTCGTCATCCTTCATACCAGCAAAATCCAGTAAACAGTTCAGGAAAGCAAGTCTAACAGATTCTTGAATTTCTTGAAGCTGTGAAAATACATCTTCTGATTTTGCTGATTCACCTTGCAACGAATGAAGCATCCTGAAAAAAGGATCAAACTGTAAAATGATCCAAGAAGATATTCCTATTTTTCCCCAACAAATTGCAGGAGGCATACTATCCTATCTTCAGTTATTTTAACTATACTGGTATTTAGCTTTCGTAGAGAAGGCGCATTTAGCTTTATGTAGACTAAAATCACCGCACTAGATCGACAAGCCTCATGTCTATATCAGGTTTATACCACTCTTGATGCTGATGACATGCCTACAACTTTTTTAGTTTTTTCTGTTTCTATCTACAGTTTATCGTAACAAAGACAAAGAAATTAGAAACTCACGCATTGATTTGATCCATTGCCGACATCATAATTGCACGGAATGCAAGAGGCAATGATGAGATAGAATATGGAGACTTGTTTCTCTCTAAAATAGACACTGGAACCCAAGATTCATCTCTCGATATCTCTTCTGTTGAAGTCCTCATCCATGAACAAAGCCTGATTATGTAGATTTTTGAGATCTCAAATTCAAGTGTTCTCAATACGGTAACTGCCATCACAAAAGGATACATTCAATATTCAATACAAATTTCAAGGATAGTAACCTCAGAGAGAAGACCATGAGGAAACATGAAATTTTTTCCTCTTAATCTTATACAGTCTTTTAAGCAAAATTTTACCAGCTATCGGAGGTGCTGACTCTTTTGCCTCGAAAGCTTGGGTTGCCCTGGCAATCTCCTTTATGGCATCATTCATGTATGGACTGAGGATATTAGATTCATCAAGATCGCGAAATGTGCTGAGGACCTGTACAAGGAATTTGTACATAGCAAATGGAAAAAAAAGAAAAAAAAGCAGTCAAGTTTTAAACCAAAAGTCAAAAGTGGCTTACACAACAATGCACTACTTCAAGTGTTCTAACCTTAGATTCATATGCTGATAGAGTATTGCGTATCATTCCAGCAACTTCATCAAGCGAAACTCCCACTTTATCCTCAGCTTTGTTCACGGAACTAATTGTGCTTGCATCAGCAGACACTTGGGAAGACTGAAGAATGATTGATGTTAAATCACAAGAAAAAATGAATGGAAGCTGTGAAGTTGATTCAAATTGGAAACAAATAACATAATATCCTAGATTAATCAGTGACAATTAACTAAAGAAAAACAAAAATCAAAAGTCGAATAAGACTAATCTAAACATAATAGGTTAGCTAACAAACAAAACATCAATTTCCTTGTGATATCTTTATAATGAGAAACTTAAAGCAACTTACACAATTAACTTTAGCATATACCTTGGCAAATTTCCCACTAGAAACTGAAAGTGCTACTTTCCAGAAGACTGGTACGTGATGAACAAGTACAGCAGTTAACTTGCGGATATATCTACCGCGAAGAGCATCAAGTTCTTCACTAGTCATTTCTGTTGGGAGTATATCTCCAGCTAGAGAGTAATCCATAGCTGACTGATAATTGAAAAGGAAACATGATACAATCATTACCAAAGGCAACAAAATCCAGACAAATTCAGTCATAGTAAGATATCTGACACTTACAGATTGATTACTATCCTGCTGAACTTGCCTCCACTTTGCGTCAGACAGTGCTTTTTCACGAAGCTCATTTTGCAAACTCTCCATTCTTGCTTCATGATCGAACGAGCATTTCTCGAGCAAGCCTCTTATTTTGCGGTTCTGTTGCATATTCAACACCAAAAGTTCCAATTAAGATATTTTCACTGGATGGTCAAACAAAACACAGGAATACCACAAAATTTCCCTTTCTCAAATATAAACGGCCAAAATTTTGGTTATTCTGAGAAAGGAAAACACTAAAGAACCATCAAATTATAGATAACGTAATATGCACTTGTATAACATTTGATGGACACAAAGCTGACTCGAAATATTCTCTCACCTGTATATTCAAGTAATGTTTTATGGGATCTGACTCAGGTTCTAGCTCCAATAAAAGCCGCACAGTATTTTCGAGCTACATTAAGAAACAAATAACCGTTAAGCTATTGGCAAGCATTACACGTGAAGCATAGTAGAGTGGACGCTTGACCAATTGTTGGGTAATACAAAACCATTATTTCTGTTTTTATCAATTGATATAAATTAGATCAAAATGAATTGATTTTCCATCAAATCATAAGTAAAAACGATCGCTCTTATCAACAACCAGCCGCAGTACATGCATTTGCTTACCAGCAAAGCATCTCAAGAAATTTATATAATAAATCTTACATTGGTTAGATCAATATTTGGATCTTCCATGGTCTTGTAGAGCATGCCTTTAAACTCCTCCATAACTTTTTCAACCTCCTCGAGGACACGCTTAAGAATTCCCACCTGAAAATTGAAAACATTCCTCACTCGATTGAAAAAGTAACGAAAAAAAAAAAAAACAATTTTAACATCCTCATTTCCTTCAATTAAAGTCAGGTAATTAAATTGCAATCATCAGTTTCACTTTTCGATCCTGCTCCACATAAAAACATGAGAAATTTCCTTAGGAGGACGAAGCAACACCAGAATCAAGAAACATAGGTCATTTTCATAGTATGCCCTGCCTGAGATGATAAACATTTGTGACAAGAAATATACTTTTAAGTTGATTCATAAAACACCAAGAAAGTAGGATTTAAGCATGCAGCAATGTAGAAACAACAAGGAAGCTATCAGTTCCCACCTCTTCTATATGTAAAAACACATGGAAACTAAATCTACTTTCATTGGATAACAATGAATATTGCAATTAAATGATACGTTGAAATGCTATAACGTGTCAACCAAACAATAAACTGCTGTGAGAGGAAACTAATGAAAATTTGCAAATTATACAATGATGTCAAAGAGAATTAATGATCCACAAAAAGGGTTCTTCATAATTTACATCTTGCTAACTCAATATATGAACCAAGTGATGCAACCCCCGACATAGCAAGATTATAAAGCATATTGTGACAGAACACTGATTAATTTGTAATATGGAGCAAGGAAAACATACATGAGAAGGCAGGACAATTGACTTTGCTTTCCGGTACTCTCTCACAGCCAAATCATATTCGCCCTTACTAATGTTTCCACGGATTGCACTAGGCAAGTTGAAAAGTGTTCGGAACCTCTGAAGCATTCCTTGGACAGACCTAATCTTCTCCGCTTGAGCCTTGTCAAATGACAATTAGAACAATTAAACGAGACCTACAATTATTCACACATTAATGAGCTAATCCAGGATTTGGATCCTACCTACCTGTCTCTCGAATAGAGGTCCAAAAGCACGATTAGAAAGCGAACTAACTCCTTGGATACAGTTAAACAAGTGACTGGTTCCAGAACCTTCAGGATCTTCCTCAATTCGCTTCAGCTTTGACTCAATATCTGTAACAAACACATGAACGTTACAAATTGAATTGATTTATACAAAACCATCAAAATAGGTGCTATTATGCCAAACTGACCGTCGATAGTGGTTTTGCAGGAAACAAAGCAATCAAAGTTCTCTTTGACCAACTGTTTTTTTCTGTTGGGTGCGTCCTTGAAGATCATTCTTTAAAGAAAGAGCGCCAGATTCCAATTCTGCAGCACTAGTATCTAGGTGCACTCGTGATAAAAAAAGTTTTGCATCAAACTTCTCCGAGTAATAGTTCAATTTTTCTGCACAAACATTCAAACAAGGTTGCCTTTTAAAACCAGTGAATCATTTTCCTCTGCAATATAAACCAAATGCATGGTGACTTAAAGGCTGCAAGTTAAAGCATCACTCGACACATTGAATACAAAAATGTTCCTGCGAGTCTAAAACCAAGAGCTTTTAATTTTTTCAATACCACATCAAAAAGGCCCATCATCAAGTAATAGTGACTAATGTACGTGCTGTTTAACTGAAGGAAAACTCTGCGAAATCCAATGACCAGTACAAGCTAGAAGACCATGGAAATAAAAGAATTAAGAACATAAATTACAACCTAAAGCGTAACCTAAGTCAGAGAAATATGCACTATTAACCACATCCACGACTAGCTGCTATACGGTAAGTAATAATCTTAGTTTCAACTTTTTAATATTTATCTTTCTTTTGTAATTCTTTTCTTTTCTTTCTTTGCCAAAATAAAATGAAGATGAAGCAAATTCATAAGGTGGAAATATGCTTAGGAAGACAAAATCTCAATATGTGTGTGTTCTTTAACTAGGTGGAGAAGATCATTTGCTCACATAATTAAAAGAACTATAAAAACAACACAACGAATAGTAAAGCAAATACCCCGAGAATTTGGATCAAGAGGTTCCACATCAATGGAGGAAGGAAGATTGGCTACATTGTGGCTGATCAGCCTAAATGTTTTGTGGTTAATTAGCCTGCCATATATGAACTTAATATTAGCAAACAATCAGTAAAGCAGAATATATGTGGAAAAACAATTCTAATATGAAAATTTTACCCCAGCCCAAGAGGATCCACAAACTCCATGCCTCGGGGAAGCGACTGTATACTAGTTAACCCTTTTGGCTTTGGCACAAATTTTTGAGGTGGAGGAGCTGCTTTTGTATCCCTCATTTCGCGGACCCTCCGAGCCAGCTGTCAAAATAACGATTGCAGTTTAATACATAGCCAGTAAACCTACGAATTACCGCATAATAAGTACTCATGAACCTAGTAGAGCAGGTCAAACAACAAACAAATAAGATTCTCTTTTTTCTGCATTCAGATATAAAGTTATGTAAGCACATTTCGGACCTTGAAAAGAAGGAAACGAATAAACTCTACACGTACTCGAAGCATTGTCAATCTAGGAGTATATGTTTTGAAACTAAACATGCCAACATCTGTGAGAAACGAAAACAAAACAACGGTAGCAATTAAGCTCAAATATTAGAATCTTATATGTAACTCTTGCAGTTCACATAGCCTGGGAGAAATAAGTATTCAAAGATGCTGCTTAGTCTCCAATAAAGTGTGCAGAGTATCTAAAACATAATAAACCAAGCTAGGAGCCTTTTACTCGATCTAACAAGTTCAAACACCATAAAAATAGTAGCTTCCATCAATCTCTATAACTATAAATATTCTTGCAATGCATCCACAAACACAAAATTCAAAAACTCCACATAAATTAATAACTAAGTCGACAACCAACTTCAATAAATTACCCAATCTGCGCATGCTTGCATATACAAGCATATAAAAGATATATACTATACCTCAGCTTCATCTACGCGCTTCCAGATATTCGGCTCCTCCCCATCCCACGCTTCATCCTCCCTCCCAGTCGCGGCGCGGTTCCTCGGTGCAACGCCGCCGCGATCATCCTCATCCCCTGATGAAATGCTCAGCATTTCCACATCCGAATCGTCGTCTTCGTCCATTGACGGCTTCCTATGCTTACTGATCCCCTTGCTATGATGATGTGGAGTCGCGTTAGGGTTCCTCCCGCCGGCGGCCGCTCCGCGGTTCGACGGAGGCTGGACATAGTTCCGGACCGGCTTTGTTGTGTGTTGCGAGGGTTTATGGTAATTGACATCACGCGACGATTGCTCTTTCAGCGCCATCTGCAATAGCTCATCCTCGTCCAAATCATCGTCGCTCGACATTTTTGGTAAGAAATTCGATAATTATGTATAGATACAAAGCCGGCTGTACGTATATGTGTTTGAATTCTGAAATTGGATCTGAGTGGTGATCAATTTGAGAAATACAGACTACAGACGGTTGTAAGAAGACAATAGGAAAGATCCAGTGTGTTGCGGGAAATATTTGGAAAGTGCAACTGCCAGCTATGAGTGCCACGTCGGCGAATGTTGGAGAGATGAGTTTTTGAAACTTCTTTTTCTTCAATTTGTTTGACAAATTTAAAGTTCAGATATCTAGAAATCTAGTTGAACTTTCCAAAGGAAAAATCTTAATTGTTGGACTTGTTTATATAGGTCTAAATTTGAATAGATCTGAAATTTCAAGCTCTAAATCTCATTCCCTTTTTATTCATTTTGACGAATTCTTAAGCATTTATTAATAAAACTAACATAAAAAGAAAATGGGATAATTACACTTACACCCCCTCAACTTAAGGGTAAATACAACAAGACTCCCTGTACTATTAGAAATTACAAATAGATCCTCTTACCGTAACGGAAACCTAAAAAAATTAACATAATATTATAAAATGACTAAATTACCCATAATATTTTTGTTATAATGTTTGCTATACATGAAATGAGCGAAGTGATTAAGTTGTCTAGTTAATAAAACGTTAGCATCTACTTGAAAGCAAGAAAATGACGAACGGCAGGACCTAAGTGTTAGACAGAGCCATAGTCCATGAGGTGTCTCTGTAATTTCCAATAGTTGAGGGAGTCTTGTTGTATTTTTCCCTAAGTCAAGAGGGTGTAAATGTAATTATTCCAAATAAAATCAATTTGGAAAAATTAAAACAAAAATTACTTATAAACCCCCCAAATCAAATCTCAACGAATTCTAAGTGGTTTTTTTTTCATTCATTTGCAAAAAGCTTCAGTTTTTGGAGAAGTTAAAATTATGAACAAGTTGGAATTATATGAGTTGGGTATGTTTGGAGAAACAAGTATCAAAGTAACTACCTTTAAACTAGGACTAGTTACAAAAACTCCTGAGGTTTACAAAAAAACTTGAAAGTTGAAACATTACGAAAATTGTACTGAGATTTGCAAAATAATAAAAATATCCCTAAAACTAACGAAAAATCGTTGACCCAATGGGTATTCATAATATTTAAAGATTTTAGAGTATTTTTCAAAAAAAGACCTAATCTCAAGGGGATTTTCATAACTTTCTCTTTAAACTATATGTTTTCTTCCACCAAAATATATGTTTCTGTAGATGTTTTGAACTCCAACATTTGAAATGCTCATCATATTCTTTTTCAGAAACATATTTTATAGTGATGATTTAAGTAGCAAGTATTATTAATTATTACAGAATATAGGCAATTATTTTATGTGCATGCAAAATATTTAATTACAAAATATCAAGTAATTAATATATTAGTAAAGAACAGCTTTATTGTAAAGAATAGTATGTTGTTCTACATATTAAACAGTTGGAAAGCAGAATAAAAGTACATAATTTTCAGTTTTCTGCAGCATATAATGCTTTGATCTGCTCAACATCATCGTAGCTACCAAGGAATATCGGTGAGCGCTCGTGTATCTTCTGAGGAACCAAATCAAGAGCCTGCAGTAAGATCAAGATAGCTAGTTTAAAAGCTAGAAAAAAAACCGAGAAGCTAGAAGCACTTTGACGTGTGCTTTCTTCATCTTTTAGCTTCCATTTTCTATTATTTAAAGGGGCAGTTACAAAAACACCCGGAGATTAGTTTTTTTTTTTCGAAAAACACCCTGAAGCCTAGAAATATTACGAATACCACCCCTAAGTTTTTAGGCCGTTTATGAAAAACACTGAAACCTTGAAATATTACAAAAATTACCTTGAGTTTTGTAAAACATTACGAATACCCCTACTAAAACAAATAGAAAGTCATTGGCTAGGGGGAGTTTTCGTAATGTTTCAAGGTATTTTTCGTAAATGGAATAAACCTTGGGGGATATTCGTACCGAATCTTATTTGAAACTGTTTTTACACTTTCTTTTACAACCACTCCCGACTTTTAGTGCTCCAAAAGTTTACAGCTTTAAACTTCTATTATAGCTTCTGCAACAGCAGAAGTTTTTGCCAACACCCCATGAACTATTCAACACTTCCATTGACAATCACCAATAAATAACCAAAAAAATATAAATACCAATAAATAAACACTAGAAAAGCCTAAAGAACCAATAATTATTGAATGAATGAAACTTCAGAAAACCTTACCCTTTCCTTCCCTGTAAACGATTGTCCTCCCGCTTGTTCCATCAAGAATGACATGGGGAAAACTTCATACAAAACCCTATTTCACAGAAACAAATCCCTCAAATGTATTCTTTTCCATAAATAATTGTAATAAACTAAGTTACTTCAAATATAAATGATCATATGTCTACAAAGCTACCTCAGTTTCCCACTTGGGTTTTTCTTGTCACCGGGGTACAAAAATACGCCTCCATAGAGCAACGTACGATGAACATCAGCCACCATGCTGGAAAAATAATAATATAGCAAATTGTAAATAATCATTATAAAACAAGATCATAATTTACTATTTAATAATATCAATTTTTTGTGCTGATTTACCTTCCAATGTATCTTAGAGATTTTGCTGGTGAACCATCTTTCGGGAACTTGCAGCTTTCTACATACCTGATATTTAAATAATCATAAGATGCAATAAAAAAGGAATATAATGTGAGATAATGAGATCTAAAATATTCAAGGATATATACATACTTTGCTGTAGGACCGTCCCAGTTCTTGGCATTGCCTTCATTCACAGAATAAATTTTGCCCTTCTTGGGAATCTATTGCACATAAAAAAGGAAATCGATGAAAAATCCTTACAATTATTTCAAGTCTTATATATAAAAAATATATTTTATGTCAAATTTCAAATTTTTTTGCCTCCTAAAAAGTCAGAAAAAATATGGCCACTTAAAATATTACCTTAATATCTGGATGAGTCAAAATGAACTCTCCAAGAGAAGGATCAAGAGTGAATCCATTGACTCCACTTCCAGTGCTCAACACAAGCTGAAGAGTTTATCCATAAAAAAGAATCGAGTATCCATTAAACCGATAAATCACACAAAGTAACAAAAAATTAAATAAATAAGTGATATATACCGTGCAAGAGCTTCCATACATGCAGTAGCCTGCAGCTAACATGTTCTTCCCAGGCTGCAAGACATCTTCTATTTTCGCTTCAGCTCCATCTTTGATCATATAAATCCCAAATATCTACATTTAATTAAAAAATACAAAAAGAAAAATTTAGATGTGATTTCATACAAATTATCACCGTCGTAATTAAATTGTATGCTTGAAGATAAGTTTAGATATGAATTCATACAGTTCCAATGGAAACACCACAGTCGATATTGGACGATCCATCCAATGGGTCAAACACAACACAATACCTGCATATTTCCAGGATTGATTTATGAAAAAATCACAAATAAACAAGGGATTTCAATTAAGGGTCAATTACGCTGCCCTCCCCTGTAAGTATCTGTAAATTTCACAAAGTTCCCCTCTTAGTTTTACAGATACCATGGCCACAATATTTGATCCGACTGTAACTCATGATGGAGCTATGCGTAATTTTGAGAAGCTCGGATTTGTGTAATTGTGCACAATTATAAGGAAGGACACTAAGATTATTTTCTTTGATTTTACATAAAAGATTGAGAGAATGAGTTGCTCACTTTCCACGCAGAGAGGGGTCGACAAATGTTGCTTCTTCATCTTCTTCAGAAACAAGAATACACTGCAAATACATTTCCAATTCTTTTAAGCTTAATTCTTTAATCACTCTCTTAATGAAATTCGAGAAAGTAAACGTATCTTACAGTTCGGCCACTGCTGACCAATGCCTTGATGAAAACTTCATTCGAGAGCACATCTAGTTTCTTCTGCTCTTCACCCTTTAGAAAACAAACACAATTAATGAAATGAGTTTATGTTAAGTAATAGTAATTTACAAATAGATATGTATATTACTTATATACATTGGTTTCTCCAGCAAGCCCGACGTGTTATAATTCACCCTATAATAAAAATAGCAAAAAGAAACTTACCTGCACATTGGTTTCTCCAGCAAGCCCGATGAGTTTCGCCAACCCCGCCTGAAAAACACATATTTTAACAGATAATTATAACACTATAAAGAGATAAACCATCATAGATTTTCTTAAACGTTGTATTTTACTCCCCCGTAATCACAAAAGGGACCACAGATTCTAATTGAGATAGCACAAATATAATTCTCACACAAAAAAAAAAATGAAAAAAGCATCATACTTTGATCATTTGAGGTAGACAAAATTTTGATTTTCCAAAAGAATTTGTGGGGATAAACTGATAAAGTAAAGATACCTGACTCTGCTTTCAAAAAATCACCCCAAAAACTCAATTCTAAGTTCTAACCATATCATAACCTTCCACAATATTTTCCCTCAAATCCTATACCCATAAACCAACAGAAAATTCATTGAAAAATCAACATACATACACATAAGTTTAAAATTCTTGCAGTAAAATAAAAATAATAATGAAAAACCCGATTCAACAGAAGCCCACCTTGTTAACGCAGGAGCAAACAAACTTACAGCCCAGAACAATGTGACTGAGCAAGATAGTGAAATCCCCACGCGAATCCGGCCGCTTCGTCTGCTCATTCAGCACGAATCGAGTAATCGTCATCAAATCCGTCCGGTGTGCATCCGCCGCGTGATCCATCTTTCCACCACCACCACCGCCGTCAACCTATAATACGTGCACCAAAAATATATGTATAATCGTTGACTTATAGTAATCATACAGCCGGAGAAAGCGCAATAAAACGGTTCTTACGCTAGAATCGTTGAAATTCTGTTAAACCCGAATGTATAAATTTAAAAAATAAAAAATAAATTGTATGTAAAGGTTTATATAGTATGTTATCCATGGGAACGTGGTTCGAGGAAAGGCTGAAAACGAAGAGGTGACGCATCGCACACACAGTAAGGGTGTGTTGGATTGGGATATGGGATCAGGTTCAAGTGGAGGGTGTCAAAGTGGAACCTTTAGCTGACACGTGTGAAAATGGTGACGTTTGGCGACGGATAACTCAAACGGTCGTCGTTATCGGTCTGAGCTTGGTAGCGGTCGCTGTCACGCGACGGCTTACTCTAAAGGTTGCGTTTGGCTGCCTTTTTTATTTTTCAGTGTAGTGGTTTTCCTTATTGCAGTTTTTTTTTTTAATAATTCATAATACATTCACTAATATTTGGTTTAATTATGCAAATATAGTTTGAAATTCAAAAAATTATCGAAATGTACTTCGAGAACCTTAAGCAAGTAGTACTTTCACGGGCTATACTCTTTATTTTTATTTCTATTAATCCAGATAAAATCAAGCTTTATCAAATGAATGTTTTCAAAAGTACTTGAAAGTACTTAATTACTGCATCGATTTAACTAAATATTTTTTGATAAAATATGCTTTTATAATATATCGACCATCAAAGAATGTTGACGTAATAAGATCAAATCTTAGGATATCTAGTGTAATTATCCCTTTTTCCTTTAAGTGTATTCTTAAAAGATGTGAAAGTGCATTTAATTAGAAGTTGAAATATGAAAGTGCATTTAATTGAAAGTTGAAAAATGAAAAAACAAATGATGTGTTCTTTGTTGAAAGTATGAAAAAAATGGGATTTCTTATTTATTATTATGACTGTGTTCCTTCCAATTTTATTTTTATTAATCATTTAATTGGTTTATACACTAATGAATTTAATTAAATGCATTAAAATCTTGAAAAATATACATATAACAAGAAGTTATAGCAAATAATTGCCACAAGATATTACTCCCAATATAAAAGTCTTTGGTTCAGCTCCTTACAATGACAATTAGAAATATGTTCGTGAATTTTTTTGTTTTTTTTTTTTTTTAAGAAAAAGAAGTTATAGCAATTTAAGTAAACTTACCTCCAGTGCATGGACAACGACATTGTGGTGAATAGATAATTGCTGTTGGTTAACCTTAGAAAACGACATTGTGGTGATGGGTGTTCTTGTCCCTTTTGTGGTGATCCGGACGAAGATGCTAAACTTGTGTTCATTTCATGTGATGTTTCCCGGCAAATTTGGGCTTTATCGGGTTTAAGTTGGAATGTAATTGGATGTTGGGAAGGTGAGGCGGAGGATTGGTTTCGGTTTGTGCACAAAAAATTAGATGCACAAGAGTGGAGCTTTTTCTTGGTGGTAGTTTGGGCAATCCATTAGCACTGGTGGAATTTGCAAGAAATTACATGCATGCAATGCCAAGTCCCGACCCTGTGGTACCTAATATCAATTGTTTGGTTTCTTCACTTTGGAGGCCGCCGGATATTGGGTACATCAAAGTAAACTTACTTTGATGGTGCTACATTCAGGAATGAAGAGGCTCATGGATATGGAGTTGTTGCGAGGAACAGGGCTGGCGGTTGTGTGGCTTGGTGCTCCGGGAAGAAACGTGGCTTGTTCGAGGGTCATGAGGCTGAGGCGGTGGCGTTAAAGGAGGTTGTCACACTTTCTGCTAGACATGGCTGGGATCGGGTGGTGCTCAAAGGTGATTGTAAGGAGTTGCTAACACATATTACTTCTAATGAGCTTGATTATTCTAGTGTTGGTAATATCATTAGAGATATTAGAGATATCTTGTCTTTAATTCCGTTTTATTCGTTTTCGTTTGTTCGTCGGTCGGGTATGGTATTGCCCACTATTTAGCTAGAAATTCTTCTACAATCATTTTTGAAAACTTTGATATGACTGATGTTGCTTTGTCTATTTTATTAGCAGATATTTCCGTTTAATAAAATAGACCTTTTTACTTTCAAAAAAAAGTAAACTTAATCAGCCCCAAATACAAGAATGTTTCCTATTTTCGGGATTGCCCCTCAAATATGCAAAGTATCTTCCTACAACCAAATTACTTTATTGCCCCTCCTCATTCACCTTCATTTCAGGGACGCAACCGTCATTTACCAAAAAAACAGCACAATGCAACGACGTCGTCGCGTCCTCGTCGTCCCCATGGAAACTCTTCCGTTACTAATTTTCGATTTAAAAACCCCAAATGTGTGTGTGCGCACAATTATTTTCCCCCTTTTTTGCGTTTGTGAGGAGTATGTATTCCTGAAATTGATACACATGTACGATATTTGTATAGCGGTTAGAGAATTAGAGGATTTGAGCTAAAATCTTCTATCAAAACCCTAATTGTTAAAGCTGTAATTGAAGTTTTACAGAGGATTTTGGGTTTTTTTTTAATCGAATTGGAGCTGTAATTTTCAGATTTGAGATTGCATTTCTAGCTTGATCTGGGTCGATGGCGGATCAAGAAGACGAAGATATGAAGATGGAGTTGAGACAGAGCAAGCAGCAGCACGAATCGCCCGAGCCGAAGAGGAGCAAGCCGAGGGAGAATTCAGGTGTGGGAGGGGAGACGCCGCAGCCGGAGGAGTCTGCGGAGGTGAAGAATCGACGGATGCAGCGGGAATTAATGGCGGCCGCTGCGGAGAAGCGGATGGCGGTGGCCAAAACCGCTTCCCCTCCGGCCGTGAAGAATGTGGAGAGTGCGAAGGATGTGAAAATTGTAGAGAAGCGGGTGCCGGAGATCAAAAGTGCTGCGCCGGCAGCAGGGAAGAGTGTGGAGAGTGTGAAGGATGTGAAGATTGGAGGTTCCGAAGGTGATGCGAAGGGTAAAGGTGTCAATTTGGTGAATGTCGAGGGTATAAGTGGAATATCTACTGCGTCCTTATCAGTACTGGAGGCTGACGAGCTCTTCTTTATGATTTTTGGAAAAGGAGTCAGTAAAGATGTACTTGCACAGTGGAGCAATCAGGGTATTAGGTAAGATTGTTTAAATGCGGATGTCCAAATTCATCTTATGATCAGCTGTTATAATTATATGTTGATATAGTAGGTTGCTATTCTTCACTGAATGAATCATGTTAAGAAATGAAAAACTTTAAATGGGGTATGTTAGATCAATGACGAAGAAAGAATGGATCCATATCATAGTTTCCTGAGATCTGGTTACCAATGTTGAAGCTTGAACTAGATTTACTAATCCTTATCTAATGCTTATCTTGCGCCTGGTTTCACTGTATGGTAAGTTGTCTAGCGATGCTTCACTCGAGTCTTGTAAATTGTAATTCTGTGTCATGATTGAAGAGGTAAAAGCATTCAGCTTTATGATCGACAACTCTTGTTAATTAAACATTAACAGTTCACAATTTGTCAGTATCCTGATACCATCTTGATTATCCTTTCATCATTGACATGCATGGGCCTTGTAGACGTGATTGCTATGCTGAAAGATATAGGGAATCTGTGTTGGTATACGTGGATTGCCTTTTCTGCTTTTAGAAAGCTAATCTGGTTGTTCATCTCCATAAGTTGCTTTTCCAAAGAAATTTGTGCATATATCTGTTGCTGTGTCTTTAACAGTTCCTGGTTACCTAGATGATCAATTATCTGGTAATTACTATTTGAATTAGCACCATCATTTTCTTTGATAACTGATGAGCTTTTATATGAATGCTCTTTAATATACTTCCTTTGCAGGTTTAGTGCTGATCCGGAGACATCTATGGGGCTTGTACAGCATGAAGGTGGTCCCTGTGGCGTGTTAGCAGCGATACAAGTAATTATTTTATCTCTCATTTAACTCCCAAGCTAATTTAACTCCAATATATATTATTGGGTTATTTAATTTTTTGATGTTCATTTCTATACCGAGTTGTCAGCACTACCTTGTTCTTACCCCAATTGTGAGTAAATTAACCATATTATATATTATTGCGTTATTTAATATTTTGATGTTCATTTCTCTACCGAGTAGTCTGCACTACCTTGTTCTTACTCCACTTGTGAGTAAATTAACCATATGCGGAGGCTTTAGCTATTAAGAAAGAGACTTTTGTCCTGGTGCTAGTACATTGTAAATATCCTCGGAAAAATGACGTGTGTATTTCTGGCCCATCCTTGCATGATTTGATGTCAAGATAAATTTGATTCAAGTAGTCAATGTAGCACCTTAAGATTTGAGAAATTCTTGTTATTTTCCATTATGATATAAAAGGTCTTTCTAGTTCCTTGTTTTACTAGTCGAACTCCCTACTCTATCTCTACCGTGGTTTAACATCTTTCCCTTTCAAAGATTTAAATAACGTGAACTTTCGCTATCTAGATTTGGAAACAACTCTTGATAGACGTGGTGGAGGACGGTCAACTGTAACCAAATCTTTCATATTTCCTTATTCTAGTTTAGTTCTAAAAACATATTTTCTTGGTTTGACAGGCTTTTGTACTCAAGTATCTTATATTTTGTCGAGAAGAATCTCATAATGTTTCAGCAAGCATTCCCATCAGAAGAATGCCCAAGAATGAAGCTGTTGGTGAAGATATTTTATCATCTCTTTCAGAAGGAAAAAAGTCAAGGTAATGGATCTTTCTATACCATTTTGCTTAAAGCTGTTGTACTTGGTCTTCCCACATTGGTGTCAATTGCTGAGTCAAGTCAATATTAATTTTAATCATCGAGTTATATTCTCACTGTTTGTCCATATGTTGGTCCAGAACTGCTTGATTTATAAGAAGAAATCCACAAGGGTTCTATTAGAGCTTGAAAAGTCAACTTTTCTCATTCTTTGAAAGTGGAACTCATTGTTAGTTGTTACTGAGTGATGTAAAAGACTATAGTGGCAAAAGTGAGTGTAGAAATTTGGTTATGTAGTTTGTTGTGCTGCTAATTTCTAAGTATTGTCCCATAAGATGAGTACAAACTTTAAATTGACTTATTGTTGTGACATTTGATCATAGAAATTCAAGTTATTCAGAAACATAGTGTCTGTCTGTTTTGTATGAACCGAATTTGTTCCATACTAAATTGTTGCAGAAACATAGTGTCTTTTTGAATGAACTTGAATTTCTTCCATATTAAAATTTGTACTCGTAAATTGAGCAAGACTTGTAAATCCCATAAAAATTTGAACCATCTCGAAGTATATTTTTCCTGAAATGTACTCTTAATTGCTTTTTGTAGGTTTTGGCTCACTTTCATTATTTCTTTTACTGTTAATTGAATTTTGTTTTGGTGATTCCAAACAGAGCTCTGGTGAGGAGTATGTGTGAGATACTCTTTCTATGTGGACGCAATGAAAGAGCAGTAATAGCATCACTGAATATTCTCAATAGTGATGTTATGGAGTCTATAAATAGCTCCGGGGACGAGGTGAGTTTTAATATTTTCAAACTTCGTTTCATATTCTCTTCTGTTGTTTACTATTTAAGTTATTCTAGCAATTTCCTTGTATCATTTTATGCAGGTAATTGCTAAACTACTTGGAGGACTTTCTGTTGAATCTGGATCTGACTTGCAGAAGGCTCTGAGAATAGATACCTGCACTTCACAGTCGAGTGCACTACAGAAGCTAGAAGCTATGCTTCCTATTTTCAGAAGTCGTTTGGGAGCACTGCTTTTTCTGATATCTGCTTTGTTATCTCGAGGATTGGTATGTTATGATTTATTCAATCTATTTTATTTTATTTTTAATTTTCTAACTTGTAGGAGTAACGTTTCTCTATTTATTTTGCTATCAGGAGAATGTTCAAGAGGACAGGGACGATCCAAGTCAACCATTAGTCACAGCTCCATTTGGGCATGCATCACAGGTATTAACAAATACTGAAAGTTTAATTTTTGCTTACACAATGTTTGGTTCTAGGATTTGAGGGAGGCAAAAAAGAAAATGATGAGGAAAAGTATAGTTGGTGGTTGGTTGCTAAAGTAAAAAGGAAGGAGAAGCAGAAAGGACAATTAAGGGAAAAATACACTGTGGTAGTGCTTTGCTAACTTTTTAAAAAAAAGCAGTTCTGTTCTGTAGAGTTCTGCAAACACCCACTATGTAGAAGAAAAATCCTAGAACCAAACATAGTGTTAATGATTGTGGTTTTCTTTCGTCACTACAAAGTTCTCCATCTTTTATTTTCCCAAATAGGAAATTGTAAACCTATTACTCTCCGGAAGTGCTGTTGCCAATGTATTCGACGGGAAAATGGACTTGGGCGGCGGAATGTTCGTAAAAGGCATCTCCACAAGTGTAGAAGTCGGCTTTCTCACTCTTCTGGAATCTCTCAACTTTTGCAAAGTTGGCCAATTTCTCAAATGCCCAAAATGGCCCATTTGGGTTGTTGGAAGCGAATCCCATTACACTGTTCTATTCTCTCTCGACACAAAAGTCCAAGACGAAAACGAGCTCGAAAATCGAGAATCACAAATCCGAAGAGCATTTGATGCCCACGACCAAAGTGGAGGTGGAGGCTTCATAAGTGTAGAAGGCTTCCATAAAGTCGTCCAAGAAACCAACATAAACCTTCCACAAGACAAAATCGAGCATCTTTGCAATACAGGTTTTATCGTGTGGAGTGAATTCTGGCAAATTCTTCTCGATTTGGACAAGAGTTTAGGAGGCGTTAAGGATTCTACGGGGTTGATGGGGAAAAAGGTGTTCGATCTTTACCATTTTAATGGCATTGCGAAATCGATTGTTAATGGGGGCCAAGGATCAGGAAATGAGATTCCGATCCAAAGACCGAGATTGACAAAATTGAAGGTTTCGGTCCCACCAAGATGGACGCCTGAGGAATTCTTGGCTAATAAAAACGATAATGAAGTGTCGAAACCTCAACATGCGCCTTTGGTCGATTGCGTTAGGACTCGTTGGGCGAGATCGGTTTGTAATTGGGAAGGGGATGCTCCTAGTATTGTGTGATTTTATGAGTTATTTTCGCAATTTTTTTTTAATTTGATTTGGAGTTTGTCCACTATTGGGGGAAGGAAAAGGGGATTTTTATGAGTTATATTGTTTTATTTTACAATTTGTGGAAAGTTATAGAATACGTACATACATTCGGATGTTGATTAGAATGTTGCTTGATGGGAGGGTGTTATTAGTACATGTTTTTATAAATTGGTGTTTGTTGTAATTTAAAGGCATTTTATCAAAAGTGTTTACTTCCTCCTATTGTTAATACATTCTTCTTAATTTTGTGAAATGATCATATAGGATTTGCCTTCATTTCTTTTCTTTTAGCAGTGGAGTTTATCAAATAAGCTCTAAAATCAAGATTTTGGGAGTTATAAATTCCTAAAAGAAAAATTCCAATATTTAGATATGTTTTTCTTTATTTTTTTCCTCTGATGCAAAGATAGAAGGATACAGATGGAAGGATACGTACACAATTTCTTTTCAATATTAAGCCCTCGTACAATTACTTTCTCATTATTATATTATGTCCTTGGCTTCGAAGGAAATCACAATTGTTCCTTGTATCTTTACTTTGACTTTGGAATACTGATCTCTACGTTTTAGCTTATATATTGCGTGTACGTGTAAATTCCTCCAAAATTGTGGAATTTGTCTTAAAATACAAGGAAAAATTGTGATTTGATTTCCTTTGAAGCTAAGGAATCCGAATCCAGTTCAGTAATGGAGCATGACCCCTCCATCTCTGACTTTTCATTCATTTGTCAATTTGTGCCACTTAATAAGTCTAGTAAATTGCAAGCAATGCAAAAGGTAGTTTGCCCACATCCCCTATAGGGGAAGATTAATCCCTTTCAATCTCAACAATTCTCAAGAAGCTTTCTTGGAGGATATTTAGCTGAGCTTATAAGGTCTTTCAAACACAAGTTCACAATAAAACTCTTAAAATAAGATGTTAGTAATTTATAAACTCTTTTAAAATAAATTGGAAACCATCAACTTATTTTTAAGACATTAACAGAATTCCAACCATATTAATTACACAATTATCATCGCTAACATTTTCTAAGCTCATAAAATTACTTGTACCCAAACACTTTGTGATATTTTTCTAAAGATAAGATCAAACATCTTATAAGCGCAAACAATATCTCATAAACTGTGTTGAGTTTAAGCTCCTCAAAATAAACTTAGGCAAGCACCCTCTTAATTCTTAAGATAAGTATTTTGAAACTTGAAAAAAATGATGAAGAAACCCTATTTGTGAAGCTCTGAAGTTCAAGTAGTTGGAAATATAAGGCAAACCCCTGCAATGAATTATGGCGAAAGCAAAGAAAATGACACAAATCCATTGCATTCCAAACATGACAGTAGAAAAGGATATAGGAGTTCGTTCAGTGCCAGCCAAATATTACAAGCGCTCCGCTGAGGTACATACACTTCTACTAAAACATCACTAAAGAAAAAAAAAAGAAGGATAGAAGAGAAGATAAAAATAAATATTACTCTTAATACACCAACCAGGGGAAAGACCTTAAATCACTCCAAGACCTCAAAACTGCAATCCAACGCACGCTAGCCCCAAACTTCAACCGATACAAGAAACATAACAACTGTCCTCTTGTCCCTGAAAACGAAAAACAGTGACTAATTAACTCCTCTCCTAATGAGATTTCAGGCACAAGAAAGCTTGCATGCTCATCGTTTCAGGATGAAACGTGAAACCACACTTATCTCCACGAAAAATGATATAAAAACCGAATATGAAACTAAACAAGGCAGTTAATGGTGATTGAAATAATTGGAACAATATTATCCACCAGAAATCATAAAAATATCCAAAAGTCCACAATATATCATCTTAACAATGCACGAGAATATGTTTTGCTTACTTAGATACAATAAAGACAGTAACCATGGGACTCACCAGCTTAGAAACATTTCCTGTGAACAATCGCAGGACCAGATTCATCGTACTCTCCCTTCGAGATCCACATCTGCATAATCAAGCAAATATGAGCATCCATGAAAAGAATCCCATACTCCCAACATTATAACATAAACTAAAACAGTAAAACATAATAGCAATTTTAAGAAATCATCATTTGTAGATTAAGAGGAGTCTTAGAAAAAGAATTTACCTGCTGGAAAGTACTGAGGGATGCAAGAATTGACCCTCCAATCCAGACACTGTATTTTCTCTCAGGTGGAGCAACAACCTTGATCTTCATGCTGCTCGGAGCAAGAGCTGTTATTTCCTTACTCATACGGTCAGCAATACCAGGGAACATAGTCGACCCACCACTCAGCACAATGTTTCCATACAAATCTTTCCTAATATCCACATCACATTTCATGATAGAGTTATAAGTTGTCTCATGAATTCCAGCAGCTTCCATTCCGATCAGTGATGGCTGGAAAAGCACTTCTGGGCAACGGAATCTTTCAGCACCAATTGTGATGACCTGTCCGTCAGGCAGCTCATAGCTTTTTTCCACAGAAGAGCTGTTTTTAGCAGTCTCTGTTTCCTGATCGAAATCTACGGCAACATATGCAAGCTTTTCCTTAACGTCACGGACAATTTCCCGTTCGGCTGATGTGGTGAACATGTAACCTCTTTCGGTTAGGATTTTCATGAGATAATCGGTCAGGTCACGACCAGCAAGATCCAAACGGAGAATAGCATGGGGAAGTGCATAACCCTCATAAATAGGAACAGTGTGACTCACACCATCACCAGAATCCATCACAATTCCTGTTCAGAAGAAGAAAAAAATTTAGAAAAAGCAGATATTGATCGAGCTTCAAATGATTACATCTCTTGAACACATACCAGTTGTACGCCCACTAGCATAAAGTGAAAGGACAGCCTGGATGGCAACATACATAGCTGGCACATTAAACGTCTCGAACATGATTTGGGTCATTTTCTCTCTGTTTGCTTTTGGGTTGAGAGGTGCTTCTGTGAGCAGAACAGGGTGCTCTTCAGGAGCAACACGGAGCTCGTTGTAGAATGTGTGATGCCAAATCTTCTCCATGTCATCCCAATTGCTAACTATACCATGCTCGATTGGGTATTTTAATGTGAGAATACCTCTTTTAGATTGAGCTTCGTCGCCAACATAAGCATCTTTTTGTCCCATTCCGACCATCACGCCAGTATGTCTGGGACGACCTACTATGCTAGGGAAAACTGCTCTTGGGGCATCATCACCAGCAAAACCAGCCTGGAGGAAAACAAATATACACAAAATTAGGGCATGCAATTTCCACCTAGAAAACAGGCATGATAAGAAACAAGAAAAATAATCAAAGGCTCACCTTAACCATTCCAGTTCCATTATCAACAACAAGGGGTTGGATATCCTCTCCTTCAGCCATCTCAATTTATGATCTGTAAAATGAACCGCAGGAATGAGCTGAGATTCTAAAACAGTAATAAGAAACATAAAAATCACAATATGATCAGTCTAATACAGAATCACAGATGAATGAAACTGAAATAACGTAGGTCAGCAGAACAGGAATATCACAACGCAAAACCAGCTCTAATATTGCTATTGCATTAAGAATTTCCTAAATTGTACTCAGCAAGCTTTGAAATCCAACCTCTGAAAGAGAGTCATGTTTCTAGTCTTCCTGTTAAAAGCTCAATTTCACATTCAACACAATACAATTCCAGTTGCTCGTCATCGGAACCAGTGCTATGAAACACATAATTAAATTAAATCTAAAACCAAAATAAGTAGTTATACCGCGCTGATACCTAAAATCATTGCCCAGACCAAAAGATTGAAACATTCCGTGCTGAAACCTAAAATCACCTTTTCATCTCAAATTTCTCCAAATTCAGCAGTCAATAAACGTTTTTAAAAAAATTATCACTCAAACGAGAACACGCGAATAATTACCCTACATTACGCGCATGTCCATACAGATCCGAGCTGTTAGAAACCATAGAACGATTATGTTTCTATCAGCTTCACCACAATCACAGCAGTTAAAAACACCACAAAAACTATCAAAATAAGCCAGTAAATCCATAGATTCAGCACACATAACCATCAAACACCAAGCAAAATGATGATTTAGCAAATAAAACCTAGATCAACAGATCAAAACACAAATCAATCAATTCAATCACAAATAATGATTTCAAAATTTCTCTAGGTTTGAGTTGGAGTAGTTTTAGCTCACCTTCGATCTGCTTTTACTGTCTGTGGAGAGTGTGAAAAAGATGAGTCTTTTAATAAGGAGTGAGAGTGCGCTAGAAAATGGTAATTGGAATATTTAGAGAGAGAGAATGTTGGGGGAATGGAATCCCTATATACTCGGCTTCGAATGCGTCCGATGGTAGTAATGAAATGACGTTGAAATGAAATGCAAATGAAAATTGACATTTATGATGTTGAAACTTGAAAGCAATTAACAACCAACACGAGTATTATATTAATTAGCAATTTAATTGTAAATAAATACCAATGGTCTGATCGTAGTATCCATATCTTTTTTATTCTCAAGAAATATGAAGTATTTTTATCTCAAATCACACGACAAATATAAAATAATTATTCGAGTCAGGTCCGAGATAAAATTATCCATTTAAATTGGGTCGATCTAATTCATTAAATTTATAAACCAACTCGATTCCAGCTCAATTCAAACTGGTGTCTTTGAACTTCAATTTTTGGTGAACCAACTTCAATTATGTGTAAAGATTACTAGTTCATAACTTTTTTTCATATAATTTATATTTTGTATTCTATGTTTTATTTCTAAAAACACTATAAATAGTTTTTTTTTTTTTTGATATAATACACGATAAATAGTACTAAAACATTGAGTTCATTTTCTTTCTTTTTTTTTTTAGTTAAAGTTGAAGATATCCATTTTAAATGAAAATTACAAAAGTAGGAAAGAAGTGTATTGATATTGAACAAAGCGATCTCAAAACGGGCAATTCCACACCCCGCTCAAATCTCAATAATAAAATTAGATTAATGATGGTTAAAATTCGAGTTAAAGTTTAAATTTAGACGAATCTATTTGAGTCAATCTTATTATCCCCTATATATAATGAATATAACAAAGAAAACATGGTTAAGTGTGGAATATTGTGTTTATGTTCAAATGATCATTTTAAATTTCATGTTTTTTCTTTAATGGAATAATAATTTGTTTGTGGAATTTCTAATTAATTAAGTTTGTGTAATAGAAGCAAACTAAATCTGAGTCGGCCCAATTATTGAAAATGGAACTTTCAATCAAAGAAAAGCTTCCGGCAAAAAAGTAGTTGGACAGAGACTTATGGAGTTCAGTTCAGGTCGGCCCATTCATGAATTCTTTGACTTAGCAGGTGTTTGGCTGAGCTTATAAGCTCCTTAAAACATCTTATAAGATGTTTAAGAGCTTATAAAATGTTGTAAAGTGTTTGGTAAATATTTTTTAAAAGGAGCTTATAAGTTCTTAAAATAAGATGTTAGGAGCTTATAAACTCCTTAAAAATAAGTTAGGAATCCCAACTTATTTTAAGATCTTAACATATTCTCTTATATTTTGACCATGTTAATTACATAATTGCCATTACTAACATCTTATAAGTACATGGTTTTATTTTTTATCCAAACACTTTTAGATCTTATTTTTAAAATAAGATTTAACATCTTATAAGCTCTAAAAACATATTATAAGATGTGAGAGCTTATAAACTCTTTAAAATAAGCTTAGCCAAACACCCTCTTAGTTAACTCTGCTCATAACGTTGTCGTCTTAATATTCCACACATTCCAAAATTATAAAGTTTTATAGTAAATTAAAATTGCTATATGTGAAGAAAACAGGACTAGATCTAGAGCTAGATATGATCAGAGAGCTATTTCATGAAGTTATTCTCATTATCTAGGAATTTTTTATAATTTCTGAAAATTGAGAAACTAAATTGTAACTAGGAAAAACATCAAGAATAGTATGTATAATTCGCTCGAATAAAGGACAGAAAAAAGGGGGATTACTTTTATACTGCTTGTGCTTAAAGAAATAAGTTAGAACACAGGAAGATTTTTTTTTTTTTTTCTAGTTCCATATTCATTTTTCTAGTATTATAAAAGCACTTTTGTTCCCTTTCTCCCTCCAAAATCTCTAACTTTTTCCTACTCCAACTTATTACAATTTACAACTTAAACTTCCACTTTGATTCATAATTTAAGTAGAAAGTTTGCGAGAGGAGACAATTTACCTCTACAAAATTCTTCCATGCGAAACTTACCAATTAAATTAAAGAGATAATTACACTCATATACTCTGAATTTGATTTAATTATACAAAAACACCCGGAAGATAGATACCCAAGTTATGTTCCAAATTTTTGTGCTAAAAAATACTAATAAAATCATACTTTATCAAATGAACGTCCCATAAATTTGCCAAATAAATTAAATAGCGTAATTTGGACCAGTGAGTGTTGCTTTTATGCTTCATAACTAACGTAACGTGCAATTTCCCACAAGGACAGTAGCAATTAGCAGTCACTGGGAATTGAATGAAGTCTACGAAAAGAAAGAAAGCAGGCAACATATCATATTCACACCCACAAACCACAAATCCATTCATTGCCGATATAACAGTTGCAAACAAACCTACATAATTTAAAAGCACCTCAGTGCTACCGCAAATATTACAGCGCTGAGTTACAAACACTACTACTGCAAAACAAATTCAAAGAAGAAACCAAAAAAAAAAAAAGAAAGAAAACCAAACATTACTACCGATATTCCACTCAAATTTATAAAACTTAGAAATTCTTTTTCATGGTTATATTCAAAACTGCAAGACAATTCCACACTACTTTCAAACTTGGCGAAATCAAAGATAACAAGACCTGTTGTCCCTGAAATTTAGAAAGAAAAAAAAAAAAGAGAACTATTAAGCATTAGATACTCTGGAAATAAGACCCAATGAAATCTAGGTAGTCTTTGCAAACTCTATCAATAAGCACTCTGGGAGTGTTTGGAAAACCAACTTCTACTTGCTTTAAGCAGGAATAAGCTAGAACCGAGAAGTACCTTAAGACATGCTTTTGGCTCCAACTTCTAGCTTATTTCCATATATATATATATATATATATATATATATATATATATATATGTATGTATTGAAGTTACTTTAGAGTAGTAAAAGTGCTTCTTTGCTCTTGTTTATTCCAAAAACTTGACTACCTATGTTTTTGCACATCTCACTTTTTTCCCGAACACTCAACTTTTACTAAAACTTTGTAGAACTTCTGCTTCTACTTTAGCTTCTCCAAAAGTAATAGTGTTTGCAAACACCAACATAGCCGCGCATAGAAGAACATAGAAGGACCAGAAATTCTTCTATGCACCAGATGTTGGCCCCCATATATATGCACTCAACCATCATAATTTACTTTTAACATTTAATTTATTGAACAAAAAAAAAATGAAAAACAAAGGATGAAATAAATCATGATCATTGGGTGCATATATGGGGCCCCAACACCCACAGCATCTCCAGCATAACGTTCCACTACACATGATCTTTCACATGATGAGACAGAACACAAACAACTTGCCTAGAAAAAAGTTGTAATAACTTATCTCTCGACTCAGCCAAATTCATTGGAAAGAGAGAAGGACATAACTCACCAGCTTAGAAACATTTCCTGTGAACAATTGCAGGACCAGATTCATCGTACTCTCCCTTTGAGATCCACATCTGCATAATAAAATCAAAAATACATAGTTAGATACGTGCGTATAAAAATGCACAAAAAGGTAGTGTTTGCAAACTCCAAAAAAGAGCACTTTCGTGTTTTCTGCTTTTCTTTTTCTTCAGCAATTTGGAGTGTTTGGAAAACCAACTTCCGCTTATTTTAATCAGAAATAGGATAGAAGCTGGAAGCATCCGAAGAGAACTTTTAGCTTCAGCTTCTAGCTTTTAGGTTATTTCGTAAATAAGTGGAAGTTTATTTAGAGTAACCTTAGTGCTCTCAACTTTTTTTTCCAAACAACCCTTACTTTCACCACCAAAAGTTTTTACAACATTAGCCCCTATTTGAGCTTCTCCAAAAGCAAAAGCTATCGCAAACACCCACTAGATCTATAGAGGTGCACAGGATTGAGAGAAAAGAGTCACCTGCTGGAAAGTACTGAGAGAAGCAAGGATTGATCCTCCAATCCAGACACTGTACTTCCTTTCAGGTGGCGCAACAACCTTAATCTTCATGCTGCTCGGAGCAAGAGCTGTAATTTCCTTGCTCATACGATCAGCAATACCAGGGAACATAGTTGACCCACCACTCAGCACAATGTTTCCATACAAATCTTTCCTAATATCCACATCACATTTCATGATAGAGTTATAAGTTGTTTCATGAATTCCAGCAGCTTCCATTCCGATCAAAGATGGCTGGAAAAGCACTTCCGGGCAACGGAATCTCTCAGCTCCGATTGTGATGACTTGTCCATCAGGCAGCTCATAGCTTTTTTCTACAGCAGAGCTGTTCTTTGCAGTCTCCGTTTCCTGTTCAAAATCTATGGCAACATATGCGAGCTTTTCCTTAACATCACGGACAATTTCCCGTTCGGCTGATGTGGTGAACATGTAACCTCTTTCAGTTAGGATTTTCATGAGATAATCAGTTAGGTCACGACCAGCAAGATCCAAACGGAGAATAGCATGGGGAAGAGCATAGCCTTCGTATATAGGAACAGTGTGGCTCACACCATCACCAGAATCCATCACAATACCTAAGAGAGAGAGAGAGAGGTTTAGTGCGATTGAACATATAGGTGGGCTTCGGATACTTACATCAGTTTATAGATCCATTATATGAGCAAAATTCAAATCAGTCACTTCAAAGTTCGATGGGAAAATACAAGTTGACTTAATATCCCTATGCAATCTTTCATCTATACTCGAATTCAATCCAAATTCATCCTACACTTTTCACACCAATTGTACTTTGGTCATTATCAATATTTGACCGTTAAAAGATTACCATTTTTTACCAGAGTTTCACCTTCAATGCCACTTAATACTTACTTTTACAATTGTCTTAAATGATGCATGAATTCTACTATAATCATCAAATCAGTGACAATGGAAATGTTAATATTCATTGAAAAATGTTAGCAATTCTTTTTAAAGTTCCTTAATATATTTGGATATACCAGTATATATTTACTCAATAAAATGAGGGCAAATAATTTTGAGTGTTTGATCTTTTAAAAATGTCGCTCGAGGATATTTCAGTCAATAATATTTTATAGCAGAAAAATCCCACCGGAATATGGAATGAAGGATGAAATTAAGAAAAAAAAACAAAAAAAGGGGCACTAATTTGCATTTAAGGTGAAAATTAGGTATTAATATAAATTCTACCCTCCATTAGATACATACCAGTAGTACGCCCACTGGCATACAGTGAAAGGACAGCCTGGATGGCAACATACATGGCTGGCACATTGAATGTCTCGAACATGATTTGAGTCATTTTCTCTCTATTTGCTTTAGGGTTGAGGGGTGCTTCTGTGAGTAGAACAGGGTGCTCTTCAGGGGCAACACGGAGCTCATTGTAGAATGTGTGATGCCAAATCTTCTCCATGTCATCCCAATTGCTGACTATACCATGCTCAATTGGGTATTTCAATGTTAGAATACCTCTTTTTGATTGAGCTTCGTCCCCAACATAAGCATCTTTTTGTCCCATCCCAACCATCACTCCAGTATGTCTGGGACGACCTACTATGCTAGGGAAAACGGCCCTTGGAGCATCATCACCAGCAAAGCCAGCCTGTAGAACATAAAATGTACATTCAAAGTTTAATTAAGCAGCAGAAGTTAATCAAACGACTATGGAAATAAAAAAGAACAAGAGAGTCTACGGCTCACCTTGACCATCCCAGTACCATTGTCAACAACAAGGGGTTGAATATCCTCTCCATCAGCCATCTTGGATTATGCTCTGTAAAACAGAAGAAATAATATTAAGAGCACGCATTTTCCACATATGAAACTTAAATAGCATAACAGGAAAATGAGGATATCACAAAACAAATAATCACGGATCAAAAGCTCATCAGCTGTACAGAAAAAATCATAATCACTAGAAAAAAGTGACGAATTCATTTCCACATCAAAGATCATCAATACAAAATTTTCATTTTTCCTGTTAAAAGCTAATCTTCCACAATCATGACAAGAAAACTTTACCTGCAGGTTCTGGAAGCAGACACACAACAAAAATTACTAAACCAACACTGAAATCCCAATAAAAATAGCACAGAAAATTACACCACAATTTCCATCCGATCCTGGACCAAATAATACACATAAATGAATTGGACCTAAAAGTACTTTCTTATACATAAATCTCAAAAGTCAGCGGTCGACACAATATTAACTCGATTTATTACTTAAACATCGAAACACCAACACATTATTCTATACTGTTAGCATGTCTGCATAGATCGGAGCGTTTTGAGTTCATAAAACAAAGATTAGCATATAAATCTCAAGACAAACACGGTAAGCAAAAAACTCAAATCATCAATTAATTTCCAGAACTTGGCAACTAACAAGTACATATTTACAGAAATCCAGATCGACAAATCAAACCAAAACTTAACTGAAGCGGAACCGATAAATTCAATTAATTTGAGATTTAGGATTGGATTTGAGCTCAGCTCACCTTTGATTGGAGCAAATGCTGCTTTACTGTGTAGAGGAGAGAGTGTCAAACTGGTACTGGGAATGTTCTAGAGAGAGGGAGGCAGAGGACATGTGGGGAGTGAGAATCCTATATTGTGTGCTACAAACGCGTTGTGGAAATGAAATGGAATGACGTTGAAATGAAATGCAAATGAAAACTCAACTATAGGCAACCAACACGATTATTACATTAATTGTCTTTAAATGAAATAATAAATATTAAATGAATATTCTTTATATATTTTCTTATCTTTTTTTTATCTTATAAGAAATTAATTATCAATAATGAACTTAAATGAAATGTTCATAAAGTTAAACTACATCACATTTACATGTATATTAATTACTATTTGAATATGAAAAGTAATTATTTATATGATTAATTACATCTCGATATTCTGAAATCTTCAATAAATGTATAAATATTTTGAAAATACTCAATCAGAGTTTCAGTTGGAATTTTTTCGGAAATTGACGCACTTGTTAAAATTTCAAGGACTAAATAGTAATTTTTAAAACTAGAAAAATCTACTTATACAATATATTTTCTCAAATAAAACCAAATATTTCCTTATGATTTCCTTTTCTTTTTTCTTTTTTTCTAAATTAAAGAAGCATTATTCAAACAATATAAAAACATAAAAATTGAGGAAGATAAGATTGGAAATTGTCAGAAAAAATTATTATTTCCATCTAAATTGAATGGGTTGCCATAAATAAGTGTGCTATATATTCGTCAAATATTTTAAAATGTATAGCCGAAATAAATGTCATTTTCATCTTATGAAAATTTTAAATTTGGAGAAAGTACTTTTCCATTAATTAATTAAATATTTCGTTTTCCACAAGTCCATAACTACTCGTTCAAAATTTGTTACCCATTAAGAGTTGTACTTTTAGATTGATTATTTATCTTAACAATATATTTTGTAGTTGGATATGGGCAATTGGGCACCCACAACAAATTGAAATTCTAACACGGCCCAAACAAGTAATTGGGCAAATACTGGGACCAAGATTCAAGCCTACTCATTGAGGCTTGGGCCCAGTCCAAATATAGACGCCCTTGATGGGCTGTACCTAGAGCCCAATAAGCTCGAAATGGAATTACTACTCGCTCAACGTGTAGCAACTCCTTGTTTTTGTCCAGCAAATTATTATTACTATTATTATTTCTGGATTTCATTTTCTAGTCCTCTTAATTTCAATTACAAGAAGTTAAAAAAACTAAAATTATTGACTTAAAAACATAAAACAAAATAAAAATAAAATTTCACACAATCAAAGTATCAAATTAGAGAATTATACACTTCCTTAAAATAAAAATTAAATTACACACATAAAGTAGAAGAAAATTAGCATATCCTAGCTACATACATATATTCAACACATTTCCCATTTTATAACCCCTTTAAACTAATCAGTTTCGTCAAGCCAAAAGTTACAAGCATGGCCAACCAGCCTCCAACCAAAACCCGCACAGACGACCGCACCACCGGCGCCTTCCCCAGCGCCGCCCCCAACCACCCAAACACCACCAGCGCAACGGTCACGGCCGCCACCACCGCCCCGACCCTCACCCTATACTCCCTTATAAACGAAGCCGCCAGCAGCGGCACCATAGCCCCGACCGAAAACGCCAGCGCCGATGCGGCCGCCGCCTGCACCGGACTCGGCAAACCCTCCTCATTTTCGCAGCCACCGTCCTCCTCCACTATCTCAGCCCTTTTCTTCTCTCTCTTCATCTGGGCTAACTCTATGTCGAGCTGCGAGTAAACGGAGACGAACTCTCCGATCGCCATCGAGCAGGCTCCGGCGACTAATCCGGCGAAACCCGTGAGGATCATGGCCCGGATGTCCTGCTTGACGGCGCCGATGCCCATCATGAGGGACGCGGTGGAGACAAGGCCGTCGTTGGCCCCAAGGACGGCGGCACGTAGCCATTGCGAACGTTTGGAGTAGTCGAAGTCATCTTGGGCTTCTAGTTCTATGTCGAGGTTTTTTTGTAATTTGGAAGAAGGATTTGTTTGGTTGGAAGCCATTGAAATTGGGATTAATTTTGAGTATTTGCTTGAGAAGTGAGTGTGGTGAACACACGCCTTCAAGAAATGGGATTTTATAGAACAAAAAGTTTTTTTTTTTTTTTCTTTTTAGGAAAAAAGTTCATAGTTGTGGACGACAAGAAATTGTGGAGGATTGGGGCCATTTGGTAATATAAATGTACTGTCAATTCACCTTTTTTTCCACTTACATTTGGGAAAGTTCTTTCATGTTATACACACACACAAAAAAAAATTGCAAATAGAGTTAGTAGGTTGACGAATTCTAAGTTTTTTCGTCTTTGATGAGATAAAAAATGAAGAATCTAATCGAATTGGTAAAAAAGTATGATTTGAGTGAGCAAATTGAAGCGTAAAGGTAATGGCATTTTAGGAAAAGTGGAAAACAGTTGGAACGAAATGGAAATAGAGATACTTCACGAGAAAAGCATGTATAAATTTGGATTTTGAGAAAGAAGAATTTCATGCCATAATTCTTTGATCAGTTAGTTCAGTTATATCTATTGTATCGTGTCTGTGTCGATATATCCGTGTTTTATAGGAATTTATGAAACCAAACCGCGACAAACTTGGGAAAGACGACCTAATTGTGTCACTTGGTGGATGTCAACATAATCAAAATGGATTGCTGAAGAGGAAATCACTAGAAAAGGAAAAAAAAAAAGGATTATGAGATATAATATTTTTATCTTTTTTTTAAAAAAATTAATGGGAGGGAGTGTGGATTCCACACGAATGTCACCAACATCCAAATATGTGGAACAATCTTTGATTGATGGTCCCTTCGACCTATTAGCTTTACACATGAATTATATTCATTATTGCAATAGAAATAATTGGAAAATCCACTACCATGGTTTTAAGACATATCGACATAAGTTTTAATAGGATGAAATTACATCTCAATACCCGAAAATTAAGTGTATTTACGAATCGATCTTCTGCAATCACGACTTCAGGTTTTCGAAAAGCTCCGGAAGATAACGTTTAGTAAGCTTAGTTCTCTTTGTGATTTCATTCTTCTTCTTCTTCTTCTTGGTCTTAGGCTTGGGCGGAATGCCAAGAACCTGTGCCTGAGCCCTTCTCTATGCAGTATTCGTAGCAGGTTTCATCCCGTTTTTCTGTAGAACATTTTCTATATCAACCATATCACCTATTCACCTGGGACTTCGATGCTGCGAAATAACTGTTTTAGTTCATCATCCACTTTCACAACTGCTCTGTGATCGTTCGGAAAGTTTATGTTATCTTGCGAGTTGAAGCTTGATAGCACCCAATTTTTTCCAGAAGCTTTCAGTGACTACAAAAGCAATGTTGTTTTGTCAAGAGATTAGATTTGGATAAAAATTTAACCAATATACTAGATTTACATCTACCATCCTTTAGGTTTGGTTTAATTACAAATTAGTCCCTCTTGCTTTATTTTATAAATTACAAAAACAACCCTAAGGGTTCAAAATGACCCTCATTTCTAGAACAAAACAAAGATTCAAGAATTGAACTTACATGTGAGTCATCCATTACAGTTGTATACGAGTCCTTGAGATCAACAACAGCAATACCCTGGGAAACTTTGTAATTAAGCCGCAAAGTTGGTCCTTATCTTCCAAATCATGTTTGGACTGCAAAGTGCAAACACAGAGTAAATCAAAATGTTTTTCACCAAAGAAAAGAACTCAGTAGCACACTACAAACAGAAAAACTTACCTTGTAGGAAAATCGCTTCCCATCGCATCTCACTTTCGGGTTATTCCTTAAACTGTCAAACACAACTTTGTTTGCATTCGTGTCCACATAGCACGCTTCGTTTATTTCATCAGGAGTGAAGGGTGCCTCGTCTGGAGTATGAGAAATTTTATAAATTATGCAATAAACAGTGGTTATCCAATTGGTTACATGGGCAATCAAGAACTATTTAGCTCATAAGAATAATGAATTAGTTAAACATTATTTAGGTACCATTAACAATCAGTACAAACAATGAAGAGTGTAAGAAATTCAGTACCTGAAAGAGCAAATCCCAATATCTTATGCTGTTTATGTGTTGGAGCCGTTCTGTATCATTACAAAATTTAACTGGAGATTTGCATCGTCCGAATTTGAATTCTTGAATTTTGACGAACTTTCTTCAAGTCTCGCCATCTGAAGACAATAATCGTCAATATCAGAAAGTTAAGAGCTTGAAGAAACACTCACTTGATATACAGTGAATTTCCCAAGTATGGGTTCGACTTCTACAGAACTGAATTGAATAAAATGTAAAACCCTTATAAAACAGCAATGGCCGATAGGTATACTATAATCCATCACAGATTTTTATATCGACGCCCTCAATTGGAAATTCAAGACCATCCTCAAATCAATTTGCCTAAAACCCTAAAACTGCAATATTTCTGTCCAAATTCTGCAAGAGTAAACCAAGAGACATCTCAAATTCATCTAACACACATGATCAATTGATCAGAGAATTTCATCTATTAAAATTTTCAAAACCTAATTCTAATTCATTAACGGATAAATAGCTAAGATATTCGTTTTCCGAACAATTTTTCTACATTCCAAATGGGTTTGCAAGAGATTTTCGAAGTGGGTTGTTCTCAAGTTTCGATTCTTTCATCTCGGTGATCTCTTATCTGGAGGTTTCCCAAGAAATAAGAGAGAGATGCTGGAAGAAAATTTGAGTGGGTCGGATATATATAAAGAAGTTGTCGGCCCAGCCCAGTAAGTAAATATGCATCAAACAAGAATCATCATTTTATAATACAATTTTTATTTTTATTTTTGAAGGGAGTCCATCAAAATAATTTCCACTTCTAATTTTCAAAACTGTATTTTTTAAAAATATATAAAATCTTAAATTAATCGAATTTTCAAAATTGTACTCTTCGAAATTAATATTAATAATTAATTATAAGTTAATAATTTTTAGGTGAAAATAGTAAATAAATTGGATCAAAGCTTTGTTCAGTTGTCAAATATTATTTTGAGCAACAAAAGGGTTTTTCGAAATAATCGCTGCAACTAAGCAATATTTTTGTCAAGATTCCGATTTCCGACCATTAACTTACAAAAAGTTTTTAAAAAAGTAAACATTTAAATTGAACAAAAAAATTTAAAAAAAAAGTGCCATATAATTAAAATTGCATTACATCTAAAACCACATTTTGTAGTTTGAGGCACTATAAAATTGTCAAATCGGATGTTTTGGTTAGAATTCTCAACGCTGCTCATCATATTATAAAATATACCGTTTAAATTACCCATTTATTAGTAATAAAGTGTTCTGCCCTAATTTAGTAAAATTTGTATGTCTAAATTCGGAAATATTACATAATAACCTTCTCTAATTTTATTTTATGAACCTTGATCAAGACAAACAAAAGGAACAATTTGTAGGTCGAAGACAAATTTTAGGGGATTTATGTGTAATTTTGTATAATATAAATGTTCCAAATATAATTAGACTAAATATTAGGGAATATAGTAATCCATCCTATAATTAGTGATCATTTGACCAAATTTAATTCCCAAAGAGAAAAAGAAAAATTCGAACATCCTTGGCTTTCTCATTGTCTCATTAATGATGCACGGATACTGTTTGTATCCGATATCGTGTTAGATACTCGTATCGAATACTTTTTTAGTATAAAATATGAAAAAAAAATTATATGATTGTATCTATATTGTGTCATATTCATATCAGTGTATCCGGATGCATGTTTGATAGGTTCTCCCTGGAGAGTGTAAGAAAAGAAACAAGACAAAAAATGTCAGAGACAGAAACACAAGAGTAGAAGTAGAACACAAGTCTTTGAGCTAAACCCAAATTTTCAACCAGGAGCCACATGGGCATTGCGTAGACATGGCGGAACCGGGTCCCACATCCGCCATTTTCGTCAAATTCTTAATTCTTGGCACCCCACAATCTTCCTCCCTTATTCTTCCCACCAAAAAACCCACTTAGAATTAATCCCTTTCATCAACAAATAATCAATCTTTCACTGTAATAAGATCACTCACGAAATGATGGACCTCAAATTCGCCGGAAAACCCATGTCCACCGCCGGCCGGAGCGACCTGGACCAGATGGCCGACACCCCTACCCGCCGCGCTCAGCACCGCCGCGCCCAGTCGGAGACCTTCTTCCGTTTCCCTGACCTCGACGACATCCTGATCGACGACGGGGACCTCAACTTAGACCTACCGCCCACGCCGCCACCGCTTCACCCAAATGGGCCGCCGCCGTTGGCGGCGGGGCAGAGCAGCCAGAGTAACGGAGCTAGGCCTGGAGCCCATTTGAGGAGCCTTTCGATGGATACGGATTTTTTTGATGGGCTTGGTTTGGACGGGGCGCCGCCGACTGCGGCGGGGGGAGAAGGTGGTCCGGGGACGAGACATAGGCGGAACAATTCGATGGATGGGTATTCCAGTGCGACGTCGTCTGAAGTGGATTCTAATGCGAAGAAAGCTATGGCTGCTGATAGACTCGCTGAGCTCGCTTTGATTGACCCCAAGAGAGCCAAAAGGTTTGAACTTTTTAATTTCAGTTATATTAAATTAATCATTTATTTATTTGAATTATTTATGAAAATATAATTGATATGATGTTATTCGCTTTTTGATTATTTTTTTATGAATTTTCAGAGAAAATACTCTTTTTCTTTTTGAAGTTTTAAGAAGAGTATTTGAGTCTTCAAAATGCAACGATAGGGCATAATAGCTGTATAACAGAATCTTCTGACTTGAATTTTTTGTATATCAAGGAACATTACAAAAGTATAATATGATCGAAGTATTTTTCTCAATCCTTTTCCATGCACTCTCAACATTTACCCATCTTTTTACAACTTTTGCTTTTACTTTAACTTCTTCAAATAATTTTTTTTTGCAAACTCCTACTCAGATGATACAGAATGTAACAGATTGTTATTAACACACGACAAGTTTGCAAAAATTTCTCCATTTGTAGGATTCTAGCAAATAGGCAATCAGCTGCGCGATCAAAAGAGCGAAAAATTCATTACACGAGCGAGTTGGAGAAGAAAGTGCATACTTTGCAGACTGAAGCAACCACACTATCTGCCCAAATCACATTGCTGCAGGTTTGAGTAGTGCTTTTCTGCATTTGTCCCATATGAAGTTTGGTTTATTTGTTTAAATACCCCAAAAGATTATGTCTAAGTTACACTTTAAATGTTGATAATGTTTCCTAGGAGCTTTCAGCTTTTATCACATTGCTTATTAGTTATTACTTATTACTCATTACCATGCAGAGAGATACAAGTGGGTTGACAGCTGAGAACAAAGAACTCAGAATAAAGTTACAAGCTATGGAGCAGCAAGCACAACTTAGAGACGGTATGTATATTACACACTACACACACACATGTGTGTGTGTGTATATGGTGAATTATAGACACCCCATTTTTAGATAACTGATTTACAAACACCCCCGTAATCTTTCAAAATGACAGTGACCTCCCCTAAGTTTTCATTTGGGTTTTCATAATATGCAAAGTTATAGGGGAGGTCATTGTAATTTTGTGAGATCAATAGAGAGTAGGTAATAAATCTGATATTAGAGGGGGTATCAGTGTAATTAACCCTATCTCTCTCTCTGTCTCTCTATATATATATTACATTTTCATTGGGGTTATACAGTTTTCTGCATCTATTTACTTGATGTCTTTTTGTGAATTTCAGCTCTAAACGACGCACTAAGGGAAGAATTACAACGACTGAAGATTGCAGCCGGCCAACCACCACTCCACTACTTTGCCAACCATCACCAGCAGCCGCCACAGCACCACCACAACAACCCTCGATCCAACAGGCAGCCACCTCAACCGAACTTCCCGGACTTCAATTAGAGGTTTTTATATTTCTATATGTAAGAAAAGGTGTATATATAATGTGTATGTGTATATCAGGTAAACGTTGTGAAAGGTGTTGCTCTGTACGGGCCTTGTATTATATGTATTTATAGATATCTCGCTCTCTTTGAGGAACAGAAAGATGCTTAGTTATACTTATATTGTAGCGATTAAAAGCTTCATACTATACAATTATTGTACTCTTTTTTTATTTTTGTATCAAATTTGTCGTGGATTAGCAGTAACTCGATCAATGTAATTTCGAGCCGTGTTATTATTAAGCTAAAAAAAGATAATAAAATGTACAAAATGTGAAGCCTAGGGTACAACTCTATTGAACAATATTGGATCAAGGATCAAGGATTTTGTATTTAATACATGAAGGAATTTCAGCTAAAATTTGTATGGGCTCATTGGGCCAGCCCAGCTTACTATATGGTCTGGTTTGTGATTTCTTTTTCCTTTTTTGGGTTAAATAACTTAAAAATCATCGTACTTAATTCTTACAATTGCTGGTGAAGTACGAGATTTTTCAGAGCATGAATGCATGATTGATGTGGTACTTACTGAAATACTGAACTGACATTATTAAGATATATTGAATTTACACAAACATATGTGTATAAGTGAGCATGTGTACCTCAACCCGTAATTCTAAATTTATATTATATTTCTAAAATTATTTGAGAAATTATTTATTTCGATATACCCTTAAATATTTTGTAATGCATACACCTATGCCGACTAATAAATTGGGTTAATTATTAATGGGGATACTTACAAACTACCTCCTTAGTTAAACTAAGTCTAAATATAAAAGACCCCATGTATGATTTCAAAAACTATTAACTCCCCCTGAAGTTTTAAAATTAACGAATAAATTTACAGCGATGGTAAAATTATCATGTTGATCTTGACAGAAATAGCTTAAAGAAAAAAGAATTTTTTTGAAGTTTTTTGAAAAACCAGCCTTATCTTTCATTTAAATAAATGTTTGTTACTACACTACTGATGTTTTTGATAGGGAGGGAAATCTTTGGGGGCCGCAGGTAATTTTAGGACGGCATGTATGACTTAATTGGGGCATGTATTGAGATGATATAGATAAAGTGATTAACGATTTTGAACTTTACTTGCGAGTAAAAACACTATACTGTATTAAGTATGTAGCATGACTTGTTGACTTTAATTTAAAACTGAAATGAAAGTGACCACTTAAGATCGAGGCCTTGGAACTCATTCGAGTGAGATCAAACCTAAGAGGAATTAAAGAACCGCAAATCCTGCCAAGTCCATGATCAATAGAGCAAGTTCATTCTCGAGGTCTTACTGGACTCGATCTCCAACTAGCTAGGCAACCACATGGACAATCGAGATTGTGTCATTTTAAATTTATCCTTTTATGTTTCTATAAATTTCAAATAATTATATATGAAGAAGAACATATTAGTTGTAGCAATAATTTTTATTGATTGATTAAATTGATTAAATATTGGGGGGTTCAAGGTCCGAAAAAACAGCAAAAGACAGAAGAATATAGACATAAATTCCATAAAAAATGTGGGCACCATTTGTTTGTAATTTGTATGGTATAATGCAATCCCTGGGCCGACCAAATTAAAACCAGTTGCAATGTCGGATCACAGACAAATTAAGCCATCATAACTTTATATTTTGGCTTCTTCCTCTCACAAAGTTAGTCTTTGGATTAATTCGATCCAATTCTTATTTTAGTGTTTTATTTCCTTCTTACACTTGATTCTTGTTTCATCATACATGTGTTTTTTGGTCTGATTTCCAGTTCATTTAATCATATAAAAACTTTTTCATACTGTTTATATTATATATATCTTCTGTTCCCTCTCAATGATGGAACATGCAAAGTATTCCCATGCATGAAAGCCGCTTTCACATTTAATATCATTGCATAATCACAAGTATGATTGCATTATCGCTATCCTATGAAACATAAACACGGACACGACACGAGATGGATATAACGACATATATTTTTTTTTGACATTTTATATTATAGAAGTATCCGACACAGCACGACACGATAAAGTGTCCCATACATCATAGTTGCCATCATTTTTATTTTTTTTTCAAAGGACAAACTTTTATTTTTTTGGCTGAATTGTAAAATAGTTGGCCAGAAATTCTAAAGCTGCTACCCAAGTTTCGAAAAGAAAAAAAAAAGAGCTAATATAATTATCTATACTACTTAATAAATTGCTGCAAAAGTCACTATCTATGATTTTCTTTTCCTTTTATCTCCTCCTCTTTATCTAAGAAAAGGACCATCCTCAAGATAACTATACCCTATAGGCCATACCAATAAGGCTGGCAATATTTATTTTAAATTATTTATATATTAAAAAGAAGGTTTTAGTTGACCGCCAAATATAAATAAATAGTTTGCTTACACATTCTTCTGTGAGAGCGGCGTAATTGCCTATCAATTTTTTTTTATAAGAACACATACAAAACAATTCATAAAAATTAGGAGAAATTACAAAATCGGGATACTTGGTAACACCGAGTTAATATGTAGTACACAATAATTAAAATTCTCGTAAATATTCTGTAACTTTACTTTTGTAGCAATTTTAGAACTCCAACGAATTTAATTTTAATTTCATCATTTTTGATAGAAATTTTGAAACTCCGACAAATTTAATTTAAATTTCACATTTATTTAGGGCGAAAATTGAAGTGAGTTATTTATAGTTTATATAAGTTAATATGGAAGCAATACATAATTAAACCAAAAATTGTAATGACAAAATAATTTATTAGAATAGCGACCTAGATGGTCAACCCGAAAAAAGTCAAACAAATGGTCGGCTGAGATATACATGTAAGCATTTGTATTTTGAACTAATTCGTTGATCTTCCTCGTTCCACGTATGCCACGCCAACCTTCACTTTTTTTAGTGGGTCCCTATCAAATAAACAGTGGTCGCTCACCTACCCAATCAAATCCCTCCCCACTTCCAACCATACACAATTTCTCTAATTTTAATTTTTTTTTAATCATGTGACCATAATACATTTTATTATAATTTTCAATGTTTAGGCTCCTTTTATCCAGCATAAGTTAATATATAATTAAATGAAAAAGAGATTTATTAATATTGAAATAAATTTAAAAATACGAAAATATATATTATTCCATAAACAAAAGAATATCAAATTTTCATTCTTTCAAAATAAAATATTGATTATTATTACTATATATTAATGATTTCCTTTTTGAAATTTGAACAGTGATTGGGATTTGATGCCATGTATCCGGTCCTCGAGAAAATCAATATTTTACTAGAGAAAATCAACATTGTTATTGACAATGATATTATTATTAGTATTATATGCAGTAATTGATAGTTAAGGATGAACTAATTGCCGAATTAATACAGACATAGTTTCTCCAAGAAAACGATTTTGTCTGGATCGAATGCGTCTATTTTAAGTTATGTTCTTCTTATCAATATGAATTTGATTCGGTGGATGCAGAGATTCTCACGAGTGATTATTACGATACATCCATTAAATACTAATATTTATAGTTTTATATATCTTATAAATCTGACCAACTATCACAATTCATTAACTAGTTTTTGTTGCGAGTTAGATCCGAGCATTTTATGTAACAGTCTTACTTGTGATTTTGATTGAGCTGTTTGAGTTCCGACTCTCTATCAAAGTTCATATCGATATCGATGTCGTAACTAGCCTCAAAAACATTACTATCGTCTCTAGTAGGAAATATTCATTGTTCTCATCATCATCAACCTTGAACGGATCTTGCCTAAAAAGCTTATAATCCAGATACTTGTACATGAATACCGTAACGAAAAGAACGTTGAAGTTTGTTTGACCACACAAAGTGATTATTTGAAGGATATTGCTCAAATCTCATTACCAAATTACAGAGTTGAAAGTTGGAATCAGTATTTGGGTAATATCTGAAATTAGTAAAATACTAAAATGTGAAGGGTACTTTTAATTAAAATTTATTTTTTTTGAGTTGTAATTAAAGTTTTTTTAAAAATCCCACAAATAAATTTTAATTAATAATTAATTAAGAAGTTAAAACCAATTTAATCATGTGTTAAAAATGAGTAGCTTTACACTGTTTCTCTTTCTTACAAAACCCAGTTCAGACAAATATTCGAGGTAAAGTAGTTTCCTCCTTTCTCCTTTTCCTTTCTTTGACTCCATAGTTTGTCTCCTCCTAAGCCTACGCCACCTTCCTTTTCTCTTCATTTACTCTCTCCACGCTCCTTCAACCTTCTCATTTATTGTTCTTTTAAAAAATATCTGCTTTTCTCCGCCGTCGCGGGGAACGGCCGTGGCCCAAAACAGCCGTTTCCACCGCCGGAGTCATTCAAGCTCAGTCTCCGGAAAGTGGGAATTTTCTGGACTTGTTTTCAGATCTGAGCTAGATTGACGGTGGCGGGTTTTCTATAGTTGATGGTGGTGTTTCCGTAATATTTGTACGGAGGGGGAAGGGGAAATAAGGTAGCTGCGTGGATGGTTTTGGGCGGGGCGGCGGACGAGGAGGTAGTGGAGCGGTGGCATGATAATGAGCGGAAGCGAATGGTGGCGGCGGTGGTGTTGGTTCGGTGGTGAGTGTTTCACATGGAATGGCAGATCTTGTTAGCTACGGAAATGCAGACCGTGACATCGAGCAGGTATGTTTGTAGATTTAATTCATGCACGGTGAAGTTTTGATCTTTAAGGTTGTCTGAATCTTGTTATTTTCTTGTTTGTTGGTGGGTAATTGAACATTTTTGTGGGCTCCGTTCAGGACATTGTTGGGGATTTTTATTTGAATATAAAGAGAATATTTATCAGGAATTTATGCATAATTTTTTCAAGAATTTGTGGACATTTTCTTCCTTTCTTGTTTCTTAATTTCCTTAATTATAAAAACTTCTTCTTCCTTAAAATGTGCCTTAATCACCAAAGAACCAATTTTTTTAGGTTTAATTGCCTGTAATTCCATTAACTTTGAAGTTTTTGCTTTATCTTTGGGTTTTCTCTGTTTCATATAGACGGTTGGATTAGAACTTTCTGTAGGGGTGACTTTATTTGTGCTACTAGCAATTTTACATGTTCCAAGCAAGCTCTTTTAATAACTTGTGTTTTTTCTTTCATTCGCTTACAGAGCCAGGAATTTAAAATCATTTATCTGTTTAATTTCAGATTATTAGGTTTTCTGCATTCTTTTCTTGTAAATTTTCCTTTTGTTATTGATACCTTTAATTATTTGCAGGCACTGATTGCTCTAAAGAAGGGAGCTCAACTACTTAAATATGGTCGTAAAGGAAAGCCAAAGTTTTATCCATTTAGACTCTCCAATGTAAGATAATTTAATTTCTGTCGTCTTATTATTATTTTTTTTTAAAAATACATTTACATGCTAATATCCTTTTTAATTTCAATAATGTAGGATGAAACAACTTTAATTTGGATTTCAAGTAGTGGTGAAAGAAATTTGAAGTTAGCTTCGGTTTCAAGAATTATCCCGGGACAAAGAACTGTAAGATTCTCGAGATCTTGCACATCATGTTACTCATTTTAAGATTGTCCTAATAAATCGTACAAACTTGTTGATAGGCTGTTTTTCAACGATATCTACGACCTGATAAGGACTATTTATCTTTCTCTCTCATATACAACAACGCCAAGAGATCTCTCGACTTGGTTAGTGAAAAAGCAAGTTTCATTTAACAATTGGCTTTTGCATTTGCTTTTTTGTTATCTAATTGAGCTTATGCAATTCTTGTATGTTATATAGATCTGTAAAGATAAAGTTGAGGCAGAAATCTGGATAGCTGGTCTTAAGGCTTTGATATCATCTGGACAAGGGGGACGCTCAAAGATTGATGGATGGAGCGATGGAGGCCTCTATTTTGACGTGAGTTTACAAGCCTGTCATGATTTATTTATGAAACTTTTCGTTCTCTTATTGGAGTATTAATTTAGCTCTTGGATATAACTGAAGATCTTTTTGGGAGCTTGTATTTTTGTTTTTTAGGATACTATTTAGCTTGAAATTTTATCCATTTGGGCTCAATTTATATTCATAAACATAAAATTTTGGTATTTCTCGTTCTTGTCCTGTAAATACTGCACCTGATGTAATACACTACACTGAGTAGTTAGATGGATGACGTGTGTGCATTTGAATTTAATTTTCCTTTTCCTTTTTCTTTATTTAGCAAATTAAAATTATTACTCGTTTGAATTCAGGATGGAGTATGCCCTCGTTCTTTACGTTGCATATTTATTTATTTTTTCTTTGAACTGAGATTCATAAGAAACAAAATGTGTTCTTGGAATTAACATGGCTGATATATATCAATGTACGCATGTAAACTTTGGCTCACTGTTGTTATTATGATTATTCAATGATGAAGTTATTTTTTTCTTGATGAAATGATTCCAGGAAAACAAAGATTTGACATCAGACAGTCCAAGTAACAGTTCCGCGAGCGCAACCCGAGAAGTCAGGTCTTCTGACATCTCCATTAGCTCAAACACAATTGCTTCTCCAAACAACTACCGTGCTGATAATGTAGCTTCAAACCAAACAAACATGCAAGTGAGAGGATCGAACTCAGACGCTCTTCGTGTAAGCGTATCGAGCGCCCTAAGCACGTCGAGTCACGGTTCGGCTCAGGACGATTGCGACGCTCTAGGTGACGTCTACATATGGGGCGAAGTCATATGCGACAACAAAAACGGCAGCTCACGAACCGACGTCCTACTTCCTAGGCCGTTGGAATGCAATGTCGTCCTTGACGTGCACCACATATCTTGTGGGGTTCGCCACACCGCTCTGGTGACCCGGCAGGGCGAGGTCTTCAGTTGGGGGGAGGAATCAGGTGGACGTCTCGGCCACGGAGCGGGAACAGATGTCATCCAACCTCGTTTGGTTGAGTCCTTGTCGTTTTTGGCTGTCGATTTCATTGCGTGCGGAGAGTTCCACACATGTGCAGTCACGATGAGCGGCGAGCTATACACGTGGGGTGATGGGGCCCACAATGCCGGCCTTTTGGGTCACCGGACTGATGTGAGCCACTGGATCCCCAAGAGGATTGCGGGCCCGCTCGAAGGGCTCCGGGTTGCGGCTGTCTCGTGTGGGCCCTGGCACACGGCCTTGATAACGTCAGCCGGCCAATTGTTCACGTTTGGGGACGGGACGTTCGGGGTGTTGGGCCATGGGAATAGGGAGAGCGTCCGGCTCCCGAGGGAGGTCAGCCAATTGTCTGGCTTGCGGACAGTGGCGGTATCGTGCGGGGTGTGGCACACGGCAGCTGTTGTGGAGGTTATTCAATCGACCGCGTCTGTTTTGTGTGGGAAGTTGTTTACGTGGGGGGACGGGGACAAAAACCGACTCGGGCACGGCGACCGAAGCCCACGTCTTGAGCCCACGTGTGTACCCCCTCTCATAGACTACAATTTCACCAGAATCGTGTGCGGTCATAGTTTGACTGTGGGGTTGACCACGTTGGGACGCATCTTCACAATGGGGAGCACGGTCTACGGCCAGCTTGGAAACCCTAAATGTGATGGTAAATTGCCTTGCCTCGTAGAAGATGAGCTCTCTGGCGAGACTGTCGAGGAAATTTCTTGTGGGGCCTATCATGTCGCGGTTTTGACATCAAAAAATGAGGTCTACACTTGGGGTAAAGGAGCCAATGGGCGGTTGGGCCATGGAGATATTGAAGACCGAAAAACACCAACTGCAGTTGAAGCTTTAAAGGATAGACATGTAAAGTTCATAGCTTGTGGCTCGAATTACACTTCGGCTATATGTCTCCATAAATGGGTTTCGGGTGCCGAGCAGGCCCAATGCTCGTCATGTAGACAAGCCTTCGGCTTCACGAGAAAAAGGCACAATTGTTACAATTGCGGGCTTGTGCACTGCCACGCGTGCAGTTCAAGAAAAGCTCTAAGGGCCGCATTGGCGCCTAATCCCAACAAACCGTATCGCGTGTGCGATTCTTGTTTTGCTAAATTGAGTAAAATGGTCGAAGGTGGGGCCAATAATAAGAGAAACTCTGGGCCCCGGCTTTCGGGGGAGAATAAGGACCGTTTAGATAAGGCGGATTTAAGGTTGGTTAAGTCAGTTGTGCCGACTAACTTTGACTTGATTAGACAGTTGGATACTAAAGCAGCCAAACAAGGAAAGAAAGGTGCTGATACTTTCTCTTTGGGTCGTTCGTCTCAAGTATCTATCTCCCAAGTGAGTGAAAAACCGATTCTTACAACCTCGAGTGTCAATTCTAGGTCGGTTTCGCCATTTTCTAGAAAATCTAGTCCTCCACGATCAGCAACACCAGTTCCTACAACAACTGGACTTTCTTTTGCCAAAAGCATTACCGACAGTCTAAAGAAGAGCAACGAGCTTTTGAATCAAGAAGTGCAAAAGTTATGGATACAGGTAATAATGTAGTGAAGTTCAAACCTCTCTTGATTTTGTGGCTTTTTTACATTCTTGAAAAGTTCTTTTCTTTAGTATGTGATGAATTTGAATATTTGATTTAGGTTGATAGCCTTAAGAAGAGATGCGAAATGCAAGAAATGGAGATCCAGAAATCGGGAAAGCAAGCTCAGGAAGCAATGGCAGTAGCGGCTGACGAATCTGCTAAATGTAAAGCTGCTAAAGAAGTTATTAAGTCCCTTACCGCTCAGGTATTAATCATTGGGATTATATGTTAATTAGTTAATTATTAATAAATAAAAATTTCATCATCTTTAATTAATGACCATTTTTTATAATATACAAATACTTTGAACTGTAGAAAGACACAGGGTCAATACCATCAATTACAACTTTTTACAAAAAACCTATAATTATAAGTTCTCAATTAATATTATACATATATAATTATATTTTCTGATGTTCCAGCTGAAAGATATGGCTGAGAGATTACCTCCCGGATCATACGACCCCGAAAGCCTTAACCTGCCGAACGGATTGGAATCAAACGGGACCCACCATATCGAGACAAATGGCGCAACTCCATTGGTCAAAAATGCTGTTGGAAGCAATGACAGTAACTCCGGTGGAGCAAACGAACGTGATGACATTAGACTTGCTAATGGTGGTGGAAGTGTTCAGGTTTTCAGGAGCAGTGTTTCTGAAGGTGCTGAAAATAGAGAAAATGGGGTCCACCAAGACGGTGAAAATAACTTGAAAATGAGAAACTCTGTGGTTTCAGTAAATGCTAGCCAAATAGATGCCGAATGGATTGAACAATATGAACCTGGTGTGTATATTACACTTGTATCCCTTCGAGATGGGACGAGGGATCTGAAACGCGTGCGCTTCAGGTAATTTTTTATTTAGTTTTTAATAGTTGAAATAATTACAGTTGATCCCTTTATTTATGCGTGAATAGTTATGTACTCTATTGTCAACCATTCTCAATTTCGAAATTACTCATATACTTCTTGTGACTTTTTGCTATTCCACATGTACTTACGTGCATTTACACAAACCTCCCCCCTTAAACTTCTGAATTACACATATATCCCCTTAACTTATCTTCATCTCCCAATTAGCCTCATTTTTTTGATGATGTTAATATTAATAATCTTTCCAAATTACACTCCACGATGTTATTAAGTCCCATTACACATTGTGTTAGTTTCGATCAAATTTCGATGATGAAAGGGGTTTATTTGTAATATTCAAACTGAGAGGCAAAATTCGTGTAATCTACACATAGTAAAGAGGGAAAGTAAAACGACCAATGTAAACCCGTACATATTTTTCTATAATGTATGTTTTGTTGGTGCAGCCGGCGACGATTTGGGGAACACCAAGCCGAAACATGGTGGTCGGAAAATCGAGAAAAGGTGTATGAGAAATACAATGTTCGAAGTTCAGACAAGACATCTATTGCCGGCTACGCTAGTCGGAGATCTGAAGGAGGCTTTTCGCCTTCTTCACAAATTTAGGTAAAATCGAGAATGTTTCTGACCGAGTACGATGTTTAATGTAGTTTATTAGAGCAATCGGAAAAAAAAAAAAGAAAACCGATATCGATTCTTTTGGCCCTTCTTCTATTATTATTATTTTTTTTCTTTATTAATTTGCATCCGTCCATTATTATTATCTTCCTCTTTTGTGGTTCTATTGTAGTGTATATAATTTTGTCAATTCTTTATATCTTAGCACAGAGTTTTTGGTCTCAGATCCATTAGCAAGAAGCTTTAGTAACATATACTTGTGGCTAATAACTAAATTTTCATTTGTCTGACTAAATTGAAAAAATAATTAAATTGAATGATAGTCTTATTTTGTTGTGTATTCAGGACAAGCTCTATGTAACTAGTGTACTTCTAATATTTCTACTGAAATAGGCACAAAATGTTAAATAAAATGATTTATGGAGTTAAGAAAATAAAGTTTAAGAAAATAAAGTTTAAGTACTAAAATGAAAAAACAATTACTAAACTTTCCGTTTGTTGTAAACACTCTTGAATTGCGAGTATTATTGTATTTGTTTTTCAAAATACAAAGATTTTAGCACTACTTTTATATAACACAAGATTTTCTAACTTTTATTAATACCAAAGCAACTATAGTACTATACACCAGTACGGTACCACCAGAAAAAAAAAGCTCGTTCAATTGAAATTGTAATACATCCAATAAAGATCATTAATTGCACTATTTATTGCCATTGAAAATATCATACAGTTCTGCAATCCCAACTAATTGGAAAACAATGCCATATTGAGATAACCAGATGTTATTAGTTATTATACATTTATGACGCACAATACTCCTAAAAAGTTATATTGCAGTATCGTATCGTATCAGATTCCTATTTAGTGTTAAATATTGAAAGAATTGTTTTGTCATTCATGTCATATCGTATCTGTATTTCCGTATATGTGCATCAGAGTTATTGATGATGGAAAATAAAATCTAAAGATAACTAATTGTCTAAAATTTCTTCAAATGAAAGAGATTATTATATTGTAATCACAACCATTTTGCATTCTTAATATTTTCAATCTACATTTCATCTTACACAAATGATGTAATCTCAAAATTATCATTTGAAAGCATATTATAATGGATCATACATAAATGATGAACCTCTATCCAGCAAACCTCAAAATCATCTCAAACCAAATATTTCTTGTATATACTCCAAAACCATTCACATGTATAGGCAAGCTCTCAAATGAATATCCTTTGTATATGCAATCTCCATATTTCTTGAACAAGAAACTCAGAACAGAAAATATAAAATGAAATAGAAGATTCATAGAATTTTTCAAGGCGGCCCGTCTCGGCCCATCAAACCGATACCGTTGTGCCTCCGCGAAGGACCGGAGGCTGGTAGACGCGCTCTTTTCGGCAAAGCCCTGAAGAAAATTTCCGGCGACATGTGAGTTTTTGGCTTAACCTTGAAAATTTGTGTGTTCTTAGCTATATTTGCATGGAAAAGGGAAAATATGAATAAGATAGCTAGCAAAATAGGTGTGATTTGAGGTCTATTTGCCATCCCAAAAGAAGAAAGATAAAAAATTTGAAGCATAATATATATTGAAAAATGGAGATATATGTGAGTATGCATTTATATAGAGAGAAAATAAGATTTGGGAAAACTTGTTTATGAAGCATGAACTGTGAATGTCTACATCTAAAATGGGAAAAATGAAATAAAGTCAATATAATGTGAGCCCTACTAGTGACTATTTAGGTGATGATATTTAAAGTTGATTATTATGAACTATAACTCCATTTGCTGTCAATTGCAGCTCTGATCCATCACCGGCTCTTGTTCTTAAATATTGCAACACAATTTTTTGCTTTATTTTCTTATATCAACTAGTAAGATACAAGATGAGATGTAAAAACAAGAGTTGCGGGTACTTCGATATCTCTAATTTTTCTTGGCTTGTATTATTGTCCTATTCTCTAGCGATTTAATAATATAAGGTTTTTTATTTAAAAAAATACAAGATGAGATGTAAAAAGTGGTTCTAAAAGATTTGATTCGATTCAATTTTATTCATCTTTTAATTCAAACAAATTGTAATTAATGATCTTTTCAAGCTTTCCATCTGTCTAGTGGCGTAGCCATCTTATAACTAAAGGTTTGAGCTGACCTCTCTGGCTTAAAAGAATAACTCTTGGTTATATATTAGCTATGTAGAAAAATATTTATTGTTTTGATTTTAAAAGGATAATTTTATTTTTTAACACCTCTAAAAATTTCGTAAAATTACATATGGAGGGGGTCGTAAGATAAAAATATAGGGATAGAGATAGACTCTTAAGTTAAACTAAAACTATCATAAATAAGAATATATATAAAAATAAAAAAATTTAATTATTTTGATAATAAATAATTAAATTTATAAATGTAGTTGTTTTATTTGACTAAATCTAACTTTTCTCCACATGTAATTTAATTTATTGAGTAGCTCAAACTTAACATATTTCTAGAAGTTCTTTGTACGTTTTACGTTCTTATAGAATGATTTTGAGGATCAACCTCTATTATTAGATCAAATCAATAGATATTGTCGATTTAAAAAAATTAAAATTATAAGTAGATGGTAAGTTTATTTGTGACTATCCAAAAAGTAAGTAGTTAGAGGGTAAATACAAGTTTTAAAAAAATTATATATATTGTATGTTGCACTTTAATTCACTCCCGTAAATTTTTTTTTTACTACGCCACTGCGTAAATGTGATGTGCTGCATGTTTTTGAATCTATTCCTAATCAGTAACGAACATGAGATTTTCTTGTTTATTAATTTGGTAGAGTGCGAACACACTAATTGGGTCAGAAACTTATTTTTCACTAGTTGCATTTAGTACTTTATAGTGCTATCATTTTATTAGGAGAAGTGTAGTTATGGATTTATGTGCAACACAATTACATTTGACAATGAGAAGAAAAAGCAAAATACTTGGAAGTACCATAACACTCCAAAACATGTCAACTATGTTTTCTATTTTATTTCTCTCATATGTAACTTTTTACAGTTACGGAGAATGATGAAAATCCCAATCTACCTGATCCTGTGTTTTAAAACCCGGACCGGACCGGCCGGTCCGGCCGGTCCGACCGGTCGGACTGGTGACCGGCAGGCCTTCCGGTCCGGGTGACCCCTTTGAACCAATTCCTAATTGAACCAGTGGGAACCGGTCAAAACCGGTCAATTGACCGGTTAAACTGGTCCTGGTCGGACCGGTTGACCACTGGTTCAATGTTTTTTTTTTTTTAAATAGGTTGACCACTGATTGTGTTTTTAACTTTTTAAGTTTTTATTTCTTAGTTTTTCAACCCAATTTTTGTGAATACAGTAATTGATGTGTTAGACTTTGGTGAGTTTTTTAATTTTTGAGTTGGTTGATGCAATTATTTTTACATGGTTGATGGAATGATGGTTGAAATTTTATTTTATATTTTTTGGTATATTTTTTTAATTTTTTTTATATTATTTTGTTTATTTTTCTATATTTTTTAATATTACTAATATTATATATATTTAAATATAATTATTACTGATGAGGTCGTTTTTTGGTACGAGATCTGGATCGTCCACGTGGCCCAGACAAACAGTTGAATTTGTAGATGGGAGTTCGGCTATGACCTGAAAAGCACTAGCATGGGATTACTTTAGCCGGAGGGGGTTGTCTCCGGCGTAGCCTCTCCACTGAATTAAGTCAGTTTCGAATAGGATATTCGTCAAGAGAGAATGGAAGTCAAAGTTATTAACTTGAAGAGCTTACCTACCATAATAAATGATGGGGGTATTTATAGGGAGGCTTCCTACCTATCGGGTATGGCCTCGACCATGGGGCATTTAATGCCTGTGCCTCGGATCTGACTCATTCCCTGACAGGACTGATTGCCTGTCACTTCTGGAGATACAGAATACGGAAGGCAATCAGAGTAGATACGGCGCAATTAATGCGGCTGCTGCGGGGTCGACCGTGTAGGGACGGGACAGGTTCGAGCCTCCGTAGGTCGACCCTCGATCTACGTTCTAGGAGGATTAGCGAGTCGAATATCGCTCCTCGAGCCTGAAGGGTTGACATATGGCACCCGGGAGGTTCTACATTGTAATGAAGGTCGGGGTATCAGGGCGAGCTATGGTCGACCCTCGAGCATGTTCTTGAGTCAAGCGTGGGTTGACCCGGGTTTAGATACACGTGGCGTTTTCCCCCTTTTACGAATGTGCCACGTGTATTCTCCAAGATATTCCCCATCACGAGTCCCCCAGGTTTCGGTTGAATTTATTCGACCGGGATCTGAGATCGACCATCACAGTGAAGCTCGATCCACGTGGCCTTTTTTGGTTGGGCCACGCGACCCCGTTTTACCGTTACACGCAACCGACAATAAAGCAGGTCGACCGTCAGCTCGTTCTCGGGAAGGCGCGCTTGATTCGTCAGCCTACTAAAGAGTAATTATGGCGACGTTCCGTATTCCGAGGCCTGACTACTATAAATAAGGGCCTAGCCCTCTCTCATATCTTACGTTTTCTGAATATTCACTCCGAGCAGAAGCAATTTTAGCGAGAAAATCACAGGCGCAGGAATTTGTCTCGAGCGTAAACACCGTCCACACTTAGGTAATCCCCGACCCTCAACTCTTGCATTTTGTTTAAAACTATAAAAATGTCGGGAGCGTCTGAGGGATCGAGTGAGAGGTTGAGAGAGTATGAAGCCCGCTTCGACGTAGTCGACTTAGGGTTTGACACCGACTCAGAGTCCGAGGTTGAGGTTACATCCCGTAGGGCCACGGGACTCAACAAGAACAAGGACACATCCACCAGTGGTCGCGAGGAGACGACCATCGTTCGGCCGCGCGGTCGGTCCGCCGCTGCCTTGCCCCAGCGCACGTACCGTGGCAAGACATCAGCCGCTCCCTTGGAAAAGTCGGCGGGAGGGTCGAGAGATGCTGGGGTCGAGCCCCAACAGTCGGAGAAGGGAGCCCCTGCCCCCTATGACAGCATAGTGGGAGGGGTTTCTGAGGAGCAGTTCCTGAGGATCGTAGATCGGTTGAACCTGCCAGCGCCGTATTTGATTCGAGTGGCGACGAAGAACGACGTCCTGGGCAGGCAAGCTCACGGGGAGATAGCCGTTAATTATAACGCGGTCATGAACGGCTTCCGCCTGGTCGGGAATACTCAGTACACTAGCTTGTTCCGAGGTTTGCGGGTCTGCCTGAGCCAGATGACTGCCAACTGCTTCTCCCTCATCTCCTGCTTCTTTGTTTTGATGAGGATCCTGAGGCTCGAGCCGACGCGGGCTCGATTCTTTCAGATGTTCACCCTCTCCGCTTCTTCCCCTTCAGGCGAGGGTTTCTACAGCTTATCCCAGAAGAGGGGTAAGAAGATATTCTCCATTCCCACATCCTCCCACGGCGACCAGTGGAAAGCCGAGTTTGTGATCGTCCAACACCCGGATGGCTTTCTCATCCCGACCCAATGGGAAGACAATAGGCCTCCGACCCTCCGACCCTCAAAGGATGAGGACCTCGAGGAGTCGATTGAATTGATCATGGAGTTCCTGGGTCGGGAGGTTTGTACCGACCAAGTCCTGCTCGATTGTAGGACTTTCTGTTGCGAGGAGAATCTAGCGGCCGTGGGTATAGGGTGCGGGAGAGTGCGAGAGGGATTTGTCCTGGGTATATGTCTTTTTCTTTTGTTTCTTTTCCTTAAGCTAATCATATGTTTCTCCTTTCTAACTGTTTCTGATCGAGTTGATGTTTTTTGCAGATACCAACATCCTCATGGCATCCAGGACTTCTTTCCTTCAAAGCTTGGGCAAGGCTATGTTGCCCGAACACGAGAAGCTGGCCGAGGAGAAGCTGGCCGAGCTCAACGAGGCCGTCCAGAGTCGGCCCGAGCTTCCCGCAGTCGAGCCTGCTATCCTCGGCGCGGATACGGGAGCGGGTTTGTCGCTACCCCGCCATGGCCCCGGACTCGGCAAGGGGCTATTCAAGAGGCCCTCGGAAGGGTCCAGCCGAGCGGTCGACCCCGCCCCGGTCGACCTAGAGGAAGAAGAAGCGGAGGCCGAGCCTCTGACCCGAAAGAGACCGGCTCCCAGGCCTACCCGCAAACCCGCTCCACAATCCAAAAAGATTAAGGGCAAAGGGTCGACTAGTGAGCCGACGGACGACTCGGGCTCCGAGACGAGCGTCGAGTTTATGACGCGACGCATAAGGGATTACCTCCCCGTGGCCGAGCCTCACTTCCCGGGAGGGGTCCCGGAGCTAGTCGAGGGGCAACCCCGATCCCTTCTCAACGCGGGCTCGGATTTTGAGGCCGTCAGGGCCATCTGGCGATCGGTGGCGACCGAGCCCGACCACAGGCGCATGGCCGAATGGTCGCTAGAGACCTTCGAGCGTAACCTCGCCACCGCCTTCATTTCAGTAAGTCACTATCGTATTTCGCTTCAAGTTTCTTTACTCGATTTTGAACTAATCCACCTTTTTTGTGTCGACCTTGCAGCGCACTGCTCCGATCGCGCATGGCCTAGTGCAATACGCCAAGGCCCTCCGGTCGAGGAAGCAATTCTACAAGCGGCGGTGGGTCGACCTCAAGAAAGAGGTCGAGGAGCAAAAGGTGGGCGACTGGAAGAGGCAAGCCCAAGGATTTCAGCAGTCCGCCCAACTGCTGGAATCGGAGAACAAGAAGCTCAAGGAAAGGGAGATCGAGCTTCTGGCGGCGGTCGAGGAGCGAACCCTCGAGGTCTCTAGGCTCGAGGGGGAGGCTCGATCCCTCAGGCTCGAGGCCCAAGAGGGTTTCGTTAAGGGGCAGGCTGCTGGTCGGGCGTCCGTCGAGCGGGAGATGGAGGCCAAGTATCGCGGCAAGGCTCGGGGCTTCCTCAAAAAGGCTCAGATGGCAATGGGGCGATGGGCTGTGAAAAAATTCGTGGAGGGGCCCATGTTCGAGAAGGCCAGCGCCATTAAGGCGTTTGACGATTTCAAGGAAGGCCATGCGCTCTGCCTGGCCCAGTTACAGGCCCAGAATCTGATTGTCCCAGGCGCTGATCTCTCCAGGGTCGGGATAATCGCAGACGACCCTCGTCCTCAGAAGGAGGTGGCCCCCGACGCTGAGGCTCAAGCGGTAGTGACGAAGACTACCGTCGAAACGTCCGATCCCGACCAGCATCCATATGGCTTTGTGGTCCAAAGGCTCCTTGCCGAATTCATGAAGAAGCCATACGACGGGAAGGACGAACCGCTGGAGCCTTCCATGGATCTCCTATTCCCCTCGGTAGATCCAAATGAGGCCGAGCCCACATGGTCTGCGGCGGAGCTCGAATGGTTGAGCTCTCTGGTGCTCGAGCCTGGCCCGAGCAAGTCGACTGCCCCTGCCGATCCTTGAGCCCCTTTTCTCATTTTTTCAATTGTAATAGGATTCCCTCCTCGAGCAGTAGGCTCGAGCCTTGTAATAGCATTTTGATTTTTAATGAAATTTAATACTTTACATTTCACTCGAGTCTTGCTTTACATACTGCCACTTAATCTCTGCTTTATATGTTAAAACTTAATTCCAACCAAGGGTTCGGGCTCGAGTTTCATGCTCGAGCTTTGTTTATCAAATTTCACTCGAATCCTTGCTCTACTTGTTGAAACTTAATTCCAACCAAGGGTTCGGGCTCGAGTTCCCGGCTTCCTGGGGTGGAGCGTAACTTCCATACGGAGCCGTTGCAACATTGGGGGGCTCGAGTTTTACGCTCGAGTCCCCAGCTCCTTTTCTGAAGCGTAGCCTTAACAAAGGGTTGCCGACTTTGTGGGCTCGAGTTTTACGCTCGAGTCCCCAACTCCCCTGTTGAAGCAGAGCTTCAAACGAAGGGTTGTTTGTGAATTTCGTGGGCTCGAGTTTTACGCTCGAGTCCCCAACTTCCTTGCTGAAGCGTAGCTTCAAACTAAGGGTTGTTTGAACTGCGTGGGCTCGAGTTTTACGCTCGAGTCCCCAACTTCCTTGCTGAAGCGTAGCTTCAAACTAAGGGTTGTTTGAACTGCGTGGGCTCGAGTTTTACGCTCGAGTCCCCAGCTTCATTGTTGAAATGCTGATTAACTATAGATGCTGCTAAAACAAGAATCCTTATGATGTATTCAACACAAGCATAGCTATTACATGTAGGGCCCTTCGAGGGGAGTTACATAACCAAATCCCGTAAGGATCGGTTCTAAGGATAATACAATTTTAAATTGTAGGCATTCCATGGTCGAGGCAACTCCTCGGATTCCGAGCCTAAGGTTTCCAGCCTATATGCGTTGTTTTTGGCGATCCGTGCAACACGGTACGGTCCATCCCATTTTTCCTCGAGCTTCTTAACTTTCCTCGACACTTCAACCTTTTTTAGGACTAGATCGCCCACTTGAAAGCTTAAGGGTCGAACGTTTTTGTTGTAGCTTCGAGCGGCCGCCGCCTTGTGTTGCTGCATTCGCCCTAACGCCCGATGGCGCTTCTCCTCAATAAGATCTAGCTCGAGCGCTCGCCCTTCGTTGTTTTGAGCTAACTGGAAGTGTGAGACTCGAGCAGTCTCGTGGAGCAACTCCGTGGGAATCAAGGCTTCCGATCCATAGACGAGAGCAAATGGGGTCTCGCCTGTGGCGGTCCGCGGGGTGGTCCTGTAGGCCCATAAAACCTCATCAAGCTCGTCTGCCCACGCCTTCCTTTTGGCGTCGAGTCGAGCGCTGAGACTTCGGAGGATGGTGCGATTGGTCACCTCCGCCTGCCCATTTGCTTGTGGGTATCCGACCGACGCAAATCGCTGATCGATCCCATGGTCCTTACACCATTCTTTCATGTCGTCGGCCCTGAATTGAGGCCCATTGTCGCAAATTAGGATTCGAGGCACTCCGAACCGACATACTATGTTCTTCCATATGAAGTTCTGGATGACCTTAGAGGTCGTCTTCCTGACGGCTATTGCCTCGACCCACTTGGAGAAGTACTCGCAGGCCACGATGCAATATTCAGCCTGCCGCACGGTGGACGTCGGGAGTGGCCCCACTATGTCGATCCCCCATTGATCAAATGGCCATGAAACATCGATGGCTATCATTTCCGCGGCGTGCTTGTGGGAATAATTTCCTATTTTTTGGCACTTGACGCAACGCCTGGAACATTTTTCGGCGTCTCTCTCGAGGGTCGGCCAAAAGTAACCAGCTCGTGTTACTTTTCTAGCCAGAGATCGGCCTCCCGCATGGTTACCGCAACTTCCTGCGTGGATCTCGTAGAGAACCTCTTCAACTTGCGAGGGTCGGAGACACCTCATCGGGGGTCGGCGGTTACCTCGTTTGTAGAGTCGACCCTCGGGATCGAGGGTATATCTTGTAGCCCGGTGACGTAATCGCCGAGCGGCGCTTCGATCCTGTGGCAGCACTCCGTCTCTTAGATATAGCACGATTTCATCGAGCCAGCAGGGCTCTTCGGGGTCGATCGTGATTATAGCTGACTCGGGCCCGTCGATGGCTCGATGATTGGCGATTTTGAAGGTGATTTCGCGTTCCTCGGTGCCCTTAAGGCCATTGGCAAGCTTGGACAACACGTCGGCCCTCGTGTTCTCCTCCCTGGGCACTTGGTTGATCGCGAAGCTGGTGAGCTGGGCTGTTAGCTTGCGCACCGTCTCCAGGTATCGGATCATGTTTTCCTCTCGGGCCTCGTAGAGTCCTTGGACTTGGTGTGCGACGAGTTGCGAATCGGTGATAACCGCGATCGACTTGGCCCCGCTTTCGAGTGCGGTTTTCAGTCCTACGATGAGTGCTTCATACTCCGCTTCGTTATTGGTGACTCGAAAGTTCAGACCGATGGCAAAGTCTAGATCCAACCCATCCGGGTTTGTCAGAGAGATCCCCGCGCCCCCACCCTGGGCGGTCGACGAACCGTCGACCTTCAGGAGCCAATGAGTATTCTTGCTTTTAGGTGTCTTTGCCCTGGTTGTTTTCTCGACCAGAAAGTCTGCGAGGACTTGAGCTTGTATGGCGACCCTGGGTTGGAAAGTGATATCAAATTGCCCGAGCTCAATAGCCCACTTGATCAGTCGACCCGAGCTATCTGGTTTTGCCATCACCTGCTTCAGCGGTTGGTCGGTCAGGACGACGATCTCGTGCGCTTGAAAATATGGGCGTAGCTTCCTTGAAGAGACCACCAAGGCAAGCGCAAACTTCTCGATCTCCAGGTATCGAGTCTCTGCCCCGTGAAGGATCTTGCTTACATAATATACCGGGAGGTGTTTCCGATCCCTGATGGTTACCAGAACCGAGCTTATGGTTTCGTCTGAGACGGCGAGGTAGAGATAGAGTATCTCCCCTTGCTCGGGTTTGGCGATCAGCGGAGCGGATGCCAGGTATCTCTTCATTTCTTCAAAGGCTCGGTCGCACTCCTCCGTCCACTCGAACCTTTTCACATCTCTCAATATTTTGAAGAAGGGCAAATTACGCTCGGCCGATCGAGATATGAACCTGTTAAGTGCTACGATTCGCCCGACCAATTGCTGGACCCCCCTGATGGTTTCTGGTCGGGGTATGTTAATAACGGCCGCGATTTTTTCCGGGTTGGCCTCGATCCCTCGTTGGCTTACCATATATCCCAAAAACTTTCCTCCTTTAACCCCGAACACACATTTCAGGGGATTGAGCTTGAGGCGATGTTTTCTTATCAAGGCAAACATCTCGCTAAGGTCGTTTTGATGATTTTCCGCCTTTAAACTCTTGACGATCATGTCGTCCACATATACTTCCACCGTTTTTCCAATCAAAGGATCAAAGATCAGGTTAACTAGCCTTTGATAGGTAGCTCCTGCGTTCTTGAGCCCGAATGGCATCACTTTGAAGCAATATATCCCCTTGACAACGATGAACGCTGTGTGTTTTTGGTCTTGGGGAGCCATCCTAATCTGATAATACCCTTGGAAGGCATCCATCATGCTCATCAGCTCGCATCCGGCGGTCGAGTCGACCAGTTGGTCGATCCGGGGAAGAGGGTAAGGGTCCTTAGGACACGCCCGATTTAGGTCAGTGAAGTCGTTGCACATCCTCCATTTGCCTCCTGTCTTGGCCACGAGGACCACATTGCATAGCCAATCGACGTATTTTTCTGGAGAGATATACCCGGCATCGAGCAATTTGTTGACTTCATCTTCGATGATCGAATTACGGACGACACTTTGGGTCCTTAATCTTTGTTTTATGGGTTTGAAGGCAGGGTCGATGTTTAGGTAGTGCGAGATTATCCTTGGGTCGACCCCCTCCAGATCTTTGGCCTTCCAGGCGAAGACGTCCGCATTCTCCTGTAGGAAGATGGTGAGGCACTCCAACTGTTTTCCCTCGAGACTCGCTCCGACCCTGGTGGTTTTTTCTCGATCCTGAGGGTCGAGTTGGACCAATCGAGTGTCCTCGGCTGCTGACAGCCGGGACTCGTCCACCTTCCTTTTCTTTCGAGCTTCATGAGTACTCATTTTAGAGCGCGAGGCCCCATCCCCTTCGGGGTCGGGGATCATTTCGTCATCATCTGCATCATCCATGATGAGATCGCCCGGCTTAAGCACGTCTTCTGTGGGGAGTCGAGCCTCGTTGGCAATTGCGTAGCAAGCCCAAGACTCGGCTAAGTCACAGCATACTTCCCCGATCCCGTAGGGAGTCGGGAGTTTGACCTTTTGGTGGTAGGTCGAGATAACGGCCTTGAAGTCAATGAGGCCGGGTCGACCCAAAATCATGTTATACGGGAAATCAGGGATGTCAACGACGACCCAGTTAATCTCCATCGTCGTTCGAGCGGGATGGACGCCCATGGAAGTGAGCATTTTAATCTGGCCTTTTGGGGCGATGATCGAGCCTCCAAAGCCTTTGAGGGTTGTTTTTACTGGTTCATATCTTAATTTACTCAAATGCATTCGCTGAAGAGTCGAGTAAAGAACAATGTTTGAACTAGCTCCAGTATCAACCAAACATTTACTTACAGCGTAGTTTGCAATATCTAAAGTTACCACCATCGGACAACTCGGCGTTACGCCGTCCCGATGGGGATCTAGATGAAAGTCCCTACCGCTGAAAGCCACCTCTTTTTGCTTCCATTCTTCTCCGGGCTCTACTTGCAGCACTTCGTGGGGGCCATGGAGGCTGGTTTGAGCGCGGCGAATCCCTCTCTTTCGGGATGTCCTGGTATCTCCCCCATCGGGGCCCCCCACGATCATATCGATTCGACCGTGGGTTGGCGCGTTCGGAATCGTGTTAGGGGAGATAGCTTGTTTTCCATCCCGTTGATTCCGTTTGGGCGGGGGCGATCGAGACCTAGACCTCGACCGTCTGCCTTCATTCTCATTGCAGCGCCGCTCACGCCCCCGATCCCTATTCCTCTTCAATCTCTTGACGAACTCGGCAAGATGCCCCCCTTGGATGAGCCTCTCGACCTCATCCTTCAGTTGGTTACAGTCGTTTGTATCATGCCCCGGCTGATCGTGGAACTCACAGTATTTAGAGTCATCGATCTTCCGCAGGTTGAGCTTCAACTTCTTGGGGTAATTGAGGAGTTTCCCAGGGATTTTAGGGAGGATATCCCCTACAGCGCATATCAGGGGCTCGTATTTCTCCCGGTCGGGCCGCCGAACGCTCGAGCTTCCCTCGGGTCGAGCGCCGCTCTCTTGACGACCCTTATTCTTCCCTCGACTGGATGCAGGGGGACTTCGGTCTTCAGGGCCGCGAGACCGATTGTAGTAGTTGCTGTGAGCGGGGGCTCGACCAATGCTTCGCAGCATGGCTTGACCGTGATTCGCCCAGTAGCTCCCTTCAATCTCTTCATAGTCCATCCACTTCGTGGCACAGTCCTGGATGTCCCTCAGGCTGTTTATGGGAACTCGGCCAAGGATATCCTTGGTGAAGTCACGGCAGTGGCAGTTTTTCCCCAAGGCGCTGAGGACGACCGCCAGGTCCGGCGGTGCGACACGGACCAATTCTGCGTTGAACCGAGTGAAGTAATCCCGTAGGGATTCGCTCACTCCCTGGACTATGGAATCCAGTCGCGACACCCCAAGCCTATCTTGGATTAGGGGGGAGAAGTGGCCCTCGAGCGCTGTGGAGAGCTCGTCATAAGACCTTATTGAGGCGGGTGGCTGCCTGAGGAACCAGTCGAGCGCCGCCCCTTTGAAAGTGGTGGCAAGAACCTTGGCCCATGTGTGCGGAGTATGGGGGAACAGGTTCATTGACAGCTCGAAGCTGGTTATGTGGTCGCCGGGGTCGGTTTTCCCATCGTAGATGGGAAGGTCCCGGGGGATAGCGGTCGATCCTGGATCCTCGCTGAGGATCTCCTCTGTAAATGGCGACAGCCTTTGTCGCCTGCTCCGCGCGTTACGCTCGGGTTCCCAGTGCTCGTTACGAGCAACCTCACGTCGGGGGGGAAGTCTGTCCCTCAAATCCCCGAATGGTGGGACGCCGGCGTATTTGTTTGTTAACCTCTCCCTGGCCGGAAGTCGGGGAGGAGGGGGACGGCTAGCGTCCTGCTTGAGCCCGCCCGTAGGGCGGACCTGATGTGGATGTATAGGTCGGATAGGCTGTGAATATGCCCTCCGACGGATGGGAGGTGGGGGGACGTAGTCCCTTACATTGATTTGATCGTCGAATTCTTCTCGATCGTATTCATCATCATAGTAGCCCTCCGCCTCAGGCTCGTTTTCTTGTTCGGCGACATGCGCCTTTTCTGGCCTCTGGACCGTGTTGCCGTTATTCTCATCTTCCCCCTCCGGGGAATGGTCAGCGGGATAACGCGGAGGTCGGGCAGCTTCGGGCCTGCGGCCCTCGTTCCCCCTTCCTGCGTGAGTCTGAGCTCGAGGGACAAGGGGAGGTCGAGATAGCCTATATTGTATGGGAGAGGGCTCAGTGACATTGACTGTGAGGGGGATCACCCTTATGGGCCTTCCCGCTTCGAGAGCCTGCCTAGCCTCTTCGTAGACCTGACTGGTGTACGCGGCTAGATCTTGGGCTGATGGTTGAGCAGGGAGTATGACTGCGGGTAGGTCCGCCCGTGAGATAGCGTCCTCTTCCACCTCGTTGAGAGGGTTTGCCCCCTGAGGTCGGTCGATTTCTTCCAGTCGGGCGGCGAAGGCCGCTTGTTCTTCAGCGGCGGCAGTGGCCCGATCAGCCTCGATTTGAGATCGAGTCCTGACGATGCTGTGGGTGCTTTTTGTTTTCTTGTTCACCATCGCTAACGCTCGATCGCTCTAAGGTCGAAAGTCTTTGTTCCCACAGACGGCGCCAAACTGATGAGGTCGTTTTTTGGTACGGGATCTGGATCGTCCACGTGGCCCAGACAAACAGTTGAATTTGTAGATGGGAGTTCGGCTATGACCTGAAAAGCACTAGCATGGGATTACTTTAGCCGGAGGGGGTTGTCTCCGGCGTAGCCTCTCCACTGAATTAAGTCAGTTTCGAATAGGATATTCGTCAAGAGAGAATGGAAGTCAAAGTTATTAACTTGAAGAGCTTACCTACCATAATAAATGATGGGGGTATTTATAGGGAGGCTTCCTACCTACCGGGTATGGCCTCGACCATGGGGCATTTAATGCCTGTGCCTCGGATCTGACTCATTCCCTGACAGGACTGATTGCCTGTCACTTCTGGAGATACAGAATACGGAAGGCAATCAGAGTAGATACGGCGCAATTAATGCGGCTGCTGCGGGGTCGACCGTGTAGGGACGGGACAGGTTCGAGCCTCCGTAGGTCGACCCTCGATCTACGTTCTAGGAGGATTAGCGAGTCGAATATCGCTCCTCGAGCCTGAAGGGTTGACATATGGCACCCGGGAGGTTCTACATTGTAATGAAGGTCGGGGTATCAGGGCGAGCTATGGTCGACCCTCGAGCATGTTCTTGAGTCAAGCGTGGGTTGACCCGGGTTTAGATACACGTGGCGTTTTCCCCCTTTTACGAATGTGCCACGTGTATTCTCCAAGATATTCCCCATCAATTACGTAATTATGACGTCATACCGGTTCGACCGGTGGTCGAACCGGTCGAACCCCTGACCAGTAAGGCCTCCGGTTCGACGCCCGGTCCGGGTTTTAAAACATAGACCTGATCTATTGGTCACAAACTTAATCCACGAACACTCCATATCTTCTCCAACTTTCAAAATGATTGGGCATAGTTGCTTGTTTGATTGTATTTTAGAGAGATGAACTATTCGTGACGCGAATTCTACACATCTTTTATAAATATTAATTGGTAATTTTCTGGTGCGTTGAGGATTTAAATCACGCACCTTTTATTAATTACAGGATGCAATCTGCAAACCCAAAAAGGTCAGGACTGGATTGCTAAAATGTGATATATAGTTACATACCAAATGTACAGCTACGAGCTAAAAATCTAGCTTTCTTTCTTTTTTTTTTTTTTTTGAAAATGGTTTCTTTGTCCTTTATTACCTTCTTTATCCCGGAAATTTAAATATTCAAACTTGGAGAATTTATCTTTTACCTCAATATTGGCTGGAGCTTCAAGAAATCAAAATGCATTGTTAAATTGTGGGGAAATTTATTTGATTGAAAATGGTGCAACACATCAAATTATAAGAAGTAAAGTTTAAATACTATAAATTTGAGGGTAGTATCAGCCAATGTTAAACTTTAAAGAATGTGTATACTAGTAAAATTTGAGGAAGTTTGATGATTACTTTGTGCTATACATAATTTTGATGAAAAGAAAGTATATTTAAGGGTGGTGAAAAAATTATTTTGAAAAAACATATAATCGCTATAGAATTCCGATCGAGAGAACAACACGCGAGTTTAGGTACATGCGATGCGAGTATCAACCTGTGTTTTAAAACCCGGACCGGACCGGCCGGTCCGACCGGTGACCGGCAGGCCTTCCGGTCCGGGTGACCCCTTTGAACCAGTTCCTAATTGAACCAGTGGGAACCGGTCAAAACCGGTCAATTGACCGGTTAAACCGGTCCTGGTCGGACCGGTTGACCACTGGTTCAATGTTTTTTTTTTTTTTAAATAGGTTGACCACTGATTGTGTTTTTAACTTTTTAAGTTTTTATTTCTTAGTTTTTCAACCCAATTTTTGTGAATACAGTAATTGATGTGTTAGACTTTGGTGAGTTTTTTAATTTTTGAGTTGGTTGATGCAATTATTTTTACATGGTTGATGGAATGATGGTTGAAATTTTATTTTATATTTTTTGGTATATTTTTTTAATTTTTTTTATATTATTTTGTTTATTTTTCTATATTTTTTAATATTACTAATATTATATATATTTAAATATAATTATTACGTAATTATGACGTCATACCGGTTCGACCGGTGGTCGAACCGGTCGAACCCCTGACCAGTAAGGCCTCCGGTTCGACGTCCGGTCCGGGTTTTAAAACATAGGTATCAACTATCAAGTAACGTGATTAGGTTTTTAAATGACACTCCAAATTAGTGGATTGACCAAAAGTCCAAAATTCGTTACTATTTGAGTCTCTCGATTTATATTATAGCATGAATATTCATATTTTTTATTACGCTTATAGAACATATCATAAACCGTTTTCTAATTAAAAATACATTATCTTACATAGGTCAATGCTGTTCTAAAGGACTTAAAATAATAAATTAATAAGATTTTAGTTGGGAAAATTATAATTTTGGTCCTGTAGTAAATTGTATTTTGTAAGTTTGGTTCTTATATTTTAAAAATAGACAACTTTAGTTTTGTAATAATTGTGTTGTTGCAAGTTTGGTCCTGCTACAAGTTTTGGAATGGAAAACCACGTGCCCTATATGTGTATCATTAGGATTGGGAATTTGAGCGAAATTAATCACGTTCTCTATACATGAGTCGAGTAATAATAAGTGGTAAAATTGCATATATTTAATATTATGTTTTTTTCCATTATTTTCTTTATTTTACCCTATTTGTTGTGAATTGAACTACCTTGCCTCTTATAGTGGAGGATTGGAGAAGTTATTAGAAAAGAAGCTAGAAGCTGTGAATTTGAGGCTATTCCACGGCGGAGGCAGCCGAAAAACCAGCAGATGAAAGTGCGTATGATGTCGCCTATGAGTATTCGTTGTGGGACCTGCGGGAATTACATCTACTAGGGAACGAAATTCAATTCCCGTAAAGAAGATGTTGGCGAGACTTATCAGGGGATTCAGATTTTTAGATTTTATTTTAAGTGCACTAAATGTTCTGCCGAGACGACTTTCAAGACGGATCCACAGAACTCATATTACATTGTTGAGTCGGGTGCGTCGAGGAATTTCGAACTGAATTGGAGAAGGAGGAAAAGAAAAGAAATGCTGAAGAGAAGGGAGATGCTATGAAATCATTGGAGAATCGAACTCGGGATTCGAAGGGAAATGGATATTCTTGCTACAGTGGATGAGCTGATGTCCATGAGTTCGAGACATGCAACTGTGAGTGTAGATGTGGATGCTATGCTGGAAGCTCTGCAACAATCAAACAAGAATAAGGAAAGAAAAATGGAGGAAGAAGATGAAGAATATATAAAAGCAGTCTTTATGGGAAAGAGAGAACCTGTTGTTCTGAAACGAATACATGATGATGATTTTTAAGTAATCATCTGTTGCTCTTTCTATTGTGAAGAAAGAGGTAGAAAAGAAGGATGCACACATAGAAAAGAAAGATGGAGAATCAAAAGTTGTTGGTAGCAGTGGATTGCAATCTTTGTGCCAGCTCTATGATAGTAGTGATGAAGATGAATGATGAATTTTCAGAAGGTGGCAGTGGAGAAGACGTCGATTGTTAGTTTGATCGAATCTTTTTTCAAGCTAAATTACAGGCATTTGTCAATTATATATATATATATATATATAAAATGATATTCCACATTTGTGAACTTCAAATCTCTGTATCTTTACATTCTCTTTGAATTGTTATTGTCTATTTGCATGAATTTCTGAGTTTTAATTTATGTAAACTTTGATTTTAAAACAGTAAACACTATATTTTAGGATTTTTAGAGGTCATTTAATTAGTGGTAGTGTTCGCAAACTCGTGAAAACAAAGCACTCTTATGCTTGATTTAAGCAGAAATAAGCTAAAAGTTGGAGGCACTCAACGAACTTTTAGTTTCAGCCTCTATTTTCTAGGTTATTTCATAAACGAGTGGAAGTTTATTTAGAACAACAAAAGTGCTTCTCAACTTTTTGTTTCCTAACATTCAACTTTTCACTTATCTTTTTCCAAACACTCCTCACATTTCGTGGTCCAAATTTTTACACCTTTAGCTTCTCCAAAAGCAAAAGCTCTTGCAAACACCCCAAATAGATCTGGTAGTCAACGTTTTCTGCTTTTAGTAGCTGTTTGAGGAATTGCAAATCGAAATTCAGATAATGTGTTAGGTGTTTCCATTTTACCATGAATTCGCTTGTTGAATGGGTTGCTTGATATTCAAATGGATTTATCAGAGGAGCTGATGCCGATTAACACACTCCTAAGGTTAATAATTTGCTCACTCGTAGCTTGCTTGAAAGTTGGTTAGCTGCATTGAGTTTTCCAGTATTAGAGAGTGATGGTGGTGAAAATACCTAAAAGTTGACTTCAGTTGAAGACATATGATGTTGAATTTCTTCATTTGTTCATTCTTTCTTATTCGAAGCCTAGTGCTACCAAACCATTGTGGCTGTGATCTCAATTTGCTTACATTTATTATGTCTAAAAGCATTTAGTTACCCCAAACTTTTAGCTCCATATCACTTTAATTGGGCCTTTAGCGCCCAACCCTTGTGACTAGTGCTTGTAGTACCTGAACAGTTTTTGTACCTTTTAACTCTACTTTTTTCTTTTGTCAAGACCAGAACATCCATCGTAGAACTTGCAATCTATTCCAATTCTGGTTGGTCCCTTGAAAAGTATTAAGTAGTTACCACTCTGTTCTTAGCGAACGAGGAGATAGGCATTTTGGAATACAATAAGAGGATCCAAACTTAGTGCTGTTGGAAACATTGTTCATGTTCAAACTTCAAAGTGAACAAGTCCTGATAGGGAGGGGTGATGCAAGAGATTGGTGATTTGAGGGAAAATAGAGGACAAAAATAAAAGTTTAAAGAGTAAAATTGGGGTTATGTTATCACTTATCAGTTATCACTAAATGAGCACTATCAACTTTGACAGATGTTCTTAAATAAAGAATACTAATATTCAAATAAGCTGCAAATATTTGACAGATACAAAGAATGTTGATGGCCTTAAAATCAAAATATAAAACGAACCTATAGTTTAGACCAAAAATTTCCTCATCTCCCTGTTTTCAAATGGGTTGGTCATGTTGACTTGAATTTTTCAAAGGGTCGAGAAACCATGCAAGTTGGGGTCGAGATTGACTGGACATATTGTATTCTTGGCCAAGAATGGTCAAATTCTATGATCAAAATGTATAGTCATTCATCTTGAGCTCGGGAGTAGTTGCAAACTCTGAAAAAAAAAAGTATTTTTTTCAGCATTTTGGATTTTCAAACACTTCCAACTTCTGCCAAGTTTAAGCATAAATAAGCTAAAAGATTGAAGCAACTAAGGACATACTTTTGGGCTTCAACTTCTATGTTTTATTGTCAATAAACGTAAATTTCTCGAGAATAGTAAAAATATGTCTTAGCTCTTTTTATCCTATACACTCAAATTACTTCTTTTTTTTCTAAGTACTTATAGCTTTTACAACTCCACTTTATCTGATTCTAACTTTTACAAAAGCAATAGAATTTGCAAACAGTTTATGTGCTACTAAAGAATTACTTTTGGACATTAGTTTTGAGGGCCAAGGTTCCTTATCTTGTCACTTCATTATGATGTCAACTCTTTAACTTCTTAAAAAAGCTCACTAAATAGAAAATTGGGAGGAAATTAAATTTGTGGATTGGTTTTCTTCATTCATAGATACTGAAATGGACATGGCAGCAAGAGAGTTTTTGATGGCTGGAAATAAGAATGGAGTGAGAAAGAGACTGATAGATGGAGACATCATTCTTCCCATTATAAAGCTGTCATCTTATATATAGATTTTCATGAGAATTTTAAAAGTTTTCTTCTTGAAAATGATAATTTGTCTTTTGTATAGTTTTCCAATATTAAATTATTAGCTGTTTTTGCATCAATGAATGAATAAGATAAGTTTGAGTTTTTGGAAAAATAATTGTCATTAGTAGGGAAGACTTTATATGTAAGTAGTCCGATCCAACTCGACCTATATAAGATTACTATAGAACAAAGTAGATCGAATCATCGAATTAATCTGAGAATCTGGATTATCTTTCTTGGATTTTGAGATTCTACAAATATCTAAATTGCTTCTTTACAGGTTTAGAATAAAGTGCAGTTCAGCTTAAAACCTAATAAAAAACCAACATAAAAGCAAGTGACAACTTTACCATTGAAGGGAGGAAAAATTAAATAGATGGAATCTTGCACTCACCACTCTTGTGGTATTCTTAATTATAGCGAAAAATCTTTGTAATTGTCAGCGAAAACCCTGTATTTTCAAAAAAACATACAACAAGAACTTTTCTACCGACTTTCCAATGCTAATATTCGAAAAGTGCAGAGTTTTCTTTTTTTAAAAAAAAATTTAAATTTGATCATTGTCATTGGACGGAATGGAACCCGGACCTCGACATTGGGATTTGAGAGTAATATCTGGTGGCCATTAGATTAAATCCCCAATGGTTGAAAAGTGCAGAGTTTTCAATTTAATGATCCTTGTCATTGTCTCAGACCCCACATTGAGAGTAATATCGGTTGGTCATTGGGTCAAACCTCATTAATTTTTTAATTGATTAATCTTTATATAGTCTGTGTTAATTATTTTTAATTATCCATATATAGATTTGGCAGCTGTTTCTGTTCAGGAGATCATGGAATATTTTATTTATTTATTCACAAACTCTATGATCTCTTGGAAGAATCACTCCACACGTGGATACGTTTAATTTTCTTAATTTATTAAGATCAGCTAATGTGTTTATATTTGTAATTTCCTGTGCAGACATTTGCAACGCAGTAGCAGAGAGCAGGCCATGATCAGGACATATTTTCTTATTCATAATACATAAAAAAATTACCACCGATCCGCATAATTTAGCGGTTTAATACTGTGCTAGTTTAATTAAAAGTTTTGAGACCTTAACACTTAAATAGTCTGATCCGATTCGACCCGTATAAATGAGCTTAATAACACCAAAAAAAAAGTAAAAAATTGGCCATATGAACGTTTTATTCTATATGATAAAAATTAAACAATTTGAAAACTTTATTTAGATAAAGAGTAGTTGAATACTTCATGAATGCAACTAATAAAATCATAGAATAAATCTATTTACATTTATGTTGAATAATTGGTTTAAAATTCAAATTGCTCACCACATAATAATAATAACTGAAAAAATTAGTTGCCAAATGAATTATCACGATTTTAATAGTTTACTGTATAAACAACTATTGATGTGATATTTAAACTTGTGTCTGAAAATCAAATACAAATTTAAAATCCTGTTAAAATTACAGATTTGTCCTTGCAGAGAAGAAAGTCTCAACATTTGAAAAATTGATAAATAATCTTCTAGACATTATAAGTAGTGATCAGCCATGACCAAGACCTAACTTGTCAATGAAATATGTAACATTGAAATGAAATTTGATGGACTTGGTCAGTGGCTCATTCCGCGCCAATCAAGACCCAGCTCGCACTCGGCCCATGGCTGCACCCACTGACCCCCCCTCCACTACTTGACATCAAATAATATAATAACCTTTCTTGAATTTGATTGGAGTCTTACTATTATTTATATTTTAGGTGAATATTTAAATTATCACTTCATTTAACAAGGTATTGGCTTGGATACCATCTGTAACAACGTGAAAATTAGCTTGTAGATATTGTCTGCTTTGGGTAAAATTGAACCCTCACGGTCAAAAGTCAAAACACGTCTATAAGGTAAATGTATCTAAATCCTTATTCCTTATAAGAAAAGTTTTGTTCTCGTTCACAATCGATATGAGATCATACAAATTACATACAAAAATTTAAATAACTTATATTAATATCAACTCAATATTTATTAATATCAAGAGACTTAATTTTATAGTTTGGCACTATTTTAGTTTAATTAGAAGTTTTGAGTACTTATATTTCCAAAGTAATTGCTATTGGGATAAATTTTCTTATACTTTAGTAGTCGAATCTAATCGGCCTGAATGCAAAATAAGCATAATTTTTAAGACTAAAAAATTATTAAATAATATAAAATATCATAATTATTTTAAAAAATAAATAATTATGTCAGTTTAATCAAAGTGTCGAGTTCATGTCATTGAGAATGTTGTTGCTATCAGGATAGAGAGTTGTGTAATTGTGTTACTGATGATACCTGACCTGAAAAGTAAAATAAACGCAAGAAAATAAACGCAAGCTAATACCCTCCTAAAAAGTACCATATTATAACTTTAAATTCTTAACTCCGGAGATTGTAGCAATTTCAAAAGTTGAGGGACTGATTTATAAATAAAAGTTTGTTCGCCTTGGCCCCGGTAGTTAGTACTAATGTAAGGCGTGTCCAATTCGTGTTTGCAGCGTGTAAACTATTTAACTATTTCCACAGTCACGCACCCCATATTTGGCCTCTTACAGTTTCATATTTCACTTTTTCTCCCCCAAATATTTCACACTTTTGCTAATAACATTCTTAAAATAAAAAATTAAAAACTTTGTCCGTGCGACAAGAAAAATTCTTCTGTTCACAACAAACCACAAAAATGTTAGTTAATACGCGGTACAAAATCAACCCCCAATATAAGCCCTCCTCTCCCCCACTAGGGTTTCAAACACATCTTCCTTCTCCATTTTCTCTCTCCTTTCTCAGTTCTCTCTCTCGCACACTGAAAAATCCCCACACTTGATTATTATCACTCTCGATCAGAAAAAATCATCTGGGTTCTTCATTTGATGCATAAAGTTCGAGTCTTGACACTGTTCTTTGTGTAATATTAGGAAATAATCAAGAAATTTGATCTGCCCTTTCTGCAGTTGTGTTCGTGTTCATCTGGGTTTTTCCTTATTTCGTTCCAAATTCGACTTTTTTACTCAAGAAATGCCGACAACAGAATTTCACGAGGCATCTTCATCGTCTTTAAGCTTTGGATTGTCAATTTTGAGCAGACTTCGTGACAACGTTCACATAATGGAGTCCACCCACGAAGCCACAAGCCAAGATATCGAATTAGAAGCTTTTCAAAGACAAGTCGCTGATCGGTTTCACGATTTAGCTAACACAGACTCCAACGAGCTTCTCTCAATTTCATGGCTTCAAAAGCTTCTCGACACATTCCTCTGTTGCCAGGAAGAATTCAGAGCAATCGTCTTCAACAATAAGAGCCTTTTAAATAAAGCCCCTATGGAAAAATATATTTCAGAGTATTTTGAGAGAAGCGTGAAAGCTTTAGATGTTTGCAATGCGATTCGGGATGGAATTGATCAAATCAGACAGTGGCAAAAGCAGTTGGAGATTATATTATGTGCTTTGGATAATCAGAGGAGCATTGGAGAAGGGCATTTTCGTCGTTCCAAGAAAGCCCTCATCGATTTAACCATTGGAATGCTTGATGAGAAAGAATCCAACGCTTCTCTCGGGCATAGAAATCGAAACCGATCATTTGGGCGTAACAATGCGCATAAAGAGACAAAATCTTTCGGCCATTTTCGTTCACTTTCTTGGAGCGTTTCTCGTTCCTGGTCTGCAGCTCGGCAGCTTCAAGCTTTAAGCAACAATTTAGCTTCTCCAAAAGCTAATGAGACGATTTCAACAAATGGGCTTAATTTGGCTGTGTTTACAATGAGTCATGTTCTCTTGTTCGTAATGTGGGCTCTCGTTGCTGCAATCCCTTGTCAGGATCGCGGCCTTCAGACGCATTTCAATGTCTCGAAGCAGTTCTTGTGGGCCCCACCGATTCTCTCTCTCCACGAGAGGATTGTGGAGGAATCGAAGAAAAGGGAGAAGAGGAATTCGTGTGGGCTCTTGAAGGAGATCGGTGAGATAGATAAATGTGCGAGGTTTTTGAATGAATTGGTGGACTGTGCCGAGTTTCCTTTGAGTGAGGAGAAGGAGAGAGAAGTGAGGAGAGGAGTAAGAGAGGTGGGAATTGTGTATGGAGATATTAAGGAAGGTTTGGATCCTTTGGAAAAACAAGTTAGAGAAGTTTTCCGTCGCGTTGTGAGGTGTAGGATCGAAGGTCTTGAGTCTGTTAGAAGAGCTAATTGATTTTCGTTATAAAGATCTGATCTTGATTTCAATATGGTTGAAACTTGAAAGGTTAAGAATCTTGTATTTATCGCGTAATTATCGATATGTAAAGAAATTAGAGAGAAATAATGGACTACTGATGTCCATGGTGCTGTAATTTTGTCTTCCTTCTTCTTGTATAATGAAATTTCTGAGTAAATTTGGTTTCATCTTTGCATAGTTTGTGTTTATCTGCATTTTGGTGTGTTAGAACTTGGATGGTTAATATTTCCTAGCAGGTTTATGCAGCTTTAAGTTTATGATTCTTCTTTGGTGATATTGATGAAACAAGAGTGTAATTTTTCCTTTGAAGAGATGATATGTTTGCTTATTTGCCTGCATTTTTCCATTTTGAATATAAATTCCTTCTGGTTCAAACTCAGTTGTAATCAACAATATCTTTTCATTCTTTTTGAAGAATTCAGAACAAGTCATTGACTGGCAAAAGTAATGCTTTGATAGTCTAATTTTTTAGGCTTAAAAATAAGGGTTGATTACACAAAACCTCTTTAGGTTTGCTTAAAAATCCGAAAAATCATTAAAATCTTACAAATATCTCCTTGAAACATTACAAATGTCCCATTTGAAACCTTACAGATACCCAATGTCCCATTGGGTAGTATAAAGTTGTAAGGTTCCGATGATGAAATTGCAATAGTCGCATAACTAAGAGGATTTTTTTTGTGTAATTGACCCTAACAATAATGCTAATAGATTGAGATCATATGAATTTGCCCCTAAATTAAGATGCCCTTTTGGTTTCTTTCAAAAATATGGCTGGCAATTGGCAAATGTACCATCACCACAATAAATATCTCAATTGACTACTTTGAGCCAGAAATTTAATATTATCACAGGGACACTCAGCAGGCCACATCAATTATCTGGCTCTAGTTAATGAAAAATTTAAAAGCTTTAAATGTTAAAAGTTGTATTTTCTAGTCCTCCAGTTTTCGTAACATGCAAGTGGCCGCAGAATTACCACCTAGTCTGAGTAGTCTCTCTTCGTCCGCGGTTTTACGTTATGTTAATTTAATTAGAAGTTTTAAATTCGAATTCTGATTCGACCTACATAAATAAAATTTATTTAGAACCCAAAAATTATACATGATATTTCCGAGCATTATATTATCATGTTTTGATCCAAAACTATCAATAATTTGGTCGGGTAAATGTCTATTCTATAATGGCACAGAAAATATCAGAGTTCAAATTATAGCAAATTAGAAATTGAATTGAGAGATTCTGTCTCACATCACATCGCATCTCTGGAATACCCGAATCCGAAAGAAAATTGATAAGAAAAACAAATAATAAAAATATGGTGGGCAAATGTACAATCTCCCGCTCACCAACAATAAATATCTCAATTGACAGAAACGTAGCTGCAGAAATTTGAGAGGTCAATATTATCAGAAGCACAGCAATTATCAGGCTCTAGCTTTAAAGCCAAATAAACAGAGCTTTCAATGCCAAAAGTTGTTTTTTGTAGGTTTCATATTACTCACTGTGGTGGGACCAAGAATTGGACCAAAAACTTTTTACTTTGAAAAAAGATCAATGCATTGCCGACCTAACAGTACTATCAACTTGGGTCCGATACTTAATGATATTTTATATGGATAATTACATTTATGCTCCTCAATTTAGGGATAATAATAGCAATATCCCTTTCATTATTAGAAATTATGGAGAATTTGTTTCAATTATGGCTCCATCTAATACTTAGAACTTATATCAGTCAAAAAAATTCTTAAGTCAAGGATTATAAAGGTAAAATTATAATTTTATAATTTTCAACAAAATTTTTAGATTTTTATTCGAGTTGGGTATGTCTATAATAATCGGAGAAGTGTAAGCGTAACAATCTCTATTTTTTAAATTTCAAACTTGAAATTGATGGGAAATAGGATTCTTATGATTGAGAAATAAGAGGGGGTTGAAATGGTCCAAGAAAATGTTTCTTCTTCTGCAACCAGTTGGGAAACTGATTGAGAGGAATTGTTTCCAGAAACTTTGAACTACTTGACAAACGATTGATTTGTCACATGATGTGCTTCACCTCACCATTTTCAAATTATATTTTCTTTATCTCTTTCTAAGTAAAGTATTAGTTCCTTCAATATTTATAATTGAATTGGGTTGTGGGCCTTGTGGCTTTTTGCATTGGGTTCAAAACATGGACTGTCCAAGAATCTTTTAATTTCTCTACTTGTTTTCTCCTTTTCTTCTTTTCTTCTTTTCTTAAGGGCTCTTTTCAATAAGATATGTAAACTCGCATTCGATATTTAGAAATTTTATAATTTAACTAATTTAAGGTAATTGAATTATATATACTAAAAAATAATTTAAAGTCACTAATTTAAAATTCTTAAAATTCTTATACATGTTTGATATGCATTGCTTACAAAAAGTAGGAGAGATAAAAAAATGAACAAAAAATCTATATGTGAACAAAAAAGTGGAAAGAGAAAAAAAATAACATGAAAAAAGAGACTCCCATAGCCGTGAGAGACTCCAGTAGCACTCAATTTCCCCAAATCATTGAATTTCAAATTAATGGGCCAATCACTTAATAACTTAACAAAGCTTAAACTCCTGTAAGTGGACTTAAATACCCTATTAAAAAAGCCCTAAATAATTCTGATCCGTAGAAGTTGTTAGAAAATAAGGCAAAGCCTTTCTTCCTTCCTCCAATCTATTTGAATAAGCATCGGTATCTCCTGTTGTTCCCTTTCCCCCCTTTTCTCTGTTATTCCGTATTCTACTATATGTGAGGTAAATTCCAAGTCATTCAGTTGCCCTTTGATATATATGCGTTTGTATACTTTTGAACTTTTATGGGCACAAATCTATTAACTTAATCGAAGATCTTGAGTATTTTGGGGTGTAAAAATTGTATCTTTTATCGAAAATAGTGTTCATTATTGATTTTTTTTTGTTTTTTTTTTGGATTTAGTATTGTGCGCTCAGTTGACGTTCTGGTAAGTGTATATTAGCAATGAAATGCACCAAAGACGACGAGGCAATGAGAGCTAGGCAAACTGCTGTGAAGAGGATGGAAAATAATGACTTTGAAGGGGCTGGTAAGATTGAGATGAAAGCAGAGAAACTTTACCCAGAAGTCGAGAATATTAACCAGCTTATAACTGTGAAGTTCACCGTTCAGCTCAAAAGCTGATTTTTGGGAGATGAAAAAGACTGGTACGGAATCCTAAAAGTCACTAAGTTTGCTGATGAGATGACTATCCGGAAACAATACCCAAAGCTAGCCTTTGATCTCCATCCTGATAGGAACCGATTTCCTGGTGCAACAGCTTCCTTTCAGCTGATTAATGAAGCACATGAGTTGCTTTCAAACCCCATAACAAAGGCGTTATATGACACCAAGATAAAAACGTTATCGGTAATCGAAAGTGATAGATTCTTTTAAAAAAAGCACTTTTCACCGTTTTTTTTAAGTACTTTGGGATTCCAAACAAGCTTAATATCTCTTTTTTGGTTTTGTTCTTCTTTTCTTTGTGGTAGGCGACGAGTTACATGCAGACAATCCAGAAGATGGTGATCACATAGACGTGGTGGAGGTGCAGAAAGAGGAAAACTATCAAAGGTTTGGGTGGCAACTACTTCACCGTCTGAAGGATTTATCGGGATTGGTGGTTGCTGGAGTAGTGCTGATTCAACTGGTGAGGGTTGCCGAGGCTATCTCACGACTAGAGGAAGAAATAGAAAAAATCAAAAGAGGAAATTTCCCCCCAATTAAAATCTCGTTTATATATTAGTCGTACTTGTTTCGATTAAAAAAAATATTTAGAATACTGGAAATTTGCATTTTTGGTCCCTTAATATATCCCGTTTCGCAAGATTGGTCCTGTAATTCCTGTAATAGGTATTTTCAGCCAACATTTTTAGCTTCGGTTGCAAAATGGTACCTCCATTAATTTTTGGACGGACATGACACGTGCATCTCATGTGCCCTAATATTATGTATTTTTATCCCAAAATTCACTATGTATTTTTATCAAAATTTTAGAATTTTTTTGTGCCATTTAAATTTTGAGTTTCAAAAAGTGAAATGAAGTAAAAAATTGACCTTGTTAAGTAAAATTGGGTTATTATTACAAAATTAAATGATCTTTATTATGCATCGTGTATTGAGTCTCTCTCTATATGTACTTAAAAATTATGTTTAATTTAAAATTTAATTTACATAATAAAAAATATAAAAGCAGAATATTGAACAAATCATAGTTTTGCAGAACAATTTTCTGCAAATCCTGTGGAGAAAGCAAAGGAAACCTGCACGTATAAAACGTGTAAATTTTCTGATTGAACTTAGCTTCCCGCCAGGGCTAATAAGCAACCTAAATTTCCATTGTTTGATTGACAAACTAAATGAAGCAAAGCATATGTTCTTTGCTTTTTATTACACACTTTTCTAGTTTTTCTTCTTAAAGAACACCTCCATTTTCCCCTGTTTTTTCCCAGTTCATTCAATCTAATTTTATCATAATGGAGCTGGAATTAGGATTCAAGCTTACTAGAGTCGCCGATGAATTCACTTCCGATTTCCAAATCGCGAAAGATCGATCAGGCCCTGTTTTCTTGTCCCACGAAACAGATGCCATGTTTATACTCACTGCTCATCTCAAAGGTTCTTCTTTTCTTGTATAAATTTATAATCTTCTTTGGATCATCCACTTTTTTTGCTCTTGATGTTTAGAAACTTATATGGAATAATTAACAAGTATGCATGATTATGCAGAACTTTGCTTTTTAGTTCCAAAATTACTCTTATATCCCTCTTGATATACTTGGATTGTAAAACAAATCAATTTTTCTCTGAATTTTTTTGGCAGGTTACAAGAGAGGAAACATAAACATTGACATAAACGAAAACGGGACGTTGATTGGAATAAGCGGGGAAAGACAAGTACAAGAAACTGTGATGATATCGTGGCAAGTACATAAGAAAGAAACAGAGATCAAGAGTTTCAAGAAAGTTTTCAAAATTCCAGATGGGGTTATACTAGACAAGATTAAGGCCAAGTTTAATGAAGATGACTCGACCTTGAAGATTACGATGCCTAAGAAGGTCAAAGGAATTCGTGGGGTTTCCATCGAAGAAATTAAGGAAAATCGGGAGCTCGTTAAACAAGGATCAGGCAGGTTGCGAATTCAGGATGAGAAATCGAAGGAAAAAGCTCGCGAAGATACTGCACCTGATGAAATACATGAAGAAAATGTCGAATTTGGTGAGGAGATGCGAGAAGAGAAACCTGTTGAGGAGAATTTTAGTACAGAAGATATTGTTCAAAAGGTTAGTTATACCGTATACGCTAATATAAAAGTTGGGTTAATTTCATTTTTGGTACAGTAACCATATAAAAGTTATTTGTGATAATTTTAACATTATCATTTAACTTTTTGTAGCCTGATTCTAAAGCTCTTATTACACAAGAGCTGGAACCTGAAAAACCGAAACAAGAAGTGGAAAATCAGGAAAAACTGGAAGATGTACACGAAACAACTGAGGCTCAAAAAATTCAGAAACTTGATCATTCTGAAACCCTGGAAACTGATAAATCGCCGAAAAAAGATGATACCAATGAGTGTTCTCCTCATGATAAAGCCAACATTATCAACGAAGAAGAAAAACCGGATGAAGAAAACGAATCAGCTGAAGAAAAAACGGAAGCTGAGTCGGGCAGGGTGCCGGAAGATGAGCATCGGCCTCGAGAAAAATCGAGTAAAATATGTATTCCACTTGTTGCTGGTTCAGCTTTACTTCTGTCATTTGTTGTGTTTGTGATTCAAGTTATTAGGAGTAAGAATCAGAATAGCAGGAGGAGAGATTGATGATTGAAATATATTATTCAGTTAACTATATTGACAGGGATAATATGTTCATATTTCCAGGGTCAGTAAAAATTGTGTGAGGATTTGTTTGTGTCAGATACGATGTTCGCCGTGTCCATGTTTCATAGATGAAGAGTGTTTTGTTTTTAATGAGTGTATTTATCGAGATCTAATTATAATATTTTATACTTCTTTAGGACTAAATTTAATTAACTCATTATTTTATTATTGCAAAACTTATCCAAACCTAGGGCTCTGAAATCGTTGCATCCAAAACTATATTAAACTTTAAATACATTATTTTGATTGCTTTGTCGTGCAAAATTGGGTTTTCCATGGCAGGTGAAGTAACCTACATGCCGAAATGCCGAAATGCCAAAATTTCATGCAATTTCTATAATATTTAACTCTTCAATTGAGTCTTCTTTACGGTGAAGACAACTTCTACTACTATTAAATCTCCAGATTCGTCGCCCCTCTCCTCAATTTCCTCGGAAAAAGAATAAAGAAAATCCAAAAATGGCCAAATCAATGGCGGCGGGGATGCCCGGAACCACCGTTAAAACGTCGCTGTCATCATCTGAAAAATCGAAGCTTTCGCACGTTTCCTCTCTTCAGTTCCCCTCGGAGCTCCGCGCTTTCAGAACTCAAAACCTGTGCCTTAAACCTAAACTCCGACGACGTACGATTACTCTGGTAATAAGTTTTCTTTTTCGAGAAAGATCACGTTTTTGACTTTTTTTTTTTGTGATTTTATTTCTGGGTTTTGCTTATTAATTCATTTGATGTACTTCTATGGAAATTTATGCGATCTTTTGTGGGCCTTTGTTGTTTTTCCTGCGTTTGAGATTCCAATTTCATATGTTTCATTTATAGATTGGTAATTATGAAAATTTCGAACAATTTGTTGTATCTTTCGTCCAGAATTGAGACAAGGATTCATCTTTATCTTGGGGTTACTTGATGAAACTAGTATAAGCCAAAGATAGGCTAAACAAGTACATTGATTTGGTTCTGTGATTATGTTTGATTTTGAGCTTAGTATATCTCCAGACTCAATCTTGAAAAACTAAAGATCAGCTTAATGTCAATTAATATACAATATGAATGTTCTTCAATCAGGTGGCATCAAAGGATCATGCCTTCTCTTCTTTAGACGAGTTGTTGGAAAATTCTGATAGACCTCTTCTCGTCGATTTCTATGCTGCCTGGTAATATCTAAAATTTATGTTTTATTTCCTAACTAAGCTCTTTGGACCGTATAATCGATCCTCACTATTTTTCACTGTTTCTAGGTGTGGTCCTTGCCAGTATATGGTTCCTATTCTCGATCAACTGAGCACTTCAATGGTAGATAAGATCCGTGTTGTGAAAATTGACACCGAGAAGTATCCCGCCATTGCAGACGAGTATAAAATCGAGGCATTACCTACTTTCATTTTGTTCAAGGATGGCAAACAATGCGATCGCTTTGTAAGTATTGATTTTGTTACTAATCGTTTGTACTTCTTGATATCACTTGTGTGTTTCTAAATGGTTTGAATTGACCTCCCCAATTAGTTTCAAAATTACAAATACCCCCTTTAGGTCATGCAAATGTTCACTATAATTTGAAAATTACATTAACTATCAACAGAATAGGTTACTTATAAGTTATAACTTATAAGATATATTTAATTTATGTTTCTGGATTTGTAAATTGTTCATAATTTCTTACATTTCTTGGAATTGTTGTATATTGATTTTCAGGAGGGTGCAATGGTTGCAGACAAACTCATCGAACGCATTGAGGCTTCACTACAATAAAAGAAATAGAGTGCACAAACACACACACACACACACACACAAAAGAGAGAAAATGTGTTAACTTTTTCAATTACTTGATAATTATTATTGTATATTTGGATTTACTTTAATTTCTTATTGTTGATTTATTGTCTTTCTATATTTTACTTTGATTTTTGCATTATGATTAATCTTTTAGTAATTTTAAAAACTTAAATCTAAGGTTAGACAGACTAAAGGGATTTGACGCTACATAACTTGTTTTTATATTGAAGTTGCTTTCTTCATCCCTTTATAATTAGAAGAGACCTCCATTTTCAGCTTTAATTCCCTCTCCAAAGAAAAAAAACAGATGGATGGCTTAATTTTTTTCAAGTATTTAATTTTCATATTTTTTCCTTTGATCCTTACCTACTTTATGAAAGCTGTTTACGGTTTGTGGTGGAAACCCAAAAGCCTGGAAAAGTATTTCAGGCGAATAGGAATTAAAGGGATTTCCAACGAGGAAATCAAGACGGTGATGGCTCGAGCAGATCAGTCATCAAAGTCTAAGCTCAAGCCTTTCAACCATGCCATCGTACAATATGTTGACCCTTTATACCCTTACATGGTTCAAAACTATGGTAAGTGGATTTGTAGGGGATTTTTGCTTGTAACAAGATCCTATGATCTACGGATATTTGTAATAATTCTATTATGTTGTATCTTATCATGTTGTATCCGATACTTTTCCAGTATAAAATGCTAAAAGAATTTGTATTTCCGTATTTCATAGAATATGTCTAAATAGCAAGAAATATGTTCTGAAAAATATGTAACTGAATCTTGTGTTTTCTCAAAGTCATGAGCATGAAAGTTCCTGACTAATCCTTTCTTGTACACACATTTGGAAATTGTAATTTTTTTTTTTCTAGTTATGAAATTAGCTTTGTGCCCCCAAATATGTACAGTAACCTTGAATATGTAATAAGTTGCACCAGAAAACCTTATATTAAGCAAAAGTTAAAATGGAAATCTTGTTATCGACAAAAGTGATAATATGGATAATTATATATACTTCTCCTCGACCTAGAAGAAAATACAACAAGACCCCCTCTATTATTGGAAATTAAAGAGACATCCTCTCGACTATGACTCTGTTTAATATTTAGGTCATGCCGTTAGTTATTTTCTTATTTCTGAGTAGATGCTAACATTTTATTAACTTAACAATAACTTAATCATTTTACTCATTTTATGTATAGCAAACACTATAACAAAAATATTATAATTAATTTAGTCATTTTATAACTTTCTATTATGTTCTTTTAGATTTATATTAGGATTAGAGGATCTATTAGTAATTTCCAATAGCTGATGGAGTGTTGTTGTATTTACCCCTAAATCGAGGGATGTAAGTGTAATTATTACACAAATTCTACCTAGTTTTCTATACAATCAACTAGAGAAGAGAGGCATTTAATTTCTCGCGTAATATTTTTGTTCTTACTCTATAAAAATCTTTATTTCAACTGTATTTTAGATTTTAATTCCTAGAAATTTGAACAAAATCTTAGTCAAAATTTGTCACTTGAAATAGGAAGGGTGTCTCTATGTTGGTTTGGAAGAACACCAAGGTTGCTTGTGGCAGATTCAGAGATATTGAGACAGATAATAAATGACAAAAATGGACACTTCCGAAAGCCTCCAACTAACCCTTTAGCAGCTCTTTTGTCACAAGCGATTACGAAATTGGAGGGACAAGAATGGAATAAAAGAAGAAAATTGATTTCACCTGCATTTCACCATGACAAAATAATGGTAATCTTCACACAGTTACAGTTACACTTCTTGTATTCTCATTTTTGGTCCCGTATCTTCGGACATTTATATTTTAAAAATATTAAAAATAGTATGAAAATCGGATTTGGGTTAAATTATGGTATTAAAAATGATATTAATCCTATTTTCACTATATATTTATACAATAACTGCAGGGAACAGAAGAGGGTTTCTTAACTAGCTCTTGCAACTTGATCAAACGTTGGAGGAAAGATATTAATGTCAATTCTCAAGTTGGGATATTTGAACTTGACATTGCACCTGAAATGCATTACCTCACATCAGACGTTATTGCTCGAGCAGCTTTTGGAACAACTTTTGAAGAAGCAAAAGCCATATTTGAACTTCAGAAGGAACGAGCCATGTTGGTTTATGAAGCATATCAGAAACCGTACTTCCCAGGTTTTAGGTATAGACGTATAGTATAACTTCATCATGACAAAGAATTAAAACAAAAATGGCGATAACATTATGGATCGATTACGGATACCACCTGAAGTTTGCACTTTTTACCGAAAAACCACACAAACCTCCCAACCTTATGGATATCCCCATGAGGTTTGTTAAATATTCGCAGGCACCATCCAAATCTTGAAATAATACGAATAGTACCCCCAAAGTCAACGAGAGTTGACGATTTTCGTCAAGTTTTAAGGGGGGTATTCGTAATGTTTTACAAACCTATAAGGATAAGTTTCATAATATTTCAAGGTGTGAATGTAAATGACGTAAAGACTCAGAAGGGTACTTGTAAGGTTTCTGATGACTCAGGGGGGTTTATCGTAAATATCACTAATTTAAAATACTACAAAATCTTGTCTTTTAGAGCTAGTTAATGACAAAATAAAAGTAGTCTAATTGGTGGCCCTTTTGGTTTCTCGATGCAGATTCTTGCCTACGAAGAAGAATAGGAAACTATATGAGCTCAACAGTAAGATCGAAGCAAAACTAATTGATATGATCCTTAAAAAGCAGAGAAAACTCGAAGCTGGAAAACCGGATGATGATCTTCTGAGTTTGATGTTACAGTGCCAGAAACAAAATGATATGACTATTGATGATATATTGCAAGAGTGCAAGTTTTTCTACTTTGCAGGCCAAGAAACTACTGCTAATTGGCTTACTTGGACCATGATTCTTCTAGCAATGCATCAAGATTGGCAGGAGAAAGCCAGACAAGAGGTTTTCCAAGTATTTGGGAAGTTAACTCCTGATGTGAGATCAATAAACCAACTCAAAATTGTGAGTACACGCAAATCTGCGAGATTGGTTCGGTAACTCAGTCTTAACTATTTTTCGTTTTCAGTGTCTTAACTTTTAACAAAATTTTCATTTTCAGTTAACAATGGTTCTCCAAGAAGTGTTGAGGCTCTACCCACCAGTGACCGTCCTCCCTCGTTACACACATAAAAGCACACAAGTTGGCGAATTCATCATCCCAGCTGGAGTTGAAATTCATTTACTAACATTGGTTCTTCAACATGATCCTGAGTATTGGGGCGAAGATGTCGAAGAATTCAAACCAGAGAGATTTGCCGAAGGAGTTCCAAAGGCAGCGAAAGATGATCAGATGGTATTTTATCCCTTTGGTTGGGGTCCAAGGATATGTTTAGGCCAAAATTTCGCAATGCTTGAAGCGAAACTTGCTATGTCGATGATTTTGCAGAACTTTTCGTTCGAACTATCGCCTTCGTATACTCATGATCCTCACACAGTCTTAACCCTCCGACCTAAGCATGGAGCTCAACTGATATTGCAACAAATATAAGGGAAGAAGAAGAAGTTTACTTTTTTATTGTTTTACCAATATTCATACTTTGTAATCCAACAATGGTAGTAATAGTAAATAATGGATTCAGACATAACTCAACCGCGACAACGGGATGATTGTAAAATAATTATATATTAAACACAACAATCTTAGAATTTTGTCGACATGGGACATTTATAACACATCTCCTCACACCAAGGGCCGTGGAACACATGCGCAATATCGCGTGAAGTTGTGCAAGAATGAACATTTGGAGATGGAGAGACAAATACGGCGCGTGATAGAGCCATCTTCATGTTGCACCATCCCTTTGTTCTTCTCACACCACCATGCAATTGGCACACACATTTCCTCCTTTAAACAATCCAAATGCTTATTAACCAGAGCAATATCCCTATTAACTTCCAATTTAAACCCTCCTCTAATCCCCTGTGTCCCTGCAACTCCATGCAAATAACCCTCCAAATTATGCCAACTATTCAAATTTCCCGGGCTTTTTAAATAGCCTGATTTCTCAGTATCAATAGCCAACTCTTCCCAACCTCCGGATATATCAAGGGGTATGTCGGAACAATATGCCTGATGTTCCTCACACGTAAAAGATAAAGGTTTTGTAAATTTGAGAATGTTCTGCAAAAATTTTTGTCGCCTATACGTGGGCTGGCGAAGACCAGGGCCGTGACAGGACATGCCTTATTTGGCATGTCCCTAGGCTTGTTGTAACCATTGATGATAATGTCAGCTGCATTTAGGGTTGAAACTGCTGCACCTAAGCTGTGGTCAGTTATGGTTATGCTGATTTCTTCATTCTTGTATTCTTCTACCAATCTTCTCACTTCAGTTAGAACCTGATTAATTACATTTGTCAAACTCATATATAATCAACAAAAAGGGAGGGAATCTAGCTGTATTTTAAGCCTATATCGAGGGATGTAAGCGTAAGTATCCGAAATCACCTTTACCTGATTTCTAGCACTAGTGTTATTAAACGGCGACCAGACGTATAGATAGAGTACCACCCGAGATGCACCTTCGGCTGATCATCTCCACCGAAGATCTCTGGTGCAGAAACCGATGAAAACTGGAAATCATTCATCCATTCAAGCGTTCTAATGGTCCCTCTCCACACGATCACAATATCCCTTCTTCCCAAAGCCAATTTCCCTTCATCTGTAGCCACAGCAACATAACCTATCCAGTTTGATTCTCTGCTCCATGCCTCCCTAGACCACGACTTCATGATGAATGCATCGGGGACATCGGTTGATGACGTGGCGTAGATGTATTTCGTCACGCGATACTTGAAGGGATTTCCCTTTTCGATTCCAGACTACCGAAAAAGAGAAAATGAGGACGATATATTGCAAAAGTGATCGACCGGTGTGAAAATTACAGATATTAACCTTTAATCTTATCATAATATTATAATTTTAGTTTCTTGAAAGGCCAACCTTAGAGAATAGGTTATCCTTTGAATATCTGCTGCTGCCTGCATATTTTGATGCCTTAACTGAGTTGAAAGTGTCGTAGGTTGCTTGTGCGATTTGTCCGTAATGGATTATATATTTTCAAAGTTCAAGATCTAACGGCTCTAATAGACCATCCCAGTTCGTTGTGCCACTTAGAAGCTTCCATCTACTGGCAATATTGTCTTCATTTCCTTTGCTGTCTGTGCTGCTCATATTTTTCCTCTTTCTCTTGAACAAATTCCTCATCTTGCCTTATTACCACAAAAAATTACAATATCATTTAAACTCTGCGTTGCCAAGATTTTGTATTATATTATCTAGAGATTGAAGCTAAAGATCTTTAAATTTGGGGGCAGAAGAAAAGATTTTAATAGACACAAGATATATAAAAAAGATTTTAGTACAAACATGTAGTTTCAAAGACATTTAAAGGCATACCTTGAAAATCACTCATATGGTAGTGATCTCTTCCCATCTTCAGTCACCAAATATGGAAAAATCAGCTTAATTAGATAATTATCTAAGGAAATATATATGTAGAAATGGGACAATGTTGAAGTTTCCATGTCCACTTAAATCTGTATTCTTGGATTTAAAGGTCAATACACTCAAACTCAGAATTCTATTACGTTGTGTGCTGTTGGATTAACTAATAATAGCCAAAAGCTTTATTCCTAACTCAGGAAGAACTTTGCTTTCAAGTTATCATCAACTTATCAACCCTTTGTATGGGATAAAGAAAGATGCTTGCAAGTTTAACAAGAAAACCAACAAAGAAACCGCCTCTATTTCATAAAATATATTAGGCCAATATCTTTCATAAAATTACAAAATAAGCCCATATTTCTAATCATCTCTTTCGCTTCCTTAATCAGCTGAAGCCAAAACATGGAGATGAGAGCGATTGAAGACATAGCCATAGGCCAAGACCTCACTCCACCACTCCCACCTCTCGCCTTCGTCCTCCGCGATTCTGCCGTCACCTCCCACTGCGCCGCCTGCTTCTCCGCTCTTCCGCCGGAGCCGTTTCCCCCTTTTACCACAACCTTTTCCGAAAATTCCCCCCATGTCACTGTTAACACTCCCACTCCCCTCTACTGTTCCCCTCGCTGCTCTTCCCTCGATTCTCCACTCCATTTCTCCTCCGCCGAGAGCCACCTCCTCTCCCTCTTCCACCAATCACCTCCCTCCACGTGGGACGACTCCTCCGACCTCCGTCTCTGTCTCCGCCTTATTTGCATTTTCCAAAATTACAGCGTTTTGCCGAAATTTCCAGCTTCGACCGATCAAAGATTGTTCGTTGGAGGAAACAAAGGCTATCCTTTTCAGGAAAATGAGAATGGCAAAGGCACAGATGAGCTATGGGGAAAATTGGGGAGTTGTTGTCGAATCGACGCCGCTTTGGAACGAATTGCGGGTTTGATGACTGATCGCGAGAAGTTAATATTTCAAGATATTCAAGCGAATTTCGATGATTCTTATGAAAATAGCGAAAATGTTTTGGAGAAAATAAGAGAAGGGGCGAAGTTGATGGCTATGGCGAGGAGGAATCGTGTGCAACAGAGTGTAAATGTAGAGAAAAACGATGAATTTGTATTGGAGGAGAAGTTATTATGTTTGGTTCTAACCAATGCTGTGGAGGTGCAGAATAAGAATGGCTGTAGCATAGGAATTGCTGTTTATGGTACTTCATTTTCTTGGATTAATCATAGCTGTTCTCCAAATGCTTGCTACCGGTTTTTGATTGGAGATGAACGTGTTGATGATTTGATGATTAAAGGTTATATTTACTGAGCTCATTTCTAAGTATTTGTAAAGGAATAATTACAGAACCTTAAACCTTGAAAATTACAAAAAAAGAAAGAAAGAAAGACACACTAAGTCAACGATCGTCCACGATTTTCCGTTAGTTTGCGGTGTTGGTCGTTATGATTTGCCAAACCTCAGGGTTTCAAGGTTTTAGGGTATTTTCGCAAACAGCATAAACCCTTCTGTAAATCATGTGATGGAGAATTCAATGTTTATTTTTCTAGTTCTGGAATTGATGTGAATTTCGTGTTTTGTTGATGTAGAATTTAATGGTTATGGTCCGAAAGTTGTAATTCGAAGTATAAAGGCAGTTAACAAAGGCGAGGAGGTCACGATTGCATACACGGATCTGTTGCAGCCGAAGGTTGGAAATATGTTTAAATCTGATAACATTATAATTTGAAGTTTTTGATGTTATGATTTATGTTCTTTGATTTCCAAATATAGGATATGCACCCTTTTTTTTTCCCTCTGTTTTTGATTGATCATACAACAAAACTGAAATTGTTTAGATGTTGTATCATCATTGATAAGAGTTTTTACATTTACATTGCATTTGTTTCTGCAGGAAATGAGACGGGCAGAGTTATGGTTGAAGTATAGGTTTCTTTGTAGCTGTGAACGTTGCAGTGTAATGCCGTCAACTTATGTGGATTACACTCTACAAGTAAGATTTTAGTGTGTATTTGCAAAAACATTTGCTTTTGAAGAAGCTAAAGCTTAAAAGGGTGGAGTAGCAAAAGTGAGTATTGTCTGAAACAAAAAAAGTGAGAATTTAAAAAAAGAGTAGTTGAGGAAAAAACGTTGAGAACCACATTTATTACTTTAAACGAACTTTCGTTTAGCTAAAAGTTTGTCTTTGGGTGTTTCCAGCTTCTTGCTTTTTTTGGGTATTCCAAACAATATCAAACTGATGAAAAAATGCAAAAAGCACCGAAGTACTTCTTCTTAGAGCTTGCAAACACTAGATTAGTTAAATCGGGGAACAATTTATGATGCCTTAAGATGGTGTTGCAAACTCTACTGCTTTTGGAGAAGCTAAAGCAAGATCAAAGTTTTAAAAAAGTGGAGTAGTAAAAGCAGGGGCTGTTTGAAAGGAAAAAAGAGTAAACAGCACAATAAAAGAGTTGATTTTTGGAGAAAAAGGCTATGAAGCATTTTTACTAATCTCAAGGAACTTTCATTTATTTACGAAAATAATCTAGAAGCTAGAAGTTGAAGCCCAAATCAGATCGTTACGTGCTTCAACCTTATAGCTTATTTCCGCTTAATTAAGCAGAAGTTGAGTGTGTTTAGAAAATCAATATGCTGAAAAAAGGCCAAAAGCTGAAAAATGCATTTTTTAAGAGTTATCAAACATTACCTAAGTCATTTTATGCTTGACTAGCTTCATTTTCTGTGTAGGCACTCTCTCCCGATAGTCCACACTCTCCAGACACTAAAATAGATGAACTAATGCAAAGCTTTAATGATGCAATAACCGAATATCTATCAAACAGCAGTCCCTTATCATGTTGTAAGAATCTCGAAATCCTTCTACAACCAAATGAAGCAAAATCACCTCAACAGCCAAAGCTGCATCTTTTTCATTACCTCTCTATAAACGCTTACACCACCTTAGCTTCTGCTTATAGAGTCCATGCAAGTGATTTAATGGCTCTTAATCACAAGCCCAAAAGCCAAAACCTCGAAAAAGCCTTCAAAATGTACAAAACAAGTGCTGCTTATTCCTTGTTGCTTGCTGGGGTGGCCCACCATCTCTTCACGTTCGAATCTTCCCTCGTGGCGAGTGTTGCAAATTTCTTCATAAATGCAGGCGAGTCGTTGGCGGATCTTTCTAGAAGCTTCTCATTGGGTCCACGGGATTTCTCATTGTTTTTAAGTTACAAATGCAGTGACTGTTGTGTTGGAGATGTGTCAGGATCAAATTCCATGGTGTTAGAGGAAATAAAGAGACGGATATATAACTGCATTGCTGGTTTGGCATTGGAAGTGTGGACAGCTTTAGCTTCTGAAAGTAGCTTCTTGAAATTAATTCGAAATCCGATTGATTTTAGTTGGCTTCAGTCTCCAGGAAGCTTGATGATTTTGAAGGAACAAGAATGTAATAACCAAGTTAGGAAGAAATTTATTTTCCTGAGTATACACTGTTTATGGTATGGGGCATTCTTATTGAGCATATGTAATGGTTTGTCAGTTGAAATGAACTATAAAAGAAGTATTTCTTTTTTAAATGAAGATGGTTAAATATAAATTCTTCAATTCTCTTTTTTGTGTCTTTCAAGAAGTACTAAATGTAGCCCATTAAGTTAATAAATATTTGTTTATATGTTAGTCTTTCCAAGGTTCTTTTTAAGGATGAAGCAACATGAGCCATGATGAAAGAATTTACAGGTACCAAGAAGTAATCTCTTTGTTTTCAGCTTCACATCATTATTAAGTTACCTTAATTTCCACAAAGCTAAAAGCTGCTAATCTAACAAACCAGTCTTTTTATGCTCAAGGCCGACTTCACTTTTCCTTATCAGCCGGTTTAAATATAGTTAAACACATTAAACTATGTTTGTTGGAATTTGATCCATTATATGTACAAGTTAAATAGAAAAGATATGCAGTAAGTTTCATCTTGTGGCTGTAGTTTAGTGGTAAGAATTCCACGTTGTGGCCGTGGAGACCTGGGCTCGAATCCCAGCAGCCACATTAGAATTTTCCTTTTTTTGCGAAATCGAAATTGATAGTGTTATTCTTAGTGAGATATTAAAATATTGATATTTTTTTATGTCTCTATATCTCTTTTTTCTCCTACTTATGAGGCCGATCAAGTGGGATCTATTTAACTTATCATTTCAGAATCCTTCGACCTCTATCTCTTTTTTCTTCAAGTAAGATCTAAATAACTCGATCATTTCAGAATCTTTCGACCTCAATCTCTTTTTTCTCCTACATATCGAGGCCGACCAAGTGGGATCTATTTAACTCAATCATTTCAGAATCCTTCGATCCTATCTCTTTTTTCTCCTATGTACCGAGGCTGACCAAGTGAGATCTATTTAACTCGATCATTTCAGAATCCTTCGACCTCAATTGTAAGATCGGAATTAGGCTCTCAATAATCATTAAATAGGTTAATATGCCACATTAGAATTTTCATTTTTGCAAAATCGAAATTGATTGTTTTATTATTAGTGAGATACTAAAATATTAATATTTTTTAATATCTCTATATCTCTTTTTAACTCGATCATTTCATAATCTTTCGACCTCTATCTCTTTTTTCTCCTACGTAACGAGACCGACCAAGTGGAATCTATTTAACTCGATGATTTTAAAATCCTTCTACCTCAATTATTTATGCTCTCAATAATCATTAAATAGGTTAATATGCACTTCCCCTTTATTATATATCCTTTAGTTAAAATTAAAGCCCTTAAAAGAAAATAGCAAGAAAATAAATGCCAGTAGCAAAACTCTTTTTAATTTTTCAGAAAAGATCACATTATATCTCGTGAGACATGCCCAAATTGACTGTCAGAAAGACTCGAGGAAAACAAGATATATATATATATATATATATATATATATATATATATATATATATATATTTTTTTTTTTTTTTTTTTTTTTTTTTTCATGAAAGCTGCCACCAAAAGTCTGTCCTATATGACGTTTCTATTATTCATCAAGATTGACCAAATTATTAGTCCGATTTCAATACTTTTATTAATTGCTATTTTATAATATAGATAAGTATTGATAATGACTTATTGACTTATGGAATCATGAAAACAAATATACATGCTCTCATCCATATGATACATACATAGTATGACAAGAATACGGGGATATTGTTTTTGTTTTTTCTAATACTTATTACTAGATAGGTGTTGTGTATGATAATTTTATTAAAAGTATTCGTATATTATAGTATAACAAATTATGAATAGTAACAATATTTGAAATATTAAATCGAAATAACTACTATTCAATTATATATTGTAAAAAAATAAAATATATTATCATCTAGTAATAATTTATATATATTTTACGGAGTAAAGCGGATCCCTATAATTTTTTTCTTTATTTATATTTATGATAATTAAACAATATTAACAATAGTTATGGGATAGAGCTATTGTAGAGTATTAATACTGAATAATTGTTGATTAGAATTTTTGTACAGTGATTAAAAATTATAAATTTGCTAAATGACATTATATTATTTTATTATTATTTCCAAAAAGAAATTATTAGAATTTAAAATACCGAAATCTCAAATTTGGGTGACAAATCACTGAAAGCAGCAGACAAACTACTTCATCACTTAAAATAGTGTTTTTCCTCACTTAGCTGTAATCAAGGCCCATATTTGGCGGCACGTGGCTTGTCGTTCGCCGTCGATCTGGCATATTGTTTTCTGTCGGTGGTGTATTACGCATACCGGCGTATAGTATTGTACATTCGTCCAGTCTAATTATTGGGCTTTTATGGGCCCAACGTGTTTTGCATTTTTCTTTTTTTCAAAAAAAAAAAATCTTTAATTAATTAACTCGGCTTTCCACCGACGAAAATTAGTAAAGCGCGTGATTATAGTCTCCATTTCGCGCGTGGTCTGGGTTAGTTCCAACTTCATACGTGGATGTATCTTTCACCTGTTTAATTATTTGATTAAATTATGAGGGAAATTTTATTATCTATCATGTAACTTTCAGCTGCTTGGGTTTTAGAAATATCACTTCCAAAATTTGGATATTATATCCGATAATTTAAAAAATTTAGTAATTTTCATTCACTTTTCGCCGAAATTTAATTTTCCGATTTAAATTTAGTACGTGACCCGCACGTGTTAAATTTTTCAGACGTTGGCTGAACAAAACACTTAATAAATAACAAAAATCTAACAAAAATAATTTTCTATCTCATCAATTTAAGTTGGAAAATTAAAATTTCCGCGAAAAATGAATAGAAATTGCTAGATTTTTTAAATTACTGGATGTAATTTCCAAATTTTGGAAATGATATCCCTAAAACCCAAGCTACTGAAAATTGTTAAATGGATAATTCAATTTCCCCTAAATTATAATTCAACTGATTAGGCTTTTTAATTGATGAGTTGTATTTTACAAATTATGACATATTTTGCACATTGTGCCGTAGCTTTTAAAATTGTGTATTTAGCCTTGTGGTCATCTTTTGCATTTATTTCCATCTAAACTTTTGCATTTAATTTCCTTTTCACGTCTTGACTAATATTTTGAAGAAATATTTCCAAATATTCATTCCAAACTTAGTCACATACTTTAGACGTATTATTTGAGAGGTAATTTAAAGTTTTAATAATACAATGAAGGTTTCTAATCTCGCTTTGACATTTTAAGAGGTTAATTTTTTTTTCAAATTCTTCTGCAATTACACATTGCTTCTAACATTTCACTTAAATTTTTTTGCCTCAAATTTGCAGTTATTGGATTCTTGTTTGGGATATATATATATAACAATCAATTTCTGTAGTTTGAATTAATTTGGATGTAATATTCACTCAGAAATTAACTTTAAGGAGGTAAAGTGTAACTTTTACATTTTCTTTCTGAGTTAACAATTTTTTCATTTTCTTGAAACACGAATTAGTACACAATAATGGTTAAGTAATGTTAGATTGACTCTCTAGCACATTCTTATAAATTGACGAAAATATAATGATAGTATAAGAATGAAAAAATAAAGGGATAATTGCACTAAACCCCCTCACCTATTCCAAATTTTGCACTTTCATATTTAATCTATCTTTTTTCTCACTAAACCCATCGACCTTTGGAAAACTGCTCACTTTGCTCCCTGAAATCAACATCCGTCCAATAATCCTTCAAATATTGAACACGTGCATTGCGCATGAGTTTTTCAAAGTTATTTCTGGTATTTCAGACTCCTTTTATCCTCTGCCGTCTATATCCAAGTTGTAAAACTTTTCTGTTCAAACTTTTGCACTTAATTAATTCATTTTCATGACCTCTTCAGCTAATTTCCAAAGGAATATTTTTAAATATTCGGTTCAAAATTTGTCACGTGATTTAGGAGTATATTATTTGCAAAGTATTTTGAGGTTTTAATAGTACAATGAAGGTTTTAACATTTATATACGGAGGTAAAAAAAATTCAAATTCTACTGTAATTGTATGTTGTTTTCATCCTTTCACTCAATTTTTCTGTCCCAAATGCTTGCTTAGGGTTTCAACGTGTTGTTTGGCGTGCAAAATAATTGAAACTTATGCACACTCTTCATTGTATAATTAAAATTAGGGAAAATTACACCTGGGTTCCCATTTTTTGGGTATTTACATCTAGGTCCAAAAGAATCATTTTATTATAAATTAGTCCAAAATTTTGTTGACTGTTACTCAAACTTAATATTTCCGTTAAAAATTTGAAAAAAAAAAAGAAAAAAAAATTATGAAAGGACTAAATTACCTTTTGAACTGCATTGTAAAGTTGTCAAACTATAAGAACCTAAACGTAAAATATCTCGCCGCCGCCACCGTTGCCGGAGCCACCACCCAGGTGGTCAACACCTTATACCACGATGATCCTCTCATCAAGCTCGTCATATCCCCCAAGTCCGTTTTCTCATTCGACAACCACACCGGATTTAATTTCAATTCAAATTTTTTAATTTTACTCTAAAACCCTACAAATTTCAATTCGAAATTAACGATAATTCGTTCGTCGAATTTCCGATCCGGCTTCACCAATGGCTCACCCACGAAGAGTAGATCGAAAACCACACTCTGGTCGTCGGAGTTCGTCACCGGAAACGTAGCGCCGCCAGCTCCCTCGCTCCTCCACCGTGCGAGAATTTCTCGCCTCCACAGCTACACCTTCGGTAAGAACGAAGGGTCGAGACCACCACCATTCAACTTGTTTCTTCAAGGGCTTCCAGATCTTGGTGGTCTTCGCCCTAGTCGCTGGCCGGAAAGTCGTTTGTCTCTCCTCTGCCGTGCGCCACCTTTGGACCGCCGTATCTTCGCCGTCGGACATCTCCGGACCGTGCCACCGCCACCATTCGACACATCGTCCCAAGGGCTTCCAAACCCTGGTGGTGCGAGTTCATGCCTCCTGCCGGAAACGCCGTGCTCCACCACGCCACCGCCATGACTTCTTCGCAAAATTTTTTACATTTAGGTCCTTATAGTTTGACAACTTTACAATGCAGTCCAAAGGGTAATTTAGTCATTTCATAATTTTTTTCTTTTTTTTTTTTTAATTTTTAACAGCAACGTCAAAGTTGACTAACGGTCAACAAAATTTTGGACTAATTTATAATAAAATGATTCTTCTAGACCTAGATGTAAATACCCGAAAAAATGGGGACCCAAGTATAATTTTCCCTTAAAATTAAATCCCAAATATGGTATACCCCTACAAATCCCATGTCTAAAGCACGTGACTAAGTTTGTATAAAGTATTCAGAAATATTTATTGGAAATTAGCCAGGGGCCGGTGGAATGATAAAGTGTAACTTTTCCATTTTCTAATTTGAAAGACAAATTTTCTTTGTGAGTTAACAACTTTTCCATTTTATTGAAACACGAAGAAAGGACATGTAATCTGTAGTACATGTACACTCCAAATTATATATTGAATATCCCGTATATATAAGTAGTCAATCTCTGTTTAAAACAGTACTAGTGAATGTATTTTGTTTTGAAAATGGAGAAAAAGATGATCATGAGTTGCTCCAAAATCTCGAACACCAGACGAACTGGGACGGCCGAAAGCTCGTCAAATACGGCGGCTTTTGGATTCCAGAAAAGGTTTTCCGGCCAACAATCTCCTGCATGCCGAGAAAACTTCAAAGCAGAAAACAGCGATATAATATTATCATCCATGCCCAAATCAGGAACCATGAATCTGAATGCAATTCATCTACATTTGTCGAAACCCTTTAGATCAGTTCGTTTCTTACCGTCATTTCTCTCTTCACAACAACTTAGGAGAATGCGAGGACCCTGCAGGTTTACCCATAGAGGAAGCTTTCGACACATTCTGCGGCGGAATTCAACCATGGGGTCCGATCTTGGACCAAATTCTGGAATACTGGAACGCCCATTTGGAAAATCCTGAGAAAGTGTTGTTCCTCAAGTATGAGGATTTGAAGAAAGATATCTCGTTTAATGTGAGGAAAATAGCTCAGTTTCTTGGATTGCCTTTTTCGTTAGAGGAAGAGAGACAACATATGGTGGAAGAAATATCGAGACTTTGTAGTTTTGAGAATCTGAAAAATTTGGAAGTGAACAAAACTGGAAGTGCAGGTAATCAGGGTCCCAAGTTTAATTCATTCTTCAGAAAGGGAGAAGTTGGAGATTGGAAGAATTATTTAACTCTTGAAATGGTTGAACGCATGGAAAAGCTCATGGAGACCAAGTTTGAAGGATCCGGTTTAGAGCTAGCTAGCAAGATTGGCTGATAAAGCGAAGAAGAATTAAGAAGTAATTATATATGTATTTTAATTTGATGCATGCATTAATGGGTGTATTTTCCTAGCTAATAAGTGATGAAGTTTAGTCTGATTTTAATTTGTTAGTATATAGATATAATATTGTATGTTTTCAAGCTTAAATCCATGTTCTTAGTATATAAGTTGAATTTAGAAATATCATTATTATAATTTAGAGAGCACGGAGTGATGAAGCGGCGGATCCCTACAATTTTTTCTTCATTTATATTTAATCATAATTATACAATATTAACAATTACGTACAGTGATTAGAATTGTTGATTAGAATTATTACAGTGATTAAAGTTTATAAACTTACACTCGGATCAGATCCCAAAGAAGTCTGGTAAGCTACTACTCAATACCCTTTTATCCGAGGATTTGAGTTTTGACCAATTTGTATTTACTATTTAGTACCGAAAACTCTTTTATCACTCTTTCTTCTAATATAAAATCATGCACCAAATGTCCCTCATTTTTGGATAAGATTGTTTTATTTAATATCAACAAAATATTCAATTTGATAGCTAATTGGAGAAGTGACACTTTTAATATATAATAGGTATACTTTTTGACAGAATAATAATAATTGAAAGTCAATATATAAACATATTTAGTTTATGTAGCGCTCTTGACGAATGAACGCCATATCCGCACCGAAACGGATTTCCGATTTTCAGCGAGGGGCCTCAACTCAAAAATCCACTCCGGCGAACGGCATTCAATCAATAACCATCGGCAACAGCGACAACCATCCCAACAACGACCACAAAAGAGCAGAGAAATGCGGAAGCGATTAAGGTAAACAATTAAATTCCATAAAAGCCTCCAAAGCTAACATAATATCAATAAACATTTATAAATCAAGATACAGAATGTTCATAAGCAGATAGTGCCATCCATGGCTCAACTAGCCTACCCTGTGCAATCCTAGATATCTTCAACTATCCTACATCAGGGGCACATAAGATACATAAGGTACATAAAGCCGTAAAGAGTACGAAAGTATTTAAATACAATAAATCAAGACTCGATAGTTGTTGGGACCACTGACAAGACAAACCAGACAACGAGACTGAGCCTATCTAGACCTACTGATGCCGACTGACAAGATAGGTGACGTCGCCACCTGTCTACCTGAAGCAAGAACCAAAATAGCAGGGGTAAGTATAAAGGATACAGGTAATGGGGTGTTGATCACAGTTCGTCATTTATCTTTTAAAACTAAAAGTGGTGAGTGTTGCCCGTTTTGAGAAAGAAGATAAATAACGAAATACAAGTTGTAAAACAATAATACAAGGCAACACTCGGTTCGGTTTGCTTGGAAAACACGAAAGGGTTGACGAACCGGATCCTTAAAAAATATTTGCACGTAATGTCAAGCCGATAAGTTGAAAGGGGTATTAGTTGAGTCACGAGGCCGTTACAAGTTCGAAAGGCACGATTCAATAAGTTAGAAACGATAAATAAACACGGCTCGTAATTCAACTAATTAATTGAATAATAAATGAGGCTTAGGGTAGCAAGTACGAGTCACGCTTCCGGATTTTATATATATACAGGGAAATACATATGATAAATGAAGAAAATCGGAATGTGCTTCGACTTGTAACGAAATCCGTAAAACAATTAGACAAGCAACAAATGCAATAAATCATAAAATAATGTGTCCCGGCGAGAACGGGCCCTCTCCTTATAACTCCCAATTGAAAATCATGCAAGCATATAGTCAAGTACTCCACTACCAACAATTGGTATCATCAGAATTTAAGGAGACGCGATTAGCACCACCGTATCAAAATTTAAGGAGACGCGATTAGCACCACCGTACAGAATTTAAGGAGACACGGTTAGCACCACCATTCGCATCAACTTAGGCTAGCCAACCTCCTAGCCGGCCCAAGTTAACACGCGAGAAGTATACATCGGGATTTGCCCTAGACGCTCGTCCCCAGCCTCACCTGCTGTATACTCCGGGCCCAAATCATTAACCAACCTATGACTCGCTTTTGTAATCAATGATAGTTTGGGTGCCCAAATGGGCCGTTCGAAAAGATGCTACAAGCAGTTAAGTATGAATGGCCAAATGGGCTTTTGAGACAAGTTGATGTAACGATCTAAGAAATACTCATAAGCGCCATATGCTTCGGGACCATGCTTACGGATGTCCCTAACGACATTACTTATAAGTGCCTCAAAGATCAAATAGTTACTTTTAAAACAAATAAGTTACTTGTCTCTAGTTAAAAGCATTTCAAATCATTTGGTTTTGCTATCAAAATGTTTGACTAAGCAGATAGAGAGATAGTAAAGGCAATACAACAAGTAATAAGAAAGCAGGATAGTGGTTTATTTCGCAAACCAAAGTAACTATGTTCTTACTCCAGTTGAAAACAATTTAAAACCCTTACCTGGCTCAACACGACAGTATGAAAGCAAGCGGTAGTCAAGTTTCTCCCTCGTTGGTCCCACCTGTAATACACAGGGCCTAGAGGATGAAAACAAGACCGACAATACTAAAAGCAAGACACAAGACAACAGATGACGTACGGCAATTCATATAAACTCCACTCATGCTACAGGTGCAATATGGAAAGTCAGATAATTAAACATGTAAGGATATATAAAATATGGAACAACATTTAAAGAAGTATTAATGCAGTTATAATTAATGGGAGAACATTAGAAATTAAATATCAAAGACATGCTAAAACGCAATTAGGGCACGTAGATATGCTTAAAATAATATAAGGACACTCTCTCGCGAATACGGGATTAAACGGATAAGAAACGGGAAAAAGGGGGTTAAAATCCCTAAACAAGCAAAGGTGTCAAATGACGGTCAAATAGGGTCGGGTAAATTGCAAATTATGTAAAATATTAAATCCTGAGGCTCAAGAAAGCTATAGGTGAAATCGGATAGATTTTTGGAGATTGTATGCGAAAAGTCAATATTTAAATATGTGGGGTTGACCCAATTCCCGAAGTGCAAGAAAGAAAAAGGCTAGAAAATCCACTAAGTAGGTTGCACCAGCCAACGCACGGGCTTGGCAAGCCGGTGCAAGCACAAATAGAGGTGCACGGCCTCACGCACGGTCTTGAGCACGGTGCCAAGACCGTGCAGGTGTAAACGAACCTGCACACGGGCCTGTGCACGGGCTCAAGCCCGTACAGGTTGAAAAGGGCTGCGCACGGGCTCCTGCACGGTCTTGATCAAGACACGGGCTCCTGCACGATCTTGATCAAGACCGTGCGTTTGCCCGTGTGGATCTATTGAGCAGCAGACTCAGCAGATCGCGAAACCTCACACGCGAAAATCAACATTAAATTCATACATCTCCTAATTTACACCATAAGTCATCATAATTCTCACATATAATCATATATATCATATAAGCTACACATAGGCACAAGAATCACGTAAAATGGTCAAGTAATTCATCCTAAACACGAAAACCCAATCCTATAAAAATCCTATATCTAAATCACGAAAATCGCAAGAAAGAACGAACGGAATGAAATAGGGTAAAAGGATTACCGGTAGAGAATGTAGTGAGGATCGTTCGGGTTTTCACAGCTCGTCGATCGGGCGAGAAACGGGCTCGGTAGGGCGTCGGGAAGATTCCCTCATTTCTTCTCCTTCTTTCTCCTTCCTTTCTTCTTTTTCCTTCTTTGTGTGTAATGAGAGAATGAGAGAGATAGGTAGATATTTAGGAAAATATCTCGGGGGGGGGGGGTAAAATGGTCATTTAGGCTTTCAAGGGCATTTATGTAATTTAAGTAATTTAGGGTATTTAAAAGATAGGTTAAATCAATCTTTTCCACAAGATTAATTAATCCAATTGGATAGATCGAGAAATTAGGCAAGAAAGAATTCGCGTAATAATTAATAATATAATTAAAATATTCGGGTCGTTACAGTTTACATAATTACATTATACTCCTTAATTTAAATATTAAAACACTACTATATTTTGTTTAGGGAAAATTGCAATTTTGGTCCATTTGGATAGCAATTTTATTGCTTATGCTCCAGATATAATTTTTTTCGGATTTTTGGGACAAATTATGGTGGCGCTGACTTTGACTCTCGTCGTAGTCAAACCGGTGATGACTCAGCCCGCCATGTAAGCGCCACCTATGAAAATAGAAAAAAAAATTAAACACGTTAGAAAATTTATTTTTCGCATTTCTTCTCAGACGTATGATATGTCGAGTCGATTGCCTCGGTGAGACAAACACAACCATACCATTATTCCGGTGGTTTGAACAGCAGAGGTGGCGCATTGGAGCTCGAAAGGTGGCGCACGGCGGAGCTCCTCGTTTTCGACTTTCTGGAGAAATTCGACTGAGAGCATGGCACGGATCCTGACCGGTTCGACGAGAGGAGTTCATTGGTGGCGGTGCCGACGCCTGATTCGCGGAGATGGCGGCGCTACAAGCGTTTTTTAGTCGACCGTAATAGAGCTTATTCCGGCGGTTCCCGGTGGAGGCTCGGTCGCGGACCACCAGGATCTTGACCGGCATAGTGAGACGAATAGTTTGGTCATGGTCTCGCCCTCTGAAATGACCGAACGGCGGCGCTGGGAGGAGCGCGCGGCGGAGCAGTGGCGGCGAGTGGTCGTCCGGCCACTATTTTCAACGGGCTTTATATGATTTCCCATGTCCTCTTCGTGGGTAAGCCAATTTTGAAGTCAATTTCAGATTTTGTTAATTTTAAATCTTGGAATTTTAGGGTTTCCGCTTCGGAGTGGAATAACTTTCTGGTGGAGGATCGAATTGGGAAACGGACTTGAGGGAAGTGACGGGCTCGACGAGAGGAACATTTGGGTAGAAGGGTTTGCCCACCTTAGAGGTAGTCCGGCTGCCGTCCGGCGGTGTAACGCCCCGACTAAAAGAATGCGCCCAGGAGCTTCACACGGGGTTGCGCAACCCTGTGAGCAAAAAAATTCCATCCCACATCGGACAAATGAAACGAAAATGAAGGGTTAATAACCTAAGTTACCATGTACAATCAATATGGGTTACCTCTTTTGGCAGTTGATTTCCAAGCCAAACTTTAGGGTTGTGCACGGTGGTGACGAAGGTTATCCCACGCGTCCAACGGGCGCCCAAGCAGGGGGATTCTCCTCTCCGCGCCCGGGGATCGTGACAAATGGTATCAGAGCCAACCGTCGGTGCGGGTTCACCCGCGCAGGACTCTATAGAGTTATGATATTACTGCTGTTTGCATTATGATATTACTGCTGCCGACTTACAGTGATTAAAGTTTATAGAGTTAATTACACTCAGACCCCCAAAGAATTCTGGTAAGCTACTACTCAACACTCTTTTATCCAATTCCAGTACTTAAATCCGCCCTTTTAGTTAAACAAATACATAGTTATACCCCTACCCAAAATTGTTTTGGGTAATTAACAAAACAAATACATAGTTATACCCTACCCAAAATTGGATAATTAACCAAAAAAAAAAAAAAAAATAACGGATTAAGGTTCCGATATCTTTATCCTTTTTTTTTATATCATGGATTGCATGTCTGTAAATTTCACTTTTAGTGTTATTTGTACTATATATATAATGTTATTTGTAATATTATAAATATTATTTGTGCTTAATTATATGTAATTTTTTAAAATTAAATTGAAATAAGAAAATTTATTTCATATTAAAAAAGGAATATAATTATATTAGTTATGTGCGAAACTCTATTTCCTGTGTTTTTTAGGATTTTTTTTTTTTTTTGCTATTTCTCATTAATACAGGGTTCCATGCATTTTACTCTCTCTATATATATATATATGATTTTGTCATTTTCTTAAGATGCATCAAAAGTTCAAAACTATTATACAACTCCACAATATATCCAATAATATTCAGATTTTTGTACCAGTAAAGCTATATCATTATTCCAAATTCCAATGGAGAAAAAAGATGATCATGACGAGTTGCTTCAAACTCTGGAACGTCAGATGAACTGGGACGGCCTGCCTCTCGTCAAATACGGCAGCTTTTGGTATCCCGAATTCTGTCTCCGAAAGATAATATCCTTTCAGAGAAACTACAAAGCAAAAAACAGCGATATAATAATATCCTCGATGATGAAATCAGGAACCACTTGGCTAAAAGCCCTCGTTTTCGCAATCGTAAACCGCAAAAATTATCCCATCGATCAAAGCCCTTTACTCGCTACAAATCCTCACACGCTTGTTCATGGCTTAGAATTCAGTACCACTTATAAAATTGAAGAAAACCCTAATCTCGATCACATCCCGGACCCAAGATTATTCTCAACCCACATGTCTTCCAGTGTCCTCCCTATTTCTATTCGTGAATCTGACTGCAAAATCATCCACATATGCAGAAATTTCTTGGATCAGTTCGTTTCTTTCCACCATTTCTCTCTGAAAAACGACTTCGGAAAAGAAGCTGTCAAATTACCCATGGCGGAGGCTTTTGACTTATTCTGTCTAGGAATTCAACCGTTCGGGCCCATTTGGGACCAAATGTTGGAATACTGGAAAGCCCATTTGGAGAATCCTGAAAAAGTGCTTTTCTTGAAGTACGAGGATTTGAAAAACGATGTTTCGTTTTATGTCAGAAAGATAGCTGAGTTTATAGGGCTGCCTTTCTCGTTGGAGGAAGAGGAACAAGATATGGTGGAGCAAATATCGAAGCTTTGTAGCTTTGAAAATCTCAGTAATTTGGAAGTGAACAAGAGTGGCGGATTTCCTGGGTCGTTAAAGTTTAAGACGTTCTTCAGAAAGGGAGAAGTTGGAGATTGGACGAATTATCTTACTCCTGAAATGGCTGAACGTCTGGAGAAGCTCATGGAGAGCAAATTAGAGGGATCTGGTTTGACGTTCAGAGCATACAGCAAGGTGATGACTACTACTGGTTGATCAAGAAGATGCATGATTGTATTTGGAAATGTTTTATTTAGAATTTTCTTTATATTTTATTTAATCGTATATTGTATTACTTTTTTTGTCTTGTTATGAACTCGTTTTTATGTTCGTAATTTTGGTTCCATCCATACTAATTTGAGTACTTTCCAATTTTAGTCTTATTAAAAAGTTTTAAATCTCATTTTCATTTTTTTTCAATATATCTTAACCGATTCTACTAATTCGAATTAATATACTCTGTTGACCAATGGCTGGAAAATGAAAATGGGATCAAATAATCTGTAATTAAAAGAAGAATTAAACAAGAAAAAGAAAGAAAATCTCGTATGGGACCAAAAATTATAAAAGTACATGCAAATTCTATTTTTTTCTTAAAATGGAATAATTTTGAGGAGTTATCATTTTCTTTCTTTTTTTTTTTTTTTTTTGGGTATAACGGAGTTATCATATATTTTCGAGGGATATAGAAATCTTCGATTAGACTCTGAGAGGCATCTATAATTGTGATGACGTGTGTTACATGCCATGTCGTAGTTATTAATTTGTGCGAATTTTAGTTAATAATGGGAAATTTCGGCAAAAATCCTATTAAATTTGTATAACAAAATTTAGAATAAAATTATAAAAGTGAATTTGGATAGGAAGAGAAGTCAAAAGAATATATAGTTTTAGTTTTGCATATATATCCAACCGTTAAAAAACAAATAATCTGTAATTTGTTAATATGAAGTAGTTTAATATGTAATTTGTTAATATGAAGTAGTTTAATTTAATAGATTGTGATGGTCAGTACGTAATACAAATCAACTTCTATCATTTACTTTGATAGGTTTAGAGTATTTTGTAAACGTGTGGAAATTATACTAATTGGATTATGATTATGATTATAGTAAATAATTTATTCAAAAGTAATCGTTATTTTATTCATTCATAAGTAAATATATAAAGGCAAGATTTGGTTAAATTATAAATTACTAATAAATTCGTAACGCAATTCATTCAGCTACTTTTTTATCCTCGAAAGATTGAAGCATAAGAAAATGTTTACTTGGGCATATACTAATACATAGGGGCTTATATTAGCCCAGATTAGTAATATGTTATAAGTATGATTAGACCTATTTACTTAGATATATTTAGGGGTGGGCGTTATGACAGGAAAACTTAAATTTATATTCTAAAGGAATTTGATAAATTACAACATAATCCCCTTAGTTGAATAATTACAAAAATATTAGGGAACATTAGACTTCTGTTATTAATTAACATAATTTTCTCTTTTAATTTTTAAGAATTACACTTAGACCCCAAAAAAATTTATGATATTACAATTCACACTCAATTGAAAGGAGTAACCCATGGTATAAAAAAATAAATATATTTTCAGAATTTATTATTCATATTTATATATGAAAATGAATGAGTCTACTGTTTTAGAAAAGATTTATATGTGTCTATGACATGGACATGATGTTTTTATTCCTTTTGTCCATGTCAACTTATTTCTTTATATGATTTAAACCACAATTAATGTTAATAGAATTAAATGAAAAATTAACTAATAAATGTATTGTAACTCATTTTCCTATTTGTTTTGTACTCATTTAATTTGTTGCTAAAAATATTAAATCAATTCAATTAATTATTACATTTTATCACCAATTTTATAATAACCTTTTTTTTAATAATATTCATTTAACAGTATTTAAAAGTTATGTATTAAATTATTGCATTTTATCACTAATTTTAATAGTTACTTTTTTTTATAATATTCATTTAACAACACCTAAAAGTTTTAATATTTTTATTTAATAATGTAAATAAATTTCATTAAGTTATTATATATAAATATTAATATTGCCATAATATAAAGGAAATTTCAACAATGAAATGAATATTATTGTTAATTAATAATGAAATAATAACAAATTATTCAACAAAAAAATAATATCAAGTATATAATAGATTCCAATATTTATTTATATGGTCTATTATTAAATATTTTGTATATTTTAATTATTATTTTAATATTTTTATATCGATTGTGTGCATGATATATATATATATATATATATATATATATATATATTACAAATACAAAATCATATCATATTACTATTTTTATATATTTAAAACGAGTTTTTCATATATATAGTTCATAATTATTTTATAAAAAGAATTATTTTGGTGTGTGTTTCAAATTATGAGTTAATTAGTTATATGTATTGTTAATAATTATAGAAGAAAATATGATTCAATTTACTTCATAATATAGATTTTATAAATAGATTTTCCCATGCAATGTAGGGAATATATATACATATATATATATATAGATTTATATATATTTATAAAAAAATTGTTAAATTTGTGAATATATTCAAGTTATTAATATATAAAATATAATTAATATTAATATATTAAATTATAATTATAAATTAATTTTCCAATGCAACGCACGAGTTAAAATCTAGTATTTTATTATTTCCAAAATGAAGTTATTAGTATTAACTATCATTAAAAGAAAAAAACTCAAATTTGGGTGACATCTCATTGAAAGCAGCAGACCAACTCCAACTTCACTTAATAGTGTTTTTCCTAACTTAGCTGTAATCGAAGCCCACACTTTTCGGCACGTGGCTTTTTATCCGCCGTTGATCTGGCAGATTTGTTTTCTGTCGGTGGTGTATTACGCACACAGGCGTATTGTATTTTCGAAGGTCTAATTATTGGGCTTTTATGGGCCCAGCGTGTTTTACCTTTTTCATTTTTCAAAAGAAAAATCTTTATTTAATTGGACTCACTCGGTTTCCCACCGACGGAAATAGTGATGCGCGTGATTACAGCCTCCATTTGGCGCGTGGTCTGGGGTAGTTCTGAGTGCATACGTGGATGTACCTTTACCATATCATTCACGCTGTACACTCACTTTTCAAATTCATCTCACAATTTCTTTTTACTTGTTTAACTAGCATTTAATCCCGTTGCATCATAAATTACTTTATGATTATAAATTTAATATATTAATATTAATTATAAATATATATTAATAACTTGAATATATATCATAAATTTAATAAAAAAATTTATTTATATAATATAAATTATTAAATAAATTGAATCATATTTTCTTATATAATTATTAACAATACATATAAATAATTAACTCATAATTTGAAACACACATCAAAATAATTTCTTTTATAAAATAATCACGAACTATATATATGAAAAACTCATTTTAAATATATAAAAATAGTAATATAATATGATTTTATATTTTTAATAGAGGAATATATATATATATATATATATATATATATATATATATTATTTTAAATTACGGCAGACAATCGATATAAAAATATTAAATTAATAATTAAAATATAAAAAATATTTAATAATAGACCATATAAATAATTATTAGAATCTCTTTTATACTTGATATTATTTTTTTTTAATAATTTGTTATTATTTCATTATTAATTAACAATAATATTCATTTCATTATTAAAATTTTCTTTATATTATGGCAATATTACTATTTATATATAATAATTTAATAATTTTATTCATATTGAAATAAAAACTAATTTTTCCACTACAAAATAAAAATGAAATACGTGTATTTAGAGGTTTGTCTAAAAAAATAATTATTTATTTATTTTATAACATTAAGGTAATAAAATTGAGTTAAACTTACATTTTAAAAAATGTACGTAATTATGTGACCCCACAAATAATTAAAAGAAAATTTAAAAATACAATTACATGATAAATAAAAAGAATACAAAATAAATAATTATGAATTATAGAAATAAATAATTTTTTACCTAAATATTGTTAATATTTTGTGAATGGTAATTCTTCTATGCAATGCTTTCATGTACAAATTGATTATTATATCTAAATTATAATTAGTTTTAAACTCGTTTTCAATCATATATATTTTTTAGCACTTAAATGTAAAGTTCATAATAATTAGCAAAGCTTATTAAAATTTACTTAAAATTATTTCTTGAATGAAATTTTCAATATCAATATTATATAAAGTAGTTATATAATTATATAATTAAATAGGAGTTACAATTCTCTTAATATAAACCAATATATGGAATGTCAATTAAATATATATGTAAGTTACAAAAATAATAATTAATGAACTTAGTTATAGAAATAATCTACATGACAAAATTGACTAATTCTAACTAATCCATCTCATTTACACATAAGCATGTTTCCTAAAACATCTCACTCATTTATTTTCATATATATATATATATATATATATGATTAATCTGACTAAATTATGATTTCAATGATTAGGCTTTTTAATGGATGAGCTGTATTATGTAATATCTTCCTGTAGCGGGCGCAGTCAAACGGGTAGACGCACGCCCCGCACCGGATCCTGACCCGAAATCGAAAGTAATCTGATCCGAACCAAAACCCGGCGAACGGCAAACCGGACTCATTTACTACTAGGCGGGAGTTTCAAAACAGGGACAAACCAAAAGCGGAAGCAATATATAGACAAAACATAAAATCCATAATGGCTGCGCAGTTAGGTAAAGCCCACCAAGGCTAGCAAATTCTCATAAATACTAATAAATGTTTACAACGGGTTCTACAATATTATTCCCGGCTATTCATAAGTATAATCAAATCCTACATAACATACATCTCAAGTCAACAAGAAACAAGATTTTACATAAGACAAAAGCGTGTAACTCGACCGACAACAACCCAATACTATGAAGCCCGCCTAGAATCCTGAAACCAAAGGGTGAAACGAATGGGGTTAGTCAAAAGACTAAGTGAGGGGGAAAAACAGTATAAGAATAAACGAAAGTAGATCACCAGTTTAAACAGAAAGAAAAGAACAGAAGTAAAGTTTTTCGCAAACGATTGGTGAACTAGCTCAAAATGAAACAAAACAAAATGTATAACTCAGTGAGAAGAGTTCTGAACCACCAGTTAAATCATAAAAACAGAAACCCTCCTTATTCCTCCAGTTGTAATCAGGGAGCAACCCCTAACTACACAGATCATACATAAAAAGCTCAGGTACTCAAAGGGCTGCCACTTCGGCCTCACCCCGAGCTCCCAAAGGTGGAGGAAACCATAGGATTTCCGCCGTAGACCCGACATCTACCGACTTCGTCCTATCGTCCTTACTCCGGGCCCATCAGAACATGTCAAACATATACATATACATAGCTCGCTTCTCAAACATTTTCACGTGGTCAAAAGACCGTTCGAGGCAAGTCGTGTGCGAGGCTATAATGCCAAAGTTCGCTTTCGGAAAACAAAGATTTGCTTGCCTCTTTCGTACACATGTCACAAACATATACATAATACTTTTCATATTAAATCGGTTTCAAGATCATAAAAGTATAAGCATAAATATCTACTATATATACAAACGGATGTAAAATAAATCATAAAGCAAGACTTATCGGGTAGTAGGGTTGGTATTATGTACGTATTATCGTATACTATAAGAAACTGAAAACCCCACCTGTTGGCTTGACAAAAACGAGAGCAAGAATGCGAGACCGGCACGCTACTCCACGGGAGTATCGTCTGCAAAATACAAGGACACAACCACATAAGACTAACGACGACGCACGGCGTGTACAAAATAATTAAAACACATAGGAGCATGTTTAAACAGTCATTTATATCACTTAGGTCCACATTCTAACAAAGTCCGAAATTTCCATAAGCAAATCAAATTAGAATGCGATAATAGTTCATAATCATGCATAAAAGGCAATAAGGAAGCATGCATTCAAGTTTTGGAATAAACGGACAACATTTGAAAAATAGCCAAAAAGGCCTAAACGAAAAACACGAGGAACGGGGCCCAAACGAAGTCGGAAAAACCCAAACTTCTTAAAATATGTATTTCATGATTTATAGGAACCATGGGTGAATCGGATCTCGAATTGGAGGTCAAATGAAGAAAGTCAACTTTTTAATTGACCATTTGACTCACAATGCCGAGAGCAAGAAGTTGAAAATGGAGAAATTTTGGTTAAGGCATACACACGGTCTTGGGGACGGGCACGCGCACGGGCTTGAACGCGTGCTCAAGCCGGTGCGGACACTTGCACTGGCCTGCGCACCGGCGTGCGCAGGGCCGTGCATAAGGCCGTGCAAGGCACAAAATAGGCGCACGGTCTTGGCGCATGGTCTCAAGACCGTGCGCAAGGCCGTGCGGATTATCAGAATAGCAGAATCGCGAGGGGTTCTCGGGAATGAGCCAAAAATCAACATTTAAATCATATAAATCATGCAAACCTCAAACTAAAACATACATATAATGATCTACAACATCTAATCTACCTATAGGACCAAGAACCACATAAATCCATCCACAAAATCATTCAAAATCACATTTTTCATACATTATTCAACTATTCACAAAATCCTATAAATCACAGCCTAGGAAGCATTAAACGCGAAGGACGTGAGAAGCTTACATGAAGAATAGATCGTGAGGAGTTCGTAAAGTTTCATGGATCGAGATTCGGTCGGGAACCGAAGTCGGAATGAGCAATCAAAGCTTCCTCACCTTACTCTCTTTTTTTTTTTTTTTTCTTCTCCTTTCTTTCTTTCTAACGTGAAGTGAGGATTGAGGGAGAGAGAGAGTTGGTCAAGTCAAACTTTGACTTGACTTAGAAACGAGGGGCAAAACCGTAATTAATCCGAACTTACTAAAATTAGCAGGTTGTCGGAATTAAACAATATTACAGTCAAAACTCGTACAATTGTACACACGTTGACATGAAATGGTTTAAAACCAAAATTCACTCATTTATGAAATTGTTAAAAAAATTTACCTATTAACTATCAAATGAAATAATTAAATCGCACAAAATAACGATTCGGACGTACCGGATAATAATTCGGATTTTCGGGGCGTTACACTTCCTGTCTTATTCTTAGTCAAAACCTGTGGTTATTATTTGATATTACTATAAGTAATTTAGTTAGTTTAGTGGGATGAGATTCTAGAGATACTAGAGTCGTAAGTAATAAGATTTATGATTCAAATCCTAGTTTAAAGGGATCTAATAAAGAAGGGTTTTTTACGACTTGGGTATAAGGGGAGAGGATAAAGGGGATCTGAAATACTTGATTAATCTTGAAAAACTTACGTGCAAAACGCGTATTTAATATTTGATGGATTATTGGATGGACGTTGGTTTCAGGGAGCAAAGTGAGTAGTTTTCCAAAGGTTAATGAATTTAGTAAGAAAAAAAATATTTTAGGTATTAAAGTACAAAATTTGAAATAGGTAAAAGGGTTTAGTGCGATAATCCCAAAATATATTACACAAGTATTTACATAATTCGGCCAAGTTAGCCTATATCCACGGATGGGGAGAGCAATTCTGTTATAAGAAAATTTAAAAGAGAATTCACAACAATTAGATCAAATATTCTCTAATTACACCCAATAGACAATAGAATAATTTCACAATTCTCACTCAAGAATTTTCTACCAATTAGTGTTAACATAGACTCTCTGATCTAACAAATTAATCTACAAATTAATGTTTCTTCTTTCTTTGTTTCTTGTTTCTTCAACTATTGAAATTTGTTGAATTAATAGACTTTGGTGTAATTCAACCCCCAAAAGCTAGTTCTAGAGGGGAGATTTGCTAAGCCATTATATAATAAACTCTACATCTTTAATTATTCAATGTAAGATGATTTAACAAAATTTAACTCAATAACTACCAAATATTGCTTCTAATATGAAGATTGAATCGACTTCTCCTAATAACAAGGATTGAATATTTAAATAAATAAAAAAAACCTACAAATGTTTCTCATCTCTTGGCGTGCTTCAATTTCCGGGTGATCCTATAAATGATCGAGGCTGCCACGTCTACGCATTCACTCCACCTATTTTTGCATGCTTTTGACCCACGTGTCAGTCAAACAATTATCACCAACGTCCAACAGTGGTAATTTAGCATGCAAGATAAGTGATTGACAAATCATGACTGTGACTTGTGTCAAACATTTAAGTCAAGTACGTGGCTATATATTTTTAAACCACATGCAGCTGCTATTAAGGCAAGTCATTTTAACAATCGAGTAATCTGTAATTCTGTATCTATCTCTGTTTAAAGCACTAGTCAAATTAAGTATATTTTGTTTTCAAAATGGAGAAAAAAGATAGTGATCATGAGTTGCTCCAAAATCTCGAACACCAGACCAACTGGGACGGCCGGAAGCTCGTCCAATACGGCGGCTTTTGGATTCCAGAAAAGGTTTTCCGGCCAACAATCTCCTGCAGGAAAAATTTCAAAGCGGAAAACAGCGATATAATTTTAGCATCCATGCCCAAATCAGGAACCACATGGATGAAAGCTCTCGCTTTCGCAATCGTCAATCGCCAAAAATATCCAATTGATCAAAGCCCTTTACTCACTTCAAACCCTCACACTCTGGTCCCTAGTTTGAATTTCGTTCTTTACAGGAACGAAGAAAACCCTGATCTACAACACATTCCGAGACCAAGAATCTTCTCAACCCACATGTCATTCAGTCTCCTCCCCGTTTCTATCCATGAATCTGAATGCAAAATCATCTACATTTGTCGAAACCCTTTAGATCAGTTCGTTTCTTACCGTCATTTCTCTCTTCACAACAACTTAGGAGAATGCGAGGACCCTGCAGGTTTACCCATAGAGGAAGCTTTCGACACATTCTGCGGCGGAATTCAACCATGGGGTCCGATCTTGGACCAAATTCTGGAATACTGGAACGCCCATTTGGAAAATCCTGAGAAAGTGTTGTTCCTCAAGTATGAGGATTTGAAGAAAGATATCTCGTTTAATGTGAGGAAAATAGCTCAGTTTCTTGGATTGCCTTTTTCGTTAGAGGAAGAGAGACAACATATGGTGGAAGAAATATCGAGACTTTGTAGTTTTGAGAATCTGAAAAATTTGGAAGTGAACAAAACTGGAAGTGCAGGTAATCAGGGTCCCAAGTTTAATTCATTCTTCAGAAAGGGAGAAGTTGGAGATTGGAAGAATTATTTAACTCCTGAAATGGTTGAACGCATGGAAAAGCTCATGGAGACCAAGTTTGAAGGATCCGGTTTAGAGCTAGCTAGCAAGATTGGCTGATAAAGCGAAGAAGAATTAAGAAGTAATTATATATGTATTTTAATTTGATGCATGCATTAATGGGTGTATTTTCCTAGCTAATAAGTGATGAAGTTTAGTCTGATTTTAATTTGTTAGTATATAGATATAATATTGTATGTTTTCAAGCTTAAATCCATGTTCTTAGTATATAAGTTGAATTTAGAAATATCATTATTATAATTTAGAGAGCACGGAGTGATGAAGCGGCGGATCCCTACAATTTTTTCTTCATTTATATTTAATCATAATTATACAATATTAACAATTACAAAGATAAGAATTACAATATTATAGAGTTTGTGGGAAGAGTTTCAGGTTCGATCCCCACTAAATACATTTGTTGGAAAGAGTGAGAAGCTTTAACTGTGATTAATTAATTCCCGAACTGGATTGAGAGTCCGAACTAATCAAACTAAGTCCCAAACTGGATTGAAAATCCGAACTAATCAGACTAAGTCCCAAACTGGATTGAGAGTCCGAACTGGATTAAGGATTATCAAGACTATAGGATTAGCCGAACCAATAATGCAAAAAAAACAATGATAAGAATTGTTGATTAGAGTTATTACAGTGATTAAAGTTTATAGGGTTAATTACCCAATAAGTTATAATTTTGCGAAGCGACATAATATAATATCTTATTATTTCGAAAAAGAAATTATTGGAAGAAGAAAAATCCCAAATTTGGGTGACAGCCCACTGAAAGAAATTATTGGAAGAAGTGTTTTTTGGGAGCGGATCTCCTTCTACTTTTTTCTCCTATTTTTCCTGCTATGCCATTAGAATTGTGACACATGTCCCACCTCTCAATAAATACTAACAGAGAGATATAACTCTTTTTTTTTCACGTTAATTCTCCCATCAATTTTTCTTTTTCTACATAATAATTATTATATTTATATTTACTCTCTCTCCTTGCTAAATCTAAAATTAACAAAAACCTTGCCAATTAATTTTTCTAAAATTGTACTGGATTTTCGTTAAAAACTTGAACTAGCGAACTAGTGAAACGTTGCCAAATGGAACCACTGAACCTTGCTAACCTGAACGTGAAAAAAAAAGGTAACTTTCTCTGTTAGTATTTTTTGAGGAGTGGGACACATGTCACAAATATAGTCTACTAGCAGGATAAAATAGCAGGAGATCCCATATCGTGTTCTTTCTCACTTGGCTGTAATCAAGGCCCACATTTGGCAGCACGTGGCTTGTCGTCTGCCGTGGATCTGGTAGTAGGAATGATCACGGTTCGGTTTGGTTTGGTTTGATCGGTGTGATTTATGATCTAAACCATAACCTAACCTAGTTTTTGGTGTGATTTTGATGGAAATAATTAAACCGCTATTTAAATAAATTAATAAATACAGTTTGATTTGATGATATACTATTCGGTTTTATTATATATTCGATTTTACGGTTTTTAAAATAATGTGCTCAGCCCATGTTTTCTGTCGGTGGTGTATTACGCACACTGGCGTATAGTATTTAGTCTAATCATTGGGCTTTTATGGGCCCAGCGTGTTTTGCATTTTTCTTTTTTTCAAAATAAAAATCTTTAATTAATTGGACTCGGCTTTCCACCGACGAAAATTAGTAAAGCGCGTGATTACACTCTCCACTTCGCGCGTCAACTTCAAACGTGGATGCACCTTTACCGGGATTTTCTTCTGGTTATATAATACACTGAATATTAATTTTATTTTTATTTAATAATAATAAAATATTTAGTATATTAGAACCGGCTATAGAAAAATTTCCCTTACTTTACCATATCTTACAATTTCTTGTTACCTCTTTAATTAATCTGATTAAATTACGATTTCAATGATTAGGCTCTTAATTGATGAGCTGTGTTTGTGTACATTATAATTTCTTCCTTTCTTATTCTTAGTCAAAGTCTCTGGTTATTGTGGATAAGTTTAGTTGTTCTGAGTCATATGAGACTTTTTAGAGTTAATGATGTATAGATATTTCTAAAAATCTTACTTAGTCATATCATGTTGTGGCTGATACCGTGTTGGATATCCATATCGGACACTTTTCTAATTTAAAATATCGGAAAAAATATGTATTCTCGTGCCCGTTTCGTGTCGTTTCAGTATCGCTGTGCCCATGTCCATATTTCATAGCTCTAGAGGCACTAGATCCATTAAATAAAATTTAGAATTCATACTCTAGTTTGTGTATAAGACAAACGAAAAACGAACTGTGATCAATACGTATTCTCACTTAGAAAAATAAAGAATAGATTGAGGTGACAAATTGTATCGAAATGAATAGTTCAGATGGTAGGTCAGAAAACTTAAAGACACAAAGTTGCAAAGTGTAAGAAAGTCTATAACTCAAATCGAACCAATCTTTAATTCAATGCGTACATAAACACTTTTCTTATATTACACGTAACAGTACTATATATCAGTAGTATAGATGAAGGAAAAATACATGCAATAAAAAAGAAAATGTTAGGTACACGATTAATGATTTGTATTAAACTTTTATCAGAAAAATATATACAATGATGTCCCCGACCACGTGTCTTAATTATTAGGGTGATCAAATAAGTAATTAAGTAGAAAGTCTTAACAACTAAGATGAGCATGCTTTTTTAAGAAAATTAAGTCACAATAGTACTCAAGAAATTATATTTGATATTTTAAGCTTAATTATGCCATTAAAGAACCAATTGATGTTTGCCACGTGATGAGACTGTAATATAATGCTTTGAACATTCATATATACCCTCATTACCCGAACTGGATTAAGGGCTCTCAATATAAAATTACCCGATATATGTACTGTCATTAGGTAGTGATTAGAAGCAGCTAATTTGAATTTGAAGTATCCAATGCTCCAAAAACGAGCTAGCTAGGTTAATGCTTGGCTTTGTGGACATGAGAGTATATTCACTAATGCTTTAAGGTTTGATAGACACTTTGGTGACTCTGATGCTTGTACGAGATGCATGGATGGACAGGAATTGCAGATTATATTCATGTGCTTCGTAGCTGCCCTAAACCAAGGAGGATTTGGGAACTTTTAATTATGCCGGCAGAAGGGACATATAGAGTTTTGGAGTGTCTCAACTGACAAGTACTGGATTAAGAACATGTTGGGAAAACAATTTCGTACAATAATGTCCCCGGATTGTATGACTGGATCGTGTGTTTGTTGCTGTGGTTTGGTGCCTTTAGAATGCTCGAAACAAATGGGCATATCAACAAAAAACGAACCGGTGAAAATTACAATCAATTATATCAAGTTTCTCGTGGATAAGGTTTGGGACAACTTGACAAGAAAAGAGCTCAACCACCTGACTGTGGAGATTATTGAGGTGTTACGTTGTATTAGACCTGCGTCGGGTGGGTTCAAACTAAATACGGATGGAAGCCACTATAATCACACTAAGGCAGCGAAAGCGGGAGGTGTGATTCGTGCAGATAATGGTGATTTGGATTGTTGGTTTTGCTATGAAACTGGGGCAAATATCCGTTAATGTTGCTGAATTGTTGGGGATAAGAGAGGGGCTTAGGTTAGCTTGGGAAAGACGCTTCCAAAAAATCGAAGTGGAAACGGACTCTGAGATTATTTTCAAGTTGATTGTGGGAGAAGCCGAGGGACATCACCTGGAAAACCTGGTGCAGGACTGTCGTATTTTAATCCACAAGCCATGGCAGTGTGAAATTTGACACATTAGGCAAGAGAGAAACATGCTGGCAGACTCTTTAGCTAAGATGGCACATGCTATGCATGAGGAGTATATGGTCTGGAATGCTAAACTGCAGCAGCTGGAGTTGATGGATTGTGATTATTGTTGTGAAAACATGGTGGGAAAAACGTAAGAATATGAAGACGAGTACTTTAGGAAGAGGAGGAAGTGGAGAGGAGAACACTCACAATATTTTTTCTCTACTCAAAATCAACACTTCTATAAACTCAAAATACTTTTAATAACTCAACTCTTCTTTCTTTCAACTTGTTGTACTCTCTTTTTCAAAACAAATAACATAGCATCTATATATACTAATCTCTAGACAAATGTAAAAACATAAAATAAATACCACAATAAAACTAGATTAGTGCCAAATGACTTTTGGCTCCACCACTACACCACTCCTCCACTAACATGTAATTAAAACACACTTTTAATTATATTTATTCTCTAGCAACTATTCACTTGACCCATGATCTCAAGCTTAATTACCACATTCAACACGCCCCCCTAAGCTTGACTCCATTATGCCAAGTAGACTCCTCAACTTCTCGAAAATTTCACGTTTGAGGGGCTTTGTAAAAATATCTGCAATTTGATCTCCAGTTTTCACGTACTTCACTTGAACTTGTTTCTTCGCGATACTCTCTCGAATGAAATGAAATCGAGTATCGATATGCTTACTCCGATCATGAAATACGAGATTTTTTGCCAATGAAATTGCTGACTTATTATCAACGTAAATCACCGTTGGTTCAGTTTGCTTAATGTTCATCTCGTTAAGCAAATTCCTTAGCCATAATGCATGACAAACATTTGATGTTACAGCCACATACTCAGCTTCACAAGTTGACAATGTCACAATTAGCTGCTTCTTCGATGACCAAGTAAAATCAGTTTTTCCATAGCAAAATACAAAACCAGTAGTGCTTTTACGATCATCAATATCTCCTGCCCAATCGCCGTCACAATATCCCACTAATTTCACCTCATTAGTAGTAGGATAAAATAAACCAAAATTGATTGTACCTTTGAGGTATCGAAGTATCCTCTTTGCCACATTAAAATGATAAATTGTCGGGTTCTCCATGTATCGACTAACCATCCCGATAGCATAAAGAATATCCGGCCTCGTACACGTCAAGTACCTCAGACTCCCAATTAAACTTTTGAACAATACGGAGTCAACTCGTTCTCCACCGGTAAAACTTGACAAATTTTCTCGAACTTTAATTGGGGTGTTGATTGCTTTGCAATCCTCCATCTTGAATTTCTTTAACACCTCTTTTGCATAGCTTTCTTGAGATATGAAAATTCCATCTTCTCTTTGTTTCACCTCAATTCCAAGGTAATATGACATTAGGCCAATGTCAGTCATCTCGAACTCCTTGGACATTTATTTCTTGAAATTCTCTAACATTTGCATATTGTTACCTGTAAAGATCAAATCATCAACATATAAACATATTAGCAATATGTTTTCTTTTTCTTGCTTTATATAAAGAGCATGTTCGTGAGGGCATTTTTCAAATCCCTTCTCTTGAAAATATTTATCAATCCGACTATTCTATGCTCTCAGGGCATGCTTCAAACCATACAATGCTTTCCTTAATTTCAACACCTTGTTTGTTTGACCTCGAACAATATAACCCTCCAGTTGTTCGATGTACACCTCATCTTCAAGGTAACCATTCAAGAAAGCGGACTTTATGTCCATTTGATGAATTTTCCATTTGTTTTGTGCTGCCATCGAAATCAAAAGTCTGATTGTCTCCAATCTTGCAACTGGAGCGAAGACTTCATCATAGTTAATTCCAGCCTGTTGCTTGTAACCTTTCACTATAAGTCTCGCCTTGTAGTGCTCAACTTCACATTGTGAATTTCTTTTGATTTTGTAAACTCATTTCACTCCAATGGGCCTGTGTCCTGTTGGCAACGTGGTTAATTCCCACGTATAATTTCTTTTGATGGCATCAATCTCCTCATTCATTGCCTTTCTCTATTTTTGACTTCTCGATGCCTTCTCGAAGTCAATTGGCTCCGTATCTGCAAATAAACAAAACAAAGTATTATTTTCGTTCATTTCTTCAAATATATCGATCAAAGGTCTCTTCCGTTGAGGACCAATGCTAGAATCGGGTTCTGAATGTTGGACTAGTTGGTGATTGTGGTGTCAGGGTGACTGTCTCCTCTAACTCTTCTTCATTTTCACCTCGATCCGACTCCATCTCGGCAGGATAGAAACTGTACTGCTCCTTTTTATCAGAACTCCAATCCCACGAACTCTTCTCATCAAAGTGAACATCACGACTCACTTTGATTCTGTTGTTGACAGGATCACACAACCGGTAACCTTTAGAATGTTGATCATATCCAACAAAAATGTACCTTTCACTTTTGTCATCGAGCTTGCTTCTTTGTTGATCGGGAACATGCATATGTGCAATGCTTCCAAAAACATTCAAATGGGATACACTAGGCTTATATCCATTCCATGCTTCTTGTGGAGTTTGATTCCACACACTTCTTGTTAGGCTTCAATTTGACAGGCACATGGCACACTCCACAGCTTCTGCCCACAACTCTTTGGGCAAATCTTTACTTTTCAACATGCTTCGACCCATATTTAAAATGGATCGATTCTTTCTTTCTGCTACTCCATTCTGTTGGGGCAAGTACGGATTGGTCATGGGACGCAGAATCCCATTTTCATCACAAAATTTCTTGAACTCTGTCGAGGTAAACTCTCCTCCTCGATCTGATTGAAGTGACTTAATTTGATAGCCACTTTGCTTCTCCACCATTGCCTTGAATTTTTTAAAGGCTGAGAATGCTTCGGATTTCTCCTTGAGGAAGTACACCCATGTTTTCCTGCTATAATCATCAATGAACAAGATAAATTACTTGCTCTTTCCCAACAAGTTTGGATTGATAGGGCTACACACATCAGTGTGAACCAACTCCAACGGCTCATTTGCTCTCGTTTCTGACTCCTTCGGGAAACTCTGACGATGTTGTTTTCCAACAAGACAACCCTCACACAATTGTTCGGGGTTGTAACGACCCAAAATTCCAGAATATATTCTCGGAATAATTATTCGACATTTCGTTGGACTTTATATGAAAAGATTAGCTTCGTTAGCTAATTTTAAGTTATTTAATTTAATTTCCTATCCTCAACCATTTATAATTACATTTTCCACCCCTCGAAATTAATCTAATCTCTAAACGAACCCACACCCCCTTGAAACACCTTTGCACCATCTTGAACACACCCACACTATCTTGAACACACTTACACCCTCTTGTGCACACTCTCTTGCACACTCTTGAGCACACCAAAAATCGAGAGAGAGAGAAGGAGAGAAGAGAAGGAGAAAGGGAGAAGAAGAAGAAGAGAAAGAGAAATTCCATTCTGAATCCGTCGTTCGATCAATCGAAATTCCAAGACCAAATCTACGATCCTCATTCAATTCTCTACCGGTAATCTTCTTTCCCCATTTCGATTCACCCATTAAATCCTTCTATTTTCTAGTTTTTATATTGATATGAATAATTAATAATTTGATGAATTTATAGGTTAGATTTTACCCATTTTTTGTGTAGTTCGGATCAAATTGTAGCTATTAATGTATACTATGCATGAGTGTGAATTTCATATGTTGATTTTAGCTATAGAATCCACCCTAGTTGATTTTAGGACGAAACCCTCGTGAGAAACCTTAAAACCGCGTTTCTGCACCTGTTAGATAGAACTATACGGTCCAACGCACGGTCTTGGCAAGACCGTGCGCCAGACCGTGCACAACACTTTTATCATGCACCGGCCTGCGCACGCCGGTGCACAAGACCGTGCCCGTGCGTGCTTGTTTCAGCTGGCACGGTCTTGAGTGTGTGCTCAAGACCGTGCACAAGGCCGTGCGTTAGGCCGTGCGAATGCCTTAACCAAATTTTCAGCCTTTTTCCTTAGTTGCTCACGGTAATGGGGTCAATTGGCCAAAAATAAAAGTTGACTTTTTGCATACGACCCCCTAAAATCGAGCCGTTTTCACCTATAGCTTCCATATGATTCAAGGATGAATATTTTGTAAAGTTTTTAAAATTCCGACCTCGTTCGGACCTTGAATCGAGCCTTTTTCGTTTAGGTCTTTTTCCCCAATTTTTGAATGTCGTCCGAAAAATCCAAAAATCGCATGAGTGCTTCTTTATAATATTATAAGCATGAATGCGCAATTAGAATTTCAATTGAGCATGTTTAACATCGCTAATTGCATATTTCCGTTTAATTGATTTAATTGCATTTTAATTGTAAATTTAATTGCTACATGATGATTATTGGTTATTCATTTGTTGTAGTCTTCGTGAGTCGTTGTCGTGTCTTGTCTTAATTGGTTCTTGTCGTCTATTAGTTTCAGGCCGTCTTTTCAAGGCATAGCTTGGGTTGTCTTGTCGTTTTCGTGCTTCCAGCTGAGGGTTTTAAAATACTTTCAAACGGAGTAAGAATTTCTTTTAAATTATTGCGAACTACCCTTATGTGCTCATCTTGCTTTGACTTCCTTTCTCGTATATCTATTAGATATTTAATATATATTTTATAACAAATGTTTTGATATTAACTTGTATCTATAGGTATCTCTAAATCATTTTGTTTTCAAAGGGGCAAGAAAACTCTTTCCTTTTTCGTGACGGTTTGACTTGGGACTAACCCCCTTTGTCGTCATATACACTTGTCTAAATGCCCTTTTGGCCTTAACTTATAATATTCTTCGAACGCGAGCAAAGATGTATTGTTATTTAAAATGGGCCCGGGATGGTATCCGGAGGTTGCATCTAGGGACGAGCGTCCAGGGTGTAATCCGAGGTGCTTTTCCCAAAATTAAGCGTCAATCGTGGCCCGTCAGGAGTTGATAGTCACGGTTGGGAGCGATGGTGGGCGTTGCATTCGTTGCACGTTTTCCTAAAATTCAACAGTCGCCCGGGGTAGCACCTTTGGGGTCGGACACCGGTGATGGAGTTACTGAACTTGAGGGGGTTATAAGGAGGAACAGGCCCATTCTCGCTGGGATATTACTTGCTTCTATTAATGCTTTATTATTACTGCTTATTATTGTTGTGTATGCAAGTCGAAGCACGATCCGGATTTTCTTCATTATGCAAATGTAATTTCTTATATATATATAATCTAAACCCGGAAACGTGGCTCGTACTTGTTCCATGTTTACCCTCACTGAGTATCTTTTATACTCACCCCCACTATTTTGATTCTTACTTCAGGTTGACAGGTGGCGTTGTCACCTCTCATGTCAGTTGGCAATAGCGGGTCGTAGGTCTTGGTATTCCTGCCCTTTGGTAATTGTCAGTAATGTCCAACAACAGTCTGTCTTTTATTATTAAATTATTTTGTCTGTAGAAATGGATATATCAATGATGATTGATATTCGATGATGTGATGGATATTTGTTGAGCATTGACTAGTTAATTATGTATTTGTTGAAATATTGATTTATGTTAATTGTTGCCCCGTGTGGCTTTGCATGTTTAATGGATATATATAATTTATAGCTTCCGCACTCTGTTATCTCTGTTGGTTTTCGTTGTTGGACTAGGTACGTTGTTGCCGGTATAGATTGAGTGCTTGCCGTTCGCCAGGATGAATTTTTAAATGGGGTACATCTACCACGTTTGGAAGTTCGTCTCGGTGCGGATGTGGTGTCCTTCTCCGTCCAAGGAAAGGGGCGCTATAGGGGTGGTCTATGGAAGGGAGTCCATTAACAATTCTCTTCGTTGACATCAACTTTAGGCCTCCAAAATTAAGATGTCCGAGCCTCAAATGCCATAACCAAGATTTGTCTTCAGTACATGCTTTCAAGCATCTCGCCACATCATTCTTGATATTCATCAAGAACATTCGGTTACTCGTCATCGGCACACGAGATATGAGGCTGCCTTTCTCGTCTCGAAGATAGAGATTTCTATCTTTCATGTGGATATCGTATCCTTTCTCCAACAATTGGCCCATAATCAAAATATTTGCCTTCATCCCGGGAACATAGTATACGTTTGAGATAAATTGGTGATCTCCGTTCTTCAAACGAATAAGAATATTACCTCGTCCTTTAATTTGTATTTTTGACGAGTCTCTAAAAGAGATATCACCGGCCACTGAATTGTCCATCTCTACAAACATGTGATTGCTGGCACCAGTATCGAACACCAAGTGCTCTCATTTCCTCCGTCTTGTTGTTTGTAGGCTAACAAGAGGGCATCACCATTAACTTTTTGTTCTGCAGCGAGGTGGGTTTTTTCCTTGCCATCATTTATTTCATTTTGACACTCATAGGCATAGTGTTCAAATTGATGACAATTGTAGCACTCAACATCTCTTCTGCTTTACCACCTCGGTTGGCCTCCTCGTCCTCGAAATCGACCTCGTGTTGGTCGAGAATCGACTTGAGTTTCTTCACTTTGATTGAAATTCTGGGCACCTCGACCTATGCCTCTGCCACGACCTCGACCGGGGCCACGTCTACGTCGACGGCTGCTTCCATCGGCATCGTCTCTTTTCTCACCGATATGCATCTTTGCCTGAAGAGCTTGTTCGATTGGCTCTTTGGCTCTCTTTCTGATTTTCTCCTAGTATACTTGCAATTTTCCGACTAGCTCGTCGACTTTCATAGTCTCCAGGTCATTGGACTCTTCTATGGCCACGACGATATGATCGAACCTCTGATTTAGAGATCGAAGTATCTTCTCTACAACTCGGGTGTCTTCCATCTTTTCGCCATTACTTTCAAGTTGATTTACAATTGAAAGTATTCTTGACATGTAGTCAAAAACAGCTTCAGATTCCTTTATTTACAACGATTCAAATTCTCCCCGAAGAGCCTGCAACCTTACTTTCTTCACTTTGTTAATACCTTTGAAAGTATTAGCAAGAGTATCCCAAGCCTTTTTTGTGGTGTCGGCTTCTGCAATTTTCTCAAAAATATTGTCATCCACGGCGAGTTGGATGAACGAGAGAGCCTTTTGTTCTCTCATTTTTGTTTCTCGTGCAGTTTGTTTAACTGCATTACTAGCACCTGCTAGATTTTCTGGTTCTGCATATTCTTCTTCGACATTTTCTCAAACTCCTTGTCCACCAAGGAATGCCTTCATTTGGATGCTCCATCTTTCATAATTTTCTTTTGTAAGTTTGGGAAAAGGAAAAGCACTCATCGTTGCCATTTTGACGTGGCTCTAATGCCACTTTGTTGCGAAAACGTGGTGGGAAAAATGTAAGAATATGAAGACGAGTACTTTAGGAAGATGAGGAAGTGGAGAGGAGAACACTCACAATATTTTTTCTCTACTCAAAATCAACATTTCTATAAACTCAAAATACTTTTAACAACTCAACTCTTCTTTCTTTCAACTTGTTGTACTCTCTTTTTCAAAACAAATAACATAGCATCTATATATATTAATCTCTAGATAAATGTAAAGACATAAAATAAATACCACAATAAAACTAGATTAATGCCAAATGACTTTTGGCTTCACCACTATACCACTACTCTACTAACATATAATTAAAACACACTTTTAATTATATTTATTTTCTAGCAACTCTTCACTTGACCCATGATCTCAATCTTAATTACCACATTCAACAATTATGAGTTAGATAGTTTTGTTTTGTTTTGTTTTTGTTTTGCGTTTTTTGAACTTGGTTTAGCTGATTTGCTTCTCTTTTCGCACTAACAAAAAAAAATTAATGAACCCTCAAAATTTATGCATCTTCAAAAAAAAAAACACCACACATTTCAAAAATTGCATCTCATTGTAAGAAATCGAACCTAGACCTCCGCACTGAAGTAATTAATATCGGGTGGTCATTAAGATAAAGAAGCAAAAGTAATTAATATCGGGTGGTCATTAAGATAAACCCCAATGCTTCTTACGTATCTTTATAAGATTAGTGCTTCTTTCTTTTCTTTTTTTCTTTTTTTTTTTTTTTCTTTTCTTTGTCACAAAAGTAAGCATCGGTGAAGCAGTCTCTTACAAAGTAAAAAAAAAAAAAAAAGTTAATTTTTGGTGAATTATTTGATTAAATGTGGAACCGGACCTAGTAGTCGCTCTGTTTAATTAGTCATGTTTAAGCATTTCCGCCATCTCGGTGATTGATTAATTGGAAATTAATATTGTTTCTTCCACTTTTTAGAAAACGTAAATATTATCGAAACACTTGCATAGTTATCAAGATGACCGAAATTCTTACAATATATATATCCAATACTATTATTCATATTTATGAACCAGTACAGCTATTTCATTATTCCAATTAATTCCAATGGAGAAAAAGGATGATCATGATGAGTTGCTTCAAACTCTGGAACGTCAGATGAACTGGGACGGCCTGCCTCTCGTCAAATACGGCGGCTTTTGGTGTCCTGAATTCTGTCTCCGGCCAATAATATCCTGTCAGATAAACTACAAAGCAAAAAACAGCGATATAATAATATCCTCGATGATGAAATCAGGAACCACTTGGCTAAAAGCCCTCGTTTTCGCAATCGTAAACCGCAAAAATTATCCCATAGATCAAAGCCCTTTACTCGCTACAAACCCTCACATGCTTGTTCATGGCTTAGAGTTCGTCACTTATGCAATTGAAGAAAACCCTAATCTTGATCATATTCCAAACCCAAGATTATTCCAAACCCACATGTCTTACAGTCTCCTCCCGATTTCCATTCGTGAATCTGACTGCAAAATCATCTACATATGCAGAAATTTCTTGGATCAGTTCGTTTCTTTCTACCATTTCTCTCTGAAAAACAACTTTGGAAAAGATGCTGTCAAATTACCCATGGAGGCGGCTTTTGACTTATTCTGTCGAGGAATTCAACGATTCGGGCCTATTTGGGACCAAATGTTGGAATACTGGAAAGCTCATTTGGAGAATCCTGAAAAAGTACTTTTCTTGAAGTACGAGGATTTGAAAAACAATGTTTCGTTTTATGTGAGAAAGATAGCTGAGTTTATCAGGTTGCCGTTTTCGCCTGAAGAAGAAGATCAGGGTTTGGTGGAACAAATATCGAAGCTTTGTAGCTTTGAAAATCTGAGTAATTTGGAAGTGAACAAGAGTGGTGGAATTATTCCTAAGTTAAAGTTTAATTCGTTCTTCAGAAAGGGAGAAGTTGGAGATTGGACCAATTATCTTACTCCTGAAATGGCTGAACGTCTGGAGAAGCTCATGGAGAGCAAATTAGAGGGATCTGGTTTGACGTTCAGAGCATACAACAATTAAGGTGATGGCTGGTTGATGAAGAAGAAGATGATTGTATATTGTATTTTTCTTTTGTCTTGTACGTTATGAACTCGTTTTTATGTTTCTATTTTTGGTTCCATCCATACTAATTTGAGTACTTTCCAATTTTAGTCTTATTAAATTTTTTTAAATCTCATTTTCGTTTTTTTTTTTTTTCAATATATCTTAACAGATTCTATTAATTCGAATTAATATACTCTGTTGACCAATGGCTGGAAAATGAAAATGGGATGATCAAATCTGTAATTAAAAGAAGAAAATCTCTTACGGGACCAAAAATTATAAAAGTACATGCAAATTCTAATTTTTATTTAAAATGGAAGAATTTTGAGGAGTTATTATTTTCAGAGTGATATAGGAATCTTGGATTAGACTATGAGAGGCATCTATAATTGTGATGACATGTCTTACCTGCCATGTCGTTAGTTATTAATTTGTACGAATTTCAGTCAATAATGGGAAATTTCGGCATAAATTCTATTAAATTTTATAACAAAATTTAGAATAAAATTATAAAAGTAAATTTGGATAGGAATAGAAGTCAATATATATATATATATATATATATATATATATATAGTTGAGTTTTGTATATCCAAACTTTAAAAAACAAATAATTTGTAAATATTTGTTAATATGAAGTAGTTTAACTTAATAGATTGTGATGGTACGTAATATAGAAAATCAACTTGAGCATTTACTTGATAGGTTTAGAGTATTTTGTAAACGTGTGTACCTTTTACTAATTGGATTATGATTATGGTAAATAATTTATTCAAAATGTAATCGCTATGACACTATTTTATCTATTCCTAAACAAATATATAAAGGCAAAATTTAGTTAAATTATAAATTACTAATAAATTTGTAACTCAATCCAACTGCTTTTTTATCCTCAAGATTAAAGCATAAGAAGATGTTTACTTCGGCATATGCTAATACATACATAGCGGCTTATACTAGCCCAGATTAGTAATATCATAATATGTTATGAAATTGTTTACATTTAAAAAAAATTAATCCATAGTTGTTTAGCTTATGGGTTGATTAGGTGGTGGGCCCTCGACGGTTTAGGCCGTTTATATTTAAGCAGTCTTATTTTGGACCACCAGTTTACATTTGTTATTTATTTGAGGTTTAATGGTTGTTAACTTGAGTCAGACAGTGGTTAATGGACCTTTAAATCAATCTGGATGCAATATCTCAAAATAGGAGTTGTTATATAAATTGCCCAAATTGAATTTAGTGGCGGACTCGGTTGGGAACCCGCTTTAGTGGCTCAAACGATGTAAACTGGTTAATTTGGTTAATTTGGATAGTTAAATGCCGTTATTTTTAAATGTAAACGATTTCTTAAGCATAAATATTTAGGAGTGTGCGTTACGGGTCGGGGTTTTGTTCACTCCTCGGATTTCGGGTCGGGTATCCGATACCCAAATAGTTTCAAGTCGGGTTTAGTAGAAAAATTCTACCCGAGTGGGTACCCAAAAACCCGAACCCAAAATTTAAAATTAAAGAAGAAAAAATCTTAAATCTGCACTAATCTATACTATTATACAGAGATGAATAAAATTATACAGAACTTTCCAATTTCCAGAACTCCCTCAATCTAGGGCTTAGTTACTCTGCCAGTCGCCACTCCACCAATGTCTTCGGTACCACTCCGCCAAGTTTGATTTGAGTTTGTTGGTAAGTGATTGTCTGTAAGTTTGATTTTCTTTTCTTTTTTTTTTTTTGTTGTTACTTGCTTTCTTTTCGTTTTTTTCACCAAAAAAGAAAAAAGAAATGGTGTAAACTTGAATTTGGTAATCGATGTTGTTTTTTGTCTCTTCTGAATTAAAGAGAAGGGAAAAATGCAAAAAAGCTTTAAAAATGGGTGTAAACTGATACTCTCTCTCTAGAACATACAGAATGATTCAAAAATGGTGTAAATTGATAGAGGAATTAAAAATAACAATAACAACGACATATCCGAACCCCCGACCCGAAACTATCGGGTACTTGAAATTTTTTCGGGTGAACATCGGGTAGGAAATTTACTATCTGAAATTTTCACCCCTAAGCATATTATAGTATGCAGGTAGCAGCTGGTTTTGGAAGTTGCTATTTAAAGTGTGAATATTGACAAAATATGCGGGTCAGACGTGTTAACCCGAGTTCCCCGTCGATAAAAATAAATAAGACACTCCTGCTATTTTCAGACATGTATAAAACGTACCGGCGGAGCCTTTTACAATTGAGGGAGTACAATTGACCTCCCTCAACTCTCAAAATATTTACTAGAGTATGTATATATATAAATAGATATGTATAAATTTTTTGTTAAATTTTCTTAATTGACCCCCTCACAAAACTCTAAATATATATTAATGGGAGTCAATATTGTAAAATGCTTAAAGTCAATTTAGTTAGAACTTGGATCACTTATATTTACATATATATACAAAATATATATATGAGATAATTACACAAACCCCCCTAAGGTTTCTCTAAAAATCCAAAAAATCATTGGAACTTTCAAAACTTACAAATACTCATTAGTAAACCTTACAACTATTTCCTTAAAACATAAAAATATATACATAATATCCCATGAAAAACTTTACACATATTCCCTCCCTCTAAGGACGTATATATAAAGTTGCAAGGTTCCAATGATGAAATTGTAAAAGACGTAAATTTCAGTAGTTTTTGTGTAATTATTTTCGCATTTAAAATTTTTTCTTCTCTATTATGTTTTAGTTGACCCCCTGATCAAAATTCCTGACTCCGCCACTAATAAAACGTTATATGACAAAGTAAACAAGTTCTAAGAATCTATCAAAGTAAACTATCTCCTATTGTAAATTATTAATACTCAAGAATGGCATGTTAATTAGAATATTGTAAACTATTAAAAAATATAATTTTGCTACAGGAAAATTAATATTTACATCCTAAAGGAGTTTGATAAATTATAATTTATGACCCCTTTAATTAAATAATTACAATTACACCTCACAAAAAAAATTACAAAATATTAGAAAACATTAGGATTCCGATATTAATTAAAGGAATTTTCTTAAGAACATTATGTGAGGCGCCATGTTATGAGGGTCTTGTTCAATTTTATGGTGCTTTTTATACTCCGAAATTTTAAAAATTACACTTAGATCCCAAAAGAATTTATGATATTACAATTAACACTCATTTGAAAGGAGCAATCCCTGATATAAAAAATAAAGATATTTTTGGTAATTTATTATTAATTTTTTTATGACGTTATCTAAGTACTATATAACGGAACCCTAATGCGTAGGTATATTTTATAATTATTCAATTTCGAGTGAATATAACTATAATTTTTTAACTAAAAAGATTATAAATTATAATTTAACAAACTCATTTGCATCTGAGTGTAATTCTCACTTTTTGCTAAACGAAATAATATTTTATTATTTTTCTTTAATGAAGTTATTAGTAATTTATAGTATTATTAGTAATTTATAGTAATATTTTATTATTTTTCTTTAATGAAGTTATTAGTAATTTATAGTATTAACTATTAAAAGACAAAAACTCAAATTTGGGTGACATCTCATTGAAAGCAGCAGACCAACTCCAACTTCACTTAATAGTGTTTTTCCTAACTTAGCTGTAATCGAGGCCCACACTTTTCGGCACGTGGCTTTTTATCCGCCGTTGATCTGGCAGATTTGTTTTCTGTCGGTGGTGTATTACGCACACAGGCGTATTGTATTTTCGAAGGTCTAATTATTGGGCTTTTATGGGCCCAGCGTGTTTTACCTTTTTCCATTTTTCAAAAGAAAAATCTTTATTTAATTGGACTCACTCGGTTTCCCACCGACGGAAATAGTGATGCGCGTGATTACAGCCTCCATTTGGCGCGTGGTCTGGGGTAGTTCTGAGTGCATACGTGGATGTACCTTTACCATATCATTCACGCTGTACACTCACTTTTCAAATTCATCTCACAATTTCTTTTTACTTTTTTTGAATTAATCTGATTAAATTATGATTTCAATGATTAGGCTTTTTAATATATGAGCTGTACTTTGTAATATCTTCCAATCTTATTCTTAGTCAAAATCTGTGGTTATTAATGTTCGATATTACTATTACTAATTTTAGTTGGTTTAACTTTAATGAGACCAGACTCTAAAGACATTGAATCCGTAAGTAAATAGTATATATCCTATGATGCACGGACATTCCTAGAAATCCTATTTTTTCGTGTCGTATCATGTCTAATACTATATTGGATATCTGTGTCGGATACTTCTCTAGTATAAAATATCGAAAAAAAATTCGTATCACCGTATCCATGTCGTGTCCGTATCTATGTTTACATAGAATCATCGTTCAAACCTAGTTTATATATATAGCAAACAAAAGACGAACCGTGATATGAAAAATGAATTGAGGTGAGAACCATTTTTCAATTCAATGCTTACATAACACTTTTCTTTACACGTACAGTACTATATATGAGTAGTATAGATGAAGGAAAAATACATTGCAATAATAAAAGTAGAAAATGTTAGGTACACGATTAATGATTTATATTAATTTTTTTTTTTTCGGAAAATACAATGATGTCCCCGACCATGTGTCTTATTAGGGTGATCTAATACGTGATTAAGTAGAAAATTAGGTTACATTAATACTCAAGAAATATTTGATATTTTAAGCTTAATTATGCCATTAAAGAACCAATCTATGTCTGACACGTGTTTGGGTTATAATGCTTTCAACATTCATACTTAAGTTTTGATGGAATTTGTACTTGTTCAATCGATCTTTGTTTTAAAATTAATCACCAAAATCATTTCAATTTGTTATATATACTTAACCTTCCAAACTTAAGTTTGATGGAATCGAAAAGCATATTCTGTTCAAATCAGTTTCGCACTAACTTATTTCTTTAATTTTCGATTATTGTTCCTCTTTATTTTCTAATTTCTTGTAGTTATATATTACTCATCTCATACTTTATTATACTACCGACATATTTTTCATGTTATCGCTAATTATAGTAGCGAATTATGTTTTAAGCTCTGATGTTTTATGTTATATCTGAGGTAAAAGTGTATATCATCAATATTATTGCTAATGCTACTTTAATAATTGACCTATAAATAATATGTGCTTGAGATTGGGATATTTATGGGTCCTAGCCTATTTACTTTGCTACTAATTATTCAATTAACCCTCAAAATTTACGCATCTTTATAAGATCAGTGCTTCTTTCTTTTAATTTTTTTGCTTTTCTTTGTCACAAAAGTAAGCATCTTTGAAGAAGTCTCTCACAAAGTTTAAAAAAAAAAATAGTTAATTTTTGGTGAATTATTTGATTAAATGGGAAACCGGACCTAGTAGTCGTATATGATGCACGGACACTTCTAAAAATCTCATTTTGCCGTGTCATGTTATGTCCGATACCGTGTCGGACACCGTGTTGGACACACCTCTAGTATAAAATGTCAAAAAAAATCCGTCTTACCATGTCTGTGTCGTGTCGTGTCCGTATCGCCGTGTCCGTAGCTGTGCTTCATAGGTAGTCGCTCGCTCTCTTTAGTCATGTTTAGAGAGATAATTTGTAAATTGTTCTCTCATATTAATTAAAATATAAAATTTGCCGACAAAATTTACAATTCTGAAATCATTCATATTTTAGTAACATACTAATTAATAAATAAAATATTTATAAATGAAAACGTCTTAAGAGGAATTGAAGTAGTTGCGAGGAACGACCAAGAAATTGTAATTGGTTGGGAAACAAACAGGATATGAGGCCCTCTAAATCCCGAGTTTGCAGAGTCATACGCAGCATTTTCAACCTTACGCCTTTCTCGAGATTTCCGATGGCGGCATGTGATAGTTGAAGGAGATAGCTCAAATATTATGCGGCAACTGTCGTACTTAGAAAACATTTTAGAGGGGTGTGGGAAGTTCTTTTTGTTCATTTTAGTGGTCTTCAAGTTAGAGTTTGTCCATATTTTTCAAAATTAGTAATTAGTACTTTCCCAATCTTTGTTTATATCCAATCGATCAAGCTTTCCTTCCATGGAGGATTTTACCATATTTTACAATTACAGATAAACTTATAATTGGACAATACATAAACAATGTTGTCATTTAATTAACTCAAACCATGTTGCACTAAACTACTTCACTACAACAGTACAAATCTATGATAATATTTCCATACTAATAATATGTCTGTCTGTATTAAGCACAAACTTTGGAAAGTGGTTAGAACATGTTTTCATAATTGTCAGATTCCGCCTCCCGGATCCAATAATAGTTACTAAAAACCATGTTATTATTTTCTTGGGATAAATAAAAAAAAATATTTTATTCTTTGGATCATATAAAAGGAGCCCAGAAATGAATTTAAAATATGAAACTCTTCAATTAATATACATAATATTAATTATAACAAAATAATGGTTCAAGTGAATTTTTTATTTTTAGTTTTGAAACAAAGCCGGTTTATACTTAAAATAAAGTAAGAAATAAGGAAAGAAAGAGAGAAAACATGGGGCATGTGGATGCATTCCTGTACACATGGGTGGTCTTTTTGTCAAACATTTCTGTTCTTTTTTCCTATTCTAAGTTTCAAATTGACAGAAACAGACAAAATACACATACCTCATATGTAGCTGCTAAAATGTATATACATAAATCGTGTCGCTGTATCCGAGTCTAGTCTCATAGCAAATTATGCACATATATGTTATATTCTTAACTTAGATATTTTTAAACTAGAAAATCTAAAATTTAAAGTTCATATGTAAAATTTGCAAAATTTTAATGTACACATCTTTTCCTTGTAAGGTAAATATATTTTTCTGACTTACTAATGCTGCACTATTTTTGTCTTCTCTATGAATAAATAAAGAAATACCTTTCAACTAAAATAGCAAGTGACAAATTATTTATTATTTTGGTTGAATCTCTGCCTAGAGGAATGCGTTTACCCTTTTTGCAGATACAAGGACCTGATTGTCAATAATGCAACAAGAAAAAAAAATAAAAAAAATTAAACTTTTCTTTTTGTTGTTATGATTTAGAAATACTTCCCTTTTTCAATTATTATGTTTCGTATTGGTCAAAACAAAAATGAAATACTATTTCTTTGTATTTATAATGAAATTTCAGCATGACATCAATTTTCTTGCTTTTCATTTACTAATTAATTTGGCCTTTATATTTTTATGCAAGATTATCAAGAATAGTGATAATTCACCAAATCTGTAATATAATATAATAACTAACATATGATTATTATAAAAAAAAATGTAATACTCTTCTTATTTAAACATTTGTAATCCACTACATGTTTATATATTTTTTTTGGGTATGAACTATCGGTTCGTAAAATTCTATACTGAGGGTTCTTACTCCGACCGTTCGGGTATTTAGTCACAATTAAGGTTTCTCACCTCCCCCAGCAAGTGTGTTTAGTGGGGATCGAACCAGAGGTTCATCCCACAAACTCAATTTGTGTATCTTGTGTATATATAAATTCATATTATCTAATTATGATTTATATTCTAAAAAATCTAGAAGAAAGAAACAAATTACTAAAACAAACATCTCCATCATCAAACAAACCACCAAGAAGCTTTTGGCTAGCAACATAATAAAAGTAGAAAACAAAAATTTCACATAAATGTGAAGAAGGTGAAGTCAATTGTTTTTTTCCCCTTTATATTTGTGATTTATCTCTTCCCACCAAAAAGAGGAAAAAATAGAAAACAAAGAAACAAAAATGCTGAAATTACAACAACACCCCTCCCCACAATGCCAAGCGCCACCGCTGCCACAGTGGGTCCCACACTCCTCCGCCACCATCATTTGGGCCCCATTTCCAAAAACCTCTTTTTCTTACATTCAACAATTTTTACATCTTTCGATCCCAAACATCAGTTATCTCTGTCCCTTTTGCATTACGCGTTGAAACTTCAACTGCTCTGTCTCTATCTTCTCTCTCTTATCTCTCTCAGTACTTACTACACTTTCGTTTCTCTTTCTATCTCCCATGTTCTTTTAATTCTTTCTTCTTTTCGTTTTACCTTTTCGAGGAGAAAGCTTGCACATTGCGAACAATTTTTGTTTTTCCCTTTTTTTTGTGATTAATTATTATTGTTTTTGTCTTTGTCGATCTCTTCTTCAACCCCGGGGCAAGGCAATTGATTCTCTGATCTACAAACACGAAGAGACCACTGAAAGAGAGAGACCCTTTTATCAGGAACAGGGGTTTCTCTCAAGAAAAGAATCGTAGAGAGAGAAATAAAAAACTAGAAGAAGAAAAAGACAACCTGCAGTGCCAAAGAATCTCTCTCTCTACAACCTACATAAAATATCGAAACCCACATTTCAATTTCACTGAATGTGTTAATGTGAAGGGTTTTGCTTTCAAGATGAGAGGCTTGTAATGGGCATTGGGCGAAACATAATCCGTCTCTTTTCTCTCTCTGTTTATTTATTGTGTTAGAGAGAGAGAGTGGAAGCAGAGTGTTGAAGGGCTCTTTGGTTTTTTAGAATGGATACTAAAGGAAGGCTTGTGGCTGGCTCACATAATAGGAATGAGTTTGTACTCATCAATGCCGATGATATTGGAAGAGTGAGTTCTTCAAAAAATCATATAAATATCACTGTTTAATTTTGTGTAGTTCTTATAATTCTAGGTTTCTGAGATGCCCTATTGCTAATTTTCATTTTTGAGTATTTTCAGTTGCCCAAGTTTGGATCTTTCCATTGATGTCAATTTTTAAGATTTCTTTTTCAATTTTCATTTGCTGGCAATTTCTCTCTTCGAGATTTCCAATTTGAGCTCAATTGCCTAAACCTCACTTTTATTCAGCTTTTTTCCCACCCATAATTTCAGAATTTTTACAGTTGAATTTCTTCCACTTGCATTTCTTGCTTTTCGTCTTACCTGCTGGTTTTATTCATATTTTTACCATATTTCATAAATCTGCAAGCTTCATTGTCCTTTAATTTCTTGATCTGACTCTGACTCTTAATACTTGATTTCTTTTGTCGGCAGGTTACATCTGTGAAAGAGTTGACCGGTCAGATCTGTCAGATTTGTGGAGATGAAATCGAATTTACTGTAGATGGTGAAGCTTTTGTTGCTTGCAATGAATGTGCATTCCCTGTTTGCAGACCTTGTTATGAATATGAAAGAAGAGAGGGGAATCAAGCTTGCCCTCAATGCAAAACCAGATACAAGCGCATAAAAGGTAAATAAATAAATCAATCAAAAGCTTAATTCATCTCATTTATTCTATTTTTCACGTTTATTAATAAAAAAGCTACTTAAATCTTTCCAGGGAGTCCTAGAGTTGATGGAGATGAAGATGAAGACGAATTTGATGATTTGGAGAATGAATTTGATTATCCTCAGCACATTGCCGAAGCTGCTTTTTCCAATCGGCTTAATATTGGCAGAAGTGCTTCTGGAATCACTACTCCTTCTGAAATGGATGCTTCTGCTCTTAACCCAGAAATTCCTCTGCTTACTTATGGCCAAGAGGTAAATTCCATTTAAATATATTTAATATTAATTCATCCTAGTTTTTGATCAAGATTTATAGAAAAAAATTGTATCTTTGTGAAGGATGATACGATTTCGGCCGATAAGCATGCTTTAATTATCCCTCCATTTGCGGCACGTGGGAAACGGGTTCATCCTATGCCATTTACTGATTCCTCCATGACTTGTGAGTTCTTTTTTTTTTTTTAAATTTCAGTTTGGATGTTTATTTTTTGTTGATGGTATTCTTGATTAGAAATTTAATGAAATGACTATATTTATTTGTAGTGCCACCACGACCGATGGATCCTAAGAAAGATTTAGCTGTTTACGGTTATGGTACGGTTGCGTGGAAGGAAAGAATGGAGGAATGGAAGAAAAAGCAGAACGAGAAGCTTCAAGTTGTTAAGCATCAAGGAGATAAAGGGAATGGAGACGAGTTGAATGATCCTGATTTGCCGAAGTAGGTCTATTTTTTGTAGTAGTTTTTAATAATTTTGTTTCAATTAAGTTGTGAGAAATTGTACTAAGGTAGTGTTTGCAAACTCTGAAAAAAGCGCTATCATGCTTTCTGCTTTTTTCATACTTTGGGAGTGTTTGGAAAACCAACTTCTGCTTATTTTAACTAGAAATAAGCTAGAAGCTGGAAGCACCCATTTTAGCTTCAACTTCTAGCTTCTAGGTTATTTTTTAAATAAGTGGAAGTTTGGTTGGAGTACACAAAAGTGCGTTTGAACTTCTTTTTCCAGGCACTCAACTTTTTACAACTTTAGCTTCTACGAAAGCAAAAGCCCTTGCCAACACCCACTAAATTAGGCTGTGTTCTTATTACAGGATGGATGAAGGTAGACAACCTCTTTCTAGGAAGCTACCAATTCCTTCGAGCAAGATAAACCCTTATAGAATGGTTATTCTTCTCCGAATGGCGGTTCTTGGATTGTTCTTTCACTATAGAATTCTTCATCCCGTCCCTGATGCTTTTGGATTGTGGCTAACATCAATTATATGTGAGATTTGGTTTGCTGTTTCGTGGATATTTGATCAGTTCCCAAAATGGGCCCCGATTGAGCGAGAAACGTACCTAGATAGATTGTCACTAAGGTATGCAGTTCTCTGGTTGTGTGTGTGTGTGAAGTTTGAGCTTGTTTTAGATTTTTAAACTTCATTATGTTTAGCAAATTACCAAGAAGCTGCAAAAAGAGCCTCCCAATGTCGCTTGTTGATTTTTGGTTTTTTCTTGCTGGAAAAAAGCACAAGCTAGTGTTGCGAACAATTTTTCGGGTGTTTACAAAAAGTTATGCTAGTGGTCTGTGGAGAAGTTAAAGTCGTGAAAAGTTGTGAATGTTTTGAGAGGCGCTTCCAGCTTCTAGTTTATTTTAAGCAGAAACATCAAAATAGAAACACCTAATTTCTAGTTTTTTACTGCTTGCAAACTCTACACTACCTAGCGGAAAAGAATTTAGAACCATGATTACCACGAAATTCAATACTTTTCTAGCATTTACAAAAACACCCTTATACATCTCGTTATTTGCATTTCTGACCTCCTCCATTGCACTTCTCCACCAGGTATGAGAAAGAAGGAAAAGCTTCTGATCTAGCTCCTGTGGATGTATTTGTGAGTACGGTCGATCCATTAAAGGAACCTCCACTTATTACTGCAAACACAGTTCTTTCCATACTTGCTGTGGATTACCCAATCGACAAAGTCGCCTGCTATGTATCTGATGATGGTGCTGCAATGCTTACTTTCGAAGCTCTTTCTGAGACTTCTGAGTTCGCCAGAAAGTGGGTCCCATTCTGCAAGAAATTTAGCATAGAGCCTCGCGCTCCCGAATGGTACTTTGCACAAAAGGTTGACTATTTGAGAGACAAAGTCGAACCGACCTTTGTCAGGGAACGCCGTGCAATGAAGGTGAGGAGATCTTTTCCTGTGTGACTATATTTTTCTGTTTTTTTACTTTTTCTATTATTATATTGCACCATTTTGCGAGATGTAAATGAGTTGAACTGAGCCGAACAAGTTAGTGTTTAGGCTTGGTTTGAATTTGTTATCAAGGTGAGTTACATTTAGACCTGACCCCCTGAGGATAGGTGAAGTCACATATTACTCCCCCACATTTGGAAAATTGCAACGGCCCCCCTCATTTTATGCACCTTCTAACATAGGTTGTCCAGCCGTTAAGGTTTTAGAGTCTTGGACAGTTTCTGTCCAAAGAAATGTTGTTCCAAATTTACCTCTGAGTCAAATTTTCTCTTGTATATATAAAAAAATCAACCATCTTCTCGTGTATAAAAAAATTTGAGGCATTTTTGGTTTTTAAATCTGAGTCAAATTTGAGTTGCCCCCTGTCTTTAATAATATTATAAAATTTAAAATTGTGTAGAATTATATTGCATCATTTTGCATAATCCAAGTTGCATATATTATATTAAATTTAGTTTTTATGAATGAATCTTATATGTGCACTATAATCGTTTTGATGCAGAGAGAATATGAGGAGTTTAAAGTTAGAATAAATGGACTCGTAGCCATGGCAACAAAAGTTCCTGAAGAAGGTTGGACCATGCAAGATGGGACACCATGGCCTGGAAATAATGTCAGGGATCATCCTGGAATGATCCAGGTTAGTCTGCACGAAATCCTTGTCATTGAATTTTTTTTAAACAAGAAATTATTTTAAAAATATATATATATTTCTTGGTATATAGGTCTTCTTAGGTCAAAATGGTGTTCGGGATATTGAAGGAAATGAATTGCCTCGTCTTATATACGTTTCTCGTGAAAAAAGGCCTGGATTTGAGCATCACAAGAAAGCTGGTGCTATGAATTCTTTGGTAACTTTTGTTTTGTTTGCATCAATTACATCTATATGCCTCTGAGATTTCAATATTATAGTTGGTACCTGCAGTTTTAAAAAACTACAACGACACCCTAAACGTTTTTAAAAATACACAAATTACCCCCGAAGACCTGGGGGTTTGGAAAAATTACACAGCCACTCCCTAATATAGGATGCTTTATGTAATTTTAATCATTTTTAGGGAGTGGTTTGTCTGTTTTCTAGACTTGCAGATCTGAACTGTAATATGGTAATCTCCTAAGGGGTGTAGGCGTAATTAAATATTTTTCTTTTATATTCTTTTTGAGATGAAGTATACAACAGATTTACCTTTCTGATATATAATTTCCTTTTGCCTTTTCAGATACGGGTTTCAGCTGTCATTTCAAATGCTCCTTATCTACTCAATGTCGATTGTGATCATTATATAAATAACAGTAAAGCTCTCAGAGAAGCTATGTGTTTCATGATGGACCCACAAGCTGGAAAGAAGATATGCTATGTGCAATTTCCTCAAAGATTTGATGGAATCGATAGGCATGATCGATACTCCAATCGCAATGTTGTCTTTTTCGATGTATGTACAATAGAAAAATTATGAATGGTTTTCGGATTTTGTATGAATATCGCAAAAGCCTCATAAATATTTTAACTTTTGAGTTTTGACAGATTAATATGAAAGGGCTTGACGGGATCCAAGGTCCGATTTATGTGGGAACGGGATGTGTATTTAGGAGGCAAGCTTTGTATGGATATGATGCTCCCAAGAAGGCGAAACCTCCTGGAAAAACATGCAATTGTTGGCCAAAATGGTGTTGCTGCTGTTTCGGGTCGAAAAGAAAGAGGAAAGGGAAATCAAAGGATAATAATAAAAAAAAGACTAAAAGTAGGGAAACTTCAACTCAGATTCATGCTCTTGAAAATATTGAGGAAGGAATCGAAGGTGAGTAATGTTATCAATCTAATCTAGGGGTAAATTGTAATTTTAGATGCAAAGATTAATTAAAAACTATGTTCTACTTGTAATAGGGATAATTACCAAAAACTCCCTGAGATTTGTCTGAATTACAACCCCCCTCCTCTATCTATTGAACTTACAATTATTACCCCCTAACACGAATGAATGGAGGAGACTTTTTGTAATTGAGGCAACTAACAATTGGTGCTATTTGTAACCTTGATACAAACCTCAAGGGTGGTAATTGTAATTTGTAATAGATAGAGGGGGCTTTCATAATTACTCCTTCATATAAAAGTGCTAATACTTCTTCTCATCCTTTTTATCCTTTCAGGAATCGACAATGAAAAATCATCCCTCATGCCCCAGATAAAATTTGAGAAGAAATTCGGCCAATCACCCGTTTTCATTGCTTCAACGCTTCTAGAAGACGGTGGTGTTCCTCAAGGCGCATCATCAGCTTCCCTATTGAAAGAAGCTATTCATGTCATTAGTTGTGGCTATGAAGATAAATCTGATTGGGGAAAAGAGGTATGTTTGCTCTAATCTAATATATAATAATTCAGAAACTTTGACAGTATAATTATGCACCACGTATGAGCACATCTCGGTAGCCTTATCGATTTCATTTTGCCACGTAGTTAAATAATTCTTTTAAATGTGTGTTAAATATGTTACTTTGTTAGTTAAAATAGATTTTGATATCTAATGAAGCCTAATATTTTGTATTAGGTGTATTAATTGAAAATTGTATTTAAATATATATTGTTCAATTTTCATAAAAATTACTATACCGTGCGTGGACAGGGAGTTAGAACTAGTTTAAAACGAGAATTTAACTTTTTTCTCGATTTTGCATAAAGTTTAACAATTCTACTCATATGTAAACCAGGTTGGGTGGATTTACGGGTCCGTCACTGAAGATATTTTAACTGGATTTAAAATGCATTGCCACGGCTGGAGGTCGGTTTATTGCATACCGAAACGAGCTGCATTCAAAGGGTCAGCTCCTATAAATCTCTCAGACCGTTTGCACCAAGTTCTTAGATGGGCTTTGGGATCAGTTGAAATTTTGTTGAGTAGGCATTGTCCTATTTGGTATGGATATGGTTGTGGTCTCAAACCCTTGGAGAGATTTTCTTACATAAACTCCGTTGTCTATCCTTTGACTTCACTTCCCTTGATTGTATATTGCACCTTGCCAGCTGTTTGCCTCCTTACCGGGAAATTCATCGTCCCTGAGGTGAGTTACATTGTTTTGGAATATATATATACATATATATATATTTTAAATTCCGATTATCATGCAGAATGGATTAAAGTTTCTTGATTTCTTTTAAGATGTTTAAAAGCTCATAAGCTCGAAAAATAAGAAGTTTGGAGGTGTAAGCTTCTAAAAGTTTTTACACTTTAGCTCCTTGACCACACAAATTATTAAACATTACTACTTCATGCCTATTTTCGGTTGAAATATTCACTAAAAATGTCCTAAAATGACGACTATTTTGTTCCAGTCGAGCAAATTAAACTTAGAAAAATATATAAAATTATTACATATGTTCTCTTAACCAAAATTTTGATCAAAAAATAGGTTAGAGCTTATAAGATCTAATTTTTTTACTAGGCATTATAGCTTTACATCTTTTTATTTAATCATCTACAGATCAGCAACTACGCGAGTTTAATTTTCATGGCCCTCTTTTTATCTATTGCTGTTACGAGCATCCTCGAGATGCAATGGGGAGGAGTCGGGATCGATGATTGGTGGAGAAACGAACAGTTTTGGGTAATTGGAGGCGCTTCGTCCCACTTTTTCGCTCTTCTTCAAGGTCTTCTAAAAGTTCTAGCTGGTGTAGACACAAACTTCACAGTTACTTCAAAAGCTGCCGATGATGGAGAATTTTCGGATCTTTACCTCTTCAAATGGACAACTCTTTTGATCCCTCCAATGACTTTGCTGGTCATCAACATAATAGGAGTTGTGGTCGGGATTTCAGATGCAATAAACAACGGGTATGAATCGTGGGGCCCACTATTTGGAAGACTCTTCTTTGCAATTTGGGTGATTGTCCATTTATACCCTTTCCTCAAAGGTTTCATGGGTAAAAACGATCGTCTCCCCACTATTATTGTGGTGTGGTCGATTCTTCTTGCTTCGATCTTCTCGTTGTTGTGGGTCCGTATAAACCCGTTTTTATCAAGAGACGGGATTGTGTTGGAAGTTTGTGGGTTGGATTGTGATTAGATGGAAAATGATGAAGATTTAGGTGTTTTTCGGGTTCTTGTGTAGACAAAGCGGTCGCCATGGTAAAGATGGATCATATTTGGAGATAAGTGTTTTGGTCGCCAGTTGGTCGCCGAAAGAGCGTAAGCGATGTGAAGGAAGTGATCTTGTGTGTAGATAAAAAACGCTGGGGCCGCGCATGTTTTATAATGTTTTTTCTGCGAAGTGTTTCGTTTATTCTTTGGATAAGTTTGTGCCTGTGTTCTGGGAAAATGACATATATTTATAGTTTCGTTCTTGATTATTTATATTGCCTTTCTCAATAAGGGCCTTATACAATAGTTTTTGTGGGACTTAATTGGATTTTGTGTATTTTGGCCCTCTTGTTTTGTCCTTGTGTAATAGATGTATGAACTTATTTTATTGTAATAACACATTATTCTTGAAGAGTTTAATGTTGTTGAGTGGAAATGGATTCAGCACAGTTTCAAACTTTCAATCGTTGTGTGTGTAAAAAGAATAATATTAGTGATAAATGATATTCGATAAGTTTTTTTTTACAGATATTTGAATTGTTACTATTGATTTAGTTGTCACTATATGTGTTCTACTAAATACAAATAAATACTGGAACTTAAACAACTGGGAACACAACTGTTATTTATAGTAAGACCTTTACATTTTAGTGATCTGATTCGATTTGTACAATGAACTTTACGCCCATCACGATTGTCCGTCCATTTGATCGTCTCCACAATTTCTATCCCTAAGAAGAGCATTTCTGATGGACTGCAACTCACTGACAGCATCAGAAATGTTCATTCTTTCTCTGGCATTGTCAGCTGAGCAAGCTACTCCAATCCCAAGTACCTTTACTAAGCACTTGTTCACTTTCTGACTTTCCATTTCCAGGCAAGATCTGTTACTTTGGTGACAGTTTGTGAATTCCGTTGCCGTTTCTATGTCTGCAGGGACAAGTGTGGGATCTACAATGTCTAGAACTCTGTCTGGCAAGGCATCTTGAACAAAGCTATGAAGTCCGAATCCATCTATGAACATTTCATCAGTTGGCCTTTTACCAGTGAACATCTCTAATAGGAGGATTCCGAAGCTGTATACATCACCGTATGTCGACGGTTCGCTTCCTGTGCCGTATTCTGCATTGGATATAGTGTAGTGGTAAAATCGTTAGTATTTGCAAGAGATTTTGCTTTATCTACTTGACTTCACGAATTGTTACACATTACCACCTTGTGCTTACTTTCAATGCATATTTTTGCTAAAAAACCTAAAAAATTACAATAGTTTGTCGTCTTTGTCTCAGTGCCACAAAATAAATAACCTAGAATAATACATATGCACAATTACGTTTTTAGGTGAAAATTAATTAATGTCCCAAATAGGTTTGAAGTGGTAATCTACCTATCTATATCTATATATATCTATCTATCTATACTATTATAAAAGTGTGAATCAACTTGGGTTGCTTCTTCCCATTATGAATTAGTAAATACCCTTAATAATTAGTAAATAAAAGATATATTGATATTAAAATAAAAAATAATATTTAGATTAAGTTAACTTTAGTTAATTGTCAATTAATTATAGTTTCTTAAACTCTTGTAATTGTCCAACTCCTCCACTTCTCCCAACTCTTTCTCTTCTACCTCATTAAGTACAAATTAAGTTCTCTATTTCATATCTAAATTTTATGACCAAATACATAACATTGTGTACTCTAATGAATTAGGAATTCTATCTGATTCTGATTTGTCGGATGCATGCATTCAAGTGTGAAACACAACCGAGATCAAAAAAAAAATGAATGTAAAATTAATTTAATACCTTCTTTTTTCTTTTTCCATACACATGCGCACCTATCCATAATTTATTTATTGTTATATTACTGAAAATTCAAATTATTATAATTCAAATTTTTTATTATAGTTTATAAAAAACTTTTTTAATCTAACTATATTTACAAAATATATTATCTCTTATTATTTTAAATGAATTATATGTTTACGTGCAAAGCACGTGGTTTGTGCTAGTATGTAAAAAATCACGGAGTTGAGGAGGAGAAGTATAAAAGAGCCAAGTTTATTAGGTGAATTGTAAAAACAGATATAGTTCAGACGATAAAAACTTTTGAAATTTTTGGGAGTTAGATAAGGAAGCTTTTAGCTTTTTTCTTGCTTTAAGGGCAAAAACACTCTTTAACTTGTTAAGAAGAGAAAATGAAAAACTCTTTAAACTTAAATGCACAACAAAAATATGAATCAAATCCTTCAACATATATCATAGTAAGTTAGTAACATCAGATCTTAGACAAAATTACCTGGAGCAGTGTATCCAATAGTTCCTTGAACCGAAGTTGAACCACTCATTTGCTGCATCGAAAAGCTATTCGCATCTCTACAAACGAATCTCGCCAATCCAAAATCGCCAACATGCGCAACCAGCTCACCATCCAGAAGCACGTTACTCGGCTTAATATCACAATGCACAATATTTGTCCCGCAACGAACATGAAGATAATCAACAGCACAAGCAACATCAATAGCTACATTCAATTTATGAACAAGATCCAACGTCCCAATTCGCCCCTCCTTGTGCAACCAATCATCGAGACTGCCATTACTCATGAATTCGTAAACCAATGCCTTGAAATCATTTCCCTGAAAATCAACTCCAGAGCAAGCTGTCAGAACTCTGACAAGATTCCTATGACGAATATTCCTCAAAGCCTCACATTCAGCTAAAAAACTTTTCAAAGAGCCGTGTTGTTGAAGATTCAAGACTTTAACGGCTACAGTTTTTGTCTCGTCTCCAAGAATTCCTTTGTAAACCGATCCATAACTTCCGAGGCCTAGTAGATTTTCTTGAGAAAATCCTTCTGTGGCTTTTAGGAGAGTTTGGTAGGATACATTTGGAAAAGAATTGGGGTATGGATTTGTGGTGTTCACTTTTTTTCTGCGTTTCAGACAGGTTAAGATGAGGAAGATAATGATCATAGTTATCCCGAGTAAAACACATATTGTAGAGATCACAATCTTTAATCTTGAGCTCAAGCCGGATTGTTTGTTCTGTTTAAGGTTGCATTTTGGCAGTTTTAGGTCAGATATACCCCCACAGAGCTTTGGATTCCCGATAACCGAAAATAAGCTCGCGTTCTTGAAAATCCCGTTGTCCGATAATTTACCATCAAAATCATTGAAAGAGAGATTAAGAGCTTTCAAGCTGAACTCCTCCAAGAACTCTGGAATCGGACCGTTGAGTTCGTTGTAAGAAAGGTCTAATATTTGAAGCCCTCTCAAAGAGCTTAGACTCGAAGGAATATTCCCTTCCAAGGAATTTTCTTTCATGTCTAGGAACTCCAACCTCACGCAACCGCCTAAAGTACTAGGAATCTTACCTGAAATGTTATTTCCAGAAACATTGAAATACTCGAGGTTTTTAAGATTTCCAATTTCTAGAGGGAGAGTGTTATTCAGCTGGTTTTGAGAGAGATCAATGGTTCTCAATGAAGAAATGCCGAAAAAAGAAACTTCTCTATCTATCGAACCGATTAAAAGATTTCTAGAAAGATTCAACTCCAATAGATTTTGGCAATTTGCAAGACTTGATGGTATACTATTGCTAAGATTGTTAAAGGAGAGATACAAATTCAGTAAATTGCTCAAGTTTCCAATAGAAGAAGGTATACTATTCAAGAACATATTATTTGAAAAATCCATAAATCTTAGACTTTGAAGATTTCCAATGCTAGAAGGAATCGGGCCCGTAAATCTATTGTTATTCACCCTAAGATCCTGCAAGTTGATGAATTTTCCTATTTCGGGCAAAATCGAACCGGTTAATTGGTTATCAGTTAGGAACAAATTGGAGAGAGTTGTGGAAAGGTTCCAGAAAGAAACAGGCAACTTCCCGCCAAAATTGTTGTCATTCAAACCCAAACTTACTAAATTTGTAGCGTTAATCAAAGCTGGGATGAAACTTAAGTCGTCGAATAAATTCCCCGAAAGTGCTAAACTCGAAAGCTTAGTCAGCTTGACAAAACTAGGCACTTTTCCAGAGAAATTATTGTATCCGAAATGTAGATATGTTAGATTTGTGAGGTTAGAAAACGAAGTAGGGATCGATCCGGTCAGCAGGTTTATACCCACACTGAAGAATTTGAGGTTCGGAAAAGCCGAGCCGATGTATGGAGGAAGAGTACCTTGGAGCTGATTAGCAGCTAAGTCGAAAGTCGAAATGTAAGAAAGATTGAAGATTTCATTAGGGATGAAACCTGAAAGCCTGTTTTCACCAAATGCTAGGAGCTGTAATCCGGTGAGACGCCCTAATGAGATAGGGATTTCGCCTGAAAGATCGTTGGACCCACCATATAGTCTTGTGAGGGATGATAAGTTTCCGTAAGTAGACGGGATGGGCCCACTAACATTGTTCCTGCTAAAAGCAAAAACCTCGAGTTTGGATAGGAGTCCTAACTGAGGTGGCAGATTTCCCAATAATTTGTTGTAAGAAATTATGACGGAGAGAAGATTTGTGCAATTGGATAGAGTTGATGGGATTTCGCCGTTTATCAAATTAGTGGAGATGGTGAAATTTTCGAGACGTTTAAGGTAGCCGAATTCGATGGGAAGGTTTCCGGTGTAGGCATTGTTGTCAAGGTGTAGGAATTTGAGGAAAGTGAGGTTTCCTATGTAGGGTGATATGACACCTGTCAGGTTTTGATTGGCTAGGTTTAATCCTACCACGCGTTGGTGGCGATTATTACATGTAACACCGTTCCATTGGCATAATGGGGTTGATAAGTTCCACGATTTGAGGGAGTTTAACGGGTCGTTGGTCGAAGCCCTAAATGCTGTTAGGGCCTGACGGTCCGTTTCTCTATCGCGGGTTATGGAACTTGGAGTGGATGGGAGGGTTGAGAAGAGAAAGAAGAAGATGAGACTTGAAATAGAAGACATGATTTGTGGAGTGTTTGGAGATTTTGTTGATTTTGTTTGGATAAATGGAAAAGAGTTTAGGTTATATAGTGATGGAAAGGTTGGTTGATTGTGCAAGTTACGGAATGAAAGGGCTAGTGAGTATTCAAAGAACGCGTTGTATTATGAATGAACACAAGATATTGTTTTTTAGACCAATAGTGGAATGTAATTTCAGGTATGATGTATGAATACAAACACGATATACAATATGAATATGTTGATACGAATTTTTTTTTCAACTTCTAGTACTGCACAAGTATTCAATACGAGTGTCCGATACGGTATTCAACTCGACACAGTCACACAACACAAGACATCGATTTTTTTAGTGTCAGCAGAGTACTAGTAAGATTAAGTAAAATACTAAACAACTCCTATAAATTAAAAGTAGCGTGTTGATGCTCTTGAGGCCAGTGTTCTTTTGTAATAAGTCAACTTGGCCCTCACTCGATTCAATTCTTCCCGACAGTGACACGTTTCTGCTGGTAGAAAATTGTAGAGGAATAATATGTGGGTCGGGTTGGTTTGGCAGGTCAAAGCTGGAATTGACATCCCTAATATGAATAATCCCTATTGCTCTTTTTAGATTTAGATTCTGACTTATATAACGGTCTTCGTAGGGTGCATGAACATCATAAATTGTTGAAAATATTTCGTGCCAAGAGGGTGTGACTTTACGACTGACTTTGAAATATTTTATGACTTAGTCGAGATAAGTGTTTGATACTTTACCATATTATCTCGCACAAATGCTCAAGATCTAAATGATAATAATTTCCCAATATAGAACCATCAAATTTTGCTATAACAACACTACAAATAACAAGACTCATTTAGTGAAATTGTTCTCTAATTGCTTATGAATTTTGTCTTTAAATGAATGAAACGATGAACTTGATTGTTGGTAAAAAAACACAAATTCAAATAAATGGTGGCATAGACTTGACCAAAAGTAGCATAAGACATCACATCCCACTCGTTGAATGTTGTATATGCATACGTGATATGATTCTCATGAACGTTTAGGGGTTGAGAACCACACATTTTATTTTGTTTTGGTAAGTCCAAAAATTTACTTTGACTAAATAGAATTGAGAGTCTCCCTACTACATTCTTTCAAACTTGTTACTAAATCCGAAAGCAAATATATTTGACTGACAGCTTAAAAGTAGAAGCTACATTGAATACGGAAAGCGAAACTTAGTGGATACGTATGATTTTGTTTGAAATTTAATAATCAATACTGAGCAATTACTAGTCTGAAAAGTATTATTCATGTAATAATATTACACTTATATGATGTTGATGGGGAATATTCCGGAGAATACACGTGGCGCAATCTTAGAGAATCAAACGCCAAGTATATCTAGCCAGAGTCAACTCACACGTGGCCCAAGAACAAGCTCGGCGATCGACCATATGGCTCGGCCTGATAGCTCGACCGTCATAACGGCTCTGTAGAATCTTTAAGGTCTCTAGCTCGACCATACCACGCTCGAGAATCGATACTCGACTCGCTATATCTCCCCAAAGAGCGTGCCTTGAGGGTCGAGGTCCAAGGGCTCGAACCTGTCCCATCTCTACACGGTCGACCCCACTGTAGCTGCATTAATTGCGCCGTATCTGTTTTGATTGCCTTCCGTACTCTGTACCGCCTGAAGTGACAGACAATCATTCCTTTTAAGGAATGAATCTGACTCGAGGCACAAGCATTAAATGCCCTGCAGTCGAGGCCATTAATGCACACACAAACAGTGTACTCAGTGTGTGTGGAACCACCCTATAAATACCCCCATCATTTATTATGGTAGGTAAGCTCTTCTAATTGATTGCTCCGGCCTTCTTCATCCCTTTACGAATATCATATTCTAAAACTGACTTAATTCAGTGGAGGGGTTACGCCGGAGACAATCCCCTCCGGACAAGTAACCCAGTGCTAGTGCTTTTCAGGTCAAAGTCGGACTCCCCTCTACAAATTCAACTGACAGATCGAGGCCACGTGGTTGATTCTGATCACTTACCAAAAACCGACATCATCAGTTTGGCGCCGTCTGTGGGAAAACACTTTCGACCTGTGAGCAATCGAGCGTTAGCCATGGTGAATAAGAAAACGAAAAGCACTCACAGCATCATCAGGACTCGATCTCACATCGAGGCCGATCGAGCCGCCGCGGCTGCTGAAGAGCACGCGGCCTTCGCCACCCAACTTGAAGAAATCGACCATCCTGAGGGGGCAAACCCTCCTAACGAGGCGGAGGAAGATGCTGTTTCACGCGCGGATCTACCCGCAGTCGTACTCCCGGCTCAGCCATCAGCCCAGGACTTAGCCGCATATACCAGTCAGGTTTATGAGGAGGCTAGGCAGGCCTCGAAGCTGGGAGGCCCATAAGGATGATTCCTCTCACAGTCAATGTCACTGAGCCTTCCCCAGTACAGTATCGACAATCTCGACCCCCACCGCTCCCACGAGCTCAAACTCATGCTGGAAGGGGGAACGAGGGTCGGAGGCCTGAAGCTGCCCGACCTCCACGCTATCCCGTCGACCATTCCCCAGAGGGGGAAGATGAGAACAATGGCCACACGGTCCAAAGGCCGGGAAAGGCGCGTGTTGTCGAGCAAGAGAACGAGCCTGAAGAAGAGGAAGGCTACTACGATGACGAATATGATCGAGAGGAATACAGAGATCAGATCAACGGAAGGGACTACGTCCCCCCACCTCCCGACCGTCGGAGGGCATATTCACAGCCCATCCGACCCGCACAACCACATCATGTCCGCCCTACGGGCGGACTCATGCGAGACGCTAGACGTCCCCCTCCCCCTCGACTTCCAGTCAGGGAGAGGTTAACGAACAAATACGCCGGCATCCCCCCATTTGGGGATTTGAGAGACAGGCTCCCTCCTCGACCTAACATGGCTCGTAATGAGCAATGGGAACCTGAGCGTAACGCTCGAAGCCGGCGTCAGAGGCTGTCGCCATTCACGGAGGAGATCCTCAGCGAGGACCCAGGGTCGACCGCCATTCCTCGGGACCTTCTTACCTACGATGGGAAAACCGACCCTGGTGACCACATAACCAGCTTCGAGCTGTCGATGAACTTGTTCCCCCATACCCCCCACACATGGGCGAAGGTTCTAGCCACCACCTTCAAAGGGGCGGCGCTCGACTGGTTCCTCAGGCAACCTCCTGCCTCCATAAGATCATACGACGAGCTCTCCACAGCGCTCGAAGGCCACTTCTCCCATCTGATCCAAGATAGGCTCGGAGTGTCCCGTTTGGATTCCGTAGTCCAAGGAGTGAACGAATCCTTAAGGGATTACTTTACTCGATTCAATGCAGAATTGGTCCGGGTCGCGCCAACTGACCTGGCAGTCGTCCTAAGCGCCTTGGGAAAAAACTGTCATTGCCGAGACTTCACCAAGGATATCCTTGGTAGAGTTCCCATAAACAGCCTGAGGGACATCCAAGACTGCGCTACAAAGTGGATGGACTACGAGGAGATTGAGGGGAGCTATTGGGCAAACCACGGCCAAGCCATGTTGCGAAGCATCGGTCGAGCCCCAGCCCACAGTAACTACTACAATCGATCCCGCAGCGCTCGAGATCAGAGTCCACCTACATCAAGTCGAGGGAAGAACAAGGGTCGACAAGAGATCAGCACTCGGTCCGAAGGGAGCTCGAATACTCGACGGCCCGACCGTGAGAAGTACGAGCCCCTAATATGCGCGATAGGGGATATCCTTCCAAAAATCCCTGGGAAACTCCTCAACTACCCCAAGAAGTGGAAGCTTAATCTACGGAAGGTCGATGACTCTAAATACTGTGAGTTCCACGATCAGCCTGGGCACGATACCAATGATTGTAACCAGCTGAAGGATGAGATAGAGAGGCTCATCTAAGGGGGGCACTTGGCCGAGTTTGTCAAAAGGCTGAAGCGGAATAGGGATCAAGGGCGAGAGCGGCGCTGCAACGAAGATGAGGATCGACGATCGAGATCTAGGTCTCGATCGCCCCCACCAAAGCGAAATCAACGAGAAGGAAAGCAGGCCCCCATCCCTAGCACGATCCAGAATGCGCCAACCCACGGTCGAATTGATATGATTGTGGGGGGACCCGAGGGTGGAGATACCAAGACGGCCAGAAATAGAGGGATTTGTCGTGCCCAAACCAGCCTTCGTGGCCCTCACGAAATACTGCAAGTCGAGCCTGGGGAAGAATGGAAGCAGAAAGAAGTAGCATTTAGCGATAGGGACTTTCATCTAGATCCCCATCGGGACGGCTTAACGCCGAGTTGTCCGATGGTGGTAACTTTAGATATCGCAAACTATGCTGTAAGTAAATGTTTGGTTGATACTGGAGCTAGCGCGAACATTGTTCTTTACTCGACTCTTGAGCGAATGCATTTGAGTAAATTAAGATATGAGCCAGTAAAAACAACCCTGAAAGGCTTTGGTGGCTCGATCATCGCCCCAAAAGGCCAGATTAAAATGTTAACTTCCATGGGCATCCACCCCGCTCGAACGACGATGGAAATTAATTGGGTCGTGATCGATATCCCCAACTTCCCTTACAACATGATTTTAGGTCGACCCGGCCTCATTGATTTCAAGGCCGTCATCTCGACCTACCACCAAAAGATCAAACTCCCGACTCCCTACGGGATCGGGGAGGTGTGCTGTGATTTGGCCGAGTCTTGGGCTTGCTACGCAATTGCTAATGAGGCTCGACCCCCCACAGAAGATATGCTCAAACCAGGTGATCTCATCATGGATGATGCAGATGACGACGAAAGAATCCCCGATCCGAAAGGGGATGGAGCCTTGCGCTCCAAAATGAGTACTCATGAAGCTCGAAAGAAAAGGAAGGTGGACGAGTCCCGACTGTCGGCAGCTGAGGACACTCAGTTGGTCCAACTCGATCCTCAAGATCGGGAAAAAACCACCAGGGTCGGGGCGAGTCTCAAGGGGAAACAATTGGAGTGCCTCACCATCTTCCTGCAGGATAATGTGGACGTCTTTGCATGGAAGGCCATAGATCTAGAAGGGGTCGACCCGAGAGTAATCTCGCACTACCTGAACATTGACCCTGCCTTCAAACCCATAAAGCAGAAGCTAAGGACCCAGAGCGTCGTCCGCAACTCGATCATCGAGGAGGAAGTCAACAAGTTGCTCGATGCTGGATACATCACTCCAGAGAAATATGTCGATTGGCTCTGCAATGTGGTCCTCGTGGCCAAGACAGGAGGCCAATGGCTGATGTGCAACGATTTCACTGACCTTAATCGAGCGTGTCCTAAGGACCTTTACCCTTTGCCGCGGATCGACCAACTAGTCGACTCGACCGCCGGCTGTAAGCTAATGAGCATGATGGATGCCTTCCATGGGTATTATCAGATTAGGATGGCTCCACAAGACCAAAAACACACGGCGTTCATCGTCGTCAAGGGGATACATTGCTTTAAAGTAATGCCATTCGGACTCAAGAATGCAGGGGCCACTTATCAAAGGCTGGTTAACCTAATATTTGATCCATTATTGGGAAAGACGGTCGAGGTTTATGTAGACGACATGATCGTCAAGAGTTTGAAGGCGGAAAATCATCAGAATGACCTAAGCGAAATGTTTGCCTTGATAAGGAAGCATCGTCTCAAGCTCAACCCCTTGAAATGTGTGTTTGGGGTTAAAGGAGGAAAGTTCCTGGGATATATGGTAAGCCAACGAGGGATCGAGGCCAACCCAGAGAAAATCTCGGCCATAATTAACATACCTCGACCAGAGACCGTCAGGGGGGTCCAGCAGTTAGTCGGACGAATCGTGGCGCTCAACAGGTTCATTTCTCGATCGGCCGAGCGTAATTTGCCCTTCTTCAAGATATTGAGAGATGTGAACAAGTTTGAGTGGACGGAGGAGTGCGACCGAGCCCTCGAGGAAATGAAGAAATACCTGGCATCAGCTCCGCTGATCGCCAAACCTGAGCAAGGGGAGATACTCTATCTCTACCTCACCGTCTCAGACGAAACCATAAGCTCGGTTCTAGTAACCATCAGGGATCGGAAACACCTCCCAGTGTATTACGTGAGTAAGATCCTGCACGGAGCGGAAACTCGATACCTAGAGATCGAGAAGTTTTCACTGGCCTTAGTGGTCTCTTCAAGGAAGCTACGCCCCTATTTTCAAGCGCACGAGGTCGTGGTCCTGACCGACCAACCACTGAAGTAAGTGATGGTTAGACCAGATAACTCTGGTCGACTAATCAAGTGGGCGATTGAGCTCGGGCAATTTGATATCACTTTCCAACCCAGGGTCGCCATGCAAGCTCAAGTCCTCGCGGACTTCCTGGTCGAAAAAACAATCGTGGCAAAGACATCTAAAAGCAAGAACACCCATTGGCTCCTGAAAGTCGACGGGTCATCGACCGCCCAAGGCGGGGGCGCAGGGATCTCTCTAACAAATCCAGATGGATTGGATCTAGACTTTGCCATTGGTCTGGACTTTCAAGTCACCAATAATGAAGCGGAGTATGAGGCGCTCGTCGCAGGACTGAAAACCGCGCTCGAGAGCGGGGCCAAGTCGATCGCCGTTATCACCGATTCGCAACTCGTTGCACACCAAGTCCAAGGAGTCTACGAGGACCGAGAAGAAAATATGATCAAGTACTTGGAAGAGGTACGCAAACTAACGGCCCAATTCACCAGCTTCGTTATCAACCAAGTGCCCCGTGAGGAAACCACCAGAGTCGACGTGTAGTCGAAACTTGCAAACGGCCTTAGGGGCACAGAAGAGCGCGAGATTACCTTCAAAATCTCCAATCGACGAGCCATCGACGGGCCCGAGACAGCCATAATCACAATCGACCCTGAGGAGCCTTGTTGGCTTGATGAAATCATGCTATATCTAAGGGACGGGGTGCGGCCACAAGATCGAAACGCCGCTCGACGACTACGCCATCGAGCTACAAGATACACCCTCGATTCCGAAGGTCGACTTTACAAACGAGGTAACCGTCGACCCCCAATGAGGTGTCTCCGACCCTCGCAAGTTGAAGAAGTTCTCTACGAGATCCATGCAGGGAGTTGCGGCAATCATGCAGGAGGACGATCCCTGGCCAGGAAAGTAACGCGAGCCGGCTATTTCTGGCCGACCCTCGAGCGAGACGCTAAAAGATATTCTAAGCGCTGCGTCAATTGCCAAAAGACAGGAAATTATTCCCACAAGCATGCCGCTGAAATGATAGCGGTCGATGTTTCATGGTCGTTTGATCAATGGGGGATCGACATTGTGGGACCACTCCCAACGTCCACCGTGCGACAAGCTGAATATTGCATCGTGGCCTGTGAATACTTCTCCAAGTCGGTCGAGGCAATAGCCGTTAGGAAGACGACCTCTAAGGTCATCCAAAACTTTATATGGAGGAACTTAGTATGTCGGTTCGGAGTGCCTCGCATCCTAATTTGCGACAATGGGCCTCAATTCAGAGCCGATGATATGAAAGAATGGTGCAAGGATCACGGGATCGATCAGCGCTTCGCGTCAGTCGGATATCCACAAGCAAATGGGCAAGCGGAAGTGACCAATCGCACCATCCTTCGAAGTCTCAGTGCTCGACTTGACGCCAAAAAGAAGGCATGAGCAGACGAGCTCGATGAGGTTTTATGGGCCTATAGGACCACCCCGCGAACCGCCACAGGCGAGACTCCATTTGCTCTAGTCTACGGGTCGGAAGCCCTGATTCCTACGGAGTTGGTCCACGAAACCGTTCGAGTCTCACACTTCCAGTTAGCCCAAAACAATGAAGGGCGAGCGCTCGAACTAGATCTCGTCGAAGAGAAACGCCACCGTGCGTTAGGACGAATGCAACAACACAAGGCTGCTGCAGCTCGAAGCTACAACAAAAACGTTCGACCATCAAGCTTCCAAGTGGGCGATCTAGTCCTGAAAAAGGTTGAGGTTTCTAGAAAAGTTAAGAAGCTCGAGGAAAAATGGGATGGACCATACCGTGTTGCACGAATCGCCAAAAACAATGCATATAGGCTGGAAACCTTAGGCTCAGAATCGGAGGAGTTGCCTCGACCTTGGAATGCCTACAATTTAAAATTGTATTATCCTTAAAACTGATCCTTATAGGATTTGGATTTATAACTCCCCTCGAAGGGCCCTATTTGTAACAGCTATGCTTGTGTTGAATGCATCATAAGAATTCTTGTTTGAGCAACATCGGTTAAAGATCATAGTTAAAACAACTCTTGGTTGAAGCTACGCTTCAGCAAAGGAGCTGGGAACTCGAGCGTAAAGCTCGAGCCCACAAGTTAAAACAACTCTTGGTTGAAGCTACGCTTCAGCAAAGGAGCTGGGAACTCGAGCGTAAAGCTCGAGCCCACAAGTTGAAACAACTCTTGGTTGAAGCTACGCTTCAGCAAAGGAGCTGGGGACTCGAGCGTAAAGCTCGAGCCCACAAGTTAAAACAACTCTTGGTTGAAGCTACGCTTCAGCAAAGGAGCTGGGGATTCGAGCATAAAGCTCGAGCCCACAAGATAAAACAACTCTTAGTTGAAGCTACGCTTCAGCAAAGGAGCTGGGGACTCGAGCGTAAAGCTCGAGCCCGCCCACAAGTTAAAACAACTCTTGGTTGAAGCTAAGTTTCAACAAGGAAACTGAGGATTCGAGTAAAGGATAAAAAGCAAGTGAATAGACAATGGAAAACTAAATTTCATTAAGTCAAACAAAATTTACAACAAAAATAAGACTCGAGCCTATCGCTCGAGGAAGAAGTCCTATTACAAATCAAAATAGGAAAAGAAAGGTTCAAGGATCAGCAGGTGCCGCCGACTCGCTCGGGCCAGCCTCGAGCGCTAGAGAGCTCAACCACTCGAGCTTCGCTGCAGACCACTCAGGATCAGCTTCGTTTGGATCAACAAAGGGGAACAGGCGATCCATAGTGGGCTCCAACGGCTCGTCCTTCCCATCATACGGCTTCTTCAAGAGCTCGGCCATGAGCCTTGGACCACGAAGCCGTACGGATGCTGATCAGGCTCGGAGGTTTCAACAGTGGTCTTCGTCACTACGGCTTGAGCCTCGGCGTTTGGGAGGGTCTGCTTCTCAGGACGAGGGTCTGCTTCGGCTATCCCGAACTTGGAAAGATCGGCCTCGGGGACAATCAGATTTTGAGCCTGTAATTGGGCCAGGCAGAGCTCATGACCATCCTTGAAATCATCAAACGCCTTAATGGCGCTGGCCTTCTCGAACATGGGGCCTTCAACAAATTTCTTTACGGCCCATCGCCCCATAGCCATCTGGACTCTTTGAAGGAAGCCCCGAGCCTTGCGGCAGTACCTGGCCTCCATTTCGCGCTCGGCCGCCGCTCGACCAGCTGCTTGCCCTTTCACAAAACCCTCTTGGGCCTAGAGCCTGAGAGATCGGGCCTCACCCTCTCACTCGACCCCTCAGACGCTCCAGACATTTTATAATTGTAAATAAATGCGAGTTGAGGGTCGAGGATTACCTAGAGAGTGGACGGTTTGTGTCTACGCTCGGATCAAGTTCCTTCGCTTGAACGATTTTCTCGCTAAAATTGCTTCCGCTCAGAGTGAATATTCAAGAAAATGTAAGAAATGAGAAAGGGTTAGGCCTTTATTTATAGTATTCTAGCCTCGGAATACGAAACGTCGCCATAATTACTGTTTATAACGCTGTCGGATCAAGCGCGCCTTTTGAGAACAAACTGAGGGTCGATCTACTTTATTGTCGGTTGCGTGTAACGGTAATGCGGGGTTGCGTGGCCCAACCTAAAGTAGCCACGTGTATCGAGCTTCAATATGGCGGTCAAGTTCAAATCCCGGTCGAATAAATTCGACCGAAACTTGGGGGACTCGTGATGGGGAATATTCCGGAGAATACACGTGGCGCAATCTTAGAGAATCAAACGCCAAGTATATCTAGCCAGAGTCAACTCACACGTGGCCCAAGAACAAGCTCGGCGATCGACCATATGGCTCGGCCTGATAGCTCGACCGTCATAACGGCTCTGTAGAATCTCTAAGGTCTCTAGCTCGACCATACCACGCTCGAGAATCGATACTCGACTCGCTATATCTCCCCAAAGAGCGTGCCTTGAGGGTCGAGGTCCAAGGGCTCGAACCTGTCCCATCTCCACACGGTCGACCCCACTGTAGCTGCATTAATTGCGCCGTATCTGTTTTGATTGCCTTCCGTACTCTGTACCGCCTGAAGTGACAGACAATCATTCCTTTTAGGGAATGAATCTGACTCGAGGCACAAGCATTAAATGCCCTGCAGTCGAGGCCATTAATGCACACACAAACAGTGTACTCAGTGTGTGTGGAACCACCCTATAAATACCTCCATCATTTATTATGGTAGGTAAGCTCTTCTAATTGATTGCTCCGGCCTTCTTCATCCCTTTACGAATATCATATTCTAAAACTGACTTAATTCAGTGGAGGGGTTACGCCGGAGACAATCCCCTCCGGACAAGTAACCCAGTGCTAGTGCTTTTCAGGTCAAAGTCGGACTCCCCTCTACAAATTCAACTGACAGATCGAGGTCACGTGGTTGATTCTGATCACTTACCAAAAACCGACATCATCAGTAATTGGGTATAATTTAAAATAAAGTCAATATATACTTTAAGAGACAATTCTAATGAATAACAGAGAATATAAATATGAGTTTTATAAAAATTCTGACCATGACCCATGCACAGTACTTAGATTTTTATTACACATGCAATGAACACATAATTATTTTTTCCAATTAAAAAGATCATGACCCTGATTTAATTTAATAATAATAGTAAAAGCAATATCCCGTCTATAGACTGATTCCACATCTATTTCAAAATCTCTAATTTATTAATTCCTGGTATATGAAAGTTGATGGAGATTTGAGTAGATTTCTTTTTTCTTTTTGACAAAGGAGAATAAAGAAAGAAAAAGCCAAAAGACCAGTCCAAATATAACCGATAATATCTATCGGAGGATTCTGCCAAAGTTCCATCGAGATTGTAAGTTTATGTCCCATCTTTGCCGAGATATTCGCTTAAGCGTTCCGCTCACGTTGAACATGATTGAAAGTTAGATTCCACGTGCAACGCCCCCACGGAGGGCCTCGGGCTAAATAGGGCCCACAGGGACATTGCCCACACGACTTTGCTGAGGTTTGTCAAGCTTGTCTCGACTTAGCTGTAAGCTAAACAGAAACTAAAGAAATAGCAAGGCATAATTTGGATAAAATAAAATATCAGAGTTCAAATCACAGCAGAATAGTAATAATTATTTAAGGAAGAGGGTAAGGTCCTGTCTAGTATAACTAACTCCAACACGAGGACCACAAGTAACATCAACACATAACCTGTAAGTTACACCACCGCTTGCACATTAAGTATTTAAAATCATTGACAATGTTCCCAACGGGTGTGTCGAGTTATCCGTGTCATTGATTAACTCCACCACTACTTTAGTGTTCACTTCAACTTCTAACCGTGGAATTCTTCTAAAATTGAAAGCTAAATACAATCTTTATTTAATTAATTAAAGAGGATTGGATGAAATCTTTTCACTTTAATTACCATTTTGTTTTTTATGTTCATTTTATATATACTAATTCTCCATTTGGACCTCAAATGTAGAAGTAATATTTGTCTTAATTACTATTCTCTTTCACCTGTAACAAAAAAAAAAAAAACTATTCTCTCACCTATAATTTTTGTTTGGAAAAAATTATGCTAATTTATGTTTGCAGAATAATCATGAAGGTAATTGAGAATTTATACTGTTAATTTCATAAATGTGATAATTATTGAAATTCGTGTGTATAAGTGTAGTGTTTTAACTAAGAAGATAATGAATAATAGTTTAGAAAAATGTCTTTGGATGTAAATGTAATTAATTTTTTCAAAAACTAGGCACTTTCAAAGTCTGGGCTGTAAAGGCAATTTTATCCTCAAATTTGCCTTTTATTTTAGGCCCAACTGAAACTTTGGGCTGTTGGCCAAATTATTCTATTTTGTTTATTGTCCCAATTACAACCTAGTTAGCTTTTAATATTGGGTCAACTATCGCCGCTCATGCTATCCAACCGCGACACTCTACACTGCCGTCCCGCCGCCAACCGCCAGGCGCTTTCTCTCTTCGTCGCCGGAACATGGAAGCAGCAAATGTTATGTGCCTTCAATATACGTGAGTCTCTCTCTCTCTCTCTCGTGCATGCGAAGTTAACATTAGTTTTCACAAAATTCAATGCCTTCTTTCGTCTAATTGAATCTCAATTGGTATGCTAAATTGCTCTAATTCTTCTTCAGGTTGATTTTCTTTTGCAAGAACTAGTGTATGAAACGGGTAAATATGAGCCCTAAAAGATTATGTTGGACGAATTGTAACAACAAATATAATATTGTAAGGAATTTTGTAGCATTTTTAAGAGCCCCTAGTTGTGCACCTCTGTTACCAATTTGAAATTGAGAAATAATTTCTTGTAAGGAGCAAATTTTTGTGTAATATACTGCTCTATGATTGATGGTGAATTTCCTTGGCGGTCATTCTAATTCTTGTTCCATAAACTATATTTTTGATGAAATATAAAGATGAGTTTGATTTGACACTCTTAAGTTTTACTCCATTGGCATATTACAGATACATATACATCACCTGAGATTGCATTTACAGGAGACACTATATCAGACTTCATGAAAGACTCAGACAATTTCGATGTTTTGAGAGCAAAGATTCTCATTATGGAGGTCTTAATCTTTAACTAATGCCTATTTTTTTTTTTTTAATGCTGGATAAATCTTTCTTGATCTTCACGGTTAAGTCACCAGTTTAGTCTTTTTCTTTGATTTCACATTGTCTTCTGATTTTTTTCATGTTGAACACCTATGTTGAGGATTCAAGTGTAGGATGCAAGAAAGTATTGACACACTCATTTGTCTGAGGTTAATATTTTAAAATCCTTGCGTTTTCTTTATTATCCCAAACTCTGTTTGTCTGTTACTTTATTCAATTTTGTAGAATTCCTTCTGAATTTCAAATCTCTCCAAAATAACACAGGTCCACAGTTAGGGGCTCTGGAAAATGCTACAAAATTTTGTAATTTTAGAATTTTTCTGGTGAATGCTGCAGAGCAAGAGAAGATCTTGAATGGATTTTCGGTCAACTGCAGGTAAATATGATGGTTAATTTACTTTTATCCAAGAATTATAATTTTTTTTTTATATATATCTTTTAGTACTAGAGAGGAAATTGCAATTCATGTCCCATTGAATATCCCTAGTTACAACCGTGGTCCCATTATTTTGAAAATTACAACCATAGTTCCCATTATTTAACAACATGTTGCAAGAGACGTTACCATTATTTCTCTAAAAACCTCCTCAACCCTTCTGCTGGACCAGGTGGGCTGACGTCCTGGTGGGTTGTGGGCCGTCCAGCTAGATTGACCATCCAACTATCTGATGTTTGGGCTTGTGCAAGAGTTGATGCATTTCAACTTTTGATTTCCCTCCGAGTTGGGCCTTCTTATTTTATGGACTCAATATAATATATTATGACTTTACCCATGAAATGGGCCTAGCTAAATTTGGCTAGCATCATCACACTCCCCCACTTTCGTAGTCGGACGAGTGGTTCAGATAATAAAACAGACTCAGTCTCTGATGCGGTCGCCAATAAGGATTTTTGTAGCGCTACCGGGAACATATTAGTGAACGAGTATTCGTTCATTAATTTTGTGTAGTTTCGGTTACTGACGAAACAGTTACTGACCATTTTAAACACAAAGTGACCGAAGGAGCGGTCAGATAATAAAATTTTTTGTAACACATACCAGCGATATTCCATCACTAATTGTGTGTAATGGCAGCCGAAAGGTATTAGTGACCACACCCTCGGTCACTAATTGTGTCAGTGACTAATTTAAGAACTTCGTACCGAATGGGCAGTCACCAATAATTTTTTTTTGAAAGTTACGCATAGGTGCGGTCACTAATTGTGTGGGAAATCGGTCAATTGTTGACCATTTACACAAAATTAGTGACTGAAAGTGCGGGTCACTAATGTGGATTTTTTTGTATAGGTACAGTACGGAAAAAGTCATTCGTCAGCCGCATGTTGGGAGACTGCAGTTTCGGCCACTAAACAAACTTATCCAATTAAAAAGATCATGACCCAGATTTAATCTAATAATAATAGTCAAAATAATTCCCGTCTATAGACTGATTCAACATTTATTTAAAATTCTCTAATTTATTATAAATAACTTCAATGAAGATGATGAAGTTGGTATAGATTTGAGTAGATTTCTGATTCTCATCTAGTCGTCTTTCATTTTATTTTTTCTTAATAAAACATCATGATATATACATATATTAGTTAGTACCATTGACTCACATTTTAAGAGACTAATAATAAAATTTAAGATAACATGTCAGATCAGAAAACTCCATTTTTTTTCTCCCTCACAACTGACAAGTAACTCCAACTAACGGAACTTGACCAAGCATACAATATAATCCAGGCTATCAAACTTGACTTTATGCATAAGGGATACAATCAATGTTGAAATTTCTGCATCTTCAATTAATATTAAAGCCTTGACGTTGAAAATCTCTGTATCTCTACTTGAATATAAAGCAACTTTCTTGTTTTCGGATGTATCCCCACTGCAGAATTTAATCAAACATGTCTTCGTCTTCCCTTCCCTATTTCACCATCCTGTTAATCATGTTGTCTGCAATTTGCTCTACTTTCGGCTGCAATTCAGTGGAGAGGAAAGCTCTCCTAGAGTTGAGATCAAGCGTCAGAGCAGATCATCCTTCCAATAGATTAATCTCATCATGGAACAATAATACTAGTGATTGTTGTGCGTGGAATCGTGTCAAGTGTGACAACGTCACGGGCCGTCCTGTAATCGAGCTTGATATGACTGATGTGAATCTCAGTCAATCCAAATATTTATTTCAGGTTCTTAACAGGCTCCCTTCTTTAGTAAAGTTAATCCTTTCATCGAGTGGACTTGATAACACACATCTTGAGAATTCTAGTTGTGTAAACTCTTCATTACTTGCTAATATCCAACACTTGGATTTGAGCTCAAATTCCTTTAGTGGCGAACTTCCTCGTTGCTTTCTTCACAATATGGCTTCGTTAACTCTTCTCGATCTTTCGGATAATGAATTTAGTGGGGAAATTCCAACTTCTTTAGGACAGTTATCGAATCTTGAGGCTATTGACATATCCTTTAACTTCTTCAACGGTACACTTTCTGAGATTCATTTCGCTAACCTCTCGAAGTTAGAAACCCTATACCTAGGCCGTAACTCGGTTAATTTTAATATGGGGTTGGATTGGGTGCCTCCTTTTCGACTAAAAGGACTCGATACACAATCTTGCGAAGTTGGGGGTCGATTTCCTGAATGGCTTCAAACCCAAAAAGAGCTCATGTATTTGGATATGACGAATTGTAGCATTTCAGGAACTCTGCCGAATTGGCTTCGTGACTTGAATAATTTGACTCATTTATTTCTATCCAAAAACCAAATTGAGGGGCCATTACCACAACTTCCTTCTACCATGTTACTTTTAGATCTATCCCAAAACTATATTGAAGGATCAATAACGACACAACTTCCTTCTACCATATCGTTCGTTGACCTATCAAACAACCATATAAACGGAACAATGCCAAAACTTCCTTCCACAATTTCTTTCTTGCATCTATCCAACAATCGCATTAATGGTCCGATTCCAAAGCTTGCTAATCTCACCTTGGATTTCTTAGGTCTATCGGATAACATGATGAATGGTTCAATACCCGATTCGTTATGCGAAATCAAAGCTTTGCGTACTCTTGATCTCTCAAGAAACCATTTCTCCGGTAATTTTCCAAACTGCTGGAATAATCTACAAGCTTCATGTGCCTTGGAGTTTCTAAACTTGAAGAACAACCATTTGACTGGTGAACTCCCCACAACTTTAAGAAATTGCAAATCATTGGAGGTACTAGATGTGAGAGAAAACAGGTTGTCCGGAGATTTGCCTGAGTGGATTGGAACTCACCTACCTAACCTAACAGTCCTCGTACTTGGAAATAACGAATTTCGTGGCGCTATTCCGTCCAAATTTTGTCAGTTGTTCCGGCTCCAAGTAATGGATCTTGCCAACAATAAGCTAACGGAAAACATTCCACAATGCTTTGGTAGTTTATTAGGCATGGTCAAGAAACTCACCAATGGTTCGTCTTCCCGTGACTCGTGGTATGACCAAAGTGTGAGCCAAATAGTGAAGGGGATGAAGCTGAATTACACGACAACGTTAAAGTACGTAGTTAATTTGGATCTTTCGAGTAATAATTTAGTCGGAGAAATTCCTGTGGGGGTGACGAGTCTTTCTGGCTTGATGGGTCTCAACTTGTCGCGCAATCATATAGGAGGAAATGTTCCTGGAAATATTGGAGAATTGAATATGCTAGAATCTCTTGATCTTTCGAGCAATAATTTGGTTGGAACAATTCCTCAGAGTGTGTCGGATTTGAGTTTTCTAAGTCATTTGAATTTTTCGACCAACAATTTGTCTGGACGAATCCCGACAGGGTATCAACTCCAAACTCTTAACGACCCCTCAATTTATGGCGGCAATCCGGGGCTTTGTGGAGCTCCGTTGCTGAAGAAATGTCCTCGTGACGAAACATTTATTACGAACCCAAATGGTGGAAATCAAGGAGACACGAGTATTTTCGAGCTGATTTTCTCTTATGAAGTTATAATGAGTGGTTTCGCGACGGGATTCTTGGGGGTTGTTGGAGTTCTGGTATTGAAGAGGAGCTGGAGACAAGCTTATTTCCAGCTTATAGAAGTGCAAATGGGCAAGATGTTTGGGTTATAAGTTTGAACGAGTTTATTATATGTAAAAAGTATTCATCTAATTGACAAAATAGTTTAGTTATTTCTATGTGTTGTTCTTTTAATTTCTTTTTTTTAGTGTGTATTATGTTTCCTTTTATTTTTTCATAAAACGGGGCGTTATGCCACTACCGCACTACCCATGAATAATGAAACCTCAGGGTTGTTTTTGTAAGTTTTGAAACAAGAGAGACTGTTTTATAATTACACCAAACCTTAAGGGTGGTAGATGTAAATCACCTTTTACAATATTACTCCAAGTTTCAATAGCTTTGATTCCAAATGTTTGTCAGATATTGCAATTGAATTGGTAAAAAAAAAATGAGGAAAATTCCCCTTACATTTCGTAGGTATAGCAAAAAAAACATAATTAAGATGACAATGCATTTCCACCTTATTTCTTGAATCAACAAGATATATACAGAATCTTTAATTAAGAGAGCACAACTAATCTATTGTGATGGATGGAAGCAAGCCACTAAACCGTGCATTCTCCTTGGATAGCTGCATAGAAACTTCTTGTATGGTTGGTCGAGATTGCGGGTTTTGATGGACACATTCTAAGGCTAGCTTGGCAATAGTAATGAGTTCTGTTACCACATTATCGTTTGTAGGCAGTGGAAGTCGTGGGTCGAGTATTTCTTTCAGCAATACTCCATTGGTACTTGACGTTGATGGTGATATTGGTGATGATGTTGACGGTAGAAATGGTGATGATGCCGATGAAGAAGATGAGTGCGTCAATAAAGACGACAGGAAATCACCTGGATGTTTTCCCATTATCACTTCGATCGCTAGCACTCCGAAACTGTATACATCACACTTCTCGTTCACTTGCATGGTGAAAGCGAGCTCTGTAGGTCAAGTTTATATAACATTACAAAAATTGTGCATAATTCTTTTCAAACGGTATAACTATATGTGTAATTACACAAATCTTTACTCTTAATTTCAAGGGGGTATTTGAAAGATTTCATCTAACTAGGGGGTATTTGTAATACTTCAAGATTTCAGGGTATTTTCCTAAAAAAGACACAATCTCGGATTTTCTTTGTAACTATCCCTAAACGATATCAACTTAGTGAATGAGTAAAGATCAAGATTAGAGCATATATATACCTGGAGCTGCATACCCAAATGTCCCAGCAAACGAAGTCCAATTCAACGAATCAGGTTTCAACAACCTTGCAGTACCAAAATCAGACACACGAGCTTCTTGATCACAATCCAAAAGAACGTTCTTGCTCGATATGTCACGATGAATAATGGGTGGTGTGACACCATGATGCATATATCCCAATGCATTAGCAACTCCCTTCACAACATTCACCCTTTTCAGCCAGTCAAACTCCATAGCTTTCCCATCATTTTGCAGTACAGTTGATAGACTCCCTCCTTCCAAGAACTCGTAAACCAAGAAAGAATGCCGTGCGTGCGAACAATATCCATAAAGCTTGACAATATTACGATGACGTATTTCTGTCAATGCTTGAATCTCATTAGTAAAACATTTTAGATTATTCGACGTATTTTCATCATCTGAAACGTGTATCTTTTTTATTGCAACAACTTGATCATCTGATAACTCGGCCTTATAAACACTTCCTGATGCGCCCGCTCCAATCAAATACTTGGAATTAAATTCTTCTGTTGCTTCAATGATATTTTCATACACCACTTTTCCATCAAAGCTCCAAATAGTAAACAAATCTTTGCTTTGATAAACACTTTCATTATTGGATTCAACGCCCGGTTTTGTTGATCGTAAATATAAGAAAATTCCAAAAGCCAAAATCAAAGCAAGCAGAACTCCTGAGACAGATGATACTACTAGAACAGTGACTCTTTTGCGATTTCTTTCACCATTAACGCGATTTGTAGGGCAATGTTTCAAGCCAATTATATCACCACACAGGCCTTTGTTGTTCTTCAAGACATCGAATGCAGCTTCTTGAAATGCTTTAGAATTTGGAAGAGGACCCTCCAGTTGATTAAATGATACGTCAATAGACTGTAAACTTGCACTCATTTCAAAACTTGATGGGATTGAACCTGAAAGCGAGTTATGAGAAAGGTTCATGGTTTCGATGGTTCTTAGTTGACCTAATTGCTGTGGGATCTCTCCAAATATCATGTTTATGCTCAAATCCAGATTCTCTAAGGAGTTCAACTCTCCTATCTCAATCGGAATACTCCCATTTAGCATATTTCTGCTCAAGTTCAAATCTTGAAGCTTTGTGGAAGATCCTATTTCTATAGGAATTGAACCTTTAAAACTATTTGCGGCCATTGTAAGACGTCTAATCTCAAGTAATTTCCCAATTTCTTTTGGTATTTCACCCTCAAGCTTATTATCACTCAATTTAAGATTATACAACACAGGCAGATTCGTTAGGCTTCGCGGAACATTTCCGGTTATTTGATTTGAACTTATATCAAGTATGCGCATCTGAGGTTTGTTTCCAAGCTGAGATGGTATTGTTCCCGAAATATTATTGTGGGATATCAAAAAGGCCCATATTTTACTTGAGAATCCCCACTTCAAAGATATCTCACCATATATTTTGTTATGGCTTACATCTATGTAAATCATGTCGGGATAAACACCGAAATCTTCTGAAAAATCTCCAGTGATTTGATTTCCATAAAGGAGAACTGAAGTCAAAGTGGTGCAGTTTTTCAAACTTGTTGGGACATTTCCTACAAAATTGTTAGTATGAAGAGACAACTTTCTCAATTGTCCTCCAAGACACACATTTTGTGGCATTCGACCCGTAAGATTGTTGACACTTAGAGATAAAACTACGAGACTTTTTAAATTATCAAATTCTACAGGAACAGTGCCAGTGAGATTGTTTATGAACAATCTTAAATCTCTGAGGGACCTCATTTTTCCAAATTCTGGAGGGATTTGACCAGATAATTTATTTTCACCAAGATACATTAGGACAACATTTGACATGTTGCCAATTGAAGCAGGAATGGAGCCTGTCAAGTTATTTCGGGAGAGGTCGATCTCTTGGAGAGATCCCATTAGTCCGATCTCTTGTGGGATTGGACCAGAAAATTGATTATTATACAAATAGAGTCCCTTGATGATCGACAAATTTCCAATGGAATGTGGTATGTTTCCAGTGAGTTTGTTGTTATAAAGGGCTAGAGAAATATTCAACCGTGACAGGTTTCCAATAGACGTAGGAATCGAACCTGTCAGCATGTTATTGCTTAAGTTGACAACATTTAGAAGATTTAGATTAGTTATCTTTTCGGGAAATTCACCTGTAAAATGATTGTTATTCAAGAAAAGAACCTGCAAACTGCTTAACAGGAATAACTCTGGCGGAATATTTCCAGAGAAATCATTTCTGGAAAGTTCGAGGAAAATCAGGCTTGACAGGTTGCTGATTTTGGACGGAATATTTCCGTAGAGCGAATTTTTGAAAACGTCGAATGTTTTTAAATTTGGAAATGATGAGAAATCGAGATTTTGGAGTGTACCTACGAGTCCGTTGTGGGAGAGATTTAGATGAGAAATTATTCCAGGGCTGTCACAGGAAATACCAATCCAATTGTTGCAGGGATTTGTTGAAACTCTCCAAGAATCCAGGATTGATTGACTTCGATTGTTAAGGCTGTTTTTCCATTTTAGGAGAGATGTTGCTCCGATGGAGTCAGGCCTGTTTGCATTTGCAAAAAGGTGAAAGGAGGATGCTGAAAAAAGGGCTAGTGTGAGTAAAGAGAAAAGCTGGAGAGTAGTCATTCTTGCTGGAGAGAGAGAAAGAGTGTGTGGGTTGAGACTTGAGAGAATCCAGGATTTTGGATTGGTATATATAGGGAAAATCTCAGTTTTAGTCCCATAAAGTATCCAAATTTCATTTTTACTCACATATATTACAAAATTTTCACTTTATGTCCCATAAAGTGCGAAAATGAGATTTTTCGCACTTTGGGACGTAAAGTGAGATTTTCATAATGTATGGGACTATAAACGAAATATGGGTACTTTATGGGACTAAAAGTGATATTTTCCCGTATATTAATATATATATATATATATTTATTGTGGAAAACCAGCCATGATTTTCTTCTTGAGTTGAATTCACCTGATGTTAAACTGTTTTTGCCCTAAAGTCTAGGAAAACTCAATAACTTAAGGACAATTATAATTATTTCTGACTTTTGATGTTCATATGAAATTAAGATTCAGAAATTTCCACTCCCAATTGCCATTTGATGGTTGTTAGTTGCAATTATATGAAGATGGATGTAACTTGGAAATCAAGAATTTAGATATATACTAACATTAATGCAGTGTGGACCATTATTCATTTTTTTTATATATTTATATTTTTAAAATATAGCTGCTAGTGTAAATTTAATAATTGTATAGTCAATTATTAACATGAGATCGCATTCTTTAATATAGAACTCATGGATGAATTGTCAACTAAATTAGACGTCCAGAGTTTGGTCTGCATATTTATGATTCTCGTCTTCTCAAATCTCACCCATACATTTGTTTTTGTTTTTGTAATCATATCTCACCAATATACAGATCTCTAACCAGGAAAAGTGACATTTGCAAGATAAGCCAATAGTCAACTTATGAAATAATGTTCGTGATAGGCGTATATGTCAGGTAGGAGTCAGGATTTTGAATAAGAAGACCGCCAAGATTGGAAATAAAATTGTTTTTATCATTTTAGGAGGGTAAAATTATAAGTTACTTAAATTTTGTGTACAAAATAATGAATTATGAAATTTTCTTAAAAATATAAAGGACAGCAAAAATTAGGGGTAGGCGGCCGCCCTCACTGTCTCCCTACTAGCTCTGTCATTGTCTTGGATGGATAGCTTCCCAAAAATAAAAGGAAACTAAGGGTTTGAGAATAATTAATCTACCGAGCTTGCGAACTAAATGCACTGATTCGAATAAAGTTAGACTCAGCTCCACTGCTCCAGTCCACGTATTTCGAATTATGGACATTTATAATCGGATTAGATTTATTATTAAGTTTTAATCGATCTGAAATACTAAAAGTCAGAACGGACTCGGATCGGGTTCAGATTAAAATCCCCCATTGACACCCCATTGATAACATTTAAAAGAAAAGGTTAAGTCCATAGAAGCCCATTTATATTGCTGCCCCATTCTCCATCTACAGAAACTGGGTTTTTTCCATATGATACATAAAAAGCCCTGCATCTAGAAGTGAGTCTCACAAGTAATAGAACAAATATAACAGTAGAGCTGAAAAGGTTGTAAACTTGGCTTGGAAGTTGCAAATATACGAGGATTATTGTAGTTTTTCTTACTTTTCACAACTACTACATGAATTAGAGTTTCCCATTACTTTATGGATAATGTACATTCCTATCTTTGCGGTTTGGGTTCATTACAAATTAGTCCTTTATCTCATAAATATTACAATTCCCTCTCTGTGTTTCTTCTGTTAAATTCTTTTATTTTATAGTGTGTATTGTGTTTCCTTTTATTTGTTATAAAAGAGGCGTTACTAAATGGTGCCCAGGTGGGCCACAGCCCACCTGAATTTTATATTAACTAAAATACAATATTAATATATTATAAATTATTGATATTTGTCCAAAATTTTGATTCTAATAGATATTGAAACCGATATTATTTAGTTTAAACATAAACTAAAAGTAAATTAAGACTAAACTGGTGACTTAACCGCGAAGATCAAGAAAGATTCGTCCAGCATAAAAAAAATAGGCATTAGTTAAAGATTAAGACCTCCATAATGAGAATCTTTGCTCTCAAAACATCGAAATTGTCCGAGTCTTTCATGAAGTCTGATATAGTGTCTCCTGTAAATGCAATCTCAGGTGATGTATATGTATCTGTAATCTGCCAATGGGGTAAAACTTAAGAGTGTAAAATCCGACTCATTTTTATATTTCATAAAAAAATATAGTTTATGTATATATATCTGTAATTCTTCCAAAAGCAAAACAACCAGAAGAAGCATTAGAGCAATTTAGTATACAGATTGAGATTCAATCAGAAGAAAGAAGGCATGAATTTTGTGAAAACCAGTGTTCGTCCTAGTCTTCGGATTTTCCAGTGGTGAGTTATAATTTCAAAAGAAATCGGGAGAAATAAATAAACAATTATATATGCCCCATCATTATAAAGAAAAACAATATAAAAAATAATTTATCATTCTTCGACACCCCTATGCATTTCTGATTAGTCTATATATATTTGACAAGATAACTCCAAGTTTCATTAATAGCTTTTAATTTCAAATGTTTGTCAGATATTGCAATTGAATTGGTAAAAAAATGAGGAAGATTCCCCTTACATTACGTAGGTATAGCAAAAAAAACATAATTAAGATGACAATGCATTTCCACCTTATTTCTTGAATCAACAAGATATATACAGAATGTTTAACTAAGAGAGCACAACTGATCTATTGTGACAGATGGAAGCAAATCACTAAACCGTGCATTCTTCTTGGATAGCTGCACAGAAACTTGTTGTATGGTTGGTCGAGATTGCGGGCTTTGATGGACACATTCTAAGGCCAGCTTTGCTATAGCGACGACTTCGGTTGCCACATTATTGCTTGTAGGTAGCGGAAGTCGTGGGTCGAGTATGTCTTTCAGCAACACTCCATCGGCACTTGACGTTGATGGTGATATTGGTGATGATGTTGAGGGTAAAAATGGTGATGATGCCGATGAAGAAGATGAGTGATGCGTCAATAAAGACGACAGGAAATCACCGGGATGTTTTCCCATTATCACTTCAATCGCTAGTACTCCGAAACTGAATAAATCACACTTCTCGTTCACTTGCATGGTGAAAGCGAGCTCTGCAGGTCAAGTTTATATAAAATTATAAGGACAGTTATGAAAACTCTCATGAGGTTTATGGTGTTTACAAAAAAATACCCTGCATCGTTGTAATCTTACATTTACCCCCCTAAAGGGAGTATTTGTAAGGTTTTAGCTGACCAAGGGGATATTTGTAATATTTCAAGGTCTCAAGGTATTTTTAAGAAAAAAGACCAAACCTCAAGGATTTTATCATAATTATCCCAAAATTATAAAAATGTAGCATAATTCCTTTCAAAAAGTATAGCTATATATTTGTAATTACACAAATCTTTCCTCTTAATACCTCCTTTACAATAGCTTCAACATATTTACAGGGTTCGCATGTCCATAGTTTTAATTTTAATAGAACTTCAAAATTTTCTCTTATATTGAATATGTCATCTAGAACTTGTGATGTATAAATTATATCAGTTTTAATCAATTTCAAGGATCAGATATATTTTAAATTTGGAAATATGATTGACTATAGGCCCCCCGGTAATGAGAAAGGCATGCATGCTTTGTATAGAGTTGATATATATAATAATGAATAATGTGGATTACTAAACACGAAAACAGAAGTGGATAAACCATATTAACTTAGTGCATGAATGGGTAAAGATCAAGATTAGAGCATATATATACCTGGAGCTGCATACCCAAATGTCCCAGCAAACGAAGTCCAATTCGACGAATCAGGTTTCGACAACCTTGCAGTACCAAAATCAGACACACGAGCTTCTTGATCACTATCCAAAAGAACATTCTTGCTCGATATGTCACGATGAACAATGGGTGGTGTGACACCATGATGCATATACCCCAATGCATTAGCAACTCCCTTCACAACATTAGCCCTTTTCAGCCAATCAAACTCGACAGCTTTCTCATCATTTTCGAGTATAGTCGAGAGACTCCCTCCTTCCAAGAACTCGTAAACCAAGAAAGAATACCGTGCGTGAGAACAAAATCCATAAAGCTTGACAATATTACGATGACGTATTTCTGTCAATGCTTGAATCTCATTAGTGAAACATTTTAGATTATTCATCGTATTTTCATCATCTGAAACTTGTATCTTTTTAACTGCAACAACTCGATCATCTGATAACTCAGCCTTATAAACACTTCCTGATGCGCCAGCTCCAATCAAATACTTGGAATCAAATTCCTCTGTTGCTTCAATTATATTTTCATACACCATCTTTCCATCAAAGCTCCAAATAGTAAATAAATCTTTTCTTTGATCAACATTGTCAATATTGGCTTCAACGTCTGGCTTTCTTGACCGTAAATATAAGAATATTCCAAAAGCCAAGATCAAAACAAGCAGAACTCCTGGGTCAGATGATACTATTAGAATAGTGACTCGTTTGCGATTTCTTTCACCATTAATGCGATTTGTGCCATTTGTAGGGCAATGTTTCAACCCAATGATATCACCACACAGGCCTTTGTTGTTCTTCAAGGCGTCGAACGCACCTTCACGAAATGCTTTGGAATTCGGAAGAGGGCCCTCCAGTTGATTAAAGGATACATCAATAGACCGTAAACTTGCAGTTATTTCAAAACTTGGTGGGATTGAACCTGAAAGCGACTTATGAGAAAGGTTCATGGTTTCGATGGTTCTTAGTTGACCTAATTGTTGTGGGATCCCTCCAAATATCATGTTTATGCTCAAATCTAGATTCTTTAAGGAATTCAACTCTCCTATCTCAATTGGAATGCTCCCATTTAGCATATTTCTGCTCAAGTTCAAATCTTGAAGCTTTGTGGAAGATCCTATTTCTATAGGAATTGAACCTTTAAAACTATTTGCGGCCATTGTAAGACGTCTAAGCTCAAGTAATTTCCCAATTTCTTTTGGTATTTCACCCTCAAGCTTATTATCACTCAATTTAAGATCATACAACACAGGCAGATTCGTTAGGCTTCGCGGAACATTTCCGGTTATTTGATTTGAACTTATATCAAGTATGCGCATCTGAGGTTTGTTTCCAAGCTGAGAAGGTATTGTTCCTGAAATATTATTGTGGAATATCAAAAGGCCCATACTTTACTTGAGAATCCCCATTTCAAAGATATCTCACCATATATTTTGTTATGGCTTATATCTACGTAAATCATGTCGGGATAAACACCGAAATCTTCTGAAAAATTTCCAGTGATTTGATTTCCATAAAGGAGAACTGAAGTCAAAGTGGTGCAGTTTTTCAAACTTGTTGGGACATTTCCTACAAAATTGTTAGTATGAAGAGACAACTTGCTCAATTGTCCTCCAAGACACACATTTTGTGGCATTCGACCCGTAAGATTGTTAACACTTAGAGATAAAACTACGAGACCTTTTAAATTATCGAATTCTACAGGAACAGTGCCAGTGAGATTGTTTATGAACAATCTTAAATCTCCGAGGGACCTCATTTTTCCAATTTCTGGAGGGATTTGACCAGATAATTCATTTTGACCAAGAGTCAATAGGACGAGATTTGACAGGTTGCCAATTGAAGCAGGGATGGAGCCTGTCAACTTATTATCAAAGAGATCGATTTCTTGGAGAGATCCCATTAGTCCAATCTCTTGTGGGATTGGACCAGAAAATTGATTTTTATATATATAAAGTCCCTTGATGATCCACAAATTTCCAATGGAATTTGGGATTTTTCCAGTGAGTGTGTTGTTATAAAGGCCCTGAATATCCAACTGTGACAGGTTTCCTAGAGACGTAGGAAGCGAACCTGTCAGCATGTTATTGCTTAAGTTGAGAATATTTAGAAGATTTAGATTAGTAATGTCTTCCGGAATTTCGCCTGTAAAATGATTATTGTCCAAGTAAAGAACCTGCAAACTGGTTAAAAGGAATAACTCTGGCGGAAAATTTCCAGAGAAACCATTTCTCGAAATATCGAGGTAAATCAAGCTTGACAGGTTGCTGATTTGGGACGGAATATTTCCGTAGAGCGAATTTCTGAAAATATCGAATGTTTTCAAATGTGATAATGATGAGAAATCGAGATTTTGGAGTGTACCTACGAGTCCATTGTGGGAGAGATTTAGTGTGAGTAAAGAGAAAAGCTGGAGAGTTGTCATTCTTGCTGGAGAGAGAGAGATTGTTGGAAGAACCAGGGTTTTGGATTGGTATATATATATATTGTGGAAAACTTTCCATGATTTTCTTCTTGAGTAGAATTCATCTTAATATTAAACTGTTTACGCGTTAAAATCTTGGAAAACTCAATAATTTAAGGGACAATTATAATTATTTCTGACTTTCAATTCGATGTCAAATCTTAGCGGTTGAGAGTTCAAATATTGTAATTTATGTTCATATGAAATTAAGATTCAAAAATTTGAACTCCCAATTGCCATTTGATGGTTGTTAATTGCAATTATAATTTATATGAAGATGGATGCAACTTGGAAATCAAGAATTTAGATGCTAACATTAATGCAGTGTACCCCATTATACATTTTTAATTTATAAGAAAATAATTCAAAATATAGCTGCTAGCTTTGGTCTGCATGCATATTTATGATTCTCGTCTTCTCAAATCTCACCCATACATTTGTTTTTTGTTTTTCTAATCATATCTCACCAATGTACAGATCACTAACCGGGAAAAGTGACATTAATTTGCAAGATATATAAGTCAATAGTCAACTTATGAAATAGTGTTCGTACTAGGCCTCTAGGATCAAGGACGGAGTCAGGATTTTAATTGAGGAGGGAGATTGGAAATAAAATTTGGAGTGGGCGGCCGCCGCCCCCACTTGCCCTGTCACTGTCTAGGATGGATAGCTTACTAAAAAACAAACTAAGGATTTGAGATTAATTAGTCAATCGAACTTGCAAAGTAAATGAGCTGATTGGAATAAAAGCTCGACTCAGCTCCAGCCCACTTATTTCGGATTATGGACATTTATAATCGGATTAGATCTATCATTACGTTTTAATCGATTTGAAATGCTAAAAGTCGGAACAGATTCGGATCGGATTCAGATTAAAATCGCCCCATTGACAGCCCCATTATTGACATTCTGACATTCAAAAGAAAAGGTTAAGTCCACTAGAAGAAGCCCATTTATATATATTGCTGCCCTATTCTCCACCTACAGAAACTGGGCTTTTTCCATATGATAATTAAAAAAAAAATCCCAATACTCATAAACAGACAGCAGGAAAAAAGACGTTTTTGGTGATGTGAACATAACCAAAATACGATAAAGCCGTGAAAGTAATACAAAAATTATGAAACTTCAAGGGTATTTTTGTAATTTGTAAAATAAAAGGGTGTGGTAAATGTAAATCCCCGGCCTTTACTTTATTTCTGCTTTTCTGGTCCCATCCGCTTTTGTTTTTGAGTTAACAAAAAGCTACTTACTAGTTACTAACTTACTACTATATATATCAGTAGTCCCACATGGATTCATTAGATTATTCACTGAATTTGGTGCATTATGTGAGCAGATTATTAAATTAACACGGCTATTTATAGCATGTTTCTATGTCAAAATCACTTTTCCACTATATGCTTTTTTGCTTGAAGCTTTGAGTTGTATGGTCATTAATATGTCTCATAATAGTATTCATGAAACATAACTGATTGCAATGGTTGGTCTTCCCATTAATAGTTCATTATTGAATATTGATCAAATTTAGATCAAATACGCAACATGCATGCAAGAATGCATGTTTCCCTCTAATTCAAAACTAAAAAGAAACTATATCCATAATAGTATATACTTGGAAATCAAAGCGTAAAGTTGATTATAAATTGAAATTACAACTGGTTCTTAGTTCCTGATCATTTATATATAAAAAATTTAGAAGAATTTACATCATTATTACACCAACATTCTTAGAAAATAAGAAGAGTTGTAGTCAAATTCTCTCTCTTTAAAATAGTTGGAAAAAAAATAGATTGGTTCCTCCACGTTTGACATTTTTCATTGACCAAATCTATTTGTCAAATAAAAATATAGAAAGTTTGGTTTTTCTTGGTACATAAGCTTGCCACGTCCACCAATTTCAGTCAAAACCTCAAACAAGCTAGCATACGTGCTTGCATGCGTTGCGTCTAAATTCAGAAAGAAGTTAAATAAAAAATAATAAACAAAGAAAATAAAATGTTTTATTTAATATTTATAATGAGACATTCATGAAAGCATTGCCAAAAAAAAAAGAGAACAGATCTTCAGACTCCTTTTAGTTTCATATGAAAGCTTCGTCTTTCACATTGGTCGAATTGCAAACTATATATAATAATTATATATGATTCGTTTTCCACATCTGGTTGAATTGGTAAGAAAGTTAGTGCTCTGAAAATATATAAACTAATTAAAACTTTTGAAAAACAGCTAGCAAATATTGTCGATAAAATAATTCTTTCTAGACTTTGAAAAAGAAAAAATGAAAACTCATTATAAGCATATATATATATATATATAATAGAAAATAAAACCGACGTTCAATTTATCTAGCGAGATGAGAAACTAGATCCTTAAGTAAGTTTTAGGGTTCAAACTCGAACTTATAAATTAATTAAATTGGAAAAATCGTTTATAATTAGACTTCTGCAGTAACCTAAATCTCAAAAAACACGATATATTTGGAGAGGTATTCTTGTAATAATTTAGATTTAATTAAGGAAACCTTTGTAACTACATTTAATTAACTAATGATGCACGCTTGGCAAAGTTGGTCAACCATTTGTATCCTCTTATGTGGAAACAGTACTTTTCACTTCTTCAACAAGTATGTGCCTTCATCAAAAAAAAAAAAAAAACAAGTATGTGCTTCACAAAGATTTATTTATTTTTTTCATATAAAAATATTATTTGCTTTAATAAATGTCTGGGCGTGAAAAATTATATACCTTTCCAGGCAATATTTTTCTGATTTTTTTTGGATAAATCAATCAAATTTATTTAATATTTCAAAATTATAATTAGATTCTATAATGTATATATACCATCATAATTTTTTGAAACAACTTATATCGAAACATGTTCGTCGTTATTACAATACTAGTGCTAGCTAACATGTTAGCAAAACTTGGATATAGCGTTATATTCTATTTTAATTTTTGGCTTGAACTTCTTATTGAAGTTGTTAAGAACTGTGTCAGTTTCGTATTTATAATAGTATTTTGTTTTTGTTCTTAAAAAAGAATATGGTAAATCTTGTTGGAGCCCACCTAGTTTGACCTATTTATCCATGTGTGGGTTTCGAGTATAATTGACCCGAGTCCACATTTTGACACTTTGACAATTACGGTATTACCCAAATTAAACCAAATATTATCCTGTTTTAATCACGACAAACTTACACTTATTTTATTACATTATTTAACAAAGTTATGGTCGTACAAGTAAGGTACATATACGAATTGGTCCTAGCATCAAGTTTCCCATAAACTTATAGTTTAATAATTAATAGTATATTATATTCTATGTTAAAAATTACACTCACCACCGCAACCATATCGATCGGCCAAATACGAAGCACTGAAAACAAATAATGTTTATTAAGAATACATGATATACTAAAATATGTGTTAAATGATGATATATATGTTCGGTTTTTTTACTAGTATTATTTAGGCAAAATTAAATTTGGGTATTTGGAATTTTGGTGTATTTACAATCAAATCTCTTTCATTTAACAATCTAGTAAAACGCACGCGCTTTACGCGTGAATGATAATTATTTCTATTTATTTTTTAAAAAATAATTTTGCAAATATATTTATAAAAATTTATAATATGAAAGAAAAAATAAATAATATTGTGTAAGAACTATTTATCATATTTAAATAATTAGTATATCTTCTAATTGTTAGATTTGTTATTTCTTTTGTCTTTTGTATCTATATTAATTGGGATAATTACATATAGGTCCCTGACGTTTGCCCTATTTACATCTAGGTCCAGGAGATTCATTTTTTTACATATTAGTTCATTGACCGAGTTACCATTAGTCAAAATTAACGGTTCTGTTAAGAAAATAAAAATAAAAAAATTAAGAAATGACTACCTTACCCTTTTTGAAAAAAAATTAAAAAACTTCCGGCGGTGGCGTTGTTCGCCGAAAAGGATTTTCCGGCTACAGAAACAGCGGAGGATGGCCGATTCTGGACCGATTTTTCACGACGAGTCCAATGGTGGTGGTGCCGTGGCCATCCGATCAGCCACGGCGGCGCTACGGCGGTTTGAAGCGGCGACGCCATATTTTTCGATCTCACTCCTCCGGCGACGGCAATGGCTGAGGTTGGTCGGGAATTGAAGCTCTCGACAGGATGAGCATTTTGGATGTGGTCTCACCCTCATCCGACCACCGATGGCAGAGATATGTCATCCTGAAGGTGGCGCGGCGAAGATGTGGTGGCGTGCGTTTTTTCGGTGGCCAGTATACATTTCCTGAACTCCTCGACATGGGTAAGCCATTGGTGAAGCCGGATTGTAAATTCGACGAACAAATTGTCGTTAATTTCGAATTAAAATTTCTAAAGTTTTAGTAAATTTCAAAAATTAGAATAAAAATTAAATCCAATGTGGTTGTCGAATGGAAAAATGGACTTGGGGAATATGACGGGCTAGACGAGAGGATCGTCTTGGTATAAGGTGTCGACCATCTGGGTGGTGGCTCCGGCGAGAAATTTTACATTTAGGTCCTTATAGTTTGGCAATTTTACAATATAGTCCAAAGGGTAATGTAGTTATTTCATAATTTATTTTATTTTATTTTTATTTTTTAATAGAAATGTTAATTTTGACCGTTAGTCAGCCGGTCAATGGACTAATATGTAAAAAAATGAATATTCTGGACCTAGATGTAAATAGGGCAAACGTCGGGGACCTATATGTAATTATCCCATATTAATTTGTCCCCTTACTCTTATCCCTCTTATCATTTAATATTTCCTTCCACTTTCTATTTTTACTTTACATAATTTTTTATCATCATATATTTTATAATATATTAAATAGTGCAAATATAAAATCACATAGAAATAAAACGCCAAATATCAAATTAATATACACATTATTTTTTCTCTTTCGTATGTTCTTTCCCTTTATTTTATTATCTCTTCTACAACCCTACCCTTTTTAATGTTCTCTTCGATTCATTCTCCTGTGTAGTTGTATAATTTAATTCTTACTTTATAATTTATTGTTATCTTTATTTGTTAATGTCATCTATACTATTTGATAAAACATCTTCATCTTAAAGTAATTAATATCAATCAAATTTTTATTTTGGTTTATCAATTTTCTATTTATTTTATTATTTAATTCTACTCTATTTTTCTCTACATATCCCATGACTCGTATTTCTCTCTTCTATATATTTTTAACTTTTTCTCTTCCTATTATTCAAATCTTTTCTTTAGTTTCGTAAAATGTAAAATAATTTTAACCGAAAGTCATGAAAATATTTAATAAAAGTATTTATTATTTTAGAATATTAAAATTTATTAATTAAACTTATTTTTATTTTGTATACGCATACAAATATAGTATGTACTTCGTTTTCTTAAATGTAATATGATTATCTTTCTAATATGTTTTTATAGACCATCTCGATTTTATAATTTTAGGGTCGTCTAGGTTTTTTTTTGTCATTATGATAAATTAAAATTATAGGATAAATAAATTTAGATATAAATATAAGTTTTAATTAAATAGGACTCTCAAATAAATTTTATAGATCTATCATATTCCTATTAAGTTACTCAACTATAGAGTCCTAGTATTATTAAATCAAATTATTATTTATATAGTTATAGATTTATATATTTGTATAGTTATTTAATAAGAATACGTGTTAGTAAAGGGACAAACTTAAATTATCGGAAGAAACTCGTGCTTTTATAATATACATAAATTAATATAAAGTCCTTGGAGTTTTCAATGAAGTAAAGAATTTTAGTTGTAATTCTTCTTCTTCTTCAATTTTATATAATTTCTTTTTCTGTTCAAAAATAACTATTTACATATATTGTTTTAATACTTACACAAGAGCGATACTCCCTCTAATTTCCAATTTCATCAATCAAAATATTAAATTGCTCCATAAAACATCACATGCACTAATTATTCATATGAGATCAAACTAATTAATTTTCTACTATTAAAATCCCCTCTACCAACCATACTTAAAAGTAAGAAAAATGTCGGCAAATCAATCAAAATCAAAGACGGCAAAAGCTAGTAACAGTCTAAACCTAAACTTTTTCGTATCTATCTCTCACATCCTACGTCATAGATATTGATCGAGTCCTCAATAACTCAATTCTAACACGATGATCTCTCTCTCAAACCGACATTCTCTCTTGATATCTTCGAGAGAGAGAGGTCTGACTGACAGGTTCATCCAATTTTGCCAGAAAAAAGACTCAAACGGTGGGAACACACGTGTTTTAATACTCACCTACTTTTAATCATATCCCATGTTTCTTTTTTTGTCTTTTTCGCAAATATCTTTTTCTAATTAAAAATCAATATCCCGAAAAAAAAAAAAAAGTATTTTTTTCCCTTTTTTGCCACACCTATAATTAATAAACCTTCAAGCGTGCAAATTTGGCAGAAAACACTGTTCCATTGACGGCTATTCAACACCTCATCAGTTGTCCGAACGAATTTAGTCTCTTTCTTTCTTATATATTCGCTTTCTTGACAAGTTATTTCTTAACATTTATATTTAGGCAAATAAAAATACAATCAAATTTCTAAATTAATTCACATCGAGTTGCATTCATTTAAAGGTGGCGAACAGACGAGACGACGACGGCGAGTACGCCAGATTTCCGCCGACAGGAAGTAGACAAAACACCACCTCCGCCACAACTAATACCACCGCCACCGCCGCCGCTAATAGTGTGACAGTTCCGTACTTCAACATGCAATTACAACAAGAACGGCCAGATAACTACCTACTATCGGCTGTCGTGGCGCCGCCTACGATATCAGGGTATGATCAGTCTTCGGAGATGTCGGCGATGGTAACGGCGCTGGCCCATGTGGTATCTGGTCAGCCGCACGGAGGCGGCGGCGCTGTTGATTCTCCGTCCTCTGTTTATTCGTCTTCGAGCTCTGGCTCGTGGGCTGCAGGGCAGAAGAGAAGGCATGATCAAGAAGATAGTACGACGACGTATTCTGAGCAGCCTCAGAGGTATTATCGTGGGTTTGGAGAATCATCTTCCTCTGTTAAATCAGGTTGGTTTTGAATTTTGATGATCTCTGACATTTATTTATCAGAATTAGCATGCAATTACTCTGCTTTTCATGAAAAATTCATTTGTTTGTGGTTTTTTTTTTTCTTCTATAATTTAAGGTTCTTCCTGCAAATACTTTGATCATAAACCAATTTATTTCCAATTACCTCCTTTGGATGGTTATTGTTATGTTTTGTTTAATATATAAGGTGAGAGTCTGGCTAAAATCTTACTCGCCGGTTCTAATTAAAAAAAAATTAATTTATTCTAATTTAGAACAATATTTTCTCTAAATTAGGGATGCAATTTTGGAAATATTTCTGAATATTGTTTGATATTCTATTCCATTTTGCTTCTCTGTTTTATATTTTTATTTTTAAAAGTGATAACACGTTTTTTTTTTTTTTTTTTTTTTTCATATTTGTGCTTTTTGAAAAAATAATTATATGGTTTTGGGGCCCAAGAATATATTAATTTGATTTCAAGATTTATGTTTTCTGTGCTAAAAAGTAAAAACGTTCATGCATAAATGTAATCTGATACAATTTGAGCAATATATTGATATATTTCCAGAGCCAGATGTCAACACCGCCGAGCAACCGCCGCCGCCGACAGAACCCTCCGCCACATCACACGATGAGACCACCGGAGAAAGACGAAGAAGATACAGAGGAGTTCGCCAAAGGCCGTGGGGCAAATGGGCGGCAGAAATAAGGGACCCACACAAAGCCGCCCGAGTTTGGCTCGGCACTTTCGACACGGCGGAGGCTGCCGCTAGAGCATACGACGAGGCAGCCCTACGTTTCAGAGGCAACCGTGCAAAGCTTAACTTCCCTGAAAATGTCAGAATCCTCCCACCACCACCTCAGCCTTCGGAATCCACAATCACCACCTCTGATCAACGGCCAAGTACTCCCGCCGCGCCAGCCACCCCATCTCGGCCTTCGTACATGCAATCCACTGCCGGTGATTATTGGGAATACTCGCGGTTGCTTCAGAGCAGCGGCGATTATCATCCACAAGCACAACAATCTACGACTCTGTTTGAACAAATGATGTATGCTTCGTCATTAGCTGGTTTATATTCTTCTTCCTCAGCTTCTTCGTATCCGACGGAATTCTCTAGTGGGCAAATTATACATTTCTCGCCACCGGGAAATAATCAACGCCCTCAAGGCGGCGGCAGAGGTGGTGGCCGCAGATCGAATTTTCCAGCGCCGCCGTGGACGTCCTCGGGGCACAATCCTAATTCCTCCTCCTCCTCCTGAGTCCTGACATGTCTTCTTTTTCCTTTTTTAATCAAGAAAGATTAAATGCAACTTTTTTTCCCACTTATTTGTTGCATATTCTTTCGTTATGCTATTGCGATTTATTCATTATCTCCTTATTATTCGTTTGTAATTTGGCTAAATTGCAAATTGTCATGTGATCTTATATTTTTCGGGTTTTTATCTCTTTATTTATTATTTTCTAATTAATTTTGTTCTGTAAATTTCAATTTATAATAGCAATATTTGTTCACTTGCAAATTTTAATGATAATTTAACAAAAAATTCCCGCAATTAATTAAATTATTCGTCAGAATGCATACGTATTGTGCATGGGCTAGTTAAAATTATTGAGCAGGCGTGTGAGAAACAGCCTAGTGAGATTTTCTTCGCCACCTTAATGTCCCTTTTGACCAAACTCCTAATAAAGAAAACCCTAAACTTTCTTCTCAAGAAGAGGTTGACTTCATAATGGGATCGGCTCGACTGATATGATAAATGGAATGGTCAGCAGAATTCTAAAACTACAAAACCGAATGAAGGAATGAAGCATAATAGTCGTTCTTCGGGCAACCCTTTAATTGAGTTGGCATCCCGGCCTTTAATTGTAATTCAGTTTGGTGCGACTGATTGATTCGTCTTTTTCGGGCAACCTCCGGATGGCGGATGAGCAGTGTGCTCCTTTACTATATTTACTATATTTCGTAGGAATCAAAGCGATTCCTACTTCAATTCAAGCATTGAATCACGGGAAAAACATAAATAAATACGATTCACGGTCGCAATTAATCATTCTCATTCGCCAGCTCTAGGGCGGGTCTTTACCAACTTCAAAATATTCGAAAAAAGTTTTTCGCAAAAAAACGGTTGTCCAAAATTCGTTCTGTATACCAAATTTGCAATTTTTCTTATAATATTAAATCCTTTATTTTGTTCAACACTACACACATTAATTAATATCCAAGAATAATAAAGCAATTAATAAATAAATAATTTGTCCAACATCATTCATCAACATTCAATTAATTACATAGCTAGGATAACTGAAGATATTTATGAAATTCAAAGATTACCCTCGATAAGTTATCGTAACGTTTTGCCACATAAATGTCACAATTAATTTCTAAAATCCAAATGAAACTTAACTATCATCTTTGGTAAACATATATAATAGAGGATTAAGTTCAAGAAAGAACATCAAGCATTGAATAATCTCTATTAAATTAGCTCTTCAAAATGAACACTATTTCCAAAAACGTTTTCATGCTAACTTTGAGCTTTCAGCTTTTTTGCTTCCTCTTCGTTTTTCTTACACCAACATATGCCTATTCTAAATTAGAATTTTCGGAAAAACCAAATTTAGCACCAAATTCAGCACCAGCATATGCCCCATACAATCCTAATTTCGAATTAACCAAAAAACGAAAACCAATTACAATATCTCCTTATGCCCAAATCGATCCGTTATTAGAGTCGAAAACAAAAGCGCCACCTAAACCAAGCCCAAAATCAAGAAAAGCAAACCCTAAATCACCAAACACAAAGCCAACACAAGAATCAAACCCTAAATCACCAAATGCAAAATCAAACTCAACTTCACCAAAAGCAGGAACAAATTCAACTTCTCCATACCACTTCGCCAACAACTTCTGCTTATCAAGAAAATTGGACGTGAAGACCACTTTCTGCTTACAGGTTCTCAGATCGAATCCGAAAAGCACCAATGCAGGCAACAACCACGAACTATTACATATTTCTGGCGAAGCCGCGATACATTTCGGCAACAAAACCCTAACCCTTCTGGAAAAAATGTCCGAAGATAACAAGACAAACCCTAATCTGAAGCAGGTTATTAAGGAGTGTTTGTCAGCTTACAAGGGTTTCAACAAGCAATACAAGGTTTTTGTACAGGAAGCGAAGATTAATGCTCAGGTGGCGAGCTATGATGCTGAATTGGCTAAGCTTGAGATAGATCGTTGTGTGAAAGCTGTGACCAAATCATGGGATGAGGACATTCAAGAACAGAACGTGATTGCTTTGGATTATACTAAGCTTTCCCAAAATATTGCTGTTTCGATTGCTCCATGATCAGTTTCCATTATCCAGTTAACTAGTTGTACGAGGAAAAAGATTATAGTATTTTACTATTATTTAATCGAAATATATATAAATTATGTTAATTAATTACCATTGTTTTATTAGCATGAACTCGGTTGAATCTTTTTGAATCAAAAGTTATATCTTGCATGTGTCACGTAATAAATATTGCAATACACACTCGGTTGTATGATCATGATTCATGGGCACAAAATTTTCACCTTATAAAATGGGATTTAATTCATTATAATAAAATGTGAGATCATAATCATTATATTGGTTGAATATTTAATGTGTGTACTAAATTAGGTAATTAAATTAAAGGGCGAATTACATCTGCTACCCCTCAGTTTTAAGGTAATTACAATTCAGTCTTCGTGTTTTCAGAAAGGATCCTAGCTAGACATTTCACTTTATTATGAAAAATTCATTGAATTAAGTCGATTATTTACATTTTTGTCTTCATATTATATGGTTTCTGAAAGTTTTTGTAATAAAGTGAAATATTAGGAAAATTTTTGTAATTTCTAAAAATATAAAGACTAAATTATAATTAGGACCAAGCAAAGATAGTAGATTTAATTTTCCCTAAATTAAGTAAATAGGGTTGTGAGGAAATAGGTATAAATCGATGCATGTACTTTTTTTTTTTTTTGCAATTATTCAAGATATAAATCGATGTACTGTACTACTGTCATAACTTAATTAAATTGGGAAATGCCGTTAGACTAAGATTTGTTTGGCGGATTCGTTCACAGTTCCTTCTGCGCATCTGATATAGTCCTGGATTGGACCTAAATTATTGAAAACATTGGGCCTAACAATTGTCTCAGTCTCTCAGAACTCTTTATTGGGCTATATATGGCCCACTTTCCCTATAGTACTCTACAATTTGATCAGATAATAAATATATAGTAATTTTTACACATTTTTAAATTTAAAATAAGTCTTTAAGAATTTTTAGTTAAAATCGATTCTTGTAATATATGTTGAGATAATATTGAACATGTTTAAAATAATTTAATTTTATGACTTACATAAATATTTTTTGTTAAATCAAGCTAATACTCAACATTTCCCAAAATTTAGTCTCCTCGCATAAATTTTCTATTCTAATAAGACTTTCCCTTTTCCTATCAACAATAACTACTGATAGCTACTCGAACTCGAGAATTCTAGTTAAGTTAATATACTATTGAACCGCTAAGCTACGTAATTTAGGATGTTTAAAAATGGATTGGATCCCACCAGCATTGAATTCCCATTCCGATCATCAATTACAGAGATGTTTGGTTATGATGAACCCCAGCATGAGTACTGCCGAAAGAAATAAGCATATGTCGATGTACTTTTGTACACATACAGCACAATCACATGGACCTCACCAACCATTTCATGATATATGACCCTACATATATATATATATATATATGAATTGCTTTTTCCTAAGTTTCAAATTACTTTGTATTTAAATATGTAACATTAGCTACATATGGTGATTATTATATACACTTTTCTTATAAAGTTTTAGCTGAGATTTAAAATGTGACAAATTTTATGAGTTCCTAAAGTTGTACCTTTAGAAATAAAGACCTATTTAGTCATGATATATTCTATAACTCGTTGTAGCATAGAGCATGCTGACCTTCAAAAAAAATCGAAAAAATTAAGTGAAAAAACAAAAAACAAAAAATATAGAGCATGTCAACTTTTTTTTAAAGTCATAGGGTCGTACACTATGATGCACGGATAGTACTCCTAAAAATTCTATTATGTCGTGTCGTGTCGTGTCCGATACTGTATTTATTTTTCTAGTATAAAATATCAAAAAAATACGTGTTCGTATTCGTGTCCTTGTCGTCGCGTCCTTGTCCGTGTTTCATATATAGGTCATACATGTAATTTATTTATGAATCCATTTATGTACTATCATGCAGTTAGGGTTATTTATGAATCGATTTTTCTAATTTGAGAAATAAAGATATCGTTCTTGATCTTTATACAAATTAGCAATAACTCCAAAAAATTCCGAAACACCCCCCATTTAGGATTTCCATAGGGTATTTTTTGGTTAGAAAAAAAGAAAAAGAAACAATTATTTGTCAAAAGTTGAAATACAAGTCATGGACAGGAAAGAACAACTTTTCATGGGCATGCAACGCGAAACTAGGCTTTTTCACGCCTTTAACAACCATATAAATGATGAGGAAACAAGAACAAATTCTTCAATATATTCTCAATTCACACACAAATACATACGAAAAAGTTAAGCTTCATCCAAGATCCGAATTGAAGATCGATGGAGAAGAGCAGATCATATCCCCATTACTCATCTGGGATCGGGTTTGAAAACCGAACCGACCCGTATTCGTTCAACGGTCCGAGTACGAAAGATCAAGCTTTCGGTACAACAAACGATCCAGAAATGAAGAGGAAGAAGAGGATTGCTGCTTACAATATGTTCAGCAAAGAAGGTAAAGTGAAAGCATCTGTGAGAGAGAGTTTTAAGTGGATCAAGACTAAAATCAGTGATATCCGTTACAGTTAGTGACAGATATTAATTCTATGTAATGTATATATAATAATATTTGATGATCTTGTGATGATTTTCTGTATGAGAACAGAAACTGGAAGAACTTAAATTAGTTCTGTGGTTTGATGAGTATGTTTGGTGTTCTTGAATTTGTTTTTATGTTGTGGGAGAAGGGCTTGCTTTTGAAATTCCAAGTTTTCATTCTAATTGATTACACTAAAGTGATTTGTCTAATCATATTAAGCATTTCAGATAAAAACTAGAGAATTTAATCAGTTTGAATCCAAATATTCAAGAAAATAAATAAATGATTAGGATTAAGAAATTAAAAAAAAAATCAAAAATCAACTTTCAACAGAATAAACAAGCAAGTTGTTTGATAGTAAGCATCTGCACCTGTGAACAAGTAGGTTACAGGGTACGAATGTCTAAGGATAGTTGAGTGACTAGCAACAATCCTGTTTCTAGGAAAAACATGGGGGAAAATTACATTCACAGCACGTGAGGTTTGATCTAATTACGCAAACATATTTCAAAATTTGTAAATTTACATAAATATATTTGAATTCTAACCACCGTTAGAGAACCTTAACAAAAAATAGCACTTTCACGTTATGTTTGTGGTTTTTTTATTAGAAAAACAAAAATAAAATCAGCTTTATCAAACTAATGTCCAAAAAATCCGTTGAACCATTAAGCGGATGTAATAAGGATTCTTTAATATAGTTCGAATCTCCTAATTTTCTATGGATAGAGAGAGATAGAGAGGAGGAAGACTGGAAATAGGACAGAGTTGTGGATAAGATGTAGACAGTTTCTCCACAGTGGTAGTTATAGCAGTCATATGCCTTAGACGATACCTATCTAGTACTAACTCTTGAAAAATATCCGTATGCGTACCGCCGTGTTCCTATATCACATCTTCAATATGTGTATATGAACCAAAATATAAACTATACCGCCGTGTGTTCGTATATCACATCTACATATATATATGAACCAAAATATAAACTATACATCACATCATCGCATATAAATTTTAACGATTCAATTGAATTATTACTGGCTAATATACAATTTAACGGCTCACTATTCAGTTGAATATATTCATTCAGATGTTGCGAATAATAAGATCGTCAATTTCCCCAAAGAAAATAACTCCGAAATATGTAGGTAAATTCTAATCCGAACCTAACTCAGCCAAATCAGTAATAATCACGTGCATAGTCCGGAGTAGAATTTTCAACTACGAAAGCAAACATTCAATATAATATACTTTAGACGGCTTTCAAATAAACTCTATTCAATATTAACAACTACAAATTAACAAATAAGAATTCCTCACTCATTTGTCCTCTCAGCCGAAGAAGAAACAGAGACCTCCAAATTGAAAAATATCAAACTAGAAACAAAAGGGCCAAGCATGAATAACAACTAATGAAAAGAAAAAAGGATAAATGCAACAAAATTGGAATGCGAGCTGGAATATAGACAGCATATGAATCAGCCAAGGCAGAGGTATATATATCTCGGTATCACCTCGAAATTTCCTTTCTCTGTCACCCAACACAAGAGTTACGCAAGAATGATGTGTTTTTCTGCTACTGGCATTTCAAGCAACAACTTCATGGGGGTTGCTTCATATAAACCGAGCCTTAAAAAAGGCTTCATGGAAATCTCAGCTACATTATCATGCATGAACAGGTCTTTTCATTCCCGTGGTCAAATTCATCGTCCGTTCCATCTTCACTGAGATTAAATCACATAGGTTGTTCTATTCGTTAGAAGTATTTAGTCATTTCTCATTTACCAATATATGAACTCCTTCATAATGGAATATAAAAAACTGGAAAGTCAAATCAGGAAACTTAAAGCAGTCCTTCATAGAACAGGAAGCCCAAGAATTGGCATCTTAATGTTATCATTCATATCACAAAACCAAATACATTATGCAAATATTCAAATATGAAAATCACAATTTCGTAGAAGTCACTGATCGAATTGGCAGGCACACATAATCCTATCAGGTAAGTTTTACATCTAGTTATAGTTTGTCAGCATAAACATAGCAATAAACAAAGACACAAGGTAAAAGAAAAGGTTTACTTAAGCACGCAACTAGACTGTATGTCATGCTAAACTATATAAAACTAGAATCATGGAAGAATTTTAATCAGGTCAAACATTAGGGTAATACATGTTTTCAACATAGCACCATAAGTTTACATACCTCATCTCAAATTCCCGAATCTCAAAAAGCTCTCCCCCAATTGCATCCGTCCACTGCACTTTCCTTCTCTCCATTTGCAAACCAACATCACTTTTCTTTTCACATAACACTCCATTCCCATTTTTTTTCTCACCAACAGCATCACATGCAGTGGAGGCAATCGGATCACTGTTCCCTGCTTTCCTCAAGCTGCTCTTAAGACTAATAATCTTCCTCTTGTCATCATCATCAGCAACAACAACATTATCAAATTCACTCTTTGGATCTTTACTCTCATCAAAAACTTGAGGTTCAGACAAAACCTCTCGGTTTTGAGTGTGTCCCACTTTCAGCGGAGACGGGCTCTCGTGTCCAGCGGCCGCGCGACCAAAGCAAACAAAGGAGGCGCACCCGCGGACAGGTCGGTTCTTGTCAGAAGCCAGCTGGAGATCAGGATCACTATCTTGGTCCACCAACTGGTACTGATTCCACGGCGTAACTCTCATGGGTTTCTCTTCGTGTTTATGACCCAATAAAAGAAGGGTCAGGCCCTTACTGTACCCAGATGCTGAAGAAGAGAAAAAACCTCCTCCTTCTACTGCAAATAACATCAGTTCTTCTCATCTGAGCAACAACCAGTTACTTTCTTTCATCTAAGTTCGCATCCTAATAGAGTAATTTCACCTGCCTCAGATTATCCGTATTAGATTTCATATAGATGGTTTTTAAGTTTTGAAAGCATGAGATGAGATGATATTTCCCCAACTTTCAGAGACATTTTCATTCAAACTTCAACTTTCTAGTAAATACTGTAGTAAACAGCGGACAGATCTCAAGAGGAAATCATGGATTGATAGAGACAACGAAATGGATTTGTTACTTCAATAATTTAAAAACGGCAGTTTCAACAAGTATTTTAAGAAGACTAATTCTAGCAGACTTGTTTATAAATAATTCAAAATCTGGCGGCGTCAATAGTAGTCTCAATTGGCTACTTGAAATAATTCTAGAAGACGTAGATATGATACAACACCAAGCTAAAAATGCATAGAAATCTAAGATCAACTAAAGAAACATCTAAAAAGACGTAACACGAAACAGCAGGAATTGAAAGATTCAACAAACTGAGGTCGATCAATTTCGCACTCTAACAAAAAACTAGCTCATAAACTTGATTTCTTTCTTGAAAAACAAAAATACACAATAAAAGCACTAGAAAGAGCTAGATTAAGCACACTTTAGCCAACAATTTAGAACAATCTCCCGTCCAGTAGTCAGCTACACGTTCGAGGATCTCAGAAGACTGAGTTTTAGTAACTAACTATACAGTAAAACAAATAAACTCGCAGGCACACACACGCATTAGCACATGAAAATACTCGCAAAGCAAGTGTATCGATTATACAAATAGATACAGATACTTATATGATATGCGGAGAAACATACAGATCTGGTGGCGATCTCCGGCGACAATTCACCGGACTGAAAACTGCATCGGTACAAAAAAATTCCGGTGGATAAATCTCTGCAGGAGTAGAACTACAGTGCGAATTAAGCTTCCAAACTTGATTGAATTAAGAAATTTTTCCAATTTATTTATGTATTTATTTGGCTCTGGAGAGAGAAGGGAGTGAAAAACTGAAAATTATGAGAGTGAAGGAAATGGACTGAAAGACAGAAATAATTGTAACGTAGTTAAGAAATTAAAAGGATTATATAATAAAAATAAAATAAGAAAAGAAAATGAAATTTTGAAGGGGGAAAAGATGGGATAGTGACCCTGTGGCGCACGATAGCGAAGGGTCTGCTCATAATTTTTGGGGTAATGTACAAAATGGTAATATTAAATTATTATAATATAGGACAAATTATATATGGGTCTCTAACGTTTTCCATATTTATATTTAGGTTTACTTAGATATATTTATTACATTTAGGTCTCTGGATTAATTGGTCTATATTTGATCAAATTTAACGTATTAATATGAGTAGTTGGATATAAGCGACACCCAAGATCATTTAGTTTGATTTATATTATATTTATTTAGCTTCCATCACCTATTTAGAAATGAATGTTGGTCAATTTAAGGATCTATATGTAAAAATATTGACCAATTTAAGAACTTATATGTAATTAACGCATTTAAGTGGACCTAAACATAAATATGATAAATTTCAGGGATCCAAATATAATTTGCCCAATAATATATCCTTATATAAATATTATATATTTGTAACTGTACTAGTCCTATATCTAAATTGTAGATGAGGATAAGATTGCAAAGATAAAACATAAAAAAAAAATTAGGTATTTAATTATAAAGATAGTATGTGTTACATCATTAACTTGAGGACAAATGTAAATATTTTAAAACAAGTATAATAATGTTTATATGTACTAAAATTGGAATAAGAGCATTGATTGAGACAGTGAGAATACCATTGTTGTTTTATTCTAATTCTAATTTCTTTATGTAAATAGAAGAAATATTTAAATTTGGTAATGTATCTTTAGATTTTGTTTTAAGAATGGGTAGAAAATGAAATATATTTGGATGATTTCTTTGAATTAATTGATGAGATATATATACTTTTCTTATTAAGCTTATTTTATTATTTGTATATATTTAGATAAAATAACTCTTTTTTTTAAATTACAAACTAATCACATAACAAACATACTATATATAATATACTACAATTTATGATATACGAATACTCCTAAAAAATTCACTATACAGTGTTGTGTCGTGTCCAACATCATATCAAATACATTTTTTTTTAATTTTTTATCATATCAAATACTTTTCTAGTAAAAAATTAACAAAATACATGTAACACCGTATTCTTATTGTGTTGTATTCGTATCCTGTGGTTATAGACTGCAATTCTCTTTCTTCCATGTGTAACAATAATCACATTGTAGAGCTTTTAGACAAAAGCTAAAGGGAATTGAGTTGTGGGTGGGGTAGGGTAATTTAATAGAGAAAGTTTGCTTTCACCTTTATTAGCACCATTTTCATATATTTTTGGTTGTCCATACTTCTTTTTATTGACATTAATGTTTTAATTTCATAAGTAATATTATTGGAGATTGGGTTAAACACAAATAATTCTTAATTTGATCGATAGTGACATAAATCTCTTACTAAGCAGTGAAACATTGAATACTATAGTACGTACTTTGGAGTACTATAATTATACTCAAAATTTAATTTTATTTAATCACTTAAAAAAAGCTAAAAACTGGCAGAATAGGGTCGTTGAATAGTCGATTAATCACCACATTTTTGTTTGAATTTTTCGTTGGTTTTTGATAATTAACTTTTTAGTGAATCAATACATTTTTTAACTTTTAAACCGTAACCTAATTCACCTAAATCCAATAAATCACATGATAAGTATATATAAAATAGATTAACAGTAATTAAACTAACTGAAATAAGGCTAAATTTCCCTATTTATTTATGCATATTTGCAGATTTACCAAGAAACATCAATTTACAAATTAAATCTTATTAAAGTGTAGAAATATTATATAAATTTTTTTGGTGGTTGTGGATCAATGATAGGTGCACATCCAAAGATCCAAATTTACACCAAAATCGTAATGGAAAATGCGACTTTTTGACTAGATGATAAGAACGTAGTCTTTTTGAACTTTAAAACGGGCCAAGTAATCTTGTCAGTGCATGTTATTTTGATTTGGATGTCTTAAAAGGAAATGACTAAGGAAAACGACATCAAACAAAAAAAATAAATTATAACTTCTATTATACATTAAAAGATACTGTAGTATTTTTTTCCGTGAAATCTTTGGGGGCATTGGTAATTTCTGAAATATTTGGTACTTTCGAATTGTTTTCGATCAAAGTATTTTAATCTTTTCTCACGCTTGTCATTTGAGTTTGTGATGCAAACTTTCTTGCATTGTCACAATAAGTTTGAAAATTACATGATAGAGTTGATGATAAATCTATATTTCAGGGGGGTATCCGCCCCCCACATCAGATGCAAAATGCAGATACAGAAATGTAATAATGTATATACAGGAGATCTCCCATGCAGTGATTGCACACTTTTCATATCTGATCTCACATATGACAGCCAATGCATCGCTGAACATCTCATCAGAGATTGATAGCAGTGATTATTGTCAGGACATGGCAAATTTAAATTTCACCTATTTATAACAGTCATAAAACTCACTGCATACATATATAAATAAGGAATAATTACAAAAAAAACCACATGAGATTAAGTCTTTTTTTTAAAACACTCTGAAACCTATAAACATTACGAATACTCCATGGTCAGCTGAAACCTTACAAAGATTTCCCTTAAAACATAAAAATATATACATAGTACCCCAGAAAAAATTTGTAAATACCTCCCTTAGGGAGGTAAGTGCAGGTTACAAGATTTTAGGGTGTTTTTTGTAGACTGCGTAAACCACTTCCAATTACTACTGGCCCCATAAATTAATACTGCCAATTACAGTTGGTTTTTTGGCCAATGAATGGATAAGTGTTTGAATTAATGCTTCATATGTGAAACAGTAACTTCATTTTAGGTTTAATTAACCTAATTAATCTTATGACCTAACTCGAGGAATTAGGAGAATTAGTTAATTTTCTCGAAAAATGAGATTATTGGAAATGTAAGTCTCAGTAGTCGTCGTTTAAAATCGAGAAATAATATAGATTAAACGTGTACGACATTTGCACTTTTTAATTAAATAAATTAATAATGTTTATAGTTTTCCTATTAAACAAACTAGATTCTCTGAATTAATTAGTTTGATAAAATGAACATGAAAAGCCGACAGTAAACAAACAATGCAGCCCGAGGTCATAATGGGCTTAATTTGGGCCCAACTAAGAATTGAGCCAAATTGGGTCCAATAAAATATAAACCCATTTAGTTCCCCTTTTCCTTGGACTGCGACAATGCAAGTAATGGACTAGGATTCGAAGATGCAAAACGACGTAGCTCCTCAACATTATCGAATGTCGACATATATTTTTCATCAAGAATCACCCATGCTTCTATTCCATTATAATCAAACCTAGTATCCATTAACCAAACAACATTCATAAACTTCGACTCCGACGAATCACTCCCGGTATCACATCTGGTCAACCAAACAGGTTTTCCCCATCCAAAATCCACATCGTAAAACCCGAAATTACACCAGCTCGAGATGGATAGAAGATCAGCATCTTTGGGAATTTCTCTCCAAACCCGTCCAAGATTCTCCCGATACCCTAAAAAGCCATCATCGCCAAACATCCTGGAAACAAATTCATCGTCAATTTGTTTTATCGCCTCCCTCATTTTCCTCACCAGGTCCCCCAAGTTTTTGAAATTCTCATTTTCGCCCCACGCCGCCGCCAATCCTGGGAAATTTCCGAAACAATCCGATGGAAAGGGCGGGTTGGCTCTTCTCCTCAGGTTCACTGCCTGAGTCACAACAGATGTTTTCCTGTTGCACGCGAGAGATGCCTCCATGAAACACTTCCGAATAAAAGCTGACACAACTTCCACACGCGTGGGCCTTTCCACGTTCGATTTCGCCTTCAGTGACGATATTGCCGAGGAATTGAAAATGTATCTTCTCATGACAGATTTCCCAGTTTTCAGAATCGCTGATAGGGAACCTGAGTTGGCTGGGATTTCTTCATTGAACGGGAAAAGAGATTGACAAATGTAATTCGGGCCAACAGGTTCTCTACAGAGCCGATTAGCAGCAGCCCACGACTTGAAAAAACTGCCTATCGTCGACGCGTCGGCTAATTTATGCCAGAAAACAGCTCCAATGGACATTCCACCACAGTCAAAGCAGGTTATCTGCACCATGCAGACGCTGGAATCAGGGCTCACCTCAGCATCCCACGTGATTTCACAGGGCAATAATTTCCGGGGAAAATCCAGGCCTGGATTTTCCAGAATATTCTCGAGGTTATTTTCCGTGCCTGGAAATTTAGCCACGACAAAAGGGACGCCCTGATCGGTGCAGTCAATGGATTGGTGATCAGGGTTTACTCTCCCGGATAAGGGGTAATATCGGGTTAAAATCAGGGAAAGTGAACGTTTCAAGGGATTTGTGTGAGAAATGATTGAATTCGGGTTTGTAATTTTTATACTGTTATTGGGGAAATAGTAAACTATAGGAACGAGCATTGGTGGGACAATTTGATCCAGCATGGAAAGCTTGTAGGTTTTCAGGCGACGTGGAGTGGGTTTAGATGGCCTGATATTTTCCCTGGAAATTATTTCGATTTCTTCCATTGTCTTTTTCTAAGTTTTCTGAAAATATTGGGACTTGGGATTTGTATCGATCGTGCGAGGTTTTTATGAGGAAAGAATTTTGAAAACTTGAATATGTTTCTTGGATTTATATTTCAGACTTGTGAGCGACGAATTTATAGAGGGAAATCCTACATCTACTGCAAGTAATAAGATTGGGAGATTTCTAAGTGACTACCCTCAAGTTTCGATTATTTACAATTTACTCCTCTAGTTTGAGGAATAATGATATAGCTCCTAATATTTCAAAAGATAATAAAATTTTCATTATGTTTTATTAAAATTTCCCTTGAAAATGTCATTATCAAAATCAATATATATCTGAACTAAATGCTTCACAATTATCATCAATTACTTTCATAATTAGACATAAATTTCAAAAAATTTGTCTTTGTTTTACAAATTTTTTTAAATATTATGGATTATATTATTATAATTTGAAATAAACTTTGTAAATATCCCAATCTTGAGTGCAATCAAATGTAAATCCCCTAAATCAAATTATATACAATAAATTACTTGTAATAATTGGACTCGCACTTGTAATATTTCATTTTCAAATTATCAGTTATGGACCACCATACCTCGTACCATGGCATTTAGTTTTTAACCATGACAAGTTTCCTCTATTTATTAAGCTGGCTGCAGGTGTAGTTGCCGCACGAACCAGCTGCCCAATTAATTAAAAACTATGGTTTATGGATAATTCTAAAAAATTTATTATGTCGTGTAGTGTTGTGTTTGTTGAATTAATGAATATTGATCTAACTCAACTCCCAAAAGCTAACTCAAGATGAGAGGTTTGTTTATTCGATGTGGGATGGTTTAACACACCCTCGTCACGCCCAGGGCCGCGAAATATGCGGGACAAACTGGAGCGTGAAATGATTTGCAGGAATATCTGCGAGGAGAGCAGGGGTGGAGAGACAGGCCAAGAATCGAACCCGCTGTGATACCATGTTGAATTAATGGACCTTGACCTAACTCAACCCCCAAAAGCTAGCTCAAGAAGGGAGGTTTGTCAAGCCATTATATAGTGAACCCCACATCTTTAATTATTCGATGTGGGATAGTTTAACAGTATTGGATACTTTTCTACAGTAAAATATCAGAAAAAATGGTATCGCCGTATCCGTATCGTATCGTATCCGTGTCAATGTGTCAACCCTTTCTTGATGATTTAGCTAGAATATTTTGACTAATTTATATATTTTGAAAATTTTGTGAACTCTTAAATTTTATTCTATAAAAATTTAAATATTTGGTTAAATAAGATTCAATAATTTTGAGATGGATTAATAAGTTGTAATGTGTTTAGTAAATCAGACGGCTTATATGCCCAAGTTGAAGTTCTCTCGTGTAGTAGGAACCCAATATAATCTTAAAAATTGGTGGTTAATTAAGGGAAAGGCAATCCATCAACTTATGCGCATCTCCGAGCGTGTTGGCTCCACACAAAGTCTGTGGCCCCTCTAAGGGGTTCAAGAACTTACGGTGTGGACCCTCAAATTAGCAGCACATACATATACATATGGTTCTTTTTGAGATACTAACACCTGAACTTTGATATCAACTATAACAAGAACTTAAAATATTCTTAAAAATTGATTGTTAAAGGAGAAGTTAAACAATAATTATATTCTAGTACAGTTAAAAGATTCTCAGCAATGTGTGTCGATCACAATTTTTCTCCGTCCATGCAATTTGGCGCGCGTCTCCTCCTCAATTTTTGGTATTTGCATGTAAGAAAACATACAATAGACAGTTAGACACTTCATTATGACTTCAATTTCCAATGCGTAGTTCCTTGTTTGATTTGAATACTTCCATGGTCTTGCATTGAGCCAAGAATTATCTTTTTTAATAGTTGGGTACGCAAAATTGCAAGTTCCCTATAATGTCAATTTTACATTTTTGACTTCTTGTTTTATTTGAATTCAATTTTACAATTTTATCCCGCAATTTTCGTTTTCATGCAAATTTTTATCTGATTTTTGCCGAAATCATTATCGATTTTCGTCAGAAATTTATCAAAAATATCATTAATTATATGGCTTGTACTTCATCCCACGTGGGATTCTTCACATTAACTAGCTATACTAAGAGCCCTACTATACATCAATTAATAAGAAGGTGCCTTCTCAAAATCGTCCCATTTTAATCACGATTTTAAAATTAGAATTAGTTGCATGACTTATGATATATATTTGGTCCAATAAGTTATCTTATTATTATTATTATTTCAAGCTTGGTCCCATCTTTTATTTTCCGGCCAATACTTGTGAGACTTAGTTAATTCGAATTAATGGAATAGGTTAATTAAGTATTGAATTAAAAAAAACAATTAATTATTAAAAACTAAATTTGCAAAAGTACTCAATTGAGACTACACACACAAAAAAAAAAAAAAAAAGTTACATTCATCATCTCAACTAGCTATTCAGCACCTTGTCGTTGTAGGCTTTGAACGTCAAACCAGATCCCTCTAACTTGCTCTCCATGAGCTTCTCGAGACGTTCAGCCATTTCACGAGTTAGATAATTCGTCCAATCTCCAACTTCTCCCTTTCTGAAGAACGAATTGAACTTGAAATGATCAAGGATTCCACCACTCTTGTTCACTTCCAAATTACTCAGATTCTCAAAGCTACAAAGCTTTGATATTTTTTCCACCAAACCCTGATCTTTTTCTTCAGGAGAAAACGGCAACCCGATAAATTCAGCTATCTCTCTCACATAAAACAAAACATCCTTCTTCAAATCCTCATACTTCAAGAAAAGCACTTTTTCAGGATTCTCCAAATGGGCTTTCCAGTATTCCAACATTTGGTCCCAAATAGGCCCGAATGGTTGAATTCCCTTCACTACAAAAAGAAAAAAGAATTAGAGAAGTGATAAATTAAATACTTTGGGAAACTATAAAAATATTACTGAATATTGTATTTATTTAATGACAATAAAATATTTTTATTTTACTAAATATTGGTGACAATTTTTATAATTGCCACTCTTAATTTTTTTTATCAAGGTTAGTAAATTTTTCTTGAATTGTGCATACAGAATGAGTCGAAAGCCTCCTCCATGGATAATTTGACAGCATCTTTTCCAAAGTTGTTGGAGAGAGAGAAATAACGGTAAGAAACGAACTCATCCAAGAAATTTCTGCATATGTAGATGATTTTGCAGTTGGATTCACGAATGGAAATCGGCAGGAGACTGTAAGACATGTGGGTTTGGAATAATCTTGGGTTTGGAATATGATCAAGATTAGGGTTTTCTTCAATTGCATAAGTGACGAACTCTAAGCCATGAACAAGCATGTGAGGGTTTGTAGCGAGTAAAGGGCTTTGATCTATGGGATAATTTTTGCGGTTTACGATTGCGAAAACGAGGGCTTTTAGCCAAGTGGTTCCTGATTTCATCATCGAGGATATTATTATATCGCTGTTTTTTGCTTTGTAGTTTCTCTGACAGGATATCATCGGCCGGAGAGTGAATTCAGGACACCAAAAGCCGCCGTATTTGACGAGAGGCAGGCCGTCCCAGTTCGTCTGACGTTCGAGAGTTTGGAGCAGCTCATGATCGTCTTTTTTCGCCATTGGATTAATAATAAAATAGCTTTACTGTAAATGACAATGGATATATTGTGGAGGTGTATAAGTTCTGATGCATATATATATAATGCATGCATGGTAAGAAAATGCCAAAATTGTTCGTAAAATATTATTGCAAGCGGCAAATGGTTCGCAACTTCGCATGCTGTCCTAATTATTTAATCATCTTGATAAGGATGATGTGAGTGTCCTAACTCCTAATTAATAACGGTGAGTTGAAGTTATTTAATCAGCTTGTTGACATCTAAACCAACGTGTGAGAACTCAATTTAGTGGTGGGGATCGAAAGTTGTGATTCTTCCCACAAATTAAGTTTGCATTGACAACTGATTCACGTTTCATGTTGCTAAAATCAGTAATATACTCAAGCCTGAAGTTTGTCTTGCGATGACACATCACCACTTTGCTCCATCCATGCAATTTGGGCGTCTCCTCAATTTCCAATGCGTATGCTTCCTTGTTTCATTTGAATATTTCAATGGTCTAATTGCACTGAATTTGAGGCAAGCAATAAGCTTAAGAATAATATTAACAAATTACAAATTATTTGTATTTTAACAGTTAGGGTATGCAAAACTCCAAGTTTCGTGCTATATATTTTTGACTTCTTTAGTTCTTTTCCTATCCAAATTTACTTTTATAATTTTATTCTAAACATCTTCTGAATAATGTTGATGGACCGGATGCATGTGTTTTCTTGAGGTGGGCTGAACCACTCCTCGAATGGGCTCAATTGTTAGATGACCATGAAATCACACTAGCTAGCAATGCAAATGTGGACTTAATTTTGCTACGAGATCATCCTATTAATTTCAATTCAAATTCAATAATTTATTGTAAATTTTTCGTTGTTTTCACTAATTTATTGTAAATTTTTCGTTGTTTTAATTTTATAATAGTGAAATCACCAAGAACCATTTCCTTCAATTTGGTGAAAAAAGATCGAGGGACCGGACCGTCAATTTGCCACATGAGTTGCTGCTTCAATTATTATTTTGTGTTGGGTAAGTAATTTCTGATACATATATAGCTCAGTGACCATATTGAGATTTGAGATTACTTACTAAACAGTGACCGCAGCAGCAATTTGGGGTCACTAACTGAATTATTGACCAACTTTTTCTAACCGCACTAAATGGTGACTAATGATTCACTAACACCGATTACTGACGAAATTCGGTCACAAAAACCGGTTTTGTTTTGTTTTTTTTTTTTTTGTGTATTTTAGAAGAAGCTGATATATACCAACTCAATATGATTCATTTACCCTTCAAGTTCAAACTTAGAAAATTTTCAGATTTCACAGTCAGATGTGACTTTTTCAGGATACAAAAATACATATATTGAGACAATTTTTGCACTGAAAGACCAAAATCATTCTACCTAAACCACAACAATATTTTAATTTTTGCTTTCCATAAAGATCATACCAAGAGAGTCACATTTAATTTGCATTGAAAGACAAGAGGAATGAATATGTGTACAAAGAGACAGCTATCTGTCATACAACATGGACACGGCAACACGATTTTTTTTCAATATTTTGCACTATAAAAGTACTGTCGGACACAACATACGGCAAGAGTAAGATAAAATTTTTAGAAGTATTTGTGTATCAGAAACGAAACAAAGGAATATTATATTGATGGAATGAAAATACAGTACTATAATGATTTAGCTAGCATAGGTATTGAATTTTAAATTACCGGCAGATCCCTCCAACTTACTCTCCATTATCTTCTCGAAACGTTCAGCCATCTCCGGCGTCAGATAATTCATCCAATCTCCAACTTTTCCCTTTCTAAAATATGAACTGAACTTCAAAACCTCACTCTCATTCTTCAGTACATTACTCTCATCTTTATTCACATCCAAATTACTCAGATTCTCAAAGCTACAAAGCCTGGATATTTCTTCCACCAAACCCTGTTTCTCTTCCTCCTCTGTAAAAGGAAAATCAACGAATTCAGCTATCTTTCTCACATGAATCAGGATATCCTCCTTCAAATCCTCATACTTGAGAAACAAAAAATTTCCAGGGTTTTCCAAATGAGCATTCCAATATCCCAAAACATGATCCCAAATGGGTCCAAACGTGTGAATCCCTTCACAGAACAAGTCAAAGGCTCCGGATCTTTTTCTAACCTGTTCTTGAGAGAGAAATGGCGGTATGAAATGAACTGATCCAGAGGGTTTCTGCAAATATAGATAATTTTGCACTGGGATTCATCAGTACGGATCGAACGATTAAGGAGATTGAAAGATTGGTGGGTCGAGAAGATTCGTGGACTAATTTGAATGTTTTCGAGATTAGGGTTTTCTTCACCCCAATAAATAACGTATTCCAATGAAGTCACGAGCATGTGGGGATTGGAATTGAGAAGAGGGCTTTGATTAATGGTGTAGAGATTGCGATTGATTATCGAGAAAACGAGAGCTTTCAGCCATGTGGTTCCGTATTTGGGCATGGTTGAGATAATTACGCCGCTGTCTTTTGCTTTGAAGTTTTTCTGACAGGATAGAATCGGGAGGAGACAGACGTCGGGACACCAAACGCCGCTGTATTTGACGAGGCGGCGGCCGTTCCAGTTCGTGCGGTGCTCGAGAGTTTGTAGAAGCTCATTGAAATTGGTACCGTAGTTTGGACCTGCTTTTTCCTCCATTGTTGATGCGAGTGATGCAAGGAAGCCTTATCCGATTTACTATTTGACTAGTTGTCTTCGAGAGAGGGGGAATATCGAATATGGTATCCTTGTATATTGCCTAAAATGAAGAGTTAATTGAAATTTGCTCTCGTAATTTAAATCTATTTGCTAGTTTGGTCCCATACTAACTGATTTTGGCAATTTTAGTTCATTGATTTGATATGTATTTCATTTTGGTCCTGTTACTTCTGTTAAATGAGACTCATGGCAATTGAATTTAAGAGTACTTTATAAAAGCTACCCAACAATTCAGAATATTGAAATATTTCCACAAAGATAGATTAGATAGCTAGGCATATATATTTATGGGTGAATTACATTGGGTTCCTGACGTTTGCTATATTTATATCTAAGTCCCTTTAATTTTATTTTTTATATCCTAGTCTCTTAATCGGTCAACAACGCATTAGTCAGTTCTATTAATTTTTTGGTATCATTGTGTTTGTCTCATCAAGACGAATTTGGAATATAAATTTGTTTGATTCGATGAAAAAATAAGAAATTTGGACTATACACAGTCATTACACACAATTGAAGGAAAATTTCTTAAGCTTGTAACTTTCTCGTTTCTTCATTGAATCAGATAAATTTATAGTCCATCGTCTTAATGAGACGAACACAACAGTAATAGAAAATTAATAGAACTGACTAATAATTGACCGATCAAGGAACTAGGATCTAAAAAATCAAACTAGATGGACCTAGATATATATATAGCAAACGTCAGGAATTTCAATATAAATATGGCAAACGTAAGAGTGGTTGCATACATCTGGCATGGGCTTGGGCCCGAAACATGTTCTGAATAATGTTTATGGGCCGGATGTGTTTTCTTGAGGTGGGCTTGAATTCAAATGTGGACTATTGCTAAGGGGTCATCCTATTTCAATTGAAAATCAAAGAGTTCGGTAAAACTTAATTCAGATATAATCTCTTTTTATGAGAGAATCCTGAGATTATTTTCACTAATTTATTGTAAATTTGTCGTCGTTTTAATTTTACAATAGCGAAATCATCAAGAACAATTTCCTTACAAAAAACTAAAAATAAAACAAGAACTCTGTATGAGCAAAATGTAATGCCCCATGGATATCCTACTTAGTAGTTCATCTAACTATGCTAACATTATATTTTTTTTCCCTATTTTTGATGCATTGAATTGATTTTAAGGAAACACCAGGTTTGGAAAAAAAAAAAAAAAAAAACAGGGACTTTCAACTTGTCACCGTTGCTTCAATTATTATGATCCTTTTCTACATTTGTATTATTTAAAGACATGCACGTAAGTTAGATAACAATGGTTTGGATAACACAACATTCCGAACGATAAAATGATCAATAACATGATTCGGTGTTGCAGTCGCGGAGAACTGAACGGAAATCACTATTCCAGTTCCATTGAAATATCGTGGAACGGCTGCGACCGATCCACACATTTTATCATTTTAATATAGAAAAGTTCGATTAACTTCTGGAAAAAATTATATTAAAACATGCCAAATTTTCTGTTTATATTACTTATTTTTTAGTATAATAATATCTGAAAATTAATATTAGATTGATTTTGTAGATTTATAATAATCATAGTATATACTTAATAATGTTATATTTGTTTCTACCAAAAAAAAATAATGTTATATTTGTGAAAAATTAAAATAGATGGAGAAAAAGTTGCTAGCCGCCTCAATTAAGTTAAATGGCCTGGCATTTATTAGTAACTTTTTGTTATAAGAGCATTTATTAATTAGTTAATAACCAAAAAAAATAATTTAGGCCCACAATTACTTACAATTTCATCTAATTAATGATGTTAAAATAGGGTTTATATCATTTAAATGTTCATCTTTTTCATTAAACTTTTCTGCACGCCTGGACATGGGAAACTAGTTGCAGCACAGCTTTGAAAGTATGGTAAAATTGGCTTTGGATGGTGGGGAAGGGAAGAACTTAGGTTCTGACATTCAAAACTCCGCTATACCAAAACTTCAATGGATCGGAGAAAAAGAGATTGCCCCTGAAACTTCCGCTCCATAACTGTTCCAGTCATATCATCCGGTTATAACGCCATTCCATGGCATGATATATGCCATGGAATGCCGTTTCATGGACGTTACAGGCTATGACCGTTCCTGTTACTCAAGGTGGAACGGAAAGCATTGTTTCGGTTCCGGAATAGCTGTTCCGACCGTTATAATGGCGTTCCGGCAAACCATAATCAAGAATCAACAAAATAGTATAAGTTACATTATGCTAAATAATTTTAATACTAATTATTTACCAGCTTATAGTTGTAATAATTACTTGAATTCTCAACATTCATCCTCATAAAAGTCAAGATTGGGGAAAAGAAACCCTAAAAGTAAATGCATTTTGTGTTTGACTTATGGCAATTGAATTTAAGACTACTTTAGAAAAGATATCCAGCAAAAATTCAGAATATTAATGAAATATTTCCACTAAAGTGGAGTAGCTAGCTAGGCATATAAATTTATTGAATTAAAACCCTAGTGAGCTCCACCAAAAAGAGTTAACATTATGAAACCTGTTGACCAAAATTATTCTTTAATTTCTTAGGCTATAAAGATTATGATCATAGCATAAATCTACGATAGTATCAATATAGACATAGTGATACGAATACGACACTGCACGAATACAATTTTTTTCCGATATTTATTATTATAAAAGTATCGGATACGATATCCTTTTTAAAATATTCGTGTATTAGAGGCATAAATCCACTAATTGTACTAATATTTAATTGATTTAGAACAAACTTTATTTAGTGATCCTTGAGTAATTTCAACATATTATTTATTATGCCTATGAGATTATTAAAAAATATTTTAAATAAGAAAATGAATTCAAAATTGTGAGGTATTTAAACATATGAATTTTTTTGTCCTTTTGGTACGAAAATAGTAATCTATTATTATCCTAAACTAAAGTTATTGTCACCACTACTATTTATAACTTCGCGTGTCGGGAAAGTGTGGTGAGTCAACTCGACCGAGTGCACCCATGGGCTGCTGTCTAGCAAAGGACCAAACGCCGCCTCCGGCGGAGAAAGATCAGTCCCAGCAGCACCAGCATGGCCACCGCCCTTCCTCTTCCGTTAACGGTGGAGAATCCCAGGGATTTTCGGAGTTCTCTCTATCGGAGCTGAAGTCCGCCACCAACAACTTCAGCTCCGACAACATCGTCTCCGAGAGCGGCGAAAAAGCCCCCAATGTCGTCTACGAGGGACGCCTGCAGAACCGCCGGTGGATCGCCGTCAAAAAATTCACTAAAATGGCCTGGCCTGATCCTAAACAGTTCGCTGTACGTATGGACACGCGTAATCTCTTTTGCAATTCTAATCCCTTTTTGAGCTTTTTAATGAGTTGAAATGTGTTTGGCAACAGAGTAATTGATTTTTCATTTTTTTTGGAATTATTGTGAAGGAGGAAGCTAAGGAAGTCGGAAAGCTGCGGCATAAGAGACTAGCGAATCTGATTGGGTATTGTTGTGATGGAGATGAAAGGCTTCTCGTCGCGGAATTTATGCCTAATGAGACACTTGCCAAGCATTTATTTCACTGTAGGTTGTTTTTATCGAATTATCCTAAATACAGTTTTCATTTATTGTCTCCATGAATTAATAATGTGCAATTACAAATTCTTGCAAATATGTTTTTAGTTCATTGAGCTGATTTCTGTAAGATTGCCTCTATTAATGGAGGTATTATTGTAGAAAGGTTACTCTGTAATTTCTTGATATTCTTCTTTAATTTTTAACTTTTTTTTGTTGAATTATTGTCTGGTAATTTATGCAGGGGAGAATCAAACTCCCGAGTGGGCAATGCGTTTGCGAGTTGCTTTATATATGGCTGAAGCACTGGATTATTGCAGCATCGAAGGTCGACCACTGTACCATGACTTGAATGCCTATAGAGTTCTCTTTGATGAGGTTCATTATCTATTCGTATCTTGAATATATGCTTTTGTTTTCTGGTTTTTATTGGGAAAAATATTTCAATGTGTTTGTTTTTGGCAGAACGGAGATCCTCGTCTTTCTTGTTTTGGATTGATAAAGAACAGCAGGGATGGTAAGAGTTACAGCACAAATCTTGCGTATACACCTCCCGAGTATCTAAGAAATGGTACTTTTAAATTTTATTTGTTTCTTGGACTTTCCTAATGCTTATCTGTAAGCATAGCTTCTTGATCAAATGCATATGAATTCTTCTTGAATAGGATGATACTTTTGTTGGGTATGTTTATTAATTTGAATATTGAGTGTGCATTTTTTGGGGGGTTTTATCCTTACGAGAATTAGCATTTATTGGAATCTATTGCAGGGAGAGTCACTCAGGAAAGCGTTGTTTTCAGCTTTGGAACTGTTCTTTTAGATCTTCTTAGTGGAAAACATATCCCTCCGAGTCATGTAAGTAGTTAGTTTATCGTTATACAGGGATGTATATCCCTTTCAGTATCATAACTTTTCAATTATGATATCATACTAAATATATGAAATTGATACAATTTCAAACTTATGGTATCAAATCTGAAACCAGGCGCTGGATATGATACGAGGCAAAAATATCCTTCTCTTAATGGATTCCCATTTGGAGGGAAATTTCTCAACTGAAGAGGCCACCATAGTTTTCGATCTTGCTTCACAATGTTTGCAATATGAACCAAGAGAGCGCCCAAAGACCAAAGATCTCGTCACTACCCTTGCCCCATTGCAAAATAAGCCCGATGCAAGTCCTAATCTTTTCCTTTGATGCTACACACTTACACTTTTTAAATATTTTTATGAATATAATTAAAAAAAATAAATTGTTGATTGTAGACTCCATCTTATGTGATGTTGGGAATTCCAAAGCATGAAGAAACACCATCTACGCCTCCACGTCACCTTTCTCCAATGGGCGATGCATGTTCACGCATGGATCTCACTGCTATTCATCAATTTTTGGTGATGCAACATTATAAAGATGATGAGGGAACTAATGAGGTAAGATATGAAAGCTAAAAATTTTGTATTTGCAAAAAAAAAAAAAAAGACTTATACATTTATTTAGATAGAACGAATTACATTTACTACCCCTGAGGTTTGAGCTAATTAAATCCTAGTCCCTCTGATTCCAGAAATTACAAAAAAGTCCCCAACATTTCAGTTTAATGCAAAAACTCCCTCTAATAGGCTGATCATCTGCAGTGTTTGGCTTCATGTTGTATTGTTTCAGGGAGATTTTTGTAATTTCTGAAATAGAGAGACTAAATTGATTAGGACAAACCTCATGGATAGTAGATGTAATTAGCCATTAATTCCTATATATATATATATATGTGTGTGTGTGTGTGTGTGTATTAGTATAATGCTAAAGGATGTGATATTGAAATAGTTATCTTTCCAAGAATGGACTCAACAAATGAGAGATATGTTGGATGCAAGGAAAAGAGGAGACTTGGCGTTCCGTGATAAAGATTTTAAAACTGGCATTGATTGTTATTCTCAGGTATTATTCTCTAGTCCTTATACATATCTCCACTTGATATTAAAATTGCGCATATACTTTTACTTATTTTTCCACCTTGTAGTTACACCGTTCTGTTGATTATTACACTACACATACATAAAAAAAAAAAAGCTTCCATTCAAAGTTAGTAAACTTAAGCTGTTCTTGCAAGTTACATATGATGATACCAAAGTTCGTGAATAATATTTTTTTCAATTGATCAAATCGAAAGGGGTTATTTGTAATTCTGATACTAAGAAGGGAAGTTTGCATAATTACACGTGCAGTTTATAGATGTGGGCACCATGATTTCACCGACGGTCCATGCCCGACGAAGTCTTTGTTATCTGATGTGCGACCAACCAGATGCTGCCCTACGAGACGCCATGCAAGCACAATGTATCTATCCTGATTGGTCGACAGCATTCTACATGCAGGCAGTTGCTCTTGCGAAGCTCGACATGCAGAAAGATGCAGCTGACATGTTGAATGAAGCTGCTATGTTAGAAGAAAAGAGGCAGAAAGGCGGGAAAGTATCATGAACTTTGATCATATCTGTGTTGTGATCATCGGAATGCATAGTATCTGTATGATTTGATTTGGTAGTGCGTTTTGTGCACACAAATGTGCAATGTGGTTAAGTCTTTGATTATTTGGTGTATCAATATTAAATCCTTCTACTCTTGATTATGTGGTTTTTCAATACTAAATCCTTATGAGAATTTTCCCTTCACTCTTCGCCTATGACGAACGAACACTCCTAAAAAAATCACTATATAATATTGTATTGTGTTGAATACTGTCTCTGACACTTACCTTGCAATAAATGTTGAAAATATCACCTTGTCCATATTTGTGCATCACAGCTCCTCACCCCTATATATCAATATCTTTTTGAACTTTTTTTTAATATATAAATGATTTTAATAACTTTAACTATCTTATTGTAGATTTTTCTCACTCGCGATAGATTTCATAAATATATTACAAAAATAAAAATTTCAACAAAGTATTCATAATTTTAATACTATAAAAATTGGACACATAAGTAAATTATGTTGTATTTCTATTTTCGACACAGGCACCGAGTGTGCTCAACTGCTGGTGTTGAATGATGAAATCAGTATGTATTCAAACATATACAACAATTGGTATGTAGATCTCAATATACAAACTGTACTTTGACAATTAGGGAAAATGAAATCAAGCAATATATAATTCAGCTTTCCCATCAATGAAAAGGCTCATAAACTCTTCTCCATCAACAGTTTCTTTCTCCATTAGCAATTGAGAAAGCTTGTGTAGAATGTCGATGTGTGTCGTGATTATCTCCTTTGCTCGTGCATATGCTGTATCTACCAATTCTCTCACTTCTGCATCCACAACATCTGCAGTTGCCATCGAATAGTCTTTCGAACTCGCCATCTGCAGTTATGTATAGTGTATGCTTTAGTAATCAAGTAATAGTGTAATACGGATTAATTACACCGTCCCCCCTGTAACTATGCATAATTGCAAAAGTACCCCTCTAACCATTGAAATTTTTGATACCTTTCTTTCACTGGCCTCAAATTTGATATCATGAGTTTCAATTTGTCTCAATTTTAATACATTTGCAAATCACAAGATTGAGCGGCTTTTGTTTAGATCTCATTCATTGAATTTGCAAATGTATCTAAATTGATACAAGCTGGTACTGATGGTATCAAAAATTGAGACAGCTAAAATGAATGGTACCAAAACTGAATAAAGGTAAGTTGTGATACCAAAAAGTGAAATCAACCCTTACTAAAGTATAAAATTACGGCACCATTAAACTATTAATGACCGGGGGGAGGGAGATATGTGTAATTTTAAACTAAGAATTAGGGTTTCGCGTAATTGCATATACATATGGGGGAGATTAATGTAATTATTTCATAATCTCAATCTAACAACAAAGAAAAGGGTACCTGCTGGCCAAGGAAGGGGTTTCCACCACCTCCACCAATGGCGATTTGTCCAATCTTTTTGCTAAACCCAAATCTCTCAACCATTTGTCTCGCAACCCTCGAAACTTGCATGAAATCATTAGATGCCCCTGTTGTTACATTGTCTTGTCCAAAAATAACCTCTTCGGCAACCCTGCATGATCAAAAATGTACAAGAAACGAAATAATTAAGGTTCCGCTTCGAACACTTCCGACTTTTACTATCAATCACTTTTTTTCAAAATCTCTCAACTCAATACTTGTCAAAACAAAAACAGAAATCTTCGAAAACACCTCCCATATAATAAGCTATAGTAGCACATGAGCTCATGAAATTGATCAGAGATTACCTAACTTAAATCGGGGAGAAGTAAATATATTACCCCTTAAAATTGAGTAGTTACAATTTAGTACCTGTGTTTTCAGATATTATAAAACAACTCCCTTACATTTCACTTTATTAAAAATCTCTTAAACTATAAAACATTAAACCTACAAAAGCAATCCTAGTCGCTGATTACCTGTATTTTTTGGCTTCATGTCTAAAAGTTCATGGATTTTTGGTAATTAAGTGAAATGTTTGCAAGTTATTTGTAATTTATAAAAATGGATGGACAAAATTGTAACTAGAGCAAACCTCACAGTAGTAGATGTAATGTGCCATTAAATTATGTAAATTTGGTAGTAAGGAATAGAAATTATAAAACTAACCTTCCACCCAAAGCAACAGCCATCTGATTCTCTAGGTAGCTTCGGCTGTACAATCCCGATTCAAGTCTCTCTTCACTTGGAGCAAAGAAAGTAAGCCCACCAGCTTGGCCACGAGGGATAATGGAGATTTTGGCAACGGGATCATACTCCGGCATCAGGGCTCCAACTAAAGCGTGTCCAGCCTCTAAAAACCCACAAATATAAAATAACGAAATAAATATCCATCACAATAACAAAAACAAGCATCTAAAACAAATATTCTGATTTTTCGTTTTTCATTTTTGTACCATGATAAGCAACAAGCCTCTTCTTTTCTTCAGAGACAACAGCATTTTTCTTCTCTGGTCCAGCAATAATTCTCTCCAAAGCATCCGAGATTTCATCCTTGCTTATTTCCTTAAGGTCCCGACGTGCTGCAAGAATAGCTGCTTCATTCATCAGGTTTTGCAAATCAGCCCCCGTGAAACCAGGTGTTCTTCTTGCAATTTTGTCAAAATCGACATCCTTTGCAAGAGCCTTTCCTCTGGAGTGCACCTGTTGAAGAAAAGTGTAATTGATGCTTAAATTATTGAACGATAATATGCCATATTCATTTCTCTAATACGGCCAAAGATTTCTTTGAAAATTCCGCAATTACGGAGGAGAATATTTGAGTCGAATCCAAAGCAAACTATCAAGATAATAGAAGCAAGCACTTATATTGTCATTTTCAAACCTACTCAGCATTAATGTCTGATTCGAGGAAGCATATAAATAGTTTCCAAAGAGCACATTCCTCAATTCTCGGGCACATAAATGACATAGGATATTTTTTTCGAACTCCAAATCGGGGCAACATTTGTTCTACCAACATTTGCAACGGTGTGCCTATAGCACCAGAACAATGTAAACTGTCCTACAACGTTGATTTCTCCATTTTCCAGCAGAATCTTGAGAAATAATCTGTTGAAAACTCAACAGAATATTCCCCAATAATCCTCCAGAAAATATAAACTAAATCATCAGAGCACAATTTAAGTTGTTCAGGTACTACAGGTGCACACCAAAGGTTGAAAACAACCAAAGTTGTGTAATACACACTGAAACCTTGAAAATCATAAAAAATACCCTGGAACCAAAGTTGTGTAAAACACCCTAAAACCTTGAAACTACAAAAAAAAAAAAAAAAAAAAAAACACCCTGGACCGTGATTTTCCTTTAGTTTGAGGATTTTTTTCCTTATCGTCAACCAAACATCTGGATGTTTTTCATAATTTTCAATGTTTGAGGAAGTTTTTGGTGAACGCACAAACCTCCAGGGTTTTTTGTAATTGACCCTTTAACTTTGAATAACTAAATCCATTTATAATCAAAGCAATTCAATCAACACTCCAAAAACCACATTAACAAACAAACCACAAAATAAAAAACAAAAAACTAAAGGAAACCACAATGAATCTCACTCACCTGAAGAATCCTGACTCTCCCAGCTACATCGGGTCGATCGACGGTCACCTGTCTATCGAACCTTCCCGGCCTCAACAAAGCCGAATCAAGAACATCAGGCCTGTTCGTTGCCGCCAAAACAATCACACCAGAATTACCAGAAAACCCATCCATTTCAGTCAGAAGCTGATTAATCGTCTGCTCTCTCTCATCATTCCCTCCACCCATCCCTGCCCCTCTCTGCCTCCCAACGGCATCAATCTCATCAATGAACACAATGCAAGGAGCTTTAGATTTAGCCTTCTCAAACAAATCCCTCACTCTGGAAGCTCCAACTCCCACAAAAAGCTCCACAAACTCAGAAGCAGCACATGAGAAAAAAGGCGTTCCAGCTTCACCGGCAACTGCCCGGGCCAAAAGGGTCTTTCCAGTTCCTGGAGGGCCCACCAACAGACACCCTTTCGGGATTTTCGCACCCAATGCTGTGTATTTATCTGGGTTTTTCAAGAAATCAACAACTTCTTGCAACTCCAATTTCGCTTGATCGGCTCCCGCAACGTCAGCGAAAGTCACGCCCGTTTCGGGCACTTCCTGAAACTTGGATTTCGACCTTCCGAAATCCATTGGCCCGCCGCCAAGTCCTCCGGGACCACCTGGCCCGCCCTGGGCGCCCCTGAAAAGGAAGAAAAGCCCGGCAAAAGCGAGAATTGGGAACAGCAAATTGCCGATGAAATTGAACAGCCCATTTCCGGATTCGCCCTCGGAAACGGAAATATCGACGCCGTTCATTGCTAGGATATCGATTAAATCAGGGTCGTTGGGGACAATTACCGAAGCTCTGCGGCCGTCCACGGCGGTGAGCTGAAGGGTACTTCCGTCTTTACTGAACCTCACTCTCTCGACCTTTCCCTTCTTCACGGCGTTCAGGAATTCACTGTACCGCCAATTAGAACCGTCGGGGAGGTCGGAGGCGGGTTGCGACTGAGGCTTCGGCGCGTTCAGGATTAGATTTTGAGCGAAGGGTGATGACGGGGCGGGATTTTGGGCTTCAATTTCAATCACCTGAGGTGGTGGTGGAGTACTATCGAGCGCTAATGCCTGTGGAGCGACTGAAGAGAAGAGTAAAGCAGCCATAGCAGCATGATTTCCGATATTGCTTGATTTCTGGGAATTTTTGTTGTTAAGCACCGATTGTGGTACGAGAAATTTTCTCGGTGATGTTTTGGGTGTGGGAGGTGAAATGAAGATGTGGGTGCCGTAGAAGTTGGAGGAACGTAAAGGGTTTGTTATTGACGACGCCATGAAAGTGAATTTGAGAGTTTTCTGTTGATTGTCCTCTGATTTGCTGTAAGTTTATAGGGTTTTAGCGGAAGCGGGAAGGGGATATTTGTACAAAGAATGAGAAATTGGTTAATCTTGTGGAATTGAGAAATCAAAGTTGAATTATGATTGGACGGAAGCCATAGATGGGGATGTAGCTCTGGTTGGTTCTACGTGTGTGGTGTATTATCCAGTCGCTGCTTTGGATTTTTATCCTAAATGACAAGTACTTTTTCTCTTTCAAAAATAAAAAGTGATTTTCCTTTCTTTTTTTTTTTTTCTTAAAAAGATTTTTATAGTCATTTGGCTTATTAATACCATTTTCTACTTAGACAAATTTATAAAAACAAAAAGAAAGCGTAAATATAACGGTACATATAAAATACGATACGAAAATAGTGATATAATTTTTTTATCCATACATTATAGTATGCTAAGTTTAGGGTTTTTATTTGTGTTATTGAAATAAGAGAGATGGAAATACAAATTTAAAAAAAGTAGGAACAAATGATTTGAAGAGGATGAAATCCTTCTTTTCTTTTGTTGGGAAATTAAGAATTTTTTAATGAAAAAATGGATTAATTAGTGCAAATAATAGTATATTTTCTAGTTTTAATTTTTGCCTTTTTTCTTCAAAGAAAAAATGGCTTATTTATCAAAATAGTCGACCATGTAATCTAAAATCTCATCCACTCAACCAGTAATGCGTGTCTGAAAGTGCATCAACGGAGTAAGCCCAATAAATCATCCATTTGGTACCAAATGGGCCGTAATCTGTACCCAATTGAAGCCCAACAAATCGTTATGTCCACTTCAGAAGGCCCAATTTACATATGTTCCTTACGATTTCAGAATTAGCATGTATTAACTACAATATTTCTAATTTATCCAAAAAAAACAAAAAAGTAGTAATAATAATAACAATAACGGAAAAAAAAACCTCTACACCTAACCTTGTTAAGGTTAGGTAGTACGTATTTCATTTAATCTTAATACTTATTATATGACTTAATATTACTAAATAAATCTATAAAATTGTCTAAATTAAATTACTTGTCGTTACACTAAGATTATGGCAAATTATTATTCCTTAATTTCCTATTTATATATGCCTCTGTAGTTAGCAACATTTTGTCTTTTAGAAATAAAATAAAAGGCACCTCCGGTTGGGATTCATGCACGTCCCTAGCTCCTGATTTATGCTGCCATCACCACGACAAATCCTCTTCACGCTAGCCTGGATAATCTTACTCTTACGTACGTACAAAAATGATATAAAATAAATATTATTGCTGGTCTTTAATTTATTAACCAATTAATCAAATTATTCGTACAAATTATTAAATATATATGGCCACGATTATATATCAGACATCATTAATGTATTGTACTTGTACATATTTGCATGATGAAGAGTACAGATGGCTCATGAGATCATGCCATTTTTTGAATTTTTATGGCATATACATTTTATGAACGTATTTCAATATATAAATTAATAATCATTCTTTTTGTTTTCAGAGATAATTTAGTGGTTCTCTTAAGTTTTAATCATAAATTGCAATAAAAGGCAATATTATGTTCAATCAAGGACATAGAAAGTAACAGTATTTAGTCACGAATTTTGTATCTCCGTATCTGTGTTGCCGTGTTTATGTCCTTGTCGATGATATTATAGTAAAATTCTTAGTACATATAAGTTTCTTTTCCTGATCTTCATATTCTACTAATATATATTAATGAATTCATAATCTATATATGGATATCTATGAAACACAGATACAGATACGGCGACACGGATACGGAGATACGGATTTTTTTTTAATATTTTATACTAGAAAAGTGTTCCACATGGTATCGGATACGATATGACACGCGGGCTAGATCAGATTTTTAAAAGTATCCGCCCATCTTACATGACTATCCTTTTTTTTTACTTTGATCTTAAACATGTTAGTGATATACAAAGAGCTCTAATGCACGTATACTTCTAAGTTCTAAAATAATCACTGCCGTGTCATATTGGATACCGTATCAATCATCTTTCCAAATATCTAGAAATAAATATTGAAAAAAAATTCATATCGTATCGCGTTAGAATCCGTTCATCCCAAATAAATGAGTGAAAGAAATACTAACAGGCGAAGGTGATAACGAATCTATACATAGTGGATAAATAGTGAGGTAAAAACACACACTCAAAAGGTGATCTAATCAGTATCAAATGAGCACGAGCAATATGGAGAAAAAAAAATATTAAGGAAGTTTCGTGCTGCCAAATTTTGGTCCCTTTTGATAATCAGATAACGAATACGGACAACCAACGATACTTCTCGTCCTTTTCCTTACATCTGAATACAATCCACTCCCAGATTTCTAAATCTCATTACAACTGTACCTTCCATAATTATTTAAATATATATATAGTCAGTAGACTAGTCATCGGAATTCTCATTCCAGGAGCTCAAAATCACCCGGCTGCTACCTATTTAATTTCTTCCGGGTCAAAAACAGTTTTCTTTGCCTAGCTTGTCAAACAAGTTCGTTTAATTACTTAACAAACCCAATATTCATACCATATATAAAAGATATATAGTTAAAAAGATTTCATTTTTGCATCATCAGAAAATTATGTTGAGACCCGATTTCGATATCGATTCTCTAAAAACCCTACACGATTCAGTGAACAAATTGCTCCATTCCCCAAAAACCAAGTTCGAGATCAGCAACCATGGCCAGGAAAAGTACGTCCACGAAGTTTCTGAGGCGTCGCTAAAAATGGCGGATTCATGCGCCGCCGCGAAGGACCTCCTCCTCCTCGCGAAGGACCACCTCCACCACCTCCAGTCCGCCTTCCGCCGTATCTCCACAACGGCCTCGGCGGACCACACAGGGAAACAGTACTTCGCCCCCTACCGGAACCCCAGGAAGCAGCTGAAGAAAGCGATCCTCAAAAGACTGGACTCGCTCAAGGGGATGAAGAACACCTGCATCGCCGCCGTCTCCGCCGCGTCGCCCCCGTCTCCGAAGGAGGATTTGAATCTGGAGGTCGTGGTCGAGTTGCTTAGGGAGGTGAGGGCCACCACTTTGTCGATGGTGAAATCGCTGTTGACGCTCATAGCGTTGCCCGACACGGATGGGAAAATGGGTTCGGGTCACAGAGATCCGGGTTTTATGAGACTGAAGCTCACGCGCGTTGATAGTTTGGGGTTCTGGGAAAGGTGCGGCGCGTCGGATGTACGCACGGTGGCGAAACGGCTGGAGGAAGTGGAGACGGTGGTGGAAGATATGGAAATTGAGTTGGAGAATATGTTTAGAAGGTTGATTAGGACGAGGGCTTCACTTCTCAACATTCTTACCACTTCGAGTTAAATTTTATGGTAAAATAAATTATAAATAAAATAGGAAAATCTAGATTGATTTTTTCGAGAGCCTGATTTAATTAATTGGCACTCATATTGGTAATTTCCAATATAAGAGAATAGATTAGTCTCATAAGTTTAGTTTCCATAAGCAGTTTAATTATTATTACAATGTATTATTTCATTAATTTATTTTTTCAATCTATTAAGCCTTGTTACATGAGCAACATGATTTTATGATTTTATTTTTCTCCTTTGATTTTGGTGATATGAATAATATTGTGCCAAATTGCTGCAGAAATCACTTTAATATTTGATCCACACTATCCTAATTAACAATTTTACTTCCGGAAAGTGATTTAAAGGTAAGACTTGATGATCAATATTAGGTGCATCTTGTATCATTTGCATTATGAATTTTAATAATTGCAAAACTTGAATTCCTTCATTTCAACATACAAGTATTATTACCAAAAAAAAGAACATACAAGTACAATGAAAATACAAGACTTGCACTTTCTGATTTGTATAGAGTGAAATCGGGTCGATCTATAATTATAAATTTAATAAACTATATACAAACATTCTAAAAATTCTACTATCTCGTGTCGTGTTCGATACTTCTGTAATATAAATGAGCACATAGATCATAGGTTCATATCTACGGTTGGAAGTCAAGAATAAGACAAGTCAACTACTAACATTGAATATACTTCATTGAATTGAAATTTCTCAAGCATAGTATAATGATTAATGAATAATCGTTTCAAGTGGCTGCATATTCTCTTACAAAAAAGTCAACTAGCAAAATGGGGCATTTCCACATTTTCAATGACCCAAATTTAGAAAATTTTCGAGTTCAAAGTCAAATGTAGCTCAAAGACTAGCACGAATGTTTGAAAACCATGCGGCAACATTTACGAGTATAACAAATAATTCTCAAAAATAAATGAAAATGTCATGTTGTTTAATCTATATATTCTTCCTGTTTCATGGCCTAATGCTTAAGATAAGTAACTGTTAACGCATGTGATTTTGTTTAAAAATAACATTTAAAGCTCAACTTTTACATTCTTACAACAAGAAAATCCCAAGCATATTGTCAAAGCTGTGATTCAAATTATGAACAGTCCAAATTCCATAAGTAAACCCACTTTGATGGACCCAATCAAAGCACAGATATCAGTCTTCTGCATCTCTCATTTCAAGTCAGCTACCTCATAATTCCAAACGATTTGCATATTGAATGCCTATTTTTTTTTTTCAAGAATTGTATTAAAATACGCCAATATAACAGGACAGGTGAAATAAATAACAGTAATACAAATGTTCATTCTTTCAAATTAAAGGGCAGTATCTTCACAAACCACTTTATTGTACATAACCAAAATAGAGGTCCCAAATGCCATTTATAACAAGAAAATATCAGCAGAGTTGCTTCACGCTCCATTTCAGCACAGCACCTCGGTTCTGGTAAATAGAGCACCCCAAAATCACAAAAACCTGAATTCACACAAAACCTTAGAAGTTCTAGCAATTTTATATTTTCTCTAAATGAATTTCAAATAATAATCTAAACGCAATACTACGTGAGCCTTTTTTTAGTCATGTGGCCTCTTTGTATTCAAATTCCAACAAAGAGCCTTAATGATAGACCAGAATCAAAATTATCACCATTCCTTCATTATTGATTCATACACCATCTCTGGTTTTCGAGTTCATTCTTCCAAAGCTTCAACTAACACACCTTCTTTTAGATGTTACTTCGGTTACACATGGAGAGAGATCCCTTATAATTCTGACTGTATGTTAATATTACAAACCCATATTAGTAAAATCAAGTTCGAATTACAAAATACAGTCACAATCACACTTGACCCTCCACCACAAGTAACTGTGGATCAAACCCTAATCACCCTTTGAAAAGTATCCAAATGTGAAACCATACAAAGCCAGAATTCTACAACTCACTGTCAACCAGGATGGTTTGGAAGAGAAAACAAGAAGGGCAGCCTAATCTGATGTAATAGTCATTAGTCATTACAATTTATTAGGCAATAATAATAATCTGTCCTTCACAAAATTTGTAGTTCTACGATCCTGAGGGTGCATAAACATCAATATTAAGAAACTTTACTGCCTATATCCACATGAAGTTAGCATACAGATTCATACAAGTGCTTTCTTAAATGGTTCTGATACGTAATTTCCTTAATTATTCTTTGTTTTCATAAAATTATGTCAGAAGCAGTCTGTTATGAATTATAATACACCTCTGTGATGCAATATTAGTATTATCACTTGGATGTGACATGTCATTATATCCATACTTGTCGAGAAATTGATTTCAGATTGTCATTTAGATGAATAAAAATTACCTAATGATGATCATCATGTCCTTCCCATGGATGCCTCCATCCCTGAAACCATGAAAATGTTTCAAGAATGTTACTTTTAAAGTAAAATAAATTAATTATTATTAAGCAGAAGAAATTGACCAAAAAGCAGCACAACTCACCAACACAACAGGACCGTCTTGCTTCGCCCTGTAGAGAACCCAAAACCTGGATAATATGAAAAATATCAGAATACCTCAAAATTAAACTTACTGCCACCTGTGGACCAAAGAACCAAAATAAGAGATTCTTCAAAGCTTTTAATCACCGCAGACATTTTTCCCATAAGATATTAATAATGAGAATAGTCGAATATGCATGTAAATGATAGTCCGCAGTACCAAATGAATTGATCAGTAACAAAAGGAACATCAGTCATGGCCTTAACCCAAAATAACCATTGACAAGCATTTAGGGCATGCCAACAGCCAAGCACTAATAAACCCCAAAATCTAATAAGGATACACTTTCAATACTCAAGCTTAAATTAAGCATAGAAGCATGACCTGCAAGATATAATCCTCAAAAGCCCATTCAACAATTCTTTCTAACATTAAAAATATAGACGGACCTTCTCCAATTCCATCTCCCATAATTTGAACTACTTTTACACAATCATAGATCTGAGAGGAATTCAAACAACAGTTTATTACACAATTAAGCTAAAACTGGAAACAGCTAATCAGATTCTACAATAAAAAAATATTAACAGAATTACGGCAATAAAGCTTCAATTGGCTAAACAATCATCACAAAAACGGGAAAAAATCTTTAAGCCAGGAATCAGTTTGACCAGACGATGCACAGCGGATCTAATAAATCACGGCCGACCAATTGAAAACTCGGCTAATCATTTCCCCATATATTAGTCTATGTTGTATGTATACATTGTAAGCATCTCCTTACCACATGACCGCACAGAGGCCTTTCCCGGTGACTGTGTGCCAGCGCTTAGGCTGATGCAAAGTTACGCCTTTGTACGTAACACCATGGCCGTGTCCTCCTCCTCCCATTTTTCTTCTCCGATTCGCGACAGTGAATTGAATTTCCTAGGGTTAAACTGATGAAGAGAGAGCTAAGGCGATTTGGAGGTCGGAGAAATAGAACTCAAAATGGGTAATTTAGAAATCCTCCAAGTTTGGTGAAATATCAAACTAGGCCTGGATACAATTAAATTTGCATTTCGGACCTTACATTTTCGGAAATCATAATATCAGAGCAATAATAATAAATATTGCTTATTTATACCCTTTATAAAGTGGCAAAATTTTAGAAATACGTTCGCATATAATCCGTTACTTTATTTTCTCTCTTCTTTTTTTTTTTTTTGATATATTTATTTTCTCTCTTCCCTTTTCAATTTTAAATCAAATTATGTCACCTTTCTTTTAAAATAGTTTTTAGGGTTAACTACATTTAGTCCCAAATTAGATGGGTAATTATGGGTCGTACTCCATTTTAAGATAAAAGATTAAAATCACACTTAAAACCTTACCTAGAAACAATAAAGGGATAATTACATCTAGGTCCCCAACGTTTGCCCTATTTACATCTAAGTTTAGGAGAATCATTTTTTTTACATATTAGTTCATTGACCAAGTCTCCGTTAGTTAACTTTAACTTTTCTGTTGATTTTTTTTAAAAAATAATAATAAAATGACTACATTACCCTTCGGACTACATTGTAAAATTATCAAATTATAAGGACCTAAATGTAAGATTTCTCACTGGAGCTACCGTTGCCGGAACCACCACCCGGGTGGTCGACACCTTATACCAAGACGATCCTCTCGTCGAACCCATCATATTCTCCAAGCCTGTTTTTTCATTCGACAAGCACACCGACTTTAATTTCAATTCTAATTTTCGAATTTTACTAAAACCCTAGAAATTTCAATTCGAAATTAACGACAATTCATTCAACGAAATCCGAAATCGACTTCAAATATAGCTTACCCATGTCGAGGAGGTTGAAAAAGGTGTAAAACCCGTCTAAAATGGTGGTCGGACCACCACTGCCGCCTTGAATAACCATAGCGCCACCTTCTTTTCGTCATATCTCCGCCGTCGGTGATCGGATGAGGGTGAGACCACCGCCAAACGACTCTTTTTGTCGAGAGCTTTGATCGTCGGGTGGTGCGCGACGGTTGCGTAGCCGGATTCGTCGTCGGAGCACCTCCACCATCGCGACTTTTTTCTGCTGTAGCGCTGTCGTGGCTGATCGGATGGCCACAACACCACCACTATTGGACTCGTCGTGAAAAAAAGGTCCAGAACCGGCCATAATCCGTCGTTTCCGTAGCCGGAAAATCCTTTCCGGCGAATAACGCCACCGCCGGAATTTTTAAAATTTTTTTTTTTTTTTTTAACAGAACCGTTAATTTTGACTAACGGTAACTCGATCAATGGACTAATATGTAAAAAAGTGAATCTCCTGGACCTAGATGTAAATAGAGCAAACGTCGGGGACCTAGATGTAATTATCCCAACAATAAATTACACTTAAAGCCTTACCTAGAAACAACAAATTACACTTAGCCCCCATATCGTTTGATTTCCATTAAAATCAAGTAAATATTTAGGGGCAACCTGGAAATAAGAATTTGACTAATGTCAGCTAGCAGAAACATGAAAACTTACTATATCAACAACATTACAATCTTTGAACAGCTAGCTTGAAGTACAATTAGATATTCCACAACTTAAAAAGAGAACAAGAAACCGGAAAATTGTGACAAAAAAAGCCAAGAATTCTCATAATCTACATGAGAAAAAGCTGGTTCTCTTGTGGAAAGTTTGGAATTTACGGAGATCTACATAGATAAAGGAAGAAGCATCCTTCGTTTCTTCTTCCGAGCATGTCTTACTTGCTTAGTAATTCTCATGCATAAAAACAATACCAGTGTAGTGCTTAATAAAATGAAAGCGAGCCTCAAGTTCCTAAAATACAATGAAACGGCTGAGAAAACAAGAAAAGCTAAAATGATGAGTTCCCAGATAACGAAGATCGCAACATCAACCCTGCAATGGGAAAGGAAAGACAATTAACAAATCAGAATGCATACGGTATGAGTATATAAGAATAAAATCAGGCTATATCAAATGGATGTAACCGAATTCCATCCAACCACATAACGGATGTAATAAAATATCTTTGACAGGGTATGTTTATGTAATATCCCGAACCTCAGTGTATGATTGTGTAATTAGGCCAAATCTCATGGTATGAGATTGTAATTATCCCTAAGAAATAATTAAATCAGACAGAGTGGGAAGCAAACGAAACCAAGGATTTAAAAATGCTTCTAATTTTTAGTTTTTTCTTTTCTAAACAGAAGCAGAAAAACAAAGCACTCCGATTCTACTTTTTAGAAAGTAAAACCAGGAAAGCACTTTTTCCCGAGTTTGCAAATGTCTCGAACCTCATGAAAATGACAGTGAAAGCAATTACAAAATATTGCAAATTCTAATAAAAAATTCCCGTGAAATTGACAATGTCAACCAATAACAAGTTCAATATAGGAAACCAAATCAATAATATAATTGACCTTTCGAACAACTATAAGATTAGTGTACTCCAAACTAATAATGTGTTCCAAATACAACTCATTTCAGATGAAGTGTGAGTTTGTTCGGTGACTTCAACAAGAATAGCATCTTAAAATTATGATGTCTTTTCACATATAGTGCCATATGAGTCCTTTTTCCATATGAGAAATAGTGACAGGTTCTTATCATTGTAATTAATTTCCAAATTATCAAAGATACTAACGAACTTGACTTCATTGCAAAACCTTGGCAAAACACTATTTTATTAACGAGATAATACAGATCTCTGTGACGATATAGCTAGCTGCAAACCAAATTTTATTATAGTATGCAGAATTTGCATGCCTTCACATAGATTAGACTAAGTGAAGTCATTTGTAGTTTAACTTTCACCTATCAATCATTCAATCTGATTTTTTGTTATTTATTACTGTTTCTTCTTCGCAGCCCCGAAAGATAATACCACATCGATCCAAATCATATATGAACTCATGAACAAAGTCAATATTTAGGAGACCTTCCAAAAGAAATCTGAAAAAACATACTAGAATTCTAGTATGCCACTTACTATACATTTCCCAAATCTCCTTCATCATAAATACTTCTACATCTTACATGAGGTCGATCAGACACCTTAAACACGATCCATTTGAATCAAAGTTCAGATCAAATGAAGTAAATTTCCAAAATTTTGAAAACCAATGCTTTAATGCTCCAATTTTCTACAGAAAGAATCTCATATTCTTAAAACCACAAAACTATCCAAATGCAACAATAACAACATCCCAGAAAAGCCCCAACGTTTTTTCAGCAAAAACCTAAAGATAAACCCTTCAATTATAAACAAACGAAACGAACTCAGAGGAACCGTGGGACGTATACAACAATACAAAATCTAGAAATTTTATTTATAAATAAATAAATAAAATACCTAGACGACGTGAGATTGGAGGTGGAGGAGAAAAAGGAAACGGAAGCCCAATCGTGTTTAGATCGAATCTGATACTCTCTCAGCTGCTCCGCCAAATTCGATCGGGTTATCATCCTCTTATCTCCACCCCACGCGCCGCCGCACACGGTTGCCTTCTCCTCTTTCTCTGACTATCCTCTCTCTCTCTCTCTCTCTCCACCGAATTTATAGCATATTTGTTACGAATTCAAGCAGTCTCTGAGAAGCTGACTACCGCGACGGCTATCTTAAACTGACGATTGTAAAAGAAGGGGAAATTGAAAGAGAAATCACAATTTACAGCAACGATCATTTCGAAATTTAATTGGGAGAGTCAGTTAGGTAACTTAATTTTAATTTTTTAAACAAAATCAAAGAAATTCAATGTTTGCCACCTTGCAATTTCTCGTACTTCCGAATTTACCCCTTGTTAATTACAGATTACAGGAGCTTTATTCTAATTTATTTATTTATTTATTTTTGTAAACAAAAGAAGTAAAAAGAATAGAACATAGACTAAAAAGAAATAAAAGAGAAGTCTAGTCGGGATATATCTCAGCCCAAACACTGTCAGCAACTTACGTCGGAGGGTTTTTCCAATGATTAAAATCGAGCCCACAAGGTCATGTCTCATTTTCACTAAAATATCAGCACATGTATTACGATAAAAGTTCAAGATATTTTATGAAATATTTTAAATGACATAATTTTTTGTGTTACATTCGTATTTTATAGAGAATCTGGATGTGATTCTACCATTAATTTTATTTTACAAGTTTAAAATTGATTTATTAAGACATTAAATAAAGTAAAGAAACTTGAAGTCCGTAATTTCTTGAATTTATTTATAGCAAAGCAATAGTATATAAATAAATCATATTCTATATAAGCTAGAAAAAAGTATAAAAAATAAGTCATACATGTGATTGAACGAAAAACGAAATCAAACCATTTAAGTGACATAATTTAGCATCCCACCAAACTCAACTCATATAATTAGATTTTAGAAAAAGAAGAAAAAAAAACCTAAATGAGGAACATTAGTGGGCTTGACTTGCAAAAAAGGAAGAAATTTTAGGCTTAAAATTCTAGAGATTTAGTTGTATTTAGGCCCAATAGGCCTGGAATTCATACGGGTTTCATATGTATTTTAGTATCGCTGCCTAATTTAGTTTATGTACGAAATTGATATGTTCTCCTTTTATCAATTTAGGTGTTATGATGTACGTATACTTTTAAAAATTATATCTTGTCGTGTCTTACACTATATCAGATACTTTTCTAATATAAAACGTGTCACCGTATCTGTGTCGTGTCATGTCCGTATCTGTATTTCATAGCAGTTAGGTGTTAAAAGGATTGGTATTATGTTGCCCCACGTCGTTTCCTTGGCGCCGTTGAGGTCTAACTTGAACTACTTTTCTCTCTAACTTTGATTGATGATATTATTAATTGATTAGTGGAAGAACATTTGATTCATTGTCTTACAAATGTAAGGTTAGAAGACATATGATAATGATATCTTGAAGATGCACAAATAAATTCCTTAATCGCTTGGCGGTTTATATGTCATTTGTGAAAGGTACTATTGCTTACTCTAAATGGCACCATCTTTGTTAAAAGTGATGCGAGTTAGCATCATAAAAATACTAAAAAGATAAAACAATTTTAAAGGGGTATTTAATGGGTTTAATCGATCACTTACACCGTAACATGTGGCTTAGGGCATGCTATAGGGAAGAGATACGAGGATTAGCTATTTTAACCATACTTTAGGACAAAGCGTGATACCGCTTCAAATACTTTAGGATTGACATGAAAGTGATGACTCAAGCTCATACATCTTCGATCGAGCTGGTTAACATACTCGGCCGTATCTGGATCTTGTGGGAGAATTTTACCATATCAATTGTATTGAGAGGTAGTAATTAAAATTTTATATATCCTAATCTATATATAATAATTCAGAACCCTTGAGGCTATCTACCTAAACGTACATGTGGATAGCCTCAATGAATTTTATTTTGTCATATAATTAAACCTATTAATTATTTTCATATTTATCCAAAAGAATAAAAGATTTTGTATAAATATATTACAGATCTAATTCAAATTAAATTATTATTTATATTTTTATTATCTATATATAGGAGTTCTACAATATCTTTATAAATAAATTAATTTTAAATTATATTAATCAAAATTTAAAAAATAATTAAGTATAAAAATAAAATCATCAAAGATAAATATAAAAAAACATGATAATATCGTTCAAATTAAAATAAATAATTTTAAAATTTTATAGCAAACTGATTTTTTAAAATAAAAAAAATATTTTATTAATAAATTCACACCCGTATCCAAGAGACGGGAGTTTAACTAATTATTACTTGGAGTGGGAAAAACTTGAAATTAAATTGTTTTAAGTTAATTATTTTATAATTTTTCTAGATCACAGAAAAAGAAGGCAAAACCATTGATCTTCAAAAAGAAAGTGGGCCCCCTTCTCAATCTCAACCGACATAGATCCATAAATGTTGATCGATGTTATTGTACAACCGCACCACACCAGAACAAAACTTTGAAGATCGTGAGAAAAGCTCATAGGATCGTCGGCCCTTGTCTCGCCACGTGTCTGGTGAGTAATACTACTATCTCACCGCCATTTATCCAGCTGACGTTATATGGGCCCACAACTACACGTGTTAGCCACGTGGTGCCGGTGATTGTTTTCTCCATTTCTTTATTTTTGTCTGCAGCAGTACATGTGCCTTATTCCCTTTAGTAGAGCTTATATGACTTCCCAAATCATTCATTTTAGATGGACATTTTTCTTTTTTTATCTGAAATCTGAGGTCGAATCGAGTTGAATTATTAAAGTGTAAAATTCTCTCTAATAATGACAGCTGTATTTTTAGACTTGAATATGAAACCTCTAGTTAAATTAGCATAAAATCAAACAATTTGGAATAAGTTTTTTGGACATTTGCTTGAAATCTATGCACATATAAAGTTTATATAATACCGAAAACTTCTGAAAAAGTTACCGTGTAGTATCAGTCATGTATCGCGTACTAAATATTAAAAAAAATTATATTTCTATATCTATAGCGTATTATATCCATATCCTTGCATTGATATCTGTATATTAGAACCGAATATAGAATTAAATTTGTAATACGCATAATCTAATTGAGTATACTATTACAAATTGAGTTATTACCAATAGTTCACGTGATGATCAAATTATCACGAGCATGGTTGAACATCTTTGCGAATTACCATTAAAATGATAACATGTTCCTTCAAGTAAGCAAAATTCATCAAGATTCTCATGATGAGATTGACATTTTAAAAAGAATTAAAATTAAGGAGATTAAGATCGAATCGGATCGAAATTGATTTTACATCCAAGAACATGCTTCTGGTTTTATCTTCTATTTCTTAGATTATTTAAACAATATATCATACTATAAAGGTCGGTGAGAGTTACAAATGGGAGAAACTCATTGGCCATGGACTATTTTGTAATAAATTGTATCATACTGTTTATCTTACACACGTCATTTCCGCGTTACGGTTCCTATATAATCTCCACTCTTTCAATCCATTAATTCCATCATCTCCAAGCTCATAAATTTCAAGTATAACTACAGTCTACATATATACATCGATCTTTAAAACCATTTCCAGTAATTTCAACTCCTTGCTTCGATAGAGAAAATGGCGGAAGAAGTTCAGCACCACCACCAACAGAACAAGAGCGATGAGCCATGCTTCTCCGATGCCATCTCCGACACCCCCAAGGCCGAGGAAGCGGCGGCGGTGGAGTCAACCGATCGCGGGCTGTTCGGATTTGGAGGGAAGAAAAAAGAGGAGGAGAAGTGTGAAGAGGGGCCGATCGCCGCCGAGTTTGGGGAGAAAGTTCAGGTTTCCGATGAGAAAAAGAAGGATGAAGAGAAGAAGCATGGAGGTTTGCTTGATAAGCTTCACAGATCTGGAAGTTCTAGCAGCTCTGTAAGTACTTTTTCTCATCATCACCATATGAATTATTGATCAAATATATATTCTTACTTTTCTTGACTATTTATTGTAGTCGAGTGATGAAGAAGTAGAAGAAAATGGAGAAAAGAAGAAGAAAAAGAAGGATAAGAAGAAGAAGGAAGAAGAAAACAAACCAGCTGAAGGAACAGAGGAGAAAAAAGGGTTCCTAGACAAGATCAAGGAGAAGCTTCCCGGCGGCAAGAAGCCCGACGAGGTGGAGTCCCCGCCACCAACTCCGGCAGCGGCCACCGAGTGCGCCACCACCCCAGAAAAGAAAGGTTTCATGGATAAGATCAAGGAGAAAATCCCAGGGTACGGCCCCGCTAAAACTGTTGAAGAAAAGGAAAAGGAGGCTACAAATCACTAAGTTATCAAAGGGATTTTCTTATTCTATTTCATTTTAAATATATTTACGATTTGTGTAATAAAAAATAAGTATGAATTTGAAGTTTGTGTAATGTTTGTGTTCATGTTAGATGCAGAGTGTTTCCCGGCCTTGTGTAATAATTACTCAATACTTTATCTAGTAATTGCTATAATGTACCAATATTTTTTAAAAAATTACCATGTACTGTTGTATTATGTTAAACATCTATCTAATACAAACTGTTGGAAAAAAATTATTGCCATATTCATATTGATGTGGTTTTCATATCGCCGTATCAATTACGGTGCATCACAAAGTAGTTTCATTTTATGTATTGGGGTTATGTGATTGAGTTGGATTGGATTTTAACAGGATAGCCTTCATTTTTCCAATTTTGGTTATTTCATCAAGTATGTTATAGATATGTCATATGACCAGAACACAATTTGGGCCTCAGGGCCAGCCAGGGCCCAAACTTATCTCTAGTTCAAAGTGGCCCAACGAAAGCCCAATATAGCTAGATCAAGATTTAACGAATATAATTGATTATATCTGGTTTTTAAGTTCTGATTTCTAAATATTAATATTTTGTGCCTTATCAAGTCAAACCAGATAAGCAAATATAAAGCACACTAATTCAACCCCCTCATAGTCTCTCATAATACTATAATAATTTGTACCAATTATTTAGAAAGTTAATTTAATTGATGACAAAAATTAAATACGAGTTACTATTTGTAATTGAGTGCTAGATTTGTAGGACGAACCTGCTTGGATCAAGAAGTTCCGGATGTTGGATATGATACAAACTCCACTTTTCGGACCACCCATGTTTTTTTTTTGGTTCATACGACCGATCATCTGTAATACAATTGTGAAGTTAATTATTTTGTGTTATTTATTATTTTATTATTATTATCTTATACATATATATATATATATATATTAAATATTGTTCAAAAAATAATTATTTAATATATGTATCAGTAGGATCCTATTTGTTACCCGAAAGGGACCTCACACGATCCATCTAGACGAACCATATCAGTAAACAAGCTAAGAACGACCCAACGTTATGCTCCGATCCTAAAGTCAGGATAGCAAACAAAAATTAGAAACAAAAGGAGAAAAGGAGTGTATTTATTACTTTTATCATATCATATTATATATATTTTTCTTCCTTCACCTTCTACTCTTATTAAATTCATCAAGTTATCAACGACGTGCACCTCATGAATCATTAACCCGCTTATATCGCTGGTAAGATTATAAATATATAACCCTTTCTTCTCCCTAGATTTTTAATCAAAAGAAAAATTAATTGCATATTTAGGACAATATATAACTTTAAATATTAATTTTTTAACTTTAATATGGCACATAGTGGTTTTAATACGTCGATTTAGGACCAAGCTCATCTAAATCTCAATATATAATATAAAACTACAAATTTTCTAATATATAATATACATATAAAATATTTCAAAATCATCCATTAAACTCATCACTATAAATCTCAATATTGTCAACATCACACTCACACTCATTTCATCATCACACACAGTATTATAGGTGAGTTGCCCCAACCAAATCCCAATATAATTACTAGACAAAGATTAAACAAATATAAAAAATGCAATCGAGCCGAGCCATATCGAGGTTGTACAAAATTTCACTCATATTATAGAGTTTTATACACCCTATCTAATAAATTGGAAGACCCAAATTGATGACGAAGACTTAATCACTCCTGATTGTTTTCATTGTTTACTACTACATGGCTATTTGTGCATCCTACATTATTACACTGCGACTTTGAAGAATCCATCAGCACTGATTTTATAGGATAAGCAAAATCTGAGCAAAATCACTTTATAAAATAAGATATTCATTAAGAAATTTCCATGCTTCTAACAAACTTAAATTAATGAATCAATAATTGGAACACCTCATATCAACGACACATGCACCTCGCTGGTAAGATAATTATAATCCTTTCTTCTTCTTCTTCTTTTTTTTATTTAATTGCTATAAAATTTGTAGGTGAGTTGGTTCCTTAAATGCTATGAAGTTTTAGTTAAATATAAAAATTGCCTATATGCACACAAAATATTAAAATACAAAAAGTCAATATGAAAGTTAAGTAGTGTAATTTCAAATTTGTACTACTTCCCAAAAATGGAACCATATAACTATATAAGAATGCTATATATTAGTTCTCCACACTCCATCGATCGATATCCAATAATATATCCAGTATCGATCATTCGTCATTCATTTCTTGCTAATTAAGATCAGAAGTATAGTTATATAATTTCTCTTTCGAATGGAGAAAAACCATGATGAGTTGCTCCAGAAGCTTCAACACCAGATCACGAACTGGGATGGCCTGGCGATGGTCAAATACGGCGGGTTTTGGTTACCTGAAAACATTCTCCGGCCGACAGTCTCCTGGCAGAACCACTTCAAAGCAGAAAACTCCGACATAATAATAGCTTCCATGCCTAAATCAGGAACAACCTGGTTGAAAGCCCTAGTTTTCGCAACCGTAAATCGCAAAAAATATCCCATTGATCAAAGCCCTTTACTCACTTCGAATCCCCACATGCTCATCCCAAGTCTTCAATACCATATTTATTGGAAAGAAGAAAGCCCTAATCTCCAAAACATCCCGAGTCCAAGAATATTCGGAACCCACGTGCCGTTCAGTCTCCACCCGAGTTCCATCCATGAATCCGATTGCAAAATCATCTATATTTGCAGAAATCTTCTGGATCAGTTCATTTCGTATCATCATTTCACCCTCAAGAACAACTTTGGAAAAGATGCCGTCCCGTTATCCATGGAGGAGGCTTTCGACTCGCTTTGCGACGGACTTCATCCGTTCGGGCCCCTTTGGGACCAAATGTTGGAATACTGGAAAGCCCATCTGGAGGATCCTGAAAAAGTGCTTTTCTTGAAGTATGAGGATTTGAAGAAGGATGTTTTGTTTTATGTGAGAGAGATAGCCGTGTTTCTCGGGTTGCCGTTTTCGCCAGAAGAAGAAGATCAGGGTTTGGTGGAACAAATATCGAAGCTTTGTAGCTTTGAGAATCTGAGTAATTTGGAAATCAACAAGAGTGGAGGTATTCCAGAGGGTTTGAAGTTTAATTCATACTTCAGAAAGGGAGAAGTTGGAGATTGGACGAATTATCTTACTCCTGAAATGGCTGAACGCCTCCAGAAGATCCTGGAGAGCAAGTTGGAGGGATCTGGTTTAGTGTTAAACTCCTCCAATTGTTGAAGATTTTTTTTTTTTTTTTGCGTGTGTTAATTATCGGTCTTGATTTCATGTTTCAAATATTTATATGTTTATGTTGTGTTTGATTAAATCATTGAATTTTGGCCCAGTAGCTACCCGTTCATATTATCCCAGTGTGGAGATATGTGTTCAATTATTTGTAATAACAAGAATTGATCGAATTATATATGTGCGTTTATTAAAAAAAATAATAATAAAAATCGTTGTGTTTGATTAGATTTGGAGTTGATCAGCTGCATAACCTAGCAAAAAATTCTAGAGATGCTCCACAATTCGAACCAAACTTTAATCACCCACGCACCCAGAAATATTGGATGTTTTATATATATAATTGATATCATGCATGTATTTAATTTCCTATATATATTTTGATATTGACTAGAATTTATGATTTGAATGTTGAAATTGTCCAATAGTCTATATATTGTATTTTGAAGTATTACATTGTTCTTTTGTTCTATTTCTGGGTATTTTCTATAGTATTTTAGTAATTGGTAGTAAATATCTAAAATGGAGAAATTTAAAAAATAGGCATTCTTTAATCTTTCTTATTGATTGGTGAAACCATATATAGGAAATAATACATTGGGTTTGATTGAATTATTTGCAGGTAATTGGATTTGGTTCTCAGCCCAATCATATAAAGTTTTTTTTTTTTTTGAAATAACTCAATCATATAAAGTTAAGAACATTGGGTTGGATTGAATTCGGGTTGAGGCTTTTTGTATTATAACCCTAACTCGACCCGAAGAAATTGACACCCTATTCTAAATGAGTTGAAACTTGAAAGTTAGAAAATGGTGATGGAGGCTGTTTATAGACACGTGATTTAGGTGGTATTTGGTCATTAATATATAAAATTTATCATTGATCATTAACAGGTATCTCAGTGCAAAGAAAATCTAAATTTAGGGTTAATATAATTTTTTTATAGTAATTTGTTTAATTTTGGTCTCAAATTAAAAATTGTTCTCAATTTTAGTATCATAATTTATAATTTCTATCAATTATGTTATATTTGAGCTAGTCTGAATAATTAATTATTAATAATATATAGATTGTTAATATCTAAAGTCCAAATGTACCAAAATTATTACAAATTAGAAGATATTGTATCAAAATTGAGAAATAAATAACGTCTTGAGTTCAAATTTACCAAAATTGATACAAATTAATTATAAGTTATTGTACCAGAATTGAAAATAATTATTAATCTGACACCAAAATTGTATTAGGATACATACTAATATGAGTGGTATTGATCATGCGAGTCAAAATAACGCTTCAATAATTTTCATGTATATTGTTTAAGTAATTTTTGATGATCCTTCTTAATAAGGGTTATTTATTCCTCTTTACATCCTTAATTAGGTTTTGGATTCCTTCGTTTTGTAGGAATTGGTTACCTTATTTTGGGATTTATCTTCTTTAGTAAGATTATGATTTTATTAAAGTTGAGTTCTGATTGAGTGAGTACTCTATCTCTGTTTTTAGGGCTCAGTTCATGAATTTAATGAGTTTACGGATTTTTTTACTGTAGTGAGTCAGACTCAAAATATAGATACCACCAGATATAATTACTGTAAAAAAATTGAGATTATCCCTTAAATTTAATATTGCAACTTGATTGTTTGCTAAGTTGCTCTCACATGAATGAAATACATAAAATAATAATGTATTAGAACCGACTGTCCGCTCTCACATGCATGCATGAATAATATGAATAATGTACTAATTTATTTAATGCATTATCTCAAGGCCACCTTAATTATGTCGCCGTTGAGATAATAATTATTTAATTTTCTTCTAAACACAACTTAATCCAAACGGATCGGAGTCCATAAAAAATTACTCCGCATTAAAACTTAATGGAGAAAAAAGATGATGAGCTTCTTCAAAATCTCGAACGCCGGACGAACTGGGACGGCGCTCCGATGGTCAAATACGGCGGTTTTTGGTACCCGAAAGACATTCTCCGGCCAATAATCTCCTGGCAAAACAACTTCAAAGCAGAAAACTCCGACATAATTCTAACATCCATGCCTAAATCAGGAACAACCTGGTTGAAAGCCCTAATTTTCGCAATTGTCAATCGCAAAAAAATCCCCAATATCGATCAAAGCCCTTTGCTCACTTCAAATCCCCACACACTTATCCCCAGTTTTCAGTTCGTCACTTACTGGAACGAAGAAAACCCTAATCTGGATCATATTCCCAGTCCACGAATCTTCTCAACCCATGTGTCTTACAGTCTCCTCCCGACTTCAATCCGTGAATCCGACTGCAAAATCATCTACATTTGCAGAAATCTTCTGGATCAGTTCATATCATTCCGTCATTTCTCCCTCAACAACAACTTCGTAGAAGATGCTCTCCCGCTATCCCTGGAGGAGTCTTTCGATTTGTACTTTACTCAGGGGATTCATCCTTTTGGTCCGATTTGGGAACAAATGCTTGAATACTGGAACGCCCATTTGAAAAATCCTAAAAAAGTGTTGTTTCTAAAGTATGAGGATTTGAAAGAGGATGTCTCGTTTTATGTGAGAGAAATAGCTGGGTTTATCGGGTTGCCATTTTCGCAGGACGAAGAGGAACAGGGTATTGTTGAAGAAATATCGAAGCTCTGTAGCTTTGAGAATCTGAGTAATTTGGAAGTGAATAAAACTGGGAGTGCTCCTCAGGTTCCGAAATTCAGTTCATTTTTCAGAAAGGGAAAAGTTGGAGATTGGACCAATTATCTCACTCCTGAAATGGCTGAACGCGTTGAGAAGCTCATTGAGAGCAAATTGAAGGGATCTGGTTTAGTTTTCAGCGCCTCCGGCAAGTTGGCTAGATGAAGAAGAAGAAGAAGAAGACTGAATATTTTATTGAGCAAATTACATCTATTTATTTAAAGTTTGAACTAATTACAATTTTATTTTTTTTCTCTATAAATTGCATAAAACTTCAAGATTATTCGTTTTACTGCAAAACCGCCTTGAAATAAGCTGTTATTTGTAATTTTTGGCTATTCGTGATATAGTTTCAGGGAGTGTTTGTGTAATAAAGTAAAACGTAAGGGAGTATTTTGTAATTTCAGAAACATAGAGACTAAATTATAATTAGTACAAATTTCAGAAATTTGGGCCACAAAAAAAGGGCCCAAAATTAGGCTCTACGTAATTACCCACCCTAAGCCCAATAGAATTGAAACCCAGACATAAGCAGCCATATGAGTCCTTGTCAGCTCCATTTTACTTGACACTTGGCAGTACTCCTGATAAAATATATAAATATTAAATACATTTTTCATTGCAAAGCATTCCAGCGGTTAAAATTCAATTTAGGAAAAAAAAATTGAATTAAATTATAGCATAAAACCTAGCTAGGTGTGTCCTTGTCTACTCACCATACAACCTAATATCGTGCCAAATTCCAACTCATTGTAACTTCCAATTTGGGTCTAAATCAAAAGAAAAAGGGAATAATTCTTTCATTTCACCAACCCTAAGTCTCAAAAGTCAAAATGTTATAGACTAGGATCTATACAGCTAGCAAAATGTTACTTTTCATTTAATTTATAAGCAATATTGAGATAGGGAGACAAAGTTAGGAATTTTATTCATATCAATAACTCAACTTTTGTTTAAACATGAAATGAGGACCCAAAATCAGCTCTATCCCACGTCGAAAGTTTACAAGAAAAGTAATTGGTTTATAAGAAGGAACTCAAGAGTTAGTAACCATTTGATATTCTTATTGGGCAATGATTTAGCCATAATTTTAAGTTGGAGACGGGATGAATTGGAAGACTTATTATCACATTCAACAGGCCTTGGATTCACGGCGTGACAAGTGTGGTATATATTAGAGCCGATTGTCAGTTGCTTAAATTAACTTAGAAGAAAATTAAATCAAAATTCAAATATAATATGTCACAAGTTGGCATTTAGAAAATAATTAAATATAAGAATTAATCTCCAATACTTTTATCTCACTCGCACACTGAAAACAATTTGATGACAACAACAAGTACTGCCCTAAATTCGTTGCTCCTATAACAAGCAACACTCAGCAGCCATGCAGACAACTTGCTATTATTTGTGTCAAACAGACAAGACAAGAAATCCTAATATTATTTTTGTCTACCTTAGTTAATTATTCAATGTATTCTCAAATTTGTAAATAGGAGAACTCAATGTTGCTGCCCATAATCTTGCTAAATGGGCATTATCTAATGATTGGTCTGGTAAAGTTCCGTTTGTTTGTTTGAGAGATTTCCAGCCAATTGTTTTTCCCCTTTATTCGGACAAGTTTTATTAGTTTAATGGAATTTATTTCTGATAAAAAAAAAAGGAAATGTAATATTTTCATTAGTAAAATATATAATAAACAAATCTTAAACGTGGTACATCAAGCAGCCGTGATATTTAATTAAAGAATTGTACCATATCAAAATTTGCCGGTTTGATGGCTGAAAATGAAACATTAAAAAAAATTAGAAATTTTTTAATTGTCTGCAGCCCACAGAGAAATTGTCCCACTATTTATAGGTCTTGACTCTCACCAAATTATCATCATTTACAAAGCAATTAAAGCCTAAAATTAAATATTTCAAATTAAAGCAGAAAATGGCAGTTTTAGCGTATAATCACTATAGGTCCATTAGCCTGCCTTCAAGATTGATACACCCCAACAAAATCGAAAATCATGAGCTACTACAAAAGCAGATTTCTAATAATCTCAGCCAAACAGTCCCTATAACCTCAGAAGCCATTCAATCTGGTCTCCTAAGGCTTGCAGAAGGGTACAATTCTCTGGAGGAAGCCACACATCCAGCAACTCAACGATCAATCCTCAACGTTGATAATCATGATCAGGACAGGAAATCAATGACGGAGGAATCGCTCGAGACGTCGATGGAGCTTCTGGATTCATGCACCAGCATCAGAGAATTAGTTCTGATGATCAGAGAAAATGTTAAAGCCCTTCAATCATCGTTGCGCCGCCGTACTGTGGGGCCCACCGTTGAGAATGATGTAAGAAAATATTCATGCTTTAGAAAAAGAACCAACAGAAGTATAGCTAAGAGCTTGAAAACACTCAAGAATTTGGAAAGCAAGAATAGGGTTTTGAGTGAAGTTGCTGGATTTACTATAGTGATTCTCAGGAGTATTTTGATGTTCTTGTCGTGGCCTACGGGTAAATCGGGGCCGTTGAATATGGTTTCTAGGTTGATGCAGATTAAGTCAATGGCTGCGAGAAGAGAGGATAGTGTTGTTGATGTTCGAGTTATGCACGAAAGTTTGAAAATTTTTGATGTAATTTTGGAGGAATTTGAAGTGGGATTGGAAAGATTGTTTAGGCAATTGGTTAGAAATAGAGTTTTGCTTCTTAATGTTCTTACTCATCATTTGAGGTAGAATTTTTTTTTTGTGGTGGTGTTCTCAAGGCTATGGCTTATAAGAGCCAAATTTTGTAATTACTTAATATTTGTAAATTTTTGATATTGGGTTTTAAAATAGGGATAATTAAAAAAAAATTCCTCATATTGGATTTTTTTACTAAAAATATCTTGAAATCTTGAAATATTACAAATATTCCTCGAAACTAAACATAAAAATATATAATACATAATACCCCAAAAAATGTAAGATTACAAAGTTTCAAGATTTTTTTTCATAAACGACATTATTTATTTATTTATTTTGTTTTAATTAAACAGAAATTTGTGATGCCACGAAATGCATGCATGTCTTAATCCAATTTTAATCAATAAAAAACCAACTTACGTGAAAACACATGCATGATCACATCCTCGTTCTTAAATTGCGTGTCTACATTTTCGTTCTAATTTTACAGCAGATCCAAACATTTATTGTACATTGTAGAAGTACTTAGCAATGCTCTGTAAATCCGAAACTTTTTTGTATCAATACAATTGAAATTGCGTACTGAATTAATTGCTACACAAAATTGAAATACGCGGGAGTACTTTTCAGAGGTACACAGCCCCATGATCTGGATCCTCCTGTTTCTGTAAAAAATGCGATTCGTTTCGTGATGATTAGTTAACCTTTTGCAGATTCTTCTTCATTTTTCATTTTTTCTTTAATCATCTTCAAGCTTCTGCAAATTGGACCTATTTCTCGCTTTCAAGGTATAGAATTCACATTGCAGCATTAATTTATTTAATCAATAAAATGTGATTTTCCTATTTGCATTTGTTTTAAAATGTTGGAATCTCTTCGACCACTTTCTTATTGGTTTTGATTGTAAAATTTTGACGGCGGCGATTTATTTGGTGTAGTTATTTTATGATGTGTAGAATTCAATATTTATTATTTTAAATCTAATGTCATTCTGTTTAATTTCTTATTTTCCCGAATAACTTCGGTAATTTTGCTTTTCTGGCATCAATTGAGGCGTTTGCTCCTTGTTTGATTGTATTAGGTGCACCGAGAATATGCAGCCCGGTGAAGGTTCAAGTGCAGGTGATGTACTCGGTGAAAGTTCTGAGTCAACTCTTCAGCTCAATATCAAGACCCTTGATTCCCAGATTTGCAGCTTCAATGTCGATAAGAATGTATTGTATTTTCAGATTGTCTGATTGCTTAATTGATCATAAAATGCTATGAAATATTTAATTGAATTGGACATTTTTAGACTGTGGTTTCGGCATTCAAGGATAAAATAGCCAGTCAGATCAGTGTTCCTGTTGAGCAGCAACGTCTGATTTTCAGGAGCAAGGTCTTGAAAGATGATCACCTTCTCTCTGAATATAGTATCCTACCAATCATTGCATTAAAAACTCGTAGCTATATGTTTTTGATGGGAAATTATCCGATACTATGCAAAAGAAATAGTGGCTACCTTAATAATATAACAGATTTGGAAAATGGGGATACATTACATTTAGTTGAGAGGCAACCACTGCCTTCTCCTGGAGAAGCAACTTCAAGTAATGGTATGTACACTTGGTGGGTGTTTGCAAGAGCATTGTTTTTGGTGAAGCTAAAGTAGAAGTTGTGTAAAAGTGAAGAGAGTGTTTGGAGAAAAAAAATGACAAGCTTTTGTTACTGTAAACAAACTTCCACTTATTTGCAAAATAACCTAGAAGCTAGAATTTGAAGCTAAAAGTTGGTACTTTGGTGCTTCCAGCTTATTTCTGCTTGAATAAGTAGAAGTTGGTTTTCCAAACACTCCCAAAGTGCTGCAAGAAAAAGCAGAAAGCACAAAAGTGCTTTAGAGTTTACAAAGTTCAGAATTCTTCTCCTTTTCATTTAAACTTTTGTGATTTCAGGACTGAATTCTAATTATGTAGCTCCTCAGAATCTTATTGGGCAAATTGCTCATAGTGTAATACTAGGGACCTTAAATGTTGGAGAATCAGGGGATGCTGTCATACCAGATTTAAGCAGGGTATGTTTATGTAGTTATGCTAGAGTTTATTGTGTTCATTTGGTGACAAAAATGTGTAAATTATTTATTCATTAGATTTTATTATACAGGTCATAGGAGCTGTACTGAACTCTATGGGAATTGGCAATGCTGCAGGAGGGTTACAACCTGGTTTCCAGGTTGGTTCGTCTCATTTCTTAATTTTCATGTAATATTTATTTTCTTGAGACATTCTTGTAACATTTTTTCCGATATCCTTTTTATTTTCTCATATTCAGAGTTTGCTTGGGAATGAAACGGAAGGATCGCAAATGAATGCTGGCAGTCAATCTGGATCGTATCCTATGCAAGCCCCTACAGGAACAACAATGGAGCTTCCCACACTGAACATGGTAGAATATTTATTTATTTTTAATTATTTTCTAATGTAATACTAAATTAAATTTTTGCCTTCATAATATAATCACAAAACCAGCCAATTCCTGAATCGTTGAGCACGCTGACAGAGTTTATGAACCGAATGGAAGTGGCACTCTCCCGAACTGGTAATAATATTGGCCGTCTGAGTTTACATTGTTTTTATTAACAATTATTTGACTAGGGATCAATTTTTATTTTTATGTTCAAATTTTAGGTACTCTAGAAAACCAATCTGCAATTCCCAGCACTCAATTGCCTACTGATTCTCTTGGTTATCCAACACTCGAGGCTCTGACCATTGTTCTACAACATGCCCAGCGTCTTCTTCGTGACCATGCTGTTCCAGCATTATCTGTAATCTCTCTCTATATATAAATCATGTCTCTCTAAAACTTTTGTTTGTTTCTGTTTCCATCTATAATATGATGCAAAATTGTAGGACACTGCTTCTCGTTTAGACCAAGAAGGAGGTTCAAATGATCCTGCAGTTAGACGGGAAGTTCATACAGAATCTGTGCAATTCGGTGTTGCCATGCAACATTTAGGTGCACTTTTTCTGGAATTGGGGAGGACAATGCTGACTCTTCGTTTGGGACAATCTTCTGGTGAATGTTTAGTGAATTCTGGCCCTGCTGTTTATATATCTCCATCTGGGCCTAATCCAATCATGGTTCAGGTTTGTGATTCTTTCTTTTGACACATGTTGATGATTCCTGAGCGTTTTCCATACTAATATGATTATCATGCTTGATTTGTAGCCATTTCCTCTTCAAACTAGCTCCCTGTTTGCTGATTCTTCTGGTGTCATGCCGAATCCAATCCCTATGAGTCCAGCTAGTGTTGGTAGTGTTCCAAGGAATGTAAATATTCATATTCATACTGGTAAGTTGTCCTTAAGAATAAGGACTTTTGCAAACTCTACAAAAAGTGTTTTACTGTTTTCTATTTTTAGCTTATAAAAGCAAAAATAGAGTGTTTTGTTTTGCTGCTTGTGCTTAAAATAAAGCTGAAAGCACTTTTGGGGTGTTCAGCTTCTAATACTTTTCCAAACACTCCAAAATTTTACTACTACAATGTTTTGCAACTTTAGCTTCTCCAAAAGTAGAAGTTTTTGCAACCCCCCTCCCCCTGGTTTTACCGCACAGACATGATTTTTTTTATATCTGAGTGTAATCTAATTCCAACAGGGACAACACTTGAGCCTATTGTTCCAACTGCGGGTAATAGGGCGCCTACTGGAGAAGAAACACAAGGAGAAAGAGTTAATGGAACTGGAGAAGATGATACGAGCAATCAACGTAGGAGTAGTGAAACCAGTCAAACTTCAGCTCATCCCACTGTGAATATGGACAATGAGAAGGTGAAAGAGGGTAACAACCTGATTTTTTTTAGGGATAATTACACTCACATACCCTGATGTTCGGCCTAATTACGCAAACATATCCTGAGGTTTTAGGAAATTACAAAAATATACCCTTAACTCTTTCTCATTCGAGAACCCTGACGTAAAAGAACACTTGCTCGTTATGTCCCTTGTTTTCCCGTTAAACAATAAAAATAAAAATAGGTTTTATCAAATAATAATTCAATTTTGAAATATTAATTATTCTCTGCCATTTAACCGATGTAATGAAAATATTTTGACATGGTATGTTTCTGTAAGTTTTCAAACCTACAGGACATGTTTGTATAATTAGACCAAATCTCAGGATATGTGAGTATAATTATCCTTTTTTCCTTTAAATAGCAAGCAGATTTACTAGCCCTTGAAATTTTAGGCACAAAATCAACCGACTAATAGCTCTGGAGAAGGTCACCGTAGCAAGTCAAGTACATCTGAGCATGCTGAAACCCTCACGGTGGCAGGAAAATACATACCGGGGAATGATAAGCCGAATGAATCTTCAGCAACCCCTCTTGGACTGGGAATGGGAGGCCTTCAACCTAGGGTAAGTTGATGCTTTATAAAAAATATTTCTTGTTTATCAATCTCATGCGATATTTCTTATATAAATGCATGACAGAAGCGAAATCGGCTGCCAAGATCCCAATCCAAGAAAACCGAGGGCTCCAGTTCCAGCACCAACCAACACCAGAAATCCACGTCAGCCAGTCAACCCGTTTTACAATCTCGCGCATCACTCCCAGTCCGAAGAGAACCACCGAACTCTCCATCTCCGGACCGTCCCAGACCGGAAATAACTCGAATCCGAAGCGTTCCTCCGGCACGACAAAATAACAACATTGATGTAACTGACGCGATGTCTCAAGTTCTGCAAAGCCCTTCTCTAGACGGCTTATTAGCTGGAGTTTCGCAGCAAACCGGAGTCGGATCACCCGATATGTTGAGAAACATGCTGCAACAGTTTACTGAAAATCCCGCTATGAGGAACACGGTTAATCATCTCGCTGAGCAGATTGATAGCCATGATCTTGGAAGCATGTTTTATGGGCTGGATAGTAGAGGGCAAGGAGGCGGCATTGATTTGTCGAGGATGATGCAGCAAATGATGCCCATTGTTAGTCAGACTTTGGGTGGACTTTCGTCTGTGCCGGGATTGGATACATTGCAGAGTGGAATCGGAAGAGGTGTGGAAGTTAATGATGATCCTCAGGTTTGTGATTTTAATGAGAAGAGAATCTAGTTCTTCGTTTTTATACTGAGTTAAGTGCACTCAATCTCCTATGTTATGATTATAAAAAAATCTCATCAGATAAGTGTGAATTTGAATTTTACTCACAACCCCTTGTTTATCATTTGTACCAAAAGAAACTAGGGTGAATTATATTTACTAACTCTAACGTTTGAGCTAATTACAATGTGATCCCTCTATTTCTCAGATATCACAAAATACTCTTTGATATTTCACTATATTGCTAAAAACTCTTCGGAATAGGCTGATTATGTGCATTTTTTGGCTTCATGATTATAGTTTCAGGGAGTTTGTTTGTAATAGAGTGAAATATCAGGGAGTTTTTTGTAATTCTGAAAATGAGGTTCTTTTGTAAATGTATTATTGCTTGATTTCGTCTTCCTGCAGATTGATCAGGGTTTCTCTGATGAAATTTTCCGGTCTCTGGTTGAGAGGGCTGCGTACATTTATGGTGATGGGCATGACGAGCAAGGTCTAGTAAATGCATTGTGCAGTCAAAGGGGGCTTGCACAGGTAAACATATCATCTTTCGTACTATTTCTACTTTGTCAAATTTACAAGTGTTTTTAATGCTTTTGTAATTCACAGGAGTTCATTGAGATGCTGCGGAGTGATATATCCAGGAGACTCGAGGATGGAATGATGTTTTAGACTAAGAGGCTGTAATTCAAGGATAAGAATAGGACAATACGGATTTTTTTTAATATATACCGCTATAGAAGTATTGGATACGGTATCTGACACGATACGATACAATGACTTTTTTAAAAGTATCCATGCATTAAAGCATAGAAGAGTGGATGCATATATTAGAATCTAACCATTTTTTGCTACTTTATTTTCCTAATTCTTACCCTTTTTCTATTTTTTTTCTTAATGCCACCAGTATAGAGTGGTTTATTTATTGGATCCCTTTTTCAATTTTTGATGCTCGAATTGTAGTTTAGTTATTTTGAATTTCTTAATTAGTTCTTGGCTTAGAGACATTTTCTTGGATGAATGGGGTCAACCAAAAAAGGAAAAAGAAAAATTATAATACAATACTAAAATCATATTCTACCAATTAAACATAATACTGAATCACTATGCTCTTAATAGGCAAAAAGAATTAGTCATTATCATATTTATTGACTTATAAATCCATCATTTGGAGATATATAGTTAGGCCTTATGAGTTGAGCTATTAGAACTTTTATTTAGGTGTAAAATCTCAAGAAATTAGAAATAATTTTTCTTCACTGACTTTAAATATAAACAAAATGTAAAGAAAAGTGTTTGTTTCTATAAAACACGGACACGACGACACAAATTTTTCTTGATATTTTACACTAGAGAAGTATCTAACACGACATGATAAGATATAATTTTTAGGAATGTACGATGTATCATAAGACTTTGTTTTCTTTATTCTTTTTGTTTCATTTTAAAAAAAAACCATTTCACCCAATTGTGTGCAAAGTCGAATGAATTAAAAAAAAAAAGAAGAAGAAAAATAGTAAGACATACCGAGGAAATAAAACAAGACAGAGGACGTTTTCTTTTTGGAGAAACCACGACTTTTGAGAAAATCCCGAATCCCTCAAAAATCAATCAGAAAGGAACTTATTGTATCAATTGTGCTGATATGACGACGGAGGTGGCGGACGCGACGGCGGCGAAGCCCAGAGGCGGTAGGATTTGCTCCATGTGTAACATCAGACGCCCCGCTCTCAAGCGTCCCAAAACCCTCGAACAAGTATAGGTTTTACTTTACTTCTGAGTTCTCTTTCCATGTTGTTTTTGGTGCTGAAACTCTTTACTGAGAGCGTGTTGCCTTCTCTTCTTTGTTCAAAGATATGCAAGGAGTGCTTCTACGCAGTTTTCGAAGATGAAATTCACAGAGTGATTGTAGATAATCATCTCTTCAAGCGGGGCGAACGCATCGCTATTGGAGCTTCTGGAGGGAAAGGTGAGAAAAAATCGTTTGTAATTTATAGAAAATAGTTCAAATTAACTTCATCAATACTTCTGAGAAAATAATTAGAATGGATAATTCGGTATTTATAAACTTAATACCTGAAATTAATTAATTGCTGATGATTTCAATTAACTGGTGTTTTGCAGATTCCACTGTGCTTGCTTATGTGATGTCTGAATTGAATCGCAGGCATGATTATGGCTTGGATCTTTTCCTGCTTTCAATTGATGAAGGCATCACTGGTTACCGAGATGATTCACTCGAAACTGTTAAAAGAAACGAAGTCCAGGTATATTATGACATTAACCGGTCCGTTTTGGTAGTAATAAACGGCTTTTTCTTTTACTCAATGAGTTTATTTCATCTTTTGGTGAAATCTAATTGATTTAATGTGTTTTGTTCGGTACCTTTTCAGTATGGACTTCCTCTTAAAGTCGTTTCGTATAAAGAGTTATATGGGTGGACGATGGATGAGATTGTGAAGCTAATAGGTTTAAAGAATAACTGCACATTTTGTGGTGTTTTTCGTCGCCAGGTAATAAAGCTCCTTGTTATTAATTTAGTTAGCAAAATACATGCCTTCTCAACTTTACTCTTATCTTTAAGCAAAATCTTTGTCAAGTTTTCTACATTTCAAATCTCCAAATAAGAAACTTAGTAATGCATGTTTTTAAGGCTCTTGATCGTGGTGCTGCACTTTTGAAAGTAGACAAGCTTGTCACTGGACATAATGCAGATGATATTGCTGAAACAATTCTCTTAAACATATTAAGAGGTGACATTGCCAGGTAATGTTTTCTGAACTAGGTACATATTTTTCCTTTTGCGTTTCTTGTTTTTGGTTAAAGGTTACTTGATCAGTCAAAAGTCGTGTTAATGGCAGGCTGAGTAGATGCACCTCAATAACCACTGGAGAAGACGGACCTATTCCAAGATGCAAGCCTTTTAAATACACCTATGAGAAGGAAATTGTGATATATCCTTACTCAATTACAGGGTTTTTTGTTTTTTCTTCTTTGTTATTTCCATAATTTGAATTGCTGATTTAGTAGACTTCTTTATTAATTCCTCTAAAGTGAAGCCCTTAACCTTCTCTCACGTATGCATATTTCAAACGGCTTGACTATTTCTCTACTGAGTGTAAGTATTGGCCAAATCTTGCACTTTGACTTGTTTTAATTATTGCACACCTTTTGATAGTTAACTAATTTTGAATTTCTGATAATATTGCTTTTTGTTGCTTTATTGAAATTGCAGGCATTTACTCACCGAATGCTTATCGTGGCTTTGCTCGGGAATTCATTAAAGATTTGGAGAGAATCAGGTTATATATTTGTTTAATTGTTTCAACATCTTAATGTATTCTTTCCTTTACTTCTTCTATTCCTCTGTAAGTTATATTTCATATTTTTGTCATTTTAGGCCAAGAGCTATACTCGACATCATAAAATCAGGTGAAGACTTTAGGATCTCTACTACTACAAAAATGCCAGAGCAGGGAAATTGTGAAAGATGTGGTTACATCTCCAGTCAGGTAAGAACAGAATGAAAAGGATTCATATATTTTTCTTATAGAATTCTGCAATGAATCAAATTGTCCTGTTTTTCAGTTGTTAAGACTATATTCCTCATATATGTTCAATATCTGCAGAAATGGTGTAAAGCGTGTGTTTTACTAGATGGGCTTAACCGTGGTTTGCCTAAGCTGGGTATTGGCCGAACCCGAGGTGCAGACAATGAACAGAAAAAGGAAATGAAAGAAACTAATGGAGTAAAGAGTTTACAGAGCAAGCAATGTGGAACACTTGATTTCTGATAAAGCTTCTTTCTTTTATAGCTCGCGTTTCTGGCTGAGGAAAGGTGGCCAGGTTTGTTTTTGAGTTTTGCAGATCATATTTATTTGGCTATAGATATGTGTTTCTATATTCTTTGTGTAAGATTGATTATAATTTTGTATGCTCATCAATTTTGTTGAAGAATAGCTGCTCCTTAGTTTTAAGTGAAGATATAACATATAGGCTATAGCAATATATGAAAAAAATCACTTTTCAAACGCTTGTTTGAATTCTGTTTACTAATATTAAAAATTCAAGTTTAAAAAACTACAGCACTCCTTAAAATTTATAAAATTACATAAACCCCCCTGAATAGGGGTGTACATTAAGTATGTCTTTACCCGATTCAATTCAATGTCCAGCTTAATAATTATTTATCGGTCCTACATCTAATCCATTTTAAATTGGCTTTATTACGTACCAAAATCTACTTATATTTTTTTTGGTTGAGTAATCTTTTCAATTTAAGAAGTGATTATGATGGTTGATAGTCAGAAAAAAAAAAAGATAATTAATGGGATTGCCGCGTTTGATGGCTCCACAAATTTTATTGAAATGCAGAATATCACTATCAATAATCGTGTTATTATTGAAACGAAATCATTGTATAATAGCAACTCCAATCACGGCACATGCCCTGGAAAATTGGGAACAAGAAAAATGACAAAATGTTGGAGTGCAGTGTACACACCGCTTCGTCGCTTATACTTCACGTCGAAATTCTAGTACTACAATGATCCATGGTCCAAACTCCAAAATATACACTTGTTGAATTTAATCAAAATTGTTAGACTATGATAATTCTATAGGTAATTTACATCTACATTTCTTGAGACTGTTGATGCCGTTAAAGCGTAAAGCATTCCCTCTCAATGCCAGCTACATTTTTAAGAACTCGAACCAAGATTACTAATTAAACTAGCATAGTGCAAAATCCAGCGCATATTCTTCTGCCATGTAGCTAAATATAATTTTAAGAGAGGAAGGTGTTCCCAGTGTGAAAAGAGTAGGTGGGGCCTGAGGGACGCGGTGTTAGACACATTCACATGCGCCAAGACATCTCATATTCCGACGGCTACGATCTTTCCTGGCATTCTCGTAATAATCATTTCAAAACTAAAAACCAACTACTCCACTCCAAAATTCCCTCCAAATTTAAAAATGCAAAACACAAACAAGGCATGTTATAAGAAAACATTGGCCCTTAACTTGGTAATTGCCACCCACGGCCCCACCACCGACACCACCTCTTGTTTTCTTTTCAATTTATCTTAAACCATCTCATTATTCTCGTTGAAATAGATGTGTTCTCGTAAACTCAAACACGAGATCTTGTTAATTAACTATCATAATATTGAACTAGTAACTTTAGCTGCGATTCCCATGGCTCGTATTCCACCATCAAAAAGTTCTCATGTACAATCGTGTATTTGATTGTGCATCAACGTGTTTGATCGTATCCACTAAGTCATTTGAACTCAATCCTATTATTTTGTCATTCCGTTTTTCAAATTAAGCAATCTAAAATAATATATTAAAACTGTACTGACGGTCTTACATATAAATCGTGTGGTCTGAAATTTGAGATACGCATTTGTTTTCATGTCAAAATCACTAATATCCTCGAACTCAAAATGTTGATATTTGAATTGGGACATTACATTCAATTTCTTGTCCTTTTAATTAACTTTTTTAAAAATTGAGGTACCTGAGAGCATTATTTGCATTATAAATCCCAAAAATGGAAAATTGAAAATTATCCTCTCTCTCTCACACACACGCACACAACACGACTTTTTCTTTTTCTTTTATTTTTCCACAGCCGCAGTCTGCACCGCACTTGAAAGTTTAAATACACCAATCCTCCTTCACACACTTACTTTCCTCCTACCTCCATTCTAACCCCATCCCCAAAAACACTCTTTCAAACACACCAAATTCACATCCCTCACTCAAAACCAACACTAACACAACAAGTGTTCGACGAAATGCCGCTAAGATTAGCGGTGCTATTTGTCTTCTTCGCCATTGTTGCAGCAGAGGATCCTTACAGATTCTTCACCTGGAATGTCACTTATGGCACCATTTACCCTCTTGGAGTCCCTCAACAGGTAAAAATTTTCTTTTCTTTTTGATGGGTTTTGTGATCTAGAACAACCCATTTCCACGATTTTGATTTCATTTTTTTTTTAATTTTATTCATTTTCAGGGTATTTTGATAAATGGGCAGTTTCCAGGTCCTGATATTTACTCCGTCACCAATGACAATATCATTGTTAATGTGTTCAACAGCTTGGATGAGCCTTTCCTCATTCACTGGTAAGAACAAGAACACCACACACACACACCTAGTTATAATTTCAATTCTTGGGAGATGAAATTAAATTCTTATAATATATTTACTTTTTTTATATTGCATATTAATTAAGTAGTAAATCACCATTGTAATTTTCTGGGATTATTTTTTATTTTGCCGAAATATATTTCAGACTAAAAACGCGTTAAGAATTATCGATCATAGTAAAAAATAGTTTAGAATAATACAAATCTAGCTTGATTAATTCCGTCCGCGTACATTGGGAGTGAAAAATAGACACGTGCTGTGAGGAAAATATTGTCCTGAATTTGATAGGATCTGGATTTTGAGGGGTACAAAGTCCAATAATACAAAAATCGAGGAGAGGGAATGGGGGATGACTCCTTTTTTATTACTTAGTAATAATTAAAAAGTGCAATAAATTTTCACCTGCTAAGATATGGTGATTTAAATGATTCTTACATGATAATATTGTCCCATCCCCATGTTGGTAGTTGGATTGTTGATCTAAATTCTAATATAATTCAATCCTCTTCACATCATAAGCTTTTAAAATAAATAAAAGCAAAGTTTCTTTTTATAATGATAGCTACATTTCTAGAAACTCAAATCTTAAACCTCTAGTTAAGCTAGTATAGCATTTAACTGCTAAACTAAGTAGCAAATCAGGCCATGTTATAAAATCCTTTATAAAGTTTTGGAAAACGACAATATCATATAGTCACTTTCTTATTTTTAGGTCAAAATTATAACTGTTAACGAAAGTATATTTATTTCGCTCTCTATATGTTTAGGGTTACTTGCATATAGATTCAGGAGAGTTTCTGAAATTACAGTTGGTGTCCTTGTTATTAAAAATATTACACTTACATCTTTTTGAGGAGTTTCAAAATTACACAAAAACACCTCCAAGTTAGGTCTATCTAGTCTTTGAGCAAATATTTAACCCGATTTTTTAAATTTACCCTTTAGTTATTATAATTTTATGGAATTTCAAAGGTTTCACCTTGAAGTTTCTTAATTTTCTATTTTTGCCCTTTCTTTTCTTTTCTTTTCAAGAAAATAATTATAAGTGTTTAAAGTGGGAAAGGAAAGCACGTGGTTTTCACATCAATGGCATCTTCCCACAGAAATAATAAAACAAATCAAGTTGTCTAATGAATACACAATGCAATTTTCTGAAATTAAAGTCCTCAAGACACAAAAACAAAAGTTATTTCAATTGTACCAAAGAAAAGGTCAATTTTCAACATTTCCTAAATGGCCAGCAGCTGTGCAACAACTGGAAAAGCCTGTCTCTGTATTCCCTGTTTTATTAACAAAAACAAATTTAGAATTTTTTTTATATTAAAGACATTAATTTCATTGTCTATAAAAATGTTAAAAGTATTTTAAATTTTTCATAAATTATATAATTAATTAATTAATAATCCTTGTATACATTCACACTTTTTAATTTTCATAGGAATGAAAATTACTCTAATTATACTTATGATTTTTTTTTTTTTTAATTAAGTAAAGAAGACAGAGATTTGGTTTGTCAATATTCCAATTATATTAATTATTTTTTTTTAAAAAAAGTAGTCTAATTAGATTTACTGTGCTGCATGGGGACCTGTCGACCTGATTCTGCCTGTGAGAGGAGCATAAAATAAAGCTGAAAAAAAAAATGCTGTCTTGACTCTTGACGTTTACTTCTGTCTTAATTTTCGGATCAGTCCTCGATATTTGTGAAAACCATTTTTTAACCAACAATTGGATTTTATTTTCAGGTTTAGTCCAAATAAAAAGTCCAATCCGTCAATATTCTGTCCTTTGCCCTCACCGACATCTAGTAATATTATTTAGTTGCATCATTAATATTTGTAAACAAGTCCTTTAGATCATCTTATTTGAGATTTGACCTAGATAAACTTAATTATATTTTAAAGAATGTGCCATTTATATAAAATTTGCACATATCATATTTGGTCTAATCACGCATGCAAACGTAGGAAATTTGGAAAATTGTAGAAACATACCCTAGATTTTAACTATTGCTAGAAAACCCTAATAAAAAGAAGTACTTTCACGTATTGCTTTTCGTACAAAATCTCATTTTTTCCCTAATTACCAACAGGAATGGGGTCCAAAATAGGAGAAATTCATATGAAGATGGAGTATTTGGGACAACATGTCCAATTCCTCCAGGTAAAAATTTCACATACATTCTTCAAATGAAGGACCAAATTGGAAGCTTTTTCTACTTTCCTTCATTGGCATTCCACAAAGCTGCTGGAGGTTTTGGAGGAATTAAGATCTTAAGCAGGCCTATGATCCCAGTTCCCTTTTCTCCCCCGACCGATGATTTTACAGTCTTGATTGGAGATTGGTACTCAACTAATCACACGGTAAATCTCACTTTTTACTTAACAGATTCAGTCCCCTAATTTATCATTTCCCACACATTTGGTCCTCTAATTATCGCAAATTATAGGACTAAATGTGTTATATAAATACTTAAAACTCGACCAAAAATGCAATTTTGCCAAAAGATGGTGACTGACACGTTTATTGTGCATTTTTTTTTTTTTTTACTATTTGGAGTGTCGGCATGTTAGTGGGCCCTGTCGTTTTGGATGGTTCGGTAATTTAGTGGGCCCATTAACGGAATAACCTGTTAACCACTGCCGGCCGCTGTCGCCTTTTGACCATTGGTCTCTAGTTTCTTCGTATTTGGCCCATTAACAGCTGGATGTTTTGTTATTGGGTTGGGCCCATAAGAATAAATAGAACTGCAACTATTTAATTTTGGGTGTTTTTTTTTTTTTCTCTAAAGAATTCATTAAACTGCAATTTTCATAAGTAAACAGTGTTTGAAACTTGGTAGTTTTAAGAAAATAATTTATTTATTTTTCTTTAAGATGGTAATTATTTTCTAATACTGATTTTCATGATCATTATCAATACAGAATTTGAAGGGGATTCTTGACAGAGGCAACAAGTTACCTTTCCCAGATGGAATTCTCATCAACGGGCGTGGTCCTAATGTCACCTCATTCACCATTCAACAAGGTGACCTTTTATGCTCCAAGTGCTTCTAGCTTATTCCAAATACTCCTAAAATGCTGAAGAAAAAGCAAAAAGCACTTTTCATTAGCCTATTCTATGTAAACGTTACAATATGATCTTACATGTAACAGGTAAAACCTACCGGTTCAGGATATGCAACGTGGGGTTGGAAAACTCGCTCAACTTCCGTATTCAAGGCCACAAAATGAAAGTGGTTGAAGTTGAAGGCACACACACAATGCAAATTAGCTATTCGTCACTCGATATTCACTTGGGCCAGTGCATGTCGGTTCTTGTAACGGGAGATCAGCAACCTCAAGATTACTACATTGTTGTTTCGAGCCGTTTCACCACTCCGGTCCTATTGACAACTGGTTTTCTTCGTTATTCGGGCTCCAATCGTCCCGCCTCTGGGCCTTTGCCTGGTGGGCCCACCACCGAGATCGATTGGTCCCTCAATCAGGCTCGCTCCATCAGGTACTGTTAGAAATATTAAATATGTAATGTCTCTCTTCTCTAACTATTTAAGTCTTCCAAAATCAGACGGCCATTTGATAGTTGTGTTTAACATCTATACTTCGATACTATTGACTATGGTGTAAAACATCAAGAAATTTTTTAGGTTGAAAATTTCTGAATGAATTGATTTCTTCAAATATAAGGTATTTTATATAGGAAAACTCAGTAGCCATTGCAATTCATAATAAAACTAATGGATAAAAAAATTTGTAGAGATGATCAGTTCTCTGCAAAGCTAATGAACAAAAACTTTGTAGAGATGATCATTTCTCTTCAATAGACTTATTCAGTGGTCATTTCAATACTGTGTACTTATTCAATGTTCATTTCAATACTGTGTTTGGACAGACTTATTGGAATAGCTTATTGAGGCAACAAAGAAAGATAATTTCAGGCAACAGTTACAATGAAAATTTTGCAGGGAAAGATAATTTCAGGGAACAGTTATAGGGGAAACTTTCCAGGGAAGAGTCATTTCTGGAGCGAGGAGTGAAATTATTGCGTTGGGGCCGGGATTAAACTAGCGGTGTCGCACAGAACATGTGCGACACCAAATATTAAAAAAAAAAATAAAAAAGGGTGTCTAAGATCTCATCTTCGACACCAATCTATAATTTATATATATATATATATATTGGGTGTCTAAGTTAACATCTGCGACACCCAACTACAATTTAAAAAAAAAATAGCTATTATGGGTGTCGCAAGTGTGAATTATAAAAAAAAAATTACCCATGTCAAAAATATTGGCTGCGACATCTTGGTGATGTCGCATACCCCATCTTCGACTAGTAATATTTTCCGAACCCATTCCAAACGAGTATTATTTTCTTAACCCGGTTGAAAAAAGTAATATTTTTGAAAAAGCCTCCTACCTTTGATCTTTTCAAGTAAATTGACCCTCAAGTTAGTGTTTTACATTATGTCTATTAGTCTCTTTATAGGAGATCCCCTAGATGCTAGTACAAACTGATTGATCATTCTAAAATATCTTCATTTCAGGTCGAATCTTTCAGCAAGCGGGCCAAGGCCGAACCCACAAGGCTCTTACCACTACGGTATGATAAACACAACAAGAACTATTAGACTTGCAAGCTCAGCTGGTCAGGTGTCCAACAAACAAAGATATGCAATCAACAGTGTTTCCTTCAGCCCGCCCGACACGCCTATGAAAATTGCTGATTATTTCCAAATAAGTGGAGTTTTCCGTGTCGGGAGTATTTCCGACAATCCAACAGGTGGAGGAATATACCTCGATACGTCAGTGATGGGGGCTGATTATAGAGCGTTCATTGAAATTGTTTTCCAAAACGATGAAGATATCATGCAGAGCTATCACCTTAGTGGATACTCCTTCTGGGTTGTAGGGTGAGTGCTTAGAAATACGTAGATAAATACCCATGCTCTTTGTATATGTATTTAATATGATGTTTTTTTTCCTTCTCTTTTTGCATTTGAGTAATGATTTGATTTGTTTAATAGAATGGATGGAGGGCAGTGGAGTTTAGCTAGTCGGAGCCAGTACAATCTTCGCGATGCGGTCTCTAGATGCACGGTTCAGGTGAGAAAAAAAACATGTTTAGCCCTTTAGATTGACATATTATAGAAACTTTAATCCTTCAACTTAAAGCAATAATGAAGTTCCTTGTTTTGCTGCTTCGGCTTAATATAAGCTAGGAGCTAGAAACACACTGTTTTCAGCTCTTAGGATTTTCCTCCCATTTTAAAGTACTTTTTTGGTACCTTTTTCTCCAACCATTCCCACCTTTGGGGTAGTGTTTGCAAAACCTATAAAAAAGCACTTTTGTGTCTTTTATTTTTTTCCATCAATTTGAGAGTTTGGAAAATCAACTTCGACTTATTTTGACAAGTAGAGGCTAGAAGCACTTAAGGACATGCTTTTGACATCAACCTCTAGCTTCTTGGTATTTTCTAAATAAATGGAAGTTTCTTGAGAGTAATGAAAGTGTTTCCTAGTTTTTTATCTTTTCCAGACACTCCCAACTTTTACTACTCCCACATTTTATAATTTTTGCTATAATTTCAACTTTATCAAAATCAAAAGTTGTTGCAAGCACGCTCTCAATAGTACAAGCTATAAGAATGTTCTGAAACATAATCTACAAGTTGTTGAAATTTAGTTACGAGGCGCTTTCAGCTTTGTTGGCTTTAAAAAAGCAAAAGCAGACACTTTTAAGCCATTCCAAGAAAGAAAAAGAAAGGTAAAAATCTCAAAAACATCTATATTTCGTGGTGATTTGCAGGTGTACCCCAAGTCATGGAGCGCGATATATATAGCTCTGGACAATGTTGGAATGTGGCAATTGAGATCCGAGTTCTGGGCTCGACAATATTTGGGCCAACAATTTTACCTCAGAGTCTACACAACTTCGACCTCATTGAGAGACGAGTACCCCATCCCAAAGAACGCGCTTCTATGTGGGCGGGCAAGCGGTAGGCGCACACGGCCCCTCTAAGCTAGCCAATGAGACGCCGATGCATGTCACGGCTAGCCAATGAGAGATTTTGGAGTTATTTATTAAGGATTACTAGCTTGGATGGTCTTAAAAGTTATTCTTAAAGGGTGCTAATTCGGCACCCTATGCATATGTAGGAGCATGTAATGTAATTCTAGTACTACTTGGTTTTTTAAGTTATTAATGACCTTAGCTCAAGGTCACATTCTTTCAATTTCCCACTTGTGGTTGTATCTTGTTTGATATTATATACAATTATTACTTATAATTAGTACAATAATATAAGGTGGTTTTTCTTGTTCAATCTTCTTCTTTTTTCTGGGTACTGCAATCTGGCAATCTGCAAGGCCCATTATGGGGGGCGACTAGAGATGCAAACAAACCGGGCCGAGCTGAGATTGGCTTAAATTTAGGGACTCAAGCTCAATGCGCATATATTTTTTAGCTCGAGCTTGACTCGATGGAAACTAAAGCTAGACTTCGCTTGAGACTAATAGGCTCGAATTTTTGCAGTGAGCCACTTAGCTTGCCTTTGTCTCGGCTCGATAAACTCGCGAGCTTGCTCGACTTGGCTGCACTTCTAGGGACGATATTCCCAATTTAATTGTTTTATTCGTTGTGCCAAAACTTCTCAAATATGTTACTAAAATAAAACAATTTATTAATTAATTGCATAACAAAATAATAAGAATTGTAAGATACCAAGTCTATGCTATTGTTGCAGTGTTTTTATCTTTTACATTTCCATTTTATTATTACTCTAATATAGTAATTTGAACTAATTTCCCTAATTAAAAAGAAACTCTGCAAGAAAGTTTATGTTTATTTTGAAAATTAAATCATATATATATGAAAATGATTAAGTGGGATTTTTTAGGAAACATGCTTATGTGTTAATGAGTTGGATAAGTTAGAATTAGTCCATTTTGCCATGTAAATTGTTTCTATAAATAAGTTCATTAATTATTATTTTTGTAACTTACAAATATATTTAATTGACATTCTATATATTTATTTATATTAAAAATTTTATAATTCCTATTTAATTATAGAATTAAATAACTATTTTATATAATATTTTTATTGAAAATTTCAATCAAGAAATAATTTTAAGTAAATTTTAATAAGCTTTACTAATCATTATGAAATTTATATTTATGTGCTAAAAGATATACATATGATTGAAGAGGAGCTTAAAACTATTTATAATTTAGATATAATATTCAATTTGTACATGAAAACATAGTATAGAAGAATTACCATTCAACAAATATTAACAATATTTGGGTAAAAGATTATTTAGTTATATAATTAATACTTTTTTTTTATTTTGTATTCTTTTTATCTATCATGTAATTATTTTTCCAAAATTTCTTTTAATTATTTGTGGAAGTCACATAATTACGTACATTTTTTAAAATATATGTTTAATTAAAATTTATTATTATCTTAATATTATAAAATAATAAAATAGTTGATTTGTTTAGAAAAAACTCTATGTACATGTGTTTCATTTTTATTTTGCAGTGGAAAAATTATATTTCATTTCAATGTGAATAAATTGGTTAAGTTATTATATTTAAATATTAGTATTTTCATAATATAAAGAAAATTTTAATAATTAAATGAATATTATTATTACATAATAATGAAATAATAACAAATTATTCAACAAAAAAATAATATAAAGTATACCAGAGATTCCAATCATTATTTATATGACCTCTTATTAAATATTTTTTTATATTTTAATTATCATTTTAATATTTTTGTATTGATTGTGTGCATGAGTTTAAAAAAATATTATATATATATATATGTAGATATAAAATGAATTTTTCATATATATAGTTCAGAATTATTTTATAAAAAGAATTATTTTGGTGTATGTTTCAAATTATAAATTAATTAATTATTTATATATTTTATTAATTATAAATAAATTTTTCCGTGAAAGGCAGCCTATAAATACTAGTTAAAATTATGATGAGTGCACACACTCACAACACGTTAAGTCCAACCGTTGGATTTATCTTTAACTAAATCATGGCCGTCCATAGGAAGAACTAGAACCTCCATAAGGGAACCCTTGTAGAGTTTCAAAACCTCATTCTCAGTTCGTCGCTCTTCGTCTCTCCTTTCGCAGTCTCAACTCTCCATTTCTGCAACTGAAAAAGGTTCGTTTTCTCAAACTCTTTTGGGATCTCCAAGATATTATTCTGCTGTCATATTTATTTTGGTGTTGGATCGTCGATCTTTTGGCGACTTAAGTGTTTTCAGCTGTGCCTGTAAATCGCCTTCATGAGTGTGTGTTAGGGCTCTTGGAACTGTTAAGCTTGTTTCTCGACCAAATTTTAGCTGATTTCATCTCATCCTCATGTTGTTTTAGTTGCGGCAGAACTTTATGGTTTGTTCTAGGGTTTTAGAGTACTGCGGCTTACGCATTGCATCTGGTTTGTGAAGTAGTGATTCTAGGGTTAGTTGGTTGCATTTTGACAGAATATACTTTAGTTTAATGGCAATGCAGGTCATAGCTTTTGTCGTTTTTCTTTTATCTTTCCCTTTTTGGAGGTTGATTTCTGGTCCACATTCTAAACCTCTTAGGGAAATACAATAGTGCGTTTTTGTTCTGTGTTTAAATTTAGCAGGAGATTGAGTATTGATTGAAATGTCTGAGCTGCATTTGTTAGTTTAAGTTTTTCTTACTTTGTGGATTTCATGATGAAAGAGTTATGGGTTCTCTTATTTTTTCCAGAGATCGTTTGCATCTACTGTTATCTTCCATCCCCATTCTCACCTTTTGGTCCAATGGCGGTATGTCAGTTACTTACTGCTTTGAATCAAGGACAAGTGTGTTTTGTTATATTTGCCTAATTTTCTGAAATTCATCTGGTTTTGAGTTATAGGTAGAAAAGCTTTTTAAGGATGAGGCTACAGAGGAAAAGGGAGAGCGTGCCAGAATGGTGAGTGTTACATCATTTGTAGTCAAGAATTTAGGTCAATCAAGATAAATTTTTTAGTTGATCAAGTTATGTTTCTAATCACAACCTTTTTAAATGTCAGGCTTCTTTCATTGGAGCGATGGCAATTGCAGACTTGGTTAAGACAACCTTGGGACCTAAGGGAATGGTAAAACAGCTTATTCTGTAAATTTTAATGCAGAAAATTCTGGTTATCCTTACAGTTTTTTAATCATTGAATTTAATTTTGCTGTGTAGGATAAAATTTTGCAATCCACTGGCAGAGGACAGAGTGTCACTGTTACAAATGATGGGGCAACAATCTTAAAGTCTCTTCACATTGACAACCCTGCTGCCAAAGTCCTTATCGGTAAGTTGACTTTGTGTTGCTCTGCATTAGTTTTAGCTGTTCTGCTATTACTCTTGGAACTTTTGGTATCCTGTTACTTAGTTCAATCTTTGTAAATGCTTAACTTGATCTGCAGATATCTCAAAAGTTCAAGATGATGAAGTTGGTGATGGCACAACTTCAGTTGTTGTATTAGCTGGCGAGCTCTTGCGAGAGGCAGAGAAGTTGGTAAATGCCAAAATTCATCCAATGACTATTATTCAAGGTTTGTCTTGTGTTTTTATTAACTCGTATTGAGATTTTTCTTTTATTCAGTAAGTCATTTGAATTAAGTGAGTTTTTCTTTTCTCTTCTGCTTTTTTGCGATTTATTGTGTATTCATCAGGTTACCGTATGGCTTCTGAGTGTGCTAGAAATGCATTGCTAGAGAAGGTGGTTGACAACAAAGAAGATGCAGGTGATACATTTTAGCCTTTGCTTGCACTTTTAATTAAATTATGATTGCATTTGTCAAAATATTGCACTTCACTTCTTATGGAAATAGTTTTAAGAGTCTAAAATAAAAGAAAAAAATAGTGATTTGTTGCAGGTTGAACTATCATCAGGATGTGATTGATTCCTCATAATTGTTGGATTAATTCTTATATTGTATTTTCAGAGAAATTCAAAGCCGACTTGATGAAGATTGCAATGACTACTTTGAGTTCCAAAATTCTATCTCAAGACAAAGAACATTTCGCAAAACTAGCTGTTGATGCAGTTATGAGGCTAAAGGTATGATCCTATTTGACTTGGTAGCTTGTGAGTTCCATCTATTCTCCTCTTAACCAGTTAACCACATAGAATTGCTGTTCTAAAAAACTTAGCTAGATCAGTTGAATAACATAATATTACTTGAGATTTGATCATTGTAATTAATTATCAAATTATTTCAAGCAATTATCAAAATAGTTCTTTCACTATTGTGATATCTTGTTTGATCTAATTAACACCATTGGAAATAACAGGGAAGCACAAATTTGGAATCCATCCAAATTATTAAGAAGCCTGGAGGTTCATTGAAAGAGTCATTTTTAGATGAGGGGTAATTTCTTTTTATCTACCATAATTCATTTTCTCTTCAATCTATTTTTATTTTTGTCCTTTTTATTTGACATTCTACTCCATACAGATTTATTTTGGACAAGAAGATCGGTGTTGGCCAACCAAAACGCATCGAGAATGCAAAGATCTTGGTAGCAAATACTGCTATGGACACAGATAAAGTGAAAATATATGGGGCCCGCGTTCGAGTTGACTCAATGGCTAAAGTTGCAGAGATTGAAACTGCAGAAAAGGAAAAAATGAGGGAAAAGGTTCAAAAGATAATCAATCATGGGATTAACTGCTTTGTTAACAGACAACTGATTTACAATTTCCCAGAAGAACTATTTGCTGATGCTGGTGTACTTGCAATAGAGCATGCTGATTTTGATGGTATTGAGAGGCTTGGACTTGTTACTGGTGGTGAGATTGCATCAACTTTTGATAATCCAGAATCTGTGAAGCTTGGGCATTGCAAGCTTATTGAAGAAATTATGATTGGTGAGGATAAGTTGATCCACTTTTCTGGGGTTGAAATGGGTCAAGCTTGTACCATCGTGTTGAGAGGTGCAAGGTATGTTGAAGATTGTTGAATTAATTAATTCCTACCTTTTCTGACTGATTATCATGATTTTTACGTGTTGTTTGGGCCTTGGGGACTACATTTTGGATTGTTTTAATGATATTATAAAGAAAAGAGATAACAACTAGACCCCCTGAAGGCATTGCGGCCTAAATATACAACCAATACCCTGTACTCGGGTCTGGAAAATTACATTTACACCCCTGAGGTTTAAACCTGTCTTACACTTAGGTCCAACCGTTAACTTTGTTTATGGATTTTGCTTACATCCGCATAAAACTTTAACAAACATCCTATTTCTCCCTTACGTTTGATAAACCTTTGTTTCTTTCTTATTTATTTGTCTCTGGTCAAGGTAGGTTTCATTTCCAAAAATTGAAGTTCACAGGTTTTGTTAGATGACCTTAAGCTGAGAAGGGGTGTAGATGTAATTATCCAAACCCCAGGGGTACTGTCTGTTTTTAGGCCATATTTGTAATCATATCTATTCCAAAAAGTATAAAAATTTATACATCTGTTTATCCTATTTAATAATTGCATCTATGTCATGGGTTAGTGTTGCAGTTTTTTTTGCTTCCAAAAGATTGGATTTTCTCAAACTTATGCATTCATATTTTCATCAATTGCCAGCCCACATATGTTGGATGAAGCAGAAAGGTCTTTGCACGATGCATTGTGCGTTCTATCCCAGACTGTAATTGACAGCAGGGTTCTTCTTGGAGGTGGATGGCCTGAATTGGTAATGGCAAAAGCCGTAGATGAGCTGGCAAAGAAAACTCCTGGGAAAAGATCTCATGCGATAGAAGCTTTTGCAAGATCACTTTTGGCCATTCCAACTATCATTGCAGACAATGCTGGTTTGGACAGTGCTGAATTGGTTGCTCAGCTTCGTGCAGAGCATTACAAGGAAAATAGCAATTGTGGGATTGATGTCATCTCTGGAAATGTGAGTGGTTTAGTGGATGTTTGTAAGAACTTCTGCTTTTGGAGAAGCTAAAGTTGTAAAAAGTTGGTAGTAGTAAGATTGAGTAGTGTTGGGGAAAAAAAATTTGAGAATGCACTTTTGTTACTGTAAACACACTTCCACTCATGAAAATAACCCAGAATCTAGAAGCTGAAGCTAAAAGTTGGTCCCTGGTGCTTCAGCTTCCGGCTTACTTTTAAGCAGAAGTTGTTTTCTAAACACTCCGAATGTGCTGGAAAAATTAAGAAAGCTCAGTAGTGCTTTTATCTAGAATTTATAAACACTCTTTGTTAAAGTGTTGTGTAACTTGTTTTTGAATTTTTGCTAACTGTGTAAACTCTTGTGCAGGTTGGAGATATGGCAGAGCTGGGGATATCCGAAGCGTTCAAAGTGAAGCAAGCCGTGTTGCTCTCTGCAACTGAAGCTGCTGAAATGATTCTGAGGGTTGATGAAATTATCACTTGTGCGCCAAGAAGGAGAGAAGACAGAATGTGAAGGCATTTTTGAGGATTGTAACAAAGATTGGAACTAATGGTTTTAAATGTGTGGAATCTGTTAAGAAGGGATGTTAACAAAGTCCTCTGATGTCGCCGATGCCTTCGAATTTTGGAAAATGTTGCATACTGGCAATTTTATTTTTGTTTTATTTAAACAAAAAGTTTCTGTATTTTGAGGATTCCTGTTTTTGCTAGGGAGTGTTGATGTAGTGCTGGCTGTATTTTCTGTGCTTGTTTTTTTTTGTTTTCTTTCTGTAATTTTTTTGGATTTCCATCTAGGAGAAATTTTTTTGTCGTGAACAATATGCGTTTCGGCTAGTACCATATATAACTTTCCATGAAGCAGAAACTATGAAATACAAACATGGTGACATGATTTTTTTTTTTTATACTTTACATTAGGGAAGTGCCCGATATGAGTGTAATGATACGAAAGACAGAGTACAATTTTTAGAAGTGTTCTATTTAAGTATAATATTTCCATAATTTTAATTATTTTTAAAATACTATTATGTCAACACAAAATAGTCAATAAGTTTGTTTTGAGTAGCATTTAAATTTCTGCAGAAATTTTAGTCCTATTTACTTCCGAGCCGCCAAACACAGCCCAATTGCGTCTTTTATGGTGAAAATCGTGGTGGTTTACTTGTTTAAGCTCCTCTTTCGTGCGACAATATTCCCGGAGAATCTGTCGCCTTCTGCAAAGTGAACTTGGAGACTCCAATTCGGCAATGGCCAACACCGGTCCGCTAGTTAGCAACGACATCAAAGAGGAGCACGTTAGCTCCGCCGCCGAATCCGACAAAGATGACCTAAAACTCCTCCGCGACGCCGTCCGCTCCCTGCCACCACAACCACTTAAAGACTTGCTGTCCAACGGCGTTAGTTCTATTTCATACTATTAATCTTTCTTTCTCGATTAACTCTGATTATGATTTTTCTCAATATTTCATTGTATGTGGATCAGTTTGATAACGCGAAGTTCGATATGATGAAGCTCTCACTAATTGTACAGGTTTGTTCACGATGTATATTCAGGCAATTTTCTCTTCACGAGGAAATATGTTCTAGTCCTTCCCTGGAAACACATACTCTGAGTGAAATTCTTCATGAATTAACAAAATGTGATGGAGATGGAGCTAATAGTGGAGTCAGAGAAGGTAAAGATTTGACTGATGTGGAATACGTTCAGGAAATCCAAGAGGAGTTCAATGTTTGCAGAGTTTGCTTTGGTGCTTTGCAGTTCGTATACAATGATGACAAGGGAATCGTGGTGAAAAAGAATCATGCTAGTGATTTTGCTGCTGCAATAGGAGAAGCTGTAAAGCAAGAGGGGCATCAAATTGACAGCTTCTGTCTTGTAGTCTCCCTGCCCCCAACTGTTGTCGAGAATGAACAGGCAGTTTGGTAAGTGATTTGTCTGGGGATAGATAATTTGATGCTGTGATTTTGACAGTACCTTTTATCCTAATCCAGTTATATGATAAGCATTATGAGATTGTAACTTGCGATTATGTTCGTCTCAGGTCGTATATAAAAAAGAAGTATAGTTCTGAATCTTGGTTCACAGAAAAGATCCCATCTGAAAGCATTGGTGTGAAAGATTTCCTGAAATTGTCTGTGACGAAATCTTTGGAAAAGCTGTTGGTAATTTTTCAGTCATCTTTCAATTCCGTGTTTTTCTGAATATGTCTCTTTGAAATATTTGAAGTTTTGCAGGGTGTAAAATCCAGTGAAAGTTCTTTCCGAGTTCGTGTCACATATACACTTTCTGATGCATCAGCAAAGAAACAGACCATTCATGACAGAAATGGATGTTCTAAGAGGAGGAAAATCGGCAAGTTCTTTCCTCTTCCCTTTCTCTTTGTTAATGCATAAAAATAAATCTAGTCATGGTTCTAGATCTTGATAAATCAGAACTTGTGTGCTGAAAGAACAACCTGAATTGATGTAAAAAAATCAGTCCATTTTGACTTTGGTGAAAACTTGGGAATCTGCTAAGAGTGCTCTGAGCAACATCTTTGGCATATCTGATTTGTCGTTTGCCACTTTCCTTATTTCCATGCATATGATGCCTCAAAAGTTTAAATTAATAATGGCCGAGGATGTTCTATATGATGATATACACCTAAAGAGAGAACAAAGAATGGTATGCATAACATAGCCGTTTGGAAGATCGAACTTGCAGTATGACAGAAATCCATGTTTAGATTCAATGGATGGCTACAAATTCCTCTATTCTAATGATGAAACTATTTATTCTTGCATAATAGTCATAACATAGGTAAAGACACATTCTATATTTGTTCATGACGTGTTGAATGGAACAGATGACAATGATGTCCCCAAGAACACTGCTGGCTTACAAGATGGGGATGGTTTATTGACATTCCCACTAGAGAAGGTAAATCACTGTACAGAGTTGAATTAAATTCTTGTCCGACTGTTAAGCTTGCTTCTTTGTACATTTCTTGCTTGTTGAAACCTCGAATACTTTTACATTTATCACTTTGAATGATTGGCTAGAAGTTTCCTGTTTTCAGGTCAACCAATACAGCTCCTTGATTTTTCAATGCCACAAGAGTTCTATCTATGTTGGTGGGAGATACCTTAAGGTGCAATCATAATAATATATTTATTTTCTGATTCAGATAATAATATGTTGATGAAGCCTGAATTTATGTAGTTACTCTTTCTAATGCAGTACTCTAGAAATGTGAGCCAGTCACGCTGGATTATTGATGACGAGCGAATGGGTGAAGCATCCATCGAGGTAAATTAAGATCTTGTTATTAGTTTTGCAGGTAATAAATAATATAAAAAATGAGAAAAAAACAAAAAAACAATGTTGGGTGACAGTTGATAAATAATGCAGGAAATACTTGGTGGCAATATCCTTCCCATTTGTAAGGGTGACAGTTACAAGTTTCATGCTGCTGGCAGAGAAGATATTGATGTTAGACTTTTGATCTTCTAAATCACTTTTTGTTGTAGAAAAGTGCCATATTTTGAATTTTCTTTTCTGCAGGTTCGAATGTTGGGTACTGGACGACCTTTTCTTGTTGAGATCCTAAATGCACGACAATGTCCTTCTGACATGTTGATAAAAGATATGGAAATGAAAATTAATAACCTGGAAAGCAAGTTTGTGAGTATTATTAAGATTTGATTATTTGGTCAGAATTCTTGTATTTGGACTTATTTGTGATGGAATATAATGTGCAGGTAAAGGTAAAGAATCTTAAGTTTTTAGGTAGTCAGGGTTGGGATCTGATGCGTGAAGGAGAAGCTGAGAAGCAGGTAAATTGTTCTATTCTAAAACTTTGGGTTAATTACATTTAGACCCCCTGAGGGGGTGGTTGTAATTTCTCAGGGGTCTAAATGTAATTTACCCTACAACTTTTGATGCGTTCTCTCAGAAACAGTATGCTGCACTTGTGTGGATTTCTCGTCCCCTTGAAAATGATGATGTGCAGAAATTATCTTCACCGAAGGACTTAGTAAACTCTCTCTCTCTCTCTCTCTCTGAATATCATGTGCCATAACCTGTTCATTTATAAATGGTTCAATTTTGATTTGCAGCAAATTGTGCAGAAAACTCCGATAAGGGTTCTCCACCGTCGAAGTCCACTAGGGCGTGAAAAAACCATTCATTGGTAATGGGATTTTCATACTAACAATTTGTACTATTTTGTTTAATTTTTTCTTCATATAATAAATTTTTAAAAAAAGTCTAGTTTTGTTTACTTGTGCCTGATACGATATTTCAGGATGAAAGTAGAGAGGATAGCTGGCAGTTCTCAATATTTCTTGTTGCACTTGTGCACACAGGTTAAGTATTTCTAGTTCTTGGTGTACCAATAATTCAACTAATTTTGATTGAAATTTGTACATGCCTTCTCTGTAATAACTACTTAAATATTTGAAAAATGATGAAAGTTTAGTTGAAATAATTCGATTCATACAAAATTACTTAGTGAAAATTGATAATGACAACTGTGTCTCAACCAGGCTGGAACATACATCAAGGAATTTGTTCATGGAGATCTTGGACGCACACATCCTAGGTATGAAATCCAGAGTTGGGTGTATGTGTAATAATTCAAACAAGAGGGGTACAGTTGTTAATAAACCATATCGAGGGGGTGTATATGTAATGAATTCTCATCTGAATTTTGTAATTCTTTTTGCAGTATTGGTTCAATTCTTGAATGTAGAGCAGAAATATTGCAGCTTGATGTGACAGACGTGAAGATGGATTGCTTTCAGGCTTAAGGGAGGCAAGTCATTTCTATTAGTTGAAATTTTATGATTTTTTATTTAAAGTTAGTATTTAGATCAAATATATAAAACAATTCTTTGTGCTCACAAGACTTTGAAATTTTATTTAGTTTGGGTCGATTCTATGTTGTTTTATTCTTCTCACATGCCGACACCATACCTTAATTTATTTTTATCTTTTCGATTTTTTAAGTCGATTTCGAACATCAAAAAGCTATATTGTAATTATCAACCAATTTTGTCTAATTGAGACATATATACTAAGTAATTACAAAATTTGATTCTCAACTTTGAGAACAACACCACAAAAATTCATTCTACCTCAAATGATAAGTAAGAACATTGAGAAGCACAACTCTACTTCTAACCAATTGCCTAAACAATCTCTCTAATCCCACTTCAAATTCCTCCAAAATTACATCAAAACTCTTCAAACTTTCCTGCAGAACTCGAACATCAACGACACTATCCTCTCTTCTTATAGCCATTGATTTAATCTGCATCAACCTAGAAACCATATTCAACGGCCCAGATTTACCCGTCGGCCATGACAAGAACACTAAGATACTCCTGAGAACCACTATAGTAAATCCAGCAACTTCACTCAAAACCCTATTCTTACTCTCCAAATTCTTGAGTATTTTCAAGCTCTTAGCTATACTTCTGTTGGCTCTTTTTCTGAAGCATGAATATTTCCTTACATCATTCTCAACGGTGGACCCCACAGTACGACGGCGCAGCGATGAGTGAAGGGCTTTAACATTTTCTCTGATCATCAGAACTAATTCTCTGATGCTGGTGCATGAATCCAGAAGCTCCATCGACCTCTCGAGCGATTCCTCCTCTGATTTCCCGTCCTGATCATGATCAACGGTGAGGACTGATCGTTGAGTTGCTGGACATTGTGTGGCTTCCTCCAGAGAATTGTATACTTCTGCAAGCCTTAGGAGACCAGATTGAATGGCCTCTGAGGTTATCGGGACTGTTTGGCTGTGATTATTAGCAATCTGATTTTGTAGCTCATTTTCGATTAATCTTGAAGGTAAGCTAATAGACCTATAGTGAAACCTCGAAACTGCCATTTTTTTGCCTTCTTTTGGATTTGTGTTTTAGGCTAAAAGTGATATGAAATGATGAGTTATAATTTAATTTGGCTACCTCTATAAGTAGTGGGACAACTTAGCTTCTTTGCAGGCATACTATTAATTTTATTTTTAATGTCGCTAGCTAATGTTTCATTTTTAGCCATCAAATCGCCAAACTTTGATATGGTACAATTTTTTAATCATATCATGCCTGGTCGATCGAGGTGCCACGTTTACCGTTTGTTTAGTGTGTAGTGAGAATTTTTAATTTTTTTTATTTCTAAAGCTCATTTATATAGTCAAGTTGGATCAGACCACTAAGATATAAAATCCATTTATATGGTTACACTAATATAGCTGTGAATTGTTAAGTTACGTAACTTAATGTGAAGTGGTGTAAGATTTTTTTTTATGGAGCATCCTGGGTAAGGTTTAAGAATCTCTGAAAAGTGCTCTGAAAAGGATAAAACAAATCGAAATTTCAACTTTTAATTTTATGACATGATCTCGAGTACTACTTTAACATAACATATAGTTTGATGTGCAGTTAATTCATTCTGTAATAAGAATTAAAATGCATAGATAGCTATCCAACCCCATATAGCCAAGTGTATAGTATGAAGTAAACCGAATATTGATCACTAGACAAAAATAATCAGATTTATTATCTTGTCTGTTTGCCACTCCAATCATTATTGTGATTCATTGGACCAATTTCAAGGTTATTTAATAATTTATATAAGTTGGATGCTTTTTTTTAAATAAAAAATAGGGATAATTACACTTACAACCCCTCGACTTAAAGGTAAATATAGCTAGACTCCCTATACTATTGGAAATTACTGAGACACCCCCTCGACTATGACTCTATCTAACACTTTGGTTCTGCCGTTAGTCATTTTCTTATTTCCATGTAGATTCTAACGTTCTATTAACTCGGCAATAACTTACTCACTTCACTCATTTCATATATAGGAAACACTATAAATGGATAATTTAGTCATTTCACAACATTTCATTAAGTTTTTAAGGTTTCAGTTAGGGTTAGGGATCTATCTATAATTTCCAATAATACAGGGGATCTAGCTGTATTTTCCCCTAAGTCGAGGGGGTGTAAGTGTAATTATCCCTAAAAAATATGACTATTTGGCTGCTGATTGTTGCTTGTTGTAGTAGCAAAGAATTCAGGCGCGGTACTTGTTGTCATAAAATTATGTATAGTTTGCATACATTTTTAATAAACTTTGTGTTGGTATTCTTTTCTTGATATTAAATATAGAAAAAAAAAAACATTTACAACCTAAACTTTTCAAACTTTTTGAATTATTACAATCAAGAAACAGCACTGCCTCTTCCCCACCAGAACTGTGTGTTTATGAAGATCTAATCGATCCAGGACGCGTCCACCATCTTCGCCATGAAGCTATACCGATCTGCAAATTCATCGATCTGATACACAAACACGGGTATATAACATGATTCAGTCTATAAATCATTCCCATATGCTGAAGAATATGAATACGTTCTCTCGTTTCAGTAATACGGAAAATTACAACTACTACCCCTGACGTTTACACTAATTACAATTTAGTCCCTTTGTTTCAAGAATTGATAAAACGCCATAAAGCCAAAAGCTGCAATAAGTTAGCCACTTTCAGGGAGTTTTTTTGCATTAAAGTGAAATGTCGGAGAGTTTTTTATAAATTTCAGAAAAACGAAGAGGCTAAATTGTAATTAGCTCAAATCTCAGGGGTAGTAGATGTAATTTTCCCTTGACATTATATACCATTTTTTGGGTCGGCTTTCCAGCTCCATGTCCTGCCTTATGTTCTATGCGTCCAATAATCGGATTAGTCTGAGGACTTCTCTCCACGCTCGTGCATAACTCGTGCTGCATGGTCTGTATAACCAAACAAATCAAGAAAACATTGAAAAAGTTCAATAATCACGAAAGGATTTATTCCTATTCTTTTTTAAGTTTGACAATATACGAACCGCCAATAATTTAAGCGAGTGAAGTGGCACAACGCGATCATCGTGGTCAGCTGTCAATAACATTGTAGGTGGATACTGTATGAACTTGTTTGAATGTTTATTTTCCCAGGGCCTTCTAACATTATGCAAGGGCGAATACCTGACCGAAACATAGAACTTATATTATGCTTCAAGGATGATATAGTAATTTCGTACATCCTGATCTTGGTATGAAACTAAAAAAAGCTCACTTGATTAGCCAGTTGAACTCTTCCTCCTTATCTGAACAGCCAAAGTCACAGCACCACGCATGCCCTGTTTCAATCCAAAATAAGCCAAAACACGAAAAAACACACACTGAAGAAAAAAAAAAAACCCATCTCCTCACCAATGGTAAACTTGTGAAACCTAAGCATGTCCATAACACCAACATGAGCAAGAGCACATCCAAAGAGATCAGGTCTCTGTAATCACAAAAAGATCAGGTCCAAACATTACTAATACCCCCTAAAAACCAACAGTAAATCGTTGAATTTCGTTGACTCTGTGGTTGCGAAAGTATTGCAAACCTTAGGTGTTATTCGGAGTTAACCCTTCTTTCCATCAAAGGTTTTTTATGCTCATTAGCTATAACTCGGGTAAGATGCAATTAACTCTAAGAAAAATAATATCAAATTGGAGAGAATGAGATTTTCAAGAAAATACCTGATTAATACAAGCTCCAATAAGAAGCCCGCCATTGCTTCCACCTTCAATACACAGCTTTTTCGACCGAGTATATCCAGAAGCGACCAGAAACTCAGCAGCTGAGACAAAATCATCAAAACAGTTCTGCTTTTTAGAAAGTGCACCATCTTTATGCCATTCTTCACCATACTCTCCTCCTCCACGAATATTCGCAATGCAAAAAACAACATCCAAATGCTTTGCAAGCAAAATACGTCCCATAGAAAAATGTGGACTAATACTGATACTGAATCCTCCATATCCATATAACAAACACGGGTTGGATCCGTCGAGGGAAATGCCCTTTCTTGCAACTATAAACATAGGAATTTCAGTTCCATCTTTACTGGGAGCAAAAACCTGTTTGACTTCAAACTCAGTTTTATCAAAGCCGGAGACTTTAGTTTCCCTGAAGGTTTTCGTTTCAGGGATTTCGGATTTTAAGTCACACGTATATATAGTTCCTGGATTAAGAAAGCTTGTGAATGAGAAAAAGACGATATCGTCCTTGCGTCGGGCGGAAATTCCGTTTACGGTTCCAATATCAATCGGTAAATTATGCAAGAGGGTGCCTGTTTTTAAATCCCTCAACTGCAGAACATTCTTCACATCTCTCAAATAATTTACTATAATTTGAGTCTCGTTTACTGCATTGGCAGAAACCAGCACGTCATTTCTGTGTTCTTGAAGCACTTCTTTCCATGATTCGGGTTGTGTCAAGTCAACGAGGACTAACTTGTATCTCGGAGCATCTTTATTAGTAATGAATGCGAAAACCGTGTCATCATTTGCTACGTAGTTGTATCCAGCATCAAATGTGTCGACGAGCTTGACAAAAGGAAGTAATTTTTCCTTTTCCCCTTTAAAACCTTCGAGTCCTGTGATGAGCACTGACATGTCGCAGTAATATAACTTGTTTGTGGGACCGGAATTTTCGAAGGTATACAAAAGAATGTACTGTTAATTCAAGAAAAGAAAATAGGGGATTATAGCAAACTAATGAAATAAACTAAATATAAGTCGAATGGGTTGATTAAATCTAACCCCCGGTGAGATTCAGTAATTACAATTCACCCCCTACAAGTTTGAAATATTACCCTCAACCAAGCCAATGTTGGCGGTAATATTTCAAACTCGTAGGGGGGTGAGTTGTATTGTTCTCCAACAACGGGGTAAGCATTGTAACTACCGAATCTCACGAGGGGGCTAGATGTAATTAACCCTAAACCGAATTCACATAATGTGCAATGCAGTTAAAATACCTTCCCGTCACGGGTAACTGAGACAAAAAATTTATGTGTAGGATTTTCGGGATCATTCCAACATAGTATATCTTCAGATTGATCAGTACCCAAAAAGTGATAATAAACTTGATGGTGTAAATTAGAATTAGTTTCTGTACCAACATCCAAATTCTCTCCACCCCTTCAAGAATAAATCATTGATTACTACAAGTGCAAAAACTCTATAAAAATCAAACCATAATAAATTATCACTTACTCAGGAGCTGGATAAGTGCTGTAGAAAAAACCTTTACAGTCATTCGTCCAGCTAATACCAGAAAACTTAACCTGTAATCGACAAATTCAAATTATAAACCTTTGTTTTTTTCAATTCATAGAAAAATCCCATAAGCTGTTAAATCAAGAGATTTTACCCAGGAAAGTGTATCGGGTCAAGAGATTTTACCCAGGAAAGTGTATCGGGCTCGTTTTTCTTGTCCTCAATCCTCATAACTTTGATTGTAACCCAATCACTTCCATTAGAGCTAATGCCATAAGCTATGTACTTGGCATCCTCACTAACTTTATATCCACTCAATGCTATTGTTCCATCATCGCTTAACGTGTTTGGATCAATCAAAACCTCGGGTTTTCCATCCAAACTATCCTATATCATAACAGGATTGAAACATATCGAATTTGATCATGATCATACAATGAGAATTTCAGAAATTGAAGAGTATGCAGGCCAAGTTGGCAATTTGATGAAGAACCTGAACGTATAGGACATTTTGTGGTTGTAGTCCAGTGTTATGGGCGTAAAAGTACTTATCTCCAGCCCGAAATGGAGCACTGTACTTGGGAAAATCATATAATTCAGTATACTTTTCGTGAAGATTTCCTCTGGTTTCGCAGGTTTTAAGCACAGAATCAGTGAATTTCATCTGCTTTTCGACGAACTCTTTCGTTTCAGCCGACTCAGGATCCTCAAGCCTAATCACATCAGTTGAAAATTCTCATTGATCAAATCAATATCTATGCGAAAGCTCAAATTTTTCAAAAAGAAAAACTACTCTAAATCATTACCATCGGTAAGGGTCTGCAACCATAACGCCGTGATAGTTATCAATCACAGACTCATCTCGACGAGCCTCAGGATACTGCAGACGCTCGTCGAAAGCTGGTAGTGATCCCATAGCTGGAAGTCTGACGAAGCAAGAATTGTAGGAAAAACTTCGTTGTAATTGACCGATTGTGTTTTCGAAAATGCCTCCGATGAGAAGAAATATATCGTACACTGCGCCGGTGGGGGGAGGTATAATGTAGCCATTGAGGGATAAGAATTTGTGCTGAATGAGGAGAGACTGGCAAACGTATGGCAACTGCATGAGCTCATTTCTGGGAGTTGCAGATAGATTTGAGCGTGGAAGATTGGTTTTGTTTTAGGATTCTTGGTAAAATGTTGTCATTACTGTCGGAACTATGTCGCCATGATCTTGGAGAAAGGGATATTCCCTTTTGTGGGGGAACCCCTCTCTCTCCTTCCTTTTTTTTTTTTTTTCCTTTCTTTTTTGTGGGTTGAGAATCTAATTTTATTGTCACTACATGAATAATATTATGGAAATATTTCCTAAATAAATATGATTTTAAATAGTTAATTAATCAAATTATTTCGAATTAGATATTGGTTCATCAAGGTTCTTCTACTACTCATTCGATTGCATAATGTTAAGAATATTTTCATTACAAAATATCTAATAATCTTGTAAAAACCTATTAATTTGTTTATTCAAAATCAAATTAGTTACCCAATTAGACTTTAGGGAATAAACTTCAGAAACTACATCGTAATAAATTGGACCAGTAGAGGGAATAAACTTCAGAAACTACATTGTAGTAAACGAAAACAAGAAGAAGAATATATAATTTCTTGAAACTACGGAATTTGTGAAGACCGTTCTAGCTATCTAAGAAATCCTGATTAATAATAAGATAAATTCCTTTTACTTCGAAAATCCAATAAATTTATAAAATCCGTTATTATTTATGAATTTTTTCAAATAGTTAAAAATAATTGGGGATATATCAAAATAAGTACCTCAATATAATTCACCTCACATTATTTAATTTCACAATACCTTTTATTTAAGGGACACCTTACCCATGTTTCACAAATCCTCTAACGTATTTTCTTTATTTTTTTTGGTCAAAAACGAAACTAAGGGAAAAAAAAACCCAAATAAAACTATTACTCTAAAGCAGTAAATTCCTCCGGGGGATGATTCCACACTACAAACTCAGGTAAGTCATGCTCTTTTCTAGCAAGAATTTCGGCCGCTTTATTCTTCTCACATCATATGTGAGCAAATATAATGTCCCAAGACATATGAAGAAGTCGTCGACAATCAAAAATTATTAACTCCAGCAAATGGTCCTTTACCTCGGCTTCTTGGACCAACTCTTAAACACAACTTCAGAGTCAACTTCAAGTTGAAATCTCTTCTCCCAAGCTAATTTCAATCCTTGTCACAGTCCAAGAAGCTCAGCCACAGTATACAATTCCTCTAGTGAATGATTTTGTACATATTGCACATTGATATCACTTAGCCAACATAAAACTCTGCAATTTATTAATAGAGCAAACAAATCAAATGCACACAGCTACAAAAATTGATGAGCATTTATAATTTTATTACATTTCACCGAACCCTCTGCAGCCGTCATGCAACATTGAACAGTATAATTCAAAATCTTCAAGAGGGACTTCAATATTTTGGATAATTGCGGTGGCTAAAGAATTTAAAGTTGTTGCATGCTAAATAACTAACATCTATTCTTCTGTTGGCTTAATCTGCAATAATACGTTTGACCCACAACAAATTCCAGACGTATATAGTAGATCAGAGCGCGCGAAAAGTGATTGTCGGAGCAAAAGCGGTCACCACCATGTGACGGTGGGGCCGCCGCCAGTGCGACGACACAATATCCACTTTTATTAAAACCACAACATACACGCAGAGCCACCAATTACTATATATTGAATCCGTAATATACATTTCATCTACTAATAATCAATACTCTCTCTCTCTCTATACATCTTTTACCTCATACAGTACTCTGCTTTTACTTTATTGCTTCCTTGCTTTCTTTCTTTTTCCCACTCTTCACTTTCAATCATTCCATAATTTCACTCGCCTTTTTTCCTTCAGTTATCTTCCTAGTTTAACGTTGAAATTGTGCCGTTGAACAAGTGGGTCTTCTTAATTTTTCTTCAATTTTGAGTCCAAAAGAGGGGTTATAGTCTTATTACATTATGGATAGTGGTGCTATTTCACAGTCCGACGATGAGTATGAGGATTTGGACTCGCGCCGCTTAGACGACAGTTACAGCCTGAGCGCCGACGTTAGTGAGTCGGAGAGTTCGACTTCCAGCGCCGCCACGTTTTCCTCAAATCACCGGCGGTCCACGCCTGATTTGCCTCCGAATTCGGGGTGTTTGCCGCCGCCGCCGATCATGTTGCCGGTTGTCGGAGGCAGACACGTCGTATTTCCGGCCGAGAAGCCGGATATTGATAATTCCGAGCCGTCTGAATTGACCGGTAAATTTTCCGATTACAATTTCTAGTGTCTTATTATTATTAGAACTGCATTTTAATTTTACATGTAATTCCAATTTCCATGTTTGTATCATCATTGATTCAATGTAGTAATGTTAATTATAGTATTTCTTAGGGATAATTACATTTATACCCCTTGACTTAGGGAAAAATACAGCAAGATTCTTTTTACTATTAGAAATTACAGAGACACCCTCTCGACTATGACTCTATCTAACACTTAGGTCCTGTCGTTGGTCATTTTCTTATTTCCAAGTACATTCTAACGTTTTATTAACTCAACAACAACTTAATCACATTGCTCATTTCATGTACAACAAATACTACAACAAAAATATAATGGATAATTTAGTCATTTTATAACTTTTCGTTAAGTTTTTTAGGTTCCTTTAGGGTTAGAAGATCTATCTGTAATTTTTAATAGTTGAGGGAATCTTGCTCTATTTACCCCTAAGTAGAGGGGGTGTAAGTGTAATTATCCCTATTTCTTAAAAAAAAATAAAAAAATAGATTTGGAATCTGTAAAGCAAGAGGACAATAAATTTTTCCCCGTCTTAAACGATTTGATGTTGCAGAGGCAGAGTTAATGAAGGAACGTTTTGCAAAGTTATTACTAGGAGAGGACATGTCCGGTGGAGGAAAAGGAGTAACCACCGCATTAGCAATCTCAAACGCAATCACTAATCTTGCAGGTAATTACTACATATTTGTACTCCTTAATTACTCTCTGTTAATTTCAATTTTCAACTAATATATCAAAAATCAATAGCCACAGTTTTCGGCGAGCTCTGGAAACTAGAACCCTTAGCCCCCGCAAAAAAATCCATGTGGCAGCGTGAAATGGAGTGGCTTCTCTGCGTCAGCGACTCCATTGTGGAGCTAATCCCCGCTGTCCAGGAATTCCCTGGGGGCGGCAGCTTCGAAATCATGGTGACTCAACAGAGATCAGATCTCTACATAAATCTCCCAGCCCTCAAAAAGCTCGACGGAATGTTAATAAGCATATTGGACGGATTTCACGAGACTGAGTTTTATTACGTCGATCGAGGGATAGTTGTGGCTGACGGTGATCAAATTGAGGCTTATTCGTGTTCTTCGCGAAGGCCTTCTGTGACGCTTGAGGAGAAATGGTGGCTGCCGTTCCCGAAGGTGCCAGGGAATGGGTTGTGTGTGGAGACGAGGCGGCAGTTGCAGCAGTGTAAGGAGTGTACGCATCAGATTTTTAAGGCGGCGGTCGCGATTAATGGTGGGGTACTGGCGGAGATGGAGGTGCCAAAGGTGTACTTGGAGAGCTTGCCTAAGGTAAGGGATTTTGGTTTTTGTGGGATTGTTTGAGCTTGGTTTGCGATGAAAATTGATGTTTTGTGGAAGTCCAGTGATCGGCCGAATTATGTTTACTATCTGTGAAGTTTTAGTTCTTACGTTTTCAAAAATAAGAAAAAAAAATAAAATTCAGGACATTTCAATTTATTACAATAAATTCCCTTGAATTAGGTTGACTACTTGTATTGGCATCATTTGTATAGTTTTAGGAAATTTATTATAATAAAGTGAAAAGTCTGAGGGTCTTTTTGTCATTTTTGAAAATATGGAGACTAAATTGTAATTAGGTAAATTTCATCTTTGATATAATTCGACCTTAATAATTTTTAAAAGCTTTGCCATAATTACAAAATGACCCATCTGTTTTCAAAAATTACAGAAAAACCCCTGGCATTTCATACAATTACAAAACTAACAAAATATCCCTGTACTTTATACAAAATCTGGAGAAAAAAAAACCTGTAATTTGTACTTTATTAAATAGAGAAATGGACTTCATCTGCCAATATTTGGTTTTCGCCAACTTTCTTACTTTCAACCATCAGTCCTATGTTCAACAAGTTGTTATTTATGTATTGAAGTGATATTGTTCTTTTTCAGAGTGAGAAGGCTTGTTTAGGCGACATACTCTACCGTTACATAACAGCCGATCAGTTCTCTCCCGACTGTCTTCTCGATTACATGGACCTTTCATCGGAATACAGTAATTTGGAAATAGCAAACAGGATTGAATCCGCCATACACTTATGGAGGATGAAATACCAAAAGAAGAAACTAAATCATTCCAAACCGGGCTTGTTTTGGGGCAGCACAGTGAAAGGCCTTACCGGCGATGCAGAAAAGAGTAAACTATTTGCGCATCGAGCTGAAACCCTCCTCAAGAACTTGAAGTTGCACTTTCCTGGGCTTCCACAAACTACTCTGGATATGAACAAGATTCAGTATAACAAGGTACAAATGAATTTTCTATGTTTTACTTGTCATGTAGAATATAGGGTTGGTGTCATTTTAGTATACTAAACCTAATTTCCATCCCAATGAATTTTGCAATTTCCCTGAAAATCGGACAAATACTTCCTATTTTAAAACGGACATGATTTAATTACACATCTTGACCAACATAACAAAATCGTCAAAATGGTAAAATTACAAGGCCAATTTGCATTTTGGCCTAACATTATCCCTAGAATATATGTCTGATTCTTGCATCATGTATACGAACCTAAGTGATGACGAGTTCCATTTGTTTTCCATGTGTAGGATGTTGGGCAATCAATTCTTGAAAGCTATTCAAGGGTGATGGAGAGCTTAGCATTCAACTTAATGGCAAGAATCGATGATCTTTTATACGTAGACGATGCCACCAAACGACGTGCAATGGCAGGGCCGACAATATCCATGCTCAATCGATCGAGGGCTCATGAATATAATAATTATCTCCATAACCAAAATTCTCCGAGCTCATTTTCCAACCAAAGCTCTTATTCATCATCTCTAACAGGCTCACCCTTCCGTTACTCGGCCCAAGTAACTCGACAGCCCAAGAGACTACGCCGTTCAACGAGCCAACCCGCTTCCCGTCCACTGCATATACAATTAGAAAATCTGAGTTTGTGAGAAATTTCGAGAAAAAAATTAAGGCGAGAGTGAATTATTAACATATAGGCAAAGATAGTAGAAGGTTATGGCTTATGACACAAATGTTTCTTACTTTTTAGGTTAGGATGGCTTTTTAGATGCACTGATGAAGCTGCTCTTAGATCAACGCAAACAATATTTTTTATAAGTTTGTCTTTTGAATTAAGTTTCTTCAAGATACGTGTTTATGTTGTCTAATTAATATCGCGTAGTCATAGTTTAACTCATTGTCTAAGATCCATGTGGAATTGCTGAATGAGTTCGAGTTGTAGTCAGTTCCCTTGCTTGGTATAGATTTTAGAATTGTAAATTAGTCGGGAGAATTTTGTTTTATAATACTTTTGCTATAAAATATTTCAAATGTTAAGTAGAAATTGAATAATTTATAATTATATATTAAAATATTATACATTAATCAATAATTTTTTTTTTTTAACTAAAAACCGATGCGTTGCTAACGCATCGTAGAGTTATTCTCGAGGCCCCTCATATATAAATAATGAAACACCAGTTCCAATTAACAAAGCAAGAAACAAGGAACATAGCTAAGGATAGGTCATAGGCCATGCCCCTTACTAAACCTAACCGAGCTAACAACTAAACAAGGAAAAACAAAGTTATCAACAATCTCTAACATGACAAGCCTGCTGCAAAAGAGAGAGCAACGTACTATTCAGCCCAAGGATGCAATAATAACCAATTAAATTGAAAACAAGAGGGTTCAACAGCTTAGCATCGGCACCATAGGTCCAATAAGTGTTACAATGATTCCCAAGCTTTCCAGAAGAGTCTCTGCCCCAACTATGATTATACATGTCCCTTGACTGCCAATTTCTATCATTCCAGATACAAGTGCGAAAATTCATCATACTTAACCAATTGACATTATATTCCAAATGAGACATCTCGTGAAAATACCCACGTCTAATATCGGGTGCCCGGCAAAAAGTAAAAGTTAGTATACCCGCAACAGATGAGCAATTATACTCTAGGTACGTTCTGAGTCTCTAAATTGTGAATGAGGAAGTAAGTGTATAGATGCACTCGTTATTTACCACTCAATTCTCTCAAGGTACGTATCAATAATTTAAACCTTGTTTAATTTCTACCCAAGATAATAATAATAATAATAATAATAATAATAATAATAATAATAAACTTTGGTCTACCCAAAAAATAATAATAATAAGAGATAATTACGCTTACACCCCCTCAACTTAAGGAAAAATATAGCAAGATCCCCTGTACTATTAGAAATTACAGATAAAGATCCTCTTACCCTGACGGAAACCTAAAAAACTTAACGGAAAGTTGTAAAATGACTAAATTACCTATAATATTTTTGTTATAGTGTTTGTTATACATGAAATGAGCGAAGTGATTAAGTTATTGTCCAATTAATAAAACGTTAGCATCTACTTAATTGAAAATAAGAAAATGATACGGCAGAACCTAAGTGTTAGACAAAGCCATAGTAGAGGTGGTGTCTCTATAATTTTGAATAATATAGAGGGTCTTGCAGTATTTTTTCCTAAGTCAAGGGGTGTAAATGTAATTATCACTAATAATAATTTAAATCTTGACAACATGAATATTGGATTTTGGCAAAACCCACATCGAATTTGCCTCCTACGTAAATGGTTTGTTAAAGATTACTAGGATCAGTCGCGCGCTACCACAAATTTTATTTTCTTTTAGGTGTGGATCCTTGATTTTTGTAGGAAGTGTTTGTAAATTCTATGCTTCGGCCTTCTAAAGAAAATACGAATTAGCAGTTGCATTTTCAAAAACACTCGAAATCAGACGGTGTGCAAAGTAACTAGGAAAACTCGAACTCGAAACGGTGAGCAAACGTTATCGTACCGTCCTAGTGTAGAATTTTGGTGGTTCTCTTTTTTGGTGTAAATTTGTAAGTGTCACCATATGATGAAAGTAGATATGCTGTGCAATGTATATTCCCTAAGTTGTGGAGGCATTTGATGAGGAAAGTAATGGGGCTTTTAGGAAGGAATATTAGACATGGACTTTACATACCTTTCTTGTTTAATTTCTTTTGGTCAAAGCTGCACTTACTAAGTTTTTCTTTTACTGACAGAAGAATAATGGTGAAAAACAGATCCAAACCCATAAAATCCACTGCCCGAAGAGGTCAAACTGACCCGTTTTCCCGGGCGAGTAATTAGACTTATAAGAAACTCCTTTCTTTCTTTAAAGTGAACATAAAAATCTCTCAATCCTGAAAATCCCCATATTTGTTTGTCGTACACGCTCTGAATTGCAACTGTTATTATATTTTTAGATTATTATTTTTCTTTCGCTATGAAATGACCAATACACGTGTTTGAATTTCGACTATTATTATATTTTTAATTTGTTTTTGATTCGCTACGAAATGATCGATTAATGTTCCCATGAAATATGTATCGACAATATTCTTGAAAATAAAATAAATTACACTGGATTTAATTATAAATAAATTAATTCCCTGCTGCCAAGTTATGTACAATCATTGATTGTGTCACGTTCATGAAGTGGTAATTTTGGATTTATTAAGGGAAAAATCATAATTAAACATTAACTCTTTCTCGTACTTTTTTGGAGAAAATGAAGACCACATATCATTTCACCCACTGCCTACTTTCTAACTTCTAGGAGGTAATGATTTCCGAAATTGAATTAACCCAACAAAAAGATTTCACTTTTAAGCGATCCTAGCTTAATATTGCCCACCCATATCATTTCAATCTTAAAGATAAACCAAAATTTATACCATCGATACCCTCAAAAGACTCTTAATTTATAAAGAAATATAGTTATATAGTAACTGAATTTTGTCGTAGTTTGATTGGTATAGAAACCCTATATTTACACAAACAAAAAAAAAATTCAAAAAGTCGAGATATTAAGAAAACCAACCACAAGAGTTCTTGAAATGTACAAGAAATAATTTAAAATAGTATAAATCAAACTTTAGAAGATTTTACTGTCAGTGAATTTCACAAGACAGAAATGGGACTCTACTGATGGGGGTTGAGGCTGCAGCTAAGTTCTTTAAAATATTTAATGGTAAATGTCAGAAAATCAATCATGAGAGCCTACGTATATACGAATTCATAAGGCTCTGCAATCAAAAAAAGGCATTTCTTTTCATTCAGACCTAATAATATTATTCCTGTCCTACCACCACCACCACCATCGCTGTGTCTGTGTGTACTCTTTTTGCAAATTATTTCCAATCTTTGATGAAATTACATTATTATTCATATAAATCTGCATGAAAACCCTGATGAAAAATTGAGAAAAAAAAGTATATTAATTACCTGGATTTGAAATTAATGTAAATGAGAGCTGAACTAGATATATTCTTGGTTGACTGTTAATCTTGTATATTTTTCTGACTCTTACGTATATGTTAGAGATCATCCAAATCTAGAAAGAGAAAATGAATCAATATTTCAATGGTTTTTATGGCTTTTATACATCACTCTACTGGGATTTGCTTTTCTTAGCTAGAAAACAATCATACATAGAAGCCTCATTTATGATATTGCTCCTTTTCCTTATTAGCTTTTTGAAAACTCTAGCTGTGACCTGCATATTCAACAGTTTTGCCCAGAAAATTCCAAGAAAAAGAAACCTACAAAAGAGAGAGAGAGAGAGAGAGAGAGTACTCGGATTTTTCAGTAAAGATGAACAAAAAGATAGATCATATATTTTCTTGAACAAAAAAAATCTGAAATAAAACAAGAAGTCTCACGAACAGTAGGGTTCCAGCAGCATGATAATTCAAATCATGCATAGAAAGAAGGTACAAAATTCGACAGCAAGAGAAATAAAACTTAGGACTAACTATTTAAATATAGAAATTATCATAATAAATAAATTCAAAAAAAAAAAGAAGGAAACCCTTTACCTTGATCTGCAAAAATACAAGAAAGTGCGATTTTCGGGGGGAATAATTCGATGAGAAGCAAATTTCACGAGGGTTTTGCAAAGAGAAGCCAACAGAGCTCTGTGGCAGTATGCCCACCTCCTCCATAACAGAATATATATCATATGATTATTCAGTCCACAAAACAAAACAAAAAGGATAGGTTTTTTTTTTTTTTTTTTTTCTTTTGTTTGAAAATGAAAACAAAATGATATTCCATTGTTAGGGAGGTGGACAGAATGCCAATAAACTCTGTAAGAAACCCTTTGAAAAACCAAACATGAATCATATTTCAGCAGCAGCAGAGAGCACTGATCATCTTCAACCAAGAAAATAACACACACACTGAGGGTGAGGTGAAACAGAAACACAGAGTAGAAGAGATGGGATTGAAAGGCAGTTGGGGGGGCACTATTTAAGATGTGGGATGAGGATAGGTACAGTAAATAAGAGAGAGAAAAGACAATGGGGTGGGGTGTGGGGGTGGGTTTTTTTATTTATTTATTTAGTTTATGACAACACAAAGAGAATAATATATAAATCGAAGAATCATCATAGTAATTCTTTCCCCAAACCCTTCCTCGTTTCTGATGATGCCTTCTTATGATCATCATAACCCTAGCTAGCTTATTCTGTGATGGAGACGCAACGAAATCTTCCTCTATTTATTTATCTCTCTCTCTCTCTCTCACTTTAAGAGTTAAGACACACGAAAAACACGCACACACAGAAAATCGGGAGAAAAGGGAATCGAAAGGGTTTTGGTTTTTGGGGATAATTTTGATTGCTTACTGACCTAAAAAGACTAAAACTAGGGTCTTTTCCACGACTCTTTCTGTTTTTCCACAACAAAACACTTTTTATCTTTAAAGCAAAAATCCCTTTTCATTGTGAGAATTGTGAAAAGGCATCTTTTATTTTGGGTTAATTACACATTTGAGTCCACTATTTTTCGTAAAAGTCAAAATAGTATCTGCAAGTAGAGACGACTAGGAGTGTAAATGAGTCAAGTTTAAGTCAGCTTTTCAAACTTTTTAAATTTAAGTGGAATTTGAACTCTAGCTCAAGCGCATCGAGTTTAAAAGTTCTCGGAGAAATCTTATTTAAATAGTTTGAGTTTCAGTTGAGTCAATTCACCACACTCGCAAACGGACTCTTCATATCTTACTCCTCTAATATAATCACAATTTAAAACACTTATCACGTGATTATACTGTCTAATCGAACCGAGTCTGAACTAAAATTTCGATATACATTGTTACATTGGGCATTTCTGAACAAACCTAGCATAATCTGCACATTAATTTGGTTATGGATGAGCTAGCTTAAGCAATTATCAAAGGATATGATCATATATTTAAACCCTAGATCTGTCAAACAGTTGAATTGTAAAATCCAACTGAATAGCCCCTGTCAGACTAGATTAACAATCTGATTAGTAGCTTGTCATGACTTGACATTTGATGGTTATAAGTATACACAAACAAGATTTTATTGCTCTGGGTTTTATTACTAATATTCTGCAGTAATTCAACTTTTTAATTTAGGGAGATTTTACGGAACAAAAATACTTTAATTTTCCGCAAGCTGAGCCTGAATTAATTAATCAGTTAACTAGAAAAAGTCGAAAATTCATCAAGAAATATATTATTTCCAATTTCCAAACAAGTAAAGTAGTTAAATATATTTTCTTTTTTACACAATTCCCACTACATTTTCCTTGAGAATATTTTATCCTTAAGAAAAAAAAAAGCCTAAATAGTTCAAAGTTTTTGAAAACTCTATATTAATATATAAAATTTAGAAAAAATTACGATTTCACCCTTCTACATATCTTAATGATCTCGCTCTCTTCCTAAAATTCCTGACTTCGTCCCTGTTCGAGGTGTTCTTATATTCCCTCCGCCCCTCCATTACAAGAAAACTAATTTGACTAAAGGAATTTATCTGTAAATGTGTTGTTATTAATTAAACTTTGAAAATAAGGGGATGCACATATATACTATCGCTTGTATGTAGTTCCGTCTCGGATAACATATATACTAAATGAAAGAAAAGCAATCTTTTCATTTAAATATCTCTTTCTTGATTCATAATTACTTATATTTTTTATTTTCAAAATATATACTTCTACTATTTGTTGTTTTTTACTATATATAGGACCCAAAACTCCTTAGTCCTACTTTTTGAGTACCAAGTTTCATCTCGTGGGGGGCTAGACCCCCACCCAATCAAATTTAAAAGATGCCGCATCCTAGGTACCCCCACCCCCATTAGAAGCTTCAAATTTTCAAACTCCCCAACTCAAGTTTTTGAGTTTAATTTGACCCCAACTAGAAGAGAGAGAGAGAACATTATCTAGCTAGTTAGAAAAGTGAATCAAGAAAACATATATAGGTCAAATCGTTTCAAATAATAATTACTCCCCATTGTGTTTAGCAGTGTTCTCTCATTTCATGATTTTGCCTTTTCCAAGAACCCAATAAGGAATATCAAAATTACAATTTCCACCCTTTCTGTCGAGTGATATGTCGCACTCATCACACCCACACTTGACGCACTGACCCAACTGTTATTTTTTTTGCTCTAATACTTAAATTTTATCCTTTTTGTTTCAGTGTTTGCATTTATAGCAGTCAACAGCTACAATTCAAGACCATAAAAACTTCAACAAATATTTCAATTTTGGCTTTACTAAACTTAGTTGTGTGTCTGCGTGTTTGAAAGTTTGAAACTCAATTGTAAATTTATTGCGGTAGAACTGTCACACAGCTATACGTCTGTCTATACACGTAACTAAGAATGTGAAAACTTGCTAGGGGATATTTTTGTAATATATCACGAGCCTGCAAACAATGTGGAGTAGTTTTAGACTTTGAGTTTTTAATATCGAATGTCTTAAAAAGAAGGGATAGTTACAAAAATGTACTTGTAAGTTGGACTTTTGGGAATCTCTTTTGTGTGAATGGCTGTGATGTATAGAGGGCAATACGATTTTCTTTCGATATTTATCATTACAGGGGTATCGAACACGGTGTCCCACACGAAACCATATGATACGGCAATACATATTTTAGAAATGTCTTTATATCAGAGGTATGACAATTTTATTCCAAATATTTCTTTTAGAAAAAAGTGGCAATATAGTGCCAAATTAAAAATTAAAATCAAATATATACTACACTGTGTGATCTGCAAGTGACTCTAAAAATGTGGTTTTGCACCAGCGTGGTATTTGGTTTTCAATTTTAATTTTGAAAAGTATTGACAGGCCATTGTTTTATTAAATAAACTTCTCTTAGAGAAAATATTACAAATACGTCCCGTCGACAGTTTGAAAATTGAAAAAAAAAAAAAAAGGAAAGAAGAAAAAATAGTAGTCTATAGTTTCTGTCTATTTTATGGTAAAGTCACCAAAATATTTTTAGCCTAAATTTAATTGTTTTCCTTAGGTTATTGTAGCACTAATTATTTATACTGCGTTGCCCTTAGTAATACTATTTACATTGGTTGTATGTCGTTATATAGTAAGTTTATTTGCATTGTGACCACACACCTTGTAATTGTTAATATATTTTTTTTTTAATAAAAATTGTTGGGCGTATATAACGGCCCACATACAAAAAAATTAGCATAATTAGTGATTTTTAGTGAAATCCTAGCGGTGTAGGTTTTTTTGGTGATTTCCAATTTTTCATAAAGTATATTTATAATATTTTAATTAAAATGTGTCAATTTGTAATTTTCAATATTTATGTTGGGTGTAAATGCAATTAACCTAAAAAATCATCCTATAAATTTTTACTTTTTTTTTGTGTGTAAACCATCGGTTTGGGTAATCCTTTATTGAGGGCTCTTAATTGGGTTCGGATTTTAGTCTCATCTAATGCTCCTCATCCCTAATAGGGGTGACAATTTTTGACCCAACACGATTCAGCACAATATTATTGAGTTTTGATTTGGGCCTATGGGTTGGGTCGATAATGGGTCAACACGATAAGAAACACGAAATTTTTAGGTGGGGTTGGATTGGGTTGTGGGTTACACGATAAACACGATAATTTTATTGGGTAACCCACAACACGAACCCAACACGACCCAACACGAACCCATGTATTTTTTTATTAGAAAAAATTAATAATTACTTTTTTTTTTGGTAAAAAGAAAAAATTATTAATAATTACAACAAACTTACTCCTAATGAAACTACAACAAAGCCCCAAAAAAAAAAGGAAAAAGAATATTAGTAAAGGCAGGAGTCTAATATAAGTAAAATATTGCACATCTTTTCTTTATTTTTAGGGTTTGAGTTTTTTAATTTATTTTTCAATAATTTTTCTTTTAGTTATTTGTTAATGGGTTGAGTTGGGTTGACACGATAAATTTTGGGTTGTATTTGGGTTTATCCTTAATGGGTTTCCGACTTAATGAGTTGAGTTTGGGTTTACTATTTTTTAACACGAACTCATTCCAACCCAACACGAACCCACCCAACCCAACTCAATTGCCACCCCTAATCCCTAGCTCCCAACGAATGTGTTTAGTGGGAATCGAACCTATGACTCTTCCTACAAACTCAACATACGTTGTCAACTTAGGTAACAACTTGTTGTTATGTGAAGTTTCTTTGGTAGAGATCATAACTTTTTCTCAATCTGTGATTAGTCTAGTTGATGTAATAACTCACAAGCTGGCATTGCCGAGTTTCTGTCAGAAACGCTATGATTGAATCATTAATTGGGGACACTCATAAATCATAAATTAACCGCGTATCCTAACTCTCACAATTAATAGTCGAGATCTAATTAATTAAGATTAAGGCTAATTATATTTGAATTTATGATCTTTCTCGTATTTATATTTAGATCTATTTAGATGAGTTTATTATATATAAGTTCCTAAATTAGTCAACATTAGCTTCTAAATAGATGGTGGGACCTAAATATATATAATATAAGTTAAACTAATTAAATGATGTTACATATCGCTTACATCTAGACACCCACGTTTTACGTTAAATTTGACCAGATGTAGATCAATCCAATGACCTAAATATAATAAACACATCTAAATGGATCTAAATATAAATATAAAAAACATAAATATGTAATTAGTCGTCCATGAGAGATGTTGATCAGTAGGAAAAAAGTCTCCGACGATTTCATTATTGTACTTCCAAAATCATGATATCGAAACAATTCTAACAGTGGATATTGTGTTTATGAAACTCGATCGGGAAATTAAATTTTGGAATTTTGAAAAAAAAAACATTTATTTTGTAATGATATCAAAATTCAAGAATAGTGAATATTAATATCCATTGAATTAAAAAAGATATATAATAATAAATTAATAATTGTCAATTAATATTGTATAAATTAAATTCGTGCATGCATGCCATGATCCAACTTCTTCAATTAATTCAACCACTATATCTTTTTTGTTGGTGGTATTTGCAGCTTTAATTGCAGCCATATATACCATCGATCAAATTGCTCAGTAACATTTAGATCCCCATCACCTACCCCAAATCTATATGATTCAATTACAACTAGCTAGCTAGTGGGAATCCACGCATGCAATATATATATATATATATATATATATATATATATATATATATATATATATATTATATATATATGATTTAGGGTGAGAAATGAAAACCTTTTTTAAACCATCCCATGTCCACCTAATGTTGAATATATAATAGCTTAAAAATTCTTTTTTTTTCATTTATTTTTTGGTTGAGTTAGGTCAAAGTTTCTTTCTTTACATGGTCTAGAGTGCAGTTACTATATATTCTAGGTATGTCATCTCTCAATCCTGTCTCTCCAACTCGCAGATGTTCATACCTGCAAATTTCACACTCAAGTTTATCATTTCCCATATTTTGTGGCCATGTAGTGTTTATAATACATGATAATAGTTTGACAATTAATCTTTCCCTCTTAAATTACTTTTAGGGTTGAGTTATATCGAAGTCAATTTATTTCACATTTTTCTGTTTTCTAATTCACAAATTTGCAGTTTCAGTACGTACCAGTTTTCAAAAGCTATCTGATAAAACTTTAAAACATTATGGTATATTGGGGACCATGAAAATTATCGTCGCAATTCTTGGATGATCAATTATCGATCTTTTTCTAATTGAATGGTCAATTTTGGAATTAAAAGCAACTGTACGTTGAATTCTACTTTTGAATTGGAATGGGAGGTGATATTAGACATTTATATTGACATTCGTTTGTTTCCTACAACGTATGACACTACATTAATTACTAAAACATCCTTACTGATCAAACTTTTTTCGCCAATTTGAAACTGTATTTGTTCTAATCTTTCTCAGAATTTGAGGGACAACTAGTTGGTAAACTCAAGTATAAATTATCCCCATCAGAATTTCTTGAAGATTTATCGTCCTAATCTTGTTTTTCTGACAACCCAGAAGCAAGACAGATGCTTTTCAATACCTAATTAATCTTCATATTTATTTGTATAAATTATTCGATGAAAATGCTTTAAAAATCTGAAATATTACTGGCACTAACTCACTTAACTACACATAGTTTTGCTTAAGATGTACAATTAAAATCAATTAATAACAGTAAAGAAATTGCTTTATATAAGTAAGCCAGGTAACTCCAGTACTTCAAATTTCAAAACCTTGTTAATTGGTGATGTGGGCCTTACAATTAAGGCGTCATTATTAATTCGTTTTCACCATTTCATAATTGCAAACATTAAAATTTTAATTAATGAATATTCATGTCTGTGCAATTGGGCATTATGATGGCAAACAACATTAATACCGTCCATTATTAGTTATTATAACCATAAAATTATAACTATATGTCAAAATAACCCTATGTTAATCGAAAGTAGTCAAAAAAATCATTACATATAAAAATTAGCAAAAAAAACCTATATCAACAATTTATTTGCTCATCATCCCTTAAATAAATCTGGTCAACAAAATGACCTGAATTGCCTATTATATATATCCCAGAATTTAAACTGCTACTTTCAACTAACACGATGGTCTCCAATCTCCATAGCAAAATACTCAAAAAAAAAAAATATATATATATATGCTATTTAAAGTATATTTTGACAGCATGCAGATTAATATGATTTACCCAATACGTTTTGACCATAATTGCATGCGATCCCTCTCTGCATGAGCTAGAGAGAGAGATATATGCATGCTATTATTGATCGAATATAATGTACAGAAAAGATACAAAATTTGGGACATGAAGACTTTACATATTTATGCATTATGAGTACTGCATGGCTAGCTAGCTGGAAACAAAGAAAAAACTTAAATCTTTTCTTAAATAAGTTACTTTTTGTATCATGATTGTTAGTGGTTGCGGGGTGGTGCACCGTGCATGGTAGTAGATGCTCTCACGTTTGCTTGCTTTAATAGGAACAGATTATATATTTCTCTTTTTTTTTTAAAAAAAAAATTACACTTGGAATTTACAATCTACTATGCCTCAAGAAAATACTAGTGGTGCCTCAAGAAAAAGGGTGAATGAATTAAATCTAAATTCAGTTAAGTTTGGTGTTTTCATAAATTAATTTTTCTTATTTAAAAAAACATAAAATTTCTAAAGTTTTGTATGAATATATATATATATATATATATATATATATATATATATATATATGTATATGTATATAAATGTTTTAAAATACCTTGTTCGGGAGAATTTTCAAAAAAAAATTATGTATTTATTGAAACTTCAACGACTATAATGTTATTTTCCAAATATAAAGATATCAAACTTCAATGATACCCAATGTAATTAACTAAAAAAGTAATTAAAATGTAAAGGTCTATAAAATATAGATTTTAATGATAAGATATATTTTGGTTGGAGAGTTAAAGGGCTAGAGAGAGATAGACAATGATGAGGCCCAATGAGGACGGCCGTCATGGAGATAGGCCCAATTTAGGTTGTCTTATCATAGCTACCAATTTATTACTCGTCCTTCTTTTGCTATTTTAAAATTATATCAGTAGTTATGTTTCCCCAAATTATTATTTTTTTAAATTTCGAGATCCTTCAGATTTATTAATGTCAAATCTGAATTTAATTGGAGTCCGATAATATATATGATTTAAAAAAAAATCCGACCCATCTGGAAAATGATCATGTAAAATTTTATGGAAGAATTATCATTAATAGAAAAATAACTAAAATATTAGATATATTAACTGATCGGACTTCTTCAATGGCCACCAAATATTACTTCAGTGTGGAGGTCTGAGTTCGATTTCTTATAATGACAAGAATTGAATTGTGTGCGTGTGTTTATAAAAAAAAAAAAAAAAAATCGGACTTCTTAATTCCATATCTGATCCACTACTGTTGGTTTATGGATATTTATACTTGGATCTGGTCCGACGGGTATATTCGGTTGGAATAGTTAAAACCCTGATCGTACTTGGACAGGTCGTCAAAAATGTATTTTCCAATTCTTTCAAACAGTTTCACAAAACGGTTCTGTGGCCCAATGGATAAGGCGCTGGTCTACGGAACCAGAGATTCTGGGTTCGATCCCCAGCAGAATCGATTTCTCAGTCTTGTTTCTTTAATTATTTATTTTTAAAATTTTATGCTTTTTAACCTGTCATTAAATAAAAACTTAAAGGAAATCAGTTTAAAAATTATAAATATTATTTTTAAATTATTCAATATCAATATCACAACTTTATAATATAGTTTAGCCTCTCCAACTTCATCTCTGTTTACACTTTACGTTTTTTTTCTTTTTTTTAAAATAAAGTTCCCTCAAACGAGGGACAACTGCATTAATCGATCAACTCAAAAAATACAAGAACAAGTGCGAAAGTTGGGACATGTCCCAAACATCTAAGGCTAGCCGAAGTTGCAATCTTCGCAAGTGAGCAATAAAGTGGATAATACATTTTGCCACACGTTCGACAAGAAGAAAACGACACACAAACAAAATTTACCACAGATCTAAAATCTTCATTAAAGCTCCAAAGGTTTGATCCAATATTTGCACCACCTTGTATCTTTAATGTCAGCGATAAGTAGTTATCTTCAAAGCTGGATAAATGCTACACTTTAATAACGTTGATTTTTCAAATATATACATATTGATGATCAGCTGCATATTGTAAAAATTCAATACAATAAATGGGTTTGAATTTGTTTAAATTGCATTTGTTGTGGGCCATTAAGAAATTAAATAGTTATGTGTTGCAGAAAAGTAGTAATAAGAGTGGGTAGAGTAATAGTAAATGAGAAGAGAAGAAAAAGAGGAGGCAAACAGGTTATTTATTTACTGTGTGGGAATCTTTGTCTTGATGGCGAAACATTAAAAGCTCCTCTGCTCTGCTCTGCTCTGTTCTGTTCTGTTGACGAACAATTTTTTGCAGAGATTCTCTTTTTTTCTTCTTTCCTCTTCATTAATAAATTGCTCACTCTTCATATTTATGATTCAGGCAACAATCCCACTTCATCACATTTATTCTCCCCAACCAACTCTTTCTTTTTCTGCAGTTTTTCTTAATCATATTCTATTGAAAATTGTAAATTAAAAAAAAACCGTACAAACCTTACAAATACCCCTGTGAAAAACCTTACAAATACCTCGTCGTAGAGAGTCAATGTAAGATCATAAGATTTCAGGGTATTTTTCATAAAAAATATAAATCTCATGGGATTTTCGTAATTGAACATATTAAAATTACTGTGCAAAAGTACTTCCGCAAATAAAAAGAAGCACCAAATTCGTTTCTTGGTTTTCGACTTCCTCAGTCACTACGAATGCTCCCGATCGGTGCAATGAAATGTGTCTATTTATCTATCTCTTGAATCGAAATGGGATCCGGTTTGAAAAGGATCTTAGAATTTCTAGGGTTGGGTTAGGAGAGTTTAGTCTCTTAGGGCATTCTTTTTGCTTCTTATCACCGTTCTTTCACAAAAGACTTATCAATTAAGATAAGACATATGTAAAATTATGCAAATTGGAAATGCCGGACCTAAGATTCAATCTATCGAGCTAGGGATTTGAGTTTAATAATCAAACACAAAATTAATAATCAATAATTTGAATTATCAAACACATCCTAATGCGACAAAAGAAGAGTTGTATACTTGTGTCTATGTACAAAAAGGTGCAATGGGAATTAAATAGTTGAAAAAAGGTGAAATAACGTACAAAAGGAGAAATTTCATTTTTGGTCTCAAAGTTTAGGGCCCATATCACTTTTACTCCCCAACTTTTGGAACTCATCAATTTTAGTCCCACTTTTGTAAACTTTAATCATTATTGTACGAATATATCTCATCTAATAAGAATAAGATATATCATTATTGTTGGAACTTGAGAACCCAAATCGTTTTGCATATAATTCGAATGCTTTATTGCATTTCATACTTTATTATATATTCTCAATAATGCACAGCCATGTTATATATATAAAAAAAAATATTTCTTTAAATAAATAAATATTATGTTGTCCTTAAATGGGGTTTTCTCGTACCCTTTTTTTCCGTTTTTATGCAGATCATATAGCCTGAGATGTCTAGAAAATTAGGAAAAAAAAACAAAAAAAAATCACATATTTAAGAAAACTCAATAAGTGATTCTAGTATACTATAAAAGTAGAAATTAAACACCACAAAACCAACAAAAATAAAAAAAAAAAATAAAAAAATTCAAACCTCATGACATCTAAAGTCTGGAATATGTATGCATCGATCGAACATGAAAAAAGCACTAAGATATTGGCGCGGCTCAATCAAAAATTACGAACTTTCAACTATTAAATTTCTTGTTTCGAATTAAGAGTTTATAAAATTCGTCATCTCTGAGTGAGCCGATCCAACATCATAGTCACCATTTCAACACTTTTTTTTTCCTCCATAAACCCTAAACACATCAGGAAAAAAAAAAAAAAAAAAAACTTATTTTCTTGTGGGGCAAAAAAAAAAGAAAAGAAATTGGAAATTGGTAGAGTATAGTGAAGGTTGAGAGATTTTTAGAGAAGAAAGGAATGGTGAATGAGAAATGTGAGAACAAAAAATTGATCTTTAAAGAAGTGTGTTTATGGGTGCATTTAATGGCAACAGATAGCCATAAATACGTGAAATATTCTGCATTTTTTTTTTTTAAATCTAAGTTGAAATTATATTGCAATAAATATAAAGCAATGAATCCCCCCGATAACTGTATACAGTTGTCTTTTCTCTTCAGAATTTTTGTACAGTGATATTAATTTCTATAAGTGGAATCTAATCTGAAAAAATATTAATGTCTCTTAACATAAAGTTGCTGTCAATTGGGCCAAAAACCTGCATAAATGAACTAGGGCTGCATTTTTCATTCTTTCAGAGAAGACTAAAAATAGATATATATGATATAAAATAGTTCATGTATGTTTCACAAATTCGTAAATAATTATTTTTGGACTCAAACTCGACTCATCAAAAAAAACTAAAATTCGATGTACATGAATTCGAAATCATGACATTCGAATCTGAATCGAACTTTACTAGAGTAGAAGCGATTCACGAAACTGCTCGACTCATCTTACACTCGGATGCATTGTTTTGACTTTTGACCTGTCACAACTTACCTTAAACACATTATTTGAGGCTTAAATAAATTGGTCGGATTCCCGCACCATCTTCAGTTATTTCAGCCCAATGCTGTTTAGTAATTCGGCCCAAATGTTGTGATTCAACAGCCCAAATCAATCTTAATGAAAACTTGGTGAATTTATATTGTGGAGCCCAATTCTTAAGTGGGCTAAAAAAAATCCACCAAAACTATTCTAAATTTAGGGTGTATTACATATTGGTGCTCTTGTTTGTCATATTTATTTATTATATTTATATTTTTAGACTGATCTATATTTAGTTAAAATTAATATAAAATATGAGTTTGTAGATATAAGCCATACTCAAAATTATTTAATTTAACTTATATTATATACATTTAACTTCCACTACCGATTTAAAAACAAATATTGGCCAATCTTAAAATTTATATGTAAAAATATTGAGACACATATATAATAAACATATTTAAATTTATCTAAATATAAATATAAAAAAATTAGGAATTCAAATATAATACGTCCCTAAATCAGATTCCTGTGGTCGCAAAGTCGGTACACAACAACTAAACTAAATAATATTTGTCTTTTTTTAAAAGATATAAATATATAATAATAATATCTGGAATTCTGGATATATTCTTCAAAGCCCAAAATTGTCTAATTTTATCTCCTTTCTCTCAGATAAAAAGCTATCACAGAATCAGTGTCTGTACGTTATAATTACCGGAAATGGAGGCCCTAACAACCACCGCCGCCGCCGTGTCGCTGCCGTTGTTCTCCCCCAACAAAACCAGAGAGCCTTCTTCGCGGCGGATCCTTCGCTTCTCCACTAACCCCAAAAGTCAGCTTTCTTATTTTGTTTGCCTTCCATTTCAATCTTATCTTTACCCTTTTTTCATTCTTCGAATCTCTAATCCCTAAATTTCTTCTGTTTTATAGATGATGGCAATAGTAGTAGCAGCAACAGCGACCCCGATCTCAAGTCCGATTCTTCCGAGACCGCGCTCGTTCCCATCTTCAGAAATCGTACCCTTTCTCAGGCGAGAAACCTCTGTTTCATAATCCGAAACTGAAATTTTAATTGAAAATGATTTCGTTCGAAATTGGTTTTTGTGAGTTGAAGATTTTATTGAGCTTTTGGTTTTGCAGGACGCGGCGATGGGGCTCGTTCTAAGTGCGGCGAACGTCAGGGGATGGACAACCGGATCGGGCATGGAGGGCCCACCTGTGCCAGCCGGGTCGGATTCTGGTTCGGGTATGGAGCGTGTATCCACTTTCCCATGGTCGCTCTTCACCAAATCCCCGCGCCGTAGGATGCGCGTGGCGTTCACGTGCAACGTATGTGGCCAGCGCACAACTCGCGCCATCAATCCTCATGCTTATACTGATGGCACTGTCTTTGTCCAGGTAAGACTTCAATTTTCTCTATTTAACAGAGTCCTATAATGTTTGATACTATTCAAGAATCCTTGAGCAAACTTACAAACGCATACAATGATTGATTCCTACTCTGCCTGCGCTGGAAAAATGTTCCAATCTCTTCTATGTAGAGAAGTATTTAAAGTTTTGTTTGATACTACTCAAGAACCTTTTAATAAACTAATGGATCGTTTGCTCCGCGCCAGTATATTATTGTATTCCTTGTTATAATGCCACTCATTTCAATCGTCTCGAATCAAAGCTTTATTTTTGTCAGATACAGGGCTTTGCACAATTTCTGTTAAAAGTTTTGTAATTTACATTTCATGGAGTTTATTGTGATTTCTGTTGTTTCCAGGGACTAAATTGTAATTAGGAAAACCCTCACGGGTAGTAGATGTAATTCGCCCTTAAATATATTATGAGAGGTGGCTGTGCTTATGGGTTGCTTTTGCTTTTCTGTGTAGTGTTGTGGGTGTAATATATTTCATAAGCTTGTGGACAATTTGAACCTGTTCCATGAGATGAAGTGCTATGTGAATTCGAGCTTCAATCCGAACCCGAATGATGATATGGGCTTCAAGTATTTCGACTTGGAGGAGGACAAAAATGATGATATCTTTCCTCTATTTTAGAAGATGACGAATGTACCATGATCTTCATCTGGAGTAAATTTGGTTATATATCAATGTAAATTCTATTACTCGATCTTAACAAGACTGTATTTTTAGTGCTTGTACATAGGCATGTGACTTTTGTTATGGTTGAATAAATAGTATCCGACTTGTAAATTGCTAATTAGTACACATGGATTACTCTAATTCCTGATTAAGTGGTTGTGCTGATGCTCAATTGTGCATGCGTTTGGTTAAAAAGGCATGTTAAATCTAATTTACCAAAATTATGCATCAAATCAGAATTTTGTCTTACTTTGGAGTAGCGGATGACGGACTTTTTAATGAAGTGAGCATTCAATATTGCAGAGACTGCATTTGAGCTGAGAAAGGAGATTACAAAATGAAGTTATTTCGAAGATTGCCTAGATTAGGAAATTGCAGATAAGTGATTATGTCATTTCCGTTATTGGCTTTAGACCTACTTTCAGAGAACTTTGAGTGGGAGATGGAGATGAGGGTTTTGTTGTTGGTTTTGCTCGTTCAAGTCGAACTGGAACCGAAACACAAACTATAGGCTTCTGGCTCGCCAAGGAATCAGATCCGAGCCCTATTTTTAAAAAAGTTAAAATTTCTTTTTTTGTTTAGTGTCTTTGCACAAACTTGAGCTTGAGCTTCAGTTAAGTTGGACAAGCAATTAACGGGCTTGTCAAATTCGAACTTAAGATATACTAATACGAACACGATAATATGGATTCGATAGGATAATTTTGTCTTGATTAATTTGATATTGTTTGTTGTCGTTGTTGGCAGTCAGTCAGTCGTACTACGCTTGTAGCATGCATTGTATAGCTCTTGTACTACACTAAAAAATGCAGCTATGCCTTGTACAATTGTACTTTACGGGCGTGATGGATTAATCTTCGCTTGCTATTTATATATAAATAAATAAATATCGCACTCTGCTTTTGCACTCTCTCCTTTAAATTCTTCCAGAATCATGACCCCGTTTTTCCAGTACTCTCTCCAATTTTTTGATGATTGTTTTCCTCCTGCCCACTTCCCGCTTCGTTTCTACAGTCGGTCTAAGGTAGAAACTACTTGCTAAGTCTTTCAATTATTTTGTAATCTATTTTTAGGTGGTATAACTTTGTTTCTATTATCCGATTTTTCTACTTAAAACATTGAGAAATATAATTGATGCAAAATCTGTTTTATGCGTCCAATTTGGGTCCATCTTATGACATTTAAAACGGTGTATATTCAATTAAACTTTGAATTATTATAAATACTAGAATTGGCATTTTAGCAGTTGTCAGTCACATTATTACATTTTTATATATATAATGGTTAAAAAGTACGGTTGGAAATGAAATGAAATTTTTTAAAATAAGTTTGATGAACTATTTCTATTTTTTCATTCTACTAGTTAGATACTTAGATGCATGAAACATATATTTTTAAGATAATTATATGACGCACACATCATGTATTTTATGTATTTCATTACCATTTGTTTCATTCACAAAGTTTGAATTCGAATGCTAAATCGATTTTAAGGTTTAGCGTCTCATCCATTACATAAAATGATAAATTACAATTGTTTTTTCTCTCTATAATCTTTCCCTTCTTTTAATTACTCACTCACCCCCTTTAAAGAAAAGTATAAAGGAAAAATAAGAAAAAACATGTATAGCCAATATAACCAAAGATTATTGTTATCCTCTCCAAAAAAAATAAAAAAAAAGAAACAAAGTCATCCTCCATTTCCCACCTCACATCCCACGTCAGATGATATAGCATCGAATCAAGCCAATCAAATGAGTCCTTCTAAGATAAAATCATAAATCCATTATCTCTATCAATTGCCACAAACACACACACACCACACACACTCTTTCATCTCACATTATTAAAATCCAATTCCCATTCCCATTCTTTTCTTGATTTCCCGTTAAAAAAACACATAAACAAAATCCCAGCAATGGCCACAGTCACCTCCGCCGCCGTCACCATCCCAACATTCACCGGCCTTAAAGCCACCGGCTCCACCAAGCCCACCACCGCCCGCATCGCCGCCGCCCCGGCAGCAGCACCCAAACTCTCCGTCAGAGCCTCCCTGAAGGACTTCGGCGTGGCAGTCGCCGCCACTGCTGCGTCCGCATTGCTGGCCAGCAACGCCATGGCCATCGACGTCCTCCTCGGCGCGGACGACGGGGGGCTCGCGTTCGTCCCTCAGAACTTCGTGGTTGCCGCCGGCGAGAAGATCACGTTCAAAAACAACGCCGGATTCCCACACAACGTGTTGTTCGACGAGGACGAGGTGCCGAGCGGCGTCGATGTGTCGAAGATCTCGATGGACGAAGAGAATCTACTGAATGCGAAAGGAGAGGTATATGAAGTCACTTTGACGGAGAAAGGGACTTACAGTTTCTACTGTTCTCCGCACCAAGGTGCTGGCATGGTCGGAAAAGTCACTGTTCAATAGAGTTTCTGTTGGATTTTTCTCACTGGCCAACTAATAATTTGTATCTGTGATTATCTCAGATTTTGTGGAGTTAATAGTAAATGATTATTAAAACAAAAAAAAAAATTAAAAAAAAATTGTGTTGTTTATGGGATGATATGTCTGTATTTATATATTTGTTATGTTAATTCATTAGTACCACATTCGTCCCTGTTTAGTGAGGATCGAACTTGAGTTTCTTCTCACAAATTCAGTCTGTGTTGCCAACTGTTTAGTGAGGATCGAACTTGAGTTTCTTTCCACAAATTCAGTCTGTGTTAGCAAAATTGGTGTTAATTCATTAGTTAGACTTAGTTAAATATAGATATTTTTAAGATAAAAAAAAAAAAAGAGATACTAGCTTTACTTGCAACATTAAATCCAAGAATTCTATTGCTTTAAGATGAAAAGAATTATACAAACAACATTCAAATCCAAGAAAAAAGGGAGCAAGGCCGTCTAATGTTACATGAAAATTACACAGAAACCTCAGAAAGTATTTCCTTTTACAATAGTTCCTCAAAAGTATCTTAAATTGCACGTATAAACACATCTCTTTCTTTCCAAAACCCCTTCTAGGGGGTCATGTTGTAAATTGTAATACAGCTCTGTACTAAACTATGTAGAAGAAATCCATTTTTTAAGTGGTCAAAGCATCAGGCAAGCTTGTGGGAGCTCCAAGAACCTTAGCATTAAAATCTGGAAAATTTTCAGATCCGGGCAAGGAAGTTACCTTTCCATCCCCGTCTATTTGCACCGGATATTTAAGGATGTGTCCTTGTAATAGAGTGAACTCCTCAGCTGAGTATCGTTTCCAGTTATCTTCTGCAACACTATTCACATACTTCACACAATCGAGATCTTCAGGTTCCTTGAAACTATTGTCGATTTTTCCAATGTGCTCTGCCCAAAGAGACATTCGGTATCCGTATACCTGCGATTACATTTCAGATTTTAGATGGAAATTCTAGTTTTAATTTATAGTTTTAGAAAATGGTGGTTATATTTCTGATATTTTTCAGTTATGGGCTTAAGATGCTCTTAGAGGCTCATGCATTATACATATATTTATTAAAATTCAAAACTTTGTCCCCCCTAAAACTGAAGACTTTGCTTTTTTATTTTTACAAATAGGGTTACTTTTTTTTTTGGGGTCGGAAAATAGGGTTACTTATATGTGCACATCTTTGGAGAATGCGATATTACAGTTGGTCCCCGCGATTTAAAAGAAACTACAAACAATTCCTCAATTTTTTGAGATTACACAAAGCACCCCTGGGAGACTGAAGACATTACACTTTCACAGGGGTGGTTTGTGGGTGTTGGCAAAAACTAGCATTTTTGGAGAAGCTAAAACAGAAGAAAAGGTTGTAAGAAGTTGGAGTAGTAAAAGTTGAGAGTGTTTCGATACAAATGGAAGGTAGTTGAGTGTTTGGAAAGAAAAGATAAAATGAACTTTTACTACTAAAGAAACTTCCAGTTATTTAACAAAAATAACATAGAAGCTGGAAGTTGAAATCAAAAGCATGTCCTTAGGTGCTTCTAGCTTCTAGCTTCTAGATTATTTCTTCTTAAAATAATCAAATGCTGGTTTTCCAAACACTCCCAAAAGTGCTGAGAAAAGCAAAAAAAAAAAAAAAAAACACAAAAGTGCTTTTCTTTAGAGTTTGTAAACACTTCCTTTCTGTAAATTTAAAAAATCTCTGAAGGGCTATAGATGCAATTAAGTGTTATAAATAATTCAATCTTGCTTCTAAAGTCTAAATTCCTGACTCTGCTCTCGATAACCATAGTTTTTTATATGTGACAGTATTTTCTTTATTTTTCTTCTTATAAAACTTAAAAAGAAAAAAAGTGGAAAAACAATATGAGACAAGAATTCTAACCTGGGAGCGAGGATGTTTGTTCTTCTTATTCCAGGTATAATGGGGCTGATAAGCACCCATTGCAATTTCAGTATCTCTAGAACCAGCCATTGACCGTTGGTTAATATTGGCTGAACCAAGAATCACATACTCATCATCAACTATCATTCCCTTTGCATGCACATAAATCATAAATCTTCCATATTTCTGTGAAGCTGTTTCCTGGCAGGAATTCCATTTAAGTTTAGTACTGTTTCAATAAATAGTTTAAGAAAACAGAGATAAAGAAGTGAAGAAAAATTACCCCATTTCCATTAGATGAGGTTTTGCCATTTCCATTGGATTCTTCTCCTTTGCATTCCTCTCGATTGCCAAGACAGTAAAAATTCAGATAGTCAGTTGGATGTGCATTCTCAAGCTCAGCTGACTTTATCTCTTGAGCAATGATTTCATACATCATTTCCATTGTTTGTGTCTACATGAGATGTAATAATTCTGATTATTATACGTATTTAAAACACAAGACGCGTAAATCCCAGATGGTAAAACAAATAGATCGATTCTTCAAACATGATTGACAACTAAGAGGGGAAGCTTGTGTAATTAACATAATTAGAGGGACAATCAGTGTAATTTACACTCAAAAAAGCCAACAAAGTGGAAAATGATAAATTACCTGCCAATAAAGGATTTCTTGTACAGAGTTAGAATCGGGAACACCCTCTGGCCACATGGGAATGACAACATAAACACAGAATCTTTCCTTAGCCCTTATTTTGCTGGCTATCTTTAATGCCAGTTCAATTGGGATTAAATTGTCAGCACCTAAGAGATAAATGCAATTAAAAAGATTTTGTGAGAACTGTTGAGGAGAAAGGGAAGTCACAAAGCTAATTTGCCACTTCAAATCAACTAATACTGCACAAAGATAAAGGTGGGTGGGTGGGTGGGTGTCTATGTATACCTGCATTTTTATATGATCCCCAAGCAAAAGATGAGCCAATGAAATATTGATTCTCAATGTATATGAAGTGTTGAGCAGATCTTATTGCCTCGATATAAGCCTTTTGAATGCTCTTATCTATCACCAAACTTTTAGCAAATACTAGGTGCTGCAATAAGAAGTAATATTATAAACATTTCTTTACTAGCAAAAGTTGATAAAAATACACATTGAAGTCTCATCACAATTTATAAAAAAGTATAAACAAAAAATAAATAAAAATTTGAGCAATACTTCTGCCTGAGCTCCCTGAGCATCTTTTGGGAACCCTTTCAGCGAACCAGAATCAATAGACCGGAAAACCTGTGTAACAAAGATCTAGAATTACTCACCTCATATTCAAATAGAGCTTTTTAATCACCCAAAAAAGGAAGTTATATTTCTTTCTTCAATCTCTAGTGAGATATTCATAACCTGAACATGCCAATTTTCGGGATCTTCTTCCTTGCAAACCCACAATGATTGATGATCATCTGAAACATCTGAGTTAGGACTTGTTATCCAAGAAATTCTTCCAATTTGAAGTAAAGAATCATCAAGCCAACGTGACATTTTTCTGAACCGTCTTCCAAATTCAGACCATTTGGCTGCTTTTCTCCACCTTTGCTCAAAGTTTTTGAGCACATCATAAGCAGCCGGCCCTTCAATTTTGCAGTGTAAATCATGCCATGGTTGTCTTGGGGCCTTCTTTCCTGGCTATTTCAGAAATATAAATTAATGATTGGTCCCTTAAGCTTACAACAAGTATCACTCTAGTCCCCATGTAACCGGCACATGTTATATTTTAAGGGCAAACTCGTGATATTAAGTTTAATTATTGTACTTAACTCCCTGTGTATCAAGAGGGACAAATTTGCCAATTAAAATTTACCTTGTTGCAGACAAATATCCATTCCCGCAAGAAACATACAAAGAATCACATTCAGGGACTAAAGTCAAGCATTTTCAAACATTAAGGATCGAGTGAGTGTAATTACAAATTGATCCCTCTAATTTGTAAATTACCATATAGTTCCTGATGTTTCAAATAAATGTGTAAATCTTTCGAAAATACCCCAACTTTGTGTTTCCGCTGGGGGTATTTTATAGGGTATTGTTGGAAGATTGACACATTTCTTGAAACTTCAGGGACTATATAGTGATTTATAAAACTAGATGGATTGATTTGTAAATACACCAAACTTCGAGTTAGTCAGATGTAATTCGCCCTTTAGGATGTAACCAAATCACTGTACAGAAGAAAACATTCTTGAAGACTAGGAAATTTCAAATGGAGCAGTTTTCTTACAGCATAAGTTGGACAATGAAAGTCATCCTTAAAGACAGTATCAAGATCACGAAATAATCTATGCTCAGGTGTATCATAGCGTCCATCACAGAGATCTAAACCACCAATAAATGCAGATATCTTCCGGTTGTTACCATAATCTTGGGTGTCAACAATCACACATTTCTGATGGTGAGTATAAAGAGTTCCAACAACCTGAACACAACACAAACAGGCAATACTTGCTCATTTGTTTTGTTTACATGAAAATCAAACTTTCTACAAATATAAGAAAGTGGTTTCAAGTTTCAAAAATTCTAGAGTAAACCAATCTGTTACTAAAAGTGGAATTGATTACATAGAATAAAGCATGCCTGTTGCTTGAAAATGCTAAGCTTACTGCTTGCATAACGAGGTGACAGCACACACTTGACAGAGGAGTGCTTGAAAAACTTTTGAGTTTCTTCATCATGAGTTCCCATCACTCCTTCCTGCATTCAAGAGGCCAATTTTTAAGAAAATAAATAAAGAAAAGAAGATGCAAGAAAAGGTTTTTGTTACAGTAACCAGAATTTCCAAATGCTATCTTTATGTGCTATTTGTTGCTTCTATTGATCATTTTGCCCCGTTTTGATATCAAGTAGAAGGGCCACTATTTTATCCATCAATATATTATGTAGAAAATAAATGTTAATTTTGAACACTAAATCTCCATAAGTCCCAGTCAGAATATCATCAAACAACATATGTGAGCAAGTATTCCAATACATACTAAAAGAAATTGCACGAACTCAAAATACCAAAAATTTCAGTACCGTTTTCAAGAATAACTTGTTGTGAGAAGTCTTATCATCCCAAACCAGCAACAAAACTCTCACTCCTTCTTGAGATTTGTACCTTAGCAATTCCCCCAAATTTAGAATCCCACCATTTGGCAACGGCTTTGTAGGCTCTCTCACCAACTTAACCTTATGGTAAATCGACCAGCCAACAATATACACCAAATGGTGTGCCTCCAATATTGCATGGCATATATCCTCCCAACACTTACTGTGCTCAAATTTCTGCCCATCATCCAACTCGATTTCAGGCAGCATCCCATCCATCACATGAGCATCTTGGTAAAGGGTTACTTTTCCTCCATGCCGTAATGGGAAATAACTTTCCTTCAAGCCATAATTTCCTGAATTCCCGTTTGTGTATGTGGGATTTTTGGTGCAAGGAGTGAATGTCATTTGTAATCTGAGCGCAGAATCAGGTTTGGGGGGCTTTCCATTTGATCCTATCACTTGAAACCATTCGTCGATCGCCTCGCCAGAAACAATTCTCGTTGCTGGAACTGAGGCAATCCCAATTCGTTGGGCTCCAAACACGTCATTGTCCTTCACCTCGAACTCGACCTGCATTATTTGTTGAAAGTTAGAATTCTTGATCTGGGAAAACTTCTGAATCTCAACTCAATTTTAACAAATTTTTACAAAAGACCTGCTCATAAATGACAATCAAAACTGGATTCAATGCTTTTACAAGTGAAAATGTTGAAGAAAAACCTCTTGGTATTTCTTGAAAAGAGCAACTAAGTAAAGATTTCAAAGAATAACGGGCGATAAACTCCCAGTGTTCGATCTATTACTTAAGTTTTGTCCGTGGTACTTTATGAATTTAATTATTGTGATGTATCAGCACTCCGTGGACTTTGTAATAAATAAGCATGAAGGTTTCCAGAAATTGGGAAAACTGAAATTGTTACTCATATTACCTCAGAGACGGGGTGAGCTAAGGGGATCTTAAAATGCTCGTCCCAAACTGGCTTTACCGAATTGGATATGACCCGAGTCCGGGCAACCGTGGCACCGGCGAGGCAAACCGTGACGTACGGATCGCTGGTGATGATCTTACGGTGGTGCGGATGATCACCTCGGGTAGTGGTGGTGGTGCAAGGCTTGTGGCAGACGTCGAACACGGCGACGCAACGGCGTAAGCGCTCGGAGACTAAATCCATGTTCGGCAGACCTCGAGCTTCGAGGATTTTTAGGTCGAGGTCTCCATGGAGGTATAATACGTCTTTCTCGAGATTATCTCCCGACATTTTGTGACGCAACTGTCGGGTGGCGGTGGTTTGGGGGGTCCTCGGGATGTAACAGTGGGATAATATCTCAATTTGGGATGGTTGTTTGCAGAGTGGTTGGAAGAATCGCCATTAGAGCGGTGACAACACAACTAGGCTAGGGAACACGAAAATTTGAATATGTGTATATCAAGTCAAGAACACAGACGTTGACAGATTGTAATTTGTAAACGCTTAGCTGGATGCTAATGCTTATTTTCTATAATTAATTAAAAAAGAAATTGTACTTCTAAGTAGAAAGTGAGGAAATAAAATAAGAGTAAGGTATCTTGGAAATGAAACCAAGACGTGGGAAAATTGATTGGTACGTGTGCCAACCTACTTAGGGAAATATTTAAAATGATAAATATATTTTGGGATAATTATACTAACACTCTCTCGATTTATAAGTAAATACAGCAAGATTTTTTGTGCTATTGAAAATTACAGATAGATTCTCTTATTTTAACAAAAACCTAAAAAAATCTTAACAAAAAATTATAAAATGACTAAATTACCATACTATATTAATTATAGTGTTTGTTATATATGAAATGAGCGAAGTGATTAAGTTGTTGTTCAGTTAATAAAACATTAGCATCTACTTTGAATCAATAAAATGACTAACGGCAGGACCTAAATATTAGACAGAACGTTAGAGCTATAATTGAGGGGGTGTTTCTGTAATTTTCAATAGTAAATGGGATCTTACTATATTTTTTCTTAAGTTGAGGGAGTATAAGTGTAATTATCCCATATATTTTTTAGAATATAATACTAATATTGAATATTGAATTGAAATCGGTGTCAAATCAATTGTTAATGGTAGACATTATTGTGAATGGTTGTATTTTCAATTTTATTTGTTAATTATATTGGCCTTGGGCTGAGAATAGATGACCGACTTTTATGTGAAAAAATATATAAATATGATAAGATGTGTCATGTGTAGTTGTAAAAATATTTCGAGTATCACAACTGTGGGTATTAGTCTTCTGTATAGAAGTATTGGTTTTTAGTGATAGTTTGTCACTTTGTTGTATAGTTTTTTGGCATATATTTCTTCTAATAGGATGAACTATTTAACATACTTGTAATTGATTGATTGTACTTGAGCTTCACTGGATTATAATATAGTTGAATGGTACATATTTTTCAGAAAAAAAAAAACGTAGTAGTAAAAATATTAAATTGGAATTTTCGAAAGTAATTCAATTGGAACTATATTAAAAGGGATGAATATTATATGAATTTACGGCTACGGATTATATAATTGGTAAAGTTATTATTGAAATGTAATATGGTGATTTTATTAATATTGTGAGGTGAACTTGAATTTATGCAAAATTTAGAAAAAATGATACAGAATTTCAAGTTTAAGCACAAGAGTCAAGACTATATACATGATCTAAGTTTGGGAATGACTATTCTTTTCACCAGCCCTAGCTAACTGTTAAGCTTGTTTGGAAGATACAGGATTCCCAATCCAGGAACTGATCATATATATGTTACACTACTTATACCCTGAGATTTAACCTAGTTACGCAAATATATCTTGAGGTTTGCAAAATTACAAGAATATACCCTGAACTGTAACTTTCGGCCTTAGAACCTTAACAAAATCCATCCAACCACTTAAAGGGTGTAATGAAAATCCGTTGACAGGGTGTGTTTCTGTAATTTCCCAAAAATTGGGGTATGTTTGTGTAATTAGGTCAAATCTCAGGGTATATGCTTGTTGTTATCCTTATACGATATAAATCATACCTGTGGCATTGATCCTGCAATTCCAGCAATTATCATCAGATCAGCAAATTGATCTTTGTTGAAGTGAAATTGCGCCTTCAAGTAATACTGCAATATATTATTGGTGATTAAAATGGAATACAAAAGTTATGATCTGATTTCTAAATAATGAAAATTTTATTTCACTAACCATCAATGAAGCATATAGGCCAACATCTGCAACATTGCTGAAGAATGCAACAACTGCTGCTTTTGAAATGTTGGGCTACATAATAACGAAAAATAAAATAGAAATAGACACCATTAGCGACTCCAGTTGCCTTTTTAGTCTCTTTACTTTGAGAAATTACAAAAACACTCCCTGACAATTCATTTTATTACAAAAAACTCCCCAAAACAGGAATGCAATAAAAGTAAATGATCAGCTAGCTATTTCAGGGAGATTTTGTAATAAACTGAAATGTCAAAGAATTTTTTTTCATTTCAATCTGAAACACAGGGACTAAAATGTAATTAACCCAAACCTCAGGACTAAGAGAGAGCAACTTCTGTTTAATTACCTAGTTCTTAACAAGCAAATAGTGTCATCAACAGAAGGAAGAGTCTTGAAAAGCTTCCATTTTTCAGATGGAGATTTTTCCAGGAGACAATCAGTTTCTGTGCTATTTCCACAAATTGTGCTGTTTATGTTAGATTCTCAAAGAAACACCAACATGTATAACAATGCGATAACGGACGCTGCAGCCGCAACCTATTCAGTAAAAATAACAGATGACCATAATCAATATAAGAAAAAGTACTGTTAAATGATAAATTTTTAAGTGGTAATGTCTCAACTGTAAATTGAGTAGAGATCAGTTTTGGGGATAATTTACACTCATTTGTCGTGAGGTTTGGACTAATTACGCAAACATACCCTGAGGTTTAGAAAATTACAGAAACGTACCCTGAACTCTAAAGAACCTTAATGAAAAAGTGCATTTCTTGGTTTTCTATAAAAAATATACACTTTATCGAATATATGTTAAGAGGGACTAAAAAAAGTACTTGAAATGTAGCTGAAGTTGATAGAAAACGAGTGGAGAATGTAGGATTACCCTCAAGTACTTGAGGAATTAATTATATGCATGGGGTTTCAGCAAACAATTATGTTTATTAAAATTTCAATTTTCCATGTATCATGATTTAATTAGTTAGATTCAGTCGAGCCGAGTCCCTTCAAGAATTTTTTGAGAATGAGTTTTAAATAATCTATTAAGCGTGGTTTTGTAGCATAAGTCAAAAGAGTAACGAAAGTGCGACGTTGAAATGATGCGTAGCTTGTAAGTTGATGCAATTGCAAGGCACAAAATGAATCCCAAATCTACAACAATTACTTACACTTTGATGCGTAAAAGCGTGAGAAACAAAATCATGCGTGCAATGGACCATAAATAATATGACAGTTTAGAAAATTAAAATGAGTTTAAGGTATACTTCTGTAATTTTCCAACCTTCAACGTAATTTGACTATACATATATCTCAGGATAATTAATTGGAGGATTAAGTTTTGGTGGGTTCTTCTAATGACTTCTTATCATTTCATTTAATCCATCTTAATGGTGAATTAAATTAGTTTTTTGATTTGATTGGGCACTAGGTAGTAGCTACTTCCATTGTTGTTTGAACTTTGTACTTAATTAAGCAAACACTAAGCAATCCATGTTAACACTATATGTCAATTTTAATTGAACTTTTAGATTAATGGTAATAGTCATATCAATAGTATAGGAAAGGGATTGTATGTATGATATCAATTTTCTTTGCTCTATTGCATTTAATTATATTCAATATTTCTAACACCATCATCACTAATATTATCTTTCTTATTTCATAGCTTTATTCTTTTAAATAATTAGAATTTATTTATTTATTTTAATTAGAACCGATCAAAAGCAGACCGTAGGGTTATTAGCGAGGATCCCCTCATATATAAATAAATCTAAGTGGGAAGTTTACTATTTTTTTTTTATTTTTTTTTGGTCGGGGAAAGTTTATAAGGTACATAGCCAGAAAAGTAGAAAACTAATACAATGTGTAATATTTCTAGCAAAATAATTAAAATTTATATATATAGTGAATTTGGCATATTACAAATATTTAAAAATTTATAGAAGATAAAATTATAACTATATGTCAAAATAACCCTATGTTAATCGAAAGTAGTCAAAAAAATCATCACATATAAAAATTAGCAAAAAAAAACCTATATCATCAATTTATTTGCTCATCATCCCTTAAATAAATCTGGTCAACAAAATGACCTGAATTGCCTATTAATTTTGCCTATTATATATATCCCAGAATTTAAACTGCTACTTTCAACTAATACGATGGTCTCCAATCTCCATAGCAAAATACTCAAAATATATATATATATATGCTATTTAAAGTATATTTTGACAGCATGCAGATTAATTTAATCTGATGTTGTCATATCTTTCTCATAATTAACATAATATGCAGAATATTTAAGCAATATAAAAGGCAAGTATTAATATCTCACAAACAACAACCGTTTGGCTTAGTTTAGTGGTTCAAAGTTATACTTAGTTTAACTAAGGATCTCGACCCGATCTGACACATATAAATGAGTTTTATAACTTCTTAAAGTAACTGAGATATCAAATATTAATGTAAAATAACATAAAAAATTATCAAATATAAGTAGAAAGTTTGTTTATACTTTTTGTATAGTAATCTTATCACATAGATATTTGATTGCAAAAATATTTTCTTGAGGCCCAACACATAGATAAACCCATTTTTTGTCTAGCAAAAGGTATGAAAAGGGCTTACTGGGCTTTATATGATCCGGTTGGGAAGCCCAACCACTACTAAAAAATTTCGCTAATTAGACACTTCTTTGTGACATTTTATGAAAATTAAACAAAAAAGCCAATTTGGTCCCATAAAGTGGCACATTTGTCAATTTAGTCCCAACATGTTCACAATTGGCCAATTTCGTCCCATAAAGTGTATTTTTTAGCCAATTCCGTCCCAAATAGCATTTTCCATTAGTTTTGGACGAAAAATATTAACTTTCATTATTTCTCCAAATTTTAGGGAAAATTTATATGTGAAGCTCGGTTAATACCATCAAAATTTATTTCTAAACACTAAAACTTTTTTATTTCTCCCAAAATCGACTCAAAATTCTCTCTCTTTTTTCTCATTATTGAACCAAAAAAATGTGTTGAAAATTATCAAGATTCACTAGATAAACAAGAAATAAGTTTCAATAAAGCAATGTCGCTACCAGATGCTTCTCGTAATAATGAACCCACATCATATTACCGCAAGAGATGGAATTAGTTGTTTAATATATCTTTTTTCAATTTTTGATCACAAAATCTTAATTTATTTATATGTAAATCTTTCCTCCATTTTAGAGAAATAACGAAAATTCATTTTTTCCGTCCAAAACTAACAAAAAATGCAATTTGTGATGAAATAGGCTAAAAATACACTTTATGGGACGAAATCGGTCAATTGTGAACATGTTGGGACTAAATTGACAAATACGCGACTTTATGGAATCAAATTGACATTTTTCTCTGAAAATTATATCTATAAGTCACTTATTGAGACACCGACAAAAAGTGTCACTATACAATATATATCAATTTTTTTCTTTAGAACATATATTTTGGAACATCATAAAAATGTGAAAAAAAAAACTATTGAAACACCTAATTACATGATAATTTTTCTTAGTGTCTCAAAACCAAAATATCACAATATCCTTCTTTTTGTGATATTTTGGATATCACTATATCTCTTTATTTTAGTAGTGAACCCAACTGGCCCATTCCGAAGCCCAACATTTTGCACTATTGAGTTTCTTACATGGAGAAAAGCACAATTCGTTTCGTGGAGATTTGTTGCAATGATTCCACTTATCCCCAATCTTCCTCAAAAAAAGTAAAAAAAATAAAAATAAAAATACAACTCCACTTTTCTAAGATACATGGGAGTGAAACTCCAAGAAAACCCCATTCCCTAAATATTTTAGGCGTTTTTTACAAAGATTATGTGATACATCCTTCAAAGAAATCTAATTTTAAATACTTTCTAATGGGATTCAGTGTATTATTATGTTAATTTAATATGATATTTGTTCAATTATATATTTATTTTTTCTTTTTTGAAATTTCAATAGAATAAAAGTGTTCTGATAAATGTAATGAATATGATTTGATTAAACCAGGTTCGAGTTAGAATTTCTTTTAAGAAGATAAAGGTTACACACAAGTCGTGTAATATATGTTACGTCCTATGAACCTAACGTTAGTTGTGGTAGGTTACAAATGTTGATCAAATACTTAAATCATAAAGTCCTAACAAAATGATTTCTTCTTTAAAAAGGGAGAAGAAGAATACAAGAAGTCTAAAGAAAATGAAATTGCCTCATATTTAGCAATGTAGAAGTTATTCTTTTCTTAGCATCTCTACTTCTTTTAAAACCATCAATCAAATAAAGTTTTGGTATCAAATAACTACAAGTCTGAAGTTTTAAAATTGCAATTACAAACAATTTTATGGAAAAGAATATGTGATTAAATTTCAATATTTCTTAAACCCAATTTGTAAATAAGTTTGAAAACATTAGCACCATCTTCCTACATAATTCTTTGATTAGAAAAATAGAAATTCATTAAATCAAAGAGAACAAGCACAAAAGATCTTGAATTAATAAAGAGAAAAAGAAAAACACATTCTTTCCATAATCAATTTTATCTTACATGTATATATAAATATCTTATTTACACTAAGCAATTTCTGCAAATTCTAACATTAAAAAACCCAAAAAAGAAAAATAAAAACTTTTCCTTAAAAAAAAATAAAAAAAATCTAATTTGTGCTATCCACGTTCAGCTTTAGCGGCTTAGGCTGAGCCATAGTCCTCCTTTTCCACAAATTGATCTCCTTCTTCGGCTCCAAATCCAAGCCGGCTAAACCTCCGGCGGCTCCACATCCACCCATCATTATCGGCGCCGAGAAAGGAATAATGACCTCATCTTCCCCGTCACTACACCCCCTCTCTTCATCGGAGTAAATCTCCGACCGATCCTCCTCCGGCGCAACTTGCGCCGCCGCAGTCCAATCGAAATTGGCGAACGTATCACGGCTGCTGGCAAACTTCCTCAACCCGCCAAGGCTCGGCGCCGCCGCAGTCTCCAGTACCGGCGGCGACTCGCCGCGATCACTCGACCGCCCCGATTTCCTTCCCCCGCCGAAAACCCCCCTAATCCCCGACGGTTTCTTCTTCGTTTTATAATCCGGCCGGCCTGTTTTCCCGGGCTCTGAAAACGGTTCGGGCTTGAACCCTTTCGGCAAAGAAACGTGTTTCTTCTTCGACAACTTGTTCTTCCGCTTTACTTGGCCCATACATGACACTTTCGGCGACGTGGGTTCCTGAGTTTCGAAGTTGCTTGATTTCCGTCGGGCCTCCGCCGGTATCATCGGCCCGGAGAAACCCTTGTTGTGATGGCGGTTGAGATCCGGCTGGTCGCGGCGGCGCCGCGGGCTGAATGGTAGGTTTTGGAACGAAACCGCCGCCTGAGCTGCCTTTGGTATCAGCTTCAAAATCCGATTCTTTGACTTATTACCGGCCGGCTTCTCCATTTAGGGGGAAAAAAATTCTTATCTTTTGCTATTGAAAATTTTGAAGTTATCTTTTTGTTTGTGTCTCGGCTTATATATAAGTGTTCATAAACACCCACACACCCACATGTGTGTGGGTGTGTGATTTTAGTATAGTGGGAAAATAAGATAAATTAAAGAATATTATTATACAATTTAGGGTAGCATATATTTGACCTTTTCTTGATAAATTGAAATAGATAACTGGTCAAAGTGAGCAAAATAAGATGTACATACTACAATTTGTATTAAATTACACAAAAACTTGTACTCAAATGTCTTAATCCTCATGGCTAAATCAACTTAAATAAGAAGAAGTTTATGGAAATCCGTAGAAAAAATCAACAAAATACAATGACATGGACATGGACATAAGGTTATAATATGATAAGGCAGGCCATCTTATTAATTAGGTTAGTAATAGTCTAAAATAAATAATACAAATCATACATAATAATCTTATTATAATACAAATTCAGTAATTTTTGAAATAATATATCTTTTTAATTTTTTAAAGGTCAACGGTCGTCCGATACATTAGCGTTACATTAATTTTCAAAAGTTATTTTAAGTATTCATAGAAAATAGGGGTTAGGGATTATTACACTTATTCCCTCAATTTAAGGGTAAATACACCAATACTGTCTCGACTATTAGAAATGTAGCACCCCGAATTTCCGCAAGAAAATATGTTCAAGGGGTCCACACGGGCTTGCGACACGCCGTGCAGCAGCCCGTGTGGAAGTGACACGCACGGCCTCCCCTCACGGGGTGTTGCAAGACCGTGTGTGTCCATATTTGATCCCACATCGGAATTTCAGAATATGTTTGAAGGGTTTATAACCAAAAATCACCAAGTAACAACCACCTTGTGGTACCACCTTTTGGCAAGTGTTTTCCGGCCAAACTTTAGGGTTGTGCTCGGTGGTGATCGGAGGTTATGCCCGCGCGTCCAACGGGCGCCGCCGTGAGGGTTCTCCTCTCCGCGCCCGGGGGGCCGCGACAAGTGGTATCAGAGCCGACCGCCGGTTGGGGACGCATGTTCACGGCTTGGATGTCTGCTCCGGGTCGAGCGCGTGGGCATGTGCCACGCGTATGGGTTACATGCGGTGGGAGTCCCACTGGCGGGCGGTACTGGGGAAAGCTTTGTTGTGGCGCAATGGGGACATTGCGATCTGAAGGAGGGGTGATTGTAGCACCCCGAATTTCCGCAAGAAAATATGTTCAGGGGGTCCACACGGGCTTGCGACACGCCGTGCAGCAGCCCGTGTGGAAGTGACACGCACGGCCTCCCCTCACGGGGTGTTGCAAGACTGTGTGTGTCCATATTTGATCCCACATCGGAATTTCAGAATATGTTTGAAGGGTTTATAACCAAAAATCACCAAGTAACAACCACCTTGTGGTACCACCTTTTGGCAAGTGTTTTCCGGCCAAACTTTAGGGTTGTGCTCGGTGGTGATCGGAGGTTATGCCCGCGCGTCCAACGGGCGCCGCCGTGAGGGTTCTCCTCTCCGCGCCCGGGGGGCCGCGACAAGTGGTATCAGAGCCGACCGCCGGTTGGGGACGCATGTTCACGGCTTGGATGTCTGCTCCGGGTCGAGCGCGTGGGCATGTGCCACGCGTATGGGTTACATGCGGTGGGAGTCCCACTGGCGGGCGGTACTGGGGAAAGCTTTGTTGTGGCGCAATGGGGACATTGCGATCTGAAGGAGGGGTGATTGTAGCACCCCGAATTTCCGCAAGAAAATATGTTCAGGGGGTCCACACGGGCTTGCGACATGCCGTGCAGCAGCCCGTGTGGAAGTGACACGCACGGCCTCCCCTCACGGGGTGTTGCAAGACCGTGTGTGTCCATATTTGATCCCACATCGGAATTTCAGAATATGTTTGAAGGGTTTATAACCAAAAATCACCAAGTAACAACCACCTTGTGGTACCACCTTTTGGCAAGTGTTTTCCGGCCAAACTTTAGGGTTGTGCTCGGTGGTGATCGGAGGTTATGCCCGCGCGTCCAACGGGCGCCGCCGTGAGGGTTCTCCTCTCCGCGCCCGAGGGGCCGCGACAAGAAATTACAGACAGACCCACTAACTCTAACGGAAATCTAAAAAATTTTAACAAAAAATTACAAAATAACTAAATAACACATAACATTTTTGTTATAGTGTTTGTTATACCTGGAATGAGCGAAGTGATTGATCTGTTGTTCAGTTAATAAAATATTAGCATCTACTTAAAAATAAGAAAATAACAAGCGGCAAGACCTAAGTATTAGAAGAAGTCATAGTTGATGTAATGTCTCTATAATTTTCAATAGTTAAAAGAGTTTTACTATATTTTTTGATATATAGTTGTTAATTGTTATTGGTACGAGAGAGAGTGATTTGAAAATAAAAAAATACGTGGGATTGTTGATAAGATGAATATGACAAAAAGATTATGACATTTTATAGATAGTGTGCCAAATAATTCGATCACTATGAATGCAAAAGTTGACAATTAGAAACTGGACTTCTAATTTTAATTATAGTGCATGTACTGCCGTCCACTACTGCTAATTGTCATAAAAGTAATCAATTACCAAGTTTCAATTTGTAAAATGAGATGAGGGCATTAGATCTTAGGTAAGTTTTATGATTCAAATTCTGGATTTTATAGCGAGTGATTGGGTTTAAAGAATCGTTTTTAATTGAGTCGGTTCAGTATCGAATCCCTGAGAAACACTGAGTGAGAAAAAAAAACAATTCTATCACCATTACTAATTGTGATAAAATAGAAATCAATTGAATTTGATTACTTGTGGGAATAAGATATACATGAATCATATTGTTTCTTAAACCTAGTACTTAGGAGTGCTAAACTTTATTTGATGCATGAATGTTAATTAATTATCTTACTTTCTCAGCGTGCATTTAATAGTATTTGGCAGTTAAGATTAATGAGTACTACGAAATCCTAATTGATCATAAGAGGATTTTTCTTGTACTAATTATAAGGTTATGCACGGGCCAGTTTGGTTCAAATTAGGAAATTTTGAACCCAAATTTTGATTGGCTATTTCAAATTTCAATATGTGAATCCAAAGTGTAAACAACGATAAGATTGAGGGTCTAAATGCAATTGAGTCGTGAATATATAGTTGCAAGCAATACTTATTATTTGGTAAAATTGCACTTTTTCGTCCTTTATATTTATAGGTTTAATACAATTATTCCGTTTTAACACATTTGGTCCTGAAGTTAACACATTTAATCATTTTTTATTAATACATTTAGTCATTTATCTTCACTCTCCCAATTAACACATTTAGTCCTTTTTCTATTGAGAATTTGGCCGGAAATTTGTGAGAATTTGGAGAGTGAAGATAAAAGACTAAATGTGTTAATAGAAAATGACTAAACGACTTCAGGACCAAATGTGTTAAAAGTGATTAAAATGGACAAAATGTGTTAAAATTAGAAATATAAAAGATGAAATTTGTTATAAAAAAATTTAGAGGACTAAAATTAGATTATGGGTAAACATAAGGATGAAAAGTACAATTCTGCCATTATTATTTAGATACTTTTAGTCGGTTATAGACCCGTTTCTTACTAACCCAAAATGTTGAAGTTGGACTTGGACCGACACTTTTTAAGTTCTAAAACAACCATTTTTATGGGCTTTCAGCAGGAAATTTAGCCCATTACATAAAAACGTTTAATAAATTGCATATTCAAGTCAATCACGTGTAATTTAGTTTATGATAAATTAATAACTTGAATATATTTTTTTGGTCGAATCTTTTTTTTACAACCAAAAACGGGGGATATGGGTGCAATACGAGTAATTTTCAAGAGGTCACCCATCTTAGTACTACTATCACCCAAGCACGCTTAACACGCTTAACTTCAAAATTCTAATAGAATTCGGTGCATTAATAACTTGAATATTGAAGTCAATCTTCTTCTTCTTAATTCAATAAATTAGAACCTATAGATTTAACAATATTATACTATTTTTATAAGAGTTAATTGCATTTAGACCCCTCTATGATATTGAAATTACAGGTTGACCTTCTCTTCTTTTTAAAATTACTAACACATCCCTTATATAGATATATAATTACAAAATAAACCCAATCCGACCCAGATCCTGAAAAATATGGTATGATCTGATAAAAATACCCTTGAATTACTTTTAGCATATTTTTGTTCCCATTATACCCTTGGCAATGGAACTCTGAAAATTATTTCGACAGTTTATTCTCCACCGTTATGTGTCTAGGGTTCTCTTTCGATAAGTGCAAAATTGTCTGAACATGTTATTTATATAATTTTAATATTTAAGTATTTTTTAATTAGAAAATATTGAGGGTACAATTGTAAAATTATAGGGTCCTACGTATATTTTGTAATTATATATCTATATAAGGGATGTGTTGATAATTTTGAAAAGAAGAGAGGATCAACCTATAATTTTAAAAACATAGGGGTCTAAACGAAATTAGCCCATTTTTATAATTTAGCACCCATGACCCAACATTAGATTGTACCAGATTGTCGTACCAAATTGCAATCCAACAAAATATGATATCGTATCTCGTTGGATTCTGACAAGCACCAAATCTCCTTTGAAAAAAAAGACCCAAGTCCAGAGAAATATATAAGAGATTTTATAGAGTATTAGATTGGTAAATTATGATGGAGATAAATTGGAAAATCATATAGTGAATATCAAAATTTGGGAAAAAAATCTGATGTGAAAAAAGGCGAATAGGAGACGGAAACGAGTTCAGATTGTGATGTATTTGTATGGTTAGGTTCGTGAGAGCGTAGTGTACCAATCGGGATGATTAGCTGCAACCTCCGATCGCGGCTGCACCAACAAGATGCCAAATCATATACTTTTTTATCCAAATAAAGTTATTTTTCTCTTAAAATTATTAGAATATTTTGTTAGATTCCACCAAATTTTTACTTAAACCTTAACTTAGCTACTACCAAATACCAATGCAAACTCATTTTATTATCTATTTGAGTGAACAGATATATCAGTTTCTTACCTGATTTTTAATTTGAATTAATAATTATTTCCTAATTTTTTTTTCTACCAAAAAAAAAAAAGATAATAAAATTTAATGCTTTATCACATTAATATATGGAAACTGAGATTTTAAGCCTTGTGAAAACATATAAAGACATAATACTAAGAATCTCAGTGCTGCCCACAATGACGAAATGTCACAATTGCCCCTCCATGACCGTCGACGAAACACCTAAACTGCTCGTAAATAAGTTAGACAAGCGAGTACTTTTGTGTAATTTCCACACCTTCCGTTTCAGTTCGTTCTTCCCCCGCATCTAATCACAGATAGCTCACACGCCAAAAATCTGTTTACTAATTTTTCGTTTCGATTAGGGTTTTAATTCGTTTTTAATTTACTGAATAATTCGAGAAATGGCGAAGGGAAGGGGCAATCGCCATCAGGGGAAGAGATCCTCTACAGTAGTTTTGGTGCTTTCAATGCTGTTGATGCTGACAGTAGTGTTGTTGATGCTTCTCGGCCTCGGAATTCTCTCTCTGCCCATTGGCTCCGATGACGATTTGCCGATCGGTGATCGCATCAAATTGAAGCGTTTGACGTTGGACATGTAAATTGAATTCTCTCTCGGTGATCATTTGTGTTTTTGAATGTTTTTCTTTTGAAAATTGAATTATTGTTATTTATGCTAGCAGCAGAAGTGAAGGAGACGGATTGGGGGTAAGGGGGGAGCAGTGGACGGAGGTTCTTTCATGGGAGCCTAGAGCTTTCCTCTATCATAACTTTTTGGTGAGTTTTGTGTAGATATCTGTAAATTTGTTTTCTTCAGGGCCTTTTCGTTTCCTTTTCGATATCCAGGTCTAGTTATCTTAATTAAAATGTGTTAACTCTTGAGATGTGTTTTTGTGTTTATACTTATGGTTCTGTTTGATTTTGTGAGATTTCTTTTTTCCTTTGTTGAATCTCCATGATTGTTTTTAGGAGGTTAAAATGCAGGCAAAAGCTGAAGCTACTAATGCTGTTTATATGTTTTTTGCGGATTTTGGATAATCCATTCATTGGTTTGGTTAGTCTTGATTAACGGAAACTGAATGCTATAAACTTTACATGTCAAGCGCAAATGCCATTCCTTGCGGTTGTTGTGTTTATTTTGTCATTAATCCTCGATAAACACTGTCGATTTAACTCTAAACTTTTATTTGAGCTGGATTATGATAGCATAAGAGACTCTTTTAACTCCAAATTGATTAGTTTATCTTGTTTATTGCTTTATAAGAAACTGAATTAATCACCTTTCCAAGTCATTTAAGGTATTACTTGTTTCGTAAAACTTTAGATTAATGTTGTGGACATACATTGAATTTGACGAATGTGCCGTGCTTGGGGCATGAAATTAGGACCTCACAGTGGGATCACAATTGCTGTTCTTGTTGAAATTGACTTGTACGAACTATGAGACTTTCATTAGCTGCTATTTTATGGGTAAGTTCTCGTATTTGACATAAAACTTATAGTAACAGTCTACTATACCGACAGTCTAAGGAAGAATGTGAGTATCTGATAAATGTTGCGAGACCACACATGGCAAAATCAACTGTTGTTGATAGCAAGACTGGCAAGAGCAAAGATAGCAGGTTTGTTCACCTAATCTATCTTCAATTCTTCTTTTTTTTTTTTTTTTTTTCCTTTTGTATTTCATCTGTTCTCCTGTAACCTTTTCTTTGGCATCTAAAGAAGCAGCATCACATTTCAGGGTTCGTACAAGTTCTGGAATGTTCTTGAGGAGAGGACGAGATAAAGTCATCAAAGCTATTGAAAAAAGAATAGCAGATTACACTTTCATACCTGCAGGTATGGGAATCTAATACATAAGTAGGAATTATAAGGCGTTGCTGCCTGAAATCTGAAACTGAAGCTTCACTTTGGTAGTATTCTTATTCCTTTTTTAGACTGAAGTATGAACGTTAAATGGTCATTCGTGTTGTACTTGACTACATTAATTGTTACAAGATTGATGGCCTATTTCTAATGATATGTGAATCGTCTTTCTCTTAATAATGTGATTTACAAGGCAGATGTGATTTTTTCTTAAGATCGTGGTTCTAAAAATTCACAGATCATGGAGAAGGTTTACAAGTTCTGCATTATGAAGTGGGACAAAAATACGAGCCTCATTACGACTATTTTAATGATGAATTCAACACTAAAAATGGGGGTCAACGCATAGCTACTGTACTTATGTATTTGTAAGTACTTTACCAATTGATGCTTCCAGAATGTCTTAATTTTACGACTATTACATTTAAATAAGGCAGCCTCATGCAGGTCGGATGTTGAAGAAGGTGGTGAGACAATTTTTCCGGCTGCCAAGGGAAATTTTAGCTCTCTGCCGGGCTTTAATGAGTTGTCAGAGTGTGGTAAGAGGGGCCTTGCTGTGAGACCCAAAATGGGCGATGCTTTACTTTTCTGGAGTATGCGTCCAGATGCTACACTAGATCCAACAAGCTTGCATGGTGAGTTACATTTCTGTCCCTAACCGGTGAAAAAATGAAAGAGTACGAGGAAAAGAAATGATTTGAAAAGAATATGAAAATTATATAATGCTGAGGTAGTTTGCCAACTCTAAAAAGAAAGCACTTTTGTGCCTTTGCATTTTTTAGACATTTTGGGAGTGTTTGGAAAATCAACCTCTGCTTGAAAAAAGCTAGAAGCACCTTAGTTTTGGCTTCAACTTCTAGCTTCTAGGTTGAAGTTTGTTTAGAATAGTAAAAGCGCTTTGCAACTCTTTTTTTTCCATACATGCAACTACTTTTTGTTGAACTTCTCACTTTTGTTTTGCAAAACACTCCCAACTCTTACTACGTTAGTGTTTGCAAACACTATTACTTTGGAGAAAGTAAAGTAGAAGGAAAGGTTGTAAAAAGTTGGAGTGTTTGGAAAAAAAACCTAAGAAGCACCTTTTACTATTCTCGAGAAACTTCAATTTATTTACGAAATTAACCTAGATGCTAGAAGTTGGAGCCAAAGTCCCTAGGTGCCTCTAGTTTATAGGTTATTTCTGCTTATTTAAGCCAAAGTTGGTTTCCCAAACACTTCCAAAGTGCTAAGAAAAATCAAAAACCACAAAAGTGCCTTTTTTAGAGTTTGCAAACACGACCTTCAACTTTTTACAACTTTAGCTTCTCCAAAAGCAAAAGCTTTAGCAAGCACCCCTTAAAGATTGATAAACTTGTGGTCTTATACTGAACCTGGTTTGACCTTTTCATTTCCTAGTTAATATATTGTATTAATGGATTTTCAGGTGGCTGCCCTGTTATCAAAGGGAATAAGTGGTCATCTACAAAGTGGATGCATGTTGGTGAATACAGAACCTAGGTAGATTTGTGCACTTGGTTCTAATATTTATTAATGCAATTTCCTACACTAATAGAGCTAATGCAGAAGAAAAATCTTGCAGGAGATAAAGATATCAATGATTTGTCTATGATGAACATTGAGATTGCTACAGATATATGTCTGACTGGTACTGGGATGGAATTTCTTTTCGAGAAATAAAAGTTGAAGTATCCCCTTATACATTACATGATTAATCAGAGTTATTTAACTGCTAGGATAGAGGAGAGAAAGAGAGCTAGCTAGCTAGCATTTTTGTATCTTAAAAAACATGAAATGTAAGCTTTATAAGTTATAATTGTTTTGTAAATTGTTGTGTCTTACTTGTATTATGAAATATTCAATTATTCTTTGAAGGGTGTTTTTTTTCCTTCTTTTCTAATTCCACTTTTGATTTAAATGCAAATCCCTCTCGTGAGCAACTATTATGATGCACAGACGATTTTGAAAAAACATTTGTGCAGTTTCGAGTTGTGCCAAACTAAAAAAATTATTGTGCAGTATCGTATCGTGTAATAGCATATATTATGGGTGAGCAACAAGAGAAATAAAATATTGTTTAGGTTGTATCCGTGCAGGAAATAATAACAGCACTTTTTAGTTGAAAACAAATATAAATAGACTGAGGGCATCTGAAGTAGTTATTCGTCTCTTAAATTCGACTATTCCTATTGTAGTGTGATTCTATTAGGTTTTCCTTGTTTAATAGATGAAGTACACTTTCCAAAATGCAATATTTCTTTTTCTTAAGGTAATTCAACATTTTCATAGTAAAAATTCCTTTTCATAAGTAAATGGGCGTCATTAAATTTTGAAATAGATGGGTGGTAAGGGGCACTCAAAATTAGGAAATAAGTTTTCTTCAATTTCCACAATGCTGAAAATATTTTCAAAATCAGATAAAATCTGCCCCTTGTGATTTAGCCCGTCACCACCACTAGACTAAGCCCGGTGAGTTTTAGTGAATTATTCTTGTCTTTTGACTGCTGATATTAGTAATCAATTTTTCCAATATTTAATTCTCATGATATTGTCCCCTCTCAATAACTATTTCATTTGGATTCACTTAATTCAAAATTGTTTGTCCAAATTCATGTAAATTAGAAAAAAAGAAAAAAAAAAAGAATAAATAGAAACCCTAACTGCCAACCGGTTGAACCGGTTATTAAAAAGGAACTAGGGCAAAGTCCCTGGACCGGGATTATAAATATTTGAGAAGTAGGGTGCATAGCGGTCAGGGCATAACGAAGAAACGAAGCCGGAGAAGAGGGCTTTCCCTTCGTGGAGCATATCATCTTATCCATACCATATACGAAAAACCTCACTTTTCAATTTGCTAAGGTAATTTCGTACATAAAAGACAAATTAATTATGCAAACACAATAATTGCAGATCTCTGTTGCCGTTATCTTCACCACTAAAACCCTAGTTTGAGCTCTGTTTCTAATTAATTTGTTAGCGAGTTTTCCAGCTTATTTGTTGTTGCTTTTGCTCATTTGTAACTGTTTTTTTGGTTGAAAAAATGTAGAGAATGGATCGGTACCAGAAGGTTGAGAAGCCGAGGGTGGAGACACCTATTGATGAGAATGAAATTCGGATTACAAGCCAAGGCAGGATGCGAAGCTACATCACTTATGCCATGACTCTGCTTCAGGTATTTTATATGCTTGTTATGTGTGTAAAGGTGTTCTCTTTTTTTTTTTTTTTTTTTTTAAATTTTTGCGCTTATTATGTGTGTGAGTGTGTTTACAGCTGGTGCAGCATTGTGTTTATATGAGTTCGTATGCGTTGACTTCTGATTTCTGTATAGTGTGACTGTTACTGTGTTTAGCCATAGCTGTAATTGTTTGTTCTTAGAGATACTATTTGGCCAATTGGTTCTTATTCAGCTGGACGTTGTGTAGATTATATTTCTGCAGCTCTCTTAAGCGATTATATAATGCTGAGTGAGTTGTAAGATGAAGTTGAGGAAGGTTTTGTGGTTATTTTGCGAATTTTGTGGATTACTCTGAGGGAAAATGGCTGTATTATCTGAAGTTAATGCTGGCTATGTGAATTTATTTGTTGCTTGCATGTTATTGGTATTAAAGTATTTGGCCACTCTGCACCACTATTGCCTTCTTCAGAATTTGGTCTAGTAAGAAAAACATGTTCACTGATTTGTTTTGCATAGGTTGTTGAGTGATGACACATTTTAATTAACATGAATGTTTACGTATTGTTTTGCTCAGCCAGAAATATAATGGCTGATGATGATTGAGCAATTGTTAAAATTTAATCTGCAGTATTTGATAGTTTCAAACGAAATGATTGTAGGAAAAGGGTTCAGAGGAAATAGTATTCAAGGCAATGGGCAGAGCCATCAACAAAACTGTAACCATCGTGGAGTTGATCAAGGTCTCCTATTTAGTTATCTTGTAATTTTTCCCTTAATGTTTAATTTTTTACTTTTAATGTTAACCTGAAACTATGACTTTCTCTTTAATCAGAGGAGAATTGTTGGTCTTCACCAAATTACATCAATTCAATCCACTGATATAACTGACACATGGGAACCCCTGGAGGAAGGACTCCAAACGTAAGCACACTTCAAGACTAATTATAAAGAAAAAGGATGTTGACACTTTTAATTCTATCATAATTTCATGAGTGCAGAAAATATGACTGGCCTTTGTTTTGTTTGGTAATTGTTACAGTCTGGAAACCACGAGAAAAGTGTCAATGGTCACAATTACTCTCTCAAAGAAGGAGTTGGACGTTAAAAATATTGGGTGAGTGGTTGCACATTTAATCTGTTACTGCCTTTTATATCTTCTTTATTTATGGGTCCTGGAGCAAATAAATCGTGATCACTTACTTGTACGAGCATCCTGTTAATGTAATAGTTTAATGGCTCGATAGTAGAATTCAATATTATCCTCTTTCAAGATTATGGATGTCCAACACTATGAAGTATTTACTCTCTCTTTTTTTTTTACTTCTTGTTTTGTATGTTTGAACTGTTGGATTATTGATGGTCTGTTTTGACTTGTACTACAGGTACCAACCCCCCATTCCTGCTGACCAGGTGAAGGTATCTACAGAGCTGGACTATGATGGAGGTAATTTTGTACTTGTTCTTCATATAGTGGGTGCTGGAATTTGGAAAACACTACTACTTTTGCAGAAGCTTAAGTTGAAACAGTTGTAGTAGTAAAACTTGGGAGTGTTCGGACAAAGAAAGTGAAAAGCACAAAGAAAAGTAGTTCAGTATTTGGCAAAAAGAAATAGCTAAGGAACACTTTTACTGCTCTCAAGGAACTTCCATTTATTTATGAAAATAACCTAGAATCCATAGTTGAAGCCAAAGGCATGTCCTTTGGTGCTTCTAACTTATTTTTGCTTAAAATAAGCAGGGCTGGTTTTCCAAACACCCAGTGCTGAAAAAAAACCAAAAAACACTCTTGTTTTTTACTGCTATATTCCATGAATGCTCATCTTTTGTCATATTTTCATTATATAGAGGGATCACCTCATGCCCGAGGAAGAGGCCGTGGTAGAGGGAGGGGGAGGCCTAGAATGTCATCTGGTATGTAATTACGATTTTAGCCAATTTTTTTCTTTGATTCAGATTAAGGTAACCTCAACATTCATATATTTGTGGAAGTTTAATGTTATATAAAATCAATCTCCTGCACTTTATTTCATTTAGGGAATGGATATCCATCTGGAGGGTATGATCGTCCATCTGGTGAGTATGAAGATGGAGGGTATGATCGTCCTCGTGGGTATTCCAGGGGTAGGGGACGAGGAAGAGGTCGCGGTTACCGTGGACGTGGCAGAGGAGGTTACAATGGTCCTCCTCCCATGGATGCCCAACTTGATGCTGGAGGCTACCCTCAAGATGCACCACGAGGTACATTCCAATATTTCCACTAATTATTTTAACCTAATTATTGATCATTTCAATTATTGCCTGAATATAACTTGTTCATTTAGATATTCTGCAAGTTACGATGACAACTCTTTTAGAAGGAAAAATGTATAAAGAAAACTGTTCCTGAGATAAGATTTGCAAGTATAGGCGAATTACATCTGAGTACCTTGAAGTTTGGTGTATTTACACATCAATTGCTCGTATTTGAAAAATTATCATATAGTCCATAAATGACTAAATGTACAAATACTCCAAAAATACCCCCATTTGGGGTGCCGAAAATACACCAAAGTTTTTAGTGTACCCAGATGTAATTCACCCTATGACTATTAAGCTTATTACCAAAAATAAATAAAAATGAATAAATTTTAGTTATTTGACCATTCCCATTTTGTTTCAGGTCGAGGCCGTGGTGGTTTCAGGGGAGGTCGTGGTCGGGGTCGTGGATTCAGATCAAACGGTCCAATCAATAATGCTCCACCTGCTTGAAAAAGAAGTTGCTGTTGGCTGTTTGTTATGATGTTCAATGAGTTAATGGATGTCTGCTCTGCACCTTTTTTTTTTCTATATTTTTTCTTTCACAGTGGTTGCTTAGTCATTAACTGTAGGAGAGATGTTTATCTGTAATCATTGTAGACTAACTCGGCCCGCTTATGTGTGGTGAGCCTTTTTGTTTTCTTTATCCCTTTTTTATATCCCCCATAGTTTGTTGGTTGGTTGCTTGCTTTATTTAATTCGAGCAGCACATTCTTTAATTTCTATGTCTGGATAAAAGCTTGTTGGTTTATGTTCTATATATGGGCTTTGAGTTTAATTCGAGTTTATTAGTCTTTATGCATGATTATTCTGGTATATTTGATTGTCCAGACATTAGGAACATTTTTCTATACTAATGTATTGAGGTTATATATAGGTTATGTGTTCTGATGCTTGTAGCAGAGAAGAAGGTGACAATACTGAAGTTTTGTTGATTTTATTGAATTCTGAGTGGGTGTTTGGAGAAGCTAAAGTGGTAGCAAAAGTTGTGAGTTAGGCCTGTCAATGGGTAGGCATTTGCCCACCCAAGACCCATAGACCCAACTAATACCCAATACCCAAATCTAGACCCAAGCTAGACCTAATTTTTACCCACTAAAATTTCAGACTTTTCCATAATATTTACAATAGTGTTAATTAATATTATCATTTGTCTTCTCGCCAGCTTTGTTGTCATTTGAGAATAATAAATTGTTGTAGTTTTTTTCTCATGAAATATAATAAATTATTGTATATTATCATAGAAAATAATAAATTATGCATATTTTCTATCGTGGAAAAAAAAATGTATTATGTCATAGAAAATAATAAATTGTTTTGAGTTATAGAATTTTCTTTTTTAGTGAAAAATGATAAATTCATGACTCTTGTTCAGATTTTGAGGAATTTCAAGTTCAATTTATTTGTGGTCAAATCAAATTTAATTTTGTATTTTCTTTTTTCAATATTAACAAATTCCAATTTGATGCATTAGTAATCTGATTTCCATGATTGGTTAGGGAAATGCCTTTAGGTTCTAAATTCTAAATTTCTAATAATTCTTTTTTTTTTTTTTAAATAAAGTATAATATTAAGGATTATTTTACGTAATTTTCAAATTTTGTCTTGTTCAACAAAATTTTCGAAATAACTTGGCACATAACTGGACTGTGAAAATTTGACTTGATCAACAAAAAAAATTCAAAATTTTCGTAATAACTTGGCATATAACTGGAATTTTGGTTAGTAACATCAAGTTGGTGGACATATATTTAGCAATGCCCAAGAGTTAGACCCAAACTTTGGGCATTGTTGGGTCTAGATTGGATTTGGGCAAGACCCAGACCCAAACATTCTATGTGGGCATTGTTGGGCCTGGGGATGGGTCTGGACAATACCTGTCCATTGCCAGGCCTATTGTGAATATTATAATTTAGTGGCGTTTGATACAATAAGTGAGATGTACGAGCAATAATAATATAAATATGTGTTTAGTTACTAAATTACTACTAGTTTCTAGCTTATGGAAGGCATTACCTAAGTAGAGTTTGCAGACATTATCTAAATAGGATGAGGTTTAAATAACTTTTGAAAATTGGGAGGATAGTGTTTTTTAATTGGTTTTTCATATGTGATGTATAGAGATGGTCAGGGTTACATTGAACTTATTCAATATAGTGGCAGATGTCCTACATAGCGCGATATTTCACTGTGATTCTTTTAGAAATGTATGTTGATAATAATTTTTTATTTTCTATTTCAGTATAAAAGATGGATGTTGCGTTGTTTACCCTGACTCCGTGTATGTAAGTATATATTGAGTAAATATTTAATGGAAATTTATTGTTGCTTGTTATAAAACACGAATACGGCAATACGGACTTTTTTGATATTTTATACTAGAGAAATGTAGAATAAAATTTTTAGAAATGTCCGTGCATTATAGGTTGCTTGAGGTAAAATTATGGCTACAAGTCAACAAGTGAAGCAGAGAAGTCAGAGTAATAGACTCCTGTTATTAATCATATAACATCCACATCCCTAGTTCAACTTTGGCAGCTGAATTATCCTATCCTTTCCTTTCCTTTCTCTTAGGGATGGCTGGGTGCTCTTAAACAGGTCAAAAAGTATTGCGTATTTGCTTCTGTCATCAAAAAACAGTTACTATCTTAACTCTACTGCTATAAATGTCTCTCTACACTTGGTTCTCTTCATAACACTCACTCACTTTAAAAAGCTCTTGAGGTAAGAAATGGAGTCGGAAATGAATGAAGATATTGTGATAGTGGGTGCTGGCATAGCCGGCCTCACCACGGCTTTAGGACTTCACAGGTATATCCATTAAGATTTCTGATTCTTTCAGGAAATATTATTTTTTGTTTTGCATTTTCTTGATCATCAATTCAAGTGAGCGTTCACAAGAAAAATGTGGTTTTTGAAGAAGTAAGAAGTAGGAAAAATTTGGGAGTAATAAAAATAAGTACTAAATGTATGGTCTAGTGGGATGGGATAGTAGATCCTTTAAACAAGTTCTAGTTCAAAACTTAGATTGTGCACGAATTAATTGGGTTGAGAGGGTCGTCCCTAATTGAGTCTCTGCAGTATTCGAGCCCAGAAAATACTGGATGATAAACCAAAAAATAAATAAATAAGAAGTGTTTGTAAAAATAGAGGTGAAAAAGTCTTAAATTTTTTTGAGCAATTGGATTAAAAAATAAGTTGAGAAGCACTTTTACTAAGAAAAGATAGTTATGGGAACGCTTGTTTCCAGCTTTTAGCTAATTATTTCAGTATAAAATAAGCAAAAGTTGATTTTCCACACACCCAGAGTACTTACTGGAAATAGAAAAGCAGAAAGCATAAAAAGTACATTTGTTTAGAGTTTGCGTACACTAGTAAGTACTAAGTAGTAACTCATGGGACAAAAATTTTGTAGGTTGGGCATTAAGAATGTGGTTTTGGAATCATCGGACAAGTTAAGAATTACCGGATTTGCCCTTACTATGTGGACTAATGCTTGGAGGGCACTTGATGCTGTTGGCACTGGAGACTTGCTCAGGGTAAAATCTGTGCAAATTCAAGGGTACGATATTAATAGCTGCATTTCTAAGATTTTATTCTTCTTTTTTTGGTCGAAATTTCTAAAATTTTACTACATATACACTATATTAGTGTTTGTGAAATCATCTTATCTTATGGGTTTTCGGTTATGTTCGGTGTTAGTTTCGAAGTCGCTTCAAGGAATCCCAGCCAACCTAGTCCTGAACAATCACCTGAGGATGATCTCAAAGTGTACGTGTTCGTAGCTCATGTTTATAATCATATTTCAACATAATGTTCGTATTTTGTAGCACTAGTGAACAAGTTTTGCTTAACAAGAACTAGGAATAATTACGAAACCCCCCTGAGGTTTGTGGATTTATTGAAAATTTCCTTGAAACGTTGTAACTTACAAAAAAGCACCCTGAGTCAACGATTTTCCGTTAGTTTGAGGGTGTTTTTTGTTATAATTCGCCAAACCACAGGGTATTTTTTGTAATTTCTAAGGTTCTAGGGTATTTTTTGTAAAGGGGTAAACCTCAGGGATTATTTGTAATTGACCCTAAGAACTATGCAGGGAGTATGAGAGCCGTTGTGTTAGAAGAAAAGACTTATTGGAAACTCTAGAGAGAGAATTGCCAAAAGGGACAATTAGATATTCTTCCAAGATTGTTTCTATTGAAGAATCTGGGAAATTCAAACTGGTTCACCTAGCAGATGGTTCAGTTTTCAAGACTAAGGTAAAAATTCAATCTTTTTCAAGAATTGTGGCCGCTGTGTGATTATTCACCAATTCTCTCTCTCTCTCTCTCTCTCTCTCTTAAAAGGTGTTGATTGGATGTGATGGGGTGAACTCAATTGTGGCGAAATGGTTGGGGCTTCAAAAACCAGTTAATGCAGGAAGATCAGCTATTAGAGGAATTGTTGAATATCCAGATGGCCATGGATTTAAACCAAAATTGCATGGCTACTTTGGAGGAGGCGTACGTTATGGATTTGTACCTTGTGATGACAAGAGCATATACTGGTTTTTCACTTTCACTCCATCACTCTTCCAATGTAAGCCATGATATCATTTTCGAATTTCATTAATAATAACACTCAAATACCCTGAAGTTTAAGAAATTACAACATACTCTTTCAAAGACTTTTCATTACGTCCATTAAGTGGTTGATTGATTTTGGGGACATCCATTTCATAAAGCTAGGTTTTATTTTTAGTTTTTTAACAGAAAAATCATGGACATAACATGCAAGTGTTCTTTTTTGTTAACGTTTTTTGATGGTAGTTAGAGTTTAAAGTATATATCTGTAATTTCTTAAATCTCAGGATATGTTTACGTAATTAAGCTAAATTATCCTTTTAATTAATGAAACATACATAGATGAAGATTTTGTAATATGAAAATGTTAATTTATGTATAACACAGATGAAGAATCTCAAGATCCCCTGAATATGAAGCAATTTGTGATGAGCAATATTGTCGACACCCCAAAACACGTATCAAACATCGTATCCAGAACTAATCTAGATTGCATCTCGTGTGCTCCCCTAAAGTACAGACCCCCATGGAACATTTTACTAGGAAACATTGTGAAGAACAATGTTTGTGTTGTTGGCGACGCACTACATCCGATGACACCGGATTTAGGGCAAGGGGGTTGCTCGGCATTAGAAGATAGCGTCGTTCTTGCGAGATGTATAGGAGAATCTCTGTTGAAGAAGACGAGTTTCATTGAGAAGGAAGAAGATGGCGAGTTTGTGAAGATCGAAAAAGGTCTTGAAAATTACGCGAAAGAGAGGAGATGGAGGGGTTTCAGTCTGATCAGCACGGCTTATGTGGTTGGTGCGATACAAGAAAGTGATGGTAGGATAATGAGCTTCTTGAGGAAAAAGTTTTTGTCAAGGCATAATATGAGGATTCTTGTGAGGATGGCTGATTTTGAATGTGGAAAGTTAATTGTATCGTGAAATCAGATGAGTACTATATATTGGATCAATTGCGGAAAGCCTTTTAAGCCTTTTACAATTCTACTATCAGAATCTCGCAATATTACACTTATCCGTGAGTAGCGTATTTGTAAGCTTTTTCAGGGGATAATCCATATGTATTTTTATGTTTCAGAGAAGTGTTTGTAAAGTTTCAATTTACCAAAAAAATATTGATAAGGTTTCAAGATTTGAATGATTTTTCAAATTTTTAAGAAAACCTCAATTTGGGCCCAGAAAGCACAATAAGCCTATCCATCACCAAATCAAGCCCAAGACCCGAATTAATGCTAATTGTTCTCTAATCATGTTTTGCGTTGTCTATAATAACAATTAGCTGTCTAATAATTTCCTGTTGAATTATTACCTGAACAACTATGCAAAATTTATAAAGTACCCAGATGTAATTCACCGTATAACTATTAAGCTTATTCCCAAAAATAAATAAAAATGAATAAATTTTGTTATTTGACCATTCCCATTTTGTTTCAGGTCGAGGCCGTGGTGATTTCAGGGCAGGTCGTGGTCGGCAGGGGCGGAGCCAGAATTTTAGATGAGGGAGGCGAAATTTTAGAAGAAGGGAACAAAATTTTTGCCTCCTGTAATATTATATATACGTTTTTTACAATTTGTCTTCTAATATTTGTTTTTTTCGAAATTGTCTCCTAATGTTTACAAGTTTTATAAAATCGCTCCTTCAATGATTTTCAGGCTGAATATTCCCTTCTAATACCCTCACGTTCCACCCGAATATTCCAAATTTTTTTCGAATATTCCGGATTGGATGTGATGGGGTGAACTCAATTGTGGCGAAATGGTTGGGTCTTCAAAAACCAGTTAATGCAGGAAGATCAGCAATTAGAGGAATTGTTGAATATCCAGATGGCCATGGATTTAAACCAAAAATGCATGGCTACTTTGGAGGAGGTGTACGTTATGGATTTGTACCTTGTGATGACAATAGCATATACTGGTTTTTCTCTTTCACGCCATCACTCTTCCAATGTAAGCCATGATATCATTTTCCAATTTCATTAAAGGATAATAACACTCAAATACCCTGAGGTTTGAGAAATTATAAAAATATACCATTTCAAAAACTTTTCATAACATCCGTAAGTGGTTGGATCCATTTTGGTGACATCCATTTCATAAAGCTAGGTTTTATTTTAGTTTTTTAACGAAAAATCATGGACATAACATGAAAGTGTTCTTTTTTTGTTAACGTTTTCTGACGGCAGTTAGTGTTTAGAGTATATTTCTGTAATTTCCTAAATCTCAGGGTATGTAAGTGTAGTTATCCTTTTAATTAATGGAACATGAATAGATGAAGATTTTTTGATATGAAAAAGTTAATTTATGTATAACACAGATGAAGAATCTCAAGATCCCCTGAAAATGAAGCAATTTGTGATAAGCAATATTATCGATACCCCAAAACACGTATCAGACATCGTATCCAGAACTAATCTAGATTGCATCTCGTGTGCTCTCCTAAAGTACATACCCCCATGGAACATTTTACTAGGAAACATTGTGAAGAACAATGTTTGTGTTGTTGGCAACGCGCTACATCCGCGTTATGATAATGGCGGGTATTGAGGGTTTAAACGTTAGCCGTCGGATTCGTTCTGACCTTAACCGTTGGATTGCGCGCCTTTCTCACTCAAATGACGTCGCAGCAACTTATGGGGGAAAGATCTGGACCACTGATGGAAGAGTTAATCTAATGGCAGTGTTTAAAAGTTGGGCAGCACATCTGACAGTTGCTCAGGCATCTAATCTAATGGCTGAGATTGAGCAATGCTGTAACAGAAATGGTGGTCCTGCATGGATGAGTTCAGTGGCGACGACGCACTAAATTGTGGGAGAGTTGCAGCAGTAGTTGTTAACGGCATTATAGCCATATGCAATGTATTTTTCAGCTTAATATAGATTAGCAATTGTATTCATTTTAAAAGAAGTTTATGAATGAAGTTACAATTCTAAGCTCTCATCTCCTTCTCTCTGTTTCCTCATCTCTTTCTGCAAACCCTAATATTTATTTGAGTTCTTAACAGCTGGTATCAGAGCCGTTCATCCTGAGCGGCTCTTGATCACCATGACTTCCTTTTCTGATAATCTAAGGTCGAAAGACCTGCAAAATCTCTCTGATAATGTTAAAAAAATAGAAGTCTCCATGATAGAGGAAAAAGCCAAGCGTGAAGCTGCTGAAGAGAGGGCTCATGCTAGGATGGAGAGGCTGGAGACCATGGTTGAGAAGATGTGCAACTCTCAGTCAGCACTGGAGAGGAAGATGGATGATGTGGCTGAAGATTTGCAGAGATCTAAGTCAATCCTTGGAGGAGGACTCGCACCAAATATGGAAAGAGGAGCATCTTCAGCAAACAGGGTTCCCACTGGTAGTGAAAACCAGTCTCAAGGGAGTCAGAACCCTTACTCACCACTCCCAAATGTTGATTTTCCTTATTTTAATGGGGAAGACCCTCAGTCTTGGGCTAGAACGACTGAGATCTCTTTTCAAGTCTTATATACAATCACTGAAGAAAATAATGTTCATCTGGCGTCTGTTCATTTTCAAGGCCGTGCAGAGAGGTGGTTCCAGGATTTCATTAAGAAGAAGAATAACATCACATGTGATCAGTTAGTTATGGCTGTCATGAAGCGATTTGATCGTGTGGATCCTCACTTGTTTGTGGGAGAGTTCAACAGACTCCAACAAACAGGTACAGTTGCTCAGTATCTAGATCGATTTGAAGAGTTGAAATCCCATCTAGTATTGATTAACAAGGATTTGAATGATGAGCATTTCCTGTCTTGCTTTGTGAGTGGTCTCAAGGATGAGATCAAAGAAGGAGTGTTATCTGGGAAACCAGAAACACTAGAAGATGCAATTGAACTGGCTTTCAAACAAGAATACACTGTCAATGCTATTTTGCAGAAAACTAACCAAAAATCTCCACCACCAAAACCCCCATTTAGAAATACAAATTACAGTTCACCCCCTGGCAAGCAAGCCCAATCTAAACCCCAGAGTTACCCTTCTTTCAAAAGGTTAACTGCTACTGAGATGCAAGCCAGAAGAGAGAAGAAACTATGCTATAACTGTGATGAGGTGTTTACTCCTGGACATAGGTGTAAACATAGACAACTCTATCTGATGATGACTGAGGAAGAAGAGGGAGTGACTGAAGAAGTGGAGCAGGAATTTGTTGAATGCCCTAAGGAAGTTTGTGCTGAGGAAGAGGATATCACCATTTCATTGAATGCTATGTCTGGAACTACTAGCATTAACACACTAAAGATAAAAGGAATGGTAGAGGGAAAGGAGATACAAATGCTTATTGACAGTGGCAGCACTCACTGTTTTGTTGATGAGGAACTAGCTAAGAATCTGAAGTGCAGGAAAACATATACCACACCAATGTTAGTAAGTGTTGCAGATGGGAGCAAGATCATTAGCAGAGTGATTTGCTCTGAGTTTGTCTGGGAAATTCAAGGTTACAAGTTCACTTATCCTATGAGAGTGATCAAATTGGGAGGATGTGATATGGTGTTGGGAGGAGACTAGCTTAGAGAATACAGTCCTGTGGAATTTGATTACAAGCAGATGAAAATGGCCATAACTATAGGTGGAAAGAAGCTCTTTCTTACTGCTATGACTGAGAATGCTGAACTTCATATTATTACAGCTAAGTCCATGAAGAAGCTGTTTAAAAAGGGATCTTATGGGTTATTTGGACATCTATTCTTTATACAAGCTGTAAAGATGGATACTTCAATTCCTGATGCTGAGATGGAGAATTTACTGTCTCAATTCGAGGATGTTTTTGCTGAACCAACACAACTCCCACCATCTAGAGACATTGAGCACCAGATTAACCTCAAACCAGATGTTGTTCCCAAGAAGCAGTTCCCATATAGATACTCTTACACACAAAAGACAGAAATTGAGCAGTTGGTGAGAGGAATGCGTAAGAAAGGGATCATTCAGCCCAGTCAGAGTCCTTTTGCTTCACCTGTTCTCTTAGTCAAGAAGAAGGATGGGAGCTGGAGAATGTGTGTGGATTACAGGTATCTCAACCAACTCACCATCAAGCACAACTTCCCTATTCCTGTAATTGATGAGCTTCTGGATGAGCTATTGGGAGCAAGTTATTTTTCTAAAATTGATTTGAGGGCTGGTTATTTCCAAATTAGAATGAAGAGAGATGATGTGTATAAAACTAGCTTTGTTACTCATCATGGGCATTATGAATTTCTTGTTATGCCTTTTGGTTTATGTAATGCACCATCTACTTTCCAAGCTTTAATGAACAAGGTCTTTTCTGATTACTTGAGGAAGTTCATTTTGGTATTCTTTGATGATATTTTGATCTATAGCAAGTCTTGGAAGGAACATCTTGAACATCTCTCTATTATTCTGACTTTGTTAAGGGAAAATAAGTTATTTGCTAAAAGAAGTAAATACAGTTTTGGTACAAAATCAGTTGAATACTTGGGGCATATTATCTCAAAGCAGGGAATATCCACTGATCTTGCTAAAGTGGAGTGTATGCTCAAATGGCTAGTACCAAGAAACATCAAGGAATTAAGGGGATTTCTGGGCTTAACTGGTTATTACAGGAAGTTTGTTAAAGGTTATGGTGCTATCAGCAAGCCCTTAACTGAGTTACTTAAGAAAGATAATTTTATCTGGAATGAGAAGGCTACACAAGCATTTGATCAGCTGAAATTGCTTATGGCTTCTGCTCCTGTCTCGGCCCTACCAGATTTCACCAAACCCTTTATTCTGGAGACTGATGCATGCAACAGAGGTATTGGTGTTGTTCTTATACAAGATAAAATGCCTATAGCTTATCTCAGCAAAGCTTTAGGACCTAAGAGTCAAGGATTATCTGTCTGTGAAAAAGAATTCTTAGCCATATTGCATGTTGTCACCAAATGGAAGCATTATTTGCAAGGGAACCACTTTGTTATTAAGTCTGATCAACGAAGTCTCAAGCATATGCTGGAGCAAAAGATGGGTACTGCTTTACAACAAATATGGATCTCTAAGTTACTTGGTTTAGATTATGAAGTACAGTACAAAAAAGGGGAGGAGAACAAAGCAGCTGATGCCTTGTCTAGAATGGAGCACACTGAATCTTCTTGTCAAGCTGTATCTGCAGTTATTCCTTCTTAGTTGACAGAAATAGTCGCTAGCTACAACAATGATGCTCTTTGTACTGAAATTTTGCAAGCAAAAGCTGTTGATGGTACTCTCTTTCCTGATTATTCTTTACATTCTGGAGTTATCATGAAGAAAAAGAGAATATATGTGGGAAAAGATAGTACTATCAGGAACAATATCATCAAAACACTCCATGATACTGCTTTGGGGGGACACTCTGGGATTCTTGGCACATATCAGAGAGTCAAGTCATTGTTCTTCTGGCCTCACATGAAAGTTGATGTAGAAATATGGGTGAAAGAGTGTGACATCTGCCAGAGAATGAAGCATGAGACTGTAGCATATCCTGGATTGCTGCAACCACTTCAAATTCCTGATCAGGCTTGGTCCCATATTTCTATGGATTTTATTGAAGGTCTTCCAAACTCTGAAGGAAAAAACTCCATCTTAGTAATTGTTGACAGATTTACTAAGTATGCCCACTTTTTTCCATTGTCTCATCCTTTTTCTGCTAAAACAATTGCACAATTGTTCCTGGATAACATCTACAAGCTTCATGGACTCCCTCATACCATTGTTTCAGACAGGGATAAGATTTTCACAAGTGTGTTTTGGAGAGAATTGTTTAAGCTGATGGGAACCAATTTGACCATGTCTTCAGCTTATCACCCTCAATCTGATGGTCAGACAGAGAGGGTTAATCAATGCTTGGAGTCTTATTTGAGAAACATGTGCCACTTAAAACCCAAAAAGTGGAGATCATGGTTGTCTTTAGCTGAGTTCTGGTACAATACTAGTTTTCACACTAGTTTGAAACTGACTCCATTCCAAGCTCTTTATGGTTATTCCCCACACCATCTATCCTTTGGACCACATCACTTCATTGACAATGATGAAGTTAGGGACATTCTGCAAGAAAGAATCAGAATGAATCAAATGCTGAGGGAGAATCTGGAAATAGCTCAGAACTGGATGAAGACATATGCTGATAAGAAACGCAGTGAGAGGGTTTTTCAGGTTGGTGATCAAATGTATCTTAGATTGCAACCCTATAGACAGAATTCAGTAGCTCTAAAGCGCAATCTCAAGCTTGCTCCCAAGTATTATGGGCCATTTCCAATTGTGCAGAAAGTAGGAACTGTTGCATACAAGTTGCAGTTGCCAGCAACTTCTACTATCCACCCTGTTTTTCATGTCTCCCTTCTCAAACGCAAAATTGGCAGGAAGCACAGTCCCTCTTTGGATTTGCCGGACTTGACTGATACTGGAACCTTTAAAATTTATCCTTTGGCTGTGCTTGATCGTCGCTTGATTCCTCGAAATAATGCAGCTGTGAGTCAAATCTTGGTGCAATGAGTTCATGGCGCTCCAGAAGATGCTACTTGGGAGGATTTTTCCATGATTGCTCGCCGTTTTCCTAAGTTTAATCCTTGGGGACAAGGATTTCAAAATCAAGGGGGTAATGTTATGATAATGGCGGGTATTGTGGTTTTAAACGTTAGCCGTCGGATTCGTTCTGATCTTAACCATTGGATTGCGTGCCTTTCTCACTCAAACGACGTCGCAGCAACTTATGGGGGAAAGATCTTGACTGCTGATGGAAGAGTTAATCTAATGGCAGTGTTTAAAAGTTGGGCAGCACATCTGACCGTTGCTCAAGCATCTAATCTAATGGCTGAGATTGAGCAATGCTGTAACAGAAATGGTGGTCCTGCATGGATGAGTTTAGTGGCGACGACGCACTAAATTGTGGGAGAGTTGCAGCAGTAGTTGTTAACGGCACTATAGCCATATGCAATGTATTTTTCAGCTTAATATAGATTAGCAATTGTATTCATTTTAAAAGAAGTTTATGAATAAAGTTACAATTCTAAGCTCTCATCTCTTTCTGCAAACCCTAATATTTATTTGAGTTCTTAACAATCTGATGACACCGGAATTAGGTCAAGGGGGTTGTTCGGCATTAGAAGATAGCGTCGTTCTTGCAAGATGTATAGGAGAATCTCTGTTGAAGAAGATGAGTTTCGATGAGAAGGAAGAAGATGGAGAGTTTGTAAAGATCGAAAAGGGTCTTGAAAACTACGCCAAAGAGAAGAGATGGAGGGGTTTCAGTCTGATCAGCACGGCGTATGTGGTTGGTGCAATACAAGAAAGTGATGGTAGGATAATGAGCTTCTTGAGGAAGAAGTTTTTGTCAAGGCATAATATGAGGATTCTTGTGAGGATGGCTGATTTTGAATATGGAAAGTTAATTGAATCATGAAATCAGATGAGTGCTATATTGGATTAATTACACTGAAAACTCTTTGCGACTTTTACAATTTTATTATCGGAATCTCGCAATTTTATACTTATCCCTGAGTGAGGTATGCCCAAGACCCGAATTAATGCTAATTGTTCTCTAATCTCTGTAATACACATGAACATTCAAACACCTAGTAATCATGTTTTGCTCTGTGTATAATTACAATTAGCTGTCTAATAATACCCTGTTGAATAATTCTCTGAACAACTATGGAAACATTAAACTAAAAACTAATCCAGAGTATAATAATACTCATCATAAACTTATTAATTAGCAGAGCTATCTGTATGTTGAACAGTTATAATTCCCTTTCCCAGGTAGAGAAAATTTTCACCTAACCTATATTCCAGTGATTAGCGAGCTAAAATTAGTTTAATGTACCCTATGATGCACGGACACTTTTAAAAATTCTATTCTGCTGTGTCGGACACTTTTCTAGAATAAAATATCGAAATAAATTTGTATCGCCTTGTCCGTATTTCATAGAATATACCTCATTAGTTGTACATAGATAGCTAATTAGCCTAGTTTATATAAAAGAGTGTTTTGTTTACCTTCAAATTATACACATAACAAGACTTTTTCAGTTCAAGTAATGTGGGATGGAACCTAATATCATGATATAATTTGATTTGATTATACTAATAATGTCTCCCTCATGGCGATGACTTAAGATGTTGGTATCTTCACATGTCATAGTTCTTCATAAGTTCAGTTTGAGTTCCACATATACATTTAAAGGTTCAGATTTTGTCGAATCTTAAATTCAATTAGGAAAAAAAAAATCTAAATATAAAATATGATGAAATTTCGATCCTTTAATCCATAAGTGTAATTATACACCGAACTTATATAAAGTTTTCAACATGGCTTACTCGCTATGAAACACGAACACGGTAACATATTTTTTTTATAGGATATAATTTTTTGAAGTGTATATGCATTTTAGCTTGATCGTTTTTCTTCCTTCCTACTCTCTAGGTCTACCTATTATGTAATGTTCCTAAATAACTCAAAATAAGACATTCCATTAAACTGGCAGTGACAAATAGCTATGTAGACCCTAAATACCCCACAATTTTAGGGGAAAAAAAGACGAATTTAAAAGAAAATAAAAAAAATATGCATCTTTATCTAATCATAGTTAAGACTGCAAATAAAGACCTATAATTAGAAGGTTAGAGACAATCAATAATTCAATATTCAATCCCCCCAGCCCCCACCGACTTTCCAACTATCATTGTTCTTAAAGTCAAAATTCTAATCCTATTTCCAGCTCAAGTTACAAATAATTAATATGGATCGCCACATGGTATGACTGAAATACCCTCAATAATATGGCTACGCTTTTCCGTTAGTCATAGGGACATTTGTAATGTTTTGCAAATTTCAGTGTAATTTTCGTAATGTTTTAAGATTTAAAGTATTTTTTGTAAACAGTGTAAATTTTAAAGGTTTTGCTAGTCTAGATAATATAGTATTTTGGTTAGGTTGAGACCGTAGCAAAACCCCGTCGTATAATGTCAAAATTGCATGTGCTTTTACACATGAGAATAATGGGTCGCCTGTGCCAATCGGCACATACGGTCAAACAATAGCACATGATGAGATTACATTTTCAAGCCAAAATATTTACTACCAAAACAGTCGTTGAATACAATCTGTTTTTTCTTATACATACCAACACAATTTGGCTTTAAAGAATGTAATTTTTTTTATTACAAAAAAAACCCTTTACTGGTGTGGAAATTTGATCCATTCTTGGCTCCTCTGTTGGGAGATCCCATGTGGGGTTGTAAAGGAATAGGGAGAAGAGAACGTGGGAATAATTGAATCAGATTCATATTTCTCAGAGATAATTCAATTTTATATAGTTAGTGTCACATGTGACCTTGGTTCTTTATTACAAGTTCTTGCAACTATATATTATTGAGGTTTTCTGCAATAAATTCAGGATACATTGATCAACACTACAATCATCTTTCCTCGCCATTTAATTTCCCCTCTGTCTGCTTCACAGAAAGCCTTTTACTTTGGAAAAGTTAAAAATGTCCAAAAATGGGGTTATAGAGCTTGTGATTTTGGTAGGATTATCTTGTTTTATCATCAATGCTAATGCTATTTCGCCTTCTGGTTGGATTCAAGCTCATGCTACTTTCTATGGCTTTAGCGACGCTTCTGGCACAATGGGTACGTCTATTTTTCACAATAACTTCGAATTTTTTCCGGATAGTAAGTAATTTTTTGGAACCCCTATTTCCAAAACTGAAGTATTATGTAATATCAAGTCTTTTACTTGTAATAAAGTTCAAATCTTTATATCTTTGCAACAAAATCGTCAAATTTTCATTATGTAAAGTTCAATCCTAATATTATCACTTTTTAGGGGGTGCTTGTGGATATGGCAACTTGTACTCAGCTGGCTATGGGACCAGAACTGCAGCATTGAGCACAGCATTGTTCAACAATGGAGGATCATGTGGGCAATGTTACAAGATTATGTGTGATTACAAAAATGACCCCAAGTGGTGCATTAAGGGAACTTCTGTGACTATCACTGCCACAAATTTCTGCCCTCCAAACTTCGATCTTCCGAGCGACAATGGCGGGTGGTGCAACCCTCCACGTCAGCATTTCGACATGGCTCAGCCAGCGTGGGAAAAGATCGGTATCTACAAAGGCGGCATTGTGCCTGTGATCTACCAAAGGTACCTTTTCTTCTACTTTCGCTGCACTTTTCTTTATATATAGTGTGCAGTTTCTCTCATTCTTAGGTAAAAACACTTTTTGTATCACATGGGATCAACTTAGACTTAGTTACATCTACACCTAACGCCCCATTTCAATATTATCATATTACAAGAAGTTTGATGAAATTACAAATAACTCCCTAAAACTGTTTAAAATTACAGAAACCATGCAAAAACATCTAACATACATCCTACATTTGAACTATCCAGGGTTCCTTGCAAGAAGCATGGTGGAGTAAGATTCACAATCAACGGTCGGGATTACTTTGAGCTAGTGTTGATCACCAACGTTGGCAATGCAGGATCAGTCCAATCTGTCAAGATCAAGGGCTCAAAAACAGGCTGGATGGCTATGTCGAGAAATTGGGGTGCTAATTGGCAATCAAACTCTTATCTAAATGGTCAATCTATTTCCTTCATGGTCACCACAACTGATGGATTAACAAAAACATTCTTAAACGTGGCCCCACCTAATTGGGCCTTTGGGCAGACATATTCAACCCGACTACAATTTTAGCTGAAAATGGGCCTTCGAGTTCTTAGTGGTTTTTGGGCTTTGGTATCTTGGGCCGTGGCGTTGCTAACTATTTTACCAAAAGCAGCCCGCCAAAAATATTTTGGATTATATGAACTGTTATGATTCTTTAATGATGGTTGAGATTGGGATGAATCCATGAACTCGAGCCCGAAGCTCAGTTGATAAATTTGAAGAAATTGGTTGGCAATATGTGTAATTGGTGCACGTTTGTATTTTTTTTTTTTTTAAATTTTAATATATATATATACGCATAATAAGTAGCGCGATTATGTGCGGCTTTCGATCGCTTATTTCCAGTTTTTTACAATGTTTTTGTAATTATTGTAAGAGAAAAGAGAAATTGATTTTGTGTTTTTGATTAGTAATCTCAGCAATTCTTTGTTGCTTTATATTGGATTTAGAAGCTTCATTAGTTCTTGTTTGGTTCTTGGCCCAATTCCAGTGCCAAGTGGAGCCCAAATTCTAGGCCCAACTTCTGTTTGCTTCAGAAAATAGTTTCTGTTGTGTTTTATAGATGGTATATTTGTTGAGTATTGATAAATGAACCATGTATTTTTTGGTTTAGATCAGGACATCTACCGTCGATTACAGATTCGAATCCGTGACGTTTTGTTAAGGATGGATGACAAACCAAGTGGAGTAGGGACAATATATTTGACTTTATTTGTTCAAACCTATCCACCAAATAGTTTCCAAATTTATTTGAAGTGATTCATGAGTAGGGTCTCAAACCTAAAAGAAGAGGCAGTGGAATTATATTTTTGGCCTCAGTTTCTTCTAATGGATCATCTGAACCCTTGCAAGTGAATTACACCATGCACCATAAGTTTATTTAATCATAACAATCAGGTCCTCCTATAAGTTTAGTCCTAAAAATATTGCTAAAAAAGATAATGATCGGACGGAGTAATAGTCGAGAGGCTGTAACTGTTTATCCTCAGTACTTTGGCAAAATGAAAAGTCATGTCATGTCTAAAGCAAAATTACTTGCTAATAAGCAAAGATGACTAACAAATATTTTTGTCTTTGTACTTAAATATGGGAATATTCTTATAACAACTCTTAACGAACTCAAAGTGGTTCAAGTTAACCAAACACGCCATTAACCCGACAAAGATTTTCTTCTACATCAATGTTTCCCTACAAATAATACTCATTTAAATCCTAATTGAATCAAGAAACAGAAATAAGCTGATTAAGTTGTAAACACTATGGCATCCATCTTTCTTTCCTTAGTTATTTTCTCACTTTTTTCATTTTTGAGCTTTTCAAATGCACTAAATGTAAATTACTACCACCAAACATGCCCTAGAGCCGAGTCAGTGATCACCAAAGTTGTCCATATAGGCATGATCAATGACAAAACAGTTCCAGCAGCTCTGCTTAGGATGCATTTCCATGATTGCTTCATCAGGGTAAATAATGTTTCTTTGTATATAATTAAAAAAAGATTTTTTTTTCTTTTTACGAAAACCTCCCTGAAACTATACAATATGAAGCCAAAAAATGCAAATAATCAGCCCATTTCAGGGAGTTAATAATTTCTGAAGATAGAGGGATGTAAATTGTGTTTAGCTCAAACCTCAGGGGTAGTAGATGTAATTCGCCATATAACTAACTTAGTTCGTTTGATTTGCTTTTTTGAAGGGTTGTGATGCTTCTGTGTTGTTGGATACTAAGGGGAAGAAGCAAGCTGAGAAAGATGGAGCTCCAAATATTTCATTGCATGCATTTTATGTAATTGAGAATGCAAAAAAGGAAGTGGAGAAAATGTGCCCTGGTGTGGTCTCTTGTGCTGACATTTTAGCTCTTGCTGCTAGGGATGCTGTTGCACTTGTAAGTCAGATTATCTCATTATCATTGGTCTTCAAATTACTAAAAAATTAAGGGAAAGAATTGCAAAACTAGAAATATGACACAATAATTAGACTTTTCGCGGCGAAACTAGGACGACAAAAAATTGTAAAAATTATAATGTTGAGAATGGGATTCGAACCCATGCCCTTTCGGACAGGAACCTTAATCTGGCGCCTTAGACCAACTCGGCCATGTCAACTTCTAAGAAGTGGAGGAGTATCATTTTATATATGATTTTTACTATGAAATATAATTAATTTGTACCATATTTAATTTTAAAGACTTGTATTTAATAAAATGATCTTGATAATCAGTCTGGAGGTCCTACTTGGGATGTTCCAAAAGGGAGAAAAGATGGAAGAATTTCCAAAGCGAAGGATTCACTGCAATTACCATTTCCCACCTTCAATATATCTCAGCTGCAGCAAAGCTTCTCCCAAAGAGGCCTTTCTATAGATGATTTAGTGGCACTCTCAGGTAGTACTGAACAAAGTCAAAAATTTAACATTTACGTACTGGACGAAATCAAACTTTTACAAAAATAAAGTGAAACTTTTATCATTTAAATTTCGATAATGACATAGATCTTGAAACGACAAACTTTAACCAGCCCAACTAATGCAGTCATGGTCTATATATAGCTTCATGAGTTAACATAAGAACTTAAGGTGAATTACATAAAGTACTTCTAGTTTTTCCCAAATAACTAACACAAAACCCCCTGTAATTTGTAATTGTTTGAAACCTCAGGGGGTTTTCTGTAATTTTCTAAAACAGAGGGGGTATATTGTAATCATGGAAAACCTTAGGGATACTATATGTAATTCTCCCAATAACTTATAATTATCAACTTCACACACACGCGCGCACCACACACATAATTACGTACTAACTAACCATAATTACACTTTTTTTTGGGATCCAAAAATAATATGCAGGAGGGCACACACTTGGTTTCTCCCACTGTTCATCTTTCCAGAACAGAATCCACAATTTCAACAACAAAAACAACATCGACCCATCAATGAACCCTTCATTTGCAGCCAGCTTAAGGCTTGTTTGCCCCATGCATAACAAAGTCAAAAGTGCTGGTGCAAATTTAGATTCTACACCAACAGTGTTCGATAATGCATACTTTAAATTGCTTCTTCAAGGAAAGAGCATTTTCTCCTCCGACCAGGCTCTTTTGACTAGTTCCAGAACTAAGGCATTGGTGCAGAAATTCGCAGCATCACAAGAAGAGTTTTATGAGGCATTTGTGAAGTCAATGATCAAAATGAGTAGCATTAGTGGTGGTGGGAGTGAGATTAGACTAGATTGTAGAGTTGTTAATTGATCAATATTAGGAGATAAATATGTGTGACTGGCAAGATTGGTTGTTCTTTGTGTTTCATTAATTACCTTTTCGTCTGTTCTTTTTTATTTTTATTATTTTTTTTTTTTTTTTTGTGAGTTTTAATTATTTTGCATTAAGAGGAAAAAATACAGTGGAAATTAATGATTGATTGTTAATTAGTAATTAATAAGTACTTCTCATCACCTTTGTCATGATATAGGATGAATTATATCTACTACCCCTGAGGTTTTTTCTAATTACAATTTAGTCCCTTTATTTTCATATTACAAAAACTTCCCTTAAATTTCACTTTATGACAAAAAACTCCCTGAAACTGTACACCATGAAGCCAAAACATACGAATTATCAGCCCATTTCAGGGAGTTTTTTGCATTAAAGTAAAGCTTCTATATATGTTATGTATTCTGAACACATTTGTCAAAAGGATAGAAGTCGAAGATCATATAACTCTATATTTCTTCCTTCAAGGAAAGAATGATCGAATTGCCTTAATTTTTTATTTTCCTTTTTTTTCCTGATAAATTAATGAAGAGAATGAATTGCAAAGAAATAAACAATATGGCATCTAAATTGTCTTCTCCTAAAAAGAATTGCTAGTTAATTTCAATAATGTTCTCCATCAACATGAGATTATGATCATCACTTAACCTCATTGATTTCTCTTACAAGTAGTCTTCTCGATCGATTTATGTCAAGAAAACACAAGTAAATCTGTTTCTCCAGCTCCTCCAACTCATCAAGAAAGCTTGAATCATGCATTTGAAATTCCTTAACCACTTCCTTTACCATCTCAATTTTCCCTTTCCTAACACAAATATCGGCGACAAATTTCCGGTGCTCCATCTCATCATACAATCTCCTCACAAGCCGGCTAATCGTGCCGAAATCATTCATCATAACATACACTCCTCTTGCAGCAATATCCAAATTTTTCGCTAGCCCTTCGAGCCACTTTTCATTTAATTTTTGCCCAAATCGTCTCTTCTTTCTCATCATAGAAAACCCTAAAGTACCTAAAATCAGTCCAGGTGCAGCCATAACAACCACCATTGAATGCATAGCTAAGATCAATAGAACAATAGCTAATGCACTACATCCTATAACTAGAAAACTAGCCATTCCCTTTTTTATGAGCCTAATGAACTTGGCCCTCCTCTTGGTCTTTCTACATTTTGATGTTAATTGGTCAAGTAAACTTTCGTGGTCATTGTGCAATTCTTGAAAACTTTGAGGACTCGTTGCTGAAAAAGGGTTTCTCTGCTTGGCATACCAAGCAAGATTTCTGTACACAACGCGGTAATAGTCGTGGGTCCAGTTTTTGCAGTCAGGTACTCGTTTGATCAACTTTGTCACATTCTTTATCGCGCGATAATTTCTTCGTGCCTGATGGATTCTTGTCAAGAGGGATTCACATACTTTGGATGCTTCTAGGGTTACTTCAAGGTAATTGGCAAGAAATTTGTGGTGCTTTGAGGTCTCAATAAGGGAAATTAGGGTTTGTTGATGATGGGGATCATCAATTATAAAATGCTCATGATGTGTAAGCGATGAAGAGGGACCTTCATCAAGATTATTTGCTGTTTCAAGCTGGCCGCCTGCAGCTTGTACTTTTTTGCAGATTTCTATGTATGACTTTGTCCTAAAGGCTTCCTTATATTCTTCATTTACGTTAGCACTCTTGCTCATTAAGCTACTGATCACTTCTTCTTCTTCTTTTCCATGTCTACCTGATCAAAACAAGACAATAATAAAACATAATTAGCTATATATGTCGTCTAACAAAACATGAACTTCTGTCGAAAAATCAAAAACCCTAAATCTAACAGAGACCCTTGAAGCAAGAAATACTCGTGAAGATCAAGAGAGAGAGAGAGAGAGATTCACCTTTTCGGGAGAACTTGAGCTTGGACCAAGTAATTTTTTTCATCATAATGATCTTAAAAAGTTCTTGAAGGAGGAGGAAATTGATCTAGCTCGATCCTAGATTCCTAGCTATATATATATATATATATATATATATATATATATATATATATGTGTGTGTGTATGTATGTATGTATATTATATATGATTTTTGGGGTTTGATTCGAGTTTGAAGAGAGAAAACTTGCAGTACTACAAAACAAGAACATATATAGGTAGCCAGAGACGGCCTCCCCAAGCATTATATATAAGTCCTTATGGCTTTAATTTAATGGCGTCGCTTACACGTTTAATTTCTTACGTGTAAACTAAATGTATAGTTTGGTTCTATGAATCAGAGGCAATTATATATGTATAATATTAATGGAGATAATAAGGTTTTTAATTAGCTTATTCATTATTGATCACAAAGAAGCTTTTTCTATGTTTTAACCTTATCCATATATTAGTTATCCAAAAGTTTATGAGGCGTAGCTTATACCAGTTTGGTACTATATTAATTAGTTAAACCAAGTCCTCAAAGTAGTTGACATTAGTAGGGAGAGCTTTACACAAATTTATGAGTAAATCAAATAATATCATTATATCATGTTAATAAGGGGAAACTTGGGTATTTACAATTTACTCCGTCATATTCAAAGAAATATTATTAATTAATGATATAATCTATAATATTTCGAAAAAATTACGGAAAACTTGAAAACTTGTCAAATTATCAGGGTGTTTATCGTTTAAGAACGCATAGTACTAAGAAAATAGATATAGAGACACCGTTAAATGTCACTAAAATTAAAGTGAGATATAGTGACATTTTAATTTTGTGACACTAATTAAAAGTGTCATATATTTAGGTGTCTCTATAGCTTTTTCAATGTTTTTATGAAGTTTCAAAATATATTTTAAATAGGAAAATATAAAGTTATAGTGATACTTTTTTTAATGTCTAAACAAGTGAGTTATAGAGACATTTTGCGAGAAGTGTCACAAAAAAATGTCTAATTAGCTAAATTTTTTAGTAGTAAAGCTACTAAAAAATGAGATATGAGACATCAAAAAATGTCTGTAAAAATAGAATATATTATTGTGATATTTTAATTTTAAGATTTCTTTATAATTTGTTAATTATTATGTAATTAATTAAAAAAAAGAAATTATATTTTAAGAAAAGCTAGCTTATGGTAATAAAAACGTGATTAATTCCTAATATAGGAGTGAATTAAAACATTAAATTTCCCAAAAAAGATGTGCTGATTAATTTGTGAAAGTTGTTGCATGGATATAAAGCTAGACTTCCTAAAGACAGCAATAAATTTGGCGGATAAATCCCATCGCAAAATTATATATATGGTTAAGTATTGTGGGACACGGTTCCTGAATCGTATAAACAACTCTGTGGTTTTGAGGCTACAACTTCCTCTTTCTTTCTTAAACCCTACGTTTGTTTATGGCTTTTGAGTTTTGTCAGCTTGCCACGTGCTGCTGCATAGTATAAACTTAAGTACGTATATATATCCTAGTAATTAATTTTATTATAACTAATATTTAGTATCATAACTATTTACTAATTCGAATTTGGTACACCTATAACGATTACATTTGCCACATATGCCCCTTAACCATTAGTGAGTTTCGCCGATAGTATATTAATATTTTTCGTAGTACTTTTTCTTCCAAGAAAAGCCAAGCCCAGAGAAAGAGAGAATAAAATACACCGTTCCTTAAGTAATTTGGAGGAAGAATCTTAATTCTTTAACCATAATTTGGTTTGACTAGTGCAGTTGGTTGCGTTGCTATATTTAATGGGACGAACCGGTTCAGACCTAAGAGCCAGGAGTGAAGGTTAGGTTACCATTCTGGATCCAACTTTGAACCTCACGAGTTCTAAGTTCACCAATTTATTAGGAATCAGATCTAATTCAGAAACAAATGTATTTAAATCACAACTATAATAAATTGGATATATTTAGAATTGAGTATACATACAGTTGCCTTTCCCAAAATGAAAAAGAGGGTTGTTTATAGTGTTTCCTTAGGAATAAATGCCACGTGGCATGATCTGGACCCTACAACTACCTCTAATCTACAAATGAGATGCTTAAGGCCTGTAAAGGCTTTTTTCCCTGGCCTATTACAGTGGACTAGCAGACCAAATTAATAGTATGTGTAAAGTATGGGCTAAACCCATATCAACTAAATTAAGTATTCATTAATTATTTGTTAAAACATTAATTTTCCAGGTAAGTGAATTTAGTTTGTTATTTACCACTGAAGATTTGAACATCAATATAACCACCAAAATCAAATAACCATACTATATTTGATATCGTAACTAATGAAAGTTCAATGAAAATCAAAAGCTGGTCAAAGGCAGTACGTGCTGGAAGTCATTAGCACAAGAATTAACATAAATACTATATAGCCACCAGATTAATCTTAGAGTACGTTTGATGCGTCCCCAACACCATTGCCAGCAACGTTGATTACAAAACGATACCTAACATCATTATTTGCGAGTCGAATGAGTGCTTCATTAATCTCATCAGTTCCAACTACTTCGATATCGCATGTTATGTTGTGTTTCCCACAAAAATCCATCATGTCCTGAGTTTCCTCAATGCTTCCTATTATGCTACCTTTCACACTTCTTTTCCCTGTTTATTTCACAAACAAAATAATTCAAATTTATTAACGGATAATTTTTTTTAGAAAAAAAATCCCTATGTTTGGTCCTTTTTTTTTTTTTTTCTGAAAACACTCTGAAACCTTAAAATATTACAAATAATCCTTTGAAATATAAAAATATATACATAAGACCTCCGTCATGGATAAGTGTAAGGTTATAAGGTTTCAAGGTATTTTTTCGTAGACATCGTAAACCTGAGGAGAGTTTTCGTAACTTACCAAAGATCAAGGGAAAAGATGGGAGGTCCATGGGCTTATCTGGAGCACCCACAACTGCCAAAGTTCCATTTACTTTCAGCAACTCTAAGATAGGCCCAAGAGAGTGATGGGCCGAAACTGTATCCAGAATGAAGTCCAGGCTCCTTTTCTTAAGCTGCCACAATATTATTTATAAATCATCAAGGGTAGAGTTATCAATTTCACATAATACCATAAGATATATGAATGATTTTGCCTCTACCAAGTTTTACTAAAAAGATATTTACTTTAGATAAGTGATTACCATCTTAGAGAAAAATAAACACAAAAATTAGTGCCACCCGATATACATTTAGACTCCACCACGTACCAAATGGTGCAGATTTAATCACATTTTGTATTTTAATTTTTTCTCAAACGAGCCATGTTACAGCGAACCTGCATTTGTTCAGGATCGGTGCTTAAGAGAAACTCATCTGCACCCAATCTCCCCTTAGCTTCATTCTCTTTGGATGTCGATGTGCTAATCACAGTAACATGGTGACCAAACGCCTTGCCAAATTTCACAGCAACATGGCCTAAACCTCCGAGACCCACTATTCCTATTCTTTTTCCCTTTGTTTCGAATAAGTTGTGATCTTTCATCGGAGTATAAACAGTGATTCCGGCACATAGAAGAGGAGCTGCGGCATCCATTGGCAGGCTTTCCGGCACGTGCACCACGTACCTTCATCATCATACATTTATTTACGAAATAATTACATTGACACAAATGTATCTTGACGTTTGAGAAATTACAGAAACATACCCCATTATTCGATTGAGACTAGTTTCGTTACCTGTGATCTGCAACGAGGAATTCCGAATAGCCTCCGTAAGTAATTGAGCCGTCCCAAAAGATGCCGTTATAAGTGAGTTGAAGCTGTTCGCAGTAGTTCTCTTTGCCTTCTTTACAGAGATCACACTTCAAACACGTTGCTGCTAAGCATCCAACTCCTGCTCTATCTCCTACTTTAAAATTGCTCACATTGCTGCCCACTTTTGTTATAATTCCAGTAATTTCATGCCTACAGTATATATAGAAAAATTTAAGGGTGAATTACATCTAGGGACTAGGCTTCCTGGTATTTTTTTAATTACATTAAAGCCCCCTATACTATGTGAAATTACACATAGACCCCTTGGACTTTCACATTATCTTACCTATTGTCCCTTTCGTCTACTTTGATTAGGTTCTGAATGTTTTCTATTAGATTTATGGAATAAACCGATCAAATAACCCCTATTTAGAGTCTCAGTTGAGGATGTTTTCAGAAAAAAGAAATCAGGAACTCTATGATAATTTCTCCAACTAAAAGAATCTGCGCAAAGAAATCGAATTGTAATTCATAAAATTTTACCCGGGAACAACAGGATACATGGTGATCCCCCAATCATTCTTGATGTAGTGAATATCAGTGTGACAAATCCCACAGTAGAGTATTTTGATGGTGACGTCATCCACTCCATTTTCCCTCCTCTTGAAGGTGTGGGGACTGATCTTGCCCGTCGGATCATGGGCGGCCCAGCCCGAAACTGTCATCATGTGGTTAGGAGTTGTCTGTGCCATCGGAAAACACACTGAGGGTACTGTGGTTTGGAGATTAATGAAGAAGCTTTTTCAGTGCTTGGAAGAGAAATTAAAAGCTCCTTATGTAATGATTAGTGACATTAATCACTAGCATATAAAAATATTGTGTAAAATTAAAGTTTATTTTTTATTTTTTCTTTTGGTTTTACATCCCGACATCAAATTGTATTAGTTTATGTAATGTAATTATCAGGAGAAAATTAAAGAATTCGAGATGCTTTTTGGGATACTACAGCCTAGTAGCCTTCGGGATATGGACGCTGAGTTTGTATATAATTTGTTTGTGTGGGAAAGAGAAAAAGATTAGTTTTACTGATTAATTAAATGGATATGTTTTAACTCTTACGTACCTAACTCAAAGCTTATTATAAGCTATGTTAATTAATGTATATTTACCTAATTTAAATCCCAAAAGCTAGCTAGCTCAAGATGAGAGGAAATATTTGTCAAGTCATTGACATTATATAGTGAACACCACATATTTAATTATTCAATGTGGGATGGTTTAATACACCCCGTCACGAGAAGAGATACGGATGGAGAGACAGACCGAAAATCGAACCCGCTTTGATACAGTGTTAAATTAATAGACCTTGCCTTAACTCAACCCTCAAAAATTAGTTTAAGAGGAAATGTTTACCAATTCATTATATAGTGAACATCATATCTTAATTATTCAATATGGAATGATTTACCAAACTGACTGAGCAAGACAAGAGACACATATTTTTTAATTTTATACCACTAGAGTTGAGTTTTGAATTTTTTATTTTATTTTTACCTATTTTAATTAATAATTAAATATCTTCTTAAATTTGGACTTAGATTGCGCAAATGATTGGGCCTCCTTGTTTTCCCTTTCACTGGGCCTTGAATGATTTCGGCTTTGCAAGAATATAGTCAGCCCTAATACAAAAGCCCAATTGGGTTAAACATCATTTAGTTTACTAATTAATTTTTTTTATTTGTTTATATTCTTTTTATCTATCATGCAATTATTTTTTCATCTAAAATATTAGTGGAGTTGCATGATTAATAATTATATAAAGTGTAGGAATGGAAGAAAAATTATTCTAGAAAATTGAAAAATTTCTTATGTTGACAGTTCAAAGAAAAAAGACAAAACTTGATTAATAAAATAAATAAATAAACAAATCAAATCAAATCAGTTCTTTGGGGGACAAAAAACTAAAAATTCAAGAGAAGTATAGAGAATATTAAATATATAATAGATATTAGCACTACACTTATCCAAAATAGTAAAGATAAAATTTTACTATAATAAATAATTAAAGAAGTTTATTGGGAGTTCATTCATATATGAATATATACTAGGATGTATTTAAAATATTTTTGAGGATTTTGGAAAGTTTATTCCAGTTATGAGATATTTTAAATATACAATGTCCTTTTAAAAAGATTAAATCTATAAATTAGATGTCCAATCATTTGTTAACAACTATCTCATTTATTTTAAACAATTTTATTTAATTATATTTTAAATATATATCAGTAGAAATTTCTATATATAAAAATGTTACACGATCAACATACCCATAGATAGGGGTGCACACGAGCCGAGCCGAGCTGAGCTTTGGCTAAAAACACAAGATCGAGCTCGAGCCCAAGTATTTTTGAGCTAGCTCAAGCTTGAGTCGAGTCGAACCAAGCTAGAAATTTTCAGGCTTGAGCTCGAGCTCGGCTCGAGTTTGCATAATTATTTTTTTAAAAAAAAGAAGATAAAACTATGGCCATTCCACATAACATCAAGCATAACTGAAGTTTGCTCGGCGGTGTTAGTCTTGCTGGAGTCTAAGGGAGTATGCGACGCTAGTGGTCGTGCACTGTGAGAGTGGGTCTGAGGGAGGGGCGGCGCTGGTAGTCGGTGGAGGGGCGAAGCCTCGATTGCTGGCGAACGCTGCAACTGGAGGGGAACCGCAACTGGGGGTGGTGGGCGGCGAATGCTCGGTTGCTGGCAGCCGATGCGGCAGTGGGTGGATAGGTGGTGAGTCGGTGCCTTGGTGGTGAGATTTGAGAGTGGAATGGGTGGCTAGGGTTTGAGATTGAGAGTGAAATGGGAATAGGGAATAGCTCGATGAGTTTTGAGAATTGAATTGGACACTTTTATTTATTTATTTATTTATTTTTATTATTTAATAATTAAAATATAATAATAATCATTTATATATTGTATAAAATTATATATATCTGTCTAAGCTCTGGAATCGGCTCGTGAGCCTCGAGCTAGAAACATACTGGTTCGAAATCGACTCGACGATAAACTCGACCTCGTTCTAGCTCGGTGGAATTCGAGCGCGAATCGAGTCAACTTGAGCTCTGCTCGACTCGCTGCACAACCCTACCCATAGACCTTACTAGTTAAGTTGATAACGTAACGACTCGATGAAGACTCTTATCCTAATTTAACTAATTTTCTAATTTCAAATCAACGTAATTCAATTTTATTTAACTAATTCTAATTTCAATTAATCTTTTATTTTAGCCTAAACACTAGACAGAGCTGCCGAGATCAGTCCTCCGTTTTTGATATATCTTTTTTTTCTTTTAAATTACAATTTTAAAATATTATCATCCATAAAATATGATCTTTATACGGAGATTTAGTGAATTTTACATTAATAGATAAACCAAAGATTGAGATGTGCAATAAATTAAAATTTAGAACCACCTGTAACATTAATATCCACTCTTTCTTTGGAAGTATTTCATAAACAGTTTATAAATATTTAATCTATATTTAGGAAGAAAGAATAGTGAATGAAGAATTTTATTGAATTGGGTGGGGTAAAAGTGTCTCAACAAAATATAAGGGTACTTTTATTAATTGAAGAACATAAGGGGTCAGTCAAATGTAATTAAACCTTATTTAAATTTGACAGTCTCTCTCAACTTTCCAAGTTATTTGCTAGGAGAAATTCAATGCATTTTAAAAACTCCTAACGTACCGCACCGTCAAATCGGTTGTGCAATTAGCATTTTGAGTTTGTGAAGTTTCTTATTTCTCTTAAAATATTTTTACTATATTGTTTAAAAAAATATACAGTTTTACAATATTTGAGAAAATAATAAAAGACCCTCAAATTATTATTTTTTTATCCAAAACAAATCCCTAAAGAAATTTGATAACAACCCATTTAATCTCGGGTCTAACCCATAACATAAAGCTTCCATAGTAATTTTATTTTTGTTTTGGTCTAATTAAAGCCTACTTATAATAGTCGAGCATGCAAAACTCTCCTATTTCGTTTTTAGAGACTTTCTGAAACATTTGATTAAGTTAATATAGCGCTGAAAAGTTAAGTTAAGTTAAGTCACTTAATAACTAACTCGTCATTAATGAAAAGTATGTTGGCAATTCTTTATTTATGTATCCAAATATTTCAAAATAAGAGTATGATATTTTGAACTATTTAATATTTATAGTTTTATTGAGAATTACAAACGAAAAAATTTGTTAGTAACTCGTCGAAAAAGTTTACATTAAATAAAAAATAATTTTTACTTTCCACATAATATGACGACTAAATTAGGTCGAGAATATTACGCTTTTCATTTATTATTGTTACTTTCTGTATAATTTATTGATTGGGATAACGTCGGTATTCCTTCAGAAAGTGTTACCGATGGGGTTTTCTTAAATATGAAGACTATATAGTTGATGATATTAGAGAATTTCTGTTTTTTATTAGTGAATTATTTGGATCCAGTTATGATGCACGAAAAGTTTTAAAAATTCTATCTTGCCATGTTGTGTTGTGTTTAATACCGTGTCGGACATTTCTCTAGTATAAAATATAAAAAAAGGTTCTTATCGCCGTATGCGTATCGTTTCGTATCCTTCTCCATATTTCATAAATTTGGATAATAAGCAGAAAAAATCATCAGGTGTTTAGCAATGTGTAGTTCATTTATTGCGATGGATTATTTAGTTTATTAATAGCATTTCTTCATTTTTCTTTATGAAACACGATACGGACGTGACATGATATATATTTTTTTTTTATAATTTACATTAAAGAAGTATCCGATAAGACACAACACGGTGCGGCAAGTTAGAATTTTTAGAAATCTCCGTAAATTATAGAATGTCATATATTACATATATACATGAATATTACAAATTTAAATATGTTATATAAACATGCTACATAAATGGGCATAGGTGTTCTTGATGTTTCAAAGCTGCCCCAACTGTTTTCTTATGGCATGAAGATTGGATGGGATGTTGGTGGATTGATATATAAATTGATAACACTTTGTATTGTTTTCAGTTTTCTAGTATGATTGTACCCTTTAACAAATATGAAATAAGTCACATTTTAATATTTTGCTATTAATCAAACTAAAATATTTAGTATCCCACAAAGAAGAATTGTATTTTGTTTCACATGTTCGGGGATTAATGGACATTCATGTACAAGTATACTTTGATTTATCAAGGTATTAATTCCTTACGCCCACTGAAAACATCAATTGCCAATTTTCCCATCTAATTTACACGTGTTAAGCGTACTAATCTAAGATTTATTAGTCGGGATAACACGTAAATCAGTTCATTTATTATAAGAAGTCATGAAATAGAGATTGAAAGAGTAAATATTTACCCACCAAAAATTAAATCCTAATTTCGAGGGGAAAAAATTACAAGCATCTTTTACGTAATTAGTAGCATCATGTAACTATTTTATAGGTTAAATATATTTTTATTATTATATTATGGAAATAATGATTGAAAATATATTTATATTAAAATAATAATTGAGTGATTTTTCCATCATAACTAAATCGTGTCCTATTGGAAATAAAATTAGAGAAATAATTAAGATGGAAAATTGGTATTTATGAATAATCAGTGTTTTAAGGAAAATCGGTTTCCCTTTGACAAAGGTATAGACCGTATAGTAGTATAGAGAGAGAGCTCTAAGTCTAGGAAGGGCAGGGCAGGCACCACTCCCTTTTCAACAATTACAACACACACACACACACACTACAAAATAGATACTCTTTACTATTTTAGAGAGAGAAAACTTTTGATCGCTGCTCTTCTTGACGGCCGAAACCCTAGTTCTTCTCCGATCACCACTCTAAACAATAAACATTCATTAATTTTTTCCATTCAATCTATCCATATTTTAATATTTTTATTGATGATTTCACATAAACACATCTAGGTTTTCTTTCGTATAGAGAAAAAATTCCGTTTTGACCGAGTAATTTTGTGTGTTTTCTTTTTTCTTGTTTTTCTTTCGGTTCGGGGAATAAATTTTTGGTTCTCTCTAGAATGTTGACGGACAACTCGCCGCCCAACGCAGACGTCGTTTCCAACGGCGGTGGGGGTTAACAGTCCTCTGTCTCGGCGGCTACCCTCGCCATGGGCCTCGGTCGTTCGCGGAGATTCCGAGCAAAACTCCTCTCCCACGGCCGCTTCAGCCGCCGCTTCCGGCACTCCCGGTTCGTCTTCGCCACCGCCGGCTGAGCAGGCTTCTGCCCCGGATAACTCTTTGGTTGAGAGTTCTGGCTCGGAATCCCAGCCCGAGAGCTCTGATGTTAATGGCGATAGCAATGCTGGTCGCCCGAGGAGGCCTGCTTGGAACAGACCCTCAAACGACGTCGTTGAGCCCGTTTCTGTTATGGGTGGAGCTATTTCATGGCCGGCTCTCTCTGAAACAACCCGACCCATTCAGAGATCATCATCGGATATCTCCAGATCCGTTTCTGATGGATCAGCCTCTCCATCGCAGGTTAAGATATTATATAGTATGATTCCTTATTTCTTGTATCTTGCTATTAAAGTTACTGTTCAAAGGTATAATCTTTATGTTTCTCAGTGATTATGATCTTGTCAAACTGTTTTTTTTTTTTTCTTTTTGGTTCTTTTTGTTGTAAGTGTGTACTCTTTAAAGATGTAGAAAATTATGCACTTGTGTTTTACATTTTTCTGCTGATTGGAAGGGCTTAAATGTTGGTTTTATCATTATTGACTGGAGGGGGTATAACCTTTTAATATGCTTTTTCTTGTTTGGTTTTGATTAGGCTCCTATAATATCTCAAGCTCCTCAACGACCAGCTGCTAATAATAATAATGCTCATGCCAATTCTACTGCAAACAATCCGACCCCTGCTAGACCAAGGTCAAGGAATCGCACCGGTGGTGGTGGTGGAGGTAGCTCCTCCGGTAGTGGACCACCATCTCAGAATACTTTTAATCAGCCTTCTCTCCCAATGCCGCCACCATTTCCTGTGTTTGAAGTACCATATGGAATGGTTCCTGCTGTGATGGATACTTCTGTGAGAGGCCCGAGACCCGTTGGAGGTTCCCAGTCGCATAGTGGCAATGACCATTCTAATCAGAGGAATAATTCGAGAAGGGGTAATTACGGGCCCCGCCCACGTGGGGATGGGCAGTACCACAATAACCATGTAGGAGGCAGGCGCGATCAGGACCGTAGAGATGTGCATCATCCCCCTCAATATGTACCTCCTCCCATGGGATACTTGCCCCCTGGTGCTGCTCCCTTTATGCCCCCACCTCCTGTGAGAGTGTTTCCTGGACAAATGGGATTTGGTGGTGAGTAAAACAAGCACTTTTGTGCTTTGGCTCTTTTTTGTCCAGCTTATGATTGTTTTAAGCAGAAGTAAGCTAGAAGCTAGCTGCACCCAAGCACCAGCTTTCCGCTTTAGCTTCTAGGTTACTTACTTAAATAAATTGGAGTTTGTAGTCTTACAAGAGTGCTTCTCAAATTTTTTCTTTTCCAAACACTCTGATATTTACTACAACAACTTTTTTACTACTTTAACTTCTACTTTAGCTTCTGCAAAAGTAGTAGGGTTTGCAAACACCCTTTGACTATTTGGGGTTTCTAACAAATGCTTTTGCACTTTCAGATATGGGAGCTCCTATGTTCTATGTCCCGACATTGCCTCCAGAGTCTTTTAGAAGTATGCCGATTGTTCCTCCACCGCCTCCTATGCATTTCCCTCCTGTTACTGAGAATCCTTTAACAAACATGATTGTTAAGCAAATAGACTTTTACTTCAGGTAATCTTCTGTTTACACTTTTCTTTTCTTTTTCTTGATTATCCCTCTTTGAGAAAGTTGTGCTAAATCATATATTATCTTGTCCCAGCGATGAGAATTTGGTGAAAGATAATTACTTGAAACAAAACATGGATCCTCATGGATGGGTGCCCATTTCTCTGATAGCCAACTTTCGGCGGGTAAGTTACTGTTGGATATATGCATGCATGATTTATGGAATCCAACCTCTATATCACCCTAAATCATCTGCTTTTTTCCCTTTATAATAACAAAACGTCCTTATGTTCGGTCACCATTGGACATTGTTTAACTCAGTTTAGATTCAAGTGGACTGTTGTAATTCTTTAGCTCTCATTTGATAATCATGCTCCAGGAAGAAGTAAAATTTGAAACAATTTCAACTTCTTATAATTTGCTAATCTGGTAATTGACCTAAATGTGTCTTGTGAATGAGCTCTGGTAGAGCCTGATTACAGGTGTCAGATTACTACATAATAAGTCAAATAGTACTCTATTTGTTCAAGATTCAGAAGGCACTTAACAGATATTTTAGCATTTGTAGACCTGTAATGTGTTCTTCTCAATATGGCATGTACGATGAAAGATGACATTATATAGGTTCTTTTCTGAAGAATCTCCTAATGATTTTGTCTGCAACTGCATACAGTTTTTGTTGCATTAATTGGTGATCTTAACAATTCAGCTTGTTTAAAAAAATTTATAGATACTTGCATGGAAAACATTAGTTAAACAATTACTCAATGTCATTTATTTTGGTAATATCCAATGGATGGGTCAAGGTTGGTGCCATGTCTGCCTTTTCAGGTTCAGCAGTTAACACAGGATATTCCAGTGATTTTGGAGGCCTTGAGACATTCTACAGTTGTGGAAGTGCAGGTTAGTTTTTTATTTTTTCACTTACTCATATTCATACGATTTACAGATTAGCTTTTCAATTCTGAAAAGTCCTTTCTTCAATTGATGCTGTAAATTCATATAGGTAGCGTTTTCAAACTCTAAATAAAAATTTACTTTAATGATTTTTGCTTTATTTTACCACCTAAGTGTTTGGAGGACACCTATGACATGCTTTTGGCTTCAACATCTAGCGTCTAGGGTATTTTCCTTAATAAATTGAAGTGTCTTGAAAGTAGTAAAAGTTCTTCGTAGCTTTTATTTTCAAATACTCAACTACTTTTTCTTGTGTTTTTTCACTTTTTCTTTTCCAAAATTTGACCACCTTAGCTACAACTTTAGTTTCTCCAAAAGTGGGTAGTGTTTGCAACACACACTTACTCAAGGTATTGTGTTTCTGTGCAATATTTTGGTTGTACAACACTACAAAATGGAATGTTTGTTTCTACCATATAGTTTCATCAGATTTTCTTGTTCCTTGCTGACAGGGCGACAAAGTGAGACGGCGTAACGAGTGGAGTAAATGGATAAACTCAGCTAATCGGGCTAATTCTGATTTGGGCTCTCAGGCCCAAGGTGCAACATCTGAAAATGCACTGGTTAATTCCTTACGGGAGGTTTCAATTGATGATGTCATCACTAATGCAAATGGCAATGTGGAAGGTCATATGGAAATGGCTGCTGGTAGGACTTTGCCTGATGAGTTGAATGCCGAGTCGGGATTGGCTAATGGAAGCGACTGTGCTGAAGAAGCCCGTACAAATAGCGTATGACTTACTCTGAAGAAAGTTTTGCATTGAGGTTTGTTTAGTTGCCTTAATTGGAAAATTATATTCTGATATTAATGTGGTGGTGGTACCCATACATGTACCAAATTGTTAGAATATAAAAAACACCCTCTCCTTCAGGTTAACGTAGTGATTGCAAACTCTAAAGAAATGCACTAATCAGCACATTGAGAATGTTTGGAAAACCAGCTTCTGCTTATTTAGCAGAAGTAAGCTACTTCTTAGCTTTATTTTTTTTTTCCCAAACACGCAACTACTTTTGCAACACTTTTTGGTCGAACACTGCCAACTTTTACTACTACAGCTTGTACAACTTTTGCTTCTACTTTAGCTTATCTAATGATAAAAGTGTTAGTTAACCCACTATGCCCGGAAAAAAACTCTTTGGTTTCAAGAATTACAATTGCACCCTGCCTTAGGGGTTGGCATTGTAATTTTTGAAACCAATTGTGTTTTTGGTATTTGGGCTTCCCTTGTAATGAAACGTCGGATATATGTGGTCTGCGATCACTATCTTTCTCCTAACTGGTGTTTACTATGTTCTTCTATATGCAGGCACTGGAGATTTAAGACGGAAGTATTTGTAACTTATGGGAAAGAAGGAAGGAAAGTGAGAAGAGCTGCTGACATAGTTTTATCTATCTTACCAAAGCTGGCCATTTAAATTGCTACAATTGATGGACGGTTGTTTTTGTACTAATGGTTGAGTACTCGATATCCTGGAATCATCATCCAGGAGAAAAAAAAAATTACGTTTTTAAACGGAGCATTTTGAATATGAACAAGATTGCGTGCCCGACATGCAGAGTAAGCTTAAGCTCCACATGATTTTGGTTACTACTTCTAGAAAACATCATGATATGTGACTACTGTTCTCTCTCGATTGATTTTTGAAATATTTATATATTCTTGTTAAAAATATAGGCATATCATAATATATGCACCTGACCTTTGATGATGGATGCTGTTTTATGTCTGGTTTGGATGATGGCTGTTAGTGTGAGATAATTGTTTTGTCATGGGATGTGCAAAAGATTTGGGCGTATATGTAATATATATATAAATGCTCCGGATTTGGTTTCTTTCCTTTTATGCTTTGTTCGGTTGTTCTCGTCATTATTTGCTCTATGTTGCAATTTCTGCTCTTGTTTGCATTTGTATGGATTATTTCCTTGTTTACTTATTTGCTATGAAACACCGACACGGCACAATACAAATACAAATAGTGTCATGTACAATACAAATATAATAGTAGGATTTTTAGAAGTGTCTGTGCATAATAGTTTATTTGCTTGCATTTGCAAATATTTGTTTAGTAAAACATTTGAAAGATTTTTTGAATTGAGAGAAAATTAAGACTCTTTTTGTTCTCCTATTCTAATTCCAATTCTTGTATCCTCCATAGTCCTTGTTTATGTTGTCTTGAAACAATTTCAATTACGATTCTTAAAAACATCAAAAATAACTACAAAAATTTATCATTATACATTGATTATATTTGAAAATAATAAATTTAAATATATAAATTCTCGATCGGAATTAATCAGCCTTGTAATTTAACTATTGACAACAAAAAGGGGAACAACTCGAAAAAAGAACACTAAAATTAAATTACAATTTTCTCACCCAATAAGCTTATTTGTTTCATTTGGTACCACAAACAACAGAAACAACTATTACACATGTACCTCTTAAAAACCCACTAATTACACAAACTACCTTTAGAATTTAGATTAATTAATATCGACAAGAATTCCAGGACGACTGAAAATTATTGTTTGTTCTCACCCTCTATTCTCTCCGCCCCCACTCCACCACCACCACCACCGCTGATGAACCACCGGTTTGTGGGCCGACCCTTCTCTGTACCTTATACAGAAATGCTGAAACAATTTCTCATTTTAATCCCTTAATAACTACAACTGATTCGCGTGATTTTTCAAGGAGAGAAATATGCAGTTCTGGTTGTGATGATGAAAATGTTAATGATCGGAAAAGGAGAAGATTGATGAAGAGCAGAGAGTCAGCATCCCGATCTAGAGCTAGAAAACAGGTATACAATTGTACATATATGCTGCTTCTTTTTTTTTTTTTTTTTTTTTTTTTCTTGTACAGATTTTTGTGTGCCTTTTTCTTAGAATTTTCATCTTTTTTGTTTATTTTTTGTGGGGTTGATAGAAACTGGAAAGGCATACACACACGAGTTGGAACTTGAGGTTGCACATTTGGTGGAAGAGAATGCTAAGCTAAGGAAACAACAACAAAAGGTAAATGAGGGTGTATCTGTAATTTTAGACAAATATAAATTTGTAAGAATATTGGGATAGCTTAACTTACGTATTATGAGATTTGGCCTAATTATACAAAGGGATAATTACACTTACATCCCCTCGATTTAGGAGTAAATACAATAAGACTCCCTCAACTATTAGAAATTACAGATAGATCTTTTAACCCTAACGGAAACCTAGAAAACTTAACGGAAAGTTGTAAAAGAACTAAATCACTCATAATACTTTTTTTTTGGTACACTCATTATACATTTGTTATAGTGTTTTACTATATATGAAATGAGCAAAGCGATTAAGTTGTTGCCCAATTAATAAAACATTAGCATCTACTTGAAAATAAGAATATGATTAACGACAGGACCTAAGTGTTAGATAAAGCCATAGTCGAGAGGATGTCTCTGTAATTTTCAATATTAGAGGGAGTCTTGCTGTATTTTCTCCTAAGTCAAGGGGGTATAAATGTAATTATCCCTTGTACAAAATACCTGACGTTTGAGAATTACAGATACATACTCTATCAAATAAATTTCATTACATCTGTTAAAATAGTCGTATCTATTTCGTGGACATCCATTTCATATAGCTTGATTTTAAATTTATATTTTAACAGAAATATCAGGAAGACAAAAAGTGAAAGTACTCTTTTCCGTTAACTGACTGCAGTTAGATTTTAGGATATGTTTATGTAATTTTCCAAATCTCTGGATATGTTTGCATAATTAGGTCAAATCTCAGGATATATAAGTGTAATTTTAGAAATAGATAATGATTATGCTGTATATTATCTAATCATCTAATCTCATCATAGGATTTTTTTTAGCTTTTTATCATATATAATTCTCGTCCTTGTTTAGAAATACAATGTTGTCATTTATTTAACTTGCAGATTTATGTAGCAGCTCTTGGTTATAATCAGCAACGGAAAAGGGAAAAGCTCTATAGAACTCTAACAGCTCCATTCTGAGGGAATTAAAGATATGGAAATTAGTGTAAAGTGGCAGTTGCCTATGCATATGTATATAGATATAAAGTTGATGTTAGCTCTAAGGTTGTGTTAATCAGCATTGCTTTGTGTATGAAATATTTTAAACACTAATCCCCAAGTTGAATGAAGAAGATGTGGTATGGGCATTTTTTGTCTACCTTGGGGTCTGACATGATACGATACGATATGATATAATTTTTAGAAATATACTTATATTATAGATTGTCAACATCATCTTTTGCATCTGAAAAGAAATATAACTGGTCGTGTAAGGAGATTAATTAGTCTCTAACATCGACTGTCACTTTAAATGGTGCTTTCCATTGTCAAATGTGTAAGAAAATAACGTTACGTATTTGCTACATATTGTAATTTCGACATAAATTTAACATAAATTTAGAAAACAAGGATGTACCAAATTATAATGAAAACTATAGAGGTAGTGGTCTTTATTTATACAACACGAAATAATAATAATAAATATACCTAGAAAAGGACCTTCGAAAAGGAAAAAACACCGCCTTGGCCTTTTAAAGTGTGAGGTTGAAAATTGTAATTAAAAAAAGTAATTTTATCACTTATGGAAAGACATAATTTATATTTTTTAAAATTTCATATGATATAGTAAAAAGCTAAAAAATAATTGAAGAAAAATTAAAAAGGTTTTTTTTTGTGTGTTAATTATCAGTTCGAGAAATTCTACATTGAGGGCCCTCAATCCCGGTTCGGGGCTTAGTCACAGTTAAGGCTCTTCACCCCTCCCAGTAAGTATATTTAGTGGGAATCGAACATGGGACTCTTCTCACAAATTCAGTTTATATTGCCAACTGAGCCACACCATATTAGTTATTAAAAAGGTGGCGATTAACAAGTTTACTAATACATGTAGTACAAAACAGAAGTTAGAAAAAAAACAATCTTGGGGATATTTCATTATTAACTTAAAAAGCAGGGGTAGAAATGATAAAAGAGAAATTAAAGTGAACGTGACGGGAAAAAGATTAAAAGAATCTCAGGTACACGTGGCAACTATTTTTTGAGGAATAACAAACGATTGGTACCTCGCTGTGTAATTCTAGCCTGAAATTTTAACCCTAAAAAACCTCTGCACAATCTCCATCAAAGAAGCTCGCGAAATCATACTTGAAGAAAGGTTAATCTTTTTCTATTATCTGTAATTTTCCTATGTGTTTTGGTAAAAGTGAGCAATTTGATTGTTTTATTTTCACGTATTTGTTCCATTTTGCTTGTGATTTTCGATGTCTCTTCATTAACGCATTTATTCTGTGTAGATTGGAACTAGTATTTGATTTCATTTAGATCAGAAGTACAATGTAATTTCACTGCTTCTTTCTTCACTTAGACCGGAGAATTTGAAAGGATTATTTGCGAAGCTTGGATATATACAAACCATCTGTTGCAGAATTGCAGAGAGTTAAAACTCCCAATTTGATGAACTAAATAATATAACAGTTCGAAATCTTCTAGCTCGCGCTTTAGAATTGTCTCTAAAGACTCTTCATTGTAATCGAAACTGTTTGATGAGGAAGTATGTGGTCAACCTGTTTGTCAAAATGTCGCAAAGGAAACAGTAAATAGTTTAAAGGGTTCCTTTCACTCAATAAAGATACTATATGCTCTGCATTGCTTGTTATACTTACAAAATTTCAAATATCCCCCAGAAATGGCTGGAAAAGCAGTGAAATCTGTAGCAAAAGCTGTGGGAGAGTATCAATATCCATGGAGGGAGAAGTTGGCCAAGTACAAGGACGAGCTATCGAAGGGTGTTTGGGGTTACTGGGAGCTCGGAGCTTGGAAGCCTCTCGGTATCAGTGCACGTCACCGAGCCCGGCTCAGGAAAGAAGTTCTTCTTGCTGGAGGTGATTGGGAATATGATCCAGCAAGGAAGGAGATGAAGACTAAGAGGAAAGGGCATAAAGTTGACAGATTGGCTGCCGAAAAACGCGCACAAACTGCTGAATTGATGGAAGCTATGCCCCAAAAGTTGGCTGATTATAGGAAGAGAAGGTGGGAGAGGAAGATGAAAGAAGAAGAGGATGCTGCTAAAAAAGCGTTGCAAGAGTAGTTTCGGTATAACCGTTCTCTGACGGCATTAAAAACATTGGATATTTCGTTTCTCTTTAGTTTCATGACGAATTTTCGTGTTTGTTTTAGTTGGGACATGCCGGATTACTAACGAAGATCTGCTCTCATGTTATTCCAATGTTCAGTTTTATAAGAAGCATGTCAAAGGTGTGATGGAATCATGGAAGCCATGAGGCTTCGCAAATAGTTTTTGTGGTTTTCATGTATGAATTCTCTGGCACAGCAAGAAATTCGGATGATAAATGCTGTTTCCTTTTTGTTGTTTTGTTCCAAGTGATGTATAGTATGTTTGTTATTAAATGTTCATCTTAACCATGCCACACCACATCACAGATTCACAGTAGTGTTATAGAGTGTTAGAAAACTAACTTCTGTTTGTTTGAGGCAGAAACAAGCTAAAAGCTGAAAGCATCAAAAGATCAACTATTAACTTCAACTTCTTGGTTATTTTCATATAAATAGATGGAAGTTCGATTAGAGAAAATTGCTTACGAAATTTTGTCCGAACACTCGACCAATCTTTTTTATTTTTTGACTTCATTTTCCAAATTCCCCACTACAAGAACTCTGACAAACCCCCACTACATATGTGATCACAGCCCAAGTAATTTACCCTTATATGCCATATTTGTTAACGGTTTCCCTTACATTTTTTTTGTATAGTACTTCCAAACTTACATTTTGTACTTCTCCAAATAAATTCAAAATTATTAATCCAAAGCATTACCAATACAAGAAGAAATGCATAAAATTGACACTGTATTCAAACTGGCGAAGTATTGTAATAAAAGCAAATTTACAACACAAGATGCAGAGCAAATCAAACGAATCGGGAAGCAATAGATCATATTAGCGAAGATAACCCAATATTTCCAAAGCAAACATATTTTGCATGAAACCAAGTCTTGTGAACCTATTCCCAGGGGACAATACTTCAACCATACAAGTTTTAGAATTAGAAACAAACATCACACTACATTTGATAGAAAGCGAGAAACATAAGCCAAATGATAGTTACTCAATTGGCCAGCTAATATATCATTTATTTTTCAAAAGCTTTTACTCAAAAGCCCACTGGTTCTCTCTTCGAACTTCCTCTTCCTCTTCGGGAGTAAAGTCATTCTTGATGTTGAATGTCTTACGAATCTCCTCTGGAGTTTTTCCTTTGATCATGTCGGCAACAGTCTGACAGGTCAGATCAAGAAGAGTCTTGATATTCAGGTAGTTAGCAGCCTGCAAAAGAAAAGGGGAAAACCGTAATACACTTAAATAATCGTCTTTTTATAAAGGTGAAGGTATCAGCTTATAGCAATTAATTACCAAACCCTAAATCTGCTAATACTTTGTTATAGTGCCCAAGTTAAAATTGAACTACATTCTTAATCTTGCATAATCCATCTATAGCATCTATGGTACTAATATTGCTAAAAAAATTTAGTGATCAATAACAGCTACTCTCCTGATCATTATTTCATCAATGAGTTATCATCAAAATATAAGAAGTTAGGGTATGTCCAGATAACGTTTAGTATGAAATAAAGAGTGACGATAACTCAGTTTCCCCTGATCTTGGGATAAAAAGGGGGAAGAGAAGGATGAAAGAATGTGGAAAGAGAAGCATAAGACATTTTCTTCAAGACAATCATTTAACTACAGTATGAATTGGGAAAACTCAAAAGCTCCTCAATCAATAACTTAACATAATTTGTCTAAGAAACAATGGAATGATTCATTTCTCTGCATATTATACTAAAATGACACAAAGAAGCAGCAGTAACTAAGTCTAATAATGCCACGATTATTCCACATGCATCTAATCCTAGTAAGAAAATTTGAAGCAGTTGTCCAGGTAAACAAGAATTCCAGAAACAAGAAACACCAAAATGCTAACCAAAGCCATCAGAGGATAACAAACAACCTAGTAGCACAAGATTCTACATAAAAATTCAAATTGGAAGAAAACAAAACCGACCTGTCAAGAACAAAACACGAAAATACACCAATATAAACTATTAATATCAAGATATAGTGAAAACAGAAAATTCCAAACCAGTTAAAAAAACAAATACAGGCAACAAAGGTAGCAAATATAACAGTAACGCGAACAGATAAATAACTAAAAAACAACACAAAAAGCTAAAATGCAAACTACTAGCATCAGATAAAATTGTAAAGAAACAATAGGAAATTTAATCCACTAAAAAATAACTGCAATAATTTTAAAAAATTTTAAAATATACCAAAATTAGGTCAAAGAGCGTGGCCTGATCGACTTTGACGAAATCGGCATCGAAAGCCTTGAGGTCGTCCTCGTTGACGGCGGTGGAGGCAAGCTTGTCATCGGCCTTGGCAGCGGAAGCCGATGCGGCGGCTTCAACGTGGCGCTTGCAGTACTCGATGACCTTGGAAAGGATTTTTCCAGTGACGTTAGGGAGGGGGATAACGTTGTCGGCGCATTCATCCTCGATCATGTGCTTGATCGTCTGAGACTCGAGCGCAACCGACTCCTCCACCTCGAAGACCTCACCATCGGAGCTCCGCAGGGTTATCTTCTTGGCGTTCTCCGCCGCGGAAGACGACATCGTATCGATTTGAGAAGTGGGTGGAGGATTTCTGAGAGGATATTATTGGATAGAGATAGAAAATTGGGAATCCGTAGAGCCTATTTAGGGATTTGGCTAAGAAATGAACCTTTTTTTTAATAAATACTCAAATATATTGGAGAAAAGGAGAGATCTGAAATCTCATCAGCCGGTGCCACAAAAATTAAAAATAAGAGAGAGAGAGAGAGAGAGAGAGAGAGACAGAGAGAGAGATTTAAAATTATTTTTATTTTATTTTTCATTAATGACAAATGTCATAAAATCTTTTTCATTCTTCGATGAAATCTGATTGGTAGAGGAATTTATTTCAAAGAAAGACTAATGAAAAATATTCTTTAAATACAAAGGATGGGCATGGGCCTTTAAATTTTATAATTTTAAAAGTGAATTTGAGTTCAAGTTGTACTTGAATAAATTTAAAAAAATAATGTGTCCTGTCGCAGTGATGCTATATGTGTATTACGGGGAAAATTCCATATTTGGTTCCATAAGTTAGAAATGTGGTCAGATTTAGTCTCATTTCTTTTAAAAATCCTTACTTAGTCCCATAAGTTCATTTTTGAGGTTAAGGTTAGTCCTTCCGTTTATTCTTAACCTCTTCAGTTGTTAGCTTCGTCAGAGCAATGTTTTTTGGTGGAAAAACTTCATCTTCCACATTTTGGTGGGAAATTTTACACAGTAATATCCATCAATTCCCTAAAGTTAAAGTAGGCAAATACCGTAACAAATTAAACAAAGAGCTCTGCCATATCCCAACAAACTAAATTTTTCCTTCATTGATAGTCACTAGTCCATATCCTCCTGATACAAAAATACAAAACTAAATCAGTGTCCATCATCCAGAAGTTCGAATAATAAAATACCTTCATGATGCCACTTCTTTGATCACAATTATGATCCAAAATTTCTTCTTGTGCCTCGACCAACAGACTTGCAATGTAACCCAATTAGTATGCATAATCACAACAAACAAGTTATATCAAAGACTGTTTAAACCGAAAGAACAGTAACCCTACTGGAACAAGTACTATTAACAGGTTGTTTTTTGTTTTGTTTTTTTTTTTTTGAAAAAACTTGTTGTTTTTTGGTGAAGAAATTCTTTTAACACTTTCCATCTTCTTCCCTCCTTGCCTTGAAATTATGTATGTTGGTGAAGAATTTTTGTTTTCCCTTTTAAGGTTTATTTAACAAGAAAAACGATATGCCACAATGAAATTCTAATTTATAGGTATATTTTATAATTATTCAATTTTGTGTGGGATATAATTGTAATTGTTTGACTTAAAGGGTCATGAGTTGTAATTTAATAAATTCTTTTGGGGTCTATAAGTGTAATTTTTCCTAAATAAAATAATATCAGATATCTTACAAGATGCAATAACTTAGATAATCTGAATGAGAGTAAGGATCAATGTATAAATACTCTATGCACAATTAGCATCGGCTTCAGCTAGGTGAATTCATCAAGATGATCAAGACTAAAATCTCTATGTTGGGAAGAGTAACTTATTATTACAAAAACACCCTTCAAGACTCCATTCGTTGCGAAGGCGGAGGGCTAGTCCTCGTCTTTTGAAGACCTGTAAATAAAAGAAGAATCGCAAGTATGTTTTAGGTCGCGAAAAATGACCACTGATAATATTTACATCTTCTGTTACATTCATCAGTACAGAATTGAATAGTCTGCAACTTTTATCTTATTGTGCAAAAATTATATCACGGGTTCTGTTAATAAGTGTAACAGGAGATGTAACACCACTGATTTACAGAAAATCCAGATATAGAAAGAAATTCTTAGCCTTAACGAGGGAATAGGAATAATACCACGAATCTCGACTTCTCTCCATTCTTGGACGAGAGCGCAGCAACAACACATAAAATGTGATAAGAAATCATCAAACAAACCACCCTGCAAGAAATTGTCATTATTGTGCAGCTGAAAATGTTGATCGACAGAAATGAATTTTAAAGTTTTTGCCAAAATATATCGAATATTAACCATTTTCATCATCTAATTATGATCTACAGAATTTAGCAAGAAATGCAAGATTGGGGTACCTCGATTTGAAGTCTGCTTCGTAGCTTTCTTCTAATACAACATGTATAGAAACAGCATCCCAATATCAGCGTATATGCCATAACATCATTACATGCTTCTCCTGAAGCTGTTACAATATATAAAATCATCCACATTAGTTTTCCTTTTGGAATTACAAAAATAGCCAGTATATAATAGTGAAAAAACAAATAAATAGTTTCAACGGACTCACATATTTCCTTGCCCTTTGCGACCGTTGCTATCTTTGAAATTGTATCACAAGGGAAAACGAAGGTCCTTACACCTGTTGTTACATAATTAAGAAATTAACAAGTTTTTTATGCTAGTTAAAATATGATAAGAAAGAGAGAACGTACATAAGGTAGGATCAGAGCAACAGCCAAGTAGATCTGAGTTCCATTCGTCTTGCCAAATTGTTTTCTTCTTTGATTCCATATTATGACTTGAGGATGTTGTGGTTTCTCTACATGCAAAATAAATCCCAAGAAATTGAGTTTTATATTTAGCTCTATTTTATATCATCTTTTTTTTTTAAATCAAAATTTTGCCCTCCCAAATTAAGAAAAAGCATTTTATATTTTGGGCAATTACATCTACTACCCCTGAGGTTTGAGCTAATTACAATTTAGTCTCTCTGATTTTAGAGATTGGATCTTTGGCGATTTCTTAAAACAGTAAATTGGCTTCATGTTATGTAATTTCAAGGAGTTTTTTGTAATAAAGTCAAATGCCAGGGAGCTTTTTGTAATTTCTCACAACAGATGGATTAATTTGTAATTAGGGAAAACCTCAGGGGTAGTAGATGTATTTCTCCCTTCATATTTTGCATAAAAAATCCAATCCCATCCACCTGAACAAAAATGTCTGGCTCTGTTCCTTTTGCTTTGCACACGAGATAAAACACAAATAATTTTCAATAAAAAAGGAGAAAATGGTGAACCTTGAGATTGTCGAGCTATCATATTGTCTATGATTATTCTCAGTGGCTAAATGTTCTTTATCCGGCTCGGATTCATCAGAACTTTTGGTAGGTGAATCTTTCTCTATTGCGGAATTTGCTGCAATTTCAGTAACTTCAAGCAAACGTTGGATTACTTGGCACTGACTCACATCCAGATTAGCTTGTGAATTATGAAGCTCTGCCTTAAGCTTTTCAAGTTCTTTTTTGAGTGCCTTATCAAGAGGCAAATTGGGATAAGAACAAGAAATGCTTTTCTTCAAGATTATAGTGTCGTTTTCTGAAATTGCAGCTTGCGCTTTTCTGTCATCTTCATCTAAAGTGTATTCACACTGATCGCTCTCGATTTCTTGAAGCCTCTCCTGAATATTAACACACATTTGTTATAAAAAGTGTTGATGAAAATAGATAACACTTTTGTTGAAGTTGCAAGAAAACGAAGACTTGGACAATACATATCAACTCTCACGCATGTAGTGTAAGAAACTTCTTAATGACCCAAGAATTAGAACCAGACACCCCTTTCAACTTTCTTTTAAGCTAAAAGTAGAAAACAACTTTAAAAGTTCGCAAACACTACTTAAGTCTCTCTCTCTCTCTGTCACACACATACAGTGGAAAATCTTTGCACCTAAACAAGATTGGAATTTTAAACTTCTTACTGAAAAATCAACTAGATCACAAAACAAAACATCAGATATATAGTGACCCTTTATTTGTTTCTGATCGATTTTGTAAATTATTATTATAAAATCAATAAATTTAATAATATTTGACCCTCTAAATGATAAAATGCCTACCTTTTACTAAATATTCTGGCTCCTTCCCTAATTATTCAATATCAAAACATAATATCACATTCAGTCATCACTGTTTAACATGTGAAGTAAAGGGCAACTAAGAACATTATCACAATCCATATAAACAACAAACTTACAAAACTCTTAACATAAATCCAAAAGGGTCAATTACAAATAACCCTTTGAGCCGTTTACAAAAAGACACCTCCAAAACTTGAAAAATAACGAAAAACACCCTGTGGTTTTCACTTTAATAACATGGAAAATCATGGACAAAGTTTATAAGTTTCAAGGTTTCAGGTTAATTTTCATAATTCCAATCCGAAAATTTACCTTAACTCTGTTATTATCAACAAGTGCAATGAGAGGAATAATCCTCAAATACTGATCAATCTCTTCCTGAGCCCTTCTAAACTGGTAAACAATGTTCCACCCCATAGCCATCAAATACAAGTAGCTTCTCTCCTGACAGCTATTCACAAGTAAATAAGCTCTTCTCAGAGCATCCTCAAGCTGCTCCAATGGCTCCCGCGTTTCAGGGTATTTTTTCATCTCCGAAATTCTCAGCTGCTCCAGCAAATTGCCTATCATTTTCACATGCTGCGCGAATTGCCTGCAATTCTGCTTGTGCATTCGCGCTGTGCTTGCAGCTTTCACTATCAAACCGATTAATGAAATCGCGTTTAGCCCAGTCAATTGCACGACATTCGCAATCTCTCCGAACTGTTCCCATGATGCCATTTTGAAAAAAGATGGCTACAAAATGTGGGTCCGAATTATTTGAGCAAGAAATTAAAAAGGGTCTGAAAATGTAGTTGGGCTTGAGGAGGAAATGAAGAAGAAAGGAGTAACTGTATATTATCCTTTCTTTTTACTGAATTTGAACAAGAACATGAGAGACAAGGTGGTGAAAGGGAAAGGAGCATGATTTTCAACAAATTTGGCTTTTGGAGAAAGTCTTTCTGAAGGGGAAAAAGCTCTTCTTTTTGGATTTTGGGGATGAGACCATATTAATATTAGTTGTTTCCATGTGGTCACCACGGAATTACTTCAAAGGTGACACGCTACCTGTAGTTTTTGGCCTATAATGAAATAATATTTGTTTTTTCAGTAAAAATGGATTGGATTATCCAGTGTTATAGTTTAGTGGTTAGTTTAGTATTATATGAGTGGTTTTAATTCATATTATTTGTATTATTCATAATTTTTACTTCGTCTCCCTATTTTATTTTTATTTTTAATAACCTCTTTAATATAAAATAATTATCTCACTACCTATTTTTCACTATACACGAAAATATCTTTGTTACAATTACGGGTAAAATATAAAATTCTGCATTGTAAATTTGCTACGGTAAAATATAAAATCATAATTCCTTTCCCCCTCGCTATTTCGAACCCTGAACTGCATCAAATCCTTACATCGGCACTCAAATCGGTAGTAAATTTAGTTGAATAGTGAATTGAAAATGTGTAAAATGAAGGTTTTGTACCTTTATATAATAAAAATCAAGGGTATTATGGATTTTATTAGGTGAATAAGTCGGATTTTACTCTATTTCAGTCTCAATATCCGTGAGTGTAAAACACTCGTTGCTTCATGGGGGTTAAATGAACTTTATTTAATTTCTCAGAGAGATAATTAGGAATTAATTTAACACATGGGTGGATGTAAACATTTCATATTGCATAGGGTGGTTGCTGATATTTCTCCTTTATAGTAGTAGGTTGAATCACTAATATATAAACTCTCACAATCAATAACAACTCCGTTTTTAGGTCTCGATACATTTATTACAATTATTGTATGTATAAATAATACTTCTTTCTTGCTTCATAGCCCATAGGGGTTGGTTAGGGTGGGGATAGGGGGATAGGTGGTTTTGATTCCATTAGTGTGGACTGGGCACTCAATGGATGTGGATTGTCCAATGTCCACATCCTTTTTTTTTTTGGCTTTGCCTTAGAATAGGATGAGACTAAGGACACTACATGGTATCAAACAAATCACATTGGATCCCTTCTTTTACATGTTACCTCTTATCAATGTCAACTACATTTTTATGGTTTATAAAGCTCCATGACCTAGTAGACCTAAGATTTCTCCCCTTATTTCAAGAACCCACGCCACAATCCTTTGGGTTTCCTTTTCTTTCTTTATAGAATTACAAAGTCTCTTTTGCAATGGACCCTTAATGGGCCTGTATGAAACGCTTAATGGGCCTTCATGAAACGAAAAGATTTAAAGAACACGTGGGCTCCCAGTAGATGCTTATGATATCATTTATGGATAATCAATCTTAACACTTTAGCAGCCACCGAAAACGGCGGAGGAAATATTCTCCGGCGTCAGCCTCGAGGTGGATATGTATATTATTAGGTGGGGATTGGAAAGAGATATGGAGAGAAGAATTGTTCTCCAACTTTCCAGCTTACATAGAGTGGAGCTCATCATTTATCCAAGCAGCAACCCACGCCTCCAAATCCAATTATTGCTAATCACAATCATTATCCCACTGACTGCACAACTAATATTCATTTACTATTTTCCCGCCTTTACTTTTGCCGGAAAATAAAAAGCTTATTTCATTGCACACTCCGACGGCGGACGGCGCCACCGTTATAATATTAATACGGATGACGAAACATGACCCATTTTTATGAATACTTTAGTTTATTATTGGAAAAATGTTTGAAGGATTTGTGCTAAACGCCAAAGGGGGGCATTGGATGCTCATGTAATGAGGTAAATCATGACTTTTATATTTACTAATGGAATAATGATTTTTTCCCATCTGAATTATATCGATTTTTGTACTTTACCATTTAAACTTTTTTTTTTTCACAGTTTGCATCCTGAACTACATAAATTTTTGCAATTTGCCATCTCCGACGGAAATATACCACCTGAAAATTACATCGTGTCATATAAGAAACATAGGTTCACGTTAAATTGCTCTCCTCAACATATTGAAAATAAACCCTCAATCAATTTTAGAAAACTTGAAGTTTTTATCACCTAATTGAATATTTAAAAATAATCTATCAAATTCACTGTTATTCCAATTGGGTGATAAAAACTCAAAGTTTTCTGAAATTGATTGAGGGTTTATTTTTGAAACATTAAGGGGAGTAATATAACATCGACCTATGTTTCTCATATGACACGATGCAATTTTCCGATGAAATATTTCCATCGGAGATGGCAAATTGTAAAAAATTATTTAGTTTAGGAGGCAAACTGTAAGAAAAAAAAGTTTAGATATTAAAATGCAAAAGTCGTCATAGTTCAGATGGAAAAAAATCTTCATCCCTTTACTAATTAATGAGATTTTTTTTTTCATGCAAAACAGTCTTTTGAACAAATAAATTTATTAATACTTTAAGAGCTTGTTTACTTGTTTAGATTATGCTAGATAAGTTATATAATAAATCATAAAACATATTTACTCGAATTTCAAGGAAGTAAACTAGCTCTTAAGGAAAAATTTCACAATTCATCCGTTAACTTTAGTTTATTGGGATTTTAGGAATATAAATTTCAAAAGTTGCGAAATTCATCCCATAACTTTAAAAATCTAGCAAAATATAGACTATGGAATAATTGTACATACGCGATTAAATAATGCCACATAATCCAAATAATTGCCACGTCTAATTTCTAGCTCATGTGGCATTATTAAATGACATGACAATTATTTGGATTGAAATCGTCCAAGTGGTATGCAAAATTGCGAACGAGATAAGCGTGACTAGAAAATATAGTCACGTGCGTTGCACATTATTTTTCCAAATTGATCTAATGATCTTCCGACGAGAATTGTCTGTATTTTGCTAGATTTTTAAAATTATGAAATGAATTTTTTAATTTTTGAAACTTATGTCCATATAAAAATAAGTAAATCAAATTTGATGGATGAAATTTGCCATTTACCTTACTTTAAATCAATGAATAAAATCAACATATACTTATGCCACGATTCTCTGAAAATAAATAATAATTTTATATAACTAAGATCCAGATTCCAGAACAGCCTCTATAAAATCAGGTCTCGTGAATTGCCCGTCTCATGATCAGCCATGGCGTCAGTCAATAGCAACACTCACAGCAACAATCTGCGAAACGCCGTCATTGCGTTTCTCACTCCTCTCCCTTCGATTTTCTTCTATCTATCCTTCCTCAGACATTGCTCCGCCGCAGAACCGGGTTCTCTTTCTCCTATATGGAGCTGGTGCTATCACCACCCGCTTCTGTTAGCGAACGTCTTCTTCTTCCTCAACGTCAATGTTCTTTTCTGGGTCCTGGGTACCCTCCAATCCAGCCACTGGGTTTGTATTTAGTGTGATTCTTCATTCTAGTAACTGCATTTTATGTTCGTAAACGTTATTGTTGATTTTGATTTGTGTAATTGAAAATGGGGTTGTTGCAGATGATAGATTTGTACTGGACTGTGATACCTGTTCTGCTGGTGCATTACTACGCAACTCACCCGTTTGCAGAATTCAACGCTTGGAGATCGATAATTGTGATCGTTTTGACGTGGGTTTGGAGCGTTAGGCTCACTCACAGCTACTTCCGCCGAGAAAGATGGCAATGGGGTGCTCGAGAAGACTGGAGATTTAGCGATATGAGCAAACAGTACGGCAAAAACTGGTGGTGGATGTCTTTCTTTGCTATCTACCTTTCTCAGCAGGTAATTAATTCTATTACTCAATATGGGTTCTTAGTTCTGCAATTTGGTGATGTTGACTTCAGACTTGATAATTGTCACCCGAATGTTCGATGAATTGCCTGAAGGAACCAAAACTCTAAAATAACACTCTTCCTATGTCACTTAATGCTACCTACAGGTGTTTCTTATGGGAATATGCTTGCCTCTCTATGTCATCCACTCAAACAACCAGCAATTGAACATCTGGGATTTAGTTGCTGCATCAGTATGCCTAACTGGTGTCATTACTGCATATTTCGCCGACACACAGCTTCACAACTTTGTTACTAGAAATGAAGAGCTGAAACACCTGGGGCAAGCACTAATCCCGAATCTTGATGAAGGTTTATGGCACTACTCAAGACATCCAAACTATTTTGGTGAGCAGTTATGGTGGTGGGGATTGGCAATCTTTGCTTGGAACTTAGGTTATGGCTGGACATTTATCGGCCCTTTGATCAATAGCTTGTGTTTGGCTTATGTCACTATTCTAGTCGAAGAACGTATGCTGAAACAGCAGTACAGAGCTGAGGCGTATAAGATGTACCAAAAGACGACATCTGTATGGATTCCTTGGTTCAAGTGTACTTCTTTGGCTGGAAAAGAGAAGAAGGAAACGTGATAATTGGTATTTGGCTATCTCTTCAATGGATGTGGTCTCTAAATGTATGTTCATATTTAACTCTACTTGCATTTTGTAATCGCTCTGAGTGTTCTGTTGTTATTTTCTTGAGATGGGATTGAAGAATTGGTGTCTATCAGATGCTGCAAGTAAATGTTATTGTTGTATAAAGATTTTGTTCTGAATTTTATTTGAGTGAGCTTTTTTGTGGAGTATGAAATTAGTAGACTATGTTTAAATGGAGATGTTGATGTAATTCTTGTGGATCTAATGGATAAGAAACCTTTAGTCGTGCTTTAAGTAAGATAAGAACTATCTCAAATTATTTTGGGATTAACGCAGTTTAGCATTCAATCTATAGCACTTTTCACACTTTAGTTCCCAAATTTCCACTTATTGATTATAACCACTTAAAGGTTGCAGAAACATGAAACTCCACGATTAATGCACTCGAACCAAATTGTATTACTTGAGACAACAGAAATTACATCACAGAAAACAAAAAAAAAAAAAACGAAAATAACAAAAAGCACCTTTTGATGATGTGAAGGTCAAACTTACATAATACATTCTTTAACCATTGGGTAATTTGTCTGAAAAAAATTATAATATTCGAGGAAATTGCCACATTGACTGATTGATCGTGACCAGTTTTCGATCTCAGATTAGACTATCAACATATTTATTAATGAACTGATCTGCGAGAATCTTATATGCACTCTCTGTAGGATGGAAGCTGTCCCAAAATATGTACTTAGAAGCATCAGGACAAGTTCCACTAAATTTATTACACAATTGCACCACTTCTATAATTCCTGTGCCACAGCAACCTCTATCATTCACTTCAAACCCTGAAATATTTAATAAATGAAAAATCAAAACAAAAAGAAACCATCGTATATATATATATATATATATATATATGTATATATACACGGGTGACTGTAAGATGAAAATCATTTATATCAGAAACATATGCCATTTTGAGATTCAGAGGGGAGGTTTGTGTAATTAAAAAACTTGAGGGGAGGTCATCATAATTGTTATCTCTGACAACAAAATAACAAGAAGTGAAAAGGGTCTCACCGTAATTTTGAGGGTTTTGGATGATATCAAGAAGAGGGTTATAAATGTCAATATACACAACTCTTGATTGAGGCAAAGTTTTGGTGAGTGAAACTAGTGCAGATGAGAGCTTGGAATTGACCAATTTTGTAGCCTGATTGTACTCTTCTGAGCACATCCTAAATAAGCCACCTGCAAGAGTTCTGTGAAATGGTAGGCACCCGATTGGTGGGAGACTAAATACAGCTATTCTTCTTGCTCCAAGTTTGTATATTTCCTGTAAGTCAATAACCAACATCTTGTCAACTAATTGATCTTTAATTCATAGACCAATGGAAAAACTCTTAAATGGATTCTGTGGTAAAAGACCAATGGATGAGGATTAAGGTTGTGTTTGTTAAAACTTCTGCTTTCGGAGAAGTTCCAGTAGAGGCTTAAGCGTTTGAAAAATAAACACACTTTTAAATAATAGAAAAGAACACTTGGAAATTGAAGAAAGCACCCCTTAAGGTGCTTTTAGCTTATTTTAAGCAGAAGCAACAAAACAAAAATACTCATAATTTAGTTTTCTTAGGGATAAAGTAGAAAATTACTTTTTCAGCGTTTACAATTATTCTCGACGTCACGTTATTATATGCAGGGGCGGTACCACCCTATGCTCTGGGGTGGCGACCGCCCCCTGAATTAAAAAAAAAAATTATAGGTAAAAATTAATTTTTTTATATATAATATAAGTTTCGCCCACCAAAAAAATCTGGTACTGCCCCTAATTATATGTGCTATTTTGTTGAATCTTTGATTTGTAAATTGTACTCATATTACAATGTGTTAAAATTTCTAATACCGTAACATCAAAATTCTTACATGAGAAAAAGGAATTATGCATGGACATTATCAACTTACCTACAAAAGTAATGACTGTAAAATAGAAATTATAATTACATATCTTTGAAATTACAATTTTTATAAAATGTATATACAATGTTATTATTTATCAACATGTGTGGTGTTTGCAAACTTTACTGATTTTAGAAAAGTAGAAGTGAAAGTTGGAAAAAATGTAGTAAAAGCAGGGAATGTTTAGCAAAAAAAAGTGAAAAGCATAGGAAAAAAAAAAAAGTGAAGTGTTTGGAAAATTAAGCTAAGAAGCACTTTTACCACTATCAATAAATTTTCATTTATTTACAAAAAAAAAACCTAGAAGCTAGAAGCATGTCCATAGTTGCTTCAAGCTTCTAGCTTATTTCTACTTAAATTTTGCAGAAGTTCGGAATGTTTGGAAACCCAAAATGCTGAAAAAGGAAACAAGTTGCAATAATTATTTTAGTTTTACCTGTATAAAGCTTAAAGCTGAGGAAACCATAAGATCCCCATAAGAAGAAATATCATATTGTAGCTTTCGAATTCCAATACCTGTGAAGTAAGTATTAGCAAGATCATCACCTCCTGTCAACACCAAATATAAGCTGTTGCTCAATACTTCCTTTGCATTTTCTTCACCGACTTCAGCTTTCAGATTCCCTATGTACTCTTTGAATTGCTCCAATTGATCAGATAATGGTGCCACTAACTGAAAAAACCAAAATTTACATGTATATAAATTAGGACAAAAAGGAATTGCAAATATCTGACTTGGTTTTTGTGTCAATTATACTGACATTTCCTGTAATTATGTGTAATTATACAAACATTTCCTCTAAGTTTCGAAATTATAAATACCATTTTGTGATTGTAGTGGTTTTTTTTTTTTAATAAAAAATTCGATCATTGTCGTCAAATCCTAGACCTCCATATTAGGAGTAATATCTGGTGATCATTGGGTCAAACCCCAATGAGCTTAATTGTAGATTTGTAGTGATTTAATCAAATCTGAAAACTGAATTACAAGGAAATTTGAAGACATCATCTGCAATTATTTCTACTGATTGATAAAATAAAGGGATAAATATACAGACGTACCCTGAGATTTTGACATATATAACTGCGCAAATATATCTTGAGTTTTGCAAAATTACAAAAACATATCCTATAATATATTTTTATTAGAAAATTCTAATGGAAAATGTATAATAATATAATTGTCATGAAATTGAGGTCGAATTATTGACCCATAACTGACAAGGGCAAGCCAGCCCAGTGTATAATGTATATGTATGTCTCTGTAATTTTTAAAAACGTATAAATATTTGTATAATTAGATCTAATCTCACTATATAATATCCCTAATTATACCAGTATTTGATGTGTTTGAGGATCAAATCCACTTCCCCCAACAGCAAAGCTGACTCCTTTTGGAAGGTCTTGAGGCTTCAATTTGGGATCAAGATAAGCCGGTATGAGCTCTGTAATCCCCAATGCTTCAGCTGCCATTTGAAATTCAGTGTGTGAATGAGTATGGAAACTAAATTATACACACATCAGAACGTGTATGTGTGTGTGTATATATACATACCAATTAAATCTGGAGGCGTTTTGCCTTTGGAACACCTTCCCGTCGGGATTCCACCTGCAAAATCCTTCTCATAAGGCGGAAAATTGCACTTAATCAACGATCCCATCCAATTATTATTTCCCTGATCAAATAACCGAATCTCCAAAAGCAAAAACGCCTGGAATCGTCACATTTGGGGGCAGCTTCAAAGCACCGTCACAAAAAGTACTCATCATAGCAAAAATCGAAAGAATATTTCGGAACGGACCAAGAAATGATGAACAGAAACTAGAAACTATCTGCTGCATTTTTCTTTTCTTTTTTTTTTTTCCTGGTATAAAGGAGGAGGAGTTTGAAGTTTTAGAAGGGCTTTTGGTTTTATTCTGTTTGCAGAATGAATTACAAGGTAATTGGTGTTCTAGTACTGGGATGCATGTCGTGGAAGTGGAACAATTAACAATTGCCATAGTGCTAGCCATGTAATATGTATAAAAGCTTCATCTTTCTCGTCCGACGCCATGAACAGCTCAGATGATTGAGCACTCGATTGTCTAACGATCACTGTTTTGGGTATACTGGAAATTGAATTAAGATTTATCTAAGTTTGTGCAAAAAAAATTCCAGCTAATCAAAAAATTGCAGATTTAAACGCTTGGAGATCGATAATTGTGATCGTTTTGACGTGGGTTTGGAGAGTTAGGCTCACTCACAGATACTTCCGCCGGGAAAAATGGCAATGGGGGTGCTCGAGAAGACTGGAGATTTAGTGATATGAGCAAACAGTATGGCAAACACTAGTTGTGGATATGTTTCTTTGCTGTATACCTTTCTCAGCAGGTAATTCCATTACTCAATATGGTTCTTAAATAGTTCTGCAATTTAGTGAGGTAGACTTCAGACTTGATAATTGTCACCTGCTTTATCTTTAGATGTTAAAGGTGATTTTATCTTGAATATTTTTGACAGATACATCTGAACATGAAAATCTGTAAAGAGATTACCTATGGCATACACATACATTGATATAAATACATACATATATTGATATATATAATTACAGTGATAAGTACAGTTTCAGGCATCAAAACAGCAGAAACATGAAATTCCACGATTAATGCACTCGAACCAAATTGTATTACTTGAGACAACAGAATTTACATCACAGAAAAAAAAAAAGAAAAACGAAAAAAACAAAAAGCTCCTTCTGATGATGTGAATGATAAACTTCCTATAGTCTTTAACAATTAGGCAATTTTAATTTGTCTGCAAAAATTATAATGTTCGAGGAAATCGCCACATTTGACTGATTGATAATGATCAGTTCGATCTCAGATTAGACTATCGACGTATTTATTAATGATTTGATCTGCCATAATCTTACATGCTCTCTCTGTGGGATGGTAGCTGTCCCAAAATATGTACTTCGAAGCATCAGAACAAGTTCCACTAAATTTGTTACACAATCCCACCACTTCTATAATTCCTGTGCCACAGCAACCTCTATCATTCACTTCAAATCCTGAAATATTTAATAAATGAAAATTCGAAACAAAAAGAACCCATCGTATATACATTATACACGGGGTGACTGTAAGATAAAACTAATTTATATCGGAAACATATGCCATTTAGAAATTCAGAGGGGAGGTTTGTGTAATTAAATAACATGAGGGGAGGTCATCATAATTGTTATCTCTAACAACAAAATAACTAGAAATGAAAAGGGTCTCACCGTAATTTTGAGGGTTTTGGATGATATTAAGAAGAGGGTTATAAATGTCAATATACACCAGTCTTGATTGAGGCAAAGTTTTGGTGAGTGAAACAAGTGCAGATGAGAGCTTGGAATTAACCAATTGCGTAGCCTGATTGTACTCTTCTGAGCACATCCTAAATAAGCCACCTGCAAGAGTTCTCTGAGATGGTAGGCATCCAATTGGTGGGATACTAAATACAGCTATTCTTCTCGCTCCAAGCTTGTATATTTCCTATGAGTCTATTGATCTTTAATTCATAGAAAGAAAGAATAATAATGGATGGAAAAACTTTTAAATGGATTCGGTGGTAAAAGACCAATGGATGAGGATTAAGTTTGCGTTTGTAAGAACTTCTGCTAAAGTTGGAGCAGTAAAAGTTTGGGTGTTTGTGGAATAAAAAATACAAAAACACTTGGAAATTGAAAAAAGCACCCCTTAAGGTGTTTTTAGCTTATTTTAAGCAGAAGCAACAAAACGAAAAGAATATTACAATGTGTTAAAATTTCAAATACCATAACATCAAACTTCTTACTTGAGAAAATAATTATGCATGGACATTATCACATTACCGACACAAAAAGTGAATGTAAAATAGAAATTATAATTACATATCTTTGAAACTACAATTTTTTGAAAATGTATATATAGTGTTATTTGTTATGCATATGAGTGGTGTTTGCAAACTCTACTTCTTTTAGAAAAACTAAAGTAGAAGTTAAAGTTGGAAAAAAATGGAGTAGTCAAATCAGGGAATGTTTGGAAAAGAAAAGTGAAAAGCACAAAAAAAAGAATAGTTGAGTGTTTGGAAAATTAAGCTAAGAAGCACTTTTACTACTGTCATTAAACTTTCATTTATTTAGAAAAGATAACCTAGAAGCTAGAAGCATGTCCATAGTTGCTTCTAGCTTATTTCTACTTAAATTTAGCAGAAGTACTTCAGAGTGTTTGGAAACCCAAAGTGCTGAAAAAAACACTTTTCTAAAAAGTGCTTTTTTTTAGAGTTTGCAAATACTCCCATAGTTACACAAGTTGCAATAATTGTTTTAGTTTTACCTGTAAAAATCTTAAAGCTGACGAAACCATAAAATCCCCATAAGAAGAAATATCATATTGTAGTTTTCGAATTCCATCAGTGAAGTAAGTAAAAAGATCATCAGCTCCTGCCATCACCAAATGTAAGCTGTTGCTCAATACTTTCTTTGCATTTTCTTCACCGATTTCAGCTTTCAGCTTCCCTATGTACTCTTTGAATTGCTCCAATTGATCAGATAATGATGCCACTAACTGAAAAAACAAAATTTACATGTATATAAATTAGGACAAAAAGGAATTGCAAATATTTGACTTGGTTTTTATGTCAATCATACTGACATTTCCTGTAATTATGCGTATGTGTATGTCTTTGTATTTTTCGAAACCTCAAAGTATAAATGTAATCGGATAATTAGATGAAATCTCAATGTATAATATCCCTAATTATACCACTAATTGAGGTGTTTGAGGATCAAATCCACATCCCCCAGAAGCAAAGCTGACTCCTTTTGGAAGGTCTTGAGGCTTCAAGTTGGGATCAAGATACGCCGGTATGAACTCTGTAATCCCTAGTCCTGCAGCTGCCATTTGAAATTCAAACTTGTCAAAAGTTCGGATGGAAAAATATTATTTATGTAACGAAAATAAAGATTATTAATTCATCCCATTGTTTTAAAACTTATTATCATTTGCAAAAATGTAGGAACTATAAGTAAGTCCTTTACAAATAAATTGAAGCCCCAAAAACAGCGTTGACATACACGCTTCTTGAGATTTCACTTTATTACAAAAAAACTCCCCAAAACTATGCTTATTGATTAGCGTATAATAGGGAGTTTTTTGCAGTAGAGTGTATCTGTGTGTATATACTATAGATACCAATTAAATCTGGAGGCGTTTTGCCATTGGAACACCTTCCGGTCGGGATTCCACCTTCAAAATCCTTCCCATAAGGCGGAAAATTGCACTTAAGCACCGTGTCCATCACATTATTATTTCCCTGATCAAATGACGAATCTCCAAAAGCAAAAACACCTGGAATCGTCACATTTGTGGGCACACCGTCGCAAAAACTCATCATAACAAAGATCAAGAGAATATTCAGAAACAGCCCAACAAATGAATATAAACTAGAAACCATCTGCTGCATTTTTCTGTTTCTCTTGGTATAAAAAGGGAGGAGTAGGAAGTTTGAACTTTTAGAAGGGCTTTTGGTTTTATTCCTGTTTGCAGAATGAATTATAAGGTAATTAGTATTTCAGTACTGAGATGCATGTCGTGGAAGTGCTAGCCAAGTCATATGTATAAAAGCTTTATCTTTGTTGCGTGACGCCATGTTTTTCTTGAGAGAGATTTATTATTATTATTATTTATTAATAAATTAATTAATTAATTAATCAGAAAATCTGAACATGAAAATCTGCAAAGAGATTACCAATGGCAAACACATACATCAGTATAAACATATACATATATATAATTACAGTGGTAAGTACAGAAAACAGCAGAAACATGAAATTTCCACGTAATTATATTACTTGAGACAACAGAATTTACAACACAGAAAAAAAAAAAACGAAAACAACAAAAATCACCTTTTGATGATGTGAATGATAAACTTACATAAGACACTCTGTAACCATTGGGTAATTTGTCTGAAAAAATTATAATGTTCGAGGAAATCGTCACCTTGACTGATTCATCATGGTCAATTCAATCTCAGATTAAACTGTTAACGTATTTATTAATGATTTGATCTGCAAGAATCTTATATGCTCTCTCCGTGGGATGGTAGCTGTCCCAAAATATGTACTTAGAATCATCAGGACAAGTTCCACTAAATTTGTTACACAATATCACCACTTCTATATTTCCTGTGCCACAGCAACCTCTATCATTCACTTCAAACCCTGAAATTAATAAATTAAAAATCAAAACAAAAATAACCCGCCGTTAATATATATACTCTGGTGACTATAAGTTATACGGGAAATATATGACGTTTTAAAATTTAAAGGGGAGGTTTGTGTAATTAAAATCCTTTGAGGGGAGGTCGCCGTAATTAATTTACTTCGACAGCAAAATAATGAGCTAGAAATGAAAAGGGTCTCACCGTAATTTTGAGGGTTTTGGATGAGATTAAGAAGAGGGTTATAAATGTCAATATAAACCACTCTTGATTGAGGCAAAGTTTTGGTGAGTGAAGCAAGTGCAGATGAGAGCTTGGAATTAACCAATTGTGCAGCCTGATTGTACTCTTCGGAGCACATCCTCATTGAGCCGCCTGCAAGAGTTCTCTGAGATGGTAGGCACCCGATTGGTGGGAGACTAAATACAGCTATTCTTCTTGCTCCAAGATTGTATATTTCCTGTATGACCGATCGATGAGGATGCTTTTGGAGAAGTTCAAGTCGAAGCTAAAGTGTTTGAAAAAGTGCTTTTTTTTTATGAGTTTGCAATTACTCCCAATTTAGTTTTACCTGTATAAAGCTTGAAGCTGAGGAAACCATGAGATTCCCATAAGAAGAAATATCATATTGTTTCTTTCGGATTCCAATAGTGAAGTAAGTATTAGCAAGATCATCACTTCCTGCTACAACCAAATGTAAGCTGTTGCTCAACACTTTGTTTGCATTTTCTTCACCGACTTCAGCTTTCAGCTTCCCTATATACTCTTTGAATTGCTCCAATTGATCAGATAATGATGCCACTGACTGAAAAAACAAAATTTACATGTATATAAATTAGGACAAAATATAGGGATACTTACACTAACCTACCCTGAAGTTTGAATTAATTATGCAAATATCTCGAGGTTTGGAATAAATACAAAAACATCCCCCGGGATAAATTTCCGTTAAAAAACCCTACGAAAAATGTAACTTATATATATAATATCACAAAGACGTAATTGTCATGAAATTAGGGTCAAATTATTGACCAATAACTACCAAGGTCAAACTAGTCGATACGTCGCTGTAATTTTCGAAACCTTAGAGTATATATGCTTGCATAATTAGATCAAATCTCAATATACATAAGGATAAATATCCCTAAAAGTATTGCAAGTAGAACTAATTATACCACTATTTGAGGCGTTTGAGGATCAAATCCACATCCCCCAGCAGCAAAGCTGACTCCTTTTGGAAGATCTTGAGGCTTCAAGTTGGGATCAAAATACGCTGGTATGAGCTCTGTAATTCCTAATTCTGCAGCTGCCATTTGAAATTCAAACTTGTCAAAATCATATGGATTTTATTTATATCCATCCATCTACAAATTGATTTTTAAATAAAATTTTTGCTTCTAAATTTTTTTAAATTGTGTTATAAAAATTCAAGTTCTTTTTTTTCAAAAATTAAAATTAACGATCCTATTATTATTAAGAAAAATCAAGACGTACATAATTCTTTTTTATGTAACGAAAATAAAGATTAAGTTGAAGCACCAGGCCACAGCCATACATAAATGGATATTCGATTGTGTCACAGATATTAAAAGTGAGTAAAAAGAATTAAAATTAAATAAAATGATAAAAGTCTTTGTTTCGTTTCTTTTTCTTTTTTTTAGTTTTGAAAATGATATGTTAATTTTCTACAAAAATAAAATAAAATAGCACTTTCTAATAATGGGGCGGCGTTTTGTCATTAAATGTGGTGATTGAGATTGTATGCACTTATTGGTGGTGAGAAGGGCATCAATAAATTCAACTTTCTAAAGTTTAATTAACTTTCGTGTTGTTGGAAATTGGAATAACTTTCGTGTTTGATATTTCTAATTATTTGGCCAATCTTTGAGCATGATTACAAGAATAACCAAATGAAAAAACCCACAAATTAGAAAACAATTTTTTAATGATAAAATCACTTTTTATTGTAACAAAAATATTACTCTTGCATTTAATCCATGACCGTCACAAACTGTAATGCACAGAAAGTCAGAAATGGACAAGAAAGCCCAGACTCACGAATACGATAATTAATTTTTTTTAACAATTATCACTAGTTAGATGTTCGATATAAATATCGGACACTGCACAATAATTTTTGTAGAAAGAAAAAGAAAGAAAGGAATTAAGAAAATGTTTGATGATTCTTGAATAATTAAGCAACATATATCATAGTATATTTACTATACATAGATTATATTTGCATTTATTCCAAAGTCACACGAGTAATTACTAATTAGGTTTGATTGCATTAATTATTTCTAGTAATTATTTTGCAGTTAGAAAGTCTATGTGGTTGCTGGAAAGGAAACCAAATCGCATTGAAATCGTCCAAAATTTCCCGTAATCATATCCTAAATTCCTAATATAGAAAAAAAATAAAAATAAACGCAGAAAGAGTAAGACAAAAGCTGGATGAACCAAAATTCATTGACAACTTGGAACATTCAACTTTACCATTATAAATTCCAATCATCAGCTCCTAAATCCACCCAAACAAAACAAAGTTGACATACACATTTCTTCTGGTTTCACTTTATTACAAAAAACTCCTCCAAACTATATAATATAAAACCAAAATAATGCTGTTAATCAACCAATTTTAGGAGTGAAATGTCAGTACTTTTTTGTAATTTCTGAACTAGATTGAATTAACTTAAAACTCAGGGATAGTAAATGTAATTCACTCAAAGGAAAAAGATAAAAAACAAGGGCGAATTACCCAAAACCCCCTGAAGTTTAAGGTATTTATGAAAAATACCCTGAAACCTTGAAATCTTACATTTAAACCCATGAATGGGGGAAAATGTAATGTATTTCAGGGAGGTGTTTGTAAGATTTCAAGATATTTTTGCATTTTCAGGGGGTATTTGTAAAGCTTGAAGATTACAGTGGTGTTTTAGATTTTTTAGGTAACTTCGGGGGTTTTTAGTAATTTTCCTTAAGAAGATCAAACAATAAGTGTAAACACAGCTCCAACCTAGAGTGTGTCTGAGTTTTTGCTCACTAAACATGCAAAAATTTATACATACCAATTAAATCTGGAGGTGTTTTCCCATTGCAAAACCTCCCCGTCGGGATTCCGCCTTCAAAATCCTTCCCGTAGGGTGGAAAATTGCACTTAACCAGCGTCTTCATCACATTATTATTACCCTGATCAACTATAGAATCTCCAAACGCAAAAACTCCTGGAATCGTCACATTTGGCGGCAGCTTTATGGCCCCGTCACAGAAACTGATCATCATTATAACAGAAAACAAAAGAATATTTAGAAACAGCCCAAGAAATGAATATGAACTTGAAACTATCTGCTGCATTGTTTTTCTGTCTGTGGTATAAAAACGGAGGAGTTAAATGAGCTTAGAAGGGTTTTTGGTTTTGTTCTGTTTTGCAGAATTAATTACAAGGTAATCAGTATTTCAGTGTACTGGGATTGTGATTTATATATAGTAGTTGCATGTCGTGGAAATGGTATTATTTATTTGGGATAATCACATTTACCTCCCTCGACTATTGGAAATTACAGGGACACCCCCTCGACTATGGCTCGGTCTAGCACTTTGGTCCTGCCGTTAGATATTTTCTTGTTTAATTTCCAAGTAGATGCTAGTGCTTTATTAATTAGACAACAACTTAATCACTTCGCTCATTACACGTATATATAGCAAAACACTATAACAAAAATGTCATATATCTTGCAATTTTCCGTTAAGTTTATTAGATTTCTGTTAGAGTTAGAGGGTCTGTCTTTAATTTCCAATAATCGAGGGGGGTGTTGATGTATTAGTCGAGGGGTGTAAGTGTAATTATCCTATTTATTTTACGTATTTATATTTATACTAGTATACGTGTAGGAGGTGTAGTTGTGTGTGTTTTCGTGCTGGTTATTGATAGGAAAAGTAGGTGTATAAATTTAATACAAGTGAGACAATTGCCATAAGCCTAGCCATCCAATGTGTACAAAACCTTTATCTTTCTAGCGCGACGTCATGTTTTTCTTGGGAGAGAAAGGTTTATTATTTATTTATGTATTTATTAATTGTCTAACCATTTAATTTTGCTATTTCTGAACAGCTCAGATGATTATTGAGCATTCGATTGTCCAAATTAATGATCAATGTTACTGAAAAATTGAATTAAGATTTATCGAAATTAATTAAAAAAAATTGCAAAATCAAGATACAAATTACTTTCGAGTAGTCTAGCTTGCCGGTAGGTGGTGGAAATTTCGGGCAATAAAATAAAAAGAATTGAAAATTTTAAACTTGACATAAAGAAGAGATCACATATATGATATCTATACAAGATATACGAATTGGAGAGATGAGACTCTCAGTTAATAAAGTACATAAGTAAATGTAAAAATTATAAATTAAAGAATATCCTAAATAATCACAAAAGATATCCTAAATAGTGATATAGCGAATTCCGTAATAGTTCTCAAATTATAAAATTTTGTTATTATTGTCGTCCAAATAATTAGTATCAAAGTATAAAGAAAATTTAACATCGATCGACAAATTTTGTTTATAATATAAAATACTTTTATAGTTAAAAGATTATGCATTATTTATTTATATAAACTTATGATCCAAAAATGACGAATGAAATCGCAAATTTTCTCTTGATAAGACGTATAAATTATACTTACAAATTGTGAAACAAAAACTTGTAAGCTAGCTGAAAGGAGAAAATGCAAGATTATTAATTATTTTATTTTAGACGTACGTCCATTGACAACTCCAACCCTAATCCGTAATTGCTTTGCTTACCTTGTTGGTGAGTAGGTTCAGAAGAATGATATTTTGCTCAAAATTAAATCAGGTTTGTTGGACTACCTCAAATTTTCAATTTGCCAGCTACTTATAGATTCACTACACAAAAGCTGGAGGGTCAATTAATTAATTGAAGCAGCAGCTTATTGTTACAGAGATAATTAATTAATTTATAAACCGAAAACTTTAAATAATAATCTTCATGCATGATACAGATCTGGCTACTGTACGTTGATTGCTAAAATTGTGTTTATCACTAAACAGTACAGTTCGGTAAACTACCAGATCATAAAAATCAACTTTCAAGTTAATTTGCCTTAATTATTTCATTTTCTGTTCAAGTACTTAACAGCAACATGCACGTAAGTATGTTTTTTTGGGTTTTCCATCAGATTTTTTTCAAGGCTCGGATACTACAGAAATCCAATTGAACGCAATCCCTCTTGATGCAGTTATGGAAGCATCCACAATCTTTACTTAAAAAATATTATCAGTCACATTGGCTCACTGTACTCTATATATATATATCCAACTCATATTGATTAATTAGTTGAAAGTTGAAACTTAAAGTTGTATTGTTGAGACGTCACAAAGCCATGAAGTTGTCATTATTCCATTAGATTGGACCTAATTATAAATGATAAGGACTCATTTCGATTATAAAATATCATGAGGAAATGACTTTCTTGAAGTTAAAACTTTGTAAAAATAGCAAACGTGCTGCTAGTCTGCTACTATATTATGTCTATGTTTGTGTTTAAGTATCGATCCTTAGTACGTAATGACATCTAGAGACTAGAATTGATGGTTGACTAGTGATTTTGTAGACACCTTTATACATTTACAAAAGTAATATTAATATATGATGGTCGTAGAAGGTCAATTTCCAAAATTAATTCCCAAATAAATACAAAGGATAATTACACTTACATCCCCTCGAGTACTTAATACAACAACACTCCTTTTACTATTGGGATTACAGATAGATCCTCTTACCCTAACGGAAATCTAAAAAACTTAACGAAAATTTATAAAATGACTAAATTACTTATTATATATTTGTTATAATGTTTGCTATACATGAAATGAGCGAAAGGATTAAATTGTTGTGCAATTATATGACGTTAATATTTACTCAAAAACAAGAAAATGACTAACGGCAGAATCTAAGTGTTAGACAGAGCCATAATCGAGGGGATGTCTCTGCAATTTCCAATAGTATAGAGCATCTTGTTGTATTTTTTCCTAAGTCGAGGAGTTTAAATGTAATTATCACTAAATACAATCAAGCCTCCATTTAAAGAGTTTGTCAATATGCTTCACCCATGTTGCACCAATCACCTGACAAATGAAATTATGCAGACCCTTAATCTTATAAGAAGCATACATAATTGAAGTGAAGGATCAATATATCAGAGGACCACATTTATGAATGTGTTTTGACTTATGTCAAATCAAATTAGCTGTTTGTTGAACCGTTTTTTCATTAATTCCTTTTTTTTTCCATTAATTGTGTGCGGCATTACACATCCTATTAGCTCTTTATTAAGTCGAGTCACGGATACACTTCAACCACTTCACAACTGTGGTGGAGTCCCTTTAATCTCGCTGTTTTGTATATCTTGGAAGGCAAATAAGTGTCGGATACCATATCCGACACTTCTATAATGATAATGTTAAAAATATCAGTGTTGCTATATTTGTATTCATATATTAAAATCTAAGTCGGCTTAAGAATAAAAGTGTAAAGGAATCGAGGAGAAAAGTCTTGGGATCATGAATGACAGTGACCACTGACCACAAGATTCAAGGAATTGTCTCAGATCTTTTAATTACTTGGCCGACACTAACGATTTATTACTATCCCGTAGAGAGAACTACGATTTATCATTTCATACTATAGAGTTCTCACTTTGATTAAAATAATGTAGAGTTCTCTAATATAAAGGGATAGTCGTGTTAATCTTTTTTTACTGCATACAACTTCCATGGTAGTATCCTTTATTTCCTAATTTATGCACTTATCTTTCTTGTTTCAAAAATTACAAAAACACCCTCAAAATTTCGTTGCTCCTGGGAAATTTGTGAAAAACATGGCAAGAGAGGATTTTATCAGCATCGATTAGGCTTTAAATATCATCGACTCATAAATCGATGGACTGCACAGGACAAGAAGCTTTTGGTAGTGTGGATTAGGCTTTAAATATCATCGACTCATAAATCGATGGACTACACGGGACAAGAAGCTTTTGGTAGTGTGGAGTGTGGACGTATCGATAACCGATGAAAGTTTATAATGAATAATGAAACCTTAGGGGTGGTTTTTGTAACCTTTTGAAAATAAGACAAGGACTTATTTGTTATTACAACCAACTCAAGAACAGCAGATGTAAATCAGCCGAAGAAAGTCATGAACGGAAAAAAATAAAATTTCCAAAAATATAAATATGAACACAAAATAACCCCACCTAAACAATATAAACCACCAAGTCAAATCTACTAGACAGAAACTTTGCAGAGTCGCCCCACAAATGTGTATGTCAAGTAATACGTTTTTGCTAAAATGAATCGACTTCAATACCTTTGTTTCAGATCCAGCAATCTCAAAAAGAACTCTCTACGGAAAATGAAGTATAACCTATCTACCAAGGCTTGCCATAATTAAGATCTCACATAAATAGAGTGGGGAACATTATTATCACAGACGAAAGACCCTTTTAGATTCTATTCTGTCAAGAAAACCTAACAAGATTAAAGAGAACAGTACTTTTGTCATGCCTGGATTCTTGAGGGTGCTCCAACTGCATTTTCCATACGAGAATACCACTCGCCAATACGTGTATTTTCTACCATATCTCTTCCAGACTTGAGGTAACGAATGGGTCGTAAAACACCATAGACTGCCAGGTCAGCAAGGTTAGGCCTGTCCCCACCTGGAGTAAATAAAATTATTTAAGTATTGGAAAAGTTAATCTATATTCGCATACATGGGCGAATTACATCAACTATCCCTGAAGTTTGCTCTAATTACAATTAGTCCCTCTGTTTTAGAAATTACAAAAAAAAAAAAAAAAAAAAAAAAAAAAAACTCCCTCCCTTTCACTTTATTACAAAAGAACTCCCTGAAACTATGCAAAATGAAGCCAAATATGCAAATAATCAGCCTGTTTCAAGGAGTTGTTTGTGATTTCTTCAAACAGCTAAACTGTATTTAGCTCAAACTTCAAGGGTAGTAGATGTAATTCACCCTATAAATGTATTTAGAGAGGGGATACAAACCTAGAAATTTTCGACTGCCGAGTGCATCTACCCATTTTTCAGCAGCTTCGTATAAAGCAGCCCGTTCGTCAGTGATATTATGTTTTTTCTTCAATTTCTTTGAAACGAAGTACATTGCAACTGCTCCAGCATATTTTGCTGTTAATCTCTCAGTGAAGCTAAAGTTACCTGGAATTATGTAAACACAGATGAGAGAGGAGGCAAAAGAAATAGGATCTCAAAAGTTATTAGGACGCTTAAAGATACAGAAATTCATTGTATCCCCAAGCAGCAAATAAACATTCAGGTTAATTACAGCTTGACCCCCTCAACTATGGTCTAAACATAAAAAGAACCCTGAGGTTTGGGTAATTACAGTTAGGCCCCCTGGGTCGCCTGTACCAGCCAAACAAGATTAAATTTAACAAGAAAATAAAGAAAGATGATAAAGCCCAAGGTTAGCTTGATGTAATTCACACAGAAACTGAAGTACACTTGACAAAAGTTGAAGAACAAAATAATATAATCAGCTCCAGTAGATCTTTCCAAGATAACCGTGCATTGTCCAGTACTTCAAATTTGAATCAGTAAGATAAGAAATCTCACCATGGCTTGTTATGTAGTCAAATGACTCAAGGGCTTCAGAAGAACTTCGGTATATATTAGGTGACAATAGATGCACCAAGTGGTCGTCCACCCATCTGAAATTATGGTAATTGACATTACTGCTCAAGCTCAAAGTGTTGTAACAATGCCGCATTTAAAACAACTTAACAATTAATGTATAAAGATCACTAGTATCTCTAAACCAAAAAGATGCAAAACATCTAGGCACCAGAGTTAAACCTTCAAATCTTATAAATAACGGAAGTTGTAATACCAATTGGCAAAAGCTTTACCATACTGCTTTTAGGTAGTTCGTCATAATATCAATATTAAGGACAAGACAAATAGGCAGCAATACTCTAGAAGAGCCAGAAACACATACATGCGCCACTTCTTCTCTTCACTTTCTTCCCCAGATGCATCAGCAGGAGCATTGGGATTAATCTTATCGGTCAGCTTATTTATTATGTCTACATATATTACACGGTAAGAATTAGAGCAAGAATTATCACTAATATAAACACTTAAGACATGATGATAGTTACAAACTAGCCACAAATGGCAAAGCATTGTGCTTAAAATCTATCTCAACAGGGTAGCTGCTACATTGTACTGAAAACAATAGACTATTTGGAGTTCGACATTCTATACCTGACGAGTCAACCATCTGCTCGCCATCGACCATCAGTATAGGCACTTTCTTGTAATCAGAAAATTTGATTTCCTTTTTGCTGATTGGGTTGACCTCCACAATTTTGTATGGTATATCATAGTAGTCCAGGAATGCTGGAAAAGTAAAACCCACAAAACCATGATCAAAAGTTCAAGAACATCAGACGACATTAATTTGGACCAAGTCTGTGGTACATGTGGATTGATAGGTGATCAAGAAAACAGAGGATTTAAACCTTCTTATAATATTTAGAATGCTCGAGCAACTTTGTACATAGAGGAAGCAAGCATAGTCCTACATTCTAACCAAGATGTGCATCATTTAATGGTTCAACTTAGATTTTGTAATTTCCAGATTCTTTCTTGCCATATCTAACCAAATCAATGGAAGAAATCTAGTTTTAGCCTTCTTTATCCACTCTTGTCTCAGTAAAATACACCAATCTAACCAAAGATTTTTGTTCTTCCTTTTCCAATGCTTGGAGCTAAACTTTTGGACATGGATTAGCCTATGATATATTTAAGTTAGATAAACAGATATCAAGCATCAATCATAAAACCAAGCGTTAATAGAATCTATACTTTGAACAAGTAATATATGTTCCACATCTTTTTGGCCAATTCCACAGTTACTGGAACAGTTTTACTGAATACGCTATTACATGCCTATAATTTGAGAGCCATTATACTCGAACAAAACTCAAGAATAAATCTCCAAAACCCTATCCTTCTTCTTTGTACCCTTCTCCCATCTCCCTTCCGGATCCAAAATGCAATTCCAATGCTAGAAATGTATAAAACAGACAAAAAAAGAAAGGTGAAACACAATATGCTGAAGGGAGAAGCGAAAAAGAATACCTTTCACCTTGTTACAGAAAGGGCAAGCTTCATACTGATACAGAATTACGTCCTTCGGCCGGAATCTCGCCTGCACGGGCTCTTTGGCGTGGACCTCTTCCACAAGCGTGGAGGCCGCCACCGAAAACAGCATCGTGCCAGCAACAGCACGCGCGGAAGCGCGAGCAGACCGATCATCGGCGATCCTATTGTACGAAAACCAGTGAGATCTCGCCGATGAGTTGTTGCTGCTGCTCGTGCTAAAAAGCGCCGCCTGAAAGAGGCGATGCTGTTGCTGGACGTGGTTCCCGGTGTCTGAAGATGCGGTGGCGAGGCCTCCCACGGCGCGGCGAATGGCGGCTAGTCCGCTGGCCCTCCTCATCTTTACAACGATCTGAAGGAATTTTGTGGAGAAAGAGAATCTAGAGAGTGGAAATATTTTAGCTCAAAGTTTTCTCCGTTTTACTTTTCTTTTTATGTGGTTTATGGGAGGGTTTTAGAAGCTGTCCACGTTACAAACTTTTGTGCGCCGGCTCGGAGTTGAGCGCGAGATTTGACTCGGCTCAAGCCGATAAGTCAAGCTTTGAGATAGTTTTCGTAATTGTATATATCCAAGCCCACAATGTCTTCTTGGGCCCATAAACTAACTCAATGTCAAAGCCCACACAATTTATTGGGCTTGTAACGTGTTAGCCACATATTCTGACTTGACTACCTAGGCCCGGTAATTGATAGGGTTTCAAAAACTACAGTTTTAATTACCTCCATGTGTTTTGTTAAATAGTTCGTTTTTACTTTTTAGTTAGAGGTTATTTGCAAACTCTACTAGTTTCAGACAAGTAAAACATAGAATAGTAAATGTCGTGAATATTTAGAAGAAAAAAAACACAAAATAAAAAAGTTGAGTGTTAAAAAAAAAAAAGCACTTTTACTATTCTTATAAAATTTTGTTTATTTATAAAAATAATTTAAAAGCTACAAGTTAAAGTAAGAAGCATATCCTTGAATAATTAAGCATACCCTTAGGTATTTAAAATTTTTGATTTATTTATGCTTAAATTAATAGAAATTGAGAGTATTTTGACAACGAAAAAAATCACTTTTACATAAGTAAATTTATTTTTAGAGTTGCAAAGACTCCTTTGTGTTAGACTTCATTGATTTTCATTAAATGCATCATATATATTTTATTTTTAGGAAAAATTATACTTAGATCCTAAAGGAGTTTGTTAAATTAATATTCATGACCTTCGTAGTCAAACAATTACAGTAAGACCCCGCATGAAATTGAATAATTACAAAATATACCTAAGTATTAGAGTTCCATTATGTACTGAATGATGTCATCAAAACTGAATTGTAAATACCGAAAATATCCTTATTTTTTTAATAGGATATGTTGCTCCTAAATTTCACTTGGATATTATTTGTAACAAATTCCTTTGGAATCTAAATATATTTTTTAAAATTGAAAAGAGAATATCCCGTTAATTAATAATGGAACCTTAATGCTTGGCCGCTTGAATATATTTTATAATTATTTAATTTTATGTAGGATGACTGTAGTTATTTATAAGTTGTAATTTAGCAAAATATTTTGGGATATAAGTGTAATTTTCTCTTTATTTTTATTAAGTTAGTTTTTTTAATTATAAGGTACATGCAACTTTTGTGGTCTCCTACATCAAGTTGATGCCCTTGTAACCTGTTTTTCCAAGTTGGACAACTTGAATGAGCTGGCCAAATCGAATGTATAATAATATCTCAAAAAAAATGTCCTCCACGTGAATAGAGGTTAAAATAATTAAAATTACGAGGGGATAAATGCAAATAGAAACAAAACAAAGGAGCAAACAGCAAAACCAATTGCCGCGTTGTGGTTGGCCGATCGCACGCCTATATAGAGTCCTTCACCCCCCAATCCTTCATTCTTAGACGTCTCCTCTCCTGTGTGAGAAATTCCATTGAGATTTTCTCTCCGTCTCCCGAAATCGAAATATTAGGGTTTCCTAAACCTCGATCATCAAAAAAATCTATCAAATTTACCTTAACTCTTCTGAAATTTAAGACCTAATTCGTTACCGATTACGAGATCCTTGTTTAATTCTACTTTTTTTTTTGGACAAATCTCTCTCGTTCGATCTTGAAGATGTCTCGGTGCTTTCCTTACCCTCCTCCGGGGTATTTACTGAGCAGAGATCGGGAAGAGGCCTTGATCGAATCGATTAAGGTTTGTCGATCAGATAATCTTGATTGATTTATGCATAAGTAAAGCATGAATCTTAATCGGTTACATAATATCAGTGCATTTGTTGGTGGGTGCGTTATTTAAGAAAAAATTGGACAGTTCTTACGATCGGAGTGTTTCTTGAATGTGATTGTTCTTTAAATTTGAACACAGTTCTTTTACGGGTTTGTGCGTGTTCATGGACTTGAATTTAGGGTTTTTGGGTGAGTGAGGTGGGGTTAGGGGTAGGGGTAGGGGTCCGATATTAAGATCTAAATTTGGAAATTATCTGCAAAAATCTAATGGGTTTGTAGATCATGTTCAAGATTTCAGATGTCTGTAAAGAAGTTGGTATATTCAAGCCTTTTCAGGGTTTTCAGGACGTGTTGGAAGCCGAAGTTAGATGGTTTAGTAGAAGATTGTGCTCAGTTTCCCCAAGATTTTGGTCCAAGAAGTGGGCTTAATAATAGGCTTAAAAATTGAGACTGGAGAATAGGAATTATTGTTGTAAATATCTGTGCTGTTGATATTTTCTTTATCATCATGCCATACCAGTTTGTTTAAGATGTTAAATGTTCTGCTCCTGTATTTTAAGAAAGGTCCTCTGTGTTGAAATTTATTAATTGTTCAACATAAGTAGTGCACATTACATATGAAAATTAAAATTATCATGCTGAAGTCTCTGGAAATGTTACTTCACTTTGACTCCAATTCTAAAATTGTACTTTTGGTGCTTTAAAGCTCCAAGAGGAGAAACAAAAGAAGAAGGAGGAGAAACGAAAGAAGAAGGAGAGGAGACGGGAGAGGAAAGAGAAGAAAGAGAAAAGGAAAGAGAGGAGAGAGAGAAGGAAACACAAGAAACATCAGAATTTGGACAAGTCCGATCACAAGATAAGCTCTGATAAAACTGAAATTCTCCATAAGAGAGGAGAAGCTGAAGCAGAAGCTGAACGAAGCAGTCTCACTGAAGAACATGGAGACCATGTCAGTTTGTCGGGTCCCACCTATTCGTCTGACAGAACACAGAACAGCAACAAGAGAAAGAGACATTCTTCACCCGAAAGCCATAGCCAGAGTAAGCTTACTTCATTGCTAAGTTGAAGCTCATTTTTCTTGTTTGCTTCACTACTTCAATAATAAGTTTCATGTTTGCTTATTTGCCTCATGGTTGTGAAACAGGTCAAGTTATCTTGATAAGAATGCCCTCGAAGAAGCAAAACGAGTTCGACACTGTAGCCAAGGAACAGCAAGCTTGTTCGACTTCTGGAAGGACAGATGACGATATGAGTAATATTCCCTCCACGTCGACAGGCAAAAATGGAATTAAACCCATACTGAATAAAGTTATGAGTTCTACTTCTGGAAGGACAGATAACGAAATGGGGAATAATCAATCCACATTGAAGGGTAAAAATGTTATTAAGCCTGTATCTAATGGAGTTATTACTTTGACTTCTGGAAGGACAGTTAATAACAATAACATGGGTAATAATCCCTCCACGTCGAAGGGCAAAAATGGAATCAATCCCGATACAAACGGAGTTGTGAGTTCTATGCAAAGAATGGAAATGCAGTACAAAAACCTTCTCGACAAATTGGTTCCGCAAGTGCTTCAAGATGAATCGCTTTATTCAGACAACCTAGATTGGCTATTCAAGAATCAAGACTCACAAGCTGAGAAAAGACAGAGATCTGGAAGTGAGAGTGTATCGTCGTGTTCTAGAAGCTCAGCTGAATTCTTGCGTGAAACTGGTGTATTTGTATTGCCTTATACGGTTCCTTATTAAGTTGAACTGATGTGAATGTAGCATATTAATATTTGCTGCTGGTTGAGGATATTATTTTTTTTTGTTGCCTCTCCTAAGGCGGCAGATATGAGTTTTAACCTTTGTTAATGAGTGGGATAGAAGTGCTATGTAATTCCTGAGTGTATGAAACACTATTGTTTGTCAACCAACTTGTTCTGATCAATGCATGATATCAGGATTATTAATCTCTTCATGATTCTATTTTTGTCTTCTCTTATCTGATTAAGATTAAGTTCGAATGTGCTAACCAAGTAGGTCGTGTACAATTTCTCCAAAAGGGGCAAAGAAATTGAAAAGTCAAACAATTCTCACAAATTACAAACAAACTTATGATCAGGAACTCACCAGAAAATTACAAACTTATGATCAATAACTTAGGTGTTACCTTTGATTCTACATTACAATTTGTGATAAGGAATTCGCCCAAAAGGTACAAATAAGTCATGTTCCTGTACCAAAAAAAATAAAATTAAGCCATGTTCTTAAAGAATGGGCTAAATTTTGAGCCCATTAGTCGGCCCAATTCAATTTTATGTCCATTAAATCTGACTCTCACTTTCTTCCCTCTTCGTTAAACCCTAACGCTAGAACCCTTCTTCCCTCAACATTAGAGCTTAATTTTCCTATCAATCAACTGGAAATTTCCAACTTCCCAAAATTTCTGTAGGAAAGTGGTTTATAAATCATCACTATGACGGATTACAGTCGTCAGCGTGATTTCATGTTCTGCGAGATGTGCGGGTCAATGTTGTCCTTCGATTCGCCAAAGTATGCAGAATGCCCGTTGTGCAAATTCCGGAAGCCTTTCAAAGGCAAGTGCCAATTCCAATAGCGCCATTTTTTTTCTTTTCGAATTACGCTTTTGAAATTGATTAGTGGTGAATTTTAATTTAGACGATCACTCAAGAGATGTAAATTTCGTATTATGGGAGATTTCCGATATTGAACTCTGGGGATTAGTGTAGTTAATGTAAAAAGCACAATCTTTTCTGATGTAAGTTGCGAGAATTCGCTTTTGTTATCAGTTCAAAATTCAATGATGTTGCATTATTTTGGTAAGTTGCGAGGATTCGCTTTGAAGTTGGGCTTTCACTGTGTGAATTATTCCGTCGCTCAGTTTACGAGGAATCTATGCTTATAAATCATAGTTCATCAGCTTGAGGGATGAGAATGCTTACAATCAGCTTTGCCATTTTTCGAATTTATCGGAGAGTAATTAATGAGCTAATTTTCTATAGGAATCTGAAATCTAATGAGATTTCTGGGTCTTCATCCTCTATTTTATATTTCAGACTGGGCTATAATTGTTAAACATTGTACAAAATATTTAATATATTCGTTCTCTTTCATGAACTCAGTTTTTGCTCTTTTTTCCTGTAAATTGAGGATTTTGTTCTGCTATTGTTTTCTCAGATATTGGCAAGAAAGAGATTCGATATACAATTAGTGCTGAGGTATGATTATGATTGATTTCTCTTATATCCGATGGTAAAAAGTGCCAGCTCCAAAAGGCTTGTGATTTTCCATAATTTTATATTTGAGGGGAAAATAATATTTGTTTTTGGTAAATATTAGATAGTTCTGCTGTGCATTTACAGACTCAAGCCTTGCATCTGCTTAATTTACAAAAAAGCAAAAATGGATCTTCTTAAGCTAATTACATTCTTATATATCTCTCAAACTTTTTTATTGTTCCATCAAATATATAAACGGCAAATGCTAAAAAATGTCTTAGGTTGTCATTATTAGCTTGGGATCATTACTTGTGTATAACATTTCTTCAAATACTTCCATTTTTATTTGTTTCTTTTCATTGATCATCTCAACTGTGCATACTGCAGGACATGAGGAGGGAGCTTGGAGTGTCTTCACTCGATGACGTTGAAGAAGAGAGGGAACTGCAACAAATGGTTGGAACCACATATATATACTTGCTATTTATTATGGTTTTAATATTATTATTATTATTATTATTATTTTAAGCATTATATTACAACCACCTCCCTTGCAACTATATATGACTACATGATTATACCTTTTTCATTTCAAAGTTACACATACCTTCCTTATAACGTTTTTTCATCTTACAGTTAAATGATACTATGAATCAATTATGCATGATTTTGTCCTAGTTACTCCATAAGTTTGAATTAAAATTTTGATGCTCCGAAGGGGCTGTTTGTAATTATGAAACTAATAGGGGAAGTTTGTGTAGTACTTTTTTAATTGTCCCATTATTCAATAATTATTTTATCTGGTATGTTCTTTTTTTATCCAACAGGATTACAATGCAAAGTGCAAAGCTTGCCAACACTTGGGCATGGCTTATGTTGCCAGACAGGTAAACTCTTGGAATTCGTAACCGAACTTGCACCTTTATTTTTAAAGAAAAATTCGTTATATCTAACCGGCATTGCATCTCTTTCGTTCTGCAGATTAGATCTGCTGATGAAGGGCAGACAATCTTTTATACATGCCCGATGTGCGCCCATAAACAAACTGAGAACTCATAAGATAATCTACTATGTATTTGTTTGATTCTCTACAAATGAGAGAGCTTTACCAAGCATTTATTTACCCATGATGGGCATTGGAGAATTGTGTTTTTTTTTTGCAAGGGCATTGTAGAATTGTTGTACAAGCATTAGAAACATATTTGCAAAACTGATGAAAAGAGATAAAAATGTTCTCCACTATTTGCCGTTTTTGTTGTTATAGTTTTGTATTCTGTTTATTAACAATATGTGATCTTTGGGGTTCGGATTGTGTTTTAATATTGAATCACATATGACGACGCAGAGGGAAATTCTTGTATACATCGAATTTGGTCTTTTTGGAGTCTAGTTTCTTCACTTCATCATTTTACTTGAGAAAAAGTAAGAATACAAAATGTGATCAAATCATAGGCATTGGGCTCACATGGGGCTAAATCAACGATAAATGTTACTTCAACATTGCTTAAGAAATAAGAACCAAATCATGAGAAATTCCCCTTCAAGAAAACAAAAAAAGAAGAAAAAGGATAAATTAACAAACTAACAACCTATGAAACACGGATAAGGCACCGATACGTGTCCATGCATCATAGCTCATAACTTTACATTTATAACAATTTTAATTTAGTTATTTATACTACAGTAAAATTAATTTTAAAAATTAAAAATATCTACAATTATGAAAATAATCGCAAGAATAAAGAGGAACTGAAATATTTTATCCGCCGTCAGATAATATATTGAAGAAATATAATGACAAGGCGTCATTACATGAAATGAAATTTTGCACAACCCTTAGTCTAAAAACATCAGAGATTGTGATCACAATTTACAATAGTGGCAGAAACATCAACGAACTAAATCAAAGAGAAAATAGAAAGATTTAGAAGATATATCAGGAAGACGATCGAACTATATATTATAAGTATATATAATTATTCACTGGAGCTGAAGAAATCGCCGTAGATTATCGCCATTATTAATATCCACTCCGGCGGCCATGGCGGTGGCACCGCACTTGAGCTTCGTCCTGAAACAAAAACTCGGCAACGGCAAGCTGCTGGGCGGCGGCGAGATCAAAAATATTTTGGAACCCGCAAGAACGCCAACATCAATATTATTTCCCACTTCTTTAAGAGACCTTACATTATCAGCGACGTTAATAGGATCATTAGTACTTGATGGCCAAACAAAAGCTTCTTGAGATCTGAACTTAGGTAAATTTTTCTCCTGCTTTTTCAGATTTTTGTTGGCAGATTTTGATTTCTTGGGAGTACTAAGAGATTTGTTATAACTGTTTTTATTAGCAGGAGGGAGAGAAAGGGCCCGGCCGGTAAAGGCGAGGCGGGGATGAGCTGCGGGAAGAGGGAGAAGCGGCGGCTGAGGTGGCGGCCGGAGGTGGTGGTGTGGGGAGAAAAGCGGCGGAGCCTGTTGAAGGCCCATTGAGTGGAAATTAGATGGCAAAAGATAATTTTCACTATAATCATAGGGACTTGAAATGAAAGTTTGCTGGATTTTTTTAGAGTTTCTGACGGATTTTTGGCGATCCAACGATCCATGCAAGAAAACTGCCTCCATTAATGATGTTCTTCAAACAAAATTGATCAAAAATATCAAAATTAATATATATTATGAAATGATAAATTTCTTGCAGATCTTCATCTTCTTACAGAATAAAGACTGCATGAAATTAGATTCACACACCTACCCGTATGTGTGTGTGTGTGTGTGTTCATCTAACTAGTGAGAGCAGCTGTGTTCATGAAGCGATTTAAATAGAAGGATATTATTCTTTCTTTTAAGGGGTTTTAATTTTTTATTTCAATTTGCTTTTTTCCGTTTTAATGTTGTATTTTTAATGTGTTCTTTTGAAAAAGATACAATTTTTCATCCTAATTTACCGACAACAGTAGGCGGTCGGCTGAGGGAAGATTTCTGCACAGGGCGGCAGCCGCCGAAGCGATGCGGACCATTGGATTATGCTATTTTTAGATAATTCAGCTCTGGTAAATGGTAATGCTGACCGTAGATTTTTATCTCCAATTAAGCTGTGGAATTAAGGGGACTTCAAATAATATATAACGTCATCAATATATATTATCAAAATATATTAAATTATCAAAGTCACCACTCACCACCAACTATCTATATATAATCAAATGGTGAAAAAGATTAGGATGAAAATTAGTTTTCTAATATAAATAGGGAAATTAAGAATACTTTATTTTATTTTAATAGAACCATGAATTTTTATCGAGACTTCCGCCTCTTATTATAAAATCAAGAATCGAAAATTCAGTTAAAAAAATTCGAAATCATAAATATGGTTAAACATGAACTATGATCATGGCTGAAATTCAAACAACCGAAAAAAATGCAAAAAAGTGATGTTGAATCTTTGGGAAATTAAGAATATTTAGTGACAAAATTTTCTTGCTTAATGATAGTTTGTTTTAAATGGGTGTCATTAATTATTATTATTATTATTAGTAAAACAAAACTATATCTTATAATCACTAAAATTCGTTCATGTTATGAGTTATGACACACTTTGAAAATATCTGGAAATTCATTGGTTTATGAATAAGCCAATAAGGAGTATTTGGTACATCTTTTTTTATTTTCCCTAGTAGACAGGATGGAGGGATACATTTACAACCACGAATTTTTTTAATTGTAGTTGCTTTCATGCATATATGTTCTTTTTTATTTAAAGCTCTTATTAAATATTGATTTATTTAAATATATTTTTGTATATCAATTAATATAAGCTAGAAATTAAATATATTCCCTCAACTTGCAGTTGATCAAGTATTTTAATCTCTGAAATATGGACACGGACATGGCGACATCGCACGACACGGCGATATATATTTTTTTTGACAATTTGTACTAGAGAAGTATTCAATACAATTATTCGGACATGACAAGACATAGTGTGATATAATTTTTAGAAGTGTATGATAGATTTTAATTTTTAAGGCACTAGTTAATTTCTTAATTCTTAAAAATCATGGTCGCGAGGTCGGCGCCAACACTGACCTTTGTATGTTTTTATTATGTCTTCAAAAGTGAATTACGTAATCAATCAATTAATAGGGCGAATTATATAGGAGTCCATAAATTATTATATTTATATATATGTCTCTCTTGTTTTATTTTTTATATCTTAGTCTCCTAACCAGTCAACCATTAGTTAATTCTGTTAATTTTTTGGTATCATTGTGTTTGTCTCATCGAAAGATTGAATTTGGAATATAAATTTGTATGATTCGGTGAAAAAACGAAAAATTTGGACTATACACACAATTGAAGAAAAAATTCTTAAGCTTGTAACTTTCTCATTTTTCACCAAATCAGACAATTTTGTAGGCCAAATTTATCATATCGATGAGACAAATACAACGGAACCAAAAATTAATGGAACTGACTAATAGTTGACCGATTAAGAGACTAGAATGTAAAAAATGAAACAGGAGAAACCTATATATAAATATCACAATATCACAATATGTAGGAACCTCTATATAATTCTCCCTCAATTAATAAGAACAGAGTCTCCTTTGGCCGCATGAAAATATTGAACCGTAAAGAAAAATAACTGCTGGGCACTATGACTATCTAAAGTAGTTGTTGAATATTTGAAAAAAAATGAGAATTACTTTCAACTTTAATAATCTTAATTTAGTGAAAAAAAATTAAATTTCAATATCTGCAATAACGTAACCAGTAACTACCTCATCATCTACTACTAAAACAGAGTGAAAATCAGCTGACAGCCTGACTCCCAAATTCCAGGCGCTTGAATAGTTAAAACAAACCGTTATGTATGGATCCAACATTGATTTTTCCCCTTACGATGGACCTCATATTCTCTCACAAAATTCGACATTTCTTCAGTGTTTTTTGAGTAAAGATTTCTGCTTTTTTACTTATTTTATTTTATTATCTTTTAAATGATAATTTAATTTATTTTTCTGGGCTATGTGATTCTTCAATTTGGGTCCCTTTTCTCGAGGGCTATTTTCTTGAATTCTTGTTGGATTTTTGTGTTGAATCATTGAAGAAATTGCTGTGGTGATTTGCAATAAGATTAGAGATGGGTATCGTAAGCACAATAATGGGAATTTTCGGGTTTGGGATGGGATTTACAATTGGGCTTATGATCGGATACTATCTGTTCATCTACTTTCAGCCGACTGATGTGGAGGTAAAGTGCAAATTATTGTGTTTTGATTCTCACATTCTCTTTTATATTGGAAAAAGATAGATAGTTTTTGCATGAAAATGGAAAGATCAATCTGAAAGTGTAACAATATCTATACTTTGGATGGCGGCATATGATTAACCCTATTTCTATGACAGTCTTGATACATGTAGAAACTTACAGTACCCCTAAGATTTATTGAAATTACAAGACGTCCCCTCTGCTTTCAAAAATTACATAACCCCGAGGTTTCAAATAATTACAAAAATCTAATGACCATATGGGTTTTAGTCACTTTTTCGTTAATTATTTTTTTATTACCAGAGTACCCTTTGCCTTAATTTCGTAATTTTGATGACATTTTTGCACTCAGGGGGTATTTTATTATTATCTAAAACTTTAAGGGTCATATTGTTATTTTTTATAAAGTACATGGTTTTCGAGAAAGTTTCTGAGAAATAGCCAATATACCTGTTTACGGATGTTAGGGGCATATATGCATTTCCACACTTTCCGTCTGAAACTTTCTAATTCTTTGAAGCCTTTTCTAGAATTTTTTAAAATTTAGGGGTATTTTGTAATATCAACAAACTTCAGGGGTACTATATATAATTTTTCCTTTCATATATTATGCATCATTAATGATCAATTTGATTCCTTTTTTCTTTGTTTAGTTGAATATTGGTTCTATTGAGTTTTATGTTCATTTATTTGTTAATAATCTCTACAGGACCCTGAAATTCGTCCGTTAGTTGAGCAAACTTCTGAAGCTCTACAAAAGCTGATGCCAGAAATACCAGTTTGGATTAAAAATCCAGATTATGATAGAGTAAGCTTCAGTTTACATTGAAAAACTGATATATTATGTACAGCTTGTTATTTGAATGCTTTTCTATATGTACTTTTTGCTGCAGATTGATTGGCTGAACAAATTTATAGAACTTATGTGGCCTTATTTAGATAAGGTATTCTTCATAAAATATGCCTTGAGAGTGTTATATATTTTGCAGTATTTTGATGAAATGTGACACATTCTAAAGGTTCTTCTGATCAGGCAATATGCAAACAAGTAAAAGAAACCGCAAAGCCGATTATAGCTGAACAAATCCCACAATACAAAATCGATTCGGTTGAATTCGAAACGCTAACTTTGGGCAGCCTACCTCCTACTTTTCAAGGTGTAGTTACTCAATTATCTTTGGATAATTACACTCACGTACCCTGAGTTTTGGCCTGATTACGCAAACACTGAGGTTTCAAAAATTACAGAAACATACCCTGAACTCTAACTTCCATTAGAGAATCTTGACGAAAAAGAGCAATTTCACATTATGTTCATGTTTTTTAATTATTAAATAAAATAAAATCAGGATTTACAGAAGACGTTCCCGAAATCCGTCCAACCACTTAATGGTTGTAGTAAAAATTCTTTCTACAGAGGGTATGTTTCTATAATTTCTCAAACCTTAGGGTATGTTTGAGTAATTAGGTCAAACCTCAGGATATGTGGGTGTAATTTTCCCTTTATTTTTATTTGCACTATAAATAATTTGTAAATATTTCTGAGGAAAGAAAAATAATTCCTTACTTATTTTGTTAAATAACATAAATATCCAGGAATGAAAATATATAATACTGAGGAGAAGGAGTTAATAATGGAACTAGGATTGAAATGGGCTGGTAATCCTAACATCCTCGTTGCTGCAAAGGCATTTGGATTGAAAGCTACTGTACAGGTAGGGGCAGTCGCCCCCTTTAAATTTATATAAAAACAATATTTTATACATATTTCTTGTTGAAATTTCAAATTTAGCCCCCCAAAAGAGAAATATTCCCCCCTAAATATGTAAAAAGCAATATTTTATACATAATTTTGTTGAAATTCAAACTTTCCCCCCAAGAAGGATATGCTAAAATGTTTGTTATATTTTGTATTAAATTTCAATTTTGCCCCTCTGATTAAAATTTCTGACTTCGTCCCTAGTTGAAATGTTGTAAATCGAGCTTGTATATGATTTTTTTTCAGGTTGTTGATGTCCAAGTATTTGCTTGTCCGCGTATCACATTGAAGCCGTTGGTTCCGAGCTTTCCTTGTTTCGCAAATATACATGTTTCTCTAATGGAGAAGGTGTGGATTGGCAGGTTTATCTCTGTTGGCATTAGTTTTTCCATTAAAAAGTATAGTTATAAAAAATATATTGTGAAAATTGAATACATAGAGAAAAATTTATATTATAAGGTATAATTATAAATTTTTCGTTATTTTTCCCTTTATTTCTTCTTTGCAGCCTCATGTTGATTTTGGAGTAAAGGTAATGGGTGCTGATGCTATGTCTATTCCTGGGGTATATAGAATTGTACAGGTACATTTCAATAGTTTTCATTTATTTGAAATAGCTTATGATGATTCTCTAGATATGATTTTAATAATTTGCTAGATTTTATGCTTCTTCAGGAAATTATCAAAGATCAGGTTGCAAATATGTACTTATGGCCGAAAAGACTCGAAGTTCAAATAATGGATCCCACAATGTAAGTTCTTTTATGTAATAACTGATGATCTTACTATAGCAAGTTGTTCGATTTATGATAATTTTCTGCTTAATTTTGTCAATTGGTAGAGCAATGCAAAAACCACTTGGAATTCTTAATGTAACGGTTGTGAGAGCGACGAAGCTGAAGAAGAAAGATATTTTAGGGGCATCTGATCCTTATGTGAAGCTCAAACTAATGGATGACAAACTTCCACACAAGAAAACAACTGTGAAGCATAAGAACTTGAACCCTGAATGGAACGAGGAATTCAGCTTCGTTGTTAAGGACCCTGAAACTCAAGTTTTAAAGCTAAAAGTTTTTGATTGGGACCAGGTATATACTTGTTTCGTATTGTCGTCATGAACTGAGAAATGATGGGGGTGCTTGCAGCAGCTTCTGCTTTACAGCTTTCTCAGCCATTGAAACAGCTTTTGAGTGTTTCAGTTATCATCTTCTGATTTCAGCTTGTGCTATTGTTATTCTTATGGCGTTTGCAATGCTTTTGCTTTTGGAGAAGTTAAAAATAAAATTGTTGAGGAAGTTGACAATGACCGGATTAGAAAAAGCTCCGAGTGTTTGAAAAATACCCCATCCACAAATAATCTTGGGTTAATTACATCTAACCCCCTCATGAGATTCATTAATTACAACTAACACCCACGAGTTTGAAATATTACCTCCGCCAGCCCACGAGTATGAAAAATATTTACAACAAACACTCCATGAGTTTGAAATATTGCCTCTGAATTTTGCTTGGATGGGTGCTCGGAGGTAATACTTCAAACTCGTGGACTATGATTTGTAATTACTGAATCTCACGAGGGGGCTGGATGTTCCAAGTTATAATTTTCACTTTTGCCATTTTCCCCAATATTTTGCTTGTTTTTCTCAGTGTTCTCTGAGTCTAATTGCATTGGTTTTAGGTAGGATCACATGAAAAGATGGGCGTCGCCACAATCGAGCTAAAAGAGCTGACTCCCGAAGAGCCAAAGACTTTTGCACTCAATCTTCTCAAAAGTCTGAAAACCGATGATGATCACCACCACCATCACCATCATAGTGATAAGTCTCAAGGGCATCTTATAGTTGAAGCCACTTTCAAGCCTTTCAATGATAATGAAACAGGCAGTCTTGAACGTACAGGTGAAGTGCAGAAGGCTCCAGAAGGAACTCCCGAAGGTGGTGGCTTGCTCGTCGTGATAGTCCACGAAGCTCAAGATGTGGAAGGAAAGCACCACACGAACCCATCGGCTCGTTTGCATTTTAGAGGAGAGGAGAGAAAAACTAAGGTAATTTTTATTCTACTTTTTTATTTTTTAATCGTCTTTGTTGATTAATTTAATTAAAATTTGCATATTTGGCAGGCTATTAAGAAAACTAGAGATCCAAGATGGGCAGAGGAGTTCCAGTTTGTGTTGGATGAGCCGCCAACGAACGATAGAATTCATGTGGAAGTTGTTAGTTCTTCAAAAAAATTGGGCCTAAGACATCCCAAGGTATAATACGAATACTTTAGTTTGTATAAAATCAACTAAAATATCTGAAATTTGTCTTTTTAGTAAGGCTTGAAATGACTCGGTAACTTAGTGGAAATTCATTTATTTTGATGTTTTTTTTGTAATGTTATGCCTTCCGAATTTGACCTCTGAATCAAGAAGTACATAATAATCTGAGGGTGAATTACATACAACACCCCTATGGTTTTCCATCATTATACGATACTCCCCTCTTTTTTCAAAAATTACAGAAAACCCACTAAGGTAACAAGCAATTATAAGGATCTAACGGCCGTTAGGGCTTTAGTCAGTTTTCCGTTACTTATTTTCTTATTCCAAGAATACCCCTTTGCCCTCTGGGGATATTTTGTTATTATCTAAAATTTTAAGGGTCATATTGTTATTTTAAATAAAGTACAGGGGGTTTTTCGTAAGTGTTTTAGATTAGAAAATATAGCTGTTTTGCGGAACTTAGATGCATAAATGTCCTTGCACACTTTCCATTAGATTTTCAAAATTGTTTGCCTCAGGGGGTTTTATATAATTTTTCAAAATAAAGGGAGTATTTTGTAATATCGACAAACTTTAGGGACACATTATCTAATTCACCCTATCAAATTGACCCATTTTTTAACTTTTGTTTTTCCTTGTTAGGAACATCTTGGTTATGTGGATATACACCTAGCAGATGTTATCAACAACAAGAGGATCAACGAGAGGTACCATCTTATTGACTCAAAGAATGGTATGATTCAAATTGAGTTACAATGGAGAACTTCATCCTGAGAGATTCTGTTATATTGTTCACTCAAGACAATATTACTTTTCTTATTTTTTAAATCGATGATGATTAATGTTGTAAGAAGACATCAACCTTTTGTTATAGGCATGTTTTTTGTTTGTGTTGCAGCAGTACCCTTCTTTGTTTTTTATCTGCAGTGATGGGATGAGTTTATAGATGTTAATTAGTTCACTACATTTACCTTAATTTTAACTTAATATAGAAAACTGAAATCGAAAAAGCAACCAAACATAGTCTAATGGTCACTCAATGAACTGGATTTGTTTCAGAGGATTCGGTGTTCATTATCCTGCAGGATTATCCAACGGATTGACACTGAAATCATCTCTGTCATTATCTATCAGTTCTGATTGGACTGCCAGAAAAAGCTGATGGCTCCTTTTTGGGGTTTTACCTTATATAAAAGAAGTCATCATGTATTTTGAGATCTGGAATCCTATTTATTGAAATAGGCCAGGTAAGAATTTAAATCGCAGTGTTTCAAAAAAAAAAAAGTATTAAATTACAGGAATAATTACAAACTCTTATTGAGATATGATTTAAATATAAAAACTTCTTCAAATTTTAAAAAATTACCAACAAATCCTATGAAATTGTATATTATTAGTCACCCATAAAAATATGCTTTATCCTAAAGAACGCGCACCGTCTAAAACTTTTCTCTCAATTGATTTCACTTTTATATAAAGTTCTCCTAACAAGTTAGTCAAGTCAATAGTATCTGTTTGGTTATTATCCTGTGTCCATGACATGACTAGGCATATGATCTATTTTCTTCCTAGCTCAATATCAACTCTTTTTCCGAGACCTTATCTAGGCATTAGAGAGTATATGTTAGAGTAACCTCTAGCCTGTGTTCTAATGTCCAGGCAAGAAAATTTATTTAGGGATCATTTTAGAATATGTTTTTTATTTTTTATTTTATAAGGATAATTATAAAAAAAAAATTAAATTTATATTTTTTTTCTGGGAATATCTTAAAATTTTGAAAATATTACAAATACATCTGATCAGTTAAAATTTTATAAATATCCGCTTGAAATATAAAAAAATATATGCATAATATCTCCTGAAAAACCTTACAAATATCTTCTCAGGGGTATATGTAAGATTACAAGATTTCAGTGAGTTTTTCGTAAATGGCGTAAACCTTAGAAAAATTTTCATAACTTACCATATTTTATGAATCATTACTTATATTCAATTTAATATTAAATAAAAATCTTCGATTTTGTAATATATTTTTTAATATTCTTAACCCCGCCTTATATAAATTTATGAATTTGTAAGGTGGGTCAATTGAGCAATTATCACATGAAAATCAAAGACAATATCTAATTAATATATTTTATACAAATATATATGTGAAAATTTCAAAAGTTGAGGGGTGTCAATTGTACCCCTCAACAACATGTGGCTCCGCCACTGCTGTGTTCTAACACCGTGTTTGTGATTTCAGCTACCGATCAAATTTTCTTTAAGATTTCTCGTCCTACTTTTGTTATTCGGGCAACTCAGAAGCAAGATGACTTTTCAACTATATATCAATCTCTTTAAAAAGAAAAAAAAAATTCCCACTATGTATCAGCTTTAATAGGGAATGTGAATATGTTCTCGTGTCATAGTTGATCTATGTTAATGTGGAACATATGCTGCCCATTCTGTCCAAAATCTATGTGGTTCTCCAATTTCTCTTCAATAAATAATCTAACTTGTGAGCTCATTTTTTATTTCTGTATCCAATTAGTACTTGCTTCTGTTAAAAAAATGGACAACACAGAAAGGTCCTTTACCAAGCAGTTGAGAATAATAGTAACTTTTACTATTTTTATTCAGGAGGTCTAGGCTTGTAACTAACTCCTCTTAAAAAGGTATCATTATTCCTCCAATTAATATATAATTGATTGTGAAAATCAAGAAAGAGTATTAATTACTTATTTCTAAACCCATTTATACTGTTTAGGTCGGACTAATAAAATATAAAGCTTTCTCTATTAATGATAGTTGCGTTCTCATAATAGTTTTTCCATATTTTGTTAAAAGAGAAAATTACTAAAAACTCCATGAGATTGCTTCAAAGATATAAAACACTACTATAAAATTTAAAACCTTATAAATGCCCCTAAAAAGTAAAAATACAAAAAACAAAATTTTAAAATCTTGCAAATAATTTCTAAAAAATCTTATATTTATCCCTATGAGAGTATAAATATCATAAACACCCTAGTTAAAATGTTAAAAAGGTGGGTATTCAAAGTCAAATGGTACTGACCAGTGATCAGATGGATTTGTTCCCACTTTGTAACATGAGACAAGGAATAATTATGAGGCATTTGGCCAATGTTTAACGGACCCACTAATAAGACGAATGGTGATTGGTTGAAGCCCATAAACATAAAAATCCAAGTTGACTTTTCACTTCGTAACAAAAATAGAATCAGAGTGGGGTTACATTACAATTAACAATACCATGTGTTTTTGAGTATTGCACAGATCCAGCCTTTGCCCCAGCGGCCCAGCTCCGTTTGTCAACATCCTTACTCCCGGAAAACCACAGAATTCATGGTCCATAAACTCCAAAATGGTTCACAAGTCACGACACGGATACAATGATATAATGATATTTGTTTTCAAAATATACCAGTAAATATGTACTTGATACAGGTATTCAATCCAAAAGGATACGAGTCATACGACACTATGCGACAACATTTTTAAAAGTATTGTTACATTATAAGCTAGAAATATAAACAAAGCTAGAAATCTAAAACATTAAAAGTATTGTTACATTATAAGCTAGAAATGTAAACAAAGTTAGAAATCTAAAACATTACACGCAACAACTGAAAAACTCTTCGCAGATTTACAGGCTCACAATTCCATGCAGAAGATCACACTTTTCGACTAAAAATTAAATATTTTACTCTTTTCGACCATTCGATTCCTATAAAGTATAAACCCGCCTATCCCTCCTAGAAATGTAAACGAAACTAGAAATTTAAAACATTACACGCAACAATTGAAAAACTCTTCACAGATTTATAGGCTCACAATTTCATGAAATCACACTTTTTGACTAAAAATTAAATATTTTACTCTTTTCACCCCTTCCATTCCTATAAATTATAAATGATGTCTCTCCCTCCTACAAATATTTACTGTCCATCATCCAAACAGTCACCTAAATTCCAAAAATATGATAACAATATCAAAATCTTCTCTTCTTTTCCTTATCTTCTTCGTCTTCTACCCAGCTCCATTTCTTCATGCATACACAGATCTTGATACAATCCTCCAGCTCAAATCATCTCTCATCGGGCCGTCGGGCTCTGGCCTCCACGACTGGGCGGCTTCGCCGTCATCTACATCCGCACACTGCTCATTTTCCGGCATCACGTGCGACGGAGAAAATCGCGTCACGTCACTTAATGTCACCGGCGTCCCGCTATTCGGTTCCCTTCCGCCAGAGATTGGGCTTTTGGATAAGCTCGTTAATCTCACCCTCGCCGCCGATAACCTGACGGGCCCTTTGCCTAAGGAAATATCCAGGTTAACCTCGTTGAAGTATGTTAATCTCAGCTGGAATGTGTTCGACGATGTTTTCCCAAATGAGATGGTGCTGAAATTAGCTGAGCTAGAGGTTTTCGATGTGTACAACAATAATTTCTCCGGCGGTCTTCCGGTGGGGTTCGTGAAATTGAAGAAGTTAAAGTTTCTCAAACTTGCCGGAAATTATTTTGCCGGCGAAATCCCGGAGATTTACTCTGAGTTTCAGAGCTTGACACACTTGGCTTTGCAGGGGAATAGCTTGACGGGAAAAATTCCGGCGAGTTTGGCGAAGATTCCGAACCTTCAAGAGCTTTATCTCGGGTATTACAACACTTACACTGGCGGTATACCGCCGGAGTTTGGGTCAATTTCCACACTTCAGTTACTTGATCTCGGAATGTGCAATCTCACCGGCGAAATTCCACCGAGTCTCGGAAATCTCAAACATTTGCATAGTTTATTTCTTCAGGTTAACAATCTCACCGGCCAAATCCCGTCGGAGCTTTCGGGTTTGGTGAGCTTAATGTCGTTAGACCTCTCCATTAACAACTTCAGCGGATTAATACCCGAAAGCTTCGCTGAACTGAAGAATTTGACGCTGATAAATCTATTCAAGAATAAGTTCCGGGGCCCTCTTCCGGGTTTCATCGGCGACCTTCCAAATCTCGAAGTTCTACAAATATGGAACAACAATTTCACTCTTCACTTGCCGGAAAACCTTGGCCGGAGCGGAAGATTAAAGCTGATCGACGTCACCAAAAATCATCTCACCGGGAAAATCCCAAATGGTTTATGCAGAGGAGGGAGGCTAAAAACTCTGATTCTGATGGATAACTATTTCTGCGGCCCGCTCCCCGAAGAACTCGGAGAATGCAAATCCCTGACCCGAATCCGAATCAAGAATAATTTTCTTAACGGCACAATTCCGGCGGGGTTTTTCCAGCTGCCAATGCTGGACATGCTCGAGCTTAACGACAATTATTTCACCGGAAACTTGCCGGAGAAAATTTCAGCAAGCAAACTAGGGAGTATCACGTTATCTAACAATCGAATCACAGGGAAAATCCCGATAACAATTGGGAATCTAACCAATCTCGAAAATTTATCACTCGACATGAACAGATTCTCCGGCCATATTCCCGACGAGATTTTCAGTCTGAAAAAATTATCCATGCTGAATTTCAGTGGCAACAGCCTGACAGGCGAAATTCCAGGTTCAATTTCTCATAGCCCCCACCTGACATCCATTGATCTCAGTAAGAACAATCTAAACGGAGAGATTCCGAAAGATATTTGCAGCCTGCAGAATTTGAATGTTCTCAACCTGTCAGGAAATCAATTTCATGGCGCAATTCCAGGTGATATTGGCCTAATGAAAAGCTTAACAAAATTAGACCTTTCTTATAATGATTTCTCAGGACGAATGCCATCAACAGGCTTGTTAAAAGATTTAGATGATCTGTTTTTCACCGGAAATCCGAAACTCTGTTCTCCTCATTCCCCCTTGTGCCCTTCTGACGCGGGCCCATCTCCGGGCCCACACAAGAACCATGCATCAAATATAGTAATCATCACAATCATAGTACTAACTCTTCTATTACTACTACCTGGCACCTGGATTGCAATAAAAAGGAGAAAGCTCGAGAAATCGAAAACCTGGAAATTAACTGCTTTCCTGAAGCTGAATTTCCGCGCCGAAGAAGTCTTGGAATGTTTAAAAGACGAGAACATAATAGGCAAGGGCGGAGCTGGGATCGTCTACAGAGGGTCCATGGTAAATGGGATGGACATTGCTATCAAACGACTGACTGGGCTCGGGAACAGCAGGAGCGATCACGGATTCAAGGCTGAGATTCAGACACTTGGCAGGATCAGACACAGGAACATTGTGAGACTGTTGGGGTACGTTTCGAATAAGGATACGAATTTGTTGTTGTATGAGTATATGTCGCATGGGAGTTTAGGGGAGATGTTGCGAGGGACGAAAGGGGCCCACTTGCAGTGGGAGTCGAGGTTTAAAATTGCAGTCGATGCAGCTAAGGGGTTGTGCTATTTGCACCATGACTGCTCGCCTTCGATTATTCATAGAGATGTGAAGTCGAATAATATTTTGCTTGATGCTGATTATGAGGCTCATGTGGCTGATTTCGGTCTTGCTAAGTTCTGGCATGATGCTGGTGTTTCGGAGTGTATGTCTTCGATTGCTGGATCCTATGGGTATATTGCTCCAGGTGAGAATTTGTTCTTTGAATTTGGTTTTTCGGATATTGTGGTTTTGTTTTTCGATTATTTTCAGGTTGAAAAAATGTTTCTGTTAGTAGATATAATGTATCAAAACTATGGTGTTTTCACCGGCATATTTAGTTCACTTGGAATGAAATCAAACAAACTTAAAATTAAAAGTTTCCTTCTTGATTAATTAATAAATCTGATCTTCATCTTCATAATCTAAGTTCCTCCGTTAAAGAAGACTCATATATTCTTCATAAAGAAAAACTCTAATTTTTCTGTATCACTTGGTGATAGAATACGCCTACACTCTAAAAGTCGACCAGAAGAGCGATGTTTACAGCTTTGGAGTTGTGCTGCTAGAATTGATCACTGGCCGTAAACCCGTCGGAGAATTCGGTGACGGTGTGGATTTAGTAAGGTGGGTGAGGAAAACTACATCGGAGTTGTCTCAGCCGACTGATGTGGCCTCTGTGCTGGCGGTGGTGGATGCGAGGTTTACAGGGTACCCATTGACTGAGGTGGTCAGCTTGTTCAAGATTGCAATGTTGTGTGTCGCGGACGAGAGCTCGGCCCGCCCATCCATGCGGGAAGTCGTGCACATGCTCACTAATCCTCCACAATGGACAACTAACCTTCTCGGGCTTTGAGGCCATTGACGACAGTTTTCCTCTTCTTGCTCTGTCCCTGTGGAATATGCGGTGTAATATAGTTTTTGTGGAAATAAATTGGCTAGATATGTGATAAATGTTTTTAAATTTGAAGTTTTAGCTAAAGTTGTGTAATGGTTGTTTGTGTTTTTGGAGAAACTGTTTGAGGTTGATGATGGAAATTGTTCCAATGTCAACTGTGCTATTAACAAATGGTAAATCATGAGTAAAATAGTTATAGTCTACTCTCGAGAAATATAGAAGTTGCTGTTTTATCATCTTTAGTGATTATTTTTTTTGAATTTGTTCCTATTTGATATTTCCCGAATTTGGGTACTGCTAAAACCTATTTCTGGAGCGGGTATCTTATTCCATCGGACTAAATGACTTGTGGTTTTAGTGAAATCTCTTGACACGACATATTTGAACTTAATCGTTCGAATAATGTAGTGTTCTTTTTCTTTCTAATTGAGATTCTTAGCTCATGGATAAATTAGAAAAGAATGCAAAAACGTCAATAATGTGAAAATTAACCATTATTATTAGTCATACCTAATTGTTTCACACTTTAACTTTCACTTTAATTGGGAATCTGCATATATTCTCTTCTCATACTGGATAAATTTTGGGGATTATGGAACATATTCGGCCTCCACAATTGAACATATGCTCCCCTTTTCTCTACAATATTAATTTATCTTCATTCTTCAACCGTGGAATCAAAGTCTAGACTCTAGATATGTCTTTTATTTTTTTTGTCCAAGATTAGAATGACTAACTAGTTTGAGTTGTAATCTAATTTCTGGGAACCAACTTCCACTTATTTTAAGCACAAGCTAAAAGCCCAAATGACCAACTTTTAGCTCAACTTCTAGCTTTTAAGTCATTTTCATAAATAAATGAAAGTTTTTTTAGTCTAATAAAAGTGTTTGTCTTAACCTTTTTTTCCCGACACTTTATCTTGTACTCCAACTTTTTAAAACTGTAGCTTCTACTTTAGCTTTTTAAAGCACAAGATTTATTTTTTTTACCAAGAACCTATGTTTTAAAACCCGGACCGGACGTCGAACCGGAGACCTTACTGGTCAGGGGTTCGACCGGTTCGTGGTCGAACCGGTATGACGTCATAATTACGTAATAATTATATTTAAATATATATAATATTAGTAATATTAAAAAAATATAGAAAAATAAACAAAATAATATAAAAAAAATTAAAAAAATATACCAAAAAATATAAAATAAAATTTCAATCAATTTGAGAAAAAAATTGAGAACTTGAGAAGAGAAGCATCATTCACAAAAATTGGGTTGAAAAACTAAGAAATAAAAACTTAAAAAGTTAAAAACGCAATCAGTGGTCAACCTATTTAAAAAAAAAAAAAAACATTGAACCAGTGGTCAACCGGTCCGACCAGGACCGGTTTAACCGGTCAATTGACCGGTTTTGACCAGTTTCCACTGGTTCAATTGACAGGCGGTTTTAATGGGTCACCCGGACCTGACAGGCTGCCGGTCACCGGTCGAACCGGTCCGACCGGCCGGTCCGGTCCGGGTTTTAAAACATAGCCAAGAACTGGTCAAGCAGACCGTGGCGTGAAGATTAATGACGGTTGAAGTTAACACTAATGAATTTAATCAGATGTAGCAATTAAATTACTTTTATGTAATTTTTCCCTGAACTTAAACACGATGAAACAGAGCACATATAAGCCTGCAGGCTGCAGCATGAGCATAGTCACTCCAAGATTGCCTGATACACAAAAATGACAAAATCTTCTGTAATTTTTCTCTTTTTCATCATTTTACAACCAGTAATACTCCATGGATACTCGGATCTCAACACTCTATTGAAGCTCAAATCATCTCTAGTCGGGCCGCCATCGTCAGCCTTCCAAGACTGGATTTCGGGGCCAAATCCTTCTCTTTCAGCCCACTGCAACTTTTCCGGCATAACATGCGGCGGCGGCGACGCCCGCGTGACGGCGATCAACATCACGGGCGTCCCACTCTACGGGACCATTCCGCTGGAAATTGGGTTGCTCGACAAGCTCGTGTCTCTCACACTTGCTGCAGACAATCTCACCGGTTCTCTACCTGCGGAAATGTCAAATTTAACATCGTTAAAATACTTAAATCTGAGTTATAACAATTTCAACGGCACAATCCCTGCAAAAATGGTTCTGAAAATGCCGGAGCTTGAAATGATTGACTTATACGACAACTATTTCTCGGGGAATCTGCCTGTGGAGTTTGCTAAGTTAAAGAAGTTAAAGTTTCTCAAACTCGCCGGAAATTATTTTTCCGGCGAGATACCGGAGGCTTACTATGAGTTTGAAAGCCTAACACGTTTGGCTTTGCAAGGAAATAGCTTGACAGGGAATATTCCGGCAACCTTGGGGAAGATTCCAAATCTTCAGGAGCTTTACCTCGGGTATTATAATCGATTTGCAGGAGGTATCCCGCCGGAGTTTGGTTCTATACCCAAGCTGGAAGTTCTTGATCTCGCTAATTGCAGTCTTTCCGGCGAAATTCCGGCTAGTCTTGGGAATTTGAAGAATCTACACAGCTTATTCATCCAGGTGAAAGCACCTCTTGTTTACTCATATCAGGATTTTGATACTTTTGTTTAGTATATTTAATTTTAAGTTAAAAATTATATACTTAAACTATAAATTTATTTATATATTATAGAAATTGTTAAAAAAACATCTTTCACTAATTATATAGTTTAATATTTTAGAAACACCTTTTGGAAAAACTAATTTAAAGAACTTAAAGGAAAATTTGTCTACTAAAAGATTTAAATTAAAATTTATAATTAAAAATTAAGAATAATCTAATAAATAGATCGATTTGAAAAACATTTGACATAAAAACAATTAGTGGAACAATTCTTCAAATTCGAAATGAATCTCAGAATTTTTTAGTAATTATATTTTCGACATATTTTTTTAAATTCTAAAACAGGTGAATAATTTGACGGGGCAACTTCCTCAAGAGCTGTCGGGTTTGGCCAACCTGATTTTACTGGACCTCTCATTGAACAACCTCAATGGAGAAATACCCAACACATTTGTGGAACTGAAGAATTTGTCACTTCTCAATTTATTCGATAATAAATTCCAGGGTCCCGTTCCAGGTTTCATCGGCGACCTTCCAAATCTCGACACTTTACAAATATGGAACAACAATTTCACTTCTACGTTGCCGGAAAATCTAGGTCGGAACGGTAAATTGAAGCAGCTTGACGTCACCTCAAATCACCTCACCGGAAGAATCCCAAAGGATTTATGTAAAGGAAGAAGGCTAATATCTTTGATTCTGATGGACAACAATTTTCATGGCCCAATTCCGGAAGATCTTGGAGATTGCAAAACCCTAACCAAGATCCGAATAAAGAAGAATGCATTGAATGGCCCGATTCCATCCGGGTTTTTCAACCTGCCATTGTTGGATATTCTCGAGCTCAATGACAATTTCTTTACAGGCGAGCTGCCTGTGGAGATCTCGGTCAATAATGTTCTCGTGAGTATTTGGCTTTCCAACAATTCTATTTCTGGCAAAATTCCGCCGTCAATTAGGAATCTGGTGAATCTCGAAATCTTATCAATCGATATGAACAATTTTTCCGGAGAGATTCCAGAAGAAATTTTTAATCTGACAAAACTTTCCGGGATTAATTTTAGCAGCAACAGCCTGACGGGGAAAATTCCAGCCCCTGTTTCTGATAGTTCCCACTTGACATATATGGACCTGAGTTGCAATAAGTTGGATGGTATGATTCCAATAAGTATTTCCAGGCTGGAAAATGTGAATTTACTTAACCTGTCAAGAAATCAACTCGATGGTGCAATTCCTGGGGAAATTGGGCTGATGGAGAGCTTGACAACGTTGGACCTTTCTTACAATAATTTTTCCGGCAGAAGGCCGATGACAGGTTTGTTAGCAGGTTTCGATGATAAGGTTTTTGCTGGAAATCCTAATCTCTGCACACCTGAAAACACCTCTTGTTTACCCAGCTTGCTGTTGAGCCGAGCGAGCTACGCTCACAATAGGCATTGGATGAATATAGCAGTATTTGTAATTGTAAACGCACTGTTTCGTTGTAGTTTGTAAAATTAAAAGTTGACACTTAATTTAGATAATTAATTGCATGTCTGTCACATGTAAATTGCTGGTAATGGTTATTGCCTGATTTCAATACCATAACTGAATATATAGGTCGAAGTAAGGATTGTTCCAAGTCTGTAGAGGATTTTGTGTGATCGTCAATCCAGTATGAATTGTCCATGAGCAATCAGTGATCAGATTGGGAGCTTCGGAGCTAATTACATCTAGGTCCAAGAGAATCGTTTTATTATAATAAGTCCACGATTTGGTTGACCATTAGTCAAACTTAACATTTTTATTAAAAATAAAAAAAAAAGAAAAAAAATTATGAAAGGACTAGATTACATTTTTAGACTGCATTGTAAAATTGTCAAACTATAAGGACCTAAATGTAAAATATCTCGCCACTGCTATCGTTGCCGGAGTCACCACCCAGGTGGTCGACACCTTATACCACGATGATTCTCTCGTCGAGCCTGTCATATCCCCCAAGTCTGCTTTCCCATTCGACAACCACACTGAATTTAATTTCAGTTCAAATATCGAAAATCCACCTAAACTCTAAATTCTTAGATCTAAAATTAACGAAGATCCGACCATTAGATTTTTGATCCGACTTCACCACCAGCTTACCTATGACACTTAAATTAGAAATATCGTATGGCTTGACCATATCCTTTGTTGGACAGTAGCGCACCACCACTTCACCGTCGTGCCACCTTCGTCGTCTCGTTAATCCGCCGCCGTTTGTATGAACCAGGGATCACTACTACCACCGTTATCTTCGTATCGTTGAGAGTTTCAAGACCCTTGTGGCCTCCACCCTCATCGCTGGTTGAAATGCCGTCGGAAAACTCCCACCGCTGCCATGGTTGTGCGGCTCCTAGCGCCGTTGTCACTGAGTTCCAGGCGTCGGTACCACCACTGTTAGGTTCGTCATGAGGAGGGCTTCCATCCCATGTAATCTCAGCCCAAAACTCCGACCAAATGGTTGTCGTCGCCGCTCTTCCGTCGCCGGACTTCTTCGTGAGGAATTTTACATTTAAGTTCTTATAGTTTGACAATTTTATAATACAGTCCAAAAGGATAATTTTTTTTTTATAATTTTTAACGGAAATATTAAATTTAACTAACGGTTAACCAAATCGGGAACCTATTTGTAATAAAACGGTTCTCATGAATGTAGATGTAATTAGCCCAAAAAAATCCAGGTGTAATTTTCCCAAGGATTTAACTTTCCAGCTGCCATTTTCGTCTAAAGAGTGGACTTTTTTTTAATTCCGTTACAATTTATATTTTATTGATCATATAAACCTTCTCTTTTATGAATATTTATCGATATATAATATACTATCTGTATATGATTAAGCTGATGATGATCTCATGCACACGATAGGCGGCTTTAATTGGTGAGATTAATTTGACTATTGATCAATAACTCAGTTTAAGTTTCCTATCATTGCTGCTATAATTGAAATATAAATTTTTTAAATTTGCTCTATAAATATAAAAGAAATAATTGACTATTGATTAACAACAAACTTCTACCTCAAAAAAAATAAAAATAAATAAGTTCCTGTCACATTGCAATAATTGACAAATTTAAATTTTAGTTTCTTAAATAACTACTAAAATATATATGTTTTTAGCTAGGTAGCACATATTTTTTCAGATTTTTTTTTTAAATAAGATATATACATGTTTATTGTAGATATATTTCCAATAAAATGATTTAAATATGTTTTCATTTAATTTGACACGAAAGCAAATTCTAACATATCTTATTTTTAAAAATGTTAGAAACTATAGATCGAGCAACCGAAATTAAAGTCAACGGGAGAAATACCATCAATCATTCTGTCTAATACGAAATATTTGTATCAACTCTATGTGTTAAATTAATTTTTAATTATCCTTAAGAAATTAAATAAAGTTCATTTAACCCCCCTCCCCCGAGACAGCGAGTGTTTTACACGCACATATATTGAAACTGAAATAGGGTAAAATCCGACTTATTCACCTCATAAAGTACATAATACTCCTGAATTTTATTATATAAAGGCACAAAGCCTTCATTTTACACATTTTCGATTCATTATTCACCTAGGTTTTCTACTAATTTGAGTGTAGATTTAAGGATTTGACGCAATCAGGGGTTCGAAATAGCAAGAGGAAAAGAAATTAGGAGTTTAGATTTTGTGTATCGCGAGAAGTAGACAGTGTGATAATTACTCTATATCACAAGGGGGCTATATTAGGAATAAAAATAAGATAGGAAGACAGAGTTAAACTTATGAATAACACAAGTAGGTAAAGTCAATTATACCCTTGGCCATTATATAAGAATTTTAAGGAACATCTGCAAGTATATTAGTTGATTGGTTTTGTTGCCCTTGCAACAGTAGCAATATTTTCAAAGTTGATGACCATGGCAGTTTATAACTAGATATAGAACAATTGTTACATTGACAAAAACTCTTGAAAAGTACTGATATAGAACAAATAATTCATGACCAAATAGATATGCATGCATGTCCTTATCATTTCATAGATATACAAATAAAACCTCAATTACTGATAAACTAAGAAATTCAAAAAGTGATAATTCTTGACAATTTTAAGAGCTTCAATCCTAAAAAATCAGCCCCGTTAGACGAAATATATATATGTACTAATTCCCAGATTACAGTAATTCCACTTAAAATATCAATCCAAATTTCACAAAAGAAATCATTGGTGTTAGCTAGCTAGGGAGTTGACATTTATTTGTATCCGATTTATATTTTATGTTTCATTATATAATATATTTTGCAAATGCACATATTTATTTTACGAATTTTGTTACAACTGTATATATTCTGTATATGATTTAAGTGATGATTTATTACAGAGGCGGCTAATGGATAATACCTAGCTCTTCTTTAATTAAAAAAGGAAAAAATAATTTGGCCAATATTCTATAAAATTTGAAATTAAAAATGAAAATAATAGTTTGGTAGCTTAAACATCAATTAAAGAGCAATAAACAATAGGTAATAAACATTAATGAAAATAATGTTTCACATTCGGCCATCTATAAATACATCCATCTAAGTGAATGTCTAACTAATTCAATGTACTCCTCACTATTAAATATTCAAGATGATTTCTCTCCAGCTTTTATTTCTATTTATGCTAACCGTTTTGTTGGCTTCCTCTCAGCTTGATTCACCTGCAGCAAACACAACTGATTCCATTGAAGCAACAACTCTCCTAAGATGGAAAAACAGCCTCGACAATAGAAGCCAATCAATCCTGAATTCCTGGAGAGTTTCAACCAATCCATGCAACAGTTGGGTTGGCATCAATTGTGACAGCCCTGGAAAAGTTTCCCATCTAAACCTCTCTCACAACGGACTCGTAGGTACACTCAACGATCTCGACTTCTTATCATTACCAAACCTAAAAACATTCGACGTGTATAGAAATTCATTCTACGGAACTCTTCCTTCCAGCGTTTGCAATCTTTCAGAGCTTACTTATCTCGACGTGTCCCGAAATAATTTTTCTGGAATTATTCCGCGAGACTTAGGTCTATTGAGAAATTTGTGGATACTTTACTTGGATCACAACTATTTTAGTGGTAGCATCCCACAAGGAATATTCACTAATTTGAATCTTCTGAATGTTGTTAACTTAGGAATAAACATGCTCATAGGTCCAATCCCAGATTCTATTGGCAACTTGACACGAATAAACTTCCTAGGCCTTTCTTTTAATCAACTCACTGGAAAAATCCCATCATCCATTGGAAATTTGACAACTGTTGAGATGGTGTATTTGCAGATAAATCATTTGTCTGGTTCAATCCCTGGAGAAGTTGGGCTAATGTCGTCACTCAAAACTATTTATTTCCATGAAAACAATTTCACAGGAAATATTCCAGCGTCCATTGGTAACTTGTCTAAACTTGTCGATTTGACTATTAACCAAAATAGATTATCTGGTCAAATCCCTCCGGAATTAGGAAAATTGAAGTCCCTCAGGGATTTAAGACTGTTCATGAACAATCTCTCTGGCCATGTTCCTGTCGAATTTGATAATCTAACAAATCTTGTAATTTTGTCTTTAAGTGTTAACAATCTCACGGGTCGAATGCCACAAAATGTGTGTCTTGGAGGACAACTCAGAAACTTGTCTCTTCATACTAACAATTTTGTGGGAAATATTCCAACAAGTTTGAAAAACTGCACCAGCTTATATACGCTTCTCCTCTATGGAAACCAAATTACTGGAAATTTGTCCGAACATTTTGGTGTATATCCAGATTTGCTTTACATAGATGTAAGTTATAACAAGATATATGGTGAGATTTCTTCAAACTGGGGATTTTCAAGTGTTAATCTATGGGGTATTTTGATATCCAATAATAATATTTCAGGACCAATTCCGTCTGAGATTGGAAACAAGCCTCAGATGCGAGTTCTTGATTTAAGTTCAAATCAGATAAGTGGAACTTTTCCCCAAAGCCTGACAAAAATGCCTTTCTTGTATGATCTCAAATTGAATGATAATAATCTCCAGGGTGAAATACCAAAAGAAATTGGGAGTTTACTTCAACTTCGAACACTTTCTCTGGCTGCAAATAGTTTTAATGGTTCAATTCCTAGAGAAATAGGACTTTGCAAAAATCTTCTGGATTTGAACTTGAGCAGAAATAGACTAGATGGGAGTATTCCAATTGAGATAGGAGAATTACACTTTTTAGAAAATCTGGATGTGAGCAGAAACATGATATTTGGAGAGATCCCACAACAATTAGGTCAACTAAAAACCGTCGAAACCATGAACCTCTCTCATAATTTCCTCTCGGGTTCAATTCCATCAAGTTTTGGAATGAGCACAAGTTTACGGTCTATTGATGTATCGTTTAATCAACTGGTGGGTCCTCTACCCAATTCTAAAGCATTTCGCGAAGCTGTATTCGACACCTTGAGGAACAACAAAGGCTTGTGTGGTGATCTTGCTGGACTCGAACATTGCCCTACAAATCCCAATAATGGTGGTAGTAAAAGAAATCACAAAAGAGTCATTGTTCTAATAGTATCATCAGTCCCAGGAGCTCTACTTGTTTTGGTCTTGGCTTTTGGAATGTTCTTATATTTGCGGTCAAGAAAGCCAGACGTTGAAGCTAATATTGGAAGTGTTGATCAAAGAAAAGATTTGTTTACCATTTGGAGCTTTGATGGAAAAATGGTGTACGAAAATATCATTGAAGCGACAGAGGAATTTGATTCAAAGTATTTGATTGGAGCAGGAGCAGCGGGAAGTGTTTATAAAGCCGAGTTATCGGACGGCCGAGTTGTTGCCGTAAAGAAAATACACGCTCCAAATGATGAAACCGTGACAAATAATCTTAAAAGTTTTACTAATGAGATTGAAGCATTGACGGAAATACGTCATCGTAATATTGTCAAGCTTTATGGATTTTGTTCTCACGCCCGGTATTCTTTTTTGGTTTACGAGTTCTTGGAAGGAGGAAGTCTATCGACTTTACTGCAAAATGATGAGAAAGCTATGGAGTTTGACTGGCTGAAAAGGGCTAATGTTGTGAAGGGAGTTGCTAATGCATTGGGGTATATGCATCATGGTGTTACGCCACCCATTGTTCATCGTGACATATCGAGCAAGAATGTTCTTTTGGATTGTGATCAAGAAGCCCGTTTGTCTGATTTTGGTACTGCAAGGTTGTTGAAACCTGATTCTTCGAATTGGACTTCGTTTGCTGGGACATTTGGGTATGCGGCTCCTGGTATGATCTGATCTTGATCTTTACTCATTCACTAAGTTAATATGGTTTATCCACTTCTGTTTTAATTTCATGTTCAGTAATCCACATTATTCATTATTATATATATCAACTCTATACAAAACATGCCTTTCTCATTACCAAGGTCCTATATAGTCAATCATATTTCAAAATTTACAATATATCTGATCCTTGAAATTTGATTAAAATTGATTTAATTTTTATAATCTTACATAACTTGACCTGCAGAGCTCGCTTTCACAATGCAAGTGAACGAGAAGTGTGATGTATACAGTTTCGGAGTGCTAGCAATTGAAGTGATAATGGGAAAACATCCAGGTGATTTCCTGTCGTCTTTATTGACGTACTCATCTTCTTCATTGGCATCATCACCATTTCTACCCTCAACATCATCATCATCAATATCACCATCAATGTCAACTTCAAGTGCCGATGGAGTGTTGCTGAAAGACATACTCGACCCACGACTTCCACTGCCTACAAGTAATAATGTGGCAACCGAAGTCGTCGCTATAGCAAAGCTGGCCTTAGAATGTGTCCATCAAAGCCCGCAATCTCGACCTACCATACAACAAGTTTCTGTGCAGCTATCCAAGAAGAATGCACGGTTTAGTGGCTTGCTTCCATCCGTCACAATAGATCAGTTGTGCAGTCTTGAATGCTCAATTTCTGGTTGACTTAAGAAATGAGGCGAAAATGTATTGTGATCATAATTATGTTTCTTTTTCTCCTTTTTTTTGTTTTTGGCTATATAAGGGAAGTGTAGGCGAATTTTCTTGTTTAGTTTTCCTTCCTTTTTAATCATTAAATTTTACGTTTGAATGTAAGATCGTATTTTTTTTGGGTAGAGAATGTAAGATCGTATTAAAACACTGTAATTTATATCTATACCCAATGATTGCTTCGATATATTGTTTGGTTCAACCAGCTATCACTACAAAAAAAGGATTTTTTGTGACGAAATATATCATCACGAAAGAACAAAATTTCGTCACCACAATTTGTTACGACAAAAAATTTCGTCCGAGTGTTCGTCATGTCAGCCCCGTCACAAAAGTTCTATATGATGAATTACTGTTTTGTCACAACAACTTGCGATGAAGTTGGAAATTGTCACACAAGACAGTCTTTATGGGACGAATTTTTCGTCATATAAATGTAAAAATTGTCACAAATACTTAATTTTCTTCACAGCAGCCTATCTTCTTTACATGTTTGTTGTAACAATCCAAATTCGTCACAACAGACCCCTCAATAAGAAGAAAAATGTATTTGCCATAAAACCTTCAATAATCCCATATTATGACAAAATACATTTGTAAACTTATTCCTACAAATTATTATAGATATAAATAACATTGAAATCAAAACTCAATAAAAGCCAACAGCAAATATTTTTTTAGTTGAACTAACAAATCCGCGAAAAGCACTAATTCATAATTGTAAACGAATACATCCATGAGAGGTACTTTATTTGTCATCGAATTAGCACAGGTCCCTTCAACCCCTCTTCCATATGCGTAATCCTTTCGGTAACTTCAACCATCTCTTATTCTGAAAGACTTGCTAAGCTTTAAAATGCCTAAAATTTGCAGCCTGGCACAAAAAGAAAAAATCCTTCTTAGCCTAAACGTGCAGGCAATACGTTAACTGGTTTAACCTCGCCTGTAATGTATTATTACACCTACCTCCTTGTATGTGTAGTTACACTAACATCCTCTCTTAGTCTCAAAATTACATAAAATCATTTTGATCAATGAAATATAATCAAATATGAACATACATAGACAACATCGTGGTTCATACATGCACGACAATTTGAAAAGTTAATTAGAATTTTTTATTTTCAACCGGAACCGATCAAAACGATTGTAGGGTTAAGAGAACCCCCCTCGTATATAAAAAGCTTTAAATCGGAAAATTCGAGAAGTACATGAGCAGGAAACGAAAACTGCCAACACAAAGCTTAAAAGCAACAACGAAAAACAAAGGAATATACAAGGCCGACCAAAGGATGGACGTGAGTTTCGCACTCGCCAAGCTGGACCTGTTGATCTTGAGAGAGCACGAAGATCCATAGCCAAAAACAATCTTCTCATCATAAGCAGTGGCTATCTTGTTGTTGCAATAACGGATCGTATATCACGCCCAAAGGCTTCAATTGAAATTCCGGTCCCAATGAATGGCATTGTGTACAATATTAGCCGTCAAATTCCAAAAGTTACCACTAACTGAGACAACAACTTGTTGTTCAACATCCGCCAAAATCCAAAGTCTCTAACCGAAAAGCTCCCTTTGATCCAAAGGAATTCTGCAAAAAATAATAGTACACGTATTAGCAGTAGTCCATCAAATAAAATCAATAAACCAAACCTGCAGCCTCCTAGGAATTTTGATCTCCTGTTCCATGCTTAAAATTACTTGATGTTTGTCAAAAGGGAAACTATAAAATTTCATCAATTCTGAATAGTTACAATTGGCCAAGGCCAAGTCAATTTCATCAAATTGATCCTTCAAGTGCCTGATCAAAGCAAGAGTCCTAATGTAATTATCATCACTCTCCTATAAATACCAAAGGAGCCACGCATTAAAAACCAGATTATCATAATCATAATTAGTGCAGAAAGTAGACATATAATTATCCAGCCTCATCTTCCATGCAAAAAGCCCATGTCTGCCGCCATCAATATTATTCAAAATCAAAAGGCTATTCCTGAACAAGCACATCAACAGAGGAAAAATAAAGATCATCCAAAGCATCATCAAAATTATTTAGCAGATTTAATATTAAATCTAAAGTAAGGCAAACCCATCGCATCAACTCGAAGAATGCCGCGCAACTCTTTAGGACAATTTGCAGTCTCCACAATACTAGTTTGTTTAGTGTCACAAGCCAAATTTGCAAGAAAATCCGCCGCACTATTTGCTTCCCTATAAACATGAGAAAACTTAACATTAGCAAGATCAATAAGAATGCGAATTTTACTTAACAAATGTTGTTTATCCCAAGCCGTATTGTGACCACTCTTCACCAAATCAACCGTAATCTTAGAGTCCGATTCAATCCAAATATTCTGGAAGCCTTTTTTAATAGCAAGATCCAAACTTTCATAAATAGGCCAGAGCTCAGAGTAATTGTTCGAGTAATTCCCAAGAAATCTAAAAAAACCAAAAACCATTTTTTCCATCTCTTTGCCGTGCGATACCTCCAGCACCAGCAATCCCAGGATTACCCCTCGATGCCCCATCCAGGGGCGGTACCATGTATACCTATGGGGGGCAGTGATTTAAAAAAAAATTTATATGTAATAATTATTTTTTATGAAATTATTTACACATAAATTTTAGCCCCCTCAAAAAAAAAATTTTTAATCTTCCGTCCCCTCAATTTTTTTTTTCTGGTACGGCCCCTAGCCCCATCTGTATTGATCTTAAGCCAATTGTCATCCGACACGTTCCATTTAACCATAATTACCTTAGAAATCCGAGTCACCTGATATTGTAGCCCAAATTCAGCCGCAACCTCCATATACCACTCCAAAAAAGACTATTGATCAGACCACATTTATCTAACTTACGGACATAATCTATAACCTTATAAACAATGTCACTCGCAAGGAACCGTTTCCCTTCAAGCTCTAAGTTAATTGGAATTTTAATAACATAACTTAACTTAACTTTGTAATGTTCAACAGAAAGGGAGAAGGGTGTATTGGAGGTGAAAATATGTAAGTAGGGAGGAATATGGAGTTTAAGCACTTTGGAAGTATTTGTAAAACCTACTTTTGAGTATTTTAAAAAATTACAGAAAACCCCCCGAGTTTTGAAATAATGACAAAAATTTATCAAAGTACCTCCTTTACTTCATACAAAATTCCCCCTGTAATTTGTAATTGTTTGAAACCTCAGTGGGTATTGTAGGGGTACTGTATGTAATTCGCCCAACTTAATTTCTATTACTAACTTTAGCAGCAATTGCCTAACGGGGAAGATTCCGAGTTCGATTTTGCATGGTTCGCACATAAAGTACATGGAACTGAGTTGCAATAAGTTGAATGGTTCGATGCCATAAGTATTGACGGTACTGTTTCTTGCTCAAAAGAAATATGGTCATCTCAGTCCTTAACTGAGAAAGAGTGGATAAAAAATGATTGTGTATATGCCCATAAAAAGAAAAGTCTCGATGGATGTCAGTGTCAAATATCCAAATAATTATAATTTAAAGCAGGCCGGTTAAATTTCTCCCGCAATTCCCACTAGGTAACTAACAAGTAACAAGTTCATCAGATGTTGATGGGGAGTTGACATTTTGAATTCTTGAAAAATTTTATATGGTAAAATTGCAAAAGTATATGTTTAATGTATCACTTTTATTGTATTCTTCTAATTTTGTGTTTCATTATATCACTTTCTAGTACGATTTTTTTCCCAAATTCCAAATTATTTTCAAAAGACACTGATCACTTAAAATTTTGTTAACGTCTTATGAATCTTCCCAATCGTACTTATATATATGTTACCACATTTATGAGTTCCATAGACACAATGTGTGTGTGATTTAAGAGTGATGAAATTTCTGATCCCACATCTCAAGTGTGATCAATTAATCTGATATTATAACTAATAAAATTTAGAACTTATCCACTTGTCACACTAAAGTCAAGATTCTTTTTTCAAGATTGTAGCTTATATATGTTTGATGCTCCTCGACAGAATTGCACACACAAACACAAAGTCCACACCATCAAGAATGATCTCTCTCTAGCTTTTATTTCTATTTATGCAAACCCTTTTGTTGGCTTCTTCTCAACTTGATTCACCTGCAAACACAAGTACTGAAGCAACATCTCTTCTAAAATGGAAAAACAGCCTCGAAAATAGAAGCCAATCAATCCTGAATTCCTGGAGAGTTTCAACCAATCCATGCAACAGTTGGGTTGGCATCAATTGTGACAGCCCTGGAAAAGTTTCCCATCTAAACCTCTCTCACAACGAACTCGTAGGTACGTACACTCAACGATCTCGACTTCTTATCATTACCAAACCTAAAAACATTCGATGTTTACAAAAATCCACTCTACGGAAATCTTCCCTCCATTATTTGCAATCTTTCACAGCTTACTTATCTCAATGTGTCCCTGAATAATTTTTCCGGAATTATTCCGCGTGACTTAAGTCTTTTGACGAATTTGTGGTTACTTTACCTGGACCACAATCATTTTAGCGGTAGCATCCCACAAGGAATATTCACTAATATGAAACTTGTGAATATTGTCAGCTTAGCAGTAAACATGCTCGTAGGTTTGATCCCGGATTCTGTCGAAAATTTGACGGGAATAAGTTTCCTAGCTTTTTCTGATAATCATCTCACTGGAAATATTCCACCGTCCATTGGAAACTTGACAGTTATAAACTTCCTAGGCCTTTCTTTTAATCAACTCACTGGAAAAATCCCATCATCCATTGGAAATTTGACAACTGTTGAGATGGTGTATTTGCAGACAAATCATTTGTCTGGTTCAACCCCTGGAGAAGTTGGGCTAATGTCGTCACTCAAAACTATTTATTTCCATGAAAACAATTTCACAGGAAATATTCCAGCGTCCATTGGTAACTTGTCTAAACTTGTCGATTTGACTATTAACCAAAATAGATTATCTGGTCAAATCCCTCCGGAATTGGGAAAATTGAAGTCCCTCAGGGATTTAAGATTGTTAATGAACAATCTCTCTGGCCCTGTTCCTATGGAATTTGATAATCTTACAAATCTTCAAGTTTTGTCACTAAGTGCCAACAATCTCACAGGTCGAATGCCGCAAAATATTTGCCTTGGAGGACAGCTTAGAAACTTGTCACTTCATTCCAACAATTTTGTGGGCAATATTCCAAGAAGTTTGAAAAACTGCACCAGCTTATATACACTTCTCCTCTATGGAAATCAAATTACTGGAAATTTTTCCGAATCTTTCGGTATATATCCTGATTTGCTCTACATAGATATAAGCCATAACAACATATATGGCGAGGTTTCTTTGGAATGGGGATTCGCAAGTAATCTATGGGCCATTTTGATATCCCACAATAACATTTCAGGAGCAATCCCATCTCAGCTTGGAAACGATCCTGAGTTGCGAATAATTGATACAAGTTCAAATCAAATAAACGGAAATTTTCCGAAAAGCCTCACGAATCTCCCTCTCTTGTATGATCTTAAATTGAATGATAATAAGCTCGGCGGCGAAATACCGAAAGAAATAGGGAAATTACTCGAGCTTCGACGTCTTACAGTGGCAGCAAGTAGTCTTAATGGTTTGATCCCTAGAGATATAGGATCTTGCACAAATCTTCAAGATTTGAACTTGAGCAGAAATAGACTGGATGGGTGAGATAGGTAAATTGAACTCTTTAGAAAATTTGGATCTGAGCAGAAACATGATATTTGGAGAGATCCCGGAACAATTAGGTCAACTAAGAACCGTAGAAACCATGAATCTCTCTCATAATTTCCTGTCAGATTCAATCCCATCAAGCTTTGAAACGAGTGCAAGTTTACGGTCTATTGATGTATCTTTTAATCAACTGGAGGGTCCTGTTCCAATTCTAAAGCATTTCGCGAAGCTACGTTTGATGCCTTGAAGAACAACAAAGGCCTGTGTGGTGATATTGCTGGCCTGGTACATTGCTCTACAAATCCTAATAATGTTGGTAATAAAAGAAATCGCAAAAGAGCCATTGTTCTCGTAGTATCATCTGTCTCTGGAGTTCTACTTGTTCTCCTCTTTGCTTTTGGTATATTCTTTTATTTACGATCAAGAAAGCAAGACATTGAAGCCAATCTTGAAAGTGTCGATCAAAGAAAAGATTTGTTTACTATTTGGAGTTTTGATGGGAAACTGGTGTATGAAAATATCATTGAAGCGACGGAGGAATTTGATTCCAAGTATTTGATTGGAGCAGGAGCATCAGGAAGTGTTTATAAGGCCGAGTTATCAGACGGTCGAATTGTTGCGGTAAAAAAAATACACCCCCCAGATGATGAAAGTAATATGAAAAATCTAAAAAGTTTTACTAATGAGATTCAGGCATTGACTGAAATACATCATCGTAATATCGTCAAGGTTTATGGATTTTGTTCTCATGCAAGGTATTCGTTTTTGGTTTACGAGTTCTTGGTAGGTGGTAGCCTGTCGGCAGTACTGAAAACTGATGAAACAGCTGTTGAGTTCGACTGGCTGAAAAGGGCGAATGTTGTGAAGGGAGTTGCTAATGCATTGGGCTATATGCATCACGGTGTTTTCCCACCCATTGTTCATTGAGACATATGGAGCAAGAACGTTCTTTTGGACCATGATCATGAAGCTCGTGTGTCTGATTTTGGCACTGCAAGGTTATTGAAACCTGATTCAACGAATTGGACTTCGTTTGCTGGGACATTTGGGTATGCAGCTCCAGGTATTCTTTAATCTCTAACTTCTCATTCACTAGCTAATTAAATTTGTATTGTAATGATAAATTAAGATCGGAAAGAGATTGCTTCTTGGTTGGTTGCAGAGCTCGCTTTCACCATGCAAGTGAACGAGAAGTGTGATGTATACAGCTTCGGGGTGCTAGCACTAGAAGTGATCATGGGAAAGAATCCAGGTGATTTCGTGTCGTCGTTATTGACACCTTCTTCTTCTTCACCGAGATCATCACCATTTTCACCCTCAACATCAGCATCAACGTCAAGTGTCAATGATGTATTGTTGGAAGACATACTCGACCCACGACTCCCACTGCCTACGAGAGATAATGTGGCAGTAGAAATCGTCGCTTTAGCAAAGCTAGCCATAGAATGTATCCATCAAAGTCCACAATCTCGACCAACTATTCAACAAGTTTCTGTGCAATTATCCAAGGAAAAGTCAACGTTTAGTGGCTTACTTCCACTTATCACAATAGTTCAATTGTACAACCTTGAATAATCATTGTCTTGTTAATTAAGGAAGTTAGGTGGAAAAATGTATTTTGATGTATTAGTCGTTATGTTTTGTCTGCCAGCTAGACCTATAACTATAAGAGAAGCATAATTTTTGTCCTTTTCCCTGTACCTTATAACACTAGTTTTCAGAGTGTAAAATCACACTAAATTAAGGTTATGCTGAATAAGGCCCATTATTGGAAACATCCATGGACTGGACCCAAATCGAGTTCACATTGAGCTAACATTGACCGCATAGAATTAATTCTAAGTTAGGCACACCTAATTAAAGCCTACCTAGGTTGGGCCAAATCATAACTATATGTTTAATTTTAATTTTTTTTTCCCCGGAAAAGGACCATACCAATAAATAAAACAATGAGTCTGATAAATCTGTATACAAATAATACAACTTTTACTTACTAAAAATGCAAAAAGATTGTGACATTTATCGATGTCATCATAAGAGGCATACTAGAATAAACAAAAAGAAAATATGATACCTAGTGTTTTAAGTAGGGTATCTAATAAAAAACATAGGAATATTCAAGTATAGGATTTATCATTTATTAATGAAAAAATTGTAAACAATATCTATGGAAGTGAAAATACCTAGGCCCCCATGGCCTAAATATAGTTCGTACTTCGATCTCATGAAATTTGGTGGTTGTTATCTATTTTTGTTCATGTGGACATTCACATTATTACATAGAATTACTTAGCAATACAATGATGCCATAAAATGAACTTAATTATAGTATAAATATAAAATCATAAATATATAATTAGAGGAGATGAGGCAAATATACAAACTTATTATAATGTCAGGAAATTACTGTATATTAGCGCATTTTCAGTAAAATATCCTGTTAAACCATTTCATATCGAATAATTAAAGATATGGTGTTCAATATATAACTATATGAAAAGTTACAAGAATTACAATTTAAATGACTCAAACTGCAATTTTCTCAAAGTTTGGGACTCCTATATATACTTCAACAATATTTGTATGGCCTTTAGGGACCAATGGACCATGGGTCCATAAAAATTTGTTTAACAACGTAAACTCTGTGGACAAATTAAAGGATCTGACCGACCGACCACATAAATCTTGGCTGAAAAAATCTGCTGAATGAATCTCATATATCACTGAAATTCTATGGGGACATCAAAATCAACGTTAATTTAATCATGATTACTTACAGCCACAGGGTCATAACTCATAAACCAATAAAAATTCAACTACCTTCAAAAAAAAAAAAAAGAAGAATTCAACTCACATAATTGAAAAAATAACATAAAAATTAGTTGTACCAAAGTTGAACCACTGGCCATGGCAGCAGCACTTCTGACCTAATTAAGTCTGACAAGTGAAAGAAGTCATAAGAGTTATCATTTGTATATATTCTTTACTTTTGAAAAGAATAGTGCATGCATGGGGCCCATTTGATCATGTTAAGGTTCAATTCTTTGTACTTTGTCTTTGATTTTGACCAATATTGATAATAATGAAAAAAAGCATCTCGGTCTTTATTTTTTAAAAAAAACTATAATTTATTTATGTCAACTTATAAGAAATTATTTGGAATTAAATGTTTTAATCTTAATGTCCATTTAAGGTGTCGTCAAATGTTTTAATTTTATAATTAAAATTCATTGCTTGTTTGGTCTTATAAAAATAAAATTTTCACTCCAAGTCCACAAAATTACCTCACTCCTAAGTTTGACAATATATTTTGAGTTCTAAATTCATCAATTTCATGGTGTATTTAAAAAAAAAAAACACGAATTTTGTAATTATAAAAAAATGTCTAAAAATAAGATTCTATTAAGAGTCATTAGAGTTCAGTTAAGAAAATTAACAAAATATTCTCTTTCTTTTTTTTTAAATGAACATTTGCCTTTACACGTTTTTAATGTAGAAAGCGACCAAAGGAAAGGTCACTTAAAACCAGTGTCAATGTATGTACCTTTGCAAAAGATGTAGATAATAAGATAAGCATTATGAACAAAAGCATTTTGTATTTTGATCTTTACTACATATTTGATAAAAATTGGAATTTAAAAGAATTTTTTTTTTAAAATAAGGTACCGACTTATTTTTTTTAAAGGGAAGAGGGGAAAAATAACACGTGTCATTACACGTGGCAGGAGTGGGCCCCACCAGGTGCTCTCCTTTTCAGGAGAAGAGGGCAGCTGCACCTTCCCTTTTCTCCAAAAGTCATTATAGAAATGCCAAAACTCTCTCTCTCTCTCTCAGGCTCTAACTTTTGATTTTGACACTTTTTGTTTTGCAGTCTTTCCTTCAACTCCTGTCCCCTCCTAACAAAAGTAATTTTAATTTTATTTTAAAATTTGTAATTTAACAAAATATGAGACCCATATTATCAAACTGTCGGGTCTGGGTCTGGGCCAATAATGACCCGTTTCTATTGAATCCTACTAGAATCTAATTAGGATTGTAAAGAATCAACTCGTTAGTTATAGTTAATGGTACATGGACACGAAACGATATGACACGGATACAGCAACATAAATTTTTTTCAAAATCTAGAACACGACACGACTATGTTATTCAACATTATATATAGGAATAAAGAAATAAAATCAATATGTTGAGTTGAATTTTCTATCAATTATTGATTGAAACTGAATAGCAAAAATAAAAATAAAAAAATACAGAAAAAGAAAAAGAAAAAAAATGGAACAAGAAGAAAAATAGGGTTGCTGCTAGCCTATGAGTGAGAGATTATAAAAAATTCAAAAGAAACCTACAAAACTTTAAAAAATTATAAATTTATCCTACAGTGTCGACACTCTCCCAGTCATATCAGACATTATGTCCTAATTTTTTTTTTAATTTCAGAAACAGTTTTGTCGTGTTGGACACGTATTGGAGTCATATCTAAGGCGTGTCCGTATCCGACACTGCACGGGACAAAATTTCAAAATTTCCATATATTAGAGATTATAGTATGTGAGTTTGAGGTGAGCTTAAGCCAAGCTCGTAAAAGTTTGAGGAATGGTCGGATTAGAATAGTTTAATTGAATTTATGAAATTAAAATTCGAGCTAGTAATTTATTCTTCAACTTGAATCAAGCGAGTTTAGCTCAAACTCTATTTTTCTTGGCTCGAGTGATTTACATCTTATATATAATAAAATACAAATTACATTTGTATGACTAATATAAACAATAGCAAGTCATCTTATACATAATAAAATACAAATTACATTTTTATGACTAATATAAACAATTGCAAGTCATGTTACTATTTATTTTGAAGGTTTAGACAGATGAACTTGATTAGATCCATTAATTAGGACTTCATTAAAAATTAGTAAGTTTGTGACTCATCTCCATTACCCACATTTGTAACAGCCCAAGGTCAGCCCGGCAAGTATATATTGTCCTCTTTGGAAAGCCACTAGGCTCGATGGCCCATTGTACCCCGTCAAGGTTTTAAAACGCGTATACCAGGTAAGGTTTCAATCCACTTATAAAGGGGCTTCGTTCTCCTTACCAAACCGATGTGGGATATTACAATCCACCTCCCCTTGGGGGCCCAGCGTCCTCGCTGGCACACCGGCCTTACCGGCACTGGCTCTGATGGCTTGTGGCAGTAGGAACAAGTGATCGGTGCAATAGCAGTAATAGGAGCCCTCTCAATATATCTGGGCCTCTTGTCGCCCATAGAAGATCCAGAGTCAGCAGTGAAAGGCCTCTTGCCCTTCTGAGAAAAACCCCTTGGGGCGGCAGCAACAGGAACAGGAGCTCTACGACGAAGCTCTCGAAGATCGGACTCGATAGCCATAGCCCGTGTAACGGCCTCCTCATAAGTACGGAGGTCACTGCCAACCAACTCGGCCCTGATCTCGTCACGAAGGCCCTCCCTGAACTTCCTGGCCATCCTCCTATCGTCGTCTGCCATATGAGGAGTATAGACGATCAATCTGGTAAAGTTGGCCTCATACTGGCCCACGGTCGTACCTCCCTGAGTGAGGTTCATAAACTCCCTCTCTCGTTGATCACGGACAATCTCGGGCACATACTTCGCCCGGAACTCATGAAGAAATCGTCCCCAAGTGCATGGGGTCTGTGCTGTGGTCCAACGCCTCTCAACAAAGCGCCACCAATCGAGGGCGGGTCCCCTCATCAGAAATACAGAGAGCTCCATCCTCTGCAAGTCCTCAATATCTAGAGCTCTGAACTTCTGCTCTAGCTCTGAAATCCAGGCCTCTGCCTTAATGTCGTCCGGTTCACCCTCGAAGACCGTAGGGCGATAGGACATAAATCGATCCATAGCTCGGGTAGTAACATCCCGAGGATTCGGTGGTGGTGGCTGTGGCGGCTGTTGCTCCTGCTGAGCCTGCTGTACAATCAATCTAACAGCATCATAGAAGGCATTAGGCGGTGGAAATCCCTCTGGTGGTGGAGGCGGTTCCTGTCGGCCTCTAGGTCTAACCATTGTGCCTGAAAAGATAAGCTGAAATGCATGTGGGTTAATGATATGACCAATTAATCAAGTAACCATATCATATAAAAGCGCAAGTAGAGAATTAACACGAAACCTATAAGTATAGCCGTACGACTTAGACACGACACTTCTAGACAACAGAACCTAGAGAACCTATGGCTCTGATACCACTCATCCGACTTCTGCCGGAAGAGATTGGGGCAGTGTCTACTTTGTGCATCCCCTGATCACATGATAGACTCTTGTCCGAACAAGAGAGCTCTCGCCACGCCACCGAAGGCGATTCAGGCTGCCAGTCAGCCCAGAGTACAGCCCAGAGTCTTTGCACTGGGAGGAGAGGAGCTTGAGCCCGATTTGCACGACGTTATTGGAGGTACCCTGCATATTCATGACATCCCTATCACTGCATTATATGATCCGGGTGCTACACACTCATTTATTACGCTTGATATTGCTGCCAAGTTGTGCATGCCTGTGGAGAGTCTGCCTTATTTGTATCGAGTCAGTTCTGCTTTGGGGACTTCTTACGTTACGGATATAATCTTCAAGGGTTGTCCTTTGAAGATAGGAGATCGTGTTTATCCCGCCGATTTGATCGAGTTACCACTGCAACGCTACGGGATTATTCTGGGAATGGACTGGCTTTATCGGCATAGAGTCAGTGTGGATTGTTTCAGGAAGACTATTCAGATTGGAACCGAGGCAACAATTGTGAAGGGTAGTCTTGAGGAGTCAGTTTTGGCACCGAAGATTTCTTTCGTTGAGGCTTCTCGTTTGATCCGAGAGGGAGCTCAGGCCTTCGTCGCTTATTTACTTAATCGACCGAAGGAACAAGGGAAGCTCGAGAATACGAAAGTGATTAAGGACTTCCCTGATGTCTTTCCCGAGAGTTTGAACTCTCTACCCCCTGATCGGGACATTGAGTTCGTTGTCGATCTTGCCCCGGGATCGGAGCCTTATTCGAAGACTCCGTGCAGGATGGCTCCAGCCGAGTTGAAGGAACTGAAGATGCAACTTGAAGAGTTGCTTGAGAGTGGTTATATAAGACCGAGCATCTCTCCTTGGGGTGCACCGGTTTTGTTTGTTAAGAAGAAGGATGGTACACTGAGAATGTGCATCGACTACCGTGAGCTTAACCGGATGACAGTGAAGAACAAATATCCTCTACCCCATATAGAGGAGTTATTTGACTTATTGCAGGGTTCGAAGGTATATTCGAAGTTGGATCTTCAACAGGGATACTATCAGCTTCGTATCCGAGAGCAGGATATACCTAAGACTGGGTTTAACACTCGGTACGGCCACTTCGAGTTTGTTGTGATGCCGTTTGGTTTGACGAATGCCCCTGCAGCTTTCATGGATATGATGCACAGGATTTTCCGACCTTACCTCGACAAGTTTGTGGTTATCTTCATCGATGACATTCTGGTTTTCTCCAAGACGGTCGAGGATCATGCCGAGCATCTTCGCATTGTGCTACAGACGCTTCGAGAGCATAGTCTATATGCTAAGTTTAGCAAGTGCGAGTTTTGGATCAACGAGGTTTCATTCCTTGGTCATATCATCTCCGGGAATGGGATTGTTGTGGATCCATCAAAGATTGAGGCAGTGACGAGTTGGAGTCAGCCTAAGACGCCAACAGAAGTTAGGAGTTTCCTTGGATTGGCTGGATATTACAGGCGATTCGTTAAGGATTTCTCTACACTAGCAGCCCCACTCACGAAGTTAACTTGTAAAGATGTGTCCTTTCAGTGGGACGACAATTGCGAGGCCAGTTTCAAGGAGCTGAAGAAGAGATTGACCACTGCACCTATACTTGTTCTTCCAGACGGACACGAGGGATACGCGGTTTATACGGACGCGTCCAAGGAAGGTTTAGGGTGCGTGTTGATGCAAAATGGGAAAGTCGTTGCTTATGCTTCTAAAAAGCTAAAGGATGCCGAAAAGAACTATCCCATTCACGACTTGGAACTTGCAGCGGTGATATTTGCCTTGGGAAAATGGCGTCATTATCTGTATGGTGTCACTTTTGACATCTTTACTGACCACCAGAGTTTAAAGTATTTGTTCACTCAGAAGGATCTCAACAGGAGACAGAGACGGTGGATGGAATTCTTGGAAGATTATGATTGCCGCATTCAGTATCACCCTGGGAAGGCGAACGTAGTCGCCCATGCATTGAGCCGAAGGGCTCACGTGGCACACCTAGAGGGGACATCTTCAGATACCTCTTTAGAGGACAGGAGGACTCGATTTGAATCGTATCCTCGTCTTGCCAACCTTTCAGTCCAACCCGATTTAGTCCAACAGATCCGAGACGAGCAAGATTCGGATGCCGGTATTCAGAAGATCAAGACTAGAATGCAGAATGATCCTAATACCAAATTCAGGATCGATGGTACCGGATTGCTTCGCTTCGGGACCCGAGTTTGTGTTCCCACGAATCTGAAGCGTGGAATTCTCGACGAGGCACACAAGTCTGCTTATGCTGTTCACCCAGGAGGCAACAAGATGTATCGTGATCTCAGAACCCAGTATTGGTGGAATGGTATGAAAAGGGATGTGGCTACTTATGTGAAACATTGTCTAACATGTCAGAGAGTCAAGGCCGAGCATCAAAGGCCTGGAGGAACTCTTCAGCCGCTTCCTGTACCCACTTCCAAGTGGCAGGAGATCACTATGGATTTCGTGACTGGATTGCCTGCCGTTCGTGGAGGTTTCGACAGTATTTGGGTCATCATCGATCGATTGACCAAGTCAGCGCATTTTCTACCAGTTCGGAAGACAGCAAAAGTTAAGCAGCTTGCAGAATTGTATCAGAAAGAAATTATTAGGCTTCATGGTGTTCCGGAAAGCATCGTTTCCGACAGGGATCCTAAGTTCACAGCTCAGTTTTGGCAAGAACTTCATAAGAACTTGGGAACGACCCTAAAGTTTAGCTCTGCAGCACATCCTCAGACTGATGGACAATCCGAGCGGACGATCAGGTTTCTAAGTGATATGTTACGGGCATGTGCGCTCGATTTTCATACGAGTTGGATTTCACACTTGCCCTTGGTCGAGTTCGCTTACAACAACAGTTATCAAGCCTCGATTGGGATGCCACCGTATGAGGCTCTTTATGGGAGGAAATGCAGATCTCCAATTTATTGGGAATTGGAGGATTGGAAGTGGTCAGCTAATGGCCACGAGAGAGCTACTCCACCGGATTACATTCAGGAAGCGATTGATAAGGTACAGCTCATTCGGCAAAGAATGAAAGCAGCTCAAGATCGCCAGAAGAGCTACGCCGACAAGAGACGTCGACATTTGGAGTTCGAAGTGGGAGACCGAGTTTTTCTCAAGGCCTCCCCGAGGAAGGGATTCACGAGGATCGGTAGAGGTAGGAAGCTTACTCCGAGATACTTAGGTCCATTTGAGATCACAGAGCGAATCGGGAATACCGCATATCGTTTGGACCTACCACCTTATCTTACCGGGATCCACAATGTCTTTCATGTCTCACAGCTTCGCAAGTACTTCCCCGACGAGTCCCATATTCTCCAAGATGACGGAGTTCAGCTTGAGCCGGATTTGACTATTGAGATGAAACCGGTTCAGATTCAAGATCGCAAGGTCCAGCAGCTTCGTCACAAGCAGATTTCATTAGTGAGAGTTCTCTGGAGGAACCGTTCGACCGAGCAGTCTACTTGGGAGACGGAGTCTAAGATGAGAGAAGCTTATCCCGAGCTTTTCTAATAAATATGGAATCTGGGGACCAGATTCTCATAAGGGGGGAGTATTGTAACGACCCAGAAATCCGAGAATCACTGTGAGTAATTTTACGCGTTAATTATCATTCTTAAACCCTAAATTCTCATTATATGTGAACTATTATATATTATTTTAGTATAAGAACCATTGTGATAATATTAATTGCGAATTTAGATTACGTGTCTATATTGCGTTTGTTTAATATTTAATCGTTATATTTGATCGACGCGTATTTAATTGGATTTTCTAAAATTACTAAAATAATCCTTCGTATTTTTCGATATTTCGAAGATATTTGATAAAAGTATCAAAATTCATTTCATAAAACTATTATTACAAATTGAGAGAGAGAGAGAGAGAGAGAGAGAGAAGAAGAAAAGAAAATTTTCTCCCGAAGCCCAAATCGATCGTGCCGAGCTCGAATCTCCGTGGAATTTCGCGCCAATCGTTTTTAAACGATCATTTCTTCGATACCTTTCTATAGGTACCAATTTCCCCAATTTCTTTTACGAATTTTTGAGGTTTTGAGAATTTTTGATTATTTCGGGAATTTTAGGTTATATGCTTAGATCGAGCCCGTTTCTTGATCAATTCATGATTTTATTGGATGTAAATGTGAATTAGTTGATGATTAATGATTGTTATAATTTGTGAGTGTTAATTTGCGTTATAAATATGTGTTTTGATGATTTTTTGCTCGAAAATTTGAATTCCCGTAAGTTTCTGCTGGGTTCAGTTGAACCACACGGGCTAACGCACGGTCTTGCGCAAGACCGTGCAGGAGCCCGTGTGCAGCTCTTTTTGCCCGCACGGGCTCAAGCCCGTGTGTCCAAACCGTGCGTTTGGCCGTGTGTGCGTGCACGATCTTGACATCGTGTTCAAGACCGTGCACAAGGCCGTGTGAAACACTTAGAGAATTTTCCAGCCTTTTTCAAATGTTGCTCTCGGCAAGTGAGTCTTCGGGTCAACATTTTCGGTTGACTTTTTGCATACGGACTCCAAAGATTACACCGTTTTCACTTATAGAACCCTTTTAAATTGTAGATTTATATTTTGGAGTGTTTATTTAATTTCGCCCTCGTTCGGGCTGTGAATAGTGTAATTCTAATTATGTGTATTTTTGACAACTTGTCGGAATTGCGTGAAACTTACATGATAGCTTCTTTACATATTATAATTGGCATATGCATGATTGAAAACATGTTTGGTTAGCCGTTCGTCCAATAATTGCTTATTTGCGCTTTTATTGTTGTTGTAGTCGTTATTAATTTGTATAGGTCTTGTCTTGTCTCCAGATCAGTCCGGCGTTGGAGACCAGTGAGTCTAGCAGCTAGGCTTTCTCTTTTTGATTCCAGGTGAGGATTTAAACTTTTAACTGGGCTTGAACATATATATATACAATTGCGAACCCCCCCTAATCCCTTATTAACGTATTATATATTTCGAGTTTATATTTTTATGTTTTATCCTCAAATCATTTAATATCAAAATTATACATTATTAAACCAAATTGATTTGTTTTCAAAAGGGCAAGAAAACTATTTATTTTACGTGACGGTTTGACTTAGGATTTAATCCTTTGTCGTCACCTTTGCCCAGAGTGTCTTTTGGCATTCAAATGTGTTTTTCAAAGCGAGCAAATCCGTGATTAATTTCAAGATGGGCCCGGGAAGGTATCCAAAGGTTACATCTGGGGACGGGCGTCCAGGGTGTAATCCGAGGTGCTTCTCCCAAAATTAAGCGTCAATCGTGGCCCGTCAGGAGATGATAGCCACGGTTGGGAGCGATGGTGGGTGTTGCATTCGTTGCACATTTCCTAAAATTCACTATAGTCGAGCTTCAGGTTGCTCCTTGGCTTGACACCGGCGATGGAGAATTTTTATAATGAATCGTGGAGAAATAAGGAGGAACAGGCCCATTCTCGCTGGGATCGTATTTATTGCTTTATAGTGTTATTGACTTTAATTTTAATCGAATATCCAAGTCGAAGCATATTTCGGTTTCTTCATTATCGTATATGTATTTTCTATAAAAACCCGGAAGCATGACTCGACTTGTTCTCACATCTTCACTGAGTATTTTGACTCACCCTCTTTTAATTGGTTCTTGCCTCAGGTTTGAGAGAGACCGACATGTCTTACGTGTCGGATGGGCAACAGTGCATAGATAGGCTTTTTGGTTTTGCCGAGTCTCGTTGGTTGTCTTTTATTCTCTAGTTATATATTCTTTTTAACCTGGATTGTAGATAATCTTATTTTGATCCCCGTAACCTTTTATTTACTTGATGTTGCCCCTGAATGGGTTGTTGATATTTTGACTAGTTAATTGGCCCCGGAGTGGCATCTATATTAATATGAATTAACTGCTTCCGCTATATTTACTCTGTTTTATTTAGTCATTGTTATTTTGGGGATTCACTGTTGCCAAGTGTCGGGATTGACCCGTTAGCTTGCATGGGTTCTCGGGTTGAGGCACTGTATTCGGCTTGGGAATCCGTGCAGGTTCGGGGGCTGTAGAGCGGGGCGCTACAACATTGATCATAAGATATGTCACGCTCTTAGACTCGCAAACTCGTTGGATGCGAGTATAAGTTTCGAATTCACTAAGTGCAATATGAAATTGGACCTAAATCACTACCTAAAAGGAATATACATTGGTTACACTTGAATTATAACTTATATACTAAATATATTTATCGTACTTGTCCATGTGGGACAGGGTATTACAATCACCCCTCCTTTAAAACGCGACGTCCTCATCATGGTGTGACATAGCCCATGACCAGCCCGTTAGTGGGGACTCTAGAGGAGGCTCCTACAGGCTCAAGAGCTGGCTCTCGTGCGTGTAGCACTTTGCATGCCCTGCAGGCTCAAGAGGTGGCTCCTACACGTGTAACACTTTGCCCTGTGTAGCACTTAGCTCACGCGACTGACGGTCGACTCTGATACCACTTTGTCACGCCCCCAGATCTGCGGGCTCGTTGGGCGCGATTGGGCCTAAACCACTGTCCAAAAGAGATATTCATTAGTTACACTTGAATTCAAACTTATATACATATTCATTTTCTTTGTTTTAAACGCAAGGTGGCTTCTAAGTGCGTGCGACTGACGTTCGGCTCTGATACCACTTGTCATGCTCCCGGACCTGTAGTCCCGTTAGATGCGAATATAAGTTTCGAAACTACTGAGTGCAACTTGAAATTTGGCCTAAACCACTACTAAAAAAGATATCTATGGGTTACATTTAAATTCTAACTTATATAGTAAATATATTTCTTGTATTTGTTCTATATAGGACAAGGTATTAGAAGATATCTAATTAAACTTATAAATGTAACTCAACAATTTTGTCATAACCTCACATAAAATTATCATTAAAATTGTTCGGGTCGGGTAATTTTAAAAACGGGGCGTTTAAGGGCATGCGGGTTATTTTGGGCGTCTCACTCGCGCGGCACGTGTTCAACCCCCACTTGTGAACTAAAACAGACCAACAAGCAAACTTTCTGAGAAGAAATAAATTAAAAGCAAATAAAAATAAAATAATAATGTCAAATTTCAGAAAAGTAAAAAAGGAAAATTCAGCAAGGGAAGAAGAACGACGAGAAAAACATTAGACTTCAACAAGCAAAAACAGAAGCTTTTGTCTCTCACCCAAAGTTTTTTGACCTATTTTTCAATTTTTCCGTTCAATTTTTTCAGCTGCGGATGAGGAAGAATTTGGGGGTTTTGAGTTCGAACGAAGAATTCAGGTTTTTGATTTGAAGGAGCTGGAGCTTTTGAATTGTAAGCTATTCGTCGAAATTTTTGAAAGAGGTGAAGACCTCTGTTTCTTTCCTTAATTATTCACGATTTTCTGGGTATCTGTTTTGCTTTCTACTATAGATTTAAGCGTTTTTTTTTTTTCTTTTGTTTTATGTGTGATGTCACGCTGCATTAATTACGATTTTATTAATGTAATCTCCAGAAGATATCTCGTATTAATTTTGTGAATCTGTGCACTCTACGCGTTTGAATGGCCTAATTCTCAACTAGAGTTTGAAAAATTGTTAATCTAGGGTTTTGCGCGCATCGGTAAGGTTGGCCGCTGTTTCGTTTCGATTGGTAATTAGCTTTGATATTCCTTTTTTTAAAAAAATTTGAACTTTTCTGTTTAGTTTTTATTAGAAATTTGGGTTCGTTGTGCAAAACCCTAGATTTGGTTTTCTCTACGTCCATTTTTGTGAATGGTGGGTTCTAGTTTAATCTTGTAGTAATTCAATTGAGGTTTCTTGTTTGTTGCTCTTTTTGGACGTGAGAAATGTTCCATTAGTTAACTGAGAATTATTAATTATTTACCATTTCTTCTGAAATATCCTATTCTGTTCCAGGATACAAGTAACGTCCAGGCGGTGATTCATTTTGGAGTGCTCTCACTTGTTATTTTGTTTCGAAACAGATCAACGGGCATTTATGAAGTGGTAAATTTTCTATGGCTGCTGAATCATATATAATTTGTAATTGGCATGCATATCATGATGCTCGTTTTAGTTTCCATATCCATTGTTGATTTGTTCAGAGATATAATTTGTGGCTTAACTTTTTTGTTCATGAAATGTGTTGTATTCTGTCTGTCCTAAATTCTTAGTAATTTTCATATTTTAACGTCCCCACTTTGTTGAGCATATGCTTCAGATGAGAATCGAAATTAGAAGTGAAAATTTTGAAGTTGGATAATCATTAGAAGAAGCTTTGCTTGAATCATATGTTTCCCTGTTCCAGTGGATTGTTTAGTTTACGGAAATTACGAGTTAAAGTGGATATTTTAATCTCATGATAGAGATCGATTCTGTTTCTCTGTACCAGTTTCTTTTGTTCATTTCTGTGTCCTATTCTTGTTTCAGTTTTTGTTAGATGATCCAGCCTGGTTTATATTATTGCATTTGTTTGTGTCACTTTGGCGTAACGCCTAGCTTCTGTTCATGGATTGCCATGCAATTGTTTCCCATTTAACTTTTACCCTTAGTAACACCATGCTCCTTGAAAAATAAATGTTAACTGTCATTCTCCCTTTGTTTGCACATTAGAATGTTTGCTACTGGTCGACTTACCAAACAGAAAAAATAATTTCTCTATATACATATAATGGTTGCCATAATTTTGTGTCATTTACTACGTCAACGCAAACTACAGAGGAATAAACATTTCTCACCCAATTAAGCATTTCTGCACCCACTGCTCTGTTTTCCTGATGTACTTCTAGTTTTCTGACCTAGCACCCCCACATATTTTCTTATATGTACTATCAAATTAATGGTTTTACTTCTACATAATTACCCACAAGATGGTCCTATGTATCTTTGTTTTGCTACAAACAACTGTCAAGCTGCCTTGCTCTAACTTTTTCAGTTCTCAATCTCTCAGTATACTCTCATTTCTAATCCAATTTGCGGCTTGTATATTTACTGCCTTTACAGTTGGCAATCTGGATTTATTATTATTATTATTTTCTTGGATTGGAATCTTAAATTTAAAGATTTCAATATGGTAAAGAGTTCTTAAATGTGCATTAACATTTTTTATGGATAACGTTTTGCAGGAGACAGAACAAAGAAGATGCAAGGATATGAAGTAATAATCTATTTTAGCCCTAACTAGTGAGATTATGACTCTCGACGATTTCTTCACCTTGACAGAGATGAACAATGGGCTTACAGTCCCATCTCGAGTCGAGGAACTTGTGACCGTCATGCAAAAAGAAAAAAATTGTGTTGTGAAAAATGTAGGTGAAGCAACAAGGCAATGGTCAGCAGTAGGAAGTGCTATAGCTGCAACAGAGAATCAAGATTGTCTTGATCTTTTTGTTCAGTTAGATGGCCTTCAGCTCATTGGTAAGTGGTTGAAGGATGCTAAGGCATTGATCAATGACACAAATGACAGTTTTGTGGAAGAATCAATCACTCATTTGCTGCAAGCACTTGGAAAGCTGCATGTGGATTATGAAAAGCTGGTTGCTGCAGAAATATGGACAGCTGTCGAAGAGCTTGTTGTACACAATAGTTCCAAAGTACAGGAAAAAGCTCGGATATTGTTTGAAAGCTGGAAAAGGAAGAGAGATGGAGATGTATCTCTTCCAGAAGCTGAACAATCCGAAGCTTTTGCTGATGATGAAGTGAAGAAAAGTGAAGAAAATTCAGAAGTTTCTCAGAGAGATGATTCTCTTTCCAGAGTAACTTCTCCTAAGGAAAAATGCCAGGAATCAACTAGAGATGATACAATTCTATCTACAAGTTCTGATGCTGTAAATCCTTGCCAGGTCGAAAATGAACACAATTCCGGTAAAAAAGTTGACCCTTTAGTGGTTACCTCGATTGGATCATGTAATTCAGCTGTTTCTAGACAAGATACTCCTGATGTTAGAACAGAGTTCAATGAGCTGGAGTCAGCTAGTGATATAAAGCATACCACAAAAGCGGAAAGTTCACCTGAGAAACAGGAATTGCTTGAAAAATCTCACACACCAGAAGATACAACTTTTCCTTCAAGCTCTGATGCTGCTGTAGATGCAACAGAATCAGTTACTGGAAATGCTTCAGAAAAGTTCACTGTTGCTGGAAAAGAAGGTTCATCATTTCCTGATTCAATGAAAATTGATTCTGATGCAAGCAGAAGTTGTGGTGCATTAGCTGCTGAACAAGTGGGTGAAAATAGTAAGTTAAGCAGCAAATCAACTAGCGTTGAGAAAAGTTGGGGAAATACTAAGGAGTTATACGCATTCATATCAGGGATTGAAAATCATGGAAAAATTAAGAAACTCGACTTGCATGTAAGTGGTGATAATTTAGCAAATGATTACAAGTTCTCCAAAAGAGGAAAGCGTAGAGAACCTGATCATTCAGGTAAGAAGTCTGATGCTGAATTATATGGAATTGTGGATCCTCTAGAACTTGTTAGACAAGTTGCCATAGAAGTGGAGAGAGAAGTTGGGGATTACAGAGAACATAGCTGCAGCTCTTCTGAGAAATTACAAGAGGGAAAGGCAGAAAAGCCTGCTGAAAGCTCAGCTTCTCTGAGTGGAAAACAATCCCATAGTGAAAGTTCATTTAAGGAGGCAGAAAATGAGTCGTCGTCAGAAGCTTCATCACTGCAGGAAGAATCAGCAGAAAAGCTAGAAGCTGAGCAAACAAACGGCCCAGAAGACACCAACACCTCTCAAATCACAGAAACGGCTCAAGAAGAAGCTAAAACAGAGAAAGGCTTTTGTAATTTCGATCTGAACGAAGTTTTTTCAGAAGAAGCCGATCGTCCAGCAAATCAATTTTCGACACCTGTCTCAATTGTTTCTGCTTCTAGAGCAGCGGCTGCTCCTGGCCAACCTGTTGCTCCTTTGCAATTTGAGGGAAATCTCGGATGGAAAGGATCAGCTGCCACAAGCGCTTTTCGCCCAGCTTCTCCTCGCCGAATTCATGATCATGAAAAGGATGTTTCCAGCAGTAGCAGTTCAAAGCAACGGCTAGGATTTCTCGATATCGATCTGAATGTGTCTGACAGTAATGAAGATAAAACTGTTCCACTGTTTTCCAGCCTTCTTCCTTCTGGGGAATCTTCCGATTCAAGAAAATCTGAACGTCTTGAACTCGATCTGAACCGTACAAGCGAGGACGGCTCTCGGCCATTGGATTTCCAGATGGGGCAGTTCTACACACGGTCACATTCTTCCTCATCCTCATCAAAGCAGCCTTCTTTAAAGAACATTGACCTAAACCTAAACGACCAACCAACATCTTTTCTCAATGATTCCTCTGATAATTCATATCTAAGTAAATTATCTCACAACTTTGGTATAAAATCAGACGACTCGATTTCCATAATGGGCACGAGGGTTGAAGTCAATCGTCCAAGTTTGAGTTTGCAGCAAAACGGCCGAACTTCAGGGCTTGCATTTGATGTCAACTTGGGAAGATTTCATCCGTATAATACTCATTCTTCAGTTTATGGTTACAACAATATTACATCTGTGCCCACGTTGCAGCCTTTCTCCTCTCCAATATACGGATCAGGCCCACCAATTCCTTACATGGTGGATTCTAGAGGAGCTCCTGTTATACCTCAGATTGTTGGTTCGTCTTCAGCTTTGCCTAATTTCTCTCAAACACCTTTCTTCATAAACATGGCGGGCCCACCTCCTTCAAATGGGATTGTTGGGGGTGTGGGCCCCTCTCGGAGCAACTTTGATCTCAACTCTGATGGTGGAAATAGGGAACCTGCAGGTTTTACACAGTTCTTGAGCTCTGGTCAAATCAGGTCAATGGACGAGCAGTTGAGGTCAAATAGTCAACCCACTATTAATTTAGGTGGGAAACGTAAAGAACCGGAAAATGGGTGGGAACAGTATCCTTTCAAACATTATACCCCTCCATGGAAATAGAGTCAGGTTTTTTCTGGTCTGTTGTTTCTTGGGATCAAATTAGGATTAGTTAACCTTTGAGGTGAAAAAGAGTTTGAATATTAACATAGGTGGGGAGAGAGGAGGGATAGAAACTAAAATAATGAGGGGGGAATTTGTGGGTGTAATTTGATTCTTGAGATAAGTTTCCTGGAGAAATTACAGAAGCTAGGTTTTAAGTTGTTTTTATTTTACTGGTCTCGTTTTTTATGGTTGGTATAAAAGCACATTGCATATTGTAGTATTGATCTCTTACATTTCGGTGAATCTTAAAGAGGAAAGGATCTTGTGTATATAATATGCATGTTTTCATGTTCTTGGAGGAGCTGTAAGTAAAATGCTATTTTGGGACTATGCAGCCGCACGGGTGCCTTTACTTATTCCCTGTTTGGTTTGATATTTATGCAGTTTTTGGGATTTGTTTAAGTTGATTGATTGGTAATATTAGCTGGATAAGGTGCTCTGGATTATGGAACCTTTCTGATAGTTTTTGGGATTTGTTTAAGTTAATTTATGCGGTTGTGATTTGTTTAATTTCTGATAGTGTGTTGTGCGTCTGCTGTGCATTGCAGATGCTAGTTTGGTGCAATAGTGAAAATGAATTGTTGTCTTTAACTTGGTAAAATTGAACTTTTCTGTCGTGTTGTGTAGGACTTCTTTTAAAATTGTGTCACTGTGCCCGTATCGTGTTCGTGTTTTCATGTCAGTGCATCGATTGATGTCGTTGAAAATTATTAGTTGTGAAAAAATTGAATTCATTTGTTCTTGGCATGGCTATCAAACCTATCTTAGCCATATTATTGATATTTCCGGAGTAGTTCCGTGGCAGTATTAGTTAATGCTACATATTTACTAGATCCAAATATTAAGTTCCAAAACTAACATATTTGTTCTCTATGCTCTGAAAGAAGAAGAATTCAACTACGCCATATAATACGATGTAAATTGAAAAGAGATTAAAGAGGTGTTCAGCTATGAATGAGCGTCAATTTGAATTTGGATTTTGGAAAGGAGGGGGATCGAGAATTTTCAATTATTTCTTAGATTTAGTGTACACCCTCAATACAAATGTATCTCTCGTTCACATTTTTTCTTTTGGATAATAACGCTCATATATCCCACCACGAACATAATACGAAAGTGTTCTTTATTGTAAAGATTCTCTACCAGTAGTTATAGTTCAGCATATGTTTCTGTAATTTCTCAAAATTTGCTTAATTATACCATACATAGCTCAAGTTATATGAGTGTAATTATCATTTTTTTTCTTTTTTGCGAAGAACGTTGCTAGGAAATCTTAGGATTTAGGCATATAACCAAATTAAACACAAACATTAAAGGCAAAACTAAACCCCAAATTTTGAAAAGTAAAGTTTTGACCTATAAGGCATTCAACACATAAGTTTTGACCATTTTGTTCTATGAACCAACACCACAATAAGTCTCGTCATATTCTGAGGAAGACAACTAAACATAATTGAGATGAAGCTACACCCCTCTTCCTTCGCTTCTAATACAAGAAGCATTTTCCTTTGATGTCAATTTTAAAAAGCTCAAAGATCATATTATATTCGAATAAGACAAGAAAAGCACCCTTGTTCTTCATGTTTTATAGTTTACACTACACACTAAGCAAATTCCAGGACAAGATCATCTGGGAAAAGACCACAAAATGAAAAGAACATTCAAATTCATGAAAGTCCACATAAATAAATAAACTGGCCCCAAAAGGACTCAAAAAGGTGTATTAGAGGGTATGGTTTCCTCCTTTACAACATCACTATCAAAACAACATTATATCTGGAATTACCATATTACTTTTACATTAAGCAAGAAATTAGCCTAGGAATAAATGATTGGTATGCCCACTTCAGGAACTTCAAATCTTGACTTAACTTTTGCGAGCTACATGACAGCACCAAAGATTGGATAGACAATCACAATCATCTCAACCATGCTTTAGTAAATAGTAAGTCTTCCTAGGATCTTCAAGGAAATTTAAATAATAATTCACATATTGTCCTCTAGAATTCAACCCTCTTATCAGTATTTCTCATGTCAAAATATATAGAAATTGAGTCCTTAAAAGTCCCAAGTTTTGTTTACCCTTGATACATTTATTTCCCAAGTTTTCAAGAGCTCCTATACAGATACTATTATAACATACATGTTTCCAAATCAAGTATTGCAACATACGATATCAATTTGCATCCCTATCAGTACCCTCAGAAAACTATCTCGCATGATCCTAACATCATAAAACACCATTTGAGCTCCAAATCAACACCAAAAAGAAAATCTAAAAGTACCAAATTCTTTGTATGATCGTACGGAGCCTCATAACCTACTATTTCTTGGTTTCGACTATGTTAGTGAAATGTTATTACATCATTCATGATTTCATTCAGTGAGCTCAACCCACGATGTCCCACTTGTCATATTTAACTAATCTGAATAACAGTAAAAATTATTGAATATTAGAGCCACATTAGTGCATCATAACCACCTAGCATTTCTGAGGCAGAGTTCTTCCTGAGATGCACACCATAACGCAGATTTTAAAGTTAGGCATAGTTCTTAAGTTTCTTGATTCTACCATAAGTCCAATAAACTCGAATTGGACGATAATAGTTTCCACAGACGAAAGGAGCTTTTTTACCTGGTTTAATTATAGAATTAGAACACAAGTCTTCTAAGCCCCATACCGATTCCTTATCTCAACAAGAAAAACAAAATCAACAAACACAAGTGAAAGTGGATGAAAAGTGCTTCATCATACGAAAACTTATTGGGAATTTTTCCAACTTGAAAGTTTGTTATTTACAAATGATAAAACCACATAATAACTCATCCACCTATTCCACAATAAGCTAGTACACAAACAATGTTCCCAATTGAAAAAAAAAAAAAAAAAAAAAAGAAAAGAAAAACTAAAAATCCATTAAAGCAACAAAGCTACAACCTAAACAGCAGAAATGTAAACAAAGTGCACAAAGTTATGTTGCATACCATGTAATTCACTCCAAGCCGGAATCTTGACTATCACCACCACCGGAAGTCGAAGCCGCCCTTAAACCAGCCACCACGACTCTCTTCTTCCTCTCCTCCTCATACTCAGGATCATCTGTAGGCAACTCAAACCTACAAACTGGACAAGAATTACGAGACCCCAACCATGGAACAATACAATCACCATGATACCCATGTCCACAAGGCAAATTCTTGGCAACTTCGCCAACATTCACCATATCTTTACATATAGCACACGCCATTGAGTTATCTTCCTTAGCAATGACCACACTTTCCAAACCCTCGACTGCTGCTTTTGAAGCTGGGGGGGCCCCCCTCCTTGCTCCGCTGTCACTCTCAGCTAAATTCTGCAGCAAAGCTTCGTATCCAGCAGCATCGACATAATCACCTGGATTACCAACGTAAGCATCAGAATCTGGAACCTGTAATCTCAGCTCGATCGAATGGTCCTCGAGTCCCATCAAAATTTCGGCCCAATCGAGAATCCTGTTCCGCCGGTTCGCTGCCCGAGACCCCAAATCCCTAAGACGAAGCCTGAGAACATCGCGGCGCCGTCTCCGCATCTCCTCCTCGACATCCTCTTCGCGATGCTCAATCACTTCGATTTCCTCGTCATCCTCACCGTCGGATCTGTTATTCGCAGTGTACCGGTCGCGATTATCGCCGTCGTCCTCCTCGTGGACGACTTCGACTGAGTGCTCGTCGTCGTCGTCTTCATCCTCATCCTCATCCTCATCGTCGTTATCATTGTCCCAACCGTCGAGCTCGATGCGGAGGTAATCGTCGTCGGACGGATCCGACGGGAGAGGAGGGGGCGCGTCCTCCTCACGCGTGGCCTGGGCGATGAGGCGGAGAACCTGGATGAACTGGTTCCCGAGAGTTGGGTCGTCGATGGGGTCGGAAGCGGCTGTCGGAGTGGGAACGGCGGCAGCAGCGGCGATGGCCTCCACGAAACCGTTTTTGCACTCGTAGCAGATGATATCGGGGAGATCTGCGACGGTCTCCACTGCGACGCGCTTGTCGCAGTGGTAGCACCAGTACTGTGTGGCTTCCTCAGGGTCCGACGCGGATTCCGGCAGGGTTCGGGCCGGAGACTGGTCTGCTGGGGTTTCAGCCATTGTGGTAAACGGAGAATTATTTCAGCTCAGAGAAAAAAGAATTGAAATGATATAATAAAATAAATATAATATTTATATATTTATTTTTGGCTCAGAACGAAGCGAAGGCCGAAGAGCTTTAAGGCAAAGATCAAATTGGGCTATTTTTCTTTTTTCCTTTTTAATTTAAATCTGGAATTGTTTTGGGCCGTTGATCTGGGTTTGGTTAAGGCGGCTTTCTACGGTTTTGTGCAATTCTATTTTTGTCTATGTGACTGACCTCAACTCCCATTAGCTTCTCAACCTTAACCTTAAAGTCATCATTAAGAAAAAAAATTTTTTGATAGTATCTCATAATTTGGATCGAGTAAGCAGTAAGTTTACAATTTAATCATTAAAATTGGGTTAATAACATGTAAGTACTCAATGTTCAGCTTTATTTGCAATTTGGTACTCACTATTTAGTTTTCTTGATATTTAATGTGATAGTAGTACCCTAACAATTTAAATTAGAGAAAAAAATTTATTTTTTATTTTGATTTTTTAAATTTACAATCTAAATTATTTCGAACTTTTAATTATAATTTATACTAACTGAATTTATCAATGTTTGTAACTTAAATTTTTTCAAATTTTTAATTACAATTTATACAAATCTAATTTATCAATATAATAAACCCGGTGGACTTTTCAGTAACAAGAGTGAAAATGAGGGGAAAAGAAGAAGGTAGAAAGTAAAAAACCCGTTGGAGCCAGTTCCAGCTCCAACCCAGCTTTAGCAAATGGTTAATTTATGTCGGTCTCAATGATTGGGAGAAAGGTAAAAGTAAAACTCAATAAGTGAAAATGTACTATACTATATGAACGTGTTTACTTCACTGTTTTAGGGTAATTTTAGGTGTAGTTATTTAAGATAGTAAACACTGGTTTATGCTAATCAATCTATCGTTTATTTCACTTTTAAATTTAAGGTTTAGATAACTAAAAAAGGCATGATTGTTTACATGGGCATACAAAATAAAGGTTAAAATAAGATAATTACTACATTATTTCTCAAATCTCGCAACTTATGACGACCTTTTCTGGATGAGTTTTGTCATTACTAAAAATTCTTTTTCTTTCATTTCAATTGCACCCAAACAGCTATGTTTTTTCTTCCAAATCATCCCCAAATTGATGGATTCCAACTACACCTATGGCTTGTCGCCCAGGTTTCCTAGTTTTGATAGGGTTGAAATCCTTATGAACAAGCAATACGAGAGAGGTACGTATTTTCACGACTTATAGGTTTTATATTAATTCTTCAGTAATCAGTACTTGGACTTAAGTATAAATTGAGCCTGAATACAACTTGGAGAAGAAGAAGAAAAATCGTGATAATATATAGCCAAACACAAATAATAGATAGATTTGTTTCCGAAGCAATAACTATTTTAATGTCGTGTATGTTAGACAAAAATTTTGTTGGCTTAATTTTATTAATATGAGGGTTGAATAGTTATTTTGATTGGGAGATTAGTTGAATGTGTTCTTAATTTTCTATTTTCATCAATTGTTATATTCACTTTTCAATTTTTGCTTCTTTCATTTCACAACTGAGATTAGATATCTTTGAAGCGGAGGGAAATTGTGAGCCTAAATATTTTGCTTCAATTAAGAAATTGATTCCGATGGCAATTAGACGTAATTTTGGTGAACATTAGGATAGAATGATAATGTTTTTTGAATGGATTATGTAAAAACTACTTTTTTGATGTGTTATAAACACTATTAAGAAACCACTTTAATTATAGGCTGAGTATTAAGCAGTGGACTTTAACACTTTCCAAGTAAACAATATAACCATTGGTTATGCAACATAAAGTTAGTTTAAAAATATCCAAGTATATACGTTCTATATAACTATCTTTTTTTTTCCCTTTTGACTTATATTTTCTTGGTGGAAAATAACAAAGGAATTTTTTTTTACCGCCTGACCTTTGCGGTTTTTGGCAAATTGCCTCCTGATTTTTTTTTCGACAAGTTGCCTCATCACCTTTCACAATATTTACAAATTACCTCCTATAATACACTTCCGCCAGAATATTCCATCCAGATGCCAACACTTGCACCACACGTGAGTTTCTTAAGGGTAGAAACGTCATTTAAACTTCGACCTGACCCATTTCACTTGTCCGAACCGACCCAAATATTTTAATATAATTAATTATCAGTCTAATGTTCTCTCTCCCAAATCAATTTAAAAAATCAAGGTTTCTCTCATTCACATCGTCAGGCGATTTATTTCTTCAACTTTCTCAATTTATTTCTTGTTATCCTACAATCCGACCATGGCGTGGATGGTTAGAAGTATGAGCAAACAAAAAATACGGGTTGGGCCTAGTACTCTAGATTATGGTGAGTTTTTTCCTTATTCATTGTGCAGTTTATGATTACCGTGAGAAATTAATTTTTGGGAAAAGATGTTGAATGATGATATAATAAGATGGAAGCAGAGGTCCAACGGAAACTAGATCAATAGCAGCTAGATAGTCATACAAATAATTAATTAGATTAAAATGTATTGGTCAGTGGTCGGGTTGAAGTTTAAATGACGTTTCTACCTTTAAGAAACTCACGTGTGGCACACGTGTTGGCATCCAGATAGAATTTTCCATCGAAAGTGTATTTGAGGAGGCAATTTATAAATATTGTGAAAGATGAGGAGATAACTTGTCGAAAAAAAGAGATTATGAGATAATCTGTCAAAAATCACAAAGAGCAGGGAGTTATTTTTTTTTCTCCCAAGAACAAATGAAGTACTTTTTAAATTCCTTAAAAAAAGTACTTTTCAACCTTGTACGACTTCCCTTCCACTGTGTGGGTTAATTTTGTCGAAAATTGGGTTTTATTTTTTAAACTTTAATGGTTTTATTGTATTTTTACTATGTTTTATTAGCTTAACTATGTGGTATTCTCAGTGGCAGCAACGGGGGGCATGGGCCACTCGCGGCCACCCACCCACCCCCCCCCCCCCCCCAACTTTTGGCCCCCTATATATATATATAAATTAAAAATAAAAAAAATTTTCTCCCCCCTCAATTTTCATATTTGTATTTCGCTCCCCTAAATTTTGAGATTTCTATTTAGACAATCCTAATTAATTTACAATTCTAACTTTTATCATTTAATATAAAAGGAATCTTTCCTTCTGTATCTAAATTACTATTAATTTTCTCACTATCTTTCATATTTATTTTTAATCACATAAAAATTTTAAGAACTTCATTAAAATTTAATTTTTTTTATTTTCTACCCAAAAAAATGTAATATATACTAAACTTTAATTCAAGTATATATATGAGTATTATTTTTTATTAAATTAAATTCTAATAATTGAGTATATTTTGTGAATTTATTTATCGATCTATTAATGAATTGGTAGGGTTTATATAGGAAAAATATCATTTCTAGTCCCAACATATATACTAATTTCCACATTGAATTCTATTATTTATGGATGGACACATTTAGTAATTAGTCTCAAGCATTAATTAAATATTCCAATATTGAGACAATCCAATCCATGTAATGTTAAAAACTTAACAAAGTCTCATGACCAAGTCACTTGGGACCTTGACTAATTTGTTTTGACATTTTATGGTTTTAGAAAAATTAATTAGGGTTTACAATCCATCTGTTTGAGAGTATTTTTGGGAGAAGAGTCGTTAATTACTCATTTTGACTCTCGTCGATGGAAGTCATGAGTTACAGTAGGCAGAGGTAAAATTTTGATAAATATAATCAATTTATACGCAATATTTTTTTTAATTAATATTTCTTTATATATTTGGTTATTAAAAAAAATTGCTGGAAATTTTTTTTTTCGCCCCCTCAATGAAAATCCTGGCTGCGCCCCTGGGTATTCTATCGGTAAGAAAGTCTTATTAAATACAAGGAAAAAGTATTAAAATAGGTGGGTGATTGTTTGGTTCAAAAAAAAAAAGTATTAAAATAATAATATGACTTGTTCAATAATTGAACATACAACACCTTTTAGGTCATTTTTGACAAATAAATGAAAATTTATTCAAAAATATTAAAAGTATTTCTCAATTTAATTTTCCAAACATTTAACAATTGTGATTTTGCACTTATCACATTTTTTCCATAAAAAACCGCAACATTCAATTTTTCATACAATTTTAATATCTTAAGAAAATGAAAACTTAACAAATAGTCCCCAAGTAGAGTTAGCTAGACAAGTTTGAGGTCAAAACTTCCCAAATGCGACTTATTCAGCACTCTCATATTGTTCCCTTTTTTAACTTGTATATTATTGCTCAATTAATATAAGAAAATACAATACAAAATTAACTAAACAAGTCGTGATTTGAAAATTCTCATATTATGTCTCAAATACTATTTTCTGTCTTCGTTTGACTTAAAAAAATCCCCTATATTCGTTAGTCAAAGATGGAAAATGAATATTAAAGTGTGATATTTTTTGGCTTTATAGAACATAATATGAGACTAAATATCTGTTTAATTATTTAAAAATTTCCCAAATGAACTCCAAGAAAAGGGAGCAAATTGGAGTATTTTCAAGACTTTTTCTATGTACGTGTACTCAAATGAATTCGTACTCCCTCCGTATTCCGTAATTCAACTTCAGAAATAAATTGCAGGAATGCGACATACCATTAATTATTCCAACTACTATACATAGAGCTTATAAGTGATGCCTAGATATTTCGATTCATGTCCATTTCCTAATCTATTATTTAAACAAAACTAAGGGGGCCCTGTTCTGATCTACTTAAAAAATCATACTCCTTTTCCAATTTTTAATTTTAAATAAAGATTTTGTCATTAAAATTGAATCATGCATAATCGATAATAATTAAGATTTAGTTTTTCCGAAGAGTTTAATTTTTATTATTTTATCTTGTTCTATAAGGAATATCAATTTTATCATGTTCTATTGTACAGAAAGATATACTCATATACCAAATATAGCTTATACAGAATACTTAAATGTTGCCAATCTTATCTTCGAAGTCTTAAAATCTCCATTTCAGATAAGAAGGAATATCTGAATTCTGGAAGTGAAAACAGACATGATTTTCAACTGAGAAAGCATTCAAATCGTAGATTAATGGAGTATTTATTATTTATGAACAAGTGATGTTTAATTTCATTTATTTGTACAAGGAAATGGCTTCCAGAAAAATCCATCACACAAAATCCCCCTCCAAAATTGCATGTGTATATGAATAATTACAAACGAAAAGTGAAGGAAAAGAGAAAAAAAGAAAAGAAAAAAGACTAGAAAGGGGGAAGAGAAAATTAAATTGGTCTGATTTTAATTTCTATATTTGGGGGCTATGATGGATTCCTTTTACAATCTAAAGTCCTTACGTTGATGATGAGCTAGACATTATTGTGTTGAGGGAGTCGGAACCGGACCTGAGACGCCGGCGATTTGACAGCGACGCCGTGCCAGCAGATGCCGCCGCGGCACATTTCGTGGCTCCGATCGGTCACGTTAGTACTGAATATCAGCGCCTGCTTCGCCGCCTTGCGCGATACGTCCCACGTGAGGCTGGCGATCAGGATCAGCGCCACCACCGCCGTGGAGAGGACGATGACGCAGCTGCCGGTGAAGCTCCGCCCCGTGGCCAGGCCGTAGGCCTTCATAGCCGCAATGATCAGCAGGTAGATAGTGGTCAGATTCCGCACCACCGCGTCGCAAATCGCCATGTTCTATCGTCGTCGAATTTTCTAGAGCATGAGGCTGCTGCCGCTGTGCTTGTTGTGTGAGTGAATTAGGTCTCAACTAAGTTTATAGTTAAATTGGCGATTTAATGCTTGGGGTTTAAGAGTGACGATTGGTGCAGGGTGGGGTTGGGGGGATGGGGTGGGGGGTGAGTGGGTTAGGTTCTACGGCTTTGAGCTTATCCACCTTTTTTCTCGTCGTGTTTGGTGTTTTTGAGAAAATAAAATATTCTGGTCTGATTTTTACATACCCAAAGTTCTTAGGACACGTGGCAATAGACTGTCCAAGTAGATCACTGCTTTATTTCTTTTACTTTTTTCTTTTTTAAACATAAATTGTAGTATGGAGCCACTAAATTAAAAAAATTGTTATTACTTAGACTTATGTAGTATCCCCCCCAAAAAAAACGAGACTCTATATGAGCTTATTGAACCTGGAAATGGCTGCACCTCCTAACATAAGTGGACCAAAAATGGGTATTACTATTACCTGTTACAGCCACTATTTTGGAATCCATTTGCGTGAAAAAACTTGCATACATTGAATGATACAGTCATCGTCAAATTTATGTTTCTTAAGTGCCAGTTTTTCAATGAAAATTGTGTATTCCAAGCAGATTGAATTAGTATCGGCTAAAAATGATAGTAATAAATAAATTTATATTATATATGTTTGATTTCAAGCTCAAATAAGTTTGACTGGAAATGAGACGAACTTGACCTCGAAAATTATAAAACGAACTTTAAGCCTAAAATTTGTAGGTTCAAGTTAAACAAGTTCAAGGTCAAATTCTACTCATTTTACAAGACCAATAATAATTCATACACTAAAATAACGAAAATTAATATCTTAATAGGTTCCAAATCAAGGGTTGCTTGTTCCCTAAATACCACAAGGCCCAACAATTGGATCACGCGGCAAGGTTGGGGTATTGCCCATATTTAATAGAGGCCCATTTTCAAAAAAAAAAAAAAACTTTTAATGATTAAAGGTGTTTGCTTTAAGTTTTTAAGTCATCTTTTAAGTATTCATTTTAAATCATTTGTGATGTTTACTTGTGTAATTTATTGACCCGGTAAGGTGCCCTAATAAAAGCCATCATTAGAGAGACAAGTAAATATCATTATCTCACCATTTAAAGCTTATTAAAATGGCATTATATTTTGCCTCGTGCAAGTTGGATATGTAAAGAAGTTCTAGTCTCATTTTTATATTAGCTCAAAAACATTTCCTAATAATTATTCTAGATATTTTGAATAATAAATATTTTAATTTTAATAATTTCAAACTCATTCTTACAAGAACAAGGGCATGTAATTTTATTTTCATCATAATTTCCATCAATATTTTTCTACTAGGTATATGCACAATTAAACAGAGAGTGAAAACATGAATCACGAGTCAATGCACAGGAGGAGAGTTGAGGTCCAACTACAATGCGTAAAACATACTCCGCTATAATATTCGTCTATTTCAGGTGCACATAGACATAATTTCGTCACCCTCCAATAATTATCTGCCACGTACACATTACGAACCTATGTTGTCATAGTCAGCCAATAGAAACGCTCTACCTCATGTAAGCCCCTACACCCTCACCACTCCCTAAACAAACCGAGTCTTCTCCATGGAGTCTTCCAGAAAGCCACACATCTCCACGTCTAATAAGCGAGCATCACCCAATAACAATCCGCCACGTCAGATTACATGCTCAAATAACCGTTGGATTTTCCACGTCGGCAATTTCAAACCAATCAGGACGCTCTAACCCGTGGATCGTTAACCAGCTATAAAACCTCAGTATAAATCTCAGGCTCACTCGACTGAACAATCTGAGTGACAATTTTGCTGTAAATCACAATGAGGAAGTGGACGATTCCCTCCGTGCTCTTTCTATTATGCCTCTTGTTTCTTCTCCCAGATCAAGGTACTTTCGCGTTTCGTGGTTTAATAATGTATTTATTTTGACAATTAGCCTTGCGTTTGGAAGAATGATGCGTCAATTTAGCTGTTTATGTTCAAGTTTTGATTGATTTGAAGCTATTTTGTGTTAATTGATTGGTGGATGAATTTTAAAACATTTTAGGTAGGAAAATACATGCCAATGCTGAAGTAGATTCAGATGCGCCGGTTGATCCGCCAAAGGTGGAAGAGAAGATTGGAGCTGTTCCGCATGGATTATCTACCGATTCTGATGTCTCTAAGAGGTAATTTGTTTTGTTGAATATGTTCACATTTATTTAGAGAGTAAAAGAGAAGCTCTTGTTTATGGATTTTGTCTCTGTAATTTAGAGAAGCTGAATCAATGTCGAGGAAAACACTCCGCGCGAACGCGCAGAAGTTTGAGTTCCAGGCTGAGGTGTCGAGGCTTATGGATATTATCATCAACTCTCTTTACAGCAATAAAGACATTTTCTTAAGAGAGTTGATCTCCAATGCTTCAGATGTGAGTTTTTGTTGTGTTCTGTGGTTAGTCTTTTAGTGTATTTTCGTTAACATATGAGCGTGACGTGTGGCCTTCTTCTGATTATTCAGGCACTTGACAAGATCAGATTCTTGGCACTTACAGATAAGGAAGTTTTGGGTGAAGGTGACAATGCCAAGCTCGAGATTCAGGTTGGTAGTTACTGCATAATATTTTGGTTAAACATTATTTCCGTAAATCTGAGACACCTATTAGTGTTAGCTTGTTATTCTGTATCTAGGTAATGTTTTATCATATTTCACATTAAATTATCAGGATTTATCATCATATAACATTTGAACTAAATAATTTTTCAAAAGATAATTGAAAGTCAGATGCCTTTTCGTGAAAATTTTCTTATTTCTGTGTTTCGAGCTGTACAGTTTAGTTGTTTTTGTAGAAAATTCTTACACGGTTCATCTTTAATGTGGAAATTTGTTATAGAAACTGTAACATATATCTGAAAATTAATTGACTCAGTTTGATCCCTGAGCGTCCTACTAACTCTGTTTAATCTCTGAACCTCCTCTACTATAATACGTGCAGATTAAGTTGGACAAAGAAAAGAAAATACTTTCAATCCGTGACAGAGGTATAGGGATGACAAAGGAGGACTTGATCAAGAATTTGGGTACCATTGCTAAATCTGGAACTTCAGGTACTTATATATTGAGTTCAAGCTAGTATGGTGATGGTTTTGGAACATGCTACTCTCTAAGTTGCTTATTCTGATTTAGTAATTATATTTACTAATTGTCTGTCACATGTCTATATACAGCATTTGTGGAAAAAATGCAGACAAGTGGAGATCTTAACCTTATTGGACAATTTGGTGTTGGATTCTACTCAGTATATCTTGTTGCTGACTACGTTGAAGTTATTAGCAAGAATAATGACGATAAACAGTGCGTGATTGGACCATCAATCCTGTTTTTAATATGATATATCTTGCTGATGATAATCTTATTATTGTTCAAAATTGTGACCACTTTCAGGTATGTTTGGGAGTCCAAGGCTGATGGAGCTTTTGCAATTTCAGAAGATACATGGAATGAGCCACTTGGTCGTGGAACTGAAATCAGGTTGCACCTTAGAGATGAAGCACAAGAGTACCTCGATGAGTTCAAATTGAAGGTTGGTAGTGTTTTTTGTCTTTTTTTATTCATCAGGTTCAGAAATAGTTTATATTTCTTTCTTAGCTGTTAATAGCTTTAGGTGAATAAGTAGTTATAGCTTCTTAATTGGCTTATTTATCTATGCCAAATTAGGATGTCTAATGCTTAAGAGTTCATTAACACTTTGTATCCACTCCTGCTTACCTTGGCTCAGTTCCAATATTCTTCATATTTCTAGAAATGGCATTCTGCAATTTTAGCATCTGGGTCATCACATTTAGTAAATTACGAGTTACGACTTGATATGAGGCAAGCGATAAGTGTTCAGACTTGGTTTTTAAGTAATCTAGTATTGCTGATCAGTGTTTGAACCTCCCTAAGGGTTGAAGGGCAACTTGAAAGACATCACTTGGGAGATATTTGAAAGATCCTGATTCATGGGAAATGGAAGGGTATGATGCAAATAGAATAGAATCCTGTCTAGTTTGAGACCCTGTTTTTTGCATATTGGGCAGGGATTATAAATGGTGCTAATTGTTCCATTTCAGCCTAATGATCCACTTTCTGGATATCTCTGAATGCAGGAGCTTGTGAAAAAGTATTCTGAATTCATCAACTTCCCGATACACCTTTGGGCTACTAAAGAAGTAGATGAAGAGGTTCCTGCTGATGAAGATGAGTCCAGTGATGATGAGGGTATGCATGATTTCTCCGTAAATCCTCGCTAGTATTTATTTATTATGCATATTCTATTGCTAGATTAACTTTAACATCGGGCATAAGATATTAATTCTCATGTTAGTCTACTATGCTGTAAAAATGGTTCTCGTTTCTCACATCCTTCCACTATGTTGTACACAGCTGACAGTAAATCTTCTGAGGAGGAAGAAGATTCTGAAAAAGAGGAGGAAGAGAAAAAACCCAAGACAAAGACAGTGAAGAAAACTACCTCTGAGTGGGAACTTTTGAATGACATGAAAGCTATATGGCTAAGGAATCCAAAGGAGGTGACAGATGAAGAATATACCAAATTCTACCACTCTCTAGCCAAGGTAGGCCCTATATCCAAGCCCAGTTGGTCCAGTTCACTCTGATTAACATACTTGTACTCTTATTAAACATATTTACCTCACTATCAGGACTTTGGAGATGAGAAGCCTCTGTCATGGAGTCACTTTACAGCTGAAGGTGATGTCGAGTTCAAGGCCGTGTTATTTGTGCCTCCCAAGGCTCCTTCTGATTTGTACGAGAGTTACTACAATGCAAACAAATCCAATCTGAAATTATATGTCAGACGGGTGTTCATCTCTGAAGAATTTGATGAACTTTTGCCCAAGTACCTGAGCTTCTTGCTGGTAATCTTTGTTTTCTGGTGATTTTTCTAATGTTAATATTTGTGGCAATATTAAGCTTCAGGACGTGATCTCACTATTTGTGCTATCCGACCAGGGTCTTGTTGATTCGGACACCTTGCCACTAAACGTATCAAGAGAAATGCTACAGCAGCATAGCAGCTTGAAAACAATAAAGAAGAAACTCATTCGCAAGGCCCTTGATATGATTCGCAAACTTGCGGAGGAGGATCCTGATGAATCTAATGATAAAGACAAGAAAGGTATGGCACACAGATATGGGTTACATGTAATTATTTCTGATCTGGTTGTGAAATTTAGTGGGTGTTTTAAAAAGACTTGTGCTTTTGGAGGAGTGAATCTATAGTTGTAAAAAGTTGTAGCAGTAAAGTGAGAAATGTTTGAAAAAAAGTCAAAAAGTACAAAAAGTACAAAAAGTAATAGTTAATTGTTTGGAAAAAAAGTTGAACAAACTTCCATCTATTTACAACAAAATGCTAGAAGCTGAAGCTAAAAGTTGGGTCATTAGATGCTTCTATCTTCTAATCTATTTCTACTTAATAAAGCTGAAGCTGATTTATGAAACACTCACTAAGTTCTGAAGAAAGCACAAAGGTTCTATTGTTACAGTTCGCTAAAACTATCTTATTGTTGTGATTCAAGTAAACCTCTGGTAAACCATTCCAATCGGAGTGCCTCATTATATCTGATTTAGTTGTGAAAATTAATGTTCTTCAGATGTTGAAGAATCGAGTGACAAGGATGAGAAGAAAGGTCAATATGCCAAATTCTGGAATGAGTTTGGCAAGTCAATCAAGCTTGGTATTATTGAGGATGCAACTAACAGAAACCGTCTGGCAAAACTTCTTCGATTTGAGACGTAAGATACATCAACATAGAGTATAAATTGTTGCAATTTTGATCTGTAACAGTTTAAGAGATTGATTCTTGTCTTTTACCAAATGCAGCTCTAAATCAGATGGCAAACTAACTTCACTGGATCAATACATCTCAAGGATGAAGTCAGGACAGAAGGATATCTTCTACATTACCGGAACTAGCAAGGAACAATTGGAGAAATCTCCATTCCTCGAGAGACTGACAAAGAAGAACTATGAGGTTATTTTCTTCACCGACCCAGTGGATGAATACTTGATGCAATATCTGATGGATTACGAAGACAAGAAGTTCCAGAACGTATCCAAAGAGGGACTCAAAATAGGAAAGGATTCGAAAGACAAAGAACTCAAGGAGGAATTCAAGGAGCTGACCAAATGGTGGAAAGGCACTCTCGCAAATGAAAATGTTGATGACGTGAAGATAAGCAACCGTTTGTCAGACTCCCCATGTGTTGTAGTGACATCAAAATACGGTTGGAGTGCTAACATGGAAAGAATCATGCAATCTCAAACTCTTTCTGACTCTGCCAAACAGGCTTACATGCGTGGCAAGAGGGTGCTTGAGATTAACCCGAGACACCCGATTATTAAGGAGTTGAGAGAGAGAGTCGTGAAGAACCCTGAGGTACTATTTATTCTTTGACTCGATACTTAGGCATGCTTTTACTTATTTTAGGGGTAAAAATTGGGTGTGTTTGGAGGAAAAATTATTAAAAAAAAAAAAAAAAAAGAAGATGAAAAAAGCATTTCCAAGGTGTTTATAATTTTGAGCTTATTGAAAAACAAAACATATGCTTTTCCAAAACTAAACTTATTTTGATATTCTTAGGGAGTGTTTGGTTTTTTTTTTCAGCACTTTGGGTGTTTTCGGGAACCAGCTTCTGCTTATCTCAAGTAGAAATAAGCTATAGGCTATAAACACCCATGAGTTAACTTCTATCTTTTTGGTTATCTTGTAAATAAATGGAAGTTTGTTTAGTCTATTATAAGTACTCGAGTTTTTTTTAAACATTCAACTACTTTTTTTCCCAAACACTGCTCACTTTTACTACTAAAAACTTTTTACAACTTTAACTTCTACTTTAACTTCTCCAAAAGCAGAAGAGGATACAAACACCCACTTAATGTCATTGTCTGGAATCTTGATTAATTATTCATTTGTTGGAATTCCTTGTACAGGACGACAATGTTAAGCAAACAGCACAACTCATGTATCAAACAGCCCTCATGGAGAGTGGTTTTGTACTCAACGACCCAAAAGATTTTGCTTCCAGAATCTACGGCTCGGTGAAAAACAGCCTCAAAATCAACCCTGATGCAACAGTTGAGGAAGAAGATGATGTAGAAGAAGTCGAGGCCGAATCCAGCGAAAAAGAAACAGAATCATCCTCCTCCAAGACCGAAGAATCACATGAAGAGTATTTGAAAGATGAGTTGTAGACCCGACTCATATCTGTGAGAGGCAATGATGATGATGTTGAGAATCCTTGAGATATTTGCACACCTTTTTTTATGCGCAAGCTTCAGGATTTAGGATTATGAGCGTCGAATTCGTAGGTCCATCACTGTAAAACGTAAGCACCAGGAATTTTGTCGTGCTGCATTGCATTCCCTTTTTCCTAGTTCCTACGATAGTTTGATCAATTATGGCTATGTGCATGTTACTTTTCTGTGGGATGTAGAATAGTAATGTTAAACATTTTTCGTGTCTCATCTTTATTTTTCCTTGAACAAATTTTCTTAATCATCTGGAACTAAGGTTTTTAATCCTATAATTAGCCTAGCAAAGGTTCATGCAAGAACTATGTGCATCAAAGAGCAGCTCCTAGTTTAAGTGTTGAACGAATTGCTAGGAATCTACGGCCGGATCTTGTGTTAATTATTTATAACTGATATTAATTCCATTGTGTTAAACAAAACGTGTACTGTCACGAAATACAGAAAACCCCTTGATGTTAGAATTATTCTTTTCTTAAAAACATCCTGAAACTTTATAAATATCCTGCCCGTTAGCTAAATTTTACAAATATCCCTTTTGAAATACAAATATGTATACAAAATATTCCCTAAATTTTTTTTTACAAATACCCCTCTAAAATTAAATTTCAGAATGTTTTTGGTAAACGACGTAAAACCTCATGAGAGTTTTCTAACTGCCCAAAATCCATGCCAATAGTAGATTACACACAAAACAAAACCTCGTATACATGTATATCGTCTCTCAAAAAGCAGTCGTCCATCACCAATAAATCTTCTTACGTAATTATAGTAACAGCAGATTGATATAATTTCTGAAAATTCCAGCATCAGTTTGACGCGATTCTACGGTGGAACGTAGTCGTTCCGATTCCATAAAGAATCACTTTTATACTGATGATTATTAGATTATATCAAAAAGTGCAATAGGGCTTTAATAAAAATGGAATATTCGTCTGTAATCAGTGTACATCTTTAGGCTTTTAATTGCAACCGCCCAGCAATAAACTAAACAACATTAATAATGCTTTCTGGAATCTGCGATCCTCATTTCAATTCAATTCACATATATTTTCTGTTTATAATTAAGTATAAGTGATCTGCGTGCATGGAAATCTATATATAATGAAAGTATCACAGGATTAGTGTTAAAACACTTGTCCTCCGACTCTCCGAGTTCTTTTAGTCCGGATTTGGCTCGATCAAACCAGTATAATAAGAGAATTGTGACTAAGTCCTGAACCGAATTAAGGATTTTCAATGTAGGATTTTCCAAACCGGTAATTAATACAAAAAAAAAAAAATTAAGGTTACTCTAAAAGCATGTATATAGTAAGGATTATGTTTGAGTTTCAATATATACAGATTTTGTTCTAGTCAATAGTAGTTTCTTTGCTTTTTGTATCTGTCTTTATCAAAAAGGAAAGGGAGTTGTTATTTGCACTCCTCAATTGTTATTCACACTCCAATTCTATTACTACTTACAAAAATATCCCTCTTCTTTTTTACTAACTTATTAATTTTCTTTTTTCTAAGATTTCTTAATATATAAATGATTACTACTTATTTATTTTATACTCTTTTTCTTATTTAATATATGATTTGTGATTTTCTCTTTTCAAATAAAAATTAAGTTCTTTATTAATTTTTAAAGTTTTATAGAGTTTAAGAGATATAATGAGATATTATAATTTACGTATTTATAAGTTTTTTTTGTCAGCATATATTTGTAGGTCGTAACTTTGTATCCTCCATTTATTTTTATTTTTTTGGAAATTATTTTTGATAGTATAAAATATTAAAAGTTAACTTATTGATTGAAATTTATTTTATTTTTCTTAAATAATATATATATATATATATATATATATATTTGTGTTAGGAGATTTGATATTTATACCCCATAAATTACTCATTGCCGAATAATATCCTAATTATATTTTTATTAATTCTAAAAAGAACCCAATAATATATTTATTCTATCTTAAATCTTGCAAAATAAAAAAAAATGATTATATTTTTGAATTTATGAAAAAATAAAAGGTTAGAAATACTAACAAAACAATAAAACAATAAAACGGCGGCTTCGTCGGGTTGTGTTTGAGATGAATTCTGAAGTTGTTATCAAGCTTATTAACGAGGCAGATGTTCTTTCTCACCCTCTTGGTCGAATCATCCAATATTGTCGGAGGCTTCTCCATCTCCCATGAGAATGCAAGCTTCAACATATTAGAAAAGACAAAAATACTTGTGCGGATGCTTTAGCTAAAATGGGACATTGTCTCGAGGAGTCTGTCAAGTTCTGGAATGACCCGCCTCATGGGCGGTTGATTGTTTTCGGGCTGATATGAGCCCTGACTAGTTTTTTCCTTTCTTCTTTCCCGACCAAAAAAAAAAAAAAAAGAATAATAAGTTATAAGAAAAAAAAGAATAATAAATTAACATTAAAAAAGGAGAGATATTATTATTATTAGTAAAAAATTTGGAGTGCAATTAACATTTAGGTAGTGTAAATAACAACTTGCAAAGAAAATCCCATTTATCACTATTCGGTTACAACACAATGATTAATAGTGTAATTTATTGTTAAGTTGAATTAATATTGCTAATAATATAATTATAAATTAAATATTTCGATAATGATGCAAAATTAATTAATAATTGCTAAAAACGAAATCCGATCGATTTGATGAAATCAAGATAATTAGTTGAATTATTTACTAATAAATCCCAGGATTTTGAAAATGGTAGCCTACCCTTGTGGCAGACAGTATGATTCCATCATTTTAGGCCAAAAGAATCACATAATTACTAAGCTTAATTGTTGTACCAGGAAAGTATCGAAGCTTTGCTTAAAAAAGCATCGATCCACCAACCACACTCAACAATTTTGATTATGAAGCAATTGCAGCTTTTAATTTCTCTCATTATGCTAAATCAATTGAAATAAACACTAAAATTAAAATAAAACCAACTTTTGTTTTTTTAAATGAAAAAATGAAGATAAGATTTGATTCAAGAGAATTGGTCACCAAGAACGGAGCTAGCTAGGTTGTCTGGTCAATTAAAGTTGGGCAAAAATATTGATTTTAAGTGTTCCATTTAAAAAATTATAAATTACCTCCTTATGTTTCATTATTAATATAAAATTAAATAAAATTTGTAAAAATCTTAGCAAAGTGACCGGCGTGGTCTAGACTTTAGATAATACTCATGGACGGTAGAAAACGAAACGTTCTTAATGGAGTGAACAAGCTCGAATCCTAATAAGATATTACTATTAATACATGAACAATGAAACCTAGGACAGATGTATTTTTTTTGCAGTGTTTGAAATAATAAAAACTAATTTGTAACTACACCGAGGTGAGATAATATAAATAAATGTACTTATTCAAAGGGGAAAAAAGATAAAAGTAATTAAAGAGTAAAATTAAACATGGCAATATGATTCTCGCAATAACTAATAACTCTTGGAGTATGAATTCTATACATATGATCCAGCTAGGGTTGCAAAATTGTGGTTTGCAATTTGGTAATGTACGTGAGCCTATTGGAACTGAAGAAACGAGATTGAGCACAAGATTATCGTTGCATAAATAATGCTTCTGGAATAATGCGATGAACCACTCGTCACAAAATTTGGCATCCAACCAGGCACGTAATTACTATCTTGTGGCTGAGCAGTACTTGAACCTCCGGCTGGATCGGCGGCTGCCGCCGGTGGTGCTAGCCCACTTGTGGTAGCCGCCGCCATTGCTGGTGGTGAAGAGTCTCTTGATGATTTCTGACTGCAAAATGATATTATATTAATTTAGAAGTTAGAAAGATGAGTAATTATTTGAGACTAGTTTTTTTTTATAATATTCTTGAGCTAATACCTTGGCATTGAAGGGCAGAATGTAATCGTATAATCTGCCCCCGTACACGTAAAAGTACTCGTCGCATCATCATACGCGTAGCTATACGATCTCGGACAAGCACTCTTAAATAACTCCGAGTACACCGACGGCCGGCACGTGTCCGGCGACCCATACGCGCCGCTGCAGCAATACTCCGGCGTCCCAAACGCCTCACACGCGCTCTTGCACGCGTGCCCGTTATCTGCCCGGAGCTCGTTGGGGCACATCCGGTTCAGATCAGCCACACAGCCGGTCGAGTCGCAAGCTCCCGAGCCGCCGACCGCTTCGATTATCATCGGCACATTGTAACCGTCGACTAAGCTGACGTCGTAGAAATCCTGGGCAGGAGCCGAAGCTATTGTGAACTCGGCTAAGGTGGCTGGCGGCGTGGCGCCGGCGCCGTTGCATTCCATTTGGTTGGAGCCGCAGTCGCCAGTGACGCAGCTGCCTTCGCCGGTGGTGGGATCAAATGAGCATCCCGTTCGGCCCCAGAACCGGCCGGACCAGCTGGGTGGGACTTGGAAGGACCTGGTGGTGGCCGGCTGGAGCTGGAAACCGGTCGATCCTAAACCGGAGCTGCCGGCGTTGGAGAGTATGCCGGGCCAAACTGTGTATTCGCATTTGTTTACTATCGTAAATGTTGTAGCCAAACTATCTGAAGAAAACAGAGGAATCAATTCTATCAGATAAAGAATTAATGTGATTCAAGAGATCTAAAATGGCAGAAAAACTGAAAATTTTACGAGATGAGTACTCACATTTTGCCATGGAAAGGAAAATGAGGGTGATAAAAAATGTTGAACACATTTGGAGGATTTGGAAGAAGAAATGGTGAACTATTGAAGGAGGAAAGTGAATATTGCAGTTAGAATTATAGGGTTCTTGAAAATCGGGGGATGAGAAAGGAGACTTAGTGAGAGAGAAATTATCTGTTTTCGTCTGTAAAGAGACTTGTATTTATACACTCTACTTGTAGCAACTAAACTCTCTCATTCAATAATTTTGTTAATTTTAATTTCTAAAAGTGGGTAAGATTAATATTTAATAATTTAGACTTGTATGTTGTTGTCACGGACTTAAGAGCCCATGTGCCAAAAAGACCATGAGTTTGTTGAGAGGTTGCTTGTTTGAAGCGGTTCGGTTGGCTAGGAATTTTGGGTGGCTCAAAGTGATTTTTGAAGGCGATTGTCTCAACTTAATTAGGAAGTTTTAAGGTATATAAAATGACTTCTCTTTATTGGGTAATTTGATAGCTGATATTCGTGAGTTGATCGGTAGTTTTAATGATTGTCAGTTTACCTTTATTCGTCGTGGTACTAATAGAATAGCTCACATTTTAGCTAGAAATGCAATTGAGGTTCGTGTTGGTTTGGGTGATGTGCCCTTTTTACTCACTGGCGGAGCCATGTAGTACCCCCTCAAATTTTATAATCCTTCATATATGAATGGTATATATAAATACATTTGCAAAATTTTAATTCTATTTTCTTTGATTGACCCCCTAAAAAAACTATAAAATACATAGATGAGAGTCAATATAATTAGAATTTTAGGAAATATTAGAGAATTATATTTATTTTCAAATTATAAGTTTAAGTTCTGTTTATTCATCAAAATAAAAATAAGTTTTTATATATGTATGTATTAACTTTAGAGTATTTTTATAACAAAAAGTTTTTAACCTGTGTACTTGAAACGATAAATTTGTTAATATTAAAATTTTCCTATTTTACTTGACTTTATCTAAAAAAAAAAAATTAGTATTAGGTCTCATCTGACCCCCCTAAAGTAAATTTCTGGCTCCGCCACTGTTTTTACTTGTGACTTTGTTATTGCGGATTTAAGTTGAAGTTAATGCATTTGCCCCTCATTTGAGAGGTTTTTCGTTAAAAAAACAAAAGAGCCAGGCCGTGTGCTAAAAGTTTTTATTTAGGGCCAATTATGCAAACGTTTTGGTATGTGTCGTTTGCAATTTCACTATCGAAACTTTGCAATTTTACACTTACTCCTGAAGGGTGTTTTTTTAAGGTTTTCTAAAGGTATTATGTTTCAAGAGAAATATTTATAAGGTTTCAATTGATCGAGGGGTATTTGTAATATTTCGCTAGTTTTTTGAATTTTAAGCAAATCTTAGATGTTTATGTAATTATTCCTTTTAATTTATCCAAAAGGAAGCCATTTACATAAACATAAACATAATAATAATAATAATAATAATAATAATAATAATAATAATAATAATTGAATTAATTTTTTTAATTAAATATTAAAAGTAAATTTATTGGTGATTTGAATATCAAGCTACGTACATTGGACATGGAGAACCAACTTTAAAAAAGTGAATTCATGCACGTCCAATTAATATTAAATGATATTATACATAAAGAGAATTTTCCTATATTCAGCATATAAATATTTTTATTTTAACAAATTAAATATTGTGTTACTCTTGATTTTTTGATACATAATGTAGAATCTAAGCTCAATTCATACAAAGAATTTTTACCCATCTCAAGCTATTAGCTATTAACTAGTTTTCACTTTTCAGTCAAAATAGAATTGATTCTCCCATTATTTATTTAGTCTATGGATGTAAATTAACTGAGATTATATGCTCACAATCATTGGAATAACAGTCAAATCATTTCATAAAGGAGAGGTTGCCAAGAATCAAGACCTTCATTAATGGGTTGGTCAAAATTAAGTTTACCCAAAATAATCAATAAATAATATTCAATTCACTCATAATAATGATAATTAGTAATGATATGTAATTGAACTTCCTTTATTATATTATATATAGAGGGAATTAAATCGCAAATAGTACACCAAAACTTTTGAAACATGGCTTGAAGGTGATCTGCCTCTTCCCTGATTTAGGAAGGAAAAGAGATTTATAAAATTAATTTGGTCAATTTACCAATAAAGTCAGGATGGCCGAGTGGTCTAAGGCGCCAGACTCAAGTTCTGGTCTTCGTAAGAGGGCGTGGGTTCAAATCCCACTTCTGACACTATTTTTTTTTTGTAATTTTACTTTATTCTGAATTTCCATTTTTCTATTTCTCTCAATGTTTTTCTGAATTTCATTATTTATTTTTTTGTAACTTAATTTTATTCTGAATTTCCATTTTTCTATTTCTCTCAATGGTTTTTTCTGAATTTCATTATATTCTATTGTTTATTTTATTATATGTGATATAAATATATAGTTTAATTAAATAAAAGCAGAAACTTGATGTGAATGTGAAGACACGTGCGAGTGTCGTGTACTCGTGTAAAGAGGAATCTCCTATTGGCTCCACTTACTCAAACAATTGCATATATATAATATAGTCTTTTTCTATTTTTATGGAATATGCAATATTACTAAGCTGCATCTTGTAAGTTTGGACAGAAACTCGACTTAGCAGCTTTATCAGAGTATTCTGCATATGCGCACCGTATAATTTTTAGTGTCAGAAATTATGAAAAAATGGTTAGTATAATAACAAAATTAGACTTAGAAATTAGTGTTTTACATACTGATGGTGAATTCTAATTAAAAGTTGCCAATAAGGGGTTGCTTTACTTACACAACAAAAGGAATGCATTTTTTGATAAACAAATTAGAGTTAAGAGCATGGCTTAAAAATTCAAAAAATTATCAAAATCTTATAAAGATCCCCGGTCAACTGAAACATTACAAATATTTTCATTGAAACATAAAAATAATACACAACATCCATGAAAAATCTTACAAATACACCCCTCAAAAGGTAAATACAAGGTTACAAAGTTCCAACATGGAGATTACTGTCTTTTAATATCTCTTTGTTATGCTATACTGTACTGTATCTCTTGATAAAGACTAGAGTAAAAGATCAAACTTTTTCTTTCTCTTCTTCTTTTCCGTGTTTATGATAAAGTATAAACCTAGATAACTAGATAAGATATATATGATAAAACACAAATATTCTTATAAAGGGTTTAAGATCTCTACTGTTTAACAAGATAATAATGTACTTTGTTATCGATCATCCTTTTTCTCCCTTTTCTTTTTCATACTCGATCTTTTCTTTATTTATATATCTGTGAATGAACTAAAGTAAATTTGAATTATGTAACTTTTTTAAAGAAATACAATATATTATATCCTTTTTTCGCCTCTATCCACAAAATAAATACAAATACTTGCACCAAACATGCATGCATGTGTTGCCTGAGTAAAGTAAAACATCTACATATATATTTATTGAAAATATCGGGAACCATATGATAATTTATCAAACATGAGGAATTAATTTAGAAATACATCAAATTAATAAAGGAATCAATTTGTACTGTTTGAACTCCGACGTAATTGGGCTTATGAGATTATATTTAGATCTTTAAATTTCAAACCAACTATGGGCCGTAGCGCAGGCCCACAATGTAAGGGAGGTTGTAATCACAAACACGTTGGGCCAATAATGAGAGATTCTTGTTAATTGCTATAGTTCTTTTATGTTATCAAGTTAATGAATTTTGACCAAAAAAAATAATTAATAATAAATCTAGTTAATGAAATATTTGACATATAAATATATGCTAAATTAAGCAGAATAATAATATTATTATTTAGAAAGTATATAGATAATAATTAGTGGAACAACCATTTTTAGCTTCATTTGGTTAGTCGGGTGAACTCCAAACTATATTTATAATTTATTCAAAAAATATATATTTTTTTTTAAATTCGATCCTTATCAACCCCAATCGTTTTAATACAAAAATGTTAATAATTTTTCTTTATTATAAATTACAATTATTATTTTTACATGCATAAATACATATTTTACCCAATTACTTAATAGATTAAAGGGTACATTACATCCACTATCCCTAAAATTTGTTCTAATTAAAATTTAGTCCCTGAAATCATAAAACCAAAAATATAGAAATAATCAATTGTTTAGATTTTTTTTTTAAATAAAATGAAATATCAACAATTATTTTGTAAGTTCACTGCTGATGATGCTAAATGCATTTTAAGCATCCCTCTCAGCCAAGTTGGGCGTCCGGATGTTTTAATGTGGCATTATTCCCGAAATGGTATGTTCTTGGTCAAGAGTGCTTATCACCTAGCCTTGGAGCTTGCTTCTCCGTCGACCCAGGTAAGTCTCTCGAAGACTTGGAACTTGTTGTGGTGTTTAAGTTGTTACCTAAAGTTAAAATGTTTAATGGGAGGATTTGTCATAATATATTACCAACGGGCAACAATTTGTTTAAGCATAAGTGTAGGATTGATCCATCGTGCTCTATTTGTGAATTTAATATGGAACATATGAGTCATGCTTTAATTTTATGTCCGTTTGCTCGACAAGTTTGGGCTTTGTCAAATATATCTTGGATCATTGTTAGTAGATTTGGGCTCGATATTGGTGAGGGAATTGAAGTGGCTATTGCACAGTTGAATGATCATGATATTTGCAAGCTCTTTTCGATCATGTGGATTGTTTGGAAATATAGAAACAAAAAATGGGCTGAAGGTATCTCTATAGCTCCGATAGCATTAATTAATGAGGCGTTGAGATTTTCTCATGATCAATTTGGCTCCGTGGGTAGACAAACACCTGATGAGGGTTTGAATAATCAATTACAAGGTGATAGTTGGGTTCCAGCGGCTAGTTTACATGGGCGTGTCCTCCTAATGACACAATTAAAGTTAATTTTGACGGTGCACTCTTTGTGAACTCAGGTGAGGTTGGCATGGGTGTAGTGGCAAGAGATTATGAAGGCAAAGTAGTAGGTTGGGAGACTAATAGATTCAAGGCCCTTGACCCGGAATATGCTGAGTTAGAAGCAGGTCTTGCGGCTGTTCGTTTAGCTAGGGATTTTGGATGGAGGAAGATTATTATTGAGGGCGATTGAATGAACGTGATTAAGAGATTCTCCTCTCAAGACTTGTCCTACTTAGGGAACATTGTTGATAAGGCTAGGGATATTATAGTTTGTTTTAATTCTTGTACCTTTCAATTTATTAATCGTGAACCTGCGTTATTTCAGGAGATATTCCCACTTTTGTTATGAACTATGTAATTGCTGATTTTAATTAATACAAGTACGTTTATTTTGTAAGTTCAAAAAACAAGAATATCATATAATTTTTCTTTCTCATAAAACCACCAACTGATAATCCGCAGATATTCTATAGCGAAAATCCGTTGCGATCTTCACTTTACAAAGTTTCTTCATCGCCACTACTATTTACCGAAAAATCCAGGCAAATCGGAACCAAACAAGCAAAAATTCAGTCAAGTTGCAACAATTTCCCCCCTGAATTAATCGACAAAACGGTAATTACCCAGGGAATTAACGAATGTATAAAACGGTCATTTTCTACCAGCACTGGTCAGTCTCCCAAGTCCGCCGCCGCCGATTCAGCTCCGAATAACTACTACTCGTCGCCTCCCTACGCCGCGGCCGGAAAATAGAACCATCGTACGCCGCCCGCTTCTCGGGGTCGGAGAGCGTCGAGTACGCCGCGTTCACTCGCATAAACTCGTCCGCCGACGACGCGCCGGAGGATGCGACGTCCGGATGCAAAACTCTGGCGAGACTCCGGTAAGCCGACTTGATCTCCTGACACGTGGCGCCTGTTCGGACTCCCAAGACGTCGTACAACGACGACGCTTCCGTTTGCACGGCATTGTGGTGAGTGCTCCTCTCCGCGGTGGCGCAGCTGGCGGCGAGGCGGAACGGACGGCCGACAGAGACGTTTGCACGCGAGTTTGGAGCGACGAATTTGCGGCCGATGAATTGATTTGAGAGTGTAAACGATGTGGATGCCATTTGTGATTTGTGACTGATTTTCAGATTTGGTTTCTAAATTCTGAGTAGATCCATCGTAAGGTAATGAGAGCTATTTATAGAGGGCGGTGAAGACTGTGTACCACGTGCGGATGATGCGTGTGTGATGAGGTGGCTTATCCAAATGCCTTGGGGGGATATGGATAGACCCGGATTTGCTGACTAGTGACAATAATGATATTTTCTTTTTCCAGATATATTCTTGAATATTATGCCACATATATTTGAAATATAATTACAAAATATTATTAATGATATATACAACTCACGGATTTAAGTTTGATTTATTTTTAATTTACAAGTTTTCAAAGTTTTATAATAAAATTTCTTGATTTTTATGTAAAGATGGAAGTATTTTAGTGGATATAAACCTATTTGATCTGTATAAACTTTCATGTGCAGACAAAATAGTACCAACTTTTGGAATATATGTATGTATTAAAGATTATTATTACTTTATTTGTGGGGTTTTCAATCTGATATTTTATTTATCTCAAATTCAATTAATTTTGTAACTGTAATGGGTAGCATGTTATGACAATTATTGACTATCGAGTAGAAATAAATATATCATTTTTGTAAGTTTTTGCTCACTTAATTGGTTTGCTTGAACTTTATACATATAGGGTGTATTGTATTCTCTACCATACATGTAATGCACATATATGGATACAACACGTACTATATGAAAAATGAGATATAAATTTTTTAACAAAACGGATAGTGTATGGTGATTTAACTTGCCATAAAATCTAATTAAATGTATGGAAGTGAAAACTTGTACTATTACTACTTGTACATAACACCGTTAGAACTAGGAGGATCGGAATTCGGAACAAGAGATTATTCAAAATATTATTTAAACATAGTGAATTATAGGTAAATTGAGTAAATTTAGAGTAGTATAACTTTGTGAGTAATTATTAAGTTCAATCGTATGATCTTAATAATTAGAGTATGTACTTATCTTATTCGGCCTAAAAACATAACCATGAATACCTGTATTTTAGTGATCTTTCACATCTACCATCCTTTCATGATCAATTTGTACTTTCTTTCTTTCCTTTTTGGCCGCAAATTTATATTTTTTTGGTCAAGCAAAGAAAGAAACTATTTTTTTGGCCGCAAATTATTTGCGCATGTGACTCTAGTTTCGGTGTGGACCAAAGTCGGGATAATCTCATTTTTTGTATCGTAGCTATACACTAATATAATTTTAGTATCAAACTAATTAATATTTTTAATTTTGGTATCATACCTTATAATTTGTATCAATTTTGATATATTCGGGTCTAAAACGTTAATTATTTCTCAAATTTGGTACCATAATTTATAATCTGTGATAATTTTGGTATATTCGGATTTTGGACATTAACAATCTATCATCTATACTATTAATAAACGACTGCACCAATTTGATCTCTCACTCAATTTGGACTGTCATTTCACAATTAACTGATTTAAATATTTTTTTTCTTTTTTCTCCTCACTTTAGTTTAAATTTTAACTTTTTAATTATAAAAATTATTTTTTTAACATGAAATAAGTTTTTTATATATATATCAATACTAAAATATTTTAAAATCCTCAAAGAAATTCAGAAAATGTATTTATATTTTAGAATATCAAAAGCTAACATAATATTAAATTATATTTTTTTTAATTTTGCATATGTATTAAGTGTGTGGGATTACTAGTAAGTAAATAATGGCTTAGGCCCGCATGTATCAAAATTGATACAAATTATAAATTATGGTACCAAAATTGAGAACAATGATTAGTTTGATACCAAAATTATACTAAGGTATACTCGGAACCCCTATAACAGCTCATGCATAAGTGGCGTGAATCATTTAAAGACAATTTTTATTTAATTCAAATCATAAATTTAACTTAAAAACTAACTATTTATATTTTGATTCACACCAAATTACCCTTACATGGTTCATATGAGCGGCTTATCGATGGTTTTTTAACTTGTCTTGTTTGAGACAAAGGATACGTTGAATTTCGAATGGAAAATGGGTTTGGAGTCGAATAATTAACATATATAGTTGGTGATTGTTGGGAAGAGAGCTTAGAATTAAACTAGAAAGTAAGGAAGAGTTGCGAGCTAATGATCAGCAATTGCTTAAAAGTATCTGAAAATGGTCGGCCAACATTGCATGTGCATTCCTATGTTTGTTAATTTGTTCTCCTCATTAAACTCATCTAATCTAATGAACTTGGTCTTTCTTTATAGATTTTTAGAGCTAATTTCGATACAGATGTCTGTCTATTATCTAACTTGACTTTTTTTATAAGAAATTAAATTAATTTCAGGCCAGTTACGAAAATAATCGAAACCTTGTAATATTACATTTACCCCACTGAGGGTATTTATAAGGTTTTTAAGGGACAATTTATAAGATTTCACCTATATTTTTACATTTTTAGGGGGTAATGTAAGATCTTCAAATTTGGATGATGTTTGGGATTTTAAAGCAAATTTCAGATTATTTTTTTTAATTATCCCATTATTGTTTGCTATGTTCGGTTATCAATTACAAGTTTTTAAGAAAAGCTTGTTTTGTTTGGCGTTTGATAAATATATGAGTTAGTAACTTGGGGTGACGCACAATGACCCATTCCGTATTAGTGGATAATCTTGACTTATTCCAATTTATAATGATTTGTTATCTTTCTTGTTAATAAGCATTTTTTAGGAATGTTAATAGCTTTATAAGGGCAATGAGAACCAGGTTCAATCAAAAAGTTCAAATATTGCAATATTTATTTATATACTAAAAAAGTCTAAATAAAATGTTTGATAAGATATGAACTTTTAGATTTATATATATGTGACCCGTTATGAAACACGGACACGGATACAAATATGGTCGTTGTAATTTTTCTTTTAATATTTTATATTAGAAATGTATCAAATACGGATGTTGTATACGATACGGCACACCAAAATAAATTTTAAAAAAAAATATTCGTACAACATTGGATTTGAATTTTCCATGGTATGAATAAATGCATGCAGGAGAACCTGCTCAAGTGGATTCTGAAATGGGTTTTAGACATCACTTTTGGCAACTATCATATCATCATCAATCAAATTGTGAGTTTGCTTAACATTTTTGCAGTACAGTTGGATCTACCTCACCACTTTATCTATGTGAATTATATTTTCAAGTGGTACATGCATCTACAAGCTATACATCGGCATCACTTGCCATCACAATATTTATTAAAATATAATATGAGTAATATGTCCAAATTTTTTGACACTCTTACTTAAAATTTCTGAAAAAATCGTATTTAAGCTCATCTTGATCTAACAATCACAGAAATAAAGCCCAAGTCCAAATAGGTTCAATATCTTTCACCCATATTCAACTCAAAATTGCAAATTTAGGGTTTCTGTTATTTCGTTGTTCACCCCACTTTTTCGAATATTCAATACGTAATGCACATCATAAAATAAAAGAACATTTAATTAAATTATACACTCAAATTTTAGCCATTTTTTGTTACAATTTTGTATTGGTTCTAAAGTTTTGTCCTGAACTTTTATGAATTAAGATACATATCATTGGTTTTATATCTATAAAAATTCAAAAGAAAATTTAAATATATATTCGAACTAAGAACTTACGTATTTAAGTTTATAATAAAAGATAACATCTACAACCAAAATGTTGGGTTTTCTATTTATTTAAGTATATAAGATTGATCACTATATAGATCATAATATATTAATTTCTTTGTTCTATACTTCTATATATATCACAAACTCAAAGCATACAAAATCTAATTACGATAAAATAAAATTAGAGTCTAATAATATTCAAGTATATCTAATTAGTCAAGTAATAATATTGAAGTATATCGAACTATTCTTGATTATATAAATTACTTTAGCATATATTTTACAATAAATAGATTACTTTTAAATTTTCCTATACCCTTCTGTACAATTTTGACTTTCTATTTAGACTCTAGTTAAGAAATATTTTAATTCGTTGCTTTATGATTATAAAATTAAGAAATTAATATATAAACTATCTTATGATGACCCAATCTTGTTATAATTAATAAAGTCATAAATGCATAACATAAAATTTTGGTCGTAAAAGTTATCTTTTATTCTAAACTTAACTATATAATTTCTTAACTTAATCACCAATTTAATAGATTGTAACAATTGATTCATGCATTAAATTAATAAATATTTATAATTTTATACGATTCACTTTTAAATTGTAACTTATAATTATTAATTATATATTCTAATTTTTTCATCATATGATGAATAAGAGTTTATGAACAAAATTTTAAATAGAATAAGAGTTTATGTAGTATATAAATAAAGGTAAAAAATATTAAATAATTGTTGTTAGCGTTTAGATACTAACTGATTGATATCTTTGGCTATATCTTCGGGTAGACTTGCAATCTTCTGATATAAAGACTCCTATCAACCCTAAACTAGCTAAAATAATATAAGCATTATTCTCTCAGTTCCCTACTTCTTCCCTACTTCTTCAATTCTGGCAGATCACTTCTGCTACAACAACTTCGATCGCCATTTCATTTCTTTTGACTTCATTTTCATGGCTAAATTCATCAATTTCTTTTGCTTATGTATATTATTATTGCTTAAATATTCTTGTGCAGCAAATCTTTACTATGACTGGACTGTTTCGTTCTCCAAACGAATGCCCCTTGGAGTCGACAAGAAGGTAATTATTCGAAACTCGTGTGTTTGACGTTTTGCATGTAACGTTATTTTTCGATTTGTTTCCAAGAACTTCTTGAAAAGAATCTAAATTATGATCAATATATCAGGTTATTGTGATCAACGATCAATTTCCAGGACCCCTTTTGAATGCAACAACGAATGATGTGGTCAATATTAACATCCACAACAAGTTGAATGAACCATTTCTCATGACATGGTATTGTATATAATTATCCTTTTTATATAGTAGTTTTCAGAAATTACATGTATATTTTGGTTTTTCTAAATATTTTGTTACATAGGAATGGTCTGCAAATGAGGAGGACTTCATGGCAGGATGGGGTACAAGAAACCAATTGTCCAATTCTGCCTGGGAAAAACTGGACTTATAAATTTCAATTAAAAGATCAAATTGGGAGTTATTTTTATTTTCCTTCACTCTTGTTACAAAAGGCTGCTGGAGGGTACGGTGCGATTCGTGTTAATAATCGAATAGTGATCCCGATTCCGTATCCTAAACCTGTTCATGAGTATGATGTGTTGATTGGAGATTGGTATAACTCAGATTTTAAGGTAATTAATTAAGAAATTTAATTATAGGTTATAACATTTTTTGTTTGTTAATTGGCAATAATTTGGTAAATTTTGTTTGTTCTTTTCAGGATATGAGACAAGTTCTTGATGATGGACGCTTGCTGCATTTACCTGATGGGATTCTCATCAATGGCAAGGGACCTAATCAAGCAACTTTCGATTTTCAGCCCGGTTAGCTTTTTAACTAGTAAACAAAAATTTCAACAATTTTTTTGCTATACTTTTATTAAATAATTTAGCAAGGAAAATGCAAAGGAGATGACAAAGGTACCAACTTTGCAAACTCTAAAACAAAAGTATTTTTCTAATTCTAACTTAAAATAAGCTTGATTTGAGTGTTTTGTCTTGATGCGTCTACTTAAAATAGTTGAATTAAGCTGAGCGCTTTCAGGGGTGCTCTTTCCCACTTATGGTTTTCTTTTCCCTATTACTTAAATGTGCTTTTATATATCTTTGCTCCAAATAACTCCAAACTTTTACTATTTTAACTCTTTGCAACTTTAATTTCTACATTTAACTTATGGTCAATCACGAATACTTCATTTACAAAAAAAAAATCCTGAAACCTTGAAATATTATAAAAATAATCTTGAGGTTTGCAAACCATAAAACCTTGACTTGGGATGGTTTTTGTAATTTTCAAGGTTTTGGGATGTTTTTGTAATTATCTTTTTCTTTTCTTTGTTACATGAAATATATGAAGGAAAATATCTGTCTAATTTTTTCAAAAGCGGAAGTTTTTACAAATACCTCCTTTCATCCCATAAATAACATAAAGTTCAAGAATTCTGATGATTATGGATAGAGCCTCACGACGGCCTAGGGGGCCGCCACCCCCTCAAACTTTTAGAAGTTATATACATCAAAATATTTAAAGATTTTACCACCATAATGGTAAATCTATGTTTCACATCAACCAAAATCAAAATTCTGAGTCCGTTCCTGCTTATCCTAATGCAATAAACTAAATTTTCTAATCCCATTTCACCCTTAATTAGGAGCTACATACATGCTGAGAATATCAAACGTTGGCTTGAAGACAACCATAAACTTCAGGATCGAGCACCATAGGATGCTTTTGGTGGAGACCGAAGGAGCATACACCTTAAAACAGTACTATCATAATTTAGACATCCATGTCGGCCAATCTTACTCTGTCTTAGTCACTGCAAAGAATCATACGAAATGGTCGCCTTTCTTCATGGTGGCTTCTTCTCGCTTCATACCTCGCGAGCTCGTCGGAGTCGGGATTATTCGTTACTCCGGGTATAAAGGGGAGCCGCACGGTCAAATCTCTCGTTTCCTACCACCGTACGATTATAAATACTTGATCGATCAAGCCATGTCTATCAGGTATGATTTATGTGTTTCTTTAGAAAGTTGATCATGCTAGTTACTTTGACTATGATTAGTGCTTTTCAGAAGTGCTTTAATATGGAGATTTCGAGAGAAAATGATGGAATAATTACAAATAAACAACAAGAAACCTTGAAAATTACAAAAAAAACCATGAGTCCGTGATTTTCTTTTAGTTTGAGGGTGCTTCTCATTATCATTGGCCAAACCTCAGGGGGTTTTCGTAATTTTCAAGGTTTGAGGGTCTTCTTCGTAAACTACGCAAACATCAGGGGTTATTTGTAACTGACCCAAAAATTATTAGTAGTATCTGAAAGAGAATTTCTTAAGGCTGTTATAGTTTAACAGTTGTTAAAAGTTTGGTACAAGGTGCTTTTAGCTTTTTTAACTTTGAAAAAGCTAAAACAGATATTGCAAATGCTCCTGTATATAGTACTTTCTATTATTCTTGATAAAATTGATCATGCTAGTAACTTTGTCCATGATCAGTGCTCTTTAAATGTGCTTAAATTTGGGAATTTTGCGAAAAAAATTAGTAGTAAGATTTTGGTGTGTTTGGAAATAGGATATCTAAAGGCTGCTATAGTCTAAAAAAGTTGTTGAATGTTTAGGTGCTTTTAGCTTTTTTCAGCTTTTACAAAGTAAAAATCAGATATTGGAAACCGTCTTCTACTACTTTAAAAGAGCCAAAAAAACCCTTAAGTGAACCACTTAGATGGGTATTTAAAAAAAAAAAAATCTTTTTGAGAAACAAGTAGTAAAAGCTGGAGAAAAAATGTTCAAAAGCACTCTTACATAATTATAAAAAAGAACCAAGCAGCTAAAAAAGCACCTCAAAGGTATTTGTTGCCAATTCTAAGTTAGAGCAGCAAAAAAAAAAAAGAAAAAAAGCAATCAACTTCTACATGTTTTAAGCTAAAAGCATCAAAACATTTATGTTTTAGAGTTGGGTCAATTACATATATCCACTTAGGTCCACGAAAAATACCCTAAAATCTTGATACATTACAAAAATTACCCTAAAGTTTGAAAACCATAATAAATACCCCCTAAAACTAACGGAAAAAATCGTTGATGGGGGGTATTCATAATTTTCCAGGCTTGGGTGTGATTTTTATAAGACGAGCAAACCTCAGGGAGGTTTTCGTAATTATCTGTTTAGAGTTTGACATAGTTTTCTTGGTCTTCAATAAACAGGTTGGACTTAACTGTAGGTGCAGCAAGGCCTAATCCTCAAGGCTCTTTCCACTATGGAACCATAAACGTGACAAAAATGTTCATTCTGGAGAACAACGTGGCCTTGATCAATGGAGATTACAGATACACGGTTAATGGAGTTTCGTTTGTTCATCCCACAACTCCATTGAAATTAGCTGATTATTACAACATAAGCAATGTCTTCGAGCCTGGGGTCATTCCGGACGGACCATCAAACCGTCCGCCTCGTTTGGGTGTCTCAGTCATCGACACAGATTACCATGATTACGTGCATATTGTTTTCCAAAACCCGTTGCTTTCCCTCCAAACGTGGCATTCTGACGGCTACAACTTCTTTGTTGTCGGGTAATATGTTCTATTTCTCTTGGATGGAAGGGGCCGTAGGGGCAGTTGCCCCTTTAAGAGTATGTTTGGTTAAACTTATTTTAAAGGAGTTTACAAGTTCCTAACATCTTATAAACTCTTTTATAATATAAGAAAGGCCAAATTACATACAGTACCCCTAAGGTTTGTCATAATCGCATAATACACCCTATGTTTTCAAAAATTACAGAAAACCCCCTGAGGTTTCAAATAGTTACAAATTACAGGAGATCATTTGTAAGATTTTGTATAACGTACATGAGTATTTTGATATAATTTTGTAATTTTTTTAAACCTCGGGAGGTTTTCCGTAATTTTAAAAATAAAAGGGGTATTTTGTAATTATGTCAAACTTCGCCCTATAAGAAAATATCAAACACTTTTGGGGTGCTTATAAGCTCCTAGACAACTTATAAGTAGTTTAAAAGTTCTTATAAGCTTAGCAAACACCCTCTAAATCTATATACTCTAATATTTAAGAGAACTTCAGCACCCACCCCGAAAGATAGAAAAACAAATATAGCTCCTTTGTTGTCTGTTAACAAAACCTCTGTTTATCAGGGACTGGTAGGGGCTATCACCCCCTTAATTAATTATATACAAGTATTTTTATTTACTTATTTAATTCCGCCTCCTTCAGCTCCTTTTCTCTCAAATCTCAATTTTGCCTCACTGCGTTAAGATTTCTGAATCTGTGTCTCTGTTGCACTTAAACGATGAAAAGTGGACAACATTTCTATGATTGTTTTCTTAATCAATGTGTTTCGAAATTGTAAACTTGCAGGATGGGGATCGGAACGTGGGACGCGACGAAAACGAAGACGTACAACTTGGTTGATGCTATTTATCGTTCCACGGTTCAGGTGATTTGTTGTCATCATCTCATCTCTCATATATTTGAACTAAATTAGTACATGACTATTTTGAAAATCTTTGTGTAATTCTTGGTTTCTTTGTGTTGATTGATTAGGTATATCCATTAGGCTGGACTGCAATCTTGGTGAAACTGGACAACATGGGATTATGGAATCTGAGATCACAAGATGCAGAGAAGTGTTATTTAGGGCAAGAGTTATATTTAAGAGTGAAAGGAACAGAAAAAGATTCTATGAAAGTTTCTCCAAGAGATGAAGCTCCTATCCCCAAGAATGTCATAAAATGTGGGAAAGCTGCTTTAATGTTCTAAAATTTCTTGTTTTTTTGTCAGAATTTTGTTATTTTCATTTTAAGGGATTATGTAGCTAGGTTTTCTTTATGTAGTAGTATTTATGGTTTTAGACCATTCATTATTGAACAGCTAAATTGCTGCCTTTTTTTTTGTGAGCTTTCTAGGACTTGTTCACCTGACCTTTAGTTTGCTATTTGTCAAAATTGATTTATGCTTATTGTCCTATTGTCCTACCTTATCAAGAATTATGTATTAGCTAAAACCCTAACGAAGCTTTCTAACAGCAGTTTAAATAGTCCACAAACAAAACACCTAGTGAAACTTTTATCTGAAGTAAATAAATACAACTGAGAAATCTTTGAATTGAGTTTTTTTTCCCGTAATTTGGCATTGTTAATAGTTGGAGGGGTATTACGAAAGTCCATAATAGCTCACTAATCGAGTGCTCTTTTACTGAAAAGAATGGGGTTAATTGTGTTTTATTAGGGTGGTTGACGAGGAGAGGAATTGGAAGCCAAGTTATGACCAGTCAAAGTGTCCCACATCGGGTTGGTGCCAAGATATAGCCTAATGTGGGTAAAATAAAATAGGTTATTGATAGGAGTCAGAAGGTATGATCCTTCAGGCACGTTTTACGGGGATGTGATGAGCGGTAAATGCTCGCAATAAAATATGCGAGAAGGGTGCCCGCCTTGCCTGGTTACGACAACTGGGGCACTCCCTTCTGAACCAATCTGATCCCTACTTAAAAACAAAATAAAATTATTTTATTTTAAAATTAAATTTTTATAAATAATAATCTAATTCTCATTCCTAATTAAGAAAATTAAATATACTTTTTATTTGAAATGTAACATCAAAAACTAAGAACCTATTTTATTGGAATAAAAAAAGTTATTGTAAATGTAAATTTAAGTTAACTAATTCTTGTTACCCAAACAAAAAAAAAGTACTTTACATATGTAAAAGCACATTACATATACTTCTAAAAAAATCACAACACTCTCCTTTGTATTTGCTTTTTACATATACTTCTGAAAAAATCACAACACTCTCCTTCAGTCCTTTGTAGTGAAAAATCACAAATCACCACAACACTCTCCTTCAGTCCTTTGTAGTGAAAAATCACAAATCACAAATCACTATGTCATGTCTTGTCGTATCAGATATTGTCCTTTGTAGTGATATGTCTTGTCGTACCAGATATTGTCCTTTGTAGTGATAAATGTCGAAAGAAATTTATATCAGATATTGTCCTTTGTAGTGATAAATGTCGAAAGAAATTTATATCGCCGGGTCCACGTATCAGAGCTTGAGGCACTCAAATGTAAAAGCAAACCTCTATACATGGTACTACAACATATTAATTCACCTTCACAATCTTCAAACTATTATTACAAATCAATTATTTTTCTCAATATAAGTCAAATTGAAACCCAAAAAAAAATAATCCTATATATAGATATAGCTAACCTTCATAACATCATTCTTCTTCCCCAAATACGGCTGTACATCACATATCCCAAAAATCCATGGTGTGAGCATAACATAACACAAGAACAAACACTTTTTTACCTTAGATCCTCCCTAGTATCTACAAATTTCGAATCTAAACCATCTAAAACATCCAAAACATCGGCTTTTCCGTACTTTAGTCCTCTTCTTGGCGAGCTTCCCATGCTCTTACTCAATGCCCAAACCTTACTCGTCTTAACCTTAGCCATAGCAAATTCCTGGCTCTTGCTTAGCCCAGGTGCCAACTTCCTCGTTTTCTTGACTTCTTCAAGAAGATTCTTGTCCTCAGAAGAAAGCTCAATTTTGTGAACATTGTTGTTGCTTAATGTCTCGGAATTGAAGTTGGATCCCGTTTGAGATGGTGAACGTACTCTGAGAGCTTTGATTCCATTATCTCTATATCGCACAAGATTGATGAGACGATGAAGCCACGTTACTAGCTCGAGAATGCAAGAATCTACCTTGCGCTTGTCGGCATGGTAGAGGGTTTGCAACCGAATCACGTTGTTTTGTGTGTTTGCTGTTTCCCCAAAGTCATTGCTGTCATAAAGATACAAGATAATGGTTAGTTTCTCCCATGGTGGGTGTTTGTAAAATCTTTTGCTTTTGCAGAAGGTAAAGTAGATGTCCTTTAGTAAAAAGTTCTAGTAAAAGTGAAGAGTGTTTGAAAAAAAAATGTTGAGAAGTACTTCTACTACCCCAACAACTTATTTATGAAAATAACCTAGAAGCTGGAAGCTGAAGCTAAAAGTTGCTCTTCAGGTTCTTCCAACTTCTAGCATATTTCTGCTTAAAATTTACAGAAGTTGGTCTTTCTTCTTTTTATTCTGAAGGAGCAGAAGTTGGTTTTGAAACACTCCCAAATGGTTAAAATAAGCAAAAAGCACAAAAGTGGCTTTCTTATTAGAGTTTGTAAGTATTGCATAGAGCAAGAACTTAGAGAAAATCAACTTAAATGGGACTTGTTGACTGACCCTGTGTTAGCCCATTCTCCGACCCATCCGAACCCTTGATGTGCTCTAATTTTCATAGGGAAAAGGAATGGTGTTAGTTCATGAGAATACTAAGCCTTATAAGTTGAGAAATATTTTACATATGAAAATGAAGTTCAGCATTAAAAACAATTGGGATGAAGATTTTTTGGTATTAGAACTATGCGATTTTTTAAAATTTTACCATCTAGACAACTAGTTTTTTCTTTTTTCTTTTTTTTTTTTTAATAATTTACCATCCGGGTTCCACCATAGATGGTAATTTTAAACTATCCATTGTTTGGACCATAAATTGCAAGAAAAAGAAGTTCAGATTATTAAGTGTAAACAGTCGCATAGTTCAGATACTAAAAAACAATTATACCAAAGATTTTGTTTGTTGAACGCCAAAAATATCATACTTGGTGGTATCTGTAGCTACTGGGACGAGCCACTTGAGAGTTTTTTCCATCTCAGCTTTGATTTGAGGATATGTTAGCTGCAAGAGACATAATGAAGTAGCAAATGAAGTAGCTGCAAGAGACTTGAAGAACTTACAACGATTTGAGATAAAGAATTTCAAATGACGAATTCAAAATTCTCCGTGACATGAATTTATCCGAACAAGGCCGATGGATTTGTTAATATAATTTTGAAATCCTTACCTCAAAATCCATTAATCCAAAATAGTTTAAAAAGATAAGGGACAAACCTCTTCTTTAGCATCAACTATTTGTAATTGGGAACGAAGAGCAATCTTGACCGTTGGCGGCAAACCATTATACAATGTGTCTCTCATATTTGGTGGGAGACAAGCGGGGCGTGATGCCTTTAGTTATTTTAATTCAAAATAAAATTTTCTTAGTCAAAATATAGATTAAAGTTGGTTGCACTAACAAATACACAGGTTAATAAACTCACAATATTATCAATCTGATTAATTATGTTAGCATAATGTAAAGCCAGACCAGCGACACCTAGTCTTTCTGGTTTATTACTCGATGCTTTGCCAGATGCTGGAATCCCTGCCATATTATTGATATAAGTAAGATATATAATTATATAATATATATATAAATACAAAATTTGTATTTTTCGCCAAATGTATATAGAAAGCGTGTACTCGAAGTCGTACCATTATCTCCAAATGCTTCAATAATTCCTTGATGAATGAAAGTAACAATATCAACAAGCTTCTCCACAACCTGCACCGTAAAGTGTAGGAAGGATCACTCGTAAATAGAATCAAGAAAAGGTTTCTTGTTGAATTTTATATCATAAACTACTACAAATATGAGTGAGCTTAAGAAACTACCTGCTCCAAAGTTTTAGACCACAAAGACTTCTTTTTCAAGGTTCTGACAATTTTTCGTTGATGTTTTAGCTCACTTAGTAACATTGTGAGACCCTCTCCTAAATTTACAAAAGTAAAACAATTCATCTGTTAGGATAATTGAAGAAGGAGAAACAGGAATTTATTTCACGTGGCTTGAAAATTGATAGAGCAAATCGTTTTAATTTCATTTCAAATGAAGAAACAACATTTTCTTCAAATAAACCCAACATTCGCTAAACCTTTTTTAGGGAGGTGCAATGATTCTACTTCTTCTACCATCCTTTGATAATCTTGTTCGAATCTGTCCAATGCATGCAACTCGTGATACAACTCCTGCACGTGCAGGAGAATCAAAAAATAAGATCAGAAAATAAAACACAAAAATATTACGAAATCATGGAGCAGTACTAGACTTACAGAAGTATGCCGAGCTAGAGTTGTAAGTTCTTGCATGGTAATTTCTGCATCTTCTTTGGGTTGTTTATTAACATCGGGATCTGAGTCCATCCTAACAAAGTGAAGGTTGTTTTAGTGGGTATTTTCTCTTCAACCTAAGACAGAAACAAAAAATTGCCTAATATACAAAATGAAAAAAAACAACTCACTTTGCGAAAAATCTCTCAAGATTGTGCCATTGAGGATCTTTACACATATTCCCAAATCTGATGACCTCACGAGAGAAGACCTCAAATTCCTCCCTGCAACACAATTCAATCCATAGATTGTGCAATTACAAAAACATCATCTCTTGGGTTTAAAATTACGTATACATCCCTTGTAATTTAAGAAGTACCTTTTGTCAGAAGCTGCAATGCTGAGGAGCTCATTCATATCTGTGGAAACCAATTTCCGTACCCCATCGGAGTGCAAAATTTCTTTTTTCAGAAACTGAATTCTTTCTTCAGAAAGAGATTGAAATAAATTTGAACCCTTGGCAATGGTATTGGCAACTTCAAATGCTAGTATAGATATTTTATTTCCCCTAGAAGATACTCCGGTTGCAAAACCACCAGAATTCAAATTCGTCATGCTGCTGCCTAAAGTGTCTAAAATGTCTACTGCCTTCTCGAGGCCTACCATGCCAGCTTTTCCAAGAAACGAGGTTGCATGAGGTACCTATCATAAACAATTTCTATTTAATATGTAATCATGTAATAATAAATGGTACTTTTGTTTGCATGAGAATTAGATTAAGGGAAAAGGGTAATATTGCATTGGTATTTTAAGCTCAATTACGCAGTTCTCACCTGTAACTATGTTTAATTACACAAATCTCCTTTGTCGGTTTGAAAATTACAAAATTCCATCTTTTGACAACATAAATTGGATCAAAATGTGAGAAGGAAATAATCAAGAATAGATCACTAAATTTTGAAAATTTTCATCATTTTGCTTGTGTGAAATGGCCAATGAAAGGAAGGTGGAGATAAATTACACTGGAGGTGGTATGTGTAATTTTGAAACCAACAGGTAATATATATGTAATTGTATATCGTAACTACTGCTATTTTTACAGTTTACAAATCCCAGCTACAACAATAATACAAAAATTAATCTTCTACACAGTCCAAAATTTCCCAATCATTAAATTTTCGAGACACATTAAGTCAAACTAAAATCAACATCATAAAAGAAATCAAACCTTGTTAGCTGGTGTTCTTGCTGGTGTTGGTGGCTTCAATTCTCGAGAAATCGAGAGATGAAGCTCACCTGAATCATACAAATTCTTCTCAAAAACTTCAATTTCATCAGGATATCTGTAAGAATCATCGTTATTACTGTTCTTCCCAAAACTCCCCATTTGTTTCATATTTCTCTTCATTGTTCCTCCAGAACAAACAGCTCCCATTGTATATATCTACACAAATCTCACACCTATTGACAGAAACTTAAGAAAAAACACAGAAAAAAACCAAAAAGCTCATCAATTTCTGATGCCCATTTCATTGATGACAATAACTCAAAGTAAAAAACTAAACTACACTCAGATAACATAGAACAACTACTAAATTAACTTTAAAAATCGAATCTTGAAACCATACCTTTGGAGAAAAAGGGTTCAAGAATGAAAAAGCAGGCCGAATGTTTTCTACTAGAAATGGCAATAAAACCAATTCAACTAGCAAATCTTGCCCGAAAAAGGGATTTCATCATCTTCCATTAAATTAAAACTGGATCGATGTAAACGGGAAATAATTGTCCAAGAAAAAAAGGACAAAGTAAAGGGATTAGCAGGAGTGAACTCTTGATCCCTTTCTTTTTTTTTTTTTTTCCTTTTTCTTTTTTAAATCTCACCTCTTTTGTTGTATTTGAATAAGAAAGCTGAGAAATTTCTAGCGTGAAAGTGGGGATTTAGATTCTTTTTTATTACGTGAAGTGAGTCCACCGGCGGTCATGTCAGTGTAAGAAATCGGAGGATTTGGTTGACTATTCTGCCCCCCCGCTCTTTAGAGTTTTAATCACGTAATTTGGTTCGTCATCATTAATTAATACCATAATCATTTTCAGGTTGACTGCCTCTGCCATCTTGTTTGGGTGTCCAGTTGTCCTTGCTTTTACAGGTTTAAGGTTTAATTAACAGTTTTAATGCTGTTTGCCACGGTTTTCTTTTACTTTTAGAGAGTATTTACTTTGATTAATATTAATCCAATTAGATAGTGTTATGAATATATATATTATTTTTTTGTTAACCATAGGATTATTTCTATTACATTCATATGTTATAGGAAAATCAATTTTGTTTTCTTTGTGTTTTAATAAATAACAACATAAGAAAAAACAATAAACTAACGTTATGTACTTCAAACTATAAGAATAAATTACGCTTTTTACGTTGGTATTAAAGCAAGTTTTGTTTGTATCATCCTTCATAAATCATATTAAATAAATTTAACAAAATCATACAAGGAAGAAAAAAGGTAATTCAGTCAAGAGCCTGAAATTAGATGAGCCTAAAAGGTAAAATGTGTTTTTGAATTGAATGGCGAATAACCACTATTTCATGATATTTTCTTCTACAATGCTGCCGTGTCTTCGATGTTGTTAAGTTGTTATCGTGGCGGATGCTTATTGGTTGTTGCTTATTGAACGATTGAATGTTTCAACCTTAAGTCAATATTTTGTTTGTTTACATCCCATTTTTTCCGTTCGGGTATTGCGGAGGTTTAATTATGGATGAACATCCCGAATCAATTACTTCATACATAAAATTGAAATTTAAATTTTAAATCTTACTTAAGATATTTAAAGTCTATCCCACTAATATTGCGTACCTCAAGTCATATAAGGAATAGGGACTTTAATGGAAAATCAATTCCATGCTATTGATTCTTTTGTTTCAAATTCATTTACTTTGAATTGATATTTAAGAACAAAAAACATTTGTTAAATCCATATTGCAATCACAAACGGAATAAAAATGTATCTTGAGATTAATCAAATTATTCTTAATACAAAAAGTTAATAATTGATGTAACAGTATCAGTACTTTATTATGGTTGAAGGAGCTTTGAGCTTTCCACTTGTGACTTTTCAAGATACTCTTTTGAGTTTTGACCAATCTCCGTGGCCCAATCCCAGTGGGCTGGGCTGGACCATCTCATCAGAATGGGCTTTGGTTAATGAAGCCTGTCTCATATATATTTATACGCCAAATTTTAGTTGGAGGAACTTGCAAGTGAGACTATATATTTGTACTAGGGTGTTAATGAGCTGAGCTTGCTAATTTTGAGAGTAGAAGCTCAAGCTCATGTAATATTTTTTTATTCAAATTCAAGCTTAAGTTTATTGAGCTTAATATTATAGAGCTCAAGCTCACGCTCGATTCTAAATGAGTCGTTGCTCAAACTCAAGCTCATGTGAGCATTTTTGTAATATTATTGTATAAATTTCGACATATAAACTCACATATCCATGAAAATAAAATAGAATAATATCAAAAATATAAAATTATTCAAAATCTCCTTTAAATATAACAAGTCCTAAACCATAAAAAATATCCATAATCATCCACTTATTCATAAATCCTATGAAAGAAAACAAAGCATGGTCTAAGCTCTAAAATATAAAAATAATAGAAATTTATATATCTTTTTTGTAATATAATTAATCTTCGAGTTTTATAAGTTTGTTAATCTCTTATCTATAAATAACTTTCTATAATATACAAAAGTTATTGTATTTTAACAATTTTAAATCTTCATTATCCCTTGATCATTTAATCATAATATTTATAATATGAATCCTTTAGTACTAACTTCTAATTATCTTAAATTGTCATCACTTTAATAATTTGAAAACTTCCTAATCCCTTAATCATAAATTTTCCTATACATAATAATATTATTAAAATACTTGATATATATAATATGTTTATATATTCATATAATTTTTATATATATAAATATAAAAAAATATTCATATAATTTATATAAAAAAAAATATAAAAGTAAAAGTTCATGAGACGACTCATGAGCTATTGAACGACAAAGAGTGGGCTCAAGCTCAGCTCAACAAAATGCTCAAGCTCAAGCTCAAGCTCACGAAACTCAAACTCAAATTGAGCTCATCTTGAACCAGCTCATGAAGCTTGTGAGCCGGTTCGACTCAGTTATCACCCCTAATTTGTACTCCCTAGCTTTAAAATTGCTCTACATATATTATATGATTTTGGAAATTATTCCATAATATAAAATATATTTTTTATTTTAGTATACTCTCTAAATATTTTATAGAGCATATTAACTTAGAATTGATTCTCCACCAATATATTCAAACCAAACAAATTAAATATGAGATTATCTTAATTGACTTTATTGAGAATTAACTTTTAATAAGCTAGGGTTGAAATTGCAGCTACTACATTTACACTGATAAAATTCCTAATTAAGACGCCTCAGCCTCAGCCTCAGCCTCAGTGAGCTCACCACAATCAGCAATCACAACGGGTTCGCAAGTATCGCCCGATTCGGATCCAACCTTCTCAATCTCCAACACGACGTCGTACCCCTCAACCACCTGCCCAAACACCACGTGAGCTCCGTCGAGCCAGTCGGTCTCGTCCGTACAGATGAAGAACTGAGATCCATTCGTGTTGGGGCCGGAGTTCGCCATCGACAGAATCCCCGGCCCGGTGTGCTTCCTGACGAAATTCTCGTCCTCGAATTTCTCGCCGTAGATGGATTCCCCTCCGGTGCCGTTTCCGGCTGTGAAATCGCCGCCCTGGCACATGAATTGCGGGATCACGCGGTGGAAGATCGATCCCTTGTAGTGGAGAGGTTTGCCGCTCTCGCCGACGCCCTTCTCCCCGGTGCAGAGGGCGCGGAAGTTCTCCGCCGTGAGCGGCGTCGTGTCGGCGAATAGCTCGATGACGATGCGGCCGCAGGGATCGCCGCCGATTGTGATGTCGAGGAAGACCTTGGGGTTTGGCATCGTGGATGTGATTCTATGCAGGGATTTTGCAGTTTGAAAGTGGACTGACGACTAGTTGTGCAGATTGCGGAGGATTTTATAGCGTGTGTCGGAGGTGCAGTGAAAGTTATCGTGGTCGATCATGTGGCGATATGGGAATAGTATGATATTCGTTGCACGCATATGCGGGCTGGCTTGTCTGTGGCGCACATGAGCATGGTGGGCATCTTATCGGTTTCTTGAAATTTGAAAATAATTGACACCCAAATGAATGTGAAAGTATATAGGTATCTTGTTCCACTTCTTTTTTATATCCTGACTGAATTGATCAATATTTGTTTCATTGCTTCAATCAGCATATTCCTTCCCATAAGTAGTGGCGTCTAGTTGAATGCAAGCTAGACATTTCTATTTCGCTTTTTGTCATAGTTAGTTCACATTTGTATTTAACTTTTGGTAATTTGCTACGGTACAACATTAATTACCAACGAGAGAAAATGTCTTTTGTTGGAAAGAAATTCGAACTAGACACGACCAATATCCACCGATAAGATAGAAAATCTTCTTTTTTGTTCAAACATGAAGTGTTTACTATGCTTAAATGGTGGCGGCCTCACCTGATGAGTTGGGCTAAAATGTTATGTTATTACTATGCTTGGATAATGGTGGATTCATCTTACATAGTCTCTGAGCTGCTCAGCTCATTATGATGGGCTTTGATCCATACAGAATGTCTGAATAAATTTTAGTAAAACTTCAATATGAAACTATCCAAGCTTTATATTTTAATTTTTACCAACTCTTATCCTTCTACAGTCCTTTTTCTCCCACTTGAATTACTATTTACTCCTCTTTTTTATTTATTCTCCAATTATTTTACTTTTTATCATATTTTAACTGCTTACTTTATAAAGAAATATATATTCAAAAAAGTAATTTTGTACACACCAATCCAGGATACGACAATAATGCTGCTTGTACTTTTATTGATTATACATATATGAATTTTACAAACAGTTTCTCCAAATACATATCATATATGCGTACCTGCCGTACCAGAACTACAAAGCCCTCAATCCCAGAACCCAATTACTAAAGACTTATTCAATCATTGTACCATAGAATATAGATGGAATTATTCATATTAGAAGAGCAAAATCCTAAGAAAGCTGACCACAATCAGCAATCACGACGGGCTTTGCACACCGGCCGGAAGACGACCCAACCTTCTCAATAGCTCTCACAACATCGAGTCCCTCAACCACCTGCCCAAACACCACATGCTTTCCATCAAGCCACGACGTTTTCTCCGTACAGATGAAGAACTGAGATCCGTTCGTGTTCGGGCCGGCGTTCGCCATCGACAGAATACCAGGCCCGGTGTGCTTCCTGGTGAAATTCTCGTCCTCAAACTTCGCGCCGTATATGGATTCTCCTCCGGTGCCGTTCCCGGCTGTGAAGTCTCCGCCCTGGCACATGAACCCCGGGATCACGCGGTGGAAGGTGGAGCCCTTGTAGTGGAGGGGCTTGCCGCTGCGGCCGACGCCTTTTTCTCCAGTGCAGAGGGCGCGGAAGTTCTCCGCCGTGCGCGGAGTCGTGTCGGCGAAGAGCTCCATCACGATGCGGCCGGCGGGTTGGCCGCCGATTGTCATGTCGAAGAAGACCTTAGGGTTTGGCATTGTGGTAAAAGTCGATTTGGTTTTTGACGTTTCGGAGTAATTGCGGGGCAGTGTAGTGGATTTTATAGTATGTTGCGGCGGTGCAAATTATCTTGGTGGATTAGGGACACGTGGTCGTTGGATTGGATATGCAGCGTTGTCTAAGACACACACGATGGCAGGGTTATAATGGGAATTCTATCTGAACTTCAAGCCTAGAATTTTCAAGACTATAGTGGAATTCACTGGATTGGACTAGGTAAGTAGTTTTTTCGGTTAAAAATATTTAAAAACCCTAAAATTAATTTCTTTATTAAAAATGAATAATTTTTTTGGGAAAATGTAGAGTGAATGTTTCGTTAGTGTGATTATAACAGAAAGTGGATTTGGAATGTAAAATGTAATTTTTTATCTAGAGAAGTGAAATTCATGTTATGAAACTAAAAATAAATTGATAATATTTTATGAGATATAAAGTGAATATATATTTTTTTTTGTTAATTTAAAACAGTTCTTCTAAAAGCCAATAGTTAATTGCTAGTTCCAAGCACATTTTAATTAGAAAAACTAAAATTTTCTATTTAAATTTTATAATAAAACTTTCTCTTTATATTAGTTTTTTTTTTTGATAAAGATTTTAAGTTAATTTTTATAAGTAATAATTTTAATATATTTTATTTTAGGTATTTTAAAGTATATTTCTCTACTTTTTATGATTATTAATTAAAATTTTGCTATGCGTTGTTCAACTTAATACTTTTTTTTAAAAAGAAATTGATGCGCTGTCGTGAGATTTTTACCGAGGATCCCACCTCATTTATAAAAAACCAACACCCAGTCTACAAAGCATGAAGCCAAGAACATGGCCAACGAAAGGCCATGTCCCCAACACAAATAAAGACGCCGGATACAAGCATCCGAGAGTACGAAAAATATGAACCAAGAATGCTAGAACAGCTCTAGCCAATGCCTCAAACCAAAATAAAACCTAAGCTTAGAAAGGAATGAACGAAATTTACAGAACCAACTCCTATTGAGAGTAAGCCATGATCATGTCCAAGACAGTCTTCCAATATCGACTCCTATGAGAATAAGCCATGATCATGTCCCAACCAATCTTCCAATGCTTGTTGCGATCCAAACCAAGCCACCATTTCACACCTAAACCACGATGACCGCCTAAAGAGTTCCAAAGATGCCAGCAAAACAACAGCCAATTGTCCATATCACCAAGGCAGTGAGTAAAGCTTTTAATGTGGAAGTGAGAATGGCTCGCCCCCTGCGTTTTAGAGGTGAAAGTTCCGAAGCAAAAATAGCTCAAGTACCTGCATGAAACCTTTTTATGCGTTGTTCAACTTAATACTTAAAAAGAAAACCTTTTTTTTATACCTTTGGGGAATGGATCAAAATCCAAATTTACTCGAATATAAAACTCATTCCCATTTCAAAGAAACGTGTCTTTCGATTTAAGAACCTTCAAGCATATACATCCCAAAATAAGATGCACCTAAACAATAAAAATCAGAAATGCTCAGAAGGCAGAATTCAATTCGAGCAAGTATACGAAATATAACAAATTTATTCCACAGAAGGTCCTACAAATTTATTCCACAGCAGGTCCTACAAAACCCGCCTCTTACTTCTTCTTCTGAGCAGCCTTACCACGAGGATGAACCTCCTTCTTATGCAAACGCTGGGGTCTAAGCTCTCCCAATTCCTGGATCTTCGCCTTAACATTGTCGATGGTGTCAGAGCTTTCGACTTCAAGAGTGATTGTTTTGCCCGTTAGAGTTTTCACGAAGATTTGCATTTTCTTCAGATTATTTTTGGCTACAACATTTTCAAGATAAAAAGAGAAGATCTACTTCATAATTTTGGCAATGTATCAGCATCAAATTCGTTTATCGAGTTCATACTTGTAAATTGAGGAAAATAGAAAACAGAGAAAGAATTTAAGCAATTTCATGTAGCACTCAGAATGAAAAGGACTTATGTATTACATAGAAAATATCAAGGATCATCAAGCTGATCTCATCTGTAATATATCCTCATTGTGCTGATATGAATAAGCTGCGACTGATTCTTACAAGATCATAATTGCTAGAAATTCGATTTTAAGAAGAATGTAATTCTAAAAATAATCAATAAATAAAGGAAATAAATATTTAATAACAAAAGTGTAACAAATTCTGAAAAAATAATTGCAGAAACATTCAGAATGAGTAGGAGGGTTTTGATTTCCTTTCATAAATTGTCGGAATAACTTCAGATTATCCTCATTATGCAAACTCCATTAAAAAAAAAATACTTGGAAAGATAAAAAAGAATAAAATTCAGCAAAACAGAGATAGGAAGAATCCATCAGAATAATTGGATCAGTACATCAATGATGACACCAAGAGTATCTCAGACGACCGTCGTGAGATGATTAATCCGAATTCATCCTCTGTCTTCAGTTTTCCGATAATTGGATGAATAGTAAAAATAGAATACATAAATACAAACACTTCAAAATATATACTTACATGTGCTGCTGTGCAGAATCTGAAAACCCACTTGCTTTCATGAATAGCAGGAAAGATGAAGACAGCGTAAATTTAAAGGAGGAGCAGTGGTGGAATTAGGGTTTTCATTTCTTCTACCTTTCTGCCCTAGGAGGGAGGCCCAAGTTAAGAGAATGAAGTGCGAATTACCTTAAAAATGAATGCCAATTGGGTTTAGTTCCAATTTGAGATCAAACCAAAAGTTTCGAAGGACATAATTATACTCCATTTCTTATTTTGCACGCACAAATGTAGTATTTCCAAAGTTTTTTTATTAAAAGAAAAAGCACTTTTCTATTGTTAGCTTTTTTAGCACTTAAATTGTCCAATGGCCCCTAATTTCTACTAAATTTAAGCACCAACTTAAAAACTTAAAGAAGTAAACTATGTACTTTTAACTTCAACTTTTAGTTTCTAAAATATTTTTGTAAAAATATAAATTTCTTAAGAATAGTAAAACCACTGAACTTTTTTCTTAGATTTTACTATTATACTATTTTTCAACTTTTAACTTCTCGAATAAAATAATTTAAGAATCACCCATAGGCTGGGTGCCAGGTGGCTTAATTTTGGTCCTACAATTACTCTTCTGATGGGCTTTGTCTCCATTTGGAACAATTTGGGCTTCCAGCAGGGCTTGGGCCGAGCAAAAAAGCATTGGGCTAAGCTCATACTAAAGCCCATATAAAAAAAAGCCGAAGAAAAACAAGTATTTCAATTAATCAACTAACAAACCAAAATCAGTAACACTATACACCCCTCAAGAACAGCAAGCAAAATATTGACCAACTTCCTATGCAGCAGCACCAACGAATTTCCATAAGCAATCATCACCGGAAACCTACACTTATCATCGGAAGGATCCTCATCCGTCACCATCCCCAACCCAGAAAAATCACAATCCCACTCATTCTGATTATTCAACTGATAATACATATTAAACGCATACGAAGCATTTCCCACAGCACTCAAATGATTGCAGCTCGACCCATATCCCAACGCCGTGCAATCCGACAAGCTACAAGCATAATCAACATTCTTCGGCAATTCTCCATCCAGATCCTTCACTTTCGGATTCAACACGCACCATTTCCGCACCATGTATCCAACCCCTTTCACTGCTACCAGACCTTTGTTTTTTCCGTAACCAGATAAATCCAGCTCGTATTTCGGCTTCCCGTCGAATTCGAAGATTCCCCAATGCCTCTCGAAGCTTCCGGGAGCGATGCTTTTGGTGTCTTCGTCGATGAGGCTGAAAAGGTAGACTTCGATTATTTCACCTTTTCTGGCTGGAGTTCCTTCTCCGCTCAAAACATGCTGGACTAAACCTTGATTGAATCGTTTTGCGTATTGGTTATTAGCGTGCTTGTCGCCGTCCGTGGGCCAGCCGACTTCTCCGATTATGATTTTAATATCGGGGTAACCAGATTTCGTTAAGGCCCAGACGAGAGTGTCGAAATTGGCGTCGAATACGTTCGTGTAGACGTAATTCCCGTCCCGTATCGGTTTGTAGTTCGATTTTGATCCGTCGAAGAAGGCGAAATCAAGGGGGAAGTAGACGTTGCCGTAGAGGCTTAGGAAGGGGTAGATGTTGACGACGAATGGAGCGTCGTTTGAGTGCAGATATTGGAGGATTTGGATGGTCAGGTCTCGGATTTCGGGACGGAAGTCGCCGGCGGACGGGACGGGATTGGAGTCCGGGGAGAAGTAAATGTCGGCGTTGAAGGGAACGGTTGCTTTGATTTTGGAGCCGAGGCCTGCGCGGTTGATTGCTTCCTGAATGTTTTTTAAGGCGGGAAGTGTGTTGTGGAGGTAGGTGTTGTTGTAGGTTTTGAGAAAGGGTTCATTCCCCACCGCAACATACCTGAAAAAGTTGACACTCATAAACAGTTGGAACACTGGAGGGAGAAAGGGGAGTTTTTGAAAAGGGATAATTACAGCTAGACCCCCTCAGAGGTGTATCTGTAATCCATAATGACCAGGGCTTAATGGATATTTGCAAAAACTGCAACTCTTTTGGAAAAGCAAAAGTTAGTAAAAGTTGATAGTATTTTGGACAAAAACGTTGTTGAGTGTTCAGAAAAAATAAAGATACGAACTACTTTTACTACTATCACGAAACTTCTATTTATTACGAAAATAATCTAGAAGCTAGAAGTTGAAGCCAAAAGCATGTCATTTGGTGCTTCTAGCTTATTTCTACTTAAAATAAGCCGAAGCTGGTTTCCAAACACTCCCGAAGTGCTGAAAAAGAGCAGAAAGCAAATTAGTACTCTTTTTAGAGTTTGCAAACACTAATTAAGCACACAAAAACAACTTATAGCTTCGAGGTCATTTCCATAAACATGTTGAAGTTTGTTTAGAATAACAAAAGTGCTTTTCAAACTCATCTTCTTTTTTTTTTTTTCCAAACACTCCTAACTTTTACTACTCCAACATTTTTACAACTTTAGCTTATACTTGAGCTTTTCCAAAAGCAAAAGCTCTTACAAACACTCACTTAACAAGCCAAAGAATTAATTAATAACTGCAAAGTATTTTCAAACCTGATATCGACTCCTCCAGGATAAGCATAAGTGGTGACATTAGCTTCTACCCAGGACTCTGCAGCAAACGAGTCGAGACTCATATCCTCCAGCATGTAATTGGGTACTGCAAGCATGACTTGAATATTAGTCCCACTTAATGCTTCGAGTATAGCCTCATCAGCCTCGAACAGCTTCACTTTATTGAAGCCGTTATCTTTCAACATATTGACCACACTCTTAGGAGGCAATTGGTGTGTTGCCATTGTGCCCCAATTTATCCCCACAGTACTAGTTGCTAATGTAGCCATGTAGAGCATTACAAACAAGAGTAATATCACTACATTGTAATGATGCAGCTGTGACTGTGTTTCCTCCATTCTTAATACCCTTTCTGAGACGAAAATCATTGCTCATATATGAATTTTTATCCTTGATGCGTTTGTTGCTACAGAAATTTGAGAAGCTTGCTTCAGATTCTGGATCTGTGGTTTGGACATAAAAGAGTATTTCAATGGATTCTGTAGATAAAGACTGCCAGCTGCTGAAAACCTTTAGCAATTTCATGCAGCACTCAGAATGAAAAGGGATTTTGCATTTTGTAGAAAAATATCAAGGATCAGCAGGTGACTCTCATATACTAAATATTAAAATTTCAAAATTTTTAAATAAAAATATATAATATAACTTTACTGCAGAAAATGAAACACGTGATTGCTAGAAATAGTGTGGTCCTAGAAGTAAGAATTCAAATTTCAATACAAGTTAGATGCAAATACCGAATCAAATAATATCTCGAAGGCATAAACAGAGCAGCAACAAATATCTCGAAATCGATAACAGCAAGCATTCAGATTTCAGAATGTGTAGGATGTATCACGTTCCTTCCATGAACTGATCGCAATAATTTCAATTTAATCGTCATTACTCCATACAAACAAAATTAAGTATATCTGTAAACATTACAGAAATTAGAAAACCATAGAATAGTAGAAATGTATACTTACAGATGCATTCATGCAGAATCAATCGTCCATAAAAATGAGCAGAAATCTTCAGAGTACTACAAAGTCTGTCAAAATCGGTGAGCTAAAAGGAGGATGAAGGCGACATAATCTAAATTCATAAAGGCGGAGACGCCGTGGAAAGCGGTCTTTTTCCTTCTTTTTTTCCGATAACTGTCGTGGAAAGTGGTTTTATTTCATGGCGTTTACTTTTTGGTCCTCCAGCAATGCCCACATCCTTTTCTCATATTATTTCAGACTCCCTGAAGATATCAATGCTTATTGGGTAATAGTTGCAAAATTTTTTAAAGCATCATGACATATATACTTTCTTCTTTCTGCATGCGTGTATGGATAAGAAGCTGTATATCTCAATTCCAAGTTGTTACGTGATCAAAATTCTAAATTAATCATAAATTATTAAAAATTATTAATTGTGAAAACTTTAGTATTATTATTATATGGCAAAAGAATACCTTTAATTTCACACCTTGTTAATAATATCATAGGAAAAGATTTGTTGGTGAGTTGTTCCCAATATAATATTAATAGGTAATCAAGACACTTTTTATTTTATTTTTTGTCATTTTCATTATTATATAAATTCAATCCCATAGAAAATGTGTAGGCTCTATATCATCAAATGTCGTAACTTTTCAGAAAAATCGCTCCATATATCATATATATATATATATATATATATATATATATATATAAAAGTTTATATTACAATGTTTATGGACATCTGAACCAATGACTATTCATGATTACATAATGTAATCAATTCTACACCGATTCTAAATTCGAGGAAATGTTATGATAAAACTTCGTTTGAAATGATGTGGTAGAAAGCAATGTGCGACTTGAAGGACACGATATCTTGTGGATTTTTACATTCATCATTCTCGATTTATTTAGAAATGAGGGTGTTCAGCTTGGCTCGACATTGTTTGTTCTGTTATATTTGATGTCACGACCCCGGGCGCGGAGAGGAGAACCCCTCCTGCTAGGGCACCTGTTGGACGCGCGGGAATAAGCTTCACCCCCACCGTGTACAACCGCAAAGTTTGGCTTGAGAAGCACGTGCCAAGAAGGGATATATCCACTAAAGGTTGTACATGAGGGTTAACTTATTAACCCTTCATTTCGTTCTTGTGTTTCCGATGTGGGATATGTGCTCACGGCCTTGCGCTATCCCATGAGGGAATCCCGTTAGCATGCCACGGGGTTGCGCCACCCCGTGGGGCAAGGCCATGAGAAATGCCTGGGCGCATTTCTGCAGTCGGGGCGTTACACTTGAACCCTTCGTTTTTTGTTTGGTTGTAAATAGTCCACAATGGAGATCGAGTCGAAATGATTAGTTCATGTCTCGGGGTAAGGATCTAGGATTACGCTATCCTAGACTAATTAGAGGTCACAGATTCGAGTTCTTGAAATTGTTGCAAATTCTCATCTCAATAGTTTTTCTGGTAATGTGAAAAAAATCATATTTAAGATGCAATCGTAATATTTCATGCTGTGTGTATATAGATTTGTTACCTTATTCTATAAAATAAGAACATATGCGTAAAGTAAATTTGGAATGCTTATTGATTAATTGAATGTTTCTACATTAATCAATATTGGGCCTGATTAATCATCAAAAGAAATTATTGGGCCCGATGAACTGCTATTGGCTGCCCCAATCACATGTCAGCAAATCCGTAAAACTCTCTCCTCCCTCAATTTCCCTCCAATTCCACAAAAATAACTAACACGACTTATCAATATACCTCCACAACAAGTCATCTCACAACACGATTATTGTATAAACCTCAACTGTAGAGAAAATAACGGACACTTCAAATCTCTCCCTCCATTCGTCTCTCTGTTATATTTGTTCCTTTATCCATATTTCTCTCTGTTTCACTCGATCAACAGCAGCAATTCCATTTTCACAATCATCATAAAACCACCGACGCCCACAAAAACACGTAGTGAGAAGGAAACGAAATCGTCAGGAAAAATGAGGGAAATTCTTCACGTTCAGGGAGGGCAATGCGGGAACCAAATTGGTTCGAAATTTTGGGAAGTGATCTGCGATGAACATGGCGTGGATCCGGAGGGGAATTACATGGAGGATGAGGCTTCAGACTTGCAGTTGGAGAGAATCAATGTGTATTTCAACGAGGCCTCTGGTGGAAGGTACGTTCCACGCGCGGTGCTCATGGATCTGGAGCCCGGGACTATGGATTCTATCAGATCGGGGCCGTATGGGCAGATCTTTCGACCGGACAACTTTGTGTTTGGTCAGTCGGGTGCGGGAAATAATTGGGCGAAAGGGCATTATACCGAGGGTGCGGAGTTGATTGATTCGGTGCTCGATGTTGTTAGGAAGGAGGCGGAAAATTGTGATTGCTTGCAAGGTTTGAATGAGCTTTAACTAGTGGTTTGGTTTGCGTATTTAATTTATTTATCTGCATGTATTACAGTGTGATTTTTTGTTGATCCTTTTTCTCATTATGCTCGTTCCATTTCGCAATATCATTTTGTTATTCTGCATGTAACGTTTTACATTTTGATTTTGTGTGAGAGAGTATATGAATTCAATTTACACGTTTATAATGATTTTCAGATTTCCCATTTGACATTCTCGAATCAAAATAAAGAAGTCTTTTGTCGTAGGAGTTGAAGCCATTTCACTGCCTAATAACTGATTTTCGCTAATTTCATCTATTAATGCTGTTTGTTACTAAAGGATCCTTCATATCATTAACATAGCTAAAATCTGGGTGCCATAAGATATCTTGCCTTGAAATTTGAATATTATGCATGCAGTTGATAACATTTATTGTGAGTTTACATGTTTTGTCCATTAATCATGCTGTTTTCTTTGTTGAGCTCTTTCATGATGAAGCATAGTTCCTGACTTCCTGGGGGCGCTCCAGAAGCATTTCATAATATTTTGCTAGAGAAACTTCTATTCTTCCTTTTGTTTTTCTTGTTTTCATCATATGAATCCTGTAATTTCACTTCCAGATGTGCTCGTGCTTTAGTCACACAATCACTGCAAAGAATAATTGCTCTACTGATTTTACTAATTAATATATGTCTTTTTACGAATTTTCTTGCTTGGGCAGGTTTCCAAGTGTGTCATTCTCTTGGAGGAGGCACAGGTTCTGGCATGGGAACACTCCTGATCTCAAAGATCAGAGAGGAATATCCAGACAGAATGATGCTCACGTTCTCTGTTTTCCCGTCACCAAAAGTCTCCGACACTGTTGTAGAACCCTACAATGCCACTCTTTCAGTCCATCAATTGGTGGAAAACGCAGATGAATGCATGGTCCTCGACAATGAAGCACTCTACGACATCTGTTTCAGAACTTTGAAGCTCAGCACTCCAAGCTGTAAGCAGTTAACTTTTAAATCATGACAAGATATTTCATATTAAGAAGAAATGGTCTAGCAAAACTTAATTAAAACCATAATATGTGAAGTTCTATATCAAACATAAGCTGAAAGATTTTGGAGCATATGAGACTTTAGTAATGGTAATTCTGAAACTTTTAAGATTTTAAATTAGACGAATTACATCCACTATCCCTGGCGTATGCCTTAATTACAATTTAGTCCCTCTAATTTCAAAAATTACAAAAAACTCTCTAAATTTGTACTTTAATGCAAAAAACTCCCTAAAATAGGCAGATTATTTGCATTTCTTGGCTTCACGTTGTGTAATTTCAGAGAATTTATTTGTAATAAAGTGAAATTTCGATAAGTTCTTTGTAGTTTGTGACAATATAATTCTTTCAAAAGATGTTAACACTAAGCCTGATCTTTCTCTTTACCATTTATTTTCAAGATTTTAACACATTTCTTTTACATCGTTTCTGCTCAGTTGGTGATTTGAACCATTTGATATCTGCAACAATGAGCGGCGTAACTTGCTGCTTAAGATTCCCGGGGCAGCTCAACTCTGACCTCAGAAAACTAGCTGTCAACCTAATCCCCTTCCCACGTCTTCATTTCTTCATGGTGGGTTTCGCCCCTCTTACCTCCCGTGGTTCCCAACACTACATCTCCCTCTCTGTCCCCGAGCTGACGCAGCAGATGTGGGATGCCAAGAACATGATGTGCGCGGCGGACCCTCGCCATGGCCGATACCTAACTGCCTCCGCCATGTTCAGAGGCAAAATGAGCACGAAAGAAGTGGACGAGCAGATGTTGAATGTCCAGAACAAGAACTCGTCCTACTTCGTGGAGTGGATTCCCAACAATGTGAAGTCCAGCGTCTGCGATATTCCTCCGATGGGGCTGAAAATGGCGTCGACTTTCGTGGGGAACTCGACGTCGATTCAAGAAATGTTTAGGAGGGTGAGCGAGCAGTTTACGGCAATGTTTAGGAGGAAGGCGTTCTTGCATTGGTATACTGGAGAAGGAATGGATGAGATGGAGTTTACCGAGGCAGAGAGTAATATGAATGATTTGGTGGCGGAGTATCAGCAGTATCAGGATGCAACGGCGGACGATGAGGAGGAGTATGAGGAGGGAGGGGAGGAGCAGTACGAGGGATGAGAGATGAGGATGAATTTTAGGAGCTTTTAGTTGGAATGGTTTGTCAAATAATGGTGTTTTTTCTGGTTTGGGTATTGGTTTTGTTGACTGGAAGTGGGTTTTATTGTTTATATATGTGATATGATATGGGCATTTGCTTGGTATATGCAGACTATGCAGTGTTTTTTTGGGTGTTCTCTTGAATATGAAACATTTTCTACTAATCAAGGATTTGATAATCAGGGCGGTGCCAGGCTTTGGATTAGGGAGCGGAATTTTTTCTTAATAACTAAATATATAAAAAATATTAGATATAAATTAATTATGTTTTTCAAAACTTTACCTCACCAATATTATTTGGTCCCAATACATATATTTGTTTTCATATTGAACCTCATTATTTAGAGGCAGTGTGACTCATTTAATCCCAAAAAATTAATGAATTGCTTTAATGTTGGAACAATCCAATCATTTTCGTTAATAAAAATTTGACAAGAGTTACAAGTACAAGTGTCGTGGGACGTTAACTACCAACTGTGCACTATTTTTCCAAATACACTCGCAACCGTTCGATTGATTGTAAACCCTAATTTAATTTTTTTTTTTGTAAGATGTAAAATATCAAAACTAAATTTAGCTACAATCTCATGTGACTTGCTTATGGGACTTGATTGATTCAATTATAACTTTATGACCACTATTATCTCAAGAAATTATTATATTATTTAACTCGCTAACATTAAACAATTGAATGTTTCCCGCCAAACTCAATATTGATATTACAAATTAAAGAAGCTATTTAACATCATTGATGGGATATTCTAAAAGTTTTCAAAATCCAATTTATGAAACTGTCAATTGAATCTTTAACAAAATTTTGCACTAATCAAAATAAGAACTTCAATGATTTTGTTTACTCTGACACTCTGAGTCTTCAATAAGGTTTGGAAGTGGCACATCACCCAGAAAATCTTCAATGTCGAAATACGATCCCTTGTACATATATTTGATCAAGATTCAGGTGGTTGATGTCGTCGTTTGGGCTCGCTAATATTAGCTGATGATCGCATTCATTAACTGAGGATGGTGTAGGCTCGTCATCCAACTCTGCCAACAGTTGGTCGAGCTCACTGAAATCATTAGACGGGCTTGATGATAACGATCTTTGCTTCTTCGCCAATTGATCGTCTCCTTTCAAGTCCTCCCCAGTCGTTCTCTTCTTGTTGCGTGATACAGAAGTTGATGACTCGGTTGTAATCTGATCGTTATAAATACTGACTGATTGAACTGCAAGTACTGATACTGAAATCATTTGTTCTTGATTGTAGACCCGAAATTTCGGATTTATTCCGGAATTATATCTTATTCGTGCCGAAAGCTTTTCGTGAGAATATTTATATTCACGAATAAGTTTTATCCATGAACACGCCTTTTATCCAAAATTTTATATTTTACCCCGACCCCATTTAATATCCCTTTTTCACAAATACCCCTCTTATATTCCTTATTTCACATATACCCATATCATTTGAAAGAAAGAAAGAGGAAGAGAGAGAGAGGGAGAAAAGGGAGAGAGAAGGAGGAGAAAAGAAGAATCGCCGTACCGAACCCGTTTCTCGCTCGATCGACGAGCCGTGAAAACCCGAACGATCCTTGCTTCATTCTCTACCGGTAATCCTTTTACCCCATTCAATTTTGTTTCCTCCTCGTTGCGATTTTCGTGATTTTATATAGAAATTTTATAGTTTTAGGATTTTCGTATTTAGGGAGATTTACTTGACCATTTTGCGTGATTCTTGAACCTGAGTGTAACTAATGTGATATATATGATTATATGTGAAAATTAACAGGTTTTATGGTGTAAATTAGGATATCTAAGTGTTTGAATGTTGTTGCCGCGTGAGAACTTCGCGACCTGTTGTTGTTCTGCACCCAGATGATCCGTAGGGGCTCCTGCACGGTCTTGCCAAGACCGTGCGTTGGCCCGTGCGCAGCCCTTTTAACCTGCACGGGCTTGAGCCCGTGCACGGGCCGGTGCGTAGGCCCGTTTGCAGCTGCACGGTCTTGGCAGCGTGCTCAAGACCGTGCGTGAGCCTGTGCACCCTTATATGTGCTTGCACCGGCTTGCCAAGCCCGTGCGCTGGCCGGTGCAACATACTTAGATGATTTTCCTACCTTTTCCTTTCTTGCACTTCGGGAGGGCCAACCCCACTTATTTAAATATTGAATTTTCGCATACGACCTCCTAAAATCAATCTGATTTCACCTATAACCTACTTGAGCCTCGAGATTTAATATTTTACATAGTTTGCAATTTATCCAAACTTATTTGACCGTCAATTGACACCTCTCTCGTTTAGGGATTTTTATCCACCTTTTCCGTTTCTTATCCGTTTGATTCCGTTTTCGAGAGAGAGCTTCGTTATATTATTTTAAGCATGTCTACGTGCCTTAATTGCGTTAAGCATGCCTTTAATATTTAATATCTATATTTCTTTCGTTACTTATAGTTGCATTAATATTTTCTTGATTGTTGTTCTGCATTTTATATATCTCTGTGTGTTTAATCGATTAACTTTCCATATTGCGTTTATTGTATGATTTGAGTTCTGTATGAATTGCCGTACGTCGTTTGTTGTCTCGTGTCTTGTTTTTCGTATTGTCGGTCTCGTTTTCATCCTCTAGGCCTTGTGTAATACAGGTGGGACCAACAAGGGAGAAACTTGACTACTGCTTGCTTCCATATTGTCGTATCGAGCCAGGTAAAGGTTTAAACTATTTTCAACTGGGGCAAGGACGTAGTTTTATAGGTTTGCAAAATAACTTATTACCCCTCATTTCTTATTACTTGTTGTTCTCGCCTTTATTATTCTATTATGTGCTTAGTCAAGCGTTTTGATAGCAAACCTATGTATCCAAATGATTTGAAATGCATTCAATTAGAGACAAGTAACTTATTTGTTTTAAAAGTAACTATTTAACCTCTGAGGCACCTATAAGTAATGTCGTTAGGGACATTCATTAGCATGCTCCCGAAGCGTACGACACTTATGAGTATTTCTGAGGTCATTACATCAACTTGTCTCAAAAGGCCCCTTTGGCCATTCATACTTAACTGCTTGCATCATCTTTTCGAACTGCCCCTTTGGCCCCCAAATTGTTATTGTTTTCAACTGCGAGCCCTAGACTGTATCATGACATTTGGGCCCGGAGTATACAGGAGGTGAGCCTGGAGCCGAGCGTCTAGGGCAAATCCCGATGTGTACTCCATTCCGTATTCGCTTAGGTCGGCCAGGAGGTTGGCTAGCCTGAGTTAGTGCGAGGGTGGCGTTGTAGGCTACGCACTTCCTAGAAAATTCTGATAAGGTTGATGTTGTTAACACGCGTTTTCATAAAATTCTGATTGGATCCTGACTTTCGGTAGTGGAGTACTTGACTATGTGTTTGCATGATTTTCATGAATTGGGAGTCATAAGGAGATGGCACGTTCTCGCCGGGATACTTTATTTCATGACTGATTGCATTATTTAATTGTCTAATTGATTTATGGCTTTCGTTACGAGTCGAAGCACATTCCGGTTTTCTTCATTTAGCATATGCACTTCCCTATATATATATATATATATATAAAACTCGGAAGCGTGACTCGAACTTGCCCAACTTAAGCCTCCTTTATTATTCCAAACTTCTTAGTTGAATTACGAGCCGTCTACTTATCATTTCCAACTTGTTGGCATCATGCTTTTCGAACTTGTAACGGCCTCGTGACTCAACTAATATCCTTTCAACTCATCGGCTTGACATTATGTGCAAATGATTTCAAATGATCCGGTTCGTCAACCTTTTGTGTTTTCAAAGTAAGCCGAACCCGAGTGTTGCTTTGTGACGTTTACAATTTATATCATTATTTATATTCTTTCTCAAAATGAACAACACTCACTACTTTTGGTTTAAAAGATAAACGACGAACTATGATCAAACCCCTTACTGAGTATCCTTTATACTCACCCCTGCTATTTTGGTTCTTGCTTCAGGTAGACAGGTGGCGACGTCACCTATCTTGTCAGTCAGCATCAGCAGGTCTAGATAGGCTCAGTCTTGTCGTCTGGTTTGTCTTGTCTGTGGTCCCAACAACTGTCGCGTCCTGTTTATTGTATTTTATTACTTTCGTATCCTTTACTGCTTTATTTACTTTATGTATCTTATGTACCCCTGATGTGGGATAGTTAAAGATATCTAAGATTGCACAGGGTAGGCTAGTTGAGCCATGGATGGCACTATCTGTTTATGAATCTTTTGTATCTTGAATTACAAATGTTTATTTGATATTATGTTAGCCTCGTAGGGTTTTATGGACTTTATCTGTTTTCTTTTAAATCGCTTCCGCATTGCTCTGTTTGGTTGTGGTTGTTGTTGGGATGTGGTCGCTGTTTCTGGTGGTCTTTGCTTGAGTGTCGTTCGCCGGAGTGGGTTTTTGAGTTGAGGCCCTTCGTCAAAGCTCGGGAATCCATTTTGGTACGGATGTGGCATTCCTTCTTCAGGGGGCGCTACATTGATAGTCACCATTAATGTTCTCTGATTTCTTCAACGCTCTCGTGATCTTACATAGCACGAGATCGCTGTCAACAATGCCGTTCGCAGTCAAAGAAACGCCGTCCAACGAGTACTCGTGCATTATCCAGTGACCGAATGTGGAATCAGGTTCGAACTGGAACATCTTGGTCGATCCGATAACTTCGCCTGTGATTAAACTTGTGATCTTTTTCGCACCAGTTTGACCGCTCCAAGTACCGCAACCAGCCGTTCTCGATATCCTCTTCGATTTCGAACCGACTTTCATGAGTTTCGTGAATACCTAGATTGTTTTTCTGGAATCATCATCGTCTTTCTCCGTATGATAATAAAACGAATTGGGATCGTCGATTATATCTCTAAAAACTTCCCACGGGGCACATCACCCAGGAAATCTTCACTGTCGAAATACTCCCCTTGTACATATATTTGATCAAGATTCAGGTTGTTGATGTCGTCGTTTGGGCTCGCTAATATTAGCTGATGATCGTATTCATTAACTGAGGATGGTGTAGGCTCGTCATCCAACTCTGCCAACAGTTGGTCGAGCTCGCTGAAATCACTAGACGGGCTTGATGTTAACGATCTTTGCTTCTTCGCCAAATGATCGTCTCCGATTAAGTCCTCCCCTGCCGTTCTCTTCTTGGTCCGCGGTAGCGACGTTGATGTCTCCGTTGTAATGATCCGATCGTTATAAGTACTGACTGATGGAACTGCAGGTACTGATAGTACTGAAATCACTCGTTCTTGATAGTCACCGTTAATGTTCTCTGATTTCTTCAACACTCTCGTGATCTTACACAGCACGAGATCGTTGTCAATAATACCGATGCAACGCATGGGTTAAAAGCTAATTTTTATATATAATAAATTATTATGAAAGTAAATGCTTGTATGGGACACATATTTACGAGGATAGTTTAATAAATTTAATTTATTGAATAAATTATAAGATATTTTCTTTTAGGTTTAAAATCCATTTATATGGATGGAGTCGGATCAGACTACTAAAGTATAAAATTCTACTTACCAATAATAATTTCATTTTGAATAGTAACTCAAACTCGAAACTCTGATTAAACTATAACATAATGTGGAACCGTTAAGCTAATTAGTACCGTCACTTTGTTGGCCCTTCCAATATTCATGTGAAATGCTATTCGAAAAGAATTAATAGGCCCAGTAAGTAGCAAATTGAATTTTAGGCCCAGTATATTCTTAGCTGAGACCAGCAAATGTATAACTAAAGTTAAAATTGAGAATTACGTAAGAAAATGTAGTTATCATACCAAATTAATATATACCCAAAAATATTTATTTAGTTTATCATGTCTGTTCTAATAGGATAGGGATAAAATTGTAATGATATTTTAGAAACTCCAACAATTTCTCTTTTTTCTATATTTTACTTTCCACCATTTCCTACCATTTCTCCTTCTTCAACAAAGCCAAGTTTCTTTTTCATCTTATAGCTTTCACCAATATTTATAACTTATATATAAACTTATGATTTAGAAATGAACATTACTATTATTATGATTTATAAACTTATATTAGAGATTAAAATATAAATGTTTTCTCCATTATATTTAGAAAAATTTATGCGCGTGGATACCGCATGTGAAGGTTACTAGGCTGAACAATAAAAAAAAAGTATATTTATCGGTAGGAAAGAAAGAAAATTGAAAACCCTCTCTAAATTGAAGCTCTTCACGCGAAAATCATCATTGTTTTCAAGTTCATTCCGATTTTATTGCTCGGGAAATGCATCGAGAAGATTCGGAAAGGATGAAGAAAGAGGAAGTTGATGAAGATTTTGAAGAAACCGCATCAAAGAAGGGCTCCGACAAAACTGATAAGAATGTACGCTTGAAGTCCTTGTTGGGGGGGGGGGGGGCTCTCTTTGATACTTGTTGATCCTTTGTTTTGTTTGTTTGTCCTGAATCTTTTCCTGTTAATTGATGGTAGATTTTAACTAAAAAGGGGCAGAAGAGGAATCCTCCTGACGAAGTAATTTATGATTATTCATATTTTTAAAACATTTTATATGTAAAAATTCTTTGGGGGTTTTATGATGAATATGAATTGCGTGTTGAATTGGTTTTCTTCTCAGAGAGACCCTTGGATATTCTATGAGACTCTATACAATCAAATGCCATCTAGTGACAGACATTGCAGCAATATGGTGAGCAATTTCACTTTTATATTTCATTTTCGAATGTATTACTTCATGCTGAAATGAGTGTATTTAGCTTTTTAAATGATCCATTTTTCTGGACAAACAATTTTGAGTAAGTTTTTCAGTAATTAACTAAGTAAAACATTTGTAAACATGGAGATCTCTATTCTGCATTTTCAGACCCTCGAAATGTACAGTTCGAATTAAACTGAGTAATTGTATTATTTTACAAGTGTTTCTCTTGAAATCCAAAATTTTACCCCTAAAATATTGAAATGCCTTTTGTGTTTAGTAACATTTCCTTGTTAATCTGATGTCATTTTAGGATGATGGAATCGGGTTTGCTTCCAAAGGATGTGGCAAAGAAAGTATTTGACAGAAAGCAGGGGACGACACAGCAGCAAAAGCTCAGTTCACCAATGAAAACTGTTGTCACCGTTAAGAAGAAAGCCGACTCTATTACCATTGAAAAGAAATCATCAACTTGTCCAGTTCATAAACAGAAAAAGAAGGCAACCAGCTCCAAAGTTGCATCATCGAAGCAGTCAAAGAAACGCAAGAAGATCGATAAATCTTCTGAAGATGATACAGATCCAGATACGGATGATGACTTAGCTGTAAATTACAAAAAGTCTAAGAAATAGAGAGCTTCTTAGATAAGCCGTTTGTGAAGCTTTGATTTTGCTAACCATGTTAACCAGAGCTGTGAATCTTAAGCAAAAAAGTCCGATTGTTTCGTGTTTTTCTTCTCACTTTTGCATTTTCCAATGGTTTACATATGCTCCTATATTTTCGATTCCTTATTGATAAAATAATATAGGTTAAATTACATCTATTACCCCTGAAGTTTTAACTAATTACAATTTAGTCTCTCTATTTTCAGAATTTACAAAAAACTCCCTGACATTTCACTTTCTTACAAACTTATTCATACCATGTTTAGCACCAAATACGCATAGAAATATTACATTCAACATCTTCATCAAACAACAGAACAATATATATTGCCCAAATAATATTAGAGAAAGAATATATATACAAAGTACAAACCAATCTAATCATGCCATGTTGGATAACTAACTAACGAACTAATTACCCTAAATTAGATGCATAATCCATTCGAAAATAATAAAAACCAATATTATCTGGGTAAGAATTGAATCCAGCCAAACTGATGAGTACAGAAAATACAATTAGTGAAGCTACTGATAGTCAACAGGTTCACAAAATACAATACGTTACAATCAATTGATTCTTTAACAAATTTTTGCACTAATCAAAATTAGAACTTCAGTTATTTTGTTTACTCTGAGACTCTGAGTCTTCAACAAGGTCTGGAATTGGCACATCACTCAGGAAATCTTCAATGTCGAAATACTCCCCTTCTACATATATTTGATCAAGATCCAGGTTGTTGATGTCGTCGTTTGGACTCGGTAATATTAGCTGATGATCGCATTCATTAACTGAGGATGGTGTAGGCTCGTCATCCAACTCTGCCAACAGTTGGTCGAGCTCGCTGAAATCACTAGACGGGCTTGATGATAACGATCTTTGCTTCTTCGCCAACTGTTCATCTCCTTTTAAGTCCTCCCCTGCCGTTCTCTTCTTGTTCCGCGGTAGCGACGTTGATGTCTCCGTTGTAATGATCTGATCGTTATAAGTACTGACTGATGGAACTGCAGGTAGTGATATCGAAATCGCTCGTTCTTGATAGTCACCGTTAATGTTCTCTGATTTCTTCAACACTCTTGTGATCTTACACAACACAAGATCACGGTCAACAATGCCGTTCGCAGTCAAAGAAATGCCGTCCAACGAGTACTCGTGCATTATCCAGTGACCGAATGTGGAATCAGGTTCGAACTGGAACATCTTGGTCGATCCGATAACTTCGCCTGTGATTAAACTTGTGATCTTTTTCGCACCGGTTTGACCGCTCCAAGTACCGCAACCAGCCGTTCTCGAAATCCTCTTCGATTTCGGACCGACTTTCACGAGTTTTGTGAATACATAGATTGTTTTTCTGGAATCATCATCGTCTTTCTCCGTATGACAATAAAACGAATTGGGATCGTCAATTATATCTCTAAAAACTTCCCACGGGGCGTTGTTTTTTCCATAGATATTCCTGTCCAAGATACCGTTCCAAGGCAATGGCTGATGCATTGCCTTGGGAAGTAGATAGCCGTTGATGAGTTCTTCATCGGAAGGCTTGAAGCGATAACAGTATGGCACTGCAGGAGTAATCATTTTCAAGATGTGTTTCGTCTCTCTCGATCACTCTCTGTTGTTACGTAAAAATTAAAATGTTGTTGATCAGATGATCGGAAGAGAGAGTGATCGAGGAATATCAGATATGTATATGGAAATTGAGAGATTGATCAGTATTTGCAGGTAGCTCTCTCTCGATCGGCGGTTTTGTAAATATGTTAAGTATTTGAAAATTATATGAATGTAATTCGTATGTAGTGAGTCTATATATGCCAATTCGATCAGATGTAGGATACTTGGGTTATATATATCATTGGCTGCAGGTAGATTTATCATTAATTTTCCGATCTTGATAATAATAAGTCATGTGTTTTACATTTATTAGGATAGGATTTAATAGTTTCGATCAGTTCACACTTTCTTCTATCCGCCATGCAATCATGTATTCCCCCTCCCCACCCCAACAATAATGCAATAAGCGGGAGATTGCCTAACCGAGAAAGATAAATATATCTTTTTTAATAACATGTTTTATCATGATTTGATAGAATATTTTGTTTGATTTCACGAAAATTATATTTGACATCAATTTTTCAAAATTTGAAGTTCAGATACCAAAATGTAAAAATGTTCAAAATTCTGGGTGCAACAAATATTTTAAACCTTACTTTTATGGCCAAATTGCATTTGTATCCTATAACTATTTGAAAGTAGCATTATTAGTCCTAAGATTTATTATTTTGCAATTTTAGTCCTGTAATTTCCATAATGTTGCAATTTTAGTCCTATGCTCGTCGGATTCGCAATTCCTTACCGGATAATGCAGGAGTAAAATTGCAATATTTTAGAAATTATAGGACTAAAATTACAATATTTGAAAATTATAGGACTAAAATCACAAAATATAAAACCTTATAACTAATAATGCTATTTTTTGATAGTTACATGACCAAAAATTCAATTAGACCTACTTTTATTGGGTGAATTATATTTGGATTCTTGGACCTTTGCCTTAATTACATTTGGGCCTTGTCAAGGATTTTGGGTGACGCATGTTTTTCTTGTGGCATCTATTTTATGGCAATCGTTACTATGGGACCAAATACAGGATTTATATAGGAATTTCCCGTGAACGACAATGGTCTTAATGAGCAAATTAATAAAAAAAATATGATTCCGAACTCTATTTATATGGAACTAATATGGGTTTAGTTGATGAATGAGTGAAATGTTTTAGGAAACATGTTTATGTGGCAATGAAGTGGATAAGTTAGAATTGATCCATTTTGTCATGTAGATTGTTTCTATAATTAATTTAATTAATTATTATTTTTATAACTTAAATATGTATTTATTGACTTTCCATACTTTTGTTTATATCAATTATCAAAAAATTTGTAACTCCTATGTAATTATAACACTATATAACTACTTTATATAATATTAAAATTAATTTCTTTTTTTCAAAATATGGTTTTAAGTGAATTTTAACAAGCTTTAGAGTTATCCATACGGTATTGAATGTTCGTTAATAAAAATAAAGACAAAATAATGTATTCAATATATCCATTAAAAAATTATATTTAATATTTTAATTTCTAACAAATTTTTTTGGTATAACAAATTCAAATGAAAATTTATCTAACTAAAGTAAGGAATTTTTTTTAAATATAAGTTAAAATAAATTTTATTATTATTTTAATATTATAAAATAAATAAATAATTAATTTTCTTGAAAAAAAAACTTTTCCAAATACACGTGTCTCATGTTCATTTTGTGGTAGAAAAGATATTTATTTCAATGTAAATAAATTTCTTAAATTATTATACTTGATTATTAATATTTTTCATAATATAAAGGAAATTTCAATAATAAAATTAATATTATTATGACTCAATAACGAAACAATAACAGATTATTTAATAAAAAATAATATAAAGTATAATAAACAAATATTTTTTTCAAAGAGACAAAGAGATTCCAATCATTATTTATATGCATGGTCTATTATTAAATATTTTTTTAGTATTTTAATTATCATTTTAATATTTCTATAACAGTCGTGATATTCCTTCTCTATATATGTATATTTATATATTCTCTCTATTATAAATATAAAATCAGTACTTTGTCATAAAAATATTATATTACAATTTTTATACATTTAAAATGAGTTTTTTATATACATAATTCCTGATTATTTTATAAAATGAATTACTTTGGTGCGTACGCTTCAAAGTCTGAATTAAAAATTTTTGACATATTGTTAATAATCATATAAAAAATATAATATAATTTATTTAATAATATATATTTTATAAGTAAATTATCCCATGCAACGCAGGGGTTAAAAAGCTAGTTAATTAACTAGCACAATATTGTTTTGGAATTAAAATGCTCTTTATTAATATCAATAACCTTTTGTAAGTTTGTTAAAGGTGATTGTTTTAGTATTCCATGTAATTTCTAGTTAAAGATTGATGTAGAAAATTTGTCTATTTTTCCCTTTTTCATAACCCGCAATTATTTTATGTTCGAATTAGATCAGACTACAAAATTATCATAAAAAAAATCTATAACTGGTAGTTGTGTTGTTAAAGAATGATTAAATTAGCATAACACAAAATTACTAAAGTAAAAGTGTTTCGTTATAAAAATTTGTCCTACTCCTGCACTTTCGTGGCGAACATAAGCTTATTAGGCAATTTCGATCAATTTTTATTTCAAAATTTCAATTCCACTTGCTAAGAAGGCAATATGACTAGAAAAACATACCTTATTTAAATCAACAAAATATTTTATCAAGAAGAGAAAAAAATCTGAACAAATCATCCTTGAAAAATAATTTCCAAAAATAGTCCTAACTAATTATACTTTTACTCTAGGATACACAATACTTTTAAAAGTTATATGTTGTGGAGTCATGTCGAATACTTTTACTATTCTACATTGCAAAATATTAAAAAAAAAAAAATTATCGTATTCGTATTACTATATCCATATCCGTAAGCATTACCGCTTTTACCTAATGATTTTTATATTAATCCATGTAACATATTTACTGGTAACTGGTCCATCAAATCTTTTAAGTAGCAAGTAGCACAAGACCAACACATATATAGCAAAAAACCCTAGAAAACCTCCATCTCTATTTGGGCGACACGTGGCATCAGCCACTCCCCGCTCTCTCTCTCCCACGGATTTTCACTTAATTAAGGAAAATAAAAAACCCTCCACTCCGACTCTTCAACGAACAACTCATCCTCTGTTTTTCTCTCTCTAAAATCCACCCTTTCTCTCTCCTCTCTCTCTTTCTTCACCATTACCATTCTCCTTATCACAAAAAATAAACAAAAGAACTCCAGAGTTTCTTCAGGAAAAAGATAACGATAACAATGAAACAGAGCACAACTTTGAGCAGAAGTAAAGAGAGCTCTCTGTTAGCTTCTTCTTCTTCTTATTCTTCTACAGAGGATGAAACCATTATCGCTCAAATCCTGCTCGATCTCAGAAATCTAATGTCTTTATCCGAATCCTTGAAGAATTTCAATTGGGCTTGCAGGAGGAGGAGATCTTGCCTGGATGCGTCCCCACCATTACCTCCTGCAGACTCGCCGTCGGTTCGGAGGACCGACGATGAAATTGAACAGAGAAAGACGCTCATCAAAGCAGAGGAGGTGGAGGTGGAGGAAGAGGAGGAGAAGGGCTGCGCCGCCCGAACCACAGCCAGTCCCGACACGCCGCTCTCTTTCTCGCCGAGTGAATCTGATGAAAAGTCCAAGCATTCGTCTAAGAAAACTTCCAGGAAAAGGGTATGTGTTTTTCGTCGTTATTCTGTTTCCAGTTTCTACTCTAATTGCAATCTTTTCCAACTTGCTTGTTCAAAAATTAAAAATTAAATTAATAGAAATTACATTTTCAACTATTTTATTATAATTTTGGCAAGTGGGTTTTGTCTTGCTATTTGTTTTCGTTCCTTAATTTTAGATTTCCTTTCTCCGCATTCCCCTGTTTTTGCTGTTAAATTAACGTTTTTCACCATTGATTTGCAGTCGAGGGAGGAGTACATTGACATGATAGAAGGACTAGCTCAGAGCAAGGAAGTGCTTAGAGGGGTAAGTTTGTAATTTCTATTTTCTTAACAGATTTATCTTTTATTTTGATTTTCTCCACATATCTTATCTTGTTGTCTAGTACTGTTTTATTCCACTTAGGTTTCTTACTCATCTTCTTTATTGTGTCAATTTCACAGGACATTGAGAATGTTAAAAAGTACTATAATGAGTTGAAGGCCTACAATTCTCAACTTAAAGCAATGAAACAAGAGGTAATCTTCATTATCACTACCTAATATTGCACAATGCTATCGTGTTGGATATCGTATTAGATATTCGTATTGGATGCACAATGTTATGGTCAGATATTCGTGTCGGTACACTCTACGAATTTGTATGTCTGTGTCCGTGTCTAATGTACTATAATTTTCAAGAAAGTGAAATATTTAATAGGGATCTTGAAAATTAGATTAAATTCTTGCAAAACACCATCTTTATTTTTATCTATATTGTTCTTTTTATGGTATGAATCCGGTTTTATTTAGTTACCTTAACTTACATTACTTTCATGAACAGGTTTTAAATACTTGCCCACGAAAGGAAGAGACCCAAATGGAAATGAATATTGGATTGGAATTAGGCCAACATTATCGGATTGATTTGGTACGTCATCATCACCAACCGTCGATTGCAGATCCGACGGCGGCCAATTTTCAGTATCCATTTGGGCCAATCAAGACCCAATTGTACACGTCCAGTAATGGGCTTGGATCGGTCAACCATCTGGGCCCATTTGGTTTCGATCTTAATATTCCAGCTGAAGAGGCTTTTGGAGTGGACCAATCTCAGCCGTCGGATGTGCTTGCTGATAAACGAGCCAGATGTGCTGAAGCTAGGAGGATGAGAAAAGGGATTATTAAGATCAAGTCCATGAGAAGTGCTTGTGGTATAAAATTGCCATCAGCTAGATGATAGTTAAAACCTCTTTTTGTTATATAGTGTTTTATTTCATGGTAACAGCTTGTTACTTGGGGTAATTTTTGATGTTGTTGGTAATTTTTTAATAGATTTTGGGATAATTTACTATATTAATTGTATATTAGGAGGACTACTAATTGATTTTTTGCCTAATATTTTTTAGTTTTAGATTATTGTAGTGTTATTTTTGAGCTCAAAAGTGATTAAAAAAGCACTTTTTGTTAACTTTTGCTTTGGTAAAATAGAATCGATAGAGATGCCCAACCAACTAATATTCAGATAATCGCGTACTGGGCCGTTAATGTAGCCCAATAGTGGCCCAATATTGTTTAGGGTTTCTTCAGTATATAATAACACTCCAAGCTAGCCCTCCTTCCTACTCCAGTGAGCTACTCTGCGAGTGTGAGAGTAATCATTCTGTCTCTCTCCAGAAATATGATTTTAATACTGCAACTTGAAAGAGTTTTCTATATTATTATTATTACTATTCTTCTATCTATTTGCCTTGTTTTTTTATAATAAATAAATCTCGAAAACATATTTGTTAATAAATTACAGCAGTGGGCGAACTGATGTTGCAAATGACGAAAATGACCATCGGATTGAGAAGCTCGTGCGCCGGGCTGTGTTTCTCCATAATACTTCCATGACTCTGATGCATCCATCATCTTCCACGATTCTTTTTCTATTATTGTATTTATTATGTTTTTGTTTTTGCAAAAAATATGGCTTTTATAATCTGAATTTTGTGAGTTTAATTTTTTATTCGAAAAAATTACTCTTAATTTTGTCGATTTGAAATTTCCATTTGTTTTCTTAACAAATTGTTTTTATTTTTTAGTAATTTGTTTTGTGGTGACTTTAGTGCAATAAATTTTGGTGTTTTCTGTAGATTTTAATATATATAAATTACAAATTTAGGAGTTGGAAATAACTTCATATATCTAACTTTTAGGTGAATATTTCTTTTTTTTTTATACTAACGTTAAATAATAAAGAATTCAGATCATTTAATCATTTTTAATAATTATCCATTAAAAGTTGTTTTTTGCAGAGAAATTAATATATAAGTAAATAATTGATCAAAACAATAAAGATTAGTAAATAATATAAGTAAAAGTAATCTGAAAATTTTAAGTGTAATTTTCTTAAGAATAAACACCATAATATGGTTGTGCAATACTCAAGCCAAAAATTGAAAATTAAATTTTAAAAAATCAAAATAAAAATAATTTTCGAAAATTTGAAAGTAACCCTAACTGAAAATCACAAGATTCAGGTAAAATAAAGAAAAGTCAAGTTTTTAACTATAAAGTAAAACCATTAAATCCAATCCAATAAATGTTTTGAGAAGAAAATAAGTGCTTAACAAAGCCCAATACATCCTTAAAAACTGGTTGTACTTAAGTCATAATTTGTTTATTTACACCACTTAAGTTATGTGTGTTGTACTTGATGGAATTTAGTTGCTGCTTTGCTCATGCTCTTGGAAAATGTTTGATAGATCTATACATTGGATGAAGGAGGGGAGGGAACGAAACATGGATTTATTCTTCTCTTTTTCTTTCATCCTTCTGTTTTTTCCTAGTTGATTTTGAAGAATTCTTAGTAACACTCAATACTTGATTCTGTTAAGACTTTTTCCTCAGGATAAGTAGAAGCATGATATTGTGTTTTCTTTTTCCTGCCAAGCAGATGATGAAACAAAGGCACAAGATCGAGAGAGAATCAAATATTGGGGAAGAAGTTGTGTGGACTAAAAACCAAGAAGTTGCAAAGAAAAATCCGAAGCTTGCTTCCATGAACAAGAAATTTGGTATGATTCATGGTTTGTCTTCACTTGCTAATATCAGGGCATTTGGCAGCCTTGCCGTCCATTCCTGGTATTTAGCTGGTAAAATCAACTTATAGATCTAAACCACATCCATTTCACTATAGATGGTTTGTTTGGATGTATCTTACTTGTAACATCAATCATCAGATCTGTCCCTTTTTCCTTTGGTTCAAGGTCTAATCGTGTTGCTTCCAAAGCTATATTATGTATTTCTGGACAAAATACTGAGAGAGAATAATCACTTTTCATTCTCTAATTACTTGAAAACCGCTTGATTGCTGGAATTCTTGCACTATATGATGCTATTTAAGATTCCTTTTAAGAGATTTTATTTTAATATAAACCACTTAATTTCTCTATTAAATTAATATTTCTCTTCTCAGCCGATAAGGCGATAACCTCTTCTCTTCTTCCCAGTTCTTCTTCCACACTTAATCATTTGCAGACGTTGCATCCCAAAGTCAGCATTATCCTTGATAAATGCCATTAATGCTGACTTAGGGCAGTCTTCTGAACAGTCTGTGCCCGAGAACCTCTTGCATAAGATTAATATTGACAGTCACCATAACCAGAACCCTTAATTAGTGATTTTTCTGTAATTCTTTATGTGTTGAGTGAATTGAAAGGTTTGGTTAAAGATTCCAGAGATGAAAAAATACATCAGACCTAATTCTCAATCGCAGAACCTTAAATTTTTTTACCCAAAACAAAATTGAAAGACACTTATTGGATTACCAAGAACCGACGTTAGATTCGCCGTCAAATCTTTAGAAATTTCTTCGTGGTCAGAAGCGGTGTTGTTCAATATCTGAAGATCCAATCAATGGCTATGGCAGAAGCACCCATTTTTTTATTTTATTTTTCTCTAATGGGTCTCAATTATTTCAAAGAATGAAAGGATGCATCTTGGATTTAGTGTTTTTTTACCGGTTATAAATGTACAAGAGACTTAATTTTTAACTTAAATTAAGTTTTTACATATTATAAATTTTAATTTTAATATTATATCTTTAAAACACGATAACAAGTAACTAAAACATGTACAATAAGTTGCAAGTAAGGGTAACCTGTATATCTAATGTTCCTGCCTGACAATAGACAAACCCATCCTTGGAACTGTATCATAATTTATTTTATTTCTTTTCCTTTTTAATTATTTCCCCAGAAAAACCAGTAGAAGTATTAAGGGCAATTTTAGGTTCTCATTAAATTTTACAAAATGTTAGACCATTTTACATACATATATGTAATAAATGGAGCAATAAGGACCCAAAATGTAATTAAAGAAAAGGTCGAAGAATCCAAATGCAATTCACCCAATAAAAATAAAGGCCCCCGAATTTTGGGCAATTTCACATTTTGGTGTCTAAACTTCAAAGTTTGAGGAATTGATATCTAATCTTTATTTTTCATTATATCTTGGTACCTAATATAATTTTCAATGAAATCAAAGGAAATATTCCATTAGATCACAAAATACGTTATTAAGTTACACATGTTATTAAGAAAGATAAATTAGTATTTCTTGATCTGATTACGCAATCTCCCACATATTGCATTATTTGGGGGGAATGCATGATTGTGCATTGACTGATAGAAGAAGGTGTGAACTGATCACATGTATTAGTGAAAATAGGAACAAAAATTTTGAGGAAAAAGATTAAATCCTATCCTAATAAATATAAAACACATGACTTATTATTATCAAGATCGGAAAATTAATGATAAATCTACCTGCAGCCAATGATATATATAACCCAAGTATCCTATATCTGATCGAATTGGCATATATAGACTCACTACATACGAATTACATTCATATAATTTTCAAATACTTAACATATTTACAAAACCGCCGATCGAGAGAGAGCTACCTGCAAATACTGATCAATCTCTCAATTTCCATATACATATCTGATATTCCTCGATCACCCTCTCTTCCGATCATCTGATCAACAACACTTTAATTTTTACGTAACAACAGAGAGTGATCGAGAGAGACGAAACACATCTTGAAAATGATTACTCCTGCAGTGCCATACTGTTATCGCTTCAAGCCTTCCGATGAAGAACTCATCAACGGCTATCTACTTCCCAAGGCAATGCATCAGCCATTGCCTTGGAACGGTATCTTGGACAGGAATATCTATGGAAAAAACAACGCCCCGTGGGAAGTTTTTAGAGATATAATCGACGATCCCAATTCGTTTTATTGTCATACGGAGAAAGACGATGATGATTCCAGAAAAACAATCTATGTATTCACAAAACTCGTGAAAGTCGGTCCGAAATCGAAGAGGATTTCGAGAACGGCTGGTTGCGGTACTTGGAGCGGTCAAACCGGTGCGAAAAAGATCACAAGTTTAATCACAGGCGAAGTTATCGGATCGACCAAGATGTTCCAGTTCGAACCTGATTCCACATTCGGTCACTGGATAATGCACGAGTACTCGTTGGACGGCGTTTCTTTGACTGCGAACGGCATTGTTGACCGTGATCTTGTGTTGTGTAAGATCACAAGAGTGTTGAAGAAATCAGAGAACAGTAACGGTGACTATCAAGAACGACCGATTTCAGTATCACTACCTGCAGTTCCATCAGTCAGTACTTATAACGATCAGATCATTACAACGGAGACATCAACGTCGCTACCGCGGAACAAGAAGAGAACGGCAGGGGAGGACTTAATAGGAGACGATCAGTTGGCGAAGAAGCAAAGATCGTTATCATCAAGCCCGTCTAGTGATTTCAGCGAGCTCGACCAACTGTTGGCAGAGTTGGATGACGAGCCTACACCATCCTCAGTTAATGAATGCGATCATCAGCTAATATTACCGAGTCCAAACGACGACATCAACAACCTGGATCTTGATCAAATATATGTAGAAGGGGAGTATTTCGACATTGAAGATTTCCTGAGTGATGTGCCACTTCCAGACCTTGTTGAAGACTCAGAGTCTCAGAGTAAACAAAATAACTGAAGTTCTAATTTTGATTAGTGCAAAAATTTGTTAAAGAATCAATTGATTGTAACGTATTGTATTTTGTGAACCTGTTGACTATCAGTAGCTTCACTAATTGTATTTTCTGTACTCATCAGTTTGGCTGGATTCAATTCTTACCCAGATAATATTGGTTTTTATTATTTTCGAATGGATTATGCATCTAATTTAGGGTAATTAGTTCGTTAGTTAGTTATCCAACATGGCATGATTAGATTGGTTGTACTTTGTATATATATTCTTTCTCTAATATTATTTGGGTAATATATATTGTTCTGTTGTTTGATGAAGATGTTGAATGTAATATTTCTATGCGTATTTGGTGCTAAACATGGTATGAATAAGTTTGTAAGAAAGTGAAATGTCAGGGAGTTTTTTGTAAATTCTGAAAATAGAGAGACTAAATTGTAATTAGTTAAAACTTCAGGGTTAATAGATGTAATTTAACCTATATTATTTGATCAATAAGGAATCGAAAATATAGGAGCATATATAAACCATTGGAAAATGCAAAAGTGAGAAGAAAAACACGAAACAATCGGACTTTTTTGCTTAAGATTCACAGCTCTAGTTAACATGGTTAGCAAAATCAAAGCTTCACAAACGGCTTATCTAAGAAGCTCTCTATTTCTTAGACTTTTTGTAATTTACAGCTAAGTCATCATCCGTATCTGGATCTGTATCATCTTCAGAAGATTTATCGTTCTTCTTGCGTTTCTTTGACTGCTTCGATGATGCAACTTTGGAGCCGGTTGCCTTCTTTTTCTGTTTATGAACTGGACAAGTTGATGATTTCTTTTCAATGGTAATAGAGTCGGCTTTCTTCTTAACGGTGACAACAGTTTTCATTGGTGAACTGAGCTTTTGCTGCTGTGTCGTCCCCTGCTTTCTGTCAAATACTTTCTTTGCCACATCCTTTGGAAGCAAACCCGATTCCATCATCCTAAAATGACATTAGATTAACAAGGAAATGTTACATAATTCTATTATTTTGGGGACTGAATTGTTAATTTCAAGAAACATACATAAAATTGCTTATGTTTTGATAACTAAGTGTCAGAAAATCTGTTCCATCAGATGATTCACAGAGTGGCAACAATATTACCAACAATCCTTGAGGTATGACCTAAATACAAAAATCCCATGAGATTTCAGAAATTATCAACTAACCCTAAAGTTTTAAGCCTAACGAAAAATCTAACGGCAATACCAAATGAGCTGAAAGAAAAATGAAAATTGTAGATTATGTTTTGAAAATCCATCATTTACTCGTCATTTTAAATGAATGCTTGCAACTATTTGTTGGTGGAGTTTGTGAGAGATAGTGAAAATTGAGGGGGCCATTGGTAATTTCTAAAACCTCATGGGGTTTTTAGTATTTAGGAAACATACCTCATGGGGTAGTTGTTAATTACCCCTTCTGATACATGAAGGTGAGAACATAAATCCTCAGTTTAATTCGGGCTATACATCTCAATGATCTGAGAAAGCAGACTAGAGATCTCCAGTTTACAAATGTTTTACTTAGTTAAAACAACTACTGAAAACTAACTTAATCTTGTTCTCCAGAGAAGGAGAATTGAAATTGCTCACCATATTGCTGCAATGTCACTAGATGGCATTTGATTGTACAGAGTCTCATAGAATATCCTCAAAGGGTCTCTCTGAGAAAAAAAACCAACCAATTCAACACACAATCCATATTAATCATAAACCTACATATGTAATGTTTTGAAAATATGAATAATCACAACTTACTTCATCAGGAGGATCCCTCTTCTGACCAGGTAATTCCAACACTTTCTTTTCTCTTTTTTTAGCAACTTCACCATCACCACTTTTAACTCCTTCTTTTTTCATTTTCTTCGCCTCCCCTTTTTTCTTCTTCTTCTGCCCATTTTCAGCAAAAATCCACCATTAATTAGCAGGAAAAAACAAACAATCGAAGGAGTTTCAAGCATTTACCTTTTTATCAGTTTTGTCGGAGCCCTTCTTTGATGCGGTTTCTTCAAAATCTTCATCAACTTCCTCTTTCTTCATCCTTTCTGAGTCTTCTCGAGGCATTTCGCCAGCAATAATGATGATTTTCGCGGGAGGAGCTTGAATTCAGAGGAGAAAGGGAAGGGTTTTCAATTTTTCAATTCTTTCGTACTGATCAATATACAATTTTGTTCAGATAACCAGAGATTCTATATTTTGGGCTCAGCTTTAATATATTGGGCCTCCAAGCCAATTTCTGATGGATATAAGATATATTGGGCCTGTCAATGGTTTAGTAAAGGCCCAATTAGCTAGATGGATGATAAATAGATATTTAAATGTAAATTTATTTTCTTTTAATTTATTCAATAAATTATTTTTTTTAATTATTCTTGTAAATATGTGTCCAATTCAAGCATTTACTTTCATAATTATATTATTTTCTACTCTTGTGGTGGCTATCTTTTTCTCTTGAGAGTGAAGAATAATAAAAGTTGCTTCAAACCGAATAAAAATTGGTAGCCCCACGTAGAATATTGAAGAAAAAATTGAATAATTCAACTTTATGATATGATACATAGTATATACGTGCATGTAACCCAAAATACTTATTTTTATTTTAAAAAATTATAAGAAAATTATGATATTTCACTTTATTATTAAAAAACCCACAAATTAATTATATAGTAAAATTCAGAAAATACAATTAATCATTAATCTATAATTTTTTCTTAGATATAGAAAATGACATCTCAAAATTAAAGGAAAATCCAACATTCGTATCGATCACTTTGAGCCTCTGTTACAAACGTCCAAAATGAAGGTCGGTTATGGCATCCATAAAAACCCAATTCCATCTAGCTAGGAAAGCTTATTCTCTTGCACACACTATTTCACGCATTCATCACACACACACACACAGGGAGGAAAGATCATGAGTTGGTTAAGAGGAAGAAGGGGAATGAGCTGGAAGGACCAAACCCTGGATTCCATAGCTCCACCTCCGGCGCCATTAATGGTGTTTTGTGGTCTGTTAACAATGTTAATCTATTTTGAGACGTCGTCGGAGCAAAAAGATAAGGTGGAAAGGAGGAAATCGGGTTTTAGGTTCAGCTTGTTGCTGTTGCCGGTGTTGGTGATTCTGGTGATAAACATGATGATGCTCCGCCACAGGATGGTGCAGTACAACCTCGGAGTGCCGGGCCCGGCGATCTACAAGGTGGCGGCTGCGGCGGAGGGTGGGTCGGCGTCGACGGGTTTGTTGTTGGTGTTGATGGTGCTGCTGGTTATGGTTTATTTTCACTCCTCGGTTCAGTCGGCGTGGTTTAGAGTTTAAGAATCTTCTAGGATTTTGTACTTGGTTTTTTTATGAATAAAAATAATTAAAAAACTGCTTAGGCAATACGTCTTAAGTTGGTATTGTTTAATGAGTGATTTGTCATTAATCATGAAATTAATTATGTTTTATGTTTGAAACTAATTTAATATGATATCAATTGTAAATAGTCTCAATTTTATTATGATTTTCTTTTATTCTTAAGCCCATTTATAAGAGTTGAGTGGGGTTGGATTCCTTAGGTGTAAGTAAAACTCTTCCTACTAATGGAAGTTACATTCTTAAGAAGATTCGATACATCTATTTAAGCTAGTATATCAAACCGCTAAATTACGCTATGATGGTAATTTATTAATTTATTAGCTATTCATATGTGCATATAAAAACGAGGAATGTTGAGGGAAGCTTAATTACTTTTACCAAAATTAGGTAAAATTATAAATTAATCAATTAATTAACCAAAAAAATTATGAGTAATTCTTAATATTTCAATAAGTATGTCATCTAATATTCCCAAAATAAAGCTAGATGAAATTTAAATGGAGATATTTGTGGAAATATTATATGTTTATGTAATTTTTTCAATTCAGAGAGATCTTTTAGTAATTTTTACAAGTTTTAAAACTACAAATTTATAATTATGGAAATTATTTTTTTATTATTAAATGCCCTTCATGAATGATATTTTGAGTAATTACCCTTTAACCTTTTTGCACCAACATTATTTACTTATTTATTTTGTATAAGTGAGCTTGATAAATTAATAATCATGCAAAAAATAAACACACATGCGGCGGCAAAAACACAATGCATGTAATTATGATCCTAATTTAGGACACAAGATATACGTGCGGGAATGTAAAAGCTAATGTAATTAATCACCGCAAGAACTACTGTACTTAAACCCGATTATTGACTTAATGACTAGTAATTAATTAAAGTTGATGCTAATTGCTAGTACTGCCTAGAGTCATCGTCCACTAAAAAGTTTGCCTAGCTCAGCACCAATTTCTTCAAAATTTCCAAAATTAATTATATAGGTGCTGAATTAGTAACTAAACGAACCATTTTTAACTATTTTTGGAATATTAAATTATATTTCATAATTGTCCTTAAGATATAGCTCACCTAATTGGTAATACAAAGCGCATTTCTAAGAAAACGTAATTACTGAGTGGAATCTTGAAATCTTGGTAGGATTTACTCACCTCATAGTCAAAATAGACATAATTAGCTTTTTCGCTTTAGACTACTTAAAAACCATATTTAATATAATTCAATTTTCGCACCATAACATATATTTTGTATTAATTTTAATACTTCATTTTAGCTTATCGAACATCGCATTAGGCTGGATTTTGAGCTAATTATTATTTATTAGCATTAATTATCAAGGTCGGTATTGGTCCTTCTCAATGTGCTTATTCTTCGATAACAATTCATGACTAGATCAGGTGAAACCAGTACATCATCGTTTTCCTAAACTATTAAGGCCTTGCAAAATAAGAAACCCTTAATAAAAGGGTCAATATTACTTACCCTTATAGCTCAAGATTATACGGACATTTCCAGAAATTCTATCATGTCGTGTCTTGTCGTGTCCGATACCGTGTCAGACATTTCTATAATGCAAATTTTTTAAAAAATCGTATATGTATCTATATGATCATGTCGTGTTCATGTCGTTGTATCACAGCTTCTAAGCTTAGGTTATTAATTACTTTGGAACCCCAAACAAACATATATCTATCCATGGAGCCAGGGCATATATATCTTTATCTTTTGATCATTAGTTATATTCTTTCCAGTTTTCAGATTAAAGTGCATTTGTCTCAATAGTAACTGGTCCATGCACGAAGTACAACTAATTTATTCCTCCATTATTGAACTTTTGGAAGAAAATTAGAATATTACAAATAAAGCAAGAAAAAAAAAGGTCGTAGAATCCCAGACGTTTCCCAGATATTTTTCACTATAAATATAACACTGTTTCTCTCATTTTTGTTCACAGACAAGTAGTTATATAAGCAGCCATGGCAGTTTTTAAATCTGCTCTTGCTTTCCTTCTTGCTGTTTTCTTGATTATCTCCATGGTTCAAGCACATGATGAAAAGGTATAATTAATTAATGTATAATTAGTTTTTAATTTTGAGCTGATCATATATTATTTTCCAATTTCATTAATATATATTTCATTGTAATTAATTAATCTGATAAAAGATCATTTGCTTTTAATCCAACTGCAGGTCCTCAACGTTGATAGGGTTGGTCGCAGCGATGACTTTCTAGATGCAAAAATAGGTTATTATTGATAATAAAAAAAAAATGCAATTAATTATTGACTCTATTATTTGATTAATTAAGATTAAAATCTTACCATATCTAAAATTAATATATAATTTCTGTAAATAATAGAAATATTTATATAAATGTTTTCTAAATTAGTTTATAAAATAATTTTGAATTAATTAATTAAATATATATATATATATATATATATATTATATGCAGATTGTGGGGCGGAATGTGGTAGAAGGTGCTCAAAATCATCAAGGCCAAAAATATGTCTGAGGGCTTGTGGCACGTGCTGCGCTAGGTGCAACTGTGTGCCGCCGGGCACCGCCGGCAACGCTGATGTTTGCCCATGCTACGCCAATATGACTACTCACGGCGGCCGGAAAAAGTGCCCTTGAAAAGTACTGATCATGAAATCAATTACGTATGTACTTAATTCTATTTATTTAAATATGTACTTGTCAAGTACCAGTCAGTCAGTGTGCGAAACTGAACTGAGATATATATATGTACGTAATAAAATGATGTAATTTTGAGTTGTCCTCAATAGTTATATTTTGAGTACTGTCCTTATAGTACTATTATAATTTCCGAAATGTATTTCTTATTAGTAATAATTCTTTATTGTCAATTATGTTTATTTAGTTTTAAATTAATATTATATTTAGATTTAAATAATGTCTCTTTAAGTGTAAATTCTACCTTAGTTAGTGTGAATTAATTGAGATATGAAAAGACACATTAAATGTTGTTTGAAAAACTTAGTGTATCTCACATTGATTAAATCATTAATTGCATTCAACTATATTAGTTAATATAAGTTCGTGATGTTAATTATGGAACACACGTCACATCGTATGTCGCATGTTGGCGCACTTCGCACGTGCGCATCGTTGCTAGGAACTAAGGAGCCGAGCCCAAATCCATTCTTTTTGGGTGAGGGCCGACTCATATCGAAGCTTCAATTTCAGACAATAAATTAAATTAATTGTTAATTCAGAATGTGATTGTTGGAATATGACTGTTGGGCTCCTGAAACTGCTGTCTTAATTGTATTAATGCTGAATCAATTACATAACATCCAGCCCACTATTCATGTCACTTAATTATGTCATTAAATTGATTCCAATACCTGAGCCTATACTGTCCTGAATTTCAGAACATATACCACAACAAACATTCACCTAAATTATTTGTGAATTATTGTCACTCGAATTCTCCTATATTTCTTAGTAAGCTTGATCACATATATTCTGGAAGTGTATCGCCTACCACTGGCCTGCAGCAAACTTCCTATCGAAATAGGGACGCTAGAAACTTTAAGACTAGCCGTATCATGATTCTAATCCCATATCCAAACCTCTAATATCTATAACAATTAGAAATAGTAGGAAAATAAAATCAAGATGGGAAGAGAAATTAATAGAAAAAGATCAAAGATGGAAATTTAAAAAATGGTGAGACATATCCTTACAATTGAAAGAAAAGAAGCGGCGGAATTGTGTGGAAATCTTTTTCTCATCCATTCACAATGAATTAGGTTTACAATTTATACAAAGTCAGCAACAAATCAAAGGAAAATACTACACATATCTTCAATATTAGTTTCCTAGAATTAAATACACGTATCTCCCAATACCCCCTCAAGTTGGCGCATGGAGATCTCGAATGCCCAATTTGCGAAGAAGATAGTCAAACTGAGATTTCCCTAGAGCCTTTGTGAAAATATCTGCCAATTGTGAAGACGTTTGAACATAACTAGGATCAATAATCCCACGGATAATCTCGTCCCGAACAAAGTGACAGTCAACCTCGATGTGTTTAATGCGTTCGTGAAACACCGGATTTTGAGAAATATGTAACGCTGCTTGACTATCATATTGAAGAGATATTAGATGCTTGTGAGATATGCCGAGACTAGCTAGGAGACCTTTCAGCCATTTCAACTCACATGTTGTAGCCGCCATTGATCTATATTCTACCTCAGTCGAAGATCGAGATATTGTATGTTGTTTTTTCATTTTCCAAGATACTGGAGAAGTGCCGAGAAAGATAATCATCCTGTCAAAGACCGTCTCGTAAGAGGACAATCGGCCCAGTCAGAATCACACCAACCATGTAACTGTAAATCACAATCACTCCCTAAGAGGATTCCACGCCTGGGGCTTCCTTTCAAGAAACGCACAACCCGGATTGCCTCATCCCAATGTTCAACCCATGGTTGTTGCATGAATTGTGACAAAACATGGACACTATAGGCTAGTTCGGGTCTTGTGAAGCATAAGTATATCAATCTTCCCACCAAACGCCTATACTTTTCTGGATCATCTAAGAAGGCCCCATCTGCGAGAGCCAACTTGTGATTCTGCTCTAAAGGAGTGGTTGCGGGTTTAGCTCTCGACATCCCAACTTCTGATACAATATCCAATGCATACTTTCATAGGCATAAGAAAATTACGTCTAGTGCACGGGCAACTTCGACACCCAAAAAGTACTTCAAGGACCCCAAATCCTTCATGTGGAAGCAGTTGCTTAGATAAGCTTTAAACCGTTCAATAGTCTTGTGATCATTGCCAGAAATGATTAGGTCATCCACATATATGAGAATATTAAGTTGAATGGCATCCGTTTCATAATGAAAAGAGAGTAATCAGAATAAGATTGGGTAAATCCATAATTCTTCAGTGTGGTGGATAACTTTGCAAACCAACATCTAGGTGCTTGTTTGAGCCCGTAGAGAGACTTGCGCAGCTTGCACACTTTACCTGAGTGAGATGCGTGAAACCCAGGAGGGAGCTTTATATAGACTTCCTCTTGTAGATCCCCGTGTAGGATTGCATTGTGAACATCCATTTGATGCAATTCCCATTGTTTGGCTGCTGCAACTGCTAAGAAGACTCTAACAGTTACCATTTTTGCTACATGAGCAAAAGTGTCAGTGTAGTCGATCCCAACGACTTGATGATTCCCGAAAATAACTAGTCTGGCTTTCAATCGTTCAACTGTCCCATCTTAGTTATACTTTATCTTGTATACCCATTTACAACCAAGAGCTTTCTTTCCTTGAGGGAGATCATCAATCACCCACGTCTCATTGTTTTCTAAGACCTCTATCTCGCTGGACATTGCCTTACGGCATCTGGGGCCTTTGACAGCTTCAGAGTAAGCTATTGGTTCACTTTCAGCTGTAATAACTGCAAGAAAATTTTAATGTCGCACAGAAAATTTTTCATAATTCACAAAGTGTGCTATAGGATATGGCTTACCAGAGGAGTGCTTTGGAGGAGATGACTTCGGGGATGGACTCACTTGATGAATGGTATGAGTGACATAATCGCGTAGCCGAACCAATGTCTGTTTCTGTCGAAGCCCACGACCCAACTCAGGTTCTCCATTTTCCACAGCCATATCACAAGAAACTGTTACTTCGCCATCATTTCATTCACCTCGATCAGATTCAGAGTCAAGAACCCCCCCCCCCCCCCCCCCCCCCCCCGGTCTATCAAATCCGCTGTCTCTGCCCAAGTTAATTCAAATCCCCCATCAAGATGAGAATGTTCCAATCGATCCGGCACCCGAGTATCAAAATATTCGGAATAAGGAAATTATGTTTCAAAGAAGACCACATCACGAGAAACAAAGAATTCATTAGTTTCTACATCATACAGTTTCCAACCCTTTTTCCCAAAAGGATATCCCATAAATACACATCTCCGACTACGACTAGCAAATTTATCCCAAGACTTACAATGAGCATAACAAAGACACCCAAAAATCCGGAGGTGATTAAAATCAGGTAGGTTTCCATAGAGTAACTCATAGGGTGTTTTGCCATCCAAAAGCAAAGAAGGAGTGCGATTAATGAGTTATCCCGCAGTCAAAACACATTCCCTCCAAAAATCAATTGGAAGAGATCCTTGAAACCTCAATGCCCTAGCAACATTAAAGATGTGTCGGTGTTTCCTTTCTACCCGGCCATTTTGTTGAGGAGTCCCAACACACGAAGTTTGAAAGAGTATGCCATGTTCATTAAAATAATTCCTCAAGCAAGTAAATTCAGTACCGTTATCACTTCGCACAACTTTTACTTGTTTATGAAATTGTCGTTCAACCATATAAAAGAAACTTTTGAATATGGGAGTCACTTCTGTTTTATCATTCAACAAAAAAATCCACACAGCACGAGAATAGTCATCCACAATAGTCAGAAAATACGATGCACCACAAGATGATAAAGTTTGATAAGGTCCCCATAAATCACAATGTATCATCTCAAAACTTTCAACTGCCCTATTGGTACTTAAACTAAATTTTTCCCGAGTTTGTTTTGCAGAAAGGCAAACATCACAATCTTTATTACAAGAATCACCAATGTATTTTCTATCTATTTTAGGAACTAACTTGGTCACTTGTAGAGAAGGGTGCCTAAGCCGCTTATGCCACAATTCTAGAGTATTTCCACTAGTTACCTTCAATGCCTTAATGTTCGGTGTCACTCGAAAATAGTAGAGTCCATCCCGTCGTTCACCCGCTCCAATCAGCATCCTCGAAGCACGGTCCTGCATAAGACACAAATTGTTAGTGAATTGAACAAAGCAATTCGAGTGATCTATCAATTGTGACACCGAAATTAAATTGCAAGTCAAATTTGGAATAAATAGAACATCTTTTAAAATCAAGTTGTCCGTAAGTGCAACTGTTCCCTCCATAGTTGCCGCGGCCTGACTTCCGTTCGGCAAGCTATTTGGACTTTCTGTGATGCTTCAGACATTACACATCATCTCTAGGTTGCCCGTCATGTGATTGGAGGCCTCTGTGTCAATAATCCAAGGAATTTGCTTACCCGTAAGCTTCTCCGTCCATTTTGGTTTGAACCCGTTCAATGCTTGAAGAATTGCTTGCCATTGATCGTTGCTTAAGCCGGGCGGAATAGAGTCTTCGGTTTCAGATGTACCAGCCACGGTGCCACTACCAAGATTTTTGGTAGCACTAGCGCGCAATCCGCTTCTACCACGACCGCGCTGCGATGAACCTTTTCCACGACCACCCGTCTTGATGTCCTTTCGGGGTCGGTCCCCCCACCAATCTGGATACCCAATAACTACAAAGCAACCGTAGGAATCACGCCCTGGGATACTGCAAATAGGACACACTCCTGTCTTTTCTTTTCCTTGTCCTCGATTGCGACTTTGCATTGCAAGAGCAGTAATTTCAGCACGATCCTCTTTCCCCCGTACAACAGTCTTGATGCGTTCCTCTTGAGTAAGTATAGAGTACACTTTATTCAAGTTAGGCAGCGGATCTAGAGCCAAAACATTCTAACGAACATTCCCATACATCTCATCTAATCCCATAAGGAATAGATGAACTTTTTCTTCTTCTTGTTTTTTTGTTAGTTCAGAGGCTAGGTTACAAGTACATAAACCACATTTGCATGTCAGCATTTGTTCAAAGTTGGCCAATTCGTCCCATATCTTCTTCAATTTTCCAAAATAATTGACTATCGTCAATCCCCTTTGTCGACAGTCTGCGAGTTCAGCTCGAAGTTGCTGAATTCGTGGGCCATTAGCCATAGAAAACCTATCTCGAATATCATTCCATAAATCTCGAGCAACCTCAACGTGAGATATGGTGGAACGGAGAGTAGGTTCAATGGTATTTCTGATCCAAGATACCAACAAAGAATTGATGGTCCACCAATCTTCGATGTCGGTTGAGTTTTCTTCAGGTCTTTTTATTGTTCCGTCAATAAATCCGAACTTCTTCCTGGTGCGCAGCGCCGTTCGGAAAGAGCAAGCCCATTCGTCATAGTTCTCACCCTTCAATATCACTTGAGTAATTGAGAGGCCTGGATTATCAAGTGATGTTATGTCATATGGAGATATCATCTTCCGTACAACACCTCCATCGCTGGTTTTCTGATTGGTGATTTTTCTTTTCGTCAGTCATGGTATAATCAAGAGAGCAGAAGGTTTATTTAATAGGTTATTGCTCTGGTACCATGAAAGAAAAGAAGCGGTGGAATTGTGTGGAAATCTTTTTCTCATCCATTCACAATGAATTAGGTTTACAATATATACAAAGTCCACGGCACTTAAATGGAAGGAAGCTTCCTACAAATCAGCAACAAATCAAAGGAAAATACTACACATATATACAATATTATTTTTCTAAAATTAAATACATGTATCTCCCAATAACAATTATAGATCAAAGAACGCATTCCCATGCATGTCTTTATCTGCATGGTAATTAAATCGCAAATTTAGCAACATATATATCCAGTTTTGATCTCATCCACTCTTTCTAGCTACATGACACAAATTAAATGAACCAGTACGTGTAATTTATATTTAACTCATCTTAATAATTTGTATGATAATCCTCACGGATGTGGACACAGCAAAATGATTTTTTTTTTACATGTTATATTAAAAAAATATCTGACACGGATATTCGATATAATATCAGACAAAAAATAATACGGAGAATATGGTTTTTAATTAGAAGAATTCGTGCATTATAGATCATCGACTACTAGTTCGGTGTTTGTCATACATTTCTCTACATAATATTAATATATACATATTAGTGTTGTTTCACTCCTCTATATATGGCCATCTATATACTTTATTTCACAAATTTAGAAGTTTAGCCATGTTCATTTCCAAGCATCTTATTGCCTCACTTTTCATGTCCCTTCTCCTTTTGCATCAACTTGTTGAAGCTACTAATCAAGAGGTACAATAATCAACATATATAGTTAACTCAAATTACTGATATATTTATTTAATTCATAATTTTATTTTCTAATTTAATTCATATAAATTTATGAGTTATTTTATGTGGCTTTTATACATAGATTAGCAGCAATGGTGGTGGTGGTGGGAGTTCCTCTGTTCCCACAATAAGTGTCCATCTTTAACATGTTTGTATCGTCTTGTTTTTCTATAGGGACGCGTTTAGTTAACCAGGTAACGTCACTCAACTTAAATTAACTGCCAGTTTAGCCCATTTACTTCGCATGGTCTTGGCCTACTGGAAAAGGCGAAGCCCGCTCCAATTTCCCTTCTGAATCGTGTAGCTAACCCACTAAAAAATTGAGGTTTGAATAAACCACTGTACTTGAGCCCCGAAAGTAATTATAATCAACCTAATTATTTCGAGTTATTTACAATCCATTGCCACTGTAAGCGGAAAAAATCTTAACCCAAAGATTTCCAACTTTTTACTCCCCAATATTTTTGTTTTTCCCTTTTTCCTTCCTTTTGGCTGATTTTCCTCCATTAATTGAGAGAGATAGAACGCCATTTTCACACAAATACATATCTTGAGATTTCCAAGGTATGGATATTCATTTCTTCACCCACCTATTTCATTCTTCTTGCACAACTCTTCCATGCCTTTTTTTTTTTTTTTTTTGTTCAGCACTACAAGTTGAAGCGACATACATAGAGATTATATCATGGTGTTGGTTTTCATTGAGTGTAGTATTGTTTTTGTTAACATAAATTTGTCAAGTTTCTATCTTTCTTCTAATTTTATTTTTCTTTCTCATTAGCCGAATCTTTTTCCTGTTTGTCTAAAATTTCATAGATCCACACTAAGCTGAGTGAGGGTTCATCAATCAAGATTTCGGTTAGATTTCAGAGAGTTCTGCCATGACCACCGTCTGAGTTTTTTTACACAAAAGCTAGAGTTTCATTGTTTATGAGATTTCCTATTTTATTTCTATGTGGAGGGAGAGAGAACTAAAACTACAAAAAAGGTTGAGGGTATTTTGGTCCATTAACTCTAAATCCTCTGATATTGGGTGGTGAAGTAAACTTTGATAGGCTGTTTAAGTGTAAATCAGGGAAGTATAAATGTCAAAGTAAACCATGACCTATGCACCATAAACTGTCTGAAATCTGTAACATAAGGGACGGGCCTTGGGAGTAAAATGTGAAATAAACGCGTCCTAGGAATTTAAGCTAAATTTTGCGGCAATAAATATATTATATGTAGATTGTGAGGTGGCATGTGCGGCAAGGTGCCGTTTGTCATCGAGACAAAATTTGTGCAAAAGAGCATGTGGTACTTGCTGCCGCCGCTGCAACTGTGCGCCGCCGGGAACCTCCGGCAACCATGAAATGTGCCCGTGCTATCACACCATGACCACTCACGGCGGCCGCTGCAAATGTCCCTAGTGAATCAAGACTACAGGAAACGTCGGCGTTTAAGGGGAACTAGTGATGTATCATTTTGTATATATGCGTTTGTACTGAATAATTAGACTTTATGTAAATTGTACTTCAAATGGTACTTCTCGATATTCAAATAATAAGATTGGGTTCAATGTTTATTTGTGAGTCATTTTTTTCTCTTCTTTTGTTATTTGGGACTAAAATAAAGTCATTGTACACTATTTTCCGGAGAAAATTGCAACCCAAAAAAACAAAATTTTCCATCCGTAGCAACCGGAATTGCCCTCAAAACCACATTAACCTTTAATCTCCTCAAAGGAGTACAGTTCCTGGAATTTCTGCCACGGCTTGGACCAAACCACCGGGCTATAGGTTTTGGGATTAGCAGAGCCACCTTCCTTGGTGGAGATCTCAAGCCGGTAATTCGTGCCTGCAACGACCTGAGTTTCTCCCTTAACCACATTTATGAACTCCAAGTTCGTATTGGCCTGCTTCTTGTGCTCCGTCACCACAAAATTCGCGATCTTCACTACCTCCGGCTCTTTCAGGTCGTCGATCTCATTCCAGCCGCCGGCCACAGTTCCTTTTGAAGAGAAGAGGCGGCTTCAATATTGAGAATCGACAAAAACAAAAACGAGAGGAATACGAAAAGGAGAGAACGTGACTTGAGGCCTGAGGGCCATTTTTTTCTTTGAGTGCTGATCGGCTGTAATTAAATGTTACTAGATTTTTTATTATATTTTATAAAATTGGAGGACTGGAAAAATCATGTGTTATAAAAATTGATTTAGAAAATCTCAATGTTAGATATGAAATTATCGTCTTATTCAAAGTCTGCAATCTTATCAGCATTTTCTTTTGATTCTTACATTAACTATCCCGGAGTTGTGGTTGAGCCATAGATGTTGTGAAGCTGAGATGTTCTGCCCACGTTCACATAGCTCCACGACAACAAATCTCCCCTCTTGATTTCGTAATTGCGCATACCTCCCTTGTAAGTTCTATTTTCTCAAATTTGGTAAGTGCTTTTTTGATAACTTATTTGTGCAGCATTTCACATTGTGTTGTGGTACCATGTAATTTACCCTTACTATTTCCTTTTATTTTTGAAAACAATGTTTTTGCAGGGTTCGGATTTCTTTTCTTGTGGTTCAGATGCTAGTGAGAGTATCACCAGAGCAAGATCCGGTAATCGTGTGGCTCCAAAACAATTTATTATACATACAACTTTAAAGATAATACGTCTCAAGATGAAATACCTGACGAGTATCGCATTTCATATTCAAACCGTACAAAATTATGACCAATCAAGCGATATGTATACAAAGACTAAACAAAGTTCCAAAATCTTCAAGCAAGATTTGCGTACCGTATATTAAATCTCTACTCCTGCTTTTCCAGTTCGCCCATTCTCTCTATGATTGCATGCCTGTAGTATAGAAATGAAGAAAGGGAATAAACAGCCCATTTTCAGGGATGATGATATGATATTGATGAATCATTAATTGGGAATGAAAACAATTGACCGTAATTTGTATGAATAATGACATTTTTATACTATATGTATACGTATTGAGCGTTTATATCTTCTTATAAGTCATCTAAATAAAAAGACATGAAATATACCTTCTTGCTCATCTCTTGCAGTTCCCCAGCAAGTATGAACTCATCTAATATGAAATATACCTTTAGAACAGAAAAATCATGAGGCCATGTAATTACATACATATAGAATAAAAAAATAGGCAGAATTACAAACACTCAGAATATTATAAATTATATCGAGCAAAATCAGCAAGAACCTTTTTGCAGAGACATAATAAAAGACAGTAATATGCTAATTTTGGGATAGTTACAGTTACACCCTCTGAGGTTTTATAATTAGGATATACACCCTCTGTTGCTACATACAACATTACACCATGCAGCAGGATGATTGAAAGAGAAAACAGAAAAATGCAGATTAAATGATCAAATGTAACTACAAAAATTCTAGGTGTTTGAATTAATTTACATTCAGAAATTGCAGCGTACCTTGTGAAAATTAAACACTAAATCCAGCTCGCAGACATTGCTGAAAAAGTGATCAAGTATCTCCACAAATAAGTGAATGCTCTCCAAATAAGCTAACTCGTTGTCAGTAATGTGATGTCAACACACTTTTTTTAAATTATTTTGAGTGTAGAATATGCTAAACACTGCAAATTAAGCCAATGCCATATTGCCATTAATGTTTAATATTTTATTTACCTGTATTTACTTGTTCATAATGTACACGAACTTTCAACTTTTGTTATCTTTTAGGAAAATCTTTCAAAATTTTAATTAATGCTTTCAATGATGACTGATGAGATATATATCTCCAAATAATTTGAAACCCCGATAAAATATTGAGGGAGGTGAGGTCAACTTCAGATGCAAAAGAAATTGCTATAAAAATGAAAGGGGATGAATAGAATAGAAAAAGCTTGCAGAGTAGGGTAACCTATATTGCATGGGTTCAGCTTCGAGGGCCGGCCGCTTTTTCTTTTATTTTTGTTGGACCAACCACAACCAGAAGGAGCTGAAATATTATAGCCTTTGAATGCAAAAGGACTTGATGAGAAGGAATCTGAAAGTGATGACGGTTTAGATTTAGAATCAGATGATGATATGATTTCAGAAGAAGTCCATCCAAGCTTCAAAGTCACTCTCAAGGAATATCAAAAAACAAGACTGGTAAATTAGTTAGTTACTAAAATAAGACTAAATCAAGAGGGTTATGTAGAGTTTTACATGTATAAATTCTTTTATTTTCCTACTATCTTATGTAGAGTGAAATTGCTTACTGAAATTGTACTGCTTCAGCTCTTTGGAAAATGTCAAGCTCTATTTGAATGATTTTCTTCGCTTGTAGTCTGCAGCTTCACCTTAGTCACGTTCGTATCCCGAACGTATTCGAATACGTGAGTTTTGTTTAATTCCAAATTGTTACTGCTTCTAAATTTGCTCCACCCCACATTCATATCAAACGTAGAATGTGAAGGACAGTAAATCAGTACAACAGGCCACAACCTTTGGTTCGGAAGAAACTGAAGCACCAAAGCATTTCTATTCTTTAAACCAGCTGCATCCATGAAGTGTTTGGAACCCTCTGAAAGTTTACAAAGAATTAATTTAGAAATGTAAGATAGTAGGAAAATTAAAAGAATTTATACATGTAAAACTCTACATAACCCTCTTGATTTAGTCTTATTTTAGTAACTAATTGATATTCCTTGAGAGTGACTTTGAAGCTGGACTTCTTCTGAAATCATATCATCATCTGATTCTAAATCGTCATCACTTTCAAATTCCTTCTCATCAAGTCCTTTTGCATTCAAAGACTATAATATTCCAAAAGAAATTGTGCCACTCGCCTGTAGATAACCTTGTGTGTTCGGAACTGCAAGAAAACAAAAGAAGCAAAAACTAAATAACATTTCACTTGTAATTCATGGAATAGGGGATAATTGAATCAAAACTGACATTCTACTAAAATATAGGTATTATCATCACCTCTACGAAATTGGTGAATTTGGGATCCCTATTTACAACCAATCGATGAACCTGCAATATAATCGAGTGGACAAAAACTCAATCTTCAGACATTGTTGCAGGAATTTGAAATCGACTCGGAAATTTCGAGAAGTTCATTACCTCGTACTCAACCTTATGCTTCTCCGACTCCTCGAGAGGAATGTAATACTTAGCCAATCGAGTTTTCCCTTGCCTGTTCTGTAATAGTATGAATCGAATCTGCAATATTCAAGCGAGAGAAAGAATATCAATCTCATAGAAGAAAACTCAGCGGAATCAAATTTGAATGAGCAACACTAAATTAGACAGAGGGTTTACCATCTCCAGCACCGGCAAGATAGACTGAGCACAGATGAGATCGCAGAGTTGAGACGTTAAGGTGAAAAAAACCACAGGTTAAAAGTTCAAAATTTTCAGCTTCAACTTTTAACTTTCGTTTTCATTTTTCAAAAAGCCAAAGTTTTTGCAAATAGCAGGCCGATTGATCTTGGGCTAAGCTATTAATATTCTGGGCCATCGAAGTTTTGCCTTCTGAGCCCATCAAAATCCAAAAATAAGCTCATTTGTTCAAAAGAAGCAATAAACTAATATTCCAAATGAAGTGGATGCAAAGAAACGAACATCCCTCATGCTAAACAAAAACCCACTCACAAGAACTCAATAATACATAAGATAGTCTAACTTCAATTAGTATTCGTAAATTTCTGTGTAACTAATTTGAAGTAATCATTAGTAACTCATTAATGGAAGGGGAGGAAGGAGTGGCAGTGGTGAGCACGGCGGAGATCGACACAAGGGCGCCGTTTGGGTCGGTGAAAGAGGCGGTGATGCTGTTCGGCGAGAGAGTGCTAGCAACGCAGGTCTATGCATGCACCAAACTCAAAGAGGTAAATTCTTCATGTTTCATGTATTACATAAAATCCCCTTGAAATTACAGTATTCTTGTAAGGTTTGTAATAAAGATGCTTTGTTCTGTGTTGTCTAAATTTTATATTCTTAGACCAAAGGACTAATGGAGGCAAGACGATTATAGTTGTGTAAAAATAGTAGTGAATTTTAAGGGGGTTTTATGTAATAAATGATACCCGAAATAGACTGATCATTCTCATTCTTTGTTTCATGTCGTCTGGTTCCAGGAAGTTGTTTCATTAAAGTAAAATGCCATGGAGTGTTTTTGTAATTTCTGAAAACATATATATTTAGGGCAAACCTCATAGATATTATAAGCAATTCTCCTTAATTTATTTTTGAGGAAATGGGATTTATGTGATTTGCTAAAAGCAGATGCAATTAGACGATACAACAACGGAATTCGAGCACGAAGAAGCTACAAGTGAGCTTGCAGAAACAAAGCAACATCTACAAAAAGCTCGGGAAGAGAGCATGAAAATGGCGAAATCCCTCTTTTCATTACAAGAGGAGCTTCAACAAACCAAAATCGAGCTTCAGAAATTGAAAAATGTTCGCGGATCGGATCGTCACATGATCCTAGATTTAGAAACATTAGAAGACATTAAATTCGTCGAAGAAGATCATGATCAGGCGATTAATCGCGATGAAGGGTTGATGATGCGAAGGAAGAAATATGTGAGATTTGCAAATCCTCCATGCGTGGCTCAACTGAGTGTGCCAATTACCAGTCATCGTGATCAGGATGAGTTGCAGAGACAGAGTTCTATTAAGAAGAAGAAAAAGATCAAGCAAATTATTCCATTTATTAAGGGGATTCTTTCCAAGAATAGATAAATTTTAAAGAAATTAAAAATGCATGAAAATTAATTAAAAGGGTATTTATTTTTCTTTTCTATATTGAATAAGGAGTATTAAAGAATCATTTAAAAATGTGTATTTCTCAGTCTAATTGAAAAGTTGGAGTTCATGATAAAATCAGAACGTTGGATCTTGTGAGAAAGAGTGTGTTTCTTAATAAACGTTGTAATTAATAATAATACTTCTTTTTTTTTATTTCTTATTTATTTTTATGTTTCTTACAATGTGGTAGTCTGCTTCTATTTTTTTTAATAAATTAATTTATTAATTTATTTGGATTGGGCTATTAGGCTAGATTTTCTTATTTTAATTTAGTTTTTGATAGAAAATTTATTTTGAAACATTTACGTATAAAAATCTGAGTATTTGTCAGATACACACTGAGAAATTAGAAACCAAAATCTAGTCCAAACATGATAAAACAACTAAGAGCTAGTTTACTTACTAGATTCAATAATTAAGATTTTGTGGAACATATGTAAAGATTACCCAGCTAGCCATCAAACTTCAAACTAAAATCTAAAAAAAAAAAAAATCCAGCAAATGAGTTTAATATTCAAGTTCTTTTTTATCTTTCCAAATTCGAAACCATTAGAAATCATCTTCCTTAAACAGTACACTCTGTAATAACATAATCATGTCTGCGCCTTTTATACGGCCAATAACACTGATACGATGACTAGCTAGAAACTCATGGTTGATACTTGATAGAAGAAGGTGTGCATGAACTGACATGTATTATTGTATTAATGAAATTACTAACATGCATGAATTGTGAGGAAAAAGATTAAATCCTATCCTAATAAATATAAAACACATGACTTATTATTATCAAGATCGGAAAATTAATGATAAATCTACCTGCAGCCAATGATATATATAACCCAAGTATCCTACATCTGATCGAATTGGCATATATAGACTCACTACATACGAATTACATTCATATAATTTTCAAATACTTAACATATTTACAAAACCGCCGATCGAGAGAGAGCTACCTGCAAATACTGATCAATCTCTCAATTTCCATATACATATCTGATATTCCTCGATCACCCTCTCTTCCGATCATCTGATCAACAACACTTTAATTTTTACGTAACAACAGAGAGTGATCGAGAGAGACGAAACACATCTTGAAAATGATTACTCCTGCAGTGCCATACTGTTATCGCTTCAAGCCTTCCGATGAAGAACTCATCAACGGCTATCTACTTCCCAAGGCAATGCATCAGCCATTGCCTTGGAACGGTATCTTGGACAGGAATATCTATGGAAAAAACAACGCCCCGTGGGAAGTTTTTAGAGATATAATCGACGATCCCAATTCGTTTTATTGTCATACGGAGAAAGACGATGATGATTCCAGAAAAACAATCTATGTATTCACAAAACTCGTGAAAGTCGGTCCGAAATCGAAGAGGATTTCGAGAACGGCTGGTTGCGGTACTTGGAGCGGTCAAACCGGTGCGAAAAAGATCACAAGTTTAATTACAGGCGAAGTTATCGGATCGACCAAGATGTTCCAGTTCGAACCTGATTCCACATTCGGTCACTGGATAATGCACGAGTACTCGTTGGACGGCGTTTCTTTGACTGCGAACGGCATTGTTGACCGTGATCTTGTGTTGTGTAAGATCACAAGAGTGTTGAAGAAATCAGAGAACATTAACGGTGACTATCAAGAACGAGCGATTTCGATATCACTACCTGCAGTTCCATCAGTCAGTACTTATAACGATCAGATCATTACAACGGAGACATCAACGTCGCTACCGCGGAACAAGAAGAGAACGGCAGGGGAGGACTTAATAGGAGACGATCAGTTGGCGAAGAAGCAAAGATCGTTATCATCAAGCCCGTCTAGTGATTTCAGCGAGCTCGACCAACTGTTGGCAGAGTTGGATGACGAGCCTACACCATCCTCAGTTAATGAATGCGATCATCAGCTAATATTACCGAGTCCAAACGACGACATCAACAACCTGGATCTTGATCAAATATATGTAGAAGGGGAGTATTTCGACATTGAAGATTTCCTGAGTGATGTGCCACTTCCAGACCTTGTTGAAGACTCGGATCAGTCTCAGAGTAAACAAAATAATTGAAGTTTTGAAGTTCTAATTTTGATTATTTGTTAAGGATTCAATTGACAGTTTCATAAATTGGATTTTGGGAACTTCTTGAATATCCCATCAATGATATTAAGTAGCTTCTTTAATTTGTAATATAAATCTTGTGTTTGGCGGGAAACATTCAATTGTTTAATTTTAACGAATTAAATAATAATATAATCATTTCTTGAGAAGTGATTTTCAGTTTTAAATAACTATTACAATTCAGACTACATGCTAGTATGCTACCGATATAACAAGTAATCGATCCTATCATTTTCTGATTTTTTTTGGTCAGTTTTTTCTGATAAACTTCTTAAGCTTCAACTCATGAGTATATTGACTCACAAAGCACAAGCTGGTTTCAACTTTGATCATCTGATGTAAGAGTTTTTAGAATTATGGACAGTACTGATTTCACTGTTTGGTAAAAATCCTTAACGCAATGCATCAAATGAGGGCAATTTTGGGGGGCCATTGACTATATAGTTAAGCTTGAAATCTGAAAATAAACTAAAACAGAGTACTAGCTAGCTAATTTCTCTGATGATAAATCCCCACGAAGATCCACCAAATCGGAAAAGATTTAACAAAATAAGATGTTTGCTAGAATACTTTAATACACATATACAAGAACAGAAAAGCCAGATAATTCACCATAATCACAAAACAGAAGCGCGAATCTTCTCTGTTGCATAAGATTCTGCCCTAAAAATTGCGTTTTTCATACTTGCGATTCAGTCAGGATTATGGTGATTCGCCGGTTTGGACTTCAAGGGCTATATGAAATATATCAGGCCCAATATTAATTATGGCCCAACCCAAATTCTCAGTTTTCTCTTGAGCTAACTAATCTACAATCTACAACTTCTGATTGTCCATCACTGGGCTTATTGTAAAATTGGTGTGCTAATTCTGGATCCAAATTCCAAAGGCAAACTGTGACTTGACTCTTGAGTGTACTGTAAATTAAGGTATAAGTCCACAAGGACCCAGTTAGAACAAAAAAAGGTAATCGACGAAAATATGAATTTAAATTGTCTAAAGTTAAATATTAGTTTATAAAAATTTATATTGATGTATATATTTTTAATAAAAGAATGTTAATTTTGAAAAAAGTTAATTTAAAAGGTAGAAGAAAAGGCTGAAAAAGATAACAACCGTAGAAATACACCAAAATTAAATATTAAATAGGATTGATGTTGTGTTTTAATATGATAGATGGAACAAGGTGGTGCTCTTAGTATGACTACTTGTGATGATGAGGAGGCTCCATGACCGCACAAGTCATGTGTTCCAAGGCTAAATTGCATTTTTGATCCTATAACTATTCGAATGTAGCATTTTTAGTCCTAAAGTTTTTAATTTTGTAATTTTAGTCCTGTAATTTCAAAAATGTCGTAATTTTGGTCATGTGCTCGCCGGATTTTCAATTCTTTGTCGGATAATGCAGGACTAAAATTGCAATATTCTGGAAATTACAGGACTAAAATTATAATATTTTGGAAATTACAGGACTAAAATGGCAAATAAAAAACCTTAGGACTAATAATGCTATTTTTGCATAGTTACAGGACCAAAAATACAATTAGGCCTGTGTTCGAATTCCATGAAAGTGAATATGAGCATACCGTATAGTAGTTTGTTGGCATGTATTTCTCTGTATAAATTAAGTTATTTAATGTGCATAAGTATTAGTATTAGTAGTGTTCTAATTTGGTTGTAAACTTGTAATTATTGGTTTGAATATATTTACAAAATAAATAAAAATATGAACACTAGTCTCTATATGAATTCGATATATATGATAGTTTAAAATAAGTTCTTTTTATATAACAAAACTTTTAATTTAAGCTTGCCCTTTAATTTAAAAACTTTTGATTCACATCTCGTGATGCGAGCTCCAATTTCTAAAACTCAAGGAGTACAAACCTACAGAAAAACGGATTGATTGATCCTAGCTATATATCCCGTTAGTTAGATGCCTAACTGCATTATAATCATTAAATAATATATAATAATATCATGATTTTATTTTATTACAGTTCGTGATTATAATCCAATCCAACGATTACAATAGCGTGGATACCTATTCAAGTGAATAGTATGGGGTAACCTTAAAACTATATACCATCACTTTCATGCTAGTTAAAGTAGTAAAATTAATTAATTAATCATTAGACGAAAGGGAATATGACAGGAAAAGAGTCAATGCTTTGGTAATCTACACGAATCTGAGTTACAAGTACAACCAATTTAGAGTGATCGATCAGATTAACAAGTTTCTTAACTATCATTTTCGCACTCATATCATATAATTATAGGGCCAACCAATAATTGAGTCGTACGTACTTATTTTAGAATGGGAAAGAAAAGAGAATCTCATAGTTTTTTTGTTTTTTTTTTAAAGTGTAGCTATATTAGGTTAGACAATAGCTGCAGTCTGCAGATCATGATTAGAATTTTGCATTTCAACTTTCTTGGGAAATAAATTAGTTTGGCCTATATATTGTTATATTTAAAAAGGAGTAATAAGAAATCGATGATTATATTGTGTCGGATTATGGCCAAGAAACTTGAGTTAATATCGCATCAGAAATCTCAGATTAAGACTTTCCGGATAGAAAAACATAACTTATTTAGATGAATAAAAATACTTCTAAAGATACTTCTATCTTATTTCAACTTATTCCAAATATATTAACTAAAATTAAAGAAAACACTCCATTTCTGTACTTTATCTAATTCAAACTAGTAAAACACGACTAGAACCAACAAATCTTATATGCATGGCTTGTGATCAGAAATTGAATCTTTAGTTTGTAACTCAACTAACTTTCCTTCAGATAAATTCATGCATCAAGAAGATAAAGTTACAAAATTTCACCAATATCATAAATAATGCGACCCAAAGTTCAAGAAAAATAAAGTTGATAACTGCTATATAGTTTGAATTCCAAAATATATGCAACACTTTTAAAACTATTCCTAAAATTTTGAAATTTGATTGATGTAAGCTTTCTAATCATGTGCCCACAAACCCTTTAATAGCACCTAGTCCTGGTGACAGGATCAAACATGCTTGTAAATTGTCAGAGATTTTAATCTTTCATTGAGACAATTAAATTTGTTGGCTTCCTTCTTACAACATAATAATTTATAAATTTGTACATTAATAAATCTGTACAAAGAGTTATCTAATTCTAACGTGTTTTCACCAGAAATTGATGCACACCGACAGTTTTTTATTATTGAAAAAAGGGAACCATATCAGCGTTAATACTATCCATGCATGAAGACAAAGCAAGACTATGATGAGGTTTAGCTAGCTAATATATCAATACTAGTATTGCAGCAACAACCAGAAAAATAATTTATGCGAATTTCATTTCTCTGGGAGGTGCATATATAAGATCTCTGCAATCATTAATGAGATCATCGAGAAGGTGACACACAGTATCCGTCAATTTTGCTGGATTCAGCAGTACCACTTTGAAATCGATCTAATCTTTGATCTTCCGAACTCTTCAAGCGCCCAAGCCAGATTAAGGTCTTCACGAAGGCCTAGAAGTTTAAAACTATAATTTGAACAAGTAAAAGTAGAAATCATAGTGGAAAAAAATATAGTAAAAATATGCCGATAAATCGAGTACGAATTGACAAGAAAATATTGAATTTGTCAATACTTTCTTTATCTTTCAATTTATTGTTTAAAAAGTACATTAAAAATTATAATAAGTAATCGATATCAAGTTAATTTCCGAAACTAAATAAAATTTGAAAGTCATTGATATCCCATCAAAATATTTTTTCCAAAGCATCGAAAATAATGTTACGTACCGAAAATTGATAAAAATCTAGGTTAGAATATTGTTCCATTATATGATCATTTTGATGCAAAAACAATAATTTTGTTCATATATTACAAAAACAAGTCATTTTCTTGCACTACTGATTTCACCATCTACATTATAACATACACACTAAAGAACAAAGAAAATGAACAAAAAAAAAGAGAAAAAAATAGGAACATTAATAATATATATGCAAGAATAAAAATTGCCTATGATTCAAGCGCATTGTAAATCACCACAAAACAAGGCAAAATCGCCCTTGAGCTGAACACAAGCAATTCCTCCATACTCGAGTAAACTCCGGCGTAGCTGGCTAACGAATCGTACGAGCCGCCCGCCGCCGTAATCGCTCCTCCGTACTCTTCCGCCTCCGCCACACGCTTCACCCTTCCGGCAATCACACGGCACACCAGCATCGCTCTGCGCGCTTCGGAGCCTCCGCCGACGAGACAGTCGTGGGCCCGTCCGCTGCTCGCAGTGGTGCGTGTCCCGTTTACCTTGCTGCCCTGAAAACCGTACCGGATAATCGTGCAGACACCGCACGCCGGCAACGAGCCGCACAAGCTGGATGAGCCGCGGGCCCCGAGCGAGCATGTGAGAGTGGCGGAGTGGAATCGGAGGAGCTCGTTTCCGTCGGCGGCGCACCTGGCGTTTCGCTTGGCGGCGTTGGCTGTGGCGCGTGTCTTCACGGAGTCTCGGTAGTCCTCGAACCGTTGGATTGTGCGTTGGGTGTTGTGGACCTTTAGTATCCGTTCGATCTTACATATTGGATTCTCCTTTTTGAGCCAGCTTGATTTGAAGATTATTTCAACTATGTTGCGGCTGGAATCCTCTGGCCCGAGCTCAGACACTGCAAACAAAAACTAGTTTAGGACTAATAAAAATGACAATTTTTTATAAAAAATGTGCTTAACAAATAATGTTTTGAGGTTTTACTGAATTACCAAAAACACCCCAAAACTTAAAAGATTGATAAAAATCACCCCGCCGAGTACTTTAGCGGAAATTTTGAAAAGTCCGTTTCAGTCTGGAAAAAGGGGTTTTGGAATATCAATTTTGGAGATAATTATAGGCATATGATTAGTATATATCTTGGATCATAGGTCCCCACGAAAAGGGAACTGGGTTTGGGTTGAAATATGACCCTTTTTTGGGCCGGTGGGTGACCCGAACCCGGAACCAAACAGCTAATAACGCAGCACCAATGATAATGTGGCACGTAAACATTTCTGGTACTTTCCCTTTATTATGAAATTGAAAGCTGTAATATATATTTACTACCATCAGCTGGGCTGGTCCGTTTGAAAATGAAAAGGCAGGGAGGGCACATTTATAAGTGCTCTGAAATAAAGAATTTTGGCAAAGTTTGGTTTCATCTTTCTTCGCATTTCATTTTGTTTCTATGATTTATGGAATTAATATTGAATAATCAAATCAAAGTATAATTTTATTTTTTTTGTGAAATGAAACCAAAAAGAAATAAAGATAATAAAAATCCTGTAATTTTCGAATATTAGCATTGAAAATTGATCTGTAGAAAGTAAGGTTGTCGTAATTATATATACCTGCATGTCTAACAGCTCGATGATGTTCCAAGCTCTCAACTTTGGGAAAAACCTCTCCACAATCAGAGCAAACACATACAGTTGTTCTTGGTAATGGATACCTGAATTAATTAATTCAATAATTATCTCAATATTTGTATATAATATTATATAATTAATAATTATACAATAAATAAATTAATTAATTACCTGGTAGGATCAACAATGGAGTGACACTCATAGCAACCAGAGAGCTTCCTGAACTGCATGCCTTTGGCGGCGCAGGGTACACCAGCTGCTGCACTCGATCTCAGCGAATTAATCGATCTCGAAGACGTTGATCCATGTCCAGTACTACTTTTCTTAATAAGCCTTGTTTCCTGGCCCGCGCTGGAGGCGTCGTCGGGGGAATTATCTGCTCTGTGCACGACTCTGGTGTTTCCGTGGACCACATCTCTGAACGTACAAATGTCACTGCACGAGGAGTAGATATTATTGCTGGTTGAAGTTGAAGTACTGTGTTTTTTTGAGGGATCGTGGATTTTGGAATCCTGAATTTGCTTGCAGGTTAAGAGGTTCTTGATTTGATCCCATGAAGAGGGTTGTTTTTGTTTGGGTTTTTGATGATTTTTGCTGCGTTTTGGTGGCTTGGGAGTGTGTTTCTGGGAGGGGTCTGGTATGAGGATTGCCATGAATATTGAGTGCTGTGAGAACTGAGTTTTGGAAGATGAAGGATGATGATGATTTATGGAGAGAGAGAGAGAGAGAGAGAGAGAGAGAATGTGCAATAATTAAGTAGTTGTTTCTTTCTTTAATGTTGTGGGTGAGGGATCCAAGATCGTAGAGAAGTTGGGGTGGGGGTGGGGGGGTACTGGGGGAGTTTCTTTATTCCATTTGTTAATTAATTATTGATCCTTAAATGTTTGTATGATTAAGAAATTCAAATTATCTAATTGCAATAGAATTTTTGTTATGTTGCATTGATATGATATATAATATGGGCTTAATTACATCTAGCCAACTTGTGAATGAAATTCAGTAATTATAACTCGTATCTAAGTATTCTTGAGTTTGAAAATCTTATAACTAATCTCCAAAGAGTTTAAAAATATTATAACTGAAATCTACTTGAATTGATGTTCGGAAGTAATATTCAAACTTGTGAGGGATGTTGTGGTGTCCCACTTCGGTTGTAAAGGAAAACGAAACATTCCTTAAATAAGCGGTGGATCCTTTTAAGTACTTGCAGACGCGTTTTAAAAAGGTGTATTCCCTGATAGCTCACCTAAAACGGACAGTAACTGCAAGCGAGTTTTTGGATTGTTACGCAAACGGTATCAGAGCTGGGCCCGGGGAGAACGCTGGTCTCCTTAAGGGGGAGGATTGTAGTGTCCCATATTGGTTGTGAAGGAGAACGAAACCTTCCTTATAATGGGTGAATACCTTTATCTTGTGGGCGTGTTTTCGTGAGGTGCATTCTTTGAGGACTAGATTTTCGGATTGTTATAGATGTATTATAATGTTTTGGGATAATAGCACTAAACTCCTTCACCTATTTCAGATTTTGCACTTGCATACCTTAACTTTCTTTTGCTCATTAAACACCCTCACTTTTGGCAAAGCGCTCACTTTCCCCCCTACGACTAACGGCCGTCCAATTTTTCGTCAAACGTTTTCCTAAAATGATCATTTTGCCCCCTAACCTTTTCCACCATCCCAAAATAAAATAATTTTACTAAATTTTCATAATCAAAGAAATTCTACCACTAACCGGCCACCGTAGTAACTAGTATTAGTTGCTTTTAATTATATCCTTTAGATTAAGTAAATTTAGGTTGTAAATTTTTATTAATGTTATAATATTAAAGTAGAACTATGCATAAATTTAAAGAATACATATTATTTGATAGATGTTTAATTGATTATTGTAAATATAATTCATATGAATTTGGCATGAATAAATTTAATATTGTGTAACAATAAATTATAGATGATTTAATTATAGTTTAGTCCAAATTAATTAGACGATTAAGTATTAAAAAATTAGGAATAAATAACTACTAAGATTTCAAAAGTATAAAAATATAGTATAAAATAAATATTAAGGAATGAGTTTTGTAACTAAGAAGATACAATAAAGATTACATAACTAATTAATAAGGATAGTGAACTATGAAACTTTATATATTAATAAAAGTTAGGGGGCAGCTTAGGAACGGTGAAAAAGTTTAGGGGCAAAGTGATTACTTTAGGAAATGTTTGAGGGAAATTTAGAGGGCCGTTAGTCATAGGGGCAAAGTGAGTACTTTGTCAAATGTGAGAGGGTTTAATGAGCAAAATGCAAGTTAAGGTATGAAAGTGCAAAATCTAGAATAGGTGGAGGGGTTTAGTGCGATTATCCCTAATGTTTTTTTCAAAATAGATTACTAAGTTATAATTAATAACTGATCTCACGATGGGCTAGATATAATTAACCCTAATAGATGAGTGTGATAAAAGAAAACAACAATTAAATCGAACTATTTAGAGAAAAAATAAATATGTGTAAGGTTATGTCAATAGTTGGGACCGATATTAATTTATCATACTTTTTAGAAAGAGGAAAATTAAAGAAAAAGGGCCAAACTAAATTAGAGTGGAAATATTAAATCTCGAATGTACCTGGAAATTAGTAGCAATATTGGGTTATGTGAGTGACATAGATGTATGCTAATTGCTAGAGTTGTTATTCTTCTTTTTCTTATCAAAATGTGCAACTCTGCAAGCTGAAAGCGACTCTAAAGTTCATCCATTGCTTCAATTAACAAAATCATCAACCAAATTAAAAACCAATCTTTATTGATTTCTTGATAAAGTAGTACCCTTCAATATCCTTGGGGCAATTTTTTCGTTATCATCATCAAACTCCTACATTGGATCTCTCTGTCGTCAACTTTTTGGAAGATTCTGATTGTTTATACGTACGCACTAATAGATCCCAAATTTCCAATAGTTTTTTTTTATTGATATTTGCCGACTTACAATACATTGGAAGAAAAAGAGTGCAAAATGGAGCTAGGCTCGTGAGATCGAGTTGTATATATTGTAGAGGATTGATTTAGATTCGACCAACAGACAAAAGGAGAAATGAAAAGGCCAAAGGAAATTAAAAAGAATATTAATATATAATAGTGAGTACTGATTTTGTATGCCAATTTGCATCTTCTTATTCATTTGCATTGCTGAGTACTCTTTAATAAGTTTATTTGTAGCATTTAGCTGCATGTGACATGGAACGTGCTGCTGCCTCCTGCTACCACCACTCAGCATATATATCCAATTGCATATGATATGATCACACACATACATATTAATTTTGGATGATTTAGAGAGTAATTAATTATGTTAGTGAATTTAATTTGCTATATATACAATTATTGCATAATCATTTCTTCGTTGATTTTTTAATTTTACAAACTTTTATAATCTTGAAATGAGGTTACAAACTCTCTGAGTTTTTCCCTAATTACAATTTAATCACTCTATTTTTAGAAACTACCAACAATTTTCTGACATTTCAAATTATTACAAAAAAATCCCTCGAACTACACGACATTCGCCCAGAAAAGTAAATAATCAGCCTATTTCATGATTTTAATTTTGATAATAAAGTAAAATATTAAGAATTTACTGTATGAAATTTCTGAAAACAAAGAAACTAAATTATAATTAGAAAAAACTTGGATCAAGAGTAGTATATATAAAACGCCCTAATAATTAAATTCTCTACTGTTTCATTTCAAGAAACGGTTAACTAAGTAAAATTTGATGTAATTATAGAAATATACCTTAAATTTTAAAAAAAATTACAAAAACATATACTAACAAAGATTTTTATTACATTTGTTAAGTTTTTGGATGAAATTTGATAACGTTATCATGTCTTTTTGGATTTCTTTTTTTTTTTTTTTTTACAGTTATTGATGAATATTTAGATATATGTATCGGGCAACACACTCTTTCTCTTAATATTTTTTTAAGAGATTGTTAATTTCGAATATTATTTCCTAATTAAAACATGATGTACAAGTACTGACTTAAGCACTTGTGTGACAGGTGGACCAGGCTTGGTTTTGATTAACAATTTTAGATTACCAAACACATTAGATATATCATTGGTCAGAAACAATATCCTTTCAGACATTTAATTGTTTTGTTTAATAATTGTAGAGTAGTTAGAAGTCAGATATTGGTTCAGCAAATGTTTGGTTAACTATTCTTTCCTTGTCTGGTGGACTGAGTTATGTCCACTTCAGAATCCTTTCCCAAAATAATACATTTAATACTTTATCTCTTCATTAGTTAAAAGAGATAATTACACTTACGGGCTGTAATTAGGGATAAATATACCAACATCCCGTAACTATTGAAAAAAGCTCACCGAAAAGTTACAAAATGACTAAAATTATCCATAATATATTTTTTAAAAATGTTAGCGTCTATTTGGAAACAAGAAAATGACTAACGGGTCGGCAGGAGCTAAGTGTTAGACGAAGTCATAATTGACGGGGTATTTCTATAGTTTTTAATAATTAAAGGGATCTTACTGTTTTTTTCCAAGACAAGGGTGTAAATGTAATTATCCCAATAGTTTAACTACAAGAAATGATCCCGAACCATTAATGTAAGTAGTTTTTATAATTCAACTTGGGCTTAAAACTACACATTGTTGGACCAAGTAAGGTTGATCCAAACAAAGCCCAAGTTAGTACTGTAAAGTCTCCCTCAGGAGGACCCAACCCTATCCTGGGGAATGTATATTCTTTTTTGGTGGATCGAAAATTAATAATCAAAATTCTTGCTAATAATTTAGTTAGAGAAAGTGGGATTTTGGTGAAAATAAAGGAAAATAACATATAATATAATCAATAAAAATTCATTTACATAAAGATACGAGATGAAACAGAAAAAAAATAAATGAAATATATTTATACCCAACCCAATCAATTTGTGTTATTCCTATACAAGAGAATAAATTAAATATCTATCACATCACCCTGTCCAGTTTCAAGAGGAACAAACAAAAAGAATGTGTTATTATCATTTGTTAGTATAAAAACCTAAAATACAACTATAGCAAAGAGGATGGATATACACTACACAAAACATAATTTTATCTCTATTTCTAGAGAGCTTTTGTTTTGTTCAAAGCTGCAGGATCAGCTTTTGCCTTGTCTGAAGCACCAGCTTTTGCTGCCGGAGCAGGATCGGCTTTCGGCTTTTGTTCCGGTTTTGCTTCCTGTGGCCGTGGTGTGCCGGCTGGCGTCTGAGCTTGAGCTTGTGGCTACAATTTAGAAAAACCAGAAATATTGTAATGATAGACAAGAAAAACAGAAGGTTCAACGAGGGACATTTACTTTTAAACCCCAGATTTGGTGTGATAACAAATTAGTCCCTGATGTTTCAGAAATTACTAAAAGAACTCTTGGAGTCTCATTACTCATGTAAAATTTGTTAAATCATGGCAAAGAAAACCGCATTTACTCTAGCCGGCTGCAGGAGACAAGACACTTCCAATAGTTTTTTAAGAGGGACTATTTTGTAATTACGATAAACTTTGAATCTTTTGATACCTGAGCTGGTTTTTTGGCGGATTGAGTAGCAATATACTGCAAAATGTCGAAAACTCTGGTCTGGGCAAAGGTTATGGCCTTTTGCCCGTACATGAGTACCATGTCTCCAGCTCTTGTCTTGAGTTCTAGAATGTTCCTATCAATTTCGGTCTCATGCTTCGAAAGATAAGGCCTAAAGAAGGAGTTGTAAACAAATGTTGTTCCCTGAGATCAAATAAAGTAAAGAAAACACATATAATTAGTATAATAAGGAAGAAATCAATAATCTAACTCAAACAATAATTTGTAATTGGGATTATTACAGACCTTAGTTTTGGGGAACCATAAGTACATAAAGAAGGCCAACTTAGCTTCACCATACATTGGAAGCCTTCAAGAAAAACATTACAAGAACTTTCATGAAAATTTCCCAAAAGAAAAACATAAAATATTTAATGTTCAAGAAATAGAATAATTAATTTACCATCCAATAAACATATCGCCAATCCTTTCACAGACCGTCAACATAGCAACTAAGACCCTGAAAGTTAAAAGGAAATAAATTACTGCACTTGAAAATTAGCAACTAAACAATAAGAGGATAAATATAACATATAGGGATAGTTACTAATACCCCCGGCCAGCTGAAACCTTACAAATACCCCCCTTGAAACATAAAAATATATACATAATACCCTTTGAAAAACCTTACAAATACCCCCCTCAAGGGGTAAGTGTAAGGTTACTACAAAGTTTCAGGGTGTTTTTCTTAAACAGCGTAAACCTCAGGGGGTTTTCGTAACCAGCCCTAACATATATGTAGCATACCAGTACTGGCACCAAAAGCGAAGCGCCTCAATATCAGGCTTATTCAATTCCACAGCTTTATAGCATTCATATCCAGGATAAGCATATCCCAGAGCCAACCTGTAATAAGGAACTTGTTAAATTAGAAAGAAAAAAAAAATGCAATTGCTCATAACTCAAACAGAAAATGGTTGTGGTACATACAGAAGTCCTCTAGTGAGAAAAGACCCCAACATTTTGACACCTGTCACAGACAAATAGAACATTTGTCAGGCAAAGGTCAGCATTATAAAGAAGGTTGACTCTAGCAATTGCAAATGTTGAACAAAATAAGAATAAATTCCACTCGTTCTTTATATTTTCATCACCAAAAACAAAGATCAAAGCAGAGAATTACTGGAATTTGCAAATTCAAGGTTCCCTTTCTTTTATACTTTGACTTGTTCATCATTTCCCCAATCTATAACCTCTCAAAACTGAGGAAGTAACAAGGATTAAAATCCAAAAATTACAGTTATTAGAATTCCTTGTTTGTGGCTACCAATGTATCAAATTTCATTGAAACAATGATTAGATTCTTCTTCCTCACTGATTCCCACTTAAAATTGTAAATTGAATCAACCTAAAAGGCAGAAATCCCACAGAAGAAGCAAAGATTTGTACATTCATAATCAACATCAGAAATGCTCAAAATGAGAACAAAAAGAATAATGCCGGATTTCTCAGAGAATACACAGAAAAACACACACATTGTCAGAATTAAAGTAGAAAAAGACACTAACGAACATGTAATTGAAAATGGTGATGTATAATCGCGGAGATTCAAATGAAAAGAGATAGGAAATGACCGTTTGTTGCGCGCCGCGAGGAAATTAATTAGTAAGATTTTAACACAAATGAACGATCGTATATGAGAGGTTCACGAAATTTCTCAGATACGAGGCGGCGCCGCCGGGCAATGACGGCGAACCGTTAGTGCGTCGGCGGAGAGCGATCGAATGCGTAAACGGTGTCAAAAATATTTCGTAGCGTCCGTCGTCTGAAATTTTTGCATATTGAGGGAGTCCTATTTATTTGAGTTTGGCGAGGGAGGAGGCGCCTTTACGGTGTGTGATGGAGCACGTCTTTAGCGTGAGCTTAAACTTTGTAACCGTAGATTTTCAAAGTCGAAATAAACTACCTTATCCGCCTATCCAGGATTACTATGTTAAAACACTTTGCCAATCATAAGTGTAGGCATTTCGTTGGCTTCTAAGTTTGTTATTTATAGCTTATTTGTTAGTAATTATTAATGAATGTAATGAAATAGTTAGTTAATATACAGTAAACCGTTATTTAATTTACATTTAAATTGTTAATTTTATTTCCTTATTAAAAATACCAAATGGAATATTCTGCCAGAATCAGATCGGATGAGGTAAATTGTAAATCCCGCAAAGTTTTAGAGACAATTTAAAAAAAAAAATTAGGAGGTAAAGGGTAAAAAATCACAAAAAAACAGAAGACAAAAAATATTTTACCCGTATTATTATTTATTTATTCCTTTGCTATTTAATTAATATTGGGTTGTCATTCTCATGAGTCATGCCCATTTTCAGTATATACAAACCAAACAATCGACAGATGCCTCCATTAATGGGCATATATGTACTATCAAGTGATGTTAGTTTAACTGAAAGTTTTGAATTTGAGTTCTTATAAATGCATCCGCTATTATAGGGAAGGTTTTACACTTTAATAATTCGACCCGGATCGACTTATTAAATGAGCTCTAAACAAAAAAAATTAATGGGGCATATGAATTTCTTCATGTCCACCATAATGGTCAATTAATTGACTTACAAATTCTCTATTTTGCAGCACATTGGGTTGGTCCTTTTTTCTGGATGCATTTAGTTGAAAAGAAACAAAGGAATGAATAATTTGAGATGCATTTTAAGATGGTCAGATACTCAGATATGTTGTGATGTGGTATAATTTGAAAATCAAAAACACAAAATTTCGTCAACAGCAGGGTTCGAACCTGCGCGGGCGAAGCCCAACAGATTTCAAGTCTGTCTCCTTAACCACTCGGACATATTGACTTTGAGATAAGCTTTCAAATGATATAGCTAATATAAAGTTTTTCATTCTTCTTCTTTGCTTAACTTTGCCTGCAAATTAGCCATTAGCATCAATATATACACAAATCCGAGCAGCCGATCAGGAAAGTATGGAAACATATCTTGATGATGCCCACGGAGTTGGTGGCTTTTCTGCGAATCCGAGAGGAGAATTGGATAAAAGTAAAACACATGATGTCAACAACGTTCCGGAATGCAATTGGTAGGTAGTGTTCACAGCCACAGTGTGGTGTCTTCGGAAAGCTCAAAATAAATGGGCTTATCAAAATAAGGATGAACATTGGAAAACTACTATACACAACATTAAGTTGTTGGTTGACGATCTTATGTAGACTGAGGAATGAATGTTAAGTTGTTGGGATCATGAAGCCGCCTTTGGGGATGGGTGAAGTTAAACACCGATGGTAGGTACATGGGCGGGTACCAAGAATTTTCTATTGGGAGCGAACTCATATTATGTATCAAAAAAAAAAAAAACTAATTTTATTTTTATTTAGAAGGGACGAAACCTTATATTATATATAAAAAAATTAAATTTTACCTATAAAAAAAATTTGTGGGGAAGTATTTTGGTTTTTAATTTGGTTCAGATTTTTCGGTTATGTTGGATTATTTTTTAATTTTATTCAGGATTTCGATTTTATATAGTTTTTACCAATTCGATATATGTTTAATATAAATGACTAACCAAAAATTTTATTATTTACCGAATGAACAGCCTTAGCTGATCGCTTAGCAAAACCGGGACATGGCATGTTAGCTGATCTCAAGATTTGGGAAGAACCTTCTTATGGGATGGATGAAGAGTTAGCTGCTGAAGAACTTTTTATGCTAGTTCTCCTTTTGGGTTTTGCTTTTCTTTGCTTTGTCTTTTGCACCAAAAAAAAAATATAAAAAAAAGACAATTTAAACAAAAACAAAAAAGAAAATGTCGTCAACAGCAGGGTTCGAACCTGCGCGGGCGAAGCCCAACAGATTTCAAGTCTGTCTCCTTAACCACTCGGACATATTGACGCCTGGAAGATTATTCTAATAATGCCCTATAAATTCATATAGTTAAATGCGAAAATCAAGGCTTTTCTAGGGTTTTAAGTCGTCGTCTTTGCTGTCCCGTGCCACTGCAAATCAAGTGAAATCAATAAAACCTTCAGATTAGCACCAATATACACACAAATTTGACAAGCAAAGGAAGGAAGTATGCTGTACGTAATAGGATTAGGGTTAGGAGATGAGAAAGACATTACCTTGAGAGGACTTGAAACAATAAAGAAATGCAGCAAAGTGTATATGGAGGATTACACTTCTCGCCTCTCCTTCGGTCTCGCCTCCGACGGCCTAGTCGACCTCTCCACGCTAGTGGGTCTCACTAATTTCATCGATTTTTCGTCTTATTGCAACGCTTTGGATCAATTTGATTGTAAGTCTGCATCTTTATGAAAATTTGCAGGAAGAGGTTTATGGGAAACCAATCATTACTGCCGACAGAGAAATGTAGAGGAGAAAGCAGATGATATGCTGTTAGAAGCTCAGGTCACTGACGTGGCATTCTTGGTTGTTGGAGATCCTTTCGGGTAATTTTCCTTTTCTTCTCTTCTGGTACGTTCCCTTGTTTGATCCCATTTGGGTTATTTCAATTAAATGTTAGGATTTTTCATGGTGTAAATTCTTGTGAATATAGAGAAGATTAAGAAAAGGGTCATGCCTATTTTTGTACATTGTTGTTAATTTCATTTTTAAACATGGTGGCTGTCTTACCTTGATCCTAATGTCGTGATTACTGAATGTAGAGCGACGACACACTCTGATCTTGTTGTGAGAGCAAAAAAGCTTAATGTGGATGTCAAAGTTGTACATAATGCATCAGTAATGAATGCAATTGGAGTTTGCGGGCTTCAGCTCTACCGCTATGGAGAAACAGTTTCTATACCGTTCTTCACCGAAACCTGGAGACCTGATAGTTTTTATGAAAAGATCAAAAGGAATAAAAATCTTGGATTACACACACTCTGCTTGTTAGGTAAAGTAGATATTTCTAAACCTTTATGTAGAATTTGCAAGACATATATTCAAAATTACAATCTTGAATAATTTGGTATTTGCATGATATACGGGTGAGGGAACCTACAATAGAGTCTTTGTGCAGGTTGGAGATGAGATCAATATGTTACTTACTAATATAAGATTGTGTTTTTATTTAAACTTTCTTTCATAGCATTTGTATATAAGTTGGAGTGGTGTTTATGTTTTTTGGCTCGTGATGTTTCAGAGGGAAAAAAGCGTACGAGAAACCTAGGTATATGACGACAAACACTGCAATTGAGCAGCTCTTGGAGGTGGCGCATAATCAAGACGAATCAGGTATCTTCACATGGTTATTAAAAATTTTCATGAATAATTAGTTTCCCGGCCTAGATGCGAAATGTTTGGTTTAAGGAAAAGATGTATTTAGGTTAAATTTTGTGTTTTTTACATCTGCACTCTTGAGAGATTGCTTAATTACAGCTCACACCTGCTTAAATGCAAAAGATTACAAACCCTACCCATCTAAGTTTCGGAAATTACAACTTACCCCTTTCCATTAGGATAATTCCCTAAATTGCTAGAAAAGTAGACTAATAATTTTGTTGCTTCCTTTTGAAATTGCAGTGTACAATGAAGAGACAACTTGTGTTGGTTTGGCTAGAGTAGGTTGTGAAGATCAAAAGATTGTTGCAGGTTCCATGAAGCAACTTTTGACGCAAGATTTTGGGCGTCCTTTACATTGCCTTGTCATAGTAGGTGAAACTCACCCTGTAGAAGAGGAAGTGATGGAGTTCTATGGAATTGATACTAGTTCTAAACAAACTTAAACTTGTTACAATTTATTGGATAACTGAATCCTAAATTTTGAATGTTTGTGTAGTTTCTACTTCAGTCCGTCATTAACAAATGAAGCGTTTGCAAGCTCTAAAAAAAGTGATTATTTTCTTTCAAGATGTGTTATGTTGCTTCTGCTTAAAATAAGCTAAAATAAGATAAAAATACCTTACGAATTTCGATATGTTTCTTTCAACTTCTCCATTATTTTTTCTATTATTTAAATTGTATTTTCTTCTTGTTTACTATCTTAATTTTTTATAACTTTAGAGCTTCTACTTAACTTCTCCAAAGAAAGCAAAAGGCTTCCACAAATGATTGCTTTCTTCAACTATATTACATACATTGGACATTTTGAACCCTAAATTTGGGTATTTGCTGTTATTGTAAAGATCTAAATTCGACTAATAATTGCCTAGTTTCTGCTTCTAGTATGTACTTGACAAACAAGCTAAGAGGAGCAAACCTAAGAGTAGAACAAAAATATTGAATATTACACCAGAGACACTAATTGGAATAATTTGTCAAGATTGTAATGTTGATCCTTTTTCTACTAAATGAGAAGCAAAGCTTCAAGAATATTACACCAGACATCTTTAAACTCCTCCAAACAAACAACATAATACTTGATCCAAATCCAACGAAGTAACGAATGATCACTCCTCCATGCGATTGTCCTCTGATTGTTGTTGTGAAACCTTGACTTTGAGCTTGGGTAATGTGAGTGAGGGCTCTTGTTGAAGAGCAGCAGGAGCTTTCACCAAGTGAATGCTCTGTTCCAATTCCTTTGTGGCCTCTCTCAGCAACTGAGCCTTCTTTCCCTTCATCCTGCTCATTCGAACATGTTAAACTAAGACATAATTCACATTAAGACCCATAAATGGTAACAAATTATAAAGGAAAGCGAACCTCTTTGCAATGTGTCTGGCCTCTCTATCAACTCTGGCCTTATCGATCTTCTTGATGGCCTTAAGAGTGTTCTCTGTCACGTTCCTATCATATCTCTCAGGCCTATTCCGCTTCCTCTCAAACTCAAATGTTGCATCCTTCAAATTATTATTGAGATCAATAGAGGATTACAAAAGGAAAAAAAAAAGAACCCAAGAAACATCAGATTGCCAGAGAGAGAGAGAGAGAGAGAGAGAGAGAGAGAGAGAGAGAATCCAAATAGGGTTACTACAATAGTTACCTGAGTCATGTCCTTTCCATGCAAACGTCTGTAAGCCTTAGTCCATTTAACCTTGCGAGGGTTTCTCTTCATCTTGAAGTTTTTGTGGCATTTCGATCGACAGAATTTAAAGACCTGAAAAATCAAATTAAAAAGGATTTTATTAGCACTTCCAAGAAGACATCAACTTTTGGAATAAAGAAAAACATGACCAAAAATATTGCTCTCCCACAAATGGAGAAACTTCAGCAGAGGTTTATGCATTAAGTTAAATCCAACTCATGATGAATCATTAAACTGTGAGGTTGCATTTTGATTGAGGAAGATTTAAGTTTGAAGGGCAGACTTGGGAGCAAGGGGCTCAAATGCACTACAATGACTCAAAAACGAGCTTACGTGGGAGCAATCAAATATTCTTGACATAAATTATACAAACAAGCTCACTTGATACGATTTAAAATCCTCAGCTCTCCAACACTAGAAAACGGTAATTGCTCTCACCTTTGCATCATTACGGACAAACTGAATCCCGTGTCCCGGATATATAGTAGAAGAACAGAACCAACATTTCTCCAACCTCATCTCTGTCTTGTGTTAGAAACAAGACTGCTGAAATAAAAAATATAATAATATTAGATATTTAGATTGCAGATAGACCTGTAATTATCTAATCCAATTATCGGGTAAGCTCAAAGTCTGTCAAAGAACAATCTGATCATATTGCAGAAACTGTATAGTTAATCAGAAACTTTATTTCGGATTTAGTCAAGGATAACTGAAACGAAAGCAAAATCTACGCACTAATTACAAAGATTTTTCAACTTAAAGATTATGATAGAGAAATAATCAAAATAAACTAACAGAGACGAACTAATTTAATAATTTCCCCTTCAAATTCTAGCTTCGAAGAGAGCGTAAACAGGTTTAATTCCAATTTGAAACAGCAATTAACAAGAATAGAGTAAAGAGTGAAGGACGGGAGGCTGCAAAGGGCGGTGGGGAAGGGGCGACGGTGAAGGCCGAGAGAACGTACCTGACAGAGAGACGAGGAAAGGACGAGATTTTCGTAAGGGTTTTTTAGACTCTAATAATGCTTCTATTGGGCCAGGCCCATATTCAACATTATTTGTTTATTACCAAATTCATCGGGCTAAATGTAAACTGGGCCGAAATATAAATGTAAAACGATCCATTACTATGCTAAAATAATATAAAAGTATTTTTTTTTTAAAAAGAGAGTAAATGCATTTTGGACTCCTTTTTTTCAGCTTCTTGATCACTTCCCTATTATTTGAGTTGTACTTTCTTCTCCAAACACCAGAATATTTACAACCAACTTTTTACAACTATAGCTTCTACTTTAACTTCTTCGAAGGAAAAAACTTTTGTGAACACTGAACACACACCAAAATCTTTAACTTAGTGTCATCCCAAAAGCTGCTGCATGCATAGATCAGCAATAAGGAACTGTGTACACCAGAGTAAGTTGAATATTATGTAAAGCTATAGATCTATTATATACATCAACATTTTCACCCCCTTGGACCTCCCATGATCTGGATCAGAAGATTTTACCAGCAACACAGAAACCAATCCCGTCACTCAAAAGATACTAAGACCAAAAAACAAATAACTAAACAGGGCAAAAATTGCTACATTTTCCCTGCAACCATGTTAATCTTACATAGTTGTTCTTCAGAGAAATGAACATCTCTCTAAAACTCGGATTTTCAAAAAGATCCAATGCAGCATAATAAAGACTATCTTCAATCCCTTCAATCTCATCCAACACTTTTATGCAGCTTGAAATTGAGAATCTTTCATCAACTTGGCTTTTTGTAAAAGCTCGCAGCTTTGAAGACTCAATCATATCCGAAAAGGCTTCTGCCATAGCATCACCTAATTCTTGATTCCAATGACTCTGTTCAGAAACAGAGCCTTCTTCTGATGGACGCTTTCTCTTTTTATCAGCTGTGTTCTTGATAATGTTCTGTGGTGAAGATACGTTTCCTTGCATGGATTTTGATGTTGATGGAGTTTTGGGACTTGGGTTTATACCTTCTTGACCTAATGGGTCGACAAGGGCAGATTTGTCCAATTCTTCATAGTGGCTTGATTGGGCGTATTTTCCATCCACACCCGAATCTGCAAATATTGTGCATAGTTGATCATATATAGGACACTCCTTTGTCTTCACCGGTTCTATCTTAGACTGTGCCTGAATATATATATTTAATAACATGTGAATGAGAAAAACAAAAAGAAAATTTGGAAAACCATATTATATAAACATATATATTATTTTAGGGAGATTTACATCTAATACCCCTAAGATTTGAAGTAATTACAAATTAGTCCCTCTTATTTCAGAATAATGAAACCTCCATTTTATTTTAGAAATTCTGAAACAAGAGGGACTAATTTGTAACTACACAAAAATTCAGGGATACTGGATTTAAATCAACTGATATTTATCGAAATTATATATTTTAGAGGAGAAAGTGATACCCCAATATCTTCCCATAAATCGAACCCCATATAGCAAGGATCTTGCATGACAATGTTTTGGTTAAAAGCCGATTGCAGATTGTGATAACGAGTACGGAGAACGTCAAGATGTTTCCTCAGTTGATTGTTGTTGAAATTGAGATGGGTCTGTTTATTGAATTCTTCACGGATTTGATTCCACGTTTTCTTGTCGAAAACATTATTTGGCCTATTTCCTTGTTGAATCTGTACTACAACTATATCTGCAAAAATCTTGTCAAGTGCCGGCGTCCATCTTGTTCTCAAACGCTCTTGCTTCGTTTGCTGATCATTAACTTCGACATCCATCTGTAACATCAGGCAAAGCATTTCAAGAAAACTTTTTTTTTTTTGACGAGCAAACTAATAACATAAACTTAAATCAGAGTAGGTTCAGTTTAGCTTACCTTGGGCAGATCCTCACCCCAAATTTTGCAGATGCGATTGAAATGTTGGCTCTGCTCCTCAGCAAGCGTGTCCCACATCACACTGATAACAAATTAGAAGAAATCTCATCTTAAATTGGGTCTACTCGTTAATGAATTTCACAGATTAACTTCCTAGTTGTTTGAAAAAAAGCATATCATCACCTATAACTGAAAGTAATTGCCGAACGGGAGTACATACATTCTACTGTTGGCTTCGAAACGATTTTAAATTAATCATAAATAATCTTGCTACTCTAAAGTGACTCTCCTCAAGCTTTAGAAACTTTTTGAACAATATAATTTACAAACTACAATTAAATTGAGGTCTCCAGAGGTTTTCATCAAGATAAATAAATCTGGTAATCAATGCCCTTAAAAACATTTTTAATACATGTGGAGAATGTTAAAGAATTAATAGGTCAGTTCAGAAAGCAATTGGTTTAACTAAGTGTAACCAAACGCAAAAGTTTGATTAAACTTCTAAAGATTAAACATCTGTGTACTAAAAAATGAAAATCATAAGGATCTATAATCTGCAGCCGCTTGATTGTATGCATCATTTGAGGCTTTAAAGGATGATTAATTTAATCACGTTGTTACAGACACAAGGAAGTAATTGAAACACACACGCGCGCGCGCGCGCATAAACAATCCTAACAACAGAACCACAGCTATTCCCTCCAGACCCACCTGCCTTCATCAAAACAAAACACACAAAGAAGCCGTGTAAAAGAAAAAATTGCTCAAATAATGATCCAGAAGCTGCTGCTAACTATTAGCACGCGGTCGAATCAGAAAACTCATTTTTAGCATACGGTCGAATCAGAAAGCTAGTTATAAAACTTGCATTGTATCATAAAACCCTACATTTAAATCGTTTCTTAAGTGAAAATGCATAATCGACCAGAATTACTGAAAACGATTATTTCAATCAAGAGTTGACTTCAGAATCAATTGTAAAACACCAATTCACAGTGAAAACAGGCAAAACCAGTACAAAAGGTAAAAACTATGATACAAGAGCAGATATCGCGAGAAGAATATATACCTGATCGGAAATATAAATCGGAGAGCCCACGGAAACCCGAATTTCTGCACCTTCGGCGAGGCAGAATCGAATTGAGATTTTAGGTTTAGTCAGATAGTAATATCATAATCGAGTAAAATGGGCAGAAAATCCCAAGAACAAAATCGCCATTTGTTGGAATTACTGGCATAATTATGTTTTCCTGTTGAGAATATGATTTAAAATTGGGCTTTTATAAACTGGGCTATACAATCTTATTATGGGCCTACGACCCATTCCTTTGAAATTGGACTAAGCCCATGGTCTAACTGGGTTTTTATTCAAGCTAGCTGAATTGGATCCAATATACTTTGGTTCTGAATTAAAAAAATATATATTTGGACAAAATATATGACAAATATTGAATTATCATTACATAAAATATTTTAATAGGACTTGAATAATTGATCAAGGGTGTTTTCCAATTATAGCTTACACATTTTGTACAATATCCTTTCACTCATTTTTCAAATACATAAATGTAATAGCTTTAAATTTGATTTATTAATATTTTTTCTAGTTATAAATTCTATTTATGTAGGTCGAATCGGATCGGGTCTTTCTATCAACAATAATAATTTTTCCAAATACTCAAAATCGAAATTTAAATTTAAATTAATATAGTGCGGAATCGCAGGCTACCTGATTAATAGCTGTAAATATGTTGAGTTATTGAATCATTACCACACCTAATAATGGAAACGCTAAAGCTACCTGTCACCAACATAGTAACAAAATAAATCCAACATAGAACACATAAAAACATTAGTTGTCACTTTCCAGAGTAGAATGTGGGAATCTCCTTGTCCTTGTTGTTTGATGGTGTTTCGGCATTATAGGTCTTCCTTTAATTATGATAAATAACCTTACGGACAAGGTCGCACAAGGTCGCAGGTTCGAATTCTTCTTATTTGAATAGAATGAGATACAATGTAAACAACTTCAAAAATTACAAAAATATCTTTAGTCAATAATTATTACTGATTTTTCGTTAGATTGGGAGTTATATTTATTATGATTTACTAAATCTCGAGATATTTTTCTCAAATTTTAAAATTTCAAGATATTTTTATAATTATGTAAATTTGGGAGTATTCGTAATAGATAGTTTCAATCTAAAACACATAGAATACTTGAAGCTATAATCTGCACTTAATCTAGTCAAAATTATCAAAATTCAAACAAAAACTGTTTCCATGTTAAATAAATTTATATAATTATTTCTTAGATCATGACTTTTTTTCAATATTTAATCTCATGACCATATATCATGGTTGGTAAAAGATCCTTAGCAGTTGGGTTCTTTCTGTAATTTTCTTTCCACCGCGTGTTTATCACGACCCAATCAAAAGCCACAAGTGTCGAGATCTAAAGACACGTGGCATTGTGGAGCGTCGTTAATCAGGCGCGTCACATAAGTACCTAACATTTAAGTTGAAATAATCCTCTCAGCTGAAAGGGGCAATATAGTAATTTCCTAAAAACCTGTAAAAGAATACTTCGTTAACAACTGTCCCCTGTCGGTGCTCTGCTCTTTACGCTAAACCAGTCCACTCTTTCAACTCCATTAAACCACACATTTCATCTAAACCCTCCAAAAAGATCTCCTATTGCTCTCAAATTTTCACAAGATTCCATCTTTCTCGACACTGGCTGACGGCGTTGATTAACAGAGAAGAGGTTCAGGGTCAAGTCCTTCTGGCGAGCTTTTCGTTTGATCTAGAGCATTTCTCGGGGAACTAATAGATTTAGATCAGGGCTTTACATCTCACCGACAAATTCCTTGTCTCAAAACCCCGCAATACATTTTCTGTTTTTTGCTTCGCAGTGCATTTCTGTCGTTAATTGAATAAAAAATCTCGAATCTTGTCATGTTTGGATCTGGACATTAGCAGAAGTACCCATTTTTCCAGTTCTTAGAGCAAGGAAGCTTGTATTTTTGCTTGTTTTTTGCGGATAATGGAGGAGAAGAGCCGTTCAAGAGGATGGTGCGGTTGGTTTTTGGTGTTTATAATTTTGGCTGTGATCGCATTTGCAATTTTCTATACAGTGAGGCAAAAACAGCACAAATCAGACGGCGAAGCCGCTCCTGTTCCAGGTCCTCCGGGCGCCGTTACAAAGAAATATGCTGATGCTCTTAAAGTCGCAATGCAGTTTCTCGACATACAAAAATGTAATATTTCTCTTTATTATTATTATTATTATTATTATATCATTGCCCTTTTGCTTTAAATGTGTGTTGCTGGATCTGTATGTGATGATTGCGTAGTGCCCTTTTCTTGTTTCTGAGTTTTAGATTAATGTACTGTAGTATTGCTTGTGATTTTACCTCAGATCGGTAATTGTAATTTAGATTTGTGTTTTAAAGCATGTTTTTGGCTTGAATTCAATAATGGGTCTGTTTTAAAGCTTGTTTTTTGCTTGAATTCAATACTGGGTCTGTGTTGATCTGATTCGGAATAGCTTATTAGATCGTTAAAATTGAATCTTTTTGCTTAAATTATAGTGAATCACGACTTAGATTTCGTAAATCTATTATTAGTTAAAGAAAAGATCATGCAAGATCTCAAAATAGAATGTTTCATTGACTTTATATAATTTTTTTGGAAATTTCCCATGATATTACAGCTGGGAAGCTAGACGATAACAGAATATCTTGGAGAGGGGATTCGGCTTTAAAAGATGGAAGTCAAGAAAAAATAGATCTTTCAAAAGGAATGTATGATGCTGGTGATCATATGAAGTTTGGTTTTCCAATGGCTTTTACAGCCACTGTTTTGTCGTGGACTATTCTTGAGTACGGAGATCAAATGAAAGTTGTTGATCAATTGGAACCTGCTCAAGAATCACTTAAGTGGATTACTGATTATCTTGTTAATGCACATCCTACTGATAATGTGCTTTACATTCAGGTTTGTGTAATTCTTTTTGCTTTTTTTGGAGCTTTCTTTTGTGTATGTAATCTATGTGTTGTCCATTTTGATGCCTCTGATTTGAGACTATGCCAATTGATGGCTTTTGAAAAGGGGCGTTTGTTTTCACATTTTAGGTATTAGAGCAAATATTAAGGCATCTTTGATTTCCTTTTTCCTGAAAATTACCTTATTCTTATTTAGATATGTTTTCTTCTTATTTTTGCACATAAATTAAGTATGCCCAAGTTGCTCGTCTCTTCCTAAGATCTCTTCTCTGTTTTTGGCTTAAAAAAGCAGAAACAGGGTGTTCATTTGGCTGCTAGCGTAAAATAGGCTAGAAAATGAGTGTTTCCAAACTCTAAAAAAAGTGCTTTTCTCCTTGTAGCTTAAAAAAGCAGACATTAAGTGTTTTATTTTGCTTCTTATGTGTAAAATAAGCTGAAATAACGTAGAAATGGAGTGTTTGCAAACTCTGAAATAAGAAATTGCTTTTTTGCTATTAGCTTGAAAAGAAAGCAGAAATTGATTGTTTGTTTTGATGCTTCTGCTTGAAATAAGCCAGAAGCACCTTGGTGGGTGGGCGGGTAGGGGCACACTCGAAACTTTTACTACTCAAAATTTTACAACTTTAGCTTCTCTAAAAGCAAAATATTTTTGCAGGTTGGCAGCCCGAAAGCCGATCACAGTTGTTGGGACAGGCCAGAGGACATGACAGAACCAAGGCCTCTGACTCAAGTCAATACATCTTCTCCAGGAACCGATGTTGCTGCAGAAACAGCAGCTGCTCTAGCTTCAGCTTCTCTTGTCTTTAGGACTTCTAATTCTGCTTATTCAGCTGTGCTTCTTAGACACGCCAAACAATTATTTACATTTGCTGACAAAAATAGAGCATTATATAGCGTCACGATTCCTGAAGTGGCAACTTACTACAATTCCACTGGCTATGGAGATGAGCTCTTGTGGGCAGCTAGTTGGCTCTATCATGCAACGGGAGAAAAATCGTATTTTGAATACGTGACGGGGAAGAATGGGGATGATTTCGGTAATTTTGGAAATCCCACTTGGTTTAGTTGGGATAATAAGCTTGCTGGAGCTCAGGTATTGTTGTATTATTCAATTTAGGGAGTGTTTTGCGAAATTGAAAAAAAAAAAAAAAGATGAAGTGTTTTTCTGCTTTTAGCTTAAAAGAAGCAGAAATGAAGTGTTTCGTTTTGCCCTTCTGCTTATTTTAAGGGCGAATTACATTGACTACCCCTGAAGTTAGGTGAAATTACAAATCGGTCCCCTAGCTTGAAAAATTACTATATAATCCCCACTTAGGGTTTCATCTTGGGGTATTTTTGGAAGATTTATACATTTATTGAAACATCGGGGATTATACGGTAATTTCTCTAACTAGAGGGATTGATTTGTAATTTCTCCTGACTTCAGGTTTAATAAATGTAATCACCCTATTTTTAATTGACGGCGTGTTTGCAAAATCTAAAAAAGCGTTTTTCTGCATTTAGCTTAAAAAAAGATGAATTGAAGGGTTTTGTTTTGCTGCTTCTGCTTAAAATAAGCTAGGAGCAACTCTAGGGGTGCTTTTTTCCGCTTTTTTAAGTTTGTTTTGGTCTATTATTTACAAGTTCTTTCATACTTCTTTTTTGCCCAACATTCCCAACTTTTATTAATCCAACTTCTTTCAACTTTATCTTCTCAAAAAGCATATGTTTTTGCAAACACTCCCTTAGTTAGAATTATGATGTTAGAACTTAGAAGGATCTATATGATTTATCAATTATTCTTCTCCAGGTTCTTTTGTCAAGAGTTAGCTTCTTTGGGCCAAAAGATGTCTCGAATTCCAATGGCCTCCAAAATTATAGGAAGACAGCTGAGGCCGTAATGTGTGGTCTTTTACCCAAATCGCCCTCTGCTACCTCCAGTCGAACTAAAAGTAAATATCCTTCTGATCTTATCTTTTACTCGAGAAAAAGCAAAAAGGAAAAATCTAATTTTCACTTTTAACTTTTGCAAATCTTGAACTCACAGCAACTTTAGTGTATATAAATTTATTATGGAAATGCTTAGTGAGCAGAAGTTGGTAACCTTCCTTTGGAAGTATAAGATATCATGGTTGAATTGAATTCCCAACAACCCTTCTAAGAGAAAATGAAATATTTTCGAACTAGAAAAATGATCCTTTTATTTGCTATGAAGACCATATTTTGTTTTATGCATCTACGTTTGTTAGTGTAGAAGAACTTGACGAGGACATCAAAGAAAAGGTTTTTAGATTCTAATATTTATACATGCTGAATTACTATGAGATTGATTTCATTGATAATAATATCTGCAGATGGTTTAGTATGGATAAGTGAATGGAATGCTTTACAGCATCCCGTCGCATCAGCATTTCTAGCAATGATTTACAGTGATTACATGCTCTCCTCTCGAACTGCAATGATATCTTGTGATGGAAAAAATTACTCACCAAAAGCTCTCCGGAAATTCGCAATGTCTCAGGTACAATGACTTGCTATCTTTTACGTACGCCATAGAAAAGGGTAAATTACATTTGCTGCCCCTCCAATTTGGAAAAATTACAAAAAAACCTGTCATTTTCATTTATTACATAAAACCCCCTGAAGTTTTGTTATTCATGTAAAAATTGTGAAAACTTAATCAAAGAGGCGTCAACCAAGCTTTTAAACGACATTGACTCTTAGACCGATGGATTATTAGTAGGTTTTACATGAATAATGAAATCTCGGGGAGTTTATGTAATAAATAAAATCGGAGGGAGGTTCTTGTAATTACGCCAAAACTTAGGGGTAGCAAATGTAATTCGCCCGAAAAGAAACTATATAAAAAAGAAAAGAATCAAGAAAAATATTTAATCAACATTATCCACCATATTTCAGGCCGATTATGTGTTGGGAGACAACCCAATGAAGATGAGTTATCTTGTGGGATATGGTGATAAGTATCCACAATTTGTCCATCATAGAGGCGCATCAATTCCAACCGATGCAACAACAGGATGCAAAGATGGTTTCAAATGGCTCACATCGGAGGATCCAAACCCTAACATTGCAATGGGAGCACTTGTGGGGGGGCCGTTTCTTAACGAGTCGTTTGTTGATTCAAGAAACAACTCCATGCAAACTGAGCCGAGCACATACAATAGTGCAGTTATAGTTGGGCTTCTGTCGAGTTTGGTGACTACATCGTCCGTAGTTCAATCTTTCACTTAGGAATTCATTGTTGTTTGATTTTATTAGTTTGGTTTATAGGAATGAATGTAAATTTTGTAATAGTAATGTGAGGTTATGCTCAAAGAATTAAAGGTGCTGCCTTATTATATTTGTAGTAGCATCTCTTGTGTTGTGTGTGGTAGATGGTTGTGTTTTAAGTTGTTCTTTGGTTCTTCTATTTGGAAGCAAAATTTGTAGTTTAGATTCCTTAGTTTTAAACTATGGACTATGTTATGCAATTTAGTGACACCAATACTAGTTGTGACCAACATAGTGAGAATTTCTGAAAACACTCTAAAACCTTGAAAATTTGCAAATACACTCCTGGTTAGTTGAAATTTTACAAATGTTTCCCTTGAAACAAAAAAATGTATACATAATACTCTCTAAAAAGCTTTACAAATATCTCCTCAGGGGTGAGTGTATTATAAGGTTTCAGGTTGTTTTTCGTAAATAGCATAAACTTCAGGTTATTTTCGTAACAAGCTCTTTTCTTTTATCTGAATCTGTCCCTGCTTGAAAGTTATACAATTGCACACGTACACTAGGAATTGACACTGTTTTGTGTTCTTATCCATAATACATTCTGAAAAAACAATGCATGTGTGTACAACATCAACTTTTCCCTTAAGTGGAAACCATTGATATTCTCCATTTGAATGTCGTCTTCTTCTTGTTTTCTGACACTTTAATTTTATGGGACTCAACGTTTAGTTACAATGTACACGTAACTCACACGTGTCGACGATGTTAGATTTCTGGGTATGCTTGAATCTTGATGTATTTATGAGTCAGGTTTTCGAGCATGTGAATGAATGTACAAAACTGCACTTTCTGTGTGAGGTGCAAGGATAGTTCAACAAGTGGAACTCACAATCAAACTTATGAAAACTTTTCTGCACTATTTTGTGTACTTTTTACATATAAATGTGGATAGAGCACTTAGAAATGGGCCTTCTGTTTTTAATTGTTAATTGCACTGTTTTGGATATGCTTTATGCCACAAGTTTAGCATGCTTTTACCTTGCAATTTGCATTCTTGGAAAATCTTCAATAAATCCTGTTTCGTACGTACGTAATTGGATAAGATTCAGAAAATTGTTTGGATTGAGGTAAAATAATTACCCATTGCGTTAAACATTCATGGATAATTATGCAAATATATCCTAAAATTTGAAAAATTATAGCAACGAACCCTGTCAAAAAAAATTCATTACTTAAGTGGTTGAATGATTTTGGGGGATATTTATTCGATAAAAGCTGATTTCAAAATTCATCGGAGCGTCAAACCCATTTCTACAATCTATATGGGCCGAGTTGGGTTAAATCACCAATATGTAAAACTTTCCTTACTATTGACAGTTGAGTTTCCAGTGACTGTAACCCGAGATCTCTGATTAAACTAGCATAACGCCAAACCGCTAAATTACATAAATTGTTAGCATGTGGAACTTACTATTCTATTACAATTCGCATTTTCTATTACCACTAATTGAATAACCTACAAGTACAATATAGTGATTTTTGTTTGTATTTGTTTGATAATTGATGACGATTGTTGTATTTGTTTGTTCTTGATCTGGGATCTTGATGAATTAATTGATTATACAGTACATATAAAAAAATAAAAAAAACCTTCCTAAATAGTATCTCGGTCTCCCGCATCTTTTAATTTGTTCCATTTTTACACCCAAAGATATGTCGGCAGGGTCACAACATTTATTTTTCTATTCCTTGTTCAAAGTGTTTGGCATGTTAGTGGTATTTCTTTTAGTAGTATATTAGAATATAAAATTATTCAAGAGATTTGGTAGATTAAAGTATTTTTAGCTAGGTCGTTCAATTTTATAAGTCAAATCAATAAATTGGGGTCCCCGAGTGCCCCAAATTAAGTTATCTCTCCTAAAGAATTAACAAAAAAAAAAATAGTTAAGATAACATGTAACGTGTCATACAAATATCTTGCTGAGATTATATTTCGATTAATGAAGTCGTAAGAATGCTTTTTTTGTATTAACATTTTGACTGGGGATTTACTATGAAGCTGGGCCTGAATTTGATTACAACTGCGAAACTTCTCGGTTTGAGAGAGGGGTTGCGTTTGGCATAGGAACGACGATACCTTCGCATAAAAGTGGAAATTGATTCCAAAGTGATTTTCAAACTAGTTAAGGAACCGGTGGTTGATGACCATCCCCTTGAGATGATTATACTTGAGTGCAGACGCATATTGAAATTACCATGGAAAGCTTCGATAAAACTCGTTCAAAAAGACAAGAACAAAGCGATCGACAAGCTAACTAAGTTGGGCCACAACTTGCTGATGGACACGAACCTCTGGGTGTGGGAAAATCCTCCTAAAGAGCTTGAGCCCCTCGAGGAGTAGTTTGGTTTTGAGTTTTTTTTTCCTGTTTTGTTGTATGACAAGAAGAAAAAAAAAAGAAAAACAAAGCTTAATTATATGACAACTCTTGCTAATATGTATATCAATTTTCATATATAATAAGGCGAATTACATGATTACCGTAAAGTTTAGTGTATTTATAACTTGATGCCTCTCTATAACCACATAGTATCTGATACTTTCAATAAATAATATTCCGAAAATATCCCCCACTCAGGATTTCAACTAGGGATTATTTGGGAGTGTTTTCAAAATATTTACATATTTATTAAAACTTTAGATACTATATGATAGTTTCTCAAAAGAAATCGATCTATAAATACACAAATTTCAGGCTCCTCAAAAGTAATTCACCCTTGTACTTTTCATTGAACTCAAGAACTAGAAAAGAAATATGTACAAATTACTTTAAAGATAACATATACATGAAAAGTTCAGTGTAATATTTCAAATCATACTAGAAATGCCAAATGTATATGGAAATTAAGCAAAATAAATACAAAACCTTGTCTAACAAAATCAAATTTGTTAGCACTAAAATGAAAGATCAATTCAAATTAAAAATCCTTAATTGAAATTAATAGGGCCTAGACTTTGTTTCTATCAATGTCCCTTTTGTCAATTCATAAAATTCCACTATATACTTTTGTCTGCAAACTTAGGAACTTTTTATTCAAATCCAAAGTCAACGAGCAATGTCTGATCTTGTGTTGTAACCAAGTTGTTGCTCTATCTCCCAGCTTAGCTTTGGTGTAACCTCATTATGTTCTGGAGCATAATCCTGCATCAAAAAGTATAAATAAGTTTAAGTACAGGGGTCTTTGTGAAAGTTTTAGGTTTTCGAGGGGGTGAAAGAGTAATATGTTTTGGTTAGATTTTTGTGGTTAATCATTAGTATTTGTGATGGTGAAGTGATTTGTAAGTATAGGACATATGATTGCAACAATGTGGGAGCCATGGATGCAGATGGGGCAGAAAAAATTAAGGAAATGTCTGAATAAACTATGGGTTGGAATTGTACCTCAAGCTTGGACATGAGTTCTTGGGCAGTTGGGGCAGACACAATAATGTGACGGGCAGATGGTGCAATAAAACCCTCATCCACAGCCTTGTCTATGAAAGACAACAACGAGTTGTAATAACCATCTACATTTAGCAAACCAACCTGTATATTCAAACAAAAAAATAAATCATAAATATATAAATTCAAATCCAACTAATATAATATATCTTCAGATTCGACATAATTACACAAACATACCTGATATCGTGAAGTTAGAATAATTACAAAAACATACCCTGAACTCCAACTTCTTATAGAGAACTCCAACCGAAAAACACACTTAACAGGATATGTTTCTGTAATTTCCCAAACCTCAAGGCATGTAAGTGTAATTAGATCTCGTTTTTGTTGTATTGTTTCTGATTTGTTCGTATGAATGATCCAGTTTTTGATTTTATAAATCTAAAATAAATTATGCAATCAATAGTTTTCATTTTTTTTTTTTTGAAAAAAAAATATAGGATTTGAAAATTGTAAAATACCGGTTTGTCATGGATGCCTAGTTGAGCCCAAGTAATGACCTCTAATAGTTCCTCCAATGTACCGTACCCACCTGCACAATTTTGAATATTAACCACAAATTTGGCACTAAATTATTGGATCAAATTTCACATTGCAATTCTTGATTGATGTGACATGACATGTTAGTAAAATTAATTATCAAGGATTTTAATTTTTTTTTCTTATTTATCAGTTTTACAGAAAGGGACTGACCTAGCAATCACAGTAAATTCTGTATATTTACTATAAAATTAATTAAGTTTAGTCAAGCCAGATTTAATATATAATTTTCTTCAATTGAAATGTGAATAAGAAGTAAAACTTTTTAAGTCAAATTCAATAACCATCAGATATTACTCTCAATATAGAAATTTTGAGTTGGACTCGGAATTACCGGGCAAGGCTATAAATGCATCAGCTTGTCTAGCCATCTCTGCTTTCCTTTGGTGCATACCCGAAACTGCTCTCACTTCTCCAACAGGCTCCCCTGTTATCTGTAAGAAATTATGTTTATAAAACACGATTTATATATATAATTTTCCATTTTTAATTAAAGTTAATAAAAAACATATATTTAATACTTTCAAAAGCTCCAAAATAATTTACCTCTCTTGGCATTAAAGTCGTTGGAATCACCCTGCAGTAAAAGGAAGAACAATTATGTCATAAATTAATTTCAGAAATATATATAAACTGGAAAATACCTAAAATATATATTTTTTTTAAAAATAAAATAATTAATTACCCTAACACGTGGCGACCGCCATTATAGACAGCTTGAGAAACCAGACCCATCAATCCAATGCTTCCACCTCCATAAACCAAGTCTATGTTCCTTTCAACCTGTCCAAAAAATAAGAGTAATTTTTTTCAAAATTTATTGAATAAACTATATTTTAATTTCCTGCATTAACACGCAATACTATTTCAACGTGAACCTCATATTATAAATTATCAACTTGGAATAAGAAAAAACATTTCAGTGTTTCACGTTAATCTTGCTGATCCTATCAGTACTTCTCCCTAACATGAATCCGATTTCGTCATCCCCTGTGTTTCTTTTTTCCCCTGTAAAACCGTGTTGTCTCCATGATCAAGACATTTAAGCTAAATTTAACTACGAATATCCTATCTTTTCTCAATCCCATAAAACAATATGTTGATTAGCATCATAAATGAAGAGAATTAAACACTTTCCTTGAATAAAAATGCAATCTTTTTCACATTTCTTGAGTACTCTGTTTTTTATTCATGCAAGTAAAAAGCTAGCAATTATGTCCCAAATATTCCAACCAAGAGACAAAAATTTATATAATAGTACATATATTACCAGTTGTTTTCCTAGCTGAACAGCAGCAAGCTGGTAGCTTGGACTTTTTCCTGGACTGCTACCACAGAAAACACATATTCTCTTGAATCTTGATGATTTTGTGGGCTGCTGAAGGCTATTTTCCATTGCAAATTCAATATATATAAAATCAGATATGTATATATATATATATATATATATATATATATATATATATATATATATATATTTTTTTTTTTTTTTTTTTTTTTTTTTTGTTATTAATTTCTTCTGAATTTTTTTGTTTTTTTTTTGGGTTATGAAGATTGACAAAAAGAGGCAGCAAAAAGGATTAAGTGGGAGCAAAGTAAACAACTTTTTTTTTTCCTTTTCTTTTGTTTTCTGAATTTGTGATCTGAAAAATGGGAATTGAGAGAAAAGAGTAGGAAAATGTGTAGAAAGGAATGAAGAGATTGGTAAGTAATTGGTCCCCTTTTATATCCAAATAGCCATTAGCATTTCCAATCCCACTTCTACACTTGGCACTAAGTTATGTTTTTCTATTGATGTTTTTTTGAATTATTTTAATTTCGGAAATTGGTGTCATTTTCAATCTAAAGTCTACAGAAAAACAAAGGAGGCCAAGACAGTGGTTTGCCTGCGTCATATTTCTTTTTATGCTGCTTTTCTTGTTTATGAGATTTTTGAATATTGGTTTGTTTAGTGACCCCATATGTTTCTTTTGGATAATTACAATCACCTACCCTTAATTTTTAGTCTAATTGCACAAACATATCCTAAAATTTAAAATTTTATAAAAATGTACCATAAATTTTAATTGTCGTTAGATAACCTTAGTGAAAAAAAGGGAATTTCTCGATATGTTCTGGATTTTTCTGTTAAAAGAATAAATAAAAACAAATAAGGCTAATTTATTGAATGAATGTTTTCGAAATTCCTCCAAACGCTTAACAAATGTAGTGAAATTCTGTAACAGGGTATGTTTTTGTACCTTCTTAAACTTTAAGGTATGTTTTGTGCCGAGGCTTCGCATGGTTTTGGTGCAGTAGCTAGGGATGAAACGGGGAGATGTGTTGGATGGAGCTCGGGGAGGAGGCGAGGGTCGTTGAGCGGGGGAGAAGCTGAAGCTGCAGTGGCTCGAGAAGCTGTTTTGCTTGCGGTACGAAAAGGGTGGGAGAAGGTGATTTTCGAGGGAGAAGGAGATTGCCAAGATGTGCTTTCACAAATTGCTGATTCAGAATACAACTTTTCAGGTGTTGGTAACATCATTTAGGACCTAAGAGAAGCGCTTTCTTTAATTTCTTATTTTTCATTTTCTTTTGTTCGTTGTTCGGGTAACTGTTTATCCCATTGTCTTGTTAGAAAATTCATTAGCATTAATTTCGAAAACTTTGATATCCCTGATTTCGCATTGTCTATTTTGTTATCGGAAGCTTTGTCGAATTAATGAAATAGACTTTTGATTCTTAAAAAGAAAAACTTTAAGGTATGTTAATTTGTATAATTAAGTCAAATCTAAGGATATATATGAATGTAAACATTTTTTTTAATCCCAAACTGCAATTATCATTGTTTATTGTGACCCAAAAAAAACCCATCATTTATGAATTATTACGATTTAGGACTGAAAATAATCAATAATGCTTCGTGGGCCCGACCGAGCAACGCGGGATCTGTTTGCGGACGGCGCCGTATTGAGGAGCACGTGCGGTTGACTAGGAGGCCGGGCCACAACATTAAAATGGAAATTCTCACAGTTACCAGTTCAGACCAAAATTCTCATCCTACTAATGCCTAGTGCTACCACATTTACAATTTCACTAAAAACCGTTACTTAATTTGCTAAATTATCATTAATATTAAAATTATTTTAATTGTTTCAATTGTTTTGGTTCCAAATATTAAAATATAATACAAGTTATGTATCTGGATAATAGAATACAGAAAATATAGATTGGAGTGGGGGTTTCAGATATAATATCGGATACCTGATCCGACCAAATTCGATTGAATATCTTCAAGAATTTCCGGGTATCTGACTTTTTTAATTCGAAGTCGGATTGCAACATATGCTATCCGAAATTTTGGTTATTAAAGTCCAGATTATCCAAATATCAGACTATCTAATCCGATATCCGCCCCTAGTTAAGATAAGAAAAATAATCTTTTTATCTTTTGTGTTATAATATTTCTCATTATTTATCTAAATTATTTAAAAATACAGTCTCTCGTGTATTAAAAAGTATAACATAAATAATATAGTGGTCCGATGCTGTGCTAGTTTAAATAAAAGTTTGGAATTTAAATCTCTAAAAACTTAACTAGCATTGATAGAAAAAGTATTATAACTTTGTGGTTCGATTTGCTTCCCCACAAAGACGCACGTCAGAAAAAAAAAAAAAAAGTATAAAGAATATCCCAATTAAGTGTGTGGGACCTTTTGTTGTGTGCATGTGATGATCTCCACAAAATGGTCCAAGTACATAAAACTATAAAAGCATAAATAGTATTTGGACCACCCAATAAGTGGAGAGGATAAAACCATGCCAAAAAGTAAAAAGGATTTTTATGCACATTCCACAAACATTTGAAGTTTCCAGGTGGCTTGGATTAAAGTTGTTAAGAGGCTATATCTCAACTTGTGCTTTTAAGACTAGTGACTAATCATTGACATAATCACTTTATTATTATATAATCAAAACAAAGTGAATGTACTTGTGAATACAATTGCATTTTTATTCAATTTAATTATTAAAACACCACTATAAATTTTTATAAAATAATAAGCATTATGAGGTAAAAAAAGGTAGACGTGGCATACATCTCAACCATTTACTTACTTAATTTTTGTGATTAGATGATAATTAGTTGGGCCTAAATGTAAATGGACCAGTTTCCTAGAAGATTCTTGGTCTAGCTCCAACAAAATATATTCTTTTTTTTTTTTTAATGTTCTTTCACCTCAAAACATGCTTTGTGTAATAAAGGTGGGTACAATACAAAGAGTGTTCAAGTGATACTTTGCTTCTTCATATTCACTTTCCAAAAATGGGGTAAGGTGAGTAGGTGCTGACAAGCTAGGGTTAATGATAGTGGGTAATCCGAACGTGCTACGTGTCCCGATTTTAACGGTCAATTCAAGCCATGAGACGCCATCCGAAGCTTTTGACATGAATCCCAATCGGATATTCTCGACCGGCCTACAGGTCCGGTAAGCGTGATGTTCGTCCGGTCGGGTCTCGACCGCTGTCAAGGGCCATCATCCTAGTCACCCCAAGGCCATCGAGGCCGCTCGACCGTCTCGTGATCGGGCAAGATTGCTAAGGTGGCATATCCCAAACACTGCAACCAGATCCGTACCAAGCTATAAAGGAGATTGGCCCACCAGATCCCCTCTTCTGATGATAGTACGAGATCCTCTGCAGACATCCTGAGCCTTGCATTAAATGCCTGCAGGTCAACGCTGACAGGCATTAAATGCACACTCTCCAAGGTGTATTTAGTGTGAGTTATCACTCACTATATATACCTCCGGCATTTATTGTTGTAGGTAAGCTCTCTTTATTACTCCGATCGCCCCTAGTTGCTCCGATCGCATTTCCATTACTCGAATATCCTATTCCTAGTACTGACTTAATTCAGTGGAGGGGCTACGCCGAAGACAACCCTCTCTGGCCAAGTGACCCATTGTTCTGTGTTTTCAGGTCGAAGTCGGATCCCCTCTACAAATTCAACTGACGAGTAAGACACGTGGTCGATCCACGACCCCTGACCAAAAACCAACCTCATCAGCTACCATTCAGGAATTTTTTATGAAATTCAAGAGAATTTTTTAGTGGAAATTCCCACACCTTATGTGTACACAAATTAGTCTCATATTTTTCATTTTATAATTACTAAATATAAGGCAATTTTATATTGTTATTTGCTAGTTTTTTTCCCTTATAGTGACGTAAAATTGATAGCTACCGACTTTACATATACCAAACATCTCGTCTCACTCACTTTCTTTCTTTCTTTCTTCCATTTCTTTATAAAAGTTTCAACACATAAAAGTTGCGTGAACAAAGGGATATGTCTTCTTGCCGCCAAAGACTATCTAGTATTCTTACGTGAGACTTCGTAGGAATATTCCAACTGAAAAAACTACTCAACTTTTCCCCAAATATTATACCTTAAAATTGGGAAATTGAAATGTAAATATTAACAACTTAAATACAATAGAATTATAAGTACAAATCAAAACTAAATATGTATATATCTCCGTTGAAAATGGGGTTCCCAATGAAATAAACGCCATGGAAAAGGAAAAGTGATATGATATCCCATTATTTTGTTTATGACAAATTAAAGAAAAACACCTATTGATGTTCCCACATCGAAATTTTAAAAACAAAGTTGGGAGATAAGATTAGTGTGCACGTGGTAGTATCTGTGTCTGTGCCAAGTCTTGCCTCCCTTAATCCAGCCGCATCTAGACTGGATATTCAATGCTTCTTATCCAATAATCAAACCTTTTCTCCCAAATCATCTAACATCTCGATCGGTCATTTCATTTCTGGGATCTTGCCCATTCTCATAATATTCCCACTACCCATTCTCATTAATTTTATTTTTATACTTATAAAGATCAAAATACCGTCATCTTGTTTTAAAAATTACAAAACCCCCCTCTTTGATGTTTCATTTGCGATCGAAAAGAAGTTCTGACCGGCATCAATCCATTAACTCTTATGAAAACCCTTCCATCAAGATGTTTTTGCTGGTGTGAATATATATTTAGAATCCAGTAAAAGTTTTGTATAAATAATGAAACATTAAGATTGTTTTTTTAATTACACCAAATCTACGGAATACTAAATTTGAATTTTCCTATATGGGACATATCGGACTTGATTGAATAGAGTTCGTTTACGTTTACGTCTGTGGTTGGATTTGTTGGTGATTTAGTCATAAAGTACATAACTTAATTTAATGTTTATAGCAGGATCATGCGATGATTATCTTAATCATGAGAGTTAATAAAACACTAATTGATGATGCATGGTTTATCTTACTAAACAAATTGCCATTATCTTGGAAAGTAAACACAATTACCGTAAATGTTTAATAAAGTACACAATAGTGATTTGCTTATTGTGAACAAGATTTGTCGGAATTAAACAATTTTCGTTGTGCTTTAAGCGTGTATAAAGTATAGACCTCGTGTTCCAGGATGTGTATTTCAAGTGTTGATTGAGTGTTTAAGTTTCGTACACGAAAATTAATACATTAGTTAATATATTTTAAATAATGTGTGTCGGTATTTGCCTAGCTTTCTTATTTAATCAAATTGATAAATTAGTCTCGGGCACTTTTGTTTCCTAGACAATTTGCCAAGTTGATTTGCTTTATGTGTGGCTTAAAATGATGCACATTGATAATTAGTATACACCTACAAAATTACATATTTGCCCATATTATAACATTTTAGCTCCACTAATTAATTAATTTGACTCCACATCAATCGATTAAAAAAATTCATTATGCATTGTTTTGTTGTGTGTGACACTCATATCGAATATCTATCAAGTGATCAATATTAAAAATAAAATCATTATTATGTCGTATTGTATCTTGTTTGTGTTCATGCCTCACAAATTGAAGAAAATATGCGAAATTGATTTTTTTTATAAAATATAAAAAAATATTTATATCGATAATGTATAAATTTAAATAAACTTGAAGATGAAAGACTATATCTTCCAATCGATCCCTCGATTTCATCTCTGCAATATGGATTTTTTTTATAGAATTTAAAAACTTAATTATGTTGGTTGATTGATACATTCATTACCTCTTCGCAAAAGTGGGCCCTGGAGTCTTTTTGACTGATATCATACATCAGCTTTACTCTAATAAACATAATTAAATAATGATTAATTAATTAAGCATGAATGTGGTTAAAAAGAGTACACATTACATACATCTTCAACATTTGGAAGTTAGAAGAAGAAGAGAAACCTAACTTAGCGGTTTGATATTTTACTAGCTTAATTAGAAGTGTCAAGTTTGAGTCTCCTTCAAACATAACTATCTTTGGTACGAAAAACTTTACACTTAAGTAGTCGATCGACCCGATTCGATCTATATAAATGAGCTTCGGATCCAAAAAAGAAAGAACAAAAGAAAATGGGACAATCAAAATATATTTTTACTTAAATTGTATGACCTTTTGGAGGTCACTTCAACTGATGGATGAATATCCTAACGCTTTTAGCTTTGTTTGGCCCGGATTCTCTGCGAAGTGATTGAAAAATTAATCCATATTAAATATACATCTTGTCGATCGCCGAATTGTATGACTAGATTGGCCGTAGACAAACTATATAATGAAGCAATTATTTTGAATTTAAAATTAAAGACAAACTGAACTTTTTAGGCCTCCATCATGTTCTGAGTCATTAGTCCTCTGAATAAAAGTTTGTGTATAATATATTGACAAATATTTTTTCGTATAAAATGAGTTGTCAGACTTGATTGTAATTGATCGAATTATATGTAATCTCTCACTTAATTGTAATATGATCAGAACTATATATATACACATTTAGAAAACAAAAGTTTAGAACGAGATCACTAGGGCTTCTTTAATTAAGTCGTGTAATTACAGTTACTGCACGATTTCAACATCAAAATAGTCTCACAGATAGAGAGAACATGATGCTAGCTAGCAAGTAGCAATACATTAATTAGTACTTTTAATTAAAGTGCTAGCCATGCATAGTCTTGCATGATATAGTAATAAAACCGAAGAATAGTTGAATTACTTTTAACAATAATAAGCGTGTAACTGAAATTAATTAGTACTTCTGCTTCTGCTTCTGCTACATGTTGATGTTGGTGATGATGAAATATTTTTAGTATTTTTTATATATGTAAGGCGTCACCTGTGACTTTGGTAAAAGTTTACTAACTATATAATAAAGAAATACAATCTAATTTTTATAAAATAAACTTTTCTATTTTGGTCGGAGAAAATGTATTATATATAGTAATTAACATTTAATAATATTTTTACTAAAATATAATGCTAAGAAATAAGAATTGGTTTACCATGAGTAGACGCGGACTAGCAGCCGCAAGATTTTAAATTAACCATGCTTAGCATCGTGAAAACATCAAATATTAATTATTTACAAATAATTGTTTAATCAAAATCCGATTCAAGCAGAAGTGGTATATTTATTCCAATTTCTCCAGAAAAAATCTTGGACCAAACACAGAAATGAATTAAAATATGTGCATATGTAATTTAATATTATATGTTTGACGCAAGCTCATACCTAATAGTTAGGTTTTAAATATTAATATAAATATTTAGAAGTGGTCGATAATGGGTATGGATAATGCAATCACAGCTCTTTCTTTCCCATAGGTGCGGGACTACCTACCAGTTAAGTCACTCGTGTCAATTATTTTAAATAACAAGTAGCTAGCTAGCTAGCTAGCAAGATAATTCGCCCTCTATTTTATTGTATGAACTATGAACTTGGATCTTCGATTACATATATAATTGTGATCTGACATAATCTTGTAATGTCACGTGGCTAATTCTTTTCTACTCGTCTCAATTCAAAGAGCGTTACTCCTTCAACACATAAACACCAAGTATTCCCCTCGAAGGTGACATTCGAGAAAATATACAAAGAAGCAGCATGAAGTCCACACTTCACTAAATTCCTCCTCGAAGAAGAACCTTCCGGCTCGACCACATCCTCGAATTAGTCGTATTTATCTGCAAAACCATCCGACTGTCAAATAACTCCCCACTACTCTTAGTGACCCTAAAATCAAGGAATAACTGAATCAGTGAACCCATTCACTTCCAGATAACTACCACACTCAGAACGTGGCCTATTCCATGTCCCATGATTTTGAGAATTCCTTATAAAAACTCATAAATATAACTGAACAAAGTACGTATAATTTACATACTGAAACTCTGCCAAAATATCCTCTTAAGTGTTCTTACACATTCCTTATCCTCTGAGACCTGATTTAACTCAGTGGAGGATCAACGCTGACTTAAACCCTAGCTTGGTCTTAACATTAGAGTTCCTGGCTGTTCTTAGCAGGTAGAACCCACAAATCTCAACAGATCGTTGCTGAATTAGAGAAATCCTCACCTCGAAGTTTCAAGTCATTTTTCAGCATCATCAAATTGGTTATATATGTAGCATGTCAACAAATTTCTATGTAGAAGATTTATGCCCGCGTTCATATGAGATTCGAATCCATGACTAAATGTGTTAAAATTACTAAATTATAGGTAAATGCATTAAGCAAGAACTTAAAATGCAATTTTGCCTCAAAAAATATGTTGGAAAAATGTGAATTTATGAAAACTCTCTGTCTCTCTAGTATAGTAGATAAAACTAGGGAGATTTATATCACTATCCTCTAAGTTTGGTTTAATTATAAATTAGTTCATTTTATTTTAAAAATTACAAAAATATCCTTGAGGTTTCATTACTTTTGTAAGACCTTCATCGAATTTTTGGCTATCATGTTCACACCATTAGAAGCGTTTTTTCTCATGGAGTCCATTGGTTTAAGAGTCAATGCAGTTTAAAGTCTAATTGATGTCGATCAAAGCCTCTTTTTGCCACATTTTCACAATTTACAGAAAGAATGAAACCTTAAGAGGGTTTTTGTAATTTATGAAACAAAAGAAAGTAATTTATAAGTAGACCAAACGTGAGCGGTAATGGATATAAATTTCCCTTGTAACTATCAGTTGACTAATTATTGAATCCTTGAAATAAAAAAATTAGTGTTCACACAATTACTTCTTCTAAGACTAACACACACGACCATAAGGAAGAAGTCGTTAGAGAGATCCTATAAGATCAGATTTTAATTAGGACAATCAATATAATCATATGATCTTTTCATATTATGTAAATTTAGCATGTGATAAATCAAATTGGAAAGATATGAATCTAAGATCAATTAATTAGCTAGCTTAGTATATAAAAGACAAGACATATAGATCAAGTTAAGCACGAAGAGAATCCAATTATAGCTCATAATTAATGCATAAAATCAGCAATTATGATTTTGTCAACATTATATGATCTGATCACTGACAAAGCAGCCATAAATTTTTTGAAACAATATTAAAATTATATATAAATCAGTTTAAAATATACGTTTCAACTACCTCTATACACTTTTTATACACCGAGAGTTTTAAGAAAACTATTTAGTGATAATTATATTCACGTACCTAAGGTTTAGCCTAACATTAATTGAGATTTGAAAAATTCGCAAACATATTTTAAACTCTGACTGTCTTAATTCTTAAAAGAACCTTAACGAAAAATGTCCCTGTACCAAGTACTACTAGCTACTTGACGTATGTAAATGTAATTTTTTATTTTGTTAAAGTATGTTTTTGTAATTTCTATAACCTCAAGATATATTAGTCTAAAAATATATTCGAATTCAATTTGTCAAAATCAGTTTGTAACAAATATTCAATTTTTGAAATAATTGAAGCTGGACTGGGCCCAATAAATTTTCCATCAGATCAGAGTGCAACATAAATTGTCAAGTGCATGCACACGCTTGGATGATCGATCGATCGATCGATAAGATTGATAAGGCTCCGGTCCTCCACATTTTCCTTTCCTTTTGTCTTATTAATAAATTAAAGAATCAGCAGGTTAATTATCAATTTGAATAGCTAGCTTTATTAAATAAACCAAATTATGATTTTAATTATGTTATTGGCCTTTTCTACTTTCCACTTTCTTATTAGAGCTTTTCACCTGTTTCTATTCTGATAGTTGAGTAGGAACAGTTAAAAAGGAAAAAGCTAGCTAGCTAGGTTGATATTTTTCATAAAGATCACGACACTCAGAAAATTGATATAATTAGTAGTATAGATTGGATCTGATCCATAACCAGACCCATCAAACCCATTTGAACGCCAGACCCATTTCGGACCCGAATCCAACAAACCCTAAATTGGATACGGTAGGCTTTTTGGACCTAAACCCACCAAACCACATCCTAAATCTGCTTCTGAGTGAGGAATAATGTAACATATCTCATATTTGTTGAAAATCGTGATATAGGCCACCTTATAATGGTAGGTTACATTTCCCTTAATAACGATGCATTTGTAAGCTACCATGGGAAGGGCTTAGACGTCCGGGAATGTACATGAATTGGGTGAGAAAGAATGTGATCCATATCATATTTGTTGAGAATCTTGATCACTTATCTTTACCTTTTCTCTTAACTATCGGTTTTTTGGTGGATTGGCCCGGCCTTATAATTAGGATGGGAGACTCAAATCAGCTAAGGTCCAAAAATGGATATAGGAATGAATGGCCGAATTGAAAAGAAAAAAAAGATGATGAGAATAAGATAAATTTTTTTAGACCTACTATAGTCTATACCTATAACATATGGCATAATTTCCTAATATCTTTTTTTTGGATGAGCTGGTGAGCCCCAAATGGGCTTTGGTAGTTAGATAGATAGATATCATGGACTTAATTAATATATTTAAGCCCATGAATAAAATAGTTGTGGTCCATGAATAATCAATTTTGAGAGCCAATCCACAAACTTATAAAGAAAAATTTTACAGTAATGTTGTATACCATGCAGCCTCAATTTTACTTTCTTATAAAAGCTAGTTGTTACTAAATTTGATAATTCCTGCAAAAAACAAAAAAAAAAAAAAAAAAAAAAAAACACATTCCAATTTTATTGGAACACAATCTTTTTCAAACTATAAAACCAGTTACAAGTATAACAAGGTCCAAAAAGGGTCATCATCTTTATTTACAAAAAACCATTAACAACATGATCTAAAATTTAAATACCACTATAAAACAACCTGCTGAAGCTGAACTCGCAACACAAATATTAACACATCAAAACCATAATTAACTCACTATCAATTCTTTCCTTTAGATGAAAAGAATCGGCTAATCCCACGAGCTTGTTTCTCCGGTGTCGGTGTAGAAGATCCCGACTTTGTAGGACGGTGTTTGGTTTGCTGCTTTGTTCTGATTGGTGATCTCAAAGGGTTGTTTGTTTCTGAATCAGATTGAATAAATGCAGCATTGTAAGGATCTAAGGGGGATTCGGAGCCTAATTCATGGAATTCGTGAAAATTCATGGAATTTCTTCGCTGTTCTTCAATTGGGATGTTCTTGTTTGGGGAGCTGAGAAAATCGGGTTGCGGGCGCAAAGATTTCAATTGTTTGCCGAGGAGATATATGGTTTCTTGACATTCTGCTAACTTCTCAGCTGCAGCAGCTAACTCTTTCTCCTGATACAGAAAATCATAAGTGATTATGGCTTTTCTTATTTCCGAAATATGTATATGGTCAAGTTTTTACATCAACTCCATCAGATATTTTGAATTTAAAGGCCATTGAAAATGCAGAAATTACATTACTGGGGATTCTATATGCCTTACCTGGCTAGAATTTTCACCATTATCAGCTGCTGAACTCTCCTCAACCCTGAAATGGAAATATCAAAACAAATACCAGTTATTAAACAAAAAAAATTAGAAAAGAGATTATACAAATATATATTTATATATATATATATAGTATGTACTACCTTTGCAGCTGCTCTTGAAGATCTTTACATCTATCAAGAGCATCTTGATGATTTCTTCTCTCTTCTTGGAGCTCATTATCCAAACTCTCAATTTTCCCTCGTAGAACATTAACTTCAGTTTGCAATTCCTCTGCCCTTTTTTCTAGTGATTTATACGATTCAGCCATACATTTGAGCTGTGTCTCAGCCAAGCTGTTCGACTTCTGAGCTGAAGCTAATTGCAACTTAACATCAGCAAGAATAGCTTCTGTCTCCACTAACTGAGACTTGGCTTTCTCAAAGTTCTCCCTGCATGTAGAAAGATCAGCTTCCAAATTATCCTTATCCAATTTCAATTGCTCATATTCCTCCAAAGAACACTTCCATGACGATTCCGAGGTCGGAACGAGATTCCCATCATTTGGAACATCGGAATCGGAAAAGTGGGCCCCGTTCAGATATTTCTCATCTGACGAGTCGAAAACAGCTTTATTTTCGGGGAGGGCAATTTTGTCGATGCAGTCAGAACTGTTGGTTTCAGCTTCAGAGCTTTTGAATCCCAGAACATTGAAATGCAGCTCACTTGCTTTGTTCAATACACGAGAAACATCGAGAACGAAATCAACTAATTCTATCTCGTTTCTAGAAGCTTCACTGTATTTAGCCGAGACGATTTCGAGATTCTTGTTTAGTTCATCTCCCTCAGGACATTGAACAGAATTAGATTCTTTACCAAGAATCATCACAAAATCATATATATTAGAGATTGCGGATTCTAATTCTGGATTTGCTTCGTGTTTATCACTTGAAACTGTTACATTTGCTAATTTCTCCATCTCTAAGAAGTCATCCATAAGCTCGAGCTGACTGCTTTTTTCTGATTTCCCATTTTTGCCCTTCTTCATGTAAGAGAATTCGGACATCGATTCTGTAGCCCAGGAACCAGCACAGCTTACATTATCATCTAATTGTGCTTCTAAACTTTGAAGCTTGCCCGCTGTCTGCTCGAAGATGCTTCTAGAAGCTTGCAACTCGCTGTTCCTCTTCGCCAATGCTTCCTTCAACATCTTTGTTTCTTCATCCATTGCAATTAACCGCTCTGTAAGCATTTCATTCTCTTTCTGGTATTTCTGTAAGTACTCCGAAAATTCAGGGGTATTTACGGGAGACCTTTTTAAACGGGATTGTCCATAATTTCCCAAGTTTTCGACCTCGACTCTCATCTGAGCCAAAGCAGCTGGACCTGGCAATTTCTTCCTGACAAGACCTCTTAATCTCTGACATTCTGCTTCGAGTTTAGCAATTTTCTTAACTCCTTCAAGATGCTGCTTGTTTGCCACCTCAGCTGACCTCACACTCATATTTTTCTCCTCGTTTCGAATTTCGGCCTCTTTTCTTGCAATATGGACCTCGTATTTGAGTGAATTTACATCCTTTTCACAGGCTTCAATGTCGCTTTTGAGACGTTCGATTTCGCCTTCTGCTTGAGATTTCTCTTCACTCAGCTTAATCAGCATGTTGCAACGATCCTGCAAGGATCTCGATAGTGCAGCATTATCAGAAGCTGACCTGAGCAGTTCTTGGTCCAGATTCGAGATTTTAGCTTCTAGATCAAGCTTCATTTTGTCAAAGAGCTTTGTTTTGTTGAGTACAACTTCTTGCAACTTTTGCTCGTGTTCTTCCTTCAAGTTTCGTATCTGCCTCATACATTCCTTGAGAGCACCATCCAAATGTGTTGCCCTGTCTTCGGCAGTAAGCTTTAGTAGTGTGACTGATTCCAGATGGTTTTTCAAAGTCGCAGCTTCTGCTTCCGCTTTTTCCCAACCTGTGCAAATTATTTTTGGCAATTAAGTTCCAGAAATTTATCTTCAAGAACAAAAGAGATATCATATGAAGATAAGTTGAAACAGACCTGAAACAGCTTCTTCTGCAACTTTTGCATGTTGTTTAACCAGGTTTTCTTTCTCGGTCATTTCTGATTTGGCTTCTGATAACTTTTCAGTCAGTTCCTTTACCTCATCCTCCAAGGTCTGAACTTGTTCGTCATATGATTTAACTTGTTCTTCATAGGACTTCACCTGATTTTCCAATCCACTTAGATGTGTATATGATTCCATTGAAATTTGAACATACTTCGGCTTTTTATTAGCATTTTCCTGTTTTCCCTGTAACAGAATGCGACAATAAAAAATGCTCAATGAATCATTCTAGAAAATTTTCAATAAATCAAGATAATGTGAAAATAAACTTGGACTTACATCCGGAGAATCTGAAGCAGAAGCTAATGCTTTCTCAACAGCTTGCTTCTCAGACGATTTTTTCTTCCAGGGCCAACTTCTTTTATCCATTGCAGGCTCTAACAGAAACAAGATTAAGAAAGTGAATCTCAAATTCGATAAAATCAGATCAAACTTTTGCTTGACAGAAAAATCAAAGCCTCACTAGAAAGAAATAATATACTTGATGAAACTTGAACAAACAAAAATGTAAACTTTACTGAATCTAAATACCCAGAGATATGAGTGATGTAATCGTGTGGGGAACCCATATTCACAAGAAAAAATAAATATATATAAATAATACTTCATAATTAAAGATACGACAATGAAGATAAAGAAAAAGATGGGTTACCAAAAACAATCAAAATAAAGCATGAATAAGACATCCAATAATCTAAATTCTAATACAAGTTCACCAAAAAAAATCAAAGTGAACCTTGAATATGACATCCCCTAAACTTACACATTCATCCCCTAATCTTACACATTTAAGTAATAAAAATACCCAGAAAGTCTATTACTCTGTAGCAGAAATTTGATCTAAGATATTAATTTAAAATATGGAAAAATTCACGAATGCTGTGTCATCAGCAGACTTTCATCACAGAGAAGAGCTTAATATATACTATTTAGAGGTTTAAGTTTCAATGTCCATGTATCTTCAATGGCTGCAAATATCAGCGTAATTGAACATGAAAACAGAAACTACAAACCAAATATGATCTACAATGCCTCTGAAACAGATGCCCAGCTCCGAAATCTTTGAAATTAAGGAGAAGAAAAAAAGGAGATTCACTCAAAACATAAGCCCAGAAGCAAAGTATAGTAGCAATGGAAACTCCGATGAAGAAATAGAGCAAATGAGCAGAAACCGACAGAAAACGGAAAAAGAGAAATGCTCACAAACTTTGTGAAGGAAGAAAGAGAATGAGATTTCACATAAGAACAACGAAAGTAATTGCTTTCCAGAACACAGAAAACAAAGCAGTATCTATGACGCCATCCACTCACAAAAAACCAGCTGAAAATAATGAAATGTAACTGAAGATCAATCATATTCTACAAACACACACAACACGTGTCTAGCTCTCTGCTACAAAGCTCTCACTCTTACCAGCAGCAATGTGGTGAGTTTGTAATTCAGGCGGAGAAAATTAGGATCTGGGGTTGGTAATGCAGTTCAGTTAGTGTGTGCTGTGCGTGTTTTGCCGGAGATACTTATCGGCGGCGGCGGTGGTGGTGGTGGTGGGGCGTTAACAATTGTTTCTGAATTAGTATCGCTTCAATGACAAGACGTTTTAAAGCTCCAAATCATCAACCTTTTAATTTCGGGAAATAAAATCTAATGAAAAATTGCGGTGTTTTTCTAGTGGAAGCAAGGAATAATAAATGGAATATATACATATAAAATTCCTTAATTAAATTGTTTTATTTCTAATTTATATCATTGACCAACAAATTGATTATTTATCGTAATTACAAGTGTCGGAAAATATTTTTAAATAAATTTGAATCATACTAAATAATGTGACAAATATTAAATTTAGAAGTTTACTAGCATTAAAAATATCGGATAAATAATTCAAGAAATTAGGTGAGAATTTAACGAGTTTGACAACATATTCTCACAATAATATATATTTTTGTATATATCTCTTTTATTTAATTTCTATGATTTAAAAAAAATTAATGCATATATTTTCTACAATGATATCCTCACAAAATAACGTTGTTATAAACTCGCGTTCTCTAACAGATATGAATCTGTTTCGTACCAACTACACAAACGTGTTGGCTAGATACAATTATTTTAATATATAATTGTTTTAAACATTGTAAAACATGATTATCACAATGAAAAAATATTTAAATACTTGAATTAAAGAGGGTATCATAAATTGAGTTTCATCCCAAAATATTCTTATCTATATTTAGTAAATAGAAATTTTAGATTAAAAGTTCCTTCCTTTTTCTCAAAAGAAAAAGGTAAAAAGAATTTGAGAAATATTTACAAAATTGACCTTCAAAATAATGACTTGTGGTAATAGGAAGTAGAAGCGCGTATTGGATTTTTCCCTTTTTTCTGAGAAGAAAATTATAAAATTACGAAAAGGCCCTTCAGAAATGGTAATATTATCAAGTGCTTGACAGGATGAAAGATAAAAAGGTGAGCTGTACCAATTGGGACCACCGCCAATCCAGCTAATAATTTTGAGTGGGGCGCCTCCGAGTCTCCACTTTTACTCCATGTGCACTCGATGTATCTGATTCTTTTCACTTTTATAAATTAATAAAAATTATTTATTTTTTTAAAGAAACAAATTAATAGCCACCTTACTATATTATTTTTATATTTAAGTATTTTATAATACAATTGCATATATTTTTTTTATAATATTTATAACATAATTATATTAAGTAATATTGCTTTATTTGGGTAAAAAATCTTGTAAATACTTTACATTAAAAGCCTACTATATTGGCTTTACTATGGAAAAATATGTTGAAATTAACATGAATTTATTGGCCCACCACAAGATTTTGGTATTCCTATTTATGTATATTGATTCAAGAACAAGACAAGATATATTTTATATGTTAGTTTTAGAGGCTATGATTAAAATGGTTGAAAATTTAGAAACTTCCCTTGTTTTATTACCCCAAATCTTTTGACATTTCTTTATTTGAGCATCTTCTGGTAGCTGAAATATTTGCAATTTTCAGAGTGTTTTTGTTTGAGCAAAGATACCTCAAGTATTTAAGATGTAATTTTCAGAGCGGTTGTACAGATGGTGGAGACATTCATTCGGTGAAACTTGATTTTATTGGCACTGGTTAATAGAAAATCAGAAATATTACGTGAAATTTAAGTGTTTTTCCTCGTTAAGGTTCTCTAACGGCAATATACTTCAATTGAAGGTATGTTTATGTAATTAAACAAAAACTCAGGAATGTTAGTATAATTATCCATAATTATTATTAGTTAATTGCACGTTCTCTGTTGAAAATTATGTCTAACTATAGCTAGTTAATGGAAGAATGTGGTGCAAGTGATGAGTTATTGCCGAAATCTTGGGCCAAATTCCTAAAATTTTATGTGAATGAGTTTGCAGGATCATGGGATTTTGTTTGTACGATATGGTAAAAGATGGGGCCTGATACGATAGGACAAGACAACCCATGAGTTAGTGATGAGTTAAGTCAATCTCAGACAGCAAATAATTCATGGGATCTCAGTACTTGACTATGTAATATAAATTAATTGCCCAAAATCAGAGTTTTTATGAGAGAAAATAATGAAAAATCAGGAAATTCTTAATGAAAGAATATTCATCAAACTATTGCCGAATAAAAGTACATTACTAATCTAATTACTGAAGCTTTTAGCTAATACTTGTTAAATCATCACGTATCGAATAATCAAAAATGTGGTGTTCACTATATAATTAATGGCTTGACAAATCTCGCCTCTTGAACTAGCTTTTGGGAGTCGAGTCAGACCAAGGTCCATTAATTCAACATGGTATCAGAGCGAGTTCAATTTTAGGTCTGTCTCTCCTCGCAGATGTTCATATAATCAAATAATCAAAGACGTGATGTTTATTATAATATTTAAGCTTGGCAAACCTCTTCTTATAAACTAACTTTTGAGGTTGAGTTAAGTAAGTCCATTAATTCTAACAAGTCTTGTATGTGGTGAAGAATTAAAAATTTCTAAAATTGAAGGTGTGAGGACAAATAATGAAAACATGAATGCCACGTTGGATGATATATACTTGACATTTTAATGTTAAAAAGGGAAGCTGCAAACATGTGCATTGGAGAAAAACAATAGCAACCCTTCATTGCATAAAGCTATGGAATTTGGTGAAAGGTGTGCATGGATTGTGATTTAATTTGTGATGCTTTTTAAGAAGTGTTTTACTTCCCCATGCACTAAATTTTAAACTATTTTATTTTACTTACACTTAGGAGAAAATATAGATATCCTCTATTAGATGTTCATATTTCATAACTTGTGACTAATTAATATACATAATAAGGGTCAAATTAATGGAGTAGACTGTTCAAATTATTCTCGATGGTGGCAAAAGTTTTGTATCATAATTTAGTAGATATTTTATGTGACTGAAATATTATATTTCCTCATGAAGATATATATTTTAGTCACACAAATATAATCTACTAAATCAGGAGATACATAATTCTCAGTCTATATATGTAAGTTGAGCAGTTTACTTTGACTGAGAATACTAGAAACTCTAATTAACCAAAATAGAAGAAATGGCAATGCAATTCGTAAGACGAATCAAAATAGAAAAGGTCTAGCTAGATGTAATCTCTTATAATACGATGGGTGTAAGTGTTTAAGTGTAATTAAATCGAATTTCAGGTTCTGTACTTATAATTCATTAATATATGACCAGTTATAATGTATATATGGGATGATCAAAATTTGGTGCACGCTTTTTAGTAATAAATACATGTGGTAATCGTAAAGAAATATAATCCTAATTATCATTACAATGATTGTGATTTGACACCTTTATGATAAAAATTGTATTAATTCTCCCAAATGATGAAATTCACTGTTTTGATTTTTAATTTGGCATATTTAGACATAAATTAAAGTAAATAATAATACTAGCTAGGTCGGCAGAAAATTCTTGGCAATTTATTCTATATATTTTGAAAATAACAACAAAAGACTGACAAAAAGAAAATTCATGGGACACTGCATTACACGTAGAAGAATAACCATGAGTCCATGAGTACTACTAATTAAGATATATGTAAGAATTCCATAAGTTGGACCACAGTACAGAAAACTCACGAGTGCTAAATAATATTGATCATGACCAAACAATTTTGTCTTTACTTGATATATATATGTTAGAAAATGGTGTGATCCTTTCAGAGTTTGGAATTTGTTGCAAGGAGTTCCAATTTAGTATATTCGTAATATTGAGTATTTTAAACTATGCGCTTAATTGTCTTATTCTATGAATCATAATAGCATATATTAGTTTAGAAAATTGTCATAAATAAATAACAAATTAGCGATTTTTTTAGTATGTTCGAAATATTATTATCACGTCAGATATAAATTGTTGTTGGTTAATAAATTCATTGCCGACAAGTTTCATGATGGAACACCGAAAAATATCAGTAAAAGGAAAATTAGAATCGAGAATTAATAATTTAATATATAAATATTTATTCCAGAAAGTTACGTACTTTTACAAATTAATCATGTATTTTATGCGACTTAAAGTTAGGACGATGTCGTCAAAGAAACTCCACAATTTGGGGCAGAGCTGGTGGATTTTGCCCCTTCAAGTACCTTGCCAATTTTAATTGCCATATCATGATCATCATTGGAATACAATATATATATATTTTCTTTATAAAAAAAAATAATTGATGGATATTATTATATTTTCAACTTTAAACGTTATTGTTATTCTTAAATCAGTTTATATTTTATATTGGAGCTGATTGATGTTTTCTCAATCGATGACAAGAGTGTATTTTTGGTATTGAGATAGTAAATCACTTACAATTGGTAAGGAGGGGTCTAATAACTATCAAAGAGTAGTGCGAGTTTAAAACAATTAGAAAAGGGTGATTGATCATGGGATGAACAGATCATGTACGAAGTAGCAGAAGTACTAGTGCAGAAACAAAGAGTTGGAGGGGAGCATCTAGCTAGCTAGTAGCTGCGTGCCTAAAACCCTAGTCATCATCTTTGGCCTAGCTTTGAGCTTTGAACTTTGAACAGTACTACTGAATATTACTGTCGTCAAATCTGATGCATTTGACTAATTTCAATATAGTCAACCCCAGATGAATTAATTACACTTTTCCACTGCAGATTTCATTCCCATGTTCATATAATTAGCTGCAGCCTTCTAAATATATAGATTACATTAATTAATTTCAAGTAAAATTCTAACTTTTCAAATATCAATTGAGTTGGGATGATCACTCTTAATTGAGACTCTACAATACGGAGCCAGACGAAATCGAGGGGGGAAAAAAATAAAAGATGGAGAAGGGGCAGTAAATCGTCATATAGGGAAAGGAGCATTTGTCGGCAGACTAATATTGGGCGTAGACAGTACAACTGTTTCAACTAAAGGAGTAAACTTTAACGTCGCAACTAAAAAACTACTAATTTCTTCTATAAGGATTAAAAAAAAGGAAAAACAATAGTAATTGACTATTTTGCCCTTAGAAGTAGCAAGAACACCAAATCGGTACCATGGGGCCAGAAGTTCCTTAATTTTGGTCGTTTGCTTGTTATGTGTTGTCTGAATATGAGGAAAATGCCAATTTGCTTATTCTCAATTAATCAAAAACTTTGTCTATTTTCCTATTTTTTATTTAGAATTAAAAAAATTACTTACAGGAAATATAAAATGAAAAAAGGTTCATTTGTTTTTATGAAAATGAGGCATAACACAAAAATGTGTGTTCCCTTTTCCGAACATTAGAACATGGGAGACCATAGATTAGTTTCTTAGTTTCTTACCTAACATATATATGTGAAAGTACAAATTTATTCAATTTAGTAAAGTTCAAAGTTTTAAGCATTTTTTTTTACCAAAAAGTTTAGTTTGATTCCACATTGATTATCATCAGGATTGTAAAATATCCCAAGATTTGAACACTAACAACGATACTTATAAATTATCCATCAATAATACCTTCTCGTGAAGAGGGAGCATTGAACTCGCATTATCAGGTTAGGAAATGGAATAAAGACGAAATTCTTACAAGCATTTCCAAGTTGCAACATTGAAAATCATAGGATATTTAAAAGATTTTAGAGTAACCTCAGAAATTTAGGAAACAGAGATTACAAATGAATAGAGAATTAATTATTAAACCAATCACATGGTCAAGTTTATTCGATGCAATCGATCTAATTGTTTTTTTTTTTTTTTTTACCTAAAATGAGGCAATAATTAGTACAATGTTGGTTGGGATAAACAATAATTAAATAACAATTAATAATTAGGACTATACATTTATAAAAAAAATGTACAATATTCTTTGAGTACTCATGAAGTCCACTTCTTGGGTAGTGAATAGTGATAGCAATGAATGATATTAACTCAAAGAGGGCCCAACTTGTTTTTGACTTATTAAAACTAATTCGATTGCACTCTTTTTCCTCTGCTTACGTTTGAAGCAAAAGATCTATTCCACCTTGAAATTGACCAACGGAGTAAACTTGTCTAAATCTCAAGTTAATTAACCTATTCCGAAAGGGCCACAGTGCAAATAAGCTGTTTTAACATTTTTAATAATTATTTGTAGATTACTTATGATAATCTACTACTAAAAAATCCACTTTTGTTTTTTAAAATCAAAACCATTTGTTGAGGATCCTTGGCCGAGCAGCGAGGAGACCCCATGACTTCGAGGTTATGGATTTGAGTCTCACGATCGTGGGCATTAGTTTTCTATATAGAAATATTAGTAGTTAGTGATAGTTTATTGTATAGTTTATTGACATGTATTTTCCGTATAAGATAAGTTATTTAACCATTTCAAAAAAAAAAAAAAAAACACAAAAACAAAACCATTTCATGCAAAATCAACCCAAACTTGAATCCCTGAGAGTTCACCGATTATTATTAGGATGAATTACTATCTGAAATTTGGTGTGATCACAAATCGGTCCCTTGTGTTTGAAATTATCATATAGTCACCAAGGTTTCAATAAATGTGTAAATTTTTCGAAAATATTACCACGCGAATTAAGAAATTTTATTGATCACGATTGCTTAGCTTGTTGAATATTAATCAGCTAGCGGCCTATAATCTATCTATATTAAGACATGATGTTATAAATAAATAACTCGGTAGCTGTAGCTGATTGTGAATTGATATTAATTCATAAAGACTTTGGGAAATGATAGCTTCAAAATACGTCAATTACCAAACCCTAGTTTCTTTGCACTTTTTAAACATCTTATTTTCGTAAAGGCACACGGTTGTGAATAATACGACACCGTGTTTCCGGTATCAATCAACACAATCCTAAGTCCCAACCAGTAATTGCAATGTCTTTATAAACGTAAGAAAATTAAGCCGTTCAAACTAAGCTAACATAAATTGTGACAAAAGATCTCAAAAATAAACATAAAAAAGTTACTATGCCGAGTCATGCTGTGTTAGGATATTCATTATCAGATATCTGTCTAATATATTAAAAAAAAAAAGTTTGTATCATGTTATATTCATTTATATCTATATTTATGTTTGTGTATTGCAGGATAAAGATATTGAAGTGGGCTTTGGTAGTTTAATTGGTACGTGTATTATTAAAACTTCATCAATCGGTCAAAAAATCAATTAATGCTCTAACAAAGATTGAGACAGTTTCAATCATACAGCTAGAGTTCATTAATTGGACTAATTAAATATCTAATTATCAAATATATACTCTTCCTACAACATACGCAACCGAATGCATGTCGTTTTGTTTTATTTTATTTTATTATATGCATAACTATGTATCTATCTATATTTTTAAGTTAAAGAACTATTGTCAGCTTAGCTGGATCAATTAATTAAAAATACTTAATAATTAATTTAACATATTGTTAGCTTAGCTGTCCCTTTGTATATTTAGATTAGGATAAGAGTCATGTAACTCAAGATAGAATAATCAAATAAATTAATTAGAAACTTTGCTAAAAATAAAACTGAAATTCGGATGTAATGTATTATATAGACAGCTATCGAATGATAGCATCTTATTAATCTTTTTATTTTTATTTTTTGGAAATTAAAAAGACATTTTAAAAAGCCAAATATGGCCGACTATGGGAAGTGTAAAATAGGCAGATAGTATATCTATATATGCTTCGACCACAAGATTCATTTGACAAAATTATGACGAGAATCATTTTTATTTTTTATTTGTTTCTTGGTAATTAAATTATGCTGAGCATCAATTTGGATTTGTTGCAAAACTTTATATGCTATATACATCCCACTTTTAATGAGTTAACAAAAAAAATCATTATTTATGTATTTCGGACTTGTTTGTAAAGAATTTTACTTTTTTGAGAAGATAAAATTGGAATTGAAATTTATAGTTTAATTAAGGGTTTAAATTACATTTAGACCCCTTGATATTTAGTTTAGTTACACTTGAACACCTCTTCATGTACTTTGATTAACCTAAAAAATTGTATGATCTTTCGGTTCCTAGCTAATATTTTTTGTCAGATTATTTTTCAATTATTTACATGAAAATTTTCAATTTATTGCTTTGTTGACACGAAAGGTCTATCATGAGGAATAAAACATGGAAAGAGCGATAAGATTTAGAGTCAAAATTATAAGAAAAAAAGTCAAAATTATACCCATTTTGAGAAAGAAATGGGACCCTCACAACCACAACACATAGCTTTATCCTCAATCCCTTTGCACTTTTATGCCAAAGCATTGTGTTTTTACATCGGATTCGACTTTACTTTCTTTTTTGAAAATTAAATGTAAATTTTGATTGTATTTATTGTACCATATAGTTTGTCTTTGTCCTAAATTACAATTTAGTGTAGCCAAATTTCTCAATAATTTATAAAGTATGATTAGCAATCTATTAGTGTAAAACAGTAATACTAGGAGGAATAATCATATACCACTATCCAACATGATAATTAAGATAATTGATTATAAATTGGACTTACGTAAGTGATTAATGTGACTTTTTACATAAATTAAATGCACAAAGCGATGTCTTAATAAAGTAGATGTTCAACATTTTAATAATGAAATTGACCTCCAATCTAATCAACCCTTTAACTCCATTGGCACAATATGAAAACAAGCCAAATGTGAAAAGAGAATTTTAGTTGCAAAAACCATTATTAGAGTTTGATTCTTGTAATACTTTAACAAGACATTATTTCTTAAAATTGATTTGTACTTCAAGATTTACCAACCAATTAAAATAGAAGTTCATAATTACTTATATTTAATGGTTCATTTATTTTCTTCTCCTATTTCCCCTTTTTCCTTTTTATGTTAATTTATTATTAAATATTGTGGACTTAAAAGTATTTTGTTTTGGAACATAGATAATGCAACATTAGGGATATCAAAGTATCCGACGAGTTCCTAGCTAAGCAATGGGCAATACTATTACCTGAACAACGGACAAATGAAAAGGAAAAAATATGAATCAAAGACAAAGCTTCCCTAATATCCTTAATGATAGAATGAATAATCGAAATCCGTAGTCTTCAATTGTGTTAGTAGCTGCAAGCAATCTCCTTCAAACACCACCCGATCCCACCCCTGCTGAAAGGCTAGAAAAACAGCCTCTCTCGCCGCACAACCTCCGGTTCTCCTCCGACCAAGTTACCTCGCTGACGGCCTGACGCCCACCCTACACAGCCTTGAGCAAAACTAACTAAAGTCTTGAGTTAGTTTTTAAGAAGGGTGTAATGATATAATTAAATTGTTTAGCGTGATAATAATGTATTCAAAAGTCTTAAGTTCGAGATTTTAAGAATACAATTGTTTCTAACGGAAAGAATACTTATAGACTTTACTGATTCAACTCAATTCAGAACACAATTTTTATTTTATTTTAGAAAAAACTTTATAGATTAATGGTTCAGCCCAATCGAACTCGAAATAAACATTATTTAAGACAAAAGGAAAACTGTCCCCTACATAATCAATTAAATTTCATGATTTCAAGAAGTCTTATAGTCTTATGCAGTGATTTTTACATGCTATATATAATGCAATATCAGCCACAAAAATTAGAATTTATTGCTCTTGCGAAAAATCAAATAATGGCATTTATGTTCATGGCCCAAAGGACCTTGTCTTCATCTGACTTCCAAATCATCTTCTGTCTGTTTTTTCAGATGTTTAATTGAAACAACTGATCATATTCATTTTATTTTTTGTTCGAAAAAAAATATAAAACTCTTAATCAGCTCTGAATTTTCTTAGTGTGATTTTGCAAATGGATTATTGAATATTTTATATGCTGAAAAAGTATGTGAATTGTGGACTTTGAAAGTCCAAGTATGGACCCCAAATTGGAGAGATGACAATAATTATACAATGTATGGGCTAAAATTACAGTTGGGCCCATATTTTGAGTTTCCCCCATTTATAAAACTGGAAACGGATCTTAGAAAAGTTGGGCCCATAATGATATTTAAAAGTAGTAACGGGTCACAAATGCAAATATAACTATGCCGGTATCCCCAATTTATTTGATTAAATACACTATTTTGTGATGATATCATAAATTAAGCTCAAGGAAAACTTTGGGCTTGATTAGTTCATTATATTAGTGAAGGGGACTTGTATAAAAGCTCAGAGATTGAATTAAATGGGTTTAAAGGATAAATTATTCAGTAAGTAATTAGATTAATCAATAAATAGTGTAGTTGACCTCCTTAAAACATTAAAATATATACATAATATCCCCTGAAAAACCTTACAAATATTTATCCCCTCACTGGGTATATAAGTTGGGAAATTCTACCATTAGTCATTATTGTAGGTGAGTGATATTAGTTCCCTTTAATTTTAGCCATTAGATATAATAGATTTAATCTGAACCACTTATTTTTGTATAACTTATCACCTATTATTCAGATAAAGTGAAAATATTACATGTTTATCTAATTAAACGAAATTTCACATAATTATACAATAAAATCTTATTTATTACGTCTTTTAGTTAAAATAGTCCACTAATAATATAGTTCTAATATTCGGTATTCTATGTAATGTATTAATATTTTATTTCTCTTGTTTTTTTATACTAAATAGAAAAAATTACAGACCAATATTTAAATTAATATTATATTTTATAATAATACACTATCATAAAATTTAGCATTGTAAGATGTACCATTAGTATGTTTAATAAACAATATAATTCATTTAAAGATGAACGTAAAAAAATACTCATAATAATAATTATAATAATCATATAAATTCATAAATGCTATGCAAAATTCAAAATATATTTTCACTTCTTTAAACATTTTGAATTTACAGAAATAATACTCGTACTACTTATATGAAATGTCTAGTACATATTACACATACTTTAGTAATACTTGTGAATTTTTATCTAGAAATTTTACGTTTTTTAAATAAATATAAATGGTATATTTAACAATATTATAATATACCCACCAGGCTTAGTTAGCTATACCTATTTAATTAGTCAATAATAATAATAATAATATCAACTAATTCGACGAGAGAAAGCAATAAGATAATAGGGGTGTACGCGGTCGGGTTCGGTCGGTTTTATAAAAAAAAAATCATCGACCCGACATACGCGGGTTTACTAAAGTTTAAACTATTGCGATTGAAATATTTTTCTAAATTGAGCGGTTCGGCTCAGTCGGGTTTTAGAATATAGCTGTTGGATCGGCGGATTATGTATCAATTATCAAAGTTTTGAAAATACAATATCTTCAGATAGCAGTTCATAGTTCTCAAAATTATCAAAGATTTCTTGCTACCAAAAGGAATTATGTATCAATGCATAGATTAGATAAGAACTAATTAGTTTTCTTAACGAAATTAGCAGAATAGCTGTTCATCAATGTACAGATTACATAAATTAAAAAATATCTTAACTAAGCTTCAAACAATAAACTAATACCGATAAACTAGCTTGGAAAGAAGAAATTGAGAAAAAAAATATGGAATAGTCATGTGAAAGAATAGAAAATAGGAAAGATTTTGTCTAGAAAATTAAAAGTTTCCAACTGAGTGAAATCTCAAAGGAGAGAAAGGCGTAGAAGACAATCAGATTGAGAGTAATGAGTGGAAAAGTAAAGCTTTACATATATATGGTGGGCGGGTCGGGTGAAGGGCGGGTTCTATTTTATAAACCCGCAACCCGACCCAATGCTAGTGGGTTACAAATAATTAAATTGTTATTAAAAATAAAAAATTTAGAACCAACGGGTTACGGACGGTTCGGGCGGGTTAGACGGGTGGTGCGGGTTTATGTACACCCCTAGATAATATAATTGTATCATTAGAAAAAGATGAATTAGATGAATAATAAATTGTATATGAGTTAATTATAAATTATGTTCATCGGAATTAGGAATTTAGCATAAATGAGATGGTGAATTATTAAAAAATAATTACACTACAAATCCTACATTTAAGGAAAAAAATAACTATCAAATTTTGCAAAAGGAAGAGAGAGAAATTTTATTTAGTTAGTAGGATTTCCTATAAAATTAGGAGATATGATATTTCTAAGAAATTATTAGATTGTAACACTTGTCATCATCTTAAAGTATGACTAATATTAGTCATGTACCATGGTGACTAACCATAGAACCGCCCATATAAGTTTAAGACTTCGATAGTGAAATTGTAAAATACATACAACGGAGGGGTTTTGGGTAACTTACACAAGTCTTGACCAAACCAAACTTGTGAACCTAAATAATGGAGCTTATAACTTAGCTCATCCGACTAATAATATTCTTTCTCCTCTTGGAAAAAGAAGATACGATGTAAATTCGTCATATAAATTATTATATTAAATAAATCAAGTTGGAATTACATATTTAGGTTTATAAATTAAAGCAAGAAATATAAGTCTACGCCGGTATGATATGATATGATATTATCAAGTCAATTTGAAACCCCATTAATAATATATATGTAGTACTGCGGAACTTGTTCATTGACAGCTTTGAAATTAATAATGCCCAAAAATTATTATCACTCAAAGTCTCAAAATTATATTCAATTCGTACATACCTCTTGAATCCTGCCCTTTCAGATAAAATGTACAAAAAAAAAAAAAAAGGTAAGTATAATAATTAATATTTAAAGATATAAAATTCATGTAGGAAGTCAATGTATATATTAGAAAAATAAGAAAAAAGTAATGGCAGGACAGGAGGAGTCAATATAAACGTGAAGTTGCATATATATAAAATTGTGTCTAGAATTTCCAAGAAATATTAAATACCATTATTTCCATTATGAAAACGGGTTTTCATTATGTGTATTCTACGTTAAATCTTAGTGGAAAAGTAACCAGAGTATAACAATTGAGATAAAAATCAGTTAGATAGCACAAAATTTCATTAGAGTATCACTGCATGAACAAAATATTTCTTTTTATTAAATATTTTTTATAATATATTTAAATAGAAATATTAAAATGAAAATTAGCTCGCAAGCTCATGAAAAAATAGCGCTCAAACTTAGACCACAAAGAAATTTAAGTTCGGCCAATTCGAGTTTGAATCGCGCGAACCTATGAAATATAGACACTGACACAACGACACGGATATGAATTTTTTTCTATATTTTACACTAGAAAAGTATCGAATATGATATTAAACACAGCACGATATACCATAATAGGATTTTCAAAAGTACTATTGGTTCATCATAGCGCGAACCAGCTCATTGGAGTCAACTCATAGAACTTGTGAATCGATCTGACTACCTTGATTCAACTAACTTACACCCTTTAGCTGCTGAAACCTCTTATTGCAGAACACATTATTATTTCAAGAATCAAGCCTATATATTACATTAATATTTTGTAGGAATAGAAGGAATATTTTAGTTGTTTTTCACATGGGTTGTTCGTTGCCCTTACAACTCCCACAACGGCTCCCACGTTATACCCATCAAATAATCACACTAAACAATACAACTATACAAGATTATTCATTATATTAGATAAAATTTAAAAAATAAAAAATAAAAAATAAACGACTCCGCAATAATTTATTTTGAAAGAAAAGAACCGTATATATATATTATAAATTTATAATTGAATTTTTCGAAATTCCTTTACAACTTACATCAAAACGAATGTCATAAGAAATTAATAATTTTCATTTCATTTACAATTTCTTCCGGTTAAGCTCCATTCTGCATGTGTATATTTTCCGGACTCCGTTCCGATCCGAACCCGGGACGACTCGGTGGTGACCCGCCCACCTACTTGCCATCTCCGCCGTATTTTCACCGGAGCAGGTTCAAAATCAAATACTTCCACCTCCCCGACGTATCAAATAATTCACGTAAAAGAATTCCCATAATAATCAAGAAAAAGGAAAAAGGAAAAAGGAAAAAAAAAATCCCAGTATCTTTACCCGGGTCAAGATCCGAACTATTTGTAAATACCCAAATATTTCTTCACCAAATGGATTTATCTGAAACCCCATTCAAAAGCGGTCTCGATTCAGCCCAGAATTCTAGATTGCTCCGAATACCCACGTTGCAATACCTTTGAAAGTCCTCAAACGTCATGAACCGGGTGGGGTTGTTTGTGTTGGACTCTTTTCGGGCCAAGTACTTGAGAATCTCCTCGAATAAAGCCTCGTCGCAGGGAATGTTTAACGGGCCGGAGTTGGTGAACCCGTATTCTTCTTCGGCTCGGATTAGTAGCTTCTTGAACTCGGGGTGGTTAAGGTAACTCGCTCGGACCACGAACCTTTTACAGCTCGATCCGACGGTGACCGCCACGTGGCCGGCGGGGACGTCGGAGGGTGTGATACGCGCAGACATGGAAGCCTTCCTGCGCCACCGCCGGAGGAGGTTGCGCAGACGTACGATGTGGCGGATTTTGCTGCATCCAGACATTGTGATTTTGATTTTGAATTCGGATTTGAGAGTACGAGGATTATGTAAATGTTGAGAGCAAATGTTTTTTGTGTTGAAATTCCTTTTGTTGTTTGTGAGTTGTAGACGCTGGAGTGTTTTGATGATGGGAGAGCTGTGGGATATATATAGGGATGGGGTTAGCAATGTGCCCTTGTGGTTGTTGATAATTACGATAACAGGATTTTGTTTTAAGTGAGTAGTAGTACTCTACGTATGCCTAAAATTGAGTACCAATTTGGGGTACGGTAATATGCCTAATCGCAATTGAAAACAATTAGGGCAATTTATATCCAATATATACTTTTAAGTTTTATTATATATTACTCTCTCTTATTTTAAATTATAAAACAGAAAGTTTAGATTTTATTATTCATGTAAAATTATGAAATTGTAGTGAATAAAGACTTTGACTGATGCCGACTAAGTTTTAAAATATATTGATTCTTAAACTACAATGAACGATTGGACATAGGACGCTTTCGGTGTTGTATTTTTGTAATATTAAAATAAAAGAAATTTATTTGTAATCAGATCCGAAGGATAATAAATATAAATTTCCAAATTAACAATTAATGTGTATATCTCATTTAGCTAATAGATATATGCAAATTGCAAAAGATAGAAAATTAAAGTACAATAATAAAAACATCATTGGATGATTTATTATCACAATAAAAGAAAATGTTATTAATGATTACTTATTAAATAAAAATGTTAATATTAGAACTATAGATATGTATTAATTGATAATAATCTTTGTTATGATATATTTTTATAATTTTAATTATGACAATAGTTGTTTAGATTATCTAGATTAATAATTGATAATATGTGTAAGTTGTGTCAAATGACAACATGTACAAGAATTGTTGTCTATTATTTTGATACATTTAATTAATTACTATAATTAAGTTTGTAAGAAAAGTCTATAATTTTAAATAAATCCAATCATTTATATAAATACATATAACTTAAGAAAATAACAATAATAATATATCTTTTTTTTAATTTTCTATCGGTTTTTTTTGGACTCGACTATTGATCACTCCATTTTCAACCGATCTTAGTAAGAAACAATTTTTTCTTCTAACTATGGGGGGAAAGATAGTAAAACTTATTCCGTTTTGAGATTTGTTTGGTGATCCAAAATTATCACATATTAGATTATTAACTTAGAGTGAACTAAAAAAAAATAAAAAAATAGAGTGAACTAAAAGTCCAAATATTCGTTCACAATATGATTATTAATTCAAGCATTTTGGCCAGCATTAAAACGCTACTTAAAACCAATAAAAAGAATAGATAAATTAATTCAACATATTTTTTTAGCATTGGTTCATAATTAATGCACTTTTGTTATGATAGGTGAAGAATTTTGACTTTATTGTCATAAAAACAGTTCAATATCAATTTAAAAGAAAGGGCATACGTACTAAGCTAAGCTAATCTCGTTTTCTAGATCCTAATTAATGCTAAGATGCTATTAAGTATTAACCAACATATTTAACTTAATTAATTAAATTGCCAACAATTAATTAAGGTAAGTCCTAAAATGTAATAAAATGAGATCAATAAACAGCAGAAAATTCGGCAGCCGTATAGTAAGGCACCACACCAACTCTAAACTCTAAAGTCCAAAAGCCTAAGCTACAATAAAAACACACAATAAATAAATAAATAATATAAATTATATTTAATGAAATTATCCATTCTGTTCTGTAGAGGTAGTTAGCTAGCTTTGGCGTTAGCTGGACAAATAAAGAAAAAAAATTAAAAATTATAAAAGAGCAAAGATTCTATCTTTATTTAATTAAGTAAGAATTTAAATATATTTTACATTTGAATTGGTTATTAAACAATTTATAATCCTCCATAACTGGCCAAGATTCCATGTGCAAGACTGTCCCATCTAACCCTTTACTTTTCTTTAATTAACAGCCAAAAAACTTAATCACTTCTTTAATCCCGTAATTTGGAAGTTAATCATGTTTAATTATGATTGGCTTAATGTGCAATGCTATCACATCTTGACATGTGGCAATAATATTGGTAATGGACTAAGTGTGCTGCTCTTTCACATATACCAACAGATGATTAATTACCGATAACAATACAGTATTGACCAAGTAAACATAATTTTTTTCTCGAACAAAAAAAGGATAGTTCTAATTTTTGCATATAAGAACATTTTAGTTAGTATTTTGTAAGTAAATTGTTGATTTTATCCCTTCTTATAAAGAAAAGATTAATGTCTACTCCAAAACTACTTGTACATTTACTATTTTACTTATATCAAAAATGGCTTTTAGTATGTTTTTATTTTCTTTAATTTTATATTTTACTTTTTTTTATCTCATTTATTTACTTATTGTAAGAGAGAAAAGTTGATTATTATTATTATTTTCATTTAGTTGTTTTAGCATTGATTGAATGGTCAAGAAAGGTTAGTAGGAAGCAAAGGGTCCTATGAACATGTTAAGCATGCACAAGTGCAAAATGCATCCCCCCTTAAACTTAAAATGTCCCACATGTCAACATTTAAGGATCATAATAGTTGATGAACATTGCTCAATGTTTTCTGCAAATTTGCATCCAAACAAAAACTAAAATCTATTATTTTAGTCCCAAACATAATCCTACATTATCAACTTCAAAAACATGGACAAAATGGTATAAAGAATTAATTACTTATGATCACATACTCCTAGCTATTTCAATTGATTTTGTATGATCTTCAACATTGAGTTGGTTTACTTTGTTGTTACTATACTTACACAAAAGCACAAATCAATTGGAAAGATTTTCAAGACATAATCTATGAATAATATTTATTAATTTATTATTAGTAACATACACATTATTTCCATGTAATATAATATTGTTGTAGGGGATTGAAGTATTATAAATCTTAAGTTAGGTAATTTTTTTTAAAATTACATTTTCTTAAAGAATTCAAACTTAATTGATAAATTGAACATAAAATTTAAATTAAAGTTCTATAGTTCGAACATCAATTTAATATGAAATTATGTAACCAAACATATTCATAATTTTCATGTGGAAATACTATGTAATTAATTTATAATATATCCCAATTATCTAATGTAAGACTCAGACAGATGACGTGGCATATCGTGGGGTAGGAATGGGGTGGGGTTCAAACTCCATTTGCTCTGTTTTTATTTCTCCATCTACAAATTTATTTATTTAGTTATTTATTATTTTCTTTCTATAAATAAATGTGGTATTATTTAAATTCCAATTTTTGCCATGGACTAGAAGACTTTGAATATATTTGGCTATCCAAAAAACCAAAATTAAAACTATTTAAAAAATATGTTTTTCAGTGGGCCCACTACAATACAGTTGGAAAGAAACCTTTTCAAATGGTCTACGTTCGAAGTGTGCTTTTGCTTAGTTGTAATGAAAACTGTCATGGGCCCCACCAGCCGTTCGACTCTTCGCCACGGCCTATATTTTCTTACATAAAGAAAAGAAATTGATTAATTGATTAATGGGTATTTGTAAATATTTAATAGAAATTAAAATTATAAAAACTTGGAGACAGAAAGTTGAGAACGTTTAGAAAAGAAACCTTAATTAACGAACCCATCCACATAATTTTCATACTGATTATAGTTCAATTTAGCCTCCTCTTTGCGTTTTTTTACCGATTTCAAAGTTTTTTACACTTTCATCCCAATTATAGCTTAATTTAGTCTCCTCTTTGCTTTTTTACCAATTTAAAAGTTTTTTAAATTTGAAAGAATACAAATAGGATGTCGAAATAAGCTCAAATCTCGGTAAAATCTATGTTATTTGGTTCGTGAAATTGGTTGCCTCGACAGCCACGACACCCACATCCAAACTTATACTTATATTTATACATAAAACCAATTAAATATTTTTCAAGATACCGTAGTTACTTTATTGTTAACTACCTAACTTTGCTTAACCAAAAAAAAAAAACTACCTAACTTTAATTTACTAATTAACCTCCTTTTGTTCTAGTTAATATTATATTAAGATGGATGGTGGTAATTAATTAAATTTGTGGTGCATGCATAATAGCTATTATTGAAGAAAATACTAGAACACATATGGTGGATAGTTTTTGTATTATTATGCTGTTTCGTCTGCTACTACGAATTAATCAATAATCATGGCATAGATATGCATGAAAAGTCGTTTGGAAGCAATATGTTTTAGTATGTGTTATTTAGTGACACTATTTGAGGTGCATGGTACGTAGGTCCGTATTTGTCTCAAAATCAGTAAGAATAAGTTGATTTTATGATTTTATCCACATTTTCATCAATTTGTATCCATACATTCACTATTAAGAAAAAAAGAAAATGAGTTTCAAATCTAAAAGTTGTGACGATAAAAGTTTAGATTTATCATCAAATTAATTTTCATGATGGAAAATAGTGACAAGATGGTGTTTAATAAGTTATCACTATTGATAATTAGTGACATAGTAATGGTGATAGCTTTGTGACAAGTAAATTTTTATCGTGAAATTTTAGTGACAATTTTTTTGTCACCAAGTTGTCACTATAGATCAGTCACTAATTGCCAATTGTAACAAGAAAATCACAAACTCTTATCACTATAAATGCATTATATTTTTTAGGAATGTTCGTGCATATCTTATAAGCTAAGGAAAAATATGAGTACTCGAGCTAGACTAGAGTTCATGTTCCAGCTCAAACCAGCTTATTTGACTCAAATTTAAAAATAAATTGTGGGTTTAATCTCAAATTTCATAATTTACATGCAACAGTCGAGCTCGAGACTTAATATATATACTATTTATAATCATACATATAACTAAATATTAACTAATAAATTAAATTTTGCGAGCCTTCTACCAATATTCAAGAATAATTAGATTTGCTTTTCGTCGAGTTTGCGAGCCGACTCGATTCATTTATAAGTCAGCAAACATTTCCACCTGTCACTTTCGTTGATGTTTGTCTTAATTTCACGACTAACTTTTAATTCTTCGATCCAATTTTCTGAATCCAGCGCCCTAACAAAAACTTAACGAATGGTGTAGAGATTTGATCCGCTAATTAACTCTAAACAGTTCTCAGAGATTGTACACGAATAGACCAGACACTCGTGCACATACTTCAGTAATGAGGTGCTAATTAAGACAAAATTTGTCCCCTTAAGTACTGTCTCAGCTTAATTAAGATTAATTAACCTGCCTAATTTGTAATTATTCATAATCTCTTCCATAATTATGTTGTATTAACTCCGACAATCTCTGTCTTTCTAACGCTATATTTTGGAACAATTAGCCCTTCAGATTAGAAGAAAGGGATCCATATATAAAATAAATATTAAATTTCATATACATTATCGTGTTACGATTTTTAGTATTCGATTTATCCTAATGTTTGATTGCATAATTAATATCTTCGATTGTGGCAGAGATTATACAGACAATAGGAATCATAAATCATGTTGATTATGATCATTTGACTCATTATTTGACTGCATGCAGGATTGTTCACGTGGATTTCCATTATTTATTTTGTTTTATCAAGATTTGCAAATCTAATTTTTTGTAACTTTTTATCTTATAATTCCTTTTTTATGTTCATTGAATGTGGATTAAGTTGTAATAATTATAGTAGGTAGAATATTAATTAGAATTTTTTTCCAAAATATTACTCTACAAATAAATAATTCCCAAACTATTATTCTTAAAAAAATATTTACCATACTATTATACTTATGACTACATCCACTGCCATGTTAGCGAAAATTAATTAACTGGAATAATAAGTTATTGAGGATGTATTAATTAGTGAAAATTTCATGTTGTTTGTTAAGGTGAATGGATAATTATATACAAATTGATATATTTTACGTACAATATTGATATATAATGCATAAGTCAAGAAAATATTTTTTCTTTCACATTCAAATTTCAATACATAATGAATAGTGGTGATAAAAACAAATTAACTAGTATAAAAAAAATTTAACTAGCATCAAAAAAAGAGAAAAAAAAAATTTTTTGTCCAAAGAATAAATTCAAAAATATATCTTGATATCTGGAAATTAAAAAATATCAAAGGGTTATACATGCATAAATATATTAGTGTCTATAACGATAAGCTTTTAAATCAAATAGATTTAGGAAAAAAATGAAAAATCTGCCAATATTTTATAACTTAGTCAATGATTAAGTACTTGAAGTAAATTAAGAACCCAAAAATTTCGTATTAATTTTCAATATTAAACTTTATTTTAATTTTATGATACTCTTAAAAAGAAAGAAAAATGAATTACTTATTTCTTTTCTTCCTTAATTATTTTTCATGTACATACTACATAAGAGATGAAAATAATTATTGGCTTTACAAATAACTGAACTTGAAAATACAATAAAATTGGTAAAAAGGGAAAAATATTAACAAGGTTATTCCTATTAATTTAAGCATATATAGAAGGAAAGAGAACAAAGAAGTTCAATTAATTAAGTTTTTGCCAATTTGGTAATATATGTGGCAGCGTGATTAATAGTATGGTAAATAATTTTTATGGAGTAATAGTTTAGAAAATACTTTTTTATATAATAATATTTTGGAAAAAAACTCTATTAATTAATTATAAAGTTTTGATTATTGGTAAATTAAAATTGACCTGATTCAGATTTTACTTAATTTGAGTACTGTAAAAAGTAAAAACGACTTTCCTCCAGTAGTAGAACTCGTTCTCTTTGACTGAAATCTTTGTTTCATCATTTGAAGTTTGAATCAATTTGGTAAATCGCGATAATTATGTAAGTTGAAATTAAATATTTATACTTAATTATCTATCGTAATATAATACTAGCTTTTAACCCCAGAAAATTAATTTATAATTATAAATTTAATATATTAATATTAATTCTAGTTTATATATTAACAACTTGAATATATATCACAAATTTAACAGAGTTTTTTTTATAAATTAATATATATTTTTTCTAAGTTGTACGGGAAAATCTATTTATAAAATATATATTGTTAAATACATTGAATCATATTTTCATATAAATAATTAACTCATAATTTGAAACACACACCAAAAATAATTCTTTTTATAAAATAATCATACTCTATATATATGAGAAACTCATTTTAAATATATAAAAATAGTAATATGATATGATTTTGTATTTGTAATAGAGGGAATATATTTATATATATATATATATATATATATATATATATATAATATTTTTTTAAATTACGCACACAATCAATATAAAAATACTAAAATAATAATTAAAATATATAAAATATTTAATAATAGACCATATAAATAATTATTGGAATCTCTTGTATACTTGATATTAGTTTTTTGTTGAATAATTTATTATTGTTTCATTATTAATTAACAATAATTTTCATTTCATTATTGAAATTTTTTTAAGGTAGTTGAATAACTGGATTTTCGGTTGTTCGATCAAGTAAAGGAAACTCAGTGGAATTCATAACTTTTTCAATCTTATATTATGACAATATTAATATTTATATGTAATAGCTTAATAAATTTATTCACATTGAAATTAAATATAATTTTTCCACCACAAAATGGAAATGAAACACATGTATTTAGGGATTTTTCTAAAAAAATCAACTATTTATTTATTTTATAATATTAAGATAATAATAAAATTTAATTAAACTTACATTTTAAAAAATGTATGTAATTATGTGACCCTACAAATAATTAAAAAAAATTTTGAAAATACAATTACATGATAGATAAAAAGAATACAAAATAAAAAAAGTATTAATAATAGAACTAAATAATCTTTTACCCAAATACTAATAATATTTTGTGAAAGCTAATATTTCTATACTATGCTTTCATGTACAAATTGAATATTATATATAAATTATAAATAGTTTCAAGCTTCCCTTCAATCATATACGTGCCCGTTGGACTCGCGGGTATAAGCTTTGAATCCACAGTGTACAACCCTAAAGTTTGGCTTTAGAAGCACTTGCCAAAAGGGATATATCCATATCGGTTGTACATGGATTTTAACTTATAAACCCTTCAAATATCAAATGTTTTTTCTATGTGGGACAAAGCCCCCAAGGCATACTTTCTTCAAATTGGGGTGCTACATATATATATATATATATATATATATATATATATATATATATATATATATATATATATTTAGCACTTAAATATAAAGTTCATAATAATTAGTAAAGCTTATTAAAATTTACTTAAAATTATTTCTTAAATGAAATTTTCAATATCAATATATATAAAGTAGTTATATAATTCTATAATTAAATAGGAGTTATAATTTTTTTAATATAAACCAATATATAAAATATCAATTAAATATATATGTAAGTTAAAAAATCATAATTAATAACTTAATGATATAAATAATCTATATGGCAAAATGGACAAATTTTAACTAATCCAACTTATTAACACATAAGCATATTTCCTAAAACATCTCACTCATTCATTTTCATATATATATGATTACGAAAAAAATTGTATATATATGCATGTACAGAAATATGAGATTTTCACTGTAATATTAAAAAAAATTCAATATGTCACAATTTACGTACCAATAGAAAACTACTCAGATGCATTAGTTGCAACAGTCTTTGTCTTGATGTCTTCTTTAAAAACTTCAACTGTAATAAATTAAATAGAGAAATCACAGTAAACAGACAGCAAAAATTGTTTTGTTTGGTAGCAGTTAGTAAAAAAGATAAACAAAAGTACGTGTTTGGTGATAACAAGACGTGTCGTCTCAATATCAATTCGTGAAAATCGTAAAACAGGTTGAAATTCTTAATTACTTTATTAGCTAATCTTGTCAGCTAACTTATTATCTTCAGAGAATCCTTAATTAGATAATTTACCAATTAAGAAAATTTTGTTTAATTTCTTTGAGATCAAAATTACTAGTTTATAAATGTCTAACAGGACGTAAAATCCATCACAAATCACATATATCAGACATATGTACGTTTTGGCTGTATGTATTGTTCTAAATTTTAGATATATATCTTCTAAATGCTAATAAAATTACCCTCTAAAAACCACCTAATTTGTGTATAAAATCAAATTTCATTAGTTTTTTAAACCAAGAACCGGACCGTAGGGTTAAGAGGACCCCCCACTCGTATATTAAAAGCTTAAATTGAAAAGTTCAGAAAAAATATCAAAAGGGTCAACAAAAGACCACAAGTGAGCTCGAGAGCAACAACCAAAATATCATACAAAAAAACCGTCCAAAAGAACACGAGTTTCATAAAAATAGAATATTTTCCAAACTAAAAATCACAATTTCCATCATGGAATAATATAATTTGGCCACTAAAAATCAAGCCTAATAATTAATTTTTTCAAGCAATTCCAACTCATGCAATGCAAGCACGCACTTTTGCGTGGCCTACAATCCAAAAAAAAAAAAAGCTGAAGACAGTACAGAGGTGCAATTGGTACGTACTATATAGTATACCTTAAACAAAGTATCAACAGAAATTAATCTTACGTAAGATCATTAATTAGTTATTTCTACTTTTCGATTTCTTAATTAATATAGTAGTACTAAAATAATAATAATAATAATAATAATTAACTAATGCACGCTCTAGCTAGCTAATATCGAATTAACCGAAAGCTTCCAATTTATGTAGCAGCTTTTCGAGACCGTCAGTCGGGGGACGGTGGGTGACCAGAATCTGCTGCTAGCTAGCTTTCACAACCAAAATAAGATGCTGCCTTCCTAGCTAATTCACATTTTGTTTTATTTGTTTCGCGATTAGTAAGTGAAGCTGGGAAGGTACGTACATTTCCAATTATTTAAGTGTCCTTTTTTAAGCATGATACTTCTCATCATTAATCACCATTATCATAACTTAGCGGTTCGGAGTTATCTATATTAATTAACTTAATTAGAGATTTTGGATTTGAATTTCTGGAAATACATATGTCATTAGTAAAGAGAACTTTATACTTTAATAATCGACCCGACTCGAACCATATAATTAAATGGACTTCAAAACTACAAAATAAAATAAAAAAGAAATTCACATTTGCAATTGTGTATGATTGTTCTACTATCCTAATGATTGTTCTAATTCGAATTTAATTTTTTTTAATTGAGAACCGGTCAAGCAGAACGTGGGTTAGGGAGGCCCCAACCTCATATATTGTAATTAAATAGAAAAGTTAAAAAAGTATATCAGTAAGGTGACAGATCCACCTCTTAATTCAAAACTCGCAACATAGTAAAAACTACAAGCATACATCAATAAGGTACAACTATTCGTACTAATGTAACGGACCGTCTACCAAAGGGATACAAGTTTCGCACTTGCCAGGTTGGTCCTTTTGTCCTTCTACCAATATCCGTAGGACGAAGCATCTTGCCATCATCTTTCTTAGCATGATAGAGTTGCAGTAGGAGCAAAAAGCTCGAAAACTTCCATCATAGACTTGCAGGTTCAGGGTAACGTCATCTTATACAGTTTTATCCGTCAAATACCAAAAGTCTTTGCTAGCCGAAACCATAAGCTTCCTAACATTTTACTTTATTACTAAAAAAAACTCCTAGCTAAAACCATAAAAAAAATGTAAAAAATCATCAAATTTCTGGGAGTGTTTTTGTAAAAATATATGTAAAATGTCAAGGAACTTTGCGTAATTTTTTAAAATAGATAAACTAAATTATAATTAGTTCAAATGTTAGGGATAATAGATATAAAATTCTACCTTTCTTATCTTCTTTGTTTAGTCTGTTACAAAACTCACAAGAGAGAATATTTTTCTTTACGGATAGAAATTTTATTTTTCTGTTAGTAAAGGATCATATCACAACTCACAAGAATCAAGATCATAGTGACTAAATTGTTAATGTAGGTGTGATACTGGCATTCTTCGCCTGTAATAATTAAAAAGAAAAATATCATTTTGACCCAGAATTTAAGACGTATTATTCCATATGATCAGTTCCAAATTCTCGAAATTAAACCGATACATTGAGTGCCGATATTTAATGGGGATAAATTTCACATTATCCTATCTAATATTTCTATTTTTACAAACCACCTACCAACATTTGTCATTTGTTATATTTTGTCCCTAAATCTAACTTCCGTCCATTATTTCATCAATTTTTAGACACGCGCTCTGCGCGTGAGTTTAGAGGAAAAATGTCTGCATATATAAAACCTGGAAAAATTGATGGCAAAAATGTCCCCAGAAAGTACACAAACAGATTGGCCAAATGAATGTAAAAATGTGTAACTAAACCACAAATCCAAAGCTGTCCAATAGCCCTATAAAAATTAAATTACACAAACTGACAGCAAAAGATGACCAAAAAAGGACTTCATAAGACCTGCAAAATGGCTAATAGAACTGTATAAATTACACAAATTGACAGGAAAATTGAAAAAAATGACAGTAGAAAGAAGTGCAAAATTACAACCAAAAATTACACAAGAAAGTAGCAATCAGCAGTTCCCAAAAGCCTGAAATCAATCAACATTTCAGAGAAATTTTTTATAAGAAGCATCCATAGGTTAAACTTTCATTCTTCCCGTAAGGAAGATCCTCTTCACCTACGCGTAATCGCCAATCCATTTCAGAGAAAAAATTTCATAGGAAGCAAAAATAAGAGATGAGAGAAAAACTGAGGGGTAAAACAAGATGAAGAACAGTTAGAGATGAACGAGATGAAGAACTGAGGGGTATAACCCTCTAAAAGTCACGCGCAGGGCACGTGTCTAAAAATTAATGGAACAATGGACGAAAGTTAGATTTAGGGGGCAAAATGTAACAAATGACAAAGGTTTGAAGGTGATTTGTGAAAAAAAAAAAACGTTAGAGAGAAAAGTGTGAAATCTAAAAAAGGTAAAGTGTGAAATTTAAAAAAGATAAAGGAGGTTTAATGCGATTATCCCTATACAACACAATTAACCAAACGTAGGACTTTAATTAGCCTCCTATAGCTAATTATTAACTAAGTTCGTTAAATTAGATTTGAGTCCGCCACCTCCATTAATTTTAGACCAATCTAATTTTTCAACTAGAAGTAGAGTTACAGCCCAATCATAACCCAAATTCAAACTCGTTGACTGGCCAAAGCCATCTAATTAATTAACTTTGACCCAAAGAAATTGAACATTTATTGATATACAAAATTCAACATACAAGAACATATATATGAATTACGTACTTAGGAATCTAGCTCAAAACATCGCACATGGCCATTTGCTAGACTAAATTAACCAGGCAACATGACTGTAGAAAGGGGGCATGGGTCAAAATTATAGACCTGCATTTTTTATAATTAAAAAATCAATTACAACTCAACCTTTTTTAATTACCATTTTTTTTTTTCTTATTTTAGATTCTTCTAAACGTCAAGCCCCCCAATATATATTGGAGTCGCCATAAACATGTCTTGTGTTGTGCCTTCAAATAATTAAGTAAATTCATTGTAAAATTTAAAATAGTTGAAATAATAACGTCAAACAATTGACCATACATTATAATTCTCATGTAAGTTGAGAATTGAATCGTATACCAAGAAATAAATCCGTAGTACTATCTCAACAGACCACTACTCCCATACTTACAATATACGCGCTATTTATAATAATTATACATATTATTATATTTTTCAGTGAATTATTTTGCATGATATAAGAAAAGCTCATTACATGGAAATGATTTCGTATAAGCTTAATGAGTTTCAGATGACAAAGTGTAATAACAACATAGTCGGATCGATGATGATTTGTTAAGAAAAAATCAGATAACAAAGTATAAAAATATTTATAGTTCGATAACAGTACCAAAAGGATGATCTTTTTGTATATTAATTTATTCACATCATATGATATTAATCAAGTTAATTGAACTTAATTTGCATATATATACTTCACCTTGCAGATTATAGGATATGAGACAATCTTTGGTATACTAATTAAGCAACGGGAAAGTTGAGATGTTGACGTAGTTTTTAAAGTCTTAATCGTATTTATTAATTTCTTTAGATTATGATATAATGATTGTTTTGAACAGTTGAAACATGATTGAAAATGATAAGAGATCGATATATATATGTAAAATCTGCTTGATTAGTTATTCAATTCAAAGTTGGAGCCAAGTAATAATGATTGGAATTGGATGAGTAGTTTTAATAATATATATCCATTAGAAGAAAGTCGACCAACTCATCATTGGGTTCCGTATACCAATTTGCTTAATTTCTCACATCAGAGATAGATCTGAATTATATAATTCTCGTTTTTAATTTTGTATATTAATTATTTTTTCCAAAATCGAATTAATTAAAAAATATAATATACAACCCAAAATATATAGTTGATATATGCATATGTGAATTAATTTCATTACCATATTTATTAAAATTTCCCCGGCCTTTCATTAGACTAATTTATGCTTTAATAGCTGAAGCCATAGTTTTTCAGCGCTATGCTGACTAGCTTAATTAACCAAAACTCTTAATTTCGAGTCTCTTTAAATATAGATATTGCTAGTATGAAAATTTTTACATCATGTTATTCAAGATAGTTGGACGCATGCATACACTAGCTTACTTAGAACTCTATACAGTACACGCCCATTCCCCTGACAACTCAATTGCCATTGGTATAAGGAAATTGACACTTTAGTGGCATCTCAAACCAGAATTATATAAATTAGTGTAATTTAAGAAAAAAAAAAAAACCAGAAAATCTTCAACTCAACTGCTAATTAATTAATAGAGTAGTGCCATAACCAAATTAATTAATTATATATTTCCCGGATGGAAATATCTAGAGATCATGTCTTAATCACAATGCGTAAGATCCATCAAGAATCCGATATATTGTCACCGTTAGAGAGAAAGAGGGGATCATAATATATATTATTAGTAGGTCAAATTAAAGGTGTAATTATTTAAATTAGTAGGGTAAGCCAAACAAATATTCGAAGCTGCAAACCACTATATTATATATATTTATGACAATTGAAATATGGCCATAAGAGAGAGAGATGCATGTTAGGAGTCCTTAATTATTATACGGCTAGTTAATAATATTATTGTCAAAACTCGAAACCATATGTATGTACATATATGTCTGTTTTCTTCTGCTTCTTCTTCTCATTATAATATCCCAACCGTCACATGGGAGGAAGATGCAACTCAAAGCATCATTTACCAACCCAAAAATCTCCCCAACCCAACCCAATCCCACCCCCATCTCTCTCTATTCTAATTCTCTCAAATTTGAATTGAATTTTATTAGGTTATGGTAACTTAATTGCTCGCCTAGCTTTTAGACTGTGGCTACGGTTCAAAACGAACAGACATCGCGTAGACTCCTATAATGTGAGGGGGGTGGGGTTATAACCCAACTAACTTAAAACATTCATTAAAAGAATACATGCATTTTAACTTGCGCGCATCTTTCGTTTTCATTTGGATTTTATAAGAGGGACCCACCCTCAAAGGAATATATATGAACACTCACCATACCATACCATACCATACCTTATAAGTTTGATCGATCGTGATTATTTGAATGATCTCAACCCCACTCAGATCATATGTGGTTCAGCTGTCATAAATTTAATTTAATTTCCCCAAGTGGAATTAAAATAGTATTAGTGTACGACCATGCAAATAGAATGTATACTCTTTGCCATGTTCCATGTGATATATAATTAACACAATCAAGACCAAGATTTTATGCTAGCTCTTAATTTGGCTTTCCATACAATTAATTTGATCGATCACAATGTAATAATTAATATATGTCATAATTGTACTGCATGCAGGGTTTTGACATCTGTCCAATCTAGGACCTAAATGCACTTAGCTAGGATCCCTAACTAGATCAAGATTATAATGCACCAATCCCGTCTAGTTTTATAAAATCTAGGATAATCACTTTTGAATCTCGTCAATCTAGAAAACGCCAAATATAGCTCGATTTGGAAAAGATTGATTAGCAATATCCAAATAATAGGATTCATTTGCAGGTTCAATGTTCCAAACAAAACTTTAGATAGCTATTTGTCATGCACAAAAATGCTAAAGTTATACCATAAACAATGAACTCAATTATACAGGATAATTACACAGTTATATCCTAATATCCTAAGATTTTATCTAATTACACAAACATACTCTAAGATTCGTGAAATTATAGAAACATATCCGGTCAAATTATTTGAGCTAGCTAATTCTATCACATAACGGGCCGGGTTCAGATACGCAATCAATTCTTCGACTTCCTCCATTAAATTAAATATCAATGCAAAATTACGAGATTCATCACTCTTAATTCGGTTCGATTGGGGTTTTCGGTTTTGAAATGTAAATCCTCTGTAAAAGTAAAACCCTGATCATTTCCACTTTTCATTTGCTTGAAAAAAGTAGTGAAATAAGTTCAGCTGAAATGAATGAAATTATTGTTTAATTGTTTGGGCTCCTCGTCTTGGCCCATAAGAAAGATAGACTGTCTTTATGATTGGGCTAGAAAAACGGAGAAAGTCAGCCCAGTTGTGTAAGGAGAAAATAGACCGTATTTTTTTTTTGGGGGGGGGGGGGGGGGGGGTACAAAATAGATATGATAGCTTTCATACGAAATGGTGTACTTAATATGTGTATTTGAATAGTTTCAATGTATACAAGTTGTCTGGTTAATATGTCTGTTGATCGATATGAAGTAAAATAAAATTAAAACCAAGTTCAAATTCAATGTAAACAAGTTGGGTCGAGCTTGAGCTTGAATTTGAACGGAATGGTTTGAGTTCCATGAGTTAAGGGAAATAGAAGTCGAGTTTGGCTTGAGGCTGTGTTCAAGCTCGGCTCAGCTCATATGGCTCGATTTATGAGTAAATATGTGTTCGAGTTCAAGTTAACTAAGATCGAATTTCATAAATAAACTCGAGTTCGAATATATAATTTATAATTAAATACACAAAATACAATTAATTATAAAAACTGAAGCTTGCGAACTGATATATAGTTTAGTTTGAAATCCTTACACCCTCGGCTCGAACTCAAATACTTCGAATCTGATGTTGATTCAACTAGTCAAGCTCGCGAACTGGTAATTTATAATTAATGAAAAAACTGTAATAATATCATTTTTTGGGTCAATTACTAGCACCCCTAAAGTTTACATCATTTACGAACATCCTAAAACCTTAAAATATTACTAAAATTACCCGAATTTTTGAAAATGATAACGAATACTTCTAAAATTAACTTAAAATTATTGACTCATCAGTTATTCATAATTTTTAAGTCCGAGTATATTTTTTCGGAAAACGAAGAAATCTCATGATTTCTTTTTCTCGTAATTAATTACCTGATTATTATTTTATTTTTCTTTGCCTTTAAACTCACATTAGAGTATATATATTAATTTAGGTAAGCCTCTGTCTCACAAGAACCAAAGAGAATATTTCAGGCGATTTCATAATGGAAGAGTGGAAAAACTCAAAAGAGAATGCACTTTTCACTTTTTTTTTTTTTTTAATAAAAGCCTTTAAAGCAGCCTTTAAATTTGGCCCACAAAAACAAAATTACAAATTGAGACGACAAAATTGTAATTCTCTTACACACACAAGACTTTGTCTCCTTACATCCCTACATAGTACATTGTACTCTCCCTCTTTCGCCACGCCGCCTTCATTTTGCTTCTTTCACTTTCAATTATCATGCATGCCTTTGCCCCAACTTTTTCTTTTTTTTTTTTTTTTAAAATTCTTTTTAAATTCCCATTATCTGGTTATCTTTTTTTTTCCTTTTTTCTTTTCTCAACTCCAATGAAATCCTATTATTATGGGTATAATGACAATAATAATCTTAATCATTTGACTGTTCCGATCCGATCCTCAAAGTTGTGTCTGAAAATCACCATGGACGAATTAAATCATTAAATGATATAACTTTTTAGTCATTTTGTGTTGAAAACCTCCCTCAACATCACTATATAGATATTTTGATTGATTGCTACGTTTGAGAGTTGTCTTGTAACTTATCGAATGCATCATTAAATTGATCTGTATAGAATTTTGAAAAAAAATAATGTTAAAATTAATGAATTTGATAATTGTATAAGTACTTGCGAAGTCTTTGTAAAGTTTCTTGAAAATTTTGATCATACTAAAGATTAATTAAAGTAAAAAAAACAGTTTAATCATAGCTTGTCATAGTCAATGGGGGTCAAAACATGCTGCTTTTCTTTGATTGTTTGGTTGAAAATTGGAACTCTCATTATAAATCATAATCATACTTACCAATAAATGACCTAGCTAATAATAATTACTGCACCTTTTTTTAATTTATTACAATTTTTTGCCATAATTGAGAAATATTATATTCCATTTTGGACAAGAAGACCAATATCGATCACATGATTAAATGATGGGACTTAGTATCGTTTTCAACCATAACCATCATTAGTTGGTTTTTTGACCCAACCACGATAATATTAATTGCTTTTTACCAAATTAAACCCCAGTTTTAGAAAAAAAAATAACAAATTATATAGATTAAGTGGCTAACACTTCTTAAATTTATTTTTCTTGTTTTGACCTAAAAATTAATAATAATAATAATAAGATTTATATATTACTTTTTATAATTATTAAAAACAAAACTATCCATCCAGCCATTGCATGTTCGACACGTGGTGCCTTGCGAATGGTATTAAAATAGAAAGGGGAAAGGGTATATGGTAATACCCCCGAATGGAGGAATGCAGTGGGATTGCGGCGAGTTTTAGTTCCAACAGCCTCGTTAACTGTGCTAGAGTGACAGGCCCGGCGGTGAAGCTCCTGTGACAGAGGCGTCTTCCGCCGTTGGATCAAGCTGCTGATCCCCATGCATGCATGCACGCGGCGTAGAGAAGTGGACCCAAATCCAATCACCCTACAGCTGGTCGCAGAGATTCCTTCCGTGCGTGCAGTGCAATGCTAGTTTTAGAAAATGGGGTTTAGTTACGATATATTACAATTAGATCCCTCTTAATTTAATTTAAAGTATTATGAATACACATTACGAGTTTGAAAATTACAAAAATACCAACAGTTTAGCACTCTGTCCCTTTAAACTTGAAATCGAAACTTTATATTATATTACCATGCATTTATAAATTTTAGATAAATTTTAGTAATTATGAGTTTGATATTCATCTCTCAAATCTCTCGAAAAAAAAAAAATATCTCTCAAATCATAATGTCAATCCCCGCATATTATATTCACCTAAACTATCACAAAATCAATATTTAGTCAATAAAGTGGGACGTTTCTAATAATTATAAACCTTTTGGTCATCACACAAAGAATTATCTATCTTAGGCTACAAATTTGACAAGAAAAATAGAAATAAATAAGGAATATAAACGTAGCTTTTTTTAGGTAAAACATCATATATAAATCGGCAACAATCGAATCCCGAGTAAAATGAAAATGTCAGTAGAACCAACAAAGACCGAAACTACATTCCTAACTAGAGAATGGATTAACATATATATTAACTTCTCGGTGCATAAACGAAAAGAAAATGGGTTCAAAATGACGAAATAAATTACGAAATAAAGGTTGCTTCATTATGCACGTATTAGAGTCTAGCTTACATAGACTTCCACTATCATTTATTAATCCTATTTTTCCATTTAAATGGGAAAAAGAAAAAGTGAAAGGGTGACATTTATTTGCCTAATTTTTCTTGCCTTTTCCCCTTTACGACCAATAGGAATCGAATTGCTTCGCACATCATTCTTCTCCTTAACTCATTGCTTGCAATTTGCTAATTGTCATATTTGACTATTATACATGAATTCTGAATTATTGGTCCATTATTAGTATTATCTACTCAAATTGTGAAGAATTTCAGTAAAATGTTCACTTGGATTCCCTTTATTTGCTTCGTAGTAAGAAAGAAAAGATAGAGAATTTTCGAAATAAATCATAAGTTCGACGAAATACATTCAATGCATAAATTTGAAAAGGCCATTGTATATATATTGGTCATCCATGTGAACGGTTTGCAACTTAACATATACTTAAAATAATAAAGAAATTAATGATTATCATTTTATATATTACAACTAATAATTAATATTCGGGAATGAAACACGACGATACAGTTAGGGAATACAAAACAGACACAACAGTACATATATTTTCTTTAATATTTTACACTAGAAAAGTGCCAAAAAATAGTGTTGGATATTATATCAAACACAACACAACACGACAAAATAAATTAATTTTTAGAAATATTCTTGAATTATATTCGCGGGTAATAATGAATAAGAGCAATAAGAGTATAAGTCGTAGTTTGAATTAGAACCAACAATTTAGGAGGTTACTTAAAGAATTATCAAAGCATTAATAATATCTCATAATTGAGACAATATAATTCCTATTATTTCTAGATACTCTAGCTTTTAGATATATGCACACCCTAGCTATTAATAAAACCAAAAAATGGGAAATTTAGTACCTAGCTCCTGGCTCTGGAATTTGAATTCAATTATGAATTACATGAAATTGGCCTTCTATTGGCCACCTAGCTAAAAAATAAATAAATGATTACTTCTATGTTACCAAAAATCTTTTCTTAAATTTTTTATTGTTGATTAATTCAATTGCTTTATTCACAATGTCAAAAATTAAATCATTAATTTAATTTCAAAACTCTTCAGAATAGACTGATTGTTTGTATAATAAAGTAAAGTATAAATGAATTTTATGTAAAAACACAAAAACTAAATTATAATTAGATCATGTTAGGTAGATATAATTCCACCTAAAATGAATTACTTAAATTTATAAACAAACTTATCTGATTTCCTTTTCCAATTTACTATGTATTAGTAAGAAAAATCAGAGTCAAATAGTATGAACCTAATTTTCCTGTTGGGAAGAATTCTTGAATTAACAACCGTCATTTAATAAAGGGTGACACAACGTTGATCAGGACGACACGTTTACGAGGCGCGATTCTAAACTGCGCCGTATCATTAATTTGTCGTGAACCGTAAGCATGCCGAACGGTCAAAAAAATAATATTCTTATTCTGACGCGAAAGCTCAAAACAAAAATTTCAACAAAGCCCAAGAAAAACGATAGAGAAAAATCCCATTTGGATTTAAAAATCTTAAAGAGTCCCCATAAATACTACAAAAAGGTCCATCTTGATTCGCCCAAACATGAGAAGAATAGACCCTTTTGCAATTACCTCGTAATCCACGTGCTAAAATGCGCCACCTAGATTGTCTTTATCCTATCCCCCCACCCCACCCCCTCCATTTTTCTATTCGAATTAAAGAAAAAGTTGGTTTCTTTTTCAAGAAGTGAAGAAAAACATAGGCTCTAAAGTTCAACAAGTGAATTAGGCAAGCTTTTGTTTTAAAAGAAAATTGAGTTAGGCAATAATATTTTTGTCAAATTAGAGTGTATGAATTATGATAGCAATATTAACTTATACATTATGCTAATTTGTCAAACACACGTATATTTCAACCTAAATCTTGGATTTTCCAATATGTTAAAATTTCATACCCCATAGTTAAAATCTTGGATTTGCCAATATTAACTTAGCAATATTGATATCCAAGATTATGATGTGGACTAGTTACACAAGCTAGGTAAATAAAATATTGGCACAAAACCAAAAAAAAAACAAAAAAGTTAAGTTGAAGAGAAATGAATCATTTACATGAATTTGTCACTTGTAAATTTCTTTTCTTTTTCCTATTGTATATTAGTATTAAGTTTCTATGTCACAAATATTCCTACCTCAGGACAGTACAGGAGGTCAATTTTATGACTAGTGACAAGTAACAACTGTATAATTCATTATAATAACAAATACTAAGAAAATGCTGCATACATTCTATTAATATTCTAGGAAATTGGAGTAGTTTATGTGTGCAAGCAAAGGTTGTCTGTATCCGACTCATTTCTCTGCTATACACGACTACGATTTTATGAGGGAATAGTATTCCTCTGCTTTTGCATATTTCTATTTTTTCCATTTCTTCAGCTCACAAATTTCTTAAACAAAAAGAAACTAATTTCAGAAAGATTAAGCTCAATTTAAGAGCATGCACACACTTAGCCAGTTTTCAAACGATCCCTTCACTAGAGGAATCAGATATACGGCCGAAAACTCAAGAGCAGTGGAGGGAAAATATTAAAAGGGTAGAGAGAGAATAAAAATCGAAGCTTTTTGGTGTTATGTTGATTGAGAAAGACAAAGGTGAAAGCTTTTTTTGAGCTCAAAGGGCCTCTCTTTCCACTGAAAGGTCAATTTCTTTTTAGAAGAAATATCTAAGAGCAAAAAGAAGAGTGGAGAAAAGGGAGAAAAGAAAACACTTTATAATCCAAGCACTCATGCTTTGGTCCGCGTGCTTGATGCAAGAAAAACTGACCCCTCCAAAAATTATGTAGTGTGTGTTTTTTTTTCTCTTGTTTGTTTTTTTTTTTCTTTCACTTCTATCCTTTTAGCTGTTTATGGGTTGTTGGTGATAGGGAGTGGGGGGAGGAAAAAAAAAAGCCCCACATAGATTTTTCAGTTGCTTTTTGCAGTGTGTTTTGTGCTTTGGTTTTGGATCTTTAGGGCATGCTCTATTTGATTGGTTCCTCTCATAGTTCTTAGATTCTCTGAATATTTGTCTTGGTCTTATTTCTCTGTCCCTTTTAAGAAAATTACTGTGTGGATAATTTCTTCTGGAGTATTATTTGAAGGTTCTTGAAGTAGGTTGTTAGGTGTTTTTACCTTTCTCACATAGTAAAAATGAAGGAATGTGTGTTACTGTGTTTTTTGATGTAAAGGTTCAATCTTTACTGAATCTTGATCATGGGTTTCCATTCTTTATGCAAAAAATGAAGTCCTTTGGAGTGATTGTGGAGTTAAAGTAGAGAAAAAGAACATTTTTACATGGGTTCTGTTGAAGAAAAGATGAAACCAGGAAGTTTGGTTAGTGGGGGACATAATTTACTTGAAGGGATGAAATTGTTGAAAGAAATGCAGGATAACAATGGTACAGTTGAATCTTCTCTGTCTTCTTGTTGATGATGTATCTGTAAATATTAGTTCTTCATATATGGTTATTATGAAATTTAGAATTTTACTGAACTGTTAATATATGATAGGGGTAAAGAAGACAATAAATTCTGAGTTATGGCATGCCTGTGCTGGTCCACTAGTCACCTTGCCTCAGGTTGGAAGCCTTGTTTACTATTTTCCACAAGGCCATAGTGAACAGGTTTGTTTCTTAATTTACATATTATTAAATTTATATATGTATTTATATTATTTTTTTCTTGTTTTACTGCTGATAAAAGGAAAAGATGAGATTTTTATGACTTAATGTTCTTCTCATTTCTCTCTACAACAGGTTGCAGTTTCCACTAACAGAGCAGCAACAACACAAATACCGAATTATCCGAATCTCCCTTATCAGTTGCTATGCCAAGTTCACAATGTTACACTCCATGTATGTGTTTCCATCAAGAATTTTTTTCAGCAAAATCTAAAATTAAAACATGAATTTCATTCGACATTAGTAAACCATGTTATACTGCAATATTTACAGTTTTATCTTCTTACCAATGTAGGCTGACAAAGAAACTGATGAAATCTATGCTCAGATGAGTCTGCAGTGTGTGAATTCTGTAAGTCTAATAATTTTTTAGCATAAGAGTATATTTGAGAAAAAATAGCATTTTAAATGTTACTTTTACTTCTTGTTTAGGAAAAAGATGTATTTCCGATACCGAACTTTGGAGTAAAGACTAGCAAACATCCAACTGAATTCTTCTGCAAAACATTGACAGCCAGTGATACGAGCACACATGGCGGCTTTTCAGTTCCTCGAAGAGCTGCAGAAAAGCTCTTCCCTCAATTAGTATGTTTTTATTAGTTAGTTTTCTACATATCCTTGAGTAATAATTTTCAATTTATGTCTTTATTAAATTTATGCATATATTTATTTCAGGATTACTCAATGCAACCTCCAACTCAAGAACTTGTTGTAAGAGATTTGCATGATAATGCCTGGACATTTCGGCATATATACCGGGGTAAGCATTCTTATTTATATTCATCTATTTGAAGTTGTAGAATTATTTTTCGTCCAAAAATTATTTTATTTACTTTATTTATTCAGGGCAGCCAAAGCGGCATCTTCTGACCACCGGTTGGAGTATGTTTGTTGGCGCTAAGAGGCTTAGAGCAGGTGATTCAGTCCTTTTTATCAGGTAAGACTGTAAATATTATTTTCTTGATGATAATTCTTACAGAAAAGAATATATTATTCAAAATTTTGACTAAATATTTATTTAAAACGTAGAGATGAGAAATCACAATTATTGCTGGGAGTGAGACGTGCCAACCGTCAGCAAACAACATTGCCATCTTCCGTTCTGTCTGCTGATAGTATGCACATAGGAATTCTTGCTGCTGCCGCTCATGCTTCTGCTAATAGAAGCCCTTTTACCATCTTCTACAATCCAAGGTGTCTATATATACGAACATATACGTTTAATTATGTTGTATATACGTATAATTGACTCCAATTTCTATGTACTTTTGTAGAGCTTGCCCTTCAGATTTTGTCATTCCACTGGCAAAGTATAGAAAAGCTGTGCATGGTACACAGCTCTCCATTGGTATGAGATTTGGCATGATGTTTGAAACCGAAGAATCAAGTAAAAGGAGATATATGGGCACTATTATAGGTATAAGTGACTTAGATCCACTGAGATGGCCCAATTCGAAATGGCGAAGTCTTCAGGTGATTTAAATTAAAGATTATGTACTAACATAGCAAACTGTCATCAACTTGTTTCATTACAAGCTCACACGCAGCACTTAGGTAATGTTTGCAGAGTATAAGTAAAAGCAATTTTATGCCTTTTGCTTTTTCTCAGCACTTTGAGAGTGTGTCGAAAAACAGCTTCTGCTTATTTTGAGCAGTGTAGGCTAGAAGCTAGAAACACCCAATGACCAACTTTTAGCTTCAATTTATAGTTTCTAGGTTATTTCCGTAAATAAATGGAAGCTTGTTTAGTCTAACAAAAGTGCTTCTCAACTTTTTTTCACACTCAACTGCTTTTATTTTTTTACCAAACACTCACTTTTTACGCTTTTTACAACTTCAACTTCTACCTTAGCTTCTCCAACAATACTAGAGTTGCAAACACCCACCTAGCCACTCATTCTTTTGACTGGATGCTTATTTTAACTAACAGGTGGAGTGGGATGAACCGGGTTGTGGTGATAAGCAGAGCAGAGTTAGTCCATGGGAAATCGAGACTCCTGAAAGCCTCTTCATATTTTCATCTCTAGCCACCAATATGAAGCGTCCCTTCCACTCTGCTTTCTTAGGTTTTGCTCATATCATTCTAAAAATCAAATCTTTATCACATCTTTTCTTTAATAAACTAAGTGGTTCTTTGTTTTTTTTGTTTTCTTTTTTTAATCAGGAGGGCCAACAGAGTGGGAGACTATGTTAAATAGGCCTTCTTTCATCCGAATACCAGAAAATTCATATCCAGAACTTCAATGCCCTTCAATATCCAGCCTCTGGTCTGAACAGTTAATGAAGATGCTTACAAAGCCTCAAAATGTGATTGCTTCTGGAAATATTGCACATTCCACGCAAGAATCAAAGGATAATTTACCACAAGAACCAAATATCACAAACTCGAATGTTTTACTACCGGGAAAACAAATATCTCCCGAATTGTCTAAATTAGAACCTGTTATTTCTGCGGACCAATTTCAGTCACACGAGCAAGAAAAACTCTCAGTAAAACCCATGAATCCACAAAATCCCATCAATGATATTTCTGTCATGAACCAGAATAATTCCACACTACCTTTGCAAGCAAGTCCTCCATGTTTAACTCAATCGCGTTCCGACCCGCAAAATGTACAAACACAACAAACTGATCCAAACAACACCTTGCTCCCATATTCCAGCCAATCAGAGACCGTTTTCCCTATGCTGCAATCAGTCGGGCAAGAATTGTGGGACCCACATTTCAACGCTTCGAAATGCATCTCTCAAGCCAATGATATGTCGAATCTTCAGTATAGTTTGGATGAAAGCCATAACCAGAGCGACATATACAGCTGTCTCAATCTTGATGGAAGTAACAGTGGAAGCACAGTAATTGACCCTTCTGTTTCCAGCACGATCTTGGATGATTTTTGCACACTGAAGAATGTTGACTTCACGAACCCTTCTGATTATCTCGTGGGAAACTTCTGCTCAACACAAGATGTCCAATCCCAGATAACGTCTGCCAGCCTGGTAGATTCTCAGACATTTTCTGTACAAGAATATGCAGATAACTCGGGAGGAGCATCTTCGAGCAATGTCGATTTTGATGATAGTAATCTCTTGCAGCAGAGCTCGTTTCAGCCAGTAACTCACAGGTTTCGAACATACACAAAGGTAAATTCTTAGGTTAATTACACTTGGAACCCCTGAGGATTAGGTGAAATTACTTATTATTCCCCCAGATTTAGGAAATTACAACCACCCTCACTCTATATCACCAAAGTAAATTTGACATTACAAAGAACTCTAACTGTAAAAGTAACAAACAAAGTGCATGAATGTGGGGGACTAACATGTAATTTCACCTAGTCCGCAGGGGGTCTTATGTGATTAACCCCTACTTCTCTTCTGCAATTTCTTGCAATTTGATTATGTTTCCCAATCCTTGTATGCGTTACTTATGAAATGTAACAGATTCAAAAGGCGGGATCTGTTGGAAGGTCGATTGATGTCTCGAGTTTCAAAAACTATAACCAACTCCGTTCTGAAATCGAACGCATGTTTGGTCTTGAGGGCTTGTTGAATGACTCAGGCTCTGGATGGAAGCTCGTTTATGTGGATTTTGAAAACGATGTTCTTCTTGTTGGAGATGATCCTTGGGAGTAAGTCCCATATCATTACAACAATACCTTATTACGTAAATATTTTCCCAACATTGAATCTTTTTTCTTACAAATGAGTGATATTCTTGTAGGGAATTTGTGGGTTGTGTGAGATGCATCAGAATTTTATCGCCGTCGGAAGTTAAGCAAATGGGTGAAGAAGGAATGCAGCTTTTGAACTCTGCAGGTTTACAAGCTGGTGTTACTGGCTCAGCTTTAGAAGTTGGTTGTGGTAAAGAAGGACCTTAACTTATTGTTGTAATGTATGAGAACAACTCTTTGAGATGAAAAAAGAAAAGGCTATGGTTTTAGCATTTTATCTGTTGTGAGTTCTTTCAATAAGAACATGCAAATTTTAGATTGAACCTCAAGAAATCTCTTCCTATGAACACACTAACAGAAACAAATTCAAATCAATATATCACTAAAATAAAATTTGGCAATTGACATAAAGAATTCAAGATCATGTTAAAGTAAATAAGTAATGAGCAAAATCGAACACATTACAGTGAAGTGGAAACCTATATGATCAAATAATATTAATATATACATTATACAATATGGTTTAATCTCTATTATTTTGTTCGTTTGGAGAAATTAATATCCCGTTCATATATGAATCTTCAGTGTGGTGAATTAATATGTGAATTTTATGTAAAAGTTCAAAGTTTCTGAAAGCAATGACGCATCTTATGAACTTTTGTTCCTTAAAGCATCCAAGAAAAAGGAATTGGTAAGAAGAAAGGATAATGAAACAAAGAGAGCAGAGATCTTTCTTGTACACATGTTGACTTTTGAGAAAATAATAAAATCAATTTTTTTAAGTATAAATTACAAGCTAGCTTTACAGTTTACAGAATAGAGTCTTCGTAAATTCACAAAAAAAATATACTTTTTTACTCCTGCTAAATTTAAGCAAAAATAAAATAGAAATTTAAAACACCTAAATATATGCTCTTGATTTCAGTTTCTTGTTTCGAGATTATTTTTATAAATAAATAAAAATAATAAAAATGATTTTTAATTTATTTTTTTTCAAATATTTCCAACTTTTACTATTCTATTTTTTTTTTCTCTATTGCCAACACCCCTTAAAATCTCCTATTCTGTTGCTTCGAAAACAATCTGCCTTTTGGATCGACCTAAGGGCCAAATATGAAAATATCTGAGGTCCAAATAGTGAAATTAGGTCCGCGTGGCCCAAGATAAGATGCCCATGTACTTCTAATGAAGTGTCAATCTGTTACTAATTCTGAAAGCTGATTAGTGATTTTAGATAATATTCTTTTATTATGCTTTCAAAGATTTTGAATAAGCAGAAGCGGTGAAAGCTGTTAATAATCTGAAGAAAACAGATAACATATTGAAGAAACTCTTCAGCCATCAAGGAAATGGGGCAATCATCGTCGAGGGAGCCAGAAGTCTCACCGGAACTGCGCGAAGTACAATCACTTGCTGCATCTACTGGAGCCTTGCCTTCTCTGGAGAAATCGTTTTCGATTCTCGCTGATCCCGAAACTAAATCGATTCCTCTTCATACTCTACAGGTAATTCAAAACAAGAAGATCGAAATTTTCAATTTTTCAGTTTTAATTTCCATGAATTATCGGGAATGGGAGATTTTGTTTCTTAATAATTACCCAGATGGTGATCATCGCGTGGTACTGTGGTTTATAGCATTAGGTATCGTTACAGGCTTACAGATTTATTCTCTTGTTAGTTGACTATTACGCTCTACGAATGCTGCTTTGTTTATTACTTCGCGAACATCTATAGCTGTAATTGAAGTGGTTTTGGAATAAATTGAATCTATTTTCGTTATTTTTTGGTCGGTTGGATGTTGAGAAATTCTCGATTCTGTATTTGGAACAATAGTTCAGTTATTTCCTTTGTTTAGATCATTCTGATTATGCTATATGATTTTCTCTCATGTTCCACTATGTTATTTTTATTTTTTTTCAGAAATGTTTTGATTTCACCCTTGACAACTTGGAATCTGAACAACGTGAAGTGTTTAAGGAGTTGCCTATGTTATTTCCTCATCTGGGTTCTACAATAGTCGACTTGTTTTTCGTGTCTGATAAGGAAGGAGTGAATTGGATCGAGTTCTTGAAAGGGTACACAAAATGTTGCTCGAGGGCAGTTGCGTCGAAATTGTTCAATAATCTATTCCAAGCATTTTCCATGGCACGTTCGAAGGCCGGCCTTCCAATTAATCTTCAATTTGAGTTCTTTGATGATGATTGCAAGATTAATGGGACGTTATCTCCCCGAGATATTCTCATGCTTCTTTCAATTTGTTGGATTTTTTCATGGGATTCTAGAACATTAAAATTGAATGCAGGAAAAAGGAAAGAGAAATGCAAATTTCCAGATATCTCCCATTTGGTATTCTCAGCTATTGAATCTTGTTCTGAAGATAAATTGGACTTTTGTGGTTCTTCTGTTTCGGGTTTGGATTTTGAACTTCCAGCTGCAAAAGTTCATTTATGGGCCTTGAAGACTATACCTCAACTTGCAGATTGCTTTCAGCAATTTGTCCATTCAAGACTCTGCTATGTTGAGACCAATGAGGTTTATCAATTTCGTTGTCTAATTGTTTCCCAGATTCTTGTCATAATTTTTTCTTGTTTTACCGTAGTGTAAATAGTGTTTGCACACTCTAAGAAAAGCACTTTTCTGCTTTTGTCTTTTTTTCAGCACTTTGATTTTCCTAACACTCCCAACGTGTGCTTAATTTAAGCAGAAATAAGCTAGAAGCTTGAAGCACCTAAGGACCTGCTTTTTGGAACCATTGGGGTTTGACCCAATGGCCACCAGATATTACTCCCAATGAGGAGGTCTAGGTTCGATTCCTTGCAATGACAAGGATCGAATTTAAAAAAAAAAAAAGGACCTGCTTTTTAGCTTCAACTTCCTAGGTTATTTTCATAAATAAATGGAAGTTTTTTAAGAGTAGTAAAAGTGCTTCTTAGATTTTTTGTCCAAACACTAAATTACCTTTTTTTTCACCTATTTTCCAAACACTCCATGCTTTTACTACTCCACTATCTTTATAATTTTAGCTTCTCCAAAGGCGGTAGAGTTTGCAAACACCCCCTATGTTAATCATTCACATGCATGGATCTTGTATAGTGCAAAGAATATCCTCTTTCCAGAGTGTAACCAGCATTCCTGATTGGAAGTTACTATAACCAGAAAATTAACCGATTTCAGGACAAATCAGAGCCATCATGCTCGTCTGCTGAAGAAACTTCCTCATCAGCAATTTCTGGAGCTAATAACCTTTTGACACCTGGAAAGGCTTGGGCCATTTCACTCACCTTGAGAGGTCCTATACATGAAGAAATTTCAAAAGCTTGCTTCCCAATTGATGATGAAATAAACGAAAACCTACTTTATTGGTTCGTCCATTAGTTCTATTGACTTTAAAAAACTGCTCTTTTATCACTTGTTTCATTTCATATTTTTCTGATATATGATATAATCATATGCAGGTCATCTGTTCATGGGAAAGGACTTAACCGGTTTTGGTCAAATGTCGGGGGGTATAATGGTCCATTACTAGTACTTATATCTGCATGTGAGGACACAAGCAATAGAAGGAGCTGGATAATTGGTGCACTTACTGATCAGGGTTTTGAAAATAAGGATTTATTTTATGGAACTTCTGGAAGTTTGTATGCTTTAAGTCCAGTTTTTCATGCATATTTATCATTTGGTGAGTAAATTGAGTTGTGATCTTTTTGAATTATATTTAGCATATGATATAGGAGTAAAATTAATGGAATATTAACTTAATTTGCAGGAAGGGAGAAGAACTTTGTTTATAGCCATTTGCAGCCAACTGGTTATGAGGCCCATCCAAAACCAGTGGGAGTTGCATTTGGTGGATCTATGGGAAATGAAAGAGTTTTTATTGATGAGGATTTTGCTAAGCTTACTGTACGCCATCATGCGGTTGATAAAACTTACCAACATGGTGCTCTTTTCCCTAACCAGGTACGAGTACGACAATGTGGAGTTTAATACATTGCATCAAAAAATCATGATTTTCTTACTGAGAAAAATAAATATTTTGTTTAATGATATGACTTCATGTTATTAGATGTCATATAGCAATAATTACAGACTTTCCCTTGTAATTATAGACAATTACACAGATACCCCTTCTTATTTTTAAAATCATGGATACCTCCTTGAAACTTATTTCCATTTTGTAATTACTCCTTCTATTGATTAGTATGCATAGTTGATGATGTTATCCAAGTCTCTTAGTAAAATTTATCAGTCTTGATTAGATTTAATGGTCAAAATGGGTACTTTGTAATTTTTAAAACCAAAGGGGAGGTCAATGTAATTCACCCCTGAAATGGTTATATTGATGATCAGCATAGAATCATGGGGTCAGCATTGATGATTTTGAAAGAAAATTTAACTAAAAATAAATAAATAAATCTGAGTTTTTGTCTGCATAGGGATTTCTGCCAACTGAAGCCTCGATTTTAGAAGTAGAGGTCTGGGGACTAGGGGGCCGAACTGCTAGAGAAGTTCAAGCTTCGTATCAGAAAAGAGAACAGCTTTTTACAGACCAACGGCGAAAGGTTGGTTTTGCAAAAGCTGTTCATTTTTTATTTTTTTTTTGAAAATGAACAGATCTGTCTTTGATTGAACTATAAATGCTATTTTTCTTACATAGTTATTGTAAATTGTTTCAGATTGACCTGAAAACATTTTCCAATTGGGAAGATTCGCCAGAGAAGATGATGATGGACATGATGTCTAATCCAAACACCGTTAGAAGGGAAGATCGATGATTTACTGCTTGGTGCTGTATTGCTTTTGGTTTGTATATTTGTACCAATGAAACATGTTGCAGAGGATTGCTTGTAAGTAAGAGATTGTACTCGTGTGTAACTAAATTTTGTGTTGATAATGAATAATGGAAGAGAACCAGTTTTCAGAAGCCAGTTCTGTCTATCAACTAAGATAGAAGAATTGCAATACTGACGACTTATTTTAATGTTGAAAACAAAGTTCGTTCCATTTTCTCCAAAGCCTCTAAGAATGGGAATTCAACTCGCATTTTAGATATTAAGGGTGAATTATATCTGGATCCCTTACATTTGAACTCCTCTTACATTGGGTCTAATACTCTAATTACACTTGGACTCCTTGTACTAGACCCAAGTCTTACAAATTTCTCCTTCGCCGATTTATGGAGGAAAGTGCCGAAATTACCAAAATACTCAAATTGAAGATCTTTGGTAGAGTAATATAGCCAAACTACTAAATTACATCAATCGCTGGTATACGCTCTTTATGAAAGTCTAAGAGTAGCTATGAAAAATTTGTATCCATTTTGGATGGTCTTATGGATGAACCGCGTAGATTATGGCGAAGTTTTCGGAAGAAATGTCGGAAATGGTGTGCTCCATTCTGGGATCAGAAAAGCAATTGGATAACGACTTCGAGAACGGAGTGGATAGGTTGGAGAATGGACGTTTGGATTCAGTCTCATGCAGCTCTGTCTGCATAAAGGATTCATCGAAATCGAAATAATGAGTCACCATTGAGATCAACACATCTGAGATCGCCAAATGTTCAGGAGTTCCTCTATTCAATCCTTTTCCTTCTTATTGTTGCTGGATATCTCGTTCTTTCACATCTTCTCGTTGTTTCCTGGGCCTCTAGTGAGTTACCCCTGAAGTTTGTGCCGTTTACACAAAACACTCTCAAACCTAAAACATAGCGAAAAACACCCCGAGGATTTCCCTTTGGTAATGAAAAACACCCTAAAGCTAGTGGAAGATCATGGACTAAATGTGCTTTTGGTAATTTTCAAGGTTTCAAGGTGTTTTTCGAAAAAAGACCAACATCAGGATGTTTTTCGTAATTCCTAAAAAGAACAAGAATCTCAAAGAACTTGGTAGAAACTACAAAACAGAGAATTGCGAAAGTTCAAACCATAAATATCACTTGAAAAAGAACCCTGATAACCATCCCACAAGTGTGGTGAACCTCGTCCAATAGAAATGCAGGAACAATCTCTTAGGCCATAAAAATGTCAAATAGAGGTACACGTAAGATTTCAACATGTTCATATAAAAGAGAACGGGTAAGGGAGATACTATTTCTAGCAATTCTACCTTAACATGGCACCTTTTTATGATTTTGTAGCTTATATCCCTATTTAACTCATGGTCATGAATAACTGATTCAAACATGATGAAATAGCAATTCACTGCTGCTTCTCTTCTGCTTTCTTTGGCTGCAAAAACACGGAAAAGAAAGTTATAGATATGAGGTCAACTCAAAGCCCAGAAAAGAAGATAACAATTTATTTTCTCATCCTCTCCTTTCCCAAATTAATCAACTGCACCGATATAATAATATTGTACTCAAATGAGAATCAGCCTAACCATCTTAATGGTGTAAATTCAATAATTCAATTTTTAGGTTTATATCTGTCCAATTGAGAAGTGCCACAGAAAGATTGTTGATAGATCACATCCGAATTTAATTCTCAGAGGACTATAGGATATCCCTAATGTTTTTAAATCTAATGAAATTATCTTCATCTGTGTTCTCAAAAAGAAAATATTACAGTACCACAAGAAAGAATTCAACTGAGCAAGGAAATTCTCCAAACTCATCAGAAAAACTAAAATCAACACGAAAAAAACAATATTTTTTTATTTCATTTCACCTATTCATGCATTCGCCATCCTATCTAAGAAGGGTAAGTCATATGAAGGAGAATGCTTTAAAAAATAACAAAATGCTCCACCACAGAGTTAAAAGCTACCAAAACCGATTAAATATAACCTGGTTGTTCCCAGAGGATAATAACGATTTTACTGTTTTTCAGCATATGATATATCGTGAATATTTTATAACCAAGGTTTTTCCATAGCATGCCAACATTTCACACCAATCTGTGAAACACCATGGACTGCATGAAATACAAATATTATAATTGCACCAAGATCCAAAAGTTTAACAAGTATAGTTAACTATGACAGTATGATAGCATCAAGAAGAAAAAGTGTGATATTTACTGATGCAATCTCCCTATGCACTCTTCCTTTCCAAAATAACATCATAAAACGAAGCTATCAAACTGAATATACATTGCAAGCTAGTAATTCTGATTCCACTAAGGCTGGCATTAAACCCCAAAACGAAATCAAATGGTTGAAACCCATTTCCACTCGCAGCATAACTCCCACAAAGTGAAAATCAATCGATCTGAAAATAAAATCTCTAAACAAAGAAACCATTCAAACATAAAAGGTACACTACATGTTTGACGAATTGTCTATTAGAACAAAACCACAATCCGACCGCAACTCATTACCATTCACACAATAGCACAAAGGGAATTCAATCAAAACAGAATCCCATCACAAAGGGCAACAAATCGATTACCTTAATTCCAGTAAAGGGTTGTCGCAGCTCTTCATCCGGGATAACAACAGGCCATTTCTCGCCAGCTTCCCGAAACATCTGTTCAGTCTCTAGATACTGACCCTTTTCGAGAATCATGGTGCGGATATCCTGGGCCGGGGTGGCTGTGGCGTCAAATGTTTCCTCGACACCGTTAACAAAAGTAACGGTGATCTGGGGCGGGAAATCGTCGGTGCGGCGCTTAACTTGGACCTGGCAATTGGGATTCGATTCTTTCGCCTTGCGCGCGTTGCACTGGGCTAAGAACTCCATACACGAAGCTAAGCGCGGGTCCAGCGCATTGAACTCGATTTTCACCTTTGATAAGAACTTCAACATTCTTTCCTCTTTGTTCTTCTGTTTCTGGTGTCCTCCTCTGAGGGTTTAGCAAAGCCACAATTTTTCAGAAATGAAAGACACCGTAAAAGAGTGTTTTAGACTTTTTAGTATTGTTTTTCTTTTTCCTTTTCATTTTTCGTTTTTTGTGAATTTGTAAGTGATCTACAGCCTTGTTTTTCTTTTTCCCTTTTTTTTTTCCTTTTTTTTTTTTTTTTGTGAATTTGTAAGACTTGACATTGATTAGTGATTAGTATAATGTATTTAATTTAAAAAAATTGAGAGTGATTATAACTTTTCTAGTTATTAAATTCGTTTCTAATTTGGAAAAATGTAGAAACATTTAGTAAAATCTCACCCAATGACCAAATTTATCAGAATTAAAATAACTTATTCCTCCTCCCCCTATAGAAACAATTAACTATAGCTAAAACAAAATTAAACTTATAATTTGGATCCTTTAATAAATTTTTAGAGTCAAATCTCAATTATTTAAACTCCATTTGCTGCTGTAGTTTCCAGGAAATAATAAAAAAATACACAGCCCAACTAAAATATTAGGCCCATAAATAAAGAAAGAACTAAGTTGGGCCACTCTGCCTCTGAGAATGGTTCAACACACGAGCCCATGAGCAGCCCATATCTGCTATTGTACACCTTTGCGAAAGAGAAAATTATTCAAATCCAATTAAATATAAGACGAAATTCATGATATTCCTTTACAAAAGTTAATTTCTCATTTCTCATTTCAAGAAAGTAAAAAAAAAACAACGAACAAGAAAGGAGAGATATACATCAGATGAAAATTTTCAAAAATTCATATTCCAGTAATCCCTCTATCCAATTTCACTCTCTTAACACTCTGAACCTCTGCAAAACCACCAATCCTTTTTCCAGACGAAACATCGTGCTGATAATTACAGTTAGCTCCATTCCTACAACCCCTCGAACTATTGAAGTAAACGCAAGGTTTCATTATCCTAGGTTTCGACCTCACAAAGCTAACCGGTTCTTGATTGCTCCTATGATCAAATTGTGGCAAATTAAAATCCCGTCTTTCTTCTCCATGTTGCTGAATTAGGCTCTTGTAATAGTTAACATCCTTTACCACAGAAGGAGATAGAGTAGACGTCCTAATCTGAGGAGGGCAAAGTGGTCCGGTTGCTGGTTGATTGACTGCATTCTTGATTTGCTCAAATGGTTGAACATATTGTGTGTTTGTGGCTGGCAAATTATGTGTTTCTCTTTTCACACCAATGGCTGGCATAGATTGAAAGCTGGAAAATGGCTCGTTTCTTGAAACGAGCTGCTCGATCATTTTAGGGTTGCTGAGGATTTTGAAAAGCAAGTCAGTATCGATTCGTGGAGCTTTTACAGTATCAGGCTTCGGTATTGTTGTTGAAAGTTCATTAGCATATTGAGAAGATTCGTCATCTTCAATTGGTGTGAGGGGAACCACAGGGGTATTTTGGTAATTACTCATTGGGTCATCCATGCCTGCTACTCTAGAAGGGCTGCACAAGGATACAAGCGAAAATTATTTAATGCCAATATTAATGAATGTAACATACTAACATGAAGGTGTAAGTTAGAGATATAGAGGATGTTCCGCTAAGCTTATAAGATGCAGGAGCTTATTTTACGAGCTTATAAGATCTCAAAGAATTTGGAGGAAAAAAAATAGGATTACAAGTTTATAAGATACTAGCAACTGCAATTGTGTAATTAATATGATAAAAAAGTAAAGGAATGTGTTAAGATCGTAAAATGAAGTTGGTATTTCCAAATTTATTTTAAAGAAGCTTATAAGCTACTAAACATTTAGTAACATCTAACAAGCTCTTTAAACATCTTTAAAGAGACTATAAGAGCTCAGCCAAACACCATCGCAATCCAATAATAACAGGCTATAATCCCAAATAAGAGGAAATGCCTAAAAAGGTATGTATTGTACTTTGGAGGAATAGTTGGTGGTCGAGGATAAATTGCTTCAAGAACTCGCATCTCGCGTTGTTTTTGCGCTTCAATTTCTTTGCTCTCTTCCCCAGCAACAACTTGCCATTCTACATTTACTTCAAACTGCCAAAAACAAGAAGAGATGAGACAATGTTAAGAAAAATACTATATGGCTAATGTTGAAATTGCATTTCATCAAGGTTACAAGAAGATAAAGACAATAATAATGAAAACAAATAATTACGAAAAACACCCCCTGAGGTTTGCCATTTTTTTGGTTATGATTTGCCAAAGCTCAGGTTGTTTTTTTGGAAAATGTTTAGAGACCCGAATGAAAAACTTACATTGGGAGGACATCTCCATTTGATTGAAGGAATTTGAGACGACTTGATGAATCCTTCAAAGCCAGGTGGCAAATTGTCATCTGGGTCAATACTGTTTGACTGGAATGACATTTTCTGGAGATGGTCATGATTTCCTATACCAACTTTTGAAGGAGATTCTTCTGACAGAAATAGCTTTACCTATTAAGAAAGAACATAAGCAATTAGATAGCTAGAAGATTGGGTGAATCTGGAATTATTAAAGTTTTTGGGATGATTTTCTAGAAATAAGCAAACCAGATAGAAAAAGAACATAACAGATTAATGATTTGAGCAGGTTATTGATTTTCTCAAAGACTGTCAAATTACATATTCTTTATTTGTACTAGTTTAGGCTGAATTCTCAGTGATTTTAGCTGGTGGTTTTCTTTATACTTGTCTATGATGTAAAGTTTTGATTAATTACAAACAGCTTGATGAATATGAAAGAACTAGAAGAAACCCATGAATATACTTGGAACTATTCTGTTATCTTGAAATCCATTTCATGAGTCTGAGAATTTATTCTTTGCAAATTTACCTCGTAGATTTATGTATTAATTGTTCGACTTGTTACAATTTCTGGAAAAAGTTTGAAACTCCACCATATAATCATTAACATAAAAAGTTAGGCAAATTCATTTACTGGATCGACATTATACAGTTAGAAAATACTCTGAATTTTGAAAAGGAAGTAGTTTATGTATTCTTGGATTCATCTTCTTCCTTTCGGACTTGGATTCAGTCAATTTGAGATAGCGAAATACAATTTCTCTTAATTTTCTTCATCCAATTAAAACCAAATAATTTTCATTTAATTGCATTTTCCAGGCGCTCAAAATAAAATATGAACAATTTAGTTTTCTGTTTTCCCAGTTAGCTTCTGTCATCAGAAAGCGCCCAGATCCGCCGCCGATTCGAGTTTCTGAACGACCGATCACAGATTTGAATCACACAGGAGAGTTCGGAGAATAAATTCTCACTTTTTTGGGAAAAATAAAAGAAATCAAATCTGTCATCGGAACATATAATTAGATAAACCTTCCGCAAAATTTCAACCTTGTACGCTCATTCAGATTCCGATATAAAATTGTTAATTTGAAATTACTCAACAAAATTTAAGAAAATTAGGGATTTTTACAAATATTTACCTGACAAAGATTAACATCTGAAGCCCAAGTAATCCGTTTTGATTTCTGCGATCTTCCCATATTTACAAATCAAATAAATTTCTATTCGATTCGATTGGATTGGATTGGATTGAATTCTCAAATATACAGATATATCATACAAGATTCAATCGCTTTTTAGCAATCAAATCGCCAAGTTCCGATAACGCAAACTCTTTAAAATATAAACTAAAATTTCTGATTTATTTTAGTTGATCGATTCTTCTTCAATCGAGCGATTTGGATCGAGAGAACGAACGGAGAAATTCAAGGAAACCCTAAAATGGAACCCTAGATCTTCTTAATTTTCGTATTCCCTTTATGACTTGTGATTTGCAGCCGAACTTTTCCCTTTATATAGAGCCGAGTCATTGCGTAACGCTTGGGAGTTCTGAGAAGTTTCTACTTTCTAGGGAGGCGGCTTCAAGATTACATAAATTAAGAAAATAATTACTAAATTATTAAAATATTAATATTAAAAGGAAGAAAGAAGGGACAAATTTGAATTTAAATTTTATCAAACATTATTAGTTTTTAATATTTCACTTATATATAATTTGAAAAACAAAAACTTGTGTAGATGAGTTGGAAGGAATCTGGTGAGGTGTTTTTGCAGAAAATATATAATCTCAACAATTATTATGTTACATCAAACCTAAATTATTGTTAATCTAGTGGCTACCCTAAAAAATAGCCCAATTATTTGATCTAGATTGACATGATTTCGACTCAATTACCAATTGTAATAACCTTAATTTATTTATTTTTTGTCAAAAAACGAAATAGGGGCAATAAGCCCGAAAAAAAAACTATTCTTCTAAAACAGAAAACACCTCTGGGGTGTTCCTAAACGAAAGTCTCTATATTTTCAAGCAACTTGTGCCCCATCTTAGCAAGTATATCTGCTACCTTATTCTTCTCTCGTCTCACATGAGCAAACTTAAAATCCCACAGTATACGTAGAAATCATTTGTAGTCAAGAATGATTCATTCGAAATGATGGTCATGGATCACAGTATCATTCACCAGCTTAAAGATAGCTTCCGAGTCAACTTCCACTTCAATATGTGAAAATCTTCGTTCCCAAGCCAATTTTAAACCTACACGTAAGCCCAGCAATTCTGCATTGGTGATGGTGTTTTTTTCCAGCTTCATAGAAAAGCCGAGAAGCCACGGCATTATTAGAGACAACAAACAGGACTTGGCTTCTCAGCTTTTCTACTTGTCAAGAAAACTTCTTCTAAAAAGGGTGTTTGCAAATTCTTAAAAACAAATATTTGTGAACTTTTTTTTAAAACAATCAACTATTTTGTATGCTTCTTTCGTTCTTTTTTCCCCCTATTTTTACTATTCTTTTTCAACTTCAATATTTCCAAAAGTAGTAGAATTTGCTAATACCTTCTAGATCATGATGTCGGCAACTCGGAGTTTTGTAACTTCAAACTTATATTAAAAAGATATCTCATTACAACAATGGCACAATATACATTAGCTAAATCTTTTCACTAAATCACACTTAACTCATTTCCTGCATTTCATCCCACAAATTATTAAAAAGAAGATTAATGAAAATACAATTCTATCTTAACAAAAATCAGATAAATATTCAACTCTTCCCATTCCTCGTCTCAACATATTAGTGACGAGAATATGCCAAGTTACACTATTAGGGACCAATCCATTACCCACTCCTCTATCAAGCAAAGCATGAGCTTCTTCAAACAATCCCATTTTGCAATAAGAACCAATCAAGATATTATAAGTGATTACATCCGGACAAACACCTTCGCTTCTCAACTTTTCAAACAGCTTAACTGCTTCTTGAAACCTTCCCTTCTTGCATAAGCCACTTATAATGTTATTATAAGTGACCACATCAGGTTTCATTCCTCTATAAATCATCTCCCTCACAAACTCCAGCGCATTCTGTATCTTCCCAGCTAGACACAAGCTTCTGATCAAGATATTGCAAGATAAATTATTCCCGTTAAGTCCCTTTCTCATCATTTCCTCAAAAAGTCCCATAGCTTTTTCAAAAGCCCCATCTTCACAGAGTGCTTTTATAAGGCCAGTGTAGGTGAACCCGTCGAGAACGCATCCTCTCAACATCATATCATTTACAAGCTCAAACGCTTTTTGGGTCGCCTTTTTTCTTAAGAAAGCGTGAATCAAAGTGTTGTAAGTTACAGTATTAGCAATTACACCATCCAAGAACATATCCTGATACATGCATAGAGCTTCTTCCATTTTATCAATTTTGGTCAGCCCGCAAATCAACGTGTTAAAGGTAAAAACATCGGGCTTACATCCCCTGCTTGGCATTTTGTTGAACACCTCCAATGCATTCTCCACTTTTCCTTCCTTGCATAGAGCTGAGATTAAACAATTATATCCAACAGTATTTAAGCAAAGACCTTTATGCGACATTTCATCTATGATCTCTTCAGCTTCCTTTAACCTTCCCTTCTTGCACAAACCATCAATCAAGATTGTGTAAGTTATCACATTCGGTTTTAATCCCTTTTGTGATATCTCATCCACTAAGTGACAAGCTGAGGATAATAATCCCCTCTTGCAAAGGCCGTGAACAAGAATGTTATAAGTATAAATATCCGGTTTGCAGCCATTACTCACCATACTCTTATCTAACACAACTTTTGCTTCTTCAAATCGACCTTTTGCCATAAACCCGTTAATCAAAGTGTTAAATAGGACGATATTAGGATTTGGCACCTTCTTCAGAAGTGCATTAGCTTCATCTACTTGACCTGTTTTGCATAACCCTTGCATTAAAACTCCATAAGTTATCGAATCGGGAGCAAAACCTCGAACGAGCATTCGGTCAACTAATTTAGCAGCTTCATAAACACGGTCAACATTGCAAAGCCCGATTATTACATCATTGAAGGTGTTCACATCCGGTGTACATCCCATAAGAAACATTTCCTCGAGCAGCTTCAAAGCATCATTCACTCTATTAGCACGAGATAGAGAATGTATAAGTGTTTGATAAACTATCGAATTCGGTACGCACCCATTCTTGGTCATGTCTCTGAGAAACGAACAAGCAGAATCAACTTCATTCACCATGCAAAGAGCTTTCATCACTCTACCAAAAGTGAAAACCGTAGGAGATATGCCTTTACTCAACATCTCATAAATTACATTAGGAGCAACTTTGGGACAATTACCAGATAAAAGAACATCCAAGACAACATTGTAAGATTTAAAAGTGGGCTCGCAAGAGAAAGTGCTTTTCATATCAAAAAGCAGTCTCGTTGCTTGACCAGGCAAACCGGCTCGCCCATAATGCCTCATGATCATGATGAAAATGGATTCTTTTAAAACTATTCCTTCTTCTTTCATCTGTGATAATAATTTATCAATGATCTTGAACTCCTTGACAGCCCCGATTTTGTCAATTAGAGTATAGTAGACTTCAAAAGAATGACGGTAGCTGTTTTGGGTACCAGCCCATTGAAACAATTCCAATGATGTGGGGACATCTAATGGGAGCTGCAGTAATTTATTCAGCTGAAAGGGAGTAATTTTATTGAGTGACTTTCGAAGCTCTTGAAGGTCGAAAGGTTTAAGCAATCTTTCCCATTCAGACTCATACTCTGCTCCATAACTGTTGTTAGTACTGGTGTAGACGAAACTTCGATTAATGCCACACACATGAAGAATACGCAGGCTAATTTTTGGTCTGCTCAGCATAACTCTATCGGGCTGCTGAGAAATTGCAGGTCACATCCGTATAATCATAAGAGCATAATTTCTGTTAAAATTCCTTGATCAAAGTCTAATTTCAGCTATAAATCCCCCTGAAGAAAGGAAAGAAATAAGCAATCTTCATCCAGAAACCATGGCGACATCAAGTATAAATTTCCCCTTCTACCTCCAGTTACACACTTCTCAAACTATCAGAAAACCCTTGCTTCAAGCTACAATTGGATACAGCTCAGCTGTACCCATATAAATTGACCTTCGTCTAAACATTCTTTGGATTTTTCAATGCTACGACAAATGCGAAAATGGGTGCAGCAATAGAATTATAAGAAGTAAGGAGCTTTTTGCAAAGATTTTACCTAAAACCATTAACATCTGAAGCCAAAGCAACCTCTTTCGGTTTCTGGAATCCTCCAATAAATATCCGTCACACCATTGTTCTCACGAAAGGAGATTTCAGGTCGGACAGTGTTCGCGTGGGCGGCGCTGAGTCGATTGGAGCAGGGGCTGAGATGGCGTCCGCCGAGAGAGAAAATAGAAGGGGAAAAGAAAGAAGAGAAGGCAAAGAAACGAGAGGGAAAGTAAAAGAGAAATGGGAAAATGATTAGAAATGGGATTGAGATTTTAATTTTTTATTTTTATTTTTATGACTTGCTTATTATATATTTTTAATATTAGATTTAAGATTTTGATTTCATATGAACAACAAATACAATCGTTCACTTAAATTACGAATGAAAAGAGGAAAACAAAATTGAGCTACCTTCCTTGAAATTATACTTAAAATGAATAAATATCACATCACAGCAGAGAAACACTTTGCATATATATATATATATATATATATATATATATATATATATCGATCTGGCAATGTCTCTAGACAAAGCAATCACACACTCTTTCACCATGGAAGAACAAATCTTAATAAGCAAAAATAACTCACAATCACGCTGTTGGGGAGAAAAAATTAACTCCGGAACTGAATAAGGAAAAACAATTACAAAAATTGACGATCTTGTGATGTACAAGAAAAACTAAGTGTCTTTACATCTCGCTCCCAAAAAAAAAAGCAAATAGGAATACGATACTGATGCATAGCTTGTTCATTTTCTGCACATGCAAACAACGCAACAGAATCCATGAAGAAGCCAAAATTGCAAAAATACACATCTCAGTTGACAGATCCATACTCCGGCAACAAGATTAGCGTCTATCGCCTCCATTTCCGTTCTGAAAAATTAGAATAGAGAAAAAAAGCACAAATGTGGAAAAGTTAAGAGAGTGTTTGCAGGAGCTTTTTCTTTTGGAGAAGCTAAAGTTGTGAAATGTTGTAAAAGTGAGGAATGTTTGGGGAGGAAAAAAACAAAGGCAGTTGAGTGTTCAAAAAAAATAAAATTGAGAAGCTAAAAGTTGGTCCTTTGGGGTGCTTCCAACTTCTAGCAGAAAAGTACTAAGGTTTTTATTTTTTTCCAGAATTTGCAAACACTCATTTAATATGAGGTGATATTATATTAAAGGAAACATTAACATAACATCTATCCCATAAAAATTGTTGGAAGAAGTTTAGGTAGTACCTTGAGGAGAATGAATTCCATTTCCTTTAGTCTGAGGGCGTTGAACACGAGGAGATCCTTGTCTTCCATTTGTTCCTGCAGGTAGAGATAGCCTGTGTTTGATGTATGCATCCTTATCATCCGGGTTCGACTTAGGAGATCCATTTAATATTAATTTAGCTTTTGCTGATTTAGTCGCCTGCATGTAACTTGGTAAAGAATTACTGCTACTACTACTTTCTCTCGGTTCTTGATCCAAATCAGCTTTTGCGACACTAAATGAGTTTCGCCTTTTTCCAGTTTTATGCTCGGAATCATGATTAGGAGTTAAAATCAAACTTCTATCACTTCTTTTTTTCTTGGGTTTGACCGAAACCTGGTTGGAAGGTGTTGCTTGAGACTCAGGGACAGATATATGGCTTCTTGGAGATGAGTCCGGGTGGGCTGAGTCAGCATTTTCATCATGTCTATCCAGACTTGTGTTTTCATTAGCTTCGGGTAGTAAATTCTCTGTGATGGGATTATTATCAGTTGCGTTTAGAATTTCAGGTTCGTGTTTAAGATCAGCTTCCGACCTATCTGGTGAGTCGAGGGTCGAAGAAATGGAAAGTTCAGTACCACATTCTGAGTGAGCAATTTGAACAGCTGAAGAATTGGAAATGGAAGTTTTGTCAGCTGAAGTCAGTTCTTCGAATTTTGACTGGGCAGCAATAAAAGCAGGATTACTTGCTTTTCTTGAAAACTTTATAGCCTCATTTTCAGGTTGCTCGGTGGAAAACTTTTCTACTTCCACCTTCGATATGAAATCTGTTTCTTGCTTCACGATACTTGAATTTGATTCATCAATATTCTGCTGCAGATTAGGGTGAAGGTCTAAGTTCTCGGCTTCATAAGTGATCAAACTGTCTTCATTTTCAGATGTTTCACCAGATGGTCCCAAATGTCCAATATTTTCCTTCTCAGACGAAACTGACATCCATCTTTCAAGCCATTTCCACGATGAGTCGGATTTCGAGGGGTCACATTTGATGTTGATAGGTTTCTTCTTCCTTGGTGCTGCTTCCATAAGCTTTAAATCAAAATCAAGTAAATCGTGTTCCAGAGTTATTTATATGTCCTACGGTAAGAAACAAAATGTAGACATGTAGAGAAAATATAATAAGTCCTCCAGAAGTATTTACCTGACGAGCAAATTTATTACTAAGTAGCTTCTCAATGGAAGTATTAGTGGATGTACTATTTGGTTTGGCTTCTGTATTTTCCGACTGAAATAAAGGTGAGGACGAAAGATATCATAGATGAAAAGAAACAAGATACACCAAATATTAATTACATTTAGTCCCCCTGCAGATAGCTGAAATTACAAATGCGTCCTCACATTTAGCAAATTACAACACACACCCCTCACTTTATGCACTGCCTAACATAGGTGCTCCAGAAGCAGGGATTTTGACTGTTTCTGTCCGAAAAAAAGGTTGTTCCAAATTTACTCCTGAGTGAGATTTCCATGTGAATAAAAAACATCAGCTATCTGAGGCATTTTTTGGTGTTTCAGATTTCAACTATTTTGTGTTCTTTCTTTTCTTTTAAGTTTTAAAACAGGGAATTTCCGAATTTTTACGCTGTCATTAAGCCTTTCATTTGGAACCATAAAGTGAGGGGTGGTTGTAATTTCCCAAATATGAGGACTAATTTGTAATTTGACCTATCCTCAAGGGGTCTAAATGTCGCTAACCCTAAAATCAAACAACAAGTTAACAAATGCTATTAGTCTATTACCGAGAGATTTGGTCTGAGAATGTCATGTTCACTGTTTCTATTGTGCTTCTCAAAGTGACGCGCTCGTACAAGAGCTTGCATTTTGACAATGGCTTGAACACACCGAAGAGTTCCAATAGCATGCTTTCGAACTAAATGTCCTCGTACAGCAGCTTGCAATTTTATTGCATTCTTCTGCTTCATTAGCAGTATTCGAGCCTGATAACACATAATCAGAAACATGGAACTACAATCCATTAAATTTAGGGTTTATTACATTTAGACACCTGAGGATAGGTGAGTTACTAAAGGTTGGACCACCTATGTTAGACGATGTATAAAGGAGCGGGGGGAGGAGGAATTGGCCAATGTAGGAATTAATCTGTAATTTCACCTATCCTCTGGGTGTTTAATGTAATTGCCCCTTAATTTTATAAGGAAGACTTATGGCATGGTATAAAGACCTACCAAATATCCCCTGATAGCAGCCTGGATTAGAATGATACTCGACTCATCATAGGTTGGATCTGCTTTACATTCATCCTCTGTAGCAGCTATTAGATCTGATAACTCTGAGTCCATTTGAGCAGACAACTTGGTTTTCTCCTCTGTCCATTGAATTACGGAGGTCTTCTCAGGAACATTCAAGTTAGGCTGTTGGGAGTCGACAGCAGTAGATTCTGGGCTCTCTTTGTTTGCAGATGAAGGTGTTTCTAAGATGACAGTGTTACTCAACACTCTGTGCCTAGCAGAATTCTTCCGGAAACTCCATCCACGCCGATCACTTGAAGCCTTACTCTGCAAATAAGGTCAAAGAGATTAACCAAAAATGCAAAACATATCTTCCTAAACAGTAACATTATCATCATGAAGCGCATACTATAAATATTTCCAACTTGGAACCACGAACTCGTGCTACGAATATGAAAAATGTATAATAAACATTATCCATACACTACAGAAGCCAGTGAACTTTATGACGAGTTATCTTTAGGTGACATAGGCAGCCAACCAAGCAATTACACTCAATCCAAACACTAAAGCAGTGAAATACCAATATTTAGCCGTACTTTTTTTTCCTTTTGATTCCTTTTATATTTATCAAATAAGTAAAACATTTGAACACGTCGCCTAAGGTCTGTATCAGCTAGTTGATGGTTGCTTTAGCTCCTGCCTAAGCATTTTCAACAACAATGAATGAAATTTAGTGTTTTTAATCCACATAATTCATATGTCACAGAACAATGTATAATTCAGCATTTAATTGCCTGAGAAAACTACATTAAACAGATAAAACTCAGAAGGATCCTGATCAAACAATGTACGTCTACAAACTGTTCTATGACACTTCTACAAGTTTGTGATCCTAAAGCCACACCTAATCATAGATTTGAGCATCACACAGTAAGTAAACTACTAAACCAAAACATTCCTAGCGTAAAATTAAGCAACAGCAGAAATGGAAATCTATCAAACTAAAGTGAACCAAATCAGCTCAAACACATAAGCCACCAAAGTCAGATGCATTGATGATCTCAATATATACTCCACCATCCAAAAACAGAAAGAACCACGAAAATGCTATTCCAAACGAAGCACTACGAAATCAAATCAGCTCAAAAACAAAGACCAAAGATTCTTCACATACATTATCGATGGATAACATTTACTAATAAATTAATGCATTAAACATATACTTCAGTTACTTGGATATCGTCATGGTCGCCAGAATCATTGCCACAGGTGATGATTTTGAAGCATGATGCAGTTGATTTTCCCATTGTTCTCTCTCTCTCTCCAGACACCTTCGTCACTTCACCTACCTTCCTCTCTCTCTCTCTCTCTCTCTCTAAAAATGTTGTGGTCTAATATTACTTCTCCTCCAGGTCCACACTCTCCAGGCTATTACTGTATAGTGAACATAGCACAGCGTACTGAAGAGTTCATTTTGGAAATTGAAACAGATAACAAGGGCAGTTTAGGAAATGCGGATTTAACATCTTTCCTTAAATGTAGCTCACTTTTGGGTTTGGATTCCGAGCAGAATCTCTTCGTTAAGAAGATAATTAGAACTAATTTTTAATAGATATTATTACTTTATTTTTTCTATTGGAAAATGGTCAGACACTTTTCTTTCTATTCTATTGGATATATTTTTAAAAATGTTTTTTTTTTTACTCAATAGATTGACAATGAACTAATTATTGATGATATGTTTCAAAAAATTTGTTCACTAACTAGGCTAGGGTAGAGAGTAAAGCCTCAACCTCAGTAATGTTGTTGAGTTCAATTAAGCAATCATCATTGTTATTTTACATAAATTTCGTAGACAATAATAATGTAGTATATTATTAAATCCTCCTCGAATGATTATTCTTTGTTCGTATTCTTGGATATGTTCTCCTTTCATAATCACCAGTACTATACATTTATTAACGTCGTACAATAATAATTAAAATTAAATTAAAAGGATATGGAATTTAATAGGAGAGGGGGTAGACCATGTTTATCTTCAAGACATTATTATTAGTAGTAATCATTACATTCAGTATAAAGTAAAGTAAAAAAATGTTTATCAAGTACAAGTTAATAAATTCAACATACGGATGGATCATTAATCCAATTTTATCATCTTCATAGTCTGTGTTCAAACTTGAGAATTATAAACTAAGGGAAATGTGGCACATAATTACGAGGCTATTATGCATTTAATGAATCATTCATTTGTTCAAACTTCCACAATGGACATATTCAATTTTCAATTTCTAATTATTATTTTTTCCTATTTAAAGCGCAAAGCAAAATATGAATTAACAGCACTGCCTCTGCATCTTCTTCTGTCGCCAAATTCCACGTGTGCACATGGTAATGTAATGTAATGTGTGTCTGCCCTGCCCTGTCGCGCATGCTATGTCAGGCAATCATGGGACCCACAAAATAAGTTAAATAAGACTTTAAAATCTCTAACAATTGTACAAAACCAAATTATTCTATTTATTGTACAAAAATGGTGAAGAATTACATCTAACCCCTTTGTATTTTAAATTTAGAAAATCTGAAAATGTCCTTTTTATATCTTATAGTGATGGACATGGTGCCAGCTACAAGGATTTGTGATTTGGAGCAAGTTGTAAAATATATATTTTTTATTTTATTTTATAATTACATTAAGATCGATCAGATCAGAGTTTGACTAAATCTTCCTGTGATTGATTGCTTGACGGCCAACAAATTATTTAGACATATAAGATAAGGTTTTGTACAAATTAAAACCACTTCTTTAGTGAGAGTGAGATTTTATTTATTAGTTGGATGGATCAATGATTTTTGTCTCTTTTGCTTGAATGACCAGAATTTTCTTTTCTTCAGCTACAATATTTCCAAAACGTATGTAAGTTACGTAATTTTACATTATTTAATAATGGAGTTAATTGCATAAAAAAATTAGTATATTTTATAAGTATTATAACACTCAATTAAAAAAAAAAAAATCTAAATGCCCTAATCTACTTTATATGTGAATAGAGATTCTACGTGGAAATCATCTGGAATTGTCTTCGTACAAGAAACAGCTCGTTTCCCTTTCTCTCCTCTAAACGAAGTGAACTTTTTCCCAAAGGTAGAAAAGGTGGAGCCTCAGTCACATGAAACAAAAACCAATCATTGCAAGATACAAAGGAATTGTTACTTTCTTTCACCGAAAATTCCCACTACCACACTCAATAGAGGTACAGGCTATATTGGCCGAACAAATACCATACAATATAGATACTACGACTCTACATTTATCACCAAACAGATAAACGGTGATCACGACAAGACGACAAGACACTGCACAATAATTATTTTTAGGAATGTTTGTATATCATAGGTTTGACACAATCCAAGGTCATGATTGGATTGGGTTGGTTTGGTTGTTTTGAAGCTAAGGATCTCAAGTTCATAACAGAAAAACCCATTGAACCAGTTGGATAAGTTTCTGTCATAATGAATATCAAATCTTTGAACTCCTATTTTAAGTTATTTTTGAATTCATTGTGGTGGATTTGAAATACACTAGGTCATTTGAAATCCATCACCCAATACTTCCCTCAAATCGAAATCCAAATTCCTCAATCCAAACACAACCTAAGAGAATAAGGACCTAAAATAGATCATGTCCTCAAATACATCGATTCTTAGCTCAAAACGACAATTATAACACGATTCAAATGATCAAATCAAACTGTGGTTTTTTAACTTTATAATATCAGTAAAGCAATCCATTGTCGGATATAATTATTCTCTATGTAATTTCAAGCGAAATGTAACGAAACAAACACAAATACTATATATGACATACCGGTCTAAACCATAACGAGCATACCGGTCTAAGCCAAACCTCGTGACCAGACACTGTATATTAAGCTAACAGATTATAATTCATGCCTCAAGCCGAGGTAGTTGATGTCTTTGATGTTGTAACTGATAACCTTTGTTGTTGCTGCATAGGAAACATGTGATGCTTCATTTGTGCATTACCATTAGATGTTCTACCCTCTTGTCCTAACTCCATATTTGCAAGCTTCAAACGTTGAACTTCTGCAGTCAATGTCTCGTGCAGAGCTGCCACATTAAATTGAAAATGATATACTCAGCAATGTTTCTTTTATTAAAGTCTAATCGGAAAAAGAATAAAGCAGCTGGGAATTATATGGATTTTTCAAAGATTAATAAAAAGAAATACCATCTCTGAGTTGTGCCTGTTGCTCCATAGCTTGAATCCGGAATTTCAACTCGTTGTTCTGATTGGTTAATTCAGTATGGTCTTTCTGCAGGGGCAAAACAAACTCAGTTACCATATTACTAATTTGGGTGAATTACGTATACTATCCTTAAGTTTGACCTAGTTAAAATTTAGGCCTTTCTATTTTCAAAAATTACAAAAAGCTCCCTGATATTTTACTTTATTACAAAAAAACTCCCTGACGATTCACTTTATTACAGAAAAACTCCCCTAAAGTATACAACACGACGTGGAAAATTGCAAACCTAAAACTACACAACACGAAGCACAGGTGATGCAAATCATCCCATTTTCAGAGAGTTTTTTGCATTAAAGTGAAATGTTAGGAAGTTTTTGAAATATCTGAAAACAAATGGACTACATTGTAATAAGCGCAAACCTCAAGGACAGTAGATGTAATCGCCCAACTAATTTTGATTTAAAGAAATGCTGGAAATATTAGTCTAAAAGAACGCACCTGCATAGTAGTAATTTGAGCGGACAGTGTTGTTGCCTCTGTTTGCAAAGTCTGCACTTTATGTTCCAATTCAGAAATGTACCTCATCTTCCTCTCCTTGGAACGAGCAGCTGACTGCCGATTTGCCAATATCCTTAAGAAAATTAAAAAAAAAAAAAAAAAGGGAAAAAGAAAAAATGAATCAGAAAAGCTCAAATAAGACAAGAACTCGACAAAAACTAGATATACGTCCTCTAAATCATACCTCTTAGCTCGTTTAGGGTCTGAAATTGCAATTTCAGCAAGCCTCTCATCAGCCATAATCTTCTTCATCTCAACTTCATTAAACTCACCATGTCCAAAATCCATATTCATCTTAGCAAAGTTTTCGCTCAATGAATTGCTTGGAGAGAGCTTCGGTGAAAACTCACCAAAATGAAAATTCCCAATTCCACTATCCATTGAAAGGCTCCTAAAATGGCGAGTTTGGGTCCCAACATTTCCAGCAGCTCTCTTTTTGGCTCCAACACTTTCCGACTCAGAATTGCTGCTTTCATTCTTCTCTTTGTTATCATCACCACCGTCCACATAATCTAAATTCATCAATGAATCGAAATCCACAACTTCTCCCTCCGGCTTTCTCTCACCTAAATCCATTTCCCGTCTCTTCAGTCCAACAGGCTTCTCGTTGCCCGAATTCTCTCTCATACTCGCTGTTCTGCCCGAGTTGCCCTGCCCGCTTATGGGCACCAACTGAGGTGAAGACTGAATCATGGCTGAGAATCCTAACGGGACATCACTGTTGGAACGACGATGTCCTTTACGAGGGGGAAGGCCGTTATTGTTTTTACCACGAAATGGGTTTTCTCTAGGAGAAGTGAGACCAAGTGCAGGACCACATGAGCTAACATCAATTTCCTCCTTCTTGAAGTTTGAATTCGACGAAGCTAATGAAGATTCACTAGGAGGGAAAGGGCTTAAAGGAGGCAAGCAACTATTTCCGAAAAAGGTGGGTTGGGATAAAGACCTTGAGTGAGAATTCCCAACATTGAAAGGGAGATTAGGAGATTGCTTCAGATCAGTCTGAGCCATCAAAATCAACTAAATAAGATTCCACTTATCAATCAGTAAAATTCCCCAAATTCGTCAACAATTCTTCTTTTCTTCAGTTCCCCAAAAACCCTAAACCACGAAGAAACCCAAATTTGGCAATCACGAGATAGATACAGTCATACAGCTACCATAAATCTCAATTATTCAGAAAAACCCTAGCGAGCAAATACAAAACAAGCATCCAATTCGAAGATCTTCAAGCATCAAATGCAGTTCATCCACACTCCAACTCCAATCACCGTAAATGGAAATTAAAAAAATAATAATAAAACTACAAAACACCGAAACTTCAAACCCCAGAAATCAAATTCTGAAACAAAAAAAAGGGGGGGATATAAAATTAATAGCATCAATCAAATGCTCGTACCTGATCTTAAAACAGTCGAAAACCCAGAAAGTACATGTTTATTCACGAAAAAGACTTGTTATTCAAATGGTGAAAAAGGGAAGAAATAGGGACTCCTCCCGCTGAAAATGGCGGAGATTACGTTGAGAAATAAAATTAAAAATAATAATAAATATAAATAAAATAAAAAAGTAGAGTGCGTTAGAGTGAGGTTGAGGTGTGTGAAAACTGAAAAGAGACAAAAACTTTGGATTGCATAAAGAATGACGATTTATATTAAAAGATTATTTGGAAGAGCGTGGTTTTTTTTTTTTTTAGCCGTTTCCTTATTACCTTAGTGCAGAGAACAAACGCGCTTTCCGACAAATACGTGCAGAATTTTCCTTCTTATCTTGCATTATTTTCTTTTTGGGTTTTAGTTTGATTCTTGACAGTGACCAGGATTAGACAAGAGGTTAATGTGTATTGTGGCAATGTCCGAAGCTGTGAAATTTGTTTTTGCATTACGAATTTCATTTGCATTTGGGAGTGAATTTCAACTGGGATTGTTACAAAATTACGATGTGAGTGTGGGGCCCACCTGTAACCATGAACTACAAAATAAAATCGGACTGACAGCACTAATATCTTCGTAGGAACCCTTTATATTAAATCAAGAATCACAAAGGAATAAACACCAAAAAAAAAAAAAGAATCACAAAGAAAAGTTTAAAAACATATTTGATCTTTAAACTATGAACTTTCACAAATATAATAGTGAAACTTTAATATAATTATTTTTCCTATTAACAAACACTATGTTATTTTTTTCCTAGTAATGAATGCGTTTAGTCTAAATTCATATTTCATAGTTCAAATCCCATTGTCTTTTATAGAGAAGAGACAAGGGACCATTCATATAATTTTAGTTACCTTTTTTACTACGATAATTACAATTTATAGATATTTTACAGTTCACAATTTGCTGGACAAATTGATGACGAACATATGGTAAAATTATAAATTGAAATTATTGCCACCTATAGTTTGTATATATATTACATAAATTCTGTAATTTCAGAATCATTTTCCAAAAGTTTGATCTGGTATCTTTATTGTTTAGTAATTGCAGTTAAGAATATGAGTCGGACATCCGCTTATTTATCCACTCAGAAACTGAATCTGCATCGTAGCCATATTAAAACACATGAATCATAAATCGCACTTAATTTGAAATATGATATCAAACTCTAAATGTAGTGTTACATACAATTAACCGTTCGATATTGAATAGTTACTATACTAATTACAACCTTATAATATTTTTCAACGTTCACCTCATTAGCTGGTTTTTAAGATGAGTTCGACCAAACATGTATTACCATGAACGTTACTATACTAATTACAATCTTATAATATTTGTCAATATTCACTTCATTAGCTGGTTTTTAAGATGAGTTCCGCCATACATGTATTACCTTATCAGAACGGGCTGTTTTCCAATTGTTTGGGCCTAGGTGTTACCTTAGGACATAATTTTTGGGTCAATTACATAGAACTCCAAGTGGTTTGCTTAAAAATACCAAAATCATCAAACCTTACAAATACTCCGGAGAAGAGGTATTTGTAATGTTTTTGAGAGGGACATTTGTAAAACTTTCACTTACATTTTCAGAAGGTATTTGTAAAATTTTCGGTTTTGGATAGCATTTCGTATTTTTTAAACTAACCTCAAGGGTTTGGATAATTATCCCTATTTTTCCATATCTCGATTTATTTCCCTCTTACTTTCAAACTATAAAAAATGCAATATAAACTAACATAAAGCAGCCAACTTTTACAATAGGAGGTAAAGTACAGAAGTAAAACCTCATAGAGATACTTCTTTATTACCCGTTCGAGTACTAAATTGATATACTACGATAATCCTTGCAACATCCCGTAACCTACCTTTTTCACTTACATCATCACATGCAAACAAAGCTGCAATTATGCCATCTTACAACAAGTAGCAACTTCTATTTCTCTTCTTTCTCCAACCAAAGGTCCTCTACAACATGGAAAAGTGAAGAACAAAACATCTACTTTTGCATCATCACAAGATCTATATTACCTCTCCAAGAAATCGAATCATCGTCCAAAAGATTTTCTTGTTATTTTTTCCTTTTTTTTTTTTTTTTTTCACGTGGGCCTGCGACCGTCTACTTGATGGTGATATACCGGTTCGTCCCATGCTTAGCCCAATGGTCTTTCAAATCAACGGGATTAGACAAATCATGACCCTCGGCAGCAAGCCTGCTTAGCAGCTTATTGAAAGCGCTTCCACTCATCTTCCTCCCTCCAACTCGCGCATGTCTTTTATTCGGCACAGCTGGCAACGGATACACAGACAGATTAGTTGTACAGCATGAAGATTGCCACCCACCATTTCCCCACTTGTAGCACGGTCTCAACACACTCGTACAAGAACAAACCGGCACGGGCATGGTCGACTCATCGAACGCCACTTGATTCAACCCCAAATCTTGATCCTTCCAATCGGGCTTCGACAGCTCATCGCTCCACTTGTTGATTTCGTCTCCTTCAATTTTGACTTTTTTTGAAGATTTTGAGGTTCTTTTATTGGGATTGTTTGGTTTTGGCTCCTTGGCCCGTTTCGGGCGACGGGTCGACTTCGTGGGTTCCAGCGGGGCAGGGACTGGGTCGGGTATCTGGATGTCGACCATGTGGAGGCCATGATGGGCTTGCTGATGATGCTGATGTGGATGGTGCATGTGTTTTACGCCGCGTGGGATTTGACAGCCTGGAGGGCACGGGGGGATGTGCGGCCCATTGTTGTTGTTGTTGTTGCTGCTGCTGTTGTTGTGGGGACCGTTGTTGTTAATGGTGTTGTCGCGATATTGGAGGGCAGCCATGGCATTGTCACGTTCCATCATCGCATTATTTCTTTCTGCTATCGCAGCATCTCTCTGGAGAATGGCCATGTCGCGTTCAGCTAGGGCCGCCTTTTTTTCGGAGATAGCAAGGTTTCGTTCTTGGATAGCAGCGTCTCGTTCGGCCATGATGGACATTATTTGCTTCATTGATGGTTGGTGTTGCATAAGCCACTGCGGAGGGAGTGTTAAGAAATAATTATAGAAGTCAATGATGAATGTAGTGTTTGCTTTGTTTCAGCACTTTGGGAGTGTTTGAACAACCAACCTCTTCTTATTTAAGTAGAAATAAGCTAGAAGCTGGAAGCACCTGAGGACCAACTTTTAGCTTCATCTTCTAGCTTCTAGGTTATTTTCATAAATAAATAAGAGGAAGTTCGTTTACACTAAATTACTTAATTTTTTCCAAACACTCAACTACTATTTCTTTTCTTTGTTTTTATAAAACTTCTCAATTTTTTTTTTCAGCACTATAAGTACTCCAACTTTTTACAACTTTAGCGTCTACTTTAGCTTATCGAAAACCAAAAGCTCTTGCAAACACCCACTGATTGAGAATGAAGGAAAATAACTACCTGACCCTGAGATGGTTTGTGCCTTCCATTTTCACGATGCCCACTGTCGTCCATTGAAGATTTCAGGTGAAAGAATCAGCTTTTGTGATTGTTGACTTTCAGCCTACTACAACATGGGATCTAAAAATGAAACAAGACTGCCACACCAACAAAACTTGTAATAAGATATTGAAATGGCTTTTTTTTAATTAAAAAAAAAGAAAGCAATAATGTAAATTTTGTGCTTATGGTGTAAAAAGCTAATGGCTGCAACGGAGAAACGATAAAATTGAAGGGGAAAAGAACCATGCTGGTACATCATACAGGAGTAGCATTTCATGTTTTCAAGAACCTTCACAAAAGACCAATTGTAAGCTAACAGAGGTGTCGAGATTAAACAGTGAAATGTCGGATTATTCCATCACAAAACATACAACATATAATAATCAAATGCAAATTCAATGCTGATTACACAAGCTTACTTCTACAATTCCACAGGAAGAAACAATAATCTTGTTCAAGGTATGAAAAATAAACGCATTGCTTTTGGATGAATCAACATTCAGAAGAATCATAGCAGCAATACAAACATCAGTCAAATTATTTATAGTAAGCTCAAATAAAATTCACTTAAGTATCATTATATAAGAGTAGCAAAGACAACATCATTTGTCCCAAACTCAAAAAAAACAATCTTCTGTATGACACAAAACAACCACAAGATCACCATTCACATAGTCCTGAATTTCTTAATCTTTCTAACTCTTCATCAGATAAACACAACCCTTTTTTTGCAGCCAAAACTATTTCTAAAGATTCCTGAATAACTTACTAACTCGGACTATCAAGAAAAAATAATCAACAGAAGAACAATAATGGCAGCTCAATCCACCAAAAGAGTACCCACTCTCTAACCAGATATAAACCTTTATCAAATGAACTCAATCTCAAATCCACCTAAAATTAGAATTCTAAAGAAGAAATGCACATTCTAAGCTAAATCAAACACCCCAAACATATAATTCACTACAACTAAGAATTCAGAAGACTAAAACTAAGACCCACCAGCCAAAATCCCCAAATCAACCACAGCAAGTCAACCCCAGAAACACAGTGGGAAAAGCAACAGCTAACTTCAAGTAAAAGTGATCAAGAACTGATTTTTACCAAGCTGAACACAAAGTTAAGAGCTTACTAGGTAAGAACCGCAGAGAGTCTAATCGATGAACAGAGTCAAAACCCTAAATCAAAAGGGAGTGAAAGGAATGAAATATCTCTGGTGCAATAATTCTGCTGCTGAAATGGGCAATGAAATGAATATGTACAAGTACAACACCCACATACCCACTTCTTTTGTTTTTTTTTTCCTCCTTTTTTTGAGGATATTTTTACCTGCCTGAACATTACCACCTTATTACACCATCTTTTCGTTTGTTTTTTTCTCTCATCCTTTTTATGGCAATGAATTCTACACACTGTAGGAGGAGTGATTGTCAGTGTGTTTATTAATGGTGATAGTGGAGAAAATGGGAAATGGAATTTGACGGCTGGTGACGGAATGAGGATGAAGCTCTAATTATGAGCCGTCCAATGAGATCTTCGAGATCCGTGCATGAAAGTTGGATGAATGTTTTCCCTGACAAAGGTTTTGTTTTGGATATTTTGTTACTTAAATAAATATACATTTTATTAATTAAGGATATCTAATAAAAATCCTTTTTTTTTAAAGGATGATTGAATTTTATTTCGAACAATTAGGCCATATATACTTTTTCTAAATGAAATGCTCAAAAAATTTATCTTGCAATAATATTGTTTAATATTACCCTAATTCAGTTATTTAAACTTCAAATTTTGATTATTTTTCTTTATTAATGTGTTATGTACTTTGAGAGGAATATATCATGTTCCGCATTAGTCTATTTCACATCAATTGGACTCGATAGACTTTTGAGTCTATACATTACATTTTTCTCCTTTGTGAGATTAGTTTTATATAGTGACAAAATTATATTTTATGCATTAACAATACAATACATTAACCTGTCCGATGCAGAAATACTGATTATTTTTTAATTAAAATTTCAAGTAACTTTGGTTCAAATTGTTAGGTATATACATACTAATTAATATAAATCAGTTCAAAATCCTAATATGATTTTTAGGTACCTATACAATAAAGAATGGCAATGGGCTGACAATGGGATAGGTGTGCCAAACTTTAAAATCCCATTATTACCCCTTACCAGGCCCATAGGCCATAGCCCACAGGCCATTCCTATTAGCACAGTCCCGGGGTCCAACTTTTCATGGGCCAAGACCATTAGATTTGTACCTGGGCCGAGTTAAATTCAATACTTAGGTTATAACAAGCCAAGGAAATCTCGGTCTCATCAAATCTAATAATTTGATTATAACCTATAGTTTTATACATTCAATAATTTAAAACAATACAAATATTAAAATTTTAAAGAAAATGATGAGGAATGAAAAATTAAAACCTTAAAAAAATCAACAGGAACCCAATTGCCGTGTTGTCTTGAAATGATCGAGAATAGAAAAATAAATGTGAAACGCCAGCACTCGGCTTCTGACTCGTGGAGAAACTCGGACGAGTCGGAGTAAAAACAAAATCTCTTAAATTACAGACACAAAAGAAACACAACTCGGTTATAATCCGCGTTAACAATAAAACCAATCCCAGCCGTTCATTTACAAAATGGACTAATCGTAACCGCCTAATAGGTAGGACACGGATCCTCAGTTTTTTTTTTGAATAATGTCCATTTCCCCATCACAATGCCGTTATAAGCCCGACTCTCAAAGTCGCGTACCCCCATCTCTCTATATATACACCCCATCTCCATGGTTTCTCTAATTTCCGTTTGAAAATTTGATCGCAGATCTCATTTTTTTCATTTCGTTTGCTAAATATCTGATTGAATTTGAGAAGCAATGGCCCGTACAAAGCAAACCGCTCGTAAATCTACTGGTGGAAAGGCCCCCAGGAAGCAGCTCGCTACCAAGGTTCGTTAAAAACTTTAGTCATTGACAAATCTAGGGCTTTGTCTGGGTGATTTTTGTGTTTTTTTTCTTTAATTGTCTTTACTGATCTTTGTTGTGGTTTAATTTTTGAAGGCTGCGAGAAAGTCTGCTCCAACCACCGGCGGTGTGAAGAAGCCCCATCGTTATCGCCCTGGAACCGTCGCTCTTCGGTAAACCCTAGCCTCCAATCGTATTTGTTTCTTCGTTCTCGAGAGTTTTCTTTTTGCGTGACACCTAGATAATTGATTTGATTGAGATTTCTGATGAATCAATTGTTGATTGAAACAGTGAAATCCGTAAGTACCAGAAGAGCACAGAGCTTCTAATCCGCAAGTTGCCGTTCCAGAGGTTGGTTCGTGAAATCGCTCAGGATTTCAAGACTGATTTGAGGTTTCAGAGTCACGCCGTTCTTGCGCTCCAGGAGGCTGCGGAGGCGTATCTTGTGGGTCTCTTTGAAGACACCAATTTGTGCGCAATTCATGCTAAGAGAGTAACAATCATGCCCAAGGATATCCAGTTGGCTAGGCGTATTCGTGGAGAGCGTGCTTAAGTTGATCTACATTACTTCTGTTTAGTGGTTATGAATGACATTAGATTAAGGTTTAGTAATTCGTTACGTTTTATCTTTTGATGATATGCTCTGATGGTAGAGCAAGAACAATTTGTTGGAATTTTATATTTCTTTCTCCTTGTACATTTGAACGATTAATAGTAATTTTGTGGTTTATTATCTTTCCGATTCAGCTGCCCTTCAAACAAATAATTAATTGTGGTTTTTCGATTCACTTTACAATGTGATGTGATTCTTGAGGTTTGTTTCAAAACGACATAATTAAGATTGTAATTAAATAAATTTTGTTTCTACATAGAAATTTTGAAAACAACATTTTTATTTTTAATGGTATTTTAATTACAAATGTTGTATATTATTCATATTATTTCTTATTTAAATTTGAACATGTTTCAAGTACAAATCATAATTCAGTTACGAAGGGAAAAAAAAAAAAGTAAAAAAGAGAACTCGGCTCTGACTCGTTTACGAACTCAAATGAGTTGATCCAAAACCTAAGCTCTCAATTTAAAGACACAAAAGAAACACAAAATCGGTCATTATCCGTGTCAATCCTCCAAAATGAATCTCAGCCGTCAAATTTAAACATAATAGGGCAGGTCACGGATCGGCATCTAATTTGAACAACTCTTTCTCCCTTTAGTGTTACAAAGCCGTTGTAGTCCAACAAGACTCCAAGTCCACGTTTCAAACCGCCTCGCCCTCGCCCCGCCCTATATAAACCCTCTTCTCCATCATTCCACCCACGTTTCCAATTTTGTATTCTTCAAAATTCCCTGAAAAGTGCCCTAATTTCTGCTACAAATATATTGTTTAGGTAAATCTTTATATCAATCGAATTTGAGTTTTGTTTTATTGTTTCTTCGATTGTTTGTGTATCTGATGTTTTTAATCCTTCGTTTTGCTTAAATTTCAGTGAATTTGAATTTGAGAATCAATGGCCCGTACGAAGCAGACCGCTCGTAAATCTACTGGTGGCAAGGCCCCCAGGAAGCAGCTCGCTACCAAGGTTTGTGGATTAATTTAGCTTTTACGAGTTTTATCTAAAATAGTTATGGAATTTTTCTATTGTCTGATAAGGGATTCTTCGACGTGTTTCTTCTTCGATCTCCTGATTTATGATTATCTATTTAATCTATGTAGGCCGCGAGAAAGTCAGCCCCTACCACCGGAGGAGTCAAGAAGCCTCACCGTTACCGCCCTGGTACCGTCGCTCTTCGGTAAACCCTCGCCGCCTTAACTTGACCCTTTTAATTTTCATTTATTCTCCGACTATTTCTCTGGTTATTAATTAATTGAGGTATGATTTGTAATAAATATCTTTGATTGGAACAGTGAAATCCGTAAATACCAGAAGAGCACAGAGCTTTTGATCCGAAAACTGCCGTTCCAGCGATTGGTTCGTGAAATCGCCCAGGATTTCAAGACCGATTTGAGGTTTCAGAGCCACGCCGTGCTTGCGCTCCAGGAAGCTGCAGAGGCGTACCTTGTTGGTCTCTTCGAAGACACCAATTTGTGCGCAATTCACGCCAAGAGAGTTACCATCATGCCCAAGGATATCCAGCTCGCCAGGCGTATTCGCGGCGAGCGTGCTTAAGGAAAATAGTGTGTTGCATTACATTAGCTTAGTTGGTGGCGGTGGTAGATTAATTAGGGTTACCGATTATGCTTTTTAACTTCGCTTTGATATATGAATGTTCTTGACGGCAGAGCATAAACAGTTTGTTGGAATTAGGTATTTTCTGTTTTCTTTCTGTAAATTTTACATATTATCGTGGTGTAATTTTGTGGTCATTATTTGAAGTTTGTTTTTGAATGTTAATGTTACTGATGATTGCAACTTTTGTTTATTGAGATTTAATTATGATGTACTTCTGAAAAAACAAAAAATCCAACCAATTCTTAGCGAAATTATGTGGGCTTATACTTTTCTTGAAATGGGATTATCCTGTAAGCTCTAACTTAAGGCCCAACCAAGATGTAATTATATGTAATTAAGCATAATTATTTAATTAATAATCAATTAAGGACAAAGCTCATTTGTACTGTACTATATTATGATTTTAATATAGCATATAAATCCAGTGGCTTGGAGAAAAGCCGAACTAACTTGGGCCGGAGAGAAATAATTGTTAGGCCCAAGACTAAGTAAAGCCCAATTAAGTTGGGCCGGAGAGAAATAGTTGATGCCCCAAGATGGTGCTTATGAAGATTTAACATTTGTAAATTTGGAGCATTGAATGAAAGGATTGGATTGTTCTCGAGTGTAAGCTAAATCAACCGCCATTTGATTTCTGAGTTCCATCTGGCCAAACAAAATGACCTTTCTCTTTCAATATGAACCTCTGAATTTTGTCACAGGAATCAAATGGCGAATAAGTCACTGGCACAAATAAAATTGTTTACGCTTTTATTAGTTAGTCAAACAATTATGGGTAATTTAGTCATTTTGTAATTTTCATGTAAGTTTTTTAGATTTTTGTTATGGTTAGATGGTCTGTTTGTAATTTCCATTTGTTGAAGGAGTCTTGATGTATTTACCTTTAAGTGGAGGGGGTGTAAGTGTAATTATCTCTAAAAAATAATAACAAATAGTTAATAAAAGAATACTATCTTTTAAGGGGTGGGTTGGTAAGTGAATCGTACACAAAATATTAAATACAAAATTGCAGAATGATAAGAAATAAATTTTCTGCTAAATCATTACTCCAACGTGAAATACGAATGAAGACCATACAGAAATTCTGAATTCACCTCTATTGAGACTAATGCCAAGAAACGAGACATATAGTAATATCAATCACAAGAATCATATATCAATATTGAAAGGTTGATTCTTGCTTTTTCTTTTTTTAATTGATTCAAACAGATAAGTAATTAATATAATATTCTAATTAATAAGAATAATAATTTGACTATTATTTAATATATTAATATCTCCTTTAAACTCAAACGAGATGTAAAAGTAATTTGGAAATTATTCCATTTCTTTATGCGGAAAATAAATTAAATAAAACAACTTACAACTTGCTTCAAGGCAAAGCAAAAAGCCTGTTTCTTTACATTTGCAAATACAATTAATAAAATAGAATAAATTGTGTGTTTATCCTATATTTATTTATTTCTAAAAAAATAGAAAAAAATCCAATCCATTTCCACATCAATCATGTGATATATCTACAAAAGAATGTATATCCCAAACTATTCACTTGATTTGGACCCAAATACCCTCACTAGGAATATCTTGATGAACCACAAAGAGAAGATAGAATCCGGGTGGGGCAATATTACCCGAATCCGGTGTATTGACCCGAATTTGATATGCGGATCTCCCAACCGCAGTCACATTTCCACCACTGAGAACCAATAATCTTTGATTCATTGAGAATGAGTGCGTAGTGAAAGGAGGTGCAACCATTATTACCATAACCGAATTGCCATTTAACTTACCTGGAGGAATAATGAAACGGACTGGAACTTGCTGCCTGTACCCGATTTGGGATTTCGAGTTGGGAGTGATAATTTTCGGACGTAGGTATGCAAATTTAGAATTCAAATACGACGGAGAAAATGCTTCTAAAGTTAAATCAGTAGGAAACTGTACTCCAGTGAAATTATAGTATGTATGAGGATTGCTGCCTCCAACAAGAACCCGACCGTCTCGAAGCAGTATTGCTGTCGAGTGGTACATTCGTGGTATCAAACTCGCACTTTCCACTTCGAATCTCGACCCAATAGGGTTATTGGGTCGATAAACAACCGGTAAAAGGATTGGGTCACGACCTAGTTCCCATCCGGCAGTACCCGTACCCGCTCCATTTATAATCAAGACGTTACCATTTGGTAATAAAACCATATCACCCATGACCCGAGAATTGGGCATGGTCTCCATGATCCATTGAGGATTCGGGTCGTTTATTCGGATTCTTCCACACGTGTTGAGTGCTTTGACAAAATTACCATTATTAGCACTAACATAACCTCCTTTAGGCGCACCACCACACACTAAAACTTCAGCTCCGGAATTATTCTTTAATGGAAGCAAAACTGCAGAACCCGAACTCGGATAGCTTCTAGGATCCGAACCCGGTATCGTCGGGTAATTCTTCACAACCGACCCGTTTACGTAATTGAACAAAATTGCTCGATTATTGGCGAAAATAAACAAATTCCCATCCACGTTTAAGAACACAAATGGGTACAAATTGTTCTCAATCCTAGGATCATTTGTCTGAACGAGAAACGGCAAACTGTAAGAATTCTCAGCCGTTGATGTTTTCGGATAGAACTCATAATTAAACTGCCGCCGTCCGCCGATTATAATCTGTCTGCCATCTGGCAAGAGATGATTGGTTGCGTACCACCTCCTCTGAGTGAGCCCGGTTTGATTTTCCCTCCAATCGCAGGAACCGTCGCTGCACGGGTTGTAAATTCTGACAGCGCGCTCGCCGTCGTTGTACCCTCCGGTCTGCACCAGAGCTCCGTCGGGCATGGCGGCGCCGGAGGAGCACCAGGTGTCCGTCAGCACCATGAGCGGCCGGACGGAGTTGGAGGCGACGTCGTACTCCACCGAGTGGGCGGTGCAGTCGTCGGTCAGCGCGGTGTCGCTGGGGTCACTGCGGCATTTTCCGGCGGGGAGGGAAATGTTAGACGGGCCGAAGTCGGTACGGTCGAAGATGACGACGCGGTCGTTGTTGAGTAGCTGCATGTGCATCGCGGAGATGCCGATGTTGGATAGGAGCAAATTCCAGTTGCCATCGGCGGCGCGTGTGAGGATATTACGGTGGGGGAGGAGGAGCAGAAGTAAGTGGGGGAGGAGGAATGGAAGAATTGAAGATGGAGGCATTGTTTGGAGGTGCTTGGAGGTGGTGGGATTTGTCGCGATTTAAATTGGTGAGGGCCGAGGGGGTTGCCTGCCCCTTGCCCTTGGGGGAGGGGGGGGGTGGGGGTTTAAAGCTGACATGGGAAAGCACCACACGCAAACAAATCGCGTGGAAATTAGTTCTTGGTGTTTTTTTCCTTAATACTTTTATTAATAATCGAGCAAAAATAATTACGAGCTTAGCTTGTGTTTAGTTTTTACTAGAAATATTATAATTATATTTTTCCTTATATTTTTATTAATAATTGATAAAAAAATAAATTCTATAACATTTGAAACTCGTATACTATGGAAAATCACAATTAATTAGGGCATAAAAATTTTCAGCAAGTGGTATTTTCTTGTTTCACCATCAAATGAAAGGTAAGAGTCATGCAAAGAACAAATGCACGTGTATAGATATAGTTTTCTTCAGAAATCATTTACATTCAATTTAGGATATATCTGCAAATTAATTAATAATTATAGCTAGCCAGGCCACTTATAGAATAATTGAAAATTTCATAACAGATTAGGTGTTTGTATCTATATATTCTTATTAATTACAACTTAATTATTCTAAAAGATAAAGATAATACAATTCTTCCTCGTATATCTTGACAGTCCAATTATAATTTTTTACTCCAGCCCAAGAAAATGAAAAGTAAAAAGAAATGCGTACACTCTTCAATTATTTGTCGTTGCTGAGCCCCCAATTATTATTCTCTGTCATGGCTGTTTGCATATATATAATTAAGGAACAATTACACGCACCTAAGATGAGTTGAAAACTTATGGAAACATACCCTAAATTCTTATAAAAATCTTGATAAAAAAACCACTTTCATGTTATGTTCTCGATTTTTATGTTAAAAAAAAATAAAAAATCAGATGGATGTTCTGGAAGTCCATCCAACCACTTAACGGGTGTAATAAATATTTTTTACAGGATAAGCTTATGTAATTTTTTCAAACCTAGCGCAGAATATATTTCTTCCTTGTTTGCGAAACATTCCTCCTCTTTCGGTAGCCATGCATGCCACACAAAACAAAAGCCTGTACACATATTGACAATCTGGAAAGGAAGAAAGAATAACCCGTGACGATCAACTCAGACATATTAATTGTGTCAAATTGCCCAAATCCTTCACGATTGATCAGGATATTTTAAATTAGAAAAAGTAACAAAAATACAAATGTTAATTAATTGAAATGCATGTGAAGTTGGGAAGACTTATAATGCAATACAAGACAATTTTGTAAATAAACTACTTCTATTTGATTATTCACTGTTTTGGATTCCTAAAACATTGAAAATTTTCTGTTATATTTAAGGAAACATAACTTAGAAGTTTGAAACACTCAAGTACATATTTCTGAGTTCTACTTCTAACATCTAGGTTAGTATTTTTTGTAAAAAAAAGTAAGTTTCATAAGAATAGTAAAATTTCTTCACTTTCTTCTTCTTCTTTTTTTCAAACTTTAACTATACTTTATAAGTTTCTCTACTTTAATAAGTTGCAAACATCCCAATGTTTTACTTTTACCCTTTTAGAGGTCAATAACAACTTTTATTGCAAGCAAAAACAAAAACGGCTTTTATAAATTCTTTCAAAAAGCCCATTTGGAAGTATCTTATAACCAATACGACCCAATACGGGTGGAATTGGGCTGGGCCTGTTCTTGAAGACAATTATTACATTAGGAAAAAAAATGTACATTTATTTATTTTTGGTACACTCAAAACTAAGGAAAACAATGTTAATATGCTATAAATACAATTGACATTTTCTTAATTTTAAAAATAAAGCACAATTAACCTTCATAAATCAACAACCCCACCGGCCCACTACTGAATTTGGACCCAAATGCCTTCACTAGGAAATTCACGATACACCACGAATAAAATATAGTATCCGGGTGGAGCAAGAACACTCGAACCCGGTGTCATGACCCGAACCCGATAATTTGATTTTCCAAGTGACGTCACATTGGCACTGCTCCGATTCCCATCTAGAAGAAACAATAATCTCTGACTCATTGAAATCGAATGAGTATTAAAAGGCGGTAAATACATTGTAACCGAGATCAAATCTCTATTTATTCTTCCTGTAGCCGTGAAATCTATCACGAGTTCTTGCCCGTATCCAATTTGGTTTTGCGAAGCGGGCAACGTGATCCTAGGTCGGACCTTTGCTAATCTTGGATTCAAATAGTCCGGCGAAAATGCTTCCATTGTCAAATCAGTAGGAAAAAGCGTACCGCTGAAAGCATTAAAAAGTTGCGTATTACTGCCACTGACAAGAATGCGACCATCGGGAATCAAAATTGCAGTCGAGTGGTACATTCTGGGGGTGAGGGTTGCAGCTTGGACCTCAAATCTTGGCCCGGTTGAATTATTCGGTTTGTACATGATCGTGGCCAAAACGGGGTTCCGGCCCAATTGCAAGTCAGCAGTACCGGCAGAGGCCCCACCTATGAGAAGCACATTACCGTTTGGTAACAACACCATATCGCCCATGACTTTAGCTATTGGCATCGTTTCCATGACCCATTGAGGATTCGGGTCGTTTACTCGGATTCTACCGCACGTATTTAGTGCCGGAAGAAATGTCCCATTTCTTGCAAGAGCATAAGATCCAATTGGCGCACCGCCACACACCAAAAATTCGGCAATAATATTAGTATCTCCTTCTTGTAAATTCTTCAATGGAAGGAGAACTGCTGTACCCGAACTCGGATAATTTCTCGGTTCTCCACCCGGGATTGTCGGGTAGGTTTTCACCACTGACCCGTCTGTATAATTGAGCAAAATAGCCCGATTATTAGCAAAAATAAATAAATTGCCATCCACATTCAAACATACAAAGGGGTACAAATTATTCTCAACGCCGGGATCATTAGTCTCAGAGAGAAACGGCAAACTGAGCGACACATCAGGACCGTTCGTTTTCGGGTAAAACTCGTAGTTAAATCTCCCCCGTCCACCGACGATGATCTGCCTGCCATCTGGCAAGATATGACTGGTGGAGTACCATCTGTCCTCATTGAGGACGTTATTGAGTTCCTGCCAGTCGCAGTTACCATCGGAGCACGGGCTGTAAAGCCGGAGGTTTCGTCCGCCGTCGTTGAAGCCGCCGGAATGCATCATCGTGCCGTTGGGAAAGACAGCGCCGCAGGAGCAGAACGGGTTGGTGAAGACGTCGAGAGGGCGGACGGTGTTCGAGGCGATGTCGTACTCAACGGAGTGGGCGGTGCAGTCGTGCTGGAGGGTCAGATCTCTTGGATTGTCTCGGCAGTTGTTGTTCGGGAGGGAGATGTTGGAGGATCCGAAATCGGTGCGGTCGATGATGACGACGCGGTTGGTGTGTAGGAGCTGCATGTGCATGGCGGAGACGCCGGTGTTGGACAGGAGGAGACTCCAGGAGCCTTCCTGAGCGGCGGCCGGTTGGAGAAAGAATAGAATGAAGAGGAGGTGCAGAAGGGAGGAGAGAAGGTCGAGAGAAGTGGCCATGGCTGCTGGATTTGTTTTTTTGTCTGAAAGTCTGGTAATCTGGCGGGGTTTAAATAGTTGCGCAGGAAGGAAGAAAGAAAGATGGCAAATGATTTGATTTTATTATAATTCGCTGGCAAAAGAGGAATATAACAATATTTATTATTTAGGTAGGTAGCAAAAAAGTCTTCATTTGTTATTATTATTATTTTTCATCTTCATTTGTTATTTTCTATTAAAAAGGGACAGTTTTTTTAATATTTTAAATTAGAGAAACCTCCGAGATCTAATTCAACACAATATGATAAGATTTTTAAAAATATATGTGAATTATAAGTTATTTTATTATGTAGACCCATAATAATGGGTAAAACTTTTGAGAATGATCACACATGCTTGCAAGTGGAATTGTAATTAAGTTCTATCGTGTACGTACCTAATGATCATTGGACCTGAATATTCTATAATAATGTTCCAATAATAATGGATGTTGTATATTCAACCAATTAATTTGATTCTTTTGACATTCTGCTAATTAATATATAATTGATTTACTTATTATTATGAGGTACGAATACTCATACAAAAATCCTCCTATAGTATTGTATTGTATACTGTGTTCCATACCTATTTATTATAAATATTATTGATCAATATCGTCGTATTCATGTAGTATCATGCCCGTGTATCAAATGCTTATAACACGAATTAGTTTGTATTTTTTGCATTGGTTATTATATATATATATATGTCATTCTGTTCGATTGCCAAATAAATGAGAATCATTTTAATGTACTAATCTACTTATCCAGATGTAACAACATGATTATCCAATAAATTTATGATTGTGTTCGAAATAATCATCTTAATTTATGGGAAATATTTATTTAAAATCCATAATAATGTTCTAAAAAGATTATGCAAATGATCACATACAAACTTAAAAAAGGGGAAAAAGATATTTTTTGAATCATTGAGATTTGACCCAATGACCACAAAATAATACTCCAATATGGAGGTTTGAGTTCAATTACTTGCAATGATAAGGGTCGAATTTATTTTGTGAGTGTTTAAAAAAAAGAAGATATTTTTTGGTTCTTAAGCCCATTTATATAGGTCGAGCTGGTAGACCACTTGGTAAAAAACATTCTCTGCTAATGATAGTTGCGTTGCAAGAGAGACTCGAACTCGAAATTTATGATTAAACTCCTAAATTATTTTATCTCGTTTGATTTTTGGACTGATAATTAAAACATTAATTTAGATAGAAACTCGACTTTGTTGCTATAACTCCATTCAACTATTCTATTAAATTTATATTTTTTCTAATATAATCAAATAAATTTAAACTTTGCATTTTTTATCATTTTATTTTCATACTTGATTACATCTACATCCTTTGGAGATTGTCATATACAATTACCTATGAAATACAGACACAACACGACACGAATTTTTTTTTTTGATATTTTATATTGGAGAAGTGTCCGACACACAACACGATATAATAAAATATGATTTTTAGGAGTATTCGTGCATCATACACAATTAATATTTGCAATATTTCCTAAAAATATTTAAAACTTGAAATTGGAGGCACGCATTCCCCGGCCACCTGCATGAAATCCACACTTGAAACACTCATATATGGAATTTTGAAAATCATAATTAACAAACCTCACTCAGATTCAAGGCTAATGCAATGAATAATCAAAATTTCAAAATCAAAGTGAAAATTTAGTAAAATTTCGGAGGGCCGGGTATAGATGTAATTGACTAATAAACAGTATTTTCATACAATGGGTTTGGATGGTAAGAACTTAGAAACTAAAGCAAGTCCAAGTTCCTTTATTAGCTACCAGCAACCAGCAAGGATGGCCCAATCTAATATTCTAGCAGGCAGCTCAATCTATTCTAAATGTTAGACGGAATTATTGGCAGGGGTCTTTGTAATTTCAATTATCGAAGGGGTATTGGTTATTGTAATTACCCATAAATCGAGGAGTGTAAGTATAATTATACCTTCTTTGTAATAACAATATCATATGGAATAATAAGTATAAATTGGATAACTAGTACAGCTTTTGGAGTTATCTTCGTTAGTTCTTTAATTTATTTTGTTGACTAGGAGTCTCCTATTAATATATGACTGATTTGTGAGATCAAATACAATACAAAACACAGAATAACTATAGAAAACTCTACTTTTTTTCTCTCATCACATTACGGTCCATCATCTTCGCGACTGAGGACTTGCATTGGGGTGTGCGATTTTGGTGACTATAGTAGCCACCTAAAGCTATTCGGAGTAGGAAGACAGAGACGTACGTAGCTAGAGCGACAATACAATCTCGCTTCCGCGCATATTATTATACCTACTACAAAATATTTAAGGCATGCATGCCTTGTGTGCCAAAAATTCTTAATGTTCTCATAGCTAAGCTAGCCATGCCTTACAAAAGAAACCTGCAGCCTGATACCAATGACAAACTGGAAAGAAAGAAAGAAAGAATAACTGGTGAACTCAAAAGATCAGTATTCAGCCAAATCTAGTATATATAAGCCAGTTTAATTAGCCTGTTATTCGTACGTTTTTATTCCAAATTACATATGCATGTGTACAAAAGTATATGTTTTTTATTTTTTTCATAAAAAAAGAGAGCATATAGTTGCATAAATGTAGATAACTTGCATTTAGCATACCTTTAATTATCAGATGGAATAGAACACGAATCAGAATAGAAGCCAGATCGATTTAAAGTGATTTGAGATCAGAGCCAATTAATTATATATATATTGAGATTTTATTCATTATTATTATTATTATTTAATTTCTTTAATACAAACACATGCATGGGAATAATAAATGGAGGCCCGATAAACATAGTTATAGACAGGTGTTTCGAAAAAATTGCCTGATCATATATAGACCATTAATACTTGTAAAATCATAAGTAATCTCATTATTGTATTTGGTTTTATCAGCAGATCATCAGCTTGAATACAATTGTTTACACAATCTATAAATAAAGACATAACGCATCAACCTCAACAAATTAATTACAAATAATTAAACCTTGGCAACTACTTCAAATGGACCCAAATGGCTTGACTAGGAACTTCACGATAAACCACAAACAAAAGATAGAATCCGGGTGGTGCAAGAATACCCGAACCCGGTGTCACGACCCGAACTTGATAGTTCGATTTTCCAAGCGATATCACATTGGCGCTACTCCGATTTCCAGTACTAGCTTTAAGAACCAATAATCTTTGATTCATCGAAAATGAATGAGTAGTGAAAGGTGGTGCGACCATTGTCACACTGATAAAATTTCTATTTATCCTTCCCCGAGCTGTGAAATTAATCACGAGTTGTTGTCCGTGTCTGATCTGGGTTTGGGAAAGGGGCGACACGATTGTGGGGCGCACGCGCGCTAATCTTGGATTCAAATAGTCCGGTGAGAATGCTTCCATTGTTAACTCAGTAGGAAAAAGCACACCGGTAAAATTGTAATACGCATGTGCGTTACTGCCACTAACAAGAACACGACCATCTCGAAGTAAAATAGCAGTCGAATGATACATTCTGGGAATGGAGCCCTGTTTTTGATTCTCAAATCTTGACCCGATTGGATGGTTTGGTCTGTAGATTACGGGGGTCAGAACAGGATTGTCGCCCAAATCCCACCCGGATGTACCGGCGGATGCCCCGTTTATGAGAAGCACATTACCATTAGGTAGCAACACTATATCACCCATGACTCTAGCCGAAGGCATTGTCTCCACGATCCATTGTGGATTCGGCTCGTTTATCCGGATCCTCCCACATGAATTCAAAGCCCCGACAAATTCTCCATTTTCTGCCCTAGTAAAAGATCCTTTTGGTGCACCACCGCACACCAAAACTTCAGCTATAACGTTAGCCCCTCGTTCTAAATTCCTCAATGGAAGCAAAACTGCAGAACCCGAACTCGGATAACTTCTCGGGTCCCCACCGGGGATTGTCGGGTAGGTTTTCACCACCGACCCGTCTGTGTAATTGAGCAAAATAGCTCGATTGTTAGCAAAAATAAACAAATTGCCGTCCACGTTCAAAAACACAAACGGGTACAAATTATTCTCAATGCTCGGATCATTAGTCTGTGTAAGGAACGGCAAATCGTAGGATTTATCAGCTCCGGCTCTTTTCGGGTAAAACTCATAATTGAATTGCCCACGTCCACCGATGATTATCTGCCTGCCATCTGGCAAGATGTGATTGGTGGCATACCATCTCCCTTGCGTGAGCGCCGTATCGAATTCCTGCCAATCGCAAGAACTATCTCTGCATGGTTTGAAAAGACGGGCATTACGGAAGCCGTCGTTGAAGCCGCCGGTCTGAAGGAGACTTCCGTCCGGCATGGCGGCTCCAGAGGAGCACCAGACGTTGGAGAAGACGTTGAGTGGGCGGATTAAATTTGCAGCGACGTCGTACTCGACGGAGTGGGCGGTACAGTCGTGTTTGAGGGTTAGATCTCTGGGATTGTCGCGGCATTTGTTGTCTGGGAGGGAAATGTTCGAGGCTCCGAAATCAGTGCGGTCGAAGAGGACGACGCGGTCGGTGTGGAGGAGCTGCATGTGCATTGCGGAGACGCCGGTGTTGGACTGGAGGAGCTTCCAGTGGCCTCCGCCAGGGGTGGCGCATGAGAGAGTGTTTTGGTTATACGGCAGAAGAAGGAGATGTATGAGGAGGAGATGGAAAATGGAGTTGATAATATATAGAGTTGGAGTAGCTCCGGTGGCCATGACTGCAGCTGCAGGTTTTGTTGTCTGATACTTAGTAATTATTTTCTTGAGAGTTTTTGATTGGGCGATTGATTTGTCGGGCTAATGGGGTTTTAAATAGTTTCGGGGGAATTAAGGTGAAAAGAATTAATTAGAGAAATTACTTAACTTGATTTGTCGTCCGATCCTCTGTTATTTTATTATATTTTTATACATATTCAGGTGAAAATTATATTATATTTGACAATTATTAGTACTGTGACAAAAAGTCTTCTTTTGTTATTAATTGTTATATTTTAATAATTTAGTATTTCTAGTTTGTAAGTTTCAAAAAAAAGAAAAAGTATTTCTAGTTTGTGTGCGATTCTTTGTTTGTCTGAAGTTGAAATTAATATTTCATGACAACTTTAGGTAGCATTTGGTGCATTTTAACGAGGTCCGGTCAAATCTCAAATTCTATGAATTATATGATAAGTATATTACATTTACTATTTAATTGATCGTTTTCTTTAAAATATTCAACAATCAAACGACAAGTGTAGAATAATATTATTTGCCCACCTTACTACACTAGTTCGATCGAACCAGATTTGGATCAGAATTAATTACGCGACGATCGAGAATACCGTAATTATGGAGAATTTATTAGAGCTTGAGAATTAACTTGTGCAATTAAATTAGAATAATTTTCCTAGCAAAAGAAGCGTGATTTGCAGACAGAATCCGTATAATATCTAATAATGAACTTCATTAACTATAATTAGTTCCTTAAGACATTTGACTTCGTTTTTTCTGATGTATCTTATAATTAATCTGTATACCATGTAAGTACTATTTTATTTATATTTATATTTGTATGTGTATGAGACGTGGGTGTAAACTTTGAGCATGACAGATCACTCATGCATGCAACGGATTATGCTTTTCTACGTACCTAGCTAATGGATTTGATATAACTTAATGACAATTTTAGAACATTATTAACTAATGTTCCCACTTCCCATTATCCGATAATAATTGTTTTCGGAAATTAATTAGTTATAATTAAGTTACATTAATTGAATTAATTTGTTTCACATGCGTACTGCTAATGGATGATTGATTTAAATTGGTAGGTTGTTGTAATACGATGTACATAGGTATAATTTATTAATTAATGATTAATTTCATTCCCTTAGTATACGTAGATCTAATTAATTAATAATATTTCCAATGCGCATGGCAGGCTTTGTAAAAAATATATGCTACCTGAAATCGTAATTAATAATTATAATTTTGTTGTGCCAAAAGTTGCCTAATATATGATATTAGCATTATTCATGACAAATTAATTAATTCTCATTTTTTATTACTTAATTTATGTAATCAAATGAAGTTCTGTTTTTTTAAAATATTGTTATCATTTTCTTAATTCCTTAGTACTGTTAATTTTCTTCTAAATTTTGGGGTTTAAATCTCGCTTATGCATTCAAATTAGGTCGATCTGTTAACTATATATATATATATATTAATGACGACAGACAACTCGATTTCAAGAGATCAATCAGACTATAGAATCTGATTAATAAAATAGTCCCAAATCTCTAAATTATATATGTGATGATTCAATAGTAAGTGTTACGAGTAATGAATTAACGATTTTTTAGAAATTCTGAGTATATTTATCTTTCGGTGCATGCACTGCTGGCCAATGACAAACTGGAAAGAAAGAATTAATTGAAGTGACAAAAATTAAAGAACTTTTATCTTTTGAGATAGTCTGCACAGTGCATAGATGCTGGAATAAACTTTTAAAAAAAAAAAACATATATATATATATATATTCATTTTTCATTTTGTGGAAAAACTATTTGAAATAAAAATATAATCAAACTTTATGGAATGCATAATAATATATATGCGTTTAGGTCTTTGTGGATCTGGGGAATGCGTGCTAATATAATTCTATTTAGGATAATATTATGTCAAAGGATCAACTCAGAAAATTACTCAATTACATCTTTAATAAATATATATAAAATTAGTCTAATTATTTGAAATTAATATATACATTCATTCCCCCAAAATGGTCAACCTCACAACATTATGTAAAATTTAAAGCATAAATGGTACATCAACATGAGCATTATGTCTTGGATTGCTCAGAATTGCCATTGTAGTTGTTGACATGAATTGTTTTCTAGTAGCCAAACCCACTAAAAAATAGTCTGAAATGAAAAAATATAGAAAGCATACTTCATAGTGGTTTATTTCGAAAAATATTTAGATAAATAACAAAGTGAAAAACACTGATAATTTATTTTTTTCCTTCTCTTATTTGACTGTAAACTTATGTTGTTGGGTTGGTATTAGAAATCTAGGATCTATCTGAATTCGATTCGGACCCATTGAATGGACCATATATGATTGGTTCTAAATTAAAGTCTACATTTAAGAGCTAAACTAATTGATGGGCTGTCTATTATTCAGTATAAAAATATTGTGATCCAACTAGGATTGGGCTACACTAGGTAAAATCGGCCCAGAAATAGCATATATTGATTGAGATATTAGAAGGCCCAAAGCCCATAAAAATTCGAAAAGTCCCTTTTCTATTTTCTCACGTGAATCTCCTGGCCTTGTAAAAGTTTATTATTATTATTATTATTATTATTAACCATGTTCTTGTAATGATTACTTAATAACCACAAATTTTCAATTAGTCATAGAATTAGTCATTTTGCTGTTGTTCTTTTATTTCCCGTTTGTCCAAAAAGGTTATAAGTAAATGTCCGGATAACTCTTTTTTTAACCTTTATATTAAAATAGTCGTGTTTTATAACAAAATTTTCTCTGTAGGAAATCCTCTCTCGCATGAGAGTGTTACCCTCTTTGCATAAGAGCTATCCCAGAGCTTCGTCTCTGCATCATTAAGGCAACTTGACTCCATTGATCGCTGCTCCTGCTTCCATCTTCTCCCCTGTTTCTCCCTTCGTTTTCTTAGAAAATAAATTAGAGAAAAAGGAATATAATTTTTTTGGCTTTCTTCATCTGAGTTTGGATCTGTTTTTTTCTGCAGGCTCCCCTCTTGTAGGTGACTAGGCATTGTTACTCGGGTGTGGCTATATTTTATGAGGAAATGGATAGAGAATTAGCCCGGCTGAGCAAAGTGCTCTCACTTGCAGAAAGTGAATCAGACAGTTTTGATATCCTGACAGACACTTGGGGTATCTCAAACAACGACAACTCCCTCAAACTCGTAGGGAGAGTGTTTACCAGAAAAGCTGTGCAATTCGATGTCCTTGTGGACACACAATAAAAAAGGCTATCGGTGCTGTTATGGGAATGGAAATGGAGAGACTCGGTGAGGACCGTTTCATAATGAGTTTTAACCACAAACTTGACAGACAAAGAGTAATCGAGAACTCACCCTGGAATTTTGACAAGTATCCCATAATCCTAAGCAAGATTGAGGAAGATGAGGACCCGTTCCAAGTCAACCTGGACTGGTATGAGTTTTTTATTCACGCTCATGGGCTTCCTCTCAACAAAAGAACAAAGGAAATAGCTGAATTCATAGGCAACAAAATTGGTAGATTCGTGGAGATCGATTTCGAGAAGTCTAACAAACGAGACCGGACACTTTGAGGTTCAGGGTGGCAATCAATATGACCAATCCCATTCCCAGATACATCAAGCTTAGAAACCCTAGCGGAAAGGAGTTGATCATATCTTTCACTTATGAGAGGCTTGCAAACTTTTGCTTCCTTTGTGGCATTTCCGATCATAGCGACAAATTCTGCAGGATTTGCTACCAGCCTGACTTTGTCGATCCTAAACGAGATTTTCCTTTCGGAGTTTGGCTGCGAGATCTCCCTCTTAGCAAGCATCTAAACGAACGACGGTCGACTCACTACTCACCGGAAACTCCCAAGCACAATCTGCCCCTCTCACCGAAGGCGAACAGAGAAATCGAATCCTCAATTTCCAGTCCGGGTCAACCCACCGGATACCCTACCCAGAACCTTCCCCTTACCCACACCGAAACCCGAAAAACCGTACAGCCTCATAATTACCCCCTACTTTTTCAGCATTCACAAACCCAAGATCTAACCTCAACGGCTCCCAACAAAAAGCAACACCTAACGACCGAAAATTTGTATAATCCTTTAATCTCCATACATGATGTTCCCGTAGATCCGCTACTCAGCCATCAAAATCTCTTCTCGAAAGTTCCAAATACTATTCCAGAAAATTATATACCTACTGTTATAGTCACTAACACAATTGGGCCTTCAATTAATATATCTCCCCCACTTCAAGCCCAAGATACTTCCAGCCTAGCCCATGAAACCAATCCTAATTCTCTAGCCCACATCTTATCTATGCCCAACCCATTAACACATAATCACCTAAATCCAATAGAAATAATTCCATCCCAAATATTCCTCCTAGTTGGCCCAACCACGACACCAACACAAATCAAACCCAATTCTAAAATAAACCCAACCCATCTATCTTCACTCCAAGCCGAAATCACTATGACACCAATTCTCAATCTATCTCCTTCCCTAACCACTGAAAATAAGGACAACAACTACCCGACGACCACCGAAAATCACCGCCGGAATACTCCTCGCCACACCAAACAACACACCAGATCCCGTAGCACAAGTCCAGAAAGGCAACGCTCCAAACATGCTTACATTATCAGTAATGACGCTTCTGCAAATCCTGGTATTTCACCCCTCTCAACCAACAAAACCCTCCCAGCCTTGGACAACCTACCGCTCACATTTCCTTACAACCCCTCAGGTTTTAAGAAGAAACCTCAAATACGCAAATTCAAAAGTAAGCATTCTGGAACTCAAAAAATTACTCACTTTGTTCCCGTCAGCTCAGAAATCGACAATACCCTCTCCATCTAATCCTCCCACTTTGACAATGGTTTTCAAACGACGCAGTTTCCGCCGAGCACAATGAATACCCTCTGCTAGAACTGCCAGGGCTTGGGGGGTCCCTGGTGAGTTCGAACAATTAAATCCCTTATTCGGGATTTCAACCCCTCAATCTTGTTCCTCTGTGAAACTCGCTGCAAAAAATGTAAAATTGAATCTCTAAAAATTATGTTAGATTGGAACGGCATATCCGTTGAATCGGTTGGTAGAAGTGCAGGAATTGTACTATTATGGAAAAAAGATCTTAACGTTACTCTTCAAAGTTACTCCTCGAATCACATCGATATTTCTATCTCTGAAAATAATCCGGCCTTCTCTTGGCGTTTCACCGGATTTTACGGCAAATCGGATTGGCAAAAAAGGAAACACTCTTGGAATCTCATTAAAAATCTCAGCAATTCATCTGTTCGACCGTGGCTGATTTCCGGAGACTTCAATGAGGTTCTTAGCAACGATGAGATTCAATGTGGAAATCCGAGACCCTACTCTATGATCAATGCTTTTGGGGAATGTCTTTCTGATGTGGGATTAATCGATCTTGGTTTCGAAGGACAGCCCTTTACTGGGACGAGAAACCCCTCCAACCCAAACTCAATTCGTTGTCGGCTGCACCGAAGCACTGCCAATAGAGATTGGTGCAATATATTTCCTTTAGCTGTAGTTAAGCACCTCGAGACTACATGCTCGGACCACTGCCCTATCCTCACCACCACCCAGGCCGAAAATCCCCTATCTAAAGGTAAAAAGTATCCTTTCAGATTTGAAGCCTCCTGGGCCCGAGACGAAAAATGTGAACATGTTATTCACAGCAACTGGAGGCATACAGGAAATAACAGACATATCGACACCATTTTGAATAATACAGAAGTTTGCAAAATTGGTCTTGTGAATTGGAGTAAAAAATTTGGCAGCATGGAAAAAGAAATCAAAAGACTTGAGAAAAATCTCATTGAAGTCAGGAAAAAACTCTCTGATCCTAATGCACAAACTCAGGAACAGGCCATAAAATCCGAATTGGAGGAATTAATCAAGCGCGAAGAAATAAAATGGAAACAACGTGCAAAAATTCAGTGGCTTCGAGAGGGTGATAAAAACACCAAATTCTTCCACTCTAAGGCTTCTCACCGGGCTAAGACAAACAGGATTACCTAACTCCGCAATGAAGCCGGAATCCTTGCTCTAAAGTGGCTGATATTCGTGTAATCATCAAACGTTATTTCGCCGGACTTTTCGCCTCAGACGTTTGCTCAGAACCGGAGATACTGGACGTGCTCCAAAGGCTTGGGCCTCGGGTTTCCACTTCTATACAGCAGTACCTTACATGTCCCTACACCGGCGAAGAGGTTTTAAAAGCTTTGTCTCAAATGTATCCGTATAAGTCTCCAGGACCTGACGGATTCCCTCCGTTCTTTTTTCAAAACTATTGCAACATTGTGGGTGAAGACGTGACTTCGTGCGTCCTCGATTTCCTTAATAATGGCACTTTTGATAAAAAACTCAACTTCACCCACATTGTTCTCATCCCGAAATGCAGGAATCCCGAGACTATTATGCAGTTTCGACCGATAAGCTTATGTAATGTAGTCTATAAGAGACCCCCTCTCACCATATCTTTTCTTCTTGTGTGCAGAAGTCTTCTCATTTCTTTTGCAGGAAGAAGAAACGCGTGGAAACCTTAAAGGAATTGAAATCTGCAGAGGGGCCCTAATCATTTCCCACCTCCTATTTGTTGACGACACTTTAGTTTGTGATCGAGCTACCCCCGAAGCTTTTCATGGTATTAAGAATGTCCTTTCAAACTACGCCAAGGTTTCTGGACAAATCGTCAATTGGTCCAAATCCTCAGTTACTTTCAGCAGTAATATCGATCCCCCCCTTCAACGCCATTTTGCGCATATTCTTGGAATTTAGCAAATCGGAAATCTCAATCTTTACCTCGGACTTCCATCTATTGTTGGGCGTTCCAAGAAAACTATTTTCGACTCTCTTAGAGAAAAAATTGGTAAGAAAATGCAAGGATTCTCCGAACATTTTTTGTCCGGAGCCGGTAAAGAAATTCTCATTAAAGCCGTCATCCAAGCTTTGCCCACTTATACAATGTCATGTTTTTTACTGCTGGATTTTCTGATCAAGGAAATCAACTCCATGACTAGTAACTTCTTTTGGAATAACGGAGGCGATCGGAAATTGCATTGGATCTCTTGGAACAAATTATGTGGTAGCAAGAGGTCGGGTGGTTTGGGATTCCGTGATCTTAAAACGTTCAATCTTGCTTTGCTCGCCAAACAAGCGTGGCGTATTCTGCAGAACCCTCAAAGCCTCCTAAGCCGATTGCTCAAAGTTAGGTATTTTCCCCACTCGAACTTCTTTGAGGCGAAATTGGGGCGATCTCCTTCTTTCACTTGAAGTAGCATTTGGAAAAGCCGGGACATTATTTCAGCAGGATACAGGTGGAGAGTTGGATCTGGAGAGAAAATCGATATTTGGAACGACCGGTGGATCCCGAAACCCCCAACATTCGGCCCCTCACCCCTCACTCATCAACCAGAGGGCCTGCACAAAGTCCACCAACTCTTTCAACCTGATTCTTTGAGATGGAATGAAGATCTGATCCTTTCTACATTCAATGAAACCGACGCTAAGGCCATTCTTGACATACCCCTTGGCAACTCCCGAAGACAAGACTAGATCATCTAGCAGTTTACGAAGAACGACAAATTCTCTATTTGTAGCGCTTATCACTTGGCTAGGGATCTTGCATCAGCCGAGCAAGCATCTTTATCCTTTAACCCCACAAACAAATTGTGGCAGAAAATATGGACAACAAAGACTATTCCCAAGGTTAAATTCTTTAGTTGGAGAGCAGCCAACAATATCCTTCCCACATCGTCCGAACTCGCCCGACGCCACTGCAACTCTGTAGAAGGATGCCCTCTGTGCTACGTTGATCTTGAGGACAGAACACATGCCTTATTTGAATGCCCTTTTGCCCGACATGTATGGGCTCTTTCAAATTTTCCTTTGAGTATTATTGATGGGTTGAAACTTAACTTTCAGGTTGGCCTGGAGAGTGTGTTGAATAAGCTGACCCCAAGCGAACAAAATAAACTTCTGACAACACTGTGGATCATTTGGAATAACCGATGCAAGAAGAAGATAGAAGGTATCATCAAAAACCCGATTGAAGTATCAAACCTTGCCGCTAGTTTCAGCTCTGTTGCTGCTGAAGCCTTGATCTACCCGACCAGCCGCCTGCACAGGCCTGCCCCGAATCGTTGGATCCGTCCGTCTCCGGGCTGGGTAAAATTAAATTTAGATGCTGCTATCTTTAAAGACGATGGAGAGATTGGTCTTGGATTAATTGCTAGAGATTCAGCTGGCTCGGTCTGTGGCTGGGAAATGGCGAGAATCAAAGGCCCGAATGACCCCGAACTCGCAGAAACTAAAGCTTGCATATCGGCTCTCAAACTCGCCTAGGATCTTCGCTGGAGAAAAATTGTCTTCGAAGGTGACTGCAAGAATCTTATTGATAAACTTTGTAGTGGGGAGCTTGATTTCTCTTATTTAGGAAATCTCATTGAGGATATTAGACATGATTCTAGGAGCTTTGAATGTGCTAAATTCTCATTTGTTCGACGTGATGCTAACCTGGTAGCTCATACTCTTGCTAAGAATGCGGCCTCGACTAGCGTAGTCGATTTGGAGTATGTTCCAACTTTTATTTTCAATCTTGTAACCTCTGATTTGGTTAATGAATGAATCCCCTTGTGGGGCTTTGGTTTCAAAAAAAAAAGTCTGAATAAGTCAAGAATAGGTCTATAAATTAAAGAAATTTAAAAATAAATAAATAAATAATGATATTAGTCTTTTAAAGAGGGGTGAAAATAGTAATTTCCACTTAAATCGAACAAGGCTCCCACGTCCCAATCCGATCGACCCAGATGTAGGGTGAGTTTATTAAACAACCCATTTAAATTTCTATTTAATTAAATAATTCTCATGTTTGGAACTCTTTAATAGATAACCCTTTTTACTAAGTAACATGAATAATAATATTAATAACTTATCTAATTAAGAAAAATAGTTTACCCACTTTTAAAAATGTAATTTTAACTCCAAAACTTATAAATACTACAAATCAAACCCAAAAATATTTACAAACCCTAATTTCTCATCCCAATTTGACGAATTTTTATCCTCTCTTCTTCACCTTCCTTCATTTTTCTTGCATTTTCTCCACGTAGAAGACATCATTTCAAGGTATTTGACAACTTCTTCTTCTCTTTTGCAAACATTCTTCCAAATACTTCTATATTGAAATCCTACATTATCAAAAGAAGTTTTGTGGTCCAAGATAAAATATATTTAATACCCATATTAAGGAGGATTTCCACAAAAGTTGAACTAGAAAGTTGAAGGTAAGAACTATTTTGTACCCATATCAAATATATATCTAGTTGGGAAGATGGGTAATGAGATTTTGATGATTTTTCGCGAATTTTTTTTTTTGTTCTGCGCGTAAGCGATTTCGCGACCCATAAGCGATCTCAGAGATCGCTTATTAACAGTCCGCATGTTTAGCGCTTTGAAAAAGCAATCTCGCGTCCCTTAAGAGATCGCTTAAGGGTCGCGAGATCGCTTATTAATTTATCGCTAAATTAATAAGCGATCTCGCGTCTCATAAGCGATCTTTGAGATCGCTTTTATACAAAAATCAAATTAATAAATTACAATAGAAGAAATTCTTGTAAAAAATTAAAGTAGACTTTTTTGTAAATTTAAAAATATTTATATGGATTTAATTAGTAATCATCAAAAACTTGACAGAACGCTCAGATCGATTAAACCCTAAACCCTAAACTCAAAACCCTAAACCCTAAACCCTAAACCCTAAACCCATAAACCCATAAACTAATACGTAATTATTGCTACAACGTTATTCTTTAAGAAAATTTAATTTAAAGTAAATTGTGAAAAGCAGAAAGTTGAAGACATTCGACTAGGTTTTATTTTTAAAAACAATCTCAAACATCATATATAATTTGATTGACAAAAGTCTTGTTCTACAAAATACAATTCATATGATGTTCTATTAAACCATTAGTTGCAATATCATAATAAAATATTTCCCAAGTGTGTTTGACAAAATAAAGAAATTGTTCTAACTATTTACACACTACTTTAGTAAATTCATATACTATAATATAGATTAATCCAATAAACTTGATGCATGTTGAATACTCGTGCACTAATTTTGGATTACCATATTTGAGAGAATTTTTACTAAAATAATCTTTAATTCATGTAATTCGTGCTTTTATTTTTTAAATTTTGAGTTTGAGATCCAAAATAATCACGAATTTCTTCTATTTTAATTTATTAATTTGATTTTTGTATAAAAGCGATTTGGCGTCCCTTAAGCGATCTCAGAGATCACTTTTTAACATATTGGGGCGGGCGAAACTGTTAAAAAGCGATCTCGCTTGCCTTAAGCGATCTCGCAGATCGCTTAAGGGAAGCGAGATCGTTTTTTAACAGTTTCGCCTCCCCAATCTGTTAAAAAGCGATCTCGCTTCTCTTAAGCGATCTCTGAGATCGCTTAAGGGTCGCGAGATCGCTTATTAACAGATTTGATATTTACGAATTTTTTGAATGCCAAAATTTTTTTGTTGTTCTGCTTCTTTCCAAGCGATTTCGCAGCATAAGCGATCTCCGAGATCGCTTAAGCGACGCGAGATCGCTTATTAACAGTCGCTTATGTTGCGAAATCGCTTGGAAAGATGCAGAACAACAAAAAAAATTTTGGCATTCAAAAAAATCGTAATTATCAAACATTTAATACCTTATATTGGTGTTCTACAACAGCTTTTTCTCCAAGAATTTCTTCAAAATGTTGAGATGGTTGGGCTTTTTCCGTAGTCTTCTTTGGAGATTCTCTAATAATTGTCATTTTTCTAAAGAAAAGAAGAGAAGAAACCAAGTCGTTGATGAAGAACAGGAAGAAGAAGGAAAAGTTGATGAAGCTTTCGCGCAAGTTCTCAAGCGACGGGAAGAAGATCACAGCGAAGAAGAAGAAGAACTTGTTCTTTTCTCAAGCGACGGGAAGCGACGAGAAGAAGATCTCAGCGACGGGAAGAAGAAGTTCTCTCTCTCTTGAAGCATGCAGGAAGCGATGAAGAAGAATAAGTTCTCTTTTTTTTTTTCTCAAGCGACTAAGCGATCGCTTATGGGGTAGGGCTTTTTCTTTTGCGTTTTTATTTTCTTAATTTCAATTTAATACTTTTTTAACTATTTTTTTATTTAATAATAGTATAATTATTATTATTTAAAAATTAATCTAAAAAAATGAAAAATAAATTGAGGGTTATTTGTTTAAATGGAAACTTGAGGGCTTACTCAAACAAATTTTCTCCACAGATGTATGTATATTATAATAAGGCCTAAATTAATCCAACAAATCAACTGTTTATTCATATCTCTCTCTCTCTCTGCGGAGTCTCGCGCAAAAACAGAGCAAAATCCTTTCAGATCCGATCTCTGCAGAACTCCAAATCGATCGAAGATGTCGTCAACCTTCAGCGGCGATGAAACGGCACCGTTCTTCGGCTTCCTTGGCGCTGCCGCCGCTCTAGTTTTCTCCTGTAACCCGTGCTTGATCGATCGCTTCCGTTTTTATCAGATCTACGGCTATTTCAAGCTTTGAAATTGTTGCTTACTCTGTTTATTTTCCAGGTATGGGAGCGGCGTACGGAACCGCCAAGAGTGGCGTCGGAGTGGCGTCGATGGGTGTGATGAGGCCTGAGCTGGTGATGAAGTCTATTGTTCCGGTGGTCATGGCTGGTGTGTTGGGTATTTATGGTTTGATTATTGCTGTGATCATCAGTACTGGTATTAACCCTAAGGCTAAGTCCTACTACTTGTTTGATGGCTATGCTCACCTTTCTTCTGGACTCGCTTGTGGTCTCGCCGGACTTGCTGCTGGTATGGCAATCGGAATCGTCGGAGATGCTGGTGTTAGGTAATTTCTGTTACTGGATCTTTATTATGCTTGGATGAGTTAAACTTGTGATTCAAATTGCTTTGATCGTTGTTGATTTTGATTCGGAGTGGGATGTGATTGTTGCGTATTCATGTATTATGATTTACTTGATCAGGGATGATACATTGATAGGAATTTATTTATTGCTTGCTCATTGATTACTTTGATACAGTTCTTAGGAGTTAGGGATATATTTTATGGATTAATCGGTATACAATTGGTTGGTTCGGATCAATCTGTTTCTGTCATTTCTGTTAAATGCTTTAGTACTTTGTTGCTCCTAGTAAGTTTGACTTTGCTCATTTGACCTCCTTTTGCTTTAAGGCATGGAAATAGCTTAGTTCTTAGTTCTTTCCGTATATCGTTTGGTGAACAAGTTTACTAAGAGAGTGTGGCTAAGCTTATGTTAAAGAGCTTATAAGCTCTCAGGGCTTATAAGATGTTAAATCTTAGTTTTAAAAATAAGATTTTAAAGTGTTCAAATAGTAAAATCTTGAGCTTATATTTCTAAGATTTTAGTAATTAATATGGTTATAAATTAGGGAGTATGTCAAGAACTCAAGATCTTAGAAAAAGTTGGGATTCCCCATTTTAAAGGAGCTCCAAGCTTATAAGTCCTTTCTATAAAATGTTTGCCAAACACTTTGCAACATTTTATAAGACGCTCTGTTTTTGTAACACCTACCTATGCATTGGAGTGTTTTCTTCAATGGGGGTCTCACCTATCAAACACTAATAAAAGATATTCATAGTAGTCGGACCAAATTATGGTTTTCTGAGACCTTGAGCATTGAGCCTTGGTGTTTCGATTTGTAGGAATGTTAACCTTGGATAATGATAATAGAGTGGAGGTTTCTTTTTGAAGCTTTTGTGAAACTTGAAAATTCGAGTATGACTATAGTTGTTATCATGCAGTCAATGATTGGCTTTCTTGCTCGTATGTGAACATGAAGTATGAGATGGGTGAGGGCATATGGTGTAATCTTAGATAAAGCAACTGTATTTGAGCACTTATTATCATTCTCATTCTACAAATTAGTTGCAAATGCAAGATGGACTCATATCTGTATTGCATTAAAACATTGCGTCTTTTCCTTAAAATAATTCTAGTGAGATGCATTACTCTTTAATTATTTATACTGACCATTATTCTCTACGACAGAGCCAATGCACAACAACCAAAACTCTTTGTCGGGATGATTCTTATCCTTATTTTTGCTGAAGCCTTGGCTCTTTACGGTCTTATCGTCGGCATTATCCTCTCTTCTCGAGCTGGTCAATCTAGAGCAGATTAGAAGAGTTTTCCTTGCTGGATGATAGTTGCCACTCATCCTATCAAGTAAGAATCATAAGTTCATTGTCACTGCTTAGCATGGTAATTTGTCCGTGGCATTTTTTTCTTTCAGGCTCGAGTTTCTATTGTGCGTGCCATGTCCTCCTCGGCCAGAAGATGAGGGTTATTGATATGTTTTGTTGGTAGGACGTAGAGAAGTTTGATTTCTCCTGAATAAAGTTGTCTGATATTTTATTGGTGATGTATCTTCCATGGACCATGTTTCATTTGTCTAAACCATTTGCTGTATTATTTTGTTGAAACTCCATACCCTATTTTTTTCGTGTTTTTCATGTTCTAAGTTCTATAATTATTTTTTGGAAGTTTGCAATTCTGTAGTTTTTTACTGAACTTTTGTCCTCTCATGTAACTTCTTATACCTTGTTGCTTTGAATGGTCATCCAATTTTATATCCAAGAGGAAAACACCACTTTTCTTTCTCTTCATTCATTCCACCATTTTTGTGTTTCTTAAGCTCAAGATTTTGCATACTGAGGGGGTGTTTGCAAATCCTACTGCTTCTAGGGAAGCTAAAGTTGGAAAAGAAGTAGAAAATTTTAGCTGCCACAAAAATGTTCCTTCAACTATAGCTTGTTGGAGCCAGATCCACTTAAAGCCCAACTTAATCGAAATGTTTCTTTTTGGGATGTTCCTTGCCTTGAGTTTGTTGGTCCAAAGTCCAAACTCTTTTGTGTCGAATTCTTTTCTGTCACATATCAGTTGTAGCTAAGAATCCAGGAAATCTTCATTCTGCTAGGCAAGTAAAGAGTAAGAAAATCCTACACCGGAAAGGAACCGGGCTAGAGAAGTAAGTCCAATTACACAATGGATCCCTAACATATCATTCCGTTTGTAAGTTTTCCCTTCCAGATTAAAAAAATTGATTTCCGAAAATGGCCCCCACTTATTTCCCACCTATGTTTCAGTTTTATGAGAGTAAAAATATCTTTAGGGACTATTTTGATATTTTAAATAAAAAGATGAGAGACTTTTTCTAAGCTTTATCAAAAAATTTCCTCCAAATGTTCATGATATTTTTTCAATTTTGATAACTTGTTTTTTTGTGTGGAAATTATTGATTGCTTCAGGCTTTGAGTAGGTATTGATCAGTCACTCTCTATGAGTGTACTCTTAGTTTCTTTCTGCAATTAAATTTCTGTCCTATTCTCCCATTACTCTCATTCACTCACAAAGTCACAAGACTCTGTTTTTCCCTCTGTTTCCAGCTCTGCACAACACAGTAGCATCTTTTCCTCCATTATTGAAATTCATATATTGTAAAATGATATTCTTTTCAAACAAATTAATAATATAGTAAACTTTAGATCTTTTTTTGGAGCATATGCATATGCGAACTGAACCAACTCATACAAGAACGAAGAAATTCTTGTACTTGATTCATCATGACGTCAAAAAGAAAAAATAGGTAATGATATTATGGCTATTTGAAATTAGGATTTATTAATGGATAAGAAGTGTGTTTTTCTTTTAAAGCAAACCAAAGTTAAGGAGGTCAATAACATTAACTTAAATTAGCAATAACAATGTGTAAGGTAAAATGTGGAAATCATCCAAACTAACGTGAGCCAAAGTTGCATGCCTAATTAAAACGTGAGTTACTTGATTAACATTACGATGAACAAAAGAAAATGGATAATCAACAAAACTAACCACTAAACTATGAATATTAACAATTAAATTTTTCAAAGACAAAAAGTCATCAAGATCACTTTGAAACTTCTGAATCACTGCCAGACAATCACCTTCTGCCAATTAAAATTCCGAGCCAATTTCACAACTACCAAGCACGCCCTAGTTTATACGAACTCCGAATCCTGCAGCCCCACAAACCGAGTCTGCTCCGAGCTTACCGTAGCACCTATCAAGTCTCGGTCAACCACCCCCATTCCAGTATCCCCGTCTCCCCGAATAATATCATATCAAAATTTAATTTGAACCAATTCGGTGAGTGTTAAGGATGGCTAATAGCTGTATATTGATTATATTTTAGATAAAAGTATTTTACACAAATGACTTGTACTCTAGAATAAATTAAAGAATCCAAAGTGCATAAACACGCACATCATGACCGTAAGTGCAAACGCTAGATGACAATTAATGGGCCCCTACATCTGGGTACCATGAAAGCTGACGTGGGCTTTTGATAAGTCATAATCTAACTAAAAGCCCACTAAATAAATTAAAAAGAATCCAAAAAATCTCTGCCAACAACAAATTGCACTTTCCCGATAATAAAATACTGTCTGCAGCCTTTCACATTTTCAGACCCTGCTTACTGACTATTGCAACGGCTACTTTCTCTCTCATTCTGCTTTTGTGTGTGACAAGTGAAACTTCTCTCCCATCATGTGAACTTTTTTTTTTTTTTTTTGTCCTTTTTACTTGTTCGAGTATTCAATTTATTTCAGCAGAATGGAAACATGACTTTTTGGCGGGAATCCTGGATGGCACTATTTACCAAAATTTACCAGGAAAATTATATGTACTCACCAACAGTACATATGATCAAGAAGAATTTTTTTATAAAATGTCAGAAATCACAATTGTGTAATTAAAATGATGAAAAATAAGATAGCCCTATTAAAATCTTGAAAATAAGTTGCCCCAACTTGTTTAAAAGGAACAAAGCTTATAAGTTCTTTCAACAAAAAGTTTTTCTAACACATTGCATTATCTTCTAAACTCTTAAAAAGCTTATAAGTTGTTTTGAAAAGCACATAAGCTCAGCCAAACACGAAAGTGGTAAACTGTAGTTGAGTGAGTGGTAAGAGATATATTGAAGAGCATTTATCAAATTTATATGTAAACATATACAAAGAGTACATAAGAACATCTTGCAAAGAATAGAGATTTCAAATAGATGCAGAGAGAATGTAAAGCCCGAAAACAGTGATTTCAGATCACAGTAGAACAAAACCAACAACAATTCAAAGGATTAGAACAACAAACAAATTCTAGCACACATTACAAAGAATACCTAATCAAACTAGCAAACCAACAAATTCTTGATTTTTCATGTTGGAGAAGTTAAAGTGGTGGGATCAGCTGAGGACGCACCTTCCGGTCCTAACCTGCACCCTTCCAGCATGAAAACAACATCATTCATAGAAGGCCTCTCAACAGGATCAGGCATTGTGCAAAGCAATCCAACTTTAACTCCCAACAAAAACTCTTCCCACTCAGACGACTCGGGATCGAGCTCCAGCAACCCCGGCTCGAGCAATTCTGATACTTGCCCTCGTTGTAATTGTCTCTTAACCCATTTCACGATATCCTCATCTTCTGTAAACATCATCGGCTTTTTTCCCGTCAAAATTTCCAAAACGACAATCCCGAAACTATACACATCGGCTTCTTTAGTCATTTCCCCTGTTGATGTCACTTCTGGTGCTACATATCCAAGTGTCCCAATCGCGGAAGTCGAAGCTTCTGGAAGATTAGCTTTTGTCAGCTTATCTATGCCGAAATCCGAAAGATGGGCTTCGAAATCGGCATCGAACAGCACATTTTGTGGCTTTACGTCTCCGTGAACGATTGCGACTGAATGCAAGAATGCTAGTCCACGAGCTACACCTAGAGCGATGAGGTGGCGCATTGGCCAATTCAAAACGTGCCCTTCTTGGTGGGAAGCTTCTTGAAGAAGGGTTGATAGATTTCCATTAGGCATGTAGTCGTATACTAAAAGTCTCGTGTCGGGAGGCGGGCCCGCATAGTACCCGCGAAGAACGGTTAAGTTTCGGTGTTTGATTTTTCCTAGGGATTCAGCCTCCTTCCGGAAGGTGTGCTCGGGAATGGAAGCTTCCGGAAGGCGGCGGATTGCAAGCACCATTCCGTCGGCGTAAGTGGCTTTGAATAAGAGGCCGTATTTTCCTCGGGTTAACACGTTCTCCTCATCAAATTGCCTCGTTGCTTCTAATGTCTCTGCATACGTGATCTTGTTGTTGAACATGATGAGCTTTGGAACTCCATTTTCTCCACTTCCACGCCCTGTTTGTGGACTAGGGCTTCGTTTCTTCTCTCCCCTTGCTCCTTCGCGAAGCTTCTTGCGCCACCTCAGCAAACTGTATACATAACAAGAACAGCATAACAGCAGAAGTAAACTTCCCGCAACAGCAATGGCTACCAAAAGAATCAATCTCTTTCTCTTTTTCCTCTTCGCTCTTGGGCAATCTGTTTTTAGTGGTTGTCCGCATAATTTTTTGTTCATGGCATAGACAGAAGGATCACTGAATTGAGAAGCTAGTGTTTCTGGAATTTCACCTTCAAGATTATTAGCCGACAAATTTAAACGCTGCAAGTTTGGGATTTGTGAAAGATTTGCTGGAATAGGACTGGTGAGATTGTTTGAAGAGAGATCGAGTTCTCTTAATTTTGATAACTTCGATAATGTGGCAGGAATTTGACCGGAGAAGTGATTCGAATCTAATAATAAAGTAACCAATGATGAACAGTTGGAAATGCTTTCTGGGATTTCACCGGTTAAATCATTCTGGCCAAGATCAAGATTCCGTAAATGAGATAAACGGGAAAAACTGGGTGGAATTTCTCCAGACAAGTCATTTTGTCTGAGTTCTAAGCTTTCAAGAACAGAACAATTGCTCAACTCCACTGGAACTGAACCAGTCACATGATTATGAGAAAGTGAAAGAACAGTAAGTGATCTGAGAAAGCCATAAGTAGCTGGAATCCCACCGGAAAAAGCATTTGATGAAATATTGAGATACTGCAAACTAGATAGGCTGCTAAAACCTTCAGGCACATTTTCTGAAAATGAATTTTCCTCCAAAGCCACAACCTGCAAACTTGGCAGCCCAAAAAGCTCAACGGGCAGCTCACCAGACAAGTTTTGCTTACTCAAATCAAGAGTTGTGAGCCTCAAAAGGTTGCCAATAGTAGACGGAATGGCTCCTGAAAATCCACAACCACTCATGTTGAGAACCTTCAACGCTTTCATTTCACCAATGTTTGCCAGAAATTGATCTGAAAATCTGTTGTTGCTCAAATTTAGAGTGCTCAAATTGGTAAGCCTCATCAACTCTATTGGCACAGCCCCAATAAGCTTATTGTCACTCAAATCCAACAATTCTAGCAAATAAAGATTGCTTAAGCTTACAGGAATGGAACCAGTGAACAAATTACCACCAAGGGATAACATTGTTAAATTCTTCATATCCCCTAAAAACTCTGGTATCAAACCGGAAATTCGATTTTGACCCAGATCAAGCGTTCTTAACGGCCCACATTTTGTCAAACTGGTTGGAATTTGACCGGTTAATGAATTGTTGCGCACACTAAACTCCTCCAAGTTCAACAAATTCCCAACACTATCCGGCAAAAGCCCGGATATCAAATTCCCAGAAATATCAAAAACTTTCAACGTCGAAATATTCATCAAAAAATCGGGAAACACACCATTTATCTGATTCTCGTGAAGGTTTAGAACTTCCAAGACACCAGCACACAATGTACCAGCATTATTCTCTATCTCTGTGAGTGCATTGAAACTCAAGTCAACAATCCTCACTGTAGCATTCAATGCGACCACTTCACAAAATAAGGATGAGGAAACGACGCCGTCTAGATGATTTCGAGGCAATGAGATAACCTGAAGCTTTTTGAGTGAGCCCATTGTAGCCGGAACGACGCCGGACAGCATATTATCACCGGCGCTGAAGTGGATGAGCGAGGAACAGTTGGATATTGCCGATGGAATCGTGCCATAGAGTGCGTTATTATCGAGCAATAAATACTCTAACCGCTGCAACATACCGATCGTAGCCGGAATGCCGCCGGAGAAACGGTTGAATGAGAGATTGATGAGCTGTAGAAGGGGACTCGACGAAAACTCCGCCGGAATTTCACCTGAGATTGAGTTGTACGCTAGGTCGAGTATCTGGAGACGCGGAGGAAGATCTCCTGGGATTTCTCCGGTGATGAGGTTGTGCGCTAAGCTCAAGACTCGGAGATTTGTGAGGTTAGAGAAAAATGCCGGTGAAATATCTCCGGCTAGTGAGTTGTTCTGCAGATAAACCACGCGTAGGAGCGCGCACTCGGAGAGAGTTTCTGGAATGGAACCGTTCAGGTTGTTGGAGTGGAGGCTTAACGTGCGCAGCTGGCGTAGGTCCCCAATCCGCTCGCTAAGCCGGCCAGTGAGCTGAACCCGCGGCATCCGTAGTTCCCGCACCCTTCCTTCGACGCACCCAACGCCGCGCCAGTCGCACGGCGCCGCCAGCGTGGTGGCGTTCCAGCCATCCATGGCTCCACCGGGATCATAAAGGTTCTCCTTGAAGGCGAGCAAGGCTAGGATCTCGGATTCAACGGCGGCGCACGTTAACGAGGCGGTTAGGGTGGCGCAGAGCACCACGGCGATGAGAAAACTAGCCGTTGGCATGGGAGGAAACGAAAATGTGCGTTGTTTGGAGGGTGAGGTTACTGGAAGTGCGCAGTGGGAGCGTATTGTAGCAGAAGGGGAGTTGAAAAGACCAAGGCGGCCATATGTTGCGCCAGTGGGTGAAGTTGTTTTTTCTGTTTTTGAATAAAATAATTTTATGTACCAAGTTGGTGTCATTAATTTTTCCCTCTTACCCATAAGGGTTTGAATAGTTAATGTGAAATCCCATTTTTGCACTTGCTTTACATTAATTACAAGAATTAATTACACATTGACCCAAGATAATTCGGAAAATTACAGTTGGTCACCCTTTAGTGAAAGTATTACACTGGCATCAACTATGAAGTTTTAGAATTACACAAAACGCCTGGACTAGGGTTCCGTCTATATTTTCATAATACACCAAAAACTTTTGAAACTTCCAAATGAGTATAAATGCAGTACTTTCACTAACAGTATCACCAACTGTAGTTTCCTAAACTCTCGTAGGATCTATAAGTAATTAACCTTAATTTAAAAAAATTGCTTCACTCTTTTTTCTTAATTTAATTAAAATACTATGTGTGTAAAATAGAATATATTGTCTACTTATATCATATCTTTAATTCATTAAAATACTATATCAATAAATTAAAATAAAATAAAATAAATGATTTAATATTCTATTGATGAATCTCAACGTTCTTATTCCAACACTGCAGGGAACTCTTCTGCTTTGTTTTGTCTTTTAGTTTCTTTATTTTCATAATATAATGATGTAAATTATATATTTTTATATTCTATAATAGTAAAGTTTTGCTTTGAAAGGTTAAAATCCGTATTGACCCTATATATCATCATTCATAGTAAAAAAGTAAAATCTTTTCTTATGAAATGATTCGATTTTGCTAGATATGGAATACAACTTTCCCATGTGAAAATGCATATGAAAAAAAAAATTAGCATGCTTTCAATGTTTTATCTTATGTTAAATTTTTATGGCATCTTTTTAATATCATAATGAAAAATATTATGTAACCCTATCTGAAATATCAAAATATTCGTATCAAATATGCTAAATTGAATTTGTATGTTTCTCTACAAGACTTAGGTATAAAATGGCAGCTTGATAAAAAAAAAAAGGTATAAAATGGCAGCTGTGTTTTTAAGGAGACTCGAACTCGAAACATCTGATTAAGCTATCATAGCGTCGAACTCGAACTGTTAAACTGCATCACTTGTCGCCTAGCGGTGTAACATTATTTAGTGCAAGTAGTATGATATGAGAATTGAACCATCATTGGTCATAATTGAAATAAAAAAACATAGACTTCAGACATTTTAATTGTCTGTTCCAGACTCTATTAACTCATGAAAGTTACTAGTAATAAATACATATTAGGGCAAAACACTTTATTTTAACTATAAATTATGATAATCAACATCAAATTGAAATCGCGCTGTAAGAATTAAAAGCGTCATGGCGAGACCACTCTATACACTATTATTGGCTTAGCTACTAGCATTGAGTGTTCATCAAAGTGACGAAGACGGAAGAGTTGAATGCTCGAATAAAGTTTTTCAGGAAATCTCAGAAATTATTGCAATGAAAGGAAATAGAGGGACTAATTTGTAATTTTCCGAGACCTCAAGATTTCTAAATGTAATTCACCATATTACAAATTTACCCTTAATAATGTTTTTGAAAAATCGAATATTGCAGACAGTACGATTAAGTGAATGTTTTTTAACTTATAGAACGGATTATGTTGAGGATGAAAGCAAACAGAGTGAGTGATTTATTCAACTGAAAATACCAAAGGGAGTTCTTTGAGTGGATCGCCATAGATATTACTCATTAGGGATTTGATGGTATCAATGCTCTTATTTTTATTGAAGAAAACAAATTTGCCGATTTCCAGAACTGTCAAATTAAATGTTGAACTTCTTTCTTGGGTTAATTTTTTATTTTACTTTTTGGTTTCCCATCCGGTTTTTCCGGGCTCAGCTACTACAGAGGCCCTTTTCGAAAATAGTTTGGGTTAACTAGCTCCAATAGTATAGGACTTGAACTTGTGATCGATCTGTTAATTCACAGATGTTCACCATCAAGAATAACAAATAACTTTATATTAGCGTATTCTTCTTGCAATGTTTCCTTTTCTTGCACAATCATACTTATGTTTTGCCTTCTCATTTCCTTTCTACAAATTCAATACATGTGAAGAACAAAGAGTTTGAGTATATATATGTTACAATAGATATAATCCCATCCCAACCATTTCTTTTATGGGGATGGGGAGCTCGGGTTAAAATCCAGAGAACCTCGCACGTGAAAAAAGAGGAGCCGAGGAGCTGTGATGTCACTTCATTTGAACGACGGGTGATGGTATCTTAAATTACTCTAGTTCAAAGTAAGGAAGGACACGATGTTTCAAGGTTAAGGTTTGAAGCTAAGACCGATCATTTCTTTAGGGGCGTTCTCTGGCTCCTTAAAACCTACCAACGACGCTACAAATGCAGCACTCTCTTTGATGTGTTCCATGTTTGTAGTATCTGTCCATAGCTTCCGGCATACTTGAAGCCGCCTCCGTTTTGATTTTAAGTCGACACCCCACTTTTCGTATATAGCTTTCCTTTCTCTTCTCGAAAACTTCTTCAGCATCTTTCTGCTTAGCATTTCTCTTTCCCGATTCAAAGCCTTCACGCTGATAATCAAATGGGAAAATGTTCACAAATAAAATGTTAGGAGGAGCTTATAAATTCTTTCAGTAAATACACTCTTTTATTTGAATTAAATTAATTACAAAACTGTCATTACTAATGCAAACTTATTATTATTATTATTATTATTAATAGGAAAAAGCTGGGCGAATTACATATATAACACCTCTAAGGTTTTCCATGATTACAAAGTACTCTCTCTGTTTTCAAATAATATGGAAACCCCCCAGAAGTTTAAAAAATTACAAATGACATGAGTGTTTTTTGTAAGATTTTGCATAAAGTGCAGGGGGTATTTTGTTAGATTTTTGTTATTGTTTAAAACCTTGGGGGTGTTTCTGTAATTTTTGAAATAGAGGGTGTACTTTGTAACTGTAGCAACTTTTAGGGGTACCATATGTAATTCGCCCATGCCCAACTAACCCTGTCGAGTCAAACCCCTTTAATTGAAGGTATGAATAGGTATAAATGTTTACCACCATGTTATCTGTTTGTCATAACTCATAATACCTAATACCATCTTATTTATCCAAACACTTTTAGAGTTTTCACTTATTTGATTCTTTTAAAATAATACCTAACGTCGTCTTAGCTTTTAAAACATCTTATAAGCTATAAGAACTTATAAGATATTTCGAATAAATTCAAGAAAAAACCTACGACAAAACAGTTTACCTTGAGGCTTCTGGAGTAGAATGATCATCTTTGCTTGTCCCGCCTAAATTTTTCTTGAGAAATGACAACCGCCTTAGCTCGACCTCCATGTAAACATTTTCTGATGGATCTCCTTTAAATAGCAGGAAAAAATAAGTCCTATAGACCAAAGGAATTTTGCAAGTATCCCATAGTTCAATTATCTCCTTCTTCTGCCTTTCAAAACGAGCCGGCCAATCAGAAGAATCTTGATCATCTGCACCTTTTATTAAGCTATTGAATGCATTTCCATCCCCAAACTGCTTCATCACTTTTGGAGTAATCACCTCTTCGAAGTCCACCACACATGATTCTTCTTCTGCAGCTTTTTTGGGAGTTTTTGACTTATTTTCGTCCTCAAAATGCTTCACCACCTTAGGAGTTATCACCTGATTGAATTGTTCCATGCATGAATCTATTTCTTCTGTTTTCTCTGAACTTATTGATTTATTTTCATCCTCAAATTGCTTCACTTCATGATTACATGGTTCTTCTTGCTTGATTATATCATGATCTTCGCTCGATGTCTTAATGATTTCTTCTTTTCCTTCATTACTTTTGATAGAGGAATCTTGTGTGTGCAGTTCTTCAATATTCTCATGGGGCTCTGCCTTCGGAAGTTTCTTATGATCATCTGCTTTGTCGTGTGATGTCTTTTCAATTTCTATGTCCACCTTAGCTGTTGGAGATTCCTTAGTTGTAGTTGCATTTTCTGATGGATCAGATATTTCTTCATTGGACAAACAAGGAGATATTCCTACATAAAAAATTCAACATGAATCTTAGTACAAGTGTGAAAGTCCAGAGCAGGTGTTTGCAAGACTTGTGCTTTTTATAAGCTTAATTTTGGAAATTTTGGGAGAAATAGTTAGTTGGTAAAAGTTGGGATATTTTGAAAATAGAAGCAGTAATAATATTAAGTGGGAGTTTGCAAACTCTATTGCTTTTGAGAAACTATAGTAGAAGTTAAATTTGTAAGAAGTTGTAGTAAAAGTTGCCAATGTTTGGAAAAAAGAGGAAGTGAAAAGCACTAAAAAGTAGTTGAAGGCTTGGAATAAAAAGCTAACAAGCACTTTTACCACTCTCAAGAAACTTATTTTTCTTTACAAAAATAACCTAGAAGCTATAGGTTGAAGCCCAAACAAGTTCCTAGGTGCTTCTAGCTTATTTCTGCTTAAATTAAGCAAAAGTTGGGAGTGTTTGGAAAATCAAAGTGCTGGAGAAAAAACTAAAACAGGAAAATGTTATTTTTAGACTTTAGAGTATGCAAACACTACCTATTGGTAAAAGTTGGGGAAACGGTGCATTATGCTTTTTGCAGATATTTCAATCACGAATGCTTAAAAAAAGAAGAAAAAAAGGAAAAGAAAGAGAACTAATAAATAACCTGATTTATCTTCGCCTTTAAGTGGTGAAGCTGGATTCACACTTGCAACTGCATTTCTCTTTTTGAAATCAATCTCTATACAATCAACCTCTTTGCTGTTATTATTATTACTATCTTCTTGAGCATGAGCAATATCCCAGCCAGGATCAGGAGATTGAGGGCCAAAATATTTATTTATATATAATCGTGGAGACGTATTATCTGACAAAAACTGATCTTCATAATTCTCAAGAAACTGATCCTCAATCCTGCCGGCACTTAAATGAGACGTTCTTGATGAAGCATCAGAATGATGAGTATCGGTTATCATATCTGACATTTCTGAAGCTGAATATTCGTAATCCGTCCACGAACCTTTCTCATAGTTAAAATCAATCTAAGGAGTGAAAATGTAAGAATCAGCTCAATTAGAGCATTTGTAAATTGGGCGAATAACATGTAAAGTACCCCTAAGATTTTCATAATTACAAAATACCCCATCTGTTTTTAAAAATTACAAAACCCCCCTGAGATTTCAAACAATTAAAAACTACAGGTATTTTTTGTAAAATTTTGTATAAAGTGCAGGGGGTATTTTGTAAGATTTGTGTAATTTTTTGAAACCTCAGAGGGGTTTCTGTAATTTTTTAAAACAGAGGGAGTATTTTGTAATTATGGAAAAACTTAGGTTACTGTATGTGATTCACCCTTGAAAATTTCATGCAAAAGAAAAAAGTTGAAGAAAGCATTTGAACTAACCGAAGATATTGATGATTGCTGTGATCTTCCCAATCTTGATGCTGTCTCGAGTCGGGATTGAGCTAGGTCTCGTTCATTAGTTAATTCCTTTATCTCTTTATCCAACTGCACAATTCAGACGAGGGAAAAACAAAGTAAAAACTAATGTTTTAACAAATGTTCATTTGTGTGCAACTATACTCGTAAAGTCAAGAATGCTAGTGACTTGGGAAGACTGAGTGATTAACAGAAAGCGAGATTTCTGTCTTTTTGAAACTTTTGTTTTCTGAAAAATTGGGGGCATAATGGGAAAGTTCTTACTTCCGTTAAGTGTTTTCCAACGTCCTTTTCCTCATGGGATATTCTTGTAATTATTGATAATTCATCGTAATTTGACTAATTTCATATATTTAGGACTGACTTCAGGGGTTTAAGTGTAATTATCCCTAACCTAAAAGAACACAAACATATATTGAGTAAGATAGTGTATGGAAACTCCAGAAAATCACTTTTGTACTTTCCGCTTTTTTCAACACTCAGAGAGTGTTTGGAAAACCAAATTCTGCTTATTTTAAGCAGAAATACTCTAGAAGTTGGAAGCACCCATGAACTGACTTTTAGCTTAAGCTTCTAGCCTCTGGACTATTTTTGTGAATTAATAAATGGAAGCTTTTTAGAGTAACAAAAGTACTTCTCAAATACTTTTTTGTTTTCCAAACACTACTCACTTTTCACCAATTAACTTCTGTTTTGGTTTCTCCAAAAACAAAAGCTCTTGCAAACACCCACTAAGCCAGATTAAATAACGGATTAACTTCTTTAATTCACCTTTTCAATGATAAGTTCTTTCTCTTTTACTGAAGGAGTAAGATCACATACAACGGCATGAGCACTCAAGTTCTTGAGGTCATTCTCCAGTCTAGCTATTTCGCTTCTCAACTGCTTTACTAGAGCTTTCTCCGACATCACGACATTGACTTGTGCGTTTGTGCTAATTTGCTTAGCACAGCTAGCGAATACGAGTGTGCTTCTAGATTGCTCAACGTGACTGTGAGCAGGGCCCAGAGTGCACAGAATAGCCGTCCTAGCATTCCCTCCCAATGAGTGTTGTAGAATACGTGTAAGCTTCGAGTCTCTGTAAGGAATGTGCCCGTTTCTTCCTTTGCTAGATCACGAAAAAACTCAAATAAATATAATAAAATTAGAAAAGAAATACATGGATATCAGAATTTAAGAGTTGATCGCATCCAACTTCCTGTGTTATATGACTAATGAGCATAAAAAACTCTGTGATAATGTTTGGGTCAATTACAAATAACCCCTTGAGGGTTGTGCAGTTTACAAAAAGTACCCTAAAACCGTGAAAGTAAGGAAAAACACCCTGAAGTTTGGCAAATCATAACGAAAAATACCCCAAACTAATGGAAAATCGTTGACTCATGTTTTTTCTTTTTTTTGTAATTTTCAAGGTTTGAGGGTGTTTTTTGAAATTGGCACAAATCTCGGGGGGTTCTTTGAAATTATTCCATAATTTTAGTTTAATAAAATACCCCGGGAAACTTAAGCCCCTTACTTTTGACTTGTATCCGGAAAATCTATAAACTTACCGTTCTACTCTTGTTGAAGGGAAAACCAAGAGAGGAACAAAGTTAAAATTTGACAGAAATAAGCCAATTTTACCATCAAAACACAAGTATTTCTGCAGTCAAAGAGGACGAGATGCACAGTTTCATTTTTATTTTTTTTGCAAATTTTAAAATTTCGAGATGTTTTATAATTTGTTATAATCATATAGTTTTTTATTCTAATTAGTTATATCATAGGAGGATAGAGTGAAATTAACTCTATCACTTAGTGTAGAAACATTTTCAAGTAATTGTACCTTAATTTGCGAATTACTGTGCCAAGAGTTAGCAAACTGCGGTTAATGTGACAACCTTCTTTTAGTCTCGTCCCGGCTGACATTGTTTGAGAAGTACGTTCACTTCCCGCGAGATCAACAAAATTCTGTGTTGGAAAAATGTTATGAAAATTAGTCTACTGAAAGATAATTTATGTCTAAATTTTTGCATAGTTGTTTGTAAAATGTTTTACTAATTAGTACCACTGTAGCTGTTAGAGTGCTCGAATTTTCTGCTCCCACGTACTCACGAGCTTCGCTTTCAACAGTCTGCCAAAATATTCATTATACACATAATAGTATAAATGCATATATAATATATAGTACATATAATTGGCAGTTTGAAGCATACCAAGCAAAGAATTTGATGAGATCTAGAGCTCATTTCATTAAGAGCAGTGTCTCCAACTTTCCTTTCAGCTGCAGGAAATTTTTTGTTTCAGTTAAACAATTGGAAAAGATATTATTTAAGAAAAAGGGTGAATTGCATACAGCACCCATTAGGTTTGACATAATTACAAATACCCCCTCTGTTTTAAAAAATTATAGAAAACCCCCTGCGGTCAAACAATTACAAATTACCACCGGGGCGGGTTTGTTTTCTTGTGAGATTTTGTATAGAGTACAGGTGGTATCTTGTTAGAAATTTGTAATTATGTGAGACTTCAGGGGGTTTTCTGTAATTTTTGAAAACAAAGGTGCTAATTTGTATCTATGGCAAACTTTAGGGGTACTGTATGTAATTTTCCCTAAGAAAAAGTTATTTCTAACCTTCACATATGTCTAGCTGCTCTTTTAAATGGCTGGAGTCATTTATTATCACTTCAGTAAGTTTCTCAACCACAGTCCCTCTCTATAAATGGAAAAACAACAAAGAAAAATTACATAAAAATTTACCATTTTATTAATCAAGAATGAAAAATTTAATTGTTGAATTTAAATAGTTACCACTGGATCATCAAGAAGTCTAAGTGCAGGACTTTCTGGTAAGAGGAGGTCTCTTACAACTTCATTGTAAATCTCCATGGCAGAAAATTTCAACACAAATTCTCTGTCACTATGCTGAAATTTATGAAATTACATAGTTAAAAAATTTTGTTCAGAGAACGTATAGTGAATCAAGAACGAAAGAAATTGTCATAATCACAAATACCTTGTCCATGTAGTCATATATATCTTCTATTGCATAATCTAAAATTCCAGACATGGTATACGTTTTCCCACTGCTTGTTTGCCCATAGGCAAAAATACTTGCTACAAATAAATTCATTTATGTGAGAGTCCTTTTATATAATACATCAATAAAACGAAAAGGCTGAAAAAATAAAAAAATGTGAGAACTCACAATTGATTCCACTTAATACAGAAAGGGCAATCTTTTTAGCAGCTTCCTCATAAACTTGCTTCGTGTGACAGTCAGGTCCGAATACCCTATCTACCCTCAATAAAATAATAACAATATAACTTAAGGAAATATTCAGAAAATATGGCCGAATAACATACAGTAACCCCCCTCTTTTTTTAAAAATTACAGAAACCCCCCCGAGGTTTCAAATAATTACAAAAGTCGAACAAAATACCCCCTGTACTTTATACAAAATTTTACAAAAAAAAGGCCCTGTAATTTGTAATTGTTTAAAACCTCAAGGGGTTTTCTGTAATTTTTTAAAACAGAGTGGGGTATTTTGTAATTATGGAAAACCTTAGGGACACTGTATGAAAATATTCTGAGCCCATATGAAATATATTTCTTGTAAAAAAGTATTGGGATATATATTATATATACCAAATGTATAGGCAGCTGGAGCCATTGAACGTTCTTGAAAAGTATTCTTGTATATGAGGGTTGTGGTGTTGATGCATTCCCATTCTGAGACATCGTTTTTCGTAATTTCTCTCTCATTCAGTGGCCTCAATCTTACTGAAACAAATATTTTCTCCTCTGGTGGATTGTTATCTTGATTATCCCAGTCGACGACTGATGATTCGCCACTAATCGACCCCATTATATCTTCTTTATTTATTTTCTCACGTAGGAGAATTAATAAGATATTTGGAAGAAGAATTTGAAGCCTCCATATGCACTTTCTTTGCGAGGCATTTCTTACTGCAAAATATGAGATTCTAAAAATTTTTCACACACGAGAAAAAGTTGGAAAACGAAAAAACGAGGAGATTCTAACATTAGCTTATCGATAAGATAGCTGATATACAACTTCCTTGAGAATTACTAATTCCTCTGTTTTCTCAGCTCCTAATTTGATGCACTTCTCTTTTAGCATATTTGATACTTAAAATCTAGCATACCTTGAGGTTTGACCTGATTACACAAACATACCCTGAGGTTTGGAAAATTACAAAAACATACCCTGAATGCTCCGGATATTGTCACCTTTATGTCATCTACCAAACATATATATATGCATGCATGCATCTGTATAATTATCAAGTATGTATGTCCAATTTAGTTAAGAATGGCACGAATTTAAAATTTAAACGTGATAATTTTTCATCATGCAACATAACATTATCTGTGTAAAAAATGAATATCCGAACACCACATATATTCCAAGAACTCTGCATGCATTTTCCATGGAAACAAGACACTTTCTCAGAATATAAATAAATAAATCCACGAAACAAAGGAAATCATTTAAATTTTGCTGGAAGCTATTAACAAAGTTATAACTCACCTTATTACAATGCAGAATGCGAAGCAGCAAATTGATTTCAGGAAATACGTAGAAAAAGAAAAAACTTTTTTAAGGAAAAAAAAAAGAACAGAAGAAAATTTTCCAGAAAGTATAAGAGATCAAGAATGCCAATTGCGATGTTGGAGAGAGAGATGGGTATATTTTTTAATGGTTGGAGACTGGAGAGAGATAGTAAAAGCGTTAAACAAGGTAAAACTGAATTTTTATTTATTTTTTTAATTTGGTTTTGTAATAAGTCGCCAATACCAATGGCATAAATCGAATTTAGTTAAGTAAAAGCGTGTTCGTAGACATTAGTACTAGCATAAACTAAACTAATACGTTTTAAGTTTTACTTCGATATTATACCAAATCATGTGAAACTTTATTGTTATATTATGTAATTTATTATTTATCCAACTTGTATATATATTCGTATATGGAGGAATGAATGGTATTTAGAGATGTGATAGCTTTTTTTTATTTTTATTAATTACAATATTAAGTAAATATAAAACTTAATTTCGAAATTAATTCATCGTTTATAAATGGTTGAGAATTGAGATATTTTGTTCAATTATTTTATCTTATATACCTAGGGACAAAGCCAAGATCTTGGGAGGGAAGAGATTTGAAAGTTTTTTGAAAATAGTATAGTAGTTGAAAAAGAAAGGTGGCGAAGACGGAAGAACCGTGGAAAGCTTACAATTTTCCACCTCCTCGTACAATTTCTTAAAAGTAAGACAATTATTATTACATAAGTACATTTCCAAATTCTCCAACTAACTAGGAGAAGTAATTTTGAAGGATTTGTAGCTACTAGTCCATATCGATACCTCAATCATCATCAAGTAGTGATTCATTTTAGTAGTGTAATTAGTAAGTAATATATAGTTATTTTCTTTAGTGAACTACAGGCCTATAATAAAGAGTCATCATTATCCACGGGTAACAAATAATACATATATATAAATGTGATAGTATATTTGAGTCTTGTATATAACAAAGCAATTGTATTTATAGGGGTTCGGGTGTTGAAGACAATTAAATCAGATTTAAATCAGGTGTTGAATCAAGTTTATGTCCATGCCCAGGCATAGGCGATGCACATATGACCCATTAAGTCTTCTCACTTTAGTTTCATAATTAACATCACTAACTTATATTAATTAATATAGTTGAATGTAATTAATGAATTAATCAATGTGGGACGATTAAGTTTTTCAAACAACAATTGATATGTCTTTTTCTATCCCAATTAATTTTCACTAACCAATATAAGATCAACACTAAAGACATATTATTTCTAATAAAATGTAGATTTAATTAAATTAATATCCACTGGAAATTTGTCATAAATACAATTGGTACGGACATATGACAAGAAACCCTTCTAAAAGTTTAAATATTACAAAAACCTCCCTTTGCCTGTGCAAAATCTAGAAATTGATGCACTTAGACGCGTTATTATTTCTTAATTCTTATCCATTATTGATATTCGAAATTCGCAATCTTGCCTAATATTGTGGACTTAGTATTTAGCTAAGTATTTTATTCAAACCAGTAAGATTTGCATGAGATGGTGCCAAATATATTAGTTAATTTTATAATTAATTTAAGTAGCTTCTTGATGAAACAATGAGGAAATAATAAGTAAGGACCTTTAAGAGTCGTTGGCAGAAATTATTTGGGCAAATATAGTATTATAGTTACTTAAAGGGGTAGCAACCTAATATTTCATACTTTCATGCTGCTCATCATGTTCAACAAGTTTGTTGGCTAGCTAGATTAAATTATTTCATAATCATTATTTAAAGATAATTGATTAATTCAATAATATTAATATATAAAATAAAGCTGGTTGGTGCCTAAGTGCCTTCGCCTGCTCACGCACACGGTTTCAAACTTTCAATAGTTTGGATAAATTTTTTAAAACGAATTATTTATTTATTTATTTTTGTAAAACAATTGAAATTTTGTATAACAGCAAAGAGCCAAATACTAGGAGGACAGGGTGTATATTTCGGATACCACGCCGAATGGGATTCTAGACTTCCATTCTCTATCTTTTAATTATTATTATACTAGAAATAACTTCATGTTTTTGCACGGGATACAACTTCAAAATAAATGATTAAAATTATTTTTATTTATTTAAAAATTATATGTTGATAAAATTCAAATCATAACTAATTCATTATTTATTAATCAACTAACAAATATTTAATTGATTAAAAGATTAATTCTTGTCCCATAATGATAATAGTAATACAAAATATAAAATAATTATATTATTTTTTTAATATAAATTATAGTTGAATTTATCATAAATAAAATTGTAAAATATTTTGCATTTAGTATTAGAAAATGATAAAAATAAATTTGAATTCAAATTTTACTAATCACGTATAAGTAGAGATAGATGAATATTTTAAATTATTTTAATTTGAATTTGAAGGATAATAGTTGTTAAAAAAGATAATGACCTTATTGTAACTAATTTTATTAAATATTATCTTGACAAAAAGTAGAATGCAAAAATTCTATGCATATCCATCCAGGCGTGAAAAATTAGATTCTTTTAGAAAACAAATAACAGTAAATATTTGAGTCTTGTGACAATAAATCTCAAAATATTTGTTATACTATTATTTTATATATATATATATATATTTTTTTTTTGTATTTAAACTATCATATATCTATATATTATCTTTAAATTCTTTTAGATAATATCCATAATAAATGGTATTTTAAAATAGTAAATTAGATTCTTTTAGATAAAAAATAGCGTAAATATTTGAGTCTTGTAACCATAAATCTCTAAATATTTGTGTATTTAAACTATCATATATCTATACATTATCTTTGAATTCTTTTAGATAATATCCATAGTAAATGGTATTTTAAAATAGTATTTATCTAATGGCAGAATATTATCTTTGGATTCTTTTAGATAATATCCATAATAAATGATATTTTAAAATATTATTTATCTAATGGTATAATAGAATTCATTGAGACTATCCACGTGGACACTTAAGTGGATAGCCTCAAGGGTTATGAATTGTTATATATAGATATCTATGTTCAACTGTTTATTTACTCTACCTCTGGACTCTAATTCAGCCATAAAAATAGAACAAGAAAAGGTGGATAAAAATTGGAAAGCAAACGTGAAAAGTAAAATCTAGGTAATTTTATCTACCTACTAAATTATTCGTAGGAGATAGAGTTCCATATTTGCATGTAACAAACTAATTAAGCTTTGATAAAGTTTGATAACTTTTCCGAAATTTCTCAAGTTTGTTCTTTACGCAGACACAAATAGTGACAGGTTTTTCTTTATTCTCATTTTCCCACTCAACACTCATACATGTCCTGTTTTGCCACAAAAACAATCAAACAATAGATGCCCTTATCCTAGGATGCTAACCCAACGTTTGAATTAAGATTGATTAATATCTTTGTCACCCATTGAATCTTACGTGTCCGTTAACTTTTGACAAATTATTCGCACGCGTCCCATGGTAATCCATTCCAAATCTATCTAAATATATAAAATTTTGGGACTTCAACCTCAACTACTAGAGCAAGACATCATTAACATCATAATTGTTATTGATAATACACCTCAACTAATATTCATACCTTTTATTTTATCATATTGATAGTTATTAGGTTATAATAATTTTAATTATGTGGTAATATAACCTAAGATAACTCATCACACATTGTTATTAATTAAAATTTAGGGATAATTATATTTACACCCCTCGACTTAGGGGGAAATACGAAAAGATTCCCTGTACTATTGGAAATTACAGAGACACTCCCTCGATTATGGATTTGTCTAATACTTAAGTCATGCCCTTAGTATAAGGAGTCTTGCTGTATTTACCCCTAAATCGAGGGGTTTAAGTATAATTATCCCTAAAGTTTATTATCACTATATTCTTTAAAACTTTGACATTATAATGGTAAAAAACTAAATTTACACGATAGATCATTTTACAGTCATGAATTCTTTCCAGAAAACAACATCAAATTAATATATATGTATATATATATTTTTAAAAAATATCTATTCATTCTCCACACGTTATTTTTCATATACAATTAGAAAAGTATAATATAAATATAAATACACACATGCATATAATATAAATGAATGATACATATGTCTGTAATTAAAAATTAGTAGAAAAACAAGTTCCAAACTGTCAACCACCTGTCACACTTAAACAAAACAATTTAAAGTATAGCAAATGAGTCAATCAGATGATACTCCATCACAAGATTCAAGATTTCAATCAAGTCTAAGACATAGTCATAATTAACCCAATAATGACTCCCACTAACCTTTATTAACCAAAATTAGAAAATACAAAATGGGAAAATTCACATTTAATTAACTACCCTCAAGTTTTGGAGTATTTACAAATTTTTTCCTCTAATTAAAGAAAATAGCAATATAGTCCTTGAAATTTCAAAAAGTTATAAAATATCATTATATTTTATTAAAATGTCATTTGAAAACGTCAATTTTCACTAATAAAATCACTATCTGAATTAAAAGCTACACAATATTCAACACTTTCATAAATAGGCAAAATTTTCAAGTTTTCCGAAATATTAGGAGTAAAATTGTGAATATCTGAATTTTTAGGGTAATTAGGTCTAAATCCCACTATAAATAAATAAATAAAATCTTTAATTCCTTAAGATTTAAAACATAAATTAAATTCCGAGTCTTTTGTTATCTGTCTCTGCCCCCACCACTACATTCCATCATCACAACCAGAAAAATTTCAGGCAAATAGCAATTTTAAAAAATAAAAAATAATATTTGCAAAAGAATGTAGAGAGAGAACAGATAGCAGAGAGAGTCCTTTATCTTTCTGGCTTCCTCTTTTATCTTCCATCCAAGATCCTAATTTTCACCAAGATATCAGCCATACTCCCAACTCCAATCCCAAAAAAAATTCCCATTTCAGAGGAGATTCTATTGAAGCCCTATTTCCAATTAATTGAGGAACCCAACTAAACCCTAAAATGTTGATTTCCTTTATGGTTTCTAGCTTTTGATTGTTATTCCAAGCCCTGGTTTCTGAGACTTCAACTCTTCCATTCTTTGACAAGTTTCTGAGAGTTGAAGCCCTAATTTATATAACCCTTATGCTCGATTTCGTGTCACCAAATTCAATTAAGCAAATAACGCCTTGGTAAAATTTTCGAATTATAGCCTGCATTTCCGATTCAAAACCCTAATACTAGCTGAAACGAGGGTTATAATCGAAATATGACGACCAGAGGGAGCAGATCGGAGAAGGTAAAGAGAATATTCCAGCAATTCGACGCGAACCGGGATGGTGGTCTGAACCGGGACGAAATGGCGGCGTTGGTGGTCGCCGTGAACCCTAGGGTTAAATTCAGCGACGAGCAAATTAGTGCAATTCTCGACGAGGTTTTCCGGACGTACGGAGAATTCATCGACGGCGAAAAAGGGCTCACATTTGACGGCCTCCTCCGCACGTACGACGACGGGGCTGGTGACGTGGACCGAGATTTTGACGCCCTTGGCCTCGAGCTCAAACCATTGGAGGACAAAAATGGAATTTCACAAGCTTCTGAAGAAGCGGCCTCGTCTTCTTCTGTGGCAGATGCGCGTGTCATGGAACCCCACAAGAAGCAGCGCACTGCTGCCTGGGCTGCTTCTCCAAACCACGGCATTGTGTTTGACGATACATGGAAGCTTGTTGATGATTTGGAGATTTTGATCAAAAGGTTGAAATCAAAGCAGTTGAAGGATGGGAAAATAAAGAATGATAATTCAGATGTTTTCTCAGATCCTGGATGGTCTAGAGAGCTCGGCCCATCAACTGAGCTTTCAGAAAAAAGAGTTGTTTGGGATGAATCAGGTCCAGATTATGCAGCTTTTGTGAAAGAATTGGGAGTTTTGAGGTCAAGAGCAGATAGGGCAAGATCAAGAGCTGAAGCTTTTGACGGGCAAATGGCAATTGGCCGTGTTTTATATGAGCATTTTCTGTTTAAGGAAGCTTTGGTAAGTTTTAAGAGGGCTTGTGAATTAACCCCATTTGATGTGAAGCCCCATTTTAGAGCAGGGAATTGTTTGTATGTTCTTGGGAAGCATAATGAAGCTAAAGGTGAGTTTTTACTCGCATTAGAAGCTGCTGAGGCTGGTGGAAATCAGTGGGCATATTTATTGCCTCAGATTCATGTCAATTTGGGAATCGCCCTCGAAGGTGAAGGTATGGTTTTAAGTGCTTGTGAGCATTATAGAGAAGCTGCTATTTTGTGTCCCACACATTTTAGGGCTTTGAAGCTTTTGGGAAGTGCTCTTTTCGGAGTCGGGGAGTATAAGGCAGCTGTTAAGGCTTTAGAGGAGGCGATTTACATGAAGCATGATTATGCAGATGCTCATTGTGATTTGGCTTCTGCTTTGCATGCTATGGGAGATGACGAAAATGCCATTAAGGAGTTTCAAAAGGCAATTGATCTAAAACCTGGCCATGTTGATGCTCTATACAATTTGGGAGGGCTATATATGGATATGGGAAGATATCAAAGAGCTTCTGAAATGTACACTAGGGTTTTGGGAGTATGGCCAAATCATTGGAGAGCACAGCTGAATAAAGCTGTCTCCTTGTTAGGAGCCGGAGAAACAGAGGAAGCTAAAAAAGCTCTGAAAGAAGCTCTAAAAATGACAAACAGGGTAGAATTACACGATGCTGTAGCACACTTGAAGCAGCTTCAGAAGAGGAAATTGAGAGGAAACGGTAACGGTAACAACGAGGCAGCTTTTATTACCGTCGAGATGTCGAAATTTAAAACGGTTGGTGAAAAAACCACATTAAGGCCAGAGTTAGCAACTGCTCTTGATATTAGAGCTTTTCAGCGAATCACAAGATTGAATCGATGTGAGATTGAGCTAATAAAGAAGGAAATGAGTGAAGAAGACGTGCCCGTTTCCTATTCGGGCAGCGGGCTGCCTGAAAAGTCTATAAGAAAAGCTTCATTGGAAGGAATTCTTAGGAAATTGCTTAATTTCTTGAAGCCCGAAACTTTTGTGGGATCTGTGAAAGCTATAAACCAGAAAATCCTCTCTATTTTGGATGAATCCGAGTCGGGACGTGTAGATTTAGGCATGTTTTTTGCTGTTCTTGCCCCATTATGTGGCGGATCTGCAGAAAAGCGGAAGCAGATTGCTTATGAATCACTTTTATGGCGGCCTGTAAACGAGGGCAGTTCTCAGATAAAAAAATCTGATGCTTTGCGATACGTGAAGCTTTTGAGGGCAATCTATATTCCCTCGCATGGAATTAGTGAAATGTTGGAAATTCATGGAGAAACCGATAATTCCTTAGTTTCATTACAAGAATTCGTCACAATGTTTGATGATCAAGAATGGGGATTTAGTATAATGTCCACGTTGTTGAAACTCGAAAACGGTGATAGAAGTCGTCATGGCAATCACGTTTGTGCGACGTGCCGTTATCCAATCATTGGATCCCGTTTCAAGGAGATGAAATCGCATTTCAGTTTGTGTAGTCAATGTTACAGTGAAGGAAAAGTCCCTTCTTCTTGCAAGCAGGAAGAGTATAGATTTAAGGAATACACTAATGAGACGGAAGCTGTTAAGGATAAGTGCTTGTGGTTTGGTTCTAAAAAAAGTTCTTCTCATAAGGGCTCCTGATTGGAGGCTGATGATGTGTTAATTGGGTTGGTTTAGTTGTTGAGTGTGGGTTAGATAAACTTGTGGGATGTTTTTGTACAATAAATCCTTTTTTTTGGAGTCTTGATCATTAATTCTTTGTTTCTTATCTATGTAGCATTTGTCTGTAGACTGTTGGTTTTCTCTGACTTCTTACGAGGGTGTTTTGAGTCTGTGTCTGTCATCAGTGTAAATTCTGTTAAATTTATTGAGTTTGTATCAATCTATTCATCTGTTAACTGTTTGGTTTTGTACTTCTGTTATCTAAATTTTCAGAAGCTCTTTTATTTTGCTTCTCAGGCAGACAATTGGTGTTCATAATTGAGATGTTACTGATACATAATTTTATTCTCTAAAAATTACAAAATTGTCTTTTGTAGATTGTAAATTCAACACCAAATCCAGATACTAAAAGATAAATCCAATAAATGACAAAAAATAAAAGAAATTTCCGGTTAATCAACATTTAAAAGATATTCCGTTGCCGGGACTTGAACCCGGGTCTCTCTGGTGAGAGCCGAGTATCCTAACCACCTAGACTACAACGGATTGTTGTTGTAATTTGTACAGAAAATACTTATACCATAAACAATTACTTTTAATTACTTCTACACTTTCTATTTTTACAATTTTAATTAACCAAAATAACAAAAATAAAATAAATAAATAAAATAAAAAGGTTAACAGCTAAATCAGCTTTGACACATGACTAATCAATTTTTCATTTTATTAGTTTCACATATTGAATTTCCCTAAATATAAAACAAAGAAACGATTTAAATATATAATATGAATTGCTAAGGATATGAAAATTGAGAATTGAAATGGATTCATTATTGCATTAGTTATGTACAACTAGAAAGGACTGATTCCAAATCATAGATATATAGCGTTTTCTTTCATACTTTGCTTATACCAATTTAAAATATATTTATATTTGATACCAATATCACGAAGACATTATTATTATTTAAATATAGAAGTACCAATATCTCGATTACATAATAAAAAGCAAAAGAAAAGTAATGGGTACCAAAGTTGTACCAAATATATGAAATAATGTATCAAATTTTAGTTCTGCAGTACTAAGGCAAAAAAAAAAAAAAAAAACAGAAAAAACCAGCCTGGAAATAAAATAAAAAAAAATTGTGTATATTTGAATAATGTGATTAAAATTTGAGTTTTCGGAAAATTTGACTCTAATTTTGCAATACCCTAATAAGTAAACTGTTGGAATAAAAAAGCAGTTTTCACTATTCCATTGCCTTGTAGCGGCAGAACTTATTCACATCAGAGGGAACTATCTCCATATTGGTCTGGAGACGAAACATGGAGAGCTTTCCGCCTAGACACAGGTTTTTGCTATTTCACCTTCGAAATTCAGTATTTAGTTCATGGATCTTATTTTGTTTGTCTCAATTTAGGCATGTATGTACGATGTTCTTTATGTTTTCTTTGTGTAACTCTTAGACGATATCGGAAATCTGGGTAATTACTTTCACGGTTTTATTCTTGTGTTCAATACGAGTCTAATTGATGTTTTGTTTTTGAACCCTAGCGACCCAATTTGTATCTCTTTGCGGGTTTAATCTTTTAGGGCGAAATGGGTGCGAACTAGGATAATCATATTTACACATTAAATACAAATATTTTTTCTTAGGAAAGATGAGCTTTCGGAATGTGGGGAAAGCTTGTAGTTTGCCGTTCATGTGGAATATTAACCTCTGTAATCAGGTGGTTTATAAGGAATTGAGGATATAAACTAGTAATCCTTTGTTATTCTAATCTTATAACTCATTAACTGCTGTAAAATAGCTGCTTGGAAGTGGTGTTAATTGGATCGACAAAGAAATATATGGTTGGCTTGTAATATTTATTATTTTCTCACTTATGAAATCATGGATGAAGCTTTCAGTTTTTCACATTCTTGTTATTCGGCTGATCTTTTATGGGGCTTATTTCTAAACTTATTGAAAGGCGAAAGCTCAAGATTATGAACTTCGATTGTTTTCTGCTTGAGAACTCTTGAGAGATCTGTCCCTTAAGATAACTCTTATCTGGACTTGAGGACTATTTTTAGAAATAAATCGACTACTCCTTTATTTGGCATTGTGATTGCTCTTTTGCTTTCTATGCCCTGTGAATTAAAACATACTGCTTGGCTTTGCTTATAATTCATCATTCCGGATTTTATTTTGCAGCCAAAACAACCTGTGCAACAACTGCAGACGTCCAGGTCACTTTGCCAGAGAATGCCCCAATGTGGCTGTCTGTAACAAATGTGGTCTTCCAGGGTAAGTAATACATCATATCGTCTTACTTCAAATGCAACATGTTCAGTATTTAATATGTATGTTATGTGATTTACATTTACTACCCCTGAGATTTGATAAAATTACAAAAAACTCCCTCAGTTTTCATTTGAATCTTAACCCCTCTCCCCCCCCCCCCCCCCCCCCCCCCCCCCCGGTTCATTATTTATGTAAAACCTTCGCCGGATTTTTGATTATGTTCACACCACTGAAAGCTCATTGTCTCCTATACTCCATCGGTGTGAGAGTCAATGCGGTTTAAAGCCTCTCTTTGCCACAAATTTTCAAAAATTTACATGAATAGTGTAACCTCGTGGTTTTTTTTGTAATAGATGAAAACTGAGGGGTGGTAAATGTAATTCGCCCACTTATATATAATAATATCATTCTTTTCTTAGGCACATTGCATCTGAGTGTACATCCAAGGCCCTATGTTGGAACTGTCGTGAACCAGGCCACACAGCCAGCACCTGTCCAAACGAAGGCATCTGCCATTCATGTGGAAAATCCGGCCACCGAGCCCGGGAATGCTCCAATCCCGAGCTGCCACCTGGCGACTTGAGGCTATGCAATAACTGTTTCAAGTCCGGTCATTTTGCGGCCGAATGCACAAACGACAAGGCGTGCAAGAACTGTCGAAAAACAGGTCACATTGCTCGGGATTGCCAAGAAGACCCTGTTTGCAACTCGTGCAACATCTCCGGCCACGTGGCAAGGCAGTGTCCGAAGGGTGATTTTCTTGGAGAGAGGCGTGGTGGCCCCCGCAATGTCGGTTATCGGGATATAGTATGTAGGAATTGCAACCAGTCCGGACACATGGTCCGGGATTGCATGGAGGTTGTTATTTGTAGGAATTGTGGCGGTCGTGGTCATATGCAGTTCGAGTGCCCTTCCGAAAGGATTGTCGATCGTGGGCCCCGCAGGTACTAGAATCTTGGGAAAATTCTATAAACATCGAAAGGGTGAGGATTGAGCTGTGTTATGCTGATGTGACAGTTTGGTGCTTAACACCTGGTGCATGGAAGAATATGCTTTGAAGTAGAACAGGATATTGATTTATTGTTGTGGCGAATAGGGATTTCGAAATCTGTGGGATGTGATGATGCGTGAGTTGCAGTTTTTTTTTTTTTTATATAGAACTTTACCGGTATAAATCTTCTTGATATAAGAGGTGAATTTTGAGAGTTTTGAGAAGTTATGAAGCTTATTGAGCTTTTGTGTTCCTGAAAGTATTTTTCGTTTATGCTACAATTCCTGGTTCGGGTGAAAGAGCAAGTTTATTTGAGTTTCCGATGCTATAGCAACCTAATTAAGCTCCTGGAAATATAATGGAGAGTGATGAGCACTCTTCTATCTGTATGATATATCTAAATACTGTTGCAGGTTGTTGACAGTTTAACCAACCACTCTTCTCTGTTACTCTTTTGATGCTTATGAGGTTGTCTTATTATCTCAAGTTTTAATGCCCTATTAATCGATCTGGGATAGTTAACCGTCACTAAACTCTTTTGTCACTATTTATCTTGATCCTGTAACTTGAGCTGTGAGTTTAAAAACTAAATGAACAAGACTAGAAATAAGGTGCATCTGATTCTAACATAACTTTTTTTAGGCGAACCTCTTGTGCAACACAATACGTTGTATTACCAGGTTTAGTACTGCCACAAACCAAGTTCCAATAATAAATAGTAGCCAAGAGTAGAAAAGATCACGGGCTTACCATTAAACTTAACAAATTTCAATTGCTAAAGTGATATCTCTTTGGCTTTTTATTTATTTTTTCTTTTTCTTTTTTTGATTGACTTTGGGTTTCAATTTTATATGGTGGATTTGTTGATTGTGTCCCCAAATTCTCTTCTTTTATTCCAAGCATAAACAGTTGCGATTGGGCCTAGGTAGGGACAAAAGTGAAATCCAAGAAATCTATGTCCCTCACTCAAACTGATTTTTTTTCCTTTCTTTATGTTAGTTACTACTAACTTCCTTGTCACTGAACAAACACGGAGCATAATCTAACGGTCTATGTGTAGTTTATTGAAATTTCAATTCTATATTCCTGTTATTAATTAGTCATCTTTGATTGGCTATAAATTGACGGTACTATTGTGGACATACCACAAGACAAACTTCAGTCAATGGAGATCACACTTGTAAAAAGCTTGGTTTTTGTTCTATTCTTTGCTCTGGTGATAGTTAGATTGAGGGGTGAGCTTCCACAAGCAAATGGTGAAAAAACTAACAAAACCTACAATGAAGTTGTTGTGAACAATGATAAGAAAAGGAATAGTGAAAGTGGTGGTGGGGGTGGAGGCGGCGGTGGTGGGGGTGGTGGATATGGATGGGGTTGGGGTGGCGGCAGCGGTGGTGGTGGTGGTGGAGGTGGTGGTGGTGGCGGTGGAGGAGGTGGTAGCGGCTACTTTTGGCGGTGGGGTTGCAAGCACCGGCCAGGCAGAAGAGGCCACCTTTTCCCAAGTGAGGACTACAAAATAGGGGAATTTGCTCAATGCATGGTAAAAGGAAGGTGTAGGGGAATGAGATTGGATTGTCCATTGCATTGTGGAGGACCTTGTTTCTATGATTGCAGGCATATGTGCAAAGCTCATTGCAAACACTAATTAATTACATTTTCACCCCCTTTCAACTTTCTTTTTCTTTTATTCAGTCCACAAGTTCTTGTTTTGAAGCTTTTTTAGTGCCAAGTAAATTAATCTTGGCTACATTTTGTTTTCATTATCTTGAACCCTTATTTACTGAGGAATGTTTCTTTGTTTCCTTTGGTTTGTTTTCTTTTGACTGGAGAGATATGCTTTTTGTGCAAAGGGTTGCTGACCAATGGCTTCTGAGGAGAAGTGAGATTAAGACAGGAGTGATGCACAACTTTCAAGTTTGATAATGTCTTTTTTTTTTTAGTTTTGTAATAATCTGATTATTATACTATAAAGTTTAGTTCCTTTCGGAACATCCCATGCATTATGGCATAATAGCTTCTTATAAGCCCTTTTCCTAGAAAGTGTGATTTCAGTTTGCAATAATCTTTCTTGGCTTTACTTAACTCCTCATATTTGTCTGTTGAGACCATTAAAAGGTGCTTTTTTTGTAGAGTTTTGCAAGCACTCCATTAGTGGTTCTTCAAGCAAAATGCAGAAAATTATTAAGGAATATTAGTTAGATATGATGTGAAGTGATATGATGCACGGATACTACTAAAAATCCTATCTTGCCGTGTTGTATCGTGTCGTGTCCGATACCGTGTCGGACACTTCTCTAGTGTAAAATATTGAAAAAAATCTGTATAGATGTATCCATGTTATGTCATGTCCCTATCGCCGTTTACATATTTTATAAGTGAAGTGTATGATAAGTTTTGTTATATTCAAGTGCAGTGAATGTTGGAATTATAAGATATTAAAAAGGTAGTTGTTAGCATGCCAAATGATAGTGTCAACTGTCAACTAGTAATTAAAATTATGTTGTCTGGGATAGCTTCTCATGTAGATTAGACTTGGTAGCATCATGAGTTATCATTAAAAGGTGGTGGAAGACAGGCAAAACATATATGTGATAAATGTATTAAATTTTGTATTTAATAATACATTAATATGGTTAAATTTATTTTAAAAAAATTGACAAATCATATCTAATTACCTTGTAATTAAGATATTAAATTATATATCGATTCCTCTAGCTTGAGAAATAATGATATAATCCCAAAAGTTTCAATTAGTGTGAGATCCTTTCGGATTTTTTTTAAAATTTTTGATAACTTATTATAAAATTCAAGAACTATATTATTATTTCTTAAATTAGAAGGATTGATTTGTAAATAATTTAAATTGCAGGACAATCAGATGTAATTTCCTCTTAGAAGTTTTTCTTAATATATGGAGTGGCGACGACGCGCCCCAGAACTGAAAAAGAAGGTCAAAAGTAGTATTGTCAGCAGTCACTACAGAAAGAAAGAAGAGAGTCCAAAGCCACAAACAAAGAAATTCAAAACCTCAAAAAACATTGCCAATATTTTCCGACAGTTTTCAAACCTGAAAGATCGAAACTCGTCTCTCTCTCTAGACCTTGTAATGAAATGGAGGCCATCAGAAAACAAGCTACCAAGCTCAGAGAACAAGTAGCAAAGCAACAACAAGTACTCTCTCTCTCTCTCTCTCTAATTCGATTTTTGTTTCAGTTTCTGGTTATTTTGAGTTGAGTTTCATATATTTTGAGACGAATTTGACATTCATTTCTGGAAAAAGCTTTTGAGAAAATGTGTTGAAGAGACTCTCTTGGGAAACGTGTAGAAAATAGAAATGATTATATGTTTGAACAACTGAGCTGCAAACTTTAAACAATTCACCTAATAACATTAATATTTCACATTTTACATTTAGAAACTTGTCTTGTTTGTTTCTTAATTTCCAAATGCAGAGTATGTGGTGTTTTCTGAAAATGAGACAAAAAGTTTAATAATAGGGAAAATGGAACATGGTATTGGAACAGAGAGTATAAACTATGTAGATCTGTATATAGTTCTATATATGTGTTATAACTGAAATGTTTGTTTTCTTGCATGATGATTTTTGTTGCTCACAAATTTTTCATCCGTTTGGTCCAATTTCCTGTTAGGCTGTGCTCAAACAATTTGTTGGTGGAGTTGGAGGTTCAGACAAAATAGTATCCGATGAAACTGAACTCCATCAGCATCAAAAACTAGAAAAACTGTACATATCCACCCGTGCTGCCAAGGCATGTTACCCCTACTCAACTCTAATGCTTATATATGCTCTCATTTTTCTTATGTTTATTTTATTTTGTTTATTTACCAGCATTTACAAAGGGACATAGTACGAGGCATAGAGGGTTATATAGTTACTGGATCCAAGCAGGTTGAGATTGGTAAGTAGCTTGTATTTCTTATCATTTAATGGTTTTTAACATCAAACAGAGACGAGAATCCTCACTATGTAGTTGGTTCTTGACAGGTACCAAGTTGTCAGAAGATAGCCGAAAATATGGAGCTGAAAACACATGTACTAGTGGCACTACTTTATCTAAAGTTGCACTATGTTATAGTAGAGTTCGTGGTCAAATACAAAAAGAACACGAGAATCTTCTAAAAATGCTCGGAACACAGGTTTGTCCAAGTTTTTCGATATTCAGCATAAACTTCATTTCAAATTTACACATACCTCCCTGTAACTTAGTCCAACTTACAGTTACCCCCTTTTGTTGATCATTACTCATAGTTACAAGATGTTTTATTGCAAATTTTGGTAAATCTTTTCAAATTGTTGATCCATATTTTGATGATGTTCTATTGTTCTCCAAGTTTAGCAATAAAAAAATTCACTGATTAAATTTCAATTATTAGAAGAGGGTATTTGTAAATTTAGCACTAAGAGGAGAAGTTTATGTAATACTTATAAGGGAGGTTAATGTAATTACATATAAATGGTTCCATTTATAGAATTATCATTAATCATGTCCTAATGCAGGTGGCAGAGCCCTTAAGGGCAATGGTAGTTGGTTCTCCATTGGAAGATGCTCGACATCTTGCACAGAGATATGATAGAGTAAGACAAGAAGCTGAATCACAGGTAATTTGTGGATTATCGAAGTGCTTTCCACAAAATATCCCGACATTTTTCATATTTTCTTCTTTTGGCCCAGACAGGTCATTGATGTTGCCAGACGGCAATCGAGAATGAGGGAATCAAATTTTAATCCAGACAACATAGTAAAGCTCGAAGCTGCAGAAACAAAGCTTCATGAACTTAAATCAAATATGTCTACTTTGGGTAAAGAAGCAGCTGCTGCAATGGCTGCTGTCGAAGGTCAACAGCAAAGGTTGACTCTTCAACGACTAATAACCATGGTAATGCATTTAACTTCCCTGTCATTTGGAAAATCATTTTTTTTATTTCTTTTCTTTTTTACATCATTAATTTTCTCTAATTGAAGGTTGAAGCCGAGCGAAATTATCATCAGCGCGTACTAGATATACTCGATCAGCTTGAGGGGGAGGTATAATCTTACTAAAAAAATTTGTTCAATTCGTGAAGCAAATTTAGATATCATTGGATTTAGTTTGCAATTAAGATTCCATGTTGTAATAGATTTTCTTGTCCTTGTACAGATGTTGTCTGAACGTCAACGTGTTGAAGCTTCTCCCCTTTCAGCTGCAGATAATGTGATCCCTCCACAGCCTGCATATAAAGAAGCTGAAGAGTTATTTGCTTCTCACACATATAATGGGTCGACTGATGGAAAGGATTATTTCTTGGGGGAGGTATTTGACACTTTGACATTTATGCTCTAATGAAAAATAGAGTTAATTAATTGCATCAAACCCTTGTGTTTAGGCTAATGAGCATAAAAAACCTGATCATAAAAACAAAAATGGTAAGTTGATAGTTTATCTGGTACTAATCAAAGGCAAGGTGCTGTTGAAGAAATTTTAAATTGTACATGGTCTTTTTATGAGATTTTTTTTATGTGAGGATTTCTTAGTGTGCAATTAACGCGTAAGATATATACACTTTTTGTGCAAATTAACCCCTTAATTGCTTGTTGATGAATTGATATACTGTATTGAAGGTCGTACATCCATATGAAGCTGAGTCCGATGTAGAGCTGACATTAGCAGTTGGAGACTATGTTGTCGTTCGGAAGGTCTGGTTTGTCTTTTTTTTCAACTCTGTTTTTGTTATAATAAACCTTATATTGGCTGGACGAATTACATCTACTATCCGTGAGGAGGTTTGTCCTAATTTCAATTATTACAAAAAACTCCCTGATATTTCACTTTATTACAAAAATTCCATGAAACTGTACACCCTGAAGTCAAAAATGCAAATAATCAGCCTATCTCAGGGCATTTTCTGGAATGTCCGAAAACAGATGGACTGAATTGTAATTTGTTAAAACCTCGAATTACTCGTGTACTATTTATAGCAAAAACAAAAATGTTGTTTGCTTTGCAGGTGACTAATAACGGATGGGCTGAAGGAGAATGCAAAGGGAAAGCGGGGTGGTTCCCTATTGTGTACGTTGAGAGACGGGACCGTATTCTTGCAAGCAAAGTGGCTGAAGTTTTCTAGTGTTTTCAATGTGTAAAATCCATACCTGGTCATGCCCTAACTAACTGGACATTCTGGGATTCTTATCATCAACAAATTGTCCTAACATCCTTTCTTTTCTTCCTCGTAGTATGTTCTATTTTGTAGCACAGTACGTGATAAAATTCCTAATGGTTGGGCTCTCTCTCTCTCTCTTAAACAGTGGTCTACGTTTCTACAGCGATTTGATTCATGTGAGATCAATTCTACATAGTTTAAGATACAGATAATAACTAATCAACTATGAAATGATCACAATTTGATTTGACATGGTGGATATGAAATATGTTGATTTAGAATCTAAAATAATTTATTTGTTACACATGCATGCTTTTCACGCACATTGCTCCAAATCTCTTTGAGTTTGACAGATTTGATATCACTTTTCTATATATTTATCTTGATTGAAAAGGATAATAAAGACATAAAATTGGAAGCTGGAGATGAATCAGAATCAGGACATCATATGCATCTTTCTTTGTTAACCCCATGATATGCCCACGTACGAAAAGGACAATGGAAATGGCCGATTTTAGATAGGCATCAAAACCAAAACCCTTATCTTATGACATTTTTATTTTATTTTATGTTGAGTGTGCTTGTCGAATATTTCGGACTAGATTCATGTTGATCGAATTTCTCGGCTTGGAAAGCTTGATTAGGGAATCTAGTGTCTTATCTTATTAGACTAATTGAACTTTGGTGAGTTTCTCGGCTTGGGAAGCTTGATTAGGGAATCTAGTGTCTTATCCTATTAGACTAATTGAACTTTGGTGAGAGGGTTGGGATTGGGATGGAGTTTATAATGTTATACAAACCGTTAATATTATAAGGGAGAATTACATTTACTATCCCTGATGTTTGAAGAAGTTACAAAATATTTTCCCTATTGTCATGAAAAACGGCGAGGAGGTTCCGTTATTGTTTTATGTTGTAAGAAAAATTATATTTATCTGCAAGAGTAGATATGGTCAATGTAAAGCGTGATTGTGTGCAGCACGCTTTGACATTGAGCATAAAACGCCAAAAGGGAACTTTAAATCCTTTGAATTCCAAGCCTGTTTCACATTAAGTCATTAACCTTTCAAGTATGAACTTATCAGAAGAAAAGTTCAGTAAGTGGCAAACTTTGCAGGAAAATTTTAAACATGACAAAAACTCACTTTTAAGCTTTTCTTTTTTCCCCATTATTTCCAATGTTTTTTTCTTGAAACCTTGTATTTCCCTTTCCCACTTTTTTTTTCCCCTTTCCCATAAGATTCCAGTCAAAAACAGCTTTTAGTATACTACTTTCTTTTCTTGCTAAGTCGAGCAATGTAAATATAATTATTCATAATTATTACTTTTAAATGTAATATCTTTTCTACGAATCCTACATATTCAACTCCAAGTCTCCAATAATAAACTTTTATATATAATTATGATTGGTCTTCTCTTTGCTTCTAATTATTTATATTTATTGAATTGTGTGTGGTCAAAGAACATTTAGATGGTTCAACTACTCCTCCTTAACCATCATTCAATCATTTTTATAAGTTTAGTGATCTCTAGAATTTATGTGAATAAGGTTTTCTATATACTTTGTTTTGTTTCTTGAATTCTTCTTTTTTTCCCGACAAAACATATGAAATTGAAGAAGATTTATTAACTTAAAATGAGTTATGATCTTAGCGATTCAATGTCACGTAGGTCGGTCATTCCCGAACTTAGTATTTTCATAAAAGAAATTCAAAAACCCGTATACTTGCATTGTAGAGGTTTGGGATCTCAGTTTTCACAGTATTTCGCTACAATAGCTGCAGATAATTTATTTCACGTGATATATTGCTAGCCACTATCCATAAATGGGTCATTAGCTTCACTTCTTGTCTGGAATCGTGTTATTTTTACTCAGAAACATCAACATATGATTTATTAATGATAAAGACTTGAGAAACCCCACATATATATTTTCAAGCTTATATTATGGACCCCCTAATGTTGTTTTAATTCTCTGTTTCACCAAATTTGGATTTTCTCTTTTTTTTTTTTTTTTTTTCATTTGACAGCGTAAGACACATCTGTTTAAAAACAATAACATGTATACATCGTGAGATAAAGTGATTTTTTTTTTTTTTTTTTGAAATGAAATAAAGTGATTCTACAAATAAATTTTTCCTAATCATAAAGATCCTTAGACTTCCCCTAATGTGACATTCTCAGTAGTCAGATCTCTCAATCCTAATAACTAAAGAAGAATTTTTCGAAGAGATCAGATATTCTGATCAGTCATCACTCATCACTGCCCTTTTAACTGTCATTTCTGCAGAATTTTCTTGCAAGTACCAAAAAAAAAAAAAAAAAAAGTTCCCAAACATACAAGAAAAGGAAAATATGTCTTTTTACCAAATTCAATATCATTGGATGCAACTGAAGATATATATTTACAGACAAAAAGATTGATGCAACCAAATACAAGGAAAAGTTAAAAAAAAAGGGCCATTGACTGTCTTCAAGCACAAATTAGTAAGAGGAAGAAAAGATCAAAGTATCAAACTACATTAAAGAAAAAAAAAAAAAAAAAAGGAAAATTGAACCCAAAAAGATAAAATATAAAAAGAATCTAGCCCATTTAACCAAGGAGAAATTGGAAAACCAGATGGGATTTTTTCTTTTTCTTTTTAATGAATTTTTGCAACTATTTTTCTAAAACTGGATCTGTTTGCAGGTGCAGAATTTTCCATGGGAGCTTTTTTCTTTGATGGGCACTACCAATAATTTCTGGATCTCTTAATGGCACTTGAAAGTGGGCTGATCTGTGGAACAGCAAAAGAATTATCTTCACTCCTTTTTCTGCTGAATTTGATAATATTATTATTTGTGATAAATTCCTTGGACTGCTCTCTGAATAATCCATTTGTAGACATCTCAAACGTTTGATTTTGTATGTGATCGAAAACAGGTGCCACATGAGGGACCCAAAGCCCTGTTTTTTCTGCTGGAAAACCACTCTCAAAATCACCATCCCATAATGGCAGCAGATCATTTTCTCCATTCTGGAAAAACAATTAACAAAAAAAAAATTCAATCTTTAATACAATTCTTGGGATCTTTAAATATATTGAAAATTTTAGTCTTTAATACAATTCTAAAATGGGATCTTTAAATATATTGCAAAGGGTTAAGGGATTAAATTAAAATAGCAAAATACCTTAGAGAAACCAAAACGGGAAGGCGAAGGAGAAGAATCAAGAAAATCTTCAACATGCCATCCTGGTAACGTTTCTATCAAATATTCTGAAATGCTGCTTGATGAGATTGGATTTGACGACCCATTTAAATTCCCTCCATTTATCAACTGAAAATTGTTTTTCTCAACTGGGTTTCCGATATTTGGTTGAATAATTGTGGAAACAGGCTTATTTTTTGACTTGATATTTGAGACAGCATCAGAATTATTAGCAGTGCTATTTTTAGCATTGTTTGTTGTCAAAGTAGAGGAAGCTGATTCAGCTGAAGATGGGTTCGATTCAGAAAAAAGGGTAGAATTTGCAGAAAGTGTCACACCAGTTAGGAGAAATCTAGTGTGTTTTTGTGTGTGTTCGTTTGCTTTGTGGATTGAAATGTCACATTCTCTGCATAAAATCGCCCTATCTTGCTGACAGAACAAGAACGCCCTTCTCTCCTAAAATAAAGAAAAAGATATAATTATTATTTCACAAAGGAAAAATTATTATCAAGAAAAGTGCAGAAAATAGTTACTAATTAATTATACCTGGCAAATATCACAGAGGGGTGCTTGTTTAGGAGATGGGTGGTGGAGGGTGAAGCGCTGGTGTTTTCCGGCGAGTTTGTTGGCGTGGTGGACGCGGTGGTCGCAGGAGGCGCAGAGGGCGGCCTCGTCGGCGGTGCAGTAAACCGATGCTTCATCTTTGTCACACACATCACACTGGATCTTCATTTGATCTTGAGTTTTGGGTTCTTTTGTAATTTTTTTCTTTTTTTTGATGATGATCAAGAACAGTGAAGATGCGGTTTAAAGTGGAAAGATAGAGACAGAAAAGGGGAAAGAGTGGAAGTATTTAGAGATGGGCAATTAGTTTATAAAACCACTTACTATTAGTAGAAATGATGAATCTTCAATCTATATATATAAAAAAAATCTACTTGTCTTCCAAATGGTTTGGACAATATTTTTTTATTTGTAGAGATATAATTTTTTAAATGTTTTCGGATACGATGCCAAGCAAGAATTTGATTTTGTATTTCATAATTTTGACAATTTCAAGTGAGTAATATTACATAGAATTAATATCATTTTTACTACTGTAATTTCTCCTAGTTTAATTTTTTTTAGTGTGAACCACTCATTCGGGTAATCCTAGCTACTTTGAGGGTTCTTAATCCGATTTGGGGTTTAGTCACAATTAAGACTTTTCATCCTTTCCGGTGAATGTATTTAGTGGGGATCAAACTTAAAATTATCCCCACAAACTCAACTTACGTTACCAATTATTCTCATTATTTTTTTCCAATTTTAATACGGTATTTCATAACTTGTATTTCGTATCAATATTGGTACATTTGGACCTGAACCGTTAATGACTAACGACGAATCTCCTGCATACTTTTACTTTCCGTTGTGAACATTAAGCGCTCGCAGTTAATAATTAACAGACTAAACCTGAATTTACCTATATTGATAAAATGATACATTAGGCCTTAGGGTAATAAAATTGAGAATAATACAAAAAAACTTACCTTTAACCCTATTATTACATGTATGTGATTGATTGGATGTAAATGTAACTGTAGTTTTTGTTTTTTGAATGTAAACGTAACTGAAGTTGATTCGACTTTAAATCTTTTGATATTTGTAGTGGTGGATTTAGGATTGAGCCAAACAAATCTTCATGAGATGGTGCAGATTTACATATTTTAATTTAAAAATGAACGCATTAAGTCTTTTGATGGGTACTTTTATAATATAAATATAATTTAATATTACAAAAACATAATTAAGTTTATAAGAATTAGGATTAGTCATGAAGCGTGATGACTTTTTGTTAAGAGGAGGAAACATGATGAATTGTCAGGTTGATGTATTAGTACAAAATTTAATTAATAAAGGTGACCAGACAAAAAATGCCACATAGCCCTCTAACCAAGGCTTATAAAATTTCAGGTTTTGCTCCACTTTCGTTTGATTTACTAAATATAATTAAGTTCTGTCCAAAAAGGCGACCCGATAAAGTATACTTAATCATAGCATCATAGTATTTGTTATCCTTTTAAGTAAGTTAATAGGGATAATTACATTTACACCCAAATTAGAAAAAAATACAGCAAGATTTCTTCTATTATTAAAAATTATAGAGACACTTCATCGACTATGGTCCTATCTAACCCTTAATTATGTTTTTAGTTCTTTTCTTGTTTTCAAGTTGATACTAATATTGATATATTTATAAACTATATTTTGTGAAATATATGAGAGAGTGCCAATGAAATGAAATATGCCGAGGAATCCAACTAAGTGGGGTTGTATGGGTCTCTATAATATTTAAATAAACCAATTCCAGAACTCGCCATAATGGAGAATATTTTAAAAATTCCATTATTAGATGGCCCATCATCCCATCTATTCTATATATATATATATATTCACTTTTCGAATATTTTATTTTTAATTTTCTTTAAATATAAGGCCCAAAGTATCAACATTTTTCAAATTGTTTTACATATGTAATTAAGAGGTTAAATTTTATTTAAGAAAAAAAATTAAATGATTATATAGATATAGTTAACTAAAATAAATAAATTAGGAAAGAGAAAAATCAATACCATTGTACGGAAGGCGTTTGTTGGTGAGTCAAATGTGATCGCCATGTGAATAGTATCGGAAAAATCTAATTAGTGCATTAATTAATAGTGTCATTATCGTACTAATGGTATGATTAATATATACTATTACGTCACGCATGACATAATTTTTTGCAAATGGACAAGGTTACTATGAAAAAAATAAATAAAATAGGATTAATTTGCTTTAGATCTGTCAATTATTGTCACCTGTTCGAGGAAGGGGCGACCAATAAACCTAAGAATAAAAAGGTATTGTGTTGCTCAAATGTTAGTATACATGGGCTCGCGTCGTGGGAAACATTTTTATTATTAATTTACTTTATATTTTCACGGTAGTATCTTATATCCGTTGTATAATGGGTGGATATTTTTACCTTATGGATGCGTTTTAAAATCATTAAATACATTCCCAAAGAACTCTTTCAAAGCGGACAACATCTACAAGTTATAGAAGGTATCAAAGCCGGGACCTGGGCCGGTGTACCAGCGAGGACACTGGTCTTCTAAAGGAAGAGATTATAATATCTCACATCGATTGTGAATGAGAACGAATCTTCTTTTATAATGGAATTGATATCTTTACCTTGTAGATAGATGTACATTCTCCGAGGGCTCTCAATATCTGCAAAGGGTTTTCGGGTTCTTATATTCAATGTTTTAATTATACACTAATATATACAGGATTGTTCCAATCACCATTCTTCCATCAAGTATAGTATAGGTATAAAAAAAGAAGTTTTGGACTGGCAATAGTGAATATGATCTGGCATTAAGCATTTTTGGAATAGCAATAATGGATAATTTATTAATAATCACTAGTAACTTATTGACCCCCACACGGGAGAGAGACGAAGAATAAAAAAAGATTAAGACTTTATTGAAAGTGAAATTATGACATGGAAAGGAGAAAGAAAGAAATAATATATGTAGTATCTCCAGAATTAATTGATAGGCAAATTTGACTGAAAGTAACGGCGGGGATACACAGTTCACAATCTGCATTTTTAGTTGAAATTTAAATATAATTACATTTAGACCCATAAAATTGCTAAACTATAAGTCTTGGTCGAATAATTACCAGTTTTATAATTATAAAATGTATCAAGTATTTAGAATATTGTTGGAATATTCTATTCAAATTTTGATATAATACTTGGATGTTTTTTGTAATTATATATTTTCTGTAGAATGTAAGTATAATTATTTTACTAAAACTATCACGATTTATAGTTTAATATACTCTCATGAATCTAAATAGAATTAAACTTAATATTTGAATGGTGTAATTAATTATTGATAACAAAATTATGATACTTATTATCAAAGACCATAAAGTGAATAAAATTAAAGTTATAATTCTATGTTGCACGGACATTTAAAACAAAAAAACTATTCTGAAGTGTGTTGTATATTTATATTGAACACTTATCTAATAATAATTATTAAAAAAATATATTTATCAGTACATCCACATCATATTATATCTGTAACATGGTCTCGTGGCATTTCTTTCGTGCATCACAGCAATCAAAGATATTTAGAGATATATAATATTTTAATTAATGACTTTATACTTATCTTCTTGGAAAAGAGATCCCTCATGTAATTAAGAATTATAAACCTTAATTAATGATGTGGCAGCTGCCAATATATAGAAGAAGACAAAATCATCTTTTGGTGGCTGGTCAGGTTTGGGTTCCCATATGATAATATATATATATTATATATAATTGTCATTATTTCATAAAATTTTGGTAGAATCTAACATGATAGGGTGGATTTCATATGATATGTCGGCATCATATGATAGTATGCATCAAAGATAAAAGTGCACAATGTCGATCTGCCATATATATAATTTGATTCACATACATATAATCTGCCCTCTTTTTTTTTAAAGACTGGCATGGCATTGGCAGCAGATATTAATGTTTTTCCACAGACAAATTCCATTTCCTCCATCTTTTACAAAAAGTTTACAACTTCGAAAAAAAAGTGGAGATATGATATAGTTATGGTTATTCGGTAATGATTTTTTGGGAGAATTAGATTTAGTTGAATTTACACATTCATTTTCGTACTTTTTGAAAAGTTATAAATACAAATCGGGTTTCTACAACTAATTTTGATTATATATATTCACAATACTCAAAGTATCTTATTATTTTGCGATCTGTCTGTGTAAGAGTTGATCGATACAGTTCCATATCTTATTGATATTGGCGAAAACCTCTCTTTGCCATAATGTTCATAAAATTTGCCTAGTTTCACATGAATAATGAAATTTGATTTGGGTTTTTGTAACGTTTAAATCAAACAAAACCAACTACTTTGTAATTACATAAAGTAACTATGATTTTACATGAAAACTCCTAAAACAAGAATTTATTAAAAATAACAATAATGCAATCATTATTAAATATAAAGTGTCGTACCATTAAGTGGTGTAATTTTAGATTTCTCGAAAAATAACTGTTATTAATAGAAATAGTTTTGTACTTAATTAGTTTGCAAATGGACTGTACATTCTTTTTATTTTATGAAATAATAATAATGTAGATGTAGTCATTAAACTTTTAGGTAATTAACTAATATCAAGTTGAAATTCTGGCTAGGGACAGTCTCTTACCTTTTGCACGTTCAGGAGGAAACATAAAATGTTTATTTGACCAAAATCTCTATCTCAGCCAGATTTTGACCATACATATTATAAATTCACAATTCCCAATTATTATTATTTTTATCAGACTTAGGCACTCATCAGTCATCTCCTCCGCATAAAAATCCCGGAAATGCAGTACCGTATAACACGCGAAACTACATGATGATAGTATCTACTTTATTTTGTTGGAATATTCTGTTACGTAGGTCGCTCTAATAGCTAAAAATAGCCAAAATTGCAAATGAAATTATTTTTAGGTTATTTTTCTTTAAATAAATAAAGGTCTTTTTAGAGTTACTTAAAGGAGTTAAATAGTTGTTTTTTCCGTTTTTTTTAAGAAAAGATGGATTGTATTAATTTAAATAGCTAATTACATATTTCATTACAAAAACGGGAATATTTCACGAACTAACACAAGCGTAGGCCACAATCCTAGCTAATTCATATGCAATAACATTAGCTTTACGATGAACAAAATTAAAATTCCTAACTAAAGCTCACGTTTCTTCTACTATATTGCCCAAATAGGAAGAGTCCTCCTGCCGAGAATTAAGTGAGTTTCTTGATCACATTAATGCAGTCACCTTCAATAACTATGTGTCTCCACCCGAAGTCTCTCGCAAGTTGAATAGCGGAGAGGTCAGCTATTAATTCAGTGTACTTCGGGTCCATTGATTCCTTGAATCTATTCGTTTCCCAACCAATAACCATTATATTCCCTCGTGATTTCTCGCCACTATACCAATCCCAGCTCCTCGGACTTCGAGAATAAAGCTCAACTATTTGGTTTTTCAAATACTTTCTGATTTAACTATTTTACTTTTTATTTAATTTCATTATATTTTTTTTGAAGAAGAAGAAATAGAATTTTATATCAACCGAAATCAGCGATTACAAAGTTCATTACAAAGTCGGGAATGTCGGCCGAGCCGACGCAGGCATAAGCCGCATTTCTAGCTAACTCGTGAGCTACAACATTTGCTTCATGATAAAGGAAATTAAACTTACAAGAAGAGAACCTATCAACATCAATTTCATTATTGGATATTAAATTTTTTTAGGGTTTCTTGAGAATTCTTTCCCTAAGAAAATCACACTGAATTTCGACGGGCTGTTGGGTATTGTTGGATTCTTTTGCAGTGGCCCACACCATTAGAAATCAAAAGCCCAATTAGAGCACAACTCAGCCTCTATTTTCAGGCCCAGTGATCCAGCCCACCCTATTAACCTTACCAGTCTTCTATTAACTATTTATGATAATTAAACCTCACGGATGTTTCTGTAATTTCTGAAATATGATCAGGAATTAATTTGTAATTACACATAACCAATGATAGTATATGTAGAATCTCATAAATTCCGAATTAAAATAGTAGAAAATCCACAATAGTCTTACATATTTAAATAAAAACACAATTGAGAGCAAGAAGCAAATACAAGTAGATTTCTCCTTGGCAAAACATGAACAACTTAATTCAGACTTAGGGTTCTTCATACTAAATGAAACACAATATTATTATTCTGACATAATTTCAGCTACTGATCAAGCAAATGAAATGTGGTGAGATCTGATCCACCTCCACCGTGAAGATGATTAGGATGGTGATTAAGGTGGTGATTAGGCGGGAGACGAAGAGCGATAATCCTCGGCCCTCCATTTGGAAATCCAAGAACTGAATTATAATCGCCTTCGTTTTCAACTAATCCATAGTGTGGATCTTCCTGTCTTGCATCCTACAAATATATAAAATCTGTATTACATAGCTTAAATGAAGGGAAACTTAAATTTACTACATATGAAGTTTATCCAAATTACAATCTAGTCCCTCTATTTTAAGAAATTACGAAACAACCATGATATTCACTTTATCACTAGCTAAAGACTTCCTAAACTACATGAACCAAAAAATACAATGTATACTTGGCCTATTCCGGGGGTCTTTTTGTAATAAAGTAAAACGTTGGAATTTTTACTTTTTGTAATTTCAGAAAGTACAGGGACTAAACTGTAATTAGTTCAAGCCTTAAGGGTAGTAGATGTAATTCACTCATTAAAAAGAAATCTTACAAATTCGAGCACTAGGTTTTTGTGAATTTCCTCAACATTCCTTAGCTGAAAACAAAATGAAAGGGGAAATATATTAAGATAAAGGGTTATGATTAAAAAATGTAGAAAAATATTAATGCAAGAATTTAGTGTACATATAAATATTTTACCTTCTTCTTGCTGGTATCGATCTGGTTGCCGATAACTTTGTACTGTTAATGGAAGGAATACAGAACAAGAAAATGAAAATCAATCTCATCCCGATGAGAAAATGCAGTTTTCTTTAGTGCTTCGAAAATCTCTTCTTGAAAAACAATATTATGAAAATTGGAAAGAATCTAATCATATTAAAATTAGCAGATCTAAATAACCAAAAGATCGTGAATTGTTTTCACTTTTCACTATATATGTTAAAACAATAATATCACCTTCAAACAAGTTTAAATGTAAAATAACTGGAAACCCTAGACCTTTTGTTCTTGGTAAATAAATTAAAGAAAAGTAAAGTCAGAATTTTAAACCTTTCTATCACGAATCAACCTCAGAGAGTTATCCATATCTTCAATCAGATTAACCATATGATCATAGCCCATATCGTTCAAGCTCTCCCCCATCCTTTGCCTAATTATAAATCAGATCATAATAAACAAGAAATATTTCAAAAAAGAAAAAAACAGTTACGTTCTTGAATCTTGATTAGCTTGATATTAGGTTAATTAATGAACACACCTAATTTCCCTTCTCAGATTCCTGTTAACCTCCTTCAGCTTCCTCAAGTGCTCTTGCATTTTCTGCACAATTATTTCAAAATTTGTCAGCTTAAATTAAAAAAAAAAAAAAAAAACTCCAAACAAAACCTCAAAAAATAGGGTAAAATAAACCTCGTAGTGGGTTTGCCAAAGATCAACTCCAACAGCCTTCTGATAATTATCAAACAACTGCTTCGTCCTAAAAAAACAAGGAAAAAGCAAATATATATAAAAATATTGCAGAAGTAAAATCATCAAGAACTTAACTACGTATAGTATAAAAATATATATATACGTACGTGGCAGGTGGACTGATGTATTCATGAAGCTTCTGAGTACTGGAAATCATGAGAATCGAAACTTTTGCATCGCAAAGAACAGTAAGCTCATGAGCTTTTTTGAAAAGCCCATTTCTTCTCTTGGAGTAAGTCACCTGCCTGTTTGTTTGGTTCTCGATCTTCTTGATCTGGATCTTCCCACGAGCCATATCTGATATCTCCTCTATTTTCTCTCTCTAGAACTTGAATATGTAAGAACCCTTTTTCTGTGTCTCTGTGGACTAGAATTTTGATATTTGAAAATGGTGATGAGATTTTTCAGAAGAGAAAAGAGATGAGTAAAGAGGGAGGTTAGTGAGGGACCCTATATGTTTGCCAAAAATGGAAAGAGTTACCAAATAGGTGAAAAAGGGTTGCAGGAGTTGATAAAGTATGTTAAGAATGAATCATTTCTTGTTATCAGTCACCAATGCACAGAAAAAAGAAAAAAAACAAATAATTAATTGGGGTTTGGTTCCCCTACTAAATTCAATTTTAATATTTTGGGATAATCACATCTAGGTATCATGAAATTTTGAAAAATTACAGATTAGTATATCTACTTTTGCTTATTACAACACAATTCCTGAAACACGTTTATATGGGTTGAGTTGGGTCGGACCAAACTCTCCTTACTAAGAACAGCTGTATTGCTAGATACTCAAACACGAAACTTCTAATTAAACTATTATAATGCCGAACCGCCAAGTTACGACATTTAGTGGTACAATTTCTTGATTATCTTCTTCTTGTAATTTTCTTTTTTTGTGGGTAATTCTTACAAAAAGAAAATAAAAAGTGGGAGAATATTTTCCACCGTCAAAAGGGAGCTAGAATTTCAATTAATGTCAGGGATGCGTTTGTGTTACTTCAACTCAGTTATGATTGATGGATGCTTTGAGTTTGAGTTAGGTCCGTTTTGACTATCACAGTGAACAAAACTAGTAGATGTAGGGCTAAGATCACCTCTAGAGGTAGGGGTAGAATTAATTTATTATTTTTGTGATTAAGAAATTTGATTATACTAATAGTTTTTACTAATTGTAATTATCAAACTCAAGTGAGGTGCAAGTATAATATTTTAATTAAAAATGTCATAATTTTACTATTTTGGGATCCAAATGTAATTAACCAAACTTAAAATTCTACAAGAATACTGGGCTGGTCAATCCTACTCAGACCACTGGGTCAAACATTTCAATTGTTAATCCTACTAAAAATGCAATCAGGCCAAGCCCATTTAATCTTGATGGATCAGCTATGCTGGCATTTTGCCATAAGTTTACTTAAAAGTGTGTGTTTGCGAATTCTAATATTTTTGGAGAATTTAAAATTGAGGTTAAAGTTAAAAAATAATATAAAATAGTAAAAGTAAGAAGTATTTAAAAAAAAATACAAAAATTAGTTAAGTTTTTGAATAAAAAAGGAGTTAAAAAGTACTTTTATTACTATCACTAAACTTTTATTTATTTACGAAAATAACCTGAAACCAAAAAAAGGTCTTCAGATGATTCAAGCTTCTAATTTATTTGAACTGAAATTTAGTACAAATTGAGATTTCGTTTACTTCTCCCTTTAACTAACGTTAACCCACAAATTAGTCTGACTAATGATGTTTACTTTGTAGGGGATGGTACCCACTTTTAACCTTCAGACCCGCCACTTCTTGCACTGTTCACGGCAGATTTTGCAGCTTCAAAACCACGCTGCTAATTATCCTGACTTATCTAACCTTATCTGACCAAGTAAACGGCCTTAGAAGGTATATTATCTGATGTTATCATATCTGACTTAAATGCACCAACAACCCAAGTAAACATAATATGAGAGTATTTGAAAACCTCAAATATTAGAAAAAATTACTTTTCTAAAAATATTTTCTTTTAAAATTTGCAAAACACTCCCTAACTTTTATACATATTTTTCTTGAATGATGATAATTTACTGAAAATAAATCCATTTTTCAATATATGTAACAGCTTGAAATAAATCCATGGCATCTTTTTTAAACCCAAAAATAAGTATATTAATTAGATCATGTCCAATCAAAAGAGAGCAAAATAGTCATAATGGCAAAGTTTGTAATTTTGTATATTGTGATGACTACATTTGTAAAAATGAACCCGAATTATATAACCCGAACAAATTTTCAACTATCGGATCCGGACACTGTTCCCCTTCCGGAGTAGAGTATAGATCCAAAAGCAGCTACAAAGAATTACGCACTCGCTTAACCTACACAACCTTCTTATCCCACACCCCGGGGTTAAAAACTACCCAAATTTCTTTTCACAGATCTCGATTAGGGTTCGAATTATTTGTACTGAATTCAGATCTCTCTGTTATTCAGTAGTGGGGGGAAAGGAATTGTAGAAATGTTGACCAAGTTTGAGACGAAGAGCAATAGAGTGAAAGGGTTGAGCTTTCACAGCAAGAGGCCATGGATCTTGGCGAGTCTTCACAGCGGCGTGATCCAGCTCTGGGATTATCGCATGGGCACACTAATTGATCGTTTCGACGAGCACGATGGACCCGTCCGTGGCGTTCATTTTCATAAATCACAGCCGCTTTTCGTTTCCGGAGGTGAATCTGTTTGATTCGTTATTTTTCTGTTCAATTTTGTTATTGCAATGTGATCTCTGCCTTATTTAGTCTGGATTCATCTTTTGAGGTGTGCTCATACTGATTTAGGTTTTGGATCTGCTTGTTGGAATGTGCGGGTATATTTGGGTGTGGGATTGATGGATTTTGGTATTTTGATTCACGGTGTTGATTTAGGTTTGCGACATTGTTAATTTGACATTTTGATCACAATTGGTGGGATTACAGTTGCATCTGATCTGATGCATGTTATGATATCATAGTATTTGTATCTGCTTTAAGTAGACGTATGCTGATTTTGTTGTTAGTTTTAGTGTTGTTGAAATGAAAATGGAGTTTAAGTCAAATTTGACCTCGGAATTGGAGGATTCTTTTGTATATTAAGTGATCTAGGCATTGTGTGTCTGTTTCGTGATCATCTGTAATGTGCTGACATTTAGTATCTAAATGCATAATTCAAGAGGTGAGTATTTTTTCGTTTTTCAATGGGACTCTAGTTATTGAGGTAGTGATCTAATATGTGCTGCATTGGAAGAGTTTAATTGTCTCAAGGTACATATCATAGCTCCACAAAGTCCAACGGGAAGTTTTTTTATTTGCATCTCTATTTCCAGTCTTTGGAGCTATTAAATTGCATAATCTTTTACTATTTGTCTCATGGTTGTGGATTATTCATATGGGATATTTAGTGCAACTTACCCCTGTGAAGATTGCCCGGATTGCCCAATCACTTGATCCAAAATATCTAGAGATGTATGTGTTTCAGATTTGTTAACAGAAAACATATCGATTTTAATCTTGTGGACAGAAAGTTTTTGTAGATTACTTCACGACAGTTTTATACTTGGACTAATATTGAGATACCTTATCTGATAAATGCCACCATTTACTTGCGCAGGTGATGATTACAAAATCAAGGTGTGGAACTATAAATTACACAGATGTCTATTTACTCTTCTTGGCCATCTTGATTACATCCGGACAGTTCAATTTCATCATGAGTATCCCTGGATAGTTAGTGCTAGTGATGATCAGACAATTAGAATTTGGAATTGGCAATCACGTACTTGCATTTCTGTGTTAACCGGACACAACCATTATGTCATGTGTGCCACATTTCACCCTAAAGAAGACTTGGTTGTTTCAGCCTCTTTAGATCAGACTGTTCGTGTTTGGGATATTGGTGCCTTGAGGAAGAAAACAGTATCACCTGCTGATGACATTCTGAGATTGTCTCAAATGAATACCGACTTCTTTGGTGGCGTTGATGCTGTTGTGAAGTATGTCTTGGAAGGCCATGATCGAGGGGTTAATTGGGCTTCTTTCCATCCCACTCTCCCTCTGATTGTTTCTGGAGCGGATGATCGCCAAGTAAAAATCTGGCGAATGAATGGTATGCCAACTCGATCACTATTTTGTTTTGACACATGTTTTAGATATATTATTCTTTTATTTAATATTTTGTAGAATTTTATATAATAAACGTGCATTTAGTGTTTGATTCATATTCATTTTTGATAATGGGAAGCATGTATTACTATTGGAAAAGGGCATGTCAATGTGGGATCTTTAGATCTTTTAGCTTTTTATTTTTATTTGTTGCCCCAGTTTTTTCCTCGAAACTGCAGCTGAAGTTTCTGACTCTACAAGACTCCTTTTCTGTCAATTTGTATTAGTCCCTGTGGAACTTTGTGAAACGAGCTTTGATTTATCTAAACTGAGTTGAAAAGGGTGTTTACTAACATGTATGTTATCAATTTGAAGAGAGACACTAAGGAGGGTGACAGAGTTCATTTCAAATTAGTTGATGCCAAAGTTTGCAATGATTTACATTAGCTAACTGTTCTTTTACCAATTTAATCAAGGAGAGGAGAAGTGGAATTTTCCTTACGGGCCAAAAACTTAATCATCTACCTATAGTTGTTCTAAAGATTTCATATTTGCTTGACTAGTTTCTGAAAAGTTGAACATTCTGAACATTTACTGACTGATATCCAATTTATTGTCTCAGACACAAAGGCTTGGGAAGTGGACACGTTGAGAGGCCACATGAACAATGTCTCTTGTGTCCTGTTCCACGCAAGACAAGACATCATTGTATCTAATTCAGAAGACAAGAGCATCAGAGTTTGGGACGCTACAAAAAGAACAGGTTTACAGACATTTCGCCGTGAGCACGACCGTTTCTGGATCTTGTCAGCACATCCCGAGATGAATCTCCTTGCTGCTGGCCACGACAGTGGCATGATTGTCTTTAAGTTAGAGAGAGAACGTCCTGCCTTTTCTGTCAGTGGCGATTCAGTCTTCTATGTCAAGGACCGATTTTTACGTGTTTTCGAGTATTCGACTCAGAAAGATACTCAACTTATCCCGATCCGACGTCCAGGATCTAACAGTTTGAATCAAGGGCCACGAACCCTTTCTTACAGCCCTACAGAGAATGCTGTTCTCGTTTGCTCAGACATTGATGGCGGCTCGTACGAGCTCTATGTCATTCCCAAAGACAGTTATGGCAGAGGTGACACGGTTCAGGAGGCTAGAAGAGGTATTGGCGGCTCGGCTGTTTTCGTGGCTAGAAACAGGTTTGCTGTGCTTGAGAAAAGCAGCAACAATGTCTTGGTCAAGAACCTGAAAAATGAAGTGGTGAAAAAGAGCCTTCTGCCCATTCCGACTGATGCGATATTCTATGCTGGCACTGGAAATCTCCTTTGCAGGGCTGAGGACAGGGTTGTCATTTTCGATCTCCAGCAAAGGATCGTTCTCGGAGATCTTCAGACATCTTTTGTTAGGTACGTCGTTTGGTCTCAGGATATGGAGAGTGTCGCTTTGTTGAGCAAACATTCGATTGTTATTGCTGATAAGAAGCTCGTGCATCGCTGCACTCTTCACGAGACCATTCGTGTCAAGAGTGGAGCGTGGGACGATAATGGTGTGTTCATATATACCACTCTGACGCACATTAAGTACTGCCTTCCTAATGGGGATAGTGGAATTATCAAGACACTCGATGTACCGGTATATGTCACGAAAATATATGGGAACACAATCTTTTGCTTGGATCGAGATGGGAAAAATCGTCCCATCATCATTGATTCGACTGAATATATTTTCAAGCTGTCCCTGTCGAAGAAGAGATACGACCAGGTTATGAGCATGATAAAGAATTCAGAACTATGTGGACAGGCAATGATTGCTTATCTCCAGCAGAAGGGCTTCCCACAAGTCGCTCTTTATTTTGTGAAGGATGAAAGAACTCGCTTCAATTTAGCTCTCGAAAGTGGAAACATTGAAAAAGCCCTCGAATCTGCTAAAAAAATTGATGAGAAAGATCATTGGTACAGGCTAGGTGTCGAGGCCCTTCGTCAGGGAAATGCTGGCATTGTGGAATATGCTTATCAGAGAACAAAGAATTTCGAAAGGCTATCTTTCCATTATTTAATAACTGGTAATCTCGACAAATTATCCAAAATGATGAAAATTGCTGAGGTAAAAAATGACGTTATGGGCCAATTTCACGATGCCCTGTATCTTGGCGACATCCGAGAGCGTATCAAAATTCTCGAGAATGCAGGCCATTTGCCCCTAGCTTATATAACTGCTTCTGTCCACGGCCTTAATGATATTGCTGAGCGTTTAGCTTCAGAACTTGGTGAAGATAATCTTCCTTCTCTCCCCGAAGGGAAAAAAGCTTCTCTGTTAATTCCCCCGAGCCCAGTTCTCTGTGCTGGAGATTGGCCCTTACTGATGGTGAGCAAAGGCATTTTCGAAGGCGGCCTTGACGATCAAGCTGGAAACCTTCCGGAAGATTATGAAGAAGGTGCGGAAGCCGATTGGGGCGAAGCTTTGGATATTGCTGATGTGGACAACATTCAGAATGGTGACATCAGCGTGGCTCTTGATGATGATGGCGTCGTCCACGAAGACAATGATGAGGAAGGCGGATGGGATCTTGAGGATCTTGATCTGCCTCCAGATGCCGAAACACCCAGGACAGCCGGAAATGCTCGCTCTACCGTATTTGTCACGCCGACACCTGGCATGCCTGTTTCTCAAATTTGGGTCCAGAAATCGTCTCTTGCTGCCGAGCATGCAGCTGCGGGCAATTTTGACACTGCAATGCGTTTACTGAGCCGACAATTAGGGATTCGTAATTTCGCCCCGTTGAAATCCCATTTCATCGATCTCCACATGGGAAGTCATAGCTACCTTCGCGCTTTTACTTCAGCTCCTGTTCTTTCTATCGCGGTCGAACGGGGCTGGGTCGACTCGGCGAGTCCAAACGTCCGTGGCCCCCCTGCTTTAATCTTCAATTTATCCCAATTGGATGAAAAAATCCGAGCTGGGTACAAAGCCACAACAGCTGGAAAATTCTCAGAAGCGCTCAGAAATTTCCAAACTATTCTCCACACGATCCCGTTGGTCGTGGTGGAAACTCGACGGGAGGTCGACGAAGTCAAAGAATTGGTCAACATAGCTCGAGAATACGTTCTCGGCCTGCAGATGGAGGTTAACAGGAGGGAAATCAAGGATAATCCTGTTCGCGTTCAGGAACTTGCAGCTTATTTCACTCATTGCAATCTCCAGCTTCCTCACATGAGGCTCGCTTTGCTGAACGCGATGACTGTTTGTTATAAAGCTAAAAACATGACTACTGCTGCTAATTTTGCCCGACGGCTGCTCGAGAGCAACCCGAGCAACGAGAATCATGCAAGAACAGCACGTCAGGTTCTGACGGCTGCTGAGAGGAATATGAGTGATGCTGCTGAGATTAATTATGATTTTAGAAACCCGTTTGTGATTTGTGGGGCCACTTATGTTCCAATTTACCGAGGGCAAAAGGACGTTGCTTGCCCTTACTGTAATGCCCATTTCGTCCCGACTCAGCAGGGGCAGATTTGTGCTGTTTGTGATCTTGCTGTGGTGGGAGGTGATGCTTCTGGATTGCTGTGTTCTCCTTCACAGATACGATAAGATGATTCGGTTGACTGAGAAAACAGAGGTAGGAAGAGATTTGATATGGCGAGGTGTTATTATTATTCGTATATCTGTTCTATATTTGGTTTTATATTGGGATTATTTTTGTTTTTGTTTTTTTATAAATTTACAGTTTTTCGTTGTAATAAAGTTGATGTAAGATTTTTGAATTTGGGTATTTGGGTATGGGAGTGTGGGGTATAGGGCAACTTTGTTGCTCCTGATCTAGTATGGTGGAAACTGGAATTTGTTATTTTTGCAGATGTATCAGACGTTTTGCCTCTAATTTCATTTACTTTTGTATGCCTATTTCGTTTCTTTTGTGTCTAATTTTGGAAGGTTAGGATTGTGTGTTTGTACTGGCTTATGAATGTGAAAATAACTTTTATTTTTCTCAGAAAAAAGAAAAGAAAAATAATCTTGTAAAATAAATCTTCTTTTGTTTACTACCGTAATAATGACACTGTGATATTTTGAGCATGTAGTTTTTAGTACTCTGGAGATGCTCCCTTGTTATCTTTTGAAAATTTCATGCATCTCATTTTGGTACATATATCGTTTAAGAAGGTTCGTGTCATTATGATCCTAAATTAGACCAATTATCTGCGATGTACGGACAAAGAAACGGGAATAGGAATACTATATGGAGATGTACGGACACAGAAACGGGAATATGAATACTATATGGATATGGAGACATAATTCAAGATATTTTCGCAACATCTATTATTAGGTGACTGACACGATACTGGCACTAGATTTACTGATTTACAAATTTTTAGTGCATTAAATTCATCAAAATATGAAATTATAAAGAAAAAAGGGTCCTAAATTGAGAAAAAGACAATTAAACTTAATTAATGGCTTCTAGCTTTTTCATTCCTCCTATGATGTTCAAAAAGTTGTAGATAGTAACTAAGAAACAAACTGCAGGTTGCAACACATTGATCCACGAATCGCACTCAAAAATATCATTTTAGAAGTAAACAGAGAACAATAAATGCAAGTGGCAACCATGGTTGGGAAAATTTCAACCACTATGTACAAAAATGTAATTTCATAATCATCCACCCATAGTGGCATATTTGGCTGCTTCTGGAAGATATCATAAATTGCTTTCAGAAAGATTTGATGCTTCTACTTTTCCCCTCCTAGCTCAAAGGAAATCTTAATTTAAACCTAGCTAAATTAAAATTGTCTTAGGTTGTCAAAAGTAGTTGAAAATTTGACAGGCATGTGACTTAGCCATCAACTGTTTCTGTTTAAGGCACATAAGAGAGATACCTAAGCTGGTCTAAAAATACCTAACTCACAAATACATTAATTTTTGAAATATGGCATAATCTTTTTTTTTTTTTGTTTTTTCCAATCTTTATGATGATGTTTATTGTTTACCATATGGAGGGCCGAAGGGACCCGTACAAAAAACACTAGGATTTTAGATGGGTGGATTTCGTTTTCCTGCACATATAAGCTGGTGAAAACAATCAAAGAAGCTTTGCTGATGGAACGATATATCAGTAATATCACTTCATTTAAAAGTTCGTGTCAAGATTAATCAACACGCCCTCTAATTTGCAGACCGATTTCTTTTTATTTTATTTTTTGTTGGATAATTACGCTTACATCTTCTCAACTTAGGAGTAAATATAACAATACCCCCAACTATTGAAAATTACAGATAGACCTTTTAATCCTAACAGAAAACCTAATAAATTTAATAGAAAGTTGAAAATGACTAAATTGCCCATAATAATTTTGTTTTAGTGTTTGCTATACATGAAATGAAAGAAGTGATGATTAAGTTGTTGTCCAGTTAATAAAACGTTAGTATCTAATGACAAGACTTAAGTGTTAGACAGAGGCATAGTCGAGGGGTGTCTCTATAATTTTCAATAGTAGAGGGAGTCTTGCTGTATTTTTACCTAAGTCGAAGGGATGTAAATTTAATTATCTCTTTTTCTTTTTTTACTAAACGGGTGTCGATGAGGATCTGAACGCATATTCTTTTTAATTCAGGCTCTGATAACTAATAAAATGATTATCTTATTTAAAAATTCAAACTATTAGAGAGAAGTATCATTAAATTATTCATATAATCTAATACAATGATGTGTCTATATATATTCATTTGTGTGATTGTGAGTTGTGACTAATTAATGAGCCATGTGGAAATTATATGGACCATTTTGGAAAAGGATATTAGAGTAAAGTCAACTGAAATTATTACAAGAAACTAGTGTACTTATTCATCATAATAAAAACTAGTACTAAGCTGATTTTTCTGTAATTTTAGAATAATTCAAGGGGGTTAGAGGTAATATATCATTGTTCGTAATAATTCTTTTCTTAGAAGATAAGCAATATTCATCCTCAAACTTTACCATTTAAGAATGACCAACGTACGAATTTCTACTTTACTTATTATTATTATAATCAGAAAAATTAATATTATATATATTTAATACACTTTTGTGTAGGAAGGTATATGTTGAGAAGACGTTTTGGTTTTATTATCCATAGATCTGTGAAAGTGCAGAGATGGTCAATCCGGCTTAAAAAGCCGTCGCAGGGCTCGAGATATGCATGGGATAATCCGTAGGACTGACTGCCACAGATAACTCAATTCAATTATTTAATTAAATTTATATATATATGGTAATTAATTAATTTCAAGTTCTTGGTAAGACCAAATCAATCTAGTTGCAATCCAATGGTAACTTTATTTTCCAATAAGTATTTGTCTTTCTCAAAATAAGAAAAAGCGTGCATGCGACGTATATGTGTTTTGCATTATGAGAAAATCTTTCCCCAAAGGCTGTCTCATGGAATTGAAATGATTTCTTTCCATTTTTAGATATGTTGTGATCTCCTTAAAAAAAAAACAGATATGTTGTAATCGTTTTCTGTAATTTGATTAATCTTAATGTATTTAGGGTGAATTACCCAAGTCCTATGAGATTTAGGATATTTATGAAAAATATCTTAAAATTTTAAAACTTTACATTTACCTGTACAAGGAGTAAATATAAAGTTTTTCATAGGAGTATTTGTTAGATTTTAATTTTTAATTTTTTTTTTTTGGAAATATTTATAAAATTTCAAAGTTACAATACTATTTTGAATTTTTTAAATAACTTCTGGAAAATTTTAGAAGTTTTCCCATGTATTTTATAATCATTTGGCCATCCACAATTTTTTTTTTGTTTTTTGGTAGAATTTGGCCATTCACTGTATTAGGGAAAATTTCATTTTTGGTCCCAAAGTTTAGAACTCGAATCACTTTTGGTCCCAAGTTTTACGAAGTCATCAATTTTAGTTCCAATTTTGTAAACTTTAATCACTATTGGTCATTAGTGAATTAACGGAGAGAACACGTGAGACGCACGAGCGCCGTTAGTCAACCGTCAAACATTAAAAAAACATAAAATGGAGTTTGGAGGCATTTTTCATTTCCTCCATTTAAAAAAATAGCTGCTTGGTCAAGCTTTCCCATTTCTTCCATTCTGGTCAACCAATCCAGGACTCAAAACCCAAAGCACAAGCTTATTAAAAAAACTAAAATCACATTATCAAAGCCTACCATAATCTGGAGCACTAAAATTGTTCATCATCTCATTTCGAAGCAACATTGTGTAGTGACCCTCCTTAGTTATATCCTTTATCTTCATTTTCGGGAGGTTTGGAGGCATTTTTCCTTTGATTCTTCAATCAATTGCATCAATTTTAAAGGTTATTAAAATTAGGGTTTCATGAGAAAATGGGGAAATGCGTTTTCTTTTCTTTGAAACTGAAATGGGTTTTCCATTTGCCTACGGGAAATGGGTTTTTGACTTTTTGCAAACTCCATTTTATATTTTTTTTTAATGCTTGACGGTTAGCTAACGGTACTCGCGCGTCTCACGTGTTCTCTCCGTTAGTTTACTAATGAAGAGGACCAATAGTGATTAAAGTTTACAAAATTGGGACTAAAATTGATGAGTTTTTAAAGCTTGGGACCAAAAGTGATTCGAGCTCTAAACCTTGGGACCAAAAATGAAATTTTCCCACTATATTATTACTCTATGTTATCAAATGTAATATTTTTTCCTTTTTCCCACTATATTTAGTACCCATTTTCGTATAGTTGAAAATCTAAATTATTTGGCAGGAAAGAAATTAAATTATTTAAGAAAAAAAACAATAAATACCTATATATTTCCATTCTCAATGATCAAAAAGAGATTCTCAAACAATAAAAATAAAAATTTGATCAAAAAGAGAGGTGATGAGATTAAGGATGGTCCTTTTTAAAAAAAAAAAAAAGATTAAGGATGGTCCAAGCAAGAGTCTAGTTAATGCGTGTCTTTTCAAATGTTACTGTTTCTCTTTTCAATCTCCCTTCTCTAGGAAATGTCTTGTCAAGCTGCTTAATTCCTATAAACCCTTTTCAGTTCAAAACTCCTATTGACTAAAATTTTATTTTAAATTAGTTATATAAGGCAAAATTGTGGTTCGTAGGACTCTGTCCGATTTGAAATTTAGTTAGCTTAGGTAGTAGCTCTAATTTATAATTAAGTTCGTTTTAAATTAAAATTTGCAATCTCGGTTCGATCTTGTGCAGAATGTCGATTTTATATTAGCTTAACAAAATAATCTAAAATTTAACTGAATATTCATAACGAAATCCTAGAAATTAAGTGTTTTTTTTTGTAATTATGTAACTATTATGAAATTTACTTATAATACTTTGATTAATTAGAAGATTATGTGTAGTTTATTAAACACTCTTGGAGCCGAATGTAATTAACCCCCAATTACTTTGGCATATATATAAATTATGTATAATTTAAAGAGTTAGAGTAGTAATAAATTATATAACTACTATAAGTTTAACCATCAAGTGATGTAACTTAATGGTTTAGCGCTATGTTAGTTTAACCAGAATTCTTTAGTTTGAAGCTTTTTGGGAACGCAATTGTCATTTTTTTTTTTTTGAAAATAAAGATCCCTCAAACGAGAGACAACTGCATTAATCGATCAACCTAGAAAATACAAGAACAAGTGCGAAAGGTTGGGACATGCCCCAAACATCTAACACTAGCCGAAGCTGCAATATTCGCAAGTGAGCAATAAAGTGGACAATACATATTGCCACACGTTCGACAAGAAGAAAACGACACACAAACAAAACCTACTACAGATCTAAAATCTTCATTAAAGCTCCAAAGGTTTGACCCAATATTTGCACCACCTTGTATCTTTAGTATCAGTGATAAGTAGTTATCTTCAAAGCCGGATAAATACTGCATCAGACTAGCAGCGGTAGCCTGGTGGCGGCTGATCTGGTGGAGACGACGCCAAGGTGGCATCAGATCCGGTTGCCGGCGTCAGTAGGAGACAAGACTGGAAAAACTCTCATTCGAGAGGGGACAAAAACTCTCATACGAGAGATGACACAACAAGCAAAACAATAAAACTCTCATACAAGAGAGATACAAAGAAAAAACCAAAATTAGAGAAAAAATGAGAGAGGGCGAGAGAGGAGGGGGGCGGTAAACAAGCACCACACCCCTCTTACCGTTGAGAGTAGCTCCGGGTCACATAAATCTGTTGGGGGGCGAAGGCTGATGGGTGGGTTTAGGGTTTCTAATGGGCAAGAGGCGAAATTTTAGAGAGAGAATTTTTTCTTACTATCTACTTTTTTCTTCAAAATTAATATATGTAACGAAAATGTCATTGGTAAGGAGAAATTTACTCTCACGTGGCATTACTTTCTCAAAATTATAATCCTACCCCAACAGTCTATATAATTGTATTCTAAAAAATAATTAAAGAAAGAATTTAGCGAGGAATGCTAGGCGTTAGCAGACGACCATTACTTAAATTTTGTACACTCGAGGAAATATTTCCGAAATTCGAAAAGAAGTCCATTAACTAATCTCACTGACTGTGAGGCTCCAGCCCTAATTATCGCTGACTGATTGGCCGGTCAGTGATGAAAGTTCCTTTTTCCTGTGACCTTGTGTTTAATTTCCTCATTTGGTTAATTATTTTTATTAATTCCTCCGAAAAAATTTTCAAATAAACAATTAAGTGCCCTAAATTATCATCATGGGAAAGAAAAAGTGGAGCGTGTTTTCCGGTACAAGGACGAGCTGTAGGCAAAAGCTGATGGAACGCCACGTGGGCCATTTCTCCGCCGTCCGATCACCATGCAAGGGCTGGGATTAAGTTAATTGCTTAATAAGAGCTGGTTTTCTTTTATCGCCAAACTGCGAGAGAACTGTAGAAAGCAAGTGGCAAGATTTTCTGCTCAATCCCAAAACCACCCCCACAGAAACCCCACTAAGTAAGCTCTATTACTACTGTGATCGATTCTGTGTGTGAGAGAGAAGAGAGAGAGAGATTTACTGTAAGTGAGTGGGTGTGTGCGAGAGAGAATTTTAGTGTGCGTGTGTGTGTGTGTGTGAGAGAGAGAGAGAGGTGTGAGGAAGAAAATGGGTGAAGGATGTCTTAAATTTATCAGGTTGCAGTGGCTGTTGGCGGCGTTTGCAGGGCTGTGACTTTAATGCAAAACACAGACAAAGAATTCATTTCAATTTTCAAGTGACATATATATTAGAGAGAGAGAGAAGCAGGGAGAGAGAAGCAGGCAAACAGACGAAAGCCTTTCTATTGTCTCCATACCTTTTTCTCAAAACCTAAAAAATTCCTAAATTTTGATAGTGAGAAAAGCTGCAAACAGAGAACAAAACCCCAAAACACACACACACACAGAGTCTGTCAGCAGCAGAAAATTACACACATACAGAGACATATATAAATATTCTTTTGTTAGTATGGCCAGCATTTATTAGTCCCATAATTCAAAATTTTCATCTTGGTATTAGGTTTCCTTTTCTATTTGCTATGGATTTTCAGTCAAAATCGAGCTCAGAATTGGGTTAATGTCTGGGTTTTTCTCACTAGTTGGCAAAGACCAAGAACAAGACACCAATAATCACAGCTTTTTTTTGTTCAAAAATCAAGAGATCTACGACAAGGGTAGTTTCGAGCTATGGCAACAGAGTTATCAATTACACCAACAGAGACTTCATTCTCAAAACAATCATAATAATATTGGTGATGATCAGTCTTCGGATTATAATTACAGATCGGGAGACACTAGGGTTATGTTTAATCAAGGTAGAGGTGGAAACGACGCCGTAAACTGTCAGGATTGTGGGAACCAAGCTAAGAAAGATTGCGTACATATGAGGTGCAGGACTTGCTGCAAGAGTCGAGGGCTTCCTTGCCAGACCCACGTGAAGAGCACGTGGATTCCGGCGGCTAAACGCCGCGAGCGGCAACAGCAGCAGCAGCTGACCATCGGAGGAGAAAACCCTAAACGACTGAGGGACAATCCAGGCGGCAGCGGTGGTGGCGGAAGTGGTGGAGAAGGGCGGGGCCCTGGTCTTGCTTCAGGTGAGGTTATAGGTTTTGAATTCTTGAAAAAATCGAGATTTTAGGTCTTAGGCTCAATAAAACCTAAATAAATGACAGGAAAATAATTGAATTTTTTTGAATTCAATGACATTATTGTACTAGTCTATAATAGTAATCCATAAATTAAAGGTTGCTACTGATCTTATAATGAAGACCATATGCATCAAGCTCCATGCTTGCTTCAACCACTTTAACTTTACTCTTTATAATACTGTTGCAGAGTAAAACTGACGCAGATAAGCCTGATCTAAAAGACTTGGTCAAGAAAAATGCTTGATTTTGTTCATTTTCTTGTTAAATTTTCCAGCGTCGTGGAAATTTACAATATTTTTTCCTGATTAAGTCCAACTTTTATGATTAGGGTTTGAGTTGGGCCATTTTCCGCCAGAACTGAATTCTCCGGCGGTTTTCCGGTGCGTGAAAGTGAGTGCAATGGACGACGCGGAGGAGCATTTAGCTTATCAGACCGCCGTCAACATTGGCGGCCATGTTTTTAAAGGTATTCTCTACGATCAAGGCCCTGAAAGCCGCTACCCTGGCGGGGAGGGGTCCTCCTCCGGTGGCGGAGCATCAATCGCCGGAGCGGCGACGACCTCCGCCGGCGCCACCACCGGAAACATGCTTGAGTACCCTTCAGTTTATCATAGTCAAGTTGGCGGTTATATGGGCGGCGCGGGTACGCAATTCTTCCTACCACCAAGACCTTGAAAGAAATGGTGAAATGGTATTTGATGATCGATCTTGTCGATAAAAGATTTTATTTTTATTTTGTTCTGATTTATATATTTGCTATGTATTTTATAACATTTAAGCCTATTTCTACAATTAAACATTGGAGGAAATTAAGTGTGGTTCGGCAAAAAAAGGGTGTGAGAAGAAAGGTATTAATTATTGGAATATGTTTAAACTATATTATAATTTATATGTACCTCAAAAAAAGAGGAAAACTATATATATATATATATATATATATATATTATGATTTTGGGTTTTCAATTATGATTTTGTTGATGTTAAGGTTGTTCTTCTCGATACCTTTTGTCTAAAAGCTTTTGTATTTTTTTTGTGAAGGATTTGTTAAGGTACTTTGTGCAACATGCATATGGATCTGTGTATCGTGCATGTTTTATCATTTATGAATGTTGTTTCATGATCCGGAGAAGTTAGAAATTTTAGTTTTATTAGCTAGACTCGATATATGTTGGGATTACAGTTTCACATTGTAGTAATTAAAGAATAAAATTTATTATTTTATAGGAAAATTAATTATATTTGATAAAGAAATATATGAATTTGCGTGCTTTGCTTCGTCCCTGATCTCATTTTCCTTAATCATGCATGTGTTTTTTCTATTTTTATTTTCTCTCTTTTCCGGGTTTTACTGATTTGGATTATGCTTTATTCAATATAATAGTTTATAATTACCCCATTCTGAATCTTGTAATACTTCTGGGTGGAGTATTTGTAAGATTTTTCAGAAATATTATATATATATATATATATATATATTTATTTATGTTTCAAGAGGATATTGGTAAGATTTTAGTTAACAAGAAATATTAAAGTTTCGAAATTTCGACATTTTTGGAATTTTTTAAGCAAATATGATCGACGGAAGGAGTTTGTGCAATAATTATCACGATAAGATGTGACAATCTGGTTTTGCTATACCTCGATAATTTTTCAAAATATTTCTATTTAGATTGAAAGAAAAATAGAAGAATGGGGTTTGGGTGTCCATAGCACAAGAGAGCTTCCATGCAATGGCAAATGTCACTTTATTATTCATAATTCATATCGCTATAACTGAAGCATACTAACAATATTGTGACATCTGGCATTATGTATGTACATATCATAATATTTAAATAGGTTACATTTAGTACTTCTTTTTAATAACATTTAATTTGGCATCCTTAACGTGTTTTAATTCAATTTTGGTATTATACTGATAATCAGTTAATCACTATTTTTTCCAATTTAGAATCATTACTTTTAAGGGTACATTTGGGATTTTGGGATATATGATCTATGAATTTCTAATTAATAGCATATCGTTATTAACGTTCAAGACCAAAACTTAATAGACTTAATAATCCAGATACAAATAAATCCAAATTGGTACAATTACGACTTATAATACTAAATTTGAGAAAATTAAGTTATTAGTATGATATCAAAATTTAAACTTATGCATGGTAATATATATATGTTTTTTTGGTTTAAGTGTCAAAATTATATAACTTGTAATAAAATGAAAAATTCCCAGTCCAGCTCTATTAGTTGATATAGGATTAATTTTGTGTGGTTTTAATTTCCTGCCACCTAAGTTTTTTTTTAGGATTGGGGTACTGCAGATACGGTTATATCTAGTGTCTCATCTCACCAGACGAATTGATCTTATAGCTTTACTTGATATATATAGTTGATAATTAATCTATGCATGCATGTTATATATATACACACACATAATTAAAATGCCTACAGATAATTAAAGAAAATAGCACCACCCATGCAGAGGAAGAAAGCTAAGGTATATATACATATAGGAATTGATTAAGACTGCAGGAAATAATATAAATAAATATTGACAGCCACAGGTATGGATCGGATGTGACTAGCTAGCTCGGAAAAAATTGGAATATGTAAATCTAAATGATGATGCATTTCATATATAATTGAGTACATATGCATGGATATATATATATGTATGTTAAATTGTAAATGTAATTCTCTGCTTATAGGAATAGGATTAAAGACATTGTTTGTTCTGTGTAGATATGATTGATAGCATATATGTGTAAGAATGCCAGAAATTTTTGGAAGCTAGCAAGCTTTCTCCGCATTCCAAATTATTTGTGTACCTAAAAATAGTTTCATTTAAAAAGACATCTCACCATGCATTCTTAAAAGGGAGGGAGTACTACTGCAGCATGCATTATATATATATACATATATTCTTCTTTCATATTCAACAAAAGCAATATTAACAATTATATGAAGGGGCTGTTAATTCCGATCTTTATATGGGTCGAGCCCGATCAGATTATTAAAGTGTAAAATTCTCCTTACTATTTAATAATAGTTGTGTTTCAGGGACTCGAAACTTGAGACCTCTGATTAAGTTAGCATAGCGTCAAGCTGCTAAAACTATGCCACTTGATGATGATGCTAGCTATTTTTCCCATATGCATGAATTAAAAACTAATGGGACTTATTTTCCCCGGCCATATTTATATTTTTTAGTGAAAATCTTGAGTAATTAGAATTGGGAGGAAAGAATTGAAGGAAAAGGCCGGGTGTAGTGAAATTACAATATTTATTTATAATAATAGAAGTGGTTAGGGAGCAAAAAGCCAAAGAAATAGGGAAGAGTAGGCACCCTTTTATAGGATAGGGTGAGGGCCAGAAGAACAGAAGCGCGTGCTTCATGCAACTGTTGCTTTGTCAATTCTCATGCTTAATTCAATTCAACTACTGATCCGATCCATTTAATGTGGTCCAATTTCCCACTTTGTTACACTATAATTCTATCTTCAATTGCAAATTTCCATAAGTCCTTCATAGGATCCGTGAACAACTAATCATTCACAAATTCATTTTTAAGCCTTTTTTTCCCATAAATATTTGTTCTTTTTTTTTTTCTTTCTGAAATCTACTTTCGTAAAGTTAGAGATAATATGATATAATACATGAGATTAGGAGATGGTATATAAACTTGTTTCTTTTGTTGAGAGAACTTGGCTCAGCCCAAACTTACCTGGACATCTATTATTCTTGATCCGTATGTTAGCTGTAACCACTGGACTGGCAATACCGTTCCGGCCCATAAAGGTTATCAATGAGAAATTGAAATCTTGGTCATAATTGGTGCAAATCATCTTGGGGGTTGTTTGTTTGCCAGAGATTAGTGATTTTGCGCTTATGACTCAAATGTATTTACATCTTCGAAATATTGGAATTTGGTATTTACTATATTCCTCTTTTTAGCTTAAAATGCCTAATTACTTGCACTTCTTAACACTGCACACACGTTGATTTGTTTAAGAGTGTCTATATATCATAGATTTTTTCTTCGTACATTCTCAATCTTATTTCGGGACGCTTTATTATACCATTTGCCATAAATTATGGAATGATTTTGATCATAAGAAACACTTGGGAGTTGCACATCCCCTCAGAATAGAAACAGAATTCGTTTTACATCTTAAGAAAATGTAAATTACATTGATATATAGTCTTATGAATGCATCTAATACAACATCTCTACACAAGATAACCAAAGGAAATCCCAGTTTACCTCATTTGAGAGACCAACACAAGGCATATTTGACAATACGTTAAAGGGAAGGCAGTTCTTATTTACATAATGCCTCTAAATATACTACTTTGATTTGATGAATTACTCTGAATCAGTAATATGGACAGCATTTACTGATGAGACCATAGATTCCACTCCACATAAATTTCTTCCTCTGCAGATCTTATAATACCCCTTTTCTCCCCAATGTTCTCCCCATGAGTTCTTTATGATCCAATAAGGCTTCTCTTTAAGCCGAATAGGAGCTAATCCAGCAGCACCATATCCCACAAGCAAAACACCATGATCCAAAGACTTACCACAAATATACGGGCACGAAACTCCCCCGACATATGTCTGCATCCAAGCTGCATTGATCCCCACTACAGTAGAATAACACGACAAAATATAATCCCGTTTATTTTTATCAAATTTCAATTCCGATTTAACCAAGAAACGAAAATGACAAAAAAATCTTGTTTACCTGCAAGTGGACCATACTTAACCAGATTTGCAGCTATTTGATCCTCATCTATGGAAACAACGCTGAAATTTGATACCTTAGCAGCAATTTTGGTTTTGTCAAATTTGCAAACACCGTCTTTCCCAGTGTAAGGGTAATCCTTTTCTTTTTGGAGTCCACCGACTTTGAGCATGTATTCAAAGGCATTGTTCATCAGACCACCATTACAACCAGCATCACAAGAATCTTTTCCTTCTTCTGGGTCGCACTGCAATGCTCATACAAGCAGAAAAAAAGTGAGATAGTGGAACTTTGACAAAATGAACACGTTCTTATAAATTAGCGCATTAAAGATCATGAAGAGATGAAATAGAAAAAAATTGTCATCATTGTTCAAGAATTCTGCAGAAGGTATAGATTCCTGAATAATTTTCAACATTGACAAACCAACAAGTTTATTTATATACTTCTGATGGGATTAGATTCTTCTACAATAAGGCAAACCTCATGATCACAATCCACAAGCTGTTGCTCGCTGAGGCTCACGAGCTCTCCAGTTGCCAAATAGTGTGCTCCTTCCAGCGCACCAGTTGTACTGAATGACCAGCACGAACCACAAACACCCTGCCACAATCAATTACCAAAAGTTTCATTAATTATAGAACACATATTTCATAAGAAACCATATGAATAAAGGTTAAATAATCTTTGTCTCAAACAGTTTCCAGAGATATCCAAAATATGGGTTTTTTTGGGCACCGGTAATTAGTTCCAGTTTATTGCAATTTCGTGTTTATAATACAGAGCTTCAGCAGGAACCTTCTTAGACTCAATATGAAACATTATCTCCATTTGACCTTCTTTCCGGAAAGTGAATAAAGTAATTACCTTGAAAATAAATGGTTCTACAAGAAATCAATCGATTCATTTGTAAAAACACGGTATAAGAATTAAGATGCAGCCCTTTTCTCATCTAAATTATTCTTACCCAGCTTCCATTTAGGGACAAAATAATAATTGCACATACAACTGATTCCCATGTATGCGTTCACTTGTACAGACCAATTGAAGATATTACTACTTCTTTCTCAGATTATACCATATGATAGATTGTTTTAAGTTTTTAACTTTAAAATCAAAACCTGATTTTTAACTCCGGTAACGGCTCCGTGATCCCTCCAATCAAAGTCCGTCGGGAGATCGTTAGTCGGAAGCACCGGCGCCTTGTTAGCGTCCACAGGAAGCTTCAGCCGCCGCTTGTGGAGCCCCAAGTAGTTATTCTCAAACTCGGCCGGGGTCAGGTCGGAGAATATTGTGACGCCGTGGACGGCGGAAGGATCTAGCAGCTGGCGGCTCTTGGCGCGGCGCAGGTTAGCCTTGAAGACTGAAAATCTGTAATCGTGCTCCTCCTGGTTGGCGTAAGTCTTCCCAAACTTGGCTTTGAACATAGAGAAATGATGATCGGCGTGTAGGAGATGGTCAACGGCTTCTGCACCGTCCGATACAACTTGGCGTATCAGAGGATCGTCGGCGATGGAGTCCAGGAAGGGCTCCGTGGACGCGATCGCAGAGTATAATAGAGTGAAGGCGATGAGAATTGGGAGAGTAAAGGGAGCCATGGTTAGACTTTGGAAGGAAGAGAGTGAAGAAGAAAACAAATTCTTGCGATTGGAGAGTATATTTATAGGGAAAGATGGATTACCAGCTAATGATGTAACGACACGTGTCATTCTCGTATGAGGAACTTTTGCCAAATGACATTTTGATCCCTAATATTCTAAAATTGACACAATGATTCTTTAAATTTATATAATTGTATCAGTTTAGTTTAGTCCGACCCAAAAAAAATATGTATCAGTTTAGTTAGAAAGCGGAAGAAGCGCGGATAATGAGGCGCACGTTTTCAACAGCCAACTCGACCCGTCAGAGGAAGTCCATGTGTGTCGTTTAACACGTTTTTTACGCTCTCCAGACAAAGAAAGCACTGACGAACCTTCGGGAAGACGACCAAGTTTCCAGCCATGGAGAATGACCACAGAAGTACGGTCGACACCGCCAAAGCTGACCGATCAGTTTGGCTTATGAAGTGCCCTCCGGTTGTCGCCAAAGCATGGAAATCCCAAGACGGCGGCGACGGAGAAGCGCCGCCCGTCGCCAAAGTAGTCGTCTCCCTCGATCCTCTCCAAGCTGAAGATCCCTCATCTCTTCAAGTAAATATTATCCTTCTCTCTTGCTTTGTATACGTGCTATACCTGTGAGATATTTTTGCGTGTCAATTTCAGTGCTTTTTCGAATTTCGCGGTTTAATTTTAGTTTGAATTGTGAATTTTGTGTTGATATGATTTCTGAAGTTAATTTTTTATACTATGTTCAGTTTACAATGGAGATGGCTGGGAGTGAGGTTGTGAACATACCTAAGAGTTACTCTCTCAATATGTTTAAGGATTTTGTTCCCATGTGTGTTTTCTCTGAGACAGATCAAGGTGAAGTATCTCCATTCTCCAGTAGTTTTTCCTTTATTTCGCCTTTCTAGTGAATTTATATCCTGTTAATTAAAGTTCTGTTCTGGTGGTAATTGTTCGATTATTTATTCGTAGCTTTTTAGATTGTGACCTCTGTCCCTGAAGTGATCTTAATTGTTGATATGTTATGTTCTATTACTTTGAAAGTCGAATTTCTGTTAGTATAACATCAAACAATGTGCTTATAGTGGATTCACATTCAATCATATATTGAAGGAAACTGTTGAGGAATTTGTTTAATTATCAAGTGTTCTGCCATAACAAACGTTTTCACAGACCCTATTTTTTTTTCCCATCCCACTATTTTCCTACTGATCATACTAAGGCTCCACCTCAAAGGCACTGGGAAAATGTGACAATAAAATGAAATTTATTTCAAATTTATGTGCTAAACAATGAAATGGATGTGTTCTGATTTTCTTTTGCTGGAGAAAGAAGACAAACATGAAGATATCCTATGGTCCGCTTTCCATGTTTATGAAATAATTAAATATGATTATGTAAAATAACAAATTAAAGTGAATTTCTATTTTCCTTTTCGATGCATATAACTTGCTTAGATATAAATGCTGTTATGTTTATCTTCACAAAACAAGACGTTCTCCAAATCATTTGGTGTAACCAAATAAGTTAGAAGTTAACAGCATTCATGATTTTGATTGTCAGCTGTCTATTTATTGTATATGTCGTCTTTTAAAGGAAGAATTGCTATGGAAGGGAACGTTGAACGCAAATTTGACATGGAGCCCCACCATGCAAACATTGAAGAGTACAGAAAAATGTGTCGAGAAAGGACAAATAAATCCATGATCAAAACCAGACAAATTCAGGTCTAATTTCTGCCTCTTTTAGGTCACACCATTTTTAGATGCATTCATGCTGAAATGTTCTTGTCTATGTTTGTTTTCTCATTTATCAGGTACTTGATAATGATCGTGGTACGCACATGAGGCCCATGCCTGGAATGGTGGGATTCATTACTTCAACTTCTAAGGTAATTAAATTCCTTTTCTTACTAGTTGAGGAGAATGATAAAAATTAGGGTCAATGACAAAAAACCCCTTGAGGTTTCCGCTGCTTACGAAAAACACACTAAAACCTTGAAAATTACAAAAAACACCCTCAAACTAACGGAAAATTGTGTTTATTGTAATTTTCAAGGTTTCTGGGTGATTTTGTAAATGACGCAAACCTCAGGGGTTTTTTTCGTAATTATTCCTAAAAATTAGAGTCGGAATCTTTGAATTGTTTTGTGTATATATCTGTGCTTGTGCAGGAAAAGAGAAAAACAGCTCCAGTTAAGGGTTCAGATATGAAGAGAACTAGAAGGAATCGAGGGGAGCTGGAAGATATAATGTTTAAGCTCTTTGAAAGGCAACCCAATTGGACACTTAAGCAGCTCGTTCAGGAGACCGACCAGCCAGCTGTATGCATTTTGCTTGTTAAATTATTCTATATCATGTTCTCTGATATTGGTTGAAAATTAGTTTTTGTTATTGATTTGTGAAGCGAATGTGTCTGATATTCTGTCCTTTATTTGCAGCAATTTTTGAAGGAGATCTTGAACGAGCTCTGTGTATATAATAAACGGGGAACAAACCAAGGTACATATGAGCTGAAGCCAGAGTATAAGAAATCTGTTGAAGATGGAAATGCTCAATAATGACCCCATATAGTTGTCTGTATATTAGTTATGTTAAATTGCTTCTTCAATGTTTCTACTGTTGCCTCACTTTCTTGTTAATGTAGTGTGCAGTTCTTGTAATAACTTTGTACTAGAGAAGGTTCTTGGATGTGCTCTAATGATGAAGTTGCTAAAACTGGATTTGTAATATTCTTCTAACTGGTAATATTCCTTGAAATGAGTACTCGTGTGAAGTTTATGCAGTATATACATTAACTTCAATCTTAAGACTCATATACTCCAAATTTATCATTTAAAACTGGGTTAATTATATTTTGCCATCGGAAGTGGACATTTTCATGCAATCTGATGTTTATAAATTTATCGGTTACAATCTAAATTGTAATAGAACAGAAAATAAGAATGAAAGAACACCAAACAGACGTACACGGTAGAATAAAGAACCATTTTGCAACTTGCAAGTGACTATTGCGGAACAATTGCGTACACAGAACGCCAACCAAACCCTACCGCCGGCGCCGCCACAACCACCAGACCCACAAATCAAACCACCACCATCGTATGGATCTTGACACACCCACTTGCGAATCTTCATCAATTTCCGATCTTTTTGATAGTTGGTGCAAAAAATATGGAAAAGAACACGTTTCTGAGGAATCAAGAGTGATGAGACTCAAAGCGTTTCAGGAAAACTACGAGTCTGTTCTCCAGCATAATAACACAAATCCTTCTTCCCCAATCGCCATCGAGATACTTTGGGTCGCCCACATCCGAATATTTATATTTATCAGTTTCTGAATTTTTTGACAGATGGGAAAGAGTACTCTTCTGGGGAAGAAAGAGAGCGTAGACTGAAATTATTTGAAGAACAATGCAAGTTTGTTATTCTGATTTTACTAAACAAGAAGTTAAAGAATTAAGATAAAATTAAGATTTGAGCTTTCAATCTCACAAATTAATTTCAATTGCTTTCAACTGCATCAAATCCTCATGCACTTTTACTTATGCATGTTGCATGCATTATTATCAATTTATCGAACTTGTTAGATGGTATATAGCTGAGGGAGTGTAAAGGAGTAAACCCCAAATTTCTAATAGAGGTTAATGGAACGGTTTACTTGTGGACGATACATATTTGAGTTGAGTGTGGGTTGTAATGGTAATTTTTCAAACAAGAAGGTTTTTCTTTGTAATATTATCAAGATACAGAGAATGTAAATGTAATTCGCCCTATTACACATGAATTTGCTATTGAAGACGGTGTTAAAACGGCCCTCATATCTCTATATAGTCATACTTATACGTGTTTTTACTAAATCTTTAACTTTTGTACTGCCAAAATAATAAAGATATATTTGGGATAATTACAGTGCACTGGGCGTTCGAGGAACGACACTTGGCATCTGTGCCCCTCGTGACAAAACCAGAAAAGGGCGAGACCTCGTTGAGATTAAACGTAATTACAAAAATATATCTTAACGTTTGGATAATTACAGAAACAACCCTAACATCTAACCACGGTTAGAAAACACATACATATGTAGAATGAATGATTAAATTATGAACTAATTCGACGAGGCATGCAGAAGGTGCTATACTGAGTCATATATCGACATAGGTTTGAATTTAAAGAGATGCAGCCATTAAACAGACAAAATTTACTTCCTAGTCACTCATGATTCCATTAAAGGTCATTTTCAACATCTTAGTGCGGCAATATTCATGTCATTCTGAAAGTTTAATTTCCTCATTATTGATTTCAATAGATGCTTATTTTAGGCTATGATCTAACTTGCAATAAATTAACCAGTTTTGACAGCAACATCTAAATATTCTTGGTATAATAAATTCCATTCCGCATAGATAACAGAACACTTCTAAAATACCGTCATGCAATGTTGTGTCGTATAGGATATTGTATCAAACATTTGTCATTGGCTAAGTATTTAAAGAATTCCGTATTGTTGTATCCATATCATGTCATATCTGTATCACCGTATCCGTATCAATACAGATCATGATCACCAATATATATTATACAGTATTTATTAGTCCATATGTAAAATGATTTCGATTCAAAACATGTCACTGTCACGAGTACTTGTGGAGAATCACACCTCAAAAATGTAACATCTGATCTCCACGGTCCACAGCCCCGGTGCTCTGTGTTGGCCATTACTAGTTTAGAAGATTAATTTTCATTAACAAGAAGAAGATGAAGTCCAAATAAAAATCCAAATACAACCCTTAAAATTAAAACTTTTGGTGATTCATGATGGAAATGATCAACTAGGAATCTTTTTGTTCCCTACAGATCTTTGGATGGAGAAAAAGAGAGAGTTGTTCCAGCTGCTTCTCAATCGTGGAATTGGGTATATAATAGGACGACTTGACTGAAGTTTATGGTGCATGCATGCTTAATTATAAGGAGGGAGAGAGAGAGAGAGATGAAGGGTCGATTTGTAATAATATATTATTGGTTCTTTTTTGCTTTATTGTTCCTTTTCATACAAAAAATATTCAAAATTTACAAGTCATCAGACGAAAACATTATGTAATTTTTAAGTGGCCGCTTCAGTCTCATAATCTCATTCACAGTTCAAGAAATAATGAAAGGAAATAAAACATAAGGAGTTACATCTACAAGCCCTTTAGATCTGAGCTAATTACAATTTAGTCCCTTTAAGCTAATGACATGAAGTGTTTCTGTAATTTTCTAAAAACACAGGGACTAATTTGTGATTAGATCAAACCTTATGTGTATTAGATGTAATTTTCAAGTGGACTCGGGCTCAGTCACAGTCCAATCAATAACTAACCAAAATCAAGTGGGAATTCATTCACAGAATCTTGAATTTAGTTGGTAATTAATCAGCTCTCTCATCTTTCTGTGAAGAGAAAAACGTTGATCATCAATTGCATGATAGCGATTGTGATTACGATCGTTCAATTCCCCAAAACTATAGTGGGTTCAAATTCAATATCAAATGTTCTTGTTAAAATGTGAACATAACTTTATAAAACTGCCCAAACATATCGTCAAAGCTGAAGTGGTGCTGAACTGATATAAAGTTCGAAATTAGAAGAAAAAAGAGAAAAAAAGCTATGTTGCTTTTCATTGGTAGTTTCATGCATTTTTTGGCTGGTGGAATCACTTTAATGTACCAAGAAAAGTGCAGAAAGAAAGCAACATTAACATTCAAAGGTGAATGCATCTATCTTGATATCAGAAGGTGCGCAAACACCATAAAGAAAAGCTGAAATTTACAAGTTATGATCATGGACGACAGGACGAGTTAGATATTTTAATGGGCCAGTTACGGAAAACTCAATAAGGTTTACCTTATTTACAAGAAAACACCCTGAAATCCTGAAATATTACATTGAGGTTTGAAAAATATTACAAATACCCCCCTAAAACTAACGGAAAATCGCTGACTTAGAGGTATTTGTAATATTTCAAGGTTTCAGAGTCGGGAAATCTACTCCAACTATCCCTAAAATTTGGTATAATTATAAATTTGCTTGATTTGTTTCTTTATAAATTACAAAAAAAAACCCTAACATTAATTTGACGTTGGTGATCTCAGAGAGGATGACTGTCAGTTATGATCTCTCATCCTTACACCGTCTCTGGCTAGTTCTAATAATCTCTCAACGATATTGCTCTATTATTAGATCAAATAATTAATTATATATCTGAGAATTATTTGGTGACAGATTTAACTAATAAGTTGTTTTAACGTCATTTCATGTTGAAAATGGATAAGAAATTAAGTAATGAAGCACTGGCTAGTAATTAGGTATGAGCGTGTCTGTATTAGGGGGAAGGAATTTGATGAAAACAAAGACAAAAACATTAAAAAAAAATATAGTCATCTCAATTGAGATAGCCCAGGATCCAGCCATGCTACCCGATATTGTCCGCTTTGGAACCTGGTCAGTAGGGGTGGGCGTTACGGGTCGGGTTTCGGGTTTCCTACCCGACTTACCCGATCGGGTCGGGTTTTTTCTATTTTTCGGTTTTCGGGTCGGGTACCCGATAGGAAAATCGGGTCGGGTATCGGGTAGGAAAATCCTACCCGATCGGGTACCCGAAAACCCGAAATATATATATATATTTTTTTTTTACTTTAATTGCCACTTAAATTTTTTATATTGTTTTTTTTCTCAAAAAAATAATAATTTAAACTGCTGAACTGTAGCTTAGAAGTTGCGACTTGTGTGACTCGTAGGGATTGAATCAAATATTAGTTATGATATCATTATACATATAGTGGTCCAATAATATCTATACATAATTTAAATTTTAATTATATAATAAAGTATGAAAATCTGAAATAGAAAATATACATGTTTTAAATATAAATTATAAAGAGAATCATTTAAATAATAAAATTTATTATGAATTTTAACTAATGTAAAACAATAAATCAGATACATACTAGAATTGGCAATAACAATATATAAATGTATTACTGTATTTATTCAATCATACCAAATTATTTAATTAACCGAAAATAACATTTTTTTGTATATAAAAAGTAAAAACCTAATCATAAATAAGAGCTGAATATATATAGGGGTGGGCATTACGGGTCGGGTTTCGGGTTCCCGATCAGGTCGGGTTTTTTTTGTTTTTCGGTTTTCGGGTCGGTTTTTTTTTTTTTTTTTTTTTTTTTTTGTAGAATTGGTGAGCTTGGGGATTGATCATACTATTGTTGATGTTTAAAGAAGACGAAGAAGTTCAAAAAAAATTTAGTGATGTATTTGTTGGACTTGTTTGATTTTTATGGAATTACTAGAATTTATGTTGATGTTTTTGAAATTTGAATTGCTATGTTGTTGAATTTGATGTTGGAGTTTTAGTGGGATTGAATTAGGAGGATGTTAAATGAATTGAGATTTGATGGGACTAAATTGCAATTTTTCTGGACCAATTTCAGCATATTCTTTAAAAAAAAAAAAAAAAATTTCGGGTACCCGAAATTACATCGGGTCGGGGTCGGGTAGCAAAATTGCTACCCGAAAATTTCGGGTACCCGACCCGAACTACCTGAAACCCGAATAACCGACCCGATGCCCACCCCTACTGGTCAGTACAAAGTCTGACCCAGGCTCTCACGGTTTTAAAAGGCCTCAAGTTTATTAAAATTTCCATCATCTTATAAGAAAGATTTCGTTCTCCTTAATATCCGATATGGGACATTACAATATAGGATAGTGATCTTGATTTGATATAATGTACGGACACTTCTAAAAATCTTATTATAACGTATCTTGTCGTGTCTAATGTCCGTGTTAGACACTTCTTTAATACAAAATATTAAAAAAAATCTATAATTACTATATCCAATGTATCACGTAAAGGTTATATAACCAAATATATTTAGCTGACACAACAAAAATCAAGAATTAATAAAGTAGAATATAATTTTGCCATAGCAAATCGTATCACTATGTACACTGCAAGAACAAATGCTAGATTGCATTGCTTCCCATTTGGCCTTCACTTCAAATATAACTGTTGGCATGCCATCTGTCACCACATGTCCTGTACTCCTGTTGATTTTCTTAATTTTTTTTTCTGTACTCCTGTTGGTTGACAAAACAACTTTTTTTTATTTTCTTTTTATTTTTATACAATTCTATGGAAATATCATATTTTGACTTCAAATCGAAATGGATCAAAAATTTTAATCAACTTATAATTAATTAGTTTGGTATGTATTTTATAACGAGAAAATTGAATTATACATCCACCAACTTTTAAAATTTTGGATTTTAGGGACATCAGTTATAAAATTGGGATATTTCATCCAGAATTTCTGAAAATCTAGCAATTTACATCCACCTGTGGTCGAAAAATTGAGTTTCCGATCTAATTTGTGCACGTGACATGCATGTGAAATATTTTCCGGCCAAATTTAGTACGGTTAATTGAATGCCATGTAGATAAAAAAACCCACCTCATCTGTCATATAAATTAAAATCGTCAACTTACGCTGACATATTTTTTCAATTCTTTTTAATACGTGGCAACCAACACTATAATTTGACCGAAAAATATTTCATGTGCACAAATTAAGCCAGAAATTCAATTTTCTGGTAAGAGGTGGATGAAAATTGCAACTTTTTTAACAGTTCTGGATGTAATATTCCACTTTTATAATTCGTGTTCCTAAAATCCAATCTTGTAAAAGTTGGTGGATGTATAATTTAATTTTCTCATTTTATAAGTGTTGTACAAGAAAATCTCCTCTGATACTGTTAATAATTCAGAGAAAATCTCTAAATTATATTTTTATATTCTGAAAATCCTATACAGTTTCATCCCTTTAAAAAATACTTTATTATATCTTTAAATAACCATTAATTATTCATTATAAATTAAAGTATATATACTATGATTTTTAATTTCCACATAAAAACCTATATATGATGAATTCAAAAATCCCACCACCGCCCCGCATGCGTTAATGACAGTACTGTATAATGGCAGGTGAGAATCTTTTTAATTATTGGTTTCTCTTTTCTCCTGCTTTTTCCTATTTGCTACAGAATTTTCTTGTTATGAATTATGATTAAGTGTACTAATTATTCCAATTCCCATGTCTGTACGTAATGTTTCAAAATAAATAGCCAAATTCCAGTCTCATTATTCAGATATGCTAGCTACATGCATGTCCTTCGATTTCATATATTATTTTAGTGATTTATAGTTTCAACTTTGAACAAGTACTCCTCATTGTTGTCTTTCAGAAGATCGTTACTTTATTGAAGTATATCCAAAAATACCCCTGGGGAGAAATACCAATAACCAATTAACCACTCTGTATAATACGAAATGTTTGCATCCATTTCTGTGTTAAATTAATTTCTAATTACCCCTTGAAAAATTAAATAAAGTTCATTTGATCCCCTTAGGGCAGCGAATGTTTTATACTCGGCGGATATTGAGACTAAAATAGGGTAAAAATTGACTTATGATCACCTCATAAAGTTCATACTACCCCTGGATTTTATTATATAAAGGCACAAAGTCTTCATTTTACACATTTTTAATTCATAATTCACTTAGATCTTCCACTGATTTGAGTGTTGATTTAGAGATTTGGGGTTCAAAATAGCCAGAGGGAAAAAAAAATTAGGGGTTTAGGTTTTACCGTAGTAAATTTACAATGTAAAATCTGGTATATTGTCCGCAATTATAATATTGTTAAAGTATATGTGTCCCGAGAAGTAGACAATATGACAATTACTCTATATCACAAGGAAGCTATTATAATAAAAATAAAACGGGATGAAAGTTATGAATAATACATCTACGTAATATGAATTAAAACCCTATGAATGGTACATTATTTAGAAGACTTAGAGGGTTTCGCCTGGGCACAAGATTGTGTTGTGGAAGCGAAATCAAAGGTGTAGCTGTCAAAGTGATTCACAAATTAGAAAAGTGTGAGGGCGAAATAGGAAAAATATAAACGTATTTGCAGATAGGCAATCGATCGAATTTCCACCTGTATTGGTCGGGCTGGTGTCCGACCGGGGACCGGTTCCTTCTGGCCGGGTCACCTTGCTTAAACCGGTCCCGGCTCCAATCCCTCTCCCTACTAATTTCCCACTTTACTTTTCACATTTGTCTTGATTTTAAATTTCTTACTATTTTGACTTTCCTTATTATTTGTAAATTATAATCATGGTCTTGTAAAATTACAAAATTTGACCATTTTACTTTTGAATAGGACATGTACAACTATTTAATTACCTTCAAAAAGGAAGCTGCTTTCAAGTTAGGAGAAAAGGGGCTAGCTAGTGTGTATTATATTATGATATACTGATATTTTTAAAATTTTTGGTATCTAACACTCGTATCAGATGTTTTTTATTACAAAATATTGAAAAACAAATCCATATCACCCGTATTCGTATCATGTTGTATCGTGTGTATCAATGACATAGCCTCACAGGTATTATACTATGCATATTCTTCGAGGAAAGCTTAAAGGATTGTGGAATGATGGTAGTCTCAACATAGAGGGGAACATAATGTCGCTTAAAGTAAAGGAAAAAGAAGAAGTTAAAATTAGAGTACAACCCATCTTGGGATTGGTGGCTCGTTAGTGGAAACTGCAGGAGATACCACATTAATTATTACCTTAAACAAACATGATTGATTAATGTCCCTCATGATATAAAAAGTTTTAAAGTGATCTTTATTTCCATATATAATTCAAAGAAAACAAAATAGAAGAGTTTTTGGGCTAAAAATCCATGTTCTCTGGTAAAAAGAAACAGAGATGTGCATATTATTTGTTTCTGGTTGGGGTATAAAGTGTAATCAAGTTTTATCATTCTTTCTCTAATAAATATACTTCTAAACCTAAAATTTTAGGCACTAATTAGGTGTTGTCTTTCTTTGTTAATTATTTGGGCGAATCACATGTGGATTCCTAATGTTTGACATATTTATATTTAGATCCACTTAAATACGTTTATTACATTTAGGTCCCTGGATTGGTCTACATTTAGTCAAATTTAACGTGAAACATGGGTTCCTAGATGTAAGCAACACTCAAGATCATTTAGTTTAACTTATATTGTATTCATTTAGGTTCCACCACCGATTTAGAAGCTAATGCGTAGGGACCTGTATATAAAAATATTGACCAATTTAGGAACCTATATATAATAAACGCATCTATGTGGATCTAAATGTAAATATAGAAAATATTATTAACCCGAATATAATTCATCCTAATTATTTTGACAGGATAACAATAAATATTAAATACGTACCACTATTAGTTGAGGGATTGAAATATACACTTAACAGATTCAAATTGACCCAATAATATCACGAAGATCATCATGATCAATAACTAGTTTTTGGTTATCCTAGCTAATGCATGCGATGTAGACATTGAGTACTTGTACGGCCAATGTAAATTAAATAAAAGGTTTAGTATTATTCTTTTTCGATTAATGGGAAACAAGTTTAATTAATACCGGGCCCACATTTTAAAATAGGATAATTATAATTAAAACCGATTAATTAATAAATTATTTCATTTAGTATGGTAGGGTGCATGCATCATATCATGTAATCAATTGGAATATTCATTTATGGTCTGATTTGAAGATAAAAAGTGTAAAGCTTTTTTTTATTCATGACAATTGCGTTCATGAAGTTGAAAACTTCTGATTAAGCTAGTAAAGCACCGAACAGTTAAGTTATATCAATTAGTGGTAAATCCCATATAATACATAGGAAGTATAAGAAGTACGAAATATGAGCATCACATAATTCGACATTTGTCATTGTAAGGAATCGAACCCTGAACTCCACACTGAATCCTAATTGGTTTTAGATCGGGAAACTTAAACGTACTATTCCTAAAATTTGGTGCAACGAATATAAATTAAACTCTTTGTCCAAATTTTGTTTTTAATTAATAAAATATTTGAATGAAAGAGGAATGTAGAACAAAGAGTTTGATAACATTAATTTCATGGGCTAAGGAATTAAATTGTTTGTTCCGTTATACCGGGGACATAAAATTGCCCTAATATAAACGGAAGGTAAGTAGCTGTAGATAGGGTGTGGTGGGGCGCACCGCAGATGAAGACACATGCTGTAAGCCTGTAACCCAACCGCACCCAACCCAACCCAACCCTCGTGCGCGCCTTCCCCACCATTTCAATTATGGCGGCCATTAATCAGGAAATTTTTTTATGTAGTAAAGTGCGAAAAATTCTTTCCATCCATGACAGTTATATTTTCATGAACTAAAATTCAAGATCTATAATTAAGCTAACGTAGTGCAAAACAATTAATAATTATGACATTTCAATTTCAAAAGTAGGATCAAGGAACGTGATTGAAGAATCACCGGCGAATTATCACTGACTATCATAAAATTTGGAATATTTATAAATCGATTACTCCTATTTGAGAAATTATCATAAAGTTTTTTAGGTTTCAAGAAATGTATAAAATTTTCAAAATTACCAACGAACAACCTCCACTTGAACTCTAGGTGATGCTATTTCCTAATATTTACAATGTTTTTAAAAATCTCATGGATAATACTACGACAATTTCTCAAATATGAGAACTTGATTTATAAATACACAAAACTTGAGGTCTACCTTGAATCGTATGATCTAATTCTAGGTCCACAGTCAACATAAAAGAAGGTCATGAAGAAAAGATAATTGGACAAATATCATTAATTTTAGGGCTAAGTATCTCAAAATCTGCCATAATTACAACGAGAACCCTCTAATTTGATTAAATTTTCTGAAATGATTGACTTTGATATAGAGAGGAGGACTCAGAAAACTATCTCAACATAAACCTTCTATATAGGAGGGTGGAATTATATTTGGAAAATGGAACAGGATTACGAATTCATATCCATTTTTTATATTTTACTAATGTAACAAATTCAGTCCTTCAAATATATTCTTTTTCACAAAATGATCCCTAGCTCAAGTCTTGAAATATCTTTGGACGATTAATATATAGCTAGCTAGGGCAAGGTGGGGTTTGTGCTCGTCGAGAAAGATGAGGACGTATGCTGTAACCCACCCCACTCCACCTCTTCGTGCACGATCATTAATCGCATGCTCCCAAATATGTACACAGAAAAAAACATACACACACATGTGTACGTACTTGTGCGTGTGTGTATACTGCGATGGGCCGGGCTCGCGTGTCTTGTCCGAAGTCTCCTGGATTGTGTGCGCAAGAGCTTAATAATCTAAAAATTTTACAAATCTCCCTTGAAATGTAAAAATATAAGTAAAATTTTACATTTATCTCCTTAAAAAATCTTACAAATACCCCCTCTAAAAGGTAAATGTAATGTTTTACAGGGTTTTAGGTATTTTTCATAATGGACGTAAACCTGTGGAGAATATATGAAATGATCCTATGATCTATATTATATTCCAAATGTGATTGGGCAATATCCTCGATCGCTTCATCAAGTTACCTTTTGGGTAAAAGAGAGTGTGATAACATTAATTTTATGGGCTAAGGAATTGATACCGTGGACGACAAAGAAATATACTAGAATAAATGAGAAGATTAGAAGCTAGATGGGGTGTGGTGGGGTGCACCGTAGATGAGGACACATCGTGTAAGCCAGTAAGTCACCGGACCCGGCCACTCCAACCCCTCGTGCGCGCTCTTGCCGGATTCCCCAACAACCTTCAATTATCATCATTAATCGAATGCTTCCAAACATACACAATTTGAGCACAATAACATAGAATATATACCACCATATGTCGTAACTTAGCGATCTATTGTTATGTTAGCTTAATCAAAGGTCTTAGATTTTTGTACTTGTGATCTAAGTTGTCTTAAATTAAAGTACTAATAATGTGCTTAATTAATTTGCCAATTTGAACTTCTGCTGATAGATTGACGAACGTGATTGAAGAATTATACGACCTAATTAACTAGTCTTGTCATCAGCATGATGAGATCAATATTTTTTGGGCGAATTATCCAAACCCCCGAAATTTACGGTATTTACGAAAAATATCCTGAAATCTTAAATGTAAGGTTTTTCAGGGGATATTTGTAAGGTTAATTTCTAGATATTTTTGCATTTTGGGAGAGTATTTATAAAGTTTCAAGATTATAGTAATATTTTTAATTTTTTAGGTAACTCAGAGGGGTTTTTAGTGATTTTTCTTTTTCTTATAAAACAAATATACATAATTCTATATAGTGCTGGGAAAGAATGTGGGAGACAGCCAAAAAACATTTCAAAATTCACGTTTGATTTTAGGCCCCGCTAGTGTAGGGTCACCTCTTTCCTTCTCAACTATATTTATATCACCCTAAAATCACCTCAAAGTGATCATCAACACATCTTCTGATCTTTTCTGTAACGCTAATAAAATTTTAACTAGCTCTAGTCATAAACAGCAATGGCGGACACCGCCGGCGGTGGCTCATCTTTCGGTCGGAGAATGTGTTCCATACCGGAGAAATTTCAGCTTCATTTGGCTATGTTAGCCCTGCAATTTGGATATGCGGGTTTTCATGTGGTTTCAAGAGCTGCCCTTAATATGGGGATTAGCAAGATTGTTTTCCCAGTTTATAGAAACATTCTTGCTTTTCTTCTGCTCTTGCCCTTTGCATATTTTCTTGAAAAGTACGTCGATGATCATATTAATGACTTTAAAATCCGTTTTTCTTTCTTTGAAGATTTCATTAATCTTTAATTTTCTTGACAGGAAAGAGAGGCCACCTATTACTTGGAACTTCATTGTCCAATTCTTCCTTCTTGCAGTTGTTGGGTATGATATTTTAATGGGTCTTCTTTTTCAATGAATATTAGGAAAAACACTTGAAATCTTGAAAATCGCAAAAAATATCCTGAATCAACGATTTTCGTTAGTTTGGGGTGTTTTTTGTTATTACTTGCCAAACGTCAGCATGTCTTTCGAAATTTTTAATGTTTCAAGATATTTTTCGTAAACTTCCTTCATATAAATATTTGTAATCGACTCTTTTTCAATTAATCTTTAGTTATAAACCTTTTTTCTTTCTTATAAACAGGGTATTTTAGACTTTTAGTTATAATTTTGAGAGATTATTGAAAAATCTGGCAGGATTACTGCAAATCAAGGATTCTACTTATTGGGATTGGACAACACGTCACCGACTTTTGCTTCTGCAATTCAAAACTCAGTCCCAGCCATTACATTTCTCATGGCAGTCGTTCTCAGGCAAGGAATATTCAAGAAAATCACAAAGATAAATTAAATAATCAATATTCAATACTAACTTTCGAATTAAAATTTCCTACTTTTATTTCAGAATAGAGAAAGTGAGATTGGATCGTAAAGACGGGATCTCGAAGGTGGCGGGGACACTTTTCTGCGTGGCTGGTGCGTCGGTGATCACACTCTACAAGGGCCCCACCATCTACAGCCCGACTCCGACGCTACAGAGCACGGCGGCGTCCGTTGCGTCTCTGGCGGCTGAAGTGGCGGCGCCGGGGTGGGTATCCCTCGGTGATGCGAAGGGAAAAAACTGGACACTGGGCTGCATATTCTTGATCGGGCACTGTTTGTCTTGGTCCGCCTGGCTTGTGCTTCAGGCGCCTGTTCTGAAGAAATATCCTGCTCGGCTCTCATTCACTTCTTATCAGTGCTTTTTTGGAGTGTTACAATTTCTGGTGATCGCGGCTTTCTCGGAGAGAGATGCTCAGGCTTGGCTCGTACACTCTGGCGCCGAGCTGTTTAGCGTCTTCTATGCTGTATGTCATCCTTCTTCTTCTTCTTCTCCTCGTTTCTCTGCTTTTTACTTCTTTTGCTGTGGGGATTGTTTGGTGATAGCTGATTGCATGGCAGTGGGGGTAAAAGGGTCATTTTCAATAATTGAAAAGTAATTATTTGCATTTTATGAAAAAGAATAATAAAAAGAGGGTAGAAAATGAATCCAAATATTTACAAGTGAATAGGCCATTTAGTTTTTAATATTATCCCCAAAAATACCCTATATAAGTGGGGGTGTTTGGGTAAGTTTTTGGAATATTTGGTAATTTATTGCAATGCTCAGAAATTAGAAATATATCATTATTTTTTAAATTAGAGGGATCGATTTGTAAATACTCTGAGATACTCTTACAGCAAGGTAGTTGTATGTAATTCAAAGTGTGAATATTCGTCCGGCTCACATCTTTAAGGATCATGAATTATTGGAGCTAGGGGAACTCTATAATCTATATCGATAGCAACATAACATACATTAAATGATATATTGGCAAAAACTAATAATTGATATTGAGAAAATTATTGAAAAAACTAGTATAGTCGCAAGTTAACCTTAAGGGTTCAAATACTTAAATAAGTTGTCCCAACAATTGAAACCATTATTGAAAACACAAGTGGGGCTTAAACATGCATGGTTGATACTCGAGAATTGTATCCATCATCCATGTGATGCACCATATGTTAAAGTCAATGTATACTTCTCGATGTAGTGTTGTGTTCAATATCCGTATCAGATGTTTCTCTCGTGTAAAATGGATACAAAAATCAGTGTCGCAATTCCGTAGAATAATTGTATTCATGTATCATAGGCGGCCCAAATCCTTATTCCACACATTAAATTGTGACCCCAACCAAGAAATTAAATGTGAAAGTGCCATCCATCAAAACTAGTACTATTGTTATAATCATGTATAGTTATTAAGTTATAAATCACATGAGCCCCTAACTGTCTGTTAGGATGAATTTTTCCAAGCACGCGTGCTCTGCACGTAAGCTCATTTTCGAATTGGGTGAATTTATTTTTTATCTAAATTGAAACTTTTTACGAATTTTGGTAACCAAGAAATGATGAAATGACAGCAAAGTTAATTGTGATTAATTGTGCGTACGCAGGGAGTGGTGGCATCAGGGATTGCATTCGCTGTACAGATATGGTGTATTGATAGAGGTGGCCCCGTCTTCGTCGCTGTGTATCAGCCTGTTCAGACCCTCGTTGTTGCCATTATGGCCTCAGCTCTATTGGGAGAGGAATTCTACTTGGGAGGGTACGTACTTTTTTTCTAAACTTATATTTAATTAATTAATTTTAACGTGAATTAAATCTGACTATCTTGAAGTTTAGTTTATTTTCAACTCCGAATAATTATAAAGATTCAAGAATTTATTATTTTTAATAATTCATTTCTTTCTAGGCAAAAAAAAAAAACACTAATTTGTGGTTGCGATGTACAGGATCATTGGTGCAGTGCTGATCATAACCGGGTTGTACTTTGTTCTATGGGGGAAAAACGAGGAGAGGAAATTCGGAGCAGCTCAGAAGGCTGCGATCCGGTCCTCCGCGGACCACAGCAACAACAGAGCACCACCACATATGATCAAGTCATCCATCACTCAGCCACTTCTCTCTCAGTCAACGGAAAATGTTTGACCAGAAAGAAGTTAACTTTAACCACAGCTTTTTGCTGGAAAAAAGAAAGAAGAATCTGCAATCCAGTTCAGCTAAATGCTTATATTAAGTGGCTTGGAGTGTTTATTTAAGTATTTTATTAGGGTTTTCTTTTTTTTCCCCTTTTTTTATATTGTATTTTAGTAGTTAGGTGAGTGGCTTTCAAGAAAGAAAAAAAAAGAGTGAAGAAAAGAAAGCATTTTGAGGAGGAAGATTGTGATGATTATGATGTTGTGAGATGGGGTGTCTAAGCATGGATATCCCATATGATTTTTATATGATAATTACTATCTAGTGGTGTTTGATTATTTAATTATGGAAAAAATGATGATGTTGTGCACAACCTGATATTTTGTTCCACTTTTAGAACCATGTCTATCTGAACATTCTAAATATATATAATTTATCATTAAAATCTATGAAACACGGATACAATATAGATACAACTATATATATATATATTGATATTTTATACTATAAAATTGTCTGATATCATATCCGGCATAGTATCAGACATGGTACGACACTGCTGAGTAGGATTTTTAGAAGTGGTCAACACCGAAAAAAAAAAAAAACTAATCAACAGCAATAATCATGCCAATTTATCATAAAGCAAATCTTATTATATCAAGGCATTGTTTTCAATATGAGTGTGGAAATTGGAATCAGTCTTGGGCCTCTTGGTGATTATACTATCAACTTAATGGGCTGGGCTGGGCTGGGCTGGAGTCTGGACTCACGAGAACTGTATATGGGCTTCTTGAATTGATTTTGAGTAATTTTTTATAATTATTTATTTATGTCTATTATATTTTATTCTTGATTTGCATTCATTGAATGTAATAGATCACTTGCTATAAATAAGAAATTCATAATTTCCCATAAATGTATTAGTAAATAGTAATGTTGATAATTTGAAACCACAACTTCACGAGTGATAAAAATGCAGCACACATTTTCTCCATACTAGAAAGATCCCAACTTTCAAACCTATTTGACTTGTGTTCTTGGCTGTACCTCCATTATTGGTCATTCTTCTTACAACAATTCAGACAAGTTCCACTCAAAATCGCCCATGTTTCAGAAACCCCTTGGCTCACCAAAATTTTAGGACAAGAACCAAGTCCAATACCAACCAAGAAAAACGAGAAACAGCTTATTCACCCTACTTTCTCTCTCTAAAATGAGTTGGTTATGGCCTTTTCTGCATCTTATTTTGCTGTTTTCCCAGCTACCCATTTCCAAATCTTCATCAATTTCTGATCTTTTTGATAGTTGGTGCGAAGAGTATGGAAAAACATACACTTCTGAGCAAGAAAGAGAGCAGAGACTCAAAGTATTTGAAGAAAACTATGAGATTGTTAATCAGCATAATGCAAAGGCTAATTCTTCTTATACGCTTGCTCTCAATGCCTTTGCTGATCTCACTAATAATGAGTTTAAGACTAAGTATTTGGGGCTTTCTCCTTCTGATAATGACTTGATAATTAGATTGAAGAGTGAGAGAGTTTCGATTGACGAGACGAATCTTGTGAGAGAATCGGATATTCCAGATTCTCTTGATTGGAGGAAAAAGGGGGCCGTCACCGGGGTTAAAGATCAGGGCAGTTGTGGTATGTGATTTTTTATTTTATTTTTTTATCAAAAAGATTAGTGCTTTATGCTGTCAATTAAGAATTTTCCTTTTTCTGAATGAAAAATACTCCCAAATTGCTGCATAATGATTCTTGAATTTGATTAAACTTTTTATACCTTTTCCTTTCCGTAGAATAAAGATTATTGACAAAAGAACCCTTTTTTTTCTCTAGAGATTGAGGTTCTTTTTGTATCTTTGTTTTGAAGGTGCATGTTGGTCATTCTCAGCAACTGGTGCAGTTGAAGGCATTAATCAAATAGTGACAGGATCTCTTATCAGTCTATCTGAACAAGAATTAATCGATTGTGATAAATCTTACAATGATGGTTGTGGTGGAGGACTCATGGAGTATGCATATCAGTTCATAACTAAAAACAAAGGGATTGATACTGAAGAGGATTACCCTTATAAAGGCCGTGATGGGAAATGCAACAAAGATAAAGTAAATAAGCTAAACACCTATATTTTCTTGATTTTTATTACTTACATTGCTCTGTTTTAATAATTCTTCACTATCCATGTTACAGCTAAAACGACATATTGTAACTATTGATAGTTATGCCGATTTGCCCTCCGGAAACGAGAAGAAGCTAAAACAAGCAGTTGCTACCCAGCCAATTAGTGTCGGTATATGTGGTAGCGATTCGTCTTTCCAGTTGTACTCTGGGGTTGGTACCGACATATTTCTTATTAATTCATTGCTTCTGAGATGTGGTGTAATTAATTATAAATTAGTTCCTCTTGTTTCAGAAATTACGGAATAACAAACTGAGGCCAAAGAGGCTTCAACTAGGATTTAAATCGCATTGACTCTTGGACCGATAGAATGCAGGAGGCAAGACATTTCAACTGGTGTGAATATAGGGCAACCCCCAAACTTGAGTAATGAAACCTCACGTGTGTTTTTGTAATTTCTAAAGCAAGAGGGACTAATTTGTAATTATACCAGATCCTAAGAGTAGTAGATGTAAATCTCCCTTCATTTAAATTTAACTTTTTTTTTACTGATATTTTTACAGGGGGTATTTACGGGTCCATGCTCAACTGCTTTGGATCACGCAGTATTGATCGTGGGCTACGACTCACAAGACGGAAAAGATTACTGGATCATAAAGAACTCGTGGGGAAGATACTGGGGAATGAACGGCTACATGCACATGCAAAGGAATACGGGAAATGCTGAGGGCGTCTGTGGAATCAACATGTTGGCATCTTATCCTATTAAGACGAGCCCAAACCCACCGCCTTCTCCCTCACCTGATCCGGTGAGGTGTAATATGTTCACTTATTGCTCGAGTGGCGAAACATGTTGTTGCGGTTGGCATTTTCTTGGATTATGCTTGAGCTGGAAATGCTGTGGGGCGGAATCTGCTGTGTGCTGCAAGGACCATGTGCATTGTTGTCCGCACGATTATCCGATTTGCGACACTACGCAGAATATATGCCTCAGGGTCTGTTTTCGACTCTATTGTATAATTATTTTCAAAACATTTTAAGAGTTGTGAATTCTGATGTCTGTGTTTGAATCCATTGTTGCAGAAAACTGGGAATTCTACATTAGTGAAGCCACTGGGGAAGAAAAGCTTTTCCGTTGCTTAAGGTTACATTCTGAATAGAGTTTACAGCAGCAATGCTCGTGCTAGAGCTATTATTGGTATATTATGATACTTGTCAGGTTTTTTTTATTACACATATTGAGGTAGTTTTATAGAGCAGATTTGAACAATTGCACCTGATACGATTTAGTATTGAAATAGATGTACTACAAACATTAGTGGCATTAGTCTACTGGTGAAGGCTGAAATCCCAAAGTTTTACCAACATGAAGTCTTCAGTTTGAGTTCATGAATACAATTTATTATTCTAGTTTTATGTAAAGTTTATTGTGATAGTGATTTCTTTGTATTTGTTTGATGATTAATATGATTTATAATTGTTGATACGAAGCATTTGATGTAACAGGTTGAATATAAAGATAGTTAAAAAAAAAAAAAAAAAGATGGAATTACAAATTGGCTAATCCTCGTTACCGGATATAGATACAAGTAGTTCGTTGATTGAAACAATGATTTTACCAATAAAGGGTTTGATTCTTGCGTTGTGCCACTTTCAATTTCATGATGCTCTTTTGGAAAGAAAAAAGAGTCTGACTACACAGAAACCCCCTTTTGCGCCTTTTACAATTTTCAAAATCTTGTAATCTTATACTTAACCCTCCTGATAGGGATATGGTTTTCATGCATATTATGTATTAAAGGGGGCGTTTCAAAGAGTTCGATGATTTTTCGAATTTTTAAGTAAACTTCGTGGGGTTTGTGCAATTATTCCAAGAAAAAATATTACCCTGTTCAAATAACACAACACAGATACAGCTAAAGTGATCTCAGATATAAAGATTAACACTCAGGACTTCTGACAGAAAATTTCTGATGCTAAACCAGACATTGCATAACATAACATGGGCGCTACCAAAACAGAAAACAAGTCCTCAAGATTGTTGTAACCAAAGGAATAAAAATAAAAAAAATGAAAACAAAAGTGAAAATCGGCATGAGAGTGCCGTTTAATACTTGTATAGAATAAAGCATACTGCTCCAGAAAAAAGATGAACACAATTTCACATAATAATATATCTGGGCAGGGACGAGCAAAACTGCAAAAACGGTTCAGAAACCAATAAGATCAAGACATTTGTTGTTTGTCTTCAATGATCCTCTTATTAGTAATACTATTTAGAAACCAATAAGATCAAGACATTTGTTGTTTGTCTTCAATGATCCTCTTATTAGTAATACTATTTAGACTAAGTTCACCTTCCTAATCATGAAATAATGGAGAAATATATCATCATAGATGATACTACATTAAACCATCGAGGTTGCCTCAATTAAAGATTCAAAATTTACAGAAGGGTAGAGAAGAAATCCAGGATTATTTACAGCTTACCAAGATATCCTCCCCTAAGCTCACAGTTTCTCCAGCATTATCAAATAGTTAAAAAAACCAATCCTTGTCTTCATCAAGATTCTATATTTAGCTCATGAAAATCACATCCCAGATAAAAAAATTCAATCTTTTTGAGATCAGAGACTTTAACAAACAAGCAAACAGAATAAACAATCCAGAGACTGAAAGCACAGCAAACCGAATATTCGAACTCAATTTATCTATTTAAGATCACAGTTTACACATTCCCACGGAAATAATCATGCCTGTATATTAGTGTATAACTTATTATAGTTATACAATATCATTAATCAAATAAAAATACCCGTGATCTCAATCTCATTTCAACCTCCAAATTGTCATGTAGATGGAAACACATCCTTAACTGCAGAAGCAGCCGTCAAGTAATTCAAAGTATTCTTCAGAGTCTCTTTCTCTCTCTTCAATCTCGTGGCCGTATCTTCAAGCTCCAGCAATGCCTGCTGCTCGCGTGGAGCCCCTTCAAACGTACTACCCACAAAAAACGAGAACGGCGTCGGAAATAGATTTCTCCTCAAATCCTGAACCTCTTTCTCCGGCTTACCGTTCAATCGATTCGATAATCTGATCACGTCTTTCATATACATTTCGACTTCACCGGCTAGGGCATCTAAATCCTCCACCTCGCCGGAGGGGCGGTCTTCCAGCCACGTCACCTCCGCCACCAGGTAGGGTTTCGTGCGTACCAATTTGGTGACTCGGAAGCGCTCCTGCCCTTTACAGATTAGGAAGAATCGGTCGTCCACGAGGCGCTCGTGCTTGATTACCTCGCCGACGCAGCCGACGTCGGCGGTGCCGGTGGCGGCATCGGTGTAGATTACGCCGAATCGTAGGTCGGTCTGGAGGAGCGTGTGCATCATCATGCGGTAGCGGAACTCGAAGATTTGGAGGGGTAGGATTGCGCCGGGGAAGAGGACGAGTGGGAGCGGGAAGAGAGGGAGCTCCACCACATCGTCGGACTTCGGGGAGTTAGTGTGGTGCTTTTCGGAGAAGGAGGAGGCGGAGCAGCACAGGGAGTTGGGTTTCTTCCGCCGCTGGTGGCGGCGGTGCGACGGGTTGAGGAAATTAGTGATGGGTATCGCGGAGTAAGTGGGATTTAAGTGGGTTTTGTGGGGAATTAAGTAGGATGACGAGGAAGAGGTGGGAGAATGTAGGAGTTGAGGCAACGCCATTAGAGGGGGTTGGGATTTTCTTCGAAAATAGAAGATTATGAGTGGATATTAATGCATGAGATTGAGATGAGAATTAATGATTGGCATGAGGAATCAAGAATTTGTGGAGGAGGAGGAGGGAAGGAGAGTGCAGAGTGGAAAAAGATCTTAATTATACTCCATCGCTATTGGTTTAATTAACTATGGAGGTGGGGGTGGCTGAGGAGGAGGTGTGGATAATGGCGGAGGAAGATTTTGTGTTGAGAACTAGGGTGGGGGTGGGGGTGTGGTGTTGGGATTTACACGTGGAATTTGTGTTTTTATCGGATGCATATGCCGCACGTGCCAAGTACTTATGTGGTTATTTTCAATTATTTTTAAAAATATGATTTAAAAAGAAAATCCAATTACAGTAATTACTAGCAAATTACAAAGTATTATGGAGGAATGAACAGGTAATGGAATGGTCATTCCTACGTCCATTCCTAAACTCATGATTGGTATAATTTTTGGATAGGGAATATTCATTACTGATGCATGGGAGTAACCATTCCTCCCACCCTCATGGTAAGTCATTACCAATGCTGCAAGAATGAACTATTTATATAATATTTCATTACAATATTTATTAAATTCATCTAATATCATAATATTTTTATAAATATAAATCACATGTTAATAAACACATTAAATATTAATTAAATTATATAAAAATATAGTTATACATAAATATAAAACATATCTTCAATCTACTATTTATTCATAAATTATAAGATTTTGTGTTAGATATGAATAATACATTCGTATATACTGAATATACTGATCCGAATGGATATCTAATACATAAAATTGGATATCCGACTTTTTTGGATCGGATTCGGATAGCAAAAAATGCTATTCGAAATTTCGGATATCCAAAATCCGATTATTCGATCCGATGCCCATCCTTACACACACATATATATATATATATATATATATATATATATATATATATATATATATATATATATATATATCCGGTTTCAGTAAAAATCGATAAGTACCGATTGTTTTTTACCGAAACCGATTCCAAAAAATTTACTAACCCTAACAACAACTTTCCTGAATACATTTATTAATCTAAAAAAAAAGAATACATCTTCTAAAAGAGAATTAATTCCTATACTTAAAACTCATTATGAAAAACTGTTCATGTATAAGTACGGAAAAAATAATATTATTATATATTTTATGTAAATACAAAAATATATATTTGGAAATATAAGCTAAAATAAGTCGTATATATAATCAATTCTATCTATTTTTCCTATACGTATTTAATATTAATATAAAAATATTATATACATTTTTTTTTGTTAGACTAAAATATTATATACATAGTACATAGTTACAAAAATATTATTAATTAAATTAAAATTTTAAATCATATTTTTTACATATAATTTTTTTATGTATTAAAGGTCTTCTAATTTCTATTTTTAATATTATATATACAAAAAATAAGAATAAAAAATCAAGAATTTTTAACTCATTCCTAACTTTATTCCTTAAACGTTACTAAGCATAGGAATACTATAATAATATTATTTATTTCCTATGTTCATTCTATTTTTAAAGTCATTTCATTACTACCTAAATTCATTCCAACATACAAATCGTACCGTAAGAAGTTAGTTTAGAATATACCTACTTGAGATCGAGCTTCAAGAAATAGTGAATGGTTTTATCAATACACAAATGTATAACTCCCCAGGAATTTCAATTGCGCTCATATTCATCACTGTAGGAATTGGGTTCAAGCTTTCCCTAGCCCTTTCTCATCAATGGACTCCTGACGTATACGAAGGAGTGCGGTTCGTTCGAGAAATTCCTACCTCTCTATCTATCTCTGAGATGGTTGGATTTTTCAAAACTCCATGGACATGCAGAAGAGAAATGCTATCCATACATCAAATTTTAACAAACCAACATGTTTACTTTTCTGGCATGTTGACCCCCCCTAAACAATCAGACCCGCGTATTGACAGCCTTCTCCCTATTAATATAACAATGGCCAAAAACAGTTGTTATTTTAACATGGGTTCTGTAGCTGCAATTTGCTTAAACATCCACCCTAGATTTCATCATATTTACAATTTATTGCCACTGTTGGGTCCATATTTCCCCCCTGATTTTTTCGCCAAATTTTTTTCTTAGACCAAACCAGATTTATTAGACACTTTTTTTTTTTTTTTGAAAAAATTTCACTGTGTTTTTTTTTTTTTTTGCCCTTGGAAAATTCAAATTTTGAGTTTTCAAATTGTTGGGATGAGAAGTAAACAACTATGCAAATATAGTTTAAATAAACCAACTAATAATCAAAAAAGGTAAACATCTTTAACAGGCTTCTGGTGTATTAATAAACAAAAGTTATGTTAACAAGGAAATATTAGTATTCACAAAAGTAAACAACTTCTAATAAGATAGATATAATATTTTTTGTCTCCTTTACTGTAACGTTTTTCAACAGTTTGTCTCCTAATCTATTTTTTGTTCCAAATTTCCTATTAATATTCACGTGTTTTACAAAATAGTTCCTCCGAGCATATTCAGTCGGAATATTCGGGTAGAATGTCAAGGTTTATAACCAAAATATTCTCAAAAATTCTACCGAAATATGGTCGGATGAGGCATTTTGAAACAAAAAATAAAGTAGAAAACAAACCGTAAAAAACATGACAGTTAAGGAGGCAAAAATTTATTTTACCATAGTTTTATTAAATAATAAATCTCAATTAAATATAAAACAATTACTTAAACTCCAGCAATTATCTCTATAACCCCATAAAAAGTTTTTATGAATAAAATTTGTAAGCAAAATATTTTTTTAGATGGAATATTATCATGGATCTAGACTATTTGCAAGGTATAGGACTTGTCTCACATCGGTTGTATGGGCAATTGGTGAGGGATTTATAAATCAAATGGGCTCTCTTTCCTACTGGACTAGTCTTTTGGGAGGAGTTCTCCTGTTGGGTTTATAACAATTGGTATCAGAGCCAACTCGGAGTGGTGGCTTGGGAGAGCCAGTCGTGACCAACAAAGACGTTGGCCCTTAAGGGGGGTCGATTGTCATGAATATGGACCAATTGCAAGGTATATGACTTATCCCACATCGGTTTTATAGGCAATTGATGAGAGGTTTATAAACCAAATGGACTCTCTCTCTCTTCTACTAGACTAGTCTTTTGGGGGAAATTCTTGTATAGCCCACACCCAGTGTACACAAGAATTTTCCGTCTTTTGGGATGAATTCTCCTATTGGGTTTATAACAAATATCTACATCTAAAATAAGTGAGGCGGATTTATCAATGTAAGTCGCGACCTAGATCACATAATTCGCGTATCGCACTGGCGTTTCATGCTCGATCTGGCGAACTGAGGGCAGGTGCGGCGCTCTAAAGCGAACTAGAAAACACTAATTCGCGCTCTAATAATTTTTAATTCGCGAACTAGAGGTTACAAATTCACGCATTTATAATTTATAATTCACGCTTTTAACAATTATAATTCACGCTCCTAATATTTATAATTCACGAACTAATAGGATTTGTGCTCTTAAATCTTCTGTTTTGGGTTATGATGCACGGACACTCCTGAAAATCCTACTCTGTCCTGTCGTGTCATGTCTGACACCGTGTCGGGCACTTCTCTAGTGTAAAATATTGAAAAAAATTCGTATCGCCGTATTCGTGCTGTGTCGTGTCCCGTGTCGCCGTGTCTGTATTTCATAGGTTTGGGCTTTACCGTTTTAGTTAAGAACTTAAATTAAAATATAATAAATCAAAAGGCAAATTATTTTCATGTTGTTAGAAGTCAAAAGCGTATTCCAGCAGCTTCAAAAAACCCTCCCCTTCTCTTTCTTGCAAACACCGCGAAAAATTGAAGAACTGCTGAACAAAATTCTACGGAAGAAAAATTGAAAAATTGAACAACTGCTCAACAAATTTTACCATAGTTATTGGTTATTGATGATCCTAAAACTTATGTAATCGATGTAATCTGTGGCACTACATCAACATAATCTTATTGTCTTTGTGCAATTAATTGTATATACAGAGCATCAGAGCTCCCACAAGAGATTGTGATTTGTGAATTAATTTCTTTAGAAAATTTTTGTTTTCTTATTACTGAATCAAAGGTTGAGTTGCCCAGGTTTAGAGTTTGGAATTTGAAAATGTAATCACTAATGACCATTCAATTTTGTTATTTTAATATATGAAACTAGTGTGTGCAAAAGCTACCGATTGCAAAAGTGACTTTGAGTAAATTAAATTTCAATATCTTCTTTCTATTTTATATTTTCTACTGTACTAAACTACTGTACTATAAAGAATTTAAAATTTCATTTTCTTGAAACATATAAAATAATTTTATTTTTATTTTTTATTAGATGCTTTAAGGTGCTATCGCACTTAAATTTTTTAATTTTTGACGCATTCACGTACTCGTATCAGCACTCGCTTTTGCTTTATGTGATTTAGGTCGCGACCTAAAATAAATAAAGCGTATTAGTCCGCCTGTCGTGTGTGTTCCATGGTTTGAATGCTTATGTGATCTAGATTCCAAACCTTAATTTTTAAACCATTGAAATCATCTTTTTCTTAATAGAATTTCTAAATTTAAAATTGACATACTTTTTCCTGATAATTAAAACCAATTACGTTTTTTATTTTGACTTACATAATTCTCAAATTAAACCATCTAATTAGTCACCCCGCCGAGAGGGACGCGGTGCAGTAGAATGAGATGAATTGAATGTGATGAATTCTCCGAAATCAACTTCATGTTCTTCATGGAATCTATTAAAATCTCAACTTCGACTTAGGTTAGTGTGGATTTTGCATTCGATTATGAATGTTTGAGTTTCTTGCTGGAAATAAAGCATTTTAATTTACTTTTTCCCACTAAATTAAGGCAATAAAATAAGTCCTCGTATTAACTCTAATGTTTTCTGCGAATATTCTGAAGTAGTCCTAAATTTTTGGATTAGGACAACTCTAATTGTTCTTTCGGATAAATGATCGAACAGATTAAGGGCGTTTTTCATTGCCTTAAGCTGGTCTACTTACGGAAGTTCAGTCCACCCGAAGTTGCCATTGGCATTTGATACCTCAATTTGAGCCCAACGGGCCTACCAAAAGTGGGCTTTCTTATAACACATCATATATGATTTACAAATATGTAAGATAACAGCTAGTAAAAGTATTTTAATTGTAATGAAACTTTTCAAACTCTGGACATTTTTTTTTTCTTTTTATAAACCATAAGAATAGTTATAAATTTTCAAACTCTGGACATTTTTTATTTATTTTTATAAACCATAAGAATAATTATAAATTATATATTTCAATACTATGAAAATATATATAATTAAAAAATCAAAATATAATATTACTAAGGAAATCTATTCGATAATCCGTTGGTAAACGTTACACTTTATCTCTAGATATTTGAAATATAAAAGAGCAATTTACGTCCACTACTTCTAACTTTTTGTGTAATTATAAGTCCACTAGGTTGCAAATATTATAAATTATGTTAGTATAGATTGCAAATTCAAAAAAATTGAAAATTTCAGAATACAGTTATAAGTTTAAAATAATTTAGGTTGAAAATTAAAAAAAAAAAGTAAAAAGTTCAGCTTGTAAATAATTTTTTTCTCCATGAATTAATACCTCATTTTTGAAAAATTACAAATTATTACTTGGTTTCATAGTGTAAGTAAAAATTGTGAAAATTATGGTAAGAAGAGTTTGACCAGTATGGAATAGTCTTAAAACTGAATTGACTTTTAAAATCTGTAGAATGTAAGAAAACAAGATGGTCTAATGGAGTAAAAATCCTACAAAAGTTATACATTAATAATGAAATCTCATGGGTATTTATATCGAAAATTTCTTTTCGCTTTAGTTTAGTAGCCAAATAAGCAATATACTATGGAACACGGACATAAATACGACGATACGGATTTTTTTTGCTATTTTACACTAGAGAAGTATCCAACACGGTATCAGACACGACATGACACGACAGAATCGAATTTTTAGGAGTGTCTATGCATCATAGGCAATATGATTCGAAGAGAAACCTAATTGCTCTGTGATATCACACCATATTTTGGGCCTGATGTAATAGGCCTTAATAGACGTGATTTATGGGCCGGAGAAAAATCCAATTATATATTTTAAAGGATAATTATTTGGGAATAATTCTAATTCTAATCTCAATAGGATTATTATGAAATTCTTATACGAACAAGATTCCTATCTTTTAGGGTTTATTAATAGATAATGATAAAATAGAGAGAGATAAGACCTTATTATGCTAAAACATAGCAAAGAAATTAACTAAAGCAATAAATAATCATAATAATAATAACTAGGTTTTTATTCCCTATGTTGCACGGAAAAATTTTATTAAAAAATATATATTATTAAATAAATTAAATAATATTTTTATGTAATTATTAATAATATATAAAAAATTATTAATTTAGAATTTGAAGCACATACACAAAAGTAATTAACAGAAATTATGTATATAAAAAAACTCATTTTAAATGTATAAAAATAGTAATATGATATTTTTGTAACAAAATACTAATTTTATATTTGTAATATAGAGAATATATATTTATACATATATATATATATAGAAAGAATATCATGATTCTTACATAAATATTAAAATAATAATTAAAATATAAAAAAATATTTAATAATAGACCATATAAATAATGATTGGAATCTCTTTATTTTTTTGGCCCAAAAAATAGCTATTTATTATACTTGGTATTTTTTTATTAAATAATTTGTTATTATTTCGTTATTAATTAATAATAATATTCATTTCATTATTGAATTTTTCTTTATATTTTGAAAACATTAATATTCAAATATAATAATTTAATAAATTTATTTACATTGAAATAAAATATAACTTTTCTACTGTAAAATGAACATGAGACATGTATTTGGAAAAGTTTTTTTTTCCAAAAAAATTAATTGTTTATTTATTTTATATTATTAAAATAATAATAAAATTTAAGTTTAATTAAACTTATATGTTAAAATTTTCTTTCTTACTTTAGTGAGATAAATTTTCATTTGAATCAATTGTGTTAAATATATTTGATGGGAATTAAAATATTAAATATAATATTTTTAATGGATTTATTGAATATATTATTTTGCCTTTATTTAATTAACGAACATTCAATGCAATATGATATATAACTCTAAAGCTTATTAAATCATTGGGGTTTGACTCAATGGCACCAGATATTACTCCCAATATGGAGATCTGAGGTTCGATTCCTTGCAATGACAATGATCGAAATAAGTACATATGTAAGCTACAAAACAATAATTAACGAAATTAATTATAGAAACAATTTGCATTGCAAAATGGATCAATTCTAACTAATCCACTTCATTGCCACATAAACATTTTTCCTAAAACACTCCACTTATTCATTTTCATATATATATATATATGATAACTTCTCAACTAATAACTGATTAATAACGTGCTTTGTAGAGTACTTTAGGATTCTCAAGGAAGTCAATGAAGCTGTCTACGTATCGATTATGCAATTTCGTATCACCAAATATTTCAGCCATTTCTTTAGCTTTCTCCCTGAATTTCTCCCCACCATTTTCAAGCATTACAAGCTTTACCGAGTCAGCCACCGAGTTACTCGTGTACGACCCGTTTTCATCATTTCTTGGAATTTCAACCCCGAGTTCCTTCTCACAAACAACCCTGGAATTCAAACCTTGGTCGACCAAAAACGGCAGTGTTATCAATGGGCGACCAAACATTAGTCCCTCCACGATAGAACCCCACCCACAGTGAGTCAAGAATCCACCCACTGAGTCGTGACTCAGTATCTTCAGCTGAGGCGCCCAGCTCCTCCAAATAATCCCTCGACCACTCACTCTATCCTCGAACCCAAGCGGCAGCTCCACTGAGTCGGACTCGTTGGACCCAGATGACCTTCTAAGAACCCAGAAAAATGGAACCCCCGAAAACTCGAGCCCATGAGCCAACTCATTGAGCTGATCTTGACTCGGCGTCACTTCACTCCCTAATGCTACGTAAAGTACACAACCTTCGTTATTACTGTCAAGCCAGTTCTTGATTGAAACCCAAATCTCATTAGTATTATGATCTTCTACTTCAGGTGGCATTAGCCCAACAGGAATTGCTGGCTTCTGGTAAAGCTCTTCAAGTAGTTTTAACCAATCAGGTTCAAATTCACGGCAGTGCCTCAAAACAATTGCTTCAGATCCATCTATAATTTTTCCCATACGGTAAAAATCCGAAAATCCCGAGTCAACGTTCTGACTCGCTGCGACCATCCAGTCAGCTTCGAAACGCCGATACGCAACTTTGGTCTCGAACTTGACCCATTTCGGCGGAACCATAAAATCTTCAGCCTTTTTCCGGTAATCTGAGCCGTCGATCATGGAATGGACTGGTCCGCCAAACCCAACAAGCCATGCATTTATAATAAAGAAGAAGGCCCTCGAGATTCCTAGGCGAGCTGCAATGGCAGGCAACCAAAATGGAGCGAAATCGTAGATGACCCAATCGGGGGCCGAGTCCTCCAGGAAACGGGTCAACTCGGTTTCAAGGCCGTCGAAGGCTCTTTTGAGATGATCCATTTGGGAGCCGTCGATGTCCATGGTGGCTTCTGCGTTTTCTGGGAGCTCTGCGATTTTGGGGAGTGGGATTTTGACGAAAGTGATGGAAGAAGACAAATGTGGAGGTAGTTCCGGGAGACGGTCGATGTTCCTTGGGGTGGAGATGAATGAGATTTTGTGACCCTTTTCAGCTATGAGTTTGGAGAGGTTGAGGTATGGGATTATATGTCCGAAGGCTAGCCATGGGAAGATTATTATGTGCAGGGGCTTGCTGTGATGTTCGGTCGCCATGGATATATTTTGTTGTTGGTGCGCAGTCTCCATTGATATATATGAAAAAGCTTATCACGTGAATTGTGAAGCCAATATTTTGAAACGGAACTTTACAAAACTGGTCCCCTAAATTTGTCTGTACGTACGGCAGATCTACAGATAGTATGATGCTGACACGAAACACGATGATAAAGACGAAACATCACCAAAGTAGACTGTGATTGTGCGCCCCGCAAGGAGTGATGGTATCAGGGATTGCATTCGCTGTACAGATAAGGTGCATTGATAGAGGTGGCCCCGTCTTCCTTGCCGTGTATTATTGAGTTATATTAGGTCTAATAATTAATAGGTCATACTCAAACCACCCTTTTCCTTTTTCTTCCTTCCTCTCTTCTCTTTGTGTCTCCCTTTCCTTTCTTTCTCTAAATGAGGTTTGATGACACGAGCAAATGAACAGATACAAACTATCCCTAATATGAACTTTTTTGATAATTAGTCAAAGGGTGTAAGTGTAATCATCCTTAATATAATTTTTTTTTTCAAACTCAGCTAGTACATGATGTGATTGGGAACTCTCTTACTTCAGTTTTAAAATTTGAATCTGATACTCTAATATCTCTCTCAATCTAGAATTTTGGCAAACTACATAAAGTATTCTTATGATGTTACATAGCTACAAAATATCCCATCTATTTTCGAAAATTACAAAACACCCCCTTGAGATTTCTAACAATTACAAATTATATGGTTTTTTTGTAAGATTTTATATAATGTATGGGTGGTATTTTGTCAGATTTTTATAATTGTTTGAAACCTTAGGGGATTTTCTGTAATTTTTGAAAACAGAGGGGGTAATTTGTAATTATAAAAAACCTTAGGGGTACTGAAATATAATTCTCCCGATGTTTCATCCAAATCTTTTTGATCAGGTTGTGGTATTTTTAGCTGCCACATGGTGCATGGTGTGCCGGTACGATGGCTCCAGTGTTCATCGAGATTCCCAGGAAGACGCCTGTTAGAATGATATACTGTAATTTTACTACTGTTAGTTAGATAGTTGTATTTTTTTTATGTTTTACGCTTTCTCCTCTGTTGCTCTTTTATAGGTTGGACTTATTGGGTATTTATACTGCCTTATAATTCTATTAATAATGTATCATTAATTTTTCTTCTGCGCAATTCTCTCTGTTCTTCGTTCTTCTCCATATTTTCTGCAGTTTATCATGGTATCAACGCATCTACGCTCCTGGACTAACATTACGATCCTACAATTCGTTTCTGGTTAGATCGACCTTACTATCTTTACATCTCCTGCCGAGAATTTCTTTGAAATCCACAGTTTGAGATCGGATTTCAATTTCCTCAATTCTTTCTCTGAAAAACCTAAATCTGAATCCTTCATCTCCGATCATGTCCATCGAAGAAGCTGCTGTAAAATCTCTCACAACCGCTGCCGTGAATGAGACCGTCGTCATCCATAAGGATGATTCGCCGTCAACAACCTTGATCTCCCTCACTCTAGATGAGAACAATTACACTACGTGGCGGCGATCGATGCAACTCGCGCTTCAAGCGAAGAAGAAACATGGCTACATCAATGGAACTATCAAAGCGCCTGAAGAAACCTCCAAAGACTATGAAGACTGGTTGCAGACAGACAGTTTGGTACCTATTTGGATTTTAAACTCCGTCTCCAAACATCTCATTGAAAACTCCATGTATAGCAAGCCTGCCTCTCAAATATGGATTGATCTGGAGACTAGCTATGGAAAGAAAAATGGACCGCAGTTATATCACATCAAGAGAGAACTCTGCTCCATCACACAGGAAAACCAGTCGTTATCTGCACATTTCACAAGGCTTAAAGGCCTTTGGGACGAACTGATGTCGCTCTACGATATTCCTTGTTGCGCGACTGGTACTGAATGCAGAGTTTTCCAGTTCTTAATGGATATGTTGTCCAATGATATGCTCTTCCAGTTTCTTATGGGGCTACATGAGTCGTACGATGGCGCTAGATCTCAACTCCTCATGATGGATCCGATTCCTGACGCCACTAAGGCCTATTCAATTATCAGAACTATTGAAAGTCAGAGATCCGTCCATGTTGCTTTGCAAGATTCCACAGACAGCCTTGCTATGACTGCAAGAAACAACAATTACAAGAGGCCTGCTCCCTCTGGAAGAGGATATGGTAGAGGAAACTTCAAGAAAGGTACAAATGATAAAGATAATAGACATTGTGAAATTTGCAATATGGATGGACATACGAGTGAGACATGCTTCCAGCTGCACGGTGAACCTGATTGGTATAAAACTATGAAGGCAGCACGAGCTCAAAATAGATCAAATCCTGGGTATAATCTGAGAAACAGAGCTAATGTGGCCATGGATAATCCTTTAGATGTGCACAGTGAGGCAGGTACCAGTTCATCTGTCTCTGATTTTAACTCTAACCTAGCTAACATCATCAAGCAGGAACTAGCTAAACTGATGCAGAACAAACAAAGTGGACAGGCCACCTTTGGCTCTGAACATGCAAATCTTGCAGATTACTCAGGTTTCACTTCTAACTATGTCTTCAACTGCATGAATACCTCTATAAATTGTGACTGGATTATCGACACTGGAGCTTCCAGTCACATGTGCTCCAACTATAATCTTCTCATCAATCCTATTAAACCTAAGAAACAAATACCTATTATTCTTCCTGATGGAAATACTCAGTTTGTAACTCATGTAGGGTCTGTGAAACTCAATGACAAACTGTTACTGAATAATGTGCTATACATACCAAGTTTCCAATATAATTTGTTATCTGTTAGTAAGCTGTTAGAAACTGATAAATGTACATTTCTGTTTTCCAAATCTTGTTGTGTCCTGCAGGACCTGAACTCTAAAGAGGTTATAGCTCATGGAAGAGCACTTGGTTCTCTCTACATATTAGATTCTGTTAATAGTACTGTTACTCTGAATAATAATTCACAGCCTAGTACCACCTGCTGTATTGATGTAAACAAACTTAGTAGAAAGCACTTTAGTACTTTCTCTTACAATTCTGCTTGTAATCAAACTATGAATTCTTACTTTGCCATGTGGCACCATAGACTTGGGCATATTTCTAGCTCTACCTTACAACACTTGAATTTTCTGTGCAATATTAAAGACAATTTGAAACTTCCTTGTGATAGTTGTCAAAGGGCCAAGCAACATAGGCTACCTTTTCCTTCTAGTTCTATTCAATCTACTAGGCCTTTTGATATGATACATATAGATTTATGGGGTCCATATAAGAAAGCTACATTTACTAATTGTCACTATTTTCTCACTATAGTGGATGACTACACAAGGAGTTTATGGACTTATTTAATGCCAAATAAACATCATACTCCCAGCATACTTGAAAGATTTTTTAATCTGATTTTCACTCAATTTGAGAAGAAAATTAAAATTGTTAGAAGTGACAATGGGACTGAATTCCTTAACCAACATTGTACACAATTGTTCTTTGAAAAAGGAGTGATACATCAAACCTCTTGCTCTTACACACCCCAACAAAATGGAGTGGTTGAAATTAGACATAAAATTCTTCTTCAAATTGCAAGAGCTTTAATGTATCAGTCCAACCTCCCCATTCATTTTTGGGGAGATGCTATCTTAACTGCCACTTACATTATCAACAGATTGCCCTCTAAAGTTCTTCATTGAAAAAGTCCTTATGAGTTAATTTTCAATACAGCTCCCAACTATGATACTATGAGATCCTTTGGGTGCCTTTGTTATGCAGTGGACAATACTCCTCATAAGGATAAATTTGCTCCAAGATCTCACAAATGTGTGTTTCTTGGATATGGTGTTGGCAAGAAAGGTTATAAACTTTATAATCTAGATACAAGAGTAACTTTTGTATCTAGAGATGTCAAGTTTTATGAGCACATCTTCCCTTTCTCCACCACAAACTCTCCTAACCAAGTTACTGATGCTCCTCTATTTCCTTTTCCTGACTCTACTGAAGTCTTTATTTCTGATATTTCTCACACCTCTCCTACTAGTGATATTAATGTTCCAGGTACCAATCAGTCAAACACTTCTTCAGGACATACACCTTCAGAGGATATAGTTTCTGGTCCTACTCCTCCTGTACAGTCTTCCACAGAGGTAACTGTCCTTCCTAGAGTAAGCACTAGAACTAAACTTCCTTCTGTCCTTTTGAAAGATTATGTTTGCTATTGTGCCAATGAATTTATCCCTACCATCAGTGGTCATGGATTGGTTGATATATCCCATTTTCCATACTCTAACTCCTATTTGGCTTTTATGAATAAAGTCTCTACTATACCTGAACCTACATCTTATAAACAGGCTATTCAACATCCTCAATGGATAGATGCTATGAATTCTGAACTTTCAGCCTTAGAAACTAATAATACATGGACTCTTACCACTTTACCCCCTAGAAAGAGGGCTATAGGTTCAAAATGGGTTTACAAAGTCAAATTTAACTCTGATGGATCCCTTGAAAGGTATAAGGCAAGATTAGTTGCCAAAGGGTTTAATCAAACTTTTGGTATTGATTATTATGATTCTTTTTCTCCTGTTGCAAAATTAGTCACTGTGAGAATCTTCATTTCCTTAGCTACTGCTAAAGGGTATTTTCTACACCAACTGGACATAAATAATGCGTTTCTTCATGGTTATTTAGATGAGGAGGTTTATTTACTTCCACCAGAGGGTTACCTTAAAGCTAAACCAGGTCAAGTGTGTAAGTTGACTAAATCCTTATATGGGTTGAAGCAAGCATCTAGACAATGGAATCTTGAATTTACAATGAAATTAATTACTTATGGCTTTATACAGTCTGAATCTGATAATTGTCTCTTTACCTTAACTGCTGAATCTCATTTTATCATGCTACTTGTTTATGTAGATGATGTCCTCCTTGCAGGAGATTCTGAATCTGAGTTGATTCAGGTCAAACATTACTTACATAATACTTTTACTATTAAGGATCTTGGTCCTGCAAGATATTTTTTTGGGCATTGAAATTACTAGATGTCCAAGTGGTCTATTTATTTCTCAACAAAAGTATATTAGGGACATCTTGACTGATACTGGCTTTATAGATTGTAAGAAAGTCTCAAACCCTTTACCTTATGGCCTTAAATTATCTTCTGAGGGCAGTTCTGCCTTCTCAGACCCTTCTAAGTATAGAAGGTTGGTTGGTAGACTCTTGTATCTGAATTTAACTCGACCTGACCTGAGTTATGTTGTCCAGCAACTCAGTCAGTTTGTAGGCGCTCCCACTACTGTTCATTGGGAGGCTGCTCTACATATCTTGAAATATTTGTCTCATACTTCTAAAGCTGCCTTGTTCTTTCCTGCTCACTCTGATTTATCCTTGACAGCTTTCTGTGATGCAGATTGGGCTACCTGTGAGCTCACCAGGAAATCTGTTACTGGTTTTGTGTTAAATTGGGAGATGCCTTAATATCTTGGAAGTCTAAGAAGCAAAAGACTTTTAGTAAGTCCTCTTGTGAGGCAGAATACATGGCTATGTCTGCCACTGTTTGTGAATTACTTTGGATTACTTATATTCTTAAAGAGTTGCATGTTTCTGTTCCATTACCTATTCCTTTCTGGTGTGATAATCAGTCGGCCATTAATATTACTGAAAATGCTGTTTTTCATGAACGCACTAAACATTTAGAAATTGATTGTCATATCGTTCGTAACAAGTTTAAGGAGGGGTTCTTGGTTCCTCTCCATGTCTCTACTATTGATAATCTTGATGATTTGTTTACCAAGTCCCTTGCAGGTCCCCGATTTTGCGCTTTACTTTCCAAGCTTGGATTTCAACTCTGTGAAGATCCACCTTGAGGGGGGGTGTTAGAATGATATACTGTAATTTTACTACTGTTAGTTAGATAGTTGTATTTTTTTTATGTTTTATGCTTTCTCCTCTGTTGTGCTTTTATAGGTTGGACTTATTGGGTATTTATACTGCCTTATAATTCTATTAATAATGTATCATTAATTTTTCTTCTGCGCAATTCTCTCTGTTCTTCGTTCTTCTCCATATTTTCTGCAGTTTATCAACGCCGTCTGTAATGTGCCTCAAGGTGGATACCGTTGAGCTTAAGGTATATATACATTTCGTTGCATTTTACGATTTAGGGACAACTCAAACTTAAAGGGGTACTGTTTGGCTGAGCTTATTTTAAACTGTTTTGTTGCTAAATTTCATTGCATTTTTCTGCAGGGAGTTGCTGCTGATTACGAGATTATTAGGGCTTGAGGTTCTGTTTCTGCTGATGATGCTTGTCCATTTTCTATGGTGAACTCAATTCTGGATACTGTTCTTGGTATTATGTTTATGATGGTTATGGGGAATATTATCGATGTCTTCTGTAAATTCATCATACATCTAACCCGTAATAATACAAGAAAGAAATTATGATGGCTTGAGAAAAAAAAAAATAAACAAGTTTCTATTTTATAATTAGGGTCACTTGTGTGGGTGTTTTATGTAATTATGAAACTTGTGTGGGTGTAAATGTAATATATTGATTAAAAAGATCACAACTTGTAGTTAACCCTATTATTAATACATAAGTCGCACTTGGGTAAGAACATCTTCGATCTGTATTAATTTATCTTTGGAATAATTACGAAAAAACTTCTCAGATTAGGTTTAGATTCGCAAATACTATTGAAACCTTACAGGTACCTCACATGTTTAACCTATAATAGATCCACTATTCGAGTTGCTTTGAGCCTATAATGATTTCTTTAACTTAAAACCTTGACTACATTACTAATTATATATTAAAACGTAATACACATACAGTCAAATTTGGGCATATTTTGTTACTATAACGTTGTTAAAACTTAAACATAGATGGTGGCTGGTGCATATTAGGCCATATTCGAGTTCCAATATTTTAGTTCCAAACCTTAATTTTTAAACCATTGGAAGCATCTTATTTTAATAGAATTTCTAAATTTGAAAGTAACCATTTTAACATACTTTTTCCTGATAAATAAATCCAATTACATTCTTGATTTGGCTTACATGATTGTCAAATAAAAACATTCAACCATCATAAACTTAGGTTAGGGTAGATTTTGCATTCGATTATGAATGTTTGAGTTTCTTGCTGGAAATAAAGCATTTTAATTTACTTTTTCCCACTAAATTAAGGCTATAAAATAATTAGTCCTCGTGTTGACCCTAATGTTCTCTGCGAATATTCTGAAGCAATCCTAAATTTTTGGATTAAGACAACCGTAATTGTTCTTTCGGATAAATGATCGAACAGATTAAGGGCGCTTTTTATTCCCTTAAACTGGTCCCCTTACGCAAGTTCAGTCCACCCGAAGTTGCCATTCGGCATTTGATACCTCATTTTGAGCCCAATGGGCCTACAAAAAGTGGGCTTCCTTTAGTACATCATATATGATTTACAAATATATAAAATAATATATAGCTAGTAAAAAGTATTTTAAATTGTAATAAAACTTTCAAACTCTGGACAATTTTTTTCTTTTTAATATACAAGAAGAATAGTCATAAATTTTATATTTCCCTCATAAAGAACACTACGAAAAAATATACAATTTAAAAATAAAAATATAATATTACGAAGGAAATCTATTCATATCAATTTGAAATATAAAAATGCAATTTACATCCACAACTTCTAAGTTCTGGTATAATAATAAATTAATACTTATTTCAAAAGAGTTACAAAATACTTTTTGGTGTTTTCATTGGCGAGTAATTATAATATTCGCCGGGAGAATGGATCACGGTTTTGTCTATGAATCTCGGCAAAACCTCAATTACTAATGCTGAACTGCTTGGTCTTC